>CM075672.1:177230000-180082500 GCA_037962975.1 Clitoria ternatea
TTTCTTCTTGGAAAACAAATTAAGGACCAAGGGAGAACATCAAATCTGCAGAATTTTGGGCATAGATTCAAGACAAAAGTGAGAGCTCTAGTTTTCTTTCAAACCCTTATTCTGTAATTTCGATTTCTTCTATGTTTGAAATTGAATCATATTATGGGATTGTAATTCTTTTCACTATGGCGAACTAAATTCCATTCTTGGGAATTAAGGTGTAGCATGTATTTGAACCTTTATTGAATGTTCTTCATTCTTAATTATTGAATCGTGTTTCTTATTCAATTTTATGCGATCTTAATGCTTCTACTAAGCCTAGAGATAGGTGTAGATGATCTTAAATGGTATGGATGATCAAAAGATTGACATATGGGTTGAATTACATCAAATTGAACCTAGGGATTCGGGTTACGAAAGTAAACAGGACTTTTTGAGGGATAATCGGGTTTTCATAAAACGTAAGGGATCTAATTAGTGAATTGAATGCGGTTCTTCAATAATTAGATACGTTAGTGAGGTTTCGAGAGAAGGTCACTAATCAAATTAGGAAAACTTGCCTTAAGAAACAGGATTTGGTAATTTGGAAACTGAATTGCATTTAATATTGGTAATACATGCGAACCTTTATCTCCCAAGGAACTAATCTCCATTGTTTTCAATTAAACCTTTTCATTCTCATTGTGAATTGTTCAGTGTTTTCTGTTTATGCCATTTAGTTTTGTGTTATAAATTTCTGAATCAATAAATGATTTGTCTAGATAATCAAAGCGTTGTAAGCCGGTAATTAGGTACAATCTCTGTCGGACGATATTTTATTACTACGATACCCTGTGCGCTTGCGGTAGGCTATCAAGTTTTTGGCGCCATTGCCGGGGATTGTCCCCAATATTGGCTAAACGATGTTTTGATTAGACTAGATACTCTTTTATTTTATTTGTTTTTTTCTGCATAATTTTTGCTGTATTCCTTTATTTTTCTGCATAACTTTTTCTGGTTTTTGGTTCTTATTTTTCTATAGAATTACGCTTTGGTATTTGTTTATTTGTGGATGGTGCAGGTTTCTTTATGCGAAAGTGTTCCAGCTTTGAACACATCTTCGACCCTGAAATTGAATGAACGCTAAGGAAACTCAGAGCGCTTCGGCAGCGACTAAAGCAAAGCAAACAACAAGCTTCAAGTTCAGCTACCGATGAGAAAATGGATAACCCAGACAATAGAGCACTTCATGATTTTACAGCGCCCAATGCAATGGGTAGGAGGTCTAGCATCACTAGACCAAACATTGAGGCAAACAATTTTGAGTTGAAGCCATCCTTGCGCTCGTTGGTTCAACAAAGTCAGTTTGGAGGATTACCATCCGAGGACCCCAACTTGCATCTACAAATTTTCCTTGAGTATTGTGACAAGCTCAAGGTAAATGGGGTCTCAAGCGACGTAATTCGGCTTAGGCTTTTCCCATTCTCCTTAAGGGATAAGGCCAGAGCTTGGTTGTATGCACTCCTGGAGGGGTCGATCACTACATGGGAGCAGTTGTCTCATGCCTTCCTCAATAAATATTATCCAAGGAGCAAAACAGACTAATTGAGGAAGCAGATAATCACTTTCAATCAAAAAGATGATGAGACCTTGTACGATGCATGGGAAAGGTACAAGGAAATGCTTCAGGAATGCCCACATCATGGCATTGAACGTTGGTTGACGGTGCACATTTTTTATAATGGGCTGACTCCGAATCAAAAAGTGACTTTGGATGCCGTAGCTGGCGGTGCCTTCATGAGAAAAAACATGGAGGAAGGTTACAACCTCATTAAGGAGGTCGCCCAAAACACTTATCAGTGGTCATCAGAACGGAATATGCCATCCAAAACTCCAGGTAAGTACTCTCTTGACGCTATTTCTTTATTAACTGCTAAAGTAGAAGCTTTATCCATTAAAATTGATAAGTTTGATATATTAGGAGCAGGTGCTACTAACACGATCTATGAGTTATGTGGTGTTTCAGGTCACATCATTTCAGGATGTCAACGTGGAGTGACTCAGCCCCCGAGCCAGAAATGCACCAGGTGGATGCCATTGGGAACTACGGTGGGAATTATGGAAACAATTTCAGACCACCACTCGGACCATCGGGTTTCCAAAGCAGGCCACCCCCGTTTCAAAGTCAGCAAAGTAGCTACAGACCACAAGGACATTTCATTCCACAGAAATCAAAATTGGAGTCCTTGATGGAGACCTTTGTAGCTACCCAACTAAAATAGAATGACGAGTTCTCTGATGCCATCAAGAACTTAGCTTCGAAGGTTGACTCCCTTGCCACTCATAACAAAATGTTGGAGATCCAGATTACATACAGGCCTCATCCTCTCAAAGAGTACCAGGAACCTTTCCTGGAAAGCCCAAGACGGGACCATCAAATCACACAATGGCTATCACTCTTAGGAGTGGTACATAATATAATGGTCCGACAAACATGACGGAAGAGAAGGCCAACCAAAAAAAGAAGATGGATGAGTCTCATTCTCATCCCATGATGGAAAAGGAGAAGTAAAGTGAATAGAAAGAGAAAGTGAAACTATATCAACCTCCGGTGCCATTTCCCCAACACTTGGCCAAGGCCAAGTTGGACAGACAATTCAGTAAGTTCCTTGAGGTCCTTGAAAAAGTGTATATCAATGTTCCCTTAATAGATGCTTTGCAGCAAATACCGACCTACACGAAGTTCTTGAAGGATATTTTGTCCAACAAGCGGAAACTGGAGGAAGATGGTACTATAACACTTACTGAGGAGTGTAGTGCATTGATCCAAAAGAAGCTACCACCTAAGCTTTAGGATCCAGGTAGTTTTTCTATCCCTTATGTGATTGGTGACATGGCTATTGATAGAGCACTATGTGACTTAGGAGCTAGTGTTAGTCTAATGCCACTATCTATTTCTGAGAAATTAGGATTAGGAGAACTAAAACCTACTAGGATGTTTTTACAACTAGCTGATAGGTCTGTTAAATACCCTGTAGGCATTTTATAAGATGTTCCAATAAAACTAGGAAAGTTTTTTATACCTGCTAATTTTGTGGTCCTTGAAATGGATAAGGATTCGATGATCCCTATTATCTTAGGCAGGCCATTTTTGGCAACCGCGGGCGCGGTAATAGATGTCAAGAATGGGAGGTTATCTCTGACTGTGGGAGACCAAAAGGTGGATTTTAACTTGAAAAATGTTTTAAAAAAACCTTTTAATAATGATGTTTGCTTTAGTATGGATTGTGTTGACCAAGTGGTGAAGGAAGAAACCCTTCCTGATGAACCACTTGAATCTATTTTCTTGATTGAGCCTGCAGGTACATCAAGTAGCTCTGAAGGAGAAGCCCCACCAAGGCATCATACTGAGGTCATGCATGATAAAGTTGTAGGTCCCCAAGTAGAATTGAAGCCCTTACCGGCTTCATTGAGGTATGAATTCCTTGGCCCGAACTCTACATATCCTGTGATTGTGAGTGCTGAATTGAATGCTATGGAAACCGAAAAACTCCTAAAATAGCTTAGGTTGTATAGGAAGGTTATTGGGTATACCATGGATGACATTAAGGGGATTAGCCCTTCATTTTGCATGCATAGGATCACTGTAGAGGATGAGAGTAGGCCAATAGTAGAACCACTTAAGAGACTAAATCCATAAATGCAAGAAGTGGTTAGGAAAGAGATTTTGAAATTGTTAGATGCTGGCGTCATTTATCCCATTGCTAGTAGCAAGTGGGTAAGCCCAGTTCATGTGGTTCCTAAAAAGGGGGGATAACTGTTGTGAAAAATGATAAACAGGAACTGATTTCTACTAGGATAGTTTCTGGGTGGTGCATGTGCATTGATTACAGAAAATTAAATAGTGCCACCAAGAAAGATCATTTCCCTCTCCCTTTCATCGATCAGATGCTTTAGAGGCTTGCTAAGCACTCATATTTCTGTTATTTGGATGGGTATTCAGGTTTTCATCAAATCCCCATCCATCCATCTGATCAAGAGAAAATGACCTTCACTTGCCCATATGGGACTTATGCTTATAGGCGTATGCCATTTGGCCTGTGTAATGCACCTGTGACTTTTCAAAGGTGTATGCAGGCCATCTTTTCTGATTTAATTGAAAATGTGATGGAAGTTTTCATGTATGATTTTTCTGTGCATGGTTTGGATTTTGATAATTGTTTAACCAATTTGTGCCAAGTCTTGCAGCGCTGTGAAGAGACCAACTTGGTCTTAAATTGGGAAAAATGCCATTTCATGGTAAAGGAAGGCATAGTTCTTGGACACTTGGTGTCTGAGAGAGGAATTGAGGTAGACAAGGCTAAGGTGGAGGTGATTGAGAAATTTCCCCACCAACTAATGTGAAAGACATTCGAAGCTTTCTTGGGCATATCAGGTTTTACCGGCGGTTCATCAAAGACTTCAGCAAGATCACAAAGCCTTTGACTAACCTTTTAGGTAAGGATGTTCCTTTTGTTTTTGATTCATCTTGTCTTGAGGCTTTTTGCAGGATTAAGTAGGAATTAATTTATGCTCCTGTAGTACAACCCCCCGATTTGGAACTCCCATTCGAACTGATGTGTGATGCTAGTGATCACGTAGTGGGGGCTGTGCTTGGGCAGCGGAAGGATAGGAAGCTGCACGTGATCCATTATGCTAGTCGTACGCTTGATGACGCTCAAGTAAACTATGCTACCACCAAAAAGGAATTATTAGCTATTGTCTTTGCTTTTGATAAATTTAGATCGTACTTGGTAGGCTCGCATGTTACTGTATAAACTGATCATTCTGCCATCAAGTACCTTTTAAATAAAAAAGAAGCAAAGCCTAGGCTAATTAGGTGGATTTTGATTTTACAACAGTTTGACTTAGAAATAAAAGATAAAAAGGGTACTGAGAACCTTGTTGCCGACCACTTATCTAGGTTGTCATCTGAAAAAGATGAGATGAGTGATGTTGTTCCCATCAATGAGTCTTTTCTGGATGAATAACTTCTTAGTTTAAGTGTCCAACAAGTGCCTTGATACGCAGATTTTGTCAATTTTCTTGCATGTGGCATTGTACCCCCTGACCTTGGTTTTTAGTATAAAAAGAAGTTTTTTGAAGATGTCAAGCACTACTATTGGGATGAACCCCTCATTTTCAAACAATGCGCAGATGGTTTGATGAGGAAGTGTGTTCCTGAGGGTAAGTCCATGCCATCCTGAACCATTGTCATTCTCTATCCTGTAGAGGCCATATGAGCACATCAAAGATAACCTCAAAGGTATTGCAAGCCGGGTTCTATTGGCCACACCTTTTTAAGGATGTGCGTAGGTATGTCTTGACTTGTGATGCTTGCCAGAGAGCAGGTAACATTGGTAAGTGGCATGAAATGCCACTAAATAGCATTTTAGAGGTTGAATTATTTGTGTGTGGGGCATTAATTTCATGGGACCCTTTCCCCCTTCTTTTAGAAATCAATTTATATTGGTAGCAGTTGACTATGTGTCAAAATGGGTGGAAGCCATTGCTTCACCTCATTCAGATGCTAAGACTATGATCAAGCTTTTTTAAAAAAATAATTTTTCTGAGGTTTGGGGTCCTTAAATGCATCATTAGTGATGGAGGGTCACATTTCATTGAGAAAGCCTTTCAGACCCTCCTGAAGGAGTATGGGGTAAGGCATAAGGTTGCTACACCTTATCACCCTCAAACTAGTGGCCAGGTTGAGGTATCTAATAGGGAGATCAAAAATATTCTTTAAAAGTGGTTAATACCTCCCGTAAGGATGGGTCTATTAAATTAGACGATTCCTTATGGGCATATCGAATCACTTATAAAACTCCCATTGGAACCACACCCTTTAAACTAGTGTATGGGAAACCTTGTCATTTACCTGTTGAATTAGAATGCAAATGCTTTTAGGCTGTCAAAATGCTTAACTTTGATATAAAGGTTGTAGGTGAACACAGGTTGCTGGAGTTGAACGAGCTTGAAGAGCTCCGGTTAGATGCGTATGAAAATGCCAGAATTTACAAGGAAAAAATAAAAAATTGGCATGATCGTCATATCCTCCAGAGGTCATTCAACCCTGGTGATATGGTATTGCTTTTTAACTCCCGTTTGAGGCTATTCCCTGGCAAATTGAGGTCCCGGTGGTCGGGGTCATTTAAGGTAAATGGACAAAGGCTTAAGCACTACTTGATAGGAGAACCCATCCAACAAGCAAGTGTCTTGGACTTGCTTGATGTATCAGATTCTTGATTCCAAACGGTTAAAGCGTCCGGCTGAAGACGTTAAATTTAGCACTGGTGGGGAGGAAACCCCATTTTCATTATTGATTTCTTTATTTTTTTTAGTTGTTTTGTTTATTTGTGTGCCATAAAAAAAAGAGAAAGAAAGGAAGAATTTTTGCAAGTAAACCAGTAGGATCCATTGGCAGTGGATCTCTCTGACCACCAAGAGGAAAAAATTTTAGAGGGGGACCCAGTAAGATCCACTGGCCGTGGAAAAATGCACTGGTCATGGACATCTCTGATCTCAAAAAAATTAATTTTTGGGGCAAAAACCAGTAGGATCCACTGGCCATGGGAAAATCCACTGGCCGTGGATCCCCATCAGTGTTCACACGTGACATTTTAAAGGACAAACTAGGCCCAAAATAGTACACTCCATTGGCCGTAGAAAATTCCACTGGCTGTGGATTGTGTACCCATGCCCTATTTGCATTTTTAAACCACGTTTTTCCCTTGGTACTTGCATATTCATTCCTTTACTTCATCCTCCTCCCTTCACAACTTTAACACCCACTCTTGCACCTTGCTATTCTTCCTTTCCATCATCATCTTTGCATACTTACTCATCACCATTGTTGAAAATTCTACACTTCATCTCTAATAACAAGTAAGAAACACCATTTTTTTCTAAGTTTGGGGTTTCTCTACACTTTTGGGGTTCATTCAAATTGGGTGTTTCTTTTATTATTCTTGCAAATTAATGTTATAAAAACATTATTTGATGATTAATGATGCTATTATATGACACAAATTGTAATGGGTTTGATTGAAACCTCATGAACCACCAAATTTGTTCATCTTTATCCATGAACCCCATTTGATTTATCTTACATAAATGTTGTTTCTTATTGTTATTTGAGCTTTGATTTGGACTCATGGCTATGTTTTTAAACTTTTGTGAGCAAAAGGAACCATTACATGACAAGTCTTTGCTATGTTTGGTTCTACACAATGGTGCACACCATGTGTTTGTAAAAATGCCTACACCATATTAACTTCATATTTCTTTGATATTTTTCATGCAATGGCTTTTGAATCTTAGTCCTTTGCTATAGGATACATGATTTCATAAGCAATTGTCCATGATTAGGCATTTTTCCTTTTTACATTAGTGTGAATCCATTGATGATCTCATGAACTTATATTTGTGCACTATATTTTCTTGATGTTGGACCACTATTTGAGTTACTCTAACATTCCCTCTATATGCCTAATTTTTCTCCACCTTGTGTTTTTAAGCAAGGCATCATGTCTCAAGGGAGAATCAAGACGGTTGGCAAAAAGCGCAAAAATAAGGGTAAGTCATCTAGCTATGGTAACATTGATGACATTGAGTGCACTTTCGATGAACAAAGAATGTGACTTGCTTCTTTATCCGGGAGGGATATCCTTCCTTCCCAGTTTTTCTGTAGGGAATCACTGACTAAGCTAGGGATTTATGAGGATACCCTTAAATTTTGTCAAAACTTGGGATGGGAGAATTTTATTAACATTTTTGAACCATATTATGAACGAACTAGTTTAGAGTTCCTTAGCTCTATTGATATTAAAGCATGTTTAAATGTTTCTGGCTGAGAGGTCACTTTTAGGCTTAATAATACTGATTTTAGAATGGATCTAGTAGAGGTGGATTCCATCTATTGCTTTCCCTCTGCTCCTGAAGATATGCATGCTCGCATGGATGTTATTTGCATTCCTTGGGGCTTTAATGCCTCCTACTTTTAGTCCCTACTGTCACGAGCAAGTGATACTTATGATCCGTTATCTACTAAAGCCTCATCCATGCATCATCCTGTCCTTAAATACCTTCAGCATTTCATGGCTCGCTCTATTTTTGGGCGATTCGACAGCCCGGGTACCATTCAGGCTGCTGAATTGTATTTTTTATACGCCATGATCAATAATGTACCCATTAATTCCTCTAAATGGCTTCTTAGCCAATTCACTAGAGTTGGTCGGGCCATCTCTGGTAAGATCGTCATTGCTGGGTACATTAACCCAATTGCCAGGTATGTGGGAATAAATCTGGATGATGACAACCTGTTTTGTCAACCTAAAAGGGTTGATATTGATGATATTCCTGGAATCTTTGTGCCTCACCCCTTGCCTGATCCTAGCTTTACTAGCCTAGAAGGTAAGACTTCTTTTGTGTTTTCAGGAATCGATGATGACACGGATGCACCTCATGATACACATCCATCAGCTGGCACCTCCCACTCCTCACACGGCTCTTTAAAGGAGCGTATGTATTCTTTGATGCAAGGAATGAGCAGTCGTATGGATTCCATGTTTTTACGAATGGAGGCCATGTCCCAGGAACAAGAAAGGCAAGGAGCTCAGCTCAACCATATCTCCCAGAGAGTGGACTTTATGTATAACTGGCTCTCCCAGCAGGGCCATTTACCACATCTTCCATGAAAGGTGATCCAGTTTGAATAAGTATCTGTTTACCTTATTTTTCCCTTACTGAACATTGAGGACACTGTCCATCTTTAGTTTGGGGTGGTAGACAACAGAAACTTATTCTGAACTCTTATGCTGCTGTTTTGCTTTTACTTTTGTTTTATGTTTTATGTTATTTTTAATTTTTGTGATTTGCATGCTTTTGTTTAGGATGACATGGTTTGTCTCCTTGTGATAACTATCTTGCAAGTGTGTGCCAGTTTGAATGTTAAAATTTCAGCCCTCTTGGATTCCATAATAAAAATAATAATAATTTATAAATGAGCCTTATGATTACTAGTTTGTCTGCATGAACCACTCATGATGATTCCCTGGTTGCTTGGACTATGACTAATTGCCATTAAAAAGAGAGCTTTTTGACCAAAAAGGGTAAAACATTCTAAAGAACCCTTGTTTTTCTTCTTTGAGTGTATCATGCATTTTTGGGCACGCTAGAACTTGGCTTGCGACCGATTCAAAATGGTTGGTGATTACATGTTATGGAATAAAAAAGGCAATCTAGGTTTTGTTCTTAACCTCATAATTTGAATGCTATATTTACCATTAGCTGCCCCTGTTGAGCTTAAAATGCTATTCTTGAAAGCCATTGATATTTAATTTTCTAAATCTCTGAGAAGGAGGGAAACTAGATGAAAAGGCTCAAAGAAAAAAATTGGTTTGATTTGGGAAATGAAAATAATAGAAATATGAAATTGTGGGTTCAAATTAGAAAAAAAAAGGGAATATAGAAAAGAAGAAAAAGGATAAGAGTGAGAATTAAATAAGGAGTCAAGAAAAAAATTAAAAATTAAAAATGAAAATAAATAGGACTCCTTAGAAGTTTTTGAATGAACAAGGAAATGTGTTTTCTGGTTTACCTTTTGAAACTTTGTATTTTCAAGAAATTCATTATGAAAACCCTTTTGAACTTCCTTTTTTTTTGGTATCCATTCCTGAACTGTGAACCCCCGGCCCCATTACAACCAATTGAAAGACTTTTAGACCATAACGTGTTTTCTGGATAACTGTGGAGATTAGGGTAACTTGCCAAGCCTATCGTAGTGTTTTAAAATGTTGTGATGTGAGTGATATTTATACATAAGCCTAAACACTTAGAGAGAAATGAAAGGATGTGTATCCGTAGTCTAGTCCTGGTAAACATGGTATGAATAATTGTGTGGTTTTTGTCTTGATGATCTTGCAATCATTTGCTTAAAATGATTCAATTTGGGATCCTTGAGTTAGTTGAGTTCTTCATTCTTTATTGTTCATGCTTGTGATGACTGTGATTGCTTAGGGACAAGCAATGTCCTAGTTTGGGGTGTTTTGATAAGTGTCTAGGTTGCATTAGTTTTAGGGTCCATGTAGTCTTAGTTTTAGTTCATTTCATCTTATTTTCCCCCTAATTTCCATTTGTATTCTTCTATTTCCGCATATGCTACTTGGGTAGTTGTATTTTGCAGGAACTTTCATGATATAAGTCTTTTTGCAAAAGGAATTGGAAGAATTTGAAGGGAATAGGAAAATGAAAAGAGTTCATGGAAGACTCAAAATTGAAGCCAATCCATCAATTAAAGAAGGATATATATTTTGGAGCCCAAAAACACCCACAAAACACATGTTTGCCAAGGTTCAGGGAAATCCACTGCCAGTGGAAAAATCCACTAGCGGTGGAAAAATCCACTACCGGTGGAACATTCTGGAAAATGGAGAAATGAAGGTCAGAACGATCCACTGCCAGTGGGAAAATCCACTGGCCATGGAACTCGCTGCCATAAAATCCACTGGCCGTGGATTTTCCCACTGCCAGTGGTTTCTGCCCAGATTTTTTATTTCTCACGTGATTGGGGACAACACAGAGCGATCCACTGCCAGTGGATTTTACACGTTACAGCAATTACTTTCAGATTTCTTTTGTTTTCCAAAGGATAAAAAGCAGAAAGGAACGTGGAATTAGGGTGTGGAGAAAAAGAGGAAAAAAAAGACAGTTTTTGGGTAAGAAATTGGAAGGTTTTCTTCTTGGAAAACAAATCAAGGACCAAGGGAGAACATCAAATCTGTAGAATTTTGGGCATAGATTCAAGACAAAAGTGAGAACTCTAGTTTTCTTTCAAACCCTTATTCTGTAATTTCGATTTCTTCTATGTTTGAAATTGAATCATATTATGGGATTGTAATTCTTTTCATTATGGCGAACTAAATTCCATTCTTGGGAATTAAGGTGTAGCATGTATTTGAACCTTTATTGAATGTTCTTCGTTCTTAATTATTGAATCATTTTTCTTATTCAATTTTATATGATCTTAATGCTTCTACTAAGCCTCGAGATAGGTGTAGATAATCTTAAATGGTATGGATGATCAAAAGATTGACATATGGGTTGAATTACATCAAATTAAACCTAAGGATTCGGGTTACGAAAGTAAATGGGACTTTTTGAGGGATAATCGGGTTTTCATAAAACGTAAGGGATCTAATTAGTGAATTGAACGTGGTTCTTCAATAATTAGATACGTTAGTGATGTTTCTAGAGAAGGTCACTAATCAAATTAGGAAAACTTGCCTTAAGAAACAGGATTTGGTAATTTGGAAACTGAATTGCATTTAATATTGGTAATACATGCGAACCTTTATCTCCCAAGGAACTAATCTCCATTGTTTTCAATTAAACCTTTTCATTCTCATTGTGAATTGTTCAGTGTTTTTTGTTTATGCCATTTAGTTTTGGGTTATAAATTTCTGAATCAATAAATGATTTGTCTAGATAATCAAAGCGTTGTAAGTCGGTAATTGGGAACAATCTCTGTGGGATAATATTTTTATTACTATGATACCTCGTGCGCTTGCGGTAGGCTATCAATATCATGTCATGCATATCATGACATTTGAAAGTGGTTGCGATCACTTGATATTTGGAATATAAAGGGCTTGCGAGTTCCTATTGGTATTGAGCCGGTGGTTGCGATCACCCAGTGTTTAAAATGAAAGGCCCTGCGGGACCAATGAGAATGAATGCTCGTGGTTGCGATCACGAGGCGGGAGTACCCCTTGTGAGGCGGGAAATCATTATGAAGTATGGAACGTGGTTGCTATCACAAGAAAGCACCTTATGAGGCTGCTAGAGGGAGTACCCCTTGTGAGGTGGGAAACTAATGAGAATGAATGATTACGGTGGTTGGGATCAGCTGATGAAATGAAATCGGATCCGTGCATATGCATTCTTAAACACCAGCATATGTATTAGCCATAGAAGCATGGCATTGAGTGATACCCTATTGAGAGGTTATGTAAGGAGTATGTGGAACCCTCTTTAAACACTAAATGTATTTATGTTATTGGTTTGGTTTGACTTTTATGTAACTTTATAAAATGACAATAAGTGTGATGGAACCATGAATGAATGATATGATTAAATTGATCTTAGTGTCATTTGAACTCCTTTTGGGAGAAGGTGTTAACTTGCATTCATATGTATATTATCATAAATTATTGGATTTTTCATCATTGAGAAAGTATACTCATTCTCCATGTGGTCTATCTTTTTAGCTCTTGTGTTGTAGGGCTTGACTATGGAGCTCATGTGTGGAGAAATTATGTGAAGAAAGTCATTTTGGGTAAAGATGCCTTGGCCGACAATGTTTTGATTTTATGGCTTATATGTAATCTTTTGTAATGAATATGCATGATGAATACCTTGTATAGCCATGAATTTATTGTAAGTAACTTGTAAGGAAGATAGATATATGGATGATAATTTTGGGAGGTCATATAGGAAAATGAGACCCTTGTGTTTATGGCTCATTTTCATTGGTGACCTTGACAATGGTGGGATAATGAAACTGATGTGTTATGTTGATAGAATTGATGAATGCATGGATGTTTATCTAGATTTTGTGTTTTATAGAGCATACAATATAATAAGCTTGAATGTGATATGATTAATGAATTGAAATGGGAATTGTTGAATAGAATACTTGAAACAAATTCTAATTGCTTAATGTAATGTATGTAATGCATCAAACTTGTTCAATTTTGCTTGGGATGAATTTTCATATGCTAAGTTATGAAATTCACATATTTTCTGCGTGTGTACTAATAATCTCGCTCAAGTGAGATGGAGTCTCGCTCAAGCGAGAATCCCCTGCATCAGTTATATGGCCTCTGGCCAATTCTCGCTCAAGCGAGAGTGGTCCTCGCTCAGGCGAGATGAACCTGCATCGGGTGTGTGCATACTGAAAATTTTTCACTCGGCCGGGCTCATCTCCGCTCAAGTGAGTGTTGTGTGGGGTTGTTCTGGACAAGATTCACTTAGGCGAGCTGGTATCTTGCCTAAGCGAGATTGCTTATGCATTAGGTATTAGCTACTGGACGAATTTCTCTCAGGCGGGCTTGGCCTTGCTCGAGCGAAATAAGGGTAGTAAGGTTCTGTTCTTTTTTCCCTCAAGCGAGCTTGCCTCGCTCAAGCGAGTGGGTATGCCTTAGACACTAAAGCTTTTTCACTTATGCTCTCCTGCCTCGCCCAAGCGATCCATGTGGGTCTCGCTCAAGCGAGATCCCCTGATTCTCATTTTTCTCATTTTGGCCTCTTTATCTTATTTTTTTATTTATTTGTTTTGGGAACCTTAAATCTTAAAAGTGATATTATTATTATTATTTTGTATTTCTAGTGTCTATAAATTAATGAGGCATCTTTTATCCTCCTTTTGTATACATTTCATTAACTTTTAAATTTTATTCAATCTTCCGCTTTTCCCTTGTGACGGTCTCGAGTCCGATCGTCCAAGGAGCACTCCGATACCTTCTCATATCTTCATATATGAGATAGGTTATTAAATAATCCGGGGTAATTATTTAGTATTATATATATCGAGTTTCTTCTATTTATAATTATTTTTAAATTGTGAAAAATTTACCCCTATTTTTAGGGTGTTCCAAAAGTTATCTAGAGGATGATGATATATTAAAGTGTTAATTGCCCTATATGGATTATGAATGACTAGTTGTCTAAGGGTTGTGGATTGACTATCAGGGTATTGTTTTCTCAATGATGATTTCTTGTGAACCATTAGTATTAGATTATGAATATATCCCATTGAAGATTCTTGTGAATTATTATCATTGCATTATAATTGTTGTTTATGGAAGTATGATCATTGTCATTGAGGTTATGTGATGTATAAATAGAGCATACTTGCTCATTGTTGATTATGGTTAATTCGTGAGGGTTGAATATATGTATGAATAAATTCCTCAATGTGATAGATATGGTTGTTTGTGTAAGTCCGGCTAAGTTCCTTACACTATTTCCTTCTAGTGATGAATACATTGATATTATGCATTTAAATATTGATATATTGAGTATGATTTGAATTGATGAGGGACTTGTACATTGTGTGATCATGGATATAATATATTGAATCTGAATTGATTTGATGAAGGACCTATGTCGTATGTTGACTACGGATAGGAGATATTAAAGTGAATTGATGTGGTAGTGGGCCATGAATGGTGAGACCACGTATGTGTCTTGGAATGGAATTATTGGCTAGGTCTCTTTTGAATGATTTATGTTGTAGTTCCTAGCCATGATATAATTCTTGAAAGTGAGTATTTCATGTGCTAGTATTGAATAGATGAATGAAAGTGAAGGAATTCCCTAATATGGATATTCATGAATTAAGATGATTGATAGTGCTATTTTAAAATTATGAATTTCATATCCTTGAGCATGAGAATCTTGTATTATATGATGCAAGTGAATTGTTGTATCTCTTTAGATAGAGAACATGAATGAGTGATAAATTGGTGAATGTGAGCTTTGTATACACATGATTGGGATTATGTCTCGGTTTTACATCTATGAACCGAGTGAATGATTAATTTGATTGTGACCCACTAAGTGTGGTAACCCCAGATAACTCGATATGATCTTGAAGGATCGAATCTTGTGGAATTAGACCCTATGGTGGTCTAGGCTTTATGATGTTTCTATGAACCATGTCTATGATGTTTGTGTGTTGTGGGAGTATTCCATGATGGGTGCTTGGTAACCCTTGAATTTAATAAGCTTGGTAATGAATTAAATCTCATGAATAATTGAGCCATAGTGAAATTGATTATGGAATGAGTTGTTGAGGCTAGAGCCAATGTGTGATTTGATTCGAAATGTAAACGTAAACACCTAAGTATTTGGTGAATAATGATGTTGAATTCGGGGTATGACTTAACATTGGCCATGATAAAAAAATTTATGATATGACTTTGGGCTAAATTGTGTGCCCTTGACATTATGATTATTAAATCAATTGTGGGTTATGATGTGATGTAGAGATGATATGTGTGATCATAGGTTGGTAAATGGAATTTAAACATGTCAATACCTCCCTTTTTGTTTCGAAAGGAGTTATATTGGTGATAGAGACCGCATAACGATGTAATATTATGTGGATTATACGTCTAATTTATGGGGCTTGGTTGTGATGCATGAGGAAACCCACTAGTGTGAAGGCTTACTATATGATTATGAACCCTATCTTAAACTAGAGGGTGTGTACTTGATATAAGTTGGGTGAATCAATTAGGCTTAAATCGAATTATAGCCGATAATGTTTGGATTAGACAAATGATTTCTAAGTTATTTGACTATCACTTCAGGGTGGATGAAGTCCAATGGTGGGGTGATTACCCTATGATGATTGGAAATCTATAGTTGATATGTCAATATATGGTTATGATGGCTGACAATTGACAGATTGTATGGCATGATTTACACTGGATCATGATTAAATGATAATATGACATGAGCGTATTGCTTATGGACTTGTGTGACTTCTTACAAAGTCTCATGTGTGAAGAGATATTATTTGAATTGATATTAATAATGTGAGCGATAAGACATGAAGGTACTTATCCTGATATGTCTCTACATGCCATAGGCATTGTGGCAACGTGCACTTATAAATAGAGCATACTTGCTCATTGTTGATTATGGTTAATTCATGAGGGTTGAATATATGTATGAATAAATTCCTCAATGTGATAGATATGGTTGTTTGTGTAAGTCCGGCTAAGTTCCTTACACTATTTCCTTCTAGTGATGAATACATTGATATTATGCATTTAAATATTGATATATTGAGTATGATTTGAATTGATGAGGGACTTGTACATTGTGTGATCATGGATATAATATATTGAATCTGAATTGATTTGATGAAGGACCTATGTCGTATGTTGACTACGGATAGGAGATATTAAAGTGAATTGATGTGGTAGTGGGCCATGAATGGTGAGACCACGTATGTGTCTTGGAATGGAATTATTGGCTGGGTCTCTTTTGAATGATTTATGTTGTAGTTCCTAGCCATGATATAATTCTTGAAAGTGAGTATTTCATGTGCTAGTATTGAATAGATGAATGAAAGTGAAGGAATTCCCTAATATGGATATTCATGAATTAAGATGATTGATAGTGCTATTTTAAAATTATGAATTTCATATCCTTGAGCATGAGAATCTTGTATTATATGATGCAAGTGAATTGTTGTATCTCTTTAGATAGAGAACATGAATGAGTGATAAATTGGTGAATGTGAGCTTTGTATACACATGATTGGGATTATGTCTCGGTTTTACATCTATGAACCGAGTGAATGATTAATTTGATTGTGACCCACTAAGTGTGGTAACCCCGGATAACTCGATATGATCTTGAAGGATCGAATCTTGTGGAATTAGACCCTATGGTGGTCTAGGCTCTATGATGTTTCTATGAACCATGTCTATGATGTTTGTGTGTTGTGGGAGTATTCCATGATGGGTGCTTGGTAACCCTTGAATTTAATAAGCTTGGTAATGAATTAAATCTCATGAATAATTGAGCCATAGTGAAATTGATTATGGAATGAGTTGTTGAGGCTAGAGCCAATGTGTGATTTGATTCGAAATGTAAACGTAAACACCTAAGTATTTGGTGAATAATGATGTTGAATTCGGGGTATGACTTAACATTGGCCATGATAAAAAAATTTATGATATGACTTTGGGCTAAATTGTGTGCCCTTGACATTATGATTATTAAATCAATTGTGGGTTATGATGTGATGTAGAGATGATATGTGTGATCATAGGTTGGTAAATGGAATTTAAACATGTCAATACCTCCCTTTTTGTTTCGAAAGGAGTTATATTGGTGATAGAGACCGCATAACGATGTAATATTATGTGGATTATACGTCTAATTTATGGGGCTTGGTTGTGATGCATGAGGAAACCCACTAGTGTGAAGGCTTACTATATGATTATGAACCCTATCTTAAACTAGAGGGTGTGTACTTGATATAAGTTGGGTGAATCAATTAGGCTTAAATCGAATTATAGCCGACAATGTTCGGATTAGACAAATGATTTCTAAGTTATTTGACTATCACTTCAGGGTGGATGAAGTCCAATGGTGGGGTGATTACCCTATGATGATTGGAAATCTATAGTTGATATGTCAATATATGGTTATGATGGCTGACAATTGACAGATTGTATGGCATGATTTACACTGGATCATGATTAAATGATAATATGACATGAGCGTATTGCTTATGGACTTGTGTGACTTCTTACAAAGTCTCATGTGTGAAGAGATATTATTTGAATTGATATTAATAATGTGAGCGATAAGACATGAAGGTACTTATCCTGATATGTCTCTACATGCCATAGGCATTGTGGCAACGTGCACTTATAAATAGAGCATACTTGCTCATTGTTGATTATGGTTAATTCATGAGGGTTGAATATATGTATGAATAAATTCCTCAATGTGATAGATATGGTTGTTTGTGTAAGTCCGGCTAAGTTCCTTACACTATTTCCTTCTAGTGATGAATACATTGATATTATGCATTTAAATATTGATATATTGAGTATGATTTGAATTGATGAGGGACTTGTACATTGTGTGATCATGGATATAATATATTGAATCTGAATTGATTTGATGAAGGACCTATGTCGTATGTTGACTACGGATAGGAGATATTAAAGTGAATTGATGTGGTAGTGGGCCATGAATGGTGAGACCACGTATGTGTCTTGGAATGGAATTATTGGCTGGGTCTCTTTTGAATGATTTATGTTGTAGTTCCTAGCCATGATATAATTCTTGAAAGTGAGTATTTCATGTGCTAGTATTGAATAGATGAATGAAAGTGAAGGAATTCCCTAATATGGATATTCATGAATTAAGATGATTGATAGTGCTATTTTAAAATTATGAATTTCATATCCTTGAGCATGAGAATCTTGTATTATATGATGCAAGTGAATTGTTGTATCTCTTTAGATAGAGAACATGAATGAGTGATAAATTGGTGAATGTGAGCTTTGTATACACATGATTGGGATTATGTCTCGGTTTTACATCTATGAACCGAGTGAATGATTAATTTGATTGTGACCCACTAAGTGTGGTAACCCCGGATAACTCGATATGATCTTGAAGGATCGAATCTTGTGGAATTAGACCCTATGGTGGTCTAGGCTCTATGATGTTTCTATGAACCATGTCTATGATGTTTGTGTGTTGTGGGAGTATTCCATGATGGGTGCTTGGTAACCCTTGAATTTAATAAGCTTGGTAATGAATTAAATCTCATGAATAATTGAGCCATAGTGAAATTGATTATGGAATGAGTTGTTGAGGCTAGAGCCAATGTGTGATTTGATTCGAAATGTAAACGTAAACACCTAAGTATTTGGTGAATAATGATGTTGAATTCGGGGTATGACTTAACATTGGCCATGATAAAAAAATTTATGATATGACTTTGGGCTAAATTGTGTGCCCTTGACATTATGATTATTAAATCAATTGTGGGTTATGATGTGATGTAGAGATGATATGTGTGATCATAGGTTGGTAAATGGAATTTAAACATGTCAATACCTCCCTTTTTGTTTCGAAAGGAGTTATATTGGTGATAGAGACCGCATAACGATGTAATATTATGTGGATTATACGTCTAATTTATGGGGCTTGGTTGTGATGCATGAGGAAACCCACTAGTGTGAAGGCTTACTATATGATTATGAACCCTATCTTAAACTAGAGGGTGTGTACTTGATATAAGTTGGGTGAATCAATTAGGCTTAAATCGAATTATAGCCGACAATGTTCGGATTAGACAAATGATTTCTAAGTTATTTGACTATCACTTCAGGGTGGATGAAGTCCAATGGTGGGGTGATTACCCTATGATGATTGGAAATCTATAGTTGATATGTCAATATATGGTTATGATGGCTGACAATTGACAGATTGTATGGCATGATTTACACTGGATCATGATTAAATGATAATATGACATGAGCGTATTGCTTATGGACTTGTGTGACTTCTTACAAAGTCTCATGTGTGAAGAGATATTATTTGAATTGATATTAATAATGTGAGCGATAAGACATGAAGGTACTTATCCTGATATGTCTCTACATGCCATAGGCATTGTGGCAACGTGCACTTATAAATAGAGCATACTTGCTCATTGTTGATTATGGTTAATTCATGAGGGTTGAATATATGTATGAATAAATTCCTCAATGTGATAGATATGGTTGTTTGTGTAAGTCCGGCTAAGTTCCTTACACTATTTCCTTCTAGTGATAAATACATTGATATTATGCATTTAAATATTGATATATTGAGTATGATTTGAATTGATGAGGGACTTGTACATTGTGTGATCATGGATATAATATATTGAATCTGAATTGATTTGATGAAGGACCTATGTCGTATGTTGACTACGGATAGGAGATATTAAAGTGAATTGATGTGGTAGTGGGCCATGAATGGTGAGACCACGTATGTGTCTTGGAATGGAATTATTGGCTGGGTCTCTTTTGAATGATTTATGTTGTAGTTCCTAGCCATGATATAATTCTTGAAAGTGAGTATTTCATGTGCTAGTATTGAATAGATGAATGAAAGTGAAGGAATTCCCTAATATGGATATTCATGAATTAAGATGATTGATAGTGCTATTTTAAAATTATGAATTTCATATCCTTGAGCATGAGAATCTTGTATTATATGATGTAAGTGAATTGTTGTATCTCTTTAGATAGAGAACATGAATGAGTGATAAATTGGTGAATGTGAGCTTTGTATACACATGATTGGGATTATGTCTCGGTTTTACATCTATGAACCGAGTGAATGATTAATTTGATTGTGACCCACTAAGTGTGGTAACCCCGGATAACTCGATATGATCTTGAAGGATCGAATCTTGTGGAATTAGACCCTATGGTGGTCTAGGCTCTATGATGTTTCTATGAACCATGTCTATGATGTTTGTGTGTTGTGGGAGTATTCCATGATGGGTGCTTGGTAACCCTTGAATTTAATAAGCTTGGTAATGAATTAAATCTCATGAATAATTGAGCCATAGTGAAATTGATTATGGAATGAGTTGTTGAGGCTAGAGCCAATGTGTGATTTGATTCGAAATGTAAACGTAAACACCTAAGTATTTGGTGAATAATGATGTTGAATTCGGGGTATGACTTAACATTGGCCATGATAAAAAAATTTATGATATGACTTTGGGCTAAATTGTGTGCCCTTGACATTATGATTATTAAATCAATTGTGGGTTATGATGTGATGTAGAGATGATATGTGTGATCATAGGTTGGTAAATGGAATTTAAACATGTCAATACCTCCCTTTTTGTTTCGAAAGGAGTTATATTGGTGATAGAGACCGCATAACGATGTAATATTATGTGGATTATACGTCTAATTTATGGGGCTTGGTTGTGATGCATGAGGAAACCCACTAGTGTGAAGGCTTACTATATGATTATGAACCCTATCTTAAACTAGAGGGTGTGTACTTGATATAAGTTGGGTGAATCAATTAGGCTTAAATCGAATTATAGCCGACAATGTTCGGATTAGACAAATGATTTCTAAGTTATTTGACTATCACTTCAGGGTGGATGAAGTCCAATGGTGGGGTGATTACCCTATGATGATTGGAAATCTATAGTTGATATGTCAATATATGGTTATGATGGCTGACAATTGACAGATTGTATGGCATGATTTACACTGGATCATGATTAAATGATAATATGACATGAGCGTATTGCTTATGGACTTGTGTGACTTCTTACAAAGTCTCATGTGTGAAGAGATATTATTTGAATTGATATTAATAATGTGAGCGATAAGACATGAAGGTACTTATCCTGATATGTCTCTACATGCCATAGGCATTGTGGCAACGTGCACTTATAAATAGAGCATACTTGCTCATTGTTGATTATGGTTAATTCATGAGGGTTGAATATATGTATGAATAAATTCCTCAATGTGATAGATATGGTTGTTTGTGTAAGTCCGGCTAAGTTCCTTACACTATTTCCTTCTAGTGATGAATACATTGATATTATGCATTTAAATATTGATATATTGAGTATGATTTGAATTGATGAGGGACTTGTACATTGTGTGATCATGGATATAATATATTGAATCTGAATTGATTTGATGAAGGACCTATGTCGTATGTTGACTACGGATAGGAGATATTAAAGTGAATTGATGTGGTAGTGGGCCATGAATGGTGAGACCACGTATGTGTCTTGGAATGGAATTATTGGCTGGGTCTCTTTTGAATGATTTATGTTGTAGTTCCTAGCCATGATATAATTCTTGAAAGTGAGTATTTCATGTGCTAGTATTGAATAGATGAATGAAAGTGAAGGAATTCCCTAATATGGATATTCATGAATTAAGATGATTGATAGTGCTATTTTAAAATTATGAATTTCATATCCTTGAGCATGAGAATCTTGTATTATATGATGTAAGTGAATTGTTGTATCTCTTTAGATAGAGAACATGAATGAGTGATAAATTGGTGAATGTGAGCTTTGTATACACATGATTGGGATTATGTCTCGGTTTTACATCTATGAACCGAGTGAATGATTAATTTGATTGTGACCCACTAAGTGTGGTAACCCCGGATAACTCGATATGATCTTGAAGGATCGAATCTTGTGGAATTAGACCCTATGGTGGTCTAGGCTCTATGATGTTTCTATGAACCATGTCTATGATGTTTGTGTGTTGTGGGAGTATTCCATGATGGGTGCTTGGTAACCCTTGAATTTAATAAGCTTGGTAATGAATTAAATCTCATGAATAATTGAGCCATAGTGAAATTGATTAGGGAATGAGTTGTTGAGGCTAGAGCCAATGTGTGATTTGATTCGAAATGTAAACGTAAACACCTAAGTATTTGGTGAATAATGATGTTGAATTCGGGGTATGACTTAACATTGGCCATGATAAAAAAATTTATGATATGACTTTGGGCTAAATTGTGTGCCCTTGACATTATGATTATTAAATCAATTGTGGGTTATGATGTGATGTAGAGATGATATGTGTGATCATAGGTTGGTAAATGGAATTTAAACATGTCAATACCTCCCTTTTTGTTTCGAAAGGAGTTATATTGGTGATAGAGACCGCATAACGATGTAATATTATGTGGATTATACGTCTAATTTATGGGGCTTGGTTGTGATGCATGAGGAAACTCACTAGTGTGAAGGCTTACTATATGATTATGAACCCTATCTTAAACTAGAGGGTGTGTACTTGATATAAGTTGGGCGAATCAATTAGGCTTAAATCGAATTATAGCCGACAATGTTCGGATTAGACAAATGATTTCTAAGTTATTTGACTATCACTTCAGGGTGGATGAAGTCCAATGGTGGGGTGATTACCCTATGATGATTGGAAATCTATAGTTGATATGTCAATATATGGTTATGATGGCTGACAATTGACAGATTGTATGGCATGATTTACACTGGATCATGATTAAATGATAGTATGACATGAGCGTATTGCTTATGGACTTGTGTGACTTCTTACAAAGTCTCATGTGTGAAGAGATATTATTTGAATTGATATTAATAATGTGAGCGATAAGACATGAAGGTACTTATCCTGATATGTCTCTACATGCCATAGGCATTGTGGCAACGTGCACTTATAAATAGAGCATACTTGCTCATTGTTGATTATGGTTAATTCATGAGGGTTGAATATATGTATGAATAAATTCCTCAATGTGATAGATATGGTTGTTTGTGTAAGTCCGGCTAAGTTCCTTACACTATTTCCTTCTAGTGATGAATACATTGATATTATGCATTTAAATATTGATATATTGAGTATGATTTGAATTGATGAGGGACTTGTACATTGTGTGATCATGGATATAATATATTGAATCTGAATTGATTTGATGAAGGACCTATGTCGTATGTTGACTACGGATAGGAGATATTAAAGTGAATTGATGTGGTAGTGGGCCATGAATGGTGAGACCACGTATGTGTCTTGGAATGGAATTATTGGCTGGGTCTCTTTTGAATGATTTATGTTGTAGTTCCTAGCCATGATATAATTCTTGAAAGTGAGTATTTCATGTGCTAGTATTGAATAGATGAATGAAAGTGAAGGAATTCCCTAATATGGATATTCATGAATTAAGATGATTGATAGTGCTATTTTAAAATTATGAATTTCATATCCTTGAGCATGAGAATCTTGTATTATATGATGCAAGTGAATTGTTGTATCTCTTTAGATAGAGAACATGAATGAGTGATAAATTGGTGAATGTGAGCTTTGTATACACATGATTGGGATTATGTCTCGGTTTTACATCTATGAACCGAGTGAATGATTAATTTGATTGTGACCCACTAAGTGTGGTAACCCCGGATAACTCGATATGATCTTGAAGGATCGAATCTTGTGGAATTAGACCCTATGGTGGTCTAGGCTCTATGATGTTTCTATGAACCATGTCTATGATGTTTGTGTGTTGTGGGAGTATTCCATGATGGGTGCTTGGTAACCCTTGAATTTAATAAGCTTGGTAATGAATTAAATCTCATGAATAATTGAGCCATAGTGAAATTGATTATGGAATGAGTTGTTGAGGCTAGAGCCAATGTGTGATTTGATTCGAAATGTAAACGTAAACACCTAAGTATTTGGTGAATAATGATGTTGAATTCGGGGTATGACTTAACATTGGCCATGATAAAAAAATTTATGATATGACTTTGGGCTAAATTGTGTGCCCTTGACATTATGATTATTAAATCAATTATGGGTTATGATGTGATGTAGAGATGATATGTGTGATCATAGGTTGGTAAATAGAATTTAAACATGTCAATACCTCCCTTTTTGTTTCGAAAGGAGTTATATTGGTGATAGAGACCGCATAACGATGTAATATTATGTGGATTATACGTCTAATTTATGGGGCTTGGTTGTGATGCATGAGGAAACCCACTAGTGTGAAGGCTTACTATATGATTATGAACCCTATCTTAAACTAGAGGGTGTGTACTTGATATAAGTTGGGTGAATCAATTAGGCTTAAATCGAATTATAGCCGACAATGTTCGGATTAGACAAATGATTTCTAAGTTATTTGACTATCACTTCAGGGTGGATGAAGTCCAATGGTGGGGTGATTACCCTATGATGATTGGAAATCTATAGTTGATATGTCAATATATGGTTATGATGGCTGACAATTGACAGATTGTATGGCATGATTTACACTGGATCATGATTAAATGATAGTATGACATGAGCGTATTGCTTATGGACTTGTGTGACTTCTTACAAAGTCTCATGTGTGAAGAGATATTATTTGAATTGATATTAATAATGTGAGCGATAAGACATGAAGGTACTTATCCTGATATGTCTCTACATGCCATAGGCATTGTGGCAACGTGCACTTATAAATAGAGCATACTTGCTCATTGTTGATTATGGTTAATTCATGAGGGTTGAATATATGTATGAATAAATTCCTCAATGTGATAGATATGGTTGTTTGTGTAAGTCCGGCTAAGTTCCTTACACTATTTCCTTCTAGTGATGAATACATTGATATTATGCATTTAAATATTGATATATTGAGTATGATTTGAATTGATGAGGGACTTGTACATTGTGTGATCATGGATATAATATATTGAATCTGAATTGATTTGATGAAGAACCTATGTCGTATGTTGACTACGGATAGGAGATATTAAAGTGAATTGATGTGGTAGTGGGCCATGAATGGTGAGACCACGTATGTGTCTTGGAATGGAATTATTGGCTGGGTCTCTTTTGAATGATTTATGTTGTAGTTCCTAGCCATGATATAATTCTTGAAAGTGAGTATTTCATGTGCTAGTATTGAATAGATGAATGAAAGTGAAGGAATTCCCTAATATGGATATTCATGAATTAAGATGATTGATAGTGCTATTTTAAAATTATGAATTTCATATCCTTGAGCATGAGAATCTTGTATTATATGATGCAAGTGAATTGTTGTATCTCTTTAGATAGAGAACATGAATGAGTGATAAATTGGTGAATGTGAGCTTTGTATACACATGATTGGGATTATGTCTCGGTTTTACATCTATGAACCGAGTGAATGATTAATTTGATTGTGACCCACTAAGTGTGGTAACCCCGGATAACTCGATATGATCTTGAAGGATCGAATCTTGTGGAATTAGACCCTATGGTGGTCTAGGCTCTATGATGTTTCTATGAACCATGTCTATGATGTTTGTGTGTTGTGGGAGTATTCCATGATGGGTGCTTGGTAACCCTTGAATTTAATAAGCTTGGTAATGAATTAAATCTCATGAATAATTGAGCCATAGTGAAATTTATTATGGAATGAGTTGTTGAGGCTAGAGCCAATGTATGATTTGATTCGAAATGTAAACGTAAACACCTAAGTATTTGGTGAATAATGATGTTGAATTCGGGGTATGACTTAACATTGGCCATGATAAAAAAATTTATGATATGACTTTGGGCTAAATTGTGTGCCCTTGACATTATGATTATTAAATCAATTGTGGGTTATGATGTGATGTAGAGATGATATGTGTGATCATAGGTTGGTAAATGGAATTTAAACATGTCAATACCTCCCTTTTTGTTTCGAAAGGAGTTATATTGGTGATAGAGACCGCATAACGATGTAATATTATGTGGATTATACGTCTAATTTATGGGGCTTGGTTGTGATGCATGAGGAAACCCACTAGTGTGAAGGCTTACTATATGATTATGAACCCTATCTTAAACTAGAGGGTGTGTACTTGATATAAGTTGGGTGAATCAATTAGGCTTAAATCGAATTATAGCCGACAATGTTCGGATTAGACAAATGATTTCTAAGTTATTTGACTATCACTTCAGGGTGGATGAAGTCCAATGGTGGGGTGATTACCCTATGATGATTGGAAATCTATAGTTGATATGTCAATATATGGTTATGATGGCTGACAATTGACAGATTGTATGGCATGATTTACACTGGATCATGATTAAATGATAATATGACATGAGCGTATTGCTTATGGACTTGTGTGACTTCTTACAAAGTCTCATGTGTGAAGAGATATTATTTGAATTGATATTAATAATGTGAGCGATAAGACATGAAGGTACTTATCCTGATATGTCTCTACATGCCATAGGCATTGTGGCAACGTGCACTTATACGCCAATCTCATGTGTTTGTAGTAACCACTATAGAATTGGGACGTCTTTTTGTATGTCGGATATAGTAACACGTAGACCGGACAAGTGTAGTGTTGTAACTGCTTACGGTGAATGTATTGAACCTATTCGATGGTACTGGGTAAGAATGTGAGAGTTGTGATGAATAAACTGAGAATTCATTAATGGTGACTCACTTTGGATATGAGAGACTTTATGCTAGGACAAAGAAATGATGATAGTCATGTCTTGCTGGACTTTGGGAAGCCCGATATTACTTCATGGTGTCATTAAACCTTAATGGTGCGTGGCCGAAGTGTGGCCTTACAATATATGCCTACGTTAAACTTCAAGGACGAAGTTTCTTTTTGGTGGGGTGGATTATAACATCCGAAATTTTGAAGAAAATAAATTATTAGATAATGATAATTAATTATTTATGGTCAAGTAATTATGGGAAAATTAATTAGACATTAGAGGTGAATTATCGGTAAATTGAGAATTACTGGAACTGGGTGATTTAACCGACGATGTGGGACCCACTTGGTCAAATTAAATAATTGATGGGTATAGAATGTTTACAAAATTATTATGGTTAAGCTGATATAGCTGAAATAATTTTTAGTGCTAAGGAGATAATTAATTGGACTTGACATATGTTATTAAGCGGGGAAATTACGAACCAAATAGAATTAAAAGAAAACTAAAAATCCCATTTCCCTCTACACTTCAGCCGTCCACTTCTTCCCTCTCTCCCATTTTTACTTTTCATGCTATTACACAATAGTTAATGGGGTTTTATGACCCAATGGACAAATGACCATGATGCATTGTGTTACCCATTGGACAATGTCCAATTTTTATACAATTTCCCTCTCTCTTTCTCTCATTTTTCGGTGGCATCTCTCCCTTTCACGTTCCTCTACTCTTTTCTTTTTCCTCTTCTATTCTTCTCCATCAAAACACCCACCATTATACCCAATTTCATTTTTAGCAAAAATCAAAACTAAGTTAGGATTTATGGAGCACTTATGGAGCATGGAAGCTTGCATGGATCATCTTGCTCTTCTTCTTCACTCCCATTTTTGTTTTTCCTAAGCTTGGAATTGGAGGTAAGATTTTGAACCGACTTTGCCCCATTATTGATTTTTATGATGCTTAGGTTTGAAATATGGACATTAAGCTTTATAGGTGTTAAGGAAAATGATGAACCATGGGTTGGATGGTTAGAGAATATGATTATTAATAATTGTTTTGTGTTATAAATGGATGTGGGTTAATGGACCTATGAGGAATCAATAAAGATGGTGAGTGTTAATTATTGTTGGGTGATTTGTGTGAAAACCCTAAGTATTGATAGTTTGGGATTTTGGCTAAATTAATGAGTTGAATGATTATGATGCCTTATAATGATTTTATATGGGGAAATGAGTGTTTGAAATATTGGTATTAATTCATGAGGTTTGGGAGATGTGAGCATGTAAGTATGTATGTGGTTAGAGAAATTAGTCTTGAGTGTTGATATTTATGATGATGTTGATAATGGTTGCAAACCATTGATAGTGGATTAAGGAAATGGATATTTGAGTTGATGAAGTCCTAGGCCTTGATATATGCCATTTAGAAATTGTTAACTAGTGATGGTCTTAGATGGAGTTAAGAGGCTTATAGTGGATTTGAATGAATTATGATGATAGTTGAGTGATTTATAAGATGATTTGGAAGACTTATGAATAAAAGGTAATGATCTTGTTGGGTATAGTTAGCCCTTTTAAAACTTGGAGAATCATGATTTTAGGAAAGGAATTCTCAAAGCCTAACATAAGCATATGAATTGGAGTTTAGACAAGTCTAGGACTTGATAATGAGTTTTAAGAAATGATGCCTTATGATGGCTTATTAATTCCATGTACAAATATGTGTTTGTTGATAGGATTGTGTCCCGGACGATGATGTAGAATAATTAGAGTGTTTTCTTGGCGGTTCTTCTCTCAAGGTAGGAGAGGAGTTTACATTTCAAATTGCATGAGTGAATAATTGTTAATTATGTATATGTATGAACTCATGCATTACCTTGCCATGAATGTGTTAAATGTTGAATAGATAATGTGATGTACGATGGCTTGACCTTTGTTGGATGTTATGGAGAATGTATAAATATATGAGATAATGATAAGTGTTGGGTCGTCCCTTTGTTGGACATGAATTAATGTTAATAAAAATCTGTGAATAGATGAAGTACTTGAGTGGTGAAGTGGTGTTATGATAGTTAGGCACAATGACATATGTGATTGTAAGAAAATTTATGTTGAAACCTCCCTCATGTAGTTGATAAATTAGAATAAGGGTGGAGAAGTATAATTTGTTGAATTAGGACTAAAAGATGTGATTTAATGTGTGTATAGTATTGAATTGGGCCAATTTTGCATGAGTTGGATAGTGGTATGCAATGGAGAATGAAAAACATATGTTTTGGGATGTATGATGGTAATCTCGCTGAAGCGAGAGTCCCATGCATTAGAGGGGTGGCCTCTAGCCCAATCTCACTCAGGCAAGAAGATGTTTCATTCAAGCGAGACGCTTGTGAGACAGGGGAATGTTTATTGGACGAATCTCGCTCAAGCGGGCATAGCCGTTCTTGAGTGAGCGAAGGTGAAAAAATAGTTCTGGACGGATCTCGCTCAAGCGAGTGATGAGGTATGCTGAGTCTCGCTCAAGCGAGCGAGTGTGGAAACGTCACTGGAGGAATCTCACCTAAGCGAGAGTGGCCCGCTCAAGCGAGATCGGGGCCTGATGCTTAAAACTATACTCGCTCAAGTGAGTGGCCATGTGTAGGGAAGCCTCGCTCAAGCGAGCATGTGAGACAATGACACTGGAGGACTTTCGCCCAGGCGAGCGTGACTCGCTCAAGCGAGTGGTGATGATTTCGCTCAAGTGAGTAAGGCCTCGCTCAAGTGAGTTGCCCAGAGTGGGATTTAATTTTATTTTCTTTGTTTTGGGATTATGATGGACCCCTTCATTTGTGTTATGAGATAATTGAGGAGATGTGTATGGGGTATTTAATGATGACATGACATGGTGGTGATTCGAATTAATTGATATACTTGGGATGGATTATTTATGATACTTTTACCACCAAGGATAGGATATGAAAGAATGATAATGAGGATTTGATAATGGGGTTATGAAATACACCCTAGGGTGATTATTAAACCAATGAGAGAATAGTTAAATGGTGTAGTATTTGTTATAAACTGATGAATCGAAGATGATAATTGTAATGTGTAATGATGAATGATGTTGTGGATCCTTTGCTTGAGTAAAGGATGATCGTTATTATTAATGAATTGTCGTATACCATTGTGTGTGATACAAACGTGATCTTGCATGTGTGGTTTGAATTATATTAATAAAATGATGTGAATGCCACACCAATATATAGATGAAACAATGGTAATGATAAATGATATGAAAATTCACTAAATTATTATGTAGTGGTATTGATGAAAGATTAATGAATGTTAATGATGATTTGTGATGTTTGTGATGCCATTATGGTTGGTTGTAAGTGTTGACTTGCATGTATAATAAATGATATATTGAGATAAAAATACAACATATAAAACTTGAAAACAATGGCTAAAACCAATAATGATAAAATCCACTAAGCTATGTATGGTGGTGTTGGTGATTATGATGATAATGATTGATGAGTGGCATTTAGGATGCACAGTGTGAGAAATGCATTTGATTTGCATTGTATTGCATCCATGGCATATCGTACGCTGTCTAAGTGGAATGTTAGGGGTTCCATTAGGTGGGCCCAATGGGAGGGCGACCCAGTGCACGGGTATATTCTTGTATTTCCCTAGTGATTCTGGGAATCACGAAACTGTCCATAGTTTGGTGAGGAGGCATCCTATGTGACGGGCCCAGTGGGCAGGCGGCTCTGTGATGAGCAAGTTACCTCGGTGTTTGACGGGGCACGGCTCTCTCGATGTGTGTTCGGGAGGGGCCTGTAGCACTTGTGGCAAGTGAGGCCATGTTGTTGATTCGTAAGTCACGGGGTGACTAGTGTTACAGATGGGCGATAATGGTTTGGTACCAATAAAAATATGTTGTGAAGCATACCTGAATTGAGGTATATGTGTGCACATTTTTCTACTGCAGTAGGGGCATAGTAGCACACTTATGCTTGACCTACAATTTGGTGTTTATTCCCACAGTCGGATCCACATTTGTTGTCTATTCCATTGTGCATATGCATTAGCCATAAGAGCATTTGCATATAGAATGGAGATATGCTAGATGATGATGGGCATAATTATTTATAATTGATGGTAATGATGTTAGCCTATAAGTGGTTTTGAGGAAAGACCAGAATGGTCAATGTTGATGATGTTGGTCCATTGTGGCATTGGGATTGATGTGTATATGCCTGCTTTGCTATGACTTAATTAGAGAATATAAAATATGTATATGTTGTTGAATTTATAATTTGTAATGATCATTGATGTGTTTAGCAACGCATACATGATGTTGATATGCATATGCACATAATTTCAATTGTATTGATATCGTCATTTGAAATGTATTACTCACTCCCCCATGTGGTCTACTTTTTAGTATTAATGCAGAGATGTCATGGGATGAGGATATTTTGAAGAAAAGCTTTTGTGAAGGTAAAATAGTGGTAATGGAATGCCTTGGCCGGCAGCAGTTGTAAATTATTGTATTATGGATGAGATGTGTACTGCATAGTGATAATTCGTGATATCGATGGATGTATTATGAATGATATTATAAGTGGTTAATATATTGATAATTGGAGTATTGGAATTCATACCCATTTATGAATATGTGTGGATGATCTCTCATTTCCCTTGTTCTTCCTTGCACTCTGCCCTTTGTGTTATCCGGTTGCCTTATAGTCATTGGTTACTTAAGTTTGGAAAAATTTTCCCCGTATTGGTTCTTAATTATTTATTAAATTAGGGTGTTACAGGCTTGCGAGGTGGGAAACCTATGTGAATTATTGAAACGTGGTTGCGATCACGAGAAGCACCTTGTGAGGTTGCCAGAGGGAGTACCCCTTGCGAGGTGGGAAACCCATGATTATGATTGATTGATTATGGTGGTTGCGATCACCCGTGATGTGAAATCGGATCCGTTGCATATGCATTACACAGTTGACATGTGCATTTGTTTAAAGACCATGGCATTTGAGATGGGATGACCACGAGTGTGGAGAAACCCCTTGCGAGGAGGTATTGAGTGAGACCTTAGTGAATTACTGATGATAATAATTATGAATGCTCTTGTGGATAAATGGCAAAGTGACAGTGTTAGTGATTACGTATATGTTGTGCTTATTTATGATACGAATTGTGATTCGTGAAGCTGGTATGCTATTGTGATACTTTAATAATGAAATATGTGAAAATGTTAATGAAGGAATTTCCTAGTGTGTTGAATTCGGATTATGGATATTTGATTGTGCCATTTCTTAAATGATGATTTATACCCTTGGCATGAGAACTCTGTTTGATTAATATATATATGATTAAGTTGATTTATGGCAGATTTCTAATTCAAGAATTTGAATACGATCATGAATGTATAAATGTGAAATCAGGTATATGTTATGTTGGATTTGTGTCTCGGTTCTAATGTGCTAAAACCGAGTGATGGATTAATTAATGATAGTGAAGCTCTCATAAGTATTAAAACTGTGTTAATTGATTTAAATTCTGGTGTATGCCATGCTAATGATTCATGGCAGAGTCATGATTGTGAATGGATTCAAATTTACCTGCTAAGTTGACTGGGCGAGTAATGTTAGGAAATCTCATGATGTGAGGATTTTAATATGGGATAGGTGATTGAATGTAAAACCTGATGCCTGCTTGGTTAGAATTATATCTTGGTTTGAAGTGTGAAAACAGAGTAGATGATTGGATTAAGTACTGGGCCACAAAGTATAGTAACCCAATTGGTTGAGCATAATTATGTGTGGTTGGATGTTATGAGGATTGATACGGTGATGTACCTGTTAGTTTGGGTACTGTCTCGGTTTTGTGATTGAAAAACCGAGTGAGTGGTTGGTTGAATTATGACTCATAAGGTGTAGTAAACCGATTGGATGTTGTATAATCTTATACTGTTAGACTTTGTGAAACTAGACTCTGTGTTGATTTTGACTCGGTGATAATTGGATGTTGTGAGGGTATTTAGTAACCCTTGGAATTCCGAGTCAGAGAATTTGATTGATCATGTGGATTGTGAGATTTGAAGTGTTTTAAGGTTGAAATCCGAGTACACCTAGGTACTGGATATGGGGATAATGAAAATGATATTATGGTGATTATATATCCGACTAGTGGAATGTGTTTACACTCAGTGAAGAAAGTTGCCAATATAGAAACCTATTGTTATGATTGAGGATCATATTGAAAACCGAGTGGTATATCTAAGAGAATTTAATAAATTCCTAGGCTTAAATTAATTGATGGCTAGTGATGAATGATGAATTGAGGAATTGGTTGGCTGATTGACTATGATTTTGTGATAACTAAGATTAAATAAGAGGTATTTACTCGGTTTGTACTGGAAACCGATTGCTATTATGCCATTTTATGGTAAGTGTGGTTGGTATTTGATGATTATTATAATGAGGATTGCACTATAATAAGTATAGGGACTGGAAATATGCCTTGAATGAGTCGGAAATCCATTGGTGATATGTATTATATTGTGAGAATGATTAATGTTTGCTGACTGTTGGCATGAGATGCATCACTGTTGGTGCCTAAGAATGATGTTGATTTGGATGTATTGTTTATAAAATGGTAAGAATTGCCATTAATTTTCATGTAGGTTGGCATTATCTGAGTGATTTTGGGTTGGTATGGGTGAAATAGAATGCGAGGATGCTGTTCCAGTGTGACTCTTCATGCCATAGGTATTGTGGCAGTGTACATTTTGCATTGACTTGATGCAACTGTCATAACCCTATAGGAATGAGACGTCATCCTATAAGTTGGATGCAATAGTTCATAGGTCAGCAAATGAGACTGTAGCTGCTTATGGGAATGGCTTGAGTCTATTGGATTGCTCCGAGCAAGGTGAGGATTTGAATCTGAATAGATGAGTATGTGGTTAAGTATTAAAATAATGGGCAAGTGAAAGAGTTGCTGAGTGATGTGGAATTGTGAATAACCGAGTGGGTGAATTCCGAGCCAGTTGGTGACACTTCCGAGTGGAAGATGTTAAGAGTATGGTGTCTTGGAATTTCATGTTGTGTGGTTAGTAACTACTTGAGAAGTGAATCTGTGCTGACTGGATTTAGTAGTCGGTGAATACTTGGAAAGTATTGGTATGTAAATGATTTGTTTGGTATATAGTGAATGCCAAGTTGTTTATTGAGGTAGGTTCATACTTGAATTTCGAGGATGAAATTCCTTGAAGGTGGGGAGAATTGTAACACCCCGAATTTTGTAAAATGAGTAATTGATGAGAATGGCAAACGGTTGAATATGAGTTGAATGGAAATTGTTGTGCACGAACAATGGAGACAAGTTTTAAATGATTATTGTAAGGTATATGAAAGATGGAATTGAGTTAAATTAGCTTTGAATGGATTTTGTTATGTGTACCCTTGAGAGCTCATGTTTCTGCCCAGGTCCTGATGCTTCTCGCCCAAGTGAGAGGGATTCTCGTTCAAGCGAGAATTCCTTTGTGTTGATTGCAAGGGCTCTGGCCCGATCTCGCCTAGGCGAATGAGGGATCAGCGTGAGCGAGTGAGAGAAGAAATGGATTCTGAGTGTTGGTCGCTTAAGCGAGCTTGGGACGCCCGAGCGAGGGCGAAGGGAATCAGTTGCTGGATGGAACCCGCCTGAGCGAAAAGTCTTGAAGGATGAAATTCGCTCAGGCGAGGCAATTGATTTATGAGGGACCACTGGTGCTCTTGGATCATTGTAGGGCCCGGTTTCCCTTTTCTCTTTTCTTTTTCTATGTGGTCCCCATAGTGATGACTCATGTGTCTTGATGGTCAAATGGGTCCGGTTTTCTCTCCTTCCTTGTCCACGTGGTGTTTGTGTAATCATTGTTGAGAGAATTGGCATTAAATGTTGATGGACTTGCATTAAATGAGGATGGGATGTTGTGATGAGTTGGATGCTGATGAGGCTGAGATGATAAGGCCTTGGTTGCATGTTTTTCTTCTCACTCTCTCCCTTTGTTCCTTGGGAGTGTATATTCTGATGAGAGAAGTGCTCCTTCTTCTCCCTTGAACTTGTTGGAGCTTCTGCTCATCTTCTTCCTCCTTTTTTATCTTCTACTTCCACTCATGTATGTTATAGAATTCTAGTGGAACTGTGTGGTGTTGAGGAACAAGTATGGCTATGTATGGAGGTTGGGTCTAGGTTCCTTTATCCTTTCCTGTTCCCTAGTGATTATTCTTCGTCTTCCTCTTCTTCTCCTTCATATGATGGGCTCGGTTGGAGCCTACAACTACGTGTGTGTGTGCATGTCTCGGTTTGTGGATGCATGATGGTCCACTGTGGTGAAGGTGCACCACTCTTGTTAAGATGAAGACATGCATGTTGCATGGAGGCATGGTGATCCTCCACTGTTGTTGAAGGTGTATGGTGCTGCTGTGAGGAAGAGGGCATGCATGGAAGTTGGTGGTCCTCCAGGGTGGGGAGGATGATGCTGTATGAGTGAGGAACAACCTTGTACTAAGCTTTGGAGGTTGCTGCTCAAGTAAATAGCATGGATTCCTCCATGGCTGTGAGCAGAGTGGAGCTTGGAGTGTTGAGACTCATGTGTTGCGTCCAGATGGGCTACTGGGTGTATCTCGCTCAAGCGAGAATGGTCACGCTTGAGCGAGCCAGTGAAGAAATGGTCACTGGACCAATTTCACTCAAGCGAGAGTGTGTGTGGCTGAGCGAAAGGCTGAAGACTGATACTGGTTGGGTGGGAAGCTGTGTGATTCTTCCCATGATTGGAAAGCCGAGCAAAGTGCTGCTGTGGCTGGGCCGAGTGACCCATGTGACTTCTGGAACGTCATTCCAGGTACGGGGAGTTTTGCATCTCAAATGCATGGCTTATGGACGGATTTCTGGGTGACATAATTGTATTGTGTTGTGTTTGATGTGTATTGTGTGCTGTTGTTGAGTTGAACCCGGTTGTATGATTATTTGTTGCTGCATGATGCATGCTTATTTGTCCATATGATGTATGATGATTATGTTGTGATGCTTGAGATGCATGTTATATTGATGTTGAGTGTATGGTGTGGCCCTCTACTAATTCCTATGTGAAATTATACATTTAGATGAATGTAATGCGTATTGATGCATATGTTTATGATGAATGGATGATTGGGGGCTGTTATGACTAATATCGAGTGAAATATTGGCATGGGATGATTAACAGAGTTGATTTCCGAGTGGAAATTTCATATACAATGGTGTGAGGCTTAGAAAATGCTAAGTCCGAGTGTATCCCATGAAACAGCCTATGAGGCTTGTGAATAGATGATAATCCGAGTGAATGGCATAGTGATTGCCGAGTGAATGGCATAGTGATTGCCGAGTGAATGGCATAGGATTGCCGAGTGGATGTGGTATAAGCCGAGTCATCTGATTGTTGTTGAATTGCCGAGTGCACATGATGTTGAACGCAGATTCCGAGTGGGCAATCGAATGAATATGAGTTAAATTTTATATGCATACGTGTTATTGTGTTATTGAATATGAACACCTTGCGGGGTGCCACGAGGGTGTGATCCCGAGTGAAGAGGACGTGGTCCTAATGTTGATTGTGATGAAAAGACCTGGGTTGGACTCGGGCAGTGCCTGGGGCACTAAGCGTGAAATGAAACGCTTAATGAAATGCCGAGTGCATTGGCGTTGAACACCGAGTGAATGAAACCGTATGCATCCGATTTGCCACGGGAACGCGTTGAATTTTTATACCGATCGGCAACCAGATGACAACATGTGATAAATACGTATCAGTCCTGGAGCTAGGCTCGGACAGACTCCTTGAGCATGACTCGGAGTATGAGTATTGTTGATATAGTCTTGGGGTAGACTTGAGGTGAAATCCGATTGAGGGATTATATTATTGATGAGGATATTAGGCTTTATAGCCGAGTGGAAGGGGTAAGAAACCCGATTGAGAACGTTTGTGATTGTTTATGTTGAATGGCAGTGAATGTTGAGCTGATTAATGTATGTGTTATTATATTATGGATTCTATAATTAATCCGAGCCAATATCTGTCATTTAATATGTAATGCTCACCCCTACACCATTTTTTAGTGTATGCAGGTCGGCTTGGATGATGTGGTGGTCTTAAACCCGAGTGTTGGGTGTTTATTGATGTGGTTGTGTACATAATGTAATGTACCGAGTGTCTTTGATGTATTAAGCCTTGGCCGACTCATATTAACGTTGTATAATAAATACACTTTATATATGTATTGAAGTTGGGTTATTGGAAACCCGAGTACATGTTAATATATATATATATATATACTTTGAGTGATGGTATTATATGCATACTGACTGAATGTGTTGGTGAATGAGAAGTATAAAGTTAATAAGTATCCGAGTGTATGCGTATATACATATATATATATATATCTGTTATGTTGATAACATGGTTATGAATCGGTGGAGGTGTATTGCTGTAGTGGTAGTCGGACTTGGAATTAGAGAATATATAAGTATGAATGATTTATGTTGATTTGATGCTTCCTACCGACTAGGAAATGATGGTGTATGAATATTTCTAAGTTAATGAATCCGGAGTGAAATATGAGTGGCTTAGATGCTTTTCCGAGTGAGTCTTGTGTAGGTGACTCTTTATTTGAGTGTGACTCATCTGCATATTAATAACCCTTGTGGATTCTGAGTGAAAAATATATAGTGAACTGTGAGTGGGAAATAACTTGAATATTCCGAGTGGAATTCCGAGTGATCCTCTACCGAGGGAAGTGTGGTTGTAATGGTTTAGCTTGAAATATTCTAAGTATATGGGTCATGAATGTAACCCGAGTGAATATGGGGACCCATTCCGAGTGAATAGGGTAATATGTATTCTGAGTGTTTAAGTATGGGATGAGTCCGAGTGGGACTTGACTTATTGGTTTCCCTGAGTGGTTAAGTATCTCATATGACAGAGTGAAATACTTGGGAAATTCCTTTGAGTGTTGAGGAGTTTGGATTATTCCGAGTGGAATACCTCTCTGTTGATGAGTTGGTTAAGAATGCTTAAACTGAGTGATTATGGCCGAGAGAAAGCCTATGTATTCTCTGAGTGATGGAGTTCAATATACCGAGTGCTAAATGGTTGATATTTACCGAGTGACTCGAGGTTAAATTATACCGAGTGGTTTGATTGGATAATATCCAAGCGAAAGAGGGCTTATGGAATCCGAGTGGGGATCCCCTTCATTTTCCGAGTGGATCTTTATGTTGACTCTGTGGATAAAAAATTAAGAGACTAAGTTATGGGTTGCCGAGTGAGGTAACTGCTGGGGTTGTTTCCCGAGTGACGGAACCCCATTATGCTGAATGGACTAAGATATTAAATTCCGAGAGAACTTAGGCATGAATTCCGACTGGACTTGATTGTTTACCGAGTGAATGAATGTCTCGGTTTTCCGGGTGATTGAATGCCGAGTGGCGTCTCGCTTCAGCGAGTGATTCCTCGCTCAAGCGAGTATGTTGTTTGGGAAGGCTTTTGATATTGGTTTCGCTCAAGCGAAGGGGAATTCGCCCGAGCGAATTGTGCTGTCTCGCTCAAGCGGATTTGGATCTCGCTTGAGCGAATGCACGCTGTTTATAGGATCGCTCAGGCGTTGTTACTTTCCGCTGCAAAAGATTTCAATTGCATTTGTTTTCCTTTCCTCTTCTCCTTGGCCATGGGACCAGCTCTCATATCTTCATATATGAGAGTGGATTTTGATAGATCCGGGTATGTTTTTGCGAAAAATTGACCCCTATTTTTAGGGTGTTACAGGAACAACCTGGAGCTCATTTGCAACGGCTAGAAGCTCTAAAATGGCTATAAATGGAGCATGAATTCAAGCAAGAGAAAGGAGAGAGACCAAGGCACAACACAAGGCAATCAACATTCTTCCTCTAGAGGTCTTTTGATTTACTTTCTCTTGTATATTCTGCAACTCTTGTTTCTAAACTTGCATATTGCTTAAGAGTTGTTAGATTGTGAGTTTCAATTTGCATATCCTCTCTTGTTGAGAGTTAGAATTGGTGAGAGCTTTCATTTGTGTATCTACTCTATTGAGAGAGTTAATTGCTTGTAAACCAAACACCAAAACACCAAGGTTTTTCACTCTAGGTTGAGTGGTCACAAAGGTTGGGGTTCAACCTTTGGGTTATTGAGAGATTGTGAGATTGGGTGGGTTGCCCTTTGCTTGTGAGGATTGAGTTCTTGAGTGTGGGACACTAGGAAGCTGCAATTGCTCAAAGCTTGTATCTCAAATCTTCAATAATGGAATCCTTCAAGTGGGTTGCTTGAAGGCGAGACGTACACCGGGTTGGTGGAACTCGTTAAATTGGTTTGTATTTCTCTCTACCTTGAACTCTTTATACAACTGCGCATATAAACTGTTTGTTGAAATGCTTGAGCTGAATGTGTGAATCAAAGTTGTTGTTCAAGTAGAAAACTAACTCTGCATGCCAAGTGTTTGATAATTTGCTTGAATCAATATTTGGTAAAGTTCTTAAAAACTGAAATTTGTTTTAACTTGCCAAGTATCTAGATCATTGTTTCCTATCAACTCTTATGTGATACTTACTTAATTGCCTTCACCTATTTCATGCACACAAGCTGTTTGATATATTGAATGAGCTGAACCCTTATAGGAAACATCACATTATTTGTGAAATAAATCTATGCACTCCAACTGATTGATAAATTGTTTAAACCAATAACTTGCCTTGTTTATCACACTTAAAGCTAAATATTGTCATTGCACATCAAGTGTGTCATAGTGTGATATGTACATAGAAGTTGTTGTCTCTTCATCATTGCATTATTTGTATATTATTAACCATTTCTAAGGGGATTCCGCGCGAAAATTTGAAACACTCAATTCACCCCCCCTCTTGAGCGTTGAGGCCTTGGCTAATAGTATTTTTAGATCATGCAGCATTAAAGTTCCTTTTAAAGAAACCAGATGTAACATCCCGAATTTTATAAAAATGTATAATTTGTTTATGAAGATATAGATGTTTTAATGAATTTGAATATGTATAGGATATCCTCTTTTGGAACTGTGAATTGGGGACGCAAATATAGTATGTACTAGATGATTAAGTGTGTATTAGAAAAATTGGAATTGATCGATATAAGCTGATGATTGAGATAGTCGGGGGTATATTCCCTAATGTACATAAAGTTAGTTATATCTTAGGCTTTGCATGCTCATGTAATTATGTAAGATGATGATGGTTGTCTATTAGGCTTGTAATATGCCACTGCATGCTTGCCTAGCCTTTTCTCATATCTTCATATATGGGACTAGGCGTGTGCCCGGTATACATATTCTTCCGCTGTATACTCTATTATTTTGTATACCTTTATGGGCAATTTACTTATCGATCCAGTTTTAAGTTATATAATCTCACTCGTTGGTTTTCTGTGACTTGGGTCTCCATGTGGTCATGATGGTGTATTGGAAATGTTTTCAAACGTGAAAAATTTATTCATAATTTTATTAATTATATTGATCACATTGGGATTCGAGTACAGAAAACCAGGGGTGTTACACCAGATGCAAAACCAAGATTAATCAGGTGGATGTTGCTGCTCCAAGAATTTGACATTGAAATTAGGGATAAAATTGGAGTAGAAAATTTGGTGGCTGATCACTTAAGCAGAATTGAAAAAGAACTTGACCCAATTTCCATTAGAGATGATTTCCCTGATGAACAACTTATAGGAATACATGATTCCACTCATGGTTTGCTGATTTGGTAAACTACTTAGTTGCTTTTGTTACTCCCATACATCCATCTAAACAACATATAATAAAACCAAAAAGTGATTCTAAATACTATGTTTGGGATGATCCTTACTTATGGAAACTTTATAGTGATCAAGTCATTAGAAGGTGTGTACCTGAAAATGAATTTCATTCCTTTCTTACATTTTGTCGTACATATGCATGTGGTGGACATTTTGGACCTCAACGTACAACAAGGAAAGTATTAGAATCTGGTTTGTATTGGCCAACAATTTTTCGTGATGTATATACATTTTGTAAATCTTGTGAACGATGTCAAAGAATGGGAAGCATATCTCGTAGAAATAAGATGCCTCAACAACCCATGTTAGTTTGTGAAATTTTTAATGTTTAGGGCATAGATTTCATGGGACCTTTTCCTATATCTTTTGGTTTTGTTTATATACTACTTGTGATCGATTATATGTCTAAATGGGTTGAAGCTAAAGCTACTCGAACTGATGATTTTAAAGTTGTTACAGATTTTGTTAGATCACATATATTTTACAGGTTTGGTGTTCCTAAGGCCATCATTAGTGATCAAGGATCACATTTTTACAACCGTAAAATGGAGTCCCTTTTTAAAAAATATGGAGTTATGCATAATATTTCAATACCTTATCACCCCCCAAATAAATGGGCAAGCTAAAGTGTCCAATCGAGAATTAAAAATGATCCTTCAAAAAACAGTACAACCAAATAGGAAAGATTGGAGCAAAAGGTTAGAAGATGTTGTTTGGGCTTATAGAACAGCTTATAAAACACCTATTGGAATGTCACCCTATAGGATTGTTTTTGGAAAATCATGTCACTTACCTGTAGAAATTGAGCACAAAGCTTACTGGTAGTAAAAGAATGTAACTTAGACTTAAATGAGGTCGGTAAAGAAAGGAAACTCCAACTACAGGAACTGGAAGAAATTCGTTTGGAAGCTTATGAAAGTTCTAAAATCTTTAAAGAAAAAGCCAAATCCTTTCATGACAAACAGGTCTTGAGAAAAACGTTTTCATTGGACAAAATGTTTTATTGTACAATTCATATCTAAAGCTCATATCTGGTAAGCTTCGCTCTAAATAGGCAGGCCCATTTGAAATAACTAATATCTTTCCTTATGGTGTGATTGAAATTTTAGATAAAGCGACAAACAAGGTTTTCAAGGTAAATGGGCACCGACTTAAACCTTTCTTTCAAGGGTTCCAAGAGCACATAGATACAAAGGTGTATTTGTGTGATGCCAAATATTTTGACTAATTCTTCCTAATAACAATATTTATAAAAAATAAAAAATAAAAAAATAAAAAATAAAAAAATGGATATCAATTAATTACATCATCATTTTTTCGGTGCTAATACTCGTCTCAATCATTCTTACTATTATTTTTTTGGCATTATTATCATTTTCTTGCAGTAGTTAAAAGGTCATCGTCAAGCTCGTGACATTAAACAAGCCCTTGATAGAAGGCAACCTATCACCTTTTCACCTTCTTCATCTCTACTATTCTCTATAACCTCGTTTTCTATTCTCTCTTTTCTAAACAGCTACAACTTCAAAGTAATTTGACAATGGAACAAACCCTTACAAAACTTAAGGAAAATTCCCTACACTTCCACGCGATGTGGTTGTAAAAATTTACAAAGCTCGAGTTCAAAGGTTAAAACTAGTCATATATTTTGGCATTCTAGAGGATAGTCGTTGGCTTATTGAAGCAAAGGTATGTCTTTTTGGTGAATTACATAAGTCTTATATAAAACATTTGCCAGGTATGGGACATAGTTCTTATTCTATAAAACGAAGAGCTAAGTGTGCAAGATGTATGGGAGTTTGCCATAAGTGTGCAAGATGGAACTGTGATACACGTTGTAGAAACCCTGGAATGGTATCTATAAATCAGGAGGATAAAGTTAAATTTATAAAGGATGGACTGAGTAAAGAGTACAACTTGGATAACTTAATCCAAACTCTTGAGACGCATCCATGTGGAATTGTTCAAGGAGTCCTTCTAAAATTATATGATCTATTCATTCAACAAAGAGAAAACTATAGCCTTGGGAATCTAGCATTAAATGACCCTGTTTTCCAATTTATAAGAAAACTGGATGGGTAGGAAAAACCTTGACTCATAGAAGGCGTTTAAGCCATTACTGGACGTAAAACCAGAGGAAGATGTGAGCCACAATCACAACTACTGTACATATTTACTGTTATTTTCAATGTTTTACTTTTTTAAATTCACTTTGACTTTTAAAATTACCTATTTTTATTTTCTTCAATCATGTCTTTTCAAATTTCTTCAGTATCGTCATTTCTTTTTATATGATAATAATTGTGTAAACTTTTTATCTTTCATCAATTATTTAATCTTAGTTTTCATTTATATAAGGGCGTATAACTCTATATAGAAAGCACAAAAAAAGATGAAAAAAATCAAATCCATTTATGTGTTTGGTGGATCCAACAATGGTAATTATAAGGAGTACCTAATAGCAGCTACTAAGTTGGGAAAACTATTGGCTGCGAAAGAAATAAAGGTCTTGTATAGAGGAGGAGTACAGGGTTTGAGAGGCTCCATGACACTATCTACACTAGTTGAAGGAAGCAACGTCTCTAGTATCATCCTACAACATGTTGGTATTACACAAGTTATTGTTGTAGGAGCTGAGGTAAAAGTTACAAGCATCCATCAACGAATGACTCGTATGGTTATAGGTGCTGAAGCCTTTATTTCACTTCCTGGAGGTTTCGGTACTTTTGAGGAAATATTTTGCATTGTATCATGGTGTAGCATGAACCTTCATAAAAAGCCATTAGGATTGTTAAATATGAATGGTTTTTATGACAGTTTGTTAAATTTTTAGATAAAGCTGTGGAACACGGCCTTATAACTCAAGATGATCGATCATTCATTCATGCTTCTTCAAATGTAGATAAATTGATTGATATTTTATAGAGCTTTTTACCCCAACCTCAACCCCTCTTAAAGCATGATAAGGATCACACATACAAGAGCAAGAATCCAGAACCAGACACCACCCTTCGGTTATAACTTCTTTCTCACCTTTATCTATATTAAAAAATTAAAAAATTAAAAATTTTAAAAAAAAAAAAAAAAGAGACAATGGAAATCATATAAGACACTGAGTGGGGGGTTTGAGTTATATATATATATTTTTTATTATCTTTTGTGAGGGATAGATAGAGTAAAGATTAATTTGGGAAAGTTGCATCTAAAGTCATAAAGATGCATCTTTGAGAACCAAAGTCTTGAGATGTATCCTTCACTATATAGTTTCAGTATCACTTTTGTTTTTTTTGTTTTAAACTAAAAAATAAAAAAAAATTAATTGTGTGATGAGTACTTTTGTTGGGATGGGCTAAGTAAAGAGTCCAAACTCTTGAGACGCATCCTTGCAACACATCTCACTCAGATAACCACAATCGTTTCACCTTCTTTATTAATTTTTTAAAAAACAAAAAACAAAAAAACACATACACATACATAGCCACTATCTTTACTTTAGTGTCAGGTATCCTTTGCCTTTACCTTCACCACGATCATTTGCATTCGACATCAACTATTCTGCAACCATAAACATCATCTTCATCATTCTCCAGCCGCCACACTTTGCCTTCATCCTTTTCTTTCAGATCGGAGCGACACCTCACCACTAGTCAATCATCATGTTCTTTATTTTCTCTTAATGGATGATATAGCAGAGTCTTTCTATAGGCATACGAATGAATTAAGATGTATGTTATTGCTCTTGATGCTACTCATGGTTGTGTTGATGATATTTTTCGTTTGGGTTCTAACACAAGGCCCATAAAACTGGGTTGTATGACACAATCAAATTGTTCAATTATACTAACCATTTCACATGCAATTAAACTGATCAATTTGTTGTAGGCATCTTCGTTACTAAGCGCCCTTAAAAAAAAAGTACAGAGCAAGAAGCATAAGGAACCGGATCTTGACACCAATATTTGGTTATGATTTATTTTTCCTTCTTTGTTTCTTGTTCACAAAAAAAAATTATCATTTCCAGTTTTTTGTTTTAAATTCTGAATGCCCTTTACTAATTTTTTTAAAATTTTTCTCAGTAATGAGTAATTACATCACCCTTATCCAATATTTCATGACATGTTATGAATAATTTCCTTGCATATTAATTCAATAAGTTGTTTGTGAAGATCAAATTGTATATGAATTGTGATTTATTGACCACCCTCGGTGAGATTTTAAGCTTAATTGGATGGACCAGATTATGCCATCTTTCTTTTGTTTTTGATTGACCCTTATTTATTAGTATTCTAGAACTTGACTTGTTTCTTTTTGATGTATTATGTTCCATATGCATGCTTTGATGTGATTAAGGTCATTTTTGTTTTAACCAAACACTAGCCATATGCCTTACCTTGCATATTTTCCATTGTTACCCATATTGAGCCTATATCCATTTCTTGATTCAGCCACATAATTAGCCAATAGCCAAAAAAAATGATCACCTTTGCTTAGGAATTGATTAGGAGTTTTGGAATTACTATGAATAAAGGTTCTTGATGATTGTGGAAATGTACCCAAGATATATATGTTGTTGTTTCATTGTTCAAAAATAAAGTAAAAAAATAATAAAAAGGAAATGTTAAAAAAAGAAGAAGAAAAAAAGAAGAAGTGGTAAATATATGTATGAAAATAATCAGGAGGATTTATTCTCATGTTTTATCCTCCATCATGTTTCATTTTGCTAAGTATTGAATTTCAAAATGAACTTTCACAATCACTGAATCACTTACTCCATTGCTCTTTTTCAACCCTAAGTTTAGCCATACAATTTCATTTTATCCACCCTGTATCACCTTGTCCCCATTACAACCTTAATAAAGTCCTTTTGATCTCTGCATGCATATGTGTTCAAATATGGAAATTAGAAATTTGACAAGCTTGTGGTAGTGCTAATTTATTTGGGTGATTTTTGAGAGTATACATAAACCCAAACAATTGAGATATAGAGAGCATGAAGAGAACATCTATCACATTTTCATCCACTCTTTGATTTGATCACTCAAATTGTGTAACTAGTATGTAATGCTTCTTATTCACACTTATCATGCCTTCTTGATATAAGGGATGATGTGTATTACTTATTATTTTAAACTCCAAAAAAAGGTCAAAAATCAATTTGAAAAAAAAAACCTTTTTCTGTTGTTTCTCATTTTTAGTTTTTGGTTTGGTTTTGCCCTGGAGTGTAAAAGCTTAAGTGTGGGGGAATTTGATAAATCAATTTTAATACACTTCTTATAGTTTTACACTTGGGGTTTATTATGTAACTACTATGTTTAATGATAGTATTTTAATTAAGTTTTATGTTATTTAGTTAAATTGAGGTATTATGTATATATGTTTTATTTTTCATTTTTTGTATGTATATTGAGTATCTTGCCTTATTTTGGCCATAACTTGGGCTTTTATGATCCAAATGGGCTAATATTGGAGCCCATGGAAAGCTAAGACAGACGCCTACATCATGATAATCAGATTTGGTTATTTTGCATCTGAATAAGATGAAGAAATGGAGCTTGAATCAATCAGCCCTCATGTGTCCCACTAGAATTGACATAGTTCACCAAAATACACATATCTGGAGCTGTTGAAGGTTTTGGAAACTTCGGCCATCTAAATTTTCATATTTGACTCGCAATATGGAGAAGATAAAGAGGAGAACGAATTTCAACACCTACCATTATCTTCTTTTGAATTTTTGTAATGTCAAGCCCACCAATATTGAAAAAAAACATTAATGATCAGAAATTGAATGTATAGTGTCATGATACCTTGCCTATAAATAGATGCTTGAAGTTGTAAGGAAGATACACAAAAGATACATAAGATATACATGCTTTAGTTTTCATTACATTTCTATATCTTTGCTTTAGTTTCTTAAGTTTTAGTTCTTTCTCTTGCTTTATTTCTTTATTCTATATACCATCCCTCAAGTTATGGTTTTCATTTCCCTTCCTTAATATCAAGTAAGTTAATTTTATTATTTGTTATTTACTTTTATAATCAAAATTATAGTTAATTTAATATTAGCTTTCATTGTTAAAAATTATCATGGAAGCTTAATCTTTTAAAATCAACTTAAGGAATTTAATTTTTCTTTATGTTAACTTTGAGTTCTTGCTCTTAATATTTTGATTGAAGATAATTACTTTTCTTTTTTTTCTCAAACACTTATGATGGTAGATTATTTAAGTGTATAACCGATTGGTATATAATTAAACAATCTATAATCTAAAATGATGTTGGTTGGTTAATCAATAATCAATTTGAAAACAAAGATTAAGTTACTAAATAAGAGATTTCTATTTAGTTTCTTAACTCAATCAAATTATGGTTTTAAAGTTATTTTAGTAATTAATAAGAATATATCGATTGATTATTCTTATTAGTTCATTAATTCAATTCTAGAAGATTTTCTAGAATATAATCATTTAGGGATTCCAAATGATTCAAGGTTGAGAAATTAATTATATTTAATCATATTTATGATCAATGATTAGTTAACTAAAGATTTATTAATTCCTTGGGTTGGTTATTTCTAAATTTGATTATTCTCACTCATAAATTTACTTTTTGCACTATTATATAATTACTTAATTTTCCTTTCAATCTCAACACAAACCGCCTTTTATTATAGTTAAATCGAGTGTAACTAATTTAACTAAGGTCCTCGAGAGACGACTAAGGTTGTTCACCTTATACTATATTAATTTAACTTTTTATTTGACCCGACAATGACAACGTGTCAATGGACTTATACCTTTCAGATCTTCAAGTGTCCATCCAATTTCTTCTTGATTCCTTTTCAACACTTCTACCAATTTTTCTTCTTCTGTTTCACTTAACAGGTTACTAATAATTACTGGTTTTAGATTACCTTCTTTCAAAAAGATATACTTTAGGTTGGAAGGTAGCACTTTCAATTCAGGCCTCTTGATTTCTTCAACAGGTACTTCTTGGATTTCTTTAATTTTTCTTGGTTCAGGGTAAATTTCTTTCCCTTGATCAAGATCTTCAAGGTACTTGTTTACCTATTTTTCTTCTTCTTCTTCTTTACTCAAACATTCCACAGAGTTAGTTAATAACATATTTAGTGGGTCAGAAATTGACATACCTTTAGATATGGAAAGGCAAACTGAAACATCCTACAAATTTTTAAAACCAAAACCGAGGCAGGGAAATTTTTCCCAAAAATAATCCATAAAAACAACCGGGAAATTTTTCCAAAAATAACATGCAATCCGAGGGAAAGATAAAACGAATGGAAGGGCAAGGGATAGCTTTCCAAAATAAACCATAAGCAACCGGCAGCCCATAAAACAACCGAGCAAAAGAAGGGAAGGAAAAGGAAGAAAAGTAGAAGACCAATTAGCCCAGCGGAAGCACAAGAGCATTCAAGCGAAACCAGTACAACGCGCACTCGCTCAAGCGAGATCTGACTCCGCTTGAGCGAGACAGCCCAACTCGCTTGGGCGAACACCCCATCGCTTAAGCGAAGTCAACCAAACAACTTCCCATCCATTCACACTAGTTGGAGCGAATTCTTCATTCGCCGAAGCGAGAAGCCATACTCGGCATTCAATCACTCGGTATAGGAGTTCCACTCACTCGGGAAACCTATAGACCTTCCTTCACTCAAAAGGGGTCCCCACAGTCATACATCACTCGGATTATTCCAGCCAGATGCACTCGACAAATATCACCTTATTTACTCGGGGAAAATCATTAAGTCAAGTCCTACTCGGACTTATTCAAATCCTAACCACTCGAAATATAGTTCCTCATTCATTCGGATTATATATCATTCATTCGGATTATAATTATCATACACTTAGAATTCATTCCAATCTAAACCATTACAACAACTCTCCCCTCGGAAAAGGTTCTCTCGGGGTTTCCACTCGGAATTATCCAAACCCTTTCCCACTCGGGATCTACACATATTTTTCACTCAGAATAATCAAGCCTAGCATTACTCGGAAATTCTCCCATTAAATCCCACACAGAATAGGTTGATCAAAAGAGATTTCTCTCAGAATCCTTTAAGTCTTCACCACTCGGACAAGAAGGCACAGCCATTCATAGCCTCAATCGGAGATGACTCTCACAACTATGTCTACTTGGAAAATCATTAACTTAGCAATATTCTATCCATCAACATCTCTCAGTCTACCCAAACACAAGTCACCCGTATACAACATAGATGTATATACATAATCATACACTCGGAATACTCATGATGTTGACATTATACATTTACCAATACTTATAATCCTATACAAGTGACACCATGTCTATAATTCTCATAATCAATCCTTATAAATAAATATGTTTAATCATCATTTTACATGAGAGCCGGCCAAGGATTTAATATAACTATATACAATCGGTACAGCATACTCTATACACTACAACAACATAAATACCCATCACTCGGGTTAAGGCTTTCTCCTCATTCCGAGTCCGACCTGCACATACTGAAAAATGGTGTAGGGGTGAGTATCTTAGATATTAAATGATAGATACTGACTCGGATTATTCCTCAGTTATGCAACATCATAAATATATACAGCGACCATTAATAACATACACAATGCCAATTAATCAGGACACACATAAGACATGTTCCGATCAGAATCCAATAGTTATCTCTCGGCTATATACACATATCATTTCAATGACATTAACATATACTCATACAATCAGATTTCAATCAACATCAACAGTACATGTACACAGATCAATTCACTCGGATCCACATTTGTGTGTAATCGGTTTTCATTCGTTGCAACGTAGGCTCCCAGCCTTCTATTCAGCTCCCAGCTGCTTGGCCGTTTTACTGGTACCAAACTGTTTGCCCTCATAGGTGACACCAATGCTCTCAGCGCCAACGGCGGTGTTCACAGGCAGCCTGAGTCTCACTCAAAGGCTACCTTGAGTTTCACTCAAAAGGATTTCACAGCGTCTCACGCTTTTCATAACTGATGGTAGTGTCCCACACTACATGCTCCCAACATTAACGCATCCCATGCGCCACAAGCGGATTTGTAACACCCTAATTTAATAAATGAATAATGCCAAAACCGGGAAAATTTTTCCACAAAAACAGCCAATGGATAACCGGCATAGAAGAAGGAAGAGGAAGGTAAGGGAAAAATAAAAGAACATTCACACGTATAGCAATCAGCGGAAGGGACAAGGCTTGAACCGATCCATTCAGTCCAGCGGAACACATCAGCGCCTAAGCGATTCCTTAACAACACTGACTCGCTCAGGCGGGGTCCAGCACGCTTGAGCGAGGCAATCAACTCGCTCGAGCGGACAGCCCTTCGCTTAAGCGAAGCCAGCACAAAGGCCTTCCATCTACTCACACTTGTAGGAGCTAAGTCTAATTCGCTAGGCGAACACAGGTACAAGGTAATTTCTCACTCGGACTTGGGACGTAGGTTCACCCGGTAAATCCTCACGCTCATACCTCACTCGGGAATTTACACAGCTCCTTATTCCATTCGTATAGGTCACAAGTATAAACCACTCGGGAAATGACTCCCTCAATTCTACCACTCGGAATCCAGAACTCTTCCTCACTTGGAATATTTCCTAGTCAGACATCACTCGGAGTATTTGACTTCAACGCAGTCAGGAATGTACCATACACCCATCGCTCGGTATATTTTTCATATTTCTCACCCAAAGAACACACTGACCTTCCCTCTCTCAGAAGGGGACTCCACTATCCTACTCCACTCAGAATATTCATCCCAGTTTCACTCGGCATATGATATCTTACTCACTCGGGAAACATTAAGTAAGTCCCTTTCGGACTTGCTCTACGACTCACCGCTCGGGATATGGAACCTCGTTCACTCGGATTATACTTATATCACATACTTAGATTATATTCCAATCTCCACCATTATAACAACTCTTCCCTCGGAAGAAGTTCACTCAGATTTTCACTCGGAAATGTCCAAACACTATAGTTTCACTCAGAATCATCAACTTAACACTATTTCACTCATCAACAACCCTCAAATCATTTAGCAACACATTCTAGTCGGAAAGACGCATCAAATCAACATAAAACACTTATATGCATGTTATATATTCATACACTCAGAATATTTAACATTTTAACATTATTCATTCACCAACACCCATTATCTGATACAAGTACTTGATACCAATGTAAACCATATATATATATATATATAAACATGCATTCGGATTACAATACATATATACTCGTATTTGTTATACAACATTGTTATATGAGCCGACCAAGGCTTAACACTTACTAAATATAATATAAATATACAAGGCATGCACTCAACAGTCGGAGTGCACCCTACTCGGACTTGAGTCCTTCACATCATTCCCGACCGACCTGCACATACTGAAAAATGGTGTAGGGGTGAGCTTTTACATATAAAATGACAGTTACTGACTCGGATTTAATCCCCAATTCTCAGTTATATAGTAACATCACTCATTCGGATTCATACAATTCAGTCAGGATTAAGTAATTCACATCATTCATAATAACATAGACTCACAATCATAACATCGCCTAACGCTCGGCCACAGCACCAACGCACATATATTCCCTAGTCGGAATTCACCCCACTTAATCATGGCCATATTAATCATGCTATTCACGACAACATTTACACATACAAATATATACACACAATCATATTGAACTCATCAACAATATAAATATGCGCATTCACATTCAGTCGGAATTCATTCAGTCATCCAAGCTATACCAACCATGTCAATCTCAATAACAATGCTCCTACATACATGCATGCGGATCCGACTTAATTAGTTATCACAGTTACAGATTCCTTCCCTGTCTCTCGTCCATTAGCCCTTCCCGTGTGGTACCGGTCTTCCAAAGACGTCTCAAGACTTAACTCTAGCTCCCTCGGCTACCACGGGTCCTCACGGATCTAGCCAGGAATCTGTAGTTGAACGTCATCTCATAGGGCTCCTGACCTTCCACGGGTCACCCTTTTCTCATATATGCAATTTCATGCAATCCCACACAGCATTCAGATTCACTCGGAATTCCATAGTTTCATCACAGCATCACAAGCGTTTATCATAGTAACTCATAACAAGTAAATCATGATAACAACATTACAGTACACCACTTCGACGTTCTTAATGAAACCAGCATGCATGTCAACACGACATTCCAAATGGGGACTCAGCGTAACAACTCACATCTCATGCATTCAGAATTTATCATGGCATCCTCATTCACACACATCTAGACATAAACTGCAAACAGAACTCAGCAAGTAACCCCCTTTTTAACTCATGCATTACTGACACGCTGTCATTGTCGGGTCAAATAAAAAGTTAAATTAATATAGTATAAGGTGAACAACCTTAGTCGTCTCTCGAGGACCTTAGTTCAATTAGTTACACTCAATTTAGTTATAATAAAGGGGGGTTTGTGTTGAGCTTGAAAGGAAAATTAAGTGATTATATGATAGTGCAAAAAGTAAATTTATGAGTAGGAATAATCAAATTTAGAAACAACCAACCCAAGGAATTAATAAATCTTTAGTTAACTAATCATTGTTCACAAATATGATTAAATATAATTAATTTCTCAATCTTGAATCATTTGGAATCCCTAAATGATTATATTCTAGAAAATCTTCTAGAATTGAATTAATGAACTAATAAGAATAATCAATCGATATATTCTTATTAATTACTAAAATAACTTTAAGACCATAATTTGATTGAGTTAAGAAACTAAATAGAAATCTCTTATTTCGTAACTTAATCTTTGTTCTCAAATTGATTATTGATTAACCAACCAACATCAGTTTAGATTATAGATTATTTAATTATATACCAATCGGTTATACACTTAAATAATCTACCATTATAAGTGCTTGAGAAACAAAGAAAAGTAATTATCTTTAATCAAAATATTAAGAGCAAGAACTCAAAGTTAACATAAAGAAAAATTAAATTCCTTGAGTTGATTTTAAAAGATTAAGCTTCCATGATAATTTTTAACAATGAAAGCTAATATTAAATTTACTAAAACTTTGATTATAAAAGTAAATAACAAATAATAAAATTAACTTACTTGATATTGAGGAAGGGAAATGAAAACCATAACTTGAAGGATGGAATATAGAACAAGGAGATAAAGCAAAAGAAAGAACTAAAACTTAAGAAGCTAAAACAAAGATATAGAATTATAATGAAAACTAAAGCATGTATTTCTTATGTATTTCTTGTGTATCTTCCTTACAACTTCAAGCATCTATTTATAGGCAAGATATGATGATACTATACATTCATTTTCTGATTATTAATGCATTTTTTCAACATTGGTGGGCTTGAAATTACAATAATTCAAAAGAAGATAATGGTAGGTGTTGAAATGCATTCTCCTCTTTATCTTCTCCACCTTGCAAGTCCAATATGACCTTCTAGATGGCCGAATTTTGAAAAACCTTCAACATTAAAGTTGTAGATCTCTGTCTTATTGAGAATTTGGCGTAAGAATGAGGTCATTTGGACACCTAGAGCTCCAGATATGTGTATTTTGTTGAACTATGTCAATGCTGGTGGGACATATGAGGGATGATGGATTCAAGCTCCATTTCTTTATTTTTTCCAGATGCAAAATAACCAAATTTGATCATCATGATGTAGCCCTCTGTCTTAGCTTTCCATGGGCTCCAATATTAGCCCATTTGGATTACAAAAGCCCAAGTTATGGCCAAAATAAGGCAAGATACTAAAGATACATACAAAAAACGAAAATTGAAACATATATACATAATACTTCAATTTAACTAAACAACATAAAACTTAATTAAAATACTATTATTAAACATAGTAATTATATAATAAACCCCAAGTGTAAAACTATAATAAGTGTATTAAAATTGATTTATCAAATTTCCCCACACTTAAGCTTTTGCACTCCAGGGCAAAACCAAACCAAAAACTAAAATGAGAAACAACAGAAAAAAGTTTTTTTTTTTCAAATTGATTTTTTTTTTGAAGTCTAAAATAATAAGTAATACACATCATCCCTTATATCAAGAGGTCATGATAAGTGTGAATAAGAAGCATTACATACTAGTTTCACAAATTGAGTGATCAAATCAAAGAGTGGATGAAAATGTGATAGATGTTCTCTTTATGCTCTCTATATCTCAATTGCTTGGGTTTGTGTATACTCTCAGAAATCACCCAAATAAATTAGCACTACCATAGGCTTGACAAATTTCTAATTTCCATATTTGAACACATATGCATGTAGAGATCAAAAGGACTTTATTAAGGTTGTAATGGGGCCAAGGTGACATAGGGTGGATAAAATAAAATAGTATGGCTAAACTTAGGGTTGAAAAAGAGCAATGGAGTAAGTGATTTAGTGATTGTGGAAGTACATTTTGAAACTCAATACTTAGCAAAATGAAACATGATGGAGGATAAAACATGAGAATAAATCCTCCTGATTATTTTCATACATATATTCACCACTTCTTCTTTTTCTTCTTTTTCTCTTTTTCTTTATTATTTATTTTTTTTACTTTCTTTTTGAACAATGAAACAACAACATATATATCTTGGGTACATTTCCACAATCATCAAGAATCTTTATTCATAGTAATTCCAAAACTCCTAATCAATTCCTAAGCAAAGGTGATCATGTTTTTTTTTTGGGCTTTTGGCAAATTATGTGGCTGAATCAAGAAATGGATATAGGCTCAACGTGGGTAACAATGGAAAGTATGTAAGGTAAGGCATATGGCTAGTGGCTAGTTAAAAAAATGGCCTTAATCACATCAAAGCATGCACATGGAACATAATACATCAAAAAGAAACAAGTCAAGTTCTAGAGTACTAATAAATAAGGGTTAATCAAGAAAAAGGAAAGATGGCATAATATGATCCTTCCAATTAAGCTCAAAATCTCACCGAGGGTGGTCAATCTATCACAATTCATATACAATTTGATCTTCACAAACAACTTATTAAATTAATATGCAAGGAAATTATTCATAACATGTCATGAAATATTGGACAAGGGTGATGCAATTACTCATTACTTAGAAAAATTTAAAAAACAAATTTAGTGAAAAGCATGTAGAATTTAAAATAAAAAACTGGAAATGATGATTTTTTTTTGTGAACAAGAAACAAAAGGAAAAATAAATCATAACCAAATATTGGTGTCAAGATCCGGTTCCTTATGCTTCTTGCTCTGTACTTTTCTTTTAAGGGCGCTTAGTAACAAAGATACCTACAACAAATTGGTCAGTTCAATTGTATGTGAAATGATTAATATAACTGAACAATTTGATTGTGTCATACAACCCAGTTTCATAGGCCTTGTGTTAGAACCCATAAGAGAAATATCATCAACACAACCATGAGTAGCATCAAGAGCAATAACATACATCTTAATTCATTCGTATGCCTATAGAAAGACTCTGTTATATCATCCATTAGGAGAAAATAAAGAACCTGATGATTGACTAGTGGTGAGGTATGGCTCCGATCTGAAAGAAAAGGATGAAGGTAAAGTGTGGCGGCTGAAGAATGATGAAGATGATGTTTATGGTTGCAGAATGGTTGATGTCGAATAGAAATGATTCGGGTGAAGGTAAAGGCAAAGGCGCGGCACTAAAGTAAATATAGTGGCTATGTGTGTGTGTGTGTGTGTTTTTATTTTTTTATTTTCATTTTTTATTTTTTATTTTTTATTTTTTTATGAAAAATGGTTTTGATAAGGAAGGTGAAACGATTGTGGTAATCCGAGTGAGATTTGTTATGAGGATGCGTCTCAAGAGTTTGGACTCTTTACTCAGCCCATCCCAACAAAAGTACTCATGAAAGAAAAGTAAAAAAAAATTATTTATTTTTTTTATTTTAAAAAAAAATTAAACAAAAGTGATACTGACACTATATAGTGAAGGATACGTCTCAAGACTTTGGTTCTCAAAGATGCATCTTTATGACTTTAGATACAACTTTCCCAAATTAATCTTTACTCTGTCTATCCCTCACAAAAAAATAATAAAATATATATATATATATATATATATATATATATATAACTCTGACCATATATATAACTCAGACCCCCTGATAAGGGTTGATCAAGCATTGATTTCATGACTCATTTGAACTAATTTTGTAAAGACTTTGAGCTAAATTAATGAATTATTGAAGGAAGTGAGCATGAATCTTTTAATTAGTGATGGATAAATGTATAAAAGAAATATTGTGTTAAAGCTCTTGGAAAGTTGCAGGAAATTCAACAGGAAGGCAAGACAAGGTAAGCAAGCTTGAGCTTGAACAAGTTGGAGAGCATAAGCACCTCTCACGCTTGAGCATGAACACTAGACGCTTAAGCGTGGATTAAGCATGGGCAGGCATGAATTAAAGGAGACAAAGAGGCATCAGGACCCCTCTCACGCTCAAGCGTGGGAATGAGCCGCTTGAGCGTGAGCTCGAGAGCGCCCAAGCGAGGAGTAAGCGTGAACGTGACCCCAGGCACGAATGGCGCTTGAGCGTAACTATATGGAGCTCAAGCGTGACCCTGCACGTGAAGAACGCTTGAGCGTAGGCATTACACGCTTGAGCGTGACTAATGGATAACAAAGCATAAGCCGAGCACGCCTGAGCGAGGAACCAGCATGGATTAAGCGTGGAACAAACATACTGAACAAAAGAAAACCACGCTTAAGCGTGATTAAGATAGTTTGAGCGTGGAACATTTAATGAGTATCAGGACCCTTCATGCTTGAGCGTGACCATCAAGCTCAAGCGTGACTCATGCAGTATGGGATTTTTCAATTTAATATTCACCAATGGTGCGATGCCAACTCACCCATTTTCTTGTGTTTCTACAAGTCTTTGAAAGATGCTGCATGGGTTCTACGCAAGTGGGCAAAGGGAGCTGAACCAGAACCCCTATAAATCAGGCTGCTAACAACATCAGGAATCATCATATATGCAACATTAGATTCATCCCCTATTTTTCATTCACAATCCAAACTTTCCATTATTTTCTGTATTCATTCTTTTGATGGTGAAAATGCAAAGCATGAGTAGCTAAATCTCCCTTATGGGATTGGCTGTAATCCATTCGACACTGAAGTAATGCTTTTGTAAGTTTTTATTTAGTAATGAGATTTGATAAGTTTCTGTATTTCCTTCTGCGTTTAATGCCTGAAAGTACTTGATCACTATTTTCTTGTTTTAAGTTTTCTCAAGTATGCTGGGAAGTGACTTTTGAAAGTAGATCCGAAAGAAATACTTGTTGTGAGTAGGTAGCCAGGGATGGCGTCTAACGCAATAAACGTCAAAACAATCGATCGATAATGCTAGGATGATTTCAAAGTGACTGAGGGATCAGCAGTTTGAAATCATTCTTATGAATTTTGTAGTCGACGGATCGATACAAATGACTTTAATTGTGACGTAGAAATTATCTTTTTGATTTACTTATATAAAAACTTATGCAGCTTACAGAAGGTGAAGATGTGATGAAGCCAATCCCTATTTTACAAAACTGATTTTTCCTACACTGTCATCTTTTGCAAAATTTCACTCTCTGTTATTTATTCACTTTCTTATTCAACATCATTCAAAACAAAACAAAAACCAAAACATTCTACCAAATCAATTCAAAACTAAGATCTTCATTCTAACACCTCCTCAGTGGAACGACAACTATACTATATTACAACTTCTGTGTTTAAACTTGGCACAAGCATGACATTGAGTTCATATTATACAAACTTGATTCTATTTCAGTGAACTCTTCATTCTAATATAATCCAAAACCACACCAACAAGTTTTGGCGCCGTTGCCGGGGAGGTGATTTAAGTTTGAATATTTTAGCATTGAATTGACAAGACAATGTAAATAAATTTGTTTTCAATTTTGTTTTTATTTTTTTTAGTAACCGTTCTACTTTGAGTACTTGATGTATGATCTTGAGAGGACAGGGTACAAAAGAACAACTTGCATTTGATCCAGAGATAGACAGGTTCCTCAAGAAAATCAAGAAAGCCAAGCAAAACTTCCACGTAGGACAAACTTCCTCTGATACAATGGATGTCAACAGCAACAATCAAAACCCACCAAGGAGAACACTTGGAGACTATGCTTTACAGCAAGGGCCAAGACATTTCTCAAGCATTGCAGTTCCAAACACTGTTAGAGCATTAGAAATGAAACCAGCATTTCTTAGTTTGATTAGTTCACACCAATTTACTGGAATGTCAAGTGAAGATCCGTATACTCACTTGGCCACATTCTATGAATTGGTTGGAACCATGGGATTTAACTAAGATGTTATTGATGTTGCATATTTAAGACTATTTCCTTTCTCTTTAGCAGGAAAAGCAAAGAAATGGTTACAATCTCATCCAAATCAAAGTTTAAATAGCTGGAACATAGTTGAAGAAAAATTTCTACAAAGGTTCTTTCCTCCATCTAGATTCATCAAGGCCAAATCAGATATTACAACATTTAGACAAGGCCAAGGTGAACCTTTTTGTGAGGCATGGGAACGCTTTAAATCACTTCTCAGAAAATGCCCAAACCATGGACTTGAAGATATTGCACAACTTAATATTTTTTACAGTGGTTTAAGGGCTGACACTAAAATGATTTTAGATGCAGCAGCAGGAGGAACAATGATGACAGTGGATGCTTACTAAGCCACAAGGATAATAGAAGCTTTATCCTCAACAGACTACCAAGCTCAACATGATCGTCAACAAGTTCAAAGGAAAGGAGTCCTTGACTTAAACACCACAGATGCCATTTTAGCACAGAACAAAATTCTGACCCAACAATTAGAAGCATTGACCAAAAAGATAGCCAATCTTCCACAACAATTACATGCAGTACAATCATCACAACCAGGGCAACAACAAATGCCTACAACATGTAACTTTTGTGGAGGAGATCATCTCAATAAGAACTGTGGCTCACAAGAAGCATCTGTATACTTCATGAACAACCAAGGAAGGTCTGGTAATTTCAATTCAAATTTTTCTAACCAACCATTTCAGGGATGGAGAAGTAACCAAAACCAAGGCCAAGGATGGAAGCAAGAGCCCAGCTCTTCTAAACCATATCAAAATAATGGTCCTTCTTTGGTGGAGAGAACTTCTAGATTAGAGGACACCTTGGAAAAATTTATGCAAACTTCTTTAGCAAGTCAAAAGAACAATGAGGCATCACTTAGGAACTTGGAAACACAATTGGGACAACTAGCCCGATAACTTGCTGAGAAACAGAAGCCTCAGTATGGAGCAAACACTGAAACAAACCCAATAGAGCATTGCAAGGCTGTGACCACACTGACTGAGGAAATAACTGAGGAAGAAGATGGACATGATACTATCATCTCTGAAGCAGTACCTTATAACACCAAAGATCCAGGGAGTTTTTCTATTCCTGTTACTATTGGAAATCTTTCAAAAAGTAAAGCTTTATTAGATCTTGGTGCTAGTGTAAATTTGATGCCATTATCCACACTAAAAAGTATAGGGGATTTTTCAGTAAAGCCAACAAACATGACTTTAAAAATGGCAGATCAATCAATAAAAACCCCTTATGGTATTGCTGAAAATATTGAGGTCAAAGTTGATAAATTTGAATTTTATGAGAACTTTGTTGTCATAGATATGAAGGAAGATTCTGAAGTCCCTCTAATACTGGGGAGACCATTCTTGAAAGCAGCCAAAGTCATCGTAGATGTGGATGACAGAAGAGTAAAAATTCGAGTGCAGAAAGAAGAAGCCAACTTTGTTATTGATGAAACAAATAAATACTCAGAAGGCGCACTTGAAAATCCGAATGAAAAAAAGTCAAGGCCTGACTTAGGAAAGGAGGTGGAAAAACTCAATACTCTTATCCACCAACTCCATGACCCAACTTGAAAAAATCAGGCGTCAAGCTAAACACGATAAACAAGCGCTCATTGGGAGGTAACCCAATCTTTTATGTTTTCTTTCCATAAAAATTTTATTTCTTTTAATATTAGTAAAGTTTCTGTTTATTTTGAAGGTCACTCATCAAGAGAAGTCCAAATAAAAGTTTCAAACAAAGACAAACAAAACTGGAGCTGAAAATTGAATTAGGAGAGCAACAAGGAAAGATTTGTCTCGCCCAAGCGTGAAGACCCCCGCTTAAGCGAGGCAAAGAAAGTCATGTCTAATATGATTCACGCTCAAGCGCTGGATATACTCACCCAAGCGAGCCAAGGTGAGTCATACACTATCCACATCAAGCTTAAGCGAAGGAATCAAGCCTTGAGCGTGGCACCACTGCAGAAGAAATTTTCAAAAATAAACCCGATCACGCTTAAGCGTGATCTTTTGCGCTTAAGCGAGAGGACATGGAAAATCAAACAGAGGCTGCCACGCTTAAAGCAAGAATCCTCCTCACTCAAGCGAGAAGTTGATTAAAGCATCAGGTATCAAAATTTGTGTATCACGCTCAAGCATGAAAGATAAACGCTTAGGCAAGCAGCAATTGAATTGCCTCTGATTGAGATTCGCTTGGGCGAATGATGATGCGTTTAAGCGCTTACGTTTTATTCACTCACGCTTAAGCGTGATTTATCCCAGCACCAAGCGACAGTTTCATTTCCAAAAGGGAAACTCCACAAATCAACCACGCCCAAGCGACATCTCCCCATGCCTGAGCGAGAAAATTTAAAATTGCCCTGATGCTAATAAATATAATATTTTGAAACTTCCCACTAAGTCTCTCACTCAAATAACCGTCCATTAATCTCCTGACTCTCCAAGTTTTGTAACCGCCAAATTCTTCTCAAATAATTGTCTCTTCACTCTCATCTCATAAGTCACACTTTCCTGCATTTCATTGAAAGTCATTATCCTCTCTTCTCTCTATCACTCTCGGATCCTTCCAGGTAACTACTACACTATCCTCTTTTGAATTACAGCATATGGTTACTGTGTTAGGGAGAATTGATACCTTTCTTTTTGCATACATTGAGGTCTTTAACCACCTTCTTCCTGTTTCTAATGAATACCATGATCTATGCTTGGTTGTTTTCTGGATTGTTTAGAAAAAGGGGGTCAATGCTCTGCTCTTATGTTTCATCTTCTTAATGCATGTCGCCCTTATGTTTCACATTCTTTTAACGCATGCTGAATGTTTGACAAAAGTCCTGAAAGAAAGTATTTTGAGTGAAAAGTGGCTCTTAACCTTCTTGCAGATGGCCAGAACAAAGCAAATTGCACCAAACCCCCCTGTCATTACTTCCCCAGCAAGGAGTTCCCGAAGAAATAAAGGCAAAAGACCACACACAGATGAACAAGACAATGCTCCAAGATTCAAGAATAAAGATAAGAGCAAGCGTTATGAGGACATCTCCAACTGGACATTTATACCAGAAAGAAAAGTAGATTTGGCCTTGGGAGATTGTGATACCTTCCTGCAAATCATAAGGAGGAGAAATTGGTTAAAGATATGTTACCCAAGGGAGAAGTATGACCCAGAAGTTGTGAGAGAGTTCTATGTGAATGCTTGGACAAGGGATGGAAGAGGAGAAAGAAAAACTTATGTGAGGGGAACCTGGCTCTCCTATGACAGAGACACAATCAATTTTTACTTGGGAAACATTATGACCCTAGGAGAGGGAGAAATATGCGAATATGCTGCCATGGTTGCAAGGAACCAATTCATTGCCACCAATGACCTTAAAGCAGCCATATGTGTTCCAGGACACCACTTTCAAATGGGGCAAGGAGAGAACCCACTGAGAATTTTAAGAAAAGACATGACTTCTATCTCTCAAGTTTGGACTTCTTTTTTATTAGCTAACATAGCACCTAACGCTCATGTCTCTAATTTAATTTTTAGTAGGTGTTATTTGCTATACTACATTCTAAGAGAAGACATTTCCATTGATCTAGCCCAAATACTCTCTGATGAAATTCACAAGTTTGTGATTTCTGACCAGAAGTATTCCCAGGCAGGACAGAAGGTAAAAGGGAGTCTCGGTTTTCCTGCCTTTATCACTGATTTTTGTGCAGCTCATGGTGTTGAGGTACAAGACCTCAAACCAATTAGGCCTTCTATAGACAAACGCTTCATTGAGCGTTACTGCAGTAATCCAGTACCTCCTGCAACTGATGTACCCCCTCCACCGGCCTCTCAAGCAGCACAGCAAGCATCCAACACAGCACCTGCCCATCCTCCTCTCAGTACAGAAGCCACCCTGATTTTACAAGGCATTCACCTCGTGAAAATTCAAAATAGCCACATCCTGGCACAGCAAAACGCTAATCATAGAGGTTTGTTGCATATTCACAGTGGCCTTTATCACAGCATTCCTGCAGGTCAACACAATCCTTGGATGCACCCTGCCCAGTTTGAGGCTCTAATTGCTTGGCCTGGGGACAGACCTCCTTTTGTGGGAGGAGGTGAGACTACACAGGATAGGCCAGGAACTTCAACACAGGGACCTCCAGAAAGAGACCCCGGAACAGAAGAGGACTCATCTGAGGAAGAGTGAAAAATTTTAATGCTTTCATTTCTTGAGTTTAAATTGCTACTTTAAGTTTTATTTCAAATTGACAATTTATAGCTTTACTTTATTTTTAGTGCAGCATACTTTAGAATTGCTTGTGATTATTCTTGTTTTGATTAAAGCTGTGAACATTTTTTGAAAAACCCAACCAAAGATTTTACTTTTTGAACAAGAAGAGTTTCTAAGCAGCAAAATACTTTTAGACAATAACACTGATTGTTAAAAGGGTAAAATGGCTGAATTAAGAACCAAGGAATTGGAATGGATGTACTTTGTATTGTTTACATGCTTGAACCCTTTTCTATTAGAATAAGGAAGTAAGCCTTATATCCTGGTGAGAAGTGAGAAATCTAAACACTGAGAGTCTCATGAGAATTCGTCAAATAAGCATTGCCTGATTTTCTGATTAACATTTCTTTTAGAGATTAAGCAAGGAAATGATAAAGGCAAATTTTGAAAAATAAAACAACTTAGAGCCAAAAAGCTACCCTTAAGAATATGACCTAATTTTTGTAGCCCATTTTTGAGCCAAAAATTTTATACAAACACCCTAAACCAAGCATAAGAAATAAAATCTTACCTTACCAGCATGCTTAAAAATTTTTTAAGAGCATAAAACACTTCTCCAAAAAGGGTGATAAGAGAAACTGAGGCTGAAAAAGAAATAAAGTTCTCCAACATTTAACAAAAATAGAGAACTAGAAAAATAAAAATGAAGAATTCAGTAGCATAAAAGAAGAAGCCTCATAAAAGTTTGAAAAATTTCAGAACATATGCTCTTCTTATTCATGCATGCACTTTGAACTCAAGAAAAACCAAGAATTCTTGATAGCCCAGCCTCATTACAACCTTGAAAAGACCTTTTGATCCTTACTTATCTTATGAATTGATTTCGATGAGAAATGACCGGCAATGTTAATTAGGCAGTTCTCATGATGAATGTGCAACACACCCACCTAGGTGAGAAATAATGAGAGTTCCTTATTCTTACAGCAATTGGTTACATGCTTTATGAACAAGGTAATGGTGCATACAATTTAAGGAATTGGTATTAAGGAGATCGTTTGCCCAAACATCAACTCAGATTATTGTCTTTTAAAATTTCGGCTGTAACAGAAGCTAATTTTGTTGAAATGCTTGATTCCCTTTCCAAACTTCTTTTTACTTGAGGACAAGCAAAAATCTAGGTTGGGGAGAGTTTGATAAGTGTTGATTAAGCATTGATTTCATGACTCATTTGAACTAATTTTGTAAAGACTTTGAGCTAAATTAATGAATTATTGAAGGAAGTGAGCATGAATCTTTTAATTAGTGATGGATAAATGTATAAAAGAAATATTGTGTTAAAGCTCTTGGAAAGTTGCAGGAAATTCAACAGGAAGGTAAGACAAGGTAAGCAAGCTTGAGCTTGAACAAGTTGGAGAGCATAAGCACCTCTCACGCTTGAGCATGAACACTAGACGCTTAAGCGTGGATTAAGCATGGGCAGGCATGAATTAAAGGAGACAAAGAGGCATCAGGACCCCTCTCACGCTCAAGCGTGGGAATGAGCCGCTTGAGCGTGAGCTCGAGAGCGCCCAAGCGAGGAGTAAGCGTGAGCGTGACCCCAGGCACGAATGGCGCTTGAGCGTAACTATATGGAGCTCAAGCGTGACCCTGCACGTGAAGAACGCTTGAGCGTAGGCATTACACGCTTGAGCGTGACTAATGGATAACAAAGCATAAGCCGAGCGCGCCTGAGCGAGGAACCAGCATGGATTAAGCGTGGAACAAACATACTGAACAAAAGAAAACCACGCTTAAGCGTGATTAAGATAGTTTGAGCGTGGAACATTTAATGAGTATCAGGACCCTTCACGCTTGAGCGTGACCATCAAGCTCAAGCGTGACTCATGCAGTATGGGATTTTTCAATTTAATATTCACCAATGGTGCGATGCCAACTCACCCATTTTCTTGTGTTTCTACAAGTCTTTGAAAGATGCTGCATGGGTTCTACGCAAGTGGGCAAAGGGAGCTGAACCAGAACCCCTATAAATCAGGCTGCTAACAACATCAGGAATCATCATATATGCAACATTAGATTCATCCCCTATTTTTCATTCACAATCCAAACTTTCCATTATTTTCTGTATTTATTCTTTTGATGGTGAAAATGAAAAGCATGAGTAGCTAAATCTCCCTTATGGGATTGGCTGTAATACATTCGACACTGAAGTAATGCTTTTGTAAGTTTTTATTTAGTAATGAGATTTGATAAGTTTTTGTATTTCCTTCTGCGTTTAATGCCTGAAAGTACTTGATCACTATTTTTTTGTTTTAAGTTTTCTCAAGTATGCTGGGAAGTGACTTTTGAAAGCAGATCCGAAAGAAATACTTGTTGTGAGTAGGTAGCCAGGGATGGCGTCTAACGCAATAAACGTCAAAACAATCGATCGATAATGCTGGGATGATTTCAAAGTGACTGAGGGATCAGCGGTTTGAAATCATTCTTATGAATTTTGTAGTCGAGGGATCGATACAAATGACTTTGATTGTGACGTAGAAATTATCTTTTTGATTTACTTATATAAAAACTTATGCAGCTTACAGAAGGTGAAGATGTGATGAAGCCAATCCCTATTTTACAAAACTGATTTTTTCAACACTGTCATCTTTTGCAAAATTTCACTCTCTGTTATTTATTCACTTTCTTATTCAACATCATTCAAAACAAAACAAAAACCAAAACATTCTGCCAAATCAATTCAAAACTAAGATCTTCATTCTAACATCTCCTCAGTGGAACGACAACTATACTATATTACAACTTCTATGTTTAAACTTGGCACAAGCATGACATTGAGTTCATATTATACAAACTTGATTCTCTTTCAGTGAACTCTTCATTCCAATATAATCAAAAACCACACCAACACCCCCCACACTTATTCAAGACATTTTCCTCAGTGTCTTATATGATTTCCACTGTCTATTTTTTTTCTTTTTCTTTTTCTTTTTTTTTATATTTTTTTTAAATATAGATAAAGGTGAGAAAGAAGTTATAACCGAAGGGTGGTGTCTGGTTCTGGATTCTTTCGCTTGTGTGTGTGATCCTTATCTTGCTTCAAGAGGGGTTGAGGTTGGGGTAAAAAGCTCTGCAAAATATCAATCAATTCATCTGCATCTGATGAAGCATGAATGAATGATCGATCATCTTGAGTTATAAGGCCCTGTTCCATAGCTTTATCTAAAAACATTAACAAACTGTCATAAAAACCATTAATATTTAATAATCCTAATGGCTTTTTATGAAAGTTCATGCTACACCATGATAAAATGCAAAATATTTCCTCAAAAGTACCAAAACCTCCAGGAAGTGCGATAAAGGCTTCAGCACCTATAACCATACGAGCCATTCGTTGATAGAGGCTTGTAACTTTTACCTCAGTTCCTACAACAATATCTGGTGTAATACCAACATGATGTAGGATGATACTAGAAACGTTGCTTCCTTCAACTAGTGCAGATAGTGCCATGGAGCCTCTCAAACCCTGTACTCCTCCTCTATACAAGACCTTTATTTCTTTCGCAGCCAATAGTTTTCCCAACTTAGTAGCTGCTATTAGGTAGTCCTTACAATTACCATTGTTGGATCCACCAAGCACACAAATGGATTTGATTTTTTTCATCTCTTTTTTTTTGTGTTTTCCATATAGAGTTATGCGCCCTTATATAGATAAAAACTAAGATGAAATAATTGATGAAAGATAAAAAGTTTACATAATTATTATTATATAAAAATAAATGACGGTAATGAAGAAATTTGAAAAGACATGATTGAAGAAAATAAAAATAGGTAATTTTAAAAGTCAAAGTGAATTCAGAAAAGTAAAACATTGAAAACAACAGTAAATATGTACAGTAGTTGTGATTATGGCTCACATCTTCCTCTGGTTTTACGTCCAGTAACGGCTTAAACGCCTTCTATGAGTCGAGGTTTTTGCTACCCATCCAGTTTTCTTATAAACTGGCAAACAGGGTCGTTTAACGCCAGATTCCCAAGGCTATAGTTTTCTTTTTGTTGAATGAATAGATCATATAATTTCAGAAGGACTCCTTGAACCGTTCCACATGGATGCGTCTCAAGAGTTTGGATTAAGTTATCCAAGTTCTCTTTACTCAGTCCATCCTTTATAAATTTAATTTTGTCCTCCCGATTTATAGATACCATTCCAGGGTTCCTACAACGTGTATCACAATTCCATCTTGCACACTTATGGTAAACTCCCATCCTTTTAGCTCTTCGTTTTTTAGAATAAGAACTACGTCCCATACCTGGCAAATGTTTTATATAGGACTTATGTAATTCACCAGAGAGACGTACCTTTGCTTCAATAAGCCAACGAACATCCTCTGGAATGCCAAAATATGTGAGTAGTTTTAACCTTTGAACTCGAGCTTTATAAATTTTTACAATCACATCGCGTGGAAGTGTAGGGAATCTTTCCTTAAGTTTTGCAAGGGTTTGTTCCATTGTCAGATTACTTTGAAGTTGTGGCTGTTTAGAAAAGAGAGAATAGAAAACAAGGTTATAGAGAATAGTAGAGATGAAGAAGGTGAAAAGGTGATAGGTTGCCTTCTATCAAGCGCTTGTTTAACGTCACGAGCCTGACGATGACCTTTTAACTACTGCAAGAAAATGTTAATAATGCCAAAACAATAATAGTAATAATGATTAAGACAAGTGTTACCACCGAAAAGAATGATGATGTAATTAATTGATATCTATTTTTTATTTATTTTTTTATTATTTTTTTTATTTTTTATAAATATTGTTATTAGGAAAAATTAGCCAAAATATTTGGCATCACACAAATACACCTCCGTATCTATGTGCTCTTGGAACCCTTGAAAGAAAGGTTTAAGTCGGTGCCCATTTACCTTGAAAACCTTGTTTGTCGCTTTATCTGAAATTTCAATCACACCATAAGGAAAGATATTAGTTATTTCAAATGGGTCAGCCCATTTAGAGCGAAGCTTACCAGATATGAGCTTTAGACGTGAATTGTACAACAAAACTTTTTGTCCAATGAAAAAGTTTTTTCTCAAGATCTGTTTGTCATGAAAGGATTTAGCTTTTTCTTTATAGGTTTTAGAACTTTCATAAGCTTCCAAACGAATTTCTTCCAGTTCCTGTAGTTGGAGTTTCCTTTCTTTACCGGCCTCATTTAAGTCCAGGTTACATTGTTTTACTGCCCAATAAGCTTTGTGCTCAATTTCTACAGGTAAGTGACATGATTTTCCAAAAACAATTCTATAGGGGGACATTCCAATAGGTGTTTTATAAGCTGTTCTATAAGCCCAAAGAGCATCTTCTAACCTTTTTCTCCAATCTTTCCTATTTGGTTGTACTGTTTTTTGAAGGATCATTTTTAATTCTCGATTAGACACTTCAGCCTGCCCATTTGTTTGGGGGTGATAAGGTGTTGAAACCTTATGCATAACTCCATATTTTTTAAGAAGGGACTCCATTTTACGGTTGCAAAAATGTGATCCTTGATCACTAATGATGGCTTTAGGAACACCAAACCTGCAAAATATGTGTGATTTAACAAAATCTGTAACAACTTTAGAATCATCAGTTCGAGTAGCTTTAGCTTCAACCCATTTAGACACATAATCGACCGCAAGTAGTATATAAACAAAACCAAAAGATACAGGAAAAGGTCCCATGAAATCTATGCCCCAAACATAAAAAATTTCATAAAATAACATGGGTTGTTGAGGCATCTCATTTCTACGAGATATGTTTCCCATTCTTTGACATCGTTTGCAGGATTTACAAAACGTATATGTATCACGAAAAATTGTTGGCCAATACAAACCAGATTCTAATACTTTCCTTGCTGTACGTTGAGGTCCAAAATGTCCTCCACCTGCATATGTATGACAAAATGTAAGAATGAAATGAATTTCATTTTCAGGTACACACCTTCTAATGATTTGATCACTACAAAGTTTCCATAAGTAAGGATCATCCCAAACATAGTATTTAGAATCACTTTTTAGTTTTATTATTTGTTGTTTAGATGCATGTATGGGAGTAACAGAAGCAACTAAGTAGTTTACCAAATCAGCAAACCATGGAGTGGAATCATGTATTCCCATAAGTTGTTCATCAGGAAAATCATCTTTAATGGAAATTGGGTCAAGTTCTTTTTCAATTCTGCTTAAGTGATCAGCCACCAAATTTTCTGCTCCAATTTTATCCCTAATTTCAATGTCAAATTCTTGGAGCAACAACATCCACCTGATCAATCTTGGTTTTGCATCTGGTTTCTTTAAAAGGAACTTTAATGCTGTATGATCTGAAAATACAACTACTTTTGAACCGAGCAAATAAGATCTAAATTTGTCAAGTGCAAACACAATAGCAAGTAGTTCCTTTTCTGTGGTAGTATAGTTTATTTGTGCAGTATCCAAAGTTCGTGAGGCATAGTAAATAACATGTTGTACTTTACCTACTCTTTGAGCAAGAACAGCTCCTAATGCATAATTTGATGCATCACACATAAGTTCAAATGGAAGTGACCAATCTGGTGCCTGAATGATAGGAGTGGTAGTTAAAGCTTTCTTTAAGCAATCAAAAGCCTCTTTACATTTGTCATTAAAGTCAAATGTTATATTTTTTTGTAGTAAGTTAGACAACGGAAGGGCTATCTTACTGAAGTTTTTTATAAACCTTCTATAAAAACCTGCATGACCAAGAAAAGAACGAATATCTCGCACACAAAAGGGATAAGGTAATTGAGAAATTACAGTAATTTTTGCAGGATCTACTTCTATGCCTTTTTTAGATATCACATGGCCTAAAACTATTCCTTCTTCTACCATGAAGTGACATTTCTCATAATTAAGAACAAGGTTAGTTTCAATACATCTATGTAATACTTTATCTAGACTATTTAAGCAAGCATCAAATGATGAACCATATACTGTGAAATCATCCATAAATACTTCCATGCAATTTTCAAGAAAATCAGCAAAGATACTAATCATGCATCGTTGAAAGGTACCAGGGGCATTGCATAAGCCAAAAGGCATCCTCCTATAAGCAAAAGTGCCAAAAGGACATGTAAATGTTGTTTTTTCTTGATCTTCTGGTGCAATATAAATTTGGAAGTAACCTAAAAATCCATCTAGAAAGCAGTAATGTGACTTACCTGCCAGTCGTTCCAACATTTGATCAATGAAAGGTAAAGGAAAGTGATCATTTCGAGTTGCTTTGTTAAGTTTCCTATAATCAATGCATACTCGCCAACTATTTTGGATTCTAGTAGGAATTAGTTCATCATTTTCATTTTTAACCACTGTGATTCCAGACTTCTTGGGAACCACTTGTACAGGGCTGACCCAAGTGCTATCTGATATAGGGTAAATAATGCCAGCTTGTAATAATTTTGTTACCTCTTTTTAAACTACATCAAGGATCTGAGGATTAAGTCTTCTTTGTGGTTGCCTTACTGGTTTAACTTCTTCCTCTAATAGAATTCTATGCATACACATGGAAGGGCTAATACCTGGGATATCTGCCAAAGTCCAACCAATTGCTTTCTTATGCTTCTTAATAATCTGCAACAACCTTGTTTCTTGATCAACATTTAATTTGTTAGAAATAATCACTGGAAGATTCTTATCTTCCTCTAAATATGCATACTTTAAATGTTCAGGAAGAGGTTTTAACTCTAACATAGGAGGCTGCATTATTGAAGGAATCAACTTGGTTGAATTTGTCTCAGCAACTTGTACTTCAACATAATCAGATGTATTTGTAACTACTTTAATCAAATTATCACACACTGATTCTTTTGAAACAACATCTAGAACTATATTTTCTGTTGTAAGGAAGTTTGGATCATTATTATCATTAAGTAAATATTTCTCAATTTCAGCACACACATTGCATTGATGAGAATCCATGCATTAATCACAAACAAATGAATCATAAAAATCAGACAATACAGGAAAATTAACATCATTAGACAACTTAATAATATTATCCTCAACTAAATCAGTTATTAAGTCAATTTGAAAAACAGAATGATCCTCAGTAGGATGCTTCATAGCATCTAAAATGTTGAATCTAACCACACTATCTCCAAATTCCATAGAAAGTGTTCCTGCATGCACATCTATCTTTGTTCTAGCTGTTTTTAAGAATGGTCTACCTAAAATTATTGGAGCTTTATTGGTGGAATTCTCACTTTCCATATCTAGAACATAAAAATCTGCAGGAAAAATTAAATCATTAACTTTAACAAGGACATCTTCAATAATTCCTGCAGGATGTGCAGAGCTTCGATTTGCTAATTGTATAACCACACCTGTAGTTTGCAAAGGTCCAAGGGAAAGTGAAGTAAATACAGTCATAGGCATAACATTAATAGATGCACCTAAGTCTAGCATGGCATTTTCAAATTTGTTATTGCCTATTATGCATGGAATGGTAAACGTCCAGGGTCTTTACATTTTTCTGGTATATGTGACAAAGGTTTTTCAATTAATGCAGACGCATTTCTACTTATATTAATCCTTTCATTGCCTTTTAGTCTTCTTTTATTAGTGCATAGTTCTTTAAGGAATTTGGCATATCTTGGGATTTGCTTGATGGCTTCTAATAAAGGTATATTTACCTCTACTTTTCTAAATGTTTCCAAGATCTCCTCATCCATTTTCTTATTTTGTATAGATTTTTGTCTTTGTGGAAATGGAAGAGGGATATGTTGCTTATCAGGACCAGCTGCAGAAGGAGGATTTGTAAGAGATATATCATTACTATTATTACTTGAACTATCTAAAACTTCTTCTGCATGTTTTTCTGTGACAATAGTATTTTCAGTTTGTTGTTGTTTTTCTGGTCCATGGATAGCTTTACCAGATCTTAAAGTAATTGCACTTACATTTTTAGGATTGACAATTGTCTGAGCGGGCAACTTATCTGAACCTTAAGACTGCAAATGGTTTAAAGATGTAGCCAATTGACCAATCTGATTTTCAAGAGTCTGAATTGTAGCCTCAGTTCTTTTTTGGAAGTTCAGATTATCTACTGACATTTGCTTTATCAATTCCTCCAAATTTGATTTCTCAGTGGAAGTTGCAGCTATTTGTGTAGCTTGTTGTTGTACATGAGGAGGTTGATATGGTCTGCTTGGTCCAGTATTTGCCTGAAAAGGTGCATGAGGTTGTTGTGAGGAATTACCCCATCTTAAATTAGGGTGATTCCTCCAACCAGGATTATATCTGTTAGAAGAAAGATCATAATTATTTTGTTGTTATGGCGGTCTGTTATTGTATAAGTTGGCAGCACATACTTGAGGATTTTCATCTGGAATTTTAGCTTCTTGCAGTGAAGGACAACAATCGGTATAATGATCTGATGAAGTACAGATAGAACATACCTTAGCAGGGGTTACAGGTTGTTGTTTTTGAGACACAATAATATTTTTCATAAGTGTTGCTAGTTCAGCAAATTTACTTTCCCATTTTTTATCTCCATCATTAGTAGTTTCAATTTCATGGACTCCTCTAATTACTACAGAATTATTTCTAGTGGCATGTTGTTGAGCATTAGCAGCCATGTTCTCAATTAAAGTTTTTGCTGCATTTGTAGTTTTATTTTGCAAAGCACCACCACTAGCTGCATCAACCAAAGTTCTATCCATTGGATTAAGACCTTCATAGAAATATTGTATGAGAAGTTGATCCGTAATTTGGTGATGGGGACAACTAGCACACAATCTTTTAAATCTTTCCCAGTATTCATAAAGATTTTCCCGGTCATGTTGTCGGATGCCACATATTTCTTTTCTAATTGAGGAAGTTCTTGAAGCGGGGAAAAATTTTTCAAGAAACATTTTCTTTAAGTCATCCCAACTTGTAATAGAGCCAGGAGGAAGGTAAAATAACCAATCCTCAGCGATATCTGCTAGGGAGAAAGGAAAAGCTTTAAGTTTTACATGTTCTTCTGAAACCCCTTCAGGTTTCATGGTAGAGCAAAGGATATGAAATGCTTTTAAGTGTTTATGAGGATCTTTACCTGCACGACCATGAAACTTTGGTAACAAATGAACTAAACCAGTTTTAAGCACAAAAGGAACATCTTCCTCAGGATATAAGATGCATGATGTTTGATTAGTGACATCTGGTGTAGCTAGTTCTTTTAATGTCTTTTCAGCCATGTTATGCAAATATTCAGAAGTTGAAGGTTTAGTTTCACTATTTATGCTATTAGCTAGAATATTATTATTATTATTATTATTATTATTATTATTATTATTATTGTCTAATAGTTTTTTAGATGATCTAACTAATTGATGAAATGTTCTATCTATTTCAGGATCAAAAGAATATAGTGTCTCGGGATTAGATCTAGTCATGCACAATACATCTACATATATTGTAACAAAATACTGTAACTATGTAATAAAAGGAAAAAGTTATCATTTTAATTATGAAATACTTAGAACATATATTTAAAAATTTAAAGATTTTTTTTTATATTTATATTTTTTTTCAATGGTTGAAAATGAGATTACTAGAAAATGAATACGAATATAATAAAGTGGATTTTTTTTTATTTTTTATATGCTCACATTCAACCAAACCTTAATATCTTCAATATACCTACAAAAAAAATGTAAAATATATTAGATAATTGAATGTAAATAATTAGGACCAAAGGTCCCCGGCAACGGCGTCAAATTTGACACGCTGTCGTTGTCGGGTCAAATAAAAAGTTAAATTAATATAGTATAAGGTGAACAACCTTAGTCGTCTCTCGAGGACCTTAGTTCAATTAGTTACACTCAATTTAGTTATAATAAAGGGGGGGTTTGTGTTGAGCTTGAAAGGAAAATTAAGTGATTATATGATAGTAAAAAAAGTAAATTTATGAGTAGGAATAATCAAATTTAGAAACAACCAACCCAAGGAATTAATAAATCTTTAGTTAACTAATCATTGTTCACAAATATGATTAAATATAATTAATTTCTCAATCTTGAATCATTTGGAATCCCTAAATGATTATATTCTAGAAAATCTTCTAGAATTGAATTAATGAACTAATAAGAATAATCAATCGATATATTCTTATTAATTACTAAAATAACTTTAAGACCATAGTTTGATTGAGTTAAGAAACTAAATAGAAATCTCTTATTTAGTAACTTAATCTTTGTTCTCAAATTGATTATTGATTAACCAACCAACATCAGTTTAGATTATAGATTGTTTAATTATATACCAATCGGTTATACACTTAAATAATCTATCATTATAAGTGCTTGAGAAACAAAGAAAAGTAATTATCTTTAATCAAAATATTAAGAGCAAGAACTCAAAGTTAACATAAAGAAAAATTAAATTCCTTGAGTTGATTTTAAAAGATTAAGCTTCCATGATAATTTTTAACAATGAAAGCTAATATTAAATTTACTAAAACTTTGATTATAAAAGTAAATAACAAATAATAAAATTAACTTACTTGATATTGAGGAAGGTAAATGAAAACCATAACTTGAAGGATGGAATATAGAACAAGGAGATAAAACAAAAGAAAGAACTAAAACTTAAGAAGCTAAAACAAAGATATAGAATTATAATGGAAACTAAAGCATGTATTTCTTATGTATTTCTTGTGTATCTTCCTTACAACTTCAAGCATCTATTTATAGGCAAGATATGATGATACTATACATTCATTTTCTGATTATTAATGCATTTTTTCAACATTGGTGGGCTTGAAATTACAATAATTCAAAAGAAGATAATGGTAGGTGTTGAAATGCATTCTCCTCTTTATCTTCTCCACCTTGCGAGTCCAATATGACCTTCTAGATGGCCGAATTTTGAAAAACCTTCAACATTAAAGTTGTAGATCTCTGTCTTATTGAGAATTTGGCGTAAGAATGAGGTCATTTGGACACCTAGAGCTCCAGATATGTGTATTTTGGTGAACTATGTCAATGCTGGTGGGACATATGAGGGCGGATTGATTCAAGCTCCATTTCTTTATTTTTTCCAGATGAAAAATAACCAAATTTGATCATCATGATGTAGCCCTCTGTCTTAGCTTTCCATGGGCTCCAAGATTAGCCCATTTGGATTATAAAAGCCCAAGTTATGGCCAAAATAAGGCAAGATACTCAAGATACATACAAAAAACGAAAATTGAAACATATATACATAATACTTCAATTTAACTAAACAACATAAAACTTAATTAAAATACTATTATTAAACATAGTAATTATATAATAAACCCCAAGTGTAAAACTATAATAAGTGTATTAAAATTGATTTATCAATTAGGCAATAATGTTAACGCACACATGTATTCACTCCGCATTCTGATATTCAACAGCATGCATCTTAGAAATATGAACAAGCACTTAGGGATGGAATCACCACAACACTAGACAGACCACAACTATCCTAGACCCGGGCGTTGCAAGCACTCCTACTCGAATACAACACGTCAATCAACACACTCAGACACGACACAACACATGAAAGCAAAACACCCGGAACCCGTCCATAAACCATGCATTTGACATGCAAAGCGCCCCCTACCTGGCATGAAGATTCCAGAGGCTCCAAGGGCTTGCAGCTCCAATCGGTTGCTTTGCACAGCCCATTCACTGATTCACAATGGGGCGACCCTTCGTCAGTCATCCACTATTACACTTGGCTTTGGAGGGACTCCGAGCCACTCCTACTCTTAAACAGCTCTGTATGCAAGATCAGCGGGGAGGCCCAAGCCCTTAGGGCACCACCTTAACCTTCCACTCGGTCCAGTGGGGATTTCCATGCTTTCGAGGCACCCAGCTCCCTGCTCGCTCTCTTGAGCAGCTCCATCACAACGCTGGTGAATGCTCCAACCTCTCCGAACACTTCGTAGTGCAGATCTCCACTGGGACTCATGCAGCCTCAAGCAAAGGAGAGGGAGAAAAGAGAAGTCGTCAAAGGGAAGTGGAAGAACAGGGAGGGAACAGAGTGTCGTCCCTGAGTCACCGGAGGAGAAGTTATCAACCCAACATCCTCACTCTCATGCTCGACGAAGGAAGGAAAAGAAGAACGAAGAGCAAAGAAGAAGAAAAGAAGAGAGAGCGGAAGGGGGAGAAGCCTGAGGGGAAGAATGAATAATAAAATGGCCCAGTAGTACATATATGCATGCACGGAGAAGGGGAGAATGGGGTGCGAAAGCGTGAAGCAGCAGTCTGCTCACGTCACCAAATCACCATCAGCAACAATTAATAATTAATCACACTTAATCAGCCATCATTTGATTAATTAAGTTAATTGTAATTAATAAATAATTTTCCACTTCTGAAATTATTATTTTAGTAATTTATTTTCATTTGGCAATTAATTATTAAATCGGGATGTTACAGTTCTCCCCCTCACAAAAGAATTTCCTCCTCGAAATTCAATCGGTGACTCACCTTAAATAAATAACTCAAAAATTGCTGTCTCAATTACTTACACGACTGAGCTTCCACAAACATTCACCGACCGGATCACAATTTCACTCGGCAAAGCTTCACCTCCCAAGCGGTTTACCGACCGCCCCACAATTCCAGTCGGTGAAACACAAATGTTAGGTCCTACCTGATTACAACCTCATCATAGAATGCAATATATTTGGGGACTTAATTTTTAAAACATACAAGTTACCCCACTTAACTCAGCCTAATTACCATAATCAGTGGCACCCTCTAGTTCTTTGGCCACTCGGTCTTACACTCCCAACACCATTCGGCATAGTTATACCACCGGGTTCCCCGACTCAATGAGTCACTCGGCACAATCATGAACTCACACAGAGCATAGGCTCAACATTGTGTCACTCGAGACACCTTCTAGATGATAATCAACCAGTTGGGAAGACTTCAGCCGGTAAACAACATTACCGATTCCCACTAATACTCACCAATGTTCGATTTATCTCAGATGAGACTCTCGGATATTCAGTATCCGACCATAAGATCTTTTCTCTAAACCATGATATATCTTGATAATACCGACACAAACACTCAAAGAGACTCAAGGTGCTCCAATTAGCACAGACTGCCTGGATTTCCCCCCTTACAGGCATCACACTCGGTTCTAAAATCTCAGATTCCTAACCATTCCTTCGGCCAATTCCATGCCTATACCCTAAAAAGGTCACTCGGAATTCTCAATCAAAAGGGATCATTCGGGGTTTGAAGGCAATTTACGCCGGACATCTCTCCACTTACCAAAAACTCACTCGGAATCCGAGTCTATCTCGAAAGCAAATTTGAGTTCCAACTCAGCAGCGCCACACATCCACCTGAACACATCTATGACTAAACTTACCTCTTGGGTATTCACTCTTCCTCGGGGTAATTCACTCAGAGACTTACCTATTCATAGCCCCACATTTCGACCAGAAGTTCTTTTGGTAAAGATTCGTCAGGGCACAACCTACAGACTTAGAATTTTCACACGATGGGAACCGTCTACATGGTACCATCCACTCGGAAATGTCATGCTCCGAGTCACACCACCCGAATCTAACCTTACCCAGAAGTGTCACATTCAGACACAATCCCCTTAACTTGGTAATGTTCCTCTTTATGAGATCTTACTTGGGACACCATAACTTCACTCAGGAATCTTCTCTCCCAGAAAGATTTCACTCGGATCTATCTCCACTTTTTTGCACTCAGAATATACTAACCTTTCCCAAGCAAATCCTCACCTTTCAGATTTCTTCCGCCCAAGGTCGTGGTTTCCCCACTAATTCACAATGCCACTCGGCTAAAGTCTAAAACTTCTAATTCCAGTGACAGACTTGCTCGTCCATCAATCTCCATAACCATTTATTATTTTAATAGTCAATTCGTACACAATCACCTCTGATTCACTCAGAGGTAACACCTCACGGTTAAACAAACCTTGCATCCTCACTTTCATACATAACCACACAATATTCATTTACTACAACTCTCATCCTCACTTAGAACTGCCCGATAGGCTCACCATCATCATAAGCAGCTACAACCTCACCTGCCCGACTCGTGGATTGCTGCATCCATCTTATAGGATGACGTCTCATTCCTATAGGGTTACAACAATTATATAGAGTCGCTGTAAGAGTGTACACTGGCACAGTGCCTATGGTATGAAGGGTCGTCTCGGAACGGCATACATTACACACTTCTCACACCCACCGACCAACTCACTCAGTGATAAGTGCTTATTTTATAATTAAATTCATGACTCAATCGGACCCATTTTTTGGATAACTTAACTAAATTGATAAATAATTGAGCATGATTTTGATTATAAATAATGTGTTAAGTAAAGAAGCTTGAATTGCAAAAATTAGTTAAGAAGTTGTCAAAAGCCTTGAAGAAACAAAGAAGCACCAGAACATCAAAGCAAGGACGCTTGAGCGTGGCACACTACACGCTTAAGTGTGGAAGAAACAAAAAGCCTACGCTGCCCATGCGCTCAAGCGAAATTGAAGAGCACATTAACAGCCTCTCACGCTTGAGCGTGAGCCCGAGCTTGCTTAAGCGTGACCTTATGCATGACTGGCGCTTGAGCGTGGCTATATGTAGCTCAAGCGTGACCCTGGGCATGGATTGAAGGAAAGCAAGTAGCATCAGACCCCCCCCCCCCCACGCTTAAGCGTGAGAAGGGGACGCTCAAGCGTGAATACGAGAGCGCTTGAGCGAGGCTGAGCATGGCTTGAGCGTGAATTAAACATTCTACACCAATTAAACATTCTACACCACAAGTAAGCCACGCTTGAGCGAGGCTGAAAGGAATCAAGCGTGAGTCAAGCGTGGAAACTAGTATACTGAATTGGAAGGCCACGCTTAAGCGTGGTTAAGTCAGCTTGAGCGTAAGACTATCACTAAGCATCAGAACCTTTCACGCTTGAGCGTGACAATCAAGCTCAAGCGTGACTCATGCAGTATGGGATTTCTAATTTAATATTCACCAATGGTGCGATGCCAACTCAACCATTTTCTTGTGTTTCTGCATGTCTCCGAATATTCCTTCATGGGGTTTATGCAAGTGGCAAAGGGAGCTGAACCAGAACCCCTATAAATCAAGCAGAAAACAAGACATGAGGCATCAGATTCATCCCTGTAATCCCCTGTATTTCCCTCACAATCCAACCTCTTCCATTATTTTCTGTATTTTGAAGGTGAAAATACAAAGCATGAGTAACTAAACTCCCTTATGGGATTGGCTGTAATCCATTCAACACTGAAGTAATGTTGTTGTAAGTTTTTATTTAGTAATGAGATTTGATAAGTTTCTGTATTTCCTTCTGCGTTTAATGCCTGAAAGTACTTGATCACTATTTTCTTATTTTAAGTTTTCTCAAGTATGCTGGGAAGTGACTTTTGAAAGCAGATCTGAAAGAAATACTTATTGTGAGTAGGTAGCCAGGGATGGCGTCTAACGCAATAAACGTCAAAATAATCGATGGATAATGCTGGGATGATTTCAAAGTGACTGAGGGATCAGCGGTTTGAAATCATTCTTATGAATTTTGTAGTCGAGGGATCGATACAAATGACTGTGATTGTGACGTAGAAATTATCTTTTCGATTTACTTATATAAAAACTTATGCAGCTTACAGAAGGTGAAGATGTGATGAAGCCAATCCCTGTTTTACAAAATTGATTTCTCTCAAAAACCATTCTCTGTTATCTTTTACAAAAATTTCACTCTCTGTTATTTATTATTTTAATCAGCAACATTTATACCAATCCAGAACAAAACCTTCTGTCAACTCAGTTCAAAGCTAAGATTTTCATACTAATACCTCCTCAGTGGAATGACAACTATACTATATTACAACCTCTGTGTTTAAACTTGGCACATTCATTTCCTTGAGTTCATATTATACAAACTTGATTCTCTTTCATTGAACTCTTCATTCCAATATATCAAAACCAATCATCAAGTTTTGGCGCCGCAGCCGGGGAGGTGATTTAAGTTTGAATATTTTAGCATTGAATTGACAAGACAGTGTAAATAAATTTGTTTTCAATTTGTTTTTATTTTATTTTTTTTATTATTTTTTTGTGTAGTAACTTTGCTATTTTGAGTACTTGATTTATGATCTTGAGAGGACAGGGTACAAAAGAACAACTTGCATTTGATCCAGAGATAGACAGGTTCCTCAAGAAAATCAAGAAAGGCAAGCAGAACTTCCACACAGGACAAACTTCCTCTGATACAATGGATGTCAACAGCAACAATCAAAACCCACCAAGGAGAACACTTGGAGACTATGCTTTACAGCAAGGGCCAAGACATTTCTCAAGCATTGCAATTCCAAACACTGTCAGAGCATTAGAAATGAAACCAGTATTTCTTAGTTTGATTAGTTCACACCAATTTACTGGAATGTCAAGTGAAGATCCGTATACTCACTTGGCCACATTCTATGAATTGGTTAGAACCATGGGATTTAACCAAGATGTTATTGATGCTGCATATTTAAGACTATTTCCTTTCTCTTTAGCAGGAAAAGCAAAGGAGTGGTTACAATCTCATCCAAATCAAAGTTTAAATAGCTGGAACATAGTTGAAGAAAAATTTCTACAAAGGTTCTTTCCTCCATCTAGATTCATCAAGGCCAAATCAGATATTACAACATTTAGACAAGGCCAAGATGAACCTTTTTGTGTGGCATGGGAACGCTTTGAATCACTGCTCAGAAAATGCCCAAACCATGGACTTGAAGATATTGCACAACTTAATATTTTTTACAGTGGTTTAAGGGCTGACACTAAAATGATTTTAGATGCAGCAGCAAGAGGAACAATGATGACAGTGGATGCTGACCAAGCCACAAGGATAATAGAAGCTTTATCCTCAACAGACTACCAAGCTCAACATGATCGTCAGCAAGTTCAAAGGAAAGGAGTCCTTGACTTAAACACCATAGATGCCATTTTAGCACAGAACAAAATTCTGACCTAAAAGTTAGAAGCATTGACCAAAAAGATATCCAATCTTCCATAATAATTACATGCAGTACAATCATCACAACCAGGGCAACAACAAATGCCTGCAACATGTAACTTTTATGGAGGAGATCATCTCAATGAGAACTGTGGCTCACAAGAAGCAACTGTATACTTCATAAACAACCAAGGAAGGGTCTGGTAATTTCAATTCAAATTTTTCTAACCAACCATTTCAGGGATGGAGAAGTAACCAAAACCAAGGCCAAGGATGGAAGCAAGAGCCCAGCTCTTCAAATAAACCATATCAAAATAATGGTCATTCTTTGGTGGAGAGAACTTCTAGATTAGAGGACACCTTGGAAAAATTTATGCAAACTTCTTTAGCAAGTCAAAAGAACAATGAGGCATCGCTTAGGAACTTGGAAGCACAAGTGGGACAGCTAGCTAGACAACTTGCTGAGAAACAGAAGCCTCAGTATGGAGCAAACACTGAAACAAACCCAATAGAGCATTGCAAGGTTGTGACCACACTGACTGAGGAAATAACTGAGGAAGAAGATGGACATGATGCTATCATCTCTGAAGCAGTACCTCATAACACCAAAGATCCAGGGAGTTTTTCTATTCCTGTCACTATTGGAAATCTTTCAAAAAGTAAAGCTTTATTAGATCTTGGTGCTAGTGTAAATTTGATGCCATTATCCACACTTAAAAGTATAAGGGATTTTTCAGTAAAGCCAACAAACATGACTTTAAAAATGGCAGATCAATCAATAAAAACCCCTTATGGTATTGCTGAAAATGTTGAGGTCAAAGTTGATAAATTTGAATTTCATGAGAACTTTGTTGTCATAGATATGGAGGAAGATTCTGAAGTCCCTCTAATACTGGGGAGACCATTCTTGAAAGCGGCCAAAGTCATCATAGATGTGGATGACAGAAAAGTAAAAATTCGAGTGCAAAAAGAAGAAGCTGATTTTGCTATTGAAGGTGCACTTGAAAAACAGATTGAAAGAAAGTCAAAGCCTGACTTAGGAAAGGAGGTGGAAAAACTCAACACTCTCATCCACCAGCTCCATGACCCATATTGAAAAATCTATCAGGCGTCAAGCTAAAGATGATAAACAAGCGCTTATTGGGAGGCAACCCAATCTTTTACATTTTCTTTTCTTATTTTGTTAATGTCAATTTAATAATCTGTGTGTTATGTTTTCATACTTTTGATTTTCAGGATAACTCACCTCATCGTTCAAACTTCAAATGCTAAGTGTCAAAGAGAAAGGACAAAGGACAAACACCACGCTCAACCGTGGATTTCCCCGCTTAAGCAGGAGACTTCCATTCCAAATGTTGCATTAAGTTCGCTTAAGCGAATAATGTCAAGACTTAAGCGAAAGAAGAAATAAGTATCAGGGGGTAAGCTCGCCCAAGCGCACATTGATACACTCAAGCGTGGGAATTTTTCTCTGTATCAGTAGCATACACGCTCAAGCGAGTGATAGAGCGCTTAAGCGCCACTTCTAAATCTCAGTCACGCTTAAGCGTGAATCATCCAGGCTCAAGCGCCTCACTTGGTAATGGTTCATATGCAAGAAAGCCACCCTACCGTGCTCAAGCGTAATTACCCATGCTTAAGCATAAGGATCACACTTCAAGCGTGGCAACGTTACAAAAAAGTTCCAAAAATTTCAAACCCGACTTCGCTTAAGCGTGGCCTTTCTCGCTTAAGCGAAGATCTTTTAAAGCCAACAATAACTGCCACGCTTAAAGCAAGGAAATTCATGCTTAAAGCATGGAAATAAATAGCATCAGGTACCAATCTTGCATATATCACGCTCAAGCGTGTCTGGAGCGCTCAAGCGAAGCCCAAAATTGGCCTCAGTAAACAAACACGCTTAAGCGTGATGTCTCCACACTTGAGCGAGCAGTTTAAAAAACTGCCACCTGATGCTGTTTTTAAATTTTGAAAAGGGGCCATCATTTCAGATTCTGTAACCGCACCTCATGTTAACTCCTCACGTACTCCCATTCCGTTCTCTCTATGAGTTTTTATTAAGCATTATAACTGCATTACATTTCTCAATTCACTCATGGTGTAGTATGTTTTCTTCTACATTGATCTTTCTCATTGGAAGCAAGTTTACAGCCCTAATTGCTTGGCCTGGGGACAGACCTCCTTTTGTGGGAGGAGGTGAGACTACACAGGATAGGCCAGGAACTTCAACACAGGGACCTCTAGAAAGAGACCAGGGAACAGAAGAGGATTCATCTGAGGATGAGTGAAAAATTTTAATGCTTTCATTTTTATCTTGAGTTTAAATTGCTACTTTAAGTTTTATTTCAAATTGACAATTTATAGTTTTACTTTGAAATTTTTTTTTATTACTGCAGCATGCTTTGGAATTGCTTGTGATTATATTTTTTGTTGTTTTGCTTGAAGCTTTAAACATTTTTGAAAAACCCAAACAAAGATCTTACTTTTTGAACAAGAAAAGTTTCTAAGCAGCAAAATATTTTTAGGCAATAACACTGATTTTTAAAAGGGTAAAATGGCTGAATTAAGAACCAAGGAATTGGAATGAATGTACTTTTGATTGTTTACATGCTTGAACCCTTTTCTGTTAGAATAAGGAAGTAAGCCTTATATCCTGGTGAGAAGTGAGAAATCTAAACACTGAGAGTCTCATGAGAATTCGTCAAATAAGCATTGCCTGATTTTCTGATTAACATTTCTTTTAGAGATTAGGCAAGGAAATGATAAAGGCAAATTTTGAAAATAAAACAAACTCAGAGCCAAAAAGCTACCCTTAAGAATATGACCTAATTGTTGTAGCCCATTCTTGAGCCAAAAATTTTATTCAAACACCCTAAACCAAGCATGAGAAATAAAATCTTACCTTACTAGCATGCTTAAAAATTTTTTGAGAGCATAAAACACTTTTCCAAAAAGGGTGATAAGAGAAACTGAGGCTGAAAAAGAAATAAAGTTCTCCAAAATTTAACAAAAATAGAGAACTAGAAAAAGAAAAATGAAGAATTCAGTAGCATAAAAGAAGAAGCCTCATAAAAGCTTGAAAAATCTTAGAACATATGCTCTTCTTATTCATGCATGCACTTTGAACCTAAGAAAAACCAAAAATTCTTGATAGCCCAACCTCATTACAACCTTGAAAAGACCTTTTGATCCTTACTTATCTTATGAATTGATTTTGATTACAAATGACCGACAATGTTAATTAGGCAGTTCTCATGATGAATGTGCAACACACCCACCTGGTGAAAAATAATGAGAGTTCTTTATTCTTACAGCAAGTGGTTGCATGCTTTATGAACAAGGTAATGGTGCATTACATTTTAAGGAATTGGTATTAAGGAAATCATTTGCCTAAACATCAACTCAGATTATTGTCTTTTAAATTTTGTCTGTGACAGAAACTCAAATTATTAATGCTTGATTCCCTTTCCAAAACTTCTTTTTACTTGAGGACAAGCAAAAATCTAGGTTGGGGAAAGTTTGATAAGTGCTTATTTTATAATTAAATTCATGACTCAATTGGACCCATTTTTTGGATAACTGAACTAAATTGATAAATAATTGAGCATGATTTTGATTATAAATAATGTGTTAAGTATAGAAGCTTGAATTACAAAAATCAGTTAAGAAGTTGTCAAACGCCTTGAAGAAACAAAGAAGCACCAGAACATCAAAGCAAGGACGCTTGAGCGTGGTACACTGCACGCTTAAGCGTGGAAGAAACAAAAAGCCTACGCTGCCCATGCGCTCAAGCGAAATTGAAGAACACATCAACAGCCTCTCACGCTTGAGCGTGAGCCCGAGCTCGCTTAAGCGTGACCTTATGCATGACTGGCGCTTGAGCGTGGCTATATGTAGCTCAAGCGTGACCCTGGGCATGGATTGAAGGAAAGCAAGTAGCATCAGACCCCCCCCCACGCTTGAGCGTGAGAAGGGGACGCTCAAGCGTGAATACGAGAGCGCTTGAGCGAGGCTGAGCATGGCTTGAGTGTGAATTAAACATTCTGCACCACAAGTAAGCCACGCTTGAGCAAGGCTGAAAGGAATCAAGCGTGAATCAAGTGTGGAAACTAGCATACTAAATTGGAAGGCCACGCTTAAGTGTGGTTAAGTCAGCTTGAGCGTAAGACTATCACTAAGCATCAGAACCTTTCACGCTTGAGCGTGACAATCAAGCTCAAGCGTGACTCATGCAGTATGGGATTTCTAATTTAATATTCACCAATGGTGCGATGCCAACTCAACCATTTTCTTGTGTTTCTGCATGTCTCCGAATATTCCTTCATGGGGTTTATGCAAGTGGCAAAGGGAGCTGAACCAGAACCCCTATAAATCAAGCAAAAAACAAGACATGAGGCATCAGATTCATCCCTGTAATCCCCTGTATTTCCCTCACAATCCAACCTCTTCCATTATTTTCTGTATTTTGAAGGTGAAAATGCAAAGCATGAGTAACTAAACTCCCTTATGGGATTGGCTGTAATCCATTCAACACTGAAGTAATGCTGTTGTAAGTTTTTATTTAGTAATGAGATTTGATAAGTTTCTGTATTTCCTTCTGCGTTTAATGCCTGAAAGTACTTGATCACTATTTTCTTATTTTAAGTTTTCTCAAGTATGCTGGGAAGTGACTTTTGAAAGCAGATCTGAAAGAAATACTTATTGTGAGTAGGTAGCCAGGGATGGCGTCTAACGCAATAAACGTCAAAATAATCGATCGATAATGCTGGGATGATTTCAAAGTGACTGAGGGATCAACGGTTTGAAATCATTCTTATGAATTTTGTAGTCGAGGGATCGATACAAATGACTGTGATTGTGACGTAGAAATTATCTTTTCGATTTACTTATATAAAAACTTATGCAGCTTACAGAAGGTGAAGATGTGATGAAGCCAATCCCTGTTTTACAAAATTGATTTCTCTCAAAAACCATTCTCTGTTATCTTTTACAAAAATTTCACTCTCTGTTATTTATTATTTTAATCAGCAACATTTATACCAATCCAGAACAAAACCTTCTGTCAACTCAGTTCAAAGCTAAGATTTTCATACTAATACCTCCTCAGTGGAACGACAACTATACTATATTACAACCTCTGTGTTTAAACTTGGCATATTCATTTCCTTGAGTTCATATTATACAAACTTGATTCTCTTTCATTGAAGTCTTCATTCCAATATATCAAAACCAATCATCACTCAGCTAATACTTACCCACAAGAATTAATGGCAATTCACATACATATATAAGCACGTATTCACATCAACATTATCATGATGCACCACGTAGGGCACGTCACACAGCAACAATCATGAAATATAATTTACCACTACTGTAAAACAGTATAATGACTACAGGCTTCCGACTCACACAAAAATCACACACCTTCTCATTACTCATAAGTTAGCGTAACTCTCCTGATGACAATCGTCAAGTAGCAGTTACTATCACCCCAAAATGGTATAATAACAGTCGGTTTCCGACCCTTACCGCGTAATTACTTCTTCCTTAGATCCTATCCACCTCAAACCATACAATATCATATATATATATATACACATATGTACCAACAGTCAATAACATACACGCTATCATTCAATCAGAACATATTCAAGCATTATTCAATCGGAATCTTATCCAGCCAGCTCTCTGCTATATTACTTACATTATTTATAATCCCATATAATCACAGCCATAGGCTTACTTTGCACTTAGCGACAACATCAACACATATATATATTCAATCATCCAATCGAAATATCAAATTCACACTCGGCCATACAATTCATATCATTCACCACAGCATGCATTACAACCACAACATCATATTGCACTCGGCCATAACATTAACATACATACATTCATTCAATCGGATTCCACTCAATCATGTTATCCTAAATAACATTCCACATATTCATGCAATTCACATTGAGCTCAACAACAATCATGGTGTGCACACATTCATTTCACCCGGATCCGGTTACCCATTTTTATTGTTGCAACATAGGCTCCAAGCCTTTCCTCAGCTCCAAGCTGATTTGGCCGTTTTACAGGTACCAAACCGTTTACCCTCACGCGTAACACAATTGCTCCAAGCAACAACTGGAGTGTTACGGGCAGCCCCGAGTCCAACTCAGTAAGCTCGCCTTGAGTCCAACCCAAGGTCTTTAAGCGTCCAACGCTTAGTGCACTTGGCACTGCCCCAAGTCCAACTCAGGGTCTTTTTATACTGCACTCGGCACTGCCTCAAGTCCAACCCGAGGACTTTCAACACATATTCATCTGATTGCCGATCGGTATTAAGCGCCTATGCTATATGCTCCATGCATTTCCAGTGGTGAATCAGATGAATATAGTCTTATTCACCCGGCGTCCAACGCCAATGCACTCGGCATTCAATATCACCCAATGCATTTTATCATCATTATTCATAACAGTGGTCATCATAGCAATAACACCATACATGCACTCGACAAACCACATACTTTTTAATATAAAATCCCACATGGGAATTAATATAACCGGCCCACATCTCATGCAGGACTTTATCATTGGACCATAACCACTTCTACACTATTAATTTAGACATCACATGCATCATATTATAAAACACACACAGAAATCATCATGCAGGTACCTATCACATATATTCAACTTTTTCCTTAACAATACATACATCATATATAGTCAGTACTAAACACCATTAAGGCTCAAAAAGATAGTCTTTTACCGTATGCAATCAGCATTCATACTTACAATAGCCCACAATTCATATAATTCACACACGGTAACCAGTAAAAATTCCTTAACATATACATCTCATACTCTAATTCTTCATCCTAGGAGGCTACACAATCACTTATTCTATATACATCATACAGGATTCTATCAATATTATTCATTCAATCAATTCAAACGTGTGAGTTCGACTCCGTCCGACAGCATGCCTTGACTATGGGCCATTAGCATGGCTACATAAGAGGCTGAACCAACTAATTTAGTTTCAATACACATGAAAGTTTCCACATCTATCATCCTATTTCTTCTCTACCGACCAGGCTTAGAAACACTTCTCAGTATTTCGGGAACAATCAGTCAGGGTCGTCACAAATCTCTATTCCCCAGGGAACATACCCCTGGCAGTACCCTCTGTTCCCAATCTCAAACAAACACACAGGCATATAATCACACCATTCATAATTCAACGTATATCAAATCCAATAGAAGATCATAAGCATATATCATCACACGAGTCATGATTGAACATGTATCAACGTTTAATGGAATATCATAAGCAATTATGACAATCTGGCATAATGCACTCAACCGCCCACTAATAGTAGGCAAACCTTGGCCATGGACCTTTTGGTCTACTCTGATACCAAAATGTAACACCCTAATTTAATAAATGAATAATGCCGAAACCGGGAAAATTTTTCCACAAAAACATCCAATGGACAACCGGCATAGAAGAAGGAAGAGGAAGGTAAGGGAAAAATAAAAGAACATTCACACGTATAGCAATCAGCGGAAGGGACAAGGCTTGAACCGATCCATTTAGTCCAGCGGAACACATCAGCGCCTAAGCGAATTCCTTAACAACACTGAATCGCTCAGGCGGGGTCCAGCACGCTTGAGCAAGGCAATCAACTCGCTTGGGCGGACAGCCCTTCACTTAAGCGAAGCCAGCACAAAGGCCTTCCATCTACTAACACTCGCAGTAGCTAAGTTTAATTCGCTGGGCGAACACAGGTACAAGGTAATTTCTCACTCGGACTTGGGACGTAGGTTCACCCGGTAAATCCTCACGCTCTTACCTCACTCGGGAATTTACACAGCTCCTTATTCCATTCGTATAGATCACAAGTATAAACCACTCGGGAAATGACTCCCTCAATTCTACCACTCGGAATCCAGAACTCTTCCTCACTCGGAATATTTCCTAGTCAGACATCACTCAGAGTATTTGACTTCAACGCAGTCGGGAATGTACTATACACCCGTCGCTCCGTATATTTTTCACATTTCTCACCCAGAGAACACACCGACCTTCCCTCACTCAGAAGGGGACTCCACTATCCTACTCCACTCGGAATATTCATCCCAGTTTCACTCGGCATATGATACCTTACTCACTCGGGAAACATTAAGTAAGTCCCTTTCAGACTTGCTCTACGACTCACCGCTCGGGATATGGAACCTCGTTCACTCGGATTATACTTATATCACATACTTAGATTATATTCCAACTCCACCATTATAACAACTCTTCCCTCGGAAGAAGTTCACTCGGATTTTCACTCGGAAATGTCCAAACACTATAGTTTCACTCGGAATCATCAACTTAACACTATTTCACTCATCAACAACCCTTAAATCATTTAGCAACACATTCCAGTCGGAAAGACGCATCAAATCAACATAAAACACTTATATGCATGTTATATATTCGTACACTTGGAATATTTAACATTTTAACATTATTCATTCACCAACACCCATTATCCGATACAAGTACTTGATACCAATGTAAACCATATATATATATATATATATTTAAACACGCATTCGGATTACAATACATATATACTCGCATTTGTTATACAACATTGTTATATGAGCCGGACAAGGCTTAACACTGACTAAATATAATATAAATATACAAGGCATGCACTCAACAGTCGGAGTGCACCCCGCTCGGACTTGAGTCCTTCACATCATTCCCGACCGACCTGCACATACTGAAAAATGGTGTAGGGGTGAGCTTTTACATATAAAATGACAGTTACTGACTCGGATTTAATCCCCAATTCTCAGCTATATAGTAACATCACTCATTCGGATTCATACAATTCAGTCAGGATTAAGTAATTCACATAATTCATAATAACATAGACTCACAATCATAACATCGCCTCACGCTCGGCCACAGCACCAACACACATATATTCCCTACTCGGAATTCACCCCACTTGATCATGGCCATATTAATCATGCTATTCATGACAACATTTACACATACAAATATATACACACAATCACATTAAACTCAGCAACAATATAAATATGTGCATTCACATTCAGTCGGAATTCATTCAGTCATCCAAGCTATACCAACCATGTCAATCTCAATAACAATCCTCCTACATACATGCATGCGGATCCGACTTAATTAGTGATCACAGTTATAGATTCCTTCCCTGCCTCTCGTCCATTAGCCCTTCTCGTGTGGTACCGGTCTTCCAAAGACGTCTCGAGACTTAACTCTAGCTCCCTCGGCTACCACGGGTCCTCACGGATCTAGCCAGGAATCTATAGTTGAACGTCATCTCATAGGGCTCCTGACCTTCCACGGGTCACCCTTTTCTCATATATGCAATTTCATGCAATCCCACACAGCATTCAGATTCACTTGGAATTCCACAGTTTCATCATAGCATCACAAGCGTTTATCATAGTAACTCATAACAAGTAAATCATGATAACAACATTACAGTACACCACTTCGACATTCTTAATGAAACCAGCATGCATGTCAACACGACATTCCAAATGGGGACTCAGCGTAATAACTCACATCTCATGCATTCAGAATTTATCATGGCATCCTCATTCACACACATCTAGACATAAACTGCAAATAGAACTCAACAAGTAACCCCCTTTTTAACTCATGCATTAGGCAATAATGTTAATGCACACATGTATTCACTCCGCATTCTCATATTCAACAGCATGCATCTCAGAAATATGAACAAGCACTTAGGGATGGAATCACCACAACACTAGACAGACCACAACCATCCTAGACCCGGGCGTTGCAAGCACTTCTACTCGAATACAACACGTCAATCAACACACTCAGACACGACACAACACATGAAAGCAAAACACCCGGAACCCGTCCATAAACCATGCATTTGACATGCAAAGCGCCCCCTACCTGGCATGAAGATTCCAGAGGCTCCAAGGGCTTGCAGCTCCAATCGGTTGCTCTGCACAGCCCATTCACTGATTCACAATGGGGCGACCCTTCGTCAGTCATCCACTATTACACTTCGCTTTGGAGGGACTCCGAGCCACTCCTACTCTTAAACAGCTCTGCATGCAAGATCAGCGGGGAGGCCCAAGCCCTCAGGGCACCACCTTGACCTTCCACTCGGTCCAGTGGGGATTTCCACGCTTCCGAGGCACCCAGCTCCCTGCTCGCTCTCTTGAGCAGCTCCATCACAACGCTGGTGAATGCTCCAACCTCTCCGAACACTTCGTAGTGCAGATCTCCACTGGGACTCATGAAGCCTCAAGCAAAGGAGAGGGAGAAAAGAGAAGTCGTCAAAGGGAAGTGGAAGAACAGGGAGGGAACAGAGTGTCATCCCTGAGTCGCCGAAGGAGAAGTTCTCAACCTAACATCCTCACTCTCATGCTTGACGAAGGAAGGAAAAGAAGAACGAAGAGCAAAGAAGAAGAAAAGAAGAGAGAGCGGAAGGGGGAGAAGCCTGAGGGGAAGAATGAATAATAAAGTGGCCCAGTAGTACGTATATGCATGCACGGAGAAGGGGAGAGTGGGGTGGGAAAGCGTGAAGCAGCAGTCTGCTCACGTCACCCAATCACCATCAGCAACAATTAATAATTAATCACACTTAATCAGCCATCATTTGATTAATTAAGTTAATTGTAATTAATAAATAATTTTCCACTTCTGAAATTATTATTTTAGTAATTTATTTTCATTCGGCAATTAATTATTAAATCGGGATGTTACAGGATTCATCACACAACACAAGTTTCATACACAACTTTCATTCAACAATACATGCATCACATGCAATCGGTGTAACACATCATCAGACTCACTAAATCCACATTTTCTCACATGCAGTCAGCATTTCAAACTCATAATAACCAGCATGCCACATAAGTCACACGGTAATCATCCACAACACTTCAACACATTCGTTTCATGCAACCATTCAATATTCTCGAGGCTATCAACATGCATTTCATGGACGGAACTAAACATGCAACACTCGATTCCTAATCATCATCCATCCGCGTATCATATACTCTTCATGCAAATAAAACACAGAATCAGACACAGAATCAGCAAGCTATTAACACCCGGAACCCGTCCATAACCCATGCATTTAAGATATAAGATACCCCCTACTTGGAATGAAGATTCCAGGAGCTCCTCGAGCTAACAGTGCCGACCAATCATCCTTCGACCGCTCCCTCCAACTCACACGACCTCTGGGTTCATACGCTGGACTCCGCACTCAGCATGGAGAATCCGAAGTTGTTTCCACACCTATGAACAGTCTGATCTTGCCAACAATGGAGGGTTCCAGTCCCAAGACATCCCAATATCACTGAGTTAGGTGAAGGAGAAGACGACGAGGAAGGAGACGAGGAACAATAGGGAAGAAAACTGGTTGCATGCAGAGGGAATGCACACTCTCACCCTCTCTGGCTCAACGAGGAAAAGAAGAAGGACAGGAGAAAAGAACAGAACAGTGTCTCTGCATCCTTCAAAGAAATGCCCTTAGCTTTTCAACTCAGTGGGTCATTTCCCACAAACCGAGACACCCCACGCTATTAACATCCACACCGGGACTCATGCAGCCCCATTAGATGGAAGAAGACGAGAAGAAGAAGAAGAACAGGGGAGGATCCAACCTCCAGGACACAGCACCATGTTGTTTCCTCTGCCACCACGCTGTTCCCCTCGGTTCTACTCAGTGTTGAGTGGAAGAATGAAATGAAGAGGAAGATGAAGGAAACGAAGAGGGGAGTGGGCAGGAAAAGAGGATCGGACAGTGTTTTTATTTTCCTTTGAAGAAAAGCTCTCAGCTCTCTCTTGACCTTTGGTAAGTGGAACGACGCGAATAAGGAAGTGAGTGAAGAAGAGAAGAGCCGAAACTCTTATATACTTCAGGGGCACATGCGTCTTTACCGCTGGCCACTAACATTAAATAATTAACCATTAGTTCTCTAATCTACAATTAATCTTAACTCATTCACTAATCTCATTCGGTAGTTAATTTTTAAATCGGGATGTTACAATTCCCCCCTCCTTCAAAGAATTTCGTCCTCAAAATTCCAATATATACTTGCCCCAATCAACCGCTTGGCATATTACTGTCCAGCCACTCTAAACAATTACATACCTATGCTTCTCCAGCATTCACCGACCAGTCAATTCTAATCAGCATAGTTTTACTTCTCAAGCGTTTTACTGACCTCCCCCACAATTCCAGTCGGCATAATCACTAGAGTCAGGTCCTACCTGAGTACAACCTTTTCATAGAATTCAATATACTCGGGGATTCAATTTTTTTAAAAAACGTACAATCTACCCCCTTCAACTCTGCCAATTCACTATAACCGATGGTACCTCTAGTTCTTTGGCCACTCGGCGCTACACTCTCAACACTAATCGGTGTACATCTATCGTCATTTCCCCCAATTCTAGGGAATCATTCAATACACTTAAGTACCCACACAGAGCGTAAGTTCAAAATTTATGTCACATAAGGCATACTATGGATGCTAATTATCCAGTTGGGAAGAACCTAGTTGGTAAACAACATTACCGATTCCCACAAAATACTCACCAATGTCCGATTAATCTCGGATTAAACTCTCGAGTATTCAGCATCCGACCACAAAATCTCTTCTCTAAACCAGAATATATCTTGGCAATACCGAAACCAACACCCAACAGAGCTTCAAGGTGCTCTAATTAGCACAGACTGCCTGGATTCATCCCTTACAGGCATCACACTCGGTTCTAAGATCTCAGATTTCTAACCATTCCTTCGGCCAAATCCATGCCTACACCTTGAGACTGTCACTCGGATCACTCAATCAAAAGGGTTGTTCGGGGTTTGGAAATAATCCTCACCCGGAAAACTCTCCACTTACGAAATTTTCACCCGGCATTCAAGCTTACATCAATTATAAATCTGAGTCCATACTCAGCAGCTCTAAACATCAACCCGATCACAAACATGAATAAATTTACCGCTCGGGCGTCTAATCCCCCTCGGGGTAATTCACTCAGAAACTTACCTATTCAAAGCTCCACATTCCGACCAGAAGCTCCTCAGGGAAAGATTAGTCAGGGGCACACCCTACAACTTAGAAATTTCACACGATGAATCGTCTACTTGGTACCATTCTACTCGGAAACGTCACGCTTCGAGTCACATCACTCGAATCTTACCCTACTCAGAAGTGTCACGCTCGGACACAATTCCCTTAACTTAGTAATGATCCTCTCCATGAGGCTCTACTCGGAACACCATAACTTCACTCAGTAGTCCTTCCTCCCAGAAGGTTTTACTCAGAATTATATTCCTTCTCTTCACTCAGAATCATCTCTTCCTCCTGACACTCAAATTGTATTAACCTTCCTTAAGTAAATTTTGCCTCATTAATTATCTCAGCTCAAAAATCATGATCCTTCACCGAGTCCTCAATATTACTCGGCTAAACCCATGAACTTCTAATTCTAGTGATAGGTTTGGGTCACAGATATATACACTCAGCAACTAATTGCTCCCATCAGGATTCGGGATACCGTCAATGAATACTTGTCATACCAACAACATTACCACATTCCAAAATGGCTATAGCAAATTCTTAAACGCTGTTCTAGGTGTATCAGAAACCTTAATCCACTCTAATGGCATTCTAACTGTCAATTGACTCTGAAAGACCGAGTCGCACATAATTGATCCTCCAAATCTTCAGTACTCGGTAGTGGTTATTATTCCTTATAGTTAACTTACTCAATCGGTGGCAATCAAGGCATGATCACACACCACCGCCACACCTTTCGATCAGTAACATAAGGTACTTATGTCGGCAAGATCACTTTCTTGTTTCCAACAGTCAACACCACTTTCACAACCCATTCATACCCCACATAACCTTTGATTCTCTCAGAGGTAAGCACATCAATGTCAAACAGCCTTCTATCCTCATTTTAATACACTACCAATTACTATCTACTCGACACACTCTCACCTTCGCTCAGGACAGCCCGATAGACTCAACCATCACCATAAGTAGCTACAGTCTCACCTGCCCGACCTTTGAATTGTTGCATCCGACTTATAGGATGACGTTTCACTCCTATAGGGTTACAACAATTACATAGAGTCGCTGCAAAAGTGTACGCTGCCACAATACCTATGGTATGAAAAGTCGTCTCGGAACAACATAGCTCACACCGACTGTACTCACACAGATAATACTAATGCACATAAAATTAATAACAATTCACATAAATTTATAAACGATACATTTATATCAACATCATTGTCATGCACCGACTAGGGTACCTCACACAACAACAGTCATAAGTTATCAATTACCATTACTATAAAACTGTATAATAGCAATAGATTTCTGACTCACACAGGGTACACACCTCGTCACCGAATCTCATCCTCATAAAGCTATAATCTGACAGTCCATTATTCCGTCATGTCATCACTCATCAATCAATTGAAGCCTAAATAATTCATTAAACCCACTTGAGTATACATCTCAAGGTTACCATATAATTTCCGATTAAATAACAAGTTTTGCCTCAGTGAACTCTCTTCATCAATCATAAGTACAATCCACCTATTGGATGTACAATCAGCATCATCACACAGGTTCTATCATTACCCTACTCAATACCCAAATGCACCCAAAATTCAACACTACCATTTCTTTATCCATCAGGTATCGTTCATTATTCGCACTTCACCATATGACTATTCAATCCTCAAAGAGTTACCATACAATTGTCTTACTCGGCTCAACAATTCATAGGGTTAATCAAATTATCAGAATCGGAATTTCTAGGGGTCATTAAGTACCCATCGTGGGCATTCCCACAACATTAAATTACCTCCGAGTCGAAACCACCATAGGTTCTAGTCCACAAGTCTGACAGTATAAGGTCATAATTCAATCAAGTATTTACTCGGTTTTCAACCACAAGCCCGAGTCTAATCCAAATTCTCAGGTATCCAATTACACCAAGTTCTCACCCAGTTTTCTAATCTCTCAGGTACCCATCTCAATAGTATCTGTTCATTCATGATCGTGTCCAATCAATCTAGGTTACCATACCTAGTGGTCCAACATCAATCAATCATCCACTCGATTTTCACACATCAGAAATCGAGACACTACCCGAATCAACATGCATCAAGCTTTATATTTAACCATCTATTACACACCCAGATTTCCAACTTAGGAAACTGCAATAAATTACTTATGCCATAAACCACACACGTCATATATCATTCACTTAACCAACTCGAACATAGGAGTTCTAATCCATTCAACAAGCATGACTTGGCCATGAACCATTAGCATAGCGCACCCAAGAGTCCTGACCAATTGATCCGACCTCCAACTATACAAGGGTCCTAACATATATTATTCTATTTTCTTACTGACTAACCCAGGCTTAAAATAACCCCTAAGCAGCTCATAAACAATCGGGCTAGGGTAGCATCAAGTCTTCTATCCCCCAAATCAACATCACAACAGTAGTACCTTTCACTACAGTCCCCCACAACATATAGGCATATAATCACACAATTCATGGTTACACATGTATCAATCCCAATAGAATACCACAAGCAATGATGACAACCAGTCATATTGCATAAAACTGCCCACACACAGTAGGCATACCTTTGCCATAGACCTTTTGGTCTGCTCTGATACCAAAATGAAACATCCTACAAATTTTTAAAACCAAAACCGAGGCAGGGAAAGTTTTCCCAAAAATAATCCATAAAAACAACCGGGAAATTTTTCCAAAAATAACATGCAATCCGAGGGAAAGATAAAACGAATGGAAGGGCAAGGGATAGCTTTCCAAAATAAACCATAAGCAACCGGCAGCCCATAAAACAACCGAGCAAAAGAAGGGAACGAAAAGGAAGAAAAGCAGAAGACCAATCAGCCCAGCGGAAGCACAAGAGCATTCAAGCGAAACCAGTATAACGTGCACTCGCTCAAGCGAGATCCGACTCCGCTTGAGCGAGACAGCCCAACTCGCTTGGGCGAACACCCCATCGCTTAAGCGAAGTCAACCAAACAACTTCCTATCCATTCACACTCGCTAGAGCGAATTCTTCATTCGCCGAAGCGAGAAGCCACACTCGGCATTCAATCACTCGGTATAGGAGTTCCACTCACTCGGGAAACCTATAGACCTTCCTTCACTCAGAAGGGGTCCCCACAGTCATACATTACTCGGATTATTCTAGCCAGATGCACTCGGCAAATATCACCTTATTTACTCGGGGAAAATCATTAAGTCAAGTCCCACTCAGACTTATTCAAATCCTAACCACTCGGAAAATAGTTCCTCATTCATTCGGATTATATATCATTCATTCGGATTATAATTATCATACACTTAGAATTCATTCCAATCTAAACCATTACAACAACTCTCCCCTCGAAAAAGGTTCTCTCGGGGTTTCCACTCGGAATTATCCAAACCCTTTCCCACTCGGGATCTACACATATTTTTCACTCGGAATAATCAAGCCTAGCATTACTCGAAAATTCTCCCATTAAATCCCACACAGAATAGGTTCATCAAAAGAGATTTCTCTCAGAATCCTTTAAGTCTTCACCACTCAGACAAGAAGGCACAACCATTTATAGCCTCACTCGGAGATGACTCTCACAACTATGTCTACTCGAAAAATCATTAACCTAGCAATATTCTATCCATCAACATCTCTCAGTCTACCCAAACACAAGTCACCGGTATACAACATAGATGTATATACATAATCATACACTCGGAATACTCATGATGTTGACATTATACATTTACCAATACTTATAATCCCATACAAGTGACACCATGTCTATAATTCTCATAATCAATCCTTATAAATAAATATGTTTAATCATTATTTTACATGAGAGCCGGCCAAGGCTTTAATATAACTATATACAATCGGTACAACATACTCTATACACTACAACAACATAAATACCCATCACTCGGGTTAAGGCTTTCTCCTCATTCCGAGTCTGACCTGCACATACTGAAAAATGGTGTAGGGGTGAGTATCTTAGATATTAAATGATAGATACTGACTTGGATTATTCCTCAGTTATGCAACATCATAAATATACACAGCGACCATTAATAACATACACAATGCCAATTAATCAGGACACACATAAGACATGTTCCGATCAGAATCCAATAGTTATCTCTCGGCTATATACACATATCATTTCAATGACATTAACATATACTCATACAATCAGATTTCAATCAACATCAACAGTACATGTACATAGATCAATTCACTCGGATCCGCATTCGTGTGTAATCGGTTTTCATTCGTTGTAACGTAGGCTCCCAGCCTTCTATTCAGCTCCCAGCTGCTTGGCCGTTTTACTGGTACCAAACCGTTTGCCCTTATAGGTGACACCAACGCTCTCAGTGCCAACGGCGGTGTTCATGGGCAGCCTGAGTCTCACTCAAAGGCTACCTTGAGTTTCACTCAAAATGATTTCACAGTGTCTCACGCTTTTAATAACCGATGGTAGTGTCCCACACTACATGCTCCCAACATTAACGCATCCCATGTGCCACACGAGGATTCATCACACAACATAAGTTTCATACACAACTTTCATTCAACAATACATGCATCACATGCAATCAGTGTAACACATCATCAGACTCACTAAATCCACATTTTCTCACATGCAGTCAGCATTTCAAACTCATAATAACCAGCATGCCACATAAGTCACACGGTAATCATCCACAACACTTCAACACATTTGTTTCATGCAACCATTCAATATTCTCGAGGCTATCAACATGCATTTCATGGACGGAACTAAACATGCAACACTCGATTCCTAATCATCATGCATCCGAGTATCATATACTCTTCATGCAAATAAAACACAGAATCAGACACAGAATCAGCAAGCTATTAACACCCGGAACCCGTCCATAACCCATGCATTTAAGATATAAGATATCCCTTACCTGGAATGAAGATTCCAGGAGCTCCTCGAGCTAACAGTGTCGACCAATCATCCTTCGACCGCTCCCTCCAACTCATACGACCTCTGGGTTCAGACGCTGGACTCCGCACTCAGCATGGAGAATCTGAAGTTGTTTCCACACCTATGAACAGTCTGATCTTGCCAACAATGGAGGCTCCCAGTCCCAAGACATCCCAATGTCGCTGAGTTGGGTGAAGGAGAAGACGACGAGGAAGGAGATGAGGAACAGTAGGAAAGAAGACTGGTTGCATGTAGAGGGAATGCACACTCTCACCCTCTCTGGCTCAACGAGGAAAAGAAGAAGGACAGGAGAAGAGAACAGAATAGTGTCTCTGTATCCTTCGAAGAAATGCCCTTAGCTTTTTAACTTAGTGGGTCATTTCCCACAAACCGAGACACCCCACGCTGTTAACATCCACACCGAGACTTATGCAGCCCCATCAGATGGAAGAAGACGAGAAGAAGAAGAAGAACAGGGGAGGATCCAACCTCCAGGACACAGCACCATGTTGTTTCCTCTGCCACCATGCTGTTCCCCTCGGTTCTACTCAGTGTTGAGTGGAAGAAGGAAATGAAGAGGAAGATGAAGGGAACGAAGAGGGGAGTGGGCAGGAAAAGAGGATCGGACAGTGTCTCTGTTTTCCTTTGAAGGAAAGCTCTCAGCTCTCTCTCGACCTTTGGTAAGTGGAACGACATGAATGAGGAAGTGAGTGGAGAAGAGAAGAGCCGAAACTCTTATATACTCCAGGGGCACATGCATCTTTACCGCTGGCTACTAACATTAAATAATTAACCATTAGTTCTCTAATCTACAATTAATCTTAACTCATTCACTAATCTCATTCGGTAGTTAATTTTTAAATCGGGATGTTACACAAACTTTGTTGAGAACATCTACCTTAAAACAGTCTTGTTTGGAGTTGGGATGTTTCATGGCTTTGAAGACATCAAAATTCACTTCTTCATCATGTACTCTTACTGCTAGTTTCCTATTATCCATTTCAATGAGTACCTTAGCAGTCTTCATAAATGGTCTTCCCAGGATCAGGGGAACTTCAGCATCCTCTTCTATGTCTAAAACCACAAAGTTGATAGGGAAGTAGAACTTGTCAACTTTTACAAGAACATCTTCCATAATACCGTAGGGTCTCTTGATTGATCTATCGGCCAATTACAGAGTCATCTTTGTTCTCTGAGGATCAGGATCACCAATTCACTTCATCATAGTTAAAATGGTGATCCCTAAAGTAACTTATGATGGCAATTTAGATGAAGGAATAAATGTGTTTGATTTAACGTTTGAATTATTACTGAAGTATCTATATTCATGAATATATTTTGTTATTAAAGCTAGATAATTTATGAATGATGTTTAGTCTTGGTAATTTATAGATGATAATAGTCAATTATCTGCTAATTTTGGCTATAACAGATTTAGAATGTTTAGATTTATTTAAGTATCAAGATAGATTCAAAGGTTAGATGATTATTAGGGCCCAAGATTCCATAAGATGTTAATTAAACCCTTCAATAAAAGTGATTAGCAGATAATACATTATTTTGATATTAACTAGTTCATAGATCTTATTAATAATTTTAATTAATTAAGATTAAATGGAATGATTAGATAATATTTATTTTGAGGACTAACATCATGAATAATAAGTTTAAGACATAAAGGTTTATTTATAATAAAGTTTATTTAAGAAATTAATTAATTATTATTAATATTTTAATAATAAATGTCATCCGGTTCTTCATATTTAAACTGTGGAACCCAACTTGAAATCAGACTTTAAACGTTTGACCTGAGACTAGTGATCTAGTAGGGAAACAAGTCCTAATAGGATCGTTTCGTGAAGAATCAAGGGTGTCTAGTTTAGCCTAACTTGCCCAATCAAAACCATTAGCGTCTCCTACGTTTGGCCGTTCATATACCTCGGGATATCCGATGGTGGCACGGTCAGTTTTTGGTGACTCGTTTTGATATTTTAGGAACATTTCCTAAAGAGGCCAAAGCCCAGTTCAGACTCTATCATCCTCGTTTTTCCATAGAATGATTTCCTCAAAAGTTGTTTTAAGACTCGACCCACACATCTTCAGTCTTTTGGACCCAACTTTTGTATACAAACTTGGAATAGGATGATTTTTGTCTTAATCTCTTTGTTTTGAAAAGACCCTCAACCTCCATTTCTTGCCCTAAACTCCGATTCTCACTCTGTCAACCCCAAAATCAAAGATTTAATGTGTTCACCTCAAAATTCCATTGTTGGGACGTTTTTCTCTGTGCATAGTTCAAAAAAAAATCATAACTTTCTCATACGACCTTCGATTCGCGCAAACTTGGTTTCAAAATTTCCGTAACAAAATTATCTACGTTTTTGGTGCAGATATCAGAGGCTAAATCCCTCTAGATCAGTACAGTTGGCAGCCTTTGATAAAATTCATATATCTCCTTCGTCCGATGCTTGAATCACTATTCTTTTTATATGAATCTGTATCAAAGAAGTCTACATTTGTTATCAAGGGCACAAAATCAAATTCCCAAAGGAGAGTTAGTGGTGAATTCATTTCTAAGACCCTAGCTTATCTAGGAAGCTTCTGGAGCACCCTGTCATAAATCGGGTATATCTCAGGCTAACGAACTTGGATCATCACAAATGATATTTCAAATTAAAGAGAAAAAAGGTCTACAAACTTCATGAAGGACTCAAAAGCTAATTCTCACTTCATGAAGGTCTACATTAATTTACATTTTCCTAGAGACAACTTACACTATGTTCAGTATTTTTCACGTATCTCCCTTGTATAATCATGAAATCAAACAATTATTTCACCAAAATTTTCTTAACTCAATTCCCTATAACTTTGATGAAGGACACAAAGCCTAAATCCTCACCTATTTTTCCGAGAAAATTAATCATTGCATGAAACAATAACCCAGTCACAACCTTGCACTACTTTCGTATTTGGGCCATAACTCCCTCATTTCTTAATGACAATTTTTGTGACATATATCAAATTAAAGATAACAAAAAGATATAAAACTTTTTTGTTTGGCCCATTTCCAAATGCAGCCCACAATAGCCCTTAAAAGCCTACACAATTTGACGCCTTAGAACTGGACACCTCAGCTTCTCCATGCAATCGTGTCCAATCACCACTTTCCATCTAAAGGACACTTGCCTTGCCCTAGAAGCTTCATTCTCCATGCATCACCACCTTGTGCCATCTCATTAGAGAGGTGTCACCACCTTGCTCTTCCCCTCTACTCAGCTGCCCACCTCCCTCCTTAACCAATAATGTTTCATGCAACAAGGATCATCATGATTTCCTATGTTACACTAAGCCATTTCCCTAAGCTTACTCCACTCTCACGGCAATCCTACCTCACTCCCTTCCTTATTTTTGCTTCTTCCAATCATAAGAGACCAGCCACCATCCATCTTGAAGTTAGCCAATAAAAATCTATTCAAAAGAATTTCAGACCAAGCCACTCAAAAAACCACCACCATTACAAACCACCATGAATTCTCTTCTTCTCCTCTAACCCATGGCTGCCACCACCCAAGACAACCCTCTTCCACCACTGTCCAGCCACTGTGAACCCCTCTACATGCTGCGTCCACCTCCACAAAGCCACCACACCCTTCCATTCTTTGATCCGCGGCCATCGCACTTCGATCGGTAAAGGGCCGGTGACCTTTTTCCATTCTGATTTCAATTCTCTTTCCGCTTCTTTTTCTCTTAGAATTTTCATGGCTGTTTTCTTTTGTTGCTGTCTATGTCCGCCCCTCCTTCCTTTTGCTCTTGCATGTTCGATCCCTAAGGCTTCGGAGGCGATCTAAAGCAATCGGCGCGACGTTCCAAGTAATCGGTAAATTTTTGACAACTGGTTCCTTAGCTTTCTTTAATTTTGCATGGTTCTTTCCTTTGACTCCTTGCTGGCCGTGATGTGCTCCATTCTTTTTAGTGGTCACATGTTTTAATTTTAGGTATCGGAGGGCGATAGGCGATGATCGGAAGGCATTTGGGGTACCTGACAAATTTTTCGGCAAAGTCACCATTTTCTTTCTCCGGAAAGTGACTCTATCATGAGGTAAAGGGGGTATCTTCTTCGTTTGATTGTGTTTTTGGTTGTACCATAATATTTCGTGAGCGATCGGGGACCTCCGTTTTAATTTTCATCGTGATCCAACAGTAAAATCTCAAACCATGAAGATTTTCATAACCGACTATTAAAATTACTACGTTTTTAATTTAGTAAAGATTTTTAGGAATTAATTTGGCGTAAATTGACGTTCACGTGTTTGGAAAATTTTATCACGATCTGACAAACGAAAATAAAGTTAGAAAATTTAGCGTTTAGGCAAGCTCGGTTGCATTCGATATGGTTGTATTAATTAATTTTAATTTTATGATGATGTAATTTGTAAATTATTATCCGATAAGCCCCGTTATTAAATAATTTAAATGGTCGTTTAAACGTCGTTGAGTTAGTTTGGAAATATTGTGTACGTTAAAAAAAGAATTCTCAATCCAACGGTTAAAAACGTTTTTTTAAAGTAAGTTATTTTGGAAAAAGTTAAAATAAAGAAATTAAATTTTAGATGCTCACTTAGAATAATATTATTGAAAAGTTTTCTTAGCTTAAAATAAGGTTTTACAAGTAGAAAAATGTATATATCAAACGTTTCAATTCTAATTAGAATAGAAAATTTTGTGACACTTTTAGTGATGACTTTTAGTGACCACTTAGAAGAAAAGTGATGGCAGCCTTAAAAAAATTTTAAAAAAAGAGATAGATTCAATTGAAAGAGACTTGATTAAAAAAGAATGGACTTTGGGATTAATTATTCCATGAGATTAAAGATACGTAAGATGAAAAGAAATGACAAACTAAAAATTACAATTTTGAGTAAGGATTGAAAAAGGTCTAAATAAATTAATAGGATTATATACTTAAATGAATTAAGCCCAAAATCTAGAATTTTAAAAGGAAATGGTACTATGTTAGAAATTTAGAAAAAAGAGCCATTTAGAAGTAGAAAAAAAAAGAGATCAAAGGAAATTGTATGTCTAGAACAAATTAGCTAGTAACTTAGAGACAGATTTTGAGTACAATCGCCACTGAACTTGAAAATAAATAGGACTCATCAATTAATTAGTAACTTTTGGAAAGTAAGCAATATCACCCTAAGTTGTGATGCCTGAGCTAAAGTGATATCTAAGTCTTTAATTAACAATTAAGTAGTTATAAAGCAAAAGGGATTTAAGTGTAGTTAAGGAAGAGAATTAAGTAAAATAATCACTAAAGAAAGGAGTTATCGAACTTAGTAAATTTACATTTAAGAAGGATATCGCGGTTGGAATATAAGGAATTAAACTGAACATAAGAGATTAATTTGGGACAGAAGTGATTGATGACCAAGAAGATAAGGTATTTAAATAACCCACCTAGATCCCTAAGTAGTAAATGGTCAATCATGGGAAAAAAATTGGTTAGTCAAAAGAATATAATTGAGAAAGTGATCTAGATGAAGTAGTTGATAGATAAATGAGAAAATAAAAAGGTTGTAGAATTTAACAATCGTGAGAAAATAAAATATCACTAAAACATGGTCGGGATATAAAGGATTAATGGCTCATTTAGTGATCAAGAAAATAAGATTAATAATAAAGTCCACCTAGATTAGAAAGAGGAAATAACCAATGAGGCTACCAGACAATGACTAAGGAATTTATAATTGGACCTTAGGAAGTTGAATTAAGTCAGGAAATAATCATATACAAGTGAATAAAGAATGCCCAACAAGTGGATAAATGAAAAATATAAAGAACATTGAACTAAATAGTATACCCTTAGTAACAAATTAAGTTAAGGAAATATCAATGACGTAAAATATATAAATGGTAAGGATATAATATGAACGCTTACGTCTAGTTGCCTATATAAGTAAACTTTTAGTGACGTTAAGTGCGCGATTGCTTGCTAAGCCGTGGTAATGGTGAGGATTAAAATTCATATCATGCGTGAGTGTAATGACTTCTTAATATGACATGTAATATAACACTTGTTGGTTGAATGATTATGTGGGATATTTGACTGTGAATGATTATGTACATAAACATACGTGTGGTAGTTACGTGATAAATGTGATATACTGCATTGTATATTATGATGCTATTGAAAACTTGTTAATGTGGTATGGTTGTGGATGTTGTATGGTGCATGGATAACTAGATGAGGAAATTTGTAAATAAAAGATTTGGAAAATGATATCAGTAGGGGTCCCAAATTGATTAAAATATAAAAGTGTGTATGACTTGGATCCGAGATGAATTGTGGGCGTTGAAGCTCTGATGTACCCCAAATTGTTGAGAAAGTGTAAAACATCACTTCATTCCTAAGTGTCCAGTAAGTTTATTAAAATAAAGAAAAAGAGAAAATCTGGTTATACTGAGTAAAGAAAAAGAACTCGACATTAGGAATGAAGGGGAGTCATTTAGGGGACCTTACCAAGGACCACTGAATAAAAAATGAATTGTTGAATTATTCATCATATTTGGAGTTAAGGAAGGATATGGGAATAATCCCTTAGAGCATACAGTGATGGGTACACTAAAGAATCTGTCGCGCCTCGATACCTGAGGGTAGTCTAGGGAGTATATCAAAAATGGGAATTCTAATGGCTTGGATTCGCGCCCGCCGCTGGACAGCCCGTGGAAAACCCTGGTATACTTTGATAAGAGGCGAGATTTTCTATGACTGTGGAGTACGTGTTCTGCAGAGATGTGATTGGCCATTATGATGATTGGACTGCGAGTCCTTACCCATTTGTGAAAACTAAAATGAAGAGAGCTCCGGTCGCTCTAGTTGGGCAGGGAGAATAAGGTGGGATTGTTATGCACATGGATATTGTATTTGAGATTGTTGAGAAAGAGATGGGCCCACATGTATTATGACAACTAACAAAATAATGGAAATAACAAAATGAACTCATGCATTGCATCGTTGTATTGAGATTGTGATTATTCATGGTTTGAGTGTGATTGTATGAATTTTTGTATCCTTGAGGGGTGAATGGGGAATTGGGAATGGTCAGTGAGACCAAGAGTGGTGAGACAACTTAGAATACATGATATGAATCCCCAGAGAGAGTTTGGAAGGGTTGATTGTGATTGATTGAATTATATAGGGTGAGTGTCAAGAAGACACCCCCAACTACTGTAGAGGCAGAGACTCACCTTTACAGTTATTTTTCCAGACCTCCTATTGGACTAAACACTACAGAGGATCATGCAGACTTCATATCAAGGATAGCTAGACTCTTTTTGGGTCGAGGACGAATAAATAGGATGTAATTTATTTTCATTCATGGGAGCCTGCGCGCCCTTTTCCTTTTAGTTTGTACAGTTACTGTTACAACCATGTATTATATATGATTATGTTGTATATCAGATATATCTGTTCCGTCAAGTTTTCCGTATAAAAAAAATTCCATATTTTTCTAAACTCGTAACCTCTCAGTTGACAAGGATAATCTAGTGGAAGTGATTATCCTAGTTAACCAAGGGTGTTACAAACAGAGTTTGAAATCTTCCAAACATTTGATCTGCTAACTCATGTTCCTCCATCTTAAAGGTATCATACTGTTTGGTTAACATTATCTTCTTGGACCTCTTAACATTGGAAGTGCCTTCATAGTTACGTTGAAGAGTATCCCTAACTTCTTTCACTGTATTATAGCTAAATACTTTATTGCACTCAGATTTACTAAGAGCACAAGTAAGCAGAGATTTGGCCCTGCCATTCATCTCCATCTTTCTGATCTCACCAGATAACCATTTATCTTTTGATTTAGGTTGTCCTTCTTCATCAATAGGAGTGTCATAGTCACCATTAATAATGACTGCCCATAGGCTATACTCAGTCAATTTTCTAAACATTTCCATTCTATCCTTCCAGTACTGGTAGTCTTCTCCAAAGAAGGCTAGAGGTCTGTTGATAGAGGATCCTTCTACAATAAATTGATTACTCTGAGATACTGCCATACATCTTGATCCTTTTCACTTGAGGGAGTGATCAACCCAAAGGACAAGCTCTGATACCAATTGATGGTTCAGAGTCAGACTTAGAAAGGGGGTTAAATAAGTCACAAACTCTTTTCATGGAAATTGAGAACTAAATAATACACATAATCAAATGATACAAAAGAGTTAAGGAAAGAGATCAACGCAAAGAATTTATATTGGTTCACTTCTAACACAGAAGCTACGTCCAGTTTCTTCTAATTGGAGGGATCTCCATTATTGTAAAATCTCCTTTACAATAACAACACCAGACCAGTGCCACAAGTATTCTTGACTTCAGCCATTTCTGGCTTAAACCTAAGTATTCTTTCAAAAGTCTCTTCAGGCTAATAGTGTTTTCCACAATAACAAGTTCTTATAATACACTATACTCTTACAAAGTGTTTGAAAGAATAAGAGTAACTCACAGAACTTATTGTATGAGAGATATACAATTGAAATTGTACACTAAGTTATGACACAAGACCAAGGTCTGCTAGAGACAGAACAAACAATGAAGGTCTTTATCTTATAAGAGAAGAATGAACAAGGAGAATTAGACTTAAGAGAGATTGAATAAAAGCTTGTAAGTTCTCTATATGTTTAAAGTTCAATCTTCCTTGGTATTTATAGAAGCTAAAGGATTTGACCGTTGCTGCTTCTTGAAAGGAGATATATATGTTAGAAATTCTTTGAAGGTATTTGCCTTAGGCTTTTTGTACCAGACCTTGATGTTGTCACAGAACCAAGGGGCTAGTAGAAGACCTCTTCAGCTCTTTCATGAAAAATGTTTCTCATGCATTTCCCATGAACAAAACCATTCACATTCTATTTCTCAATTAAGTGAAAGGTTAAAGGTCAGTCCTCTAAGGACCTTCTAAGATATTCTAACACAAGCTCTGATGTGCTCAGTATGTGTACAGGTAGGTATGCTGACATTTACTGCTGATCTTGTTCCTTGTGTTCTTTAATGATAAGTATGCATATATGATAAGTGCATGAATCCCAATGCACCACTTAAATAGAATTAGGAACATTGAGAATGATTCTTCAATCTAATTTCAGTAGTATGCTTCTATCAGACTTTTGATTGTCTACCAGACATCTGGAATGCTGATACTCCCCCTTTGTTTCATAGCCTAATACTCGTATCCTGAAATACTTAGGCACACAGATTAATTAAAGATAGTACAGACTTCACTTTCTACCTAAAATTCTTGATGAGCGATATTAACAAATCACGGGGTATACAATCTGGGGTCTAATCCTAGATAACTTAAAAATTTTTTTTAATCCAGACTTTTTCTCAATAGGCAGCTATGCAAATCATATGCAATCTCACACTATGCATCCTATCATGCCACTCATCAATCATCCATCATCATTCTTATCAATAGCACCACCCAACTTTTAGTTGATTTTAATCTCATGAATTCTTGCCATTGTTTCAAATTTTTGTGTGGCATACACAACATTTTGCATTAGCATAGATTCAACCCATGAATACAAGCTTGCACTTGCATAAACCACAATGGCATCAACAATCATCAATATTTGTCAATCTTTCATCCATATTTACAGGTATGCCCAACAACAATATCCATTCTTATTTCGTCATCAATAATCATCATTCAATGTTTGTAGTGAACATTTACATATTTGCAACAACACAAAACACAACATTTGCCCTAAATTCTCAAAACAATCATTAATCACCACAAAGCATACCACCAATATTCTAAATGCATATCACATATTTGCCAAACACAATAACATCACCATATCCAGCATCACAAGTCATCAATACAACAAGAACAAGGAAAACATATGTAATGTCACATACAACAATCAACCAATACTCTACTCATGCATTTAGAATATAAACTATTCTCCTACCTCAAGAGAAGTAATCCAAGTGATTCATCAGTCCCGCCTCTTCGTTCGGAATAGGTCCTGCATTAACATATATATAAATTTCAACCAATTGCCATATCAAGGCATTAATTTCAATCAATTGCCCTATCAAGGCATTAATTTTAATTCTAAATATTCACCATTATATTTAAAATTCTTAACATGTCTTATACATGTTATAAACATCAATTTTCTCATTTTGTTAGGTTTTGGAAATTCCTTCCCATCAATCCATATTTTCTATCATTAAATGGCTACAACACAAACTCCTAAGTCACCAACGCACACGCCAAATACTACTTCTACTAATTTCACCAACTTAGTGTCATCCAAATTTTCTTGATTTTCTCACATTCCCAACATCAATAATTAGTTTCAACCATTCCAAAATTCATTTCCTTATCCAATATCACTTAAATGGCAATTAATCATATTTTCTCCAAAGTTTTGCCAAAAGCCCCAAATTCACTAGTCTTAGGGTTTTTACTTAAATTAGCAAATATCAATTCCAACCATTTCTTTGCATCATTTAAGCATCTTCAAGACAATAACACCATATTCACATCATTGTCAATAACAACAATAATTCCCAATAGTCATCTACCCTAGGGTTTGAGTTCCACTTGTATTCTTTCATCAAAAGAACACTTAAACTTCCATTATAAAGCTTCAACAACCTCAAAACCACTAAGATAAGCCATTAAATACCAAAAATACATACCTCTTAACCAAGAGAAAAAAAATGAGAGGGAAGAAGAAGAAAATGACTCAAGCTTGGCTCCAATGTCCAATATGTGCTTCACAAATCCAAGCTCAAGTATTGATTTTGCAAGAAAATAGAAGTGGAGAGGGGTACACGATATTTTACTTCTTAGAGAGGAAAAAGATGAAAAAGATAAAGTGAAATGGTATGGAGAAGAAGGCACACGGTAATAAGAAGAAGAAAGAGAGAGAAATGGTAAAAATTAGGTATTACCTAATGGTTAATGCATTGCCCCTTTTTGCTTTTACCATTGGTCAACAAATCCCCTTTATCCATTGACAAAAAAGCATAAAGAGAGAAGGGAAAATGGTGCATGGTGATATGGAGAGGAGAATAGGGATTTTACATTTTCTTTCATTTCTATTCCGCTCGTATTTTCGCTGTTATTAACATACGTTGTGTCCAAATAAATATCTCCTCAATACCAAAAATTATTTTAATCACACCACCAAAACCACAATAAATTCCCCATTATTTCTAGACTCTTCAAATGCTCAAAATTATTTAATAGGTCTCACACCTTCCATGAAATCATTCGGTTTCAGTAAATTTTAATTTATCAATAATTCACAATTAATGTCTAATTAATTTTCCTATATATATTGGACCATAATTAATTAATTAATTATCATCATCCAATAAATGTATTTTCTCTAAAATTTGGGATGTTACACCGATGGCATTCCTTAAACTCACCAAATATTTCTTTAGAATCTAATATGCTCCAACAAAGTTTTCTAAACTAGTAACATTTATTTCTCATAAATCATCCACGTTCTTCATTTAATTCACCATTAATATCATACTTTTTCCTACCAATAATCGTGCAACAACCATCATAAATATTAATCCACATCCAACAATATTTTCCAAGTACACTAACAAAGCCAATTCATTTATGGAACCATTTATGACACTTTGATATCATTTTCCTACATCAAGAAGCATTAAAAGCTTTCTAACAACTCCATTTTTCATGTCAACAACACCAAACCAATTTAAAAGACTAATCTATGTCTCATAATTATTTTGAAGTCATTAATAAACCATTCCAAGTCTTAAATGAAAATTTTTCCCTTACATAAAGTAAGCTTGCAATTCTAATTCTTACAATTAATGCATTTCTAACATCAACCAACCACACTTAACAACATTTAATTCATTTCCAACAACCAATTCCAGTTAATTTCAAGTCCCTAACCTAGGTCTTCTAACAACAAATAACAAATCCCAATGGTCTTCTAACCTAGGGTTTCATTATCATGCCAAAATCCTAAAGTTTCAACACTAATAACATCATTTCCAATAACTATAAGTCATTAATTTAAGGATTAATAAGGGTTCTACAAATTACCCAAATTTTAGTTTCAAATCCGTAATTTTCAGGATTGCTAGAAATTTGAGAAATGGAGCCCAAGCCTTCCAATGCTTCTAAGGGCTTCCAAATGCACCAAAATGTCCACTTTTGCCAAGGAAATTTCAAAATTTCAAGGGAGCTTTAGAGAGAGATTTTCGGTTTTGGAATGTAGATGAAGAAGGAGATGTGAAACAAAAGGAACAATGAGAATCAGAAAAAGAAAAAGAGGTTTCAAGGTTCAAACCTTAAGAAATTTGCCAAAAAATGCCATCTTCTTCAAGAATCTTCAAGGTTCTTTTCTTAAATTATGGTGGGTGGTATTTTGAACATGGAGAGGAGAGAGAGAGCTGAAATTTTCATTCTTCGGAAGAGGGAGAGCTAAAATTTTCAGAATTGCAATGTAGGGAGGAAAAGGGAAGTGAAATTTTTAATTCAACATATTTACAACATTACCGCCACTTAAAATTTTTGGTCCAAGCCCATTTTTTTTGCATAATCAGATTTGGGCTTATAAAATAAGCATAGAATCAGCCCCAATATGTTGCACCGCCAGCCTAAGGAAAATAGGGGAAATCATTGTACCTTTGGGTAAAAACGAAGTGTTTTGGCCACCCAGGGCCCTTTTTCGCATAATTAATTGTCTAAAAATTTTTCTAAGTTTATTTTTATGTTTAACATAATTATTTTAGTGTTTTCTAATTTTTGACATTTATTTTTGAATTAGTCTATTTAAAGTTTGTTTCCAGACCAGACATTTTCTGACACTAAAACGACATTGATAAATTCCAAAAAGCTCACAATAAATCCAACAAATGCCCAAATTAATCTAGCTTTATTTTTGGGACATAAATAATCATTTCTAATATTTATCTAATGTATCTTCACACATTTAACTCATATCCATACTCTATACTATGTTCTTTTTCACTTAAACAATGACAACAATTACCGAATAAGTCGTATAATTCAAGGGGTGCCTAAATAATTTTCTTTACATGTTTGGGACTTCAAATAATTATTTCCTATATTTATCATATTTATTTCCTCTATTTAATTAATCATACTTAAAATTTGGGATGTTATAGCCTCTACTGTGGCAAGATGTATTTCTCTACCAACATACTTTGCCGTATTTTTCTGAAACTCCTTAAAGGACTATGGAGCTCCTTTTTCCAAAGGCAAAGCAAAAAGTGACATTGGTTGCAACGCTTCTATAGCGATATATAGTTGAATCTGCTTTGTCAATCCTAGCATGAGTGCAACCTATAAAATTGCTTCAAGAAGTCCATTAATGTTCATTTTCCTCTAGTTTATTCTAAGCCATGGTGTGGGATATCTTAGGGACGTAACATCCTGACCTTTCTCAAAAAGTCCTGAAGGATAATCTATTGTGTGATGTAGCTATATGGGGTTGATTGTTTGTGTTTGTGGCTCTGGCCAGTGGTGTGTCAGTGATGTGATGCTTGATATTGATGATTTTGTGGGCTTTGACCAATGTATGTGTGATATTTGTGGGGACAGTGAGGCCTAGTTATGTGATGTGATGTGGTGAATTGATGAATAATCAGTGATTTAATGGATTAAAAAGAGTGAGTATAATGGAAAATTATTAGTTAGTGATTTATTTGAATGATTACTTAAGAGAAATAAGAAATATAATGGAGATGTAAGGTATGGTGATTTGATGTAATGTCAATTAGTTACATGACATGGTGATATAATAATGACAAAAATCCCAGAAAATACTTTAAAGGACATGCCCGTCAAAAAAATCACGTCAGAAGTGGAACCTGGAACCGGATCGAACCATGAAAGGTACTGGAAGCCTTGAGGTGAGATAGATGCTCTAAGTCTCTGATGTTTGATCAAATATGCTTTTGATGTATATTTTTGAATTTTTTGAAAGTTAAACTAAAGCTCGACTCTTTTATTTTACCAATCAGCCTTGTTTGAATATTGTGTCTTTGTATGTGTTGGATTGTTTTTGATGTAACGTCTTCTCCCGATTTTGAAAAATCTTGATTCTTGTTTCTAAATTTTAATATAGAAACCCTCTACAATGTTTATGTTAAGCCCAAAACCCAGTTCCTTGTGCATTTGGCCTAGTTTGCAAAATAAACTTGTACCTTGTTAATCCCTTGATTTATCTACGCATTCGTTAGTATGTTGGTCATAATTTCTTGTCCGTGATCAAAATTTGTTCTTTTTTTAATTTCTTAACTAAATTTTCTTAACTATTTTGCTTCTAATCTTTAAACATTGCTAGATTAAATTTTTGTGTGCCATTTTCCCCTTTCTCTCACTCGACACTCATTAAACATAACGACCCTCACTTTTTTCCCTCTCTATAAATATCTCCCTCTCCCTTATTTTTTAGACCTTGCTCTCTTGCTCTCTTAATTTCTTTCCACCAAGCCATTCCCTATTTTTTATTCTTTGTTAGTGTTACCTACCAGCCACAACCCAAGCCTCCATCAGCCACCATCACCCTTCTTTTTCATCTCTTCTTTTCATGGCCACACCACCTTTTTCACCCTCTCATTTCCTTTGTTCCCTTTCTTCTTTAAGACCACCAAGAAAATCCTTTTCCCCTCCTCTTCCTAGTGGAACCCAAGAGCCCTCACTTTCCATGCATTCTTCATTTTCTGTGTTCCAGCCACCATGAAACCATCTTGGATGCCCTTATTTCAACCTTTTCAGCACCATTGTAAGGTTGGAAGCCCTTCTTCTCTTCTTCCTCCATGGAACCCTAGATCACCACCATGGCCAAGGTAGAGCCTTTCCTATTCTTCTCACCATGATAACACCATACCACCTCACCTTGGAGCCTTGGATCATCATTTGGAAAGCTTGGAGATAAAGCAAAGGCACCACCACCTCATCTCCTCCAACTCACGAGTAAACCTTGGCTATAGTGGTAAAGAGTGTTAGTAGGCAGAGTTGATGTTCATGCATAAGTTGAATAAAAGACTAGTATTGTGGTAAAGATTTAAATGTGTTTATGATTTGATTTTTGGTGATTATTCGTTTTAGTATGGTGTTCTTGAATGAAAAATTATGGTATGATATCTAAGCTATAGGGTAGTTTTATGTATATTTTAGGCATTTTACATGACATACCAAAATACAATTGGCTAAGTTTTGGTCTAAACTCTTTATAGACCTATATTCACATATGTAAATGTGAATTGCTCCAACAAGTCTCATCCAATAACTTATTTCCTAGATGAAGATATGCTCTAGTGGAAATTCATGCCCTTTTTTAGCTAAACCAAGCATGCCAAATTGCAAACTAAGTCTATTTGACCACAACCAACCATGCACACAAGTTTCATACATATATTTTGGGTTGTAGGTAGCCTCTTCATAAGGTATTGATCATCCGATGGGAATATGACCTATCCACTTCCCATTACACATACATTTTAACATTCACATGTTTATAAATCATGCATTATGCATCATCATAGGTCAAGATCCATAGATAACATCATTCATTCATCAAAGTTATAATGAACAAGACCAGTGTAAATATTACATTTTACACCATTCGTAGTACAAAGGACCGGTGTAAAAACTATTTTTCTCACCGGTTCCAAAATCAGTGTAAAAAGTCTATATTTTTCTTATTGGCTTCATCTACACCGGTCCTACAACCAGTGTAAAAAGCTAAAAAGGACCAATGTAAAAAGCCTTTTTTCCACTAGTGTGTGTAAAAGGAAATATGTATATTTTTATTACAAAGAAATGTTATTTAGATATGTTGACCAATGTGAAGGTTAATAATAATTAGTTATATTTATCAACTAATTTTTAACTTATGAATTGGATAATATTATGATGTATTCACTTTTTAATTTGAATGAGTATAATTAATGGAATTTTGAATAAAGAAAAAATATTAAAAAATAAAAATTTTCATAGCATTTATGATGGCAAGGAAGTGTCATAAAAGAGTGACTTATAATAAAGTTTGTAATGACATTTAAATTAAATAAAGAGAGCTTGTAAAAAGTATAATGTTATTACAGGATTTGGGTATGAAAAATTGATAGCCAACCACAAATGCACGGGGTATCGCAGTAATAAAATATCGTTCCCTCAGAGATTGTGCTTAATTACTAGATATAGCGGTAATTCAATTCACTAGAAAATTTGTTTGACAATGGAAAATTGCAATAAACTAAATGCTACAGCAAAATTGTGACAAAATCAAACTCTTTGGTTTAACTTAGATTGCACGATAGTTAAATTCCTAGGATTTGGGTATGTGAATGCATTACGTATTGATTTACATAAGACCTTTTGTTTATGATATTAACGTTCTAAGGTGAGATTTCCTAAATTCGCTAATGCTTTCCTCTCATAACAATGATAACAGGCCCTATTAATAAAGAGCACCGTTCAATTTATTTCTTAAACTTATTAAGAACATTAAAATCCCATTTAACCTCAAAGTATTATGCCCACTTTCATGATCCATAACCCTAAGTTCAAATTCAGACGTTTCAAAACAACGGTTGATCTTTCAATTATCTAGACATTCTAGGTTCAGTTGAGTCTATCTCTAGATCATCAAAATCTTTAAGCATGCACAGAATGCGAATAGAAACAAGGGTTCATAAATAGAACGCACAAAAGGTAATTCAATACATAATCATGTCACAAACCCTAACTCCCAAGATCTGAAATTCATTACACATGCCTAATGCAATACAACTCATAATGGAAATCATATTCAGAAGGTTACACAATTCCAAAGGAAAATACAAAGAAAAGATGAAGAAAAAGAAATAAGCTCTCACTATGTCTTCAAATTCTTCTTCCCAAATTCAGTAATTTGGCATTCTTTGATATTGTCTCTTAATCTCTTGCCAATCCCCTTGAGAAAAGCTCTTATTTTTTCTTCTGAAATGTCTCTAGAATGACCTTGCTTTTTTTCAATGCATTTTTCCCTTTATTTTCTTAGAAACTACTCCATAAAACAAGGAAAACGCAGAATGTGCAACACCCATTGGCAGTAGGAAAAACGCACGACCAGTAGATCGTGACAGGGGTCCAGAAATTGAAAATATCTTCCTCCAGGCAGTGAACTCCACGGCCAGTGGTTTTGGAAACAAAGAGAAACACGACTAATGGGAAAACCCACCAGTAATGGATTTTTTTAAAGCCAGTTTCCAATGGGAGAACCATGACCAGTGGGAATTTCCCACTAGTAGAAGGTTTTTCTTAGCTTTACCAAAAGTGCTTTTTCAAGTGTGTTAGGTCCCAGAGTGTTCTTTTTGATGTAACCGTCCTCCATAGTGCACTCTAAAGGTCGATATGACTTTATTTTTGTACTTTTGGAAGTTTGGACTCTATTCCTTCATCAAATGTCTCTTGTTTCCTTGGTTATAAACCTAAAAGAAAGCACTTTCTACAAAATAGAAACACCAGAGTAGCATGTGTGGCATAAAAGAAAATTAATTGGGTTAAGGCGAAAAACTAACACAAATAAACCAAAAACTTCAACAAAAACACCTTCAAAACAAATGCAAACTAGATACTTATCAAAATACCCCAAACTAAAGCATTGCTTGTCCTCAAGCAATCACTATATTCACAAGATAGAATATTAAGAATAAAGAACCTATGAAAAATTAAGGAACGCTGAACTAAAGAATATTTCTCTTATTACGTTTTTCTTTTAGATGATCACCCAAAAATGCCAAGTTAAAATCCAAACAATGAACAATCCATACTTCACTAAGATTTGAACCAGGGTTATACTCTTCATACTTTCCCTCTTAGTGTTTAAGTTTGTGTATAAAATCACTCAAACCAACACACCTTATACATTACCATAGGCTTGACAGTTGACCATAAACTCCATAGTTATCAAGAATGCATGACATAGTCTAAAGGTCTTTTAAAGGTTATAATGTGGCCAAAGGTTTAATGTATAGGTATGGAAATCAAGAAAAGGAAAACACAAAGGGCTAAACAATTCTTGAGAGAAGCATGTTTCAATGCAAGATAGAATAAACATTCTTTTTCATATTCAAACACTCTTAGGAGCATAATCCAAAAAAAAAATTGTAATCAACTCCCCTCTTTTTTTCCTCTTTTTCTTCTTTTCTCATTATCATCCTTCTCTTTTCCTTTCTTTTCTTTCTATTTTTCATTTCATTCTTTGTTAAAACCAAAACTCCACACTTGCATTCACTACAAGAAAACAGGTAATTTGCGGAGGTTTTTTTTGCAATTTGTGGCGGTTTTTGACCTCCTCAAATTTATTTACGGCGTCTTTTAAAATAGCCACAGTTAGTATCGCCAGAAGGTAATCTGTGACAGTTTTTGGGGACCTTCGTTACCATAAATAGAACCTCCACTATTTGTGGAGGTTTTTTATAGGAAGTTTTAAACCTCCTCCACTAGAAGAGATTTTTTTATGGAGGTTTAACCCTCCTTTTACTGTACAGGTTAATGGTAATTTTTAACGTGTATTAGCAACGGTTTCACAGTCACTAATACAATTACCGAAGGTTGTAAACCACCACTAATCTATTGACTAAAATAAAAAAATTTAATACCACAATATATATATATATATATTAATCATTCTCGTGCCACTTATTGATACCCATAGAAAAATTAAATATCTCAATAATAATAATAAATGTCACAGATTCATTTAATCATAAACCATACAGAATTCTGAACAACATGAACCTACTCTCTATATTAACAATAAATCACTTAAAAAATTAAAAGCTCCCACTTGAAACCAATTCTACCAAAAACTTAAACAAGCTAAAATGTATCAGACCTTGTAGTCACTTATTAGAATACAAGCAAAGCTGGTGCATAGAATCTTCTCGAAATGTATCAGACCATGTAGTCACTTGGCAGAATATTTGTTTCGACTACTAAACTTCAAGCTCTAATTTTTTTTCAAATGTGACTATCAACCCTGTAAAACAAAGAAAGTGAATCAACTGTTAACATCATTTATGAATAGAAATTACAAGGCAAGAAAAAGTTGGCATACTGGTGTTATTTAACTCTATTAAAAAATAAAATTGTATTATATATATATATATATATATATATATATATATTTGCCTTCCTCCTATAAAGCTTCTCATGAGACTCTTGATGAATATATATTATCCAACATATGTACCTTCCCTTTCATGATATCCATGTTCATTCAATGTATATGTCATTGTACTATTCAGTATTCACCCATCAAACATTAAAAGTTGAAAAAGGAAAACATGCACATAGAAAGTGTTATAATTATATGCTTCATTTATTAAGTGGGATCAAAGTTCAATGTCTTATATAACTCATTTTTTATTTGTTTAATTTAATTACAATTTTTCTTAAACGACCCACCCTTGCTACTTACATTGTTTTTGTACATTAAGAACTAAGAGATTTAATAAACTAAAGTGTACAATAAGCTACCTAATACAGGACAATTCATTATGAAAAGTAATGTTACCAAAGGAAGTTTAAATTAAAAGTATATGTAAATATACTTGGTTAAAGTTCTGGAATATTGTAGAATTAGTTAATTAATAAATTATATGACATTTAATTAAATTCCACATTTGAAATTTAAGTAATAAAATCTATGCAGCATGGAAGAAAAGGATTTTAGTTGTAAACACCAAATTAGATATGAAGCTTGCAATTATGTATCAGTCAAAGTAATGTATATCCAGAAGAAAAGATGAAAAATATTGACTCATTGAAACTTCACTCTCGCTTCCTTTATTATAGAAATAATGTTTATACTTGGAAATATATTTTAAGAGAAAATTTAAGTAAATTAATACACATTTTTAAGTATTAGTTTTAATCAAAATTAAAATTTCACTGTATAGTTCATATACAAGATTTGGTTTATTAGAGATTATTTCCCTTTACAGTAAAGAACCGAGTTCCATTTTTCTACTTGAATATCAGTAAATGAGTTTGCAATTCCTATAACTCATGAATGAGTAAAATCATAGTTCATTTAGTATAGTTTTAGGGGTAAAAAAAGCATCGGTTACTAATTCATTTAACCCAACAATCAAAAATTAAAAAGAAATTAAATCATTTAATTTAAAATATTAACTTGCATTGATACTTTTTAAATCACATCACAATCATTAAGCTTGAAATTTGAAATAAATTACCTGAAGATCCTAGTGATGAATAACAAATGAGAGTTTGCTAAAAGGGGCATGAGATCTCTAACCAATGTTCGAGTATCTAACTCTAGTGCAATAATAATCTTGGCATTATTGTCAATTATATAGTTCCTTAAAAAATATGATGGTATGAAATTAGCAGAAATTAGAAACAAAATGGAAGGTTCCATTTGAATTTAATGCTATGACATGTAAACTGGTTAGCATGGTTTGGGAATTCTCTATGAATTCTTATAGTTTTGAGACATAGTTTCACCTGATTTTGGTATTTTCCCTACAATAGTTGAAACCTTTCCTTTTACCCACAGAGATTTAATTTCAGACTCAATTTGATAGTAGTCAACACCCATCATCATGGTATCCTACAGCAAAGTCTATAGAGGCATAAAATATTTATCAAGGTTTCTCTAAAATAGAAAATTAAAAGGAATCAACTCTAGGAGAGTTGACATGTTGATGCACCCAACTCTTGAGGAAAAAATAATCAAAAGTCATGGATAAACATGTGCAAAATGAGTTTCCCCCTTCCTCACAAATTTGTAGTGGTACAAATTATTGTCATCGTTCACATAGAGTGTAAATTTATCAATGATCATGTAATCCCCCTCCCAAAATAGACGATAACCGTAGAAAACTTATGTAAGTGATTGGCAGATTTACTATATTTGAAAACTTATTCTATAGTAAAACCACTTTTTTGTTATTCAAGTGACCTCAATACTCATGAGGGGGGGTGAATTGAGTTTTTAAAACTTTTAGTTGGAATGCCTTTGAACTTGATTCTTATGTTCAAATTTACAAGATTATGCAGGTGAAATCAAGTTTAATGAAATGTGCAAGGCAAAACAAAGGTAAATATAGCTGAGACAATTTGACAAACACTTGGTGAGCAGTATTCAAAGTTTACCAAATTAAACAAGTTTAAGTGTGCAAGCCACAATCAATCAACACAAGCCAATTAAGCATAGTATATGAAAGTAAAAGAGTAGGGAAGAGAAGCTTGCAAACCGATTTAACGAGTTCCACCAATCTGGTGTACGTCTCGCCTCTAAGCAACCCACTTAGAGGATTTCCACTATTGTAGACTAGAGATACAACTTTGAGCAATTGCGGCTTCCTAGTGTCCCACACTCAAGAACCCAATCCTCACAAGTATAAGGGCACCCCACCCAATCTCTCAATCTCACAATATCCCAAAGATTGAACCCCAACCTTTGTAACACTCAACCTAGAGTGAACAACCACTCAATCTAGAGTGAACTTTGGTGTTTGGTGTTTACAAGCAAGCGACTCTCTCAATAGAGTAGATGTACAAGTGAAGGTTCTCTCAAACCTATAACTCTCAAGAAGAGAGAATATACAAATGAAAATTCAGAATATACAAGAATAAGGGCTTACTAAGCACAAGAGTAAGTAAAGAATGATAGCTTCTTGTTGTGTGTTTTGTGCTTGAGTTCCTCTTGCATTTATAGAGTCATTTCTGAGCTTTGGTCAGTGCCTTGGTCTTCCTAGCCGTTGCATGTAGTGGGTGTCTGAAGGAGTGGTGGAGAAATGTGCTGGTTTCCCACTAATATGCGTTTTCCCACTATCGTAATCGATTATGCTTTAAGCTATAATCGATTACATTTTGAAATTTTCATCTCTGTTCGCTATGTAATCGATTAGTTCCCATTGCCTAATCGATTAGCTTCAAGTCAGAAGCTTGGTAATCGATTGAACTTTGCCTTGTAGTCAATTAGTAGTGATACCTGATGCATTTAATTTATCTTCGCAGCTTCGTAATCGATTATACAGTCATAGTAATCGATTAGATTAATTCCAGTAGCCTTCTAATCGATTGGCTGAATTCTCTTAATCGATTAGCTGTTATACCTGATACCTTTAATGCCATTTTTGGTTTTGGTAATCGATTAAACCATGCATGTAATCGATTATAGTAATTCTAGTGGCTCTGTAATCGATTATTTGAAATGCTGTAATCGATTAGCTTAATGTCCTGATGCAGTGGTTCCAAAACAGAAGCTGCCTAATCGATTAGTTGAGACTCCCTAATCGATTAGCTTTGTAATTTTTCTGAGTCTGATTCCATATCTTTATTTTTGCAAGAAATTCTTCAAGAGTGTTTTGTCATTATCAAAATCCTTAAACCTGTAATCACATTCAAAACACATTCTCCCCCTTTTTGATGATGACAACAATGTTCATCTCTTGAGGATTGTTAGTTTAAACAACAATCTTGATTAATATAAAAACATTTGAATTCTGCATCTTATCTTTTAAGCAGATTTTCAGAATCTGCCTTATCTTTTAAATGAATCATCTAATTAGTTATCTTTTAAGTGTTATTCCTTACAACATTATCTCTTAAAACAACTAAAACTCCCCCTATCTTTAAGAATATATGCCTTTTGTAGATAATACCAGATAATTAAGCATTTTTAGTAGTCAACAAGTAGATGAACACACTATTGCTTCCCCCTATCTTTAAGAATATATGCCTTTTGTAGATAATACCAGATAATTAAGCATTTTTAGCAGTCAACAAGTAGATGAACACACTATTGTTTCTCCCCCTTTGTAATCATCAAAAACAATAAAGTAATGATAGTCATATGAAGAAAGATAAAATTTTTATTCATGAAAACTAAAGGGAAAGTACATTAAGGAAATGATGAAAAACTGAAGCATAAAAATAGAAAGCACAATGATCAAAGCATAAAAAACGGATCTAGTTATCCGGGTTGAAAAATCGAAGTTCAGAGATTTGATGTGACAGCTCCTCATAACACTGTTGCATCAACTCATAATGTTGCTGCTCAGTCATAGAAAACTCTTGAAGAGAGTTTTCAAGACAGTCGAAGTGGCAGTCAAGGTGAGCATAGAGAGATGCAAATAGATCGGCAGGGGCAGATAATGAAGCTTGAGTTGTAGGAGGAGGAGGGGATGGCTCATCAGCAGGAGCTTCATAGGGAATGTTGGCATGATAGCCTTCCATCCTTGAATACCATGCTCCGTTCAGAAAAACAAGACCCATTTTGGTGAGATGATGAGTGCCGATGCAGGCTTTTGGAGGCACTTTTTCTGACAACTCTCCAGCCAAGTCTACTCCACAATGTTTGAAGATTTTGGTGAGTAGAATGGCGTATGGAAGCTTTTGTTGGTCTTTTGCATGGCGCATGTGGAACTTGACCAGTTGAACCCAGTTTATCTCTTTGTGGTTCAGCATAGCCCACATTAAGAGGACATCATCCTCTTCCACCAAAGCATAGTTCCCACCACGGGGAACCAATATCTTGACCAGGAAAAAGTGTAGGAGGCAGTTATTCATGGTCAGATGTCCCACCAGCTTGTGGTTGCTCCTTGGTCGATCAGCCTTCCACAAGGATTGACGAGTAGTTAGAGCATTGAAGCCCCATTCATCTTCAGGTTCTCCTCCGTCAAATTCTGCATCGTTAAGCGGAAGCAGAGAGATTTCTACAAACTGGGCGTTGGTGAGCTTGATGGTCACATTTTTGACCTTTGATTCTACCATCCCATTGACAAGTTTGAGACTGCAGTAGAAAACTCAGATGAGTTCAGGATAATATTGCTCTTCCTTAAGGGTGAGGAAGGGAAAAAGGTTGTAGTGGTGGAGGCATTGGGTAAAGGTGAGGCTATGGTTATCGAATGTTTCAGCAATGATGTAATGGGGGGTCATGATGTCTTTCTCAGAAAAATTGTTAACGAAGTGTTGAAGGTCTCTAGAAGATGAGAAGAACCTAGAGAAGTCTAGGGGGTTGTTGGCTTGGGCCATGGAGGACCTAACTCTCTTGACTGTGCGAGAAGAAGACATGGTCAAGGAATTGAGAGAAAAAGATGAAGAGAAGGAGAGATTTCTTGAGAGCTTTGAGAGATTTAAAGAGGAAGGAGGTAGTGTGAGAAGAGAGGGTGAAGAGAGGTGTATTTATAGAGAAAGACTAGGTTTAGGAAGGAGTGAGGTGAGTTAAATGAGGGGGAATGCAAGCAGACCTCGGGAACCCACATTTGACTGTTGTAGTTCCGATGCTAATCGATTACGAGGATGAGGTAATCGGTTAGCTCACTGTTTCTGGGGAATTTGAATCGTTTCGCATAGAGGGTAATCGATTATGGAAGTTGAGTAATCGATTAGTGAAGAAACAGAAGCGTCCTAATCGATTGAGATAGTCTGGTAATCGATTAGTGGGAAGATGAAACGTTTTGTACCTGAAACAGAGGCTTTGTAATCGATTATGGATTAAGAGGTAATCGATTATGCATAAAACAGAAGCTTTATAATCGATTAGGTTTCAATGAGTAATCGATTATCAATGAAATAAAGGCTTATTAATCGATTAAGAAGTGCTATGTAATCGATTATATGGTCCAAAAATTTCACAATTTATGCAGTTTTCAGACAGAAAGGTTGTAATTTCAATGAATCATACCACAAATAATAACCAAGTCATATAAACATGCTATACAACAATGTTTTTATCAAAATACTTCATCATTCAAACACCATTGATCATGTCAAGAATTCCCAATTCTCTTCTAATGTGGATGAATTGCTCTTTCGCTAATGGTTTGGTGAATATGTCTGCCAATTGTTTAGAGGTATCAACATGTTCAAGCACACAATCATCCTTTAAAACATGGTCTCTAATAAAATGATGCCTTATTTCAATATGTTTAGTCCTAGAATGCATGACAAGATTTTTGGATATATTTATGGCGCTAGTGTTATCACATTTGAGAGGCACATGGTCTAACATAACTCCAAAGTCCAGAAGTTGTTGTCTCATCCAAAGGATTTGAGCACAACAGCTACCAGCTGCAACATATTCTGCCTCAGCTGTTGATAGTGCAACACTCACTTATTTCTTGCTATGCTAAGATACAAGAGAACTACCAAGCAAGTGGCATGTTCCACTAGTGCTTTTCCTGTCAAGTTTACATCCTGCAAAATCTAAATCAGAGTATCCTACTAAAATGCATTTGGCCCCTTTAGGGTACCATAGACCAACATTTTGAGTACCCACAAGATATTTCAAAATTCTTTTCACAGCAGTGAGATGTGATTCTTTAGGACATGCTTGATATCTAGCACACATGCACACAGCAAACATAATATCAGGCCTACTAGCTGTTAAGTAAAGTAAGGAGCCAATCATACCTCGGTATTTAGTTATTTTGACATCCTTACCCTTCTCATATTTGTCTAAGTAGCAAGATGTACTCATGGGTGTAGCTATTTCATTTGCTTTGTCCATTTCAAACCTTTTGAATAGCTCTTTACAATATTTTGTTTGACTAATGAACGTTCCCTCATTAGTTTATTTGATTTGTAATCCAAGAAAGAAGGTGAGTTCTCCCATCATGGACATTTCAAATTCATCTTGCATGATCTTGGAAACTCTTGACAAAGAATTTCATTAGTAGCACCAAATATTATGTCATCAACATAAACTTGTACCAAAAGAATGTCATTGTTTTTGCGTTTTATAAAAAGGGTAGTGTCAACCCTACCTCTTTCAAAACTATTTTCTAAAAGAAATTTGCTAAGTCTTTCATACCAAGCTCTTGGAGCTTGTTTCAAACCATATAAAGCTTTTCTCAATTTAAAGACATGGTTTGGAAATTTGTGATTTTCAAAACCGGGAGGTTGATCTACATAAACTTCTTCTTGAATATAGCCATTTAGAAAAGCGCTTTTGACATGCATTTGATAAAGCTTAAAATCCATACAACAAGCAAAAGCTAATAGTAATCTTATGGCTTCTAATCTATCTACAGGAGCATACGTTTCTTCATAGTCTATCCCTTCTTCTTGATTATATCCTTTAGCAACTAATCTAGCTTTGTTTCTTGTTATTATGCCGTTCTCATCTAGCTTATTTCTAAAAACCCATTTTGTTCCTATTATTTGGTGATCATTGGGTCTTGGCACTAATTCCCAAACTTCATTTCTTTCAAATTGATTTAACTCTTCTTGCATGGCCAACATCCAATGTTCATCAATAATAGCCTCATCAATGTTTTTGGGTTCTATTTGTGATACAAACGCTAGGTGATTACAAGTATTTCTAATAGCATTTTGAGTACTTACACCTTGAGTCATTTCTCCTATGACTTTGTCTAATGGGTGATTCTTCAATGTGATCCATTGATGTGGTTCCTTATTTTGTGTTGTTTCTTCTTTCTTGTTGATTTCCTCCTTTTCATTCAAGTGCATTTCTTGGAGTGTACCTGCAAGATCATCAACATCTTCTTTTCTCGGAGGGTTATGGCTATTTTCATCAAATTTAACATGAATAGATTCTTCAATGGTATTTGTGCGTTTGTTGAAGATTCGATAAGATTTACTAGATTGAGAGTACCCTAGGAAGATTGCTTCATCAGCTTTAGCATCAAACTTACCTAGATTATCTTTTCCATTATTAAGCACAAAACATTTACATCCAAATATATGAAAATATGAAATGTTGGGTTTTCTACCCTTGTAAAGTTCATAGGGGGTTTTCTTTAGGATAGGCCTTATTAAACATCTATTCATAACATGACAAGTGGTATTTAGCACATCGGCCCAAAAATGTTTTGCAATATTGTTTTCATTTAACATGGTTCTTGCAAGCTCCACCAACGATCTATTTTTCCTTTCTACTACTCCATTTTGTTGTGGAGTTCTAGGAGCTGAAAAATTATGATTTATACCATATTTTTTGCAAAACTTTTCAAAAGATTGATTTTTGAATTCTCCCCCATGATCAGTTCTAATGGATGTAATTTTTGAATTTTGCTCATTTTGGATAATCCTAGCAAGTTTCTTAAATGCATGATATGCTTCATTCTTATGAGCAAGAAACAAGGTCCATGTATATCTAGAGTAGTCATCTACAATTACTAGACCATAGTAATTACCACCAAAGCTTTTGATTTTGGAGGGTCCAAAAAGATCCATGTGCAAAAGTTGTAAAGGCTTTTGGGTGGAAACAATGTTTTTAGATTGAAAGGATGCCTTTACTTGTTTTCCCTTTTGACATGCATCACAAAGTTTGTTTTCAAATTTAATCTTTGGTAAACCAATTACTAATTCTTTAGAAACAAGTTTATTCAAATGATCTACATGTATATGAGCTATTCTTCTATGCCATAGCCAAGTTTCATCCTCTCTAGTCATGAAGCATTGTACATCATTTGAAGATAAACTATCCATATCAATCATGTAAATATTATCAATTCTTTGGCCTACAAACTTAAATTCCTTATTAGTCTTATGCTCAATTATGCAACAATTTGATTCAAACAAAACTCTATATCCTTTGTCACATAATTGACTAATGCTAAGTAAGTTGTGTTTAAGACCTTCAACATACAACACATCACTAATAGAGGTAGAAGAATTCTTACCAATGTTTCCAATGCCTAGAATCCTTCCTTTGGTGTTGTCTCCATAGGTGACACTTCCTTTTCTTTTGGGAGTGAATGATGTAAATTTGCTTATGTCTCCCGTCATATGCTTTGAATACCCACTATCCAAATACCAATGGGTGTTGCTTGCCTTGAAGCATACCTACAAAACAAAATCAGTTTAGAGAACTAGGTACCCATTTTATATTGGGTCCTTTAAGGTTAGCTTGTGGTAATGTCCCTTTGGGAACCCACACCTTTCTTATAACCTTTGGCCCTAATTTTCTAACATTGCAATTTGAAGAGTTATGACCTTTGAGTCCACAATGGTTGCATTTCATAAAGGACGAAGATGATCTCATAGGAGGTACAAAAAAGTTTTTGTAATGCTTTTCCTTTTTAACAGAATTGTACCCTAAACCAGTTTTGTCAAACATGCATCTTTGATTTCCAAGTAGTACGTTCAGATTATCTCTACCGTTTGTAAACTTCTCTAAGGTTTTGTCTAGATCTAGGACTTTGTTTTCTAGATCAGCACATTTCTTAGCAAAATCACACAGTTTACTCTTGGAGCATGTTTGAGCATTTTCCAATTCTTCCTTTAAGCATTCATTCTCTTTGCAAACCTCCATAAGGTGCATCTCTAGAGTGTCACTAGTTTTTCTAGACATCTTAAGTCTATTGGATACTTTTACAAATTTATCATACAATTCCTTTAGAGCATCAAGTAATTCATCCTTATCTAAGTCATGGAAATTTACCTCATCATTTTCTTCTTGGTGGTTGGCCATGAGGCAAAGGTTTGCTTCTTCATTTTCTGAGTCATCCAAGCTGCTTATCTTGTTTTCATCCCAGGCTATATATGCTCTCCTTCTACCTCTTTTCTCTTTGCCCTTTTTCTTGAGATTTGGGCAGTCCGCTTTGAAGTGACCCTTAAAAGCTCATTGGAATTGCAATGCCATTTTGAATGGAGACACACATGTTCCAAGTTCAAGCTCCCAAGGAATTTAATATTGCAACATGCCATGCCATTGGAGCCTATAAATAGAGAAGAAGTTGAAGGCAAATGACACACCAAGCAATTGAAGCATTTCCATTTGCTTACTTCTTCCTCCTTGCTTCATTCTCTTCTACTCATTCTCTCTTGTTCTATATTGGCATATTCTCTTAGTGAGTTATTTAAGAGTTAGAGAGAAAGTAATTTGTGAGCTAAATTTGTATATCCTCTCTTTGAGAGTTATTATTTGGTGAGAGCTTTAAATTGTGTATCCACTCTAGTTAGAGAGTTATCATTGTAACCATTAAAACACCAAAATCCCTTAGAGGTTTGGGTTGAGGGTTCAACCTTGTAATTGTGAGATTAAGAGATTGGGTGGGGTGCCCTTGTACTTGTGAGGATTGGGTTCTTGAGTGTGGGACACTAGGAAGCCGCGATTGCTCAAAGTTGTATCTCTAATCTCCAATAGTGGAAATCCTTCAAGTGGGTTGCTTGAAGGCGAGACGTACACCGGTGTGGTGGAACTCGTTATATCGGTTTGCAAATTCTCTCTTCCCTTAAACTCTTTATTGTTATGAACTTAATTTGCATGCCTAAATACTTATATCAAATTGGTTTGGTAAAATTGAATCCTTGAATCAATTGACTTAAACATTGTTGGATTTAATTATTGAGGAAGAAAAATATTAGTGTTAACAACTTGGTAAATTATCATGCTTAATTAATTTGTTAGAAGTTGTTTAAGTTACACTTATATTGGAATTAATTATTGCATGACAAGTGTTTCAAGAATTGTCTAAACTAATAACTTGCTTTACTTATCAAAATCAATTCTTGAACATAGTCCATTCAACTCAAAATGTTTTAGTATGAAATGTGCTTCATGATTATTACATCTTTTATATTGCATCATTTGTGTACTACTAACCATTTTGAAAGGGATTCCGCGCGAAAATTTGAAATACTCAATTCACCCCCCTCTTGAGTATCGAGGCCTTGGCTAACAATTGGTATCAGAGCTTGACTCTTGGAAGATCAAGCTTAACCGCTTCAAGAGATCAAGATGGCCTCTACTTCTTATGATGCATTTCCACAAGGTGAAATAATAAATAGACCACCAATCTTCAATGGTAAAGACTTTGTTATTTGGAAAGAAAGGTTGAAAATCTTTATCCAAGCCTATGACCTCAAGGTATGGAATGCTATTCAATTTGGTCCTTTCATTCCTAAATACATTGTTGATAATATAGAATGCATGAAGCCCATGAACTTATGGACTAAGGAAGAAGAAAGAAAGGTACAATTTAATCTTAAAGCTAAAATTCTTATCACATTAGCATTAGAACCTAATGATGTTTCTAGAGTTATTACTTGTAACAATGCTAAAGAAATGTGGGAAACTCTTGAAACAATTTATGGAAATACTAATGGTGATAAAGATGCAAGAATTAGTACTCTTTCTAGTCAAGATGAAGAATTCGAAAGAAGCATTGAAAAAGAGACCAACGAGAAGGAAGAAGAAATTGCATGCCTAATGACAAAGCACTCTCAAGATGATGAGGTATGCTCTTTAAATGCTTTTAGTGATGATAGTGATGATAAAATTGATAAAGATGAATTGCTAGAAGCTTTTAAAGAATTGCATGAAAAATTTGTCTTGTTATCAAAGAAATATGCATGTTCAAAACAAACCATTTTGAAGCTTGAAAAAGAATTGCATAATGTGCACATTGAAAAGGAAAATCTTAAGATTCAAAATGATAAATTAGTAGCTTCAAATGCATCTCCTAGGACTTGTAATGGAAATGATGATTGTATGCTTATTGATAAATGTATGCTTCTTGAAAATGAGAATAAAGAATTAAAAGAAGCACTTAGTAAGCTTACAAGTAGTCAAAAGAATCTAAGTGCACCTATTGAAGATCAAAAGCATACACTTGATAGAAGAAAAATAGTTCATTACAAGAATCCTCTTGCTTCCTACAAAGAAAAATCTAAACCCATTCTAAGATGCACAAACCATGAAAGAAAAGAGAACTCATTGCCTAATTGTTTTAAAAGGAATCATATAGAACATAATAAGAACCATTACAATTCTACTATGACTTACTCTTTGGATGCAACATGTTTTTATTGTGGAATATATGGTCATATATCTTCTAATTGCTTTATAAAGAAATCCCGTCAAAAGCGTACAAGAAAGGTATGGATTGCAAAAATAACTTTGAAATCTTAGACTAACAAAGAATGGACCCAACTTTTAAAAGGGTACCACAAAAACCTTAAACTTTGTAGGGATATTTCAATCGGCAATTTCTCATTGACGAATAACCAAGGAATCAAGATTCACAATCTTCACCTAAAAGAACAAGGGATGAAAAGGATAAGAACGTAAGGCTTTACACAACTATAAGGTACGATCGGATCCTTACTCTAGTTGGTCAAATATCATGTTGGCTATATGTTTGTATGCTTGATTATGTTGAAACATTTATGGACTTGATTGATAATTTATTGAGAATTTTTAGAAATGTCTAAATAATTTTGTAAATCCAAATTCCATACTTGTTCATAATGAATCTTTGTGATCTAACTTTGAGTTGATATGTGATTTTGAGCATAAATGGCATAAAACTTTGAGATAGATGAATGAATAAAAATAGAACCCCTTAAATTCTTAAGATTAATGATGTGAGTGCATGACTTTGATTTAAATGATTGGTATAAAGTTTGATGAATAATTGCTTGGATAATATGTTTGATTCTATGAAAAACTTAAGATATATTTATCCATGTATGTTAGAAAGGATTGAAACATCAAAGTGTTGAAATGTGATGCTTAGATTCAAAATGATGCATGAACTCTTGATGAATAAATTTGGATGATATATGATGTATGTATCCTTGATAATGTATAAACGCTTAATGATGCATGAATAAATATGAATTCTTGATGATGTATCATTTATTGAACAAGAAATATGTTAGTTAACTAGTGGTATCTAAGTGACAAACATCTTCCTTTAACAATGGTATCAATTGAATTAGTAAGAGGAAGAGATCATGAGGACATATTCTTGATTATATACTTGTCACTATGCTTTGATGATAAATACATATGTTGTATACAAGTGATATATTATTTTTCCTAACAAGCTAGTAACTTTTCATAACAAGTGGCATTGAACTTCCTATTAAGAAAAATGTTATGACTAGTTGATTATGACAAATCTTAAAGTTACCTTAAGTTAGGACTATGTTATGCTTACATGTTTTACAAAGTTGACAATCTTAGGCAAAATTTTTCTATGCAATTATATGTTGGTTTTGATAATGCCTAAGGAGAAAGTATGTATGCTCTATGCCTAGACTTTAATTTCATGACTAGTAATATGACAATGCATGATTTTGAAGACATGTAAATGACAATGCATGATATGTGATAATACATGGTACATTAAGAGAAAATGCATTATAATACATGACATACACCATGCTTGAGCAAATTGGCATCTATCTTGAGTGACATATATGTTTGATGATGCATGATCTTGAATGTGAAAAGAAATTTGAATATATACATCATTGAGATTGAAAAGATTTTTAACAACATTATGATGTATGCTTGAATCTTGTGATAATATGCTTAAATGTTTATAATTGATATCAAGAACTTAAATTGGCAAATCTATCAAGTGATATCATACTAGCAACAAATGGCATGGACAATGAATAAGAAATAAATGGTGTTGATCAAGAAAAGAATGTTTGACATGAAAAGGGTCATGAGAAAAAGAATATAGATATATTGGCATGTGTTATAATATAAATGCATGAGTAAGCCAACAAGTTGTATTAATCATTCCACCATTACTATGATACCTACATTTGAGTGCACATTGTTGGAAAATTCGTCTATGGTTACCACTTTGATTGATAATTGACTAGTGAATTTTATATACATTTGGTATCTAACTCTTGAGTGGTATCTATTCATATTGTGACTTCTATTGGTTGAATAAGTGGTATCTATTGAAAAGAAGGTGATCATGTGCTTAAGAAATAAACAAATGGTATCAAACTTGCTAAATAGGCCAACATGAACAATTGGTATCAATTAGCTTAAGAATTACATCAATTAGCTTAACAAATGGTATTCAATTATATGTGTTTGGTGCTTAACTTGATTGAAGTTAATAACAATTGGTATTCAATTTCAATTGGTATTCAATTACATGAGTTAATAACAATTGGTATTAGACTTGATCAAATTGGTGTAATTTGCTTCATAACAATTAGTATCAAAATATTTGTGAAAGAGGGATAAAATATCAATTGGTATCTATTAAATGACTAAGGAGGAGATATTATCTTGCATGATACTTTATGATCTTCTAACAATTGGTATATCTTTCAACAATTAGTATCTATTAAATGCATGACATGTATTCAACAATTGGTATCAAACTTCATCAAATTGATTTCACATGTTAATAAGTGGTATATGTTTTTAAAAGTGACATCAATTACAATAGTAAGGGGGAGCATACACATGAATGAATATCCATCATTTTACCTCTCTATGATTATGATTATGGCACTTATGCTTACAATTTTATTCTCCTATATGCTTACTTGGAAAAATCCTTGTGTGTTTGATAATGCCAAAAAGGAGAAAACTATGTGCTTAGTTGAAATGATTTTGTGCTTATTTGAAATGATATGTTTGCTTACTTGGAAAGAATCATGTGACGCTTACCATACTTACAATATCAATTACATGATTGAAAATGAGTTAGCAATCAATTATATGCTTACTTGATGAATGAACTATGTGATTGATTAGTGACTCTAAATGCATCAAATTGACATATATCCTTGATCATGTTATGAGTTTTTCTTGCTCTAAATCTCTCTTATTCGATTACATGAGTTTATATCTTGATGGCATAGAATACAATCAAGATGATGATCTTTTTAATGATGCCAAAGGGGGAGAGAATTAGTGAAAGGATTAGTAAAAAGGATAAAATGTTATTGATGCCAAAAAAAAAAAAAAAAGAGGAGAATTACTATGACTAATGTTTTATCATAAGGAAAGTTTTTGATGATGCCAAAGGGGGAGAAGATTATAGGAAGATATATATACACCCTAAATGGAATAAAGTCTTTTACAAAGGGGGAGAGATATAAAGAGAGAAATATATAAGAAAGGGGGAAAAGATATACACTACCACTATGCTCTAAAAATTAGAGGAACTATTTTGTGGTATCTATTGTATGATTGGTATCTATTGTATGATTAAGGGGGAGATGATCAAAAAGGAAAGAACATATATTAAGGGGGAGAGACCTTATTAAAGGGGAGAGACCTTTTATCCTTAATATTCTCTTCTTAACTTGTGCCTATGATTTCATCAACAATTGGTATCAAATTGTATGTGATAAGGCAAGTCTTTCTTGCAATATATTTGAATTGTTGTGATACTAACACCCCAAGAGACAAGCATTTGTTGTCATCATCAAAAAGGGGGAGAATGTAATTTTATGTTGATATAGGTTTTGATAATGACACAACAAATGAAGGATCAAGATCAAACATATATATTTATGGATGAATTAATTATGTTTGATGATGGAAAATTGATGAATTACAAAGAAATGTTTAAGGCATTTAAAGAAGCTCAAATTTGGTGAAATAAATTTATCAAAGTGCCTTAGGATCAAAGGATTGAAGTCATGACTCATCAAATATTATAAAGGGTAAAACAAAGTGCAAGAATTCATGCAACAGGTGCATGAATCGATTCATTATGCAAGGCAAAAAGCAATGAATCGATTCATACGTTTTTCAAGTGCCCAGAATTGGAATTTTGCAGGGCTGAATCGATTCAATCATGGTGTGAATCGATTCACACGGGTACAGGGTCCAGGAAATTGAAAATTCAAAGCATGAATCGATTCCCCTCTCATTTGAATCGATTCTCACGTGGAAATTTGCCCAGTAACATTAGTTTAATTGCCTGAATCGATTCTTGTAGCTGTCAGGGGCCAAAATGCACGCTGGAATCATTTAATTCTTGAAGAGAATTATTCAAAATTCTAAAGGAGACATTGTGCAACATGGTTGGAAAGTTCAAGGCAATGCTTCACACTTTGTCCCTCTCCACATGCATGTGTTACATTGGTAATGCAATTTAATTTGAATTAAATCAAACATGCACATGCTATGTTCTTCTTGGAGACATTAAAAGCTCATTGGAATTGCAATGCCATTTTGAATGGAGACACACATGTTCCAAGTTCAAGCTCCCAAGGAATTTAATATTGCAACATGCCATGCCATTGGAGCCTATAAATAGAGAAGAAGTTGAAGGCAAATGACACACCAAGCAATTGAAGCATTTCCATTTGCTTACTTCTTCCTCCTTGCTTCATTCTCTTCTACTCATTCTCTCTTGTTCTATATTGGCATATTCTCTTAGTGAGTTATTTAAGAGTTAGAGAGAAAGTAATTTGTGAGCTAAATTTGTATATCCTCTCTTTGAGAGTTATTATTTGGTGAGAGCTTTAAATTGTGTATCCACTCTAGTTAGAGAGTTATCATTGTAACCATTAAAACACCAAAATCCCTTAGAGGTTTGGGTTGAGGGTTCAACCTTGTAATTGTGAGATTAAGAGATTGGGTGGGGTGCCCTTGTACTTGTGAGGATTGGGTTCTTGAGTGTGGGACACTAGGAAGCCGCGATTGCTCAAAGTTGTATCTCTAATCTCCAATAGTGGAAATCCTTCAAGTGGGTTGCTTGAAGGCGAGACGTACACGGTGTGGTGGAACTCGTTATATCGGTTTGCAAATTCTCTCTTCCCTTAAACTCTTTATTGTTATGAACTTAATTTGCATGCCTAAATACTTATATCAAATTGGTTTGGTAAAATTGAATCCTTGAATCAATTGACTTAAACATTGTTGGATTTAATTATTGAGGAAGAAAAATATTAGTGTTAACAACTTGGTAAATTATCATGCTTAATTAATTTGTTAGAAGTTGTTTAAGTTACACTTATATTGGAATTAATTATTGCATGACAAGTGTTTCAAGAATTGTCTAAACTAATAACTTGCTTTACTTATCAAAATCAATTCTTGAACATAGTCCATTCAACTCAAAATGTTTTAGTATGAAATGTGCTTCATGATTATTACATCTTTTATATTGCATCATTTGTGTACTACTAACCATTTTGAAAGGGATTCCGCACGAAAATTTGAAATACTCAATTCACCCCCCCTCTTGAGTATCGAGGCCTTGGCTAACAACCCTCCTTGCCATATTCAAAGCAATTGGGTGAGGAAGAATTTTCTTTAGTGATAGGTTTCTTACTTGGGTTTTTGAAGCTTCTTTGGAAGCGTTTGCTTTTCATGAATTTCCCAAAGCGTTTCACAAATAGTCCAAACTCTTCTTCTTCATCAAGTTCACTTCCGGATTCTTCTTCATTTGTGGAAGTGGCCTTGAGAGCGAGTCCCTTTTTCTTGGAAGATTTTTCTTCCTCTTCCGTCATCTTCAATTCTTTCAGCTTTTGTTCTTGTTCCTGCAACTTACGAAAAAATGTGGCAAGAGACATCTCGTTTATGCTGGGAGATTGTTTGATGGTGGTAACTAGCACTTGCCATTCTCTGTTAAGACTTTTCAACACTTTATGAATGAGCTCTTTGTTAGTGTAAGTCTTTCCAAGTGTAATAAGTTGATTAATGATGAGAGTGAACCGTTTTTGCATATCAACAATTGATTCATGAGAGTTTAATCTAAAGCACTCCTATTGACTAGTTAGTGTACTAATTTTAGAGTCTTTAACATTATTTGTACCTTCGTGGGTTACTTGAAGAATATCCCACATTTCCTTGGCGGATTTACAATTCATTATTCTAAAAAATTCATCTGGACCTGATGCCATAGTGATGAGATTTTTAGCCTTATAGACATATTGCACTTTCTTTTCTTCATCACTAGTCTATTCCTCCATAGGTTTTTCAACACTTTTATCATTGACAATATGCATGGGTGTATAAGGACCATTTTCAATGGCATTCCAAACTTTAAAATCAATAGATTGAATAAATATTTTCATTCTTTCTTTTCGAAAGGTATAGCCTTCTCCATTGAAAGCGGGAGGTCTGTTTATAGCACCACGCTCGGGAAAGAGGTTTTGAGAACTTGAGGCCATTTGTTCTCTTGAAGCTGTTAAGCTTGTTCTACCAAGAGTCAAGCTCTGATACCACTTGTTATTCAAGTGGCCTCAATACTCAAGAGGGGGGGTGAATTGAGTTTTTAAAACTTTTAGTTGGAATGCCTTTGAACTTGATTCTTATGTTCAAATTTACAAGATTATGCAGGTGAAATCAAGTTTAATGAAATGTGCAAGGCAAAACAAAGGTAAATATAGCTGAGACAATTTGACAAACACTTGGTGAGCAATATTCAAAGTTTACCAAATTAAACAAGTTTAAGTGTGCAAGCCACAATCAATCAACACAAGCCAATTAAGCATAGTATATGAAAGTAAAAGAGTAGGGAAGAGGAGCTTGCAAACCGATTTAACGAGTTCCACCAATCTGGTGTACGTCTCGCCTCTAAGCAACCCACTTAGAGGATTTCCACTATTGTAGACTAGAGATACAACTTTGAGCAATTGCGGCTTCCTAGTGTCCCACACTCAAGAACCTAATCCTCACAAGTATAAGGGCACCCCACCCAATCTCTCAATCTCACAATATCCAAAAGATTGAACCCCAACCTTTGTAACACTCAACCTAGAATGAACAACCACTCAATCTAGAGTGAACTTTGGTGTTTGGTGTTTACAAGCAAGCAACTCTCTCAATAGAGTAGATGTACAAGTGAAGGTTCTCTCAAATCTATAACTCTCAAGAAGAGAGAATATGCAAATGAAAATTCAGAATATACAAGAATAAGGGCTTACTAAACACAAGAGTAAGTAAAGAATGATAGCTTCTTGTTGTGTGTTTTGTGCTTGAGTTCCTCTTGCATTTATAGAGTCATTTCTGAGCTTTGGTCAGTGCCTTGGTCTTCCTAGCCGTTGCATGTAGTGGGTGTCTGAAGGAGTGGTGGAGAAATATACTGGTTTCCCACTAATATGCATTTTCCCACTATCGTAATCGATTATGCTTTAAGCTGTAATCGATTACACTTTGAATTTTTCATCTCTGTTCGCTATGTAATCGATTAGTTCCCATTGCCTAATCGATTAGCTTCAAGTCAGAAGCTTGGTAATCGATTGAACTTTGCCTTGTAGTCGATTAGTAATGAAACCTGATGCATTTAATTTATCTTCGCAGCTTCGTAATCGATTATACAGTCATAGTAATCGATTAGATTAATTCCAATAGCCTTCTAATCGATTGGCTGAATTCTCTTAATCGATTAGCTGTTATACCTGATACCTTTAATGTCATTTTTGGTTTTGGTAATCGATTAAAGCATGCATGTAATCGATTATAGTAATTCTAGTGACTCTGTAATCGATTATTTGAAATGCTGTAATCGATTAGCTTAATGTCCTGATGCAGTGGTTCCAAAACAGAAGCTGCCTAATCGATTAGCTCAGACTCCCTAATCGATTAGCTTTGTAATTTTTCTGAATCTGATTCCATATCTTTGTTTTTGCAAGAAATTCTTCAAGAGTGTTTTGTCATTATCAAAATCCTTAAACCTGTAATCACATTTAAAACACATTTTTCTCAGAACTATTATTAAATCTCTTACAATAAATAAAACTCGCAAGTGCTAAATAATTAAGGCGTCTGAATTATAAAAGGTTCCCAAGTTTTGCAGCAGTATGTAATGCCTCATCACTATAATTTGTATTTGTTTTAAAATTAAAATATGACCACTTTCATTTTGGGATTTTAAAAATACCTAACATTGGCTTACAGCTGAACTTCATATCATGCTAATTGAACCATCCAATGTTGGTTGAATACCAAAAAATGATACTGAGACTGACAAGTAGGAATAGGAACCAAAATAAAAAGAAATTATAGATAGTTAAACAAACGTATTCTGTTAGGGCTGGACTTACATCAAAGAAGGACTTTATAGTTTGAATATCTTCCTAGGAGTCATTGAACAGATAAGCCTGAGAATTTACAAAGGGATAAATATGTACTTAGTTGCTGCTAAGCCAAGAGAGATTCCTTTTTATTAGCATTTAAATTTAAAGATTTTTCTTTAAAAAAATCAAAAAAAATATTCCCTATCACCTGGACATTGTTTAATTTGTCCTATTAAGACAAACCTATCAGTAAACATATGTATGGTGTTGAAAGTTTCTCAAGACAAACCTATCAGGCCTGCATGTGTGTATCCCAATGACCCACATACAGGCTACATGTAGGGAAACATCAGTCATCCAATGTAGGTAAGCAGTTACACAAGTAGGAGACCGAATCCAGAAGTACAAGTAAGGAAAACACGATGATTCTTCCTTAACAACCATAGAAAAAGTACCATACAAAATGTTAGTTTTTTTCTCATGTCATAAGAATCTCCTTCTCTATAAGCATAAATAAAGGAAGTTCAAATAAAATCATATATCAATATGAGAGGAAACAGAATTAGAGTATTTAGAAGTTCAGTTGCCATTTTCGCATAAAAATATTATTGATTCACAAGACTTAAGGATCAGAGTTTTAAAAGACAAATAAAATTGTTAAATAATATTCAGCATTTCACTTCATAAAGTGACAAATGAGTGGACTATTAAAGGGTGAGTAAGGACTTACAGCACAAGTGCACACAAAATATAGAAAAAACAAAACAAAAAGGTAAGCAATAGAAGAGGATGTAAACCTTTCTTTCTACTAAGAATATTTTCATGAGAATTAAAATAGGCATAGAGGATACACAAAATTACAAAACGTTAAGAGAACATAGTGCATACAGAATAGAGAAACAGGTGTGTCTGCACTTAGCTAGTACTACACCAGCAAGTAATGGCAGTTGGTGGTTTATTTAATGTCAATAAAGCTTCAAACAATGTTTCAAAATACATAGGCTATTATGGTGCGGGTAAAGAGAGGTTTGATGTAATATCCCTAATTTTATATAAAAGATTAAATAAAGAGGAATAAATATGAAATAATTATAGGTGAGTTAATTCATGTCCCAAAATATTGGAAATAATTAAATAAGCTCTTTAGGAACTAATCATAATTTATTGGCGCCTTATGAGCTGAAAACATACCTGATTAAAATATGGGTGTCGGACCAAGTATCTCCGATTGAGGTGCCATTGGCCAGGGTTGTTAAGTATATTATTAGGAGTCCAAATATATATTCGGAATAATTTTCAGATAACGTATTGAGCCCGAACAGAGATCCTATAAGTTATAAAACGGAGAAAATTAAATGATGGGCCAAATTAAAAACTTAATTCCTCATTCTTCTCTCATTTCTCATGTTGGCTCTCTCTTCTCCTAAGGCAAACACTCTCTTCTTTTTCTTCTCCTTCATTCCTTCTTCTTCTCCTTCCAAAAAACCTAAGCAAGTGGTGTGTCCATCCTTTTCCTCCATTTTTGTTTTATTGAAGCTTGAAGGAGGAGCTTGAAGCTTGAGGTTCTTTCTTCTTTCTCCTCCTTAATTTCGTGTTCCTCTCTCTCCCTCCCTTAAAGACTCTCTTATTTCTTCTCATGAGGTAAGCTTTCCATCACTTTTCAAGATCTTAAACCCTAGGTTTTAGGTTTTTAATGTTTAAGTAAGTATTTAATGTGTATGTCTTGTTGGGAGAAGCATTTAATATGGAAACCCTAAGGTGGGGTGGTCTTAAATGCAAGCTTGATGGACCATTAATAGGGTATGTAAAAATTAATGCTTGGAATGGTAGAAGATGATATGCATTTATGATGTTGTAGGATTTTTAGAGAAACCCTAACTTGTGAAAATTAGGGAAAATGATTAATGTTGGTTAGAAAATGATTTAATGAGGGAATGAATAATATTTGAATAATGGGTATGAGTAAATATGTTAAGAGAATATTTATTGGTGGTGAGAGATTATGTTAATAATGGTAGGTGGCCATTAATGGTGATTAATGGCCATTGGTATTCAACCCTTTTGTGGGTATGGCTTTAAATGCATAAAAATGAACCTGAATGCCTAACCCATGGTGGTTAAGGTGAAATTAATGAAATGGAAAATGACTTGATAATGATAATGTTGTAGACACCAAGTGTGAGACTAGAATATGTAAGTCTAAGTGATCTTGAGTAGAAAATAATGATATGTGCCTTATGAAATATAGGACCCATTCCAAACGATGAGGCAGGAACGTCGTATCACTCATGTAAATACATAAATTAAGTAATGTTTGATTATCCTATGTGACAATATGCATGTTTGCCTTGTTTGAGTGGAAATGACGATTTGTGGTTGATAAACATGATGATGATGATGAATATGCTTGGAAACATATAATGTACATTTTGAATGTTTATGGTATACTAAATGGTGATGATGAATTGTTTGGCTAGTATATTGCCTTGATGATAATGTGATTGTGTTATGTTCACCATGAATATGGAATGGTCATTATTGATGATAAATGAGAATGAAAATGGATGATTAGCATGCCTTTATAATGATGAAGGATTAGTGATTGAAATTGATGATTTGATGCCCTTGTGACAATAAGGAATTGTTGAATATGACATACTAAAATTTGAACAATAGTATCAACCAATGATAATAAAATCCACTAAGAAATGTATGGTGGAAATAATGGTGATATTGATTGGTGAGTGACATAATTAGGATGCATAGTTGTGAGAATGCATTATGATTTGCATTTGCATTGCATCCATAGCATACTGCATAGCCGCCGGTATTGGAATGTTAGGGGATTCCGTTGGCCGGCCAAATAGAAGGGTGACTCGGTGCACGAGTATATCTATTTTCCCCTGTGACTTAGAGTGTAAGTCACGAAGCCGCCCATGTTTAGCTACGGGGAGCTGCATATGGCCGACCCTGTGGGGGGTGGTTCTTTGATGAGCAAATGTCCCCAGTGGTCTGATGGATCACAGCCACCATGGTAGGAATCATGGCCGGTCCGTAACACCTCTATATTAATTATGGTGTTTACCGTGGTCATGGTGTAAGTGGCCAGGTGTTGCAAGATGAGCGATGCGGTTTGGTACCAGTACAACATAATGATATGCATGCAATTTGATGATATATGTGTACATATTTTTCTACTATAGTAGGGGTATGGTTATATGATCATACTTGACCCATAATATAGTGATTATTCCCATAGTCGGATCCGTAATTGATATTACTCCATTGTGCATGTACATTAGCTTAAGAGTATTTGCATATAGCAAGGAGGTATGCCAAAGCTGATGAGAAATGGTGATGGTTGTGAATGGGTGAGAAAAATACCTAAAGACAACATAAAAGATATGAATACAAATACATATACTGTATATGGTGATTTTATATGTGATAGCCTAATATGATGAAGGGTTCAATTATGTGTATGTAAATGTATACATTGTCATGACCCATAAGGATGATTGAGTTATGTGTATGATTGTGAGATGTTAATAATTATGATGATGAATGATATGTTGATGCAAAGTATGCTTGATGTTGAATGCATATGCACACAATCACATTGTATTCATTTTCATCCTTTGGAATGTATAACTCATTCTCCCATGTTGTCTATTTTTAGCTTTGTGATGCAGGACACTCATGGGAGTGAGATTAGATCTCTCGGAAATATGCTTTTGATTAGGGAGGTAAATTAGTGTATAGGAAGTGCCTTGGCCGACAAGTATTGATTTTGTATAGCATATGATGAATGGTGTATGCTTAATATGTTCTTGAATAGTGTATATTCATTTTAGAGGTCATAGGTGAAAATTGGACCTTATATGTATGGCTAATTTTTTATTATGACCTAGACGATGTATGATGTTAGTTATAGGACTGAAATTATTGCCCAAGTGATGAATGGATGAAGTTAATTCATGAATTACAATGTTCTATAGAAAATATGTGATGTTGTATGTTGATGTTTATGCCTATTTAAGGAACCAATAGGGTCAAATTGTGTTTTAAGTGGTTTTGATGGTATGTAATGACTACAATACCTTAAATTCATGATTTGTGACTTGTAGAAATTAGAATAAACCAATTCCATTGAGAATAGGTCCTTGAGTTGCATAAAAATGCCTCAAAATGAATGAAACGCATTTATACACATAACTCTCTTATTTTTGAGAAATTTTGAGTGCGGCTAGTGGCCACACGTCACAAATGATGTATATAAGTTGGTGTCAAAATTTAGTAGGCATTGGAACTTATATGAAAAAGTTAGGGGGGTTAGAAGTCTGAAAATGGGACTTTTTCTGCCTAAAATGGCCTCCGTGTTGTCATGAATAGATTCACAACAGTGCATGAATCAATTCAAGACACACTATTTTTACTGTTCCTAATTCCAAAACAGCTTGAATCGATTCAAGCCCCCGCATGAATCGATTTAAAGCTTACTGGAATCACTGTTCATGAGGTCCAGGAACATTTGAATCGATTCGTATGAGCTTGAATTGATTCTGAGGGGCCTGTTTGCATTGTTTGGACTCCAGAAGCACTTGAATCGATTCCTGGGGTGCCTGAATCGATTCATACCCCTGATTCTTTAATTTTTCATATGTTTTGTTGATAGATGGGTTCCATTTAGCTGTGGAACGATTATATGTCCATGTGAGACTTCACTTACCACTTTTAGCCATCAATGCCAGTCTATTTAAACCCTTCCTCATTCTTTTCCATAACTCTCAAATTGATTATGCTTTCTGCTATCCCTTGTTGACGATCATATGGTCGATTGTCCAAGGAAGACTCTTGATTTAATTTATTCACCTTCCCATATCTTAATATATGGGATAGATTATTTAAAATGATCTGGGGTTACTTATTAACGATTTATCTCACGATTCCTTCTATTCTTTAATTACTATAAAATCATGAAAAATTTACCCTCATTTTTGGGGCGTCTCAACCTGGTATCAGAGCATTTTTTGCTCTTTGATAGAGACTTAATAGAGTTATGCTAGCAATTCTTGCTCATGATCGAATTGTTTGAGTTTTATTTGATTGAGTTAGGGACTTCTTGATTAGATTGTGACTATTTGGCATTGAATTAAGATTGGTGTGCTTGTTGTTTGAGTCCGACCAAGATTCCTTACACTATTTACCTTCAAGGATGAATATATTGTGATTATGCATTGAGATTAATATAACTATTATGATATGATGCATGATGGACCAATGGGTGTTGAAAACTTTATATAAATGTATATAGATTGAAGGTTGATGGTTTGGTCTAGTTTACTCATGTGTGAGCCATGTCTTAATGTATAGGTGTGAAACATGGCTGGTAGACATAATCAAGAAGCGGCTGCTATGGCATCTGCTTTGAATCGTTTTGCGGATCTCTTGGAAAGACAAGGCCAACAAAATGTGGGACAAGGTGCCCAAGGTCTTAATTGATTTCTCAAGAGGAAACCTTCTGAGTTCCATGAAGGGTATAATCCCAAGGATGCATATGTGTGGATCAATGATCTTGAGAGGATCTTTACAAGTTTTGAATGTTTTGAGGCTCAGAAGGTTGAGTATGCGGTCTTTATGGTCAGCGATGAAGCTAAATTATGGTGGTGTCTTCCAAAGGGACGCATGTTGTCTGCTAATGTTCCCTTGGAGTGGGATTCAAGGTTGAAATCTTGAAAAAATATTTTTTGGAAAGTTATAAAAGTAAGAAAGAGCTTGAGTTCATGGAGCTTAAGCAAGGTGATATGACTGTGCAGGAGTATGCCTCCAAGTTTGAAGAGATTTATGCGTTCTATCCTCCTATAATGTTGAGAATAATGTTTGGCATCATGCTTTTGCAATTAGAATAAATATGGTGTGCTATATAGTGGTGTGGTTTGTTTGATAAATTGATGATATTCTTATGTCCACCATAGATGTGAAATAAATGTTGTTGATGTTTGTTTGAGAATGGGTGTGAGTGAATAGTATACCATGATTTGATAATGGGAAGTTGATGATTGAAATTGATGTTTGAAATTGATGTTGAGTGCCATTGTAAACGGTGTATGAATGTTAATGTGCGACACTTAAAACTTGAGAACAAAACTAAACCCAACAATGATAAATCCACTAAAAAATGTGAAGTGGTATTGGTGATGATGATGGTAATGATGTTTGGTGAGTGGCATGTATAGGATGCATAGAGTGAGAAATGCATATGATTTGCATTTGTATCCATGGCATACTGCATAGCTGCCACTAGTGCAAAAAAGGGATTTAACATCGGTTTTTTTAGACATTTCACATCGGTTTTCAAACCGATGTGAATCTGGCCGTTGTGAAATATAAGAACATGTCACATCGGTTTTTAAACCGATGTGAAAAAGATTTTTAACATCGGTTTTTTAATAAAAATGATGTGAAATGCCAATTACCATATCGGTTTTTTACAGAAAACAAATGTGAAAAATATATTTCACATCGGTTTTTTGTAAAACAGATGTGAAAAGGTAGGAAATTAACAACGGTTTTTATACCAACCGATGTGAAAAATATGATCTCTAACAACGTTTTTAGTAGAAAGCGATGTGAATTATGGACATATAACATCGGTTTTTCTAAAAACCGATGTCAAATATAATGACTTATAACATCGGTTTTTTTAAAAAACCGATGTGAAAACCTGATTTTTTTTAATTTTTTTATTGTTTCATAATGATATATGATTTTTAAAAAAAAACCTGGACATATGATTTTAGCATTCATCCTGAAGACATTCATTATTCATGTCAATTAATGGACATACATTTATACAACACAAAATAATATCAACACCAATTAAAATCATATGTCAATCAATCATATATAACACCAAACATTGTTTTTATACATGGTTTAGGTCAGAATTTAATACATAATATAGACAAAATTTAAGCACTTGGGTTGATCATAATCTAGCTACTTGAAGAAGATATGTTGCCCAACGCTTACGAACCACATCAATTTCATCAAAAGTGAATGGTTCCTTGTTGCTAAAAACCTACAAGTATGTGATGTCAGAATATGCATTTAACTACTAGAAAATGCTTCCTTCTTTAAACCATTTTAATACCTGTCTCCAATCATCCTTAATGTTCCCTATTATGACATTGAGCATCTGTCCCATGACATAATAACCACAGTGGTTGCTGCCCGATGATTGCTTATTAGCCTGAAATATTATGAACAAGTAAACTTTGCATCAAATTCTTAACCCTCATCAAGTCATGTCTAGGCATAAAGGCAACATAGAGTTAATGTAACATAGAGTGACTTACCCTTAGGATTATCCATTCAACCTTCTTCCTAGTCATATGTCGTGACCCTCCCAAAACATTACAAGCATCCAAGGCTCTATAGTATAAAAACAACAAACAAGACTAAAACATACTATCAAGTATCTAAACATTAAAGGATTCTCAAGAACATCTACAAGTTAACAAAACACTTACAAGTTAATAACACCCTTAATATTTTTCCCTGGTTGTTTCCATAATGAGCAAAAGAAGACAACAACATTTTGTTTGGGACAAATAATGATCAATTGCCAATGGTTCCTGTCAGATTACAAAAGAAATGAGGAAGTTTACACAAAAACACATGTATAATAAAACTTGAAATTTTAAGGTTATACTAACAATTCATAATATGGAGCTAAAAAAAAGCCATGAGAACTTGTGGATATCCTATGCTGAATATATGCCTGGATTTGATCTACACTATTTCCTGTGTCTTGAATGTGCTCAGGCTCAAGGAAGCTATAATCATGACATCCATTAATATTGCAAAGGTTGTGCAAATACCTAAAATATAGACAAACATAATTGGATCACAGATATGTATTTGCTTTAGACATAAAAAATTAACTAGTAATAAACTCACATCAACCATAATTGGAGCACAGATATGTTTAGCATCTCTTTTCCCATTAGAAATTCTAATATATCCTGCTGTGTAATAAAGAAAGAGATTGGAGAGTCCTTGCCTATGGCACTAGCATCTAGTTCCAATTGTATTGTTTCAGATCCAAGATTCATTGCTACAAAACACAACCTCCCAAATGGATCACTATACTCTTCTGTTTCTTGTAAAGTTTATTTTTGTGTAACTTTCTTAACCACATCAACATTGGCCTAATAAATCATAATTAAACAGGTATAAGTAGTAATAAAATCATATATAATTAATAGTGGATGTAATTAAACAAGTATTATTGCATGGAATTTCATACCTCTTCCTCTGATATAATTTTAACTAGTCTTTTGGGCCACAAGATGAAGTGCTTAAAGGCTTCCCCCACTGTACATACTTCATCTGTGGGAATAGGTAATGCAGCATCTGCTTCCTCAATCTTATCAATCGATACCCTCACATGATCATCACTTATTTGCTTATGGTGGATGGTAGACCCAAAATTATACACATTACCAACTGCCACCAAACGGTATGGATGATCAATATAAAGCTTGCATCGGTCTGGGACATGAGCATAATCTTGTGAAGGTAAATCATCTGGAGCACAACTCCCTTTTGTGCTTAAGAATATAGGATGTGAAGGCGTTTGTGGAGGTCGTTCAGGAATTTGTGAAGATTGTTGCATACGGGCTAGCTCTTGGAGAATTTTATGTTTCAGTTCCTCTCTAAGCTCCATCTTAGCTCTTCCCTAAATTTCTTCTCATCCTTGATAATATTTTATCGTCTTGAATGTCCAAAATATGTCTTTAGACCAACCCCTCGTCCACATGCTCAAACACGACCACTATGTTCTGGCCGCCCTAAGGCGGTGGTCAATATGTCCTCTCATCCAGATGCTACAAATTCACCAACTGAGCTTTTTTGTTCCAAAGAATCCTGTAAAAATATAACATTACAATCATATTGATTCAAATGATAAAATGATAATTAAGTATGAATACTCACAATTGTCTCGGCAACAACACGGGTTTCCTCCGATGTGTAGCTTCCTGATTTCTTTTGTCGAGCTTTTTTCCATTTTTCATGTCGTAGTGGAGGAGATAGTGGAGAGATGATAGTAGTAAGATCAGACCCAGAAGCTTCCTGCCTCTGTTTCAACTTCTCTTCCATCATCTTCTTTTCTAACAAGTTGTACCCTCCACGAGATAATATGTGAGGATAACAATTCTTCTTTTGAATGTCTTGAGCAACTCTTCTTTTCTCCTGTCATTAATGATATATAAATAAATGTTAGTATATGGAATAAATTATAAATTCCAATCATAACTAAATAAGTAATTGAAACTACCTGGAAGGTCGGATCTGTCCTAATCTCAACAAATAATTTCCATGTGTCTTCATCAATCCATGGATAATCCTCTAATGGAACTTTATCCCTCATATTCCCAAAAATATAATTAGTTGCTAGATATGTCTTGAAAGCTCTCCAATGCTCACAACAAAATGTTAGCAATTTCTTCTTCAAATTGGTGTTGTTGGGAACATCATATGTGAGCTACATTAGACATAATAAAACATTATCACATATAACAAAACATTTCAAAATTATAATGGAATTACTTATAAAGTCTAAAATTAAATAACAACATACCGTTATACTCTCCCAAATTTGCTCCTTTACACATGCATCTACATCCTTCCACTTGTCATTCAAGATGCTAACCTTGCTACGTGCAAGTAAGGCTACAAAGCTAACAAATTTGTCCTTGTTAACTCCAATAGGGTTCCAAGTTAACTCATCAAACTGGATGGGGATTTTTTGCCCACTACCACGTGTAGCCACTAGCTCCCCCATCCGTGTAGTACCCCTACTCTTCCGATAAGTCCCCTGGGTATTTGATGTACTCTCAGGATGATCAGCCATTTCCCTGTTGAAAGAATATAAAATAATTATCAATTACATGGTTAAATAATATTAATGCAATAATATGAAATAAGTTTGATGACTAACTTAAGATGTGTCCCTTATGTTCTCCCAAATCCCTTCTTGATGATCATTACGGATGGCATGAACATTGTCTACTTCATCTATGTCACATAATGTTGGCATGCTAGATGAGAAGGGGGGAGTCTCTATAATATCAAGTGTTGAATCATGATTCTCATCGATATCCACCAAACATTTCCCATGAAGTGCAACTGACCACCTTTTGTTAGAAGGGTCAGTTATGTAGAAAACTTGTTTTGCTTGGGATGCCATGATGAAAGGCTCATCCTCATGCGCTACTTTGTTAAGTTCCACCAAGGTAAACCCCATTTCATCTGTCTTTACACCAGTGTTCCCATCAACCCACTTACATTTAAAAACAGGAACTCTAAATTTAATATAGTCAACTTTCCAAATCTCCTCAATGACTCCATAATAGGGGATGGATGCCATAATTGGATTCCTATCCTTTGCACTGGAAAAGTGAATAGATTCAGCCACTAGCATCACACCACTATTTTGCACTCGACTATTGTCATCCTGAGACTTAGTGTAGAAGGTATAATCATTAATGTAATAACCACTCCAACACATAACATCAAAGTCAGGACCGCTTGCTAGCCATTTCAATGTCTCTGAGGCAGTGTCATCATTCACCACTTGTCCTCTGAACCAATTAAGGAAAGTTTTATTATGCTCATTCACCAACCATTTTTCAGTCATGCGAGGGTTTTTTGCCTTGATAATATTCTTGTTCCTAGATATGTATGGTAGAACCTCATTAATGTTGTTCAAGATGTACAAATGTGCTTGTAGGACCTCCTCACGTGGCTTACTCTTAACCGAGAAGCCCCGAATGCCATTTCCTGTACTTCCTTCTTTGATGCGAGGCTTTGGTATTCCAATTGAGTCCACACCTGACAAATAATCAGTTCAAAATTCAATAGCTTCTTCTGCAATATATCTTTCAACAATAGAAGCTTCCGGACGATACTGATTCTTCACATACCCCTTTAAAATTTTCATGTATCGCTCAATTGGGTACATCCATCTCAAATAAACTGGGCCATAAATACTAATCTCCCTGACTAGATGAACAATTAAATGCACCATGATGTCAAAAAAAGGTGGTGGAAAATACATCTCCAATTGGCATAATATAACCACTGCATCATTTTGTAACTCAACCAATTTCCCAGGGTCAATCACTTTGCTACATATAGCATTAAAGAAAAAACATAACCTGGTTATGGTCACTCTAACATTTTTGGGCAAAATGTCACAAATAGCCACTGGTAATAATTGTTGCATTAACACATGGCAATCATGAGATTTTAAACCAATTAATTTGAGGTCTTTCATTGAAACAAGTTTTTTGATATTTGATGAATAACCTTGTGGCACTTTTACGCCATGTAAACATTGACACAAACTTTTTCTCTCATTTTTTGACAATGTATGACAAGCTGATGGCAAGTATGTCCGCTGTCCTATAGTTACTGGAGCCAAGGAATCCCGTATACCCATGTCAACCATATCTTGACGAGAAGTCACCCCATCCTTTGTCTTTCCTGGGATATTAAGAAGTGTTCCAATAACACTATCACATACATTTTTTTCCACATGCATCACATCAATACAATGTCTTACATCAAGACAAGGCCAATAAGGGAGGTCAAAAAAGATAGATCTTTTCTTCCATACATTTTTTTCTGTAACCGGACGCTTTTGCTTCTTTCCCAAGACAACATTGACGTCTTTTACCTTTTCATAAACCTGATCTCCTGTCAACGCTATAGGAGCAATTTCATTCTCTTGAGATCCATGAAAAGCTTTTTTTAATTTACGATATGGGTGATCATGTCTGAGAAATCTCCTATGCCCAAGGTAAACTGTTTTCTTTCCATGATACATTTGACGGTAACATGTTCCTTCTTCACATATAGGACATGCCTTATGTCCTTTAACACTATATCCGGATAAGTTACCATATGCTAGGAAGTCATTTATGGTACAAAAGATCATGGCACATAAGTTGAAGTATTCACAAGAGTACGCATCAAATACATCTATGCCTTCCTCCCATAACATTGTCAAATCTTCAATCAAGGGCTTTAAATATACATCTATGTCATTCCCCGGTTGTTTAGGGCCCGAAATCATCAGATACTACTTAGGCTACTATAAGGATTCATTCCATCTGTAGCAAGTCCAAGCCGAAGATTTCTAGGTTCCTTGCTAAAAGTAGGAAATAACTGATCAATCTTCTTCCATTGCAAAGAATCTGCTGGATGACGAAGCTTTCCATCTAGTTTCCTCTGTTCAGCATGCCACCTAAGACTTTTTGCATCATTCTTGTTAGCAAACAATCGTTTGAACCTTGGAATTATTGGTAAATACCATAAAACTTTTACAGGAGGATTTTTGGTACTCACATCGTCACCAGATTCATCATTTTTTAGCTTATATCGTGATTCACCACATACAGGACACTCATGCAGCTTTTCATACTCTCTTCTATACAAGATGCAGTCATTCGGGCATGCATGTATTTTTTTATACTCCATACCCATAGGACATATAACCTTCTTTGCTTCATAGGTACGATTAGGTAGTGTATTCCCTTCTGGGAGTATTTCCTGTTGCAACAACCTAAGTAATTCAGTGAAACTTTTATCAGTCCATCCATTCTTCTCCTTCAGATTAACTAGCCTTAACACTGCTTCCAGTCGTTTTAGTTTACACCCCGGATACAAAGGCGAATCCGCATCCCGAGTCAAATTATCATACACATGTGCTCTTTCAAATGATTCGCGTCCAATGTCACGTATCATGTCTTCCAACCCATCATTCATTTGTTCATTCACTTCTTCTATTTCAAACACACTTGGTATCAACATCAATTCCCCATGCCACGTCCATGTTGTATAATTCTTGCAAAACCCATGACATATGACATGATCTCTAATTTCCTCAACACTTAATCATTTTACATTCAAACATTTCACACATGGACAATAAAATCTCCCATTATTCTTAAGAACATTTCTTTGAGCAAATTCTAAAAATGCTTCCACCCTGACTGCATACTCATTACTTGTCCGTCTAGCATTAATCCAACTCCGATCCATTGATACTAATGTTCTAAAATCAACAACAAAACATCAATGGACATTAATGCCCTGATAAATCATAGTATGAATTAAGGAACATAATGTTCAACAAATAACAACCTAAGTTACTAGGCAAATCTGCAAACTAAGTTACTAGTAAATATGCAAACTAAGTAAATAGGTCACTTAACAAACATATTAAAAGCAAAAATTATTGGTCCATCTTAACCTTAACCATACACACCTACACATGTTCAAGGAAAAATCCTATTTTAAACACAAAAAAGAACCATATCCAACACACCTTTATACACACCATTTTATATTTAAGTTCTCCTAGGCATTTTAAGAAACATGTTCAATGCACCCAACCTCAACCATACACACATACACATGTTCAAAGCAAATAACCATTTTCAACATAACTCAAGTTCAACTAGGCCTTTTAACAAACATGTTAAAAGCAAAATTTATTGGTCCACCTCAACCATAACCATACACACCTACACATGTTCAACAAAAAAACCTATTTTAAACAATAAAAAGAACCATATCCAACGCACCTTCATACACACCATTTTTAACACAAACATACCAAATTTTATATTTAAGTTCTCCTAGGCATTTTAAGAAACATGTTCAATGCACCCAACCTCAACCATACACACATACACATGTTCAAAGCAAATAACCATTTTCAACACAATTCAAGTTCTCTTGAGCATTTTAACAAACATGTTAAAAGCAAATAACCATTTTCAACACAACTCAAGTTCAACTAGGCATTTTCACTAACATGTTAAAAGCGAAAATTATTAGCCTATCTCAACCTTAACCATACACAAGTTTACACAAAATTATTGGTCTATCTCAACCTTAACCATATCTAACATAGTTGAAGCTCACAATAATGGAGTTAAAGATATGGAGTTTAAGAAGCTCACAATAATGGAGTTGAAGAAGATGGAGAGGAGAGGGTTGAGAGAGGCACACGGTTGGAGAAGGTTGACTTGAGATACTTGAAGAACTTGTTGCTATCACGGAATGGATAATGGAGAAGTTGAAAAATTTGTCGCGGAATGGAGAAGGTTCACGTTGAAGATTTGTTGCTGTTAGCGCGCCTGAAATGGAAAAGGAAAACAAAAATGAAATTATTGAAATACCGTATCTTAATATTCAAATCAAAACTAAGGTGGCAGAGCAAGGTAACACATCATCATAATCATTCACAAACGGATAAACAACAATATAGAGAACTAAGAAAAAGCAAACAAAAGTTCAATTTTTTCCTAAACCCAGATTGTGTGTCCCCTCATACGAAAACAGTAATGGTGACAAATGAAGAAAGAAGGAACTATTCCATTATGTTAAGTGTTGCTGAAAAGTGAAGAAAAGTTAGATGGGGCATGAACATGTGAAGAAGCAGGTGTGGAGAGAGATTCATAAATGTACAGTGTAGCAGGTGTTTGAAGAGAGTGAAAGACAAGTAGAGAATGAAAAATTATAGAAATGAAAAATTATTGAAATGAAAAATTATTGAATAAGAGATGCTGTCTACCTGTGAGCTTCTTTAAGCTGTTGACATGCACTCTAATGGCAGAGGATTATACAAGCGTGAACAGGGGCTGCATACCGTTGTTTGGTCGAGGTTCAACAAAGAAAAAGGGAAAGTAAACCATTCGCGTGAACAGGGGCTGCGCATTCTTTAATTTTGTTTACTCCACATCGGTTTTTCATTAAAACCGATGTTGGAAACCACATTATTTTATTTTTTTTTTCAAAAAAAGAAATAAATATTTTAATTAAATATGATGCTAAGATAAGTTGTAATGCTGGAAAAAATAATGAAAAGAAGAAGACTTTGCCTGAAGCGCGTAAATAATAATGAAAAAAATAAATATTTAATTAAATAATGAAAATAAAAAAATATTTAAGTTGTAATGCTAAGCTAAGTTGTAAGCACGTAAAAATATAAATATTTTTTTTTCACTAAAGCCATTTCTTTTTAATCCATCCGTGCCTTTGGATGATATATAACATTGTTTTTAGAATTTAATATTTTTCTAAAATTCTAATCTTTAAACATTTAAAACATAGTTTGAAATATTTCATATGAACTAGAATAATCTTTTTAATCCATCCGTACCATACCACATCGGTTATTATTCAAAACCGATGTGAGAAGCAAGGACCATATCGGTTTTTCTAGAAAACGATGTGAATAATGTGCAAAAATTTTAAATTTTAAAATTAAGTCAATTAAAATGAAAAATATATTTTAAAATTTTCATTCTATCAATTATAATGAAAAATATATACAAGTTAAATGCAGCATATTTCCTATTTATCATTTCAAAAATGAAAAAAAATTCAACATACCACAACGGTTTTAGTAAAAAACGGATATGAAAAGTGATACCACATCAGTTTTTTGAAAAACTGATGTGATTTAATGTACAAAAATTTTAAATTTTCAATTTTTTCTACTAAAATGAAAAATATATATAGGTTAAATGTAGAGTATTTCCCATTCATAATTTTAAAAACGAAAAAAAATCATATATACCACATCGGTTTTTAAAAACCGATGTGAGAAGTAAGATACCACATTGGTTTTTTGCAAACCGATGTGATAAATTGTAAAAAATTTAAAATTTAATTTTTTTCAATTAAAATGAAAATATATATTTTAAATTTCAATTAAAATAAAAAATATCAATAAGTTGAATGTATTGTATTTTCCTTTTGTCATTTTAAAAGCGAAAAAAATTCAAATACCACATCGTTTTTATAGAAAACCGATGTGAGATATAAGCTACCACATCGGTTTTTTGAAAAACCGATGTGATATATGTATGAAAATTTTAAATTTTAAATTTTGTTAATTAGTTACACCCTTTTGTGTTGTTACGTTGGGTGATTATTTTAATTTTTTAAGAAATTTCACATCGGTTTTATAAAAAGCGTTGTGTAATATTGTTTATAAAACTTTGTGTATAATTTCAAAATTGCCACCGCGTCAAATTTTAACATCGGTTTTGATAAAACCGATGTGATAAACTGTTTCCCACATCGGTTTTTAATAAAAACCGATGTGAAAGGTTATCTGATGTTTCATTTATTTACAAAAATGCCACCGTCCTTATATTTCACATCTGTTTTTGTTAAACCGTGATGAATTCTACGATGTGAAATGGTACTTTTGCACTAGTGTGCCGATGTTGGAACATTAGGGAAGTTCCCTCGGCCGACCCAGTGGGAGGGTGGCTCGGTGCACGAGCAATTTTGTTCTTCCTCTGTGACTCGATGTGTAAGTCACAAAGTCGCCCATGTATTGCTACGGGGAGCTACATGTGGCCGACCCTTGTGGGGGATGGCTCTTGATGAGTAAGTGACCCCGTGGTCCTTGGGATCACAGCCGCCATGATTTGAGATCTGGCCAGCCCGCAACACCATATATTGAATATGTTATTTACCGCGGTCATGGTGAAAATGACCAGTGTTGCAAATGGGTGATGCAGTTTGGTACCAGTAAAATAATTGGTGAAATACATGCAAATTTAAGAATAAGTGTACACATTTTACTACTGCAATAGGGGTATGGTTAGATGATCATACTTGAACCCCACAATCGGTGTTTATTTTCCCATAGTCAGATCTGTAATTATTAAAATGTTCCATTGTGCATATGCATTAGCTTAAGAGCATTTGCATATAACAAGGAAGTATGCCAAAGATGATGATATATAGTGATGGATGTAATTAAGACAACATAAATCATGTGAATACCAAATAATAATATGGGACGAATGATGAAATATATGATGGCCTAATTGTTGGAGGTCTGGATCATGTGCGTGGTTTTATACTTGCTTGATTTACAAAGATGATTGTAATTGTGATGATAGTTAATGATGAGTTGTGTATGAATACAAGTATACATGTTGTAGTACATATTCACATAATCTTATGGTATTCATATTCATTCTTTCAGAATGTATGACTCACTCTCCCATGTTGTCCATTTTTAGACTTGTGATGTAGGGCACTTATGGGAAGTGTGAACATTTTGAAGTACATTTGGTGGAAGGAGGTAAATAGATGTATGGGAAGCGTCTTGGCCGGTAAAACCTAGATTTTTGTATAGCATATAAGGTGTATGTATGATTATTTTGTTGTCTAGATTGTAGATGATGATTTTTATGGGTTATGTAGGAAAATCAGACCTTGGCGTCGTGATCGATTTTCGTTAATGACCCAACGGATGTAAGATGACGAATTATTGTGTTTGATGTTGCTAAATCTTGGTTAATTTTCCTGAATGAATGAAGGCATATGAAAGTTTATGTTTTAGTGATTACATGAGATGATGTGCTTGATTTAATATGATACTTAAGTATGAATGGAATTCAAAGGGGATTAATACTTGAGACAAGTTATAAATGTGTAGTATGATAAATATGTCATGTTGAATTTGATTGATTTAGGATGGGATGAGTTTTGGTATGTTAAGTTACATGAAAATTTCATGTTTTCAAATTTTTTGCATAACTCGCTCAAGCGAGTGAGAATCTCACTCAAGCGAGATACTCTTACATCAGTGGTTTGGCCACTGGCCAAAATTCGCCTAAGCAAATGGCCTTCTTGCCCAAGTGAGATTTATCTGGAATCAGTGGTTGGTTACTGGACCATTTTCACTCAGGCGAAATAGTCTTGGTCTGGGACTCACTTAAGTGGGGGAAAAGGAAAATGGACACTGGACAATTTTTACCCAGGCGAGCCTTGCCTCGCTCCAGCAAAAATCGGACAGTGAGTCCCTCATGCTACTGGAGCATTCTCGCTCAAGTGAGATGGAACTCGCTCAAGCGAGATTGGCCCCTAAGGCAAATCTTCTCTCTCGCTCAAGCGCCTCAATGGCTCGCCCAAGTGTGGCCTTCGAATCTCGCCCAAGTGAGATGGGGCTCGCTCAAGCAAGAGCACCCCCTGATCTCATTCTTTTCTTCGCTCATCATTTTCCTGGCTCGCTCAAGCGTCGCCTTGTGAGCTCGCTCAAGCGAGTGTGGCTCTCGCTTGAGCGAGTGGCACTTTGATTTCCCTATTTGTTTTGTCCCAATTAATTTTTTTTTCTTATGCATCAAATCCTTTTCTTACATCATCTTAAGAGTACTTTGGACATATTATGAATTCTTGAACCTCACGAAATTCTTTCTCCTTAAAATCCAATCATGCAACAACCAATTTAATTAATTTTTTCGCTGTTTTTAATTGGAAATTTCTCATGAAATCATTTTAATTTACCCTCTCATATATTCATATATGAGAGTGGCATTTCATAGATCCGAGGTATTGAATTTAAAGCTTCACCACTTTAATTATTTGCTTAATTAATGATTTATAAAACGTGAAAAATTTACCCGTGTTTTCGGGGCGTCTCACATGTGGGCCCAATTCTATCTCATCAATCTCATACTTAGCATCATCATCAGAATTCGTCTTGTCCAGGCTGCCCTTGAACATAATGTTTCTATACTAGAGCGACCAGATCCCACCAAGTCTCTCACATCATAGGGTACGAAAGACTCTCAGGTCCTATTTACCATTAGGGATCCATATCATATCATAAAAGGGGACTTGGCTCTTCCACGATCATAATTACATTTCATTATTTAGTCAAAGTACACCAAGCTTGCATCGTCTCACCCGGCTCAGGTGCAACTCTGATGCCATTGGGTTTCCGTCCCGGTTGTACTCCCGAGGTTCTCCTTGGAGACCGAACGTAAATGTCCTCCAATGTACCCATGGTGTATGCTCTAGTTTCTACATGTCATATGCAAATGATGCATGTCTCATACATATTCTTTCATTTTCCATTATGCTCGTCATCGGTAGGGTCCCCTCAACAGCCACTTTCATTCTTAACATCGGATTTATTTTATGTCATTCTTTAAATCCTTTCTAGTCATCCTTTAGAGAAAATAATACTAGCCAGGGGTTTAGTCTAAGTTAATTGTGGTATAATCTTATCACTGTTGGGTAGGATTATTCTAAGGGTATGGGGTGTTTTGGCTTGTGTACGTGTATACTTAGTTCCTACTAGTTGTTGGCTAACTGTTCAATTCATTTACCAACACTATCTTTAGTTATTGCCATTATTTCTCTTTAATGCTCATCATAATGTATTCCCTCCAAAAATTAAGAATGAAAGGGGAGTTGAGTATACATATTCATCATTTCTCGGGTACGAACTTGCGTCTCAACGCATTATCATCTCATTGGATCCATTCACATTCACCATTATTCTATTTTTGTATCATATTAGGATCCCTACCGAGATATATTCTCCTTTTTATCCTTTTTATAACATTTCATCAATGCATCATACAAGATTCACCCCTTTCATCATATATTTCATCAAGCCCATATCATTTATTATACCAACAAGAACACGTACTTCACATAATCATTCATGTTAATTGATCAAGCACATATTACTCATTCAATGAACACACTCATCAAACATACATCTCATCATGCTCGTTTAATTCGTCATATTTTATACAAGCATTCACATCAACAAGTAGTTCACATGACTCAATCAAACAATTCATCCATCAAACAGACACAAATTACTTTATCTAATTTATCCTATATTATAATTTATTCCCTTAGGAATAATCATAAGATATTATTGTTTTCTGTAACTACCATCTCCACATTTAAGAATATTCTTATGAATTTGTTTTATATAACGACCATAAGTATCTAGAGATCCAAGTATAATCTTTTGCGTAGTCTGACTATATTTATAAATTATGTTTGTAAGTGTACTTACTAGTTACTTTATATCTAATTATTATCATAATATCTAATTAAGTTGCCATCCCTGTTAACTAAATGTTGGCCCCTTTTGACATACCGATTTTATATAGATTTTATTGATGTACTTAGCCTTATTAGTCTAAGCCTATTTAGCCCAACCTATTCATCAAGTACGTAGTTGTTATTTAGGTATATCATTACTCTCATTAGTTTCTAACTTTATGTGGTCTAGTTCTTGTTTAAGGGACTGTGTTGATACCTAACTTTAATTACACTAAAATTTGTCTCATCGAGTTCGTTTGTTCTCAATTACCATATTCTTAATTTGTTATGATTCCCAGTGATTAATTATTCTAAATTCAATTCATTTTTACTCAAGAAATATTCCTTATTACAAGATCTACATTTTTAGCTACTAGTCTTAGATAATCCTCTTCTTTTGTTAACCAATTATTCTGGTTACTACTGTTTTTCCTATAAATCATGTTTTCCTTATTATTGCTAGTTACTACTTAAAGGCCTACTTACTATTTGAGTCGTGTACTTTGACTTAAAATATACTTAGAACTTATTTTGGATATTTTGTTAAATCCATCAATTCTTATCAATCTTCTTATACTAAGTTTACTCCTAGGGTCTATTTAATAGTTTATCACTATTATCATTTGTTGGAATCTAGTAATACTCAAAAATATTTTCTTAAATTTTTAATCCTTATATTAGCATTATTATTACTATTCTTCTGACTCTTAAGTATCTATAGGTTGTTGTTCAAGTGGCCTTAATACTCAAGAGGGGGGTGAATTAAGTTTTAAAACTTTTAGTTAGAATACCTTTGAAATTGATTTCTTTTTCACTAAGTATGTTTGTCTGTAAGAAATAGCAAGTGTAAAGCAAGAATCAATATGAGAAAGTGTGCAAATGTTGCTAAGGCAATTTATCAAACATTTGGTGTGCAACACTTTAACTTAGCCTAGTTACTCAAGTTCAAGAAATAATATCACAATCAAATTAATATACCAATTAAGTACAATAAGTAAATGCAAGAGAGTAGGGAAGAAAAGCTTGCAAACCAATTTAACGAGTTCCACCAACCCGGTGTACGTCTCGCCTTCAAGTAACCCACTTGAAGGATTTCCACTATTGAAGTTTAGAGATACAAGCTATGAACAATTACAGCTTCCTAGTGTCCCACACTCAAGAACTCAATCCTCACTAGCACAAGGGCAACCCACCCAATCTCTCAAACTCTCAATACCCAAAGGTTGAACCCCAACCTTTGTGACCACTCAACCTAGAGTGAATAAACTTGGTGTTTTGATGTTTGGTTTTACAATCAATAAACTCTCTCAATAGAGTAGATGAACAAATGAAGGCTCACACAATTTTTAACTCTCACAAGAGAGGATTTACAAATATAAGCTCTAAGTTTCAGAAATGAAACTAAACAAAGATATAGAACTCACAAGACTCAAGATTTGATTTCCCTTTGATGGATTTTGATGCTCTTAGTAGCTTGAAGGAGTCTTGCATTTATAGGCCTTGGAGAGGTGCCCTAAAGTCTTCAGAGTCGTTGCACAGCATGGGCATTTGAGTTGGAATGGAGAAGTGAGCTGGTTTCCCACTTAAAAATGCTTTTCCCCAAACTCCGACACTAGTGTAATCGATTAGGCCTTGAGCTATAATCGATTATACTTTGAATTTTTCAGTGTAATTGAGCAGATAATTGATTATACTTTACCATGTAATCGACTAGCCAAGAGATAGAACCTTACTAATCGATTGTTCTTCACTCTGTAATCGATTGTGAATGGCACCTGATGCATTTAATTGTGTTACGCAGCATGGTAATCGATTATGACTCATGTGCAATCGATTATTGTACAAACAGAAACTCTATAGTCGATTAGTTCTTCAACGGTAATCGATTAGTGGCCTTACAGAACATTGGTAATCGATTGTTTCATCCTTGTAATCGACTAGCATATGCACCTGATGCTTTTAATTCTTTTTCTCAGCTTGGTAATCGATTGGCCTTCTTGGTGCAATCGATTAGGTGATAAACAGAGGCTTCATAATCGATTAGTTTTGATGAGCTAATCGATTAGGTGTTTGACAGAACTTTAGTAATTGATTATAACAAGTCCTGTAATCGATTAGGCTTCATGTTTTTGCAGGTCTGATATTGTTTTCTCTATTTTTCTCTTTTAAGTGTTCTTTTATAAACACTTGTTCTCTTTGCCATGATTCTTCAATTGCTTTTTGATCTCTTTGTCATTATCAAAATTATGCAACCTGAAATACATATTCAAACACATTCTCCCCTTTTTAATGATGAAAAACAATGTTCATCTTATGAGGGTGTTAGTCCAAATAAAGTTTTCTCCCCCTTTCTTAAGGAGTTTGTGCATATGTTTTCTTGTTGCTCTGAAATTAAAGCCAGTTATTAACCATATAGAATTAAAGCCAAATTGAGAATCAATATATGTTAATCATTTGTTATTAATCCACTTGATGATTATTACTCTACTTGTTGATTGTTATTTGCTATTTTGGTTATAAAAGATGAACACTAATTCTAATTCTTCTCCCCCTTTGTAATCATCAAAAACACATATAGAGATATAAGAAAAGGAAAAGTTCATTCATTGATAAAGGAAATTACAGAAGCAAATTGTAGAATGGAAATTGCATGACAAAAGGAAACAAATATAACAAAACAAGAAGGATCTACTTATCCGAATCAAAGAAACGCATTTCAGAAATTTTGTTTGAAAGCTCCTCATAACGTTGCTCTATGAGCTCAAAATGCTATTGCTCGATCATTTGAAATTGTTGAAGAGTGTTGTCAATTCTTTCAAAATATTGATCGAGATAAGCATAGAGAGAGGTGAAAGGGTCAACGGGAGCAGATGGTTTGCCTTGTGTTTCTTGAGTTGCAGGAGGATGAGGGGCAGGATCATTGACTAGAGCTTCAAAGGGAATGTTGGCATGAATACCTTCCATCTTGGAGAGCCAAGCTCCATTGACATAGATGATACCCATCTTGGTGAGATGATGGGTGCCAATGCATGCCTTTGGAGGTATTTTCTCAGGAAGTTCTCCAGCAAGGTCAACACCAAAAGCTTTGAAAATTTTTGTGAGAAGAACGGCATATGGAAGCTTTTGTTGATCCTTGGCCTTGAGCATATGCAACTTCAACAGCTGAATCCAATTAATTTCTTTCTCATTTTGCATAGCCCACATCAAGAGTACATCATCTTCTTCAACCAAGGCATAATTACCACCACGAGGGACCAAGAGTTTAACCAAGAAGAAGTGAAGGAGGCGGTTATTGATAGTTAGATGGCCTACCAATTTGTGATTGCTCCAGGGACGGTCAGCTTTCCAATGGGATTGGTGAGCAGTGATGGCATTGAAGTCCCATTCATCCTCTGGATTTCCACTAGCAAACTCAGCATCGGAGAAGGGAAGTTGTGTGATCTCAGCTAGTTGGGCATTGGTGATCCTTAGAGTCATATTCTTGACTCTAGCCTCAAGTAATCCATCAACGAGCCTTAAATTGCAGAAAAAGACTCGCATGAGTTCCGGGTAGTATGCTTCCGGGAGTGAGTGAAGGTGAAGCTAGGATGGCCAAAGATTTTAGCATTGATGTAGTGAGGGGAGATGATATCCTTTTCAGAGAACTTTTGGATGAAGTTTTGGAGGTCTTTAGGATTGGTAAAGAACCTTGAAATATCAAGGGGGTTATTAGTTTGGGCAAGTGAGAACCTAGCTCTTTTCACATTCCTAGAGGAAGACATTGAGGTGAATGGAGAAGAAAAGATGAAGAGAGTAAGGGGTCTTTGGAAAATTTGAGAGATTGGAGGAAGGAGAGGTATTGGAGGTGTGAGGTAGAAGAGGTGAAGGAGGGGTTATTTATAGGGTAAAAATAGGGTTTAGAGATGAGAAATAGAGTTTAAAGAGGTGAGTGTGGATTGGGCCAACGATTTTCACTTAGATTCTATAGAAGTCACGTTTCGGATACACTCGTAATTGATTACGGGGTTACTCATAATCGATTACACCCTTTCAGAATTTGAATCGTCAGGTGTTCTAATCGATTGGGCTAGTTTGGTAATCGATTGCATTAAAAATAGAACCTTGGAAATCTATTAGAAGGAGTATGTAATCAATTATCTAGAAGACGAAGCCTCACTAATCAATTTGGCATGAATGTTAATCGATTATCTGAACACAGAGAGTTTCTAATCGATTAGCTGAGGTTATCTAATCGATTATGTGAAGGAAAGAATGATTCTAATCGATTGGATGAAGCTACCTAATCGATTATGACAGCCCAAAATTGCTTAAAAACACATGTTCTTCAGTCACAAGGCATCAAGGACTCAATTTTCATGGAATAAAGCATACTCATCTCATTATTCAGCCAATTTTTATTCATCAAATATATTACAAGTCAAAGAATCGTCAATCAATATTCAAACACAATTTGAAATATCTAATATTCCTAACTCTCTTCTTATATGTATGAATTGGTCCTTTGCAAGTGGTTTGGTGAAGATATCAGCTAATTACTTAGAGGTTTCAACATGTTCAAGCACACAATCACCCTTTAACACATGATCCCTAATGAAATGGTGTCTGATCTCAATATGTTTGGTTCTAGAATGCATCACAGGATTCATTGAAATGTTAATGGCACTTGTGTTATCACATTTTAGAGGCACATGGTCTAACACAACACCAAAATCTAGGAGCTGTTGTCTCATTCAAAGGATTTGAGCACAACAACTACCAGCTGCAACATATTCCGCCTCAGCTGTTGATAATGCAACACTCACTTGTTTCTTGCTATGCCAAGATACAAGAGAACTACCAAGCAAGTGACAAGTACCACTAGTGCTTTTCCTATCAAGTTTACATCCTGTAAAATCAGAGTCAGAATATCCAACAAGAGTGCATTCAACCCCTTGGGGTACCATAAACCAACATCTTAAGTTCCAACCAAATATTTCATTATTCTTTTTACAGCAGTAAGATGTGATTCTTTTGGGCATGCTTGGTATCTTGCACATATACAAACAACAAACATGATATCCGGTCTACTAGCAGTTAAGTAAAGTAAGGATCCAATCATACCTCTATATTTGGTGAGTTCTACATCCTTACCTTTCTTATCCTTATCCAAATAACATGAGGTGCCCATGGGTGTGGCAATTTCATTTGCCTTGTCCATGTTGAATTTCTTAAGTAACTCCTTGCAATATTTAGATTGACTAATGAATGTACCTTCTTTGGTTTGCTTAATTTGTAGCCCAAGGAAGAATGTAAGTTCTCCCATCATGGACATTTCAAATTCATCCTGTATTAACTTAGCAAACTCCTTGCAAAGTGATTCATTAGTAGCACCAAAAATGATATCATCTACATAAACTTGCACCAATAGTATGTCATTCTTCTTATGCTTAATGAATAATATTGTATCAACTTTTCCTCTTTCAAAATTGTTTTTCAAAAGAAATTTGCTCAGTCTTTCATACCAAGCTCTTGGAGCTTGTTTTAAACCATATAATGCTTTTCTTAGTTTGAAAACATGATTTGGAAATTGATAGTTTTCAAAACCAGGAGATTGATCAACATATACTTCTTCTTGAATATATCCATTTAAGAAAGCACTCTTGACATCCATTTGGTATAATTTAAAATCTTTACAACATGCAAAGGCTAACAATAATCTAATAGCTTCTATCCTAGCTACGGGTGCATACGTTTCTTCATAATCTATGCCTTCTTCTTGATTGTATCCTTTAGCTACTAGCCTAGCCGTGTTTCTAGTGATTGTACCATTTTCATCAAGTTTATTTTTAAACACCCATTTAGTACCTATTATTTGGTGATCATTGTGTTTTGGCACTAATTCCCAAACTTCATTTCTTTCAAATTGATTTAGCTCATCTTGCATGGCCAACATCCAATGTTCATCAATAATAGCTTCATCAATGGTTTTAGGTTCAATTTGAGATACAAACGCTAGATGATTGCAAGTATTGAAAGAGCGTCGGGTACTTACACCCTTTGTGATATCACCTATAATGTTGTCCAATGGATGGTCTTTTGAGGTGATCTATTCTTTTTGTTTAGTTTCCACACCTTGTGTTATGTCTCCTTCTTTGTTGTCTTCTTCTTTTTCATCCAAGTTCAATTCTTGGAAAGTGCCTACAAGATCATCAAATCTTCCTTTCTCAGGGAGTTATGGCTATTTTCATCAAATTTCACATGAATTGATTCCTTAATAGTGTTTGTTTGTTTGTTAAATACTGGATAAGATTTACTTGATGATGAATATCCAAGAAAGATTGCCTCATTAGCTTTAGCATCAAACTTTCCTAGATTATCCTTTCTATTGTTAAGTACAAAGCATTTGCATCCAAATATATGAAAATAGGAAATGTTTGGTTTTCTACCTTTGTAAAGTTCATAGGGAGTTTTCTTTAGAATAGGCCTTATCAAACATCTATTCATCACGTGACAAGCGGTATTTACCACATTGGCCTAAAATATATTTCGCAATGTTATTTTCATTTAACATGGTTCTTGCAAGCTCCACCAAAGATCTATTTTTCCTTTCAACCACTCCATTCTGTTGTGGAGTTCTAGGAGCTAAAAATTGTGTTCAATACCATGTTTTTCATAAAACTTTTCAAAAGATCGGTTTTCAAATTCTCCCCCATGATTGGTTCTAATGGATGCAATCTTTGAATTTTGTTCATTTTGGATAACCTTAGCTAGTTTCTTAAATGCATGGTAAGCTTCATTTTTGTAAGCAAGAAACAAGGTCCATGTATATCTTGAATAGTCATCTACAATTACTAGACCATAGTAATTACCACCAAAGCTTTTGATTTTGGAAGGTCCAAATAGATCCATGTGCAAAAGTTATAAAGGCCTTTGAGTAGGAACAATGTTTTTAGCTTGAAAAGATACCTTTACTTGTTTTCCATTTTGACATACATCAAAAAATTTATTTTCAAATTTGAGCTTTAGCAAACCAATTACTAATTCTTTAGAAACAAGTTTGTTTAGATGGTCTACATGTATATGTGCTATTATTCTATGCCATAACCATGATTCATCCTCTCTAGTCATGAAGCATTACACATCATTTGAAGATAAACTGTCAACATCAATCATGTAAATATTATCAATTCTTTTACCAACAAACTTAACTTTCTTATTTAGCTTATTTTCAATTATGCAACAATTAGATTCAAATAATACTCTATATCCTTTATCACATAATTGACTTATGCTAAGCAAGTTATGTTTGAGTCTTTCAACATATAATACATCACTAATTAAAGTAGAGGAATCTTTACCAATGTTTCTAATACCAAGTATTTTTCCTTTGGTATTATCCCCATAAGTGACGCTTCCTTTTCTTTTGGGAGTTAATGTTGTGAATTTGCTCATATCTCCCGTCATGTGCTTTGAACACCCACTATCCAAGAACCGATGGGTGTTGCTTGCCTTGAAGCATACCTACAAAACAAAATTAGTTTAGAGAACTTGGTACCCATTTTATGTTGGGTCCTTTTTGGTTAGCTTGTGGTAATGTCCCTTTGGGAACCCACACCTTTCTTACCACTTTTGGTCCAAGCTTTCTAATATGGCAATTTAAAGCATTATGTCCTTTACCACCACAATGATTGCATTTAGTGAATGGTGATGAAGATTTTTTAGGTGGTACAAAGAAGTTTTTGTAATGCTTTTCCTTTTTAGTAGAATTGTATCCTAATCTGGTTTTGTCAAACATACACCTTTGATTTCTAAGTAATACATTCAAATTATCTCTACCATTTGTAAACTTTTCTAAGGTTTTATTTAAGTCCAAAACCTTAATTTCTAGGATGTCATATTTCTTTACAAAATCACAAGGTTTATTCTTGGAGCATGCTTGAACATTTGCTAATTCCTCTTTCAAACATTCATTTTCTTTGCCAAGTTCTACAAGATGCATTTCAAGACTATCAATAGTTTTCCTAGATAACTTGTATTTGTTTGAGATTTTAACAAACTTGTCATACAATTCCTCAAATGCATCTAGCAATTCATTTCTATCTAAGTCAAGGAGACTTACCTCATCATCTTCATCTTGATGATTAGCCATGAAACATAGATTGGCTTCCTCGTTTTTGGATTTGTCTGAGCTACTTATCTCATTTTCATACCAAGTAATATAAGCTCTTCTTCTTCCTTTTTTCTTTTTATTCTTCTTTATGAGATTTGGACAATCCACCTTGAAGTGTCCTTCCTTACCACACTCAAAGCAATTTGGTGAGGAATATTTTTCATTTGAAATTGGTTTCTTACCTTGAGGTTTGAAGCTCTTTTGGAAGCGTTTGTTTCTTATAAACTTTCTGAAACGCTTCACAAATAGTCCAAACTCTTTTTCTTCATCAAGCTCACTACCAGATTCTTCTTTATTGATAGAAATAGCCTTGAGAGCTAGACCTTTCTTCTTGGAAGATTTTTCTTCCTCTTCCGCCATCCTTAATTCTTTCAACTCTTGTTCCTGTTCTTGTAACTTACCGAATAGTGTAGCAAGAGACATTTCATTGATGCTAGGAGATTGTTTGATGGCGATGACTAGAGGTTTCCATTCCCTGGTGAGAGTTTTTAACACTTTATGAATAAGTTCTTTGTTAGTGTAAGTCTTGCCAAGAGTAATGAGATGATTTATAATAAGGGTGAACCTCTTTTGCATATCAACAATTGTTTCTCCAGAATTTAATCTAAAGCTTTCATACTAACTAGTTAAGGTACTAATCTTAGAGTCTTTGACATCACTTGTACGTTCATGGGTTATTTGTAAGGTATCCCATATATCCTTGGCAGATTTACATGTAACTACTCTAAAGAATTCATCAGGCCTAAAGCTAAAGTGATTAGATTTTTGGCTTTATAGTTATATTGGACTTTCTTTTCTTCTTCACTAATCCAATCATCCATCAATTTTTCTACTTGTTTACCATCTACAATATACATGGGTATAAAAGGACCATTTTCAATTGCATTCCAAACTTTAAGATCAATAGATTGTATAAAAGGACCATTTTTAATTGCAAACCAATTTAACGAGTTCCACCAACTCGATGTACGTCTCGCCTTCAAGCAACCCACTTGAAAGATTTCCACTATTGAAGTTTAGAGATACAAGCTATGAGCAATTGCAGCTTCCTAGTGTCCCACACTCAAGAACTCAATCCTCACTAGCATAAGGACAACCCACCCAATCTCTCAAACTCTCAATACCCAAAGGTTGAACCCAACCTTTGTGACCACTCAACCTAGAGTGTATAAACATGGTGTTTTGATGTTTGGTTTTACAATCAATAAACTCTCTCAATAGAGTAGATGAACAAATGAAGGCTCACACAATTTCTAACTCTCACAAGAGAGGATTTACAAATATAAGCTCTAAGTTTTATAAAATGAAACTAAACAAAGAAATAGAATCACAAGACTCAAGATTTGATTTCCCTTTGATGGATTTTGAAACTCTTAGTAGCTTGAAGGAGTCTTGCATTTATAGGCCTTGGAGAGGTGCCCTAAAGTCTTCAGAGCTGTTGCACAGCATGGGCATTCAAGTTAGAATGGAGAAGTGAGCTGGTTTCCCACTTAAAAATGCTTTTCCCCAAATTCTGGCACTAGTGTAATCGATTAGGCCTCGAGCTATAATCGATTATACTTTGAATTTTTTAGTGTAATTGAGCAGATAATCGATTAGACTTTACCATGTAATCAATTAGCCAAGAGACAGAACCTTGCTAATTGATTTTTCTTCACTCTGTAATTGATTGTGAGTGGCACCTGATGCATTTAATTGTGTTACACAGCATGGTAATCGATTATGACTCATGTGCAATCGATTATTGTACAAACAGAAACTCTAAAGTCGATTAGTTCTTCAACGGTAATTGATTAGTGGCCTTACAGAACATTGGTAATCGATTGTTTCATCCTTGTAATCGATTAGCATATGCACCTGATGCTTTTAATTCTTTTTCTCAACTTGGTAATCGATTGGCCTCCTTGGTGCAATCGATTAGGTGAAAAATAGAGGCTTCATAATCGATTAGTTTTGATGAGCTAATCGATTAGGTGTTTGATAGAACTTCAGTAGTCGATTATAACAAGTCCTGTAATCGATTAGGCTTTGTGTTTTTGCAAGTCTGATGATGTTTTCTCTATTTTTCTCTTTTAATTGTTCTTTTATAAACAGTTGTTCTTTTTGGCATGATTCTTCAATTGCTTTTTGATCTCTTTGTCATTATCAAAATTGTGCAACCTGAAATACATATTCAAACACATAGGTTTCCCCTTATCTCAATTATTTATCGTCAGGTTGTTAGGTCCTGCTTGTTTTTCGGACATTGTGTGTTATTTTCTTATTTATTCAGAAAATATAATGGTTATATTTCGGCTTAAGTAATGTTCAGCTTGAAAGGCAATGATATATTGGATTTTAAAAGTGGTAAATGAAATAGTAGAAATATTAGACAGTGTCGCTTTAATTTAAGAAAGTACTCGTCTGTTAATAATAATAATACTAATAATAGTAATAATGCTAGTAATGAGAGTGGTAGTTTTAATAATAACAATATCAATAATTATAAGGCGGCAGGGCCGACCATGATATCCGATAACATAAATGACAAAATTAAATAAGAAAAATACTAAGAGCGGCGGCAAGGTCAACCATTATGCTCAATAATATAGTAACATTAACGAAGAAAATATCCAAGATCGATGGCAAAGCTAACCATTAAGCTCAATAATACAATAACATGAATTAATAAAGAAAATGTTTACGAGTGGCGGCAGAGCCAGCCATTATGCTCAATAATATAGTAATAATAATAATAACAATAATGATAGTGATAATAAATTTAATATTACTTCGTTTATCATTTGTTGTGAGTGTCCAATTAAATTTATAAGCCTCGTAATTTTATCTCATCTTTCAAGGAATCAATAAAAGACAAGTCGCAATTGGTAAAATGTCTTCTAGTCGTACGATTATTGAGGCATGCATTATGAGATATTATAAAATACTAATTAATTTATTTTCATTTTTAATATCACGAAATTGTTATCGGTTACCAAAACTTATATGATTTGGAATCCGACCGTCGGATCGTGTCGAAACTTAAAAATATGATCATCGGATACTAGATTAACATAACGGAACAATTCTAAGACACAATTAACTGAAAAGAGTCTCCTCTTACCTCACGGTAGCTCACAGATTTGAGGAAGAAAAAGAGAGGGCTCACCGAGATTTTGTCAAACATCTCCGATCGTCCACCGGTAAACGTTAATAACTCCTGATACTAGTGAAACACACATGCATGGTTAAAAATAAATGGAGACAGCCATAGGTTTCACCTCTAAATGACAAGGAGGAGATCATTTAATTTCAAAATGAATGCTGATTTTGAGTTAAGAAAACCAAGAAAAGATTTAAGAGGAAGAATTGTCAAAACCCACCTTGGAGGAGCTTGAGTGGCTTACCGTTTAGAAACTCTTTGGGCAAGAGGATAAAGTTGGTTTTAGGAGTCTACTTGCATGCAAGAAAATTAAGAAAGAGTGGTTGTTTTGGATATGGCCTGGTCATGGTTAGAAGAGAAGAAATGAGGGGAAGTAAAAATTTTAGAAGTATGGAAGGTGATAGGTGGAGGGTGGTCGTGCTTTTGGTGGTTAAGGGTGGTTGGTTATGGTGGTAATTGATGAGGAGAATGGTTGCTAGAGTTTTAGAGAATTAGATGAAAAGAATTATGGATTGGTTTGGTTGTGAATGAATAATGAAAGGAGTGAAGGAATGTTGAATTCATTTTAGGCAAGGAATATGTCATCATGAGTTTGTTTAACATTAATTGCTAAGTGGTGGGCAGCTGGTGGGTGAAGTGGCTGTGTGAAGGAGCTGGCCTCTCCTGAAGGTGACACCTGTCCCAGGAGGTGGCAGGTGGTGGTGGTTGACTGGAAACTAGTGGCCAGAAAATTAAATTGTTACCCAATGGTTTTAGGCGTGCAGGATTTTTAGGAACCTAAATAAAGGGTGTTAAAATAAATACATGATAATTCATCAGAGAAAAATATCAAAAAATTAACAACACAAAACTTATAGACCTTTTTTTCTCTTTGATTTGATACATCATTTATGACAATCCAATATAGGTAGCCCGAGATATGATCGAAATGAGACAGGATGCTCTATTCGTTCTCGAATCAGGTAGGGCTGTAAAGATAAATTTGTAGTAATTTTTACTTTGAGAATTAGCCTTCATATCCTTCATAATACTTGTAGAGTTCTTTAGTACGGATCCACAGCAAAAAGAATGAAGTTATTCTAATAAAGGAATAGGGTTATACGCCTATGTTTCTAGAACCAGTCAACATAGTGACGTGATGAACAGAGGTTGGCAAAGATCCTAAAAACTGTACTAATCTGGGAGGATTTAGATTTCAAGGTATTCATGGAAAATGTATATAATTTTGGTATAGATATTTTTGACACTAATTTTCTATGAATCAAAGGTCGTACGAGGAAGTTATGAATTTTTAAGTGAAGCATGCACAGAGTAAAAACACGAATGACATGGTTTTAAAATGAATTTACTTAATCCTTGAATTTGAGCATGACAGAGTAAGAATTTAGGGTCGAGATCAGAAATAGGGATTGAAGATCTCTTCAAAACAAAGTGAATGAGACTAGAATCGTTCCAATCAAGTATTGTTTGAGAAAGTTAGGCTCGAAATGCCAAGGATGCACAGATTGAATTTCTAAAGAAACAAGGTAGCATGGAAATGAGGGTGATAGAGTCCGAATCAAGCTTGGCCTCTTCAGGAAACATACCAAAAACGTCAAAACAAGTCACCAGGGACTGACTGTGTCACCATCGGATATTCCAAGGTATATACACGATCAAATGTAGGTGACATCGAAGACTCTGATTGGTCTAATTAGACCTAATCAGTTATCCTCAATCCACTACAGGGAAACCCTACTGTGACTAACCTCCTTTACAAAGTCACTAGTCTCAGGTCGAGTTACCAGAAAAGTTTGACAACTGGGCCCCACAGTATAGCATTAGAAAAGCCCTTAATATTTTATTATTAAAATATTATTATACATTATAATTTAATTAAAAACTTAATAAAATACTATTTTAATATTATATATATTTATATATAATTTTGAATAATTATAATTATTATTATAATTATATATTTTAATTATATCTTCACTAATTTCTCCTAATTACCCAATTAATCTACACCTAGTTTACTAAAGGAATATCCTAAACAATTAATCATAATTTAACAAGATAATTTAGTGATAAATAATTAATTATCAACATCTACAATATTTTACTAATGCTCACACTCACTCATTTCTTACTCTTCTCTATCATTGCTTATACATTTCCCTTTCTCTAGTACTTTTTACTATTCTCATAAATCTCCATTATCCTACCACACCTTCCCTCTTACTCCTATTTAGCTATTTGCTAGTACTTTGAACACTCATTTCCTCATCATTTCTAATTTCTCATAGTCACTCGGGATCAGGCCGAAGCCTTAACTTCCACTAAAATACTTATTAGAACACTCTCAGAGATCCTGAGAGTCGAGACCCTTATTCTAAAAACTAGGGCTGTTACAATAAATACTACACTTTTTCAATCAATAATTATCCAATAACTGTTATAAATACTAAACCACATCCAACAATACTTTCCAAGTGCACTAACAAAGTCAATACATTCATGAAACCATCTATGTCACTTTGTCACCATTTCTTACTTCAAGAAGCAATTAAGGCTTATTAATAACTTCATGTTTCATACCAACAATCACCAAATCAATTTTAAAACACCACTCAAAGTCTCATAATTATTCTAAAGCCATTTATAAACCATTCAAACTCTAAAATAAAATTTTCCTGTTAACTTAAAGTAACTTTCCAATTCCAATTTTTGCATTTAATGCAACCTAACATCAAACCACTTCTTTTAACAACATTTAATTCAATTCCAACAACTAATTCAAGTCAATTTCAAGCCGCTAACAATATTCTAACAACAAACAACAAATCCCAATGGCCATCTTGCCTAGGGTTTGGTTCCACATGCATTTATTTATCAAAACAACTCCTAATATTCCATTATAATGCTTCAACAACCTTAAAACAACAACTAGAAACCATTAAATGTCAAAAACACCAACCCTTTTTCCAAGCTATAACCAAAAATGAAAATGGAAGATGGGAGAAGAAGATAAGAGTAGATATGCTTCAATACTCCATTAAAGCTTCATGAATCATGGATTAGATATTGATTTTACAAGAGAATGGAGTAAGAGAGGTGTGGTTTGGTTTTTGGCCAAGTGAAGGAGGAAGAAGTTAAAAAAAAATGAGATTAGTGGAAGAGGAGAAGAAGTTCATGGAAATAGGGAAAGCGGAAGTGGGAAAGTGGAAAATTTGGGTTATTACCCAATGGTTAATGCTTTCACTTTTTTCTTTTACTCATAAGTCAACCAAACCCCTTTATCCAATGGGCAAAAGAGAGTGTAAAGAGAGAGAAAGGATGCCATGACAATATCAGGAGGAGAAATGGGATTTTTCATTTTTCTTAAATTTTATTTCGTTTGTAATCTCGCCATTTATTAATATACTTCGTGCACGAATACATATCTTCTCAACACCAAAAATTATTTTGAACATACCATCACAACCACAATAAATTCCTTATTATTTTAGACCCATCAAATGCCCAAAATTACTTAATGGGTCCCATACCTTCTGTTAAATCGTCGAGTTTTAGTAAATTCTAATTTACCGCTAAATCACAATTAATACATAATTAATTTTCCTATATGTTTTAGACATCAAATAATTAATTACTATTATCTAATAATTCATTTTCTAGATTTTTGGGATGTTATAATCCACCCCTCTTAAAAGAAATTTCATCTCTGAAATTCAACATACCTGATTCAAATATATCCGAATAACATTTTCGCATCTCATCCTCACGTTCCCAAGCAATAGCACTTTCATTTTCATGTCTCCAAGCCACTTGTACAAGTGAAACTAACTTGTTCCGCAATCTCTTGACAGAACGTCCAACAATCTTAGCCGAGACAGGTGTGACAGTCAGATCATCTCTGACTTCCACGTCATTAACACTGAGTACATATGACGGGTCAAGTACATATTTTCTCAACTGAGAAACATGGAACATGTTTGAAGATTTGCCAAGTAAGGGGGTAAAGCCATGCGATAAGCAACTTCACCAATTTGCTCAAGGATCTCATAGAGGCCAATAAATCTAGGACTTAACTTTCTACTCTTCAAAGCCCTATCAACACCTTTATCACAGGAAACCTGTAGAAGTACATGGTCACCAAGTTGAAACTCAAGTGGCTTCCTCCTCTTATCATAATAGCTCTTCTATCGGTCTTGAGCAATTTTCATCTTCTCTTGGATCATCTTGATTTCTTCAGTGGTCTTCTCAACAATTTCAGGCCCTAAGGTAAGGTTCTCACCAACCTCTGGCTAACACAAAGGAGTCCTACACTTCCTTCTATACAATGCCTCATATGGTGTCATACCAATGCTAGAATGGAAATTGTTATTATAAGTGAATTAAATCAGAGGCAAATACTTCTCCCATAAACCATCATGCTCCAAAACACATGCGCGTAACAAGTCCTCAAGACTCTAAATAGTTCTCTCAGATTGGGAGGTGAAACGTGGGTCTTTATCTGAAACAATACTAGATGGCACTCCATTGAGTCTCACTATCTCCTAGATGTACAACTGTGCCAAATTCTGTAAGGAACTCTTCATACTAATCGGTATGAATTGCGCACTTTTTGTCAAATGATCCACAATCACCCAAATTCCATCACAGTTAGATCTTGTCTTTGGCAAACCAGACATAAAGTCTATAGCAATAACATCCCACTTTCAAACTGGAATATCAAGAGGTCTCAAAGCACCTGAAGGTCTTTAATGTTCTACTTTCGCCTTGTGACATACAAGACATAAAGCCACATAATTATCAATATCCCATTTCAATCCGGGCCACCAAAAATTCACTACAACATTTTGTGGTTTAGACCACGCTTAAAGGTCCATAGCTTAAAAAGTATGGCCTTATCAATAAAAAGACCACAATTTTCTAGTTGTAGCTACAAATATATTAAATTCCGCTTAACCCAACAAATAGCTCACAAAACCATGGCCTATTAGAAAATTAGCCACGCTTCAGGAACTATGGCTTATTGTATTACATAAAATTGTGGCTTATTCTTGAAAAGGCCATATATATGAAGCTATAAGGCCACACATTTAAACTGGCCTTTATATAAAATGGCCATATTTTTTAAGTTATTAGGCAACGTTTTATAAACCGTGGCATAAAAATAATATGCATAAACTAGAGAATTGTGGTCTATTGTAACTCATTAATCCATGCTTCTAACATATGCAAACAGGCCCAAAATTTTTATGTAAAATGTTATTCCCTTTTACACCCTCCATCTTTGTCCCTCTTCACATGCTAGTTTCTTTTTCCCTCTCATACTTTCAATCCATTTTCCTCTCACAGTCCTTATTCCTGATCACGGTCATGCTCATGCTCATTTCCTTTCCCTTTCCCACTCTCTTTTATGCTCATTTCCTGTCTCCCTTTCGATCATTTTCCCTTCTAGTCTCAATCTCTTTCCCATTCAGTCTTAACCTCTTTCCTCTCACTCTGTCTTACTTGATCCACTATCTAACTCTATCTCGGTCCTAAATCTTGCATTCCCCTTCTCACTCAAACCCTAATCTTTGGACCAACCATTCACCATGTGCTAGGGCAAGGTTTTCTTTCCAACCGCAATCCATTATCGTAAAAAGTGGCCGAAGTAACAGTGTCTATTATTCTTCAAATAACTCCCAAAATAGGCATGGCGTTATGGCGGCTAAGGTAATCCATGGAGGACATAGTAGCGCCATAGGTCTTTTTCAAGTTTGGGCCTTGTTAGGTCGAGTCGTGTCAACTTAAGACCTAAAAAAGTTAGGTTTTCCTCTTCTGCTTGAGTGCCCTTCCCAGTTTCGAAGTTGCCTTTTTCTCCATCGATACTCTTTGGCCCCTTGCGTTCATCACTGTTAAAGTAGACGGGGTCCTTCGACGACTCTCTTCGGTGAGGTAAAGTAGCCGTGACGACCTTGAAGTCTCCGTTAACTACTCTAGTGATTATTCTGACATTATTCTCCTATGTTTCTTCCAAAAAACAAAGTAATCTAACAGGTTCTTCTTCTTTAGTGTCTCATCTATGTTCTTCTCTGGTTCCTTAATGTTTTCTTCTACTGTTTTCTAATGTTATACTATACTTTGTTTTTTTTATCATTATATTATATTGTTTATTAATGTTATATTAGACTATGTTTTTTCTTCATTTACCCTTATCTCTATTTTTTTACAGTTAAATTATATTTTATTTTTTAATGTTTTCTACTACTATTTTTTCTATTTTATTGTTCTGATTTTTATATATATGAGTGTTCTATTTCTACCGGCTATTAATCTTTGATAGCAGCACGAAGGTTTAAAGTTAAATATAAATATTCAACATCAAGGTTTTGATGTAATTACTTTCATCCTCATGGAAGTCAATGTAATATGTGTATATGTAAAATGTAATACAAATACAATTTCCAAACCATCAGAATTCTGCAAATGAGATTTTTTAAATTTGTTGTCAGCTTTAAGAATTTAAAATGACGTGGTTTTTTATGTACTCTTGGTGATCAACTAATCATTGTTGAATTAGTTTGATATCTTATGCAAAAAATGGTTTCTACAGAAGATTGGTCATGAAGGTTGTGCCTTAACTGCATAAGTTTGGATTAGTTTTCAATTTTAATAGCACTAGAGTTTCAAGATATCCAACAGAATTTGATTTTGTTCCTCTGAATAATTTTCCAGGTCTTAATAATTTTTTGATGGCATATGATGATAAATCAACCTATGCCTTGTGATATTCTCCTTTGTAGTTGGTCCAGACAATGAACCTATCACATTTTCTGGGAAAACTATGTTATCCCTCTGAATTCTTTTTCACTGTTTGTCAACCATAATTATAAATGCATATATTTTCATGGAAATGCCTATTAAGATTGACAATGAAATTTTGCATGAATCTCCATATTTCATGATGCTACATATATAAGCAAATTTTATGATAGAGTCCATAATACTGATGTGTAAAAAATGAAACTTATGGGTATGCCCTTAAAACTTTAATAGATGCTAGCATAATCTACTTTTCAAAGTTGGAAACATTTGACAAGTCTTGATCTAATCACTGGCCTATTATAAACCTTGTTCAATAGAAAGTATTCATAGAATTATAGTATGTATGACAAGTCTTGATCTAATCACTAGCATATATTTTAGGGGAAGATTGTTCCTCCAAGAGGACCTAATAATTTTGGATGGGATCCAATTTTTCAACTTGATGGCTTTGAATAAACGTATTTCTATCCCTTCATGACATGTTATGTTCTATTTTTTGTTTTACTGATATATTGATTTACTACTTTCATTTTATTTATGTAGAGATGCCAAAGGAAGAAAAGAATAAATATAACTTTTTTTATTATATTACTGCTATAGTTAGGATCAATTACTGCTATAACATTTTTCTTTTATTATTATTCAGGTTATCTTATGTATTAAATTTAAAAATAACATGCAGATGAAATGCCTCACTTGCTTAATGAGAAGGATTATCTGCTAAAGTATAAATTTGATCTAAAAAGTGTAATTTTATAAGCAAAAGCTAGGCCCTATGCTTTGTTTAAAGGGTATGATATATGTCTTTCAACTCATGTTCAAACTCTTGCTAAAATACTAATTGCCATTGTCAGGTCCACAGGTGGTACTAGCTTTTCTAATAATGAAATTTAAATTTAAGCAAACCTTAAAGAGTGCTACATCAGGTACTTCTCGTAGACATGTATAATTTGTTAAAAGCATAAAGCATCTGGACCCAAGTAATTATTGCCACATTGGGTAAATGTGTTTAAGAATGAATAGCTTTCATCAGATTTTCTATAATGTGTCCCAGACACATTTTAACAATCATTAAATTTTGCTTTCTAATGTTAATTTTAATTCATTTATTATGTGAAAGTGCAACTAATATTTTTTAATGAATTTTTTTTGAAAAATTTAGAATGTAAGTCATTTTTTATTGTTTATTGTATGAAACTATGCATCACTATTATTTTTTTTTAGTCTAGAATGCTTGATAGATGTGACAAATAAGATCATCTTAATAAGGTTTCCATTATGTTGTTTTTTTACATATATAATATTTATTTAGAAAAAAATTAAACATTTATGTAAAGGGGCCAAATACCAGCTTATATGGTAAGATAGATAGTTATTGAGTCAATAATGGTCTTTGGTTTCTATGAAAGATACTCCATATTTATGATGTAAGAACGTTACTTTTTTTGAATTTCTACTGTAAGATTTTATGTCAATAGCACAAGTGGATACCAAAGGAAGGGTCTGCAGCTTACCTGTAAAAGATCATATTTGAAAATCACTATGTTATCCTGGTGGGTCTGTAACACCCTAAATTTTGGAAGAAAATGAATTTATCGAATAATGATGATTTATTATTGATGGTCCAATAACTACGGGAAAATTAATTAGACACTAGAGGTGAATTGTCGGTAAATTAATATTTATCGGAATCAGATGATTTAATGGATGATGTGGGACCCAGTAAGCTAAATTAAATACTGGATGGGTCTAGGATACTTAGAAAATTATTATGGTTATAGTGGTATAGTTAAAATAATTTTTGGGGTTAAGGAAATAGTTGTTTGGACACGACGTAAGTTATAAAATGGGAAAAACACAAGTCAATTGGGATTAAAAGAAAATGCAAATTCCCATTTCCTCTTCCCCATTCAACCGTAGCAATCCCCTCTCTTTTCTAACATCTTTTACCCATTGGACAATGGGGATTTATTACCCAATGGTAAAAGCAAATGAAGACACTCTTTTACCCAATAGGCAATGACCAATTTTGCTCAATTTCTTTCTCTTTCCCTCTACATTTTCGATGGCTTCTTCTTATCTCCAACTTCATTCATTTTCTTCTCCTTCTTCACCCATCCTCTTCCCCTAAATTGTGACCACCCTTCTCACTTATCTTTTTGCCAAAATCAAAGATTAAGCATGGATTTATGGAGCATTTATGGGATATGGAAGCTTATGTTGGGTCATCTTCTTCCTCCCACTCTTATTTTCATTTTAACTTGGAGCTTGGATGAGAGGTAAGATTTTGAATCCATTTTTCCCAATTATTGATTTTTATAATGCTTAGGTTTGAAATATGGACATTAGGCTTAATGGGTGTTAATGAAAATGTAGAAACCCTAAGCTTGAATATTTGAGAAATGATTTTGATTCTGGTTTTGTGAATATATGAGAATGAGGTTATTGAGTTTATGAGGATTCTAGGAAAATGGTGGATGTTGAATGTTATTGGAAAAATTTTAGAGAAACCCTAAGTATGATAATTTAAGGAATTGAGTTTGAGAACGATTGTGTGATATTGTAGTTGGGTGTTGTTGTAACATCCCGGATATTTTAGAAAAATTTTATGTAGTGGAAAATATTAATAATTGTTTTAGGGATTTATTTTATATTTTTATGAATTGTTGGACAATTATAAATGATTAAATATTGTAAATGTAAATAAATTTATTTGATTGGTTAATAATAAATGAGGTGTGATTAGAAGAAGAGAAAAGTTTAGTTAAAACGTTTAATGAAATGGTAATGGGAATGGGGAAGTGACCGGTTGGGGAAGTTATCGGTTGCCCCTGAGCCTTGAATAAAGGTGATTTCTCTCTCTTCCCTCATTCACTCACATTCACGCGAACCACTTCTTCTTCTTCCTACTTCAGTTTTTGTTCTTCTTCTTCTTCCTCTATCGCTGCGAGTTGCATATTTTGAGGGGAGGTCCTGTTCGCATTAAAACCGTGTGATAAGCCCATTTCCGTGACTGTGGTCTCAAGGTGAGTCCATTGATTCGTTTACATTTGTGTTACCTTGCCCCTTTCGTTTTCTCTGTTAACCGAGTGGCCATGCATGGCTGTGTACGGGTCTGTTCTCCACTTCTTTGTTGAGTGTGAGCTCGAAAATGGTCCTTAGAGCTGAGGATGGTGTAAAGCTAACAGGTTTTGCATTCCGACCCCGTAGGTAGCAGATCGAACACCAAAGGGTGATTGACAGAGCTGGTGCTGGATTCGGAAGTGAAATAGTGAACCAGTGCTTAGAGGACGTAATCGGCACCAAGAGCAGATTATCAAAACTTGGAACCGAGGTAAGGGGATGTTCGAGTTATAATTAATTAGAATAGGACATGTTGTGAGTCCGAGTCATTGAACTGATTGTGAAAACGGTAAGAAGATATTAATGAATGAAAATTGTGTGTATGCATGTGAGTATGGACACCGATCAGTTGAGGATCGTGTGGGTGGGTGGCTTAAGATGATTTTGAAATATTTGATGCTGTGATAATCGGTGTAGTGGCAATGTGATACCGGGCTTGACAAGCAGGTCGCCCGTGTGATGAGTATGTGATGTTGTTAATGGCCACTTATGATATGATATGAGAAATATGAATTGTATGTATGATTGTGTGGTGTGGGACGGCCGACGCTATGTATAGCCCCTCATTTCCGGCTCCCGTGGTTTTTGTGCCCAGTTGAGCTACCCAGTGGTCAAGCAGGACCCGGTGGTCGAGGTGGAGAGTCAAGCAGGACTCGGTGAACCAAGCAGGGTTCACGGGGTGTCAAGTAGGACCCCCAGCTGAAGGCCGATCCTTTAGTATCCGGATACTAGGCGTCAATTTTGTATGAGAGTCAGTGGTGACAATTGAATTATTAGTTGTGATTAATTATATTTACCGGGTGCAACTTTAAGTATTTGCCGAGTGCAATTTGTTATATTTGCTGAATGAGTTGATATATTTGCCGAGTACAATTTGATATATTTGTTGAGTATGATTTGCTATATTTGCCCAGTTCAATTTGTTATATTTGCTAAGTATGACTTGATAATTTGCCGAGTGCAATTTGTTATATTTACCGAATGAATTAATATACTTGCCGAGTGTGAGTTATTTGCCGAGTGTGACTTTCAATTTGATAATAAAGTAATCGAACGGAGTTTATATACATGTAAATTGCTAATTTCTGTTCTAAATTAATTATGATGCCAAACACTCACAGTGATTTTGAATGAATTGTGTAATATATATATATGTATAATGAGTTTTTCGAGTGTGTGATGCTACATGTTGTGCGTTGAACTAAGTTTGAATTGGTATGCTAATTAATCGGATGTGAAGTTACGTTGTTATATGATTGGTATTAATTTTCACGAGTGTTTGTTGTAGCAAAGTCGATTACTGGGTGAATCTTGCTGAGCGGATTTATTCTTGTCCGAGCGAGGGCTGGTTGATTTCGTGTCTATTTCGTTCCAGTGTGTACCCCTCGTCCCTTTCCGAGTGAAGAATAACCAAGAAATCCACTTCCGAGCAGAAGGTTAGGGTGTCTCCGAGTAAGCTGTGGCCGAGAGAGTTATTTCCGAGTGAAGAAAGGTTAGAGTGCTTCCGAGTGAAGGTGAGAATATTTTTGAGTGAGTTATGCCCGAGAGAGCCTCTTCCAAGTACAGTAAGGTTAGGGCATTTTTCGAGTGATACATGATCGAGAGAACCTTTGTTGAGTGAAGGTTAAGCTATGCTCGAGGGAGAGATGACCGAGTGGACCCTTTTGTCGAGTGAAACCCCGACTTGTGAGTTTTCCTGGTAAGTCTGGTTCGCCCAAGTAGCATCCGCTCAAGCGAGTCGGAACTCGCTTAAGCGACTTCCTCGGATTTCGCCTAAGCGCACCAGGGTCTCTGTTATTTCGTATACCGTTATGGGCAAACTATTTAATGATCCAGTTATAGATTATTTAATCTCACCCTTTGGTTTTCTGTGTTTCGAGTCTTGATGTAGTTGTGGTAGTGTTTTGAGATCATCTCGAACGCGAAAAATTTACTCGTATTTTTATTGTTTAATTATTTAGATTACATCGGGATTCGAGTCAGGAAAATCTAGGGTGTTTTAGGGTCAACGCTGATGGTTTGCCACCTAAAGAAGAAAGCCTTAGCTGATGATGGTAGCTATATAGAGAGTCTCCCCTTATGGTTTCATCAAAATTCCCCTACAACTGCCATTGATGAAGATGAATAGCTAGAGTTACATGTTGATTTGAAAATATCAAATATACCTTCATATAGAAAAGAATTAGATAAAAGTCAAGATGGGTCTTCAAGAGTAACATTAATAATTCTTATATTTTAATGTAACTTTCATTTTATGATAATGCTAATATATAGGAAGTTTAGACAATATATGCATCTGGTGTTGTGTATGAGATTGAATATTTGAAATATTAACTAAATTGAGAATAGTAGTAAAATTTTGTATTTATCTTTTAATGTCATTGAAATTGCTCTGTCAGAAAACCCTGGCCTTTAATGTGAGGCCACATTTGTAAAATTACGGTTTTAACTATAACATAAATATGGCTTAAGGACTAGTTCAAAAATGGTGGCCTTTAATGTGAGGCCACATTTGTAAAACTATGGTCTTAACTATAAAAAAATGGTCTAAGGAATAGTTTAACAAACTGTGGCCTTTAATATATGGCCACATTTGAGAAACTACGGCCAAAAAATAATGCAAGTAACCGTGACTTTAAACTAATGTAAAAAACTGCATCCTTTTCAAATGCCTGAGGCCACGATTTTGAAAATAGTGTGGTTGAAGGTAGAAAACCGTGGCCTTTTGTTTTAGACCACAGTCACCTAGACCATGACACGGAAAGCGTGGCCAAACCATGGCCTAAACTAAAGGCTACGGTTTTTTCACTTTAGACGATATTTTTTTAGTTGTGGCCTAAATTACAAAATGTTGTAGTGATTCTTTTTCACATATTGGTACATTTTGTTTGCGCCAGGATGGATACTAAAGATGCTTTTGTGAGCCTCTTCAAGTACAGTGCTCCTTAAATCACCAAAGGAAGGTACATACACAACCCTTCACACGCCATATGCCATCAATGCTTTCAACAAGGAATGGATTCATTCCACTTTCTGAGATTTCTTCATCTCATCTAGATAGTCATCATCTACTTGTTTTCTCTTCACAAGATCCAAAAATTCATTACATATCTTCAAAGTAGCAAAGCACACCTTCTTTGAGGTTTGGATTTCTATCTCGACATTCAAATTATGAAACTCTTCAATCAATTCAAGCTCTTCGACACATGCAAGGATTTCCTGGTAAGAGCATCCGCAACCACATTCGCCTTTCTTAGATGATACTTCAACTCAAAATCATAGTCCTTCAAGAACTCCATCCATCTCCTTTGGTGCATATTTAGTTTCTTCTGATCGAAGAGGTATTTCAAACTTTTGTGATCACTAAAGACCACAAATCTCAAACCATAGAGATAATTACACCAAATCTTTAAGGGAAACACAACCACTGCCAACTCTAAGTCATGAGTAGGATAGTTAACTTCATGGGGTCTCAATTGACGTGAAGCATAAGCAAGGACACATTCCTTTTGCATTAAGACACATCCAAGACCATGTTTGAAAGCATCACAGTACACCACAAAGTCTTCCTATAAATCAGGCAGTGCCAATATAGGTGCAGAAGTGAGTCTCATCTTCAATTCTTCAAAACTTTTCTCACATTCAACATTCCAATCAAATGATTGATCCTTTCTAGTCAACTTTGTCAAAGGCCTAGCAAGATGAGAAAATCCTTCAATGCATCTTCGATAGTAACCAGTAAGACCAAGAAATCTTCTAATCTCTGTAACGGATTTAGGTCTAGACCATATCTTAACCTTAGAAGGATCAATAGAAATATCTTCTATAGATATCACATGCCTAAGAAATTGGACAGTCTCCAACCAGAATTCATATTTAGAGAGCTTAGCGTAGAGCTGTTTCTCTCTAAGTATATTCAACACCAAATGCAAATGTTCTTCATGGCTCTTAGAGTACACCAAGATGTCATCAATGAATACCACCAAGAATCGGTCAAGGTAATGACCATTAGTCACTCTGAACGGCATCACAACATACTTGTAATGACCATACCATGTTTTAGAAGTAGTTTTTAGGATGTCTTCGGTCTTCACCCTAATTTGGTGATAATCGAAACGCAAGTCAATCTTAGAGAACACAATAACACCTCTCAATTTATCTAGAAAATCATTAATGCGAGGCAAAGGATATTTATTCTTGATTGTCATCTTATTTAGTTGGCGATAATCAACACACAACCACATAGTTCTATCCTTTTTCTTCACCAATAACACTGGAGCTCCCCAGGTTGATACACTAGGTCTAACAAATTCTTTTTCAAGTAACTCCCTAACTTACTTTTTCAATTCAGCTAGCTCCATAAGAGACATCCTATAAGGAGCCATAGAAATAGGTTCTGCATCAGGAACAAGGTCAATAGCAAACTCTACCTCTTGTGGAGGTGGTGAATCGGGAACCTCTTCAGGAAACACATCTAAGAATTCAGACACCATTGGAATATTGAAGGTATTGGAACCATTAGTTCCATCGACAAAAGATGATAACATACAAAGTTGGGATATACCTTGCATATCAAATTTGCTAACGCTTGGGGAAGGAAAAATGATAGCTCTTAGTTGATAGTCAACCATTACCTTATTGATGGAAAAGAATGATCTCCAAGCCTTTCTTGGGTAGGCAAATAAGAGAAGTAACAAACTTTCTCCCTTCTAGGAGCATGTCAACATTGTCATAATAAGTAACCGATTTAAGACAAGCACCGGTTGGAGTAGAAACAACAAGAGCATTTTCATTATTTTCACCAGCAATTTTAATCACGACACACAATCCTCGGATATAAAAGAATGGCTAGCACCCAAGTCATAAATAACGTAACAGAAATTCTGAGTATCTCACACTTACTATCAATCAAGTCACCAGCTTATGCTGCTTCCTCACCAGTCACAGCAAATACCCTTCTAGGAGTTTGTTGGTGATTCCCACTATCACCATTACCATTGTGAGTATCATTATCATTACCACGACCATTGCCATGTCTTCCACCATTACATCCACCACAACCACCAGCTCAGCCACTATTGTGTCCATTACCGCGTCGCCAACCACCATTGTGGCCTTTACGGTTCACATGAGCGGGAGTAGTAGCAAGAGTAGGATTGTGGATTGCACATTAGCCCTCCTTGCAAGTAAAAAACATGCAGGGGGGATAATAAGGTCCACCACTCATGCTAATAAGGTCTAACATCATCTTGGTGAACACACTCACGAGCATAATAAGGTCCACCACATTTAGTGCATCTTGGTCCATTGGCATTTGTATTCCCCTAACTGAAAGTTTTACCATGACCATTGCCCCTACATTGTGGCACCCTTAATCCGATAAATAATATTAAAGATTTTAATATTTTCATAAGGGAAACTAGGATAAATTTTTTGTGATTTAGAACAAACGTTTGAAGAACACCATAAATAAAAATTTAACAATTAACCCTGAACCTTTTTAAAGACTTATCTCATATATGAGGATATGAGAAGGTATGCAATTCAAACAAACATCTACCAAGGACAATCAATCACTTAATCCCCATGTAAGTATTTATGGAATGTGAAAATTAATCCAAGAATAAGAGGGGAGTATGAGAAATGATCTAGGTATGCATAAGGTGATTGCCAAGATTTGATAAAAATATGTATATTCAAACATACAAATGTTTCATGAAGCAAGGACGTATAAATCATAACCCCAACAGGCATAAAAGTATGTAAAATCCAACACAGAAATCCACTGGCCGTGGAACCCATTATTTTGACAACCCAAAATTGCCAAATTTTCCATGTTTTGAGACAAAATGATCCACTGGCAGTGGAAAATTCCACTAGCCGTGGATCTCACTATAGTAGGCACAAATTCTGTAGCTTTTTGTCTTTAAGTTTTTGCCAACTTTGGGTCCCTTTTCACTAGGCTATTCAACTCCAATTTGCATGAAATTTTATACACAACTTACCCACCCTAATATCAATTATATAGTCAAGTTTCAAGCCCAAATTCCATCCTAATCAAAATCTAAGTTATAAGGTAGTTTTATGCATATTTTGGGCATTTTACATGACATACCAAAATACAATTGGCTAAGTTTTGGTCTAAACTCTCTATGGACCTATATTCACATATGTAAATGTGACTTGCTACAACAAGTCTCATCCAATAACTTACTTTCTAGATCAAGATATGCTCTAGTGGTAATTCATGCCCCTTCTTAGCTAAACCAAGCATATCAAATTGCAAACTAAGCCTATTTAGCCATAACCAACCATGCACACAAGTTTCATACATATATTATGGGTTATAGGTAGCCTCGAGGTATTGATCATCCAATGGGAATATAACCTATCCACTTCCTTGATTTGCATTCAATTCACATTATTAATGATACACAAGCCATATATTCATTCCAATGAATAATCATTCTTATAATATCATCATTCATTCATTAATATAGCATAACAACCAATGTATCACAAGTATCATTACCCAATGTTAAGGTCATGACCAAAAAATAGCCTTCTAAAACACTAAGGTCTAATTTTCACATATGACCCATCAAAATTACACATCCAAAATCGCACATCCATGCTATATGCAAATGCTCTTAGGCTAATGCATATGTACAACAGAATTAATATCAATTGCGGATCCGACTGTGGGAATTTAAACACCAATTTGTGGGTTCAAGCATAGATATATAATCATGCCCCTACTATAGTAGTAAAATGTGTACACTTATCTCATCTTTTGCATGCATAACATCATATTTTACTGCCAAACCGTATTACCCATCTTTCAACACCAGTCATTTTCACCATGACCACAGTAAACAACATAAACAACATATGGTAATGTGGGCCAACCATGAATCATACCATGGCAGCTGTGATCCAAAGGACCATCGGGGACACCTACTCCTCAAAGAGCCACCCCCACAGGGTCAACCACATGCAGCTCCCCGTAGCTAAGCATGGGAAGCTTCGTGACTCCACCATTGAGCCACTAGGGTAACAACAATAATGCTTGTGCATGGAGCCGCCCTCCCACTAGGCTAACCGAAGGAACCCCTAACATTCCCATACCAGCAGTTATATAATATGCCATGGATGCAATGCAAATGAAAATCATATGCATTCTCACACTATGCATCCTAAAATGCTACTCCACAATTATCACCATCACCAATTTCACCATATATTTCTTAGTGGATTTTATTATCATTGGTTGTTGGCATTGTTTCAAGTTTTAATGTGGCATATTCGCAACATTTTCCATCAACATAATTTCATCTCATACATATAAGTCTATACATGCATAAGCCATAATGGCATCATAATCATCAATAACATTCGTCAATCTTTCATCAACACTCAAGGTATTCTCAACACCTATATTCATTCTTATCCATCATCAATAATCACCATTCAATATTTGTGGCGAACATAAATACACTCTCAATATTTCAAGGCACAATATTCCCAAACAATAACATCACCACCAGCATATCATTAATATTCCAAATGCATACCACACATTGCCAAGAACAAATAACATCACAATATTCAACATCTTAACTTGTCAACACAATATAGGCATGACAAACATATGCATTGTCACATACGACAATCAACCAATACTCAATTCATGCATTTAGATTATAAAACTCCTCTTCTACCTTGTGAGAAGAAGCAATCTGAATGGTCTGACGACCCCGCCTCGTCATCCAGAATACAATCTACATATCACACAATATATCATACCATTACTTTCTATTTACCCACCAAGATTTACATATTCTCAATTAAACACTTGGTGTTTATAACATTATTATTATCAAATCACTTCCCATTTTTTATTCATTTTACCACAACCACCATGGGTTTGGTGTTCATGTTCATTAATAAGCATTGAGAGCTACACCCATTAATGGGTTCTCACATCAATGGTCATCAAACCATTATTAATGACCATCCGTCATCATTAATATCATCTCTCATCATCAATAAATATTCTCCCAACATCATTAACAAAACCCACACTCTAAATATCACACATTTCCCCTTAAAATCAATTCCCCAACAACATTAAATGTTTTCCCCCAATTCTTAGGGTCTCACCAAAACCCAACAACCATCATTAATACTCATCATTTCCCATCACATTCATTATTATTTTTGTGTACCATTTATAACCCTCATAAATATCATATTTACGACACCTCAACTTAGGGTTTCTCACATTAATGGCTCTCTTAAGAAACCCACATGCATTTAATACTCTCCCAAACCATAATAATCCATAACCTAGGATCCAAGCTTAATAAAATGGTGACGAACTTACCTCAAGCTAATAAACAAAAATGGGTTCTAAGAGAAGGAAAAAGAGCACAAAATTGCCAGAGAAGAGAAGAGAGCTCAAATTACCATCATCTCTTTCTTGCTTGAGAGGAGAAAATGAAAATAGAAGAGAGGGAAATACACATACCTTTTGTTAGGCTTTTAAGGAATGGAAGAAAAAGAGAATGAAGGAGAAGAAAAGAGAGAATAGTGTTTTCCCTTGGTAATGAGAAACCAACATGAAAATAAAAGTGTAGAGTAAGGTTTTTGTTTTAAAGTTTAACCTCTTATTAAAACTTCTCTGTTTTATAACAAATAGGATTACCATTTGGGCTCAATACTTATCCAAAAATTATTCCGAAGACATATATGGGTTCACATTAATATTCTTAACAGCTCTGGCCAATAGTACTTCCATCAGAGATACTTGGTCCAACACCCATATTTTAATCGGGTATTAATTTTAGCTCTTAAAGCCATAATAAATTATGAATAATCACAATAAATCCCAATTTAATTATTTCTAAATTTTAGGGACATTAATCAACCTATATGTAATTATTTACTATTTATCTCTCTCATTTAATCATTTATATAAATTTTGGGATGTTACATCGGGCATTAAGGTATGCATCTCTTTGGAAACGTCCTTTCTTGAAATTTCCATACTTCTTGAACCCAGAAGATTGACCCTTTAACATGTTCTAAATAAATACAGAACTTATTCACAAGTACTATAAAGCTTCAGATCTCTTGGTGACAAATGGCCCTTGGAATGTCAGGGCGCAAACTATTTTCTAACTTCACACACTTGGGGCTTCGGTTCCCTCTTGTTGGTAAGGAAGGTAGAATTCACATAATTCTTCAAATTTGGAAGCATACTCTTCCACAGACATGGTGCCTTGCTTAAGTTCTTTAAACTCAAGCTCCTTCTTGCTCTTGTAGCTTTTTGGAACATATTTCCTCATAAGCTCAAACTTGAAATTCTCCCAGCTTAAGGGAGTAGCAACAACAATCATCCTACTCTTGGTGAGTCTCCAGCAAGTCTTAGCTTCATCTCTCCATGAAAATAGCATACTCCACTTTCTGGAGCTCAGTGCACTCAAAATTGTCAAAGATCCTTTCTACATCATGGATCCAAATATAGGCTTGGTCGGGCCTAAATCCACCATGAAATTTAGAGGCTCTCTACTTCAAGAATTTGTCAAAGCCATAAGCACCTTGAACTACAGGAGGAGTTTGTCTTTCAGCATTCCGCCTCTTTCAGTTTTGCAACTCAAAGAGGTCGACAAAGCGATTTAAAGCTTGAGCTATAGTGTCATCACTATCATGGCGACGATGGGCCATTTCAAAATCTATAACAACAATACCAATGTCAACTAATATTAGTAAGTTAGCTCATAGACATGCCTATAGCTTTCTACTATAATAATTCATCTCACAAATAAACCTTGGTTTCCTATCATGGAATTCAACATCAATCAATATGTAGTAATACTAATCAGAGATATATCACCATATTCTAATATCATGCACCAATATATAAGTACAATAATTCATCATTGAGAGAGAATAGTATGAAAAGAGCTTGGCCAGACTTGTCAAAATCAAGTATCAATCACAATTAATCCATCACAAGTTCAAACAATAATGGAAATAAGTTAATAAAGTATGTTATGCTCTGATACCACCCAATGTGGCGCCCTTAATCCGATAAATAATATTAAAGATATTAATATTTATACAATGAAAATTAGGATAAATTTTTCACGATTAAAAATAACCGTTGGAAGAAGAACACCACAATTAAAATTTTAATAATCACCTTGAATCTATATTAAGACCTATCTCATATATGATGATATGAGAAGGTATGTTATTTAAATAAATGTTTACTTAGGACAATCATTCACATAATTACAAATCACATATTTATGGAATATTTAAAATTAGTTCAAAGACAAGCTTGAATTTCAAGAATGGGTTCTTAAAAAGGTCATATTAATGACTTTTTCTCTTTTCCTAAGTCTGCATAACACTTCAAAGATTTAAAATCACATAATCTTGTCGCATCACATTTATGTATATATACCTTTAAGTGTAACAATACCATGTTATTTTTAAAGTACAATCTAAATATTATTTTTAGATATCACTAGGTCCTATTATCAATAACCTTAAGTTTTAATTACACAATCTCGTGTGTATATTTACATGTACCTAACTTTAAGTATAGTAATCTAAATGCACCTATAAATTGTTCACATCATTCTAATACTTTCATATAGAACACTTTCACATATTTATGTCAATAACCTCTATCATTTAATTCCCAACATCAAGGTATCTTTATATGTCATTAACCAAGATTAATAATCTTTCTATAACCCATTCTTCACAACCCTCATCAATTTGCAATAAACATTCAGCATATATCATTAATAATTCCATTCACATGGATCATTAGCAAGATTCCAATTTAATGCCATGTGCTATCAATTTCTACTTGATGATACAAAAAGATCGCAAATCCATCCCAATGATCCTAATATATCAACAATGTCTCAAGTATATCAAACCATCATCACAATCATAAGGCATTACATAATAGTAAGTATATTCAAAACAAATGCCATATACAAGAAATTCCAAGAATAAATATCATAGTCAATAAATTCAAAACATGTCTACCAAGGCATTTAGACATCTCTTTCTTCACACTATACCTCAACTTCTTCAAAATAAGCATCAATTCCATAACCATACCCTACATCACAAAGCTAAAAAGTAGACAACATGGAGAGTGGGTATACTTTCTCAATGATGAACAATTAAACAAGATGTGATAATATAATTATGTAAGTATAACTAAACATATTCTCTCATCAAGTATTTAACTCAATAATTAAAAACATAATCCACAATGTTTATCACTAAGCACAAACATAAACAATTTCAATATCCATAACACATTATGGAATCCATTCACTAATTCAAATTCTCATCATATCTCACACCATATTCCATATCAATCCATATATAGTCCAAGGTAACACTAACAACAACAACATAATTGGTTAGCGTCTAAAAATTTCTATTATTCTTAGGTACCTCAAGGTCATATGTCATGTCCCTATGTCTAATGTATATGTCATGCCATCAAAATAATGCATATGCAATAGATTCGATATTCAAGGAACTATCCATTAAACATGTGTACATAATTCATCAAGTGATGGTAACCATGCTTAGTCATTTGAATATTTGTCCCCCGCTCAAGGGTCCTTTTCACAAGATCCCGTAAGATCTCAATTATTTCCACATGTCAAGTGATCACAACCACATATAATTGTTTAAGTATTTGTCCCCTACGCAAGGTTCTTTTTCACGAGATCCCGCAAGACCTCTATCAATTTAACATGTCAAGTGATCACAACCACATGCAAGATGATATATCATGCATACCATGAGATGTAAGAATGTGACACCCTAGATTAACCAGGACAAATTCTCATACTGGAACGTCCTACTTAATTAAGGAGTCACTAATATTTATAAAAAGATGGGAGTTTTTTTATTGGCGATCATCAGATCATGATTTAAAATAAGTTCATTACATAGTTTGATTCTTTTAACATGAGTGTACTTCAAAGAGTACGGGGCACATAGGCTCCCAATAACAGTCACTATAAGAAAATAACATAAAAGCATAGAGGTCTGTAACGATCTCGACACAAACAAGAATAAATACACAGTTGACGCTTTCGATCTGACATCGTCTATTGTAGGAAGTCCAAGCCTTGCTCACGCTCACCTTGACCCTCAACAGATGATCACAAGAAGAGAAAACAACATACAACACAAAAAGGGTGAGTAAAAAGCTCTCAACCCATAATATCCACATGCTAGGGTAGCTTTAAATATTTAATAAACATACAGACACTAAGCAAGGAAGAAGAGCATACACAACATACCTTGGAATAATCATACAGTACTACAAAATATACAAGGAACACAGAAAACCAACAAGGTTAGTCAAACAATTATCGTATGTTATGCATGCGTTAGGTTCAATTGTTACTTATCTTAATTTAATACCAATATGCAATGGGGCCCAACTTCCACTGACCAATCTTATATCTCAATAATCATGTGCACAACTATCCCACCTTATCCTTCCTGCCCAACTAGAGCAACTAGAGCTCTCCTTGTTCTGGTTTTCACAAATGGGTAAGGACCCGCAGTCCAATCATCACAATGACCAATCATAATCTCTACAGAACGGGCACTCCACGGTCACAGAAACCCCCACCTCTCATCGAAGTATATCGGCGGTTGCCACAGGCTATCCTGCATTGGGCGCGAATCCGAGCCATTGGATGTTCGTCCCCGATATACTCCCAAAACCGCCCTCAGGGGATCGAGACGCCTGTTGTTTCTTCAGTGTACCCATCATTGTATGCTCTAGGGGAATATTCCAACATCCCTCCTTAACTCCAAATGCAACATGTCATATGCTTATCTTATCACTGGGGTGCCCGAGTACTAGACGAAACTTCACTTATTCGACGTATTTGTCCTTAAAGCATGGAAAGTGTACATGGTAAGATCTTTTCGTGTAGTAGGTACCAAGGACCAAAGTCTAAATACTACCCAAATAATTTTTTTTCAAGATATTGAGATCATTTCTAAAACAAGTCTAAAAATCTTCTAGGATTAAAATGTTCAATTGATTTTTCAAATCTAGAAGATATTTTAAGTATAATATATTTATTAAATTTTTAAAGAGTCAAAATTCTTAACTTATTTTATTCCTGTATTTAAAGTTAGATATCACTTCTAAGAGAAAATAAGAACAAAATACTTTTCTTACAACTTTCAATTCTTTACCAATATCGTTTCTCCGTATTAACTTATGACGAATGAATTCAATTGTTTTCAACTAAAAAGTCTTATAAAACCTTAGGTAAAATACTTTATCATTATAAAGTATTTCTCCTAGTCCCATGTTGAGAATAAAAGAAATCCTCTTTTCTAAATTAAGGATATAAAGCGGTTAGTTTTTGTTGTTTGTCAAAACTTTGTTTTTGTCGTATTTTATCTAGAAAATTCTGAATTAAATGATTCCAAAGCTAAAAGTATTTAATTTTAAAAATAATAATTAGATATAGTAAAATTAAATATAAATTCTGCTCAGAAACAACCCTCACATGAAAAGTTTGCAAACTGTCAAAATTTGTCGTTCTAACGTTTGTTAAAATGCGTTTAAGGACAAATCGCGCGTTGGAAGTTCTCCCAATCAATTTTACTCATTTGGGTATTTTTCTTATGATCATCTTTAATACCACAAAATACTCCTCCAAAATAGTTTTGCCAAACTCCTCCGTTTACCCACGAAAACACGTTTTCCACCGTTTCAAACGTACCATTCGCGTACATTTAAAAGCTGCCTCAGGGTTCCTTCCTCCCTGAAATTCACTCTGCTTCCTCTTCAGGAAGAGGTCCAGCACTTGTCCATTCTCAGCTCGAGGCTGGCCCTGCCTCTCAAACATGTCAGTAAAGCGTTGGAATGTTGTGGCTATAGCCTCCATGCTTTGGCGATGCGTCATCCCTTATCCTGAAATTAACACCCCTTCATGGATAAGTATACCGAGTCACTTACTACCGGTCGTATCTCAGCCTAATATTCAGTAACTTAGCACATTATGCCATTTCTATATGTTACACAATCAGCCGGACCAGAAGGGACAACCTCCTATCCATAAATTAATATCACAACATCAATCAGGTTCAACAAATATCACAATAACGATACCATTCGATCATAATACACACAACCGCTCACACTCGGCAAGCGTACCTTGGCCTTGGACCTTTCGGTCTGCTCTGATACCAAAATGTAACACTCTGGTTTTTAATTAAATAAATAAAATCAACAGTGGAATTTTCCAAATTTTAAGGTTAACAAACCATGCATAATCTGTTTGAATTAATAAAACCGAGTACGATAAGGAAAGGAAATGGAAGAAGACAAGGGAGAAACTCATGCACAGCGAGAGGAAGAAACGCTTAAGCGAACCTAATGGCACCAGGTACACTCGCTCAAGCGAGGGCTAACTACGCTCGGGCGATTCTACTCAAGATCTCCAGTCCGCACTACATTTGCTGAAGCGATGCTACCCTCGGTATCCTGCCATTCCACCCGGTTTTAGTGTATGGTTCACTCGGGAAGGTTCACTTCCTAATCCATTCAGGCTAACCTTAATACTCACCAGTTCCATCCTAACAGCATATCGCACTCCGTTGCTCCACTCGATTGGATTATATACGTATACGTATTGGCAATCCGAGAATGATTCTCAAAGCCGCTCACTCGGAATCTATGAAGACTTCTCACTCGAGATAACATGCACGTCCATTACGCCACTCGGGGCATTCTACTCACCCTTTACTCGGTAACCATAATATTTCTTGCTCTAATTTTCCTACTAAGTCAAGACTCACTCGGGTTCCCTAGCTGCTTACTGATTTATTACAACAAATCCACTTAGAGTCTTAGGTGTCGTTCCCTAGTCGGTGAACTCTCACTCGGCGGGTTCTCACTTAGAATCGTTGATTTTCCTCTACTCAGAAAACCTCACAATTATCACTCACAGGATTCGCACCAACTCCTACTCTAGGCTATACGACCTCAATTACTCGGACAATTCAACCTCTCATCACTCGGAATGACTTGCCATCTCGCTTTCCCCCAACAACAACTTAGCTCCACTTCTTCCCATAGTCACACTAACTTCCTACGCTCGGAAAGTATACTTATACATCCAGGTTTATCGCTCGGACATCACCCACAGTATAGAATGAACACACAATATATATATAGGGAAGTATTTAAATAATTACAAATGCATTAACATGTCCCTTCTACCCGAAAGTGTTCAATTTCTGATATAAGGACTAAATCAAAATGTGAGCCGGCCAAGGCTTAATGAGACCTTATGTACAGTATATACATATACACATATATTCCATAGCGCTCAGGTTCTCTGCTCTACCCTCGGCTCCTTCTTCATCCTTCATTCTGAGAGATGTTTACTGAAAAATGTAGCCACAGTAGGGGTGAGCTCTTACATGGAAAACAACAGCCAAGAGCTCGGTCTCAGTGTCAGTACGCATTCTTACATTCACTCGGTCGCATTCAGATTAAATTAAGGCCATGCAAATTAGAACAATATCAATAACATACACCCACATGCGTACTACATAAAGTTCATCCTTATTCACACATGCACATGCATCCACACACTCAGAATTCATTCATAACACCCAACACATGCCACGCGTACTATCCTAATCAACATCATAACTACATGCATGCCTGCGGATCCAACTTAAGTAATGACTTTCAGTTACAGTCCCCCCTTTACTGGCCTCTCGTCCATCAGCTCTTCCCGCGTGGTACCGGCCTCCCATTGGCGTCTCGAGACTCCTCTCTAGCTCCTACGGCTACCATGAGCTCTCTCAGGATCTAGCCAAGGTCTGTAGCTGGAAGTCATTCCCTCGGGGCTCATGACCTTCCACGGGTCACCCTATTCCTACATATGCAACTTATGCGTTTAACCAGCAAGCAACATCACTCAACTGATACCTCCTTCGTAAACATCAAGGTAGGAGCATATTCAACACGGTCTCTATCTTTACTTTGCTAATCATACCAACATGCACAGTGATCAAACAATCAAGGTAATAACATCAGACGAATCAACTAACAGTCACACATTCATATTCTCACAGTATTAACAGAGGTAGAACCATGCATCTCACTCGGCTATATCAGGAAGGCTAACAGACTACATTACCACTATCTTGTTTACATGCAAATATTATCTAACTACTCGTCATACTCATGGAGTCCAAGGTCAACAATCATGCATAATATACAATTGTGACAGACACATGCATACACTTAAAGCAGTACATTCATCCGGTACCGTTCGTGGACCATGCATTTGACATGCAAGCGCCCCCTACCTACTGAAGGAAGTTCGAGGGGTTCCTCTGTTTCTCGATGCTGAGCTGATTGCCTCGCCCAGGCTCACACTCGTTCGGCCTCCTTGGTCGTAGTCGCACCGTGAAACAGGGGCTGTTCGTCTTTCACCCTGACGATCGTCCCTCACCAGCTGAAGGAACTCCAAGTCTCCTACAGTATCGTCGCCGTGCGTTCTCAGGAACAGGACAGTGAACAGGGAAAGGAAGACGAAGGGCAAGAGGGAAGAGAAGAAGAGGGAGTCTGAAGGAGATGCGTAACTTCAGTGCACATATATAAGCACATGCGTGTACGAGGGAGAGTGGGATAGGAAAACATGAATTGTAGTCCCACTCACGTGGCTCCCAATCGGGAGCAGCCACCTCCTACCAACCAAGCTTAATTAATTTGTCACTATTTCTTAGATTAAGTTGATTATAATTAATAATTAATTTTCCTTCTTTGTAATCAAAATCTTAATGGTTTATTTTCATTCGGTATTACTCCTCAAAATTGGGATGTTACAGTTCTCCCCCTCACAAAAGAATTTCATCCCCGAAATTCACTCGGTGACTCACCTTAGTAAACAACTCAGGGTACTGCTGCCTCATGGCGACCTCGCGTTCCCAGGTATAGGAGGTAGTCCTGCCTTACTGCCACTCCACTTCAACCAGTTGTACGTCCTTGCTTCTCAAACGCTTTACCGATCGGTCCACGATTCTAATCGGTGTAGCCATAGTGGTCAGGTCTTCCTTGATTTCTACTTCATCATCAGGCATCGTGTGGTTGGGGTCATGTAGATATTTCCTTAATTGAGACACATGAAACACGTTGTGCAATCAGGATAAGTGGGTCGGTAATGCTATTCGGTATGCCATGGAGCCGACTTGTTCCAACACTTCATAAGGCCCAATGTATCGGGGGCTCAGCTTTCCACCTTTCAATGCTCGCCCGACTCCTTTACTCGGTGAAGTCTTCAAAAACACCCTGTCTCCGACTGAAAACTCTAGTGGTTTGGTTCGTTTGTCATGGTAGCTCTTCTGCCTATCCTGAGATGCCTTCATCCTTTCCCTTATCACTCGGATCTGTTCTGATGTTTGCTTTACGATTTCTGGCCCCAATAGCAGACTCTCACCTGTCTCCGACCAGCAGAGTGGGGTTCGGCATCTTCGGCCATAAAATGCTTCGTAGGGTGCCATACCGATACTGTTGTGGTGGCTATTGTTGTATGTAAACTCGATCAGGGGAAGGTACTGCTGCTAATTCCCACCGTGCTCCAACACACACGCCCTTAGCAAGTCCTCCAGGCTTTGAATCGTTCACTCGGATTGTCCATCCGATTGGGGGTGATAGGCAGAACTTAACCAAAGCTTCGTACCCAATTCTTGGTGTAGGCTGGTCCAAAACCGGGACGTGAACCTAGGATCCCTATCCGATACGATAGAAGTCGGCACTCCATGCAGTCGGACAATTTCGTGGATGTAAATCCGAGCTAACTTATGCAACGGGTACGTCATGTTCACAGGTAGGAAGTGTGCACTCTTCGTTAGTCGGTCGACAATGACCCAAATCGCATCATGGCCCGCTCGGTTTTTTAGCAATCCTATGACAAAGTCCATGGCAATTGAGTCCCATTTCAACACGGGAATCTCCAGGGGCTGTAATGCACCGTACGGCTTCTGGTGCTCGACTTTCGATTTCTGACAGGTAATACACCGAGCCACGTATTCTGCCACATTCCTCTTTAATCCGGGCCACCAGAATTGCGCCCTTAGACCGTGGTACATCTTCATGGTACCCGGGTGAATACTTAGCAAGCTCTTGTGAGCCTCATCAAGCACCATTCTTCTCAATTCTCCTCCACCCGGTACGTATATTCTGTTTCTTACTCGGAAGATTCCATCCGATCCCTCGGTCAGGGACAAGTCCTTCCCTTTGGCTTGAGTCTCCTTCATTTCAGCCAAGTAGGAATCTGACTGCTGCTGCTCGTACACGGATTTTAGAAATTCATTGGCAATCCTCAGCGTGCCGATCGTCATTTTCCTAGAGGAGGGGATGTCAACATGTAAGTTCATGTCTCGAAACTGTTCCAATAACTCCACTTCCCTTACCATCATCACTGCTATATGAAGGGATTTCCGACTCAATGCGTCAGCAATGATGTTTGCCTTACCCGGATGGTACTTTAGCTTGAAATCATAATCTTTTAAAAATTCCATCCATCTCCTCTGCCTCATGTTCAGATCCTTTTGGTCGAATAAGTATTTGAGGCTTTTGTGATCACTGTATACTTCAAATCTGGACCCGAACAAATAATGCCTCCAAATCTTTAATGCAAAGACTACGGCTGCCAGCTCCAAGTCGTGGGTCGGGTAATGCTGCTCGTGAGGCCTCAATTGCCGAGAGGCATACGCTATCACTTGGTCTTTCTGCATTAGTACGCATCCTAACCTGAGTCCTGATGCATCACAGTAAACCACAAAGCTCTCTTGCAAGTCAGGTAATGCCAACACTAGAGCAGTCGTCAACTTGTCCTTCAACTCTCAAAAACTGCTCTCGCACTCGGAACTCCATACGAAGGGAATGTTTTTCTGAGTCAATTTAGTCAGGGGCAAAGCCAACTTAGAAAAACCTTCAATGAACCTTCTATAATAACCAGCCAGGCCCATAAAGCTCCTTATCTCCGAGACCGACTTGGGTCTCTTCCACGCCAGTTTAGCTGCCACTTTCGAAGGGTCCACCGAGACACCTCCTTCGGAAATCACATGTCCGAGGAAGTGGATCTTATCCATCCAGAAATCGCACTTTGAAAGCTTTGCAAACAACTGCTTCTCCTTCAATACTTGAAGTACCGCTCGTAGGTGTTCTTCATGCTCCTCAAGGGTCTTAGAATAGACGGGGATATCATCAATGAAAACGACAACAAATCGGTCAAGATATGGGTGGAATATGCTGTTCATGTAATTCATGAAGACAGTAGGGGCGTTTGTCACACCGAACAGCATCACTACATACTCGTAGTGACCATACCGAGTCTTAAAGGCTGTCTTTGGAATATCCGAGTCCTTCACCCGGATTTGGTGGTATCCTGATCGTAGGTCAATTTTCGAGAAGACTGAGGCTCCACGCAGTTGGTCAATTAGATCATCAATTCTGGGCAATGGGTATCGATTCTTAATTGTGAGTTTGTTCAGCTGTCGGTAATCTATACAAAGTCTCATGTTGTCATCCTTCTTCTTAAAAAGCAGCACGGGTGCACCCCATGGTGATACACTCGGTCTAATGAATTGTTTTCCGAGTAACTCATCTACCTGCTTCTTCAACTCGGCCAATTCAGTTGGGGACACTGGAGACTGCCTCGGCTCCAGGAATCAAGTCTATAGAGAATTCGACTTCTCTATTGGGAGGGACACTCAGTACATCCTCAGGAAACACCTCTGGGAATTCATATACAGTCGGAATTTCGTTCACTCGGGCTTTACTCTCACCCTCGATTAAACAAAGCATCATAAATAGTTGAGTTATACCTTGTGCCGTGTAGTCCTCATTGTGCTGCCTCGGGAAGATTATCCTTCGGTTTCTATAATCCACTAACACCTTGTTGGCCGAAAGCCAATCTATGCCGAGCACGATATCAAGGTCCTTCAAAGGCACGCACACAAGATCGAAGGTAAAACTCCGATCGTCCAACACAAACATTACGTCCTTACACATCGTTGATGTCAGCACCTTAGGGCCAGTCGGGTTGGCTACTTCCAAAATCCGATCCATATCCACAGTCGGTAATCGCAGTCGTCTCACACACTCGTCAGCTACGAAGGAGTGGGTGGCTCCAGAATCAAAAATTACACTAAGTGTATGTTTACCGAGTAGGAACTTACTTTGTACGAGGTCGTTCGCCTGCGCAGCTTCTTCAGCACTGATGGCGTAAACTCTTCCAGCAACTGGCTGGTCGGTGTTTCTCCTCCTGTTATTTGGGGCAAACATCATATTTCCTCTGGCTCTGTTGCTTCCGCCCCCCGAGCTTTGACCATCGTTCCTATCGCTCCTCACCTAGAATCCTCCCTGACGCACACTGGCACTTGCTTGACGGAGTTGGGGGCAATCAGGGCGAATGTGCCCCTTCTCCTGGCAATGGAAACACTTGACATCTGCACCATCACAATTTCGAGCAAAGTGGTCACCACCACATTTAAAACACCTTCCATATTTTGGTCATCCACTCATCTGTCTCCCTCGGTCACTACGGTCTTGATTCCTAGTAAGGGGCCCATTTCTTCCCATGTTTCCTGGCCTCTTGAAGCGTGATTGTTGAGGCCTCAAGGAGGGACCTGCTCTACTGTTCTGGCCTGAGTTGGCCTTATCATCTTCTTCGAATATCTTACACTTATTCACCAATAAAGGAAAACTCCTGATCTCTTGATATCTGACCTCAATCCATTCTCGAATTTGAGGCATTTGGAGCTCTCAGTCCCGGGTTGTTGGAAGGGTGGGTAGAATAGACACAATTCTTTGAATCTAGTCGCATACTCTTCCACAGTCATGGAACCCTGTTTCAACTCCATAAACTCCAACTCCTTCAACTCCTTACCGTGTCGGGGAAGTACTTCTCTAAGAAGCATGTCTTGAAGTTGTTCCAGGTCAGCTGAGCATTATCGTCAGGAAATCGGTTTCTAGCTATCTTCCACCAGTTCTCTGCCTCGTCTCGCAGTATATACACTGCACATTTTACCTTCTGGGCCTCGGTACAGCGAAGGCCCCCAAAGATCCTTTCCATCTCTTGAGTCCATTTAAAAGCTGCCTCAGGGTTCCTTCCTCCCTGAAATTCACTTGGCTTCCTCTTCAGGAAGCGGTCCAGCACTTGGCTATTCTCAGCTTGAGGCTGGCCCTGCCTCTCAAACATGTTAGCAAAGCGTTGGAATGCTGTGGCTATAGCCTCCATGCTTTGGCGATGCGTCATCCCTTATCCTGAAATTAACACCCCTTCATGGATAAGTATACCGAGTCACTTACTACCGGTCGTATCTCAGCCTAATATTCAGTAACTTAGCACATTATGCCATTTCTATATGTTACACAATCAGCCGGACCAGAAGGGACAACCTCCTATCCATAAATTAATATCACAACATCAATCAGGTTCAACAAATATCACAATAACGATACCATTCGATCATAATACACACAACCGCTCACACTCGGCAAGCGTACCTTGGCCTTGGACCTTTCGGTCTGCTCTGATACCAAAATGTAACACTCTGGTTTTTAATTAAATAAATAAAATCAACAGTGGAATTTTCCAAATTTTAAGGTTAACAAACCATGCATAATCTGTTTGAATTAATAAAACCGAGTACGATAAGGAAAGGAAATGGAAGAAGACAAGGGAGAAACTCACGCACAGCGAGAGGAAGAAACGCTTAAGCGAACCCAATGGCACCAGGTACACTCGCTCAAGCGAGGGCTAACTACGCTCGGGCGATTCTACTCAAGATCTCCAGTCCGCACTACATTTGCTGAAGCAATGCTACCCTCGGTATCCTGCCATTCCACCCGGTTTTAGTGTATGGTTCAATCGGGAAGGTTCACTTCCTAATCCACTCAGGCTAACCTTAATACTCACCAGTTCCATCCTAACAGCATATCACACTCCGTTGCTCCACTCGGGGCATTCTACTCACCCTTTACTCGGTAACCATAATATTTCCTGCTCTAATTTTCCTACTAAGTCAAGACTCACTCGGGTTCCCTAGCTGCTTACTGATTTATTACAACAAATCCACTTAGAGTCTTAGGTGTCGTTCCCTAGTCGGTGAACTCTCACTCGGCGGGTTCTCACTTAGAATCGTTGATTTTCCTCTACTCAGAAAACCTCACAATTATCACTCATAGGATTCGCACCAACTCCTACTCCAGGCTATACGACCTTAATTACTCGGACAATTCAACCTCTCATCACTCGGAATGACTTGCCATCTCGCTTTCCCCCAACAACAACTTAGCTCCACTTCTTCCCATAGTCACACTGACTTCCTACGCTCGGAAAGTATACTTATACATCCAGGTTTATCGCTCGGACATCACCCACAGTATAGAATGAACACACAATATATAAATAGGGAAGTATTTAAATAATTACAAACGCATTAACATGTCCCTTCTACCCGAAAGTGTTCAATTTCTGATATAAGGACTAAATCAAAATGTGAGCCGGCCAAGGCTTAACGAGACCTTATGTACAGTACATACATATATATATATATATTCCATAGCGCTCAGGTTCTCTGCTCTGCCCTCGGCTCCTTCTTCATCCTTCATTCCAAGAGATGTTCACTGAAAAATGTAGCCACAGTAGGGGTGAGCTCTTACATGGAAAACGACAGCCAAGAGCTCGGTCTTAGTGTTAGTACGCACACTTACGTTCACTCGGTCGCATTCAGATTAAATTAAGGCCATGCAAATTAGAACAATATCAATAACATACACTCACATGCATACTACATAAAGTTCATCCTTATTCACACATGCACATGCATCCACACACTCAGAATTCATTCATAACACCCAACACATGCCACGCGTACTATCCTAATCAACATCATAACTACATGCATGCCTGCGGATCTGACTTAAGTAATGAATTTCAGTTACAGTCCCCCCCTTTACTGGCCTCTCGTCCATCAGCTCTTCCCGCGTGGTACCGGCCTCCCATTGGCGTCTCGAGACTCCTCTCTAGCTCCTACGGCTACCACGAGCTCTCTCAGGATCTAGCCAAGGTCTATAGCTGGAAGTCATTCCCTCGGGGCTCATGACCTTCCACGGGTCACCCCATTCCTACATATGCAACTTATGCGTTTAACCAGCAAGCAACATCACTCAACTGATACCTCCTTCGTAAACATCAAGGTAGGAGCATATTCAACACGGTCTCTATCTTTACTTTACTAATCATACCAACATGCACAGTGATCAAACAATCAAGGTAATAACATCGGACGAATCAACTAACAGTCACACATTCATATTCTCACAGTATTAACAGAGGTAGAACCATGCATCTCACTCGGCTATATCAGGAAGGCTAACAGACTACATTACCACTATCTTGTTTACATGCGAATATTATCTAACTACTCGTCATACACATGGAGTCCAAGGTCAACAATCATGCATAATATACAATCGTGACAGACACATGCATACACTTAAAGCAGTACATTCATCCGGTACAGTTCGTGGACCATGCATTTGACATGCAAGCGCCCCCTACCTACTGAAGGAAGTTCGAGGGGTTCCTCTGTTTCTCGACGCTGGTCTGATTGCCTTGCCCAGGCTTACACTCGTTCGGCCTCCTTGGTCGTAGTCGCACCGTGAAATAGGGGCTGTTCGTCTTTCACCCTGACGATCGTCCCTCACCAGCTGAAGGAACTCCAAGTCTCCTGCAGTATCGTCGTCGTGCGTTCTCAGGAACAGGACAGTGAACAGGGAAAGGAAGACGAAGGGCAAGAGGGAAGAGAGTACAAGAAGGAAAAAGAAGAGAAGAGAAGAAGAGGGAGTCTGAAGGAGATGCGTAACTTCAGTGCACATATATAAGCACATGCGTGTACGAGGGAGAGTGGGATGGGAAAACGTGAATTGTAGTCCCACTCACGTGGCTCCCAATCGGGAGCAGCCACCTCCTACCAACCAAGCTTAATTAATTTGTCACTATTTCTTAGATTAAGTTGATTATAATTAATAATTAATTTTCCTTCTTTGCAATTAGAATCTTAATGGTTTATTTTCATTCGGTATTACTCCTCAAAATTGGGATGTTACACTAAACACTCAAAAAACAACACTTCCCATATCTTAAAAATTTCCCAAGAAGTAAACTTTAACGTTCCTTAAATAGCTTTTTTCGAGTTTAAGGTATATCGCATAATTATCATAAATATAAGCCACTAATTTCCTTTATTTAATAAAGTTCCAGCATTTAATACATGTCTAAAAACTCATTTTTAACACAAAGAATTTAGAGATTTGATCATGCAACACATTTCTAAGCACTTAATCACTTTAGATGAATTTATACATTAGGATCTCTTTAGCGTTAACTCTTTTAACTAACTACCATTTTTGTCCAGCAGCAACAACCATTTATTTTAGTTATTAAAACTCATTTAAAATATGTTAGATCTCCCAAAGAAAATTTCCAACATCATAAGCCATCATTTAAAACCAAGAAATAACAATATTTAGACAATTATATCACATGCATGACTTTATAATAAAATTTCTAGAGCAACAAAGTTTATAAGTTAGTAACTTCATAATTAAATTTTGGAACTCAAAGAATTTAATAAATTCATGGTGTAGCCATGATACCACCCAAAGATCTTACTTTTTCCGCAAAGAAATTTGTAATATTTAAACCATGAAAACAAAGATCTTTATGGAGGTACCAAGGTATAAATGCTAAGGGACACTTATACCTCACCATGCATGTGTAAGATTATGAATTTAGACAAGCTAAGTACTCCCTCTTACCATAAAATTTTACCCTTAAAGAAAAGATGGCAAGGGTTCCAAGGCTTGCTCCTAGATCTTGATTATATGCTTTATCAAGGAGAAGGAAAATAGAGGCTTGGAGGGTGGCGAACCAACATGAATATGATGGTGGAAGAGGAAGAAAATGTTGCTATTTAGAGGGAATTTAAGTAGAAGGTTTGATGATTGGAAGATGGTAGCTTGAGTTTAGAGGTTAAGAATGGTGGTAAAGTGGTTTAGGCTTGATAAGGGAGGATGGAGGATGATATTAGATATGAGTGGAAGTGGTGAAATGAAGAAGAATATTGCTGGAAAAATATTTGCTAAGTTAGAGAAATGAAGGAACAAGGAGAGCAATCATAGCTTTTGTCAAAGTGTCACTTTTTCGTGGATTTCCCTTGTTCACCAAGGAGCTCCACGGCCAAGGAGAGAGTATGATAGGTGTCACACAAGTTTCATGCAAAAGATAGGTGTCACATGCAGCTGGTGGATTAATGGAGAAGGACCTTGCATGGCCTTGGCAAGTGGCAAAGTGGCGGTGCAACATGATTGGTTAATTTCCATGCAAAGTTGATGTGTCAAGTGTAGGTATAGTAACTTGTTCATAAATTTTGGGGACTTTCTAGGCCGAATTTGAAAATGGACCAAATACAAAAGTTTTAGATCTTTTTTTATATTTAATTTGGTATATAGCACAAAAAGTTTCATTAAGAAATGAGGAAGGTATGGCCCAAATATGAAAGTAGTGTAAGGCTGTGACGGGATTATTGTTTCATGCAATGATTAATTTTCTGGGCAACATCGATGGGGATTTGGACTTTGTGCTCTTCATTAAAGTTGTAGAAAATTGAGTTAAGAAAATTTTAACTAAAGAATCATTTGATTTCATGGTCATACGAGGGAGAAACATGAAAAATACTGAACATAGTGCAAGCTGCCACTAGAAAAACGTAAATCACTATGGTATTTTAAATTCTGGGATTTGTGGGCAAAGAAATGGCCTTCATGGTCAACATCAAAGTTGTAGATAAATTTGATACAGAGATTTTTGGACAAAATCGACTCCAATCCAAGAACGAGAGAGAAAATTATGCCCAAAATACATACATATGCGCACCAAAGTTTTTGGGCATGGGTGGTTGGAAACAGGCATCGGGCCGTTCGTAAAAATCGTTAGGGATGATGTGAGGGACATTTTGGGATAAAAATAATTGACTCAAGTTTCTCAAATAATTTCTTGGCCAAAATCTGGGGAGTTACATAGTTTAAATGACTTAAAACAAAAATACTTTAAAGATTTTTATTAGATTTTTAACGCTCTAATTGATAAATCTCTGTTATTATGAGTATTATTAGACACACTATTTATTACTATTTTACTCATTACCATCATGTATCCGATTTAATAAAAATACTCTTCCTTACTTCATGAAATCTTTCTAAAACGCTAATCAGTCATCACACAAACAAGTCGGTTGTAGCCCTGTCATCAGCGCTCATGAAATTAACAAGCAATCAAGATAAATAGCCTTAAAGACCTAACACACAAAAACGAGGGTTGTTACAACATGCAGCTAATGGAGTGATGGAGAAGGACCTTGCATGGCCTTGGCAAGTGGCAAGGTGGTGGTGCAACATGGTTGGTTAAATTCTATGCAAAGCTGATGTATTTAAGAGCCTTTCTGGAACGAATATGAAAATAGACCAAACACAAAAGCTTTAGATCTTTTTGTTATCTTTAATTTGGTATATGGCACAAAACATTTCATTAAGAAATGAGGGAATTATGGCCCAAATACAAAAGTAGTGTAAGACTGTGATAGGATTATTGTTTCATACAATGATTAATTTTCTAGGCTAAATTGGAAGGGATTTGGACTTCATGTTCTGAAGTTGTAGGAAATTAAGTTAAAAAAAAATTGACAAAAGAATCATTCAATTTCATGGTCATATGAGGAAGAAACACGAAAAATACTGAACATAGTGCAAGTTGCCACTGGAAAAACGTGAATTAGTATGATATTTTAAATTCTAGGATTTGTGGGGTAAGAATTGACCTTCATGGTCAACATTAAAGTTGTAAATAAATTTGATACGGAGATTTTAGAACAAGAATAACTTCAATCCAATAAAGGGAGAGGAAAGTATGCCCAAAGTACGTACAGATGCGCATTTCGGTTTACCCGGGTAACTTAAAACCAGAGTTTTTGGGCTTGGGTGGTAGCAAACGGGCATCGGGCCCTTCGTAAAAATCGATAGGGACGATGTGAGGACGTTTTGGGATAAAAATAATTGACTAAAGTTTCTTAGATAATTTCTTGACCAAAATCGGGGTAGTTACATAGTTTAAATGACTTAAACAAAACTACTTTAAATATTTTTATTAGATTTCTAACGCTCTAATTGATAAATCTCTGTTATTATGAGTATTATTAGACACACTATTTATTACTGTTTTAGTCATTACAATCACTTATCCGATTTAATGAAAATACTCTTCCTTAGTTCATGAAATCTCTCAAAAACAATAATCAGTCATCACACAAACAAGTCAGTCGTAGCCCAATCATCAACACTCATGAAATTAACAAGCAATCAAGATAATTGGCCTTAAAGACCTAACACACAAAAATGAGGTTTGTTACAAAAGAATGCACATGCTAGCCTCAGCTTCATAAGAATTTCTCACCCTCTCACTTAAGTGTACATTTTACACTTAATATTTCGGTTAGTAGCATGTAACAAATGACAACACTCTCCAAGGCATATAATTTATCACCAAGTCCTCTAAATCATCAATTCACTCAATTACAATATAATATAGCCAAGGAGTCATATTCATAACAATCCACACAAGGAAGTCAAGAGACTTATCAACAAATATACTCTATCATACATTATCATCATATTTACCAAACCAACATCCAATCAACAACAAGAATCAATCTCATTTAATTTCACACATAAGAGGTAGAATATCCATTCAAGGAAAATATGCAATTACGTACCAACATAAATATATATTATCAACAAACATTGCACATGAATTTAGAAATATCTTACTCTTCTACCTCAAGAGAAGTACTCTGTGGAGTTAGATGGCCCCGCCTCAGTAGAATGGTCAAATCCTACATTAAATAAATGTAGAACCACATCAACATCATACTAAATTTATTTTGATGTTAACAATTTTGCTAATCATATATACAACATCATACTAAACTTATTTAAAATTTTTATCTTTGCGATTCTAGACGCTTGTTTCCCTTTTTCAATATTTTTCAATGTCACACCCCGATTTCCCAGGCCTAAATCCCGATGTAATTAAGATAAATAATTAATAAAAATGTAAGTAAATTTTCACGATTAGAATATTTCCAAAACACCTCAACAATTACATCAAGACCCAAACCACAGAAAACCGAAGAGTGAGATTTAAGAAATTATAATTGGATCGCAAGATAAGTCACCCATAGGTGTATACCAAAATAAATGCATTTACACAACATACATCTCTAATAATTACATCCCATAATTGACCTCATCCGTTCACCAATTTGGTATCAATTCAAATATCTCTAACGCCTATACACATTACCAAGGTCAATCCGACAAGTATTTATCTAATCATTCATTTACATACGAAGCATACATCCACAATATGCATTACAAAGGATGATTATATACATGTCTACAATTCATTATTTATCACAATCAATCATACATAATTCATTCATTTCATCATATTTAACAACCGCTGCTGGTCAAGGCTTTCCATTTCAACTATTTACCTTCTCCAAAATCTTTAGCTCAAAGGCACACTCCCATCCCATGACAGTCCTGCATCACAATGCTAAAAAGGAGACAACATGGGAGAGTGAGTTATACATTCAAAATGACGAATTTAAATACATTATGACCATGTATACATGCATACAAAAAACATGTGTGCTTTGCAATAAAATCATCAATTTATTAAATAACCATCATCAAGATATAATCTTAGGCATACAAGCCTTATTATTCACAACTCATATCAAGCACATACATATTCACATTGCCCTCATCATCATGGGCTATCACAATTGTTCATCATTAATTCTTCACATCTTTAATCACTTATTACTCTCAAGAGGTTATCATCTCTCTTGGGGTCGTCTCCATCTTAAATGCCATGTACCTATGGCTAATGCATATGTCACACTGTTTAATGTATATGCAATGGATCCATTTTGAAACAATTCATATAACCCATACATACATGGTTTCTCAAGTAACCGCAACCACTTATAATTGATCAACATATATCCCCCACATAAGGGTCCATCTCATAGAATCCCGCAGGATCTTTATCATTGTGATCGCAACCACATTTATCAATCTCATCTTGGTTTCCCTCACGCATAGGGTACTCCCCTCATATAGTCCCGCAAGACCATTGTTATTTCAATACACAGGTGATCGCAACCACCTTCATCATTTTAATTTGTCATGTGATCACAACCACATACTCATTCCCTCATGCATAGGGTACTCATTCTCATCTAGTCCCGTAAGACTTTCATCATTTCAATATATTGGTGATCACGACCACCTTCATTCATTCACATGTTGGTTTCTCCCACACATAGGGTACTCCCCTCATAGTCCCGCAAGACCATTGTTATTTCAATACACGGGTGATCGCAACCACCTTCATCATTTCAGTCTATCATGGGATCGCAACCATAGACTTATTCCCCCACATATAGGGTACCCATTCTCATAGAATCCCATAAGATCTTTTATCATTTCAATATACTCATGATCACAACCACGTACATTCATTTCCCCCACGCAAGGGTACTCATTCTCATAGACTCCCACAGGATCTTTTATCATTTCAGTATACTCGTGATCGTAACCATGTACATTCATTTCCCCCACGCAAGGGTACTCTTTCTCATATAGTCCCGTAGGACCTTGCATTGTGATCGTAACCATATACTCAATGCTATGCTATGCATGCCATGAAAGCAATAATGCAATAATGCATATGTCAAATCTTAACCTCGCAAGGATTCTCCCACCCTCTCACTTAGGGGTATATTTTCCATTTAGCATTGTCATTAGTGGCATATAATTAATCATAAGGCCCCTCAAGGCACAACTTTCATAGTTACATCAAACCACGCATGGTAATCAAAAGCATATCAATCATCATAACATTAATCCATGCATGGAAACCAACAAGGCATGTTAATAAATACATCTCAAATTCATAGCATTATATGCTTGCCAATAAAATTCAAATTACACATACAAGACCACACTTGCATCAACCGTGATGGCATCACAATCATCAACAATAATAATCACTATTTGATCAAGGGTATGTTCAACAACAATATCCCTTTTCATTCAACATCAATATCTGTTATTCAACATGTATGGTATCATACATACACCTACAACAACACTTTTCTTTATTCATCATCAACATTTTCCATCAAGTATAATTTTAACTTACAATTGCAAGTTCATCTTGCATCAATCATAATTGTCAGTAATATTTATCTTTGTTCATTACCGATGTCATCTCAATTCATCGCTTATAATAACATATTATCATTCTATTATCCTCTCGTTAATCTCATCGTTAATTAAGAGTGTGTCATATAACCACATCATTTAACTTATACCATCATTCATCATAACATATCAATAGTGGTGGAGCATACATGTTTTCATAACATGATATAGGCGCACACATACTTTGCCAAAGCCTTAAACCATTATCAATTACCACTAAGACACACCATAATCATATACCCTTAGTACAATCTCTTGTTTCTCATATAATAAAAGGGTTTTGGACATTAACAAGCACTTGGCAACTTTCAAAAACCAAGGTATACGAGGGACATATCAATATCATCATGCATTGATTGCTAAAACGTATTAAAAATGTGTATAATCGATTGCACATGTGTGTCATGACTTAACAACACCAAACAACATCAAAATTTATGAGATTTTTGTGAAAACAGGGCCATGAATCGATTCAAGCAGCTGGGGAATCGATTCCCACGTGTTTGGAATTCATAACAGTGAAAACAGCAGCTCAGGAATTGATTCCCACCTTTTGTGAATCAATTTCCACGATTCTGGGGGACCATGAATCGATTCCCACATCCTAGGAATTGATTCCCACAGTTTTGGAACACGCCTAGGGGCAAACAGGAGCTCATGAATCGATTCCAAGTGGCTTGGGAATCAATTCCTGACAGCATCACTACTGCATAATGCATAAAATACCCAATTTTCAAACTTCCAACCACATTAACTTTTTCATATCCAATCCAATGGCCACCAAACTTTAACACCAACTAAAATACATCATTTATGATATGTAGCCACTGGTCGCACTCAAAAATTCCCAAAAACGAGAGACTTACAAGCATAAATGTGTTTAGCCTATTTTGAGACATTTTTGTGCAACTCAAGGGTCAATTCACAATGGAATTGGCCCATTCCAGTTTCTACAAGTTATAATTCATGCATAGGCGCTATTGAAACTATTATGTGGCATCCAAACATACCAAAACTCAAAATAGCCCTACTAGTTCCTTAATTTTGCATGAATATCATAAACACAACTTCACATTTTTTAGTAATTCACCCATTCATGGATTTCTATCAACAAATATTTCATGCCCATCAAAAGGGACCACTAAACATTCATCATCATCACACACACACATATATATATATATATATATATATATCATTCTCAATAGCCAACAATTTGCCACTTACTTTATTTCAATATAAACATGGCAAGGCAAGCATGAATACTATCGTATACATTAATCACTTAAACATTGACTCATGCATTTGGAATGTAAACTCCTCTCCTACCTCAAGAGAAGAACCCAATGATTCGAACGTTCTAAACGTTCTACCACATTGGTCGGAATATAATCTCTTATCAACACAAACATATATATACATGTATTCAATTAATGAGCCATCACAAGGCATCATCACAATTCTAAACATTTGTCAACATATCATAAAGCTTAATATCAAGTCCTAGAGTTGTCAAAACACTAATTTACATAATTGTGTTAGGTTTCAGGAATTCTTTTCCTAAAACCAAGATTTTTCTAAATCTTAAGGGTAAGCCATACCTTACATCAACAATATCACATCCTTTATCAAAAGGAACCCAACATTGCATAAATCATCTAAATGTCATCATTGCCATTCAAAATTCAACATGAGTCAACTTAGCCTCTTTTAAACCGTCATCAATCAACATATCGAATTGGCACACATGATGGTCTAAGACCTCATCAAACCACAATTTTAATTCATTAATCCATCACAACTGTTATGGTTTGGTATTCATATTTATTCCTACATATTTCATAACAACACTCATCCATGAGTCTCATCCTCAATGATTCATCATTACCATCATTATCCATCATCATAAAGAGCAATACTCATATTAAATATTATTTATTCACTTTCAATTCAACCTCTTAGTCACATTATATACATTTTCCCAAATTCTTAAGGCCAAGATTCTTTAAAATTTAATAACCATCATTCTCACATTCTCATTGCTCAAGCTTCTCATAACAATATCACAACTTCAACATATTTAACAACTTAGGGTTATCATCATATTCCCTTGATTTCACAAATCTTCAACCTCAATAATTAATTTCAATCTCTTAGAAACTCATTCTCATATACAAAATCTCTCCAACATTAATTAATCATAATTCCCTCGAGATTTACCAAAAGCCCCAAATTCCAATTTTCTAGGGTTTTCATCAAAGTTCAATAACGACCAATTTTAACCATTTCCCTTGCAACATTTCAAGCATTCTAAATTCAATAATATCACATCTCAATCATTAATAACCAAAACAATAAAACCCAATGGTCATCTACCCTAGGGTTAGGTTCCACATCAAATTTTTCAACAAAACAACATCTAATCATCCATTGTTAAGGTTCAAGAACCCCAAAACCACTAAGAAAAATCATGGGCGTCATGAACTCATACCTCTTCACCAAGCACAATGGTGAATATGAAAATGAGGGAAGGAGAAGAGGAGGTGAGCTTCAAGCCTTCATGACTCCTTCATGGTCCATGGTGCAACGAAAATGTAGAGGGAAATTCACAAAACCTTCTCTAGGTTTTTGAGAAGAAGAAGAAGATGATGAAGAAGAGAGTGGGGAGATGAGAAGAGATGAAAGCAAATATGTTTGCCTTAGGGGAACCCAACACGAAAAGAGAAAGGAGAGTAGGGTTTGTGTTTTAAATTTTTATCCCTTCATTAAAATTTTACCATTTAACAATATACAGGATCTCCGTTCGGACTCAATACTTTATCTAAAAATTATTTTGAACATATATTCGGATTCCCTAAAATATCCTTAACAGCCCTGACCAACAGTACCTTAATCAGAGATACTTGGTCTGACACCCCTATTTTAATCAGGTATATTTTCATCTCATTAAGTCTCAATAAATTATAAATATCCATAATAAATCCTAATTTAATTATTCCCAACTTGTTAGAACATGAATCAACTCATATATAATTATTTACTAATTATTCCTCTCAATTAATCATTTTTATAAATTTTGGGATGTTACATTGAACACTTTAAAGGCCTAGAACATAGCCTATAATTTGCCAAAGGTTCAATAATTATCCATTAAGCTTCTCTAAGCTTTTAAATAGTTTTTCCACATTATTATAATTTACTTATAGTATCTTTATCCAAGAAACCAATAAGTCTTTTACTACAAAACCTCATAAACTTTGTCTCTTAATAAATAAAATTATTCAACTTCTTTAACAATTGTCCTAATGTTATATTGACTTGTCATAAGTCATAGAAAATCTATCATTCAACCAACACATGATTCACATACAATACCTCTTAAAATACCAAGTCTCTTCCTCTTAAATAATTACTTAATCCTTACTAACATACTAATTAAATTCCAGAAATGTTGTTTTCACCAAAAACACTAATTTCCATACTTGTTCTTAACCTTCAACATCACATTTTTTTTCATTTATTAAATACTAACTCTCTATTCATTCAACCATAATTATCTCCAACCATAATTAATTGTCATACCACTTCCAATAACTCTTTTTTAAGCACTAACATCATGCCTAAAGTGAAGGGTACCTTTTGCTCTAAAATTACAACTTAGGTCCTATAAAAAATCAACATACTAAAATTACTAACCACCTCTAATAGTATTTTCCTAAACTCAATAATTATTCTCTTAGGTCCTAATATACTCCAACAAGATTTTCTAAACTAGCAATATGCTTATTCCTTATCAATCCTTCATGCCCTTCATTTAATTCACCATAAATACTATATTTTTTCAATCAATAATTATCCAACAACCATTATAAATACTAAACCACATCTAACAATAATTTCCAAGTCCACTAACAAAGTCAATACATTCATAAAACCATTTATGTCACTTTGTCACAATTTCCTATTTCAAGAAGTAATTAAAGCTTATTAATAACTTCATGTTTCACACCAACAATCATTAAATCAATTTTAAAACATCACTCAAAGTCTCATAATTATTCTAAAGTCATTTATAAACCATTCAAAGTCTAAACTAAAATTTTACCCTTAACTTAAAGTAAGCTTCCAATTCCAATTTTTGCATTTAGTGCAACCCAACATCAAACCACTTCTTTTAACAACATTTAATTCAATTCCAAGAACCAATCAAATCAATTTCAAGTCCCTAACAATATTCTAACAACAAACAACAAATCCCAATGGTCATCTAGCCTAGGGTTGGTTCCACACGTATTTATTCATCAAAACAACTCCTAATCATCCATTATAATGCTTCAACAACCTTAAAACAACAACTAGAAACCATTAAATGTCAAAAACGCCAACCTTTTTTCAAAGCTATAACCAAAAACGAAAATGGAAGATGGGAGGAGAAGATGAGAGTAGAGATGCTTCAATACTCCATTAAAGTTTCATGAATCATGGCTTAGATGTTGATTTTGTAAGAGAATGGAGTAAGAGAGGTGTGATTCGGTTTTTGGCCAAGTGAAGGAGGAAGAAGTTGAAAAAAAATGAGATTGAAGGAGGAGGAGGAGAAGTTCACGGAAATGGGAAAAGAAAAAGAGGGGAAAGTGAAAAATTTAGGTTATTACCCAATGGTTAATGTTTTCACTTTTTGTTTTAACCCATAAGTCAACCAAACCCCTTTATCTAATGGGCAAAAGAAAGTGTAAAGAGAGAGGAAAGATGCCACGGCAATATGAGGAAGATAAATGAGATTTTCATTTTTCTTAAATTCTATTTCGTTCGTAATTTCGTTGTTTATTAACATACGTCGTGCACGAATAAATATCTTCACAACACCAAAAATTATTTTGAACATACCACCATAACCACAACAAATTTCTCATTATTTTAGACTCATCAAATGCCTAAAATTATTTAACGGGTCCCATACCTTCTGTTAAATTATCCAGTTTCAGTTAATTTTAATTTACTGATAAATCACAATTAATACATAATTAATTTTCCTATGTATTTTAGACATCAAATAATTAATTACTATTATCTAATAATTCATTTTCTAGATTTTTGGGATGTTACATTTCCTCCTAAAGGTTTAGTACATATGATACATTTCTTTAAGTGTTGTTCATTAAATTCTAAGATTGAGTATGATTACACGAAACCCCTTTTACATTCCTAGCCTCTGGATTTCAAAAATAGTAATAGGTTGAATAAACAAAGGACTCAACATGCAAAGTTCTATAGGTAAATTATTTTACTAAACCCTCTTTAAAGATAAAATTTATATTTGAAATTCGAAACACCGATATAAATTTGGTTAGAATGAGATCTTTGTCTTCATTATTTTTACACCAAAATCACCTGCGTAAAGTCATAGGTTTTGGAAAAGAATTCTACGATTACTCAGTTATAAAAATAATATATAATGTAATTATTAAGTAACTTTAAGTAAGCATAAATATCATACTCACCCACTACACCTACTAGTAGCTCTTCATAGTCGAACTTCGCAATTACTCATAAAGCGTCAATTTATCTACTCAAACTCATACTTGTGCCAAATTCAAACAAATGTGCATGTGTCAGGTTTCTCCTTGACTAAGACTTAATAGATCATTTTCCATGTGCTTTCCAGTGTTTTTGAGAAAACTGTTGGGGTGTCACAACTCAATCTTACCATCATAATTTCGAATAAAATTTCAGAATGCAACCATGTGTAATTCCATCACATGAGATTTTTGTATTCAGAATAACACTTACACAAAAGTAAATAATTCATGTTTCTCCCACCATATTTAGTGTCTAATGGTTCCATAATTCATTAATTAGGTCAATCCACCACAATCATCTAGGCACTCAATCCATATATCACATAAAATACAGATTCTGAGCACCATACCCACATCAGAAACATACATAGTAACACTTATCAACCAATTAATATATATAGCATAATAAATCTCAAATATATCCATACTTTACGAGGGTTAACCAGTACTTGACCAGGGTTGCCAAGACCACTATTCCTGTAACTAAAATGCACACACCAATTAATATATATAGCATAATAAATCTCAAATATATCTATACTTTACGAGGGTTAACTCGTACTTGACCAGGGTTGCCAAGACCACCATTCCTGTAACTAAAATGCACCCCCCCCCCCCCCCCCCCCCCCCCCCCACTACCAGTTGTAGGCTTGGTTAGTTGAAGGAAGTGTGGAATTCCAGCTTCAAGTCTTACGATGCAAGGCACGGTCCTAACATTAAAATGTGTTGAATATTTTTAGTTAAGGCTGATTTGCTCGAAATTTCATAAATTTGAAACTTACTTAGAGCCATGAAAGCATACACAATCCAAATCTCCTTTTTGCGATACTTTTATTTCCAAATTAAATTCTAAAGAAAATCCCAATAATCCTCATATGAAAGTCAAGCACATTATCAATAAATTAAAGGTGTGGGCCACAACCCAAAGTTAACTCTTGGAAAAAATATCCTGTTAACGTAAATTCAACTTGGTTACTATTTTGAGCATAGTTAAAAAAAAAGTTTTCATATTATAGAGCACCCAAGTTGAATTTAAGTCTTTTTCTTGTCATCAACCAAACTTTGTCATTGTTAGTTCAATCTCTTAATATAATTTTTTAAAAGTAGTACTTCCACTAAATATAGTAGTTTAGTGGGTAAAAACTTAGCACCTCGAGAGACAAGAGAGGACACGACCTCACCCTGGAAGCATGGGGAAGCCTTCACATATTTGCTTTATCCCATATAAACTCAAACTTAAAAATCCTTATTCAAACAAAACTCAAAATCAAGACTTAAAATATGTCTACAAGTACAATAAACAAAAAATTCCTCATGGACACTAACAAACTCATCAAGGCTGCGATTTTGGATATAAACAAACTTACCTTTGCCATTAAAATTTTCAAACAGGAACCACACTTCAGCAAAGATTTTAACAACATAACTTCTCAAAGAAGTTCAAAACAATTTCCAAGACACTGTTTCAAGATGTCTTATTGTTGGGACAAAGTAAGTGATGTAGGAAGGGGATCTAGTTCTCATTCTTCTTTCTCTTGTGATTTTCTCTTTTTTTAAGGATGGCAAGCGGAAGTAATGTGGAAACAATGAAAATAAGGATTGGGGTTTTGGGAAAAATAAGTGAAAGTGGGAAAGAAGGGAAAAGGTTATGGAAGGAGGAAAGCAAAACTATGATTATGTAAAAAAAGGAAAGGGGAACACCACTTAGAGAGGATAAGCCTCAATCTCACCACCTCAGGGAGGAAACCCTAGGATAAGAGCTTACCAAGGTTTAAGAAACCCTAGCTAAAAGGAATGAGGAAAATTCAACTCACTTCACAAATACTCAAATGTATTCTCTAAATTGAAGGTGTGAGTAATACAAAGGAGAGCATGTCTTATATAGGCTAAAGGGGGGCACACCACTTAACCTAATGGGCTTCATTTTCTCCTAAGCCTAAAAGCACTAAAACTAAATAAAACTAATAAAGATGGGTAAAATACAAGGCCTAGAAAGACATACAAAGCAAAAATGACCATGTATAAGGCCCAAACCTATAGCCCAAAAGGCTTTCTAACCTTAATCTTAAAAAATGAAAAAATATATAAAATAAAAAAATTATTTTAGCCAAAAGAAGTCCGTCTAGTTGTGTCTTCATCATGCTCCCTCTCTTAAAAATGATTTGTCCTCAAACCCAAGACATGAGAATCTACAAAAAAGAAAGAGAGTAATGAGACTACTTATGATAAAAGAGAGAAAAACAACAAACTAGGGACACAAGAGAGTAATGGGACCACTTATGATCAAAGAGAGAGAAACAATAAACTAGGGACAAAAGAGAGTAATGAGACCACTTATGATAAAAGAGAGAAAAAAAGAACTAACTAGGGACAAAAGCAAGGAAAGGTCACAACCTCATCCAAATTAGGGTAGGAAGTGACATTGTCCAACCAAATTCGAAGTTTCGGCATGGTCTAAGTCAAAAACAACAAACATAACTCATTTATCATGGTTAAGGGCATGCCCTTAGAGTTTCAAGAAGCTACAATGGTGGTAATGCTAAGGAGAAGGTTCGGTCTACACAAAAAAAAGAGGGAAACAAAAGACATTAGATTAATCTTGAACTTAAAAATATATTAGGGACCTAGAATTAAAATGGAATCCTAACCCGTGAGGGATACCCACGGGTTACACATGGTTAAGGGGAAAACACATTTTGGGTGGTGAAACTAACCATGGTTTGAGTTTTGTGGAAAAATGAGTTGAGAAAGAGTGAAAGCTTGAAGTAAGGACCAACAATTATGGTGGTAGTGGAGCTAAGAGATTTCAGTCTTGAAACCCATGAAGAAAAGGCCTCAAAACTTGATTTTGACAAGGGAAATAAGTTGAGGATGAAGAGAGAACTTAATAAAGATATTGCATGAAGATTTTGTTAAGGAATCCTAAAGGGCCAGACAACATAATATTAGGATTCTTGTAACAGCCCTCATTTTTTATGTTAGGTCCTTGAGACTAGTTGTCTGTATTCTATGAAAATTTTGTGTGTACTGATGAATGGGCTACGACCGATTTGATTATATATCCCTTTTAAAGAAATTCTGTGAGTGTAAGGTAGAGGTTCTGACTTTAATTATGTGATTAATTGAGATAATTAGGATAATATAATAATATGTTTAATAACACTCTAATAACAGATTTATAAAATAAAACATTAGGTGATTTAATATAAATATTTAAGTAACTATTTTATGTTAACAAAACTGAGTAACTCCTCGGTTTAAGCCCAGAAATTATCCGAGGAACTTGAGTAAATTATTTTTATCCCAAAACGTCCCTTATGTTATTCTTAATAACTTTCATGAGGAGCCCAACACCCAATTTTAAACAACCAAGCTTAAAAACGTTGAATTTAAGTTACCTGGATAAGCCAAAATGCGTGTCTATACGTATTTTGGGCATAATTTTCTCTCCTAACATTGGATTCAAGTCATTCTTGTCCCAAATCTCCGTATCAAATTTATCTAGAACTTTCATGTTGACCACTAAGACCGGTTCTCATCCCATAATTCTCAGAAATTAAAACGCTACATGAATTCACGTTTTTCCAGTATCAGTTTGCACTAGGTAAAGTATTTTCTCCATAACTCTCTCAAATGGCCATGAAATTGAATAAGGCCTTCACCAAAATTTTCCTAACATATTTCTCCACAACTTTGATGGAGGAAAACCAAATTCCAATGATAAGTCTTGAAAAGACTTAATAAATACATATTTAATTTAACTTAATTCATTAAATATTGTTAAGTTTAGCATTATTATTTAATAAATTGTCATTATTTCTTGTTCTAATTATTTAATTCAAAAGTGTTTAAATTGTGTAAGAAAATGGTTAAAAAGATAAGTATATAAAGTATATAAGGAAATTTGTTTATTTGTAAATTCATTAACCTAGCGTAAATACGCTAGAATGCTAGCGTAAATACGCTAGAATGCTAGCATACATACGCTAGGCATTTATTTGTTTGCATGTTGTAGGATCAGGTGCAGGACATCCACGATCACGTTCAAGTGTGAGGACATTTGCATTAAGCGAAGACACATGCACCTCACTCAAGTGAGAGAGTTCCATGCTTAAACGTGAAATTAAGTATTTATGCATCACGCTCAAGCGACACTGTCACGCTCAAGCTTGAAGGATCCATGCATTTACGTACAAGGGAAGAAAGTCAACATGCAGCAAGGCACTCGATCACGCTCAAGCGGACCATAATCATGCTCAAGCATGAATCCACTGCATCCACTAAATTAACGCACACGCTTAAGCGCCCTTCAATCACGCTCAAGCGTGAAGTTGTTTGTTCAGTTTGTTATTTTTCCTCTAAGTGAAGTGCTGCAGCTCCCATTAATTAGTTACGTTTATGTTGCTATTTACTGCTGTACCTTAGTAATTTAAGTAATGTCTTGTAATTAATCATTTCTCTGTAAGCATATAATTAGTTTAGTTATTCTAAATTGTTAATTAGTTATTACTTTGTAATTAATTAAGAGTTAGTTAGTTAGCTTTAAGTTATCTATATATATACTTAACTAAGGGAGAGAACACACAGTAGCAATAACATGATTCATTTTCTCATTTCTAATCTCTATCTAATTCTTTTCTCTCTCTAAACTCTCTCTTCCATGTCTCTTTACATTCCTTCGATTGAACCTATTCCCATGGGTTTCTAAACCCCTAGGGTTGGGATTGCTGAAGCTTCTGATGGAATCTTGAAGCTGTATTGAGGAAATTATCTTCTAAAGCAAGAGGAGAACAAGCTGAGAAGTGGATCTACTCTGCTGAATTGATAAATTCAGATCCAAATAAAGAATCTCACCAGTGAGGAACCATGGTTGAGGCTTAGGTAACTTCTAGCTTCCTAACTAATTCAGGCCTAGTAATTAGGTGAATAGTTAGGGTTCAACCCCCAATTTTGTATTAGATTTATCTGTCACTAAACACCAAAGGGATTAGGTTTAATGGTTAGGAATTAGTGTTAATCACCTAAGGAATTATGGATTAACCATCTGTGAATTGTCCTCTTGAATATGAAGCTTGATTGAACCTTAATTGCATGTTTCTTGATGAAATTGTGAGCTGAAGTAATCCTAACCTATCTTCCATTAATCACATTTCATTTCCTATATTGTTTTTGAAAATATAAAAACATAGAAAGTATAAAACAACAAAAATAGAATGAATTCTATCTTCTTGCATTTTGGTTCAGCTTGTGCTAGCCCAAGATTGTGGTAATTACCTCAATCCCTGTAGGATGATCAAATATATTACAAATTTAATGATTGGTGCGCTTGCCAAAAGAATATAAATCCTTCGAGAGTTACACACCAAGTTAATGGCTCGGGATTTATGCATCAAGTTAATGGCACCGTTGCCAGGGATTGTTGAGTAATATCAACAATCCTTGAACCGGTACTAGACTGAACCGTTAATTTTGTTTTTGCATTTAGTAGCAGTTTAATTCTTATTTTTTAAGTATAGCAGTAGTTTATGTGTAGTAGTAGCAGTAGCTGTGAATTGTTTTTATGTCTAATATTTAGTGTATGTAGTCAAGGAACAGAGGAGAGCCTTTCTTCTTTGATCCTGATATTGATTTGTTAGAGCGTAAGCTTAGAAAGGAGAAAAAGCAAAAAGAACAACAAGAAATGGAACAGAGAAGTGTTACACTGGGTGACTACTCTAGGCCTACTGAAGAAGGATCGCAATCTAGCATCCTTAGGCCTCCGATTGCAGCTAATAATTTTGAACTTAAACCGGCTTTGCTGCAGTTGGTTAGAAATGATCAATTTGGAGGAAGCGGGGTTGAGGATCCAAATTTGCATCTAGCAACCTTCCTCCAAATTTGTGAGTACAGTAAAAATTAATAGTGTCCCTAATGAGGGAATAAGATTGAGATTATTTCCTTTTTCTTTATGGGGTCGTGCAAAAGCCTGGTTACAGAGCCAACCAAGAGGCAGTATATCCACTTGGGAGGATTTACAAAGAAAATTTCTGATTAAATATTTCCCTCCTTCCAAGTATGCCAAGTTGCGCACAGAAATCACTTGTTTCCAGCAGAGAGAGGGTGAATCTCTAATGGAAGCATGAGATAGGTACAAAGAGAGCTTGAGAAAATGTCCTTATTATAGGATTCCTGATGTACAGTAAGTTACCATATTCTATAATGGTGTAAGACCAGCAACTAGGGTCTTGATTGATGCCTCAGCTGGAGGCTCATTAACCACAAAAACTATAGAAGAAGCTATAGAATTGATTGATGTTATGGATTCAAATGAATGTTTAGTTAGTGAAAGAAGCCAAATCCCTAAGAGAGGGATATTAGAATTAGAAGCACAAGATGCTTATTTGGCTCAAAGTAAGTTGATGACTCAGGCTTTAGAGAAACTAAGTGTACAAATTTCAAAACTCCAAAAGCCTAGTCAAGTTTGTATGATGAGTTGTGACTTTTGTGGTGGAGACCATGAAAATGGCATGTGTGATCCAAATATGCCTGCTGAAAAAGTTAATTTCATGGGGCAACAATTTCAAAGGAATTACCCTTCTAATTCCTTTAATCCTAACTATAGGAACCACCCCAATTTTTCATGGCAGAAAGGTCTACATTTTAATCAAAACATGCCATAAAATCAACCCACAATTAGATCACAACAACCTCTTCTCCCTCCATCTAAAGAAAAGTCTGAACTTGAGAATGTTCTATCTTAGTTCATTCAGGCCACTCAAGCCAGCTTTAAAAATCAAGAAGCGTCCATCCGAAATTTGGAAAATCAGGTTGGACAACTGAGACGCCCCAAACCCCCATATAAAATAGGGGAAAATTTTTCGCGTCTTTGAAAATATTAATAAATCAAATAATTAAAGTGGTGAAGTATTTTTCACCAAACCCCTGGATCTAAAATAAACCACTCTCATATATGAAGATATGAGAGGGTGAAATCAAAAGATTATTTTTCAATCAGAGTCACGGAAGATGCATTCGATTTAATCATTGGTTGATTGATTTTCAAGAGGAATAATTTCATAAAATATGGGATATAATTTATATAGCCAAGAGAGCCAAAATATACTCCTCAATACTCTTAAAATAATGTTTAAGGAAATAAATTATGCATAAGATTTAAAGGTCTATTTAAAATAATAATTAGAAGCATCAGGTGCCACTCGCTCAAGCGAGACTCAATTCGCTTGAGCGAGCCAGCGTACTCACGCTTGGGCGAACGCTGAGTGATGCTGAGCGAAAGAAGGAAATAAACATCAGGGCTCAGCTCGCTTGAGCGAGCCCCGTCTCGCTTGAGCGAGATACGAAAAATAACATTGAGCGAGGTAGCGAAACGCTTAAGCGAAGAAGGAAAGGAGCATCAGGTCCCAATCTCGCTTGAGCGGCCCAAGGCTCGCTTGAGCGAGATCGTTCCAGAATCACCAATAACTCTCTGGCCGATTTTCGCTTGGGCGAGGCACCACTTGCCTGGGCGAAAATCGTCCAGTATCTAAATTCCTTCTCCCTCGCTTGAGTGCTTCCTCCTCTCCTGGGCGAAAATCATATAGAATCTAAACACTGATTCTGTGGCAATTTTGCTTGGGTGAAATGCACATCCGCTTGAGCGAAAATGGGGCAGAAACATATCCCCTGTTCCACAACAATCTCGCTCGAGCAAGATTATCACTCGCTTGAGCGAGTTCTGCAGAAACTCAGCAGAAACGAAGATTCTCTTGAACTTAGCTCATGAAACCTTAACCCCTTCTATTTTGGCCTTACATAGGACCATACTTTACCTCATTATGCATGCACCAATTCATATAATATTACAATCTAAAACTACATAATTCTTTCATTAAATCAAATACCACCAACATCATCATGCTAATATTGATTCCATGCATATAATCTAAATTCATCATCAAGCCACATACACTCCCTACATACATTTGGATCCAACATCATTTCACAACTCCATAGAATGGCATAAAATCACAGCATACATTCATTAGTCAAAGACAAGTATCAAGATTCATTCTTTACAACTTTTAGGTCATGAATGAAAATTGTCATTACACAAACATGTCCAAATTTCTCCCATGACCTCCAAAATTATCAACCATTACAAAATTGAGCATATACACCTCATATACTCTACCAAAACAGATTTTCATGCCGGCCAAGGCGTACACATTCCTATCCATATTTACCTCCTTCCAAACTCAGCCTCCAAAAGCTGTAGGATTTAAGTCATACCTACATCAACTTTAAAAATGGCAACGAGGAGGTGAGTAACATAATCCAAATGAATTAAAGTCATACATTATGATGAAATACATGTATACTTGCTCACATATCAATCATTACAACACATCATACATCATACACAATACATCTCATGATCTCAAGTATACATTCACAATTTCAATCCTTTGGATTGCCAAACACACACATCGGGTTAGTATTCAACTCTTTCCCTTTTAAATTCTCATTCATCCATTGCCACCATGGGCTTTCAACTAGGCATGTCTCCAGCTATATACAAATGCTCTCAAAGCTAATGCATATGCATAAGAATTTCTCATCAAATAATGCAGATCTGACTGTGGGAAAATATATCATTAAATCAATTGTGGGACAAGCATAGGTGTGCTACTATGCCCCTACTGCAGTAGAAAAAAATTATGTACACATATATCTCAACTTACGTATGCTTACATTTTCATAATTTTACTGGTACCAAACCGCTATCGCCCATCTGTAGCACTAGTCACCCTATGGCTTGCAGATCAACATCGTGGCCTCAACTACCACAAGTGCTACGGGCCCCTCCCGAACACACATCGAGAGAGCCATGCCCCGTCGGACACCGAGGTAAACTCGCTCACCATAGAGCCGCCCACCCATTGGGCCTGCCACATAGGGTGCCTCGTCACCAAACTATGGACAGCTTCGTGACTCATACACCGAGTCACAGGGGAAAATCACAATACGCTCGTGCACTGAGCCACCCTCCCACTGGGCCTGCCTAGTGGGACCCCCTAATATTCCACATAGACAGCTATGATATGCCATGGATGCAATGCAAATGCAAATCAAGTGCATCCTTACACTATGCATCCTAGATGCCACTCCACATTCAATCATTCATCACCACCACTTGGTGGATTTCAATATTCTCATCATTCTTATCCAATCCCAATTCTCTTTTGAACTTATTCTCATTGATAGTTAGTGGCATACACATTCCATAACTCATACACACATATTTGGGATATTCACATCACAATTCCAATTCACACATAGTTTCAAGCCATCATCATATTTCATCAACATAGTATCATCGTCACATCATAACATTATCCCAAACATATTGCCACATAACAATCATTATTCTAAATGCATTCAAATCATAACATTATCACATCATCCATTCAAAAATCATCAAAATAACCACATATACATATTTTCACGTCACCAATGGATGAAATCATGCATTTAGAAAAGTTACCCCCTCCTACCTCAAGTGAAGTAGTGATCAACGCGGTTTGATGGTTCCGCTTCGTCAATGGGGTCACTTCCTACATCACAATACATTACACAATCAATTTTCCATTTACCCATTAAGACTCAAACACTTATACATATATCAATAACTTGATGTTTACTTTATTTTAACTCTTAAAACTCCTTTATTCCATTTTATCCACCATAACCACCATGGGTTAGGTGCTACCCATTATTATTATGCACTCTAGAACCAAACCTCTTTCATGGGTTTCTCCATTATTAACCTCCATCAACAAAATACCATCACCAATGACCCTTATACATCATAACTCACATTTATTACCAACAATTAATGTTCATCAACCTCCATTATGCATTTCCCCCAAATTCATGAAGTTAAGGTTTCATAAAATTCCAACAACCATCATAAATATTCTTCTCCTTCCAACTATAAATGCGTTCACTTCATTACATCTCAAAGAAACCTCATTCTCATACAAACCCACATTAAACTCTTGCATTAAATACTCTCCTCAAGGACATCCATACACATGCATGGTTTCAAAACACATAAATGCCATATACCCATAACCAAAACCTTAGCAAAAATGGGTATACTTACCTCAAAATACAAAAACGAAAATGGGTTCTAGGAGGGAGGAGAACACCAACGAAAATGAGGAGGAGAAGGAGGAAAAACAGCAGCTCAACAAGCCTCCTTTAAGCTCCACTAACAAAAATGAGGAGATGTGGAAGGTGAGCTCAAGTTGCTATGGTTTTGGGAGAAGAAAAGAGGAAAAAAATGGAGAAGATGATGATAAGAAGAAGAAATGAAATGTAATGCCCTATTCCTTCAGCCAGCGTCTACGTGAATAGGAAGAAGAAAATTGGGTTTTTGAGTTTATTTTAATTCCCATTCATTAAAACTTCAGCGTTTTATAACTAACAGGTTCTCAGTTCGGGCTCAATACATCGTCTGAAAATTATTCCGAATACATATTTGGATTCCCGATAATATTTCTAATAGCCCTGACCAATATCATCTCATTCCGAGATACTTGGTCCGACACCCATATCTCAACCGGGCTTAATTTCAGCTTAACCGATCTCCATAATTTTCTAACAGTCCCCAAAATTATCAATTTAATTATTCTCAATAGTTTGGGACATTAAATACTCTATATACCAATTTCTAATATTTATTCCGGTAATTAATTCTCTATTTTAAAATTTGGGATGTTACAACAACTATCAAAATAGTTAGCTGGGAGACAGTCTGGTAATTTTCCTAGAGATACTGAGGTAAATCCTAAGGAACATTGCAAGGCAATAACCACAAGGAGTGGGAAAATTCTTCTCCCTACTCCAAGTTAGGAAAACAATTCTAAAAAAGATGCACAAAAACAAAAAGAGCAGGAAAGTGAGCAAGTTAATGATGAAACTGAAAATAAGGTAGAAACAGAAAAAGAGAAAGAAAATCAAGTTCATCAAAAGAAAAAGAAAAAGATTGATTTGATCTTGGAAGAAGCTGTCAAGCTAACTCCTGACAAATTAAAGAATGCTTCATTTCCACATAGATTCAAGAAATAGATAGAGGAGCAAAAGTTTGCTAAGTTCTTAGATGTGTTCAAAAAGCTTCACATAAATATTCCCTTTGCTGAGGCATTGCAAGAGATGCCTTCATATGCTAAATTTTTTAAAGAACTTCTGTTTAAGAAAAGAAAGCTTAAGGGAGATGAAATGATTGCCTTTACATAAGAGTGTAGCATCATTATTCAGAAGAAACTCCCTCAAAAGCTAGAAGATCCTGGATCTTTTACAATACCTTGTGCAATAGGGGATGTTCATGTTGGAAGTGCTTTATGTGACCTAGGAGCTAGTATAAACCTCATGCCTTTGTCCTTAATGAGAAAATTAGGAATTAATGACCTGCAACCAACTCGCATGTCCTTGCAGTTGGCTGATAGGTCTATCAAATATCCTCATAGGATGTTGGAAGATCTGTTAACTAAGGTAGATAAGTTCATCTTTCCAACAGATTTTATAGTTCTGGATATGGAAGCTGATAGAGAGATTCCTTTAATCTTAGGGAGACCCTTCTTAGCTACTGGAAGAGCTTTAATTGATGTAGAGAAGGGAGAACTCGTGCTGAGAGTTCAGGAGGAGCAAGTAACTTTTAATGTCTTTAATGATATGAAACATCCATCTGAGAAGATGGATTGTTTTATGCTTGAAGAAATCAAAAGTTATAAGACTCCTATGTTGTTAAGAACTGAAGAAGAGGCTTTACAAGCCTTTCTTGAGGATGATTTTGACTCTGAGATTGAGGAGTTAGATGACTTACATAATGAGTTGCTGAACCTACTAGAAGGACGTGAAGTAGAGGAGTTAGAAAATGAAAAGAAAGAAAAATTGAATAATATTGAACTTGAGAAAGGTAAGGAGGTGTTTGAAGAAAAGCATGATTTGAAACCCTTACCTTCTTATTTGAGATATGTTTTCTTGGCAAATAATGAATCACATCCTGTAATCATTAATGCTGAATTAAATAAGGAGGATGTAGAAAAACTGATCGGGGTTTTGAGAAAACATGAATCTGCCATTGGTTGGAACATTTCTGATTTAAAAGGAATTAGTCCATCATTTTATATGCATAAAATTTTGATAGAGGATGACTATTCCCTTGTTGTTCAGCCACAAAGAAGATTAAACCCTATAATGAAAGAAGCTATAAAGAAAGAAGTGGTTAAACTCCTTAATGCAGGGATTATCTATCCTATCTCAGACAACGCTTGGATCAGTCTGGTCCAAATGGTGCCTAAGAAAGGTGGGATGACCACAGTTAAAAATGAAGAAGGTGAAGTCATTACCACTAGACCAACATAGACTATAAAAGGTTAAATGACTCCACTAGAAAAGACCACTTTCCTTTACCATTTGTAGACCAAATACTTGAGAGGCTGTCAGGTCATGAGTATTATTGCTTCCTTGATGGATATTCTGGCTACAACCAAATTGTGGTTGATCCAAAATATCAAGAGAAGACAGCCTTTACCTGTCCATATGGCATCTTTGCATATAGGCACATGCCATTTGGTTTGTGCAATGCACCAGCAACCTTTCAAAGGTGTATGCTGGCAATTTTTAGGGACATGGTAGAGAAGTTCATTGAGGTATTCATGGATGACTTCTCTGCGTTTGGAAACAGCTTTGATATATGCCTCAATAACCTTTCTAAGGTGTTGGTGAGATGTCAAGAGACTAATCTTGTCCTCAACTGGGAAAAGTGTCATTTTATGGTTAGAGGAGGGATAGTCCTTGGCCACAAAATCTCTGTTGAGGGCATTCAAGTAGATAGAGCCAAGATTGATATCATTGAAAAACTTCCTCCTCCAATCAATATGAAAGGAGTGAGGAGTTTCTTAGGATGTGTTGGCTTCTATAGGAGATTTATAAAAGATTTTTCAAAAATAGCAAAGCCTTTGACTGATTACTTGTGAAAGATCATGCTTTTGTTTTTGGTGAAAACTGTGTCAAGGCTTTTAAAAATTTGAAAGAAAGATTAATTTCAACTCCAATCCTTACAGCACCTGATTAGTCTTTACCATTTAAACTCATGTGTGATGTAAATGATTTTGCTATAGGACCTGTTCTGGGGCAGAAGAAAGAAAAATTAACACATGTCATCTATTATGCTAGTAAGGTGCTGAATAAGAATCAAATAAACTACACTACTACTGAAAAAGAAATGCTTGTTGTGGTGTATGCATTTGATAAATATAGAGCTTACTTTATTGGTGCTAAGGTCATTGTCTATACAGATCATTCAGCAATCAAGTACTTGCTAGCTAAAAAAGAATCAAAACTAAGATTGATCAGATGGGTTCTATTACTCCAAGAGTTTGATTTGGAAATAAGAGATAAAAAGGGAGTAGAGAACTCAGTGGCTAATTAACTCTTTCGTCTGGAAAGGAAATCAGACTCTGTCTTGATAAAGGAGTAATTCCCAGATAAGAGGCTGATAGTAATTACCACAGGGCCATGGTATGCTAATATGGCCAACTTTAAAAGTGCCTCTGTGGTACCAGAAGGGTGGACATCCCAAATGAAGAAAAAATTCTTTCATGACAGTAAAACGTTTCTATAGGATGATCCATTTCTTTATAAGATAAGAGTAGATGGAATTATCAAGAGATGTGTGCCTGAATCAGAGCAAGAAAGACTCTTATGGCACTATCATGACTCCTATTATGGAGGACACCATGGTGCCTCCAGAACAAAAACAAAAGTATTGTAATGTGGCTTTTATTGGCCAACAATGTTTTAGGATGCTAGAGTATATGTGCAAAGGTGTGATAAGTGCCAAAGAAGTGGAGGCCTCTCTGCTAAAGCTGGCATGCCTTTGACAAATATCTTAGTTGTGGAGTTATTTGATGTTTGGGGCATTGACTTCATGCAACCATTCCCAAAGTCATTCTCCAATGAGTATATACTTGCTACTGTGGATTATGTCTCCAAGTGGGTGGAGGCAATCCCTACCAGGACCAATGATGCACATGTGGTGCTTAGGTTTATAAATAAAAACATTTTCTCTAGATTTGGAATCCCTAGAGTCCTCATTAGTGATGAAGGGTCATATTTCTGCAATAGAATCATGGAAAAAGCCCTAAGACATTATGAGGTACTCCATAAGGTGTCTACTCCATATCACCCATAAACTTGTGGGCAAGTTGAGCTTTCTAATAGAGAAATCAAGAGAATATTAGAGAAAATGGTAGGGAAATCTAGGAAAGATTGGTCTGTGAGAATAGATGATGCATTGTGGGCCTATAGGACAACATTTAAAACTCCAATTGGCATGTCACCTTATCAATTGGTATATGGAAAGGCTTGCCATCTCCTTGTGGAGTTAGAGCATAAGGCATGGTAGGCCACAAAGTCGTTAAACATGGATTGTGACCAATCTCAAAAGGAAAGAGTCCTAAAGCTCCATGAACTTGAGGAGTTTAGACTCAATGCTTATCAGAGTGCCTCAATTTATAAAGAGAAAACTAAGAGATGGCATGATAAGTGAATTAATAGAAAAGAGTTTTAGAAGGATGATAAGGTCTTGTTGTTTAATTCTAGACTGAGACTCTTTCCAGGAAAACTCAGATCCAAATGGGCTGGCCTTTTATTGCGAATGAGGTTTTTCCTTATGGTGCAATTGAGTTGAAGGAACCAGCAACTAGAAGAACTTTTAAAGTGAATGGCCAAAGACTCAAGCTCTACTTTGGAGAAGAGTTTGATAGGCAAAAATCCTCCATGTTTTTACAGGCATCTTCTTAGGTGTCAAAGGTCAAGCTAGTGACCTTAAAGAAGCGCTCGAGGGAGGCAACCCTATATTTTAATTGTTGTAGTTTGTGTTTGGTGTTTTAAAACACTAAAAGAAAACCAAAAAGGTGTAAATAAAGTGTGATTAAAATTGTAAAAAAATTTTGAATAAGGTTTGAGTGTATAAACTTTGAATTCCAGTGTACATATGCACTTCACCAAAATAATAAAATTGTGTATCAAGAAGTACGCGTACATATGTTCTAAACTGGGCATTGTTACGCGTAATTAAATAAGCATCAGACCCCCCTGGCGCTCAAGCGAGATCTTTTGGCGTTCAAGCGTGGACACAAATGTGCCTTCACGCTTAAGCTTGATTATTGTGCGCTTGAGCGAGCTCGGGGAGTAACAAGTATGACCCCTGGGTGTGTCTTCTTGCTTAAGCGAGCACCCTTCACGCTCAAGCGAATCATCACGCGCGTGAGCGTGACCTATGGTTATGTAACAAGCTTGAGCGAGTACCAAGCATAACCTTTTGAGAATGCCTCGCGCTCAAGTGAGGAATATCACGCTTAAGCGTGATCGTGCCTGCACCAAACCTGTCACCATGTTATGCCTCGCACTTGAGCGTATTAATGCGCGCTTGAGCGTGCTCGAGTTTGAAATAGTTGGAAGCTTTCTATTCTAAGCTTTACGCTTGAGCGAGAGATTTCACGCTTTAAGCATGACTACTGTACCAAGCTGTCACTTGAGCGTGACTCTTTCACACTTGAGCATGACCCTCCGTTGTATATGACTCGCTTAAGCGAATAATGGTACGCTTGCAGCGTGATTCATATCTGTTACCACCTATTGTGAATTAATGTGGGTGTATGTACGCCGAGATTTCAATGTACCTACGCGTACCCAGGCATTGGGGTCAGCAATATAAAAACCCTCTCAGCGTATAAACCCTAACTCTTTACGTTGGAAACTTGGGTTTTAAAGAGGAAAAAGCCCAATCTCTGTATTTCTTTGAAAGGTAACATCTTTTCATTTCTTCATTTCAGTTAATAGTTAGAATTCTTATATTTCAGTGTTTCAAGTTCAAATTTCTTACATCCATCATATCTTTTCATCTCATATTTTTCATTTTGCTGTGGTTGTGTTCTCTATGCATTTGCACCCATTTAGGCTTTATAAATACCATCCTTAACACTCACCATGTTCACGAGATCACAAAGACTTTTTAGAAAACCAGAGAGAGTTGTTGAAAGGAAAGTGAGGAAAACCCCAAAAGAGAAAGGAAAAAGGGTGGCTACTATAAGCACTCCTATTTCTCCACTAAGCAGAAAGAGTAAAAGCCTTAAGGAGGAAAAGAACTCCAAGAGAAATAAGGATTTTGATGGGCATAGGTTTAAAGATTCCAAGGCTGCTCAAGAATATAAGAAAAAATTCAAAAATAGAGGAGTAATAAGTGAAAGGACTTTGGTCCTTGATGAAGATAATTCCTCAGATATTGATGTAAAGGCTGCTATGTTTGAAAGGGGATGGCAGTATTTTAATGAGAACTTAGGCAATGGTTATCAAGAACTCACTAGGGAATTTTATTCCAATCTAAGGGCCAATTCTATTGAGGATAAGTTTCCTTTTTCTTCCTTCTTGAGAAGACTCACCATTCCTCTATCTGGTCACATACTGAATAAGCTTTTGAAAGTCCCTATTTTAGATGATAAAGGATGTCACTACACTTGGAAAGTGGATATCTTCCATAGGGCTAAAAATAAGAATCTTAGGAAAGAAATTTTAGAGGAATGTTATGAACAAGGAGCTACATATATAACAAAAGTGAATGGTGCACCAAAAAGTGTCAGGAAGAGTTGTTTGAATCATCTCCCCCTCTTATGGTGCCACTATGTCCTTTCATCCCTGTAACCTGTGGCTCATGCTACCAAGGTTTCCATTAAGAGATTAGTGTTGATTTATTGTTTAATGAGAGGCCTGTATGTTAACCTGGGTGAGTTAATACTAGAGGAGATGATGAAAGCCATTGAAAAGAATCTCCAACTGCCATATTGCTCTGTTATTATTTTGTTGGCCCAAAAGAATCAGGCTAGGTTGAACTATGAAGAATTGACAAAGGTGAAGCCTGAAAGGATTATGGACAAGTACTGGGTGATAGACCACATTGACCACTTTATACCTCAATAGCCAAAGCGTTAGAGACAACCCAAACCAATATCTTTTGTACCACCACCCCCAACAGGTCCAGGTACTTCTTATGACCTCTCTATGGTAATGCAAGAACTTCAGGTCATGAAGAAGATGTAGCTAGGAACCTATGATCTGGTCCTGAACCATGATTTGATGTTGAGGAAGATTGCCGCTACACTGAATATGGACCACACTGAAGAAATGGGAGTTCCACCTGATAGAGACTTATGGTTGGCTTCCATTGGATTCACTATCCCCCCTGATGACACACCTTTAGCAACTGAGTTTTCACCCCTATCCTGAGCAAGACAATGATGAGCCTATGGATGAAGAAAATGAAGAAGAGGATGACTGATATTTTACTTTGCTTATATTTCTGTTATATTATTTTCAGGGTGTAATAACTTTATTATAGTATCTTTTCTTGAACAATGTATTCCCTTTTCAGTTGTAATGAAATTATATTTTCCTTGTTAAGTTGTTGTTGTTATTTTTTTTTCTAATTTGTATTATCTAATTCATGCATGCCATCACTCACCAAATCTTTGCCATATAGGTAAAAAGGGAAGTAATCTATCCTCTCATCTCATTAATTTGTGAAATGTGTTAACTATGTTTAATTTAGAATCCATCTTAATTATTTAAATCTTACTGATTCTTAGGCATCAATTTAATAAATTAATTGATTCGCATTGCTTGATTCATGATCCTTATCCATAACAATTCAATCCTGTATTACTTATATATTCACCATGCTAGTTAGCAATCTAAATTTGTAATCTCGCATTAAGTTTGGGGACATGATTGGCTGATTACCTATAATTTATGAGCTTTTGAGCCTTTATTAATTCTTTTCCGAGTGTGCCTGCATTCTTGTTTAGTGAGATAGAATTTGCTTCAGTACTTGCTAAATGATGATATGTTTGCCAATTGGAAATGATGAAGGCCTTCTTTGACAATTAGCCAAGGCCAAATTTAGCCATCCTTAATATTATTAATTATCCTTTGACCCAATAATTATGTTTGAGCCTGAGACCCTTTCATTTTGGTTACGTACCTAACTTTATAAGCCTATTTATCTGAGAAAAACCAAGTGAATCATCCCTGGATGTACCACTGATGGATTGTTGAGTCTTATCTTATTGCTAGGGACTAACAAGTTCTAAGTTTGGGGATGAAGAGTGTGCCTAACAGCAATTAAAGGATACACTCTGACCTTAATAATAGATGAGGATTTTGAAAAATGAAAGGAAGAATAGCAAAAGCAAAAAGAAAAGTGAAAAATCAGTAAAAAGCAATTCCTATATAGAAGGAAAATGCTATTGAAAAAAATGAAGGAAAGAAAAAAAAAAGAGTCCAAAGGACTAAAAGAGAAGAAGGTGCAAAGCACCACAAGTAGTTGAGTTATCCTTCATCTGAAAAAAATAATAAAAGCAAAAGAGCTGGTTAGTAGAGGCATTTAAGTTAAGATTGAGGCAAGGCATCAGTGGGAACATCTTTTAACCTAACATTGAATAGAAAAACAAAAATGAAGCCTGTAGCCTAACCCCATTACAAGCTTAAAAAGCCCTTACTGATCCAATTGTGCTAGCATATATCATGATGTTTAGAACTGTTGCAAGCCTATGTTGATCTGGAAATTATGCAGGTGATGAGTGCATGAAATTAACCATATACACTGAGAGAAGAGTGAAACACCAATCCATGCGAGGAAAGCATCACTAGCGTGTTCCCAAAGGAAGTGTGAGTAATTATATTTTCAAAAGTTGTAGAAAGAAAACATGAATGGTATTCAATAATTATGGCATGAATTAAGTTAAGGGAAGGTTGATTGTCTTGAGTAAGTGTAATTGATTTAATTAATCCGAGTCCTTGCTTGAGGACAAGCAAACTTTAAGTTTGGGGATGTGATAAGTCTTGAAAAGACTTAATAAATACATCTTTAATTTAACTAAATTCATTAAATATTGTTAAGTTTATCATTATTATTTAATAAATTGTCATTATTTCTTGTTCTAATTATTTAATTCAAAAGTGTTTAAATTGTGCAAGAAAATGGTTAAAAAGATAAGTATAAAAAGTATATAAGGAAATTTGTTTATTTTTAAATTCAATAACCTGGCGTAAATACGCTAGAAAGCTAGCGTACATACGCTAGGCATTTATTTGTTTGCATTTTACAGGATCAGGTGTAGGACATCCACGATCACGCTCAAGCGTGAGGACATTTGCATTAAGCGAAGACACATGCACCTCGCTCAAGTGAGAAAGTTCCACGCTTAAGCGTGAAATCAAGTATTTATGCATCACGCTCAAGCGACACTAGCCACGCTCAAGCTTAAAGGATCCATGCATTTACGTACAAGGGAAGAAAGTCAACATGCAGCAAGGCACTCGATCACGCTCAAGCGAACCATAGTCACACTCAAGCGTGAATCCACTGCATCCACTATGTAACATCCTAATTTTTAATTGAATAAATAAAATCAACAAGGGAAAAAAATTCCAAATTTTAAGGTTAACAAACCGTGCATAACCTGCCTGAATTGATAAAACCGAGTACAGCGAAAGAGATAACCCCCTGAGCGAGCCCTTCAGCATTGCACACGCACTCGCTCACACGAGACTCCACGTCGCTTGGGTGAGGCAGCCCACTCGTTCGGGCAAAGTACCATTCGCTTGGACGATGCCACGACAAAAGCCTTCCAGCAGTACACCTTCGCTGGAGCGGATCCCTCATTCGCTAATGCGAGAAGCCTCACACGGCAATTTCATCACTCGGCATTCGAACATCCATGCACTCGGTAAACGACTAAGTCCACTCGGAGGTCTTTCATAAGTCCATTCGATATTTCATAACTTAGCCTCTCAGATTCATCCATACGGCCACACCTATACTCTACTCGGATACTGGGAGCTGCCCCACTCGGATTCCAGAATTCCTTCTCACCCAGAATATACATTCTTCACTCGGATTATCAATGTTTCACACTTAGAACCCATTCCATTCTAAACCACTACACTAACTCCTCTATCAGGAGAGAATTGCTCAGGGTTTTCACTCGGAAATACGAACTCCTCCTCACTCGGGTTTTACTTATATTTTCACTCGGTAATGACCGCTCTCATTATCACTCGGATATTCTCTCATTAGATCTCACTCAGTATAGGTTCATCCAAGTATTTTACTCAGAGTCCATTGAAGTATCATCATTCGAACATGAAGGCATAGCCATTTGCAGCCCCACTCGGAGTTGACTCCCCAATTACTTCTACTCGGAAATCATTAACTGAGCAATATTCTAACCATCCACACCCCTCAGTCTACCCAGACACAAACCACCCGTATACAACGTATAGGTACGTACATAATTATACACTCGGAATACCCAATACCTTAACATCATTCATTCCTCAGCACCTGCTATAAATGTGAACTATATACGTATAAAAACATGCACTCGGGTCACAATAGCTTAAATTTCTTATATATATATATATTCGTATTCATTACACCACACTGATATTATGAGCCGACCAAGGCTACAACTGACGAAACATGACAAATTACAAAAATAAGCGCTTTACGGTCGGAGTGCACCCCACTCAGACCTAAGACCTTATCATCACTTCAGAGTCCAACCTGCACACACTGAAAAATGGTGTAGGGGTGAGCTTTTGCATATAAGGTGATGGCTATTGACTCGGACTTTACCTCCATTCTCAATTATATAATTTACCGGGTTCAATCCATAACGATATATATATATATATATTGCCAATTAATTTAAGGGTCAGACCACATCATTCAATCGAAAGTTGTACAATAACATATATTCTCAATCATAGCATCACACTGCACTCAGCATCGGTATCAATACCCGTACATTCGTTCAGTCGGAATTCGTTCATACTACATCGTCTAGTCGGAGTTCACTCAATTCATTTAATCCATGCAATTCACAATAATCTCACTAACAATGCTCATAGACTCATGCATGCGGATCCGACTTAAACAGTGAGTTCAGTACAGATTCCTTCCCGGTCCCTCATCCACTAGCCCTTTCCATGTGGCACCGGTCACCGCGTGACGTCTCGAGACCCAGCTCTAGCTCCATCGGCTACCACGGGTCCTCATGGATCTAACCAGGAATCTGACTGGAACTCGTTTTACATGACTCTAGATGCCTTTCCGACCCCCCGTCCTCATGGAACTGGTCAGGAATCTGGGAATCATCCCACATATGCAATCTTATGCAAATCCACAACAACATCCAAGCTTACCAGACGCGTCTCACACAACCATCAATGGGTCACAACCGATCCCCCACACAGCAATCAGATTCATTCGGAATCCCACATTCCATTACAACAATCACATGCCTTTATCATAATAACTCATAGCAGCAAGCATAGGGAACCACATTACAGTACATCCACTCAACATTTTTACAGAGTTAGCATACCTTTCCATACGGCATTCAAAATGGAAATCACGCATCAATTCACATCTCATGCATTCGGGGATAATGGTAACACACACACACATTCACTCAGCAAACACAGATTTCAACAACATGCATCACAGAAGTATTAACAGGCACTCAAAGACGAGGTCACACAACCCTCAACCTTTCATTGATGTCCCAATTCAGAAGTTGCATGCACAATCAGTCAATCACCACACATCAATCTACACATTTCACACACATATTATATTAAAGCAAGCACCAGGGACCCGGTCATAAACCATACGCTTGACATGCAAAGCGCCCCCTACCTGCTGTCGGGGTTCAGAGACTCTTCAAGTTGCAGTGCTGACTGATCGTCCCTCCGTTACTCCTCTAACAGCCTTCGAGTTCAGCGTTGATCCTGGGCCAGAGTTGCTCCTTTCCTCTAACGGGTCCGTCTCCTCCACAGCTCCAAAGCACTTCCAGCACAGCCTTCCAACTGGAATACCACAGCTCCAGGTAGAAGAAGAAGGAGAGGAAGAAGGCAATAGGGAGGAAGGAGAGAACAGGGAGTAGAGTCAGAGCTGTGTTGATGTTCCTCCAGGAGCTCTCGACTCTCTCACTGTTCGAGTGGCGACGTGAATGAGAGTGAAGAAGAAGAGAAACAGGGAAGGAGAGACCATATACACGCACAAGGAGAGCTGCCAGCGTGAATAATGAGAGAAAGAGAGAGCTGAAGTTGTCTTATACTCCTAGGGACACATGCGTCCTTTCGCTTGGCACTATTATTATTATTTATTCAATTATTTCTACCCAAATCAGTAATTACTCTAATTAACCATTAATCCTAATTCTGTAATTAACCTTTAATTAATAGCTTAACTTCAATCGGTAATTAAGTTAGAAATCGGGATGTTACAGTTCTCCCCCTCTCAAAAGAATTTCGTCCTCGAAATTCAAACACATGCTTAGCCTTAATAATCCACTCGAAAATCACTGACATACCACAATAAGCAGTTACACATTTATGTTCCTTAAGTATTCATCCATTGCTTAAATCCCAGTCGGCACAATTGGCCTCCAAAGCAATTCACCGATCGCTCCACCCGGAAAACCGGGACATTATGCTTAACACATTTCCACTCGGAAGTGGCACCATTGACTCGGAATAACATTCCTTTCTTTCACTCAGACTTACCTCAACAAACAGATCGGAATACCACAGCCATGTTCCGACTAAAACTCTTCGTCCATCCACGTTTTCGACTGCTTCGTAATTTCTAATCAGCATAAAACAACTCTTCATAGCCTTCATTACATTCGGGACTCCATTTCCCACGTAGTTACCCCCATTTAGCTATGCCAGTTCACCCTAGCCATTGGCACTTTCCAGTTCTTTGGCCGCTCGGCCTTACATTCTCAACACCGATCGGCGTATTCACACCATCGGGTCTCCCGACTCAATGTGTCACTCGGCACGACCATGCGCTCACACAAAACATAGGCTTGACATTGGGTCACATGGGACACATTCTAGACGTTATTCGACCATTTGGGAAGAATCCAGTCGGTAAACTACATTACCGATTCCCTAGGATACCCACTACTGACCGATTCATTTCGGATTTAGCTCTCGGATTTCCAAATTTTTGGCCACGAGATTCCTTTCTTAACCAAAATGAACACTCAACGAGTTCCCATAAGCTTCAATTAGCACACTTGTCTGGATTTGCCTCGTACAGGTACCACACTCGGTCCATACATCTCATCTTCTTAACCATTCCTTTGGCTAACTGCATGCCTATAACCTACGAATGTCACTCGGCCCTCTCACTCGAAAATTTCAATCGGGGTTTTAAGGACAGTTCTCATCCGGGAATCCTTCCACTTGCAGAATTTACTCATAATTCAAGCCTTCCGCGAAACCAACCCGAGTCCAAGCCCAGCAGTCCCAACCGCTGACCTGAGTACGATTTCAAATAAATCCTTCTCTTGGATATCTACTCCTCTTGGAGGTTCTTCACTCGGAGACTTCCTATTTACCAAATTTCCACTCGGAATCCAGGCTTACTCCAAATATAAATCTGAGTTCAATTCAGCAGCTTCACATCACCCGAACACAGTTATGAATAAGTTTATCGCTCGGTATTTTCTCTCCCTTGGGTAATTCACTCGAAAACTTGCACACTCGAAGTTCCAATTTCCGACGAGAAGTACTTTTCTCCTAGAAGACCACTCGGTTGGACATCCCAAGGGTATTAGGAATTCTACACTCGCTATCTTACTAGCCATTCCACTCGGAAGTGATACACTCCAAGTCACGTCACTCGAATCTTGCCTTACCCAGAAGGTTACGCTCAGACACCATTCCCTTAACTTAGTAATGATCCTCTCAATAAGGTTCTACTCGGAACCCCCAAAATTTTCACTCAGCAGTTCTTTCCCACAAGGACTTCACTCGGAATTGTCTCCACCCTCACACACTCGGAATTTACTAACCTTTCCCGAGCAATTCCTAACCTTACAATTTAGTTTGGCTCTCATCCTGGTTTCCTTATTAGGCTTACAGTATCACTCGGTTAACTTTTCAAAAACTCCAACTTCAGTGACAGTTGATCACCCTTCATATTCCATTACCAATCATCCTTTTAGTAGCCAATCCATACCCAGCAACCTCTAATCCTCTCGGAAGCAGACACGTAAAAGTCAAAAAACCCTCTACCTTCATTTTGGTACACAATTACATAACACTCATTGAAGATAACTCTCATCATCACTCGGAATCGTCTGAAAGACTCACCATCACCATAAGCAGTTACAGCTTCACCTGTCCGACTCATGAATTGCTGCATCCAACTTATAGGATGACGTCTCATCCCTATAGGGTTACAACAATCACATGGTCACTACAACGTGTACGCTGCCACTTACCTATGGCAGGAAGAGTCATCTCAGAGCAGCATGCCTCACACGGACCAGACTTCACCCAACTAATACTAATTCACACAGTGGTTAATGGCAGTTCACACACATAAATAATACACCTACATCAACATCATGCAGCACATAGGGTACATCACGCATCAATAATCATGAAAATCGTTTATCACCTCTGTAAAACAGAATTAAGGCAATACAACAATCGGCTTCTAGCCAGCACCGAGTAAATATTTCCTCTAAATCTTATTCCTCACAAACCATGGCTCGGACTAAATTCTAAGTTCTCAGTTATATAATGGCATCACTCATTCGGCTTCATGCAATTCAGTCAGGATTAAGTAATTCACATTCACATATGTTGTCATAACACACCATAGACTCGGCAACGACACTAATACACATACAACCACTCAGTCGGATTTTATAACAATTATTCACGGCTATATTATTGTTCACTACAGCATGCACCATAACCATAACCACACATTGCACTCAACAATAGCATCAATATATATATATATATATGTGTGTTCATCCGAGCGAATTTACTTAAATCAATTCTCAACTACATTAAGGATTTCATTCACAACATCATATCCAATCGGGAGTTGCACAATAACGTACATTCTCAATTATGACACCACATTACACTCGGTAACAGTATCAGTACATACATATTTATTCAGTCGGAATTCACTTATACGTCATCATCTAGTCGGGGTTCATTCAAATCATTCAAATCCATGCAACCCATGTTAGTCTCCCTAACAACGTTCTCACACGCACCGATTAACTCACTCAGCTAATACTTACTCACAAGAATTAATGGTAATTCACATGCATATATATAAGCACATATTCTCATCAACATTATCATGATGCATCACGTAGGGCACATCGCACAGCAACAATCATGTAATATAATTTACCCCTACGGTAAAACAGTATAATGGCTACAGGCTTCCGACTTGTACAAAAAAAAAATCATACACCTCTTCATTACTCATAAGTTAGCGTAACTCTCCTGATGACAATCGTCAAGTAGCAGTTACTATCACCCCAAAATGGTGTAATAACAGTCGGTTTCCGACCATTACCGTGTAATTGCTTCTTCCTTAGATCTTATCCACCATAAACCATACAGTATCATATACACATATATATGTATACGTGTGTACCAACATTCAATACATACACGCTATCATTCAATCAGAATCTATCCAGCCAGCTCTCGGCTATATCACTTACATTATTTACAATCCCATATAATCACAGCCATAGGCTCACCTTGCACTTAGCGACAGCATCAACACATATATATTCAATCATCCAATCGGAATATCAAATTCACATTCGGCCATACAATTCATATCATTCACCACAGCATGCATTACAGCCACAACATTAATATACATACATTCATTTAATCGGATTCCATTTAATCATGTTATTCTAAATAACATTCCACATATTCATGTAATTCATATTGAGCTCAACAGCAATTATAGTGTGCACACATTCCTTTCACCCGGATTTAAAAGGGACTCCTCACTCTGAATTATTTAGTCACTCTTCACTCGGGAAACCTCAACAGTTATCACTCGAAAGGTATCCGGATCGATTCCCACTCGGTGTCACCCGTCCTCTTCACTCATTCTTACTCAGCAACTATAATCTCTCCTACTCTGGTTTTCCCACTAAGTCAACACTCGCTCGGATTTTCTATCTACTTAATGATTTATTATAATGGATCCACTCAGAGTCGTAGGTGTCATCTTCTGATCGGTAAACTCTTGCTCGGCATCACACTGTCTCATTCACTCGGGATTACCTAGGTTTTCTTTCACTCGGAAGGAGTCACTAACTCTCTTCCCACGTCAACACTCGTCTCCATTTTCGACTTATAGTTAAACTAATCTCTCGTACACAACAAATACGCATACGTATATCACTCGGATCTTCATGCACAGTATAGGAGTTCACGCAACATGGAGGGTGTAATTAATTACAGGCACTAATTTATATCTTCTACTCCAAGGGTTCAGGTTCAAGTAAAAGGAACTAAGGCTAACACATTTCTTGTATCTCAAATCATATACTATTTATTCATCACACGTTCAAATTCCTCAGCAAGGCACAGGCATACAACCACACCATTCATATACCAAATCATCAAACACATACAATACCGATTAAGTCAGGGCATACAATCAATCGGACCAGGAGGGAAATGACCTCCTATTCACAAATCAATATCACAATAATGATGACCACTCGGTCATACTGCATACAACCGCTTATACTCGGTAAGCATACCTTGGCCTTGGACCTTTTGGTCTGCTCTGATACCAAAATGTAACATCCTAATTTTTAATTGAATAAATAAAATCAACAAGGGAAAAAAATTCCAAATTTTAAGGTTAACAAACCGTGCATAACCTGCCTGAATTGATAAAACCGAGTACAGCGGAAGAGATAACCCCCTGAGCGAGCCCTTCAGCATTGCACACGCACTCGCTCACACGAGACTCCACGTCGCTTGGGCGAGGCAGCCCACTCGTTCGGGCAAAGTACCATTCGCTTGGACGATGCCACGACAAAAGCCTTCCAGCAGTACACCTTCGCTGGAGCGGATCCCTCATTCGCTAAAGCGAGAAGCCTCACACGGCAATTTCATCACTCGGCATTCAAACATCCATGCACTCGGTAAACGACTAAGTCCACTCGGAGGTCTTTCCTAAGTCCATTTGGTATTTCATAACTTAGCCTCTCAGATTCATCCATACGGCCACACCTATACTCTACTCGGATACTAGGAGCTGTCCCACTCGGATTCCAGAATTCCTTCTCACCCGGAATATACATTCTTTACTCGGATTATCAATGTTTCACACTTAGAACCCATTCCATTCTAAACCACTACACTAACTCCTCTCTCAGGAGAGAATTGCTCAGGGTTTTCACTCGGAAATACGAACTCCTCCTCACTCGGGTTTTACTTATATTTTCACTCGGTAATGACCGCTCTCATTATCACTCGGAGATTCTCTCATTAGATCTCACTCAGTATAGGTTCATCCAAGTATTTTACTCAGAGTCCATTGAAGTATCATCATTCGAACATGAAGGCATAGCCATTTGCAGCCCCACTCGGAGTTGACTCCCCAATTACTTCTACTCGGAAATCATTAACTGAGCAATATTCTAACCATCCACACCCCTCAGTCTACCCAGACACAAACCACCCGTGTACAACGTATAGGTACGTACATAATTATACACTCGGAATACCCAATACCTTAACATCATTCATTCCTCAGCACCTGCTATCAATGTGAACTATATACGTATAAAAACATGCACTCGGGTCACAATAGCTTAAATTTCTTATATATATATATATATTCGTATTCATTACACCACACTGATATTATGAGCCGACCAAGGGTACAACTGACGAAACATGACAAATTACAAAAATAAGCGCTTTACGGTCGGAGTGCACCCCACTCAGACCTAAGACCTTATCATCACTTCAGAGTCCAACCTGCACACAATGAAAAATGGTGTAGGGGTGAGCTTTTGCATATAAGGTGACGGCTATTGAATCGGACTTTACCTCCATTCTCAATTATATAATTTACCGGGTTCAATCCATAACGATATATATATATATATTGCCAATTAATTTAAGGGTCAGACCACATCATTCAATCGGAAGTTATACAATAACATATATTCTCAATCATAGCATCACACTGCACTCAGCATCGGTATCAATACCCGTACATTCGTTCAGTCAGAATTCGCTCATACTACATCGTCTAGTCGGAGTTCACTCAATTCATTTAATCCATGCAATTCACAATAATCTCACTAACAATGCTCATAGACTCATGCATGTGGATCCGACTTAAACAGTGAGTTCAGTGCAGATTCCTTCCCGGTCCCTCATCCACTAGCCCTTTTCGTGTGGCACCGGTCACCCTGTTACGTCTCGAGACCTAGCTCTAGCTCCATCGGCTACCACGGGTCCTCATAGATCTAACCAGGAATCTGACTGGAACTCGTTTTACATGACTCTAGATGCCTTTCCGACCCCCCGTCCTCATGGAACTGGTCAGGAATCTGGGAATCATCCCACATATGCAATCTCATGCAAATCCACAACAACATCCAAGCTTACCAGACGCGTCTCACACAGCCATCAATGGGTCACAACCGATCCCCCACACAGCAATCAGATTCATTCGGAATCCCACATTCCATTACAACAATCACATGCCTCTATCATAATAACTCATAGCAGCAAGCATAGGGAACCACATTACAGTACATCCACTCAACATTTTTACAGAGTCAGCATACCTTTCCACACGGCATTCAAAATGGAAATCACGCATCAATTCACATCATATGCATTCAGGGATAATGGTAACACACACACACATTCACTCAGCAAACTCAGATTTCAACAACATGCATCACAGAAGTATTAACAGGCACTCAAAGACGAGGTCACACAACCCTCAACCTTTCACAGATGTCCCAATTCAGAAGTTGCATGCACAATCAGTCAACCACCACACATCAATCTACACATTTCACACACATATTACATTAAAGCAAGCACCAGGGACCCGGTCATAAACCATACGCTTGACATGCAAAGCGCCCCCTACCTGCTGTCGGGGTTCAGAGACTCTTCAAGTTGCAGTGCTGACCGATCGTCCCTCCGTTACTCCTCCAACAGCCTTCGAGTTCAGCGTTGATCCTGGGCCAGAGTTGCTTCTTTCCTCCAACGGGTCTGTCTCCTCCACAGCTCCAAAGCACTTCCAGCACAGCCTTCCAACTGGAATACCACAGCTCCAGGTAGAAAAAGAAGGAGAGGAAGAAGGCAATAGGGAGGAAGGAGAGAACAGGGAGTGGAGTCAGAGCTGTGTTGATGTTCCTCCAGGAGCTCTCGACTCTCTCACTGTTCGAGTGGCGACGTGAATGAGAGTGAAGAAGAAGAGAAACAGGGAAGGAGAGACCATATACACGCACAAGGAGAGCTGCCAGCGTGAATAATGAGAGAAAGAGAGAGCTGAAGTTGTCTTATACTCCTAGGGACACATGTGTCCTTTCGCTTGGCACTATTATTATTATTTATTCAATTATTTCTACCCAAATCAGTAATTACTCTAATTAACCATTAATCCTAATTCTGTAATTAACCTTTAATTAATAGCTTAACTTCAATCGGTAATTAAGTTAGAAATCGGGATGTTACACACTAAATTAACACACACACTTAAGCGCCCTTCAATCACACTTAAGCGTGAAGTTGTTTGTTCAGTTCGTTATTTTTCCTCTAAGTGAAGTGCTACAGCTCCCATTAATTAGTTACGTTTATGTTGCTATTTACTGCTGTACCTTAGTAATTTAAGTAATGTCTTGTAATTAATCATTTCTCTGTAAGCATATAATTAGTTTAGTTATTCTAAATTGTTAACTAGTTATTACTTTGTAATTAATTAAGAGTTAGTTAGTTAGCTTTAAGTTATCTATATATATATATACTTGACTAAGGGAGAGAACACACAAAAGCAATAACACGTTTCATTTTCTCATTTCTAATCTCTCTCTAATTCTTTTCTCTCTCTAAACTCTTTCATCCATGTCTCTTCACATTCCTTCAACTGAATCCATTCCCATGGGTTTCTAAACCCCTAGGGTTGGGATTGCTGAAGCTTCCGATAGAATCTTGAAGATGTATTGAGGAAATTATCTTCTGAAGTAAAAGAAGAACAAGCTGAGAAGTGGATCTACTCCGCTGAATTGACAAATTCAGATCCAAATGAAGAATCTCACCAGTGAGGAATCATGGTTGAGGCTTAGGTAACTTCTAGCTTCCTAACTAATTCAGACCTAGTAATTAGGTGAATAGTTAGGGTTCAACCTTCAATTTCGCATTAGATTTCTGTCACTAAACACCTAAGTGATTAGGGTTTAATGCTTAGGAATTAGTGTTAATCACCTAAGGAATTAGGGATTAACCATCTGTGAATTGTCCTCTTGAATCTGAAGCTTGATTGAACCTTAATTGCATGTTTCTTGATGAAATTATGAGCTGAAGTAATCCTAACCTATCTTCCATTAATCACATTTCATTTCCTATATTGTTTCTGAAAATATAAAAACATAGAAAGTATAAAACAACAAAAATAGAATGAATTCTATCTTCTTTTGTTTTGGTTCAGCTTCTGCTAGTCCAAGATTGTGGTAATTACCTCAATCCCTGTAGGATGATCAACTATATTACAAATTTAACGATTGGTGCACTTACAAAAAGAATATAAATACTCCAAGAGTTACACACCAATTTAATGGCTCAGGATTTATGCATCATCCAATTCGCAGCCCATTTGGCCCAGAAAAATTATTTATGCAAGGGATAAAAATCTCGTCATAGCCCTAAACCCTTTTAGTATTTGGGCCATATCTCACTCAATTCTCAATAGATTATTTTGTGCTTTATATGTATTTAAAGAGCATAAAAAGTTCTACAACTTAGATGTTTAGCCCATTTGCTAATTCAGCCCATAAGACATCCTAAACCTTTGAGAAAGTGACTACCCTGCATGAGACACCTAGGCTGACATGCATAGTAACCAATAACATGGCTCCATCACTTTGATACTTGTCCCAGCCATGCATAACTCTTCTCCACATCACTTTCAGCTGCTAATGACACCTTTCTCTTGCATGGCATTAGTGTGACACTTGCCCATTCATTTGCTCCAGCTGTGGAAACACCTAGGGAGCAAGGAAATTGCATGTAAAAGAATCCATCTTTCCATTTTCTCTTACTTTGTTCTTCTTTCCTCTTCTAACTTAGTAAAATTTCTAGCAACTCATTCTTCTCTTTTCTCATATATCCTTCATCTAAACACCATTACACACCCATCATCATCCATCCTAAATCACCACACCACCCTACATAGCTTTTAAAACTTCAAGTTGTCACCTCCCAAGATCACATCTTCTTTTTCTCTTCCACCAAAAGAGCAAGCTTTTCTTATTCACCATTAAAATCATATCCATCCTCACTGTAACATCCTGGTTAAGATTAATGGTTGATTCAGATTAATTGATGATTGGCTAAAAGTGGCTAAATAATAACAATGCCAGGAAAATGACACATGTGCCCTCTTGGTGGTATGAAGGGCTTCAGTCCCTCTCTCACTCATCATTTACACTGAGTTTGGAAAAGAAAAGTATGAGCTGAGCATTTCTTCTCTTTGTGCATGCAGAGGTGCTGTTTAAGAGCAGCCCAAGCTTCTTGTACTTCGTCTTCTTCCTCCACTCGAAGACTGTTGGAATCTCGAGAGGAAGTGTGCAGCATTAAGTGCCTCAGAGTGGTAGAAATATCCCACTGATGGTAAGACGGAGCTGCTCAAGGAGGAGAACAGTGTTGGGCATCTTGGAGGCTCGAAAATCCTCCACTGTCCTTGCATGCTGAAGCGCTGAGTGCCTTGGAGGCAGAGATACCCGAGAGTGAGGGAACAACTTTTTTTTCTTCCAAAGCAGAGTGCTATGTTGGACGACTGGAGCAGGGTCACTTAATTGAGAAGAAGCGATCGGAGGGCAACCGATCGGAGCTGTAAGCTCGAGGAGCTTCTGGAATCTTCATCCCAGGTAGGGGGGCTGACTTACATCTCAAATGCATGGTTTATGGACGGGTTCCGGGTGAAATTACTTCACTGTGTTATGTTGTACTTATAATATGTTGATTGTGGTATTTTGATTGAGTGATAGCCCAGATGTGTGATGATTATGAATTGTGTGGTGCATGTCGATTTCCGTCCATGAGATGTGTATTGATAAACATGAGGATACTGAGTGAATGCATGAGATGCTTGTTGTTATGAGTGTGATTACCGAGTGTATTATACTATGAGACAGTGAATAAATCTTTGTTGTTATTTTATATGAAAATGCATGAGATGCATGTGAATGTTACTATGATTGCCGAGTGCATTATACTGTGAGACAGTGAATAAATCTCTATTGTTGTTTTATATTAAAATGCATGAGATGCATGTGAATGTTATTATGATTTCTGAGTGCATTATACTGTGAGACAGTGGATAAATCTCCGATTATTGTTTTATATTAAATTGCAAGAGATGCATGTGATAAAATAATGATGCTGAGTGCATATAGCGTGGGACGCTTGATGAATACAACCATATGTATCTGATTCGCCATTGAAAATGCCGAGAGCATATAGCGTGGGACGCTCAATATATAAACGGCAATCAGATGAATATGTGTGAAATACAATCAAAGACCTTTGAGCGAGCCTCAGGCAAACCTCTTGACCGAGGCTTGGGGTTTAACCTCAAAGACCTTTGAGCGAGGCTCAGGCCAACCTCTTGAGCGAGGCTCGGAGTTTAGCCCATGACACTGCCGTTGACGCTAAGAGTGTTTGTGTCACATGAGAGAGCAAACGGTTTGGTACCAGTAAAACGGCCGGATCAGCTGAGAGCTGAATAAAAGGCTGGGAGCCTATGTTGCAACATAAAAAATTAATAATGAATAATCAGATCCGACTGAAATAATGTGTGTACACTTATAACTGTTGTTGAGCTCAATGTGATTTGTATGAATATGTGTAAATATTATTGAGAATAACATGATTAATATAGTCTTGAATGACTTGAGTGAATTTCGACTGGATGAATGTATGTATATTGATACCGTTGCCGAGTGCAATATGATGGTATGGTTGTGAGTGTATGTTATTGTGAATAATGTGAATTATATAGCCTGAGTGAGATGAGTAATTCCGATCAGATGATGTTGTATGAATGTTCATATTGAATGGCAGTGTGTGTTATTGTTGATTGAGATATGTAATTGAATAATTGAGAATTTAAGGATTAATCCGAGTCAATAACTGTCATTTAATATGTAAAATGCTCACCTCTACTGTGGCTACATTTTTTAGTTAATGTAGGTCAGAATGGTGAATGACGGGAGATCCTCAAGTCCAAGTGATGAGTACTTATACTGTTATAGTGTACATAGTGTACAGATTGTATATAGTAGATGTAGCCTTGGCCGGCTCTTATGTATGACGATTGTCTCGGATATATATATATATATATATATAATTGAATTACCCGGGTTGTGGACAAATGTATGTATATTTACATTGTTAAGAAGTTATCTGAATTGTCCACTAAGTGGCATTGTAAGAATAATGCTTAAGTAAATAAGTTCCGAGTGGAATATAGTTGTGAGAGCCGTTTCCGTGTGGGGCTTTAGTGAGTGAGCCTTTTTTCGAGTAGTGAAGGATTAAAATGGTTCCGAGAGAAATGTGTTCGCAGGGACTTCTTCTGAGGGAAGAATAGTCATGGTGACTGAGTGAAATACATCCGGGAGAACCTCTTCCGAGGGAAAAAAGGTTTAATGCTCCCGAGTGAGAATTACTTCCGAGGGGATAAGGTTCAAATATTTCCGAGCAGAACTTAACCTAGTGAAGTCTTCCGAGTAAAGAGAGGTTAGAGTATTTCTAAGTGGAACTTGGTTAAAGAGACCATTTCTGAGGAATGAAGGGTTAAGGTGTTTTTCGAGTGAGGAAGATTAAAATATGCCGAGTGAAGAATGTGTAAGACACTTCTGAGTGAATTGAGGTTGAAGCGCCTCCGAGTGATGTATGACTGGGGAAATATTCCGGGTAAGGGAAGGTTTATAAACTCCGAGTGGAATAACCGAGGGAATCATTTCTCGAGTAGAGATTAAAACGCTTCCGAATGAAATACGATTGTGACTTCCAAAATTAAAAATGAGGATCTGGCTAAGTAAGAGTTTACCGAGTGAAGCATGACCCGAAGGGGACCGTTCCCGAGTGAACGTGGTCCCAATCCCGAGTTATGGAATACCCGAGTACAAGGGCTCGCTTCAGCGAATAAGGGTTCGCTCCAGCAAGTATAGCTCGCTCAAGCGTCATCCACTGGCTTTCATTTAACCGAAGCTGGGTCTTGCCAGTGTGTGGCATCCTGACCTGGTCTTCTCTTTTCTCTGATCGGTTTTCTGCTTCCCTTGACTTCAGTTTGTTTTATTTTATCCCGACTCCTATTTTGAACTGCTTTGTGAACACGAAAATTTTTCCCCTGTCTCGGATTTACTTTTATTTAAGTCAGGTTGTTTCATTTTGGTATCAGAGCAGACTTAAAAGGTCCAAGGCCAAGGTGTGCTTACTGTGAGTAGGCGGTTGTGTGCAATATGATCAGTTGTCATAATTGCTTATGATATTCTATTGAATATGACACATGCTCAGACATGATTTGTGGGCTACATGCCTATGAGTTGTTGTGTGAGGACAGTGGTGAAAGGTGCTACTGTTGAAATGTTGATTTGGGGGTAGAGATTTGTTACTACCCTGGCCCGATTGTTCATGAAATACTTAGAGGATATTTTGAGCATGGGTCGACTGGGAGGAAATAGACTGATAGATGTTGAAACCTTCATGTGTATTGAAGCTGAATTAGTTGGCTAGGCCTCTTGTATAGGTCATGCTAGTGGCTCATAGCCGAGGCATGCTTGTGGAACGAATTGGAACTCACATGTTTGAGTTGATTAAATGAATAATGTTGAAGGAATCCCCTAGTGTGGTGTTTTCAAATTCAAATGATCGGTTGTGCCATTTGTAAGGATGAGTTTTATATCCTTGGCACAAGAACCCTATATGATATATGATATAAGTGATTTGTTGCAGTTCCTAGATTGGGAATTTGAGTATGAGATAAGTGATTATCTATGAAATCGGATACGTGTTAGATTGGGGTCGTGTCTCGGTCTTTGGTGTGTGAAAACCGAGTGAATAATTGATTTAGTGGTGACCCATAAGGTGTGGTAACCCTGATTGGATTTAGTATGATCTTATACTATCAGACCTTGTGGAACTAGACCCCTATGGTGGTCTAGGCTCGGTGATATTTGGTTGTTGTGGGAGTGCCCCACGATGGGTACTAGGTGACCCCTAGGATTTTTGAGTCGGATGATCTGTTAAACCTTATGGATAATTGAGCCGGTGAAGTAATTGTGTAATGAATCGTTGAGGCTTGAACAGTCATAAAATGAAATATAAATAATGCATGTGATACTGGATAGATAGTGAATGGTAATGTCGAATTCCGGGTACGCTTTGGAGTTGATTATGGTGATGATAGAAACAACATGATGATGACGATTGTACGTCCAACTGGTGGACTGTGCTTGTGATTAGTGAAAAGATTCGCTGATACAGAAACCTGTTATGTGATTGAAAATCATATTGTAACCTTGAATTGTATACCTAAAGTGAGCTTAGTGAATCATTTAGGCTTAAAGATGATTTATGGCCAGTGATGTGTAAGGAAATGAAGGATTAATAGACTGTCGAATTATGGTTTTATGATGTATGAGATCCAATGAAGAGGCATATACCCTGTGAAGGCTTGAAGTTTATTGTGATTATATTATTTTATGGTGATGGTGACGGATATTTAATGATTGTTATTATGTGATTACCCTAGATTATGCATAATGACGATGTTGATATAAGTGTGTTGATTATAGACCTGTGTGAATTGCCACTAATTCTCATGTGAATTAGTATTATTTGAGTAAGTATGATTGATGTGAGTGATAAGAATATAAGGTGTTTTGTTCCGATATGACTCTACACACCATAGGTATTGTGGCGACTTACACTTTTGCATTGACTTTATGTATTTGTTGTAACCCTATGGGAATGAGATGTCATCCTGTATGTCAGATGCAGCAATTCATAGGTCGGGCAGATAAGGCTGTAACTGCTTATGGTGATGATCTGAGTCTATCTGGTTGTTTTTGGATAGAATTGGGAGTTATGTTGAATAGGTAGTAGGTGATAGCGTATCAATATGAGAGTAGAAGAGTTATTTTAACCCTTGTGTGCTTACACTTACCTTTGGGAGGATTAGAGGTTATTTGTGGTATAAATTGGCTATTAAGGTGACGATAGGTTGTCAAATAGAAGGGTGATCTTTCCGACAAGAGAGTGCCCGATGTTACTGGTCAAGAAGAGAGATGGTGGTAAGCAGTTATGCCTTGATTGCCACCGATTGGGTAAGCTAATTATAGAGAATAAATATCCACTACCAAGGACTGATGATCTGATTGAACAATTGGGGTGTGCTTCGGTCTTTCTAAGATCGAATTACAGGCAGGATACCATCAAATTGGATCAAGGCTTCTGATATTTTAAAACGGAGTTCAGGACCTGTATGGCCATTTTGGATAGGTGGTAATGTCGTTTGGTGTGGTAAATGTTCAGGCGGTGTTCATGACTGTATGAACAATACCTCCAACCTTATTTGGATCGGTTCATAAGAGTATTCATTGATAATATTCAGAGGTATTCTGAGTCATACTAGGAGCATGAAGAACATCTCCACGTAGTGCTGCAGGTACTGAAAGAGGAGCAATTAATTGCTGAGTTATCAACGTATGACTTTTGGTCGGATAAGGTCCAATTTTTGGGACACGTTATGTCCAAAGATGGCATTGCTGTCGGTCCATCTAAGGTGGGAGTAGTGATGGCATAGGTGTGGCCCAAACCTATCACTGAAATCAGAAGTCTTACGGGTCTAGCCTGGTAATACTGAGGATTCAGTGAAGGATCATGACTTTGAGCTGAGATAATTGATGAGGCGAAAATTCGCTCAGGGAAGATTAACATAATTCCGAGTGTGAGAAAGTGGAGATGATTCTGAGTGAAGTAAAGTTATGATGTTCCGAGTGAAACATCATTAAGAGATTCATTATTAAGTTAAGAAAAACTATGTCCGAATGTGACACTTATGAGTAAGGCAAAATCCGAGTGAAACGTCTCTGGGTAAAACGTTTCAGAATAGGTTATTCTGAGAGAGTTGCTGCTGACTAAGGAAAAGCTTGAATTTGAATAAGTACTTCTCAGGCTGAAGACTTTTGAATAAAGACCGAGTGGAGTATCTCCGAGTCGTGTGACTTTTCGAGTGAAGTGTCTCTGAGTGTGACAGTTCCGAGTGGAATGGTACCAAGTGAGACGATTCCCAGTGGAAGGGCGTCAAGTGAGAAATTTCTAAGTCTGTATGAAGTGCCACCGATTAACCTTTTTCCAAGGGAAAAGTACTTCTGGATAGAGAGTGGAACTTTGAACGAATAAGTTTACAAGTGAATGGCTCCCGAGGGGAGTAGATACCCGAGAGGTGAGTTTATTTGAATTCGTACTCAGGTCAATGTTTGGAACTGCTGAGTTTGAACTCAGGTACGTCTTCGAAGTGGACTTGGATTCCGAGTGAATTTCTGTAAGTGGAAAGATTTTTGGGTGAAAATTGCCCTCAAACTCTGAATAATCCTCTCGAATGAGAAGCTCCCGAGTGACATTCTCAAGGAGTAGACATGGAATTAGCTGAAGGCATGGATAGAAATCTGAGATTTCAGGAACTAGTGTGGTGCCTGCAAGAGGTGAATCCAGGCAAACTGTGCTAACTGAAGCACATGGGAGCTCTTTTGAGTATTCATCCCGGTATTTCCAGGAGGTATCACGGCTTGAAGAAGAAATTCTAGTGGTCGGATATTGAAGAGCCAAGGGCTTAATCCGAAATATATCGGATAGTATTGAATATTGGGAGAATCGGTAATGTTGCTTATCGACTGGATCTTCCCAACTCGTTAATTAATATCCATAATGTGTCTCATGTGACACAACTTTGAGCCTATACTCTGTGTGAGTCCATGGTTGGGTCGAGTGACTCCTTGAATTAAAGGATCCGACGGTGGAAGTACACCGATCGGCGTTGAGAATGTAAGGCCGAACGGCCAAGGAACTAGGAAGTGCCATTGGTTATGGTGAAGTGGCAGGAATTAAATGGGGTAAATTGTACGTGGGAAATTGAACCCCAGACATATTGGATCCTATGAAGTGTTGGAACGGGTCAGATTGCATTGCCGACTCATCTATCGAATTACCCTGTGTATTTTATGTGTTTCAATTGAGGAAACACTTACCTGACTTCACTTATGTGAGGCCAGATGATAAGGTTGAGATCAGAGAGAATATGACTTTAGTGACTATGCCGACTGGAATTTTGGAGCGGTCGGTAAACCGCTTGAGAAGCAAAGCTATGCCGACTGGAAATTGTGGACCGGTCGGTGAAATGCTAGAGAAGCAGAGATGTGTAATTGTTTAAAGTGGCATGGCAGCAATATTTCGAGCGATTTTGTTGAGGCAAGTCTATGTTTGAATTTCAAGGATGAAATTCTTTAATGGAGGGAAGAATTGTAACATCCCAATTAAGATTAATGGTTGATTTAGATTAATTGCTGATTGACTAAAAGTGGCTGAACAATAACAATGCCAGGAAAATGACGCATATGCCCTCTTGGTGGTATGAAGGGCTTCGGTCCCTCTCTCACTCATCATTTATGCTGAGTTTGGAAAAGAAAAGTGTGAGCTGAGCGTTTCTTCTCTTTATGTATGCAGAAGTGTTGTTTGAGAGCAGCCCAAGCTTCTTCTACTTCGTCTTCTTCCTCCACTCGAAGACTGTTGGAATCTCAAGTGGAAGTGTGCAGCATTAAGTGCCTCAGAGTGGTAGAAATATCCCACTGATGGTGAGACGAAGCTGCTCAAGGAGGAGAACACCGTTGGGCGTCTTGGAGGCTCAAAAATCCTCCACTGTCCTTGCATGCTGAAGCGCTGAGTGCCTTGGAGGCAGAGATACCCGAGAGTGAGGGAATAGCTTTTGGTTCTTCCAAAGCAGAGTGCTGTGTTGGACGACTGGAGCAGGGTCACTTAATTGAGAAGAAGCGATCGGAGGGCAACCGATCAGAGCTGTAAGCTCGAGGAGCTTCTGGAATCTTCATCCCAGGTAGGGGGGCTGACTTATATCTCAAATGCATGGTTTATGGATGGGTTCCGGGTGAAATTACTTCACTGTGTTGTGTTGTACTTGTAATGTGTTGATTGTGGTATTTTGATTGAGTGATAGCCCGGATGTGTGATGATTATGAATTGTGTGGTGCATGTCAATTTCCTTCCATGAGATGTGTGTTGATAAACATGAGGATATTGAGTGAATGCATGAGATTCTTGTTGCTGTGAGTGTGATTGCCGAGTGCATTATACTGTGAGACAGTGAATAAATCTCTGTTGTTGTTTTATATTAAAATGCATGAGATGCATGTGAATGTTACTATGATTGCCGAGTGCATTATACTGTGAGACAGTGAATAAATCTCCGTTGTTGTTTTATATTAAAATGCATGAGATGCATGTGAATGTTATTATGATTGGCGAGTGCATTATATTGTGAGACAGTGGATAAATCTCCTATTGTTGTTTTATATTAAACTGCAAGAGATGTATGTGATAAACTGATGATGCCGAGTGCATATAGCATGGGACGCTTGATGAATATGACCATATGCATCTGATTCGCCATTGAAAATACCGAGAGCATATAGCGTGGGACGCTCAATATATAAATGACAATCAGATGAATATGTGTGAAATACAATCAAAGACCTTTGAGCGAGGCTCAAGCAAACCTCTTGAGCGAGGCTCGGGGTTTAACCTCAAAGACCTTTGAGCGAGGCTCAGGCAAACCTCTTGAGCAAGGCTCGGGATTTAGCCCGTGACACTGCCGTTGACGCTGAGAGTGTTTGTGTCACATGAGAGGGCAAACGGTTTGGTACCAGTAAAACGGTCGGATCAGCTGAGAGCTAAATAAAAGGCTGGGAGCCTATGTTGCAACATAAAAAATTAATAATGAATAATCGGATCCAACTGAAATAATGTGTGCACACTTATAACTGCTGTTGAGCTCAATGTGATTTGTATGAATAAGTGTAAATGTTATTGAGAATACCATGATTAATATAGTCTTGAATGACTTGAGTGAATTCCGACTGGATGAATGTATGTATATTGATACGGTTGCCGAGTGTAATGTGATGGTATTATGGTTGTGAGTGTATGTTATTGTGAATAATGTGAATTATATAGCCTGAGTGAGATGAGTAATTCCGATCGGATGATGTTGTATGAATGTTCATATTGAATGGCAGTGTGTGTTATTGTTGATTGAGATATGTAATTGAATAATTGAGAATTTGAGTATTAATTCGAGTCAATAACTATCATTTAATTTGTAAAATGCTCACCCCTACTATGGCTACATTTTTCAGTTAATGTAGGTCGGAATGGTGAATGACGAGAGATCCTCAAGTCCGAGTGATGAGTACTTATACTGTTGTAGTGTACATAGTGTACAGATTGTATATAGTCGATGTAGCCTTGGCCGGCTCTTATGTATGACGATTGTCTCGGATATATATATATATATATAATTGAATTACCCGGGTTGTGGACAAATGTATGTATATTTACATTGTTAAGAAGTTATCTGAATTGTCCACTAAGTGGCGTTGTAAGAATAATGCTTAAGTCAATAAGTTCCGAGTGGAATATAGTTATGAGAGCTGTTTCCATGTGGGGCTTTAGTGAGTGAGCCTTTTTCTGAGTGGTGAAGGCTTAAAATGGTTCCGAGAGAAATGTGTTCGAAGGGACTTCTTCCGAGGGAAGAATAGTCATGGTGACCGAGTGAAATATATCCGGGAGAACCTCTTCTGAGGGAAGAAAGGTTTAATGCTCCCGAGTGAGAATTACTTCCGAGGGGATAAGGTTCAAATATTTCTGAGCAGAACTTAACCTAGTGAAGTCTTCTGAGTGAAGAGAGGTTAGAGTATTTCCGAGTGGAACTTGGTTAAGGAGACCATTTCCGAGGAATGAAGGGTTAAGGTGTTTTTCGAGTGAGGAAGATTAAAATATGCCGAGTGAAGAATGTGTAAGACACTTCCGAGTGAATTGAAGTTGAAGCGCCTCTGAGTGATGTATGACTGGGTAAATATTCCAGGTGAGGGGAGGTTTATAGACTCCGAGTGGAATAACCGAGGGAATCATTTCTCGAGTGGAGATTAAAATGCTTCCGAATGAAATACGACTGTGACTTCCAGAATTAAAAATGAGGATCTGGCTAAGTAAGAGTTTACCGAGTGAAGCATGACCCGAAGGGGACCATTCCCGAGTGAACATGGTCCCGATCCCGAGTGATGGAATACCCGAGTACAAGGGCTCGCTTCAGCGAATAAGGGTTCGCTCCAGCGAGTATAGCTCGCTCAAGCGTCATCCGCTGGCTTTCATTTAACCGAAACTGGGTCTTGCCAGCGTGTGGCATCCTGACCCGGTCTTCTTTTTTCTCTGATCGGTTTTCTGCTTCCCTTGACTTCAGTTTGTTTTATTTTATCCCGACTCCTATTCTGAACTGCTTTGTGAACGCGAAAATTTTTCCCCTGTCTCGGATTTACTTTTATTTAAGTCGGGTTGTTTCACTCACCAACCATACACCTATTTTTCTTCTCTTAATGAAGCAACCTATGGTGGCTTAGAAGCAAATTTTTGAAGTTCTTACTACCTTTTCTTAGAGACGAAATTCTTGTTGGTAAGGGGGTACTTTGCTTGTTTTAGATCTGTAAAGTATTTTCTGGCTAATTACTTGGGAATGGTTTAAGACCGAGTTTCTAGCTAAGTATTTTCCTGAAGACATCAAGAGGCAGAAGGAGCAAGAATTCTTCAATCTGAGGCAAGGATTCATGACAGTAGGGAAGTACACAGCAAAGTTCAACGAGTTGGCTAGGTGTTGACCTTACTATACTCAGATGAGTAAGGCTTCTCGATATGCTAAGTTTGAAGGAGGGCTATGTCAGGATATCCGTCAGGCAATCTGCTACCAGTAAATCACTCAGTTCACTACTTTGGTGGACAGGTACCGTATCTGTGAGCATACGTCAGCCCAAAGATCGAAAGGAACTTCTAGTTATGGGCCGAAGCGACGTGCCGCTAATAAATGACCTCAGAAAGACTTCATATCTGGTCAGCCCTATGCTCGACCCAACTTTAGTAGACCTAGTGGATTCACCAGGACCCAGGGTGACAGACCACCTGTGAGGTGCTACGAGTGTGAAGGACCCCATCTCTTGAAGGACTGCCATAAGGGGAGCTTGACTTGCTACAGCTATGGGAAGACCAGGCACAAGAGTAATGTCTGTCCCAAGAAGAACTTGAATTTCCCAAAAATAGAAGTTAGAGGCAAGATAGGACGTCCTACAGGCCATGGGAATGGAGGACCGGCTGCTAGTGCATCAGTTAATAATCCCCGGATGGCAAATCTGAACCGTCAAGGCGGTTGTAATGCTCAACAAGGACCGAGGAATGTTACAGCAGGCAGGGGTGGAGGCAATGCTAGAGTCTTCACCATGAATGGAGTAGAGGTTGCATAAGAGAATGACCTGGTGCAAGGTACATGCTTTATAGGTGACGTACTTCTGAATGTGTTATATGATTCTGGAGCCACTCACTCATTTATCTCTGAAGATTGTGTGAAACATTTGAATTTGCCATTGACTCCCTTACCTGGTAAAATGATTGTTATCACTACAGCTAATGAACCCATAAGTTCTTCTGTCATATGTATGAATTGCCTCATCACTATTGATGGAAGGTCCTACAAGGTGGACCTAATCTGTTTGCCCTTGATTGACTTGGATATCGTTTTGGGAATGGATTGGCTTGCTGCCAATCACGTTCTAATTGACTGCCACAATAAATCTATATCCTATGGAGTCACAACACCTGAGCCTTCTCAGCTCGGGAAGTCTGAGTCTGTTGTTGTTACTCAGAAGGTAACTTCGTTCCAATCAGAAGTGAGAGTGTTTGTGGTCCTTGCTAACACCAAGTGTGAAAAGAAGTTAGAGCCTGATCAGCTTCTAGTTGTTTGAGAATTCCCTGAAGTATTTCCTGAGGATATACCTGGGATACCGCCAAAAAGAAAAATTGAGTTTAACATCGATATTCTACCCGGTATTGGACCAATTTCAATTGCTCCGTACCGTATGTCTCCAAAGGAATTAGAGGAACCTAAGAAGCAAATCGAAGAACTTCTGGAGAAAGGAATGATTCAACCCAGTGTTTCACCATGGGGAGCTCCAGTGTTGTTAGTAAAGAAGAAGGACGGCAGTATGCGTCTATGTGTGGACTACCTACAGCTGAATAAGGTTATGATCAAGAATCAATATCCTCTTCCACGCATCAATGATTTGATGGATCAGCTACGAGGGGCAGTCGTTTTCTCTAAGATTGACTTGAGGTTAGGCTATCATCAGATTTGAGTGAAGAAGGAAGACGTTCTTAAGACAACATTTTGAACTCGCTACGGTTACTACGAATACCTCATCATGCCATTTGGAGTCACGAATGCACCTGCTATTTTCATGGATTATATGGATCATATCTTCCACCCGTATCTCAATAAATTCATGGTCGTATTCATCGACGATATTTTAGTGTACTCCAAGAGCGATGAAGAGCACCTTAGAACTATTCTGAATACGTTACGTGTAAGGAAGTTATACGAAAAGTTATCCAAGTGCGAGTTCTAGCTGAGAGAGATGCAGTTCTTGGGTCATGTTATCTCAGAAGAAGGTATAGCCATAGATCCCGCTAAGATTGAGCCAGTTCTACAGTGGAAAGACCAAAGAGCGTAACAGAAATTCAAAGTTTCTTGGGACTTGCCGGCTATTATCATCGATTTATCGAAAACTTCTCTTGAATAGCTTCCCCTTTGACCAAGTTAACTCATAAAGATTAGCCTTTTGTATGGAGCGACAAGTGCGAAAGCAGTTTCGTGGAGCTTAGGAAGAAGCTGACTAGCGTGCCAGTTCTGATTTTGCCCGATCCTGCTAAATCGTATGAAGTGTACTATGATGCATCATGGTAAGGGTTAGGATGTGTGCTAATGCAAGAAAGGAAAATAGTGGCTTACGCATCTCATCGGTTGAGACCCCATGAAGTAAATTATCCGACACACGACTTGGAGTTAGCCGTGGCTGTTTTTGCCTTAAAGATCTACAGGCACTATCTGTACGGGACTAAGTTCGAGGTTTTCAGCAACCACAAGAGCTTGAAATATCTCTTTGATCAGAAGGAGCTGAACATGAGGCAATAATGATGGATGGAGTTTATTAAAGATTATGACTTTAAGCTTCACTATCATCCAAGAAAGGCAAACGTAGTAGCCGATGCACTCAGCAGGAAAGCATTGTATTTGTCCTACATGATGGCTAAGGAACTCGAGCTTGTAGAACAATTCCATGATTTGAATCTTGCGGTGTCACCCAGAGTAGGAAGTCTGATGGTTGGAATGCTAAAAGTCTCCAATGATTTTTTGAATCATGTTAAGGAAGCCCAGTTGACTGATGAGACTCTACAAAAGTAGCTCAAGAAAGCAAAGCCTGGGGAATTTGTCCGAGATAAGCAAGGAGTAATTAGGTATCATGAGAGGTTATGTGTACCTGAAGATGCTGATCTGAGAAGATCCATCCTTGAGGAAGCTCATAAAAGCAAGTATAGTGTGCACCCCGGAGCGACAAAGATGTACCAAGACTTGAAGAAGGTGTTCTGGTGGCAAGGAATGAAGAGGGACATCGCTGAATATGTCAGTAAGTGCTTAACTTGTTAGAAGATAAAGGTTGAGCAATAATGACCATATGGGACTCTTCAACCCTTAGAGAGTCTTGAATGGAAATGGGACGAGATTGCCATGGATTTTGTATCTGTATTTCCACGAACTCCAGCCAGATGTGATGCAATTTGGGTAGTTGTAGATCGACTTACAAAAACCGCACACTTCATTCTGGTTAACATGAAGTATTCTTTAGAGACGGTCACACAGATCTACATCAGAGAGATAGTTAGATTGCATAGAGTGCCATCTGCTATTGTATCTGATCAAGATTCCCGTTTCACTTCACGTTTCTGGGAAAGCTTGCAACAAGCATTAGGGACCCAATTAAAGCTAAGTTCAGCATATCACCCTCTGACAGATGGTCAATCTGAGCGTACCATTAGGACTCTTGAGGATCTTTTGAGGATGTGTATGCTTGAACACAGTGGAAGTTGGCAGGAGTATCTACAGCTTATGGAATTCACTTATAACAACAGTTATCACACTAGCATCAGGATGACGCCGTATGAAGCTTTGTATGGAGGAAAGTGTCGCACACCCTTGTGTTGGTTCGAGACAGGAGAGAAAACTGTAATTGGGCCAGGGGTCATCTAGAAGACCACAGAATAAACTAAAGGAATTCAAGCAGCGATGAAAACTTCTCAAGACCGTCAGAAAAGCTACTACGACAAGCGTCAAAAACCTCTCGAGTTTGAGGAAGGAGATCACGTTTTTCTATATGTCACTCCTATAACGGGAGTAGGAAGAGCCTTGAAGACAAAGAAGTTAAGTCCCAAGTATGTAGGACCATATCAAATTCTTGAAAGAATTGGGCCGAGTGCTTATCGCATCGCCCTGCCTCCTAAATTGTCCAACCTTCATAATGTCTTTCATGTCTCTCAACTCCAGAAATATGTACCACATTCTGATCATATCCTAAAACCTGATCAGCTTGACTTTAAAGAGAACCTTATTTATAAGGTTGTACTAGTGAACATTACAGATAGTCGTTTAAAGCAACTAAGCGGGAAGGATGTATCCTTGGTAAAAGTCATCTGGAGTTAGTTTGATGAAGGAGATGCTACGTGGGAGCTTGAGGAAAAGATATAAACTATTTATCCTCATTTGTTTGCTAGTACTAGGTGAAATTTCAGGACAAAATTTCTAAAAGGAGGGGACAGTGTAACAGCCCTCATTTTTTATGTTAGGTCCTTGAGACCGGTTGTCTGTATTCTGTGAAAATTTTGTGTGTATTGATGAATGGGCTATGGCCGATTTGATTATATGTCTGTTTTAAAGAAATTTTGTGAGTGTAAGGTAGAGGTTCTGACTTTAATTAAGTGATTAATTGAGATAATTAGGATAATATAATAATGTGTTTAATAACACTCTAATAACAAATTTATAAAATAAAACATTAGGTGATTTAATATAAATGTTTAAGTAACTGTTTTATGTTAACAAAACTGAGTAATTCCCGGTTTGAGCCCAGAAATTATTCGAGGAACTTGAGTAAATTATTTTTATGCCAAAACATCCTTCATGTTATTCCTAATAACTTTCATGAAGAGCCCAACACCAAATTTTAAACAACCAAACTTTAAAACGTTGAATTTAAGTTACCCGGGTAAATCAAAATACGCGTCTGTACGTATTTTGGGCGTAATTTTCTCTCCTGATATTGGATTTGAGTCATTCTTGTCCCAAATTATCCATATCAAATTTATCTACAACTTTCAAGTTGACCACCAAGACCCGTTCTCATCTCATAATAACCAGAAATTAAAACACTACACAAATTTTATGTTTTTCCAGTATGAGTTTGCACTAGGTGAAGTATTTTCTCCATAACTCTCATATCGCCATGAAATTGAATGAGGCCTTCACCAAACTTTTCCTAACACATTTATCCACAAATTTGATGGAGAAACCAAAGTCTAATTCACAGCCCATTTGGCCCAGAAAAATTATTTGTGTAAGGGACAAAAATCCCGTCACAGCCCTAAACCCTTTTAGTATTTGGGCTATATCTCACTCAATTCTAAATGGATTGTTTTGTGATTTATTTGGTTTTAAATAGCACAAAAATTTATACAACTTTTGTTGTAGGAATTTCTTGAATTCCTAGCTTTTGTTGAAAGATGTTCTCTTCTTGAACCTTCTAGATCCAAAATGTTTGAAGAAAATGAAGAGGATAGTCACGGTTTTGGAAGCTTAGGGAAGAAGGTAAGGGAGTCTTGTAGTGGAAGCTAGTTTGTGGTGGAAGTTAGAAGGAGAAAGAACCTAGATCTAAGGAGAATTGGTTTAAAAATGGAGGAGATAGAGAGGAGAAGAGTGGGAGGTGTTACCGCCACTCTCTAGGATGTAGAGAGATAAGGTATGTATGTCACCACCTTTGGGAGAAGGTCCAAAGGATAAGACACTAGAAAGGAGCCTAAAGCTTCTACTTTTCTAGAGAGAAAGGAGAGTTTCTCACTCTAAAATCTCTAATTATTCAAGTTATGAGGGAAATACAAAGGAGATGAGCTTATATAGCTCCATGAAACTTTTGGCCAAAGCTACCTAACCATGGGCCTTGGATTAGCTCCTAAGGCCCAATTCTAAAACCTACTCTACTTGGCCCAATACAAGCCCAAAAACAAAATAATACAAGGTACAAGGCCCAAAAATGGCCCAAGTTAAATGGCTATGCAAAGCCTAAACTAATTCCTAAAATATAGTCCTAATATACCTAGAATACAAAGGAATGGAAAATATGTACAAGATATATAAGGCCCAATGAAGAGGCCTAAAGGAGGCCCAAACAATCATATCAAGCCTATTACCCTTCTATAGTGCAAGAGAAAAGAGTAAGGGTCTTCAATAGCTCCTCCTTAGGCTTGGGCCCACTCAAAGAATGTATGGAAGAAGCTAAATGCTTTTGGAGACCTTCCTTGGCTCTCTTGGCCCTTGACCTAGTCATAGGGCCCTTGAAAGCATCCAAGGCAACCTCCAAAGACTATGTAGGATCCATGGCTTCATCCTGGGTGATGGCCATGTCAACTTTGATGTTCACCCCATTTGCTAATTCACCCCATAAGACATCCTAAACCTTCGAGCAAGTGACTGCCCTGTATGAGACACCTAGGCTGACATGCATAAGTAACCAATAACATGGCTCCATCACTTGGACACTTGTCCCAGCCATGCATAACTCTTCTCCACATCACTTTAAGCTACTGATGACACCTTTCTCTTGCATGGAATTAGTGTGACACTTGCCCATTCACTGGCTCTAGCTGTGGGAACACCTAGGGAGCAAGGAAATTGCATGCAAAAAAATCCATCTTTCCATTTTCTCTTGCTTTGTTCTTCTTTCCTCTTCTAACTTAGTAAAATTTTCAATAACTTATTCTTCTCTTTTCTCATATCTCCTTCATCTAAACACCATTACACACCCATCATCATCCATCCTAAATCACCACACCACCCTACATAGCTTCCAAAACTTCAAGTTGTCACCTTCCAAGATCACATCTTCTTTTTCTCTTCCACCAAAACAGCAAGCTTTTCTTTTCTTATTCACCATCAAAATCACGTCCATCCTCACCATCCATACACCTATTTTTCTTCTCTTGATGAAGCAACCTATGGTGACTTAGAAGTAAATTTTTGAAGTCCTTACTACCTTTTCTTGGAGACGAAATTCTTGTTGGTAAGGGGGGTACTTTGCTTATTTTAGATCCATAAAATTATGCATGCATGGTGAAGTATAAGTGTCCTTAACACTTATACTTTAATATGTCTTTATAGATCTAAGTTTGTATGGTTTGAATCTTGAGAAATCTTTGTGAAAAAATGGATCTTTAAGAGATATTATGGTTGTACCATGATTGTTGTTAGATCCTTTGAATTTTAAAATTTTATGAAGATTACTAACACTTAAATTTTTATTGCTACAGATTTTTGATTGAAATTATATTGCATGTAAAGATCTTGTTTAATTATGTATTCTTGGCTTAATTGGTGACTTGGAGTGTTAATAATAATTTTTAGACAATGTAAAACATTTCCAAAATAGTTTTATAACTTTCACTAAATTAATGTTGCTGCTGAAAAATTTTAATAATTAGTGAACAACTTGGAAATTTTTGACTTTAAAAGTATAACTTGAAAGAATTAATTTTTATGGTTAAAATTTGAAAACTTATCTTGATCTTAAAATTTTATGAGATACAAATTAATTTTAATGTAAAATGGTAATTCTGGATTTTCTTTTTATTATTATTAAAAATAAAAGCAAGTGACTTTTACTTATAATAATAATACAATAAGTTTATGACATTAAGGAAGTGATTTACATGAGTTTTAGAATTAATTCTTGATGAATATTTGGAATTTTTGTTGCTACTGTATATTCATATATTTGAGGAATATTTGTGATTATAAAAATATTATGGATGTGGTAAAAAATAAAGAAATTAAAAGGGACCTGAGTTAGGCACGAATGAAACGTCAGAAATGGTATAAAACGTGTTTTGTGGCAAACAAAAGAAAATGGAAAAAATGTTTTGGAGGATTATTTTGTGGCATTAAAGATGAATTTTGAGCATGAGAAAAATATCCAAAGAAGAAAAATTGGTTGGATGAATTTTTGATGCGGGATTTGTCGTTAAAATGCATTTTTACGAATGTTGGAACGACAAACTTTGGCATTTGGAGAAATTGCGTGTAGGGGTTGTTTTCTGGACAGATTGTATTTTAATTTTACTTTATTTAGTTAGTATTTTCAAAGTTAAATACTATTGGCTTTGGGTCACTTAAATCGGAGTTTTCTAGACAAAATACAACAAAAACAAAGTTTTGAAAAAGAGATGGAAAATTTACTACTTTGTATATGACCTTAGAAAAAGAGGAGCCTTTTATTATCAATATAGAACTAGGAGGATTATCTTATAATAAAGGAATTATTTCATTTATTATTTTATGAAAAATTTTAGGAAGATAAAATCAAATTATTTAGTTTATTATAAGTAAATACGACGAAACAACTTTAGTAATCGAAAAATCAAGAAAAACTTTTATACCTTACACTTAAGGCAACGTTAAATATTATTAATTTATAAGAAATATAATTGAAATTTATGATTACTCATTTTGCTTAGATATCTATTATATAAATAAATTGTATATTTTACAGTAGAGAATTTTCCTAAAGGAATTATTAGTAAATAACTTTGAATTTCTCATGAAGTGAATTTTTAGTAGTATTGAATCTTGAGACTTAGCCCCTACGACATGAAAAGATTTATGGTTTGATACTTACGAGTTTTAAGGACAAATACACTATATGAGTTAGGTTTCGTCTAGACTCTGGGTACCCTAAGTAATTGCGATAAGTACATGGCATTTTGCATTGGAGTTAAGGAGGGAGGTTGGAAAAATCCCCTAGAGCATACCGTGATGGGTACACTGAAGAATCTTACATGCCTCGATACCCAAGGGCAGTCTAGGGAGTATCACTGGAGTCGGGAATTCCAAGTGGCATCGGATTCGTGCCCTTCGCCAGACAGCCCATAGCAAACTCTGGTATACTTCGACAAGAGGCGGGATTTTCTATGACCATGGAGTGCCCGTTCTGTGGAGATGTGTGATATGTGATTGGCCATTTGATGAGTGGGACTATGAGTCCCTACCCACTTGTGAAAACAAAACGAGGAGAGCTCCGGTCGCTCTAGTAAGGTAGGGAGATAAGGTGGCGGATTGTGCACATTGTTATTGATATGTGAGTTTAAGGAAAGGAAGTTAGGCCCCATTGTAGATTGGTAATGAATTATAATTTACAGTAATTGAATCTGACACATGCATAGCATGCCATCATTATATGACTAACGCTCTGATTGTTGTTGATATTTGTGTAATTGAAATGTCTATGTTAAGGTATGCTGTATGTAAATTTTCTGTAATTTAAAATATTAAGCCACACTTATATGTATATATTATGGGTTGAGAGCTTTGTACTCACCCTTTTTGTTGTTGTGTGCTATTTTTCCTTTCCGTGATCATCAGTTGAAGGACAAGGCGAGCGTAGGCAGGACTTGGAGTACCTGCAGTAGGGGACGCCAGTTTGGAAGCGTCATTTATGTGTATATTCTCTGTTTTTGTCGAGATCATTATAGACTCGACATTTCTGTTATGCTTTTATTTTGTAGTAGTTGTTAGGATCCTGTGAGCTCCGTACTCTTTTAAATACTCTCATGTCGAAAGAATCGATCTATGTAATATATTTATTTTAAATTGTGTACTGATGATCACCATTCAAAAAAATACTCCTATTTTTAGTGACTCCTTAATTAAGTACGACGTTCTAGTGTGGGAATTTGTCCTAGTTAATCGAGGGTGTCATAATTCTCATAAGTTCTTACAAATTTTATATGTTTCAAAGCATATATAAAAAACAAAATTGTGTTAAAATCATACCTCTTGTAGATGTAACACCAGATGATTGATCGAAGCAATTATAGCCTTATCCTTAAGGAGTTCATGTGAGCACTCCCACCAGAATACATACCTTTGAATGTTAGTTCACCAGAGTGTGGCCTTCGTAACTTTTACTAATTTAGTATATCATAAATAGTATAACTTTTGAGTATCTCAATTTCTATATATAAGCTTAGGTCCGACCTAATGAGCACTCTTAGTGATTGGGCTCCTTACTCATTATAAACAAGTTAGGCTCATTAGTTTTATTTTAATCCAACAAAAAAAGTAAAACTATGGTAGGTTTACTTTATGCATATGACCCCATAGACAAAATACTCATTCATATTAATAATAATCCTTTTTATTATTAATATAAAATAAGAGTGACATATAGCGATATATCATTATATCTGAATATTATTTCATGTCAACATAACCTATAAGTGATAAGTATTTTATATGTATGTTCCCTTCGTCGAGATATCTGAGTAGGTCTAAAGCATGGTCGTCGTCATCCTTGTATGACTCAATTCATTTTACTTGATATCGAAGTAGACTTAACATAAATAAATATTCAATATGTATTCTTATGACATGGTCATGCATTTCCTTAAGTCTTACTCCATCAAATGGCTCATAGATATCACTCTCGTTATATAAGATAGACAAATCTCATTACATCACTCATTTCCCTTTGTAAAATTCATTCACAGTCCAATTACAACCTTCATGACCGCCTTGTTACATATAGTGTTTGATTGTATTAAAACAATAAACTCCTTATGTAGGAATATAATGACTTTTAATTGAGAGACTACATGTACCATTATTACATTAGAACCATTTATGACTTTCATGTAATGAGCCATGTAACATTTTCATAATGGGCCCATCTAGCTCATCATTTTTTAACGTGTACCTATATAAAGACTTGATATCATCCATATCTATGATTTGTGATCAGATCATTAATACACTCACACATTAGTCTTAATGTATTTATATGTCCCTATACAAGTACTTGACTAAAGACATTTTAGGAACAATTCTCATATAACTTACTATTCTAAGCATAAAAGATTTTAAACAATTTTTAAAATTAGAAAGACTTATTTTATTGATAAGAATAAAATGATACAATGAAAAACATAATATCCTATAGTGCATATACCAACAAATTTTGGACAGTGGTTAGTGGCAGTCGAAGCCCTGTCGAAAATTGCCTATACAGCAACACACGACGATAGGCACAGCACTTAAAGAAAATACAGGGAAGAGGGAGATAAAGATATTGTTGAGGGAGGAAAATGAGGAGTTTGATGATGATGATGATGATGATGATGATGATGATGATGATGATGATGATGACGACGACGATGAGGAAGAAGGAGTGAAAAGAGAGTGGATTTGGGAAAGGCTGAAAGTAAAATAGTAAGAGTGAAAAGTGAAGTACGGAGTATGGCGTTGTGTGAGTGATATGGCTGATGGGAAGAAAGGGAATGTGCCACGTGTCTAATACTAGTGGAAAGAGAATGTAAAAGTTTGAACCTTTTCAAAATTTAAAGGAAATGGAATACCATCTAGTTTCATTAAAAATATCAAACTAACCTAAAACTTAAAATATAGATATTTTTATGAAGCATAATAATTTTATCAATGGTCCTCAATAATTAAAGTTTTCTAAATTCAATATGCTCAGACTTAAGGTTTGCTGAATACTTTTTTGTCCCTCTAAAAATAGTATAAAGGTAAGGAAAACCAGAATTCTTTATAAGGAGCAAACTGAAAGAAGATTCTAATTGAAATATTGACATTTATTTATACTTCTAAACAACAAACCTTTATTTCGAGTAATCTGACATAACACACTAGTATTAAAATATCATAAATATCCTAGTTTAGTCCCTAGGAATCCCAAAACACAAAGCTTGGCTATCTAAAATGCACTGGCTAGGGAAAACATGGTAAGTCCTTAGACCATCTTTCCATCACTTGTTAGAATACCAATGAGCAATAAACAAGCATAAGGAAGAGCAAGCAACTAAAAATGGGGTATATGGTCTGCCATAATTAAATTTTCTAAATTCAATATTCTTAGACTCAAGGTTTTCCAAATACTTTTCTTGTGCCTCTAAAATCAATTCAAAAGGTCTGGTTAAACTGAAATTCTTAATAAAAAGCTAACAAAAACAAGGTTCTAACTCAAATATCAACACTTATTTATGCTTACAAATAAAATATTTTATCTAAGTAATCTTCCATAAAATACCGATATTAAAATCTTATGAATATCTTAGAATAGTCTCAGGGGACACCAAAACTCGAAGCCTAGCTATCCTAATTGCATTATGAGGCTACAGAAAACATGGTAAGTCATTGGACTACCTTTCAATCACTCGCTACCACACCAGTGAAGGATAAAGAGGCACATGGAAGAGCAGGTAGTTAAAAACAGGGCGTTACATATAAGACTACTTGCTACCATGTACTTCTTGGCAGAAAAAAAGGATGTTACACAAAATGAAATAGTTAAGAATCAATAAATTTGTAGAATTTTTCAGAGCATGGATCTTAATCTTACAATGAGGGTGAACACTAGAGAAATTATATGATGAGAAATGAGTGCATTAGTGTGAAAGATATAATAGCTAAGGAAAACTCAAGGAATTTTTGTTTAGAAAGATATAATAATAAATGTATTTCAAATCTCTATAAACAAATGAAATAAGTTGTCTTAGAGAGTTCAACTTATGGTAGTCTTGTTAGAAATTTAATTATGTTGTGAAGATTTTTTTGTGATTATTGAAAGATAATGATGGGTAAAATCAGTTTTTGTTGATAATATGTCATTTATATTTTGAATTGAAAAATAAAAGAAATTACGTTTTTTATTTATATATGAAGAGAATATTTTTTTCCAAAACTCTCATATAATTGGAATGAATCACTTGTGCCAAGGAGAAACCAAGCATTGCCATGGAGAAGCAATATAGAACAAAACAAAAAAGAAAAAAAAGCCATGACTGAGAAAAAGAGAAAAACGTGTGGCACAAAAATGTAACTTGATGAATGATTCATTCTAATTATAAAAAAGATCAAATAAAAATATTTATACAAGTATGAAAGAAAGACTAAAAAAGTCCAGCTAAGCTAACAAACTAACAACGAACTTTTAGAACAAAAAATAAGAGCCTAACTAATTAAATAACTAAAAATATTTTGATATCTAATAGCCCCTCAAGCTGGAATATGTATATCTAACATTTCCATCATGAAAATAAGAAAGGAAAAAGGACCATGAGCTAAAGGCTTAGTTAAAATGTCAGCTAGATGGTCTTTTGAGTAGATTGGGAGGAGATGAATGCTGCCAACAAGAATTTGATCTCTCATAGTATGAAAATCCATTTCAATGTGTTTGGTTTATTCATGAAACACAAGATTATTAGCAATATGCCTATCAGCTTGATTATCATAAAAAAGTAGTAACAAGTTGAGTATGAATTAATGCAAAATCTCTCAGCAAAGATAGTAATCATTGTGCCTCACAGGTAGCTAGAGCAGGAGCCCTATACTCTACCTCAGATGAAGATCGAAAAATGGTTGCTTGCTTTTTTCTCTTCCAGGAGATAAGGGATTGGCCAAGGAAAAATAGAAACTAGTTATTGATTTTCTACTATCAATACAAGAAGCCCAATCCAAATCAGATAACCTAGTTAGCTTTAGATCAGAGGAGGAGAAAAAGAAAAGTCCTTTGGCAAGAGCTTGCTTGATATACTTAAGAACTTTGATTGCAGCTTAATAGTGTTCAGAAGTTGGTTGAGATAGGTATTGGCTCAGCTTACTAATAGAGAAAGAAATATTTGGTCTAGTATTTGTAAGGTAAACCAGTTTGCCAACCAACTTTCTATAAGAAGTAACATCAGATAGAGGAGAGCCTGAATGGAGACTTAATTTGATGTTAGCATCCATAGGAGTATGTAGGGTTTTGTGGCAAGTAAACCAGTCTCTTATAGGAGGTCAAGAGCATATTTTCTCTGACAAAGAGAAATTCCTTTGTGTGTTTTGGCTACTTCAAAACTAAGAAAAAATTTTAACTTGCCAAGATCCTTGATGCCAAAAAGTCAATTGAGTAGCTATTTCACATTGTTATTCCATCTATATCTTGTCCTATAAGAACTAGATCATCAATATATGTTAAGATGGCAGTGAAAAATTTAATGGTTCTTTTGGTAAACAAAGAATAACCAGCCTTGGATTGTGTAAAACCAAAGGACAGCAACACATCAGTAAGCTTAGCATTCCATTGTCTACCAGCTTGCCTAAGACCATAGATAGAATTATTGAGTCTGCATACAAGGTTATTATCAGGCAAAACCAAACCTGGAAAATGTTGCATATACAATTCCTCATTTAAGTTGCCATGTAAAAATGTAGTATTGACATCAAGTTGTTGAAGATGCCAATTTTGGACTCATGCAAGAGACAACAGCAACCTAAGTACGGTCATTTTTACAACAGGACTAAAATCTCCAAAAAATCAATACCTTCATTTTGTGTAAAACCCATAACAATAAGCTTGGCCTTATACCTTTCAAGGGTGCCATCTGCTTTAAGTTTTGTTTTAAAAACCCACTTGCATTGAATCAGATTCTTTCCTGAAGGTAAATGAGTGAGTTCCCAAGTTTTGTTCAACTCCAAAGCCTGCAGTTCAGTATTGATTGCATGTTGCCAACAAGGTTCTTTAATAGCTTCAGAATAGGAATTTGGCTCACAAATAGTGGACAAAATTAGAGAATACATTTTATGTTGAGAATTAAGAGCATAATAAGAAACAAAAGAAGAAAAAGGGAACCTAACAGATTAATGATCCGGTGTAGTGCTTGTTAAAACTAGTAAGTGATGGTAATCTTGTAAATAAAAGGGTTAATGCCTCTCTCTATTGGATCTGCTAAGCTGAGGAACATATGGTTCAAGATATGTAACAGGATTATCTGAATTATTTTGTGTTAACAGAGGTATATTGTTAGGTGTGTGGGTAGGATTAGGACATAGGGAATCAGGCGTGTCAAAATCCGGATCAAATGAGAGAAGGCTATCCAAGTACCACTAAGGATTATGTGTGATGTAACACCCTGATTTTCTGGACTCGAATCCCGATGTAATCAAGATAACTAAATAATAAAAATACAAGTAAATTTTTCACGTTCGAAATAATTTCAAAACACCACTATGACTACATCAAGACTCGAACCACAGAAAACCAAAGGGTGAGATTTGTTAATCTATAACTAGATCGTTAAATAGTTTTCCCTTAACAGTATACAAAATAACAGAGTTTACAGCGGAAAGAATGTGTAGACCGGGATACACCTAGTTTCGTATATGAGGATATGAGAAAAGTCTCGGCAAGGTATGAAACGGCATATCATAAGACTAATAGACAACCATCATCTTTTCACATAATTTCATGAACATACAATGCCTACGATATATGTATATACATATCTATATGGTCATACATCATACATCTCCAATACTCATAATCTATAATTGACCATATTCAAATTCATCCTCAAAGTCATATATCATCAACACCTATGCATTCCCAAAATGATTACATAATCAACATCTTTATATTCATAAATGGGTATGAATTCCAATACTCCAATTATCAATATATTAACCACTTATAATATCATTCATAATACATCCATCGATATCACGAATTATCACTATGCAGTACACATCTCATCCATAATACAATAATTTACAACTGCTGCCGGCCAAGGCATTCCATTACCACTATTTTACCTTCACAAAAGCTTTTCTTCAAAATATCCTCATCCCATGACATCTCTGCATTAATACTAAAAAGTAGACCACATGGGGGAGTGAGTAATACATTTCAAATGACGATATCAATACAATTGAAATTATGTGCATATGCATATCAACATCATGTATGCGTTGCTAAACACATCAATGATCATTACAAATTATAAATTCAATAACATATACATATTTTATATTCTCTAATTAAGTCATAGCAAAGCAGGCATATACACATCAATCCCAATGCCACAATGGACCAACATCATCAACATTGACCATTCCGGTCTTTCCTCAAAACCACTTATAGGCTAACATCATTACCATCAATTATAAATAATTATGCCCTTCATTACATTGGGCCATAACATACACACCGTTATATTCAATATTGTTTCATGGTAATTATATCATTTATCAATTTTATATGGTCTTTTAGGTACTCAATTACCCATCTCATCAACACCATACCATAATCTCAATCATCATCATTCATCATCATCATCATCTAGCATATCTCCATTCTATATGCAAATGCTCTTATGGCTAATGCATATGCACAATGGAATAGACAACAAATGTGGATCCGACTGTGGGAATAAACACCAAATTGTAGGTCAAGCATAAGTGTGCTACTATGCCCCTACTGCAGTAGAAAAATGTGCACACATATACCTCAATTCAGGTATGCTTCACAACATATTTTTATTGGTACCAAACCACTATCGCCCATCTGTAACACTAGTCACCCCGTGACTTACGAATCAACAACATGGCCTCACTTGCCACAAGTGCTACAGGCCCCTCCCGAACACACATCGAGAGAGCCGTGCCCCGTCAAACACCGAGGTAACTTGCTCATCACAGAGCCGCCTGCCCACTGGGCCCGTCACATAGGATGCCTCCTCACCAAACTATGGACAGTTTCGTGATTCCCAGAATCACTAGGGAAATACAAGAATATACCCGTGCACTGGGTCGCCCTCCCATTGGGCCCACCTAATGGAACCCCTAACATTCCACTTAGACAGCGTACGATATGCCATGGATGTAATACAATGCAAATCAAATGCATTTCTCACACTGTGCATCCTAAATGCCACTCATCAATCATTATCATCATAATCACCAACACCACCATACATAGCTTAGTGGATTTTATCATTATTGGTTTTAGCCATTGTTTTCAAGTTTTATATATTGTATTTTTATCTCAATATATCATTTATTATACATGCAAGTCAACACTTACAACCAACCATAATGGCATCACAAACATCACAAATCATCATTAACATTCATTAATCTTTCATCAATACCATTACATAATAATTTAGTGGATTTTCATATCATTTATCATTACCATTGTTTCATCTATATATTGGTGTGGCATTCACATCATTTTATTAATATAATTCAAACCACACATGCAAGATCACGTTTGTATCACACACAATGGTATACGACAATTCATTAATAATAACGATCATCCTTTACTCAAGCAAAGGATCCACAACATCATTCATCATTACACATTACAATTATCATCTTCGATTCATCAGTTTATAACAAATACTACACCATTTAACTATTCTCTCATTGGTTTAATAATCACCCTAGGGTGTATTTCATAACCCCATTATCAAATCCTCATTATCATTCTTTCATATCCTATCCTTGGTGGTAAAAGTATCATAAATAATCCATCCCAAGTATATCAATTAATTCGAATCACCACCATGTCATGTCATCATTAAATACCCCATACACATCTCCTCAATTATCTCATAACACAAATGAAGGGGTCCATCATAATCCCAAAACAAAGAAAATAAAATTAAATCCCACTCTGGGCAACTCACTTGAGCGAGGCCTTACTCACTTGAGCGAAATCATCACCACTCGCTTGAGCGAGTCACGCTCGCCTGGGCGAAAGTCCTCCAGTGTCATTGTCTCACATGCTCGCTTGAGCGAGGCTTCCCTACACATGGCCACTCACTTGAGCGAGTATAGTTTTAAGCATCAGGCCCCGATCTCGCTTGAGCGGGCCACTCTCGCTTAGGTGAGATTCCTCCAGTGACGTTTCCACACTCGCTCGCTTGAGCGAGACTCAGCATACCTCATCACTCGCTTGAGCGAGATCCGTCCAGAACTATTTTTTCACCTTCGCTCACTCAAGAACGGCTATGCCCGCTTGAGCGAGATTCGTCCAATAAACATTCCCCTGTCTCACAAGCGTCTCGCTTGAATGAAACATCTTCTTGCCTGAGTGAGATTGGGCTAGAGGCCACCCCTCTAATGCATGGGACTCTCGCTTCAGCGAGATTACCATCATACATCCCAAAATATATGTTTTTCATTCTCCATTGCATACCACTATCCAACTCATGCAAAATTGGCCCAATTCAATACTATACACACATTAAATCACATCTTTTAGTCCTAATTCAACAAATTATACTTCTCCACCCTTATTCTAATTTATCAACTACATGAGGGAGGTTTCAACATAAATTTTCTTACAATCACATATGTCATTGTGCCTAACTATCATAACACCACTTCACCACTCAAGTACTTCATCTATTCACAGATTCACTTCTCAAGTAGTTACTAACCACACAACATGAAATTCCAAGACACCATACTCTTAACATCTTCCACTCGGAAGTGTCACCAACTGGCTCGGAATTCACCCACTCGGTTATTCACAATTCCACATCACTCAGCAACTCTTTCACTTGCCCATTATTTTAATACTTAACCACATACTCATCTATTCAGATTCAAATCCTCACCTTGCTCGGAGCAATCCAATAGACTCAAGCCATTCCCATAAGCAGCTACAGTCTCATTTGCTGACCTATGAACTATTGCATCCAACTTATAGGATGACGTCTCATTCCTATAGGGTTATGACAGTTGCATCAAGTCAATGCAAAATGTACACTGCCACAATACCTATGGCATGAAGAGTCACACTGGAACAGCATCCTCGCATTCTATTTCACCCATACCAACCCAAAATCACTCAGATAATGCCAACCTACATGAAAATTAATGGCAATTCTTACCATTTTATAAACAATACATCCAAATCAACATCATTCTTAGGCACCAACAGTGATGCATCTCATGCCAACAGTCAGCAAACATTAATCATTCTCACAATATAATACATATCACCAATGGATTTCTGACTCATTCAAGGCATATTTCCAGTCCCTATACTTATTCTAGTGCAATCCTCATTATAATAATCATCAAATACCAACCACACTTACCATAAAATGGCATAATAGCAATCGGTTTCCAGTACAAACCGAGTAAATACCTCTTATTTAATCTTAGTTATCACAAAATCATAGTCAATCAGCCAACCAATTCCTCAATTCATCATTCATCACTAGCCATCAATTAATTTAAGCCTAGGAATTTATTAAATTCTCTTAGATATACCACTCGGTTTTCAATATGATCCTCAATCATAACAATAGGTTTCTATATTGGCAACTTTCTTCACTGAGTGTAAACACATTCCACTAGTCGGATATATAATCACCATAATATCATTTTCATTATCCCCATATCCAGTACCTAGGTGTACTCGGATTTCAACCTTAAAACACTTCAAATCTCACAATCCACATGATCAATCAAATTCTCTGACTCAGAATTCCAAGGGTTACTAAATACCCTCACAACATCCAATTATCACCGAGTCAAAATCAACACAGAGTCTAGTTTCACAAAGTCTAATAGTATAAGATTATACAACATCCAATCGGTTTACTACACCTTATGAGTCATAATTCAACCAACCACTCACTCGGTTTTTCAATCACAAAACCGAGACAGTACCCAAACTAACAGGTACATCACCGTATCAATCCTCATAACATCCAACCACACATAATTATGCTCAACCAATTGGGTTACTATACTTTGTGGCCCAGTACTTAATCCAATCATCTACTCTGTTTTCACACTTCAAACCAAGATATAATTCTAACCAAGCAGGCATCAGGTTTTACATTCAATCACCTATCCCATATTAAAATCCTCACATCATGAGATTTCCTAACATTACTCACCCAGTCAACTTAGCAGGTAAATTTGAATCCATTCACAATCATGACTCTACCATGAATCATTAGCATGGCATACACCAGAATTTAAATCAATTAACACAGTTTTAATACTTATGAGAGCTTCACTATCATTAATTAATCCATCACTCGGTTTTAGCACATTAGAACCGAGACACAAATCCAACATAACATATACCTGATTTCACATTTATACATTCATGATCGTATTCAAATTCTTGAATTAGAAATCTGCCATAAATCAACTTAATCATATATATATTAATCAAACAGAGTTCTCATGCCAAGGGTATAAATCATCATTTAAGAAATGGCACAATCAAATATCCATAATCCGAATTCAACACACTAGGAAATTCCTTCATTAACATTTTCACATATTTCATTATTAAAGTATCACAATAGCATACCAGCTTCACGAATCACAATTCGTATCATAAATAAGCACAACATATACGTAATCACTAACACTGTCACTTTGCCATTTATCCACAAGAGCATTCATAATTATTATCATCAGTAATTCACTAAGGTCTCACTCAATACCTCCTCGCAAGGGGTTTCTCCACACTCGTGGTCATCCCATCTCAAATGCCATGGTCTTTAAACAAATGCACATGTCAACTGTGTAATGCATATGCAACGGATCCGATTTCACATCACGGGTGATCGCAACCACCATAATCAATCAATCATAATCATGGGTTTCCCACCTCGCAAGGGGTACTCCCTCTGGCAACCTCACAAGGTGCTTCTCGTGATCGCAACCACGTTTCAATAATTCACATAGGTTTCCCACCTCGCAAGGGGTACTCCTGTAACACCCTAATTTAATAAATAATTAAGAACCAATACGGGGAAAATTTTTCCAAACTTAAGTAACCAATGACTATAAGGCAACCGGATAACACAAAGGGCGGAGTGCAAGGAAGAACAAGGGAAATGAGAGATCATCCACACGCATAAGGCAACCAACAGAAGGTTAAGACTAGAACCGGTTCGTTGGGTTTAGTGTAACTTACCAGTGCAAGGGCGGATTACGTAATATCATTGGCTCACTCAGACGGGATCCGATACCGCCTAGGCGGGGTATGATAATGCAACAGCGGATGGAGGGAAATTCTAAAAGAGGAACTCTTCCACGAGTAACACTGGTCACTCAATAGGAGGAAATAGATAAGGGGAAGATGTTAATACATTCACACGCGTAGCACTCGGTAGAAGGGCGGAGTTCGGATCATCCTACCTGGCTAGGCGGGGTATGTTTGTCCTGGGCGGACTCAACCACAACGCCCAAATCAGGGGTCAACATCGGTTTCTGGATTGCATTAGCATCACGACGGAGAGGAAAGGTAATTGAACGGTGTCCCATTCCAACAACTACTCGCTCCAGTGCGAGTCCTCACGCTTGGGCGAATTGCCCCCATACTTCAGGCGGGGGGCGACAACGTCTTGCCGGACTCGACCACAACGTTCAAGCCGGATTGCAAATGGGGTGGTAGGCAAAGAATAAAAGAATATACACACGTATGACAATCAGAGGAGGGAGCAAGGCTGGGACCGACCCGCACTATCCAGCGGAACACAGCAGCGCCTGGGCGAAGACTAAGATAACACTGACTCGCTCAAGCGAGATCTGACACCGCCTGCGTGAAGCATAACAATGCAACCACGGAAGGAGGAAGTGATTACACCACCGTCCAGTACGGCAAGGCACAACAACGCCTGGACGGACTACATCACAACGCCCACTCACTCAGACGATGTCCAACACCGCCCAGCGAGACATAATAATGCGACAACGGAGGAGGGAGGTACATAGGCGGAGTCTCACGTTGATATCTGCTTGCTTCAGCAGGGTTCCACGCGCTTGGGCGAACCGCCCTAGTTACTTGGGCGAGGTATGACACCGCCTAAGCGAGGTCAGCACAACGCCCCTCCAACACAAACACAAGGTAATTTCTAAATCGGATAAAGACAAGGGTTCACTCGGTAAGTCCGCCCTCACTTCCACCCGGGAGTCCTCTCATCAGGCCTTACACAATACTCGTTCATCCAAGGTATTTTACTCAGAGTTCATCATCGTTCAACAAGAAGGCATGGCCATTCGCAGTTCCACTTGGAGTTGACTCCCAACCACGTCCACTCGAAAACCATTAATTGAGCAGCATTCTAACCATCAGCATCCTTCGAAACACGACCACTCGGATACAACATATTGTACGTACCTAATTGTACACTCGGAATACGTCATTCATTTCTCAACACCTGTTATCAACATAATACCGGTATATATATATAAACATGCACTCGGTTTACAATGACTCAATTACGTATACACATATATATATATATATTCATGTTCACTACACCACACTGTTATTACGAGCCGGCCAAGGCTACAACTGACGAACATGACACATACAAAATAAACACTTGAGGTCGGAGTACCCCTCACTCAGACCTGAGACCTTATCATCACTTCAGAATCCGACCTGCATACATACTGAAAAATGGTGCAGGGGTGAGCATCTTAAATTTTAAATGACAGATACCGACTCAGGTTGCCTCATAATTATACGACAATATATATATATACACACAATTATACATGGCAACAGTTATAGTCAGAGTAGCATCAATCAACCAGGACATACGATAATCAGTGACTTAATAACAATACCCATGGATGAGAACGCATATGTTAAATATTTCTCAATCAGAATTCAACGATTCTCACTCGGCTACACACATAATATTTCAATATCACTGGTACATATATATCTATTCATGAAACAGGATTCACTTAGCAACCAAGGCAGGTTCACATGGAATAATTCACTCGGGCATACACATTCATCATCTTCATAATTATTGTCAAATGCATAATCAAATTCCAAACATTGTCAATAGTGAATACACACATATTGTCTCACTCGGTTCCGCATTCGTGTGTATCGGTTTAGACGTTGCAACGTAGGCTCTCAGCCTTTTTACACATAGCTCTCAGCTATCAAATCAGCTCTCAGCTGCTTGGCCATTTTACAGGTACCCAACCGTTTGCCCACAGGTGACACCAGCGCTCTCAGCGCCAACGGAGGTGTTCACAGGCAGCCCGAGTCCCACTCAAGGGCTACCTTGAGTCTCACTCAAGGATTTTATAGCGTCCCACGCTTTAAAAACCGATGGTAGTGTCCCACACTACGTGCTCTCAGCACTAACGCATCCCATGCGCCACACGCGGATTCATCACACACACACAGAGTTCATATACACGGCTATACATGCATCTCATGCAATCGGCATCATACATCATCAGCATTCAAATGGCACATGCATCTCATGCAATCAATGCTGGACATTAACAGTACTCCACACACAGCATTTAACTCATGCACACATCCTCTTATTCAATCACACATCTTTCACATGCAGTCGGTAATAATATCATCAGGACTCCGCCTGTTAATTCAACACACACAGCTCCCATGTGAGCATTTTCATCAACTTCAAGTTAACATGCATTCGGTTCACAGCAGCATCAAGACTTAATCAGCGCAGTCATTTATACGAAGAATGACAGGCTCATGCAAGCATTCCAATCAATTACGATACTATATGCAATCAGTATATGACAGTACCAGAACTTAATCAACACATGCATTCCTATGAACATGCACAGATTCCATAAAGCATTCTCATCAACACAACACAACATACAATCGGTTTCCATGGTAACGAGGCTCAACAACGCATGTATTTCTAAGGAAGATGCTAACATGCAACACTCATCTTTCACTCGTCATGCAACTGGGCTGTACACACTCGCATGTGACACAACACACAATCAGAGCACGGATATAGCAAGCATCAGTACTCGGAACCTATTCATAACCCATGTATTTAAGATAGAAGATACTCCCCCTACCTTTAGAAGAACCTCAGAAACCTTTCCGTTCTTGTCGTTGGGTCCGATGTCTTTCTCCTGGTTCATTCGGTCTTCCTTGACTCCGTCGTATCCTGCGCCTGATTCTGGGATGGAGTGTGGTCCGTTCTCCAGTACTGCAATCAAGATCTCTACTGGGGCTTGGCAATTTCGAGTAAGAAGAGGAAGTCGACGAAGGAATGAGGGAACAAGGAAGGAGGCGGGTTGCATGCAGAGGGAATGCACACCCTCTCCCTCACTAGCTCGTCGAGTAAGGAAGGAGGACTTCCGACCTTCAGCCACCACTGTCTCGAGCTCGCGGAAACAGCGAGTAGAAAAGAAGAAGAGGATAAAGAGAGGGAAGAGCGAAGAAGAGAAGAAGAGAAATCTGAAGGAGATGCATAACTCCAAGGCACTTATATGTGTAAGCATGCGCGTGCACGAGGAAGAGGGAGTGGGGTGGGAGAGCGTGAGTTCAGCAGCTCCACTCACGGACTCACCAATCGCAAACAGCCACCCCTTACCAGTTAAGCTTATTTAATTTGTCACTATTTCTCAAGTTAAACCGAATATAATTAACAAATGATTTTCTACTTCTGGAATTACTATTTTAGCAATTTAGATTCATTCGGTAAATAATTATTAAATCGGGATATTACAACTCCCGCCTCATGATCACAACCATGGGCATCATAGGTGCTCGCAAGCCCTTTATCATATCAAATACCAAGTGATCGCAACCACTGGCTCATCATCATACAATGGTCCCCGCAGGGCCTTTCACATTCTGTAATCAGGTGATCGCAACCACCATTACCATATCATATCATCATCACATTAGTTTCCCGTCTCGCAAGAGGTACTCCCTTCATAGAATCCCGCAGGATCTTTCATCATTGTGATCGCAACCACATAATGTCAATGCTAGCCATGCCATGAATGCAAAATGCAACAATGCATATGCTCAATAACAACCTCACAAGGATATCTCACCCTCTCAGTTAGGGGTATATTATATATTTTAGTCTTATCATCAATGGCATATAAATATTCACAAGGCCCCTCAAGGCACATCATTCAAATAATTGGCATTCAATGGCCACAAACACCACTCATAACAATCCACACATGAATATCAAAGGCATAGCACACATAATAATATCAATCCACAAAAAAAATCATTTGAGGCAGATTCACCATTCATATACTTGGCAATTATCATTGCCTTACACACATACAAGTCAACTACTTGTATCCACCACTAGAATGTCATAATATTTCATTTTATCTATCAATATCCTTATATATTTTTATTGGGGATTTCCAACCCAACACAAGAGTATCATAATAATTATCCATCAATCCATATACATGAATCCTAATCAGTTAATCCAACTTCCACAAATATAAGAACACAACATTATATCACTTTATTTCTCAAATCAACCTTCACAACAGCAGTAGTATCTTTCACTACTGTCCCAGCAAAGCACATAGGCATACAGTCATACAAACTATGCATAAGCATGCATCAACCAATAAAATACTACCAGCAATAATGACAACTGATCACCATACATCCAAACGCTTACACTCGGTAAGCATACCTTGACCATAGACCTCTCTGTTTGCTCTAATACCACCTTTGTAACACCCTAAAAATAGGGGTCAATTTTTCGCAAAAACATACCTGGATCTATCAAAATCCACTCTCATATATGAAGATATGAGAGCTGGTCCCATGGCCAAGGAGAAGAGGAAAGGAAAACAAATGCAATTGAAATCTTTTGCAGCGGAAAGTAACAACGCCTAAGCGATCCTATAAACAGCGTGCATTCGCTCAAGCGAGATCCAAATCCGCTTGAGCGAGACAGCACAATTCGCTCGGGCGAATTCCCCTTCGCTTGAGCGAAACCAATATCAAAAGCCTTCCCAAACAACATACTCGCTTGAGTGAGGAATCACTCGCTGAAGCGAGACGCCACTCGGCATTCAATCACTCGGAAAACCGAGACATTCATTCACTCGGTAAACAATCAAGTCCAGTCGGAATTCATGCCTAAGTTCTCTCGGAATTTAATATCTTAGTCCATTCAGCATAATGGGGTTCCGTCACTCGGGAAACAACCCCAGTAGTTACCTCACTCGGCAACCCATAACTTAGTCTCTTAATTTTTTATCCACAGAGTCAACATATAGATCCACTCGGAAAATGAAGGGGATCCCCACTCGGATTCCATAAGCCCTCTTTCGCTTGGATATTATCCAATCAAACCACTCGGTATAATTCAACCTCGAGTCACTCGGTAAATATCAACCATTTAGCACTCGGTATATTGAACTCCATCACCCAGAGAATACATAGGCTTTCTCTCGGCCATAATCACTCAGTTTAAGCATTCTTAACCAACTCATCAACAGAGAGGTATTCCACTCGGAATAATCCAAACTCCTCAACACTCAAAGGAATTTCCCAAGTATTTCACTCTGTCATATGAGATACTTAACCACTCAGGGAAACCAATAAGTCAAGTCCCACTCGGACTCATCCCATACTTAAACACTCGGAATACATATTACCCTATTCACTCGGAATGGGTCCCTATATTCACTCGGGTTACATTCATGACCCATATACTTAGAATATTTCAAGCTAAACCATTACAACCACACTTCCCTCGGTAGAGGATCACTCGGAATTCCACTCGGAATATTCAAGTTACTTCCCACTCACAGTTCACTATATATTTTTCACTCAGAATCCACAAGGGTTATTAATATGCAGATGAGTCACACTCAGATAAAGAGTCACCTACACAAGACTCACTCGGAAAAGCATCTAAGCCACTCATATTTCACTCCGGATTCATTAACTTAGAAATATTCATACACCATCATTTCCTAGTCGGTAGGAAGCATCAAATCAACATAAATCATTCATACTTATATATTCTCTAATTCCAAGTCCGACTACCACTACAGCAATACACCTCCACCGATTCATAACCATGTTATCAACATAACAGATATATATATATATATATGTATATACGGATACACTCGGATACTTATTAACTTTATACTTCTCATTCACCAACACATTCAGTCAGTATGCATATAATACCATCACTCAAAGTATATATATATATATATATATATATTAACATGTACTCGGGTTTCCAATAACCCAACTTCAATACATATATAAAGTGTATTTATTATACAACGTTAATATGAGTCGGCCAAGGCTTAATACATCAAAGACACTCGGTACATTACATTATGTACACAACCACATCAATAAACACCCAACACTCGGGTTTAAGACCACCACATCATCCAAGCCGACCTGCATACACTGAAAAATGGTGTAGGGGTGAGCATTACATATTAAATGACAGATATTGGCTCGGATTAATTATAGAATCCATAATATGTCATAACACATACATTAATCAGCTCAACATTCACTGCCATTCAACATAAACAATCACAAACGTTCTCAATCGGGTTTCTTACCCCTTCCACTCGGCTATAAAGCCTAATATCCTCATCAATAATATAATCCCTCAATCGGATTTCACCTCAAGTCTACCCCAAGACTATATCAATAATACTCATACTCTGAGTCATGCTCAAGGAGTCTGTCCGAGCCTAGCTCCAGGACTGATACGTATTTATCACATGTTGTCATCTGGTTGCCGATCGGTATAAAAATTCAACGCGTTCCCGTGGCAAATCGGATGCATACGGTTTCATTCACTCGGCGTTCAACGCCAATGCACTCGGCATTTCATTAAGCGCCTCATTTCACGCTTAGTGCCCCAGGCACTGCCCGAGTCCAACCCGGGTCTTTTCATCACAATCAACATTAGGACCACGTCCTCTTCACTCGGGATCACACCCTCGTGGCACCCCGCAAGGTGTTCATATTCAATAACACAATAACACGTATGCATATAAAATTTAACTCATATTCATTCGATTGCCCACTCGGAATCTGCGTTCAACATCATGTGCACTCGGCAATTCAACAACAATCAGATGACTCTCCTTATACCACATCCACTCGGCAATCCTATGCCATTCACTCGGCAATCACTATGCCATTCACTCAGCAATCACTATGCCATTCACTCGGATTATCATCTATTCACAAGCCTCATAGGCTGTTTCATGGGATACACTCGGACTTAGCATTTTCTAAGCCTCACACCATTGTATATGAAATTTCCACTCGGAAATCAACTCTGTTAATCATCCCATGCCAATATTTCACTCGATATTAGTCATAACAGCCCCCAATCATCCATTCATCATAAACATATGCATCAATATGCATTACATTCATCTAAATGTATAATTTCACATAGGAATTAGTAGAGGGCCACACCATACACTCAACATCAATATAACATGCATCTCAAGCATCACAACATAATCATCATACATCATATGGACAAATAAGCATGCATCATGCAGCAACAAATAATCATACAACCGGGTTCAACTCAACAACAGCATACAATACACATCAAACACAACACAATACAATTATGTCACCCGGAAATCCGTCCATAAGCCATGCATTTGAGATGCAAAACTCCCCGTACCTGGAATGACGTTCCAAAAGTCACATGGGTCACTCGGTCCAGCCACAGCAGCACTTTGCTCGGCTTTCCAATCATGGGAAGAATCACACAGCTTCCCACCCACCCAGTATCAGTCTTCAGCCTTTCGCTCAGCCACACACACTCTCGCTTGAGTGAAATTGGTCCAGTGACCATTTCTTCATTGGCTCGCTCAAGCGTGACCATTCTCGCTTGAGCGAGATACACCCAGTAGCCCATCTGGACGCAACACATGAGTCTCAACACTCCAAGCTCCACTCTGCTCACAGCCATGGAGGAATCCATGCTATTTACTCGAGCAGCAACCTCCAAAGCTTAGTACAAGGTTGTTCCTCACTCATACAGCATCATCCTCCCCACCCTGGAGGACCACCAACTTCCATGCATGCCCTCTTCCTCATAGCAGCACCATACACCTTCAACAACAGTGGAGGATCACCATGCCTCCATGCAACATGTATGTCTTCATCTTCACAAGAGTGGTGCACCTTCACCACAGTGGACCATCATGCATCCACAAACCGAGACATGCACACACACGTAGTTGTAGGCTCCAACCGAGCCCATCATATGAAGGAGAAGAAGAGGAAGACGAAGAATAATCACTAGGGAACAGGAAAGGATAAAGGAACCTAGACCCAACCTCCATACATAGCCATACTTGTTCCTCAACACCACACAGTTCCACTAGAATTCTATAACATACATGAGTGGAAGTAGAAGATAAAAAGGAGGAAAAAGATGAGCAGAAGCTCCAACAAGTTCAAGGGAGAAGAAGGAGCACTTCTCTCATCAGAATATACACTCCCAAGGAACAAATGGAGAGAGTGAGAAGAAAAACATGCAACCAAGGCCTTATCATCTCAGCCTCATCAGCATCCAACTCATCACAACATCCCATCCTCATTTAATGCAAGTCCATCAACATTTAATGCCAATTCTCTCAACAATGATTACACAAACACCACGTGGACAAGGAAGGAGAGAAAACCGGACCCATTTGACCATCAAGGCACATGAGTCATCACTATGGGGACCACACAGAAAAAGAAAAGAGAAAAGGGAAACCGGGCCCTACAATGATCCAAGAGCACCAGTGGTCCCTCATAAATCAATTGCCTCGCCTGAGCGAATTTCATCCTTCAAGACTTTTCGCTCAGGCGGGTTCCATCCAGCAACTGATTCCCTTCGCCCTCGCTCGGGCGTCCCAAGCTCGCTTAAGCGACCAACACTCAGAATCCATTTCTTCTCTCACTCGCTCACGCTGATCCCTCATTCGCCTAGGCGAGATCGGGCCAGAGCCCTTGCAATCAACACAAAGGAATTCTCGCTTGAACGAGAATCCCTCTCGCTTGGGTGAGAAGCATCAGGACCTGGGCAGAAACATGAGCTCTCAAGGGTACACATAACAAAATCCATTCAAAGCTAATTTAACTCAATTCCATCTTTCATATACCTTACAATAATCATTTAAAACTTGTCTCCAGTGTTCGTGCACAACAATTTCCATTCAACTCATATTCAACCGTTTGCCATTCTCATCAATTACTCATTTTACAAAATTCGAGGTGTTACAGTTCCCCACGCATGCCATAGATTATGGGTCTCTGTTTCCCACTAAAAATGTTTTTTTAATGATGTTTCCCACTTTGTGAATCGATTCATACGTTTTTGAATCGATTCCAGACATTCTAATTTGGGCATTTTGGGCTTCCAGGAGCGTGTGAATCGATTCAGACTTTGGTGAATCGATTCAGGATGTTCTGTTTTAAAATCCTGGGCTGTCAGCTTCGTGTGAATCGATTCAGGCCTTGGTGAATCGATTCAGGACATTCTGTTTCCAAGTTTTTGTGACTTCCAGGGCTCTGAATCGATTCATTCGTGTGTGAATCGATTCAGGCAATGCTGTTTGATGTTTTTCCATGATTTTTTATGCTTTCTTGATTCATTTGCTTTATGGATCCTTTCCTTTATCTTCATGCATTGCTTTCTTGATTCTTTGATCATTTGGGAGCGTGTCCTTCATCATTTCTTGGATCTCTTGATTTGATATGTATTGACCCATGGCTTGTTCCTTTGATCCTCATACCTTGTTTCCTTGATTTTTCTTCAACTTATGAGCTTGTTCTTCATGATTTAAGTTCATGACATCAACTTTGTTTTCCATAGCTCCTGTTTCTTTAACTCTTTATAAGGCATCTTCATCTCTTTGTTCTTAGCCATTGTCTTTGTGCTTAAACCTTCTTGTTTCTGAACCTTTGCCATTTCATCATCATCATGAATACTTTGTCATTCATCAAAATTACTTTGCATACTTACATATGCAACTTCATTCTCCCCCTTTTTGATGATGACAATTGATTTTACATGTTGCTTGTATTCATGTGTTGCAAATTCATCATATTGGCTTTATGGTAATATCCTTTCTTCCTTTAGGAGTCTTTGCCTTAGTCTTCACGTTTGTCATTATCAAAACCTGTTTTGACATTTAAACACATTCTCCCCCTTTTTGATGATGACAACCAATGTTCATCTCGTGGGGTGTTAGTTTTATAAAATAATGACAATCAATGTTTATATGTATTCCCCCCCTATATGATGTAATGAATGCTAGTTAAGAGTTATCCTCCCCCTTAATCTTGTAACTTATGCCAATTGTTTTAAACATATCAAATGATGGAAACATGCCCTAAGCATGATATCTCTCCCCTTTTTTCACCATAAATGACATCCTATTCTCTTTACTAATCCTTCCACTAATCTCCCCCCCTTTGGCATCATCAAAAAGATCATTAACTTAGTCATAATCTATGCCATCGACATATAAATTCATTTATTGCATCTAGGGTCAATAATCAATCATATAATTCATTCATCAAGTAAGCACATGATTGATTGCTAACTTATTTTAATCATGTAGTGAGTATCATTTTCAGGTATGGTAATCATCACATGATTCTTTTCAATTAAGCACATATATCATTACTCGAATATTTGTAAATGAGTCAAATATAAGTAAGTAAGTAATTTTCTCTATTAGGATAGGCACATAAGCTCATAATTACTTCAAATAAGCACATACTTTTCTCCTATTTTGGCATTATCAAAACGCATAATGATATTCTTCCAAATAAGCATATAGTTGAGTAAAAACATGAGTGCCATAAATTAATTACAGAGAAGTGCAATCAAGGATAATCATTCATGTGTATGCTCCCCCTTACTATTGTAATTGATACCACTTGTAAAGAATACCACTTATTAACATGTGAAATTGATTATACCAATTTGATCAATTTTGATACCACTTGTAGGTCAATTTAATCAAGTCTGATACCATTTGTTTACTTTTTAAAGCATATGATCTCTTCTTTTTAATAGATGCCACTGTTGAAATAATAGATACCATAATATGAATAGATACCACTCAAAGGTTAGATACCATTGCATATAACAATCCACTTGTTAATCATTTCATTAATATTGCTTGATGCATTTTTAGGTATCAGAGTAGTAACATAGAAGATTTTTCAACAATGTATACATATATCTAGGTATCAGAGCAGGGATAAAGTGATATATTCAGCTCATGAGATTTGTTATTCATACCACTTGTTAATATGATTTGTATAATTCACAGATTATAGTGGTAGAGTAAACAAATCATACCTTGGTATTTTGCAAGTTTTATGCCCTTTTTCACATCCTTGTGTGGCATTTTGCTGTATCCATGTTGTATTCCTTGAACAATTCTTTGTTTGCCTAGTTTGGTAGTTTGATTTGCCATTTTGAGTCATCCTATATAACCTTAACAAACTCTTTGCAAAGCATTTTGTTAGTAGCATTTAGTCCACAAGAGTTTGTACCAATTTTGGGTCCTTGATGCAGTATTGTTTTGGAAAGGAATTTTCTAAAAATGATTTATTCAGACTTTCATACCACTTGATAAGGAGATAACATATCATCAATAGATATCACATGTTAGAGAGAAATGTTATGAAACTCCCCCTTAATCATGCAATTTAACAAGGATAAATATAGATGTTGATACCACTTTATTAATGCAATTTCACTTATGTCTAGGTATCAAAGCAAAGATGGAATGATTAATACAACTTGTTGGCTTACTCATGCAAACATATGCCAATATATATATATTTTTTTGTTATATATAAGTCTAGTCAATCATTTACCCAGGGCACATATGGCATTTATCAAATATGCAGGAGAAAGCATTTTGCATAGATAATTAGTAACATATAGAGACAAGTCACAAAAACATTTCATGATCATAATGTGGCTGCAAGTCATATATTCATTGCCATGTATGTCATACCACTTATTATCTTGATGTCATGTATGATACCACTTGCACACGCAATATGTGTATTCATTATCAAGGCATAGTGACCAGCACATAATCAAGATTATGTCCTCATGATCTCTTCCTCTTACTAATTCAATTCATACCATTGTTAAAGGAAGATGTTTGTTATTTAGATACCACTAGTTAAACAACATATAAGTGATACATCATCAAGAATTCATATTCAATCAAAAATTCATGCATCATTAAGAATCAAAACAATAACCAAGAATTCATGATATATCATCAAGAGTTCATGTATCATCAAGGGTTTAAACATTATCAAAGATTCATGTATGTTTGTGCATAATCATCTTTAATCTCAAGATTTTCATGTACCATGTTATTCAAGCAATCATTCATCAAACTCATCATCAATCATTACTAATCATCAATTACCATATACATCATTGATTCTAAGGATTTCATAAGTTTAAGGGGTGCTAAGATTATTTGTTCATCCATTTCAAGATTTCATATTATTCATGCTCAATCATATATCAAATCAAAGTTAGATTTTCACACATCAAGATTCATCAAGAATGAGTGTTAACATTGATTATATGATAATTACTTGCACCTTTTGTTGTACCACCTTTAGTGTTGTCCATTGGATTTTGTCGGTGCAATCCATCTTGTGTGAGTCACATTGAAGCTTCTTGTCCATTTCCTTGTTTTGAATGGTTCCCTTTTAGATGTATGATGAGTCATCATAATCTTGGCTTGCTGTATTCTTCTTCTTTGTCTTTTGGAGTGGAGATTGAGATAATTGATATCTTCTTAGGCCATGAGTTTTGGTCATCCATCAATGAGAAGTTGTTGCTTTGAAGTTTGCCTACAAGATTTTAAAGATTTAAGGTACCCTTTGAGAGTTGGGTCCTTCCTTGTTAGTTTGGGATTTCAAGATTGTTTTGGAATCCATACCTTTGTTGTACACTTTTGATGGGATTTCTTTATAAAACAGTTGGATGATATATGACCAAATATTCCACAATAAAAACATGTTGCATTCAATGAATAAGTCATAGTATAATAGTAATGGTTCCTTTTATATTCTTTCCTTTTAAAACGATTAGACATTGAGTTCTCTTTTCTTTCATGGTTTGTGCATCTTAGGGAGGATTTGGATTTTTCCTTGTAGGATGCAAAATGGTTCTTGTAATGACCTATTTTTCTTCTATCAAGTGTATGCCTTTGATCTTTAATAGGTGCACTTAGATTCTTTTGACTACTTGTAAGCTTGCTAAGTGCTTCTTTTAGTTCTTTATTCTCTTTTTCAAGAAGCATGCATTTATCAATAATCACACAATCATTATTATCATTACAAGTTCTAAGAGATACATTTGAAGCTACTAATTCATCATTTTGAACTCTAAGATATTCTTTTTCTATGTGAACATCATGCAATTCTTTTTCAAGAGTCAAAATGGTTTGTTTAGAGCATGCATATTTCTTTGATAACAAGATAAATTTTTCATGCAATTCTTCAAATGCTTCTAATAATTCATCCTTATCAATTTCATCATCATTATCATCATTAAAAGCATTTAAAGAGCATACCTCATCATCTTGGGAGTGCTTTGTCATTAGGCATGCAAGTTCTTCTTCTGATTCATTGATCTCTTCTTCCGGACTTATTTTGAATTCTTCATGTTTGCTAGAAAGAGTACTAATTCTTGCATCTTGATCATCATTAGTATTTCCATATATTGTTTCAAGAGTTTCCCATATTTCTTTAGCATTGTTACAAGCAATAACTCTAGAAACATCATTAGGTTCTAGTGATAATGTGATAAGAATTTTAGCTCTAAGATTAAATTGTACCTTCCTTTCTTCTTCCATAGTCCACAAGTTCATGGGCTTCATACATTCTATATTATTGACAATATGCATAGGAATGAAAGGACCAAATTGAATAGCATTCTATACCTTGAGGTCATAGGATTGGATAAAGATTTTCATCCTTTCTTTCCAAATAGCATAGTCTTTGCCATTGAAGATTGGAGGTCTACTTATTGTGCCATTTTGTGGAAATGCATCATAAGAGGTAGAGGCCATCTTGATCTCCTACAGCTGTTAAGCCTTGTGGCAAGAGTCGAGCTCTGATACCACTTGTTAGCCAAGGCCTCAACGCTCAAGAGGGGGGGGTGAATTGAGTGTTTTAAATTTTCATGCGGAATCCCCTTAGAAATGGTTAGTAATATACAAATGATGCAATGATGAAGAGACAACAACTTCTATGTACATATCACACTATGACACACTTGATGTGCAATGACAATATTTAGCTTTAAGTGTGATAAACAAGGCAAGTTATTGGTTTAAACAATTTATCAATCAGTTGGAGTGCATAGATTTATTTCACAAATAATGTGATGTTTCCTATAAGGGTTCATCTCATTCAATATATCAAACAGCTTGTGTGCATGAAATAGGTGAAGGCAATTAAGTAAGTATCACATAAGAGTTGATAGGAAACAATGATCTAGATACTTGGCAAGTTAAAACAAATTTTAGTTTTTAAGAACTTTACCAAATATTGATTCAAGCAAATTATCAAACACTTGGCATGCAGAGTTAGTTTTCTACTTGAACAACAACTTTGATTCACACATTCAGCTCAAGCATTTCAACAAACAGTTTATATGCGCAGTTGTATAAAGAGTTCAAGGTAGAGAGAAATGCAAACCAATTTAACGAGTTCCACCAACCCGGTGTACGTCTCGCCTTCAAGCAACCCACTTGAAGGATTCCACTATTGAAGATTTGAGATACAAGCTTTGAGCAATTGCAGCTTCCTAGTGTCCCACACTCAAGAACTCAATCCTCACAAGCAAAGGGCAACCCACCCAATCTCACAATCTCTCAATAACCCAAAGGTTGAACCCCAACCTTTGTGACCACTCAACCTAGAGTGAAAAACCTTGGTGTTTTGGTGTTTGGTTTACAAGCAATTAACTCTCTCAATAGAGTAGATACACAAATGAAAGCTCTCACCAATTCTAACTCTCAACAAGAGAGGATATGCAAATTGAAACTCACAATCTAATAACTCTTAAGCAATATGCAAGTTTAGAAACAAGAGTTGCAGAATATACAAGAGAAAGTAAATCAAAAGACCTCTAGAGGAAGAATGTTGATTGCCTTGTGTTGTGCCTTGGTCTCTCTCCTTTCTCTTGCTTGAATTCATGCTCCATTTATAGCCATTTTAGAGCTTCTAGCCATTGCAAATGAGCTCCAGGTTGTTCCCCACGCATGCCATAGATTATGGGTCTCTGTTTCCCACTAAAAATGTCTTTTTAATGATGTTTCCCACTTTGTGAATCGATTCATACGTTTTTGAATCGATTCCAGACATTCTAATTTGGGCATTTTGGGCTTCCAGGAGCGTGTGAATCGATTCAGACTTTGGTGAATCGATTCAGGATGTTCTGTTTTGAATTCCTGGGCTGTCAGCTTCGTGTGAATCGATTCAGACCTTGGTGAATCGATTCAGGACATTCTGTTTCCAAGTTTTTGTGACTTCCAGGGCTCTGAATCGATTCATTCGTGTGTGAATCGATTCAGGCAATGCTGTTTGATGTTTTTCCATGATTTTTGATGCTTTCTTGATTCATTTGCTTCATGGATCCTTTCCTTTATCTTCATGCATTGCTTTCTTGATTCTTTGATCATTTGGGAGCGTGTCCTTCATCATTTCTTGGATCTCTTGATTTGATATGTATTGACCCATGGCTTGTTCCTTTGATCCTCATACCTTGTTTCCTTGATTTTTCTTCAACTTATGAGCTTGTTCTTCATGATTTAAGTTCATGACATCAACCTTGTTTTCCATAGCTCCTGTTTCTTTAACTCTTTATAAGGCATCTTCATCTCTTTGTTCTTAGCCATTGTCTTTGTGCTTAAACCTTCTTGTTTCTAAACCTTTGCCATTTCATCATCATCATGAATACTTTGTCATTCATCAAAATTAATTTGCATACTTACATATGCAACTTCAAATACAACCACTTTTGAACCGAGCAAATAAAATCTAAATTTATCAAGTGCAAACACAATACCAAGTAGTTCTTTTTGTGGTAGTATAGTTTATTTGTGCAGTATCCAAAGTTCGTGAGGCATAGTAAATAACATGTTGTACTTTACCTACTCTTAAGCAAGAACAGCTCCTAATGCATAATTTGATGCATCACACATAAGTTTAAATAGAAGTGACCAATTTGGTACCTGGATGATAGGAGTGTTAGTTAAAGCTTTCTTTAAGCAATCAAAAGCCCTTTTACATTTATCATTAAAGTCAAATGTTATATTTTTTTGTAGTAACTTAGACAACGGAAGGGCTATCTTACTGAAGTTTTTTATAAACCTCTTATAAAAACCTGCATTACCAAGAAAAGAATGAATATCTTGCACACAAGAAGGATAAGGTAATTGAGAAATTACATCAATTTTTGCAAGATCTACTTCTATGCCTTTTTTAGATATTACATGGCCTAAAACTATTCCTTCTTCTACCATGAAGTGGCATTTCTCATAATTAAGAACAAGGTTAGTTTCAATGCATTTATGTAATACTTTATCTGGACTATTTAAGTAAGCATCAAATGATAAACCATATACTGTGAAATCATCCATAAATACTTCTATGCAATTTTCAAGAAAATCAGCAAAGATACTAATCATGCATCGTTGAAAGGTACAAGGGGCATTGCATAAGCCAAAAGGCATCTTCCTATAAGCAAAAGTGCCAAAAGGACATGTAAATGTTGTTTTTTCTTGATCTTTTGGTGCAATATAAATTTGGAAGTAACTTAAAAATCTACCTAAAAAGTAGTAATGTGACTTACCTACCAGTCATTCCAACATTTGATCAATGAAAGGTAAAGGAGAGTGATCCTTTCGGGTTGCTTTGTTAAGTTTCCTGTAATCAATACATACTCGCTAACTATTTTGGATTCTGGTAGGAATTAGTTTATCATTTTCATTTTTAACCACTGTGATTCCAGACTTCTTAAGAACCACTTGTATAGGGCTGACCCAAGTGCTATCTGATATAGGGTAAATGATGCCAACTTGTAATAATTTTGTTACCTCTTTTTTAACTACATCAAGGATGTGGGGATTAAGTCTTCTTTGTGGTTGCCTTACTGGTTTAACTTTTTCCTCTAATAGAATTCTATGCATACACATGGAAGGGCTAATACCTGGGATATCTGCCAAAGTCCAACCAATTGTTTTCTTATGCTTCCTAATAATCTGCAACAACCATATTTCTTGATCAACATTTAATTTGTTAAAAATAATCACTGGAAGATTCTTATCTTCCTCTAAATATGCATACTTTAAATGTTCAGGAAGAGGTTTTAACTCTAACATAGGAGGCTGCATTATTGAAGGAATCAATTTGGTTGAATTTGTCTCAACAACTTGTACTTCAACATAATCAAATGTATTTGTAACTACTTTAATCAAATTATTACACTCTGATTCTTTTAAAACAACATCTGGAACTATATTTTCTATTTTATGAGGGTTTGGATCATTATTATCATTAAGGAGATATTTCTCAATTTCAGCACACACATTGCATTGATGAGAATCTATGCATAAATCACAAACAAATGAATCACAAAAATCATACATTACAGGAAAATCAATATCATCAAACAACTTAATAATATTATCATCAACTAAATCAGTTATTAAGTCAAATTGAAAAATAGAATAGTCCTCAGTAAGATGTTTTATAGCATCTAAAATATTGAATCTAACCACACTATCTCCAAATTCCATGGAAAGTATTCATGCATGCACATCTATCTTTGTTCTAGCTGTTTTTAAGAATGGTTTACCTAAAATTATTGGAGCTTTATTGGTGGAAGTCTCACTTTCCATATCTAGAACATAAAAATCTACAGGAAAAATTAAATCGTTAACTTTAACAAGGACATCTTCAATAATTCCTGCAGGATGTGCAGAGCTTCGATTTGCTAATTGTATAACCACCTTGTAGTTTGCAAAGGTCCAAGGGAAAGTGCAGTAAATACAGTCATAGGCATAACATTAATAGATGCACCTAGGTCCAACATGGCATTTTCAAATTTGTTATTTCCTATTATAAATGGAATGGTAAACGTCCTAGGGTCTTTATATTTTTCTGGTATATGTGACAAAGGTTTCTCAATTAATGCAGACGAATTTCTACTTATGTTAATCCTTTTATTGCCTTTTAGTCTTCTTTTATTAGTGTATAGTTCTTTAAGGAATTTGGCATATCTTGGGATTTACTTAATGGCTTCTAATAAAGGTATATTTACCTCTACTTTTCTAAATGTTTCCAAGATCTCCTCATCCATTTTCTAATTTTGTATAGATTTCTATCTTTGTGGAAATAGAAGAGGGATATGTTGTTTATCAGGATCAGCTATAGAATGAGGATTTGTAAGAGATATATAATTACTATTATTACTATCTAAAACTTCTTTTGCATGTTTTTCTGTGACAATAGTATTTTTAGTTTGTTGTTGTTTTTCTGGTCCATGGATAGCTTTACCAGATCTTAAAGTAATTGCACTTACATTTTTAGGATTGACAATTGCCTGAGCGGGTAACTTATCTGAACCTTGAGACTGCAAATGGTTTAAGGATATGGCCAATTGACCAATCTAATTTTCAAGAGTCTGAATTGTAGCCTCAGTCCTTTTTTGGAAGTTTAAATTATCTACTGACATTTGCTTTATCAATTCTCCAAATTTGATTTCTCAGTGGAAGGTGTAGTTATTTGTGTAGCTTATTATTGTACATGAGGAGGTTGATATGGTCTGCTTGGTCCAGTATTTGCTTGAAAAGGTGCATGAGGTTGTTGTGAGGAATTACCCCATCTTAAATTAGGGTGATTCCTCTAACCAAGATTATATCTGTTAGAAGAAAGATCATCATTATTATGTTGTTGTTGTGGCAGTCTGTTATTGTATAAGTTGGCAGCACATACTTGGGGATTTTCATCAGGAATTTTAGCTTCCTGCAGTGTAGGACAATAATCGGTATAATGATCTAATGAAGTACAGATAGAACATACCTTAGTAGGGGTTGCAGGTTGTTGTTTTTAAGACACAATAATATTTTTCATAAGTGTTGCTAGTTCATCAAATTTACTTTCCTATTTTTTATCTCTATCATTAGTAGTTTCAATTTCATGACTCCTCTAATTACTACAGAATTATTTCTAGTGGCATGTTGTTGAGCATTAGCAGCCATGTTCTCAATTAAAGTTTTTGCTGCATTTGTAGTTTTATTTTGCAAAGCACCACCACTAGCTGCATCAACCAAAGTTCTATCCATTGGATTAAGACCTTCATAAAAATATCGTATGAGAAGTTGGTCTGTAATTTGGTGATTGAGACAACTAGCACACAATCTTTTAAACCTTTCCCAGTATTCATAAAGATTTTCTCGGTCATGTTGCCAGATGCCACATATTTCTTTTCTAATTGAGGAAGTTCTTGAAGCGAGGAAAAATTTTTCAAGAAATATTTTCTTTAGGTCATCGTAACTTGTAATGGAGCTAGGAGGAAGGTAAAAGAACCAATCCTCAGTGATATCTGCTAGGGAGAAAGGAAAAGCTTTAAGTTTTACATGTTCTTCTGAAACCCCTTTAGGTTTCATGGTAGAGCAAAGGATATGAAATGCTTTTAAGTGTTTATGAGGATTTTCACCTGCACGACCATGAAACTTTGGTAACAAATGAACTAAACCAGTTTTAAGCACAAAAGGAACATCTTCCTTAGGATATAAGATGCATGATGTTTGATTAGTGACATCTGGTGTAGCTAGTTCTTTTAATGTCTTTTCAGCCATGTTATACAAATAATCAGAAATTGAAGGTTTAGTTTCACTACTTATGCTATTAGCTAGATTATTATTATTATTATTATTATTATTGTCTAATAGTTTCTTAGATGATCTAACTAATTGATGAATATTCTATCTATTTCAGGATCAAAAGAATATAGTGGTTCGGGATTAGATCTAGTCATGCATAATACATATACACATATTGTAACAAAATACTACAACTACCTTATAAAAGGAAAAAGTTATCATTTTAATTATGTAATGCTTAGAACATATATTTAAATATTTAAAGATTTTTATTTTTTATGTTTTTATGTTTTTATTTTTTTAATGGTTGAAAATGAGATTACAAGAAAAGAAATAGAGGTATAATAAAGTGGATTTTTTTAAATTTTTTTTAACAAGCTCACATTCAACCAAACCTGAATATCTTTAACACACCTACAAAAAAAATGTAAAACATATTAGATAATTGAATGCAAATAATTAGGACCAAAGGTCCCCGACAACAGCGCCAAATTTGACACGTTGTCGTTGTCGGGTCAAATAAAAAGTTACATTAATATAGTATAAGGTGAACAACCTTAGTCGTCTCTCGAGGACCTTAGTTAAATTAGTTACACTCAATTTAACTATAACAAAGGGGGGTTTGTGTTGAGATTGAAAGGAAATTTAAGTAATTATATAATAATGCAAAAAGTAAATTTATGAGTGAGAATAATCAAATTTAGAAACAACCAACCCAAGGATTAATAAATCTTTAGCTAACTAATCATTGATCACAAATATGATTAAATATAATTAATTTCTCAACCTTGAATCATTTTGAATCCCTAAATGATTATATTCTAGAAAATCTTCTAGAATTGAATTAATGAACTAATAAGAATAATCAATCGATATATTCTTATTAATTACTAAAATAACTTTAAAACCATAATTTGATTAAGTTAAGAAACTAAATAGAAATCTCTTATTTAGTGACTTAATCTTTATTTTCAAATTGATTATTGATTAACCAACCAACATCATTTTAGATTATAGATTGTTTAATTATATACCAATCGGTTATACACTTAAATAATCTACCATCATAAGTGTTTGAGAAACAAAGAAAAGTAATTATCTTCAATCAAAATATTAAGAGCAAGAACTCAAAGTTAACATAAAGAAAAATTAAATTCCTTAAGTTGATTTTAAAAGATTAAGCTTCCATGATAATTTTTAACAATGAAAGCTAATGTTAAATTAACTATAACTTTGATTATAAAAGTAAATAACAAATAATAAAAATAACTTACTTGATATTGAGGAAGGGAAATGAAAACCATAACTTGAGGGATGGTATATAGAACAAAGAAATAAAGCAAGAGAAAGAACTAAAACTTAAGAAACTAAAGCAAAGATATAGAAATATAATGAAAACTAAAACATGTATTTCTTATGTATCTCTTGTGCATCTTCCTTATAACTTCAAGCATCTATTTATATGTAAGGTATCATGACACTATAATTTAATTTCTGATCATGAATGCATTTTTTCAATATTGGTGGGCTTGACGTTACAATAATTCAAAAGAAGATAATGGTAGGTGTTGAAATTCATTCTCCTCTTTATCTTCTCTACCTTACGAGTCAAATATGACCATTTAGATGGCCGAATTTCATAAAACCTAAAACATGAAAGTTGTAGATCTCTGTCTTATTAAGAATTTGGCGTAAGAATGAGGTCATTTGGACATCTACAACTCTAGATATGTGTATTTTGGTGAACCATGTCAATGCTGGTGGGACACATGAGGGCTGATTGATTTAAGCTCTATTTCTTCATCTTATTCAGATGTAAAATAACCAAATCTAATCATCATGATGTAGGACCCTGTCTTAGCTTTCCATGGGCTCCAATATTAGCCTAGTTAGATCACAAAAGCCCAGTTATGGCCAAAACAAGGCAAGATACTCAAGATACATACAAAAAATGAAAATTGAAACATATATACATAATACTTCAATTTAACTAAACAACCTAAAACTTAATTAAAATACTATTATTAAACATAGTAATTATATAATAAACCCCAAGTATAAAACTATAAGAAGTGTATTAAAATTGATTTATCATCCATCATACTGCATGCATAAAATTTTATTGGAAGATGATTTTAAACCTGTTGCTCAACCTCAAAGACGCCTCAATCCAACCATGAAAGAGGTAACCAAGAAGGAGGTTTTGAAATTGCTGAAAGCGGGTATTATCTATCCCATTTCTGATAGTGCATGGGTAAGTCCTGTATAAGTTGTTCCAAAAAAAGGTGGTATGACAGTAATTGTTAACGATAAAAATGAATTAATCCCAACAAGAACTGTCACCAGTTGAAGAATATGTATTGATTATAGAAAATTAAATCAAGCAATAAGAAAATATCATTTTCTACTACCTTTTATAGATCAAATGCTTGAAAAATTGTCTGGACAGGCTTACTATTATTTTCTTAATGGATATTCTGGATATAATTAAATTGCTGTTGACCCTCTTGATCAGGAAAAGACTGCTTTTACATGTCCTTTTGGCATATTTGCTTATAGAAAGATGTCATTCGGATTATGTAATGCACCTGCTACTTTTCAGAGATGTATGTTTACTATTTTTGTAGATCTAATTGAAAAGAGCATTGAGATTTTCATGGATGATTTCTCAGTCTTTTGGAATTCATTTGAATCATGTCTAACCAACTTGGACACCATACTGAGGTGGTGTATTGAAACAAATTTTGTGCTAAATTAGGAGAAATGTCACTCCATGGTGAAAGAAGAAATTATACTTGGTCACAAAATTTCTTCTAAAGGTATTGAAGTAGACCAAGCCAAGATTGAGGTAATCTCTAAACTCCCACCCCCTGTAAATGTAAAAGGTATTAGAAGTATTTTAGGACATACTGGATTCTATAGAAGGTTTATTCAAGATTTTTGAAGAATTGCTAAACCTTTAACAAATCTTCTAAATAAATATGTTGAATTCAAGTTTGATGAAGCATGTCTTAAAGCTTTTAATTCCTTGAAAGAAAAATTGGTTTCTGCCCCTGTAATTGTTGCTCCTAATTGGAACTTACCCTTTGAACTTATGTGCGGTGCAAGTGATTATGCTGTAGGAGCAGTTTTAGGTCAAAAATATGAAAAAGTTTTTAGGGTTATACACTATGCTAGTAAAGTTTTAAATGAAAATCAAATAAATTATGAAACTACTAAAAAAGAATTACTAGCCATAGTGTATGCCTTAGAAAAATTTAGATCATACTTGATTGGATAAAAAATAATTATTTTTATTGATCATGCTGCAATCAAGTACCTTTTGACCAAAACTGATTCTAAACCTCGGTTAATCTGATGGATTCTACTCCTTTAAAAATATGATCTTGAAATCAAAGATAAAAAGGGTAATGAAAATATGGTCGCTGACCATCTTTCTAGACTAATAAATGATGAGGTTACTGCCAAAGAAAAACACATCTTGGAAGAATTTTCTGATGAAAAACTTTTTGAAATAACACAACGGCCATGGTTTGCTGATATGGCCAATTTTAAAGCAGCAGGAATTCTTCCAAATGATTTAACTTGGCAGCAAAGAAAAAAATTCTTTAAAGATGCAAAATACTTTGTTTGGGATGACCCTCAACTATTTAAGATTGGTGTGGATAATTTGTTACGTCGTTGTGTACCCGATTGGGAAAAGAAAGATGTGTTGTGGCATTGTCACAAATCTCCTTATGAAGGACATTTTAATAGTGAGAGAACTGCTGCAAAAATTCTTCAATCAGGTTTGTATTGGCCCTCTATTTTTAAGGATTCTTACTCATTTGTACAAGCTTGTGATAACTGCTAAAGAATAGGTAATGTTAATAAGAGGGAAGAAATGCCTCTCATAAACATTCAAGAAGTTGAGGTATTTGATTGTTGGGGTATTGATTTTATGGGACCCTTTCCTTACTCTCAATTCAGTCAATATATCATTTTGGCAGTTGATTATGTTTCAAAATGGATAGAAGCAATTGCTTCACCTAATGCTGACACCAAAACTGTAGCAAATTTCTTAAAGAAAAACATTTTCTGTAGGTTTGGAACACCAAGAACTTTGATTAGTGATGGAGGATCACATTTTTGTAACAAAGTTCTTCAGAAAATGTTACAACACTATAGAGTGAGACATAAAGTGGCCACAACATATCATCCACAAACTAATGGACAGGCTGAGATTTTAAATCGTGAAGTAAAAAGAATTTTGGAAAAGACTGTGTCTTCCTCCAGAAAAGATTGGTCACAAAAGCATGATGATGCACTCTGGGCAAACAGAACTGCATTTAAGACTCCTATTGGCCTTTCTCCTTTCCAAATGATCTACGGAAAAACTTGTCATCTTCCAATAGAGATGGAACATAAAGCATATTAGGCCTTAAGATTCCTCAACTTTGATCCAAACGGGCAGCTGACAAAAGAAAGTTGTAGTTACTTGAGTTAGAGGAAATGAGAAACAATGCTTATGAGTCATCTAGAAATTACAAAAATAAGGTGAAAGTTTACCATGAGAAGAAAATTAAAAATAGGCACTTCACACCAGGTCAGCAAGTTTTATTGTTTAATTCAAGATTAAGACTATTTTCTGGTAAATTGAAATCTAAATGGTCAGACCCATTTGTAATTAAGGAAGTAAAATCTTATGGAGCAACTAAAATTGAAGTTCCAACTTCCAAAAGAAGTTGGATGGTTAATGGGCAAAGATTAAAACCATATCTAGGTGGTGAAATCGATAGACTTACTATCATTTGTTATTTGACTGATTTGTGATGTGCAGGATGTCAAGCTAGAGACAGTAAATCATGCGCTTAATGGGAGGCAACCCATTATTTCCTTTTATTGTTAATTTATTTAAAATAAAAAATAAAATAAAAAATAAAAAAATATTTTAGTTAAAAATATGATTTTGAAAATAAAAAGGGTTTTAAAATCAACAAGGGATTTTGAAAATTGAATTTTTTGAAGAATGAAAAAACAGAAGCCCACACGTAGCGCCACATGGACGCATAGCGTGGGTTTTAAATTTTCAACTTGACACGTAGCGTCCCACCCACGCGTAGCATCAGGACCAGCGTTCAGTTTTTAAAACTGGACCCCTGAAATAGAGGCCCAAAATTAAACTCTCAATTTTCCAAAACCTTAACCACTTTCAAAACTCTCAGTCTTCCACATTTTCTTCATTGATCAAGGAATCCAAGTAAGTGTCCTAATCCTTTTCTCTTTTGATTTTTAATTTTAATCTTTAGAGATGCATGATGTTAGGACTAGGATAGAAGACCACTAAGATTGATTGCTGATAGAGTAGGGAAATTAATGGACTTATTGAGGTTTGGAAGGGGTTTCTACTGCGCAACCCCAATTTTTGCAGTGTTTGTTCTGCGAGCCCATGCATAGCGTCCCACTGAAGCGTAGCGTGGGCAAAACAGGGCTGACGCATAGCGTCCCATCTACGCGTAGTGTCAGCCCCTGTTTTTAATTTTTGTGAATTTTTGTTTTATTCTCTGTTTAATGTATATATTTTCTTCTGTTTTAATTTGAAAAATAAAAATTATATCCTGTTTATTTTTGTTTGTTTGTTTGTTTCTCTTTTAAATTAAAAAATAATAAAATAATAAAAATAAAAATAAAAATAAGAAAATTCTTAAATTGTATGTTTGTTATACTTTCTTGCTTAAAAATAAATAAAATTATTAAATTTTGTAAATATATGTGAATTGTAATTTTCTTAATTTGTGTCTAAAATTGCATGTTGTATGAATTTTATTATGATGTGTATTATAAAAGAATGCATGCTAAATTTTTAATATTTTGCATGACTTGTTAAATTATAAAATTCAAAAATATGTTGTTTCTATGTTTTATAAATATTTTGTTATGATTAAAATTTTATTGTTGTGTGAATTTTATTTTGCATGAATTTTATTCTTGATGTTTAAATATAAAAACCAAAAATATGCATGATTTATATTGGTAATTTGTTGTTTGAATTTTTGTATGTTTATTTAAATAAATTTTCTTTCTACAGATGGCACCGAAGAAGTCTATTCCTATTACTGGTCCGAAGAGACAGAGGAGGACCACTGACATAGATACCACCTCTGAAGATCCAGATCTTCAAGGTGAGGAGCAGTTGGGACCCCGAGATCCCCCCAGATTCAGGACTGACGCCAAGTGGGCGAGATTCCATCAGATCAAGGGCCAGTGACTCATCTGGGAGAGGGTCCTTGATCTCATTGCTGAAGAATATCCAGAGCTATAGGAGGAGATACAGAGGAGGAGATGGGGACCCCTACTTTCTCTACCTACTGAGGGGGATCCTATCCTGGTCATGGAGTTTTATGTTAATGCCTATAGGACACGCCGGGACTCACCAAAAAGATGGGGACCCCTACTCCCGATAGTGACACTTGTTTTTGGAAGGAAAATAGAAACAAGGTTACTACTGAGGATGGTGATCTAGGATATTTCCTGGATCAAGTTGCTCACTTTTTGAGCAAGGATAGAATCTTTTTCAACCTTAGTAAGGTTGGAAGAACTCCATCGAACCTCCTCAAGACCCAGCTGACCCCCACAGCTCAGGTGTGGTCTCATCTCATGCTTCATATCATTACTCCTGTCACCCATCTTTCTTCTATTCTAATTGATCGATGCTACCTTCTTTACTCCATTCTTCAGGGCCACACTATTGACATTGCCGAGCTTATATCTGAGAAAATTCACCTTTATGCCTTAGGGTATAAGGTGAACCGTCCTATTTGCCTTACTGAGGAGGCAAAGAGTTGTTGTGTCATCACCTGAGTTCACTAGTTCTTCGGGGAGAGTCCCCAAGGTTCTAGTGAACAGAGATTACTTTGTTCAGCAGTGTAAGCTTCCACCTCTAGAGTAGGAGGCTCAGTGTTAACCCGGCGATAGCATCTCAACAGTTCTTTTCCACCACCGGGTTTGTTAATTGGCAAGCGCACCAATCCTTTGTAGTTTTCAAAATTTAGATATCGTTCCACTGGGATTGAAAGTCCAATAATAACAGTAATTTTCTATTTACTATGGTAAATGGGAAGGAAGTTATAAACAAAAGAATAATTTATATACAATTTATACAATATTCACAGGATAGCATGATTGAGTGGTTCATAAGATAAAAGAAAATAAAATCTATCTAAAAAAACAAGTTGCAATCTAGAATAGGTAAGATACTTGAGATAAACACAGATAAACAAATTATGTTGGAAATTGGATCCCTAATCTAGAATAACAATGAGGAACTCAAGACATGCATATTTAATCATCAAGTTTCATGTCATTGCAGCTTAAAATCATTATAACCGATCCCTCGTGATATAAATTCTAAGAATTCACCGTAAAGTCCGATCCCTCATGAGCTTTCTCAGTAAAAACTTGCATTAAGACCTGGCCTTATGGCAACAATGGTTAACAACCCCTATAGAATTGAGATACCAAGGGTATTCCAACTTTTTACTTTCGTCAAAACAAGTTTCAATACGGCATGAACAATCATTCTCCCGTTTGACATTCATACTAATAAAACAAGTTTCAATACACATGAAAATCATTCTCCCGTTTGACGTTCATATTAATAAAAGGTTAAAATACTAACATGGACTTGAATCATAAACATGCAGAGGTCGAATTCACAACATTATACTCAATAGATTAGTTCACCAATTCCAACATAAACAAATTAGTTACACATGGTGAAAGTAGAAACAACACTTACAGATTTTGACATTACGAAGACGATGGGAACTTCACGATACAATGATCACAATACACTGAAACACACTCAAGTATCTAGAAAACTATTCTAGAACTACAACTCACAAAAGAAGTACTCAAAGTCGAGCACAAGAGAGAAAAGAAATGCTATGGAATGGGATGGGATGGGATGATTTGAATGGTGTTGGATGGCCCTATTTATAAGGCTGAGCAAGGGTGCTGACGCTACGCATCCCTGTGACGCTACGCGTCACACCCCTAACTCAGCCTCCATTAAACACTTGATAATGGCCACTTCAAATTATTAAATTTGATCATGCTTGGCCATATGGACATGTCTCCACCGATTTTTGGCCTTTCATGGTGAGTGGGATGGCCCTTGTGGCTGAGTGGAGTGCCCATTATTGGGTCCAAGTGGAGTGGTTGGTCAAAGTGGAGGTGGAGACCACGCAGCACTGACGCTACGCGTGGCTGTGATGCGTAGCGTCAGCATCAAAAATAGCTGTTGATGCTACGCGTGGGGTGAGGCTACGCGTCAGCTCCTCCAGTGTAATTTTCTCTTGATTTCTTAACTTTTTCACTGCAAAACTAGAGAAAATTGATCAAGGGCAGATTATTTCCAACAACATCCATTTATTGAATTTAAATCCTAATTTTCTAACAAATTAAACTAATTTTTATAATTTTTATGAAATTTTTATTCAAGCTTTTATTGAAAATTTGAGGACTAACAAATACCCCCATCTTGAGACATTGCTCGTCCTCGAGCAAGAGAAAAATAAGAAAAAAAATAATAAAATAAAAATTTGGAATCAAATTTTTAAGTTAGTCCAAAAATTTACGACAAAAAATAATTACACAATTTAACTAATTTGTAATAATCAAAAATTGATATCAAATATAACAAAGGTCTAATGATAAAATTGTTTACAATATTCTATTAACAATCAAGCAGAATTTCAGGCTTACCTCATGAGTGTTTATCTCTATGCAATTGGTAACCTATTTCACTCAATCAATCATAAAATCAAATGAATTTAACTTTGTTTGTCATCTAATCAATGGTTATTTATACCGAGTTAATTCGAAAATCACAAGGTCTTTTCACGGGTTGTAATGAGGCTTGGTTTTCAAGAAGTAATGGTTTTTCTTGGAATTCAAAAACCTGAAATCATAAAAGAGCATTTTATAATTCTTAGGCTTTTTCTTGACCCAAACTTCTCATTTTCTTTTATTGATGAAAAATAAATACCCCCAACTTGATTCTTTTCACTATTTTTGATTTTTTTCTTTTTCATACTTTCCTTTTGAAAAGAATCAAGTTGCTTATTTTCACTCCCCATTTTTATGAGAACACTCAAAATATTTTTCATTTATTTCAACTGCTCTTTTAATCAATCAAGTATAGGGAATGGTTAAAACAAATTTAGGTTTTAAGGGTACCAAAGAATTTTATTTTAGGCTCAAATTGACTTTGCAAAGGATAAAAGACTTTTTACCAAGGTAAGCTGTTTGGCCCAAGGTTTCGTTTCACCAATAAATGTGCCTTGATCATTTTCTCGAATTCTCTGTACAACAACACAAATCAGAGATTAAAGCAAAATCAATTCGAATTGAAAATATGTCGATTAAACCCTCAAGTGTTTAAAAAAAAAATATCTCTCTGCTCACCGGGTTATTGAAATTTGCTTGATGGTTAATAAACTTATTGTAATTAAATTTATCAAAATTCCTAAGTTATATAAAAAAAATCGATAATTGATTTTACAAATTTAAGTTTTATTGTGTAAAAACTCTAAGTGTATAAATTAACTAACAAAAATTTGATTGAAAGATAAAAATTTTATTTTTGGATTATTTTTTCGAAAAATAAGCAAAAATGAGTAACTACGTAAACACACCACACAATAATGAAATACCATAATATAAAGTGTAAATGTAAATGTAAATATAAACTAGAATCAACTGTACTCAAAGTAAATAAGAAGATGACATCATCAATCTTCCATCTGATCATCATCCTGCTCCTCCTCCTCATCATCACCATCGCCATCAGAGTCAACCTGTGCGCCAGAAGATCCACCAGTCTCAGGGTAGGTAGGTAAATCTCCGGGCCAAGCTACATGTGCTGCAAACTCGGCCGGGGTAACATAAGGTGCTCCCTCTCCCTGTAACCTGTACTGGTAAAATTCATCGTGAAGATGAATATAAGCTCTATGAGTGGCAGCCATCATCTGCATCATATGCTGATGCTCAAGTGATATCCGGGCAAAGCCTTGTGTGACAGCATCAGTAGATGGAGGCTGCACTGGTGGTCTCCTCCTCCTAGGTCGGGGCTGAGCCTCCTGCTCTAGTGGTGGAAGCTCGCACTGCTGTACAAAATAATCTCTGTTCACTAGAACTTTAGGGACTCTCCCTGAAGAACTAGTGAACTCTGGTGAAGGTACAATGACTCCCTGCCTCCTCAGTAAGGCAGATATGATGAGAGGAAAGGGAATGGGGCGATTCACTTTATACCCAAGGGCATAAAAGTGAATCTGCTCGGATATAAGCTCAGCAATATCAATGGTGTGGCCCTGGAGGATAGAATAGAGAAGGCAACAACGATCAACTGGAAGGGAAGAAAGGTGGGTGACAGGAGTGATATTATGAAGCATGAGGTGGGACCACGCCTGAGCTATGGGGGTCAGCTGGGTCTTTAGGAGGTTAGATGGACTCCTTCCAACCCTACTCAGGTTGAAAAAGATTCCATCCTTGCTCAAGAAATGAGCAACCTCCTCGAGGGAGTATCCTAACTCTCCCTCAGCAGCAATCTTGTTTCTGTTTTCTTTCCAGAAACAAGGGTCATCCTCAGGAGTAGGCTCCCAAGGGTTACCCAATAGGGTGCTGATGGTGTCCCGGTCATATGAGATATGCCGACCCCTCACCCAACTCGTCCGCTGCTGCCCAATGTTCGGTGCGTCCTGGCGAGTCCTGAAGGCATTTGCATAAAATTCCATCACTAAGATGGGGTCCCCCTCAGTAGGTAGAGAGAATAGAGGTCCCCATTTCCTCTGCTGCACTCTATCCTGAAGCTCAGGATAGTCTCCTGCACTCAAATCAAGGACCCTCTCCCAGATAAGTCTGTGACCCTTGATTTGATGAAACCGTGCCCATTTCGCATCAGTGCGAAATCTGGTGGGATCCCTCGGTCCTAACACCTCCTGTCCCTGAAGATCGGGATCCTCAGAGGTGGTGTCGGTATCCGTGGTCTTCCTCTGTCTTTTAGAGGGACCAGCAGTGGGAATGGATTTGCTAGGTGCCATCTGTAAAAAGTAAAAATTTAAAATTAAACACACATTAAACAATAAATCACACATTAACAATCAATCCATAACATTTAAATCAAAAATATTTTTTTTTCTAAAATTGAAATTCAAATACACCACAACATACTTTTGTTTTTTTTATGAATTATAAAGAAAGTAACACACATATTTTCAAATAATACAATTTATTCAAAATTTCATACAAATTTATTCTTATGCAAGAAAGTATAACAAATACTAAATATGAAAATTTATTAATAAAAAAGAAAACAACAACAACAAACACACAGCAAAAATTAACAAAAATTAAAAACAGAGGCTGACGCTACGCGTGGCATGACGCTACGCATCAGCCTGTTCTGCCCACGCTACGCGTCTGTGGGACGCTACGCGTGGGCTCACAGTTCATCCTCACGCTACGCGTCAGTGGGACGCTACGCGTGAGCTGCGCAGAACAGAAAAAAAATAGGGGTTGCACAGCAGCAACCCCTTTCCAAACCATATTATATCCATTCAATTCCTAATTCCTAACAGCAATCAATCCCAATGGTCTTCTAATCCTAATCCTAACCACATTTATTTCTAAAAATCAAAAATTAAAAACAAAACTAAAGAGAACGGATTAGAACACTTACTTGTGGTTCCTTGAGCAATAGGATTGAGAGAGCTTGGAAGAGAGAAAGAGGTTTCGAAATTTAGGGTTTTGAAAACTAAAGTGAGGCAGAGAGGAGATCTTAGGCTTTAAACCCTAAGATGGGCCTCTCTGGTTCAGTTTTAAAAACTGAACGTGGGCTCTGACGCTACGCGTGGATGGGACGCTACGCGTCAGACCCAAAATTCAGAGTCCAAGCTACGCGTCAAAGTGGCGCTACGCGTGGGCTTTTGTTTTTGATTTTTCCAAAGATTTTTGATTTTCAAAACCTTTTCTTTTCAGTTTAAAACCCCTTTTCTTTTAAACAAGTTTAAAATTTTTGTTTTGTGGTTTTTTTTTATATGTTTAAAAAAAAATCAAAAAAAAAAAAGAATGGGTTGCCTCCCATTGAGCGCTAGGTTTAATGTCTCCAGCCAGACATTAACTTTGATTAATCAGGTGGTCTCCCAATATTCGTTGAGGAATCACCTGTCTTTTTCTTCCTTCTTCTTCTTTTCCGATGCTTAATTACCTGTTTTTCATCTTTCAAAGCATCGGTTAATTTAAAACAATTTAATTGATTGGGAAGAGATATACCTGGTAGGGATAAACTTTTTCCTCATTACTTATCCTGAGGTGTTTATGAGCACTGAAGCTTACCTCTTCTTCATAAACTTTGACTGCAACCGTACTTAGATCAACATCTACTCTGATCCTTACAGTCTTCATGAAAGGTCTTCCTAGGATCAGGGGGATCTCAGTATCCTCCTTCATATCCAGTACCATAAAGTCAACCTTGAAGTGGTACTTGTCAACCTTTACCAACACATCTTCCACAATCCCAAAAGGCTTTTTGACAGAGCGATCTGCAAACTGTAATTCTGTCTTTGCTTCTTTTAGCTCATATTCACCAATGCGCTTTATTAAATCTAAGGGCATCAAGTTAATGTTAGCCCCTAAATCTAATAACGCATTCCTGATGTTGATATTTCCGATTGTCACAGGAATGGTGAAACTCCCCGGATCTTTACATTTTTTCGAGGTTATACAGTTTGTTTCTTGCTCTGTATCTATTTGCATATTTTTTTCTTTTTTGTTTTTTTCATTTTTTTCTATTTTTTCACTTTCTTTCTCTTCTTCTTCTTTCTTTTTCTCACTCTTTTCTTTACAATCAATTTTCACAACATCAAAAGAAACAGCATTACATTGTTCCCTTGGGTTTTGAGTGTTTGCAGAAAACCCAGAACTCTTTAATTCGGCTATCTCTTTTGCAAGCTGACCCATTTGTATGTCTGATGCTTTTCGGGCAGCTTCATTTGTCTCCACAAACTGCAATAACTGTTGAATAGATTCCTCTATTCTTGTCAATCTTGCATTGTCAGGTTATTGTTGCTTGAATTGATTGTTAGGAGGTCTGTTGGAAGGTCTAGTGTCCTGTCTCCAGCCAATATTCTGATTTTGCCAACCCTACAGGTAATTGTTAGGAAAAGAATTTCCATGATTAAAAGGAAAATTACCTAAGGGTGCTCTTTGATGGTTCATGAAATTGGCTTGCTCTTGCTCATTTCCACAGTAACCACATGGTTGTTCTCCCATGCAGTGCATACATGTTTTAAGTTGAGCAGGGGGTGGTGATGCTACTTGAGTAATTTGGAGTTTTTCCAATTGCTTGCTCATAACTTCAATTTGTTGGGTCAGTAATTTTTGCTGAGCCAACACTGCATCATTTACTCCCAATTCGAGCATTCCTGGCTTCCTTTGTATATTACCTCTTTCATGCTTTGCTTGGCGGTCACTGATAGCCATTGATTCCAATATTTCTATGGCTTCCTCCACAGTCTTGTTCATTAAAGAACCACCTGCACAAGCATCTAACATCATCTTGAACTGAGGCAATAGACCATGGTAAACGATTCTTACCTTTTCGGCATCATTCAGGTTGTGGTTTGGACACTTTCTCAAAAGTGCCTTGAATCGTTCCCATGTCTTTCCTAGTGATTCATCATTATTTTGAGAAAAAGAATGTATGGCTGTCATTGCTTCAAAATATTTTGAAGGAGAATAAAATCTTTCCAAAAATTTTCTTTCAACATCGGACCAGTTTGCAAAACTACCCGGTGGACAAGATTTAAACCATTCTTTTGCTTTACCAATCAATGAAAAAGGAAAAAGTCTCATGTAAACAGACTCTTCTTGATTGGGTTCAAAACCAATTGTGCTGCATAACTCATAAAAAACAGTTAAATGTTCATATGGTTCTTCATGATTTAAACCAGCAAATTGGTTGTTTTGAATAATGTTTAAAGTGGCAGGTTTAATTTCCACTGGTAAAACTGGTCCTTGAAACATTCCTGAAACTCGGGGTGGACCATTAATAGCAGCAAACTGTCCCAATGTTCTCCTTTCAGCAGCCATATTTGAATTTTCAAAAATTTTCGAAGTAGAAGAAGAATTAGTTTGTGTTTTAGATTTCAAAGACTTGATTTTCTTTACAAACTTTTCTATCTCAGGATCAAAATAAATTTTACCTGCGGTAGATCGAGTTTGCATACACAAACTAGACAAAGAAAGTTAGTGTAATAATGATAAGAAATAAAAAAAATAAATTATTAACTAAGGTAAAAAAAAATATATTTACCACGGTAATTAAAATTTTACTGTTTTACTGAAACAATTCAATCCCCGGCAACGGCGCCAGAAAACTTGTTAACCCGGCGATAGCATCTCAACAGTTTTTTTCCACCACCGGGTTTGTTAATTGGCAAGCGCACCAATCGTTTGTACTTTTCAAAATTTAGATATCGTTCCACTGGGATTGAAAGTCCAATAATAACAGTAATTTTCTATTTACTATGGTAAATGGGAAGGAAGTTATAAACAAAAGAATAATTTATATACAATTTATACAATATTCACAGGATAGCATGATTGAGTGGTTCATAAGATAAAAGAAAATAAAATTTATCTAAAAAAAAACAAGTTGCAATCTAGAATAGGTAAGATACTTGAGATAAACACAGATAAACAAATTATGTTGGAAATTGGATCCCTAATCTAGAATAACAATGAGGAACTCAAGACATGCATATTTAATCATCAAGTTTCATGTCATTGTAGCTTAAAATCATTATAACCGATCCCTCGTGATATAAATTCTAAGAATTCACCGTAAAGTCCGATCCCTCGTGAGCTTTCTCAGTAAAAACTTGCATTAAGACCTGGCCTTATGGCAACAATGGTTAACAACCCCTATAGAATTGAGATACCAAGGGTATTCCAACTTTTTACTTTCGTCAAAACAAGTATCAATACGGCATGAACAATCATTTTCCCGTTTGACATTCATACTAATAAAACAAGTTTCAATACACATGAAAATCATTCTCCCGTTTGACGTTCATATTAATAAAAGGTTAAAATACTAACATGGACTTGAATCATAAACATGCAGAGGTCGAATTCACAACATTATACTCAATAGATCAGTTCACCAATTCCAACATAAACAAATTAGTTACACATGGTGAAAGTAGAAACAACACTTACAGATTTTGACATTACGAAGACGATGGGAACTTCACGATACAATGATCACAATACACCAAAGCACACTCAAGTATCTAGAAAACTATTCTAGAACTACAACTCACAAAAGAAGTACTCAAAGTCGAGCACAAGAGAGAAAAGAAATGCTATGGAATGGGATGGGATGGGATGATTTGAATGGTGTTGGATGGCCCTATTTATAGGGCTGAGCAAGGGTGCTGACGCTACGCGTCCCTGTGACGCTACGCGTCACACCCCTGACTCAGCCTCCATTAAATACTTGATAATGGCCACTTCAAATTATTAAATTTGATCATGCTTGGCCATATGGACATGTCTCCACCGATTTTTGGCCTTTCATGGTGAGTGGGATGGCCCTTGTGGCTGAGTGGAGTGCCCATTATTGGGTCCAAGTGGAGTGGTTGGTCAAAGTTGAGGTGGAGACCACGCAGCACTGACGCTACGCGTGGCTGTGATGCGTAGCGTCAGCATCAAAAATAGCTGTTGATGCTACGCGTGGGGTGAGGCTACGCGTCAGCTCCTCCAGTGTAATTTTCTCTTGATTTCTTAACTTTTTCACTGCAAAACTAGAGAAAATTGATCAAGGGCAGATTATTTCCAACAACATCCATTTATTGAATTTAAATCCTAATTTTCTAACAAATTAAACTAATTTTTATAATTTTTATGAAATTTTTATTCAAGCTTTTATTGAAAATTTAAGGACTAACACTCAGCCCAGACAGAGACAAAGGAGACCACCAGTTCAGCCACCATCTGCTGATGCTATCACTGATGAATTTGTAAGGATGACCTAGAGTATCAGCATATGATATAGATGATGGCTGCTTCTCATTGTGCTTATGTTCATTTACATGATGCATTTTACAAGTACAGGATACAGGGAGAGGGAGCACCATTTATGACACCTGCTGATTTTGCTTCCCATGTAGCTTAGCCTGGTGATTTACCCACATATCCTGAGACAGGTGGACTGTCTGGAGCGCATGCTGAGTCTGAGGGTGATGCCGATGAGGACGGAGATGATGAGGATGATCACATGGAGGACTGATGGTGTTATTTTTGTACTTTTATCTTACATTTTAGTTTATATTTAGTTTGATATTTACATTTGGATTATCTTTACATTTTGGATTATATTATGGTTTATGGTGTATTTAATTTATGCATATTCTCTTTAATCAACAATCAAAAATAATTTTTATCTTTTAAATAAATAAACCAAATTTTTAAAAATAAGGAAATTTATACACTAAAAGTTTTTACACAATAAAACCATTTTTTAGATCAATTATCGATTCTTTTGTAATTTAGGAATTTTGATAAAATTAATTACAATAATTTTATTAAATATCAAGTTAATTTTGATAACCTGGTGAGCTGAGAGATCTTTTAAACACTTGAGGGTTTTCTACATAACTTCATTCAAATTGATTTTGCTTTAATCTGTGATTTGTGTTGTTGTACAGAGAATTCAAGAATATGATCAAGGCAAATTTTTGGTAAAAGAAACCTTGGGCCAAAAAGCTTACCATGGTAAAATTATTTTTATCCTTTGCAAGCCAATTTTGAGCCTGAAAAATAATTTCTTTGGTACCCTTAAACACTTATCAATTTTTAACCATTCCCTTTACTTGATTGATTAAAAGAGCAATTGAGCAAAATGAAAAATTTTGAGTGTTCTTACTTGGGAGTGAAAATTTTGGAACTTAATCCTTTTTCAAAAATTATTAGTAATGTATGTACAAAAACAAAAATAAAATAAAGAAGTATACATGCATAACAAGAAAAAGAAATAAAGCAAAGGATCAAGTTTGGGATATCCGTCAAAGAGGAAAATGAGATTTGGGCCAAGAGAAAGTCTAAAAATTGTAAAATGCTCTTTTATGATTTCAGGTTTTTGAATTCCAAGAAAAACCATGATTTCTTGTAGCCAAGCCTCATTATAACCCTTGAAAAGACCTTGTGATTCTTGAATTAACTCTGTATGATTAACCATTGATTAGATGAAAATCAAAATTTAATTTGTTTGATTTTATGATCGATTGATTGAAACAGGTTAACCTTTGCACAGAGATAAACACTTGTGAGGTAAAGCCTGAAATTATGCTTGATTTATTAATAAGACATTGTAAATTTTTTTGTCATTAAACCTTTATTACATAAGATATCTATTTTTGGTTAATTTAAATGGTAAATTGTGAAATTACTTTTTATGGTAAATTCTCGGACTAATTCAAAAATTTGATTTCAAATTTTATTTTTAATTTTCTCTCTTGCTCGAGGACCAGCAATGTCTCAAGTTGGGGGTATTTGTTAGTCCTCAAATTTACAATAAATTCCTTAATAAAAATTTTGTAAAAATAATAAAAATTGGTTTAATTTGTTAGAAATTTAGGTTTTAAATTTCTATAAATGGATGTTGTTGGAAATAATCTACCTTGATCAATTTTCTCTAGTTTTGTAGTGAAAAATTAAAGAAAATCAAGAGAAAATTGAAGATCTGAAAAGATGACGCGTAGCATCAACACCACACGTAGCGTGGGAGTTTTTGATGCTTACACTACGCGTCACAGCCACGTGTAGCGTCAGAGCTATGTGGACTCCATTTCCAGGTGGAGAAGCACTCAGCCAATTGACCCATTATTGGCCAATCCACCAGCAGCTAATGTCCAAGCAGAATTAGGAGACAAGGCCACACATGTCTGGGCATTATTGAATAAAACATTCTTAATCATGGCCACTTAATCACGAGTTTAATGGGTGTTGAGTCAGGAGGCTGACGTGTAGCGTCAAGGCCCTTCTTCAGCCCTATAAATAGGGCCATTCTCCATACATTCAAGACATCCATCTTCAATTCAGAGTTGCCTTTCTCTCCTTTCACTTGAGTTTAAGTGTTCTTTTGTGAGTTTGTAAGGTTAGAGTGATTGCTAGATACTTGAGAGTGTTGTGTAGTATTGTGAGCTTTTGTATCGTGAAGTGATTCCAAGTCCTCGTAATGTCAAACTCTGTAAGTATTGTTTTTACTTTTACCATGTGTAACTAAATTGTTTATGTTAGAATTTGGTGAATTAATCTATTATATGATGTTGTAATTATGACCTCTACATATTTATGATTCAAATACATGTCATTATTTCTATCTTTTATTAGTATGAATAGCAAACAGGAGAATGATTTTTATGAGTATTGAAACTTGTTTTATTAGTGTGAATGTCAAACGGGAGAAGGATTATTTATGCCGTATTAAAATCTATTTTAATAAAAGTAAAAGTTGAAATACCCTTAATATACCAATTACTAGGAATAGAGTTAGTGATTATTGTTGCCATAAGGCCAGTACTTAATGGAAGTTTTTACTGAGAAAGCTCATGAGGGATCGGACTTTATAGTGACTACTTAGAATTTATATCACGAGGAATCAGTTATAATGATTTTAAGCTGCAATGACATGAACTTGATAATTAAATATGTATGTTTGTAATCACTTCATTATATTTTAGTGCGAGGATCCTAATTCCAACATAATTTGTCAATCTATGTTTTTACTTCAAGTATCTGAGTTATTCTGAATCACATCTTAATTTTTTAGATAAATTTTATATTTACCATCTTTTTACCACATGAACAAATCAATCGTCAAATTCTGTGAATATTGTATAAATTGTTTATAAAGCATTCTTTTGCTAATAACTTTTGATAAATTTACTATAGTAAATAAGAATTACTGTGAGTTACTGGAACTTTCAATCCTAGTGGAACGATATCTAAATTTAAAAACTACAAACGATTAGTGCGTTTTCTAATTAAAGACCTAATAGTACCACGGGTATAACAGATCTCATATTTGTCTTAATGTGCAGGATCTAAGAAGGAGTAGGTAGTTGATGAAGGGCGAGGTAGACCTACGCGTTGGAAATGAAGCAATAGTTGCTGCATTAGCTGTAGGGACTTATTTTTTATCCTTTCCCTCAGGGTTAGTCCTTGAATTGGATAATTGTAATTTTGTTCCGGCAATAAGGAGAAACATTATTTTTATTTCTTGTCTTGATAAGAAAGGGTTTTCCTTTATAATAAAGAACAATAGTTGTTTTGTTTATTTAAATGACATGTTTTATTATTATGCAAATTTGAGTAATGGACTTTATGTTCTAGATCTTGAAACCTCTATCTATAATGTTAATACTAAAATAGTTAAAATGAATGATTTAAACCCAACTTATCTTTGGCATTGTCGCCTAGGACATATAAATGAGAAACGTATTTCTAAACTCCATCAAGATGGATATTTATAATCTTTTGATTTTGAATCAATAGATACATGCAAATCTTGTTTATTGGGGAAGATGACTAAGACCCCATTTACTGGAAAGGTGAAAGGGCGAGTGATCTTCTTGGCTTGATACATAGTGATGTATGTGGGCCCATAGGGACAATGGCTAGGGGAGGTTTTAGTTACTTCATCACTTTTACTGATGATTTCACTAGATATGGATTTGTGTTTCTCATGAAACATAAATCAGAATCCTTTGAAAAGTTAAAGGAATTTAAACATGAAGTAGAGAACCAACTTGGCAAGACAATTAAAGCACTTCGATCCAATCGAGGTGGTGAATGTTTAGCCTAGAGTTTGATGAATATCTCAAAGAGTGTGGGATTATATCTCAACTTACTCCCCTTGGAACACCAGAATGGAGTGGGGTTTCTGAGCGGAGAAATAGAACCTTGTTGGACATGGTTCGATCAATGATGAGTCAAACTGACCTCCCTAACTCATTCTGGGGACATGCTTTGTTGACAGCAACTTTTACACTTAACCGTGTTCCATCAAAGGCTGTCATAAGGACACCATATGAGATATGGACTGGGAAATAACCTAGTATGTCTTTTCTTAAGATTTGGGGCTGTGAATCTTATGTTAAGCATTAAAGTTCTGATAAAATCGGTCCCAAGTCAGATAAATGTCTTTTGTGGGATACCCAAAAGAAACTAAGGGTTATTATTTTTACAATCCTACCGAGGGCAAAGTGTTTGTTGCTCGGAATGCTGTATTCTTAGAAAGGGAATTCATCTCTACAAGAATCAGTGGGAGAAAAGTAGAACTTGAATAAATTCAAGACTCACAAGGTATTGAAGAGCCAATGGTGGAAATGGAGCAAGACCCACAAAATGTTGTGATAACACCAGCTCCAGTAGCATAAGACTTGCGTAGATCAGGTAGAATACGTCAACAACCTGAAAGATATGGATTTCTTGTAACTCAGGAAGGAGACGTATTACTAATGGATCAAAATGAGCCAACATATTATGAAGAGGCCATTGCAAGTCAAGAATCTAAGAAATGGCTAGAAGCCATGGAATCTGAAATGGACACCATGTACACTAATCAAGTTTAGAACTTGGTTGATGCATCTGAAAGGGTAAAACCTATAGGATGCAAGTAGGTTTTCAAAAAGAAAACTGACATGGATGATAATTTAAGTACCTTTAAAGCAAGGTTGATGGCTAAAGGTTTCAAGTAAATACATGGTATAGACTATGATGAAACTTTTTCCCCAGTTGCTATGCTGAAGTCTGTTCAGATTCTGCTTGCTATTGCTGCATACCATGATTATGAGATATGGCAAATGGATGTCAAGACTATTTTCCTTAATGGAAATCTTCTTGAGGAAGTGTATATGACACAACCTGAAGGCTTTGTTAAGCCTGAAGCATCCAGGAAGGTGTGCAAACTACAATGATATATGGACTTAAGCAAGCTTCCAGAAGCTAGAATCTTCGTTTTGATGAAGCTGTTAAACAATTTGGCTTTACTAAAAATGAGGATGAACCTTGTGTCTACAAGAAGGTTAGTGACTGCATAATTGTTTTTCTGGTCCTGTATGTTGATCACATACTACTTATTGGAAATGACGTTTCTACTCTTCAGTCTGTGAAAAGTTGGTTAGGAAGCCATTTTTCTATGAAAGACTTAGGTGAAGCAACCTACGTGTTGGGAATTAAGATATATAGAGATAGATCAAGAAAACTTCTTCGCATAAGTCAGAATACATACATAGACAAAGTGTTAAAAAGGTTTAACATGCAAGATTCCAAGAAAGGAACTTTGCCTATGGCTCGTGGCATAAGCTTATCAAAAGCTCAATCTCCTTCCACTAAAAAAGAGAGAGAATGGATGAATAAAATTCCATATGCATCTGCTATTGGATCAATCATGTATGCCATGATATGTAGCTGACCAGATGTCTCGTACGCTTTAAGCATGACGAGCAGATATCAGTCTGATCCCGGTGAAAGTCACTAGACTGCTGTCAAGAATATACTGAAGTACTTAAGAAAAACTAAGGATTCATTATTGATATATAGAGGGGAAGAAGAGCTCATTGTAAAAGGTTACACTGATGCTAGCTTCCAAACTAATAAAGACAACTCAAGATCGCAATCTGGGTATGTGTTTTGTCTAAATGGTGGCGCTATAAGCTGGAAGAGTTCAAAGCAAGAGACAGTTGTTGATTCTACTATAGAGTCTGAGCATATTGCTGCCTCAAATACTACAAAAGAGGCAGTATGGATCAAGAAGTTCATAATAGAACTTGGGATTATTCCTAGCATTATGGACCCTATATGTAACGTCCTAGGTTACTTTTGCATTTATTTTTATTCAACTGATTACATTTTACGATAAATTTTTCCTTTTCTTGAAAATTAATCGAGGTTTAGTGAAATAGCATTTATTTTTACTGACTTATTCAAGTGACAGCAATCACAGTTAGATTAAATAAATGAGATCTAGAAAGAAGAGCAAGTTAATCTAAGCACAACGGATGGGAGAAAGGGAATCAGGGCTTCCCGCTTGAGCGAGGCCCCTACTCGTCTGAGCGAGATTCCGGACTCTCGCTTGAACGAGGTTTCTATTCGCTTGAGCGAATACCTTTCACACATCGGATTGAGCAAAACATGCAAACGGACTCCCGAAAATCTCATCCTAAAAATGATTCTGTTAACCAAAGGTTTGTCATAGCTACCATGAAAGCATATGTAAATGACAGTGATGTATTTTAAAATATAGATTTGCATCCGGTCCGGTCTTGGTTAAACACAACTAATAATAATACTCGGAAGTTCTTATACACACATATAACTCTATAGAGAGTCACTCAAAGTCACTCGGACCCTGGCACCGATCTCCCCCTTGGCGCAACTCCATGGCTCCTTCCCCTTCCCTGACACCGGTTACTAAAAAAAAGGGCAAGGGTGAGTGTTTGGCATTGTAATTAATATAGAATGGAACTTAACAAATATACATGCATATTTATACATATACATCAAGCATCATTCGAAAGTAAGCATACCGAAACATAGTGTATTACATACAGTAACTATATTAACCCAACCACGCAATTCCATCACATCCATCACGATCACAACTGACTCTCATACAATCTGACTCCTAGTATCCGGATACTAAAGGATTGGCCTTCAGCTGGGGGTCCTACTTGACACCCCGTGAACCCTGCTTGGTTCACCGAGTCCTGCTTGACTCTCCACCTCGACCACTGGGTCCTACTTGACCACTGGGTAGCTCAACTGGGCACGAAAACCACGGGAGCCGGAAATGAGGGGCTATCATATACCGTCGGCCATCCCACACCACATAGTCATTCAACAGTTTACCTTTCACATAATAATATCAATTCCTCATCACTCGGGTAGCCTGCTTGCTAACCCGACGTCACATAACACTGATCATTTCAACATTAGATATCACAAGATCATAACATGATAAACTCAACCACACCCGATCCTCCACTAATTAATGTACCCAGTCACACATGCACAAGCATAAACACACAACTACGTTTAGCAACATTTTCCTTAACCTGTTTACATTACCTCAATGACCTGAATAAGAAGCGAGTCCTATTCTAATTAATTATAACCCGAACACCCCCCTTACATTGGTTCCACGCTTCGATAATCTGCTCTCTGTGTCGATTTCTTCCTCTGAGCACTGGTTTCGTAGTCTCAACTCTGTCACTCAGTCTTCCGTTGCTTAACCTACTACCTACGGATCATAAAGTACAGCTCGTCACTTCAACGCCCTTAGTTCATGGACTGCATTTGGGCTCACACTTACCGGAGGAGTGGAGAACAGGCTCAAATATAGCCATGCATGGCCCTTAACCGCCAAAGAATAAAAGGGATAAGGGAATCACAATTGGAACGGATCAGTAGACTTACCTTGAAGCCTCGATCATAGGAATGGGATTCAATTGAAGTTTAGATACAAATGGAGTCCCTCACCAGCGCATGCAACTCAGCGTTAAGAGAGGAGAAAACGAAAGAGAAGGGGCAGACCAGCAGCAAAGGTAACTTGTAAATAATGAAGAGGGAAGGAAGAGAATCTTCTTATATATATATACAGCTCATGGGCAAGATCGTCTTTTCCTTTATTTTATTTGTATTCTTATTAAATTTAATCAATTTCACTATATTAAACTATTGCATAGTTATCAAATCAATTACACTTATTTATTCCCTCAACGTTTAATTATTCACAATTCTCTAATACTTCGCAAGAGTATAGGCCCAATATGAATATCGGCCCCCCGGTGTCCTAGCTTAGTGTTCATACCTCGGAAATTCGAGCTACAACCTGAGAGGTCGGATATCTCATCCGTGCTCACCTCTTGGTTACCTACACCCGTTGTTTCAGTCATCATGAGGTTAATCCGGGCTATGACCCCGTGTGAGGCGCTCTCCTCACATCGGTTGGACCAGACCACCTAGCCCTGCCTGCTCTTCTCCTACACTCCCAATCTTCAACTCCGCCTGCTCGCGCTTCTGGGACCGATCTCGACACCGGCTTTCTTGTCTCTGGCTCAGATAGAACAAATATTAAATTAAACTTCTAAAACATTTACTAATCATTTTCCATTTCTTATAATTCTCATTAAAACATCAGGGATGTTACATCCACCCCCCTAAAAGTAGATTTCGTCCCCGAAATCAGTGTTCCGGTTGGAAAAGATGAGGGTACATTCGTCTCATATCGGATTCTAACTCCCAAGTGTAGTTCATCCAATGTAAATTCTGCCACTTCACCTTCACCAGCGGTACCTCCTTGTTCCTTAACCGTTTGGTTTGATGCTCTTCAATGCTGATTGGTACCGCCTCCACCGTCAGGTTCTCCTTCACTTCAATAGAGTCACTCGGTACAATCATGGTATCACACGGAATGTAGGCTCGAAGTTGCGATACGTGGAACACGTTGTGAATGTTAGTCAACGATTGAGGAAGATCCAGTCGATAAGCGACTTCACCAATCTGTTCTAGTATTTGGTATGGTCCAATATACTTCGGATTAAGCTTTTGGCTCTTCAAAATTCGACCTACACCCTTAGTTGGTGAAATCCTTAGGAACACCCAATCACCCACTTGGAATTCAAGGGGTCTATGCCGATTGTCATAATAGCTCTTTTGCCGGTCTTGGGCAATTTTTATCTTCTCTCGGATTAAAGCGATTTGCTCGTTCATCTCTTGAATTATCTCAGGCCCCAGATGAAGGGCATCGCCGTTCTCATTCCAACATAATGGAGTACGACATTTCCGACCATAAAGAGCTTCGTATGGAGCCATCCCAATGCTGCTATGGTAACTGTTATTATATGCAAACTCTACCAAGGGCAAGTATTTCTCCCATGATCCGCCCTGTTCCAGTACACATGCCCTTAACATGTCTTCAAGAGTCTGTATAGTCCGTTCTGATTGGCCATCGGTCTGGGGATGGTAGGCTGAGCTCAGTTTGAGCTCAGTACCCAGTTGTTGTTGCAAACTCCCCCAAAACCTTGAAGTGAATCGGGGATCCCGATCGGAGATAATGCTTGAGGGCACACCATGCAGTCGTACAACCTTAGCAACGTATAACTTAGCTAATCGATCTAGCGACCACTTCATATTTATTGCCAGGAAATGCGCACTTTTGGTTAGTGATCAACAATCACCCAAATCGCGTTGTATCCGGTTCGAGTGCGGGGTAGTCCGGACACGAAGTCCATAGTGATACCTTCCCACTTCCAGATCGGAATTTCTGGAGGTCGAAGCAAACCTGGAGGTCGTTGGTGCTCAACCTTGCACTTCTGGCATATCACACAGGATTTCACATACTCGATTATTGCCTTCTTCATGCTTGGCCACCAGAATTCCTTTTTTAAGTCATGATACATTTTTGTCACTCCCGGATGTATACTCAGAGAGCTCTTGTGTGCTTCTGACAGCACCGCCTGCCTGAAGCCTCCATGTGCAGGCACCACCACTCGGTTCCTGAATCTCCATATACCATCGTTACCCCGAGTTATCTCCACATTTTTGCCTTGGGTCTGAGTATCAATCAGCCTCAGTAACTCTTCATCGTCTTTCTACGCAGCTACCACCGACTCCAGAAATTCGTTGGAGATTTTTAACATTCCGATTGTCATTCGGTTTGGCACGTCCATAACAATTCCAACATTCATATCTCTAAAGCTTTCCAGTAATTCCTGTTCTCTACCCATCAGGTAAGCCACGTGTAATACCTTCCTGCTTAGTGCATCTGCCACAACATTCGCTTTGCCCGGGTGATACTTTAAATCGAAGTCGTAATCCTTCAAATACTCCACCCATCGCCTCTGTCTCATATTTAGCTCCTTTTGATCAAATAAGTACTTTAAACTCTTGTGATCACTGAATACTACAAAGCGAGCTCCATACAGATAATGGCGCCAAATCTTCAGTGCGTACACCACTGCTGCAAGTTCCAGATCATGAGTCGGGTAATTCTTCTCATGTGGCCTCAATTGCCTCGAAGCATAAGCAATTGCCCGATCAACTTGCATCAACACACACCCCAATCCAAATTTAGATGCATCACAATATACTTCAAATTCTTGTGTTACATCGGGTAGTGCAAGCACAGGGGCAGTCGTTAAACATCGCTTGAGAGTCTGGAAGCTTAATTCACACTTTTCCGACCACACGAAGGGGTTTCCTTTCCTCATTAATCGAGTCAGAGGAAGTGCTATCCGAGAGAACCCCTCAATGAAGCGTCGATAGTATCCAGCTAATCCGAGAAAACTCTTGATTTCAGTTACTGACTTCGGCCTCTCCCAAGCCATAACCGCCTCAATTTTTGTCGGATCAACTGAGATTCCCTCTCGGGAAATCACATGCCCCAAGAATTGTACACTACTCTCCCAGAAATCACACTTAGATAATTTAGCGTACAACTTCTTCTCCCGAAGTACTTGTAAAACAAGTCGAAGATGTTGAGCATGCTCCTCGTCCGACCTCGAATATACCAAAATATCATCAATGAATACTACCACAAACTGGTCCAAGTACGGTTGAAAGGTCCGATTCATATAGTCCATAAAAATGGCAGGAGCGTTCGTTACTTCAAAGGGCATTACTACGTACTCGAAGTGCCCATACCGAGTCCGAAATGCTGTTTTTGGAGTATCTTCCGGCCTCACTCGGATCTGGTGGTACCCCGACCTCAAGTCGATCTTAGAGAACACAACGGCGCCTCGCAACTGGTCCAGTAAATCGTCAATCCGAGGTAGTTGATATTTATTTTTGATTGTCAGTTTGTTCAGCTATCGGTAATCAATGCACATTCGCATACTACCGTCCTTCTTCTTTACCAGTAACACCGGAGCACCCCAGGGTGAGGCACTGGGTCGAATAAAGCCCTTTTCTAGTAATTCGTTTACTTGTTTCTTCACTTCGGTCAATTCCACCGAAGACATTCTATATGGCGCTCGGGACACAGGTTCTGCCCCGGGAATCAAGTCAATAGAGAAATCAATCTCCCGACTGGGAGGTAGCTCTGGAATTTCTTCCGGAAAAACGTCAGGAAATTCACAAACAATTGGAATATCACTTGGCAGGAGGTTATGCCGACCCTCCGAAGCGAATAAAACAACATACGTGGTTAGGACATCGCTCACCCCGTTCTTCATGTCAAGTTCCTGAGAGAAAACAATATTCTTCCGATAACAGTCGACCAACACATGATTAGCAGCAAGCTAATCGAGACCTAGAATAACATCTAAGTCCTTCAATGGCATACAGATAAAATTTACTCGAAAAGTACGGGCTTCGATTTGCATCGGCAGTTCTCTACACACTGTAGTTGCACGAAAAGTGGAACCAGTTGGAGTGGAAACAATAAGAGCGTTCTCCATTAAACCGATTGGCAGACCAAGTCGTCGCACACAACTTTGCGAAATAAAGGAATGGGTGGCACCTGAATCATAAATTACATCAACCAGATAACCACAGATGAGGCACTTACCCTGTACCAAATTGTCATTCCTCGTAGCTTCTGAAGCATCAAACGCAAATACACGCCCGGTCATGGCGTTCTGGGCACCGCTAGATTGGGCATCATATCTTCCCGATTGTTGTTTCCCTCTACCAGCTCTATTCCGGCCTCCCCTCGAAAAGTTGGAACCCCGGGTCCCAGAAGAGTTAGTTCGGTTGTCCGACCTGCCCTGCTGCTGCCTCTGAGGGCAATCGGGCCTGAGGTGCCCTGGTTGTCCGCACTGGAAGCACACAATTTGATTGGCTTGGCAATGTTTGGCAATGTGACCTTCCTGACCATAATTGTAGCATGCACGACTACCAGAAGGATTACCCGATCGACCAGTGGAACCCCGACCGGAAGAGGATGAGGAGGTAGCAGAAGACTTGCCGCCCCGGAAGAATTGACTCATCCTCTTGAAGTTGAATCCTTTTGCCTTCAGTGGCTTTTTATCTCTCGGCTGGGACGTCCTTTGTAACTGCACCTCTTCAGTCAGTCTTGCTTTGTTCACCAGGGTTGGGTAGTCCCTAATCTCCATCGGTACGATTACACTACGGAGCTCAATCCGTAGTCCAGCTTCGTATTTGGCGCACTTGCTACCTTCAGTCCCTTCTAACGAGAAAGGGTGGTAAAAATCACACAGCTCGTCAAACTTGCTGGTGTACTCGGCTACAGACATCCGGTCTTGCTCCAACTTCAGGAATTCCATTTCCTTCCGGATTTTGTAGTTGTCCAGGAAGTATTTAACAAGGAACCTCCTTCGGAAATTTACCCATACCAACGGCTCATTTGCTGCGTTCATCTGCACCTTCACTCGGGACCACCATACTCTAGCCTCTTCTTTTAGTTAGTAAGTAGCAAATAAAACCTTTTGCTCTTCTGAGCACTCAAAATATTCAAAAACTTGCTCGATATCCCTGATCCAGATGTATGCCCCGTCATAGTCGTGTCCCCCTTTGTAGATCGGAGGATTCCTTTTCAGGAATTTATCCAGAGTGGGACCGGACTCGGTCCTACTCATCAGCTGAGTAAATCTAGAGAAGAAATCATCTCCTCCCCCGGAACTAGTCTCTCCGGCCATTTAGTAATTCTACAATGAGCAAACACATTACCATTAATAACCAAGATCAGCCAGGGGATTGTAAATTTACCTTATATTCATAGAATACTACGCTAGTGGAGTGCCAAGGGAACGATGCCAGGCCACACACAATCTCAATACAACGAAATACAATCAACCTTCACAAGACTATCACAATCACTAGATCGGCCCATACACCGGCTCTAGAAAGAACCGCTCTGATACCAAGTGTAACGTCCTAGGTTATTTTTGCATTTATTTTTATTCAACTGATTACATTTTACGATAAATTTTTCCTTTTCTTGAAAATTAATCGAGGTTTAGTGAAATAGCATTTATTTTTACTGACTTATTCAAGTGACAGCAGTCACAGTTAGATTAAATAAATGAGATCTAGAAAGAAGAGCAAGTTAATCTAAGCACAACGGATGGGAGAAAGGGAATCAGGGCTTCCCGCTTGAGCGAGGCCCCTACTCGTCTGAGCGAGATTCCGGACTCTCGCTTGAACGAGGTTTCTATTTGCTTGAGCGAATACCTTTCACACATCGGATTGAGCAAAACATGCAAACGGACTCCCGAAAATCTCATCCTAAAAATGATTCTGTTAACCAAAGGTTTGTCATAGCTACCATGAAAGCATATGTAAATGACAGTGATGTATTTTAAAATATAGATTTGCATCCGGTCCGGTCTTGGTTAAACACAACTAATAATAATACTCGGAAGTTCTTATACACACATATAACTCTATAGAGAGTCACTCAAAGTCACTCGGACCCTGGCACCGATCTCCCCCTTGGCGCAACTCCATGGCTCCTTCCCCTTCCCTGACACCGGTTACTAAAAAAAAGGGCAAGGGTGAGTGTTTGGCATTGTAATTAATATAGAATGGAACTTAACAAATATACATGCATATTTATACATATACATCAAGCATCATTCGAAAGTAAGCATACCGAAACATAGTGTATTACATACAGTAACTATATTAACCCAACCACGCAATTCCATCACATCCATCACGATCACAACTGACTCTCATACAATCTGACTCCTAGTATCCAGATACTAAAGGATTGGCCTTCAGCTGGGGGTCCTACTTGACACCCCGTGAACCCTGCTTGGTTCACCGAGTCCTGCTTGACTCTCCACCTCGACCACTGGGTCCTACTTGACCACTAGGTAGCTCAACTGGGCACGAAAACCACGGGAGCCGGAAATAAGGGGCTATCATATACCGTCGGCCATCCCACACCACATAGTCATTCAACAGTTTACCTTTCACATAATAATATCAATTCCTCATCACTCGGGTAGCCTGCTTGCTAACCCGACGTCACATAACACTGATCATTTCAACATTAGATATCACAAGATCATAACATGATAAACTCAACCACACCCGATCCTCCACTAATTAATGTACCCAGTCACACATGCACAAGCATAAACACACAACTACGTTTAGCAACATTCTCCTTAACCTGTTTACATTACCTCAATGACCTGAATAAGAAGCGAGTCCTATTCTAATTAATTATAACCCGAACACCCCCCTTACATTGGTTCCACGCTTCGATAATCTGCTCTCTGTGTCGATTCCTTCCTCTAAGCACTGGTTTCGCAGTCTCAACTCCGTCACTCAGTCTTCCGTTGCTTAACCTACTACCTACGGATCATAAAGTACAGCTCGTCACTTCAACGCCCTTAGTTCATGGACTGCATTCGGGCTCACACTCACCGGAGGAGTGGAGAACAGCCTCGAATATAGCCATGCATGGCCCTTAACCGCCAAAGAATAAAAGGGATAAGGGAATCACAATTGGAACGAATCAGTAGACTCACCTTGAAGCCTCGATCACAGGAATGGGATTCAATTGAAGTTTAGACACAAATGGAGTCCTTCACCAGCGCATGCAACTCAGCGTTAAGAGAGGAGAAAATGAAAGAGAAGGGGCAGACCAGCAGCAAAGGTAACTTGTAAATAATGAAGAGGGAAGGAAGAGAATCTTCTTATATATATATACAACTCATGGGCAAGATCGTCTTTTCCTTTATTTTATTTGTATTCTTACTAAATTTAATCAATTTCACTATATTAAACTATTGCATAGTTATCAAATCAATTACACTTATTTATTCCCTCAACGTTTAATTATTCACAATTCTCTAATACTTCGCAAGAGTATAGGCCCAATAGGAATATCGGCCCCCCGGTGTCCTAGCTTAGTGTTCATACCTCGAAAATCCGAGCTACAACCTGAGAGGTCGGATATCTCATCCGTGCTCACCTCTTGGTTACCTACACCCGTTGTTTCAGTCAATATGAGGTTAATCCGGGCTATGACCCCGTGTGAGGCGCTCTCCTCACATCGGTTGGACCAGACCACCTAGCCCTGCCCGCTCTTCTCATACACTTCCGATCTTCAACTCCGCCTGCTCGCGCTTCTGGGACCGATCTCGACACCGGCTTTCTTGTCTCTGGCTCAGACAGAACAAGTATTAAATAAAACTTCTAAAACATTTACTAATCATTTCCCATTTCTTATAATTCTCATTAAAACATCAGGGATGTTACACTATAAGTCTCTACTGTGACAATAGTGGAGTAATCGCACAAGCTAAGGAACCTAGATCACATCAACAATCCAAGCATATACTTAGACGATTTTATCTCATTCGAGAGATCCTTAACCGAGGAGATGTAAAGATATGTAAGGTGCATACTGATGAGAATATTGTTGACCCACTTACAAAACCTCTTACACAAGAAAAACATGAGGGGCACACTAGATCATTAGGCATTAGGAAAATGTCTGATTGGCTCTAGTGCAAGTGGGAGATTGTTGGTGTATGCACTATAAGCTTTTATGCTTTTTCATTTGTATCATTTTTCTGCTTATCAATAAAATAGGTATTTCAGTTTAAAATTGTTTTAAAACGTACTTATCCTTGGAGTAATAGGTCATATGAAAGTTATTCCTAAAATGTCCCTAGTCAAGTATTTACATGGGGACATGTAAATACATTGAGACTAGTGTGTGAGTATACTGATGACCTGGTCTTATAAATCATAGATATAGATGATATCAAGTCTTCACACGGGTACACATTAAGAGTAATGATGTACTGGACAGACCCACCATGAGAACGTTGCATGGATTGTTATATGAATATCATAAATAATTCTCAATGTGATAATGGTATATGTAGTTCTTCGACCTAAAGTCACTACAATTCCTACATGAGGAGTTTATTGTTTTAATACAATTAAACATCTTCTGTAACAAGAGGACTATAAAGGTTGTTATTAGGCAATGAGCAAATTATATAGAGGGATGTGAGTGATGTAGATGGGATTTGTCTCTCCTATGTCACAGGAGTGATATCTATAGGCCACTTGATGGAGTAAGACTAAGGAAACGCATGGCCATGCTAGAAAGAATAAATATTAGATATTTATTCGGATCAAGTCTACTCCGGTATTAAGTAAAATAAATTGGGTCGTACAAGGATGACGTGACCATGCCTTGGGCCCAATTAGGATATCGTGACAAAAGGAACAAACATATAAAATAATTATCACTTATAGGTTATGTTGATATTAAATAATATTCAAACATAATGATGCATTGCTAGATGCCGCTCTTATTTTATATTAATAATAAAATAATTTATTATTAATATGACCGAGTATTTTACCTATAGGGTCACACACATAGAGTAAGCCCATCAGAAAATGTTTTGTTTTATTTTATTTTAGTTGGACTAAAATAAAGCTATTGGGCCTAACTTATTTAGAATGAGTAAGAAGCCCACTCTTTAGAAAGAACAAATTAGGTCAAACCTAAGCCTATAAATAGAGCATAAGATGCTTATAGGTCGTTCACAAAAGAGACACACAAATTCGTAAAAGTTGCAAGAGCTACATGCCATCAACTAGCAGTTGGCAAGTGTTGCGATTCTGGTGGGAGTGCTCGTGTAAACTCCTAAAGGACGAGGCTACGACTGCTTCGGTGTTCTTTAAGAGGTAATCCTAAAAATAAATTTTTTTTGTGTGTTTGTCTTATGCTTTGAAACACGGCGCTTTGCAAATCCTATAGGAGTCCTTGTATTTTCGCTTCTCATGTACTAGGGATTCCCTAACAATATTTACTTAGCTGCCGATAAGGGATGTTAGGCGTTCGTCCAGTTGGCCTAGTGGGAGGCAGCTCTGTGCATAAGCATTGTTGTTTACCTAAGTGACTCAGTGGTAGAATCAAGAAGTTGCTCATGCTTAATCATGAGGGATTGAATGTGGTTGACCCTTGTGGGGGATGGCTTTTGAGGAGCAGGTGTCCCCGGTGGTTCTGATGGATCACAGCTGCCATAGTAAGGATCATGCTTGGCCTGCAACACAATTTGTTGTTGATGGTTTTACCACTGTCATGGTGAAAATGATAGGTGTTGCATGATGGGCGATGCGGTTTGGTAACAGTAAAACTGATATTTATGAATATATGTATACATATTTTACTACTGTAGTAGGGGCATGGTGATATATATATATATGCTAGATACCCATAATTGATGATTGTTATTCCCACAGTTGGATCCGTAAATGTTTTGATGAATATGATTCTTGTGCATATGCATTATGCGGCACCCTTAATCTGGTAAATGATATTAAAGATATTAATATTTAGATGATGAAAATTAGGATTTTTTTTTTGCAATTAAGAACAATCCTTTGGAAGAATAAAACCACAAATAAAAATTGTATCAATTAACCCCAGGCCTTTTAAAGACCTATCTCATATATGACGATATGAAAAGGTATGTAATTTAAACAAACGTATACCTAGGACAATCAATTTCGTGATCACCATACAAGATTTTGTGGAATATACAAGTTAATTCAAGAGCAAGAGTGGATATGAGAAATGATCTATGTAAGCACAAGGTGATTTTGAAAACTTGATAAAAACATGTACATTCATCCATATAAATATTCCATAATTAGAAGTATATACATTTAATTAAGGAAACATGCCAAATAAGCTTTTCTATAAGAAATCGAGGTTAAAGGATTGGAGTACAAGTACACGGACCCAAGGAGTACAAGCCTATGGCATGAAAAGCTCATTTTTAGTCTTAGAAATAGTGGAACATGTCATAAATATCACCCATTAGTCCCAAATGGAAAATCATAAAAAGTTAGGTTCAAACCTCTCTTAAATTTAAGTTTTACAATGCAGTGGGTCTGGTGTTTTTCACCTAATAAGATTTATGAAACTCCAATTGAGGTAATACTAATTTTCATATCTCTATAACATAATTATCTATAACTTTCATGAAGAAGTCAGAGGCCAAAAATGTCATTAAGATACCTAAAAGAGCCAAAAACAACAAAGGAAAAATAGCAGTTGGAAAAATCCTGATAGTGGCCAAACAACTGGCTGTGGTTTCACACCACTGGCCGTGGTTGGCACTATGTTGGACACCAAAACTCCATCCAACCACTGGTTGTGGTTGGCTCTGCTCTAGGCACCATTTAGCTTTGGTCCTCATGTTTTTACCAACTTTAGGTATCCTTTTTATAAGGCTATTCAACTCCAATTTGTATGAAACCTTTTACACAACTTATCTATCCTAATATCAATTATGTGGCAAAGATTCAAGCCCAAATTTCATCCCAATAAAAATTTAAGCTATAGGGTAGTTTTATGCATATTTTGGGCATTTTATATGACATACCAAAATGCAATTGGCTGAGTTTTGGTCTAAACTCTCTATTGACCTATATTCATATATATAAATATGAGTTTCTCCAACAAGTCTCATCCCATGATTCATTTCCTAGATCAAAGTATGTTCTAATAGCATTTCAAGCTCTTTTTGGCTAAACCAAGCATGTCAAATTGCAAACTAGGCCTATTTGGCCACAACTAACCATGCAAACAAGTTTTATACATATATTATGGATTGTGGATGACCTCAACATGAAGTAGTCCATTAAATAAGAATATCACCTATCCACTTCCTTGTTGTGTATAAAATTCACAACACCAATCACGTACAATCACATATAACATTGCTAATGATCATAAATCCATAATATCATCCTTCATTCACCAATATAACATGCATACAAAGGCCTAATATCCATCATTCAATCCATGCCTGCAATTCATCAAGATAGCCATGCAAGGCACTACCAAATATTGGCAATCGTCAAATTTTATTATCATAAATGTCATCACTGTAACACCCCGAATTTTTAAAATAGGAAGATAAATTAGGAAAATAAATGTGAAATAATTAAATGCGGGCTAATTAATATCCCAAAATTCTTGAAATGATTTAAACAAGACTTTTCGAAATTGCTGGTGAATTATGGTGATCGGTTGAGTTGAAAATTGACCCGGATAAAATATAGGTGTCGGACCAAGTATCTCCGATTGAGATGCCGTTGGTCAGGGCCGTAGATAATATTATTGGGAATCTGAATATGTATTCGGAATAATTTTTAGAGTATGTATTGAGCCCGAACTGAGAGCCTGTTTATTTAAAAACGAAGGAATTTAAGTGAGAAGGAAAAGATTAAAACATAATCTCACCATTTTTCACTCTCATTCCCGTGACTTCTCCTTCTCTCACGTAGACACATTTCCTTTCTTCTTCTTCTTCTTCTTCTTCTTCTTCTTCTTCTTCTTCTTCTTCTTCTTTTTCATTACTCATCTTCTTCTTCCCCAAAAGAAAAACCTAGATTAAGTGGTACCTTCCTCTCAAAATTTTCATTTTCTTTAGTGAACAAGGAGGAGACCATGAATGCTTGAAACTACTCCCTCATTTCTCTTCATTTTTGTCATCCTCATCCTCCCTCTCAACTACCATTTTCGTTTTGGAGCAAGGGCTTGGCAATATTGGTGAAGCAGGAGCATCAACCCCAGAGGTCTACTTCTCTTGAGGTAGGAGAGGGGTGTATTTTCTAAATGCATGAGAATTATGATGATAATGTATGTATTAATGTAGTATGACATGTTTGCTTGGATAAAGGTGATACTATGTATATGTAAAGTGAATTACGTATGATGATGTGAATTTAGTGTTTATATGATGAAGCCTAAGTGAGGCTATAGATGGCTTATTATGTGTGATACATGATTGAATTCATATGAAGATTGATTCTTGTGTATGATTTGGTGGAAAATTATATGGTTGAGAATGAATGTACCCTAGATGAGAGGGTAAGATAAGCTAAATGAGCTTAAGGCATGTATGAGCATTATTGTATACATGGCATGACATACATATCATGATGATGTTGATAAGTGGTTGCGATCACTTGATAATGGAAATGAAAAAGGGCTTGCGAGTTCCTATGATTGTTAGACCGGTGGTTGCGATCACCTGGTATTGAAATGAAAGGCCCTGCGGGACCAATGTGATTGAATGCCCATGGTTGCGATCATGAGGCGGGAGTACCCCTTGCGAGGTGGGAAACCTTATGAAATATTGAATGTGGTTGCGATCACGAGGAGCACCTTGCGAGGCTGCTAGAGGGAGTACCCCTTGCGAGGCGGGAAACCATTGAGAATGAGTATATGATTATGGTGGTTGCGATCACCCGAGGAAATGAAATCGGATCCGTGCATATGCATTTTAATGTCATTAGCATGTGCATCAGTCTTGAAGCATGATATAGTGTGATACTTTGATGATGCGATATGTATGGATATTCCCTTTTAATTACTAAGGTGTGATGGTGAGTTTGATTGATATGATTCTAAGAGATTGATGTTTTAAAATGTAAGGTTGTGACGGGATTGATGTTTCTTGCAAAGATTAATTTTCTGGGAAATATTGGTGAAGAATTTGACTTCATGCCCTTCATAAAAGTTGTAAATAATTTAGTTAAGAAAAGTACTCCAAAAGAATCATTCGATTTCATGGACACACGAGGGAGAAACGTAAAAAATACTGTACATAGTGCAAGCTACCACTAGGAAAATGTGAATCAGTATGGTATTTTAAATTATGGGATTTATGGAGTATGAAATGGCTTTCAATACCTTCATGAAGTTTTTATATATTCTTTTTCTATTTAATTAGGTATATCATTTGTGACGATCCAAGATCGGTAGCCCGAGATATACCCGATTTACAACATGGTGCTCTAGAAGCTTCTCAGATCAGCTACGACTTTGGAAATAAATTCACCATTAATTCTCCTTCGAGAATTGGGTTTCATGCCCTTCATAAACATTGTAGAGGTCTACGATATAGATTCATAGAAAAAGAACTGGGTGATTCAAGAACTGGACAAAGTAGATACGTTAATTTTAATGAAGACCCCCAACATGATGATGAAACAGCCAAGAGGTTATAAAGATCTACTAAATTGTACCATTCTAGAAGGATTTAGCCTTTGACAGCTTCAACAAAAATGTAGATAATTTTGTTACAGAGATTTTGACACCAAGTTTGCATGAATTGAAGGTTGTATGAAAGAGTTATGAATTTTATTATGAACCATGCGTTGGGAAAAAATCCAAACGGTGGAATTTTGAGGCAAACATACTTAATCTTTGCTTTTGAGGTTGACAGAGTAGGAATCGAAGTTTGGGGATACAAACGGATATTGAATGTCTTTCAAAAACAAACCAAAATTGTTCGATTCCAAGATCGTATACAAAAGTTAGGTCCAAAACATTGAAGGTATTCGAGTCGAGTTTTAAAACGATTTATGAAGAAACTGATTTATGGAAAAACGAGGGTGATAGAGTCCAAACCGTGCTTCGGCCTCTTTAAGAAAAGTTCCTAAAACATCGAAACGAGTCACTAGAGACTGACCGTGCCACCGTCGGATATCTCAAGGTATATGAACGGTCAAACGTAGAGGACGTTAAAGGTTTCGATTGGGTCGGTTAGGCTAAGTCAGACACCCTTGATCCCGTATGAAACGATCCTAACAGGACTAGCTTCCCTACTAGATCACTAGTCTCGGGTCGAACGGTCAAAGTCTAACCTCAGGCTGGGTCCCACAGTTCAAATATGAGGAACCCAACAAAATTTTATTATTAAATATAATTATTAAATAAATAAACAATTTAAAATATAATTTCAAAATATTATTATGAATATTTGTATATTTTCAAAATAATCAATTGAATATAATTTATTAATATAAATTTTAAATATCAATTATTAAGCATAATTTATTATTACATGTTAAAATATCATTAGTAGGGAATAATTACTAACTAAATAATTATCAACTAAATAATTATCAACAAATTAATACTGAATCAAAATAATTATTATACAAATAATGTTATAAAATTTCAAACTAAATAAATAACATTTTAAAATTAAACAATTAAACATTTAATATTTTCAAAATAAATAATTATTGATTGGAGTTAGATATTAATTACCAAGAAATAATTATCGAATAAATATAATTATAAATCTGTTAGTACAAAATAATCGATATTAATATATTTTTTATTAGACAGTACGGTCAAACGTTATTATGGTCCTTACCGTTTTCTTATCTCTGCTTCTCTTATTCGTTATGTTCTTTCTCGGAATCTTATACTTCATTTTAAATATCTTAACTAGTTCCGTTTTTCACTATTTTTCTTATCCTGAACTATTCGGGGAACAGGCCAAAGCCTCAAGCTTCTTACCAAAAGCTTAACAGAGTGTCCTTAGGAGTCCCGAGGGTCTGGTTTCCTATTCTAAAAAATCAAGGCTGTTACAAACACAAAAATAAACCAGCAAAATTTTTAGACAATTAATTACGTGAAAAAGAGGCCCTGGGTAAAGTGCTTCATTTTCGAGCCAAACGTGCAATAATTTTTCCCATTTTCCTTGGAACCTTGAAATCTCTTTTTCTTCTTCTCATTCTCATTGTTCCCTTTGTTTCACATTTCCCCCTTTATGTACATGCCAAAACCGAAAATCTCTCTCTAAAGCTCCCTTGAAATTTTGAAATTTCGTAGCCAAATATGGACATTTTGGTGCATTTAGAAGCCCTTAGAAGCATTGGAAGGCTTGGGCTCCATATCTCAAATTTCTAGCATTCTTGAAAATTAGGGATTTGGGACTAAAATTTGGGGTAAGTTATAGAACCCTTATTAGCATGACAATGAAAGCCCTAGGTTAGGAGACCTTTAGGATTTGTTGTTTGTTGTTAGAATATTGTTAAAGACTTGAAATTAATTGGAATTTGTAACAGCCCTGATATTTGAGAATAGGAAACCAGACCCTCAAGACTCTAAGGATACTCTATTTAGCTTTTGGTAAAAAGCTCAAGGCTTCGGGTTGTTCCTTGAGCGGTTTAGAATAAGGAATAACAAAGCTTAACATGAAATATAAGAATACCGAGAGAATGTAACAAGTGAGAGAAGCATAAATAAGAAAATAATAAATAACGTTCAACAATACTGTTTAATTAAAAATAATACGTTAACGATGATTATTTTAGATACTAATTAATTTATAATTATATCAGTTGATAATTATTTCCCATCAATAATACTTAATAGATAAATAATTATAATAATTTATTTTGAAATTATATATTTTAAATTGTTTATTTATTTGATAATTATATTTAATAATAAAATATCACTTAGTTCCTCAGATTTGAACTATGGGACCTATCCTGAGGTCAGACTCTGACTGTTCAACCTAAGACTAGTGATCCAGTAAGGAAACTAGTCTTGTTAGGATCGTTTTGTAAAGGATCAAGGGTGTCTGACTTGGCCTAACCGGCCCAATTAGAACCTTTAACGTCTCCTACATTTGACCGTTCATATACCTCGGGGTATCCCATGGTGGCATGGTCAGTCTCTGGTGACTCGTTTCGACATTTTAGGAACTTTTCCTGAAGAGATCAAAACCCGATTCAGACTCTATCACCCTCATTTTTCCATAAATCAGTTTCTTCATAAACTGTTTTCAAACTCGACTCGAATACCTTCGGTGTTTTAGACCCAAATTTTGCATACAATCTTAGAATTGAACAATTTTGGTCTCAATCTCTTTGTTTTGAAAGGATCTTTAATCTCTGTTTCTAGCTCTAAGCTCCGATTCTTACTCTGTCAACCTCAAAATCAAAGATTTAGTATATTCGTCTCAAAATTCCAACGTTTGGACGTTTTCCCTGCATATGGTTTAGAAAAAATTCATAACTCTCCTATACGACCTTCGATTCGTGCAAAATTTTTGTCAAAATCTTTGTAACAAAATTATCTACATTTTTCATGTAGACATCAAAGGCCAAATCTTTCTAGATCGGTACAGTTTAATAGATCCTTGTAACCTTTTAGTTGTTTCGTCATCATGTTGGCAGCCTTCATTAAAATTTGCATATCTCCTTCATCCGGTGCTTGAATAACTATGTTCTTTTTTCTATGGATCCATATTGTAGACCTCTACAATGTTTATGAAGGGAACTAAACCCGATTCTCAAAGGAGAATTAATGGTGAATTTATTTCCTAAGTCGTAGCTGATCCAGAAGCTTTTGAAGCACCCTGTCGTAAATCGGGTATACCTCGGGCTACCAAACCTGGATTGTCACAAATGATATATCAAATTAAAGAGAAAAATAAGATATACAAACTTAATGAATGTCTCAAAATCTAATTCTTTCTCCATAAATTCTAGAATTTAAAATACCATACTGATTCACGTTTTCCTAGTGGTAGCTTGCATTATGTTCAGTATTTTTCATGTATATCCCTCTTATAGCCATGAAATCCAATGATTCTTTCACTAACATTTTCTTAACTCAATTCCCTACAACTTTGATGAAGAACACAAAGTCCAAATCCTCACTCATTTTGCCCAAAAAATTAATATTTGTAAGAAACAATAATCCCATCACAACTTTACACTAGTTTCATATTTGGGCCATAACTCTCTCACACCTCCGCAACATAATTATCTACAACTTTCATGAAGAACTTGGAGGCCAAAAATGTCATTAAGATGCCCAAACGGGCCAAAAACAGCAAAGAATATAGACCAGTTGGAAAAACAGCACAACAGCAGCCATGATAGGGCTCTGAATCGATTCAGGCTCGTGTGAATCGATTCAAGCGTCCCAAAATCTCAAAATTTGACAGAGGGCCTTGAATCAATTCAAACTCATATGAATCGATTCAAACGCCCCTGGAGCCCAAAATAGTGAAAACAGCACCTCTTGAATCGATTCAAAGGGTCTTAAATCGATTCAAGACAGCCCTGCTGCTGTTTTTATGCAGAACAACACCAAAATTTCAACTTCCAATCACCCAATCTCATTCAATTCAAATCCAATGACCTTCAAAATTTGTCACAAGCTAAAATATATTATTTGTGACGTGTGGCCACCGGCCTCACTCAGAAATTCTCAAAATTGAGGGACTTATGCGTATAAGTGCATTTAGAATATTTCAAGATGTTTTTATGCAACTCAAGGGTCTATTCTCATTAAAATTTTCCCATTCCAATTCCTACAAGTCATAAACTACATATATGGGCTATTGGGACTAACCCAAGCCATCAAAATCACATAAAACTCTATTTGACTCTACGGGTTCCTCAATTATGCATAAACCTCAAACTTATCACCAATACCATCACAATGGCTATCACATTCAATGCCAATCATCCACATAAATTCTCAATCCACAAAACATATACTTCATCCCCTCAAGGATGGTTCATTAACATGTACATATTTTAACCCCTCATGGGTTATTCATCATCATATATACACATACATTATCATCAATAGCCAATAATTTGCCATTCATATCATTTCACTATAAACATGGCAAGGCAAGCATGAGTATCAAGCCATACAATAATCATCAATTATATAACTCATGCAATTTGAATATAAACTCCTCTCCTACCTCGAGGGAAGAGCCGTAACCAAATGTACGCTCCAAAAGCTCCACAGCATAATCTAGAATGCAATCTACATATCATATACATGTGCATTCACAAAATCAATAACCATCATAAGTCTAAATATTCGCTAGCTTATCATAAAGCTCAACATCAAGTCCTAAACTTTCTAAACACCAATTTATGCCATTGCGTTAGGCTTCGGGAATTCCTTTCCCAAAACTAAGATTCTCTATATCTTAAAGGGCCAACTATACTCAACAACAACAACATCTCCTTCACCATCACTTAAAGTACCCATTTGCTATTCAAATTCATCATGAGCCTCTTAGCTCCACTTAAGGCCATCAACAATTCACAAATTTCAAGTGACACACACCATGGCCTAAGGCCTCATCAAATCCTCATCTTAATTCATCTGTTCATCATCATTGGTTATCCACCATCATCATTATCATTATCATCATCATAAACAATTCTCTTTATTTCATATATCCTTATCATCAATGATCAATGTCACACACTTAAAAACTCATTCTTACATACCAAATCACTCAACAGCAAAAATCATCACCATGTTTTCAAGATTTGTCATAGGGCCCTAAATCCCAATCTTTAGGGTTTTCATCAAAACTCAACATCCATCATTTTCTCATATACCTAATTCTAATCTCCCATATAATACAATATTCCAACATCAATCAACAACCTCCATTACCAAAACTTAATATTATGCCTTAACTCATCAACAATAATGAGAAATGCTCATCATTCCAAACATTATTTCTACACACAAAGTTATTCTTATGACAACAAATCATCTATTCCACCATTTTGCCAAAAGCCCCAATTCTTAACTTCTAGGGTTTTCATTAAAATCCATTATCATCAATTTCAACTAATTTTTATGCCTTATTTCAAACATCCATGGCTAACAACATAGTATCCTAACCATCAACAACAATAATAACAATCCCCAAGAGTTTTCTAAGCTAGGGTTTGGTTCCTCAAGTCATTGTCCATCAAAACAACACCCAATCCCCTATCATAATACTTAAATAAACTCAAAACCATCAACAAAAGCTATGGGTGTTTGAGAACCATACCTCATTCTCCTAGCTCCATACCAAGCACGAAAATGGGGAAAAGAGGGAGGGAGAAGAACCAAGCTTGCTCCAATGTCCCATTCATGCTTTATGAATCGATGGAGACCAAGAAATTTTGGTGGGTAATAGCCATGGAAAGGGGCACGGTTTGGGCAAGAAGAGAGGAGAAAGAAGATGAAGGAAGTGAAGAAGGGAGAGGGAGAAAGAATCTGACGGGAAAGTGAAGAGAAGTGGAGGAGATTTTGTTTTTAACTTAACCCTTCATAAATGCTTCTCTGCTTTATAACCAACAGGTTCTCTGTTCGGGCTCAATACAAAATCCAAAAATTATTCCGAATATAGATTCGGATTCCCAATAATATTCTTAATAGCCCTGACCAATGACATCTCGATTGGAGATACTTGGTCTGACACCCAATTTTTAATCGGGTATAATTTTATCTTATTTAGCTTCAATAAATTATAAATTTTGCATAATAAATCCTAATTTAATTATTCTAATATTTTTGGGACACTCATTAGTCCACTTATATTTATTTCAATATTTATTCCACATATTTATTCATTTTTATAAAATTTGGGATGTTACATGTTTCATCATGCAAAACATGTGATTGTGTTGAAAATATATGATTGTGGTGTGTGCTTAGTGGTGTTTGATATTGGAGTGGGATATTGGCAAATGTGTATATGCCTAAGATGTGTTATGAAGACATGAAAGTTCATTGTTAATGATATGATATAATGAATGATGAAAAGTAAATGATATGATTGTATGACACAACATTGTGTGATGATGAAACTAATGAGGGATGATTGCATGACAATGTATTTATTTTAAATCGATGAATCGGAGATGATATCGATAATGGATAATGATGGATGATATTGTTGATCTTTTCCTTGAATAAAAGGATGAGTGTTATTATTGATGATTGTTGAATGCCATTGTGACGAATACAAGTGTGATCTTGTGTATCTGTGGTTTGAATTGTATTTGATGAATTGTTATAATGCCACACTAATATATGAAACAATGGTAATGATCAATGAGGTAAAAATCCACTAAGAAATTATGTGGTGATGTTGATGAATGTTATTGATGATATTAGTGCCATTGTGATTGTTGCAAGTATTGACTTGCATGTATGATATAAAATGTGTTAAAATGAAATGCCACACCCAAAGCTTGAGAATAATGGCTAAAACCAACAATGTTAAAATCCACTAAAGATTGTATAGTGGTGTTGGTGTGGATGATGATGATTGATGAGTTGTATGATAGGATGTATAGTTTGAGAATGCATTGATTGGCATTTGCATCCATGGTATATCATATGCTACTGGTAAGAAATATTAGGGGATTCCCCCGATTGGCCCAGTGGAAGGGCGGCTCAGTTCACGAGCATTCTTATTGTTTCCCCTGTGACTCGGTGTGTAAGTCATGAAGCTGCCCATGCTGAGCTACGGGGAGCTGCATGTGGTTGACCCTTGTGGGGGTGGATCTTGAGGAGCAGGTGTCCCTGGTGGTCCTTTGGATCACAGTTTCCATGTGGAGAATCATGGTTGGCCCGTAACACCTTATATTGTTGATTATATTGGTTACTGCGGTCATGGTAAAAATGACCGATGTTGCAAAATGGGTGATGCAGTTTGGTACCACTAAAATTGGTGATTATGCATGCATTATGATATATATGTACACATTATACTACTGTAGTAGGGGCATGGTATGTGATGATGCTTGACCCATAATTTGGTCTTTATTCCCACAGTTGGATCCGTATTTTTTGTTGTTATTCCATTGTGTATATGCATTAGCCTAAGAGCATTTGCATATAGTATGGAGATATGCCAAAAAGCGATGATGATTTATGATGATTGAGATTAAGATGTGATGATGATGAGATGGGTAAACGAATTACCTAAAAGACAACATGTAAAATATGAATACAACAAAATGACATTGAATATGATGATGTTATATGTGATGACCTAATGTAATGAAAGGCTTGTTTGACTATGGTGGTTGACAATAATGTTGGCCCATTTTGGCATTGAGAAAGGATGTGTATATGTGTTTGCTTTGCTATAAAATGATTGATGAATATGTTATGTGTATATGTTAGTGAAATGAGCAATTATAATGATTATTGTTGATTTTAGCGAAGCATACATGATGTTGATATGTATATGCATATAATCTCAATTGTATTCATATTCGTCATTTGAAATGTATAACTCACTTTCCCATGTTGTCTATTTTTAGCATTGTGATACAGGGTTATCATGGGATGAGATTGACTCTTTGAACTAAAGCTTTGGAGAAGGTAAATAGTTGTAATGGAATGCCTTGGCCGGCAACGAATGTTAATTATGATGTGATGATCAAACTATATAAGATAATAGTTAATAACTATTGATTTGATGATATTGTATAGATGACAACGCATATGATTGATGTATTGATATTTGAGGTATTCGGGTTTATACTCATTTGATGATTAAAATGATGTTGGTTAGGTCATCCATTTTGGGAATGTATAAGTGTTGATGATACATGATTTTAAGATTAAATTGAATGTGGTCAATTATGGAATATGGATATTAGAGATGTAAGTTGCATGACCATATACTTTAGGCGATGCATGTCTATGAATTATGTGTAAGATTGGTTGTGGCTTAATAGGCTTGTGTTGTATACTTGCATGCCTTGCCGAGCCTTTTTCCATATATTCATATATGGGACTAGGTGTATGCCCTGTATACGTATTCTTCTTCCGCTGTAGACTCTGTTATTTTGTATGCAATCACGAGCGATTAATTTTACGATCTAGTTATAAGCTATCAAATCCCACTCTTCGATTTTCTGTGGTTCGAGTCTTGTTGTAATCGTTAAGGTGTTTTGAAATTATTTCAAATGCGAAAAATTTACTCACATTTTTGTTAGTTAATTATCTTGATTACATCCGGATTCGGGTCCGGGAAATTGCGCTGTGACACCCGCTATTAGGAATTAAATTATCGCCACGTATCGCCGAGAATATTTGGGTGACGCTACGCTTTTTAAGAAAATTTATTGACTGGATGGTTCCAGCGTTTTATCTCACTAAGTTTAAAAAGTGGAATGGTTTTTAACATTTTAAAGTTTTATGAAAGATGATTAGATAAATTAATTGATTTTGAGAGGTGGGAAATTTTACATAAAAGAGGTTTGTCGAGAAATGACAAAGTTAGGCCCAATAGATTTTAAAAACTAAGAATAAGTGAAAATTTTTGGAAGGTAAGGAATGCTAGAACTTAGAAAATAAATGTGACCAATTTTAGTGACCACTTTTGTGACCACTCAAAGTAGAATAAAAAGTGACTTCAGGAGCTGGATTAAATGAAATGAATTTGGCAAAAGAAATTTGAGTAGGAATTGAATATTCGGGGTTAAATAGTTTAATGGGTTAAATAGGCTAAGAATAAAAAGAAATGGATAGCTAGAGTCTAACCTGGAGTAAGTTATAGGAAAGGATCTTAATAAATTAATTAGGGAAGGGGTTATGCACCTAAATAAAATAGATCAAAAATTTAAAATTCTAATAAAAGAAAATGATGTTAAGAGTTAGAAACCAAGGTAACCATTAAAAAGTAGGAGAAAAGAAATAAAGGAGTTTTTATACCTAGAAATATTAATTAGCTAAATAAGAAAAGATTTCCAGACTTAAACTTATAATAAAAAGGGACAAGATCTATTAATTAAATGGTGACTTTTAGTAATTAAGTAATAATTGACTAAGGAGACGTAATTTTAGGACATGATATACATGAAATAAATATTTAAGCTATTGATAAAGAATCAAAATTTGGACTTGAGCTAATTAATAACAAGAAGTAGAATAAATTAGATGACAACTTTTAGTGACTAAAGAAATAAAATGACCAAGTTCATATCATAGAGGTTAGAGCGGTGTCTAAGTTCTTAAGCAATAAATCAACACCATAAGAAGTAAAATTTAGTCGATTAAGAGAATGTAACTAAGGAAGCAAATTAGTTAATAAGGGGAATAAAAAAAGAGGTACAAAAAAGATAAGTAGTCATGAATCTTGAAAGAATATTACTAAATTGATAATTATACATAAAAAAATTAGTGACCCTTTTAGCGACCAAGGAAATGGGTCATTCAGCTAATAAAATTTAGTTGGATCAGTAAAGGAAAGTCAACGGTGAGACCACTTGACGATGACTAAAGGGTTCATAATTGGACCTTAGGAGATTAATTGAGTAAAGAGATAATCATACCTAATTAAACAATAATTGAAAGTTACATAAAGAACTAAATTAAGTGACAATATGCCTTTAATAACGAACTAAATTAAGGGAATGCTAATGACGTAAACTAGATACACGGTAAAGATATAATGTGAACGCTTGTATCTAGTTGCCTATATAAGTAAAATTTTAGTTACGTTAAATATACGATAACTTGTGAAGACGTACTAAATGATCAATACTGATATGTATAGTATGTGGTGTGCCTAATGATTATTGTGTAATGGTTTCTTAGTACAATGAATACTACTGATGCAATCTCATTGGATGATGGAATTTATGGCAAGCGCACTAATCGTTAAAAAGTAATATATTTGATCATTCCCACGGGGATTATATTAAGTACCATAATCTTGAAGAGTTTTTAGCTGAACCTCATAACAAGCCAATTAAGTCTCATAGTTTTCTAAATTTTATATTGTTTTAGTGAATTTTCATATAGTAGTGTCACAAGCAAAATTAAGTAAGTAATTTAACTACTCTAAACACACAGATTAGGATTAAACTCAACACTCCATAATTCATAAATTCGTATCAACACAGTATCAGGCAACACATACAATAGAATTCAATATCACAGATGGACAACTCTTAATTCCTTAGGTAATTATCACTAATCCAACCTAGGCTAATCCTAATCCCTTAGGTATCAACTTCTAATTGAATCTAATGTGAAATTACATAGAATCTTAGCATTATCCTAATTCCTTAGGTACAAGCACTAAGCCAACAATTGCAAATAATAATTCCTCACCATGATTCCTCTCTGGTGAAGTCTTTATAATGGTGCTGGATTTCCCAATCCTAGGGTTGATGATGAACAATTATTGTGTTCAGACCTGCTCCAATGCACCTTCAACTTGCTTACTTGAGATTTAGAGTGTGGAGGCTTCATTCAATCCTAATCCAAGAGAGTTACACACTTATGGAAGGGAAACAAAATTGGAGACAAAGGAGGAAGGTTAGGGATGGGAGAATTTAGAGAGAGGAAAAAATCTAGAGAGAGGAAAAAAATCTGATAATGAAATTAGATCTGAAAATTAGTTAGTTAAACCTTTACAATGCAACTATATATAGCTTTCTTAGGCTTAACTAAAATCCTAAATTAAAATAATTACAAAGAATGCAATTAATTAAGAGGTGCAAATAAATAAATAACTTAAGTTACTTAAATTATAACATGTATGAGTTCTGAAAGTAACTAAGTTAAGTAGATATCAGTGATTGGGCGTAAGAGTGGCGTAAATGTGGCATAAGTATACTGAGTTCCTGGACTTGATACCAATTTACGCATAACGTGGGTGTAGGTATGCTAGGAATAAGCATAGGCACGCTGGGCTACTTGTTGAGCATTTTCTTTGTCCAAAATGTGCCTAGCGTAAGCCTACGTTGGTTGGGCGTAAGTACGCTCAGCCTCTATGTCTAATTTTCACCAAAAAGCTGCTTCTAGGCGTACTAGTGTTGCGTGTTAGCGTAACCACGTGCAAAAATATGTGTAATAGGTGCTTCTTGGCGTACCAGCTCTAGGTCTAGCGTACCCACGCGCAAATAACTAATACTCCAACTCTAATGCTGAGCGTAAGTACGCTGGTCTTGGGTGTACCCGCGCTGGCCTAGCGTAAGAGTAGCGTACTTATGTTGGGGTTCTGGCAGCATAACTTATTCTTCATCTATTTTTTCCCTTTTTGCTCCATTTGTAATTTCCTACATAAAACATGCTTAATTTATCAATAATTCTCTATTTTTACTAATCAAAACCATACTTTATTTTATGAATAATATCATTAAAAATATAATTATTCTACATAAATTTCTTTTAAATTATCATTAAGTAAATATTAAATAATGAGTCTTTAAGAGAGTCATAAACTACATGCAACATGGTACTCGTTAATTGGCTAATATGATTAAATGTGTGACAATAAATGATTATGTACATCGATATATGTGTGTTAGTTATGTAATGTACATATGTGATGAAATATGTGATGAGTATGATATGATGACATGTGTATAGATTGTGATGTTGTACTTGTATGATACATTGAATGGATATGTTGGAATAAATAAGAAAAGAATGAATGAAGAAATGTCTCGGTAAGGATCCTGAGATGAATAAATTGTGAAAATGATGTGATGAGATGAGATTGGATCCAATGTGATGATGGGCATTGTAACGCTAATATACCCATGATTTTTGGAAAATATGAGATCTCGTCTCATTTCTAAGCATCGGGTGAGACCGTTATGAATTGAGGAATTTTGAGAAAGCAAGTAAAAAAATAAATTAAAATTTCATGAGAAGAAAGAAGTCTGACGTTAGAAATGAAATAGATTCATCAAGACAACCCTACTAACGACTAGTGAAAAGAAATTGTGTGTTGTATGCATCATATTTGGAGTTAAGGAGGGATGTTGGAATGATCCCCTAGAGCATACAGTGATTGGTACATTAAAGAATCTGCCACGCCTCGATACCCGAGGACAGTCTAGGGAGTATATCAGAGGCAGGAAATCCAACGGGTCATATTCACGCCCGTTGCCGAACAGCCCGTGGCAAACTCTGATATACTTCGACAAGAGGCAGGGGCTCCTATGGCCGTTGAGTGCCCGTTCTATTGAGATGTGTGATTGGCCATTTTGATGATAGGGTTGTATGTCCTTACCCATTTGTGAAAACCATAACGAGGAGAGCTCCGGTTGCTCTAGTTGGGCAGGTAGTATAAGGCGGGATTGTTGTGCACATGGATATTGGAATATGAGATTGATGAGGAGGAGATGGACCCACATGCATCATGATGACTAATAAAGAGAATGGAAATGAAGAAATTAACTCATGCATTGCATCATTATACTGAGATTGTGATTGTTTGTTACTTATGTATGACTTTATAGAACTTAGAAATCCTGAAATATGAATGGGAGAATGGGAATAGTTAGCTGGGACCAAGAGTGGTAAGATAACTTAGAGTGTATCTTAGGGACTCCAAAGAGAGTGGGAGGGGTTCAATCCTGGATTGTTTGTATTGTGTGTGGGACAGGTGTTGGTGAGATACCTTCCCGACTGTTGTAGAGGTAAAAACTCACCCTTACGCTAAATTTTTTCAGACATCGCGGGAATGGACACAAATTTTGCATCGAGGATCAGCCGAGCTCTACCTTAGCCGAGGACGAGTAGAATATGATAAATTATTTTATTTTCATTTATGGGAGTCTGCGTGCCTCTTTACTTTCAGTATATACAGTTATTATTACGACCATGTATTATATATGATTACGTCGTATATAAGGTGTATTTGTTCCACCAAGTTTCCTTGTACAAAAAAAACTTCCACATTCCTTGTCCTAGTTAACCGAGGGTGTTACAGAATTAGTTCTTGGAAATGAATTAAATGTTATTGAATGTGGTTGGTTGATATTAGAAATGCATTAATGGCAAAAATTAGAATTATAAGCTAACTTTCTATAAGGGGAAAATTTTCATTTAAGACTTGGAATGGTTTATTAATGACTTTAAAATAATTATGAGACTTAGATTAGTGTTTTAAATTGATTTGGTGTTGTTGACAAGAAAAAAGGAGTTGTTAAAAAGCTTTAAATGCTTCTTGATTTAGGAAAATAGTATCAAAGTATCATAAATAGTTCAAAAAATGAATTGGCTTTGTTAGTGTACTTGGAAAATATTGTTGGATGTGGATTAATATTTATGATGGTTGTCAGACAATTATTGGAGGGAAAAAGTATGATATTAATGGTGAATTAAATGAAGAACATGAATAATTTATGAGAATTAAATATGTTATTAGTTTAGAAAACTTTTTGTTAGAGCATATTAGATTCTAAAGAAATATTTATTGAGTTTAAGGAATGCCATTGGAAGTGATTGGTGATTTTAGTATATTGATTTGTTAAATAACCTAAGTTATGTTTTAGAGCTAAAGGTACCCTCCACCTTAGGCATGATGTTAGTGACAAAAAATGAGTTATTAGAAGTGGTATAACAATTATTTATGGTTGGGAATAATTATGGTTGAATGAATATAGAGTTAGTATTTAATAAGTGAAGGAAATATGATGTTAGAGGTTAAGAACAAGCTAGAACAAGTATGGAAATTATTGTTTATGGTGAAACAACATTTATGGAATTTAATTAGTGTGTTAGTTAGGATTAGATAATTAGTTAAGAGGAAAAGACTTAGTACTTCAAGTAGTTATGTGTATGAATCATGTGTTGGATGAATAATAAATGCTTCTAAAGATTTATGATGATTTAATTTAGCATTTGAAATCATTATAAAAAAAGTTATGTGTTTTAATTGATGAAGAATAAGTTGGTGATGAAGGACTTGTTGCCTTCTAGAAGAAAACTGTTATAAATGATTATAATGATGAGAAAAGTTTATCAGAAGCTTGGTAAAGCTTAAAGGATAATTGTTGAACACTTGAAAAATTGTAAACAAGGTTCTAAATCTTCAAAGTATTGGAAAACATTGAAAGAGTCAACAAAACTTCTAAAATCTCAATGATAAAAATTTTTATAAGCTAGTATGATTTATGTATATGATGGGCAAAATTGTTAACATCAAAATAATTTTAGTTTGGTGATTGATGTGGTCCTACATTTATTTATGTAGGGTTTGACAACTCTAGTGAGGCGGGACCATCTAACTCGGTGGAATACTTCTCTTAAGGTAAGAGATGAGTATATTTTCTAAAGGCGTGCATAATTGTTTGTTGATAATATATATGTTGGTGAATACTTGCATGTTTTCCTTGAATGGATATACTACCTCTTATGTGAGATTAAATGAGATTGAATCATATTGATGGTTAGATGTTGGATTGGCACATTTCATGATGATAGGCATTTAGAATATATTTGTTTGATATGCTCTCTTGATTTCCATGTGTGGATTGATATTGATATGACTCCTATTATGTTGTGAATGATGTGAAATGTTGCCTTAGAGAACTTTTGTGATAAATTGTATGCCTTAAAGGATAATATAATTAGTTATATGCCTTGACTATAAATCTTAAAATGTATTGGAATCCTTAAATAAGAGGATGTGAGATTCTTATGAAGCCGAGACTAGCATATGCATTCTTGCATTTCACGGCATGCATGGTATATTATATTATAATGTATTGGGATCTTGTGAAAAAGACTCTTGTGAAGGGGGATAAATGTTTAAGCAACTATACATGGTCGCAATTACTTGACATGTTGAAATAATTGAGGTCTTGTAGGATCTTGTGAAAAGGACCCTTGCGGGGGGATAAATATTTAAGCAACTATGCGTGGTTGCGATTACTTGATAAATTGTGTACACATGTGTTTATAAATAATTACTTGAAATCAGATCCATTGCATATGCATTATTTTGGTGGCATAGCATATGCATTAGCCATAGGGAAATGACATATGACCTTGAGGTACCTAAGAAGGATTGAATCCTATGCTTGATACAAATTGGAATTTATGGACACTAACTAAATATGTTGTTGTTGTTAGTGTTACCTTGGACTATATATATATATATATATATATATATATATATACATATATATTGGTATGGAATACGGTGTGAAATGTGATCAGAATTTAAATTAATGAATGGATTCCATAATGTCATATGGTTATTGAAATTGTTTATCTTTGTGCTTGATGATAAGCATTATGGATTATGTCTTTAATTATTGAGTTGAATCCTTGATGGGAGAATATGTTTAGTTGCACTTACATAATTATATTTTTGCTTACTCTCCATGTTGTATACTTTTTAGCTTTTAATGTAACGTCCTAGGTTACTTTTACATTTATTTTTATTCAAACTATTACATTTTACAATAAATTTTTCCTTTTCCGTGAAAATTAATCGATATTTAGAGAAAACAATTTAATTCGACACAGCGGATGAGAGAAAGAGAAATCAGGGCGTCTCGCTTGAGTGAGGCCCCTACTCGTCTAAGCGAGATTCCGGACTCTCACTTAGACGAGGTGCTATTCGATGAACGAACACCTTTCTCACATCGGATTAAACGAACGTGCAACCGGACTCCCAAAACCTCGCTCTAACAAATGGTTTTGCGAACTCAAAGAATTACCATAAAAGCATATGCAAATAACAGTAATAGATTTTTGAAATATATTTTCATTCGATCCGGTCTTACCTAAACATAACTAATAATTTATAATACAAAGTTTTATACACACATAAGACTACAAAGAGTCACTCAATTTCATTTGGACCCTGGCACCGTTCTCCCCCTTGGCGCAGCTCCACGGCTTCTTCCCCCTCCCTGTCTCTGGTTACTAAAAAAATATGCAAGGGTGAGTGTTTGGCATAATAATTAATCTAGAACGGATCTTAACAAATACGCATGCATATCTATACATACACATCCATCATTACTTCTAAATAATCAAACTGAAACATAGAGTATTTCAAGCAATAGCTGTATTAAACCAAACACACAGTTCCATCTATTTCCTCACATTCATCGCATTCATTACATGCATCACATTCATTACATACATCACATTACCTACATCACATTACATACATCATGATCACAACTGACTCTCATGCAATCTGACTCCTAGTATCCGGATACTAAAGGATTGGCCTTCAGCTGGGGGTCCTACTTGACACCCCGTGAACCCTGCTTGGTTCACCGAGTCCTGCTTGACTCTCCACCTCGACCACTGGGTCCTACTTGACCACTGGGTAGCTCAACTGGGTACGAAAACCACGGGAGCCGGAAATGAGGGGCCATCCCATACCACATAATCATTCAACAATTTACCTTTCATAATCATATCTGTTTTCTCATCCCTCGGGTAGCCTGCTTGCTAACCCAGAGTCGCATAACACTGATCATTTCACATTAGATATCAATTTTCTCATCCATCGGGTAGCCTGCTTGCCAACCCAGAGTCGCATAACACTGATTACGTCAATATTAAATATTTCCAGATCATGCATGATAACTCAACCACACACACAATTCTCAACTCATCAATGTACGCTATCACACATGCACAAGTATAAGCACACAATTACGTGTAACAACATTTTCCTTTAGTCTGTTTACGTTACTTCAAAGATTGGAATAAGAAGTAAGTCCTATTCTAATTAATTATAACCCGAACACCCCCCTTACTCTGGTTCCACGCTTTGATGATCTGCTCTCTGTGTCGATTTCTTTCTCTGAGCACCGGTTCTGAAATCTCAACACCTTCACTCAGTCTTTCGTTGCTTAGTCTACTACCTACGGATCATGAAGTACAGCTTCATCACTTCAACGTCCTTAGTTCATGGATAACATTTGGATTCACACTCACAGAGGAGTGGAGAACAGCCACGAATATAGCCATGCATGGCTCTTAACGACCAAAGAATGAAAGAAATAAGGGAATTACAATTGGATTGGATCAGTAGACTCACCTTGAAGTCCCGATCACAGGAATGAGGTTAAATTGTAGTTCAAACACAAATAGAGTCTCACTCCAGTGCATGCAGATCAGCGTTTAAGAGAGAAGAGGCAAACGGAAGAGAAGGAACAAGCTGATAGTAAAGGCAACTTGTGTAAAATGAAGAAGAAAGGAAGGGAATCTTCATATATATATGGCTCATGGGCAGGATCGTCTTTTCCTTGATTTTATTTGTATTCTAACTATTTTAAACTATTGCTTAGTCATCAAATCAATTACACGTGTTTATCCCTTCAACGCCCACGTAGTCATAGTCCTCTAATAATTTGCTAGAGTATAGGTCCGATATGAATATCGACCCCGCCGTCCTAACTTAATGTTCATACCTCGGAAATCCGAGCTACAACCTGAGAGATCGGATATATCATCCGCTCTCGACTATTTGTCACACACGTCCGTTGTTTCAGTTAGTATGAAGTTAATCCGAGATGTGACCCCGTGTGAGGCGCTCTCCCCACAACGGTAGGACCAGACCGCCTAGCCCTGTCCGCTCTTCTCCCACACTTCCGCTCTTTTAACCCCGCCTGCTCGCGTTTCAGATACCGACCTCGACACCGGCTAAGACAAAATAAATACTAAATAGAATTTCTAAACATTCACTAATATTTCCCATTTCATAATTTCCATTAAAACATCAGGGATGTTACACTCACCCCACCCTAAAAGGAGATTTCGTCCCCGAAATCAGTGCTCCGGTTGAAAAAGATGAGGGTACATCCGCCTCATATCGGATTCTAACTCCCAAGTGTAGTTTATCCAATGAAAATTCTGCCACTTCACCTTTACCAGTTGTACTTCCTTGTTCCTTAAACGTTTGATTTGGTGCTCTTCAATACCAATTGGTACGGCCTCCACCGTCAAGTTCTCCTTCACTTCAATGGAGTCACTTGGTACAATCATTGTATCGCACGGAATGTAGGCTCGAAGTTGCGATACGTGGAACACGTTGTGGATGTTAGTCAATGATTGAGGAAGATCCAGCCGATATGCGACTTCACCAATCCGCTCTAGTATTTGGTATGGTCCAATATACTTCGGATTAAGCTTTTGGCTTTTCAAAATTCGACCTACGCCTTTAGTTGGTGAAATTCTTAGAAACACCCAATCACCCACTTGGAATTCAAGAGGTCTATGCCTATTGTCATAATAGCTCTTCTGACGGTCTTGGGCAATTTTTATCTTCTCCCGGATTAAAGCGATCTGTTCGTTCATCTCTTGAATCATCTCAGGCCCCAGATGAAGGGCATCGCCGTCCTCATTCCAACATAATGGAGTACGACACTTTCGACCATAAAGAGCTTCGTATGGAGCCATCCCAATGCTGCTATGGTAACTGTTATTATATGCAAATTCCACCAAGGGCAAGTATTTCTCCCATGATCCGCCCTGTTCCAGTACACATGCTCTTAACATATCTTCAAGAGTCTGTATAGTCCGTTCTGATTGACCATCGGTTTGGGGATGGTAAGCCGAACTCAATTTAAGCTCAGTACCCAATTGTTGCTGTAAACTTCCCCAAAACCTGGAAGTAAATCGGGGATCCCGATCGGAAATAATACTTGAGGGCACACCATGCAGTTGTACGACTTCAGCAACGTACAACCTAGCTAATCGCTCTAACGACCACTTCATATTTATTGCCAAGAAATGCGCACTTTTGGTTAGTCGATCAACAATTACCCAAATCGCGTTGTATCCGGTTCGAGTACGAGGTAGTCCGGACACAAAGTCCATGGTGATACTTTCCCACTTCCAGATCGGAATTTCTAGAGGTTGAAGCACACCTGGAGGTCGTTGGTGCTCAACCTTGCACTTCTGACATATAACACAGGATTTCACGTACTCGATTATTGCCTTCTTCATGTTTGGCCACCAGAATTCCTTCTTTAAGTCATGATACATTTTTGTCACTCCTGGATGTATACTTAGAGAGCTCTTGTGTGCTTCTGTTAACACCGCCTGCCTGAAGCCTCCATGTGCAGGCACCACAACTCGATTCCTGAATCTCCATACACCATCCTCACCTCGAGTTATCTCCTCATTTTTACCTCGGGTCTGAGTGTCGATCAACTTCAGTAACTCTTCATCGTCTTTCTGCGCCGCCATCATAGACTCCAGAAATTCATTGGAGATTTTTAACATTCCAATCGTCATTCAATTTGGCGCACTCATGACCACTCCAATATTCAAATCTCTAAAGCTTTCTAGCAATTCTTGTTCTCTGCTCATTAAGTAAGCCACGTGTAATACCTTCCTGCTCAGTGCATCTGCCACAACATTTGCTTTACCCGGATGATACTTCAAATCGAAGTCATAATCTTTCAAATACTCCATCCATCTCCTTTGTCTCATATTTAGCTCCTTTTGATCAAATAAATACTTTAAACTCTTGTGGTCACTGAATACTACAAAGCGAGCTCCATACAAATAATGACGCCAAATCTTCAGCGCGTACACTATTACTGCAAGTTCTAGATCGTGAGTCAGGTAATTCTCCTCATGTGGCCTCAATTGCCTTGAAGCATAGGCAATTGCTCGATTCGCTTGCATCAACACACACCCCACTCCAAATTTGGACGCATCACAATATACTTCAAATTCTTTGGTCACATCGGGCAGTGCAAGCACGGGCGCAGTAGTTAAACACTGCTTTAGCGTTTGGAAACTTAATTCACATTTCTCCGACCACACGAAAGGGTTTCCTTTCCTAGTCAATCGAGTCAGAGGGAGGGCTATCCGAGAGAACCCCTCAATGAAACGTCGGTAATATCCAGCTAACCCAAGGAAACTCCGGATTTCAGTTACTGACTTCGGTGTCTCCCAAGTCATAACCGCCTCAATTTTTGTCGGATCGACTGAGACTCCTTCCTGAGAAATTACATGCCCTAAGAATTGTACACTACTCTTCCAGAACTCACACTTAGATAATTTAGCGTACAACTTCTTCTCGCGGAGTGCTTGTAAAACAAGTCAAAGATGTTGAGCATGCTCCTCATCCGTCCTCGAATATACCAAAATATCATCAATGAAGACCACCACAAACTGGTCCAAGTACGGTTGAAAGGTCCGATTCATATAATCCATAAAAATGGCAGGAGCGTTTGTTACTCCAAAGGGCATTACCACGTACTCGAAGTGTCCATAACGAGTCCAGAATGCTGTCTTTGGGATATCCTCCGACCTTACTCGGATTTGGTGGTATCCCAATCTCAAGTCAATCTTAGAGAACACGGCGGCGCCTCGCAACTGGTCCAGTAAATCATCAATCCGGGGTAGTGGATACTTATTTTTGATCGTCAGTTTGTTCAGCTATCGATAATCAATACACATGCGCATGCTACCGTCCTTCTTCTTTACTAATAACACCGGAGCGCCCCAGGGTGAGGCACTAGGTCGGATAAAGCCCTTTTCTAGTAATTCGTTTACTTGTTTCTTCACTTCGGTTAATTCCACCGAAGACATTCTATATGGTGCTCGGGACACCGGTTCTGCTCCAGAAATCAAGTCAATAGAGAAATCAATCTCTCGACTAGGAGGTAGCTCCGGAATTTCTTCCGAAAAAAGGTCAGGAAATTCACAAACAATCGGAATATCATTTAGCAGAAGGTCATGTCGACCCTCCGGAGTGAATAAAATGACATACGTGGCTAGAACATCGCTCACCCCGTCCTTCACGTCAAGTTCCTGTGAGAAAACAATATTCTTCCGATAGCAGTCGACCAACACATGATTAGCAGCAAGCCAATCAAGACCTAGAATAATGTCTAAGTCCTTTAAGGGCATACAGATAAGATTTACTCGAAAGGTACGGTCTTCGATTTGCATCGGTAGTTCCCTACATACGGTAGTTGCACGGAAAGTAGAACCAGTTGGAGTGGAAACAATAAGGGCGTTCTCCATTAAACTGATTGGCAGACCAAGCCGTCGCACACAACTTTCCGAAATAAAGGAATGGGTTGCACCTGAATCATAAATCACATCAACTAGATAACCACAGATGAGGAACTTACCCTGTACCAGATTGTCATTCCTCATAGCTTCTGAAGCATCAAACGCAAATACACGCCCAGTCATGGCGTTCTGGGCACCGCTAGATTGAGCGTCATATCTTCCCGCTTGTGGGTTCCTTCTACCAGCTCCATTCCGACCTCCTCTCATGAAGTTGGAACCCCGGTTTCCAGAAGGGTTAGCTCGGTTATCCGTCCTACCCTGCTGCTGCCTCTGAGGGAAATCGGGCCTGAGATGCCCTGGTTGTCCGCACTGGAAGCACACAATCTGATTAGCTTGGCAATATTTGGCAATATGTCCCTCCTGGCCACAATTGTAGCATGTACGATTCCCAGGGGGATTACCCGTTCGACCAGTGGAACCTCGACCAGAGGAGGATGAAGAGGTAGCAGAGGATTTGCCACCTCGGAAGAATTGACCCATCCTCTTGAAGCTGAAACCTTTTGCCTTCAATGGCTTTTTATCTCTAGGCTGAGACATCCTTTGCAACTGCACTTCTTCTGTCAGCCTTACTTTGTTCACCAAGGTCGGATAGTCCCTGATCTCCATCGGTACGATTACACTACGGAGCTCAATCCGTAGTCCAGCTTCGTATTTGGCACACTTGCTGCCTTCAGTCCCTTCTAACGAGAAAGGGTGGTAAAAATCACACAGCTCGTCGAACTTGCTGGTGTACTCAGCCACAGACATCCGGTCTTGCTCTAACTTCAAGAATTCTATTTCTTTCCAGATTTTGTAGTTGTCTGGGAAGTATTTAATAAGAAACCTCCTCCAAAAATTCGCCCATACTAACGGCTCATTGGCTGCGTTCATTTGCACCTTCACGCGAGACCACCATACTCTAGCCTCATCTTTCAATTGATATGAAGCAAATAAAACCTTTTGCTCCTCAGAACACTCAAAATATTCAAAAACTTGCTCGATATCCCTAATCCAGATATATGCCCCATCATAGTCGTGTCCCCCCTTGTAAGTTGGAGGATTCCTTTTCAGGAATTTATCCAGAGTGGGACCAGACTCGGTCCTACTCATCAGCTGAGTAAATTTAGAGAAGAAATCATCTCCTCCCCCAGAACTAGTCTCTCCGTCCATCTAGCAACTCTACAATGGCAAACACATCACCATTAATAACCAAGATCAGTCAGGGGATTATAGATTTACCTTATATTCATAGAATACTACGCCAGTGGAGTGCCAAGGGAACGGTGCCAGACCACACGTAATCTCAACACAACAAAACACAATCAAATTTCATAAGATTATCACAATCACTAGATCGGCCCACACACCGGCTCTAGAAAGAACCGCTCTGATACCAAGTGTAACGTCCTAGGTTATTTTTACATTTATTTTTATTCAAACTATTACATTTTACAATAAATTTTTCCTTTTCCATGAAAATTAATCGATATTTAGAGAAAACAATTTAATTCGACACAGCGGATGAGAGAAAGAGAAATCAGGGCGTCTCGCTTGAGCGAGGCCCCTACTCGTCTAAGCGAGATTCCGGACTCTCACTTAGACGAGGTGCTATTCGATGAATGAACACCTTTCTCACATCGGATTAAACGAACGTGCAACCGGACTCCCAAAACCTCGCTCTAACAAATGGTTTTGCGAACTCAAAGAATTACCATAAAAGCATATGCAAATAACAGTAATAGATTTTTGAAATATATTTTCATTCGATCCGGTCTTACCTAAACATAACTAATAATTTATAATACAAAGTTTTATACACACATAAGACTACAAAGAGTCACTCAATTTCATTTGGACCCTGGCACCGTTCTCCCCCTTGGCGCAGCTCCACGGCTTCTTCCCCCTCCCTGTCTCTGGTTACTAAAAAAATATGCAAGGGTGAGTGTTTGGCATAATAATTAATCTAGAACGGATCTTAACAAATACGCATGCATATCTATACATACACATCCATCATTACTTCTAAATAATCAAACCGAAACATAGAGTATTTCAAGCAATAACTGTATTAAACCAAACACACAGTTCCATCTATTTCCTCACATTCATCGCATTTATTACATGCATCACATTCATTACATACATCACATTACCTACATCACATTACATACATCATGATCACAACTGACTCTCATGCAATCTGACTCCTAGTATCCGGATACTAAAGGATTGGCCTTCAGCTGGGGGTCCTACTTGACACCCCGTGAACCCTGCTTGGTTCACCGAGTCCTGCTTGACTCTCCACCTCGACCACTGGGTCCTACTTGACCACTGGGTAGCTCAACTGGGTACGAAAACCACGAGAGCCGGAAATGAGGGGCCATCCCATACCACATAATCATTCAACAATTTACCTTTCATAATCATATCTGTTTTCTCATCCCTCGGGTAGCCTGCTTGCTAACCCAGAGTCGCATAACACTGATCATTTCACATTAGATATCAATTTTCTCATCCATCGGGTAGCCTGCTTGCCAACCCAGAGTCGCATAACACTGATTACGTCAATATTAAATATTTCCAGATCATGCATGATAACTCAACCACACACACAATTCTCAACTCATCAATGTACGCTATCACACATGCACAAGTATAAGCACACAATTACGTGTAACAACATTTTCCTTTAGTCTGTTTACGTTACTTCAAAGATCGGAATAAGAAGTAAGTCCTATTCTAATTAATTATAACCCGAACACCCCCCTTACTCTGGTTCCACGCTTTGATGATCTGCTCTCTGTGTCGATTTCTTTCTCTGAGCACCGGTTCTGAAATCTCAACACCTTCACTCAGTCTTTCGTTGCTTAGTCTACTACCTACGGATCATGAAGTACAGCTTCATCACTTCAACGTCCTTAGTTCATGGACAACATTTGGATTCACACTCACAGAGGAGTGGAGAACAGCCACGAATATAGCCATGCATGGCTCTTAACGACCAAAGAATGAAAGAAATAAGGGAATTACAATTGGATTGGATCAGTAGACTCACCTTGAAGTCCCGATCACAGGAATGAGGTTAAATTGTAGTTCAAACACAAATGGGGTCTCACTCCAGTGCATGCAGATCAGCGTTTAAGAGAGAAGAGGCAAACGGAAGAGAAGGAACAAGCTGATAGTAAAGGCAACTTGTGTAAAATGAAGAAGAAAGGAAGGGAATCTTCATATATATATGGCTCATGGGCAAGATCGTCTTTTCCTTGATTTTATTTGTATTCTAACTATTTTAAACTATTGCTTAGTCATCAAATCAATTACACGTGTTTATCCCTTCAACGCCCACGTAGTCATAGTCCTCTAATAATTCGCTAGAGTATAGGTCCGATATGAATATCGACCCCGCCGTCCTAACTTAATGTTCATACCTCGGAAATCCGAGCTACAACCTGAGAGATTGGATATATCATCCGCTCTCGACTATTTGTCACACACGTCCATTGTTTCAGTTAGTATGAAGTTAATCCGAGATGTGACCCCGTGTGAGGCGCTCTCCCCACAACGGTAGGACCAGACCGCCTAGCCCTGTCCGCTCTTCTCCCACACTTCCGCTCTTTTAACTCCGCCTGCTCGCGTTTCAGATACCGACCTCGACACCGGCTAAGACAAAATAAATACTAAATAGAATTTCTAAACATTCACTAATATTTCCCATTTCATAATTTCCATTAAAACATCAGGGATGTTACATTTAAGTTGTACACTACTACAAAAAAACACTTTTAACACTAGGTAAAATCGATTTTTAACACCGGATTTTATGGGGGTGTTAAGTGTACAGGTGTTAAAAATTAAGACTGTTAACACCAGATATTTTATCCATTTACCCGGTGTTAATTACTACTTTTAACACAAAACTTTGAAAACATCCAGTATTGTTTATTTATTACAACACCAGATTTGTTTGAAACATTCGGTGTGAAATATTGTTTTCCACACCAGTTAATTCTTATACCATTATTATCTGGTGTTAATTATACTTTTTAACATGAAATGTTTCAAAATATCCAATATTAAATGTAATTTGTAACACTTGTCTTTTTTAATACCTTACATTAAAAATATTTTTAACGCCTATATATTTATTATAACCTATGTTAATTTTATCAAATTTAACACCTATTTCTGAATTTAACGAGTGTCAAAATCCCAATTTGAATACTTTATTTTATTCTTTTTCATGGACTAAAAGATAATTTAATAAAAAATGAACATCCATATGCATCAATAATATTTAAGGCCAAACATTAATATTTATATTTATGCTGAATTTATTGTATAATATATATATATATATATATATATATATCCAAAACATCAATAAATTATAATTGCATAATATTTTGATTCCAATATTTATATTCTGCCCTAAAATACTCATTTTTGGTCAGGAAAGCATTAAAATTTATGCTTTGAAGCCTATCAGGTGGAGTTTGCATATGAGAAAGTCATCTGGTAACATTTGCTCCACAACTATTCTCAGGCAATTGTAAGATGCATTCTTTTAGATCAACATACCTAAATCAATCAAGAAAATAATGATAAGAATTAAACTTGTATCGAGTAATTCACAACAACTCACGTGTCCTATTCAACGACTAAATTAGTTTCTTTCCATTAATCTATAAGATTATAATGCATTATACTAGTGTACTACAAAACTGAAGAGTGGAACAAAATCTCTTTTTGCACAACATCCAGATAACAATTGATAATACAGTGGAAACTATTAAAGATGCAATGTCAAAATATATATTATGTTTAGATTGTATACAATTGATAACTACTTCCATACTCTAGTACCTGAACAGAAGAGCCAATAATGGTAACGGTTGTTCGAGGATCCCTTAGCTCTTTCTCTACCATATCCATTGCGAATCCCCTAAAAGCCTTACGTAATCAACAAACCAAACTTCCTTGAATAAAAAACAAATTAATGCAAATTAAGCAACGCTTGCAAGACTCCATTTTACTTAAGACAAATTAATTATCAAAATGAAATTAGAGTTTTTATTTCAATAACTCAACTAATCATCATTATCGATCTTTATTTTATGCATTACAAAAATATAACTCTAATTTTCATCAAAGAATAATATTAGCCGCACTCATATTTTTTTTCCTTTCAATTATAGCAATATAGGACAACCAAATTTGGAATATATGCACAAAATTAACATGATGAAAATCTATATATATATATATATATATATAGAGAGAGAGAGAGAGAGAATACGTTTGATAAAATTTATCAATTTAAATTAGTTATAATTTATAGAAAGAGTTTTATTTGATAAAAAAAATTATTTTGATAGTTTATAGTGTTTTTCAAAAAGTTATTTCTGGTAGTTTATGAATTTATAAGTTCAAAGCTTATTTTATATTTCATACTTTTATTCTTATTGACGTGTATTTTTCAATCATTCATATATATTTTAACTTATTAACTCTTAGTTATCAATTTTAAGCTTTTAATTAATTTAGTCGACTAGATTGTAATATTATGTTTGATTTGAAAGATACACAAAACAAAAGGAATTGTGTAAAAATTTAAAATATGAAGACTTAAAAACAAAAAGTATTTTAGACCTGTGGTCCAGGAAATCCACCAAGTGGCTAACCTAGTGGCCAATTTACATCTTTCTATAACAAGGTATACTTTGCTCAATACCATACCTATTAATACATTCAATAAAGATTAACTTTTTAATTATTTTATAAGAGTTTTGTTAACCTTAGGTTACTCAAAATAATTACTCCCTCTGCCTCTAAATATAAGCAAATGTACCTAATTTCATACATATTAAGAATAGTGGTTTGGGGTAGTTATTTACATTAATGTTATCACATATTTGATATAATTTTCTAAAATACCCTTAGTATTATTTATTACATAAAGAATTAGTGACTTTGGATATATATATAATGAGGACATATTTGGTAAACAAGTATTTAATGATATTAGGAAAGTCTAATTTTGCTTATATCAAAGAACCAAAAAATTCCACTAAAATTTGCTTATATTTGGAACCAGAGGTAATGTATTTTAATAAAAGATATACAATAATACCAACATAGTTTCCAATAGAAAATACCATAACTTTTAGGAACTTAAACACAATGTTCAACACTCAAGTTAACAAAACTCATTTTATAATATTTGATGGGATAAACAACATTTGTTTGTAAGGTGATTTTTGAAAAAAGGGTATATAGAAATAGAAAGCATAACAAATGAAAAGCTTAAGAATTACGCCGTGAAATACAAACCATGGTTCATAAGCAGCAACATTAGGGTGACTGAAAATTTTGGCAGCATCATGCCTCTTGTTTGTTGGTAGTGGCTCTTCAGCTGGAGTGTATTTATCACAAATCACCTATGTTTTTTTAAATAAATAAATAATAATAATAAATGAACCAGTTGAGTCACATTAGTACACATTTTGATGAACTACAAAATCTTTGATTGCTTAATTTAATCATAATATATAATCCAATTATTTAAATTGCAAAACTTTCCAGAATATTCTTGCCTCTCCTAAATTGGTCCCTAAAAATAGCTTGTGGACTTTTTTTTCAAATAAACATTATGACATAAAGAAAAGTCCAATGGTCAGATTTTAAAATAATAATAACAATAAAGAATAAACAAAAATAACAACAAAGTACAATAAGGGAATTAAATCATACTATAGAATGACTTCACTGTCTTCACCAGGAGCTTGATTTATGCTTGACCCATCATAGTTCCATTTGAGAAGTTTTGCAAAGTTATTAATAGGTCCAGGAAGTGTCTATTTGTTTCAAAAAAACACAAAAAATATAATTAAACAAAATTAAAATAGTGAACATGAATGAATTTTAAAGCTTTTTTTAAAAGAAAGGAAAAAGAAAAGAAATTACTCTGGCTTTGCTTCTAAGATCAATACCAAAATCAAGTCATAAAAGGACTTTATGAATTGAATAAAGAATAAATTAGATCATTTTGTTAAGTAAATACCTTGACATCTTTACCCACAAGACCATACGTATATAAGACATAAACATCGACATGTTTCCGCCTGAAATAAAAAGCTACAGTCAGAGCTACCTATGAAAATAAATTAAAAAGTGAATACATATATCAACCATACATGTAAACTTTTCTCCATTCTCCTTGAGGAAAAATAAGGGTCCAATGCCATTGTATTCATATGCATAGTGATATTAAAACACTCTTCCTAGAATAAAGTAAGGGATTTTATATAGATTCATCAATTCTCCTCTAAAGAATATATTTTAAATAAACCCTAAATATAGTAGATAGATAAGCCAAAGATGTAGATACAGAAAATGAGGTTACCCACCCATCATGGGCTGTCTTGAGGTTCTTCTAAGAAATCAAGAAGTAACTTTTGGTTGGTGATTTTTCCAGCAAATTCTTTTCCTGCATCATTTAATCCATAATCATCATCATCCCGTGTACCAATAACCTATTAACATTCCAAATGTATAAGTTAGGCTAAAGAAGTTGAGTAAACACATCACCTCATACTAATTCAATCCATAAACATTCAAATAAGGTCTTTCAAGTTTAGATTTTAGGGTTTAGGGTTTATGGTCAATATCCTTTCTATGTTGAGCATAATCAGGGTTAGACTTTGCCTTTCTGTATCTAGCCTTCACTTCCTGCTCAAAGGAAGGAACAAACCCTAAATTAAATATGTTATTAAAATAAAAAATAAAAAAATAAAAAAAATAGATCAGAGGTTGAGCCTTATCTTCGAGCTTTTCAAGCAAGGAATCACGATATGCTAAGTGGAGACACAACAGTTGATACTCCCTATCATTAGAAATTCCGATGGTAGTTTTCTTCACTAACCTGTTCCAATCAATCTTCAAATGAAGGTAATATGCCACCTCCCATAGTAACATTAATATCGTAGTTACCATTACCATAATTTGGTATATTAACAATAGACTTCTAGTCATCACAAGGTAAATACCCCATCATCAGGCTTTATCCACCCAGAAGCCATAATCAAATAGCCTAATAATCCTTTGTTTCACCCACATATTACTGGCAATAAATCAACTCAAACCCACATGATTCGTTAGACTCACATTATGTATGTATCCTCAAGGTTACAACAGGGTTCTCAATCACTAAACGAGTTTCCGTATCAGTGAACCTCCTCACTGACAACAACCAAAGTCTATAAGTTGGCCGTATAACCCATATTGTATCACACCATTACATTGTTTCCATCATCAATATATCCATTTTAGAACAAAAGGAAGGGTAATGACAGGGTCAATTTCCTCTACCAACCCTAAAATTTCATAGGTCATCCCAACGTCATATCGTAGTCCATAGCTAATCTAATGATCACAATATCAAGGGCACACAATTTAGCCCAAAGTCATGCCATAAAATTTTATATCATAGCGAACACCGAATCATATCCTGAATTCAACATTATCATTCATCATTCGTTCAAGGATTACATTCTTTATTTGCATTCTATCTTATGATAGCCCTAGCCTCAACAATGTATTTTTCAATTAATTTTACTATGGCTCAACTAACCATAAGGTTTAACAGATCATCAGACTTAAAAAGTCCAATGGTTACCTATTATCCATTGTGGGATACTTCCACAATACAAAAACACCATTAGGCATAATTTATCAAAATAACATAAAGCCTAGACCACTATAGGGTGTAATTCCACAAAGTTCGATCATACAAGATCATACCAAATCAAGTCAGGGGTACCACACCTAGTGGGTCACAATTAAGTCAATCATTCACTTGATTTTCACATACCCAACTGAGTCTATCCCCAATCTAGTGCATATACAATTTAACATTCCATCATTTTATCACTTATTCATGTTCTTAATCTGGAAGACATAGAAAATTACTTGCATCTTACTATACAACGTCCCGTACTTAAGGATATAAAATCTATCTCTCAACAATAACATTATCAATCATTTCAATCCATAGATACCGATGTTAGGGAGTTCCTCTACCATTATTCATTTAATTCAATTCTAGTACGTGAGCGACCTACATTCAACAAGTATACCTTGGCTATGAGCCACAAGCATGAATCACACAAGAGACCTAATCAACTAATTAAATTTTCAATATACATATATATCAAGGTCTTAAGCATCTATGGTCTATCACCATAATAATTCATTTTTCAATACTTCATTGACATGATCAACACACGGTATAAATCCATCATCATATTAATTCATACTTAATATATCAATGTTAATGCATAATAACAATGTATTCGTCAATAAAAGGAAATAGTGTAAGGAACATGGCCGGACTTACACAAACAAGCATATCAATCACATTGAAGGTTCATTCTTACGTATTCAACCTCATGAATCAAGCAAGATTGTTATTGAGTAACTATGCTCTACTAGTGTATCACACAACTTCAATGATAAATGAGCATATTTCCATAAACAACAATCATAACTCATGAATGATACTTCACAAGGAATCAACAATAAGCAATTAATTCTCTGATACCAGCTTGTCATACCCTGATTTCTTGAACCCGAATCCCGATGTAATCAAGATAAATAATTAATAAAAATACGAGTAAATTTTTCACGATTAAAGGAATTCCAAAACACCTCAACATTACATTAAGATCTGAACCATAAAAAATCAAAGAGTGAAATTTAAAAATTCACAAACTGGATCAATAGATAATTCACCCATATGTGTATACAAAATAATTGAGTTTATAGCGGAAGAAGAATATGTATACAGGGCACATGCCTAGTCCCATATATGGAGATATGAGAAAAGGCTCAACCAATAATGCTAATTGATAAGGGCATAGTCTATAAATATTTTTAATTATACTCAAATAGTTTAGGTTTATTTTTGGCTCTTTGTATATGTTTTGGGCCTTGTATTTAGCCATTTTATGTAGATTAGTTGCTTTTGGGCCTAAGGAAGAGTGGGAAGCCCAAGTTGCCTAATTTGGCCACCACTCCCCCTTGAATTGAGAGAATACATTTAGGTATTTGTAGAGTTGAATTTTCCTCCTTCGTTTTAGCTAGGGTTTCTTAAACTTTGACAAACTCTTATCCTAGGGTTTTCTCCTCTCGGTGGCACGATTGAGGCTTATCCTTTCTAGGTGGCGCCTCCTTTTCCTTCTTTCCCACTTTCCTTTATTTTTCCCAAAAAAACCTAATCCTTATTTTCCTTTATCAAAAGAGAAAGAAGAAGAAGAACTAGATCCTCCTTCCTACATCATGCTATACCACATCTCTTCCAAAAAGCATCACTCCATGGTCATGCCTTATAACTCAAGAGCTAAATATAGACAACATGGAGAGTGAGCATACTTTCTTAATAATGAACAATCAAGTAAAATTGTGATAATATAAATATATGAATACAAACAATCATATTCCCTTATCAAGGAGTTTCAATCCAACATCAATTCTTAATTCTTGTTATACAAATAAATGTATATACATGATTCTCATCATGTTGTATATTTATAAGCTTTATTTCTTTATTTTATTAGGTTTCGGGAATTCCTTCCCATTAACTAAAATTCTCTATAGTTAAATGACTATAACATAATACCCAAGTCAGTAACACACACCAAACTTCTTACCTATCATCCTTAATGGGTTTTAATATCTCAAACACATTATACCAATCCCATTCATACTAACACCACCAAATATCACTCTTACTAATTTTACTAACTTAGTGTCGTATTATATATTCTTGATTTCTCAAATTCCCAACATCAATAATTAATGCCAATCATTCTAAATTTGATTTTCATATGAAAAATCACTTAAAAGGAAGTTAATAACATTCTCTTCAAAATTTTTTCAAACGCCCCAAACTCTAAACTTTAGGGTTTTCACACAATCTACCAATCTTCAATTTCAATCACTCACATATACCATTTCAAGCATCCTCAAGCTAACAATATTATATTTAAATTATCATCATTAGCAATAAGTCCCAATGGTCATCTACCTTAGGGTTGGGTTCTACATGTATTTTCTCAACAAAATAACATCCAATCATCCATTATTAAGCTTCAATAGTCCCCAAACCACCAAGAAAACCATTAAAAGTCAAAATCACATACCTCTTCTCCAAGCCCCAATAGAAAATAATTGAGAGGGAAGAAGAGTAAGATGACTCAAGCTTGGATCTAATGTCTAATATATGCTTTAGAAATCCAAGCTCAAGTATTGATTTTGCAAGAAAATGGCACAAGAGGGGTGTGGTCACAGTTTTGCTTCATGGAGAGAAAGAAGAAGAAATAAAGTGTATGGAGAAGAAGAGGAAGAATGTAACAAAAATTAAGAGGGGAAGGAAAGGGAAAAGTGCAAAATTGGGTATTGCCCAATGGTTACAAGGATGCACCTTTTTGCTTTTTCCTTTAGTCAACAAATTCCCATTATCCAATGGATAAAAGAGCCAAAAGAGAGAGGGAAAATTCACATGATGATTAGAAGAGAAGAAATGGAATTTTACATTTTCTTTTATTTTCATTCCGCTCGTATTTTCACCGTTTATTAACATGCGTCGTGTCTGAATAAATACCTTCTCAATTCTAAAAATTATTTCAAACATACTGCCATAACCATGATAAAATCATCATCATTCTAAACTCATTAAATGCCTAAAAATATTTATTGGGTCCCACACCTTCTATTAAATTGTTCGGTTTTAATAAATTTTAGTTTACTAATAAATTACAGTTAATTCCTAATTAATTTTCCCACATACTTTGGGCCTCAAATAATTAATTTTAACCATTTAATAAATTTATTTTCTCTAAAATTTAGGATGGTACACTCAGTGTTAAACCAAGTCAAATTCTCCAGGATTTAGGTCTTCTAAGATTGATTGTGTATGGGGTCATAAAACTAGCGCCAATGAAGAGACCTAGAATCCCCATACAAGTATTTCAAATTCCATGAGCAGACCAGTCACACCATAATGAATATCGACAGTTGAAAGACGCCATCGAGGTCCTCATTAGAGAAAAAAAGTTGAAATAATACCTATTCAAGGACAAGTCTTATGATGAGCCCAACCGGGATAAGACATAAAGACAGGATAGATCCCCTAATAGTGATGGGGACGGGGTCCTAAGAAGGTCACCACAACAGAGAAAATAAAATCCATAGTGGAATTAATCAATGATGATGATAGAGAGATGCCATCATCCAAAGAAAAAAGGAATTGATTGACATGATCATTGGGGGATTTATCAAAGGTAACACATCAAATACCGCTATGAAGAATCATTTATGTATGATAATGTCGGTCTAGACCAATGCGGGTAATAAGCCATTCCAGAATAGGGTTCAAACCCCATTGATCACCTTTTCAAATGATGATTACAATCCTACAATCCCAAGAGGAGACAATACCATATTCATAGAAGCTGTAGTGGCTAATAAAACTGTCTGACGCCTATTAGTGGATTAGGGCAATTCACATGATGTGATCTTTCATGAATATTTCAGGAAAATAGGTTTAAATAACATGGATCTCCATCCCTATACACAAGACATGATTGCTTTTAATAGGGCAAAATAACCAATGAAAGGTTACTTGGACACCGGGCTAATGTTTGAAGGAGAACCAAGGACCAAAACAGTTAGAACATAAATTCTAGTAATCAATGTAAAATATTCCTTCAATGGGATCTTGGGATGGCCCACTGTTAACCCGGCGATAGCATCTCAACAGTTCTTTTCCACCACTGAGTTTGTTAATTGGCAAGCGCACCAATCGTTTGTAGTTTTCAAAATTTAGATATCGTTCCACTGGGATTGAAAGTCCAATAATAACAGTAATTTTCTATTTACTATGGTAAATGGGAAGGAAGTTATAAACAAAAGAATAATTTATATACAATTTATACAATATTCACAGGATAGCATGATTGAGTGGTTCATAAGATAAAAGAAAATAAAATCTATCTAAAAAAAATGAGTTGCAATCTAGAATAGGTAAGATAGTTGAGATAAACACAGATAAACAAATTATGTTGGAAATTGGATCCCTAATCTAGAATAACAATGAGGAACTCAAGACATGCATATTTAATCATCAAGTTTCATGTCATTGCAGCTTAAAATCATTATAACCGATCCCTCGTGATATAAATTCTAAGAATTCACCGTAAAGTCCGATCCCTCGTGAGCTTTCTCAGTAAAAACTTGCATTAAGACCTGGCCTTATGGCAACAATGGTTAACAACCCCTATAGAATTGAGATACCAAGGGTATTCCAACTTTTTACTTTCGTCAAAACAAGTTTCAATACGGCATGAACAATCATTCTCCCATTTGACATTCATACTAATAAAACAAGTTTCAATACACATGAAAATCATTCTCCCGTTTGACGTTCATATTGATAAAAGGTTAAAATACTAACATGGACTTGAATCATAAACATGCAGAGGTCGAATTCACAACATTATACTTAATAGATTAGTTCACCAATTCCAACATAAACAAATTAGTTACACATGGTGAAAGTAGAAACAACACTTACAGATTTTGACATTACGAAGACGATGGGAACTTCACGATACAATAATCACAATACACCGAAACACACTCAAGTATCTAGAAAACTATTCTAGAACTACAACTCACAAAAGAAGTACTCAAAGTCGAGCACAAGAGAGAAAAGAAATGCTATGGAATGGGATGGGATGGGATGATTTGAATGGTGTTGGATGGCTCTATTTATAGGGCTGAGCAAGGGTGCTGACGCTACGCGTCCCTGTGACGCTACGCGTCATACCCCTGACTCAGCCTCCATTAAACACTTGATAATGGCCACTTTAAATTATTAAATTTGATCATGCTTGGCCATATGGACATGTCTCCACCGATTTTTGGCCTTTCATGGTGAGTGGGATAGCCCTTGTGGCTGAGTGGAGTGCCCATTATTGGGTCCAAGTGGAGTGGTTGGTCAAAGTGGAGGTGGAGACCACGCAGCACTGACGCTACGCGTGGCTGTGATGCGTAGCGTCAGCATCAAAATAGCTGTTGATGCTACGCGTGGGGTGAGGCTACGCGTCAGCTCCTCCAGTGTAATTTTCTCTTGATTTCTTAACTTTTTCACTGCAAAACTAGAGAAAATTGATCAAGGGCAGATTATTTCCAACAACATCCATTTATTGAATTTAAATCCTAATTTTCTAACAAATTAAACTAATTTTTATAATTTTTATGAAATTTTTATTCAAGCTTTTATTGAAAATTTGAGGACTAACAAATACCCCCAACTTAAATTTGGAATCAAATTTTTAAGTTAGTCCGAAAATTTACCACAAAAAATAATTACACAATTTAACTAATTTGTAATAATCAAAAATTGATATCAAATATAACAAAGGTCTAATGATAAAATTGTTTACAATATTCTATTAACAATCAAGCAGAATTTCAGGCTTACCTCACAAGTGTTTATCTCTATGCAATTGGTAACCTATTTCACTCAATCAATCATAAAATCAAACGAATTTAACTTTGTTTGTCATCTAATCAATGGTTATTTATACCGAGTTAATTCGAAAATCACAAGGTCTTTTCACGGGTTGTAATGAGGCTTGGTTTTCAAGAAGTAATGGTTTTTCTTGGAATTCAAAAACCTGAAATCATAAAAGAGCATTTTATAATTCTTAGGCTTTTTCTTGACCCAAACTTCTCATTTTCTTTTATTGATGAAAAATAAATACCCCCAACTTGATTCTTTTCACTATTTTTGATTTTTTTCTTTTTCATACTTTCCTTTTGAAAAGAATCAAGTTGCTTATTTTCACTCCCCATTTTTGTGAGAACACTCAAAATATTTTTCATTTATTTTAACTGCTCTTTTAATCAATCAAGTATAGGGAATGGTTAAAACAAATTTAGGTTTTAAGGGTACCAAAGAATTTTATTTTAGGCTCAAATTGGCTTTGCAAAGGATAAAAGACTTTTTACCAAGGTAAGCTGTTTGGCCCAAGGTTTCGTTTCACCAATAAATGTGCCTTGATCATTTTCTCGAATTCTCTGTACAACAACACAAATCAGAGATTAAAGCAAAATCAATTTGAATTGAAAATATGTCGATTAAACCCTCAAGTGTTTAAAAAAATATCTCTCTGCTCACCGGGTTATTGAAATTTGCTTGATGGTTAATAAACTTATTGTAATTAAATTTATCAAAATTCCTAAGTTATATAAAAAAAATTGATAATTGATTTTACAAATTTAAGTTTTATTGTGTAAAAACTCTAAGTGTATAAATTAACTTACTAACAAAAATTTGATTTATTAAAAGAAATTTTTTTTTAAAAAAAATTTAAAAAAAACAAATAACAAAATGGGTTGCCTCCCATTGAGTGCTAGGTTTAATGTCTCCAGCCTGACATTCCTGCATTTCAAGGGTCAGTTAAAAGATAACTGGTGGTAATTTTGTTAATTTCACCACCCAAATATAGTTTCAACCTTTGCCCATTTACCATCCAACTTCTTTTGGAAGTTGGATCTTCAATTTCCACTGCTCCGTATGGTTTGACTTCTTTAATCAAGAACGGGCCTGACCATTTTGATTTCAATTTTCCAGGAAACAATTTTAATCTTGAGTTGAACAATAAAACTTGCTGACCTGGTGTGAAGTGTCTTTTCTTTAACTTTTTATCATGGTAAGCCTTCACCTTACTTTTGTAGCATCTAGATGATTCATAGGCATTGTTCCTCATTTCCTCTAACTCAAGTAGTTGTAACTTTCGTTTGTCTGCTGCTACATTTTGATCAAAATTGAGGAATTTTAAAGCCCAATATGCTTTATGTTCCATTTCAACTGGAAGGTGACATGATTTTCCATAAACCATCTGGAAAGGCGAAAGACCAATTGGTGTTTTAAATGCAGTTCTGTATGCCCAGAGTGCATCATCAAGTTTTTGTGACCAATCCTTTCTAGAAGATGACACAGTTTTTTCTAGAATCCTTTTCACTTCACGATTTGAAATCTCTGCTTGCCCATTGGTTTGTGGATGATATGCTGTGGCTACCTTATGCTTTACTCCATAATGTTGTAATACTTTCTAAAGAATTTTATTACAAAAGTGTGAACCACCATCACTGATTAAAGTTCTTGGTGTCCCAAATCTACAAAAAATATTTTTCTTCAAGAAATTCACAACAGTTTTAGTGTCAGCATTAAGGGTAGAAATTGCTTCCACCCACTTTGAAACATAATCTACTGCCAAAAGAATGTATTGATTTGAGTATGAGTTAGGAAAAGGTCCCATGAAGTCAATTCCCCAACAATCAAATACCTCAACTTCTTGTATATTTGTGAGAGGCGTTTCTTGCCTTCTTCCAACATTACCTGTTCTTTGGCAGTTATCACAAGATTGAACAAACAAGTGAGCATCTATAAAAAGAGAGGGCCAGTATAAACCTGATTGGAGAACTTTTGCAGATGTTCTTTCATCATTAAAGTGTCCTCCGTATGGTGATTTATGACAATGCTACAACACATCTCTTACTTCCCAGTCAGGCACACAACGTCGTAACAAATTATCCGCTCCAATTTTGAATAAATGAGGGTCATCCCAAACAAAATATCTTGCATCTCTAAAAAAATTTTTTCTTTGTTGCCAAGTCAAATCATTTGGAAGAACTCCTGCTGCTTTGAAATTGGCCATGTCAGCAAACCATGGCCGTTGTGTTATTTTGAAAAGTTTTTCATCTGGAAATTCTTCCAAAATTTCTTTTTCTTTGACAGTAACCTCATTATTCATTAATCTAGAAAGATGGTCAGCTACTATATTTTCACTACCCTTTTTATCTTTGATTTCAAGATCATATTCTTGAAGGAGCAAAATCTATCTGACTAACCGAGGTTTTGAATCAGGTTTAGTTAAAAGATACTTGATTGCAGCATGATCAGTAAAAATGATTATTTTTGAGCCAATCAAGTAAGATCGAAATTTTTCTAAAGCATACACTATAGCTAGTAATTCTTTTTCAGTAGTTGCATAATTTATTTGATTTTCATTCAAGACTTTACTAGCATAATGTATGACTTTAAAAATTTTCTCATATCTTTGACCTAAAACTGCTCCAACAGCATAATCACTTGCATCGCACATAAGTTCAAAGGGTAGATTCCAATTAGGAGCAACAATTACAGGAGCAGTAACCAATTTTTCTTTCAAGGAATTAAAAGCTTTAAGACATGCTTCATCAAATTTGAATTCAACATCTTTATTTAGAAGGTTTGACAAGGGTTTTGCAATTTTTGAAAAATCTTGAATAAACCTTCTATAAAATCCAGCATGTCCTAAAAAGCTTCTAATACCTTTTACATTTACAGGAGGTGGGAGTTTAGAAATTACCTCTATTTTAGCTTGGTCAACTTCAATGCCTCTAGAAGAAATTTTATGACCAAGTACAATTCCTTCTTTCACCATGAAGTGACATTTCTCCCAATTAAGCACCAAATTTGTCTCAATACACTGCTTCAGTACGGTGTCTAGGTTGGATAAACATGTTTCAAATGAATTCCCAAAAACTGAGAAGTCATCCATGAAAATTTCAATGCTCTTTTCAATTAAATCTGTAAAAATAGCAAACATACATCTTTGAAAAGTAGCAGGTGCGTTACATAATCCAAATGGCATCTTTCTGTAAGCAAATATGCCAAAAGGACATGTAAAGACAGTTTTCTCCTGATCAAGAGGGTCAACAGCAATTTGATTATATCCAGAATAACCATCGAGAAAGCAGTAATATTCTTGTCCAGATAATCTTTCAAGCATTTGATCCATAAAAGGTAATGGAAAATGATATTTTCTTGTGGCTTGATTTAATTTTCTATAATCAATGTACATTCTCCAACTGGTGACAGTTCTTGTAGGAATTAGTTCATTTTTTTCATTAACAATTACTGTCATACCACCTTTTTTTAGAACAACTTGAACAGGACTTACCCATGTACTATCAGAAATAGGATAGATAATACCTGCTTTTAGCAATTTTAGAACCTCCTTTTTGGTTACTTCTTTCAAAGTTGGATTGAGGCGTCTTTGAGGTTGAGCAATAGGTTTGAAATTATCTTCCAACAAGATTTTGTGCATGCAGTATGATGGACTTATACCTTTCAAATCTTCAAGTGTCCACCCAATTGCTTTTTGATTCCTCTTTAATACTTCCACCAGTTTTTCTTCCTCTGTTTCACTCAACAGATTACTAATGATAACTGGTTTTAAATTACCTTCTTTAAAAAAGATGTATTTTAGATTGGAAGGTAACACTTTTAATTCAGGTTTCTGGATTTCTTCAGCAGGTGATTCTTGAATTTCTTCAATCTTTCTTGATTCAAAGGAAATTTCTTTCCCTTGATCAAATTCTTCAAGATATCTTTCAATCTGTTTTTCCTCTTCTTCATTCAAAAATTCAACAGAGTTAGTCAATAACTTATTTAATGGGTCAGAAATAACCATACCTTTTGATAAGGAAAGATAAGTTTCATCAAGGATGTCCACTTTGAAACAGTCTTGCTTTGAATTAGGATGTTTCATTGCCTTGAAGACATCAAAATTTACTTCCTCATCATGCACTCTTACTGCTAGCTTCCCATTGTCCACATCGATCAGTACTCGAGCAGTTTTCATGAATGGTCTTCCAAGAATTAGAGGAACATCAGCATCTTCTTCCATGTCTAAGATCACAAAATCCACAGGAAAGTAGAATTTGTCAACCTTTACAAGCACATCTTCTACAATCCCATAAGGTCTCTTGATGGATTTATCAGCTAATTGCAGAGTCATCCTTGTCTGCTGTGGATCAAGATCACCAATACGCTTCATCATACTTAGGGGCATTAGATTGATGCTAGCCCCTAAATCTAATAAAGCCTTACCGATATTTACTCCACCAATAGAGACAGGAATAGTGAATTTACCAGGATCTTTAGATTTTTCTGGCATCTTGTATTGTAAAATAGCACTGCAACTTGCTTCAAGTTCTACGATCTCTTCGTCATACTTCCTTTTCTTTGTAAGCAGTTCTTTCATAAACTTAGTATATGTAGGCATCTATTCTAATGCCTCAGAAAAAGGGATGTTTATGTGTAACTGCTTAAAGATTTCAAGGAATCTCTTGTATTCCTTCTCTTTATCTTTTCTTGATGGTGGATGAGGATAAGGTAAATCCTGGACAAGAGGTGTCTGTCCAGGATACTGATTTTTTTGATTTTTTTCAATTTTTTCTTTCTTTTCTTCACTTTCTTTTTCTTCTTCTTTTCCTTTTTCTTTTTCATTCTCTTCTTCTTTTTCTTTTTCATGATTTATACCTACAGTTTTACCACTTCTTGTAAAAATAGCCTTACATTGTTCTTTCGCTTTGAATTCTTTGATGTCGGCTACTTCTTTTACTAGCTGACTTAACTGTTGATCTGATGCTTTACGTGCAACATTAATTGTCTCCATGTATTGCATCAATTTTTGAATACTTTCTTCAGCTTTTGTCAATCTAGCATTATAATCTCCTTGATTGTTGAAGGGTCTAGCATTTTGTTTCCAACCATAGTTTTGGTTTTGCCTTTCCTGCAGGTAATTGTTAGAAAAAGAATTTACAAGAGGATTTAGAGAATTACCTGTAGGTAACCTTTGATGAATCAAGGAATTAGCTTGTTCTTGTTCATTTTTGTCAAGAACACAGTAACCACATGGTTGTTCGCCCATACAATACTCACATTGTTGTAATTAAGCAGGGAGTTGTTATGGTACATGGGTAACTTGAAGTTTTCCAAGTTGTTTACTCATTGCCTCAACTTGTTGCATCAACAATTTTTGTTGAATTAACACTGTATCATTTACTCCTTGTTCAAGTATACCTTGTCTATTACCTCTTTCTGGTTTAGCTTGATGGTCACTGATAGTCATTGATTCCAATATTTCTATGGCTTCTTCCACAGTCTTGTTCATTAAAGAACCACCTGCACAAGCATCTAACATCATCTTGAACTGAGGCAATAGACCATGGTAAACAATTCTTACCTTTTCGGCATCATTCAGGTTGTGGTTTGGACACTTTCTCAAAAGTGCCTTGAATCGTTCCCATGTCTCTCCTAGTGATTCATCATTATTTTGAGAAAAAGAATGTATGGCTGTCATTGCTTCAAAATATTTTGAAGGAGAATAAAATCTTTCCAAAAATTTTCTTTCAACATCGGACCAGTTTGCAAAACTACCCGGTGGACAAGATTTAAACCATTCTTTTGCTTTACCAATCAATGAAAAAGGAAAAAGTCTCATGTAAACAGACTCTTCTTGATTGGGTTCAAAACCAATTGTGCTGCATAACTCATAAAAAACAGTTAAATGTTCATATGGTTCTTCATGATTTAAACCAGCAAATTGGTTGTTTTGAATAATGTTTAAAGTGGCAGGTTTAATTTCCACTGGTAAAACTGGTCCTTGAAACATTCTCGAAACTCGGGGTGGACCATTAATAGCAGCAAACTGTCCCAATGTTCTCCTTTCAGCACCCATATTTGAATTTTCAAAAATTTTCAAAGTAGAAGAAGAATTAGTTTGTGTTTTAGATTTCAAAGACTTGATTTTCTTTACAAACTTTTCTATCTCAAGATCAAAATAAATTTTACCTACGGTAGATCGAGTTTGCATACACAAACTAGACAAAGAAAGTTAGTGTAATAATGATAAGAAATAAATAATAATAAAAAAATTAACTAAGGTAAAAAAAAAATATATTTACCACGGTAATTAAAATTTTACTATTTTACTGAAACAATTCAATCCCCGACGACGGCGCCAGAAAACTTGTTAACCCGGCGATAGCATCTCAACAGTTCTTTTCCACCACCGGGTTTGTTAATTGGCAAGCGCACCAATCGTTTGTAGTTTTCAAAATTTAGATATCGTTCCACTGGGATTGAAAGTCCAATAATAACAGTAATTTTCTATTTACTATGGTAAATGGGAAGGAAGTTATAAACAAAAGAATAATTTATATACAATTTATACAATATTCACAGGATAGCATGATTGAGTGGTTCATAAGATAAAAGAAAATAAAATCTATCTAAAAAAAACGAGTTGCAATCTAGAATAGGTAAGATACTTGAGATAAACACAGATAAACAAATTATGTTGGAAATTGGATCCCTAATCTAGAATAACAATGAGGAACTCAAGACATGCATATTTAATCATCAAGTTTCATGTCATTGCAGCTTAAAATCATTATAACCGATCCCTCGTGATATAAATTCTAAGAATTCACCGTAAAGTCCGATCCCTCGTGAGCTTTCTCAGTAAAAACTTGCATTAAGACCTGGCCTTATGGCAACAATGGTTAACAACCCCTATAGAATTGAGACACCAAGGGTATTCCAACTTTTTACTTTTGTCAAAACAAGTTTCAATACGGCATGAACAATCATTCTCCCGTTTGACATTCATACTAATAAAAAAAGTTTCAATACACATGAAAATCATTCTCCCGTTTGACGTTCATATTAATAAAAGGTTAAAATACTAACATGGACTTGAATCATAAACATGCAGAGGTCGAATTCACAACATTATACTCAATAGATTAGTTCACCAATTCCAACATAAACAAATTAGTTACACATGGTGAAAGTAGAAACAACACTTACAGATTTTGACATTACAAAGACGATGGGAACTTCACGATACAATGATCACAATACACCGAAACACACTCAAGTATCTAGAAAACTATTCTAGAACTACAACTCACAAAAGAAGTACTCAAAGTCGAGCACAAGAGAGAAAAGAAATGCTATGGAATGGGATGGGATGGGATGATTTGAATGGTGTTGGATGGCCCTATTTATAGGGCTGAGCAAGGGTGCTGACGCTATGCGTCCCTGTGACGCTACGCGTCACACCCCTGACTCAGCCTCCATTAAACACTTGATAATGGCCACTTCTGTAACATCCCAGTTTTGAAATTAAATACTGAATGAAGAATAAACCATTAAGACTTGATTCCAACTAGAAAATAACTGTTAATTGTATTTAACTAAGTAGATTTAAGCCACTAAAATATGAAAATGGTGATGGTCAGGGGATGGGGTGGAGTGCACGTGGCTGCTGCAGCACACACTCTCCCATCCCACTCTTCTCTTATTCATGCGCATGTACACACATATATATATATATAAAACGTGAGCCTTTGGTGATAAACGCACTTACCATTTCTTCAGACTCCCTCCTCCGTCACTTCATCCTCTACTTTCCTCTCTTCGTCTCCATCTTTCTTCTTCTTCCATCTTACTCTTCGCTCCTGGAGATCTTGATTCCAGTACTGAAGAACGGACCACACTTCATCCCAGAATCAGGCGCAGAATACGACAAAGCCAAGGAAGACCGGACGAACCAGGAGAAGGACATCGGACCCAACAACAAGAACGGAAAAGGTTTTTGAGGATTCTTCTAAAGGTAGGGGGCGCTTGCATGTCGAATGCATGGTCTAAGAACGGTACCGGATGAACGTATTGCTGAGTGTGGATGTGTGTGTGTGTGCATGTATTTATAATCATTAAAACTGATGCTGTGCATGTGTGCATGTATTCATAATTATTAAAACTGATGCATGATTTGAGATTCTGATAGTGATCTTCGTGGTGATGGTGTAGCCTGTTAGTGGATGATAATGATGGATGATATGCATGGATCTATTTTGTTGTCACTATGAAAAATATGTATGTGCGTGCTCTTAATTGGATTGCTCAATGTTGTTAGTCTGATGACCGATTGTAACATGCGCTGGTGTGATTGATTGAATGATTACGAGTAGTGTGGAAAATCTATTCTTGCTTAATGATTACGGAGAAGGTATTTGTGGCGCGATGATGTGTAATAATGAATGTGTTAGTTGCATAAGTGAGAGTGGGGTGACCCATAGAAGGTCAAGAACCCCAAGGGAAACGACTTCTAGTTACCAACCCTGGCTAGATCCCAATAGAGCTCGTGGTAGCCGTTGGAGCTAGAGAAGAGAGTCTCGAGACGCCGTGGGGAGGCCGGTGCCACCTGGTAAGAGCTACGGGACGAGGGGCCAGAAGAAAAGGGGACCGTAACTGAGAGTCTTTACCCGAGTCGGATCCGCAGGCATGCATATAGAAATAAGGCTGATTGTGATGGTGTATAAGTCTATGTATGTATATGTGTATGATTTTGAATGCATGAATATATATATTTGGATGTGGAATAAACTCTGTATATTATGTGTGTCATGAATGTTGTTTGAACTGTATGAACTTGGTTACTTGAGAAAGGTTGAATGATAGCAGGAGCGTGTACTGACGCTGATATCGAGTCTGTGAGTATCATTTTACATGTAAAAGCTCACCCCTGCAGTGGCCATTTTCAGTGAATGTCTCTCGTGAGGAGAATCAGAAGCAGAGCTGGAATGCTGGGCGGAGTGCTGATGCATTTGGAAGGTTTAATTAAGGCGTTGTTAGATTGAGCCCTGACTGGTCCATACCGGATGATAATGTTTTGGGGATGAATAGAACTTTATGGATAAGAAGAAGTCCGATTTTTGTGTTGTAAATATTAACATACACTCTTATGTATATATGGATGTATGGTTTTGTGTGTGTGATGCTATGTGCTGCCTTGTTTCATAATTGTGCTTTAATGGATACGCAGGGATGGTATGATCGAGCAGGTTATAGCCAAGTCTGAGTGAATCGAGAATTGTCTTAGGAAAATTCATGTCGGATACGTTGGGCGGAGTCGTACCCCGCCCGAAGTTTGGGAGCAATTCGCCCAGCGTGAGGATTCACACTGGAGTGATGTAGTTGTTAGAACGAGACCCCGGTGTTGACCCCCTGATCTGGGCGTGGTGGTTGAGTCCGCCCAGGCGTTGTCATAATTAGTTGAGTTGGGCGGAATAGGTTCAGACTCCTCCTTTCTCCACAACCTACTATCGCATATGTACCCTGTAACTTCTCGTTTTTCTGAGTGAAGTGCGAGTGTGAGGATTTACCTAGTGAACCCTTGTCCATACCCGATTGAGAAAATTACCTTGTAGTTGTGTTGAAGAGGCGTTGTGCAGATTTCGTTTAGGTGGTGTCATACCTCGCCCGAGTGACTAGGACAGTTTGCCCAAACGCGTAGAGCTATGCTGAAACAAGTACATATCAACTCGAGATTCTGCCTATGTACCTTCTTTCTCCGTTGTCGCATTATTCTGTCTCGCCGGGCGGTATTGAACATCGTCTGAGTAAGTGAATGTTGTAATGTAGTCCGCCCAAGATAAATATACCCCGCCTAGCCAAGTAGGATGATTCTAACTCCGACCTTCTACCGAATGCCATGCATGTGAATGTTTTAACATCTTTCCCTCATCTACTTCCTCCTATTGAGTGACCAGTGCTACTCGAAGGAAAGCTTCCTTGTGAAATCCCCTCTATCCGCTGCTGCATTACCATACTTCGCCTGGACGGTGTCAGACCCCGTCTAAGCGAATAAACGGTGTTGTGCAATCCGCCCTAGTGCTGGTGTGTTATGATAAACCCATTGAGCCGGCCCCAGTTTTAGCTTCTCTGTAGGTTGCTATATGCGCGTGAATGCTCCTCGTTTTTCCCCCTTGCCTGCTTCCTTCTATATCAAATGTTACGTGACCGATTTGTGAAAAATTTTCTCAGATTTTTGGAATTATTAGTTGCAAATAATAAGGTGTTACATTTTGGTATCAGAGCGGACCGAAAAGTCCAAGGCCAAAGTATGCTTACCAAGTGTAAGCGGTGGTGTGTGTGTCTTTTGATTGAATGGTTGAAATTGTTCTGATGCTAGTTGAACTTGATTGATGATTGACTTGAGGACAAGAGGTTGTTTTCCCCTGGTCCGATTGTGTATAACTTAGACGAATGACATAATGTGCTAAGCTATTAATTGTTAGACTGATAACCAGATCGGTAGTAAGTGGCTCCGTATACTTATCCTTAAATGTCAATTTCAGGATAAGGAATGGCGCATCGTCAAAGTATGGAGGCTATAGCCACAGCATTCCAACGCTTTGCTGATGTGTTTGAAAGGCAAGGCCAGACTCAACCTGAGGATGGCCATGTGCTGGACCGCTTCTTAAAAAGGAAGCCGAGTGAATTCTTAGGAGGACGGAATCCTGAGGCGGCGTTCAAGTGGACTCAGGAATTAGAGAGAATTTTTAGGGGTCTTCATTGTACCGAAGCCCAGAAGGTGGAGTGCGCAGTGTATATGCTGCGAGATGAAGTGGAGAATTGGTGGAAAATAGCCAGAAGCCGATTTCCTGAAGATGATAATCAACTGACGTGGAACGATTTCAAGGCCTGCTTCTTAGAGAAATACTTTCCCGACACGGTGAGGAGCCAGAAAGAGCTGGAGTTTATGGAGTTGAAACAGGGCTCCATGACTGTGGAAGAATACGTGACCAGATTTGAGGAATTGTGCCTGTTCTATCCGCCCTTCCAGCAGCCAGGAACGGAGAACTCCAAGTGTCTTAAGTTTGAGAACGGATTGAGATCGGATATCAAGAGGGCCTGCAGATACCATGAAATCCGGAGTTTCCCTGCCTTAGTGAACAAGTGTCGAATATTCGAAGAGGATGACAGGGCCCATTCGGGCCAGTGCAGCAGAGCTAACCAGCACCTGAGGCCTCAACAATCACGTTTCAAGAGGCCAGGGAACGTGAGGAGGAATGAACCCTTCACCAGATATCAGAATCATAATGACCAAGGGAGACAAATGAGTGGACAACCAAGATATGGCGGATGCTTTAAATGCGGCGGTGACCACTTTGCTAAGGATTGCAACGATACAAATGTTAAATGCTACCACTGCAGAGAGAAGGGACACGTTCGTCCTGACTGCCCCCAACTCCGCCAGGCAAACACCAATGTGCGTCAAGGAGGATTTCAAGATAGAACCCGAGTGAATGATAACCAACGACCTGGTGGCAGAGGCAACGGAACCAGAGGAAATATGATGCGTGCTCCGAACAGCCGAGAGAGGAATACCGGTCCGCCAGCAGCAGGAAGGATCTACACCATCAATGCAGAGGATGTTGCACCAGCAAACGATCTAGTACAATGTAAGTGCTCACTTGGAATGAATACGCTTAATGTTGTTTTCGATTCGGGAGCTACCCATTCTTTTATAGCTGATGAGTGCGTGGAACGGTTGAAGTTACCAACTGTGTCTATGAACCGGACTTTGGAAGTGGCCAGCCCTACTGGCCCTAGTGTGTTCACATCGTCAATATGTAAAAATGTAGCATTTGAGTTGTATGATCGGAGTTTCACCTTCGATCTGATTTGCATGCCTTTAAAGGGTCTTGATATTGTGCTTGGAATAGATTGGCTTTCAGCCAATAAGGTATTAGTAGATTGTAGAAACCGAGAGATAGTTTTCCCAAAACAACCCACTGAAGATGGCACGACACTAGGTATAACCCAACTATTTATGATGCTTTGTTTAACCAAAGATGAGAGTGAGACCCTAGTGAACGAAATTCCGGTTGTCTGCGAATTCCCAGAAGTGTTCCCAGAAGACGTCCCGAGTGTGCCTCCCAATAGAGAAGTTGAGTTCTCTATAGACTTGATCCCTGGAGCCGAGCCGGTCTCCAGTGCACCCTACAGAATGTCCTCAACTGAATTGGCAGAGTTGAAGAAACAAGTGGATGAGTTACTTGAGAAGCAGTTCATTAGACCAAGCGTGTCACCATGGGGCGCACCTGTGCTACTTGTTAAGAAGAAGGATGGCAGCATGAGACTTTGTATAGATTATCGACAGCTTAACAAACTCACAATCAAGAATCGATACCCACTGCCTAGAATTGATGATTTAATTGACCAGCTGCGTGGAGCCTCAGTCTTCTCGAAAATCGACTTACGATCGGGATATCACCAAATCCGAGTGAAGGACTCGGACATTCCTAAAACTGCCTTTAGGACTCGATATGGTCACTACGAGTATGTAGTGATGCCGTTCGGTGTGACAAACGCCCCTGCTATTTTCATGAATTACATGAACAGCATATTCCACTCCTTCTTAGATCGGTTTGTTGTTGTCTTCATCGATGATATTCTAGTTTATTCTAAGACCCCTGAGGAGCATGAAGGACATCTCAGAACGGTACTCCAAGTGTTGAAGGAGAAACAATTGTTTGCAAAGCTCTCGAAGTGCGAATTCTGGATGGATGAGATCCATTTCCTCGGGCATGTGATCTCCGAGCGAGGCGTCTCGGTGGATCCTGCGAAGATAGCCGCTGTAATAGCATGGGAGAAGCCCAGATCGGTCTCGGAAATAAGAAGTTTTATGGGCTTGGCAGGTTATTATAGGAGGTTCATCGAAGGTTTTTCTAAGTTGGCATTACCCCTGACTAAATTGACTCGGAAGAACGTTCCTTTTGTGTGGAGTCCGGAGTGTGAGAACAGCTTCCAAGAGCTGAAGAATAAGTTGACAACTGCTCCGGTGTTGGCATTACCTGAGTTATGAGAAAGCTTCGTGGTCTATTGTGACGCGTCCGGACTCGGATTAGGGTGTGTACTCATGCAGAAAGATCGAGTGATAGCATATGCCTCTCGACAATTGAGACCCCACGAGCAGCATTATCCGACCCATGACTTGGAGCTGGCAGCAGTAGTTTTTGCATTGAAAATCTGGAGGCATTACTTGTACGGATCCAAATTTGAAGTGTACAGCGATCACAAGAGCCTCAAATACCTATTCGACCAAAAGGAGCTGAATATGAGGCAGAGAAGATGGATTGAGTTTTTGAAGGACTACGATTTTGAGTTAAAATACCACCCAGGTAAGGCAAATGTCGTGGCCGACGCATTGAGTCGGAAGTCCCTCCACATAGCAGCCATGATGGCAGAAGAAGTTGAGTTGTTGGAGCGGTTCAGAGACATGAACTTGCATGTTAACACCCCTTCCTCTCAGAAGATGACAATCGGTACGTTGAAGATTGCCAATGAGTTCCTAAAATCCGTGTACGAGCAGCAACAGGCGGACTCTTACCTAGCTGAAATGAAGGAAATTCAAGCCAAAGGAAAGGATTTATCATTGGTAGAGGGGTCAGATGGGATCTTCCGGGTGAGAAACAGAATATACATACCAAGTGGAGGAAGATTGAGAAGAATGGTGCTTGATGAAGCCCACAAAAGCCTACTCAGCATTCACCCAGGGACCACGAAAATGTACCACGACTTGAGGAAACAGTTCTGGTGGCCCGGACTAAAGAAGGATGTGGCGGAGTACGTGGCCCGGTGTACCACTTGTCAGAAATCGAAGGTAGAGCACCAAAAACCGTACGGTGCAATGCAGCCTCTAGAAATCCCCGTGTGGAAATGGGACTCAATTGCGATGGATTTTATCATGGGATTACCCAAAAACCGAGCGGGCCATGATGCAATTTGGGTCATTGTTGACCGCTTGACGAAGAGTGCACACTTCTTACCTGTAAATATGAGGTACCCATTGCATAAGTTGGCTCGAATCTACATTCAAGAAGTTATCCGACTGCATGGCATACCTACTTCCATCGTATCAGATAGGGACCCTAGGTTTACGTCCAGGTTTTGGACCAGCATGCATCAAGAATTGGGGACGAAGCTTTGGCTTAGTTCTGCCTACCACCCCCAATCGGATGGACAATCCGAGCGAACAATTCAGAGTCTAGAAGACTTATTGAGAGCGTGTGTGTTAGAGTACGGTGGGGACTGGGAGCAGTACCTTCCCTTGATCGAGTTTACGTACAACAACAGCCATCATCACAGCATTGGCATGGCACCTTACGAGGCATTATATGGGCGTAGATGCCGAACCCCACTCTGCTGGTCGGAAGCGGGTGAAAGTCTACTATTGGGACCAGACATCGTGAAGCAAACCACAGAACAGATCCGAGTGATAAGGGAGAAGATGAAAGCATCACAAGACAGGCAGAAGAGCTACCATGACAAGCGCATCAAGCCATTGGAATTTTCAGTCGGAGATCGAGTGTTTCTGAGAACCTCTCCGAGTAAAGGAGTTGGACGAGCCTTAAAAAGTGGGAAGTTAAGCCCTCGCTACATCGGACCTTATGAGGTATTAGAACGGATTGGCCCCGTGGCATACCGCCTCACATTACCAACTCACTTGTCCCGATTACACAACGTATTCCACGTGTCTCAGTTAAGGAAGTATTTGCATGACCCCAGCCACACGATGCATGACGACGAGGTAGAGATCAAGGAAGACCTAACCACTGTAACTACGCCGATTGGAATCGTGGACCGATCGTTAAAACGCTTAAGAAACAAGAACGTAAGGCTGGTTAAGGTGGAGTGGCAGCAAGGCAAAACCACCTCCTACACGTGGGAACGCGAAGACGCCATGCGACAGCAGTACCCCGAATTGTTTACCTAGGTAAGTACCGACTGAATTTCGGGGACGAAATTCTTTTTCAGTGGGGGAGAACTGTAACATCCCAGTTTTGAAATTAAATGCTGAATGAAGAATAAACCATTAAGACTTGATTCCAACTAGAAAATAACTGTTAATTGTATTTAACTAAGTAGATTTAAGCCACTAAAATATGAAAATGGTGATGGTCAGGGGATGGGGTGGAGTGCACGTGGCTGCTGCAGCACACACTCTCCCATCCCACTCTTCTCTTATTCATGCGCATGTACACACATATATATATATAAAACGTGAGCCTTTGGTGATAAACGCACTTACCATTTCTTCAGACTCCCTCCTCCGTCACTTCATCCTCTACTTTCCTCTCTTCGTCTCCATCTTTCTTCTTCTTCCATCTTACTCTTCGCTCCTGGAGATCTTGATTCCAGTACTGAAGAACGGACCACACTTCATCCCAGAATCAGGCGCAGAATACGACAAAGCCAAGGAAGACCGGATGAACCAGGAGAAGGACATCGGACCCAACAACAAGAACGGAAAAGGTTTCTGAGGATTCTTCTAAAGGTAGGGGGCGCTTGCATGTCGAATGCATGGTCTAAGAACGGTACCGGATGAACGTATTGCTGAGTGTGGGTGTGTGTGTGTGCGTGTATTTATAATCATTAAAACTGATGCTGTGCATGTGTGCATGTATTCATAATTATTAAAACTGATGCATGATTTGAGATTCTGATAGTGATCTTCGTGGTGATGGTGTATCCTGTTAGTGGATGATAATGATGGATGATATGCATGGATCTATTTTGTTGTCACTATGAAAAATATGTATGTGCGTGCTCTTAATTGGATTGCTCAATGTTGTTAGTCTGATGACCGATTGTAACATGCGCTGGTGTGATTGATTGAATGATTACGAGTAGTGTGGAAAATCCATTCTTGCTTAATGATTACGGCGAAGGTATTTGTGGCGCGATGATGTGTAATAATGAATGTGTTAGTTGCATGAGTGAGAGTGGGGTGACCCATAGAAGGTCAAGAACCCCAAGGGAAACGACTTCCAGTTACCAACCCTGGCTAGATCCCAATAGAGCTCATGGTAGCCGTTGGAGCTAGAGAAGAGAGTCTCGAGACGCCGTGGGGAGGCCGGTGCCACCTGGTAAGAGCTGCGGGACGAGGGGCCAGAAGAAAAGGGGACCGTAACTGAGAGTCTTTACCCGAGTCGGATCCGCAGGCATGCATATAGAAATAAGGCTGATTGTGATGGTGTATAAGTCTATGTATGTATATGTGTATGATTTTGAATGCATGAATATATATATTTGGATGTGGAATAAACTCTGTATATTATGTGTGTCATGAATGTTGTTTGAACTGTATGAACTTGGTTACTTGAGAAAGGTTGAATGATAGCAGGAGCGTGTACTGACGCTGATATCGAGTCTGTGAGTATCATTTTACATGTAAAAGCTCACCCCTGCAGTGGCCATTTTCAGTGAATGTCTCTCGTGAGGAGAATCAGAAGCAGAGCTGGAATGCTGGGCGGAGTGCTGATGCATTTGGAAGGTTTAATTAAGGCGTTGTTAGATTGAGCCCTGACTGGTCCATACCGGATGATAATGTTTTGGGGATGAATAGAACTTTATGGATAAGAAGAAGTCCGATTTTTGTGTTGTAAATATTAACATACACTCTTATGTATATATGGATGTATGGTTTTGTGTGTGTGATGCTATGTGCTGCCTTGTTTCATAATTGTGCTTTAATGGATACGCAGGGACGGTATGATCGAGCAGGTTATAGCCAAGTCTGAGTGAATCGAGAATTGTCTTAGGAAAATTCATGTCGGATACGTTGGGCGGAGTCGTACCCCGCCCGAAGTTTGGGAGCAATTCGCCCAGCGTGAGGATTCGCACTGGAGTGATGTAGTTGTTAGAACGAGACCCCGGTATTGACCCCCTGATCTGGGCGTGGTGGTTGAGTCCGCCCAGGCGTTGTCATAATTAGTTGAGTTGGGCGGAATAGGTTCAGACTCCTCCTTTCTCCACAACCTACTATCGCATATGTACCCTGTAACTTCCCATTTTTCTGAGTGAAGTGTGAGTGTGAGGATTTACCTAGTGAACCCTTGTCCATACCCGATTGAGAAAATTACCTTGTAGTTGTGTTGAAGAGGCGTTGTGCAGATTTCGTTTAGGTGGTGTCATACCTCGCCCGAGTGACTAGGACAGTTCGCCCAAACGCGTAGAGCTATACTGAAACAAGTACATATCAAATCGAGATTCCGCCTATGTACCTTCTTTCTCCGTTGTCGTATTATTCTGTCTCGCCGGGCGGTATTGAACATCGTCTGAGTAAGTGAATGTTGTAATGTAGTCCGCCCAAGATAAATATACCCCGCCTAGCCAAGTAGGATGATTCTAACTCCGACCTTCTACCGAATGCCATGCATGTGAATGTTTTAACATCTTTCCCTCATCTACTTCCTATTATTGAGTGACCAGTGCTACTCGAAGGAAAGCTTCCTTGTGAAATCCCCTCTATCCGCTGCTGCATTACCATACTCCGCCTGGACGGTGTCAGACCCCGTCTAAGCGAATAAACGATGTTGTGCAATCCGCCCTAGTGCTGGTGTGTTACGATAAACCCATTGAGCCGGCCCCAGTTTTAGCTTCTCTGTAGGTTGCTATATGCGCGTGAATGCTCCTCGTTTTTCCCCCTTGCCTGCTTCCTTCTATATCAAATGTTACGTGACCGATTTGTGAAAAATTTTCTCAGATTTTTGGAATTATTAGTTGCAAATAATAAGGTGTTACAACTTCAAATTATTAAATTTGATCATGCTTGGCCATATGGACATGTCTCCACCGATTTTTGGCCTTTCATGGTGAGTGGGATAGCCCTTGTGGCTGAGTGGAGTGCCCATTATTGGGTCCAAGTGGAGTGGTTGGTCAAAGTGGAGGTGGAGACCACGCAGCACTGACGCTACGCGTGGCTGTGATGCATAGCGTCAGCATCAAAAATAGCTGTTGATGCTACGCGTGGGGTGAGGCTACGCGTCAGCTCCTCCAGTGTAATTTTCTCTTGATTTCTTAACTTTTTCATTACAAAACTAGAGAAAATTGATCAAGGGCAGATTATTTCCAACAACATCCATTTATTGAATTTAAATCCTAATTTTCTAACAAATTAAACTAATTTTTATAATTTTTATGAAATTTTTATTCAAGCTTTTATTGAAAATTTGAGGACTAACACCCACCCTAAATGCCATGGAGGCAATCATGTCTGATCTATATATGTTAACCAACAAATGGCCTGGTATTGCTATAACCTCAGTTTACAAATGGTGAAGGAAAAAGTCATTATAAAAAAGTAGACATCGAACAATGGAAGCCCTAGGGAAAGTTTTGTAAACCTTATAGACCTCGACCTGGAGAAGATTTAAAAATTGATCCCCTTAATCCTTCCAAGCCCATACTAAATAAGGAATCCAAAGCTGTAGTCATGGGGGATAGAGTCGAGAAGGTGGAAAATATTAATAACCAATTAACAGAAGACATGGAGAAGGGACTGGTAAAACTTCTTTAAGAATACAAGTATCTCTTTCCTTAACTGCAGTCAACATGCTAGGAACTGATCCCAACTTCTAATGTTATAAGTTGGTGATGTATCTAGAAACAAGATCGGTGGCCTAAAAGAAAAGATGATTAATGTAAGAAAAATAATAGGCGACATGTGAATAAACTAAGGCTCTCTTGAAAGCTAGATTCATCCATGAGATGCAGTTCTTAACTTGGGTGTCAAATGTAGTAATGGTCAAGAAGGCCAATGGTAAATGGTAGATATGCATAGACTACACTAACCTCAAGCAATGTTGTTCGAAGGACCCTTACCCTTAGCATAAATCAAATGGTTGATGACTCGTTAGCATATGAATTTCTCTCGTTCATGGATGCCTACTCTGATTCTAGGCAAATACCAATATGGGAGGAGGATGAGGAAAAGATTACTTTTGTCAATGACAAAACAATCATGTCTTTCAAATTAAAAAAATGTTGGCGCAACCTACCAACGGATGATAAATAAGGTATTTGAAGGGATGTATATTAGGCTTATTGAAGTTTAGATGAATGATATCATAGCCTAAACACCGGTAGAAAGGGACCATATCTATAACCTCAGGGTGATGTTAGAAAGCCTTCAAATGTATAACATGAAGCTAAACTTGCTTAATAAGGTATATTTGTAGTACCAACTGAAAGATTCTTGGGTTTCATGCTAACCCATAAAGGCATAGAGGTAAACCTGAATAAGTAAAAGGTTATACGAGAACTTCAAAGCCTAAAAACCATAAGAGAAATGCAGACATTGAATGAAAAAATAGTGGCCTTTTCCTGATTCATGCCCAAGATGGAACATCGATCTTTACCCTTGTATAAAATCTTAAAAAAGAGTAAGAAATATGAGTATGGAGAAGAATAGGAAAAGGTTTTCCAAAGCTTAAAGGAAGTGCTAGCCCAACCGTCGATATTGGCAAAGCCAGACCCTTGTAAGAAACTCTTCCTTTACTTGTCTATTTCAGATGAAGCCTTAGGAGTTGTCCTTGTCAAAGAAATGCTTAAGGGACAAAAGTAGGTATATTTTACTAGTAAAATCCTGCAAGGATCCAAACTTCGTTATCAAAAGATAGAAAAAGTCATTATGGGAGTCATTTAGGTGTCTTGACGCTTGTACCAATACTTCCATACATACCCAACTGTTATACGAACTGACCTTCAATTGAGGAAGGTGTTACATAAACAAGACCTAGTGGGGCGGATGATAAAATAGGCTATTGAATTATAAAAATTGGATATCACATATTGTAACACCCTTGGTTAACTAGGACAATCCCTTCCACTAGATTATCCTAGTCAACTGAGAGGTTACAAGCTTTTGAAAAATATGGGAGTTTTTTTATATAAGAAAAACTTGGTGGAATAGATACATCTCATATAAAACATAGTCATATACAACACATGGTCGCAACAGTAATTGTACATACCGAAAGAAAAAGGGGCACACAAGCTCCCATAAAAGAAAATAAAATTAACCTATCCTACTCATCCTCGGTCCAAGAAGAGTCTGGCTGATCCTTAATGTGAAGTCTAGAAAATATTAGCGTAAGGGTGAGTCTCCACTTCCATAACAATAGGAAAGTTATCATTACTAACGTCCCTCCCATATAATCCATGTAAACTTACAATAATGTTATTCTTATTTATAGAGGTTCCTAATTAGTTTATTCTAAGTTATCCTCCCTAACTCATCCTTAGCCATCGTCCCTGAATGTACAACTCTCTCATCTCCCCCTTACCACTAGTCAATTTACATACAAATACTAATCCAATCATAATAATCATAACCACACAGATAAGATAATGCAATGTATGAGTTCATTTCATTAATTTCGATCCTTTTCTTAGCCATCATTGTAACGCCCCGAAACGTTGATTAAAAATTTCGAATAAATTTTTCGCTTTTTCGAAAGATCATTTTAAAATTCATCAATTTAATTCAGAGTTTATGTAACAGTTGTTAACAGCGGAAAAATTATCATGCATACTAGTCGTGAATAATTAAATTCAAGAAAATACTTAAGTAGCGGAAACGATTTAGAAAATAATGGTACACGACATATTATACTTATTACAACTCATAAAATCAAGCTCAGGTAATAATTCAAATAGACATCCATCATGGCATCACTCTGCATTCTGCGTGTCATTCACTGTAAAAATTAATGTAAGAGTGAGACAGAATATAGAATAAATTTAGTGGGCTGTTAGGTGTGTTTGATTGTGGAAATAATGGAAGTTCAGATAAGAAATGAGCTGTAACATTTGTCCATTTCTGGCCGTCTACGTACTAGAGCAATTAGTGGGTTCAAATGCATTAAAAAAATGCCTAAAAGACAAAAGAAAGGTCAAAAGTTACTTTTGCACTTCAAAACCGACTGGACTACCACTTCCAAGTCCGGTTGAGGAGAACTTAGCAGTCCCTCAATTTCTTCTTTGGGCGGATTTCACCCGGTCTTGCACATCGGTCCAAAGTCATCCGATGTGGACATCTGTTCTAAGGAAAGCTGAGTTAACCTTCCTTGAAGTCAACCGGTGTTCATTAATGATAATCCGATCTGAACTAAATTCATCTGGTCTTACCTGAGCTGAAGTCAGCTGTCCCATAGCTCATTCAGTAAAACGTTGATCCAGTCTGCTTCACATAAGCTGTCCTCCCTACATCGGTCATCCGATGTGATGTGTCATTAGTTGGCATCCGATCTTCTTCTTTGAAGTCTTGACGTCGTCCTAACTTTGGTGATCAGAACGGATCAGAAGTGGTCTGAGTGGAGTTAAAAAGGTGTTCGTTGTTGGAGATTTTGGAAGAGGGCGGCATTGAGTATATGGGGCGGTGTAGGGTGTGAGGGCGGTGTTGATTATGAAGGGTGGTGTTGATACATCTTAGTGTATAAGTAATTCCTAAGAAATGCCCATGCTCAAAAAGACGTTCACGTTACTCCGCCAAGGCATTTGACCTCGTCAATGCTTATTACTCAGCCAAGGCACGAGACCCCGCCTAGGCTTATTACTTCGTCAAAACGTGTGACTCCGCCTAATCTTATTACTCCGCCAAGGCATGAGACCCCGTCTATGCTTATTACTCTGTTAAAACGTGTGACCCCGTTTAAGCTCATTACTCCGCCAAGGTACGTGACTCCGCCTAAGCTTTACTCCGTCAAGGTACGTGACTCCGCCTAAGCTTTACTCCGCCAAGGTACGTGACTCCGCCTAAGCTTTACTCCGTCAAGGTACGTGACTCCGCCTAAGTTTTACTCCGCCAATAAGGAACAGTTCAAATACCATCCAACTATTCAGTAAGCAACTAACAACTTCCAATAGCCAACAGTTCGGAAAATTACACCGTCCTGCAACCAACAAGACGTCACTCAGTCTTGTGGTCAATTAATAAGCTTTCCACTTGGCTTTGTAGGAAAGCCGTACCCTTTCCACTCATTATTATCTTCTTTTCTTGGACGGACTCAATTCCGGTCTTGAATATCGGTTCAAAGTTATCCGTCCTACAGCTCATTCGGTAAAGTGTTGATCCGGTGTGCAACATAAAAGACAATCCTATCCGCACCAGTTGTCCGGTGTGATGTGGCATTTATTGTCATCCGTTCTTCTCCTTTGGAACCTTGAGGTCGTCCTAGCCTTGGAGGTCAGAACGGATCAGAATGTTTCTTCCAATCTCACTCAATTTACTCCTCTACCTTCATTCTTTCACTCGGAATTTGGATCTTATCAAAATAGATCTATGTAATTTCTATAATTATACCCCAAAATGGAATTTTTGGAGTATTATAAACCATTCATAAAGTGTTTTTATTCATTAATAAACACTTACAAGCCTTCCATGCTTCATAAATTACAAAATAGAGCTATTATTAAAAGCAGGATGTTACAATTCTCCCACCCTAATAAAAATTTCGTCCTCGAAATTTCAAAGCTGAAATCTTTCCGTATCATCATTCGGAATACAATCCTATTACAATATACGTATTTATGCCATTAATATACCATCGTAAATATCCTCCTCCAATACTCTTTATCAAATCCTAGCTTGTCTAACTTCAATTTACATGCTCGTGTTAGGCTTCGGGAATTCCCTTCCCAAGTCCAAGATTCCTTAAATCTTACAAGAGCTAATCACACCCGTCAATAATAATACTATGGTCCTTAGTTTTTAAGATCATCACATGAATCATTCAACTATTACTATTTCAACTACTTCAAAGTGACTCTAGTATTTATTACCTTAATTCACTATCAATTGCTTGCAACCATTATTAACATCATCATAAACATCAACAATCTAAATTTAAGTCCTCTAATCACTCATATACTCATATACACTCTTCTCCTAATCCCCAATAATCAATACCAATGTTTTAATAATTCGATTCCTCATATATATCATCATCCTAGAGTATTAAAAGTCATCAGAATCATTAACTTAACCAAAATCCTCAACTTATTATACTCTTCATCAAAATTTAATAATCATTTCTAATAACTACTAATCTCCGTTATTAATAACACCTACACACACATTATCATGGGCTTCCACAAAATCACTCTTCATAACATTATCATTCATTTTTCTCAAATCCTAGAGTTAGGGTTTCACTAAAACTAAACAGTCACCCTTAACAGCCATTATCTTCCATCTCAAATCTTAAAATCTTCGTATACCATTTCACACTTATCCAGAGATACTTAAGACATATTCTTCCTTTGGGTTTCACATGAAAAATGATTTCTATTCTTAAACTCATTCATAAAGTATTCTTCTATCACCATAGAAACCAAAACCTAAAACCAAAAACAACAAAAGAGTATAAGAATTTCACCTTAAGCTCCAAGCTATCTCTAGCCTTAGTATGTCTAAGAAAATGAAGAGAGAATAAGGAGTTTCCAACATTTGGACTATCTTGGTCTCGTTATGACAGTCTATTAAAACTTGATTCACCGATAACCAATTCATTCCTAGAATTACTTCCATATTCTTCAAAGATAAACAGAATTGACAAGAAAGTTCCTACCTTCTGTGAGTTCAGAATAATCGTTACACATCTTAGTAATCCTAAGTTATGTACCGTTGGGAATGGAAATAATCAAGTCATATATTATAGGCTTTACGGGTAATTGAAAACGTCTAACTTACTTCTGTGTAGCACCCGAATTAGACAACACAGATAAAATAGTATCATTGATCTCACACTTACTTTGCATGAGGTCGCCTGCTTGGTCTGCCTCTGAGCTGCTAATGTCAAAGACTCTTCCTGTATGTGATCTTTCGTTTGTGGACTCCCTATATTGTCTTATATGTTGAACAGTACGAGCGTTTCCTTTACAAATTTCTTGATAACCCGAATCTCTTTGCTTATTCATAGTGTTGTTGATTTGCTGTTTCAGCGGACAATTTGGGCTGATGTGCCCCTTCTGATTGCATTGATAGCAAGTGATATTTTCTAAGCGTCTATTGCAATCACGTACATGGTGATTACCTTTGCACTTATGACATTTTATATTCACATGATTGTTACGTCTCTCAGAAGATGATGATGATCCTCCCTTGAAGCGTTTTGGATAAAACGATCCTCTCCTTTTGTAGGCAATTGACTGAGGTTTCAGTTGTCTGTTGATCTCTTCTCGTGCCAATCTGTCTTGGTGATTTTCTTCGAAAATTCTTAGTTGATTCTGCCTTTCTATAGCTTCAGCCAAACGGTTGATAGCAGCTGCCATAGCGTCGTTCTCGTTCCTTGTCATCCTATATTCATGGTTTGATTTATACTAATCCTATGGGAAAATATATCGTATGTATATATATATATATATATAATATTATAACGTAACTACAATTTATCAGATAAGCAATAAGTCATATAACGCACATTTATCATATCATCAAGTTAGTAATCAAACAAATCACTTTGCAGTTTATCAATCAGGCACAAGTCATATAGCACACATAGGACATATTCTCAAACAAATAATCAAACAATTCACATAGTATATCAAGAATCAAACCATATCATAGTAATTGGTCCTGAATTTTTGAAAATGCTCTGATACCAACATTGTAACGCCCCGAAACGTTGATTAAAAATTTCGAATAAATTTTTCGCTTTTTCGAAAGATCATTTTAAAATTCATCAATTTAATTCAGAGTTTATGTAACAGTTGTTAACAGCGGAAAAATTATCATGCATACTAGTCGTGAATAATTAAATTCAAGAAAATACTTAAGTAGCGGAAACGATTTAGAAAATAATAGTACACGACATATTATACTTATTACAACTCATAAAATCAAGCTCAGGTAATAATTCAAATAGACATCCATCATGGCATCACTCTGCATTCTGCGTGTCATTCACTGTAAAAATTAATGTAAGAGTGAGACAGAATATAGAATAAATATAAAATAGATAAAATTGCACAAACACAATCAACAACTCATAATGATATGATGAATATGCCAAACAAGTCCATTTAATAATTCTTCAATTAGTCAAATGATGTCATGCTGGATCCATTTGGTTTGGTGGGAATACTGCAGTAAAAGATCTCATAGAGACATCGGTAGGAATTAATACAGTCATGGATCCCTACAGCCCCATGACCAACACATCGGTAGGAATTTATACAGTCATGGATCCCTACAGCCCCATGACCAACACATCGGTAGGAATTTATACAGTCATGGATCCCTACAGCCCCATGACCAACACATCGGTAGGAATTTATACAGTCATGGATCCCTACAGCCCCATGACCAACACATCGAAATAGGGCTTAACTCATCATAGAGTAACCCCCCACCAGGGTAGGCAATCACGGAACCCCTAAATTCCATGATGCGTCCAATGCTTATGATGCATGAATGCCCTTAATTCTCTTTATCATTTAACATACCATGATATCTATATTTCCAAAACCTCTTGGATAATACAAGTCCTCAAGGGACACAATACACTTAATAATTCATAAAATCATGGATTTACTGTTTCAACCACACATGTCAATAACCACAAGGCATTCATGTACATATATATTAATTATGTCATTCATAATTATTCACTACCACAATATACAAATTGTATGATACTCAACAGCATTCATAATTATTCATAATCACTCAAGAATTCAATAATAAATTATTATTCATAGAGAAAACATCATTGTTATCCATAATAACCATCATAAGTAAATTTCAGCATTTCCAAACAGCGATATGCATTAGTAAAACAGTCATAATATGAGCAAATCAACTCCTTTTTAGGTGATTCCACTTTCTGTAGTTCAATAATACAATTATCTACAACTTTAATGAAGAACACAGTTTCAGATTCCAATCAGAAATACTACTTATTCTCAAAATACCATACTGCCTCAAGATAAGTTTTCCAAAATGTACACAGATGAGTATTTAAAACGTATCTGGAGTTACAAAAGTGATTTTGACATGAACCCAATTCTAAATTATTCTTAACACACATATCTACAATTTTCATGAAGACACCAACCCCTAATTCTCACCACAAACTTCCCAGTTTTAAAAACAAGATTCAGATTTCAAAATTTCAGAATTTCAGAATTTTCAGCTTGCACATACTTCAGTAATTTGAGCATAACTTGAGCTACAAAAATTATTTTGATGTGAGACCAGTTTCTAAAGATCCAAAACTTAAATATCTACAACTTTCATGAAGACCTCCAATGCTAATTATGCATGTATAATTCCCAGCACATCAAAATATACACAAAACATGGAACAATCTTTCACTCGGACAGGCAGTAGTATTTTGGCTATAACTTTTGCTATACATACTCAAATTAATCGGTTCAGGTCTCAAAATTTACATAACAAAAATATTTACAACTTTCATGAAGGCACTAATCGCTAATTCTTAACACAAAACTTCCAGTTTTAAAAATAAGATACGGATTTCAAGTTCACAGATTTACAGCTTATACATACTTCAGTATTATGAGCATATCTTGAGCTACAAAAATCATTTTAATGTGAAACCACTTTCTAAAGACCCACAACATATATATCTACAACTTTCATGAAGACATTCAAGGCTGATTACGCATGTATAATTCCCAGCATATCAAAATATACACAAAACATGGAACAAATCTTTCACTCAAACATGTAGTAGTAATTTGGCTATAACTTTTGCTATACATACTCAAATTAATTGAATCAGGTCTCATAATTTAGATAACATAAAGATCTACAATTTTCATGAAGAAATCAAAGGCAACTTCATACGTTTTCAGTTTCAAAATTGAGCCACAAGATGCGAAATTAAGACTGGAATCCTAGAACAGCATACAACTCTACCCATTTCATAGTTATTCACAACCCTCTCCCCTCTTACTTGGTTTGAAGACTTTTAGCTGACTGGAAAAGAGGTCCCCTGGCTGTCCTGGTTCAGATCGAAGGTGTGTTGATGGAGAAGAATAATTGGGAGTTTCAGAATCAGTGGTATGTTTAATAATGCAAAGGCAAGTGGGGAGACAAACTTTCCCGTGATTGCAATTTAGTGGGCTGTTAGGTGTGTTTGATTGTGGAAATAATGGAAGTTCAGATAAGAAATGAGCTGTAACATTTGTCCATTTCTGGCCGTCTACGTACTAGAGCAATTAGTGGGTTCAAATGCATTAAAAAAATGCCTAAAAGACAAAAGAAAGGTCAAAAGTTACTTCTGCACTTCAAAACCGACTGGACTACCACTTCCAAGTCCGGTTGAGGAGAACTTAGCAGTCCCTCAATTTCTTCTTTGGGCGGATTTCACCCGGTCTTGCACATCGGTCCAAAGTCATCCGATGTGGACATCCGTTCTAAGGAAAGCTGAGTTAACCTTCCTTGAAGTCAACCGGTGTTCATTAATGATAATCCGATCTGAACTAAATTCATCCGGTCTTACCTGAGCCGAAGTCAGCTGTCCCATAGCTCATTCAGTAAAACGTTGATCCAGTCTGCTTCACATAAGCTGTCCTCCCTACATCGGTCATCCGATGTGATGTGTCATTAGTTGGCATCCGATCTTCTTCTTTGAAGTCTTGACGTCGTCCTAACTTTGGTGATCAGAACAGATCAGAAGTGGTCTGAGTGGAGTTAAAAAGGTGTTCGTTGTTGGAGATTTTGGAAGAGGGCGGCATTGAGTATATGGGGCGGTGTAGGGTGTGAGGGCGGTGTTGATTATGAAGGGCGGTGTTGATACATCTTAGTGTATAAGTAATTCCTAAGAAATGCCCATGCTCAAAAAGACGTTCACGTTACTCCGCCAAGGCATTTGACCTCGTCAATGCTTATTACTCAGCCAAGGCACGAGACCCCGCCTAGGCTTATTACTCCATCAAAACGTGTGACTCCGCCTAATCTTATTACTCCGCCAAGGCATGAGACCCCGTCTATGCTTATTACTCTGTTAAAACGTGTGACCCCGTTTAAGCTCATTACTCCGCCAAGGTACGTGACTCCGCCTAAGCTTTACTCCGTCAAGGTACGTGACTCCGCCTAAGCTTTACTCCGCCAAGGTACGTGACTCCGCCTAAGCTTTACTCCGTCAAGGTACGTGACTCCACCTAAGTTTTACTCCGCCAATAAGGAACAGTTCAAATACCATCCAACTATTCAGTAAGCAACTAACAACTTCCAATAGCCAACAGTTCGGAAAATTACACCGTCCTGCAACCAACAAGACGTCACTCAGTCTTGTGGTCAATTAATAAGCTTTCCACTTGGCTTTGTAGGAAAGCCGTACCCTTTCCACTCATTATTATCTTCTTTTCTTGGACGGACTCAATTCCGGTCTTGAATATCGGTTCAAAGTTATCCGTCCTACAGCTCATTCGGTAAAGTGTTGATCCGGTGTGCAACATAAAAGACAATCCTATCCGCACCGGTTGTCCGGTGTGATGTGGCATTTATTGTCATCCGTTCTTCTCCTTTGGAACCTTGAGGTCGTCCTAGCCTTGGAGGTCAGAACGGATCAGAATGTTTCTTCCAATCTCACTTAATTTACTCCTCTACCTTCATTCTTTCACTCGGAATTTGGATCTTATCAAAATAGATCTATGTAATTTCTATAATTATACCCCAAAATGGAATTTTTGGAGTATTATAAACCATTCATAAAGTGTTTTTATTCATTAATAAACACTTACAATCCTTCCATGCTTCATAAATTACAAAATAGAGCTATTATTAAAAGCAGGATGTTACAATCATGATGTATGAGGGCCCATCTCTTATCATCATATCATATCAGAATCCGTCCTGCCCAGGCTACCCCTGGACACAATGTTTCCATACTAGAGCGATCGAAGCCCACTAAGTCCCCACATCACAACACATGGTATATATATGGACTCGTAGTCCTAATATCATGGATCCAACACATATCATTATATCATAATAGGACTTGGCTCTCCATGGTCCTAGTGATATTGGTCTGAGTCAAAGTGCACCAGGATTGCATGGTTTCGCCCGGTGTCGGGGCGCTACTACCGAGCCATTGGGGGTCCCCCCATTACACTTCTAAGATCCAACCTCAAGGTTCGAACCCCTATATCCTTTAGTGTACCCGTCGTTGTTGGCTCTAGTCCTCATTAAGTCATATGCACATGATGCATGTAACATATATTTTCTTCTATTAATTCATTAGTCATCGGTAGGGTCCTTTCAAAGACTCCATTTCATTCCTAACGTCAGTTTACTTTCGTAAAATCCTTGATTATGCATTTTTATTTATTCATTACTCTTTTCGTATAACATAGCTTAGCTGATAATTAAAAATGAAATGAATTTTGATCATCCATCAAAGCTTCAGGGTAATAGTGGCATCATAACGCCTATCATCACATCGGATCCGATCTCATTCTCATCATATCATTTTCACGAATCAATCACCTCAGGATCCCTACCGAGACACATCCCCATTCATTCTTTTCTTATCTATCTCAACACACTCATTTAATGCATCATGCAAGTTCTATTCATTCATCACGTAATTTACCCCATCTAAGGCACTTGTCATGTATTTCATCATATATATTCATTATATAACTTACACATATTTATCCGTGTACATAATCACATAACAATTGTTTATATACAACATTCATCATACAAGCATTACACAACAGTCATTATGATAAATGAATCATACATTCTAATACAGATATACTCATGGATGTGTCCTTATAAGCATTTAAGTTCGGTTTCTTACTTACATACATCATACTATTTATCTTGATTATCATTCTTAACTAATTAATCCTATTACTAATTGAGTCATTCATATATTATATTTTTCTTTATCTATAATTTATCTCTGGTTACTAAGCAATCTTGTATAACTACTAAGCTTATCGTTATAAGAATTTGGTTTACTGAAAATATATTTTAACCCATCAACTTTTAAATACTACTATATTATTATACTTATTCCCAAGAGTACTAGTTTAATTTATTTAAGGTGCCGATAACCTTTCATTGTCATTTACTTACTAACACTGATTAATTTATTCTTTAAATTGCTCATATACTATTTAAGTTAGTATTTATCCTTACTAGATTTTATTGATAAATTTTAATATAAATATTCCTCCTGTTCTACTAAATTCTTACCCTTAGTAACCTCCTTTTTTACTTATTAAACCTTATTATACTCATATTAACTACCATTACCTGTGACATTATCTCCTATTTCTCCTTAACTCTTAGTGTTTGAATTACTTATATTCTTCAATTTATAATTATTCTAGTTAGTCTATCATACCAAACCCCTCTTACAATTTTCCCAAAATATTATTTCATCTAACACTTCACTAAGACTTCCTAAAATTCATAAACTTTTCTTTTTTATCCTTTAGTATGAAATGTTATCTTTTGCTAACTCTATTTAATAATCGGTTAGAATATTTTTCTAAAGCTACTTTAAACTCTCGTTTTAATTTCTATTACTGTATTCTTAATTTATTCATTTACTTATAAGAAAATCCTTTTTTAATTTACTAATTACTTCCTCCATTAGTACCTTGAAATATACCTAATAGTCTAATCATTCATATCATGCACCTTTCTTTCTAAGTTACTTAAGGGTCATTATTTCTCTAAACTTGCTAAGTCATGTTGCTATTAATTTCATTTTTGTATCCTTTAGTATATAATTGTCATCTCTAAATCCTACCTAATGGTTTAAAATATATATCTAGTAAAATACTTTAATGATCCTTATTTCATTCATTACTAATACATTACCCAAAAACTTATTATTCCCCTAACACTATCACAATTTATTAAATCTCATTATTCCTCCTTTTTAATCTTTAGTGAGCAATGTTGTTTTGTTTTTTTTTAAAGAATACCTTAAAATTTCTATCTCATTTTAGTCTTAAAATGAGACTATTATCTTTAGCCAATTCTTTCTTAACTCATTTTTCTTAGGAAAACATTCTAAAGTATTTATTTCTTTATTAAATGTATAAGAGAATATTCAATACTCTAAAAAAATTTCTTTTTATTTTATAAAAACTCACTTTAGTAATTTTCTCAAAATATTTCTAGCGTTGTAGAATTTTAAAATGGAGCGTAATCGTACTTAAATCGGTAAAATGTCTTATTTTGCTTAGTTTTGGTCAATTTTTCTCGTAAAATTCTAGTTGATTAATTTAATTAAATTACGGGACTTACTAGATAAATAAATTACATAAACAATCAGAAATTTATAAATACTTTACAACAATATTGAATTCCTAAGCGTGCCCGCACTACGATCTAATTTGCGATACTTTGCGTAATAACATTTTCGATAAAGATTTAGCGAGACGTACTAAATTCGAGGCGTCCTTAACGAAAATCACTAGAGAGCATAAAAATATTAAAATAAAATTAAAATTCTTATCAGTAACAAAAATTGCGTAATTTCTAATCTAGCCGTTGGATCATCGTGAAACTTAAAGGGATTATCCCCAGGTACTAAGGAAAAAATATCAAGCAAATTTTAACAATGAAAAACGAAGTGAGACTCCCCTTACCTCAAGGTGATCTTACGGGTTTGGTGAAGAGAAAAGGACTGGACGCCGTAAAATTTACCGATCGTGGCTAAACTTACTTCGGTGGCTCTCGATCGCTCTTGGATCACCTAAAAACTAACATGCAAAATTTTATCAACGCACCATGAGTCACGACCAGCAAGAGGGACATTGGACAGTCATGCATTTGATCAAAGTCAAAGGAATTAATTATCGCAAGTTCACCGTTTGTTCGAAATCCTTTGTCGTTCATCACTGATTGTCACTGATCATTCAAGAAATAACTTATGCACTAACAAAAATAGAAAGGGGGTCATGACCTTGGCCTTTAGAATAGAGAAGAAACACCTTAAAATTACATGTATGGTGCTGATTTTTATCAGAGGAAGAAATCACTTATCATTTTACCGTTTGAAAGACGATGTCCATGGATCGAAGATAAGAGGAATGCAGCGACTTCTAGGGATAGTGGAAGTGTTCGTTGTGGCTGTTTTTTATGGTTATAAAGTAGCGGTGATGGCTGATTTTGGAGGGTCGTAGCCATGAGTGATGGAAAAAATTAGAAGAAAATTATGGGTTTCTAAGAGAATGGTGGTCTTAGAAGGTGAGGCCATGAGGTAAGGAGAAAGTAGTGGGTCTTGGGTGGCTAAAAGGGAAGAAAAGAGTGACTGTATTTGTGATGTGAGCTTGCTGGAGTTGAGAAGGAAACATGGTGCATTGTCATTAGAATAGAAGAGGGTTAGTGGAAGTGGTAGAAATTATATGCTTTAGTGAAAAGAATGTTAGAATTAAATGAAGAAAATATAGATTTAGAGCTGAGCCAGATTGGTGAAGGTGAAGGAAATGAAAATATGAATTGGAATTCTGAAGTTAAAGGGGTAATGTGAAAGATATACATGGAATGGTCATGATGGCATGATGGATAGCATATCATGACATGATATCATGTCATTACTTCACCTTGCTAGAGAAAGAGTTAACCATGAGTGGACACATAAGAGGGTAGTGGTGGGCAGTAGTGAGGTGTGGAGGGACAGGTGTCGCATGATGGCGATGCTAGAAAAATAATTTAGGGTGTCAAAAATCAGATACCCGACGGGTAACTAGTCCCATTTTCAGAGGTTGTTTAAAATAAATAGGCAATAATTTATGGGAGAGGCATTAGGAAAAACTTCCAACAAAAAAGTTGCAGGTCTTTGTTTTCCCTTTAAAATGAGGTATGATATATAAAAATCCATCATCAGACGAGGGTGATATGCCTAAAATACAAAAACTACTCCAGATTATGACGAAAATGAATTTGTGAACAAAATAAATTTTCTGAGAAAAATGGGCAAGGAATTAGCTTTCATGCCCTTCATAAAGTTTGTAGGTCTCTTTGATATAGAGCTATAGAAAAAATAACAGAGTCATTTCAATACCGTATGAAGAGATATGAATTTTTTCTAAAAGTATGCAGTGCTATCATGGGAATAGGATATATACACAAAGATTGTGAAAACTGTACCGATTGGGAAGGATTCAGCTTTCCAAGTCTGCATAGAAAATGTACAAAATTTTGTTACAGAGATTTAGAGGCTAGTATTGTGTGAATCTACGGTCGTACGAATAAATTATGAATTTTTGAAGGAACCATGCATAGGAAAATGACATAAAATAGCGGGTTTTCAGAGTACGAATGCTTAGTTCACAATTTTAGGGATGACATGGTGCAAAATAGAGTTCGAGGCTAGAAATAAGGATCCTAGATCTTTTTTAAAATGAAGAGATTGGGACAAAAATCATTTGATTCTAAGATTGTATAAGAAAGTTAGGCCAAAAATACTGAAGGTACTCAGTCTAGGTTTGAAGGTTCAATTTGAATTAATCGTTTCTTCGAGAAATAGGGTCAATAGTTTCTAACTCATCGAAATGAGTCACTAGGGAATAATCATGCTATTGTTGGATATCCTAAAATATATACCCTATCACTCGAGGGAGGCACCTGAGGCACTAGTCGGACCGAACCAGTTATCCTTGATTTACCGTGAAAGGGTTCTAACAAGACTAGTTTCCCTATTGGACTACTTGTGTTGGGTTGAATTGTCGAAAATTGGTTGTTGGTTGGGCCCCACAGTTCAATACTTGAGGAACCCGACATAATTTTATTATTTAAATATAAATATTAATAAGCAATTAAGAATATTATTGTAATTAATTATACACATATATATTTTTTAAAATTATTATTAATAATATTAATTAAGTATAAATTTTTTAAAATAAATAATAGTCAATTATTCTACAAAAATGTTATAAAGATCATTATTAATCATAATTATTAAATAAATAAATAAATACTAAACATTTAAAATTAAGCATACAAATTAAATACTTAAATATTTAATATAGTTTTAAAATAATTATTGATTGAAATTAGATATTAATCACTAAGATTAAGTATTATCTATTAAATATTATTAGTAAGAAATAATTATCAACTAATACAATTATAAATTAATTAGTACTCAATTAAACAAAATAATTGTTACTAACTTATTAAATATTATTTATTATTATCGTTCTCTCACCTCGATTCCTTTTTGACTATCAACTTATTTTCAAAATTTTCTTCTAATTCTTTGTGCTCTTCTTAGCTAGTTTTCTTACTGTTTATACTTTCTCAGTATTCCTATACCTCACAATTAATACCTCAATAAGCTTTCTATCTTTACTGTTTTCTCATACTCACTGCTCAGGGATCTAGTCGAAGCCGTAAGCTTTCAACTGAGAGCTCAATAGAGTATCTTCAAGAGTCCCGAGGGTCTGGTTTCCTATTCTAAAAAACAAGACTATTACACATATGAGCGTAGAGCGACTATCAAAGCCCAAGTATTGACTAACTTTATCGCTAAATTAACTGGTGAAAGCCCAGAACCACAACAAACCCATTGGATGATCTACATCAACGGGTCCTCTAATATCAAAGGGTGTGGAGTCGGCATAATAGTGGAAAGCAAGGACGATCTTCACATTGAAATTTCTTAAGGTTTGATTTCAAAATCTTTAATAATCAACCAAAATATGAAGCTTGCTTAGTTGGTTTATGAGCCGCTATAAATGTAAGAGGAAGAACGCCACTTTATAAAATGATTCTCAGCTGGTAATTTCACAAGTCTTTGGGGAATATCAGGCCAAGAAGCTTCTCTTGTAGCAATACCTAGCCAAGGTAGAGAAGCTTGAGAAACACTTTAACAAGTTAAGTTTAAACATGTTCCTCAAGAAAAAAATACTCGTGTCGATATTCTATCTCGACTCGATATCACGAAAAGAAAGAATCCATCACAAATGTTATACAAAGCATGTTCATTGTGCACAACATATCAACCTTCGTCTTGGTCAACGTACTTCAGGCAAAGGCCTTTAGTGATGAGTCCTGGCTAGACCCCATAGTGCGATACCTGGAAAATGGACAACTCCCTACTGATCCTATGGAAAATAAGGAATGACCTCCCAAACTACATAATAGTAGACAAGATATTTTTTTGTAGAGGATACTCAATCCCTTATTTGAAGTGCTTAAAAGAATCTGAGGTTGAAGAAGTCATGACTGATGTCTACAAAAGGACATGTGGGCACCATGCCGGTAACCACAATTTGGTGAGAAAAATCCTAAGAGTATGATATTGGTGGCCCATGATGAAAAAGGCATTATTAACTATGTCAAGAAATATGACCCATGCCAAACATTTATGAATTTGCATCATATCCTGGCAAAGGAATTGTTCACCATGACTATCCCCTGGCCTTTCGACTAATGGGGATGGACATCCTTGGTTTATTCTCAATGGCTTCAAGCGGGGCCAAATATCTCATTATGGGTGTGGATTATTTCACCAAGTGAATAGAAGTTGAGGTCGTTGTGCATATCACCTTGACAAGGACACAATGGTTATACAAAATATCACTACTAGATTCGGTGTCCCAGGGCATATTATAACTGATAATGGCACCCAATTCACTGATAAAAAATTTATGGAACTCCTCCAGGGCCTTAACATTCAACAAGTTTTTTCTTCAGTTGAGCACCCTCTGACCAACAAACAAGCTAAGGTTACAAACTGAGAAATCCTCAAAAGACTTAAGAAAAGACTAGGTGAGACAAAAGGTGAATGAGCCAACCAATTATGCCACGCATTATGGGCATACTGGACTACTCCATACTTTTCTACGAGAGAGTCAACATTTTGATTAACATATAGAGTAAAGGTTGTCATTCTTATAAAAGTTAGCCAAACATTGACTAGGGTTTACCAGTTCTCCCAACATGAAAATGAGGTTTAGTTACGAAACAAACTTGATGGACTTCATGGGTTATGCGAGACGACATTTATCCAGGACCAAGCCATTAAGGCCAGAAAGGCTTTATAAAAAAAGTCCAGCTTCGACACTTCAATGTTGGAGATCTAGTACTGCAACGAGTTACTGTTAAGAACAAGCTTACTCATCAGGAGAAGCTAGGCCCTGACTAGGATTGACCATATCGGGTCTCTAAGGTCACCCTAAGAGGAGGTTATTGGCTGGAAACTTTGCAAGGAGACACTATCAATAACAAATGGAATGTTATAAATCAAGTTTATTATAGTTGACCAGCATCACAAGCCGTGTACTCCTTTCCTACCTTAGGCTTTTTCCACTAGGTTTTTCCTAAGGAGGTTTTAATGAGGCACGTAGTCGGACCAGCTCAATGTATATTAGATAAATAAAAAAATTATTTATGCAACACTTGTTATTTTCTTACTGATATCAACTATCCCTGACGAATGGTGAGGTCAATCACCCATTATAAGAGTGATTAACCAGACCCCGATGAGTGGTAAACTAGTCCCAATGAGTGGAAGGGTTAATCACCCATTATAAGAATGATTGATCGGACCCCAATGAAAGGTAAACTAGCCCCAATGAGTGGCAAGGTCAATCACCCGCCATGAAAATGATTAATTAGACCTCAATTAGAGGCAAAATAGTCCTAACGGGTGGTGAAGCTATTCAGCTAATGCGAAAGTGATTAACTGGTCCTCGGTGAATAGCATCAAGGTCCTAAAGATTATTGTTGAAACCAAGTCTGGTTTGAAAAAGAAAATTTGGTAATAATCATTGACCAGACCCTAAGATTTGTTAATAACACACATCAAGCCATTTAAATTAAATGAAGTCTACCCACGTGTGTTCTAACTTGCTTAAATTAAGTGTTTCAGGAAACACATTCTAAGTACATAGGTTATAAAAGAAAAATGGAGTCTATCAGAACAAAATTTTTATTTTAGACTTTTCCCAAAAAGAGTCTAATTCAAAGACTTTCAGACTTTTGACCACCAATTAGACATCAGACTTTTGAAGCAACAAGATCATGCTACAAGAATGTTACTTCAAGTACTCTTCATGCTATATTCTAAACCCTTTTTGATGATGCTTCGAGTCAAGCTCCTATCAAGAATAACAATGTTTATCATTAAAGAAGTTAAGGGATAAAACAGTAAAGTAACCAAAGAAATATACGAAGAAACCAATGTAGCTGCCCTATGCATTTCAGAAAAGCTGATCACAGTCAGCTTTTGTGTCAGGAAGTTACGAAAAGTTAACAGCAATGTGCTATATGCGTTTATTAGAAGAAGAAAGCCAACAAATGATCTTTATGCCCTGAAGATCTCAAGGAACTCCTTTTTTGCATGCAAGCTTCAAAGTTCCTTCATACAAGTCCTTTTAGCATCTCATGATCTTCTCAAGGTATGGTGCTTATAAACAAACAAAACTTCTTCAAAGGATTTCCAACAACTATATCTCCTCACCAACTTATCAAACGGTCATCTTGAGTGGCCTATATATTTGAAGAGATTCAAGTTTGAAGATAGAACATAAGAGAGAACCTCTGTGATCTTTTGACATGGCCATCACCCAGGAAGAAGCCATGGACCCTACACAGTCTTTGGAGGTTGCCTTGGATGCTTTCAAGGGCCCTATGACTAGGTCAAGGGCCCAGAGAGCCAAGGAAGGTCTCCAAAAGCATTTAGCTTCTTCCATACATTCCTTGAGTGGGCCCAAGCCTAAGGAGGAGCTATTGAAGACCCTTCCCCTTTTCTCTTGCACTATAGAAGGGTAATGAGCTTGGTGTGGATGTTTGGGCCTCCTTTGGGCCTCTTCATTGGGCATCAAATATTTTGTGCATATTTTCCATTCCTTTATATTCTAGGTATATTAGGACTATATTTTAGGAATTAGTTTGGGATTTGCATAGCCATTAATTTTGGGCCACTTTTGGGCCTTGTATCTTGTTCCTTTTTGCATTTGGGCTAGTATTGGGCCAACTAGAGTAGGATTTAAGATTGGGCCTTAGGAGTTAATCCAAGGCCCATGGTTAGAGTGAAGTGGCCAAAATTTCCAAGGGACTATATAAGTTCCTCTCATTGTAATTAGCTCATAACTTGAATGATAAGAAATCTTAGAGTGAGAAACTCTCCTTTCTCTCTAGAAAGTAGAAGCTCTAAGCTCCTTTTTCTAGTCTTATGCTTTGGTCTTCTCCTAAAGGTGGTGACTCTCAACACCTTATCTCTCTAAGTCCTAGAGCGTGGCAGAACCATAATCACTTCCTCTCCTCTCCATTTCTAGACCAAAATCTCCTTAGATCTAGGTTTCCTTCTCCTTCTAACTTCCACCACAAGCTAGCTTCCATTACAAGATTCTTCTACCTTTCTCCCTAAGCTTCCAAACCGTGACCATTCCTCTCTATTTTCATCAAGCATTTTGGATCTAAGAAGGTTCAAGAAGAGAAGATCCTTCAACAAAAGCTAGGAATTGAAGAAATTCCTACAGCATGTGGTATCATGAGTCCTAACTCCTCTTGAATTTTATTCTTAGATCTGTTTTGGTGCTACTTTTATTTTGTAATTCTGATTCTATATCTGAATTCCTTGCTTTCTTTACATAAATTTTCATATATCATATGCCTAAAAACTCAAAATGCAAAAGTTATGGTTACTTGAGATCTAAGATCTAGACCTTTTGGCTTTGACTTTTCCAAACTTTCTTCACAAATATTGTTACTGCTCTCAACCAAAACATAACCTCAAAGTTTCATAAAGTTTGGAGAAAAAATTTTAAAAAGTCAAAAAGTTGACCTTAGATGCCTTCTACTTCAAGTAACATGCTTTGCCTTGTGTTTCTTTGATTTTCCTTTGCATATTGTGTCAATTTTTGTGTCATTTCATCATTTGCAACTGTAATTTCAGTTCTGGACCTGTTTAGAGCCGTGTCATATGCTTGCTTAGGTTAGGTCTTAATTGCTTGTTTAAGTGTTTCTTAGTTGCCTTAGGTTGTGCCTTTGGTTTGGAGCTTGTTTCTTATTGATTCTAGGAGTTGTTATGTTGATCTTTGCTTGAGTGTATGCTGGAATCTTAGGTACTTTAATTACCTTTGTTGAAGTACCTAACAAGCTCCATAGAGTCTTGTTGTTCCCCTCACTTTAAGGTGACAAGTTATGCCAGATTGTTGTAGGTTGTTAGATTTCATTTAGGTTGAGTTTTTTCTAGTTTTTTTTTATTTTTCCAGCGGCTGTCCACTAATCTTTGCATGCTGTTTGTGTCTTTATTTTAATGTCTTTTGTTGCATAAAACCATGCCTTCCATTGCCTATTTGATTTGGAAGATGATGCTTGCTTTACACTAGCTTTAGTTGCCATTTTTGCCTCTTTTTGTGCACTATTAGTACATGTGTTGTTGCTGCAGTAGGTGGCTGTAAAAAATAGAGAAAAACACATTTAAAAATAGAGGAAAAAAGTGAAAAAAAGTTATAAGTGCATTGGTCATTCATTCCATAATTGTTTAGGCCTTGTTCCTTACAAAAAGTGTGAACAAAAATGTTGAAAAATACTTGAATTAGACCAAAAAAAAAATAAAGTCCAGCACCTATAATTTCATTGTTGCAGTACCTTATTGTTGTCTATTAGTGCCTAATTGTACATTTATGTGAGGCAAAATCATTAGCAACATACTTCTAAAGTTTGTGCAAAGTTTTAAGCATTCTAGTGTTCTAGGTAACTTTTGTGTGCCTAACTTCTTTCTTGCATTTAATTTTAGTTTGTCTTTGTTGCACTCTTAGTTTATCATAATATTGTTCCTCTTGTGTGTGCCTTCTTTCTTTGAACATTTGTTGCTTGTCATACTCTCGTTTGTCTTATCTTAATCCCTTGGTTTAGCTTCCTAATTTGCCTTTGTTTGCTTGTCCTTTTTCTCTCTAGTTTTGTCCATTGAGTATTTCAATTCTTGGAACTCTTGAGATTAAGGTCTAGTGAGCTCACCATGAATTGGGTAGCATATTGAGGGCATTGAGATTTGACAAGAATATTTGATCTAGAGCAATCTATAAATATAGAGAGAAATGGACCTTGAGTGAAACACCTTGAGAGCTTAGAGTGTAAACAAAAATTCTTGTTGTTTTCCTATACTTTGTGCTAACCATTACTTTGAGTTTCCAAGTTTCTCTTTTGTAGCTTATTGGAGCATCTTGGTGGTCTTGAAGAGCCTTGGAAGACTTGTGTATTGGAAAGCAAAGTTTGTAATAAATTAGGACTTGTTTCTTTTGCATTGTATTTTGGGACTTTAAATTTCTTTCTTTGTTTAGTCCTTGTATTTGGACTTTAGAGACATTGGACTTTAAACTTTCTTTGACTTAGTTAATTAGGAGTAATTGCGCTTAGGACTTAGTTTATATTTTTGCTTTCGACGAGTGTAAGTGCGATTTGATATCCTAGGCCTAGTTTACATTTTTACGTTATCCGACTAGTTTGCTTTAATTGCTTTCTTGTTAGCATAAGTGCGCTCTTGCATGCTAGGTCTAGTTTAAATTCTTGCACCTCGACTAGTCTTGTCTAAAAGCTTTCTTCTATTTTTCCTCTTTGTGGCCAATTCAAATAAATTGAGTGAAACGACTAGTATCTCATCACTAGCATACTTGCATTATAACATGTCTTCATCTAGTGAGAGAGTTGGAGAGCAAACCCCCCCACACACGCATAAAATCTTAGAGCAACTTAATAACATGGCTACTAGGCTAGATAACATAGAATATGGGGAGGGTAGAGATAGAACCACTAGGCATCACAGACATAGAAATAGACACCACATGGATAGACAATATGATGACACTAGTAAGGTTGAACATAGGCACCATAGAAGACATAGTAGACACCATGAGGAGGGTGGCTTGAGAGAGGTCAAGCTAGAGGTCCCATCCTTCCATGGAAAAAGTGATGTGGAGGCCTATCTTGATTAGGAGATGAGAGTTGAGCAACTCTTCACCTCCTATGAAACTAAGAATGAGAAAAAAGTTAGGACTGCCACCCTTAGCTTTCAAAATTATGCATTAGTATGGTGGACCCAAATCTTAAAGGAAAGAAAAAGAGACCATCTCCCACCCATTGATGAATGGGAGGATTTGAAAGCCTTACTTAGGAAGAGGTATGTCCCCTCCTACTATAGGGGTGAACTATTAGCCAAGCTCAATAGGCTCACCCAAGGGTCCAAGAATATGGAGGATTACTATAAGGCTTTAGAGATGGCTATAATTAGGGCCAATGTTGAAGAGGATGAAGAAATCCTCATGCATAGGTTTTTACATGGCCTTAATCATAATATTAGGAAAAGAGTGGAACTTCTACCTCAAGTGGACATTGAGGAGCTTCTCCAGCAATGCACAAGAGTAGAAGCTCAACTCATAGAAGGAGCTTCCTACTACAATAGAGAATCCAAGCCTTTTAGGTCTAGGTAGAAGGGTAAAGTAGACTTCATCCCTAAAGAGGGTAGTTTGGGTAAGAAGGGTAAGGAGCATGAATTGGGCACTTCAACTCCTAAACTCAAAAGTGAGGTTCATAGGGATCATACTGTACAAGACCATTTAGGAACAACCCTTCTAGGAACAACAACTCTTCATCCTAACCCAACTCTTCAAGAAAAAGTTCAATCAAGTGTTTTAAATGCTTAGGAATGGGTCACATTGCCTCTCAATGCCCAACAAAAAAACTTATGATTTTAGAAGGCATTGATCACTATTTAACCTATGAGGAAGCATCTTCTTCACACTCAAGTGATAGCTCCAATAGTGATTTCTATGAGAGTGAACATGTTCTAGGAGATAACGGTGAACTTTTTATGATTAGAAGACTCCTAAGTAGTCATATAAGGGATGATGACACTACACAATGAGAGAACATCTTTTATACAAGATGTTACATTCAAGAAAAACTTTGTTCTCTCATTGTGGATAGTGGTAGTTGTGCTAATGTGGCTAGTCAAACGCTACTTCATAAACTTGGTTGTCCTCTAATAGATCACCCAAAACCTTACAAACTTCAATGGCTTAATGAAAAGGGTGAAATATTAGTGAACAAGCAAGTTTTTCTCTCTCTTGCTATAGTCACCTACCACGATCAAATATGGTGTGATGTGGTTCCTATGGAAGCCATTCATGTGCTCTTAGGTCGCCCTTGGCAATATGATAAAAAAGTCACCCATGAGGGGTTCACTAACACCCTCACCTTTGTACATAATAATAAAAAGTTTGTCTTACATCCCTTGTCTCCCAAACAAGTTTTGGAAGACAACTTCAAATGAAGTTTAAGAGGGATAGGGAGGTTGGGCCTTTCACCTCCCCTCCTAAACCTCAAAAATAAAAAAACAACAAAAAATAAGTCACTCAACAAGATAAGGGTAAAGGGATCCTCACCTATGAAGATCCCAAGAGGCACTCATCTTTCTTTGCCTCTAAGCATGATGTGAAGCAAGCCTTGCTTCTTCACAAACCTATCTACATGCTTTACCCTACACCTTCTTCCGCTAGCTCTCCTAGCCTTTTTAGTAGCTCTAACCCTTGCACTTCCCTATCCTTAGTGGGCTCTCCTTCTCCTAGGCCCAAGGGATTGTAAAATCTTCTTCTAGAATTTGAGGATGTCTTTCCTAAAGACCTTCCTCATGGGCTCCCACCTCTTAAGGGTATAGAACACCAAATAGATCTTATCCTCGGGGCTAGCTTGCCTAATAGACCTGCATATAGGTGTAACCCCAAGGAAAGTCTAGAAATAGAGAAACAAATTGGAGATCTACTTTCTAAAGGTTGGATTGGGAAGAGTCTTAGTCCATGCACTGTGTCAATTCTTTTAGTTCTAAAAAAAAGATGGTTCTTGGAGGTTATGCAATGATTATAGAGCAATCAACAACATCACCATCAAGTATAGGCACCCTATACCTAGACTTGATGATATGTTGGATGAACTTTGTGGCTCTACTATATTCTCCAAAATTGACCTTAAAAATGGCTATCACCAAATACGAATCAAGGAAGGTGATGAGTGGAAAGCTGCTTTTAAGACCAAGCTTGGTTTATATGAGTGGTTGGTTATGCCTTTTGGTTTGACCAATGCACCTAGTACCTTCATGCATCTCATGAATCATGTTTTGAGGGATTTCATTGCCCACTTTGTTGTTGTCTACTTTGATGACATCCTTGTTTATTCAAAGTCTATGGACTCTCACCTTACCCACCTTAGACATGTTTTACTTGCCTTAAGAGCAAACAAACTTTTTGCTAACCTTGAAAATGCTCTTTTGGTTTGGATCATATTGTCTTTTTAGGATTTGTAGTTAGCTCCAAAGGGGTCCAAGTTGACCAAGACAAAGTCAAAGCAATTAGTGCTTAGCCAACCCCTAAAAACATACATGATATTAGAAGCTTCCATGGCTTAGCTAGCTTCTATAGAAGGTTTGTGAGAGACTTTTCTACTTTGGCATCTCCCCTAAATGATTTCTTAAAAAGAATGTTCCTTTTCTTTGGGGGATAAAGCAAGAAAAGGCCTTTCAAGACCTCAAGCATAGACTCACACATGCTCCCATTCTTGCTCTACCAAATTTTTCAAAAACATTTAAGCTCGAATGTGATGCTTCTAATATTGGAATAGGTGCGGTTTTGCTTCAAGAGGGGCACCCTATTGCTTTCTTTAGTGAAAAGCTTAATGGGGCATGCCTTAATTACCCTACCTATGACAAAGAGTTCTTTGCTTTGATTAGGGCCTTACAAACTTGGGAACACTACTTAATTCCCAAAGAGTTTGTCATTCATAGTGACCATGAGTCACTCAAGTATATTCAAGGCCAACATAAGTTAAATAAAAGGTATGCCAAATGGGTTAAATATTTGGAACAATTCCCTTATGTTATCAAGCACCGTAGTGGTAAAGCTAATGTTGTAGCTGATGCCTCATCTAGAAGGCACACCCTCCTTTCTTCTTTGGGTGCCACTCTTCATGGTCTTGATGAAATAAAAGAATTGTATCCAAATGACCTTTACTTTGCTAATGCCTACAACACTTGTGGTTCCTTACTTGCATCTAGTGGATTCCATAAATTAGATGGCTTTCTCTTTAATACCAATAAGCTATGCATTCCTAGGGATCCATTAGAGACCTTTTACTTCATGAGAGCCATGAGGGAGGGCTCATAGGGCACTTTGGGAGGGATAAGACTTTAGCCACCCTTAGTGAACATTTCTATTGGCCCCATATGAAGCGTGACGTGTAAAGACTTTGCTCTAGGTGCTTTGCATGTAAAAAGGCCAAATCTAGGGTGTCTCCACATGGCCTTTACACTCCCTTGCCTATTCCTACTTCCCCTTGGGTAGATATTAGCATGGACTTTGTCCTTGGGTTGCCTAGGACCCAAAGGGGAATGGACTCTATCTTTGTGGTAGTTGATAGATTTAGTAAGATGGCTCACTTTATCTCTTGCCATAAGGTTGATGATGCAAGCCATATTGCTAAACTATTCTTTAAAGAGATAGTTTGCTTACATGGGATCCCTAGAACTATAGTTAGTGATAGGGATACTAAGTTCCTTAGCCATTTCTGGAGGACCCTTTGGGCCAGGCTAGGAACTAAACTTCTCTTTTCTACCATATGCCATCCACAAACTGATGGCTAAACTAAGGTTGTTAACAGGACTCTTTCTACTCTTCTGCGAGTCCTTGTTAAAAAGAATGTTAAGTCTTGGGATGAGTGTCTACCACATGTAGAGTTTGCTTATAATAGGGTAGTTCACTCCACCATCAAGCATAGTCCTTTTGAGATTATGTATGGTTTTAATCCCCTCACTCCTTTAGATCTTTTGTCTCTAGAGGTTTCAAATGACATCCTTCATATGGATGGTGAGGCAAAAGCATCTTTCATTTGAAAACTTCATGAGGAGGTTAAACACCATATACAAAAGAAAAACGATCACTATGCTCGATGTGTGAATAAAAAGAAAAAGAGGTTATTTTAGATATTGGGGATTGGGTTTGGCTTCACCTAAGGAAGGAACGCTTTCCTAACCTTAGGAAGTCCTAACTTAACCCTAGAGGTGATGGTCCTTTTCAGGTGATTAGGAGAATTAATAATAATGCTTATGTACTAGACCTCCCCGGTGAATATGGGGTCAGTGCTACATTTAATATTTCTAATCTTACCCTTTGTTTTGTAGATGAGCTGGATGAGGTTGCCTCGGATTTGAGGACAAATCCTTTTCAAGAGGGGGAGCATGACATGGCCATCACCCAGGAAGAAGCCATGGACCCTACACAGTCTTTGGAGGTTCCCTTGTATGCTTTCAAGAGCCCTATGACTAGGTCAAGGGCCAAGAGAGTCAAGGAAGGCCTCTAAAAGCATTTAGCTTTTTCCATACATTCCTTGAGTGGGCCCAAGCCCAAGGAGGAGCTATTGAAGACCCTTACCCTTTTCTCTTGCACTATAGAAGGGTAATGGGCTTGGTGTGGATGTTTGGGCCTCCTTTGGGCCTCTTCATTGGGCATTATATATTTTGTACATATTTTCCATTCCGTTATATTCTAGGAATATTAGGATTATATTTTAGGAATTAGTTTGGGCTTTGCCTAGCCATTAATGTTGGGCCATTTTTGGGCCTTGTATCTTGTTCCTTTTTGTATTTGGGCTTGTATTGGGCCAACTAGAGTAGGATTTAGGATTGGGCCTTAGGAGTTAATCCAAGGCCCATGGTTAGGGTGAAGTGGCCAAAATTTCCAAGGGACTATATAAGTTCCTCTCCTTGTAATTAGCTCATAACTTGAATGATAAGAAATCTTAGAGTGAGAAACTCTCCCTTCTCTCTAGAAAGCAGAAGCTCTAGGCTCCTTTCTCTAGTCTTATCCTTTGGTCTTCTCCCAAAGGTGGTGAGTCTCAACACCTTATCTCTCTAAGTCTTAGAGAGTGGCGGAACCACAATCCCTTCCTCTCTTCTCCATTTCCTCCATTTCTAGACCAAAATCTCCTTAGATCTGGGTTTCCTTCTCCGTTTAACTTCCACCACAAGCTAGCTTCCATTACAAGATTTTTCTACCTTCCTCCATAAGCTTCCAAACCATGACCATTCCTCTCTATTTTCATCAAGCATTTTGGATCTAAGAAGGTTCAAGAAGAGAAGATCCTTCAACAAAAGCTAGGAATTGAAGAAATTCCTACAACATCTTTAAGCAAAGCTCTTACAAAATTTTCTTGTTTTCTTAGATAAAGGCCTTCTTTGTTGTTCTGCCTTTAACAGATCTTGGTACTTTTGTCTACCTTACTTAGTGTATCAGCTCATTCTTTGTATCTTTTTATACATTAAGTTCTCTGAAACACCTTACATAATCTATCTTTTTAAATCTATTGTTGTGTAAAAGTCTGGTGTGTTGCCAGCCCTTTAGTTTCAGTGGGAAATAGTTTGTGGCCTAGAGAGGCTTTTGAAAGAATACTTAAGTTTAAGCCAGGAGTGGCTGAAGTCAAGAATACTTATAGAACAAGTATGGTGCTGAGATTTTACAATAGTGGAAATCCTTCAAGTTGTAAGGGACTGGACGTAGCTTCTGTGTTGGAAGTGAACCAATACGAATCTCTTGAGTTCATTCTTCTCTTTCCTTACTCTTAACAAGTTTGTTTCACAAGTCTGATTGCTTACGCTTTAAAATTTCAAATTCTGCAAAAGAGTCTAAGACTTATTGAACCTCTCCTTCTAAGTTTGACTCTGAACCATCAATTATTAACCATTTTACCTCGATGAATGTTAAGGATTGTTTCATCATGGACCCTAATGAAAGGTCACTACAGGTTATCAAATACATACATTTTTTAATGTCACGCTTAAGTTACTAATCGATGTAAACCATTTGTCCAATTACACTTATACACACTATTACATATCAATATGCAGTATTAAACAAAAATGGTATTTCATTTCTCCTTATAAAATCTATAGGACTATTGTCCAGAATTACAAAAGTAAATAAGAAGGGAAGTCATCAGCAAAAACAATATTAATTACTAAACTAGAGCCTATCCAGATACAAGGCATAACAAAAGGCAAAACCAAAAGCTTCAAGAAGTATGAGGAAAATGGTCACCCTAGTTACCATTTTGGTCTTCACTCTCTTCAGTCTAACTAGGGGACTCACATTGCTCCATAACTTTTCTTCATTTTTTGACAGAAGAAGAAGGCAAATTGGCACATCCATTGGCTCATACTCTTCCTCTATTAACTTTGATCACCAACTTACCCTAACAGAATTTGTTGCAAAATCCAATCTTGTTGAGGTTAAGAGAGAATCCATGACTCTGGTGTATCACTTGACGGGCTTTGTAGCTAAAGGACTCCACCACAACTTTACTAAATAAATGCATGTCAGTTTGGTAACTAGTGTCCTTGTCTTGGAGATCTTTCTGTAATCCTTTATTTTCCACCTCGAGGTTTGCATTCTTCTTGGTATTCTTCTTTTGTAGCCCTTCAATAGATTCAAGCAAGTAAAGATAATCCCCCCTGCTCTCCAGGTTAGAGGGATCACCATGGCCTTTGGGTCAACCCAAGCTATATTTTTTGGTTCCTTGGCTGGGGTAGCTTATCTTTTCCCCTTATCTTAACGCGTGTGTTACTTCCGCCCTCTTTCATTTGGGACCCCTCTATTTTATTCTGGGATCATTTTTTCTTCTTCGGGACAAAGTCACCCTCTAAAAGGAGCGATACCTTATTTGTTTTCTTTAGCTAGGCTAAGATCTGGTTTTCCTCCCTGAGGTTGGTGTTCACTACTTCCATAATTCCTTCGAGCCGATCTAAAGCACTTCCATCCATGCTCCCTGTAAACAAGAAACGTTAGATACCAATTAAACACAACATTCAAAGTTATACATCTATAAAAACATAATTAAATTACCCAACTGTGTCAAATATTTTGTCCCCCTTTCATAACGACCCAAGAGTTCCCGACATTTTAATACCCCTAGTCGCAAGATATCATGAAGAGCGTCGACCACCAACTGTGATCCTTCGCTTAGTTTATTATCGTCCTTCACATATGCCCAACTCTTCATTAGGAAATGGTAGGTCCAGCATGTGTAGAACTTTGGTGAACCATCTATATTCTTCCAAAAGATAACAGGTCCAACTTCACGCACACCTTAAAAAATGATTGTTCAAAAGAGATATTGGCGGTCTTCACTAATTCCATGTACGCCTCCAAGTTGACAATGTCACTTTGACATAGTAGGTTGATAAACCTCAAATCGTCGCCAGGATTCGTACGCCGCAACACCCATATATAGCGGAAAAACGTTTCTACTATTAGGGTGAATTTGAGATGCTTTACGAGCACTTCCAGCACAATTATTAATCCCACCCGCTAGGATACAACTAACTAGGGGCGATGTCCAAAAATTGTAATACCCTCATCTCAAAGTCGTTCAATGGAAATCACACTTCGACCTTTGTAAACGAAATTTTATAATATATAAATACTAGTCCCCAAGGGTATGGAAGATCCGGTCTTTTATAGAGGGGCTACTAGGATAAAATAATCCTTATATTTATTTAAGGTGCAGATCCTCCCAATGTCTAACTAAACCCTATCATGCACCTTAGCATATCAGCTTTAAAAGGCTAAAGTCTCCCGGTGTACCAAGAAATATGGATCCTTAGCCTTTCTAGCTAATCGATTAATTTGGTCCACAATCTTGGTCGTGTTCGCAAAGTTGGTTTCAATGTGGTGGATCTCTACCTTAAATTGATTGTCTTCAGCTGCCATCTTTTGTACATTGTGCTTTAAAAACAATATACACTTGTAGATGTATCACTAACATGATAACAAAATGTTGAGAACAAGTCTAGTTTGAAAAAGAAACTTATAATACTCCTTGACCAGACCCCAAGCTGTGTCATTATAACCAGACCCCAAGATTTTTTAATAACACGTCAATGCATGTAAATTAAATAAAGTCTGCTTATGTGTAATCTAACATGTTTATTTAAGCATTTCAGGAAATATATACTAAGTACAATGGTTATAAAAGAAAGAGGGAATCCATCAAATCAAAATTCTAATGCATCAAGAGTCTAATTTTAGACTTTACCCAAAAAGTTTGGTTCAAGAATTTTCAGTCATATGAACCAACAAAATAGGTCTTAGACTTTTAGGGCAACAAGAACATGCAGAATGTTACTTCAAAGTACAAATCATACAACATTCTAAAACCTTTTGAAGATGCTTTGGAAGTCAAGACCTTATCAAGAAAAATGTGCTTATCATTAAAAAGAATAAGAGACAAATCAGTAGAGCAACCAAAGTAGTTTTTGAAAAAATCAACATAACTACTCTGCATATTTCAGAAAAGCTAAATCAAGTCAGCTTGTGTGTCAGGAAGATTCAAAAGATTTACAACATTGCTCTCTATGTAATTTCTAGAGAAAAAAGCCAACAAATTAGCTTTATTTTCTGAAGATCTCAGGGAACACTATATTTATGCGAAGTGTTAAAGTTTCTTGCCACCAGACTTTTTAGCATCTCTTTAGTTCATTAAAAGTATAGTTCTCGCGATCAAGCAAAACTCCTCCAAAGGATTTCTAACGGTTATATCTCCACACTAGATCATCAAACGGTCATCTTGAGTGACTTATATATACTTGAAGAGACTCACTTTCAAAATGAAGAAGCCTATCAATAATACTCATTCCCTATGATCAGAGTTCTCTTAATCTCTTTTTACTTCACTTAGATAAAGGCCTTCTTTGTTGTTCTGATCCTAGCAGCCTTAGTCCTTTTTATCTTTCGTAACTTAGTGTATTTATTCATATTTGTACAATTCTTCATACACTAAGTTCTATGAAATACTATTGTACTCTATTTTCACAAATCAGTATAGTGTAAAAGTCTGGTGTGTTACCAGCCTTAGTTTCTGGGAAATAGTTATGGCTTGAAGAGACTTTTGAAAGAATACTTGGGTTTTTGAGCTAGGAGTGGCTTGTTGAAAGAATACTTGGGTTTATGTCAGGAGTGGATTGAGTCAAGAGTACTTGCGGCATAAGTCTAGTGTTGTTATTGCAAAGGAGATTTTACAATAGTGAAAATCTTTCAAGTTAGAAGGGATTGGACGTAGCTTTTGTGTTGGAAGTGAACTAGTATAAATTCTTAGTGTTCATTCTTCTTTTACCTTACTTTTATCAAGTCTAATAACCTGTTCTTTAAAGGTTCAAAATTCTATAGAAAAGAGTCTAAGACTTATTCAACTGCCACTTCTAAGTTTGACTCTGAACCATCAATTGGTATCAGAGCTTGTCCTTTGGGTTGATCACTCCCTCAAGTGAAAAGCAACAAGATCCATGGCAGCTTCTCAAGGTAATCAGTTGATTACAGAAGATTCATCTATCAACAGGCCATCAACCTTCTTTGGTAAAGACTACTCGGATTGGAAGAATAAAATGAAGATGTTCATAAAATCCACCAGTACAACCTATGGGCAGCCATCACAAATGGTGATATACAACCCCTGTTGATTAAGATGGAAAGCTTAAATCTAAAGATGAATAGAGTGCCTTTGAAATTAAAAAAAAATGGGATAAATGCCAAATCTAGATTCTTACTTACTTATTCTCTTAGCAAATCAGAGTACAATAAGGTATTTAGCTATAAATAAGCTAACGAAGTCTAGGACATTTTTTAACATAATTATGAAGGCACATCTAATATGAAAAAGATCCAAGAAGGTACTGTTGACCAAATAGTATGATACTTTCAACATGGAGGAACATGAAACTGTGGATCAGATGTTTGGAAGATTCCAAACCCTACTAAATGAGCTTAAGGCTCTTGGTAGAACACCTTCCACAAAAGATATTAATGTGAAGCTTCTTGGTGTGAAGTGTTCAATAATAGAGGAAGCCAAAGATCTAAGTACCTAAGTGCATGAATTGAAGTTGAAATAGAAGGAAGTCAGCAAGCCTTCCTCCTCCAAAAGCATTGGCTTGAAGTCTGATGAATTAGGTAAGAAGTTAAAGGCCCTGAAAGCTAAGGAACCTACAAGCTTAGAACCAGACTTTGATGAGTTAAGTGCTTATACAGATGAGGAGTTGGCCCTTGTGACTAACAGATTTCAGAGGTTGTTAAAGAAAAAGAAGTTCAGACCTGAGAAATCTCAAAAGAAGGACTATAAAGGTTAAAGTTAATTTAAGTTTAAAATTAACAAGTCTTCTTTAGAGTGTCTTAACTACAGGAAACCAAGACACATGAAAGCAGAATGTCCTCTATTGAATAAAGACAAGAATGACAGAGGAGAAATGAGGAGATTCCTTAAGAAACAAAAAGGGATGATCATATGGGATGATGAAGAATCATCCAGCTCTAAAGAGTCTGATGAAGAGACAAAATCTACACAGATTTGTCTCGTGGCAAATGAAGAACCAGGCTCTAAAGCCAGCTAAGTGACTCAAAATCAGACAAAATTATGATTTGTTGTTCAATGATTTTTCAAAGCTTTTGAAAAATTTCAAAAAGTTTAAAGTAAAACATGTTGACATGATTACTAATTTTGAAAATTAGATTTTAAACTTAAAAGAATGAGATTTTGATAAAGATATTCAAAAAGAAATGGAGGAGAATGAACAAATACACTTTGAAGAATTAAGAAAACTTAGACAAGAAAATCTTATTTTGAAAACCAATTTTGAAAATATTAAAGTTTGCTATAACTCTTAAGCTGATGAAATCATTAAACTACAAAAGCAAGTAAGTTCACTTACTTCAAACCTAAGCAAGTTTGTTAATGGCATTGAGAATCTGAATAAACTTTTGGGAAAATCTAATTATGAACATAATAGACCAGGTCGGGCATATTTAGAGAAAAATGATTTCAAGCAATCTTCATCTCATTCATTTATTTCAAAGAAACAGAAGCATGTCAAATGTAATTACTACATAAAAACATGGCCATGTAATAAAAGATTACAGGAAAAAAAGAAAAGAAATGAAAAAATTACTAACCATGTAGGACCTAAGAAGAATTGGGTACCAAAATCATTGATCATTCCAATTGCATGTGTGCTTATAGACAAGGACAAAGTCTTTACACTGATATCTGGATAGTGGATGCTCGTATCACATGATAAGAAGAACGTCTATATTCCTATACTTAGAGTAGTTTAAAGATGGAATATTCACCTTTGGAGGAAACCAGACTGGTAAATCATAGGGTCTAGTAGAGTGGGTAAAATTGCTTCACTAGTCATTGAAAATGTCTTTTTGGTTGAAGGTCTGAGACATAACCTGCTGAACATTAGTCAATTTTGTGAAAGTGGATATAAGGTTTCTTTTGACAAAGAAAAGTGTACTATCATCAACCATGATGGATCCATACTTTTCACTACAAACAGAAATCACAACCTATACAGGTTGACTTGAATGAACTGAATTATAAAAATGTAACATGTTTGTTTCCAAACTCTAAGAGAGATGGATCTAGCATAAAAAGCTTAGGCATGTGAGTTTAAAGCATATTTCAGAATTTCACAAAAAAGGCCTTGTTAGGGGACAGCCAAAAATTTCTTTTAACAGTTCCTTGCCTTATGAAGCATCCTAAAGAGGGAAATAACATAAAACCTTTTTTGAAAACAAATTGTTGTTTCCACTACCATACCTTTAGAACTGCTACATTTAGATCTATTTGGTCCATCTTAGGTGTAGAGTCTTGTAGGAAAGAAGTATGGATTCGTTATTATTGATTATTACAAAAGAATGACATGGGTATACTTTCTAGCATACAAAGATGAGTCTATAAAAGTATTTAAGATTTTCTATAATAAAATCTAAAATGAAAAAGGATTACGTATTAGTACAATAAGAAGTGATCATGGCAGAGAATTTAAAAATGAAATTTTTGAAAAATTTTGCAATGAGTCTGGCATAACTCATAGTTTTTCTTCTCCAAGCATACCCCAACAGAATGGTGTTGTGAAAAGGAAAAAACAGATCTCTTCAAGAAATGACCAAAACAATGCTTTGTAAAAACAATCTTCTAAAATACTTTTGGGCAGAGGGTGTGAGCACTTCTTATTATATTCAAAACAAAATCCTTATTAAACCAATACCGAATAAGACTCCTTATGAATTGTGGAAGGGAATGAGACCCAACATTTCATATCCTTAACACAGAGGACCATCTTGGAAAATTTAATTCTAAGTGTGACAAAGGAATACTCATGGGGTATTCAACCACATCAAAGTCTTACAAAGTTTTAATATAAGAACTTAGACCATTGAGTAATTAATGCATGTAAGATTTGATGATCTTCAAGAGTCTGATAGGAGACTAGTAGATCTAGACCTTGATGATGTAGGTGTGTAGTAATAGGAAGCTGAATAGGATTAGGAAAAATCAAACCCTGCTCAATCTAAGCCAACTGAAGATATAGACAAGGAATCTAAACAACATCAAATAGTGTCTGAACCAGAAAAGCCAAGAGACTAGAAGTTCCAGGCTTATTACCCTTCATACCTTATAATTAGAGATCAAGCTACAGGAGTTAGAACCAGATCCAGACTTTTTAACCAATCCACCATTACTCTGGTTTCAGAACTAGAACCAAAATCTGTTGCAGAAGCATTAACGCATACTGATTGGATCATTGCCATGCAAGAGGAACTAAACAAGTTTAAGAGAAATAAGGTCTGGAATCTTGTTCCAAGACCCAAAAACAAAAGCATCATCAGAACTAAGTGGATCTATAGAAACAAGCTTGATGAGGATGGAAAAGTTGTTAGAAATAAAACCAAACTTATAGCTCAAGGCTACAATCAGCAAGAAGGTATAAATTTCACTAAAGCTTTTGCTCCTATAGCCAAACATGAGGCTATAAGGATACTTCTTACATTTACTACCTTTAAAGGAATTACATTATATCATATGGATGTTAAGAGTGCTTTTCTGAAAGAGTTTATTGAAGAAGAAATTTATGTAAAACAACACCCTAGTTTTGTATCTTTCTCCAAGTCATGTTTTTAAACTTAGTCAAACACTGTATGGTTTGAAACAAGCCCTTAGAGCTTGGTATGATAGACTCAATACCTTTTTGATTTCGAAAAGTTTACTAGAGGAAAAGTATATACAACTTTGTTCAAAAAAAGCTTTCATAAGAACTTTATAATTATGCAAATTCATATGGATGATATTGTTTTTAGTGCTACTAATATCCAGCAGACCAAATATAATCTTTAGTGTTTGCCTGTGTACAAGATATCAGTCAGACCCTAAGCAGTCACACTTGTCTACAGTGAAGAAGATTCTGAGATATCTTGTTGGAACCACTAACCTTGGATTGTTCTACAAAGAACAAACTCTTTCTCTCTATCAGGATACTATGATGCAGATTTTGCTGGAGATAGAGTAGACAAAAAAGCATAAGTGGTGGATGTCACTTTCTTGGCAATAGTTTAATATCATGGGGGGCAAAAAGAAGAATTCAATTGCATTTTCAACAATAGAAGTTGAGTATATGGCTGCAGCAAGCTGTTGCACTCAACTTCTTTGGATAAAGTATCAACTTGAAGATTACTCAATCAAAGAAGAAGAGATTCCTGTGTTTTATGACAACACAAGTGCAATAAATCTCTCCAAGAATCCCATTCAGCATTCCAAAGGAAAACACATAAAGGTGAAATATCACTTCATCTGAGATTATGTACAAAAAGGGATTTTGGACATGAAGTTTGTGGACACAGACCATCAATGGGAAGACATTTTCACAAAGCCTTTGGCTGAGGCCATGTTTGCTTTCATTAAGTATAATTAAATTTAAGAAATATTACTTGAGTATATCTGTTCTGAATGTTGAAGTTACCTAAAAAGTCTGAATGCATGTATGAAAGGTCTGGGTCGAATATTACTTACTTGATTTGTCTGAACCCATAGTTGTATACTTCTATTTTATACAAAGAGGAAAAAGGTTAAAATCTTTTAGGATTCGTGTTAACTAAAAATGTTTAATGTTTTATTGTCTTTTACTTTAAAACATACTATGTGGAAATAGTTAATACCTTTTTATGTAACTGCCAGCTAAAACGTTTTTCTTTCTCCTCACTAGTGGAAAGTTGTTTCCTTTTTAAATATGTTCCTTTTCACTTCATTTCCCACCTTGTGAAAACTCTTCAAGCTTTTCTTTTTCCAAAAGTTATCATTCTCTAAACCTTTTCATTTCCTAAACCATAAACCCTTCATCTTTCTCTCTTTGAGTATCTGTCATGGCATCCAAACTTTCTGTTAAGGAAATTATGGAGTCTTCCATCTTCCATCCTGAAGAGCATAAACTTGATGGAAGAGATATCACTACTAAGTTAAAGGGAATTAGTTAGACACATTTTTGTGTAGACATGGATTCCTACTCCCTTCTCTAGTATTGAACTTCTGGAAGAGTATCTTAGTGGACAAGTCCAAGTTCATTATTTGGGGGAAACTTAAAGGAAAGAATATTGGAATCTCTAAGGATGTCATTGGATGAGTCTCTAAAAGACTCATTATATAATATTTATTTTATGACAATTTAAAGGAAATTTGTGTAAAAGAATTATATTTCTAATTATGGTATTCATAAAATAAAGTATTGGTTTTTATAAGTAAAAATAGAGAATTTTTGATAAATTAAGCATGTTTTATGTAGGAAATTACAATTGAAGCATAAAGGGGAAAATAATGAAGATTAAGTATGTTGTCAAAAACTATGCCTAGGACCAGCGTACTTACGCTCAACATCAAAGTTGGAGTATCAGTCATTTGCGCGTGGTTATGCTAGACCTATCGCTGGTATTCCCAGAAGCACCTGTTACACATATTTTTGCGCGTGGTTATGCTAAGACCCAGCGCTGGTACGCCCAAAAGTAGCTTTTTGGTAAAAATTGGACACAAAGGCTTAACATACTTACGCCCAATTAGCGTAGGCTTACGTTAGGAACATTTTGGACTAGAAAATGCTTATCCAATAGCCTAGCATGCCTACGCTCATTCCTAGCATACTTATGCCTATGTCATGCACAACTTGGTATTAAGTCTAGGAACTCAGCGTACTTACATTGGCACTTACACACACTCTTAACCCTCTTTTCCCCTTAATCAGGTCTTGGTCTAGATCCCACGCGTACCAAGGCCACTCTTACGCTTACTCTTATGCCCAATCACTGATATCCACTTAACTTAGTTATTTTCAAAACTTGTACATGTTGTAATTTAAGTAACTTAAGTTATTTATTTATTTATACCTCTTAATTAATTGCATTTTTTGTAATTATTTTAGTTTAGGATTTTAGTTAGTCTAGGAAACTATATATAGTTGTATTGTAATTAATGTTAGGAGGGATTAACACATAATATAATTCATTTTCAAATTTCCACCTTCTCTCTACATACTCCTTCTTTCTAGTTTCTCGCATTTTCACTTTTGCATTTTCATTTTTGTTTTCCTCCATGTGTGCTTAATTCCCTAGGATTGGGGTTGATTTTAGCTGCAATCAAGCTGACATTAAATTGATTGGAGCTGAGGATTCAACTGAAGTAGGTTCTGAACATTGGAATTGTTAGATTACACTTCTTGGTTGGAAAATCCAAGGCTCATTCAGAAGCAATCATTAGAGAGGAATCATGGTGAGAGCTTTATATTACACTTCCTAACCTAGTTACTTCATGCCTAAGGTGTTAGGTGAATAGCTAGGGTTCCCTTTAATTTCACAATTGGATTTAACATGAACTGATACCTAAGGAATTAGGATTATTTTGTGTTGAGTTAGTGATAATTACCTAAGGAATTAGGAGTTATTCATCTGTGAGATTGAACCATGCTTTAATTGAATCTGAAACTACTTTCATGAGAATTTAAGTGAAGTTGTATGCTGAGATTAATTCTACTTGTGACACTACTATATGAAAATTCACAAAAACAATATAGAATTCAGAAAACTTCAAGACTTTAATGGCTTTGTTATAAGGTTCAACTAAAGACTCCTCAAGATTGTGGTACTTAACACAATCCCTGTGGGAACGATACAAATATATTACTTTTTAGCGATTGGTGTGCTTGCCAAGAGTTTCATCATCCGATGAGAATGCATCAAGTTAATGGCGCTGTTGCTAGGGATTGATTATTATTATCAACAAGCCTTGGGGAGTTGCTAGAGTGAACCATTTTTTTAGTTTCTATAATTTATATTAGTTGTTAGTGAATTTTGTTATTGGAGTAGGGATTTCGTTAATTGCTGTTTAATTGTTAGTTATTACTATTGTTTTGATTTCTTTCATTGTTGTTAGTTTTTTTAAATTATTGTTAGTTGTTAGCACTAACCGTTATAGTAGTTTTGTTTGTTGTTAGTTGTTGCACTTATGTGTTTGTTTTGCTTTGGAAAAAGAAAAGTTACAATTGATGGATCTTCGGGATACCTTAGCAGAGTTTCTTCAATATTCATAAACATTATGCATGAACCATATGGAAGAGATACAACCAATTGAGGAAGAGCCATCTGAATTAGAAAAAATATTGACTCAATTCATAGAGTTCACTCAAATCGGCCTTAGGAATTTTGATAAATCAATAAAAAATATTCAAAATCAAGTGCATTTAATTGTAAAACAATTGGCCAAAGAGGAAAGTAACATTGGTTGTACAAATAATGGACCATTATGAAGACCCATGGGATGATGATGCTGGTCCTAGTGAAGAAACTAAGTTTGGGGAAGAAGAAGACCAGCTGGAAAGCATTTATGATGAAAAGGACAATGAAATTCCTGAACCTGAACTCGAGGTTGATGTTGAGATGTATGAAACAGAAGAAGAAAAAGAAAATGAGGAAGTTTAGGGTTGTTTATTGGAAGAAGAGTCAATTGAAGAATAAGATGAGGAAAGAGATATCGATCATACTTCTGAGCTGGATGATAGTATATCTAGTGAGGCATTCTTTGATGATTGGAATGAAGAAGATTGGTCTGATGAAGAATAGAATAATCTATCATTAGATGATTGCATTGATGAGAAAATGTTAAAGAAAGTAAAGCTAAAGAAATGATAGAAGAAGCCATTAAAGAGGTTGAGACTCATTCATATATTACTGCCAAATAAGAAGTGATAGAGGCAGTAGAGGTCTCAATTGAAACAGAAACCATAACTTGGCAAACCAAATCTGATTTTGAAGTTTTAATAATGCCAATAGGTTTATGCACAAGAAGGAGTAAATTCTGACTTTGATAACACAAAAGAAGAAGAAATTCAGCAATGTTATGAGGAACGATTGCTAGTGGTGACTACTGTAGCTATGGAAACCATAAGAAAATGGGAATCATCAAATCAAGAAGAACATTGCTTGTGGCACAAAAAGATGAAGACTAACACAAAACAGAAAAAGAAAAATAGTAAAGAAAAGAACAAGAAGAAAAAACAGAAAGAATTTGTAGAGAAAAAGAAAAGGAAAGTCATGTGGAGCTTGAGCCTCAAACACAACAATGAAAAAGTTGGAGCAAAAAGACTAAGAGTCTATGGTCACAGGCAATGGGATCCAGGTGGATGAATCCATGTAGCTATGATAAGTCTTGAAAAAACTTAATTATTTCACCTTTTATTTAACATAATTCATTAATTATTGTTTAGTTTTGACTTTATTATTTAATAATTTGTTAATAATTCATGTTTTAGTTATTTATTTCAAAAGTGTTTTATTTATGTAAGAATATGGTTAAAAACATTAATTAGTTAAGAGTTTATGATTATTTGTAATTTCATTAAGCAGCCAGCATACAAAGGCTAGGCAATTAGTTGTTTATTGGTGCAGGAACAGGTTGCGCTCAGGCTAAGAAGGAAAATCCGAGTGAAATTCCAAAAATTTGAGTGAAACTCCAAAAGTCCGACTGGGAAATGCTTCAAGACACCGATCGCAACAGGGAACTGATTATTGAATAAAGAACCCGAGCGAGACTTTAAAAGCACCGATTGAAAAAAAAAGAAGAACCCGAACGTCAACTTCAGAATGCTGATTGAATAATCCACTCGCTCAAGCGAGAGTCAAATTCGCTCAAGCGAGAGTCAAATTCGTTCAAGCGAGCAAGTTCGCTCAAGCGTGACTCCAAAACATCACCCCTCGCCCAAGCTTCTCCATAACGCTTAAAGCGAGAAAGCAATACTGCAGTACATATTTCGAGCTCGCCCAAGCGAGAACCCAGTTCGCTCAAGCGTGAAGGCTGTTATTTAAAACACTGATTGTTCCCTCCAGAAGACACTCGACACCAGTGCTGTTTCCTGCTGCCTTCTCTCCTACTTTTGCACCTTATTAATTTAAGAGCTGAGCTGTAATTAGTTAGTTATTCCGTAATTATGTAATTAGTTAGTTAGTTTAATTATTAACTCAGTTTTCCTAGTGATTAGTTAAGTTAGTTAGTTAGTTAGATGTCTATATATATGCTCTGTAACAACACACAGACAGAACCAGAAAATAGAGTACATAGAATACAATTCATTTTCCATTTCCAACATCTTTCTAATTCCTTTCGCTCTCTAAACTCTCTCATCTGTGTCTTTCCAATTTCCTTCAATAGAACCAATGTCGATGGATTTCTAAATTCCTAAGGTTGGGATTGCAAAGGTTAGCAATGGAATCTTGAAGCTGTGAGTGAGGAAATCAACTTCTAGATCCTGAGGCGAACAAGCTGAGGAGTGGATCTGTTTTGCTGGATTGACAAATCCAGATCTGATGAAGAACTTCGCCAGTGAGGAATCATGGTTGAAGCTTAGGTAACTTCCAGCTTTCTAACTAGTTCAGGCCTAATCAATTTAGGTGAATAGTTAGAGTTCAACCTCCAATTTCGCATTAGATTCTTAGGTTAATTGAGCACTTAAGGAATTAAGGTCCAATGCTTAAGGATTAGTGTTTTTCACCTAAGGAATTAGGGAATAACCACAAGCAGATTATCCTCTGGATTATGAAGTTTGATTATACTTTAATTGCATGTTTCTTGATGAATTTGTGAACCGAAGCAATCCTGACCTATTTTCTATTAATCACCTTTCACATTTCATCTTAACACTGTTTCTGGAAATACAAAAACAACTAGAAAACATTAAAATAACAAAAACCGAATGAACTTTCTGTGCCTTGTGTTAGTTCAGCTTGTAATAGTCTGAGATTGAGGTACTTACCACAATCCCTGTGGGACGATCAAATATAATACAATTTTAACGACTGGTGCGCTTGCCAAAGAATAAATCCTCTGAGAATTACATATCAAAATCATGACTCGGAAATTTAGCATCAAGTTAATGGCGCCGTTGTCGGGGATTGTTGAGTAATATCAACAATCCTTGGACCGGTACTAGACTGAACCGTTTACTTTTGTTTGCATCTAGTACGTAGTTTGATTTTTGTTTTTAGTAGTAGTAGTTGTTTGTTTTCGTGTAGCTATAGTCGTAGCTGTGAATTGTTCTTTTGTTTAACATTTGTTGTATGCAGTCAAGGAACAGAGGAGAACCTTTCTTCTTTGATCCTGATATCGATTTGTTAGAACATAAACTGAGAAAAGAGAAAAAGCAAAAAGAACAAAAAGAAATGGAACAGAGGAGAGTTACACTAGGTGACTACTCCCGGCCGACTGAAGAAGGATCGCAATCTAGCATCCTTAGGCCACCGATTTCAGCAAATAATTTTGAACTTAAACCAGCTTTATTGCAGTTAGTAAGAAATGAACAATTCGGAGGAAGTGAGGTTGAGGATCCAAATTTGCATCTAGCAACCTTCCTCCAAATTTGTGATACAGTAAAAATGAACGGAGTCCCTGAAGAGGCAATTCGACTGAGATTGTTTCCATTTTCTCTAAGGGACCGGGCTAAAGCCTGGTTGTAGAGTCAACCGAGAGGCAGTATTTCCACTTGGGAGGACTTGCAAAGAAAATTTTTGATTAAGTACTTTCCTCCTTCTAAATATGCGAAGTTGCGCAATGATATCACGTGTTTCCAACAAAGAGAAGGTGAATCTTTGATGGAAGCATGGGATCGGTATAAGGAGAGTTTGAGGAAATGTCCTCATCATCAGATCACCGATGTGCAATAGGTTACTATATTTTATAATGGTGTCAGGCCAGCTACCAGGGTCCTGATTGATGCCTCGGCTGGAGGCTCATTAACAACTAAAATGGTAGAAGAAGCCATAGAGCTGATTGACGTTATGGCTTCTAATGAATGTCTGATTAGTGAGAGGAGCAAAGTCCCTAAGAGAGGGATATTAGAACTAGAAGCACAAGATGCTTATCTGGCTCAGAGTAAGCTGATGACTAAGGCTTTGGAGAAACTAAGCATACAGATTTTAGAACTCCAAAAGCCGAGTCAAGTTTCTATGATAAGTTGTGACTTTTGTGGTGGAGACCATGAAAATGGAATGTGTGATCCAAATGTGCCTTCCGAGCAAGTGAACTATATGGGGCAGCAACAATATCAAAGGAATTATCCTTCTAATTCCTTTAATCCTAATTACAGGAATCACCCCAATTTTTCCTGGCAGAAAGGTCCACATTTGAATCAGAACATCCCACAAAATCAACCCACAAATAGACCACAACAACCTTCTCACCCTCCTGTTAAAGAAAAGTCAGAACTTGAGAATGTACTTTCTCAGTTCATCCAGGCCACTCAGGCCAGTTTTAAAAATCAGGAAGCGTCCATAAGAAATCTAGAAAATCAAGTCGGACAACTTTCTAAGAAATTAGCTGAGAGGCAAGCAGGCAATTTCCCTGGAGATACCGAGGTAAATCCAAGGGAACATTGCAAAGCTATAACCACTAGGAGTGGAAAAATTCTTTCTCCACCTCCGAGTTAGGAAATAAACTCAGAAAAAGATAAAGAAAAAGAAATAGTGCAAGAAACTGAGCAGGTTAATAATGAAGCTGAAAATGAAAATGAAACAGAAAAAGAAAAAGAAAATAAAGTCCACCAAAAGAAAAAGAAAAAGGTTGATCTGATTCTGGAGGAAGCTTCTAAGCTGACTCCTGAAAAACTGAGGAATGCTCCATTTCCACACAGGTTTAAAAACCAAATAGAAGAGCAAAAGTTTGCTAGGTTCTTAGATGTATTTAAGAAACTTCACATAAATATCCCTTTTGCCGAGGCATTGCAGGAGATGCCTTCCTATGCAAAATTTTTGAAAGAGCTGTTGTCTAAGAAAAGGAAGCTTAAGGGGGATGAAATGATTGCTCTCACTCAAGAGTGCAGTGCAATCATCCAAAAGAAACTTCCTCAAAAGCTAGAAGATCCTAGATCTTTTACAATACCATGTGCAATTGGGGATATTCATGTAGGAAGTGCTCTTTGTGACCTAGGAGCTAGTATAAATCTGATGCCTTTATCTTTGATGAAAAAATTGGGAATTAATGACCTACAACCGACTCGCATGTCTTTGCAGTTGGCTGACAGGTCCATTAAATATCCACAGGGGATGCTGGAAGACCTGCTAGTTAAGGTAGACAAATTTATCTTCCCAGCAGATTTTATAGTGTTGGATATGGAGGCTGATCGAGAAATTCCTTTGATCTTAGGCAGACCCTTTCTAGCTACAGGCAGAGCATTAATTGATGTAGAAAAGGGTGAACTCATGCTGAGAGTTCAGGAGGAGCAATTAACTTTTAATGTCTTTAATTCCATGAAACATCCAGCTGAAAGGATGGATTGCTTAATGATTGAAGAAATTAAAAGTTACAAGACTCCAATGCTTTTAAAAACTGAAGAAGAGGTCTTACGAACCTTTTTGGAGGATGACTTTGACTCCGAGACTGAGGAGTTAAATGACTCTCACTCAAAAATGCTGAACCTACTGGAAGTATTGGACGTAGGTGATTTTGAAAAAGAAAAGAAAAATGATTTAAAAATTACTGAAGTTGAGAAAGGAAAGGAAGTTTTTGAAGAAAAATATGATTTAAAACCTTTGCCTTCTCATTTGAAATATGTTTTCTTGAGAGAGGACGAAACACATCCTGTCATTATTAATGCTGACTTAAAAGAAGAGGATGTTGACAAATTAATAGGGGTTTTAAAGACACACGAATCTGCAATTAGCCGGAACATTTCTAATTTGATGGGAATCAATCCATCATTTTGTATGCACAAAATTCTGATGGAGGATGACTATTCCCCTGTAGTTCAGCCACAACGCAGATTGAACCCCATAATGAAAGAGGCTGTCAGGAAAGAGGTGGTCAAGCTTCTTGATGCAGGAATCATCTATCCTATCTCGGACAGCGCTTGGATCAGTCCGGTCCAAGTGGTGCCCAAGAAAGGAGGGATGACAACTGTTAAAAATGAAAAAGGTGAAGTCATAGCTACTAGACCGACCACAGGTTGGAGAATGTGTATAGACTATAGAAGGCTGAATGACTTCACTAGGAAAGACCACTTTCCCTTGCCATTCGTTGACCAGATGCTTGAGAGACTGTCGAGTCATGAATACTACTGCTTCCTTGATGGTTACTTGGGTTATAACCAAATTGTGGTTGACCCAAAAGATCAAGAGAAGACAACATTCACCTGTCCATATGGAATCTTTGCCTATAGGCGCATGCCATTCGGTTTGTGCAACGCTCCAGCAACCTTTCAAAGGTGTATGCTAGCAATCTTTGGGGACATGGTGGAGAAATTCATTGAAGTATTCATGGACGATTTCTCTGTCTTTGGTAGTAGTTTTGATATATGCCTCAGCAACCTATCTAAGGTGCTGGTGAAATGCCAGGAGGCTAACCTTGTCCTTAACTGGGAAAAGTGTCATTTTATGGTTAAGGGAGGGATAGTCCTTGGCCACAAAATCTCTACTGAGGGCATTCAAGTTGATAGAGCCAAGATAGAAATCATTGAAAAACTTCCTCCTCCGATCAATGTGAAAGGAGTAAGGATTTTTCTAGGATGTGCTGGCTTCTACAGAAGATTCATAAAAGATTTTTCAAAAATAGCTAAGCCTTTGACCGACTTGCTCGTAAAAGATCATGTGTTTGTGTTTAATGAAAACTGTGTCAAGGCTTTTGAAAATTTGAAACAAGGTTTGACTTCAGCTCCGATCCTTACAACACCCGATTGGTCTTTACCGTTTGATTTAATATGTGATGCAATTGACTTTGCAGTCGAAGCTGTGCTGGGTCAGAAAAAAGGAAAATTAACTCATGTAATTTATTATGCTAGTAAAGTGTTGAACGAAAATCAAATACATTACACCACTACTGAAAAAGAAATGCTTGCTGTGGTGTATGCATTTGATAAATTTCGTGCTTACTTGATTGGTGCTAAGGTCATTGTATATACAGATCACTCGGCAATCAAGTACTTACTAGCTAAGAAAGAATCTAAGCCAAGACTGATCAGGTGGGTTCTTTTACTCTAGGAGTTTGACTTAGAAATAAGAGACAAAAAGGGAGTAGAGAACTCAGTTACCGATCAACTGTCTCGTCTGGAAGGTGAATCGGATTCCGTTTTAATAAAAGAAGAATTTCCAGATGAGAGGTTGATGGCAATTATCACCGGGCCATGGTATGCTGATATGGCCAACTTCAAAAGTGCCTCGGTGGTACCTGACGGCTAGACATCCCAAATGAAGAAACAATTCTTTCATGATAGTAAAACCTTCCTTTGGGATGATCCATTTCTGTATAAAATAGGAGTAGATGGAGTGATCAGGCGATGTGTGCCTGAATCCGAGCAAGAAAGGCTCTTGTGGCATTGCCACGACTCCTATTATGGAGGACATCATGGTGCCTCCCGTACAGCAGCAAAGGTTTTATAGAGTGGCTTTTATTGGCCGACTATCTTTCAGGATGCTAAAGTGTATGTGCAAAGGTGTGATAAATGTCAAAGGAGCGGAGGTCTTTGACAAACATTTTAGTTGTGGAATTATTTGATGTCTGGGGTATCGACTTTATGGGACCATTTCCAAAGTCGTTCTCCAATGAATATATACTTGTTGCTGTAGATTATGTCTCCAAGTGGGTGGAGGCAATCTCGACCAGAACCAATGATGCACATGTGGTGCTTATGTTCATAAAGAAGAACATTTTCTCTAGGTTTGGAGTTCCGAGAGTGCTCATTAGTGATGGGGGTTCACATTTTTGTAATAAAATAATGGAAAAAGCCCTGCGGCACTATGAAGTTTTGCATAAGATATCCACTCCATACCATCCACAAACTTATGGACAAGTTGAGCTTTCAAATAGAGAAATTAAGAGAATTTTAGAGAAAGTGGTCGGGAAATCTAGGAAAAATTGGTCCGTTAAACTAGATGATGCATTGTGGGCCTATAGGACAGCCTTTAAAACTCCGATTGGCATGTCCCCTTATCAGTTAGTCTATGGTAAGGCTTGCCATCTCCCTGTGGAGTTAGAACATAAGGCATGGTGGGCCACAAATCTATTAAACATGGATTTTGACCAATCCCAGGAAGAAAGAGTCCTTAAACTCCATGAACTTGAGGAGTTCCGACTCAACGCTTATCAAAGTGCCTCCATTTATAAGGAGAAAATAAAGAGGTGGCATGATAAGTGGATAAATAATAAGGAGTTTCAAAAGGGTGATAAGGTTTTGTTATTCAATTCCCGACTGAGACTCTTCCCTGGAAAGCTTAGATCTAAGTGGTCGGGACCTTTTATTGTAAATGAGGTTTTTCCTCATGGTGCAGTTGAGCTGAAAGACCCGACCACCAATCGAATTTTTAAGGTGAATGGCCAGCGACTCAAACTCTACTTTGGAGGAGAGTTTGATAGGCAGAAGACCTCCATACTACTGCAGGCATCCTCTTAGATGCCAAAAGGTCAAGCTAGTGACCTTAAAGAAGCGCTCTAGGGAGGCAGCCCTACGTTCCTAGTGTTCCATTTTTTGTTTTGTGTCGGAATTAATAAAAAGAAAACTAAAGAGTTTGTGAATAAAGTTTGAATAAAATTTGTGAAGTTTTAAAGAAGGGAGTCCGATCCTGATTCTCCCATTCCGCTCAGGCGAAGCACTTGTATCTTAGGCGAGAAGCTTCTGCTGTTGTTTCACGCTTAAGCGGAAGTTTACTGAGCTTGGGCGAGAGTGGTACACTCAGATCACTGTTACTCATTCTAAACCCCTTTCCCGACTGGAAACTCTTCACTCGTCATTCTTCAATAAATTCCAAATTTTGATGTGAATAAAAAGGGAGACTTTAATAAATGATTTTTGATCGTTGATTTAATAAATGGGTCAGATGATGAAGGGTGACTTATTTCAGTCAGCCTTTTATCACTCGGATTCCTCACTTATCACAGTCAGCTTTGTATCAATTATTCTTCTATTCACTCAGTATATTTTCTTGTCAGTCTTGTGTTCACTCGATCTTCCGTCTTTTCATCTTTCTTCCACTCGGTATCTCTTCTGTCTTTTCATCTTTCTTCCACTCGGTATTTCTTTTTCACTCATTATTTCATGAATGCTTCGTCTGTATTTTTCTCAATCCGACATCCACTCAGTATTTTCATTCACTCGGCTTCCCCTGTAGTTGTTCAGTTATCTACTCAGTTTATCTTCTTCTTGTTCTGTTTCTCACCCGGTATAATCCACTTGGTATTCATTCACTCGTTGTTTCGTTCCACCTAATTTCTTTCTCGGTTTTCTCACACACCTCTCTATATTTTTCTTTTTCCTCCACTCATCTTTCTCGCTCTGTCACTCCATTTCATTCGAACTTTTGTTTTTCACCTCATTTTTTATTTGGTTCTTCATCCACTCGGTATAATTTGTACTCATCTCTCCCACTCGGCCTTCATTCATTCAGTCACTCTAATTTACTCGTCCTTCATTCACTCTGTCTTCCACTCGTCTTTCATTCATTCAGTCACTTTCACTTCTGTCACTCTTCATTCACTTGGTCAATCATTCTCTCGGTTCCCTCACTCCTCTCGTTCCTCAGCCGATCTCTTCCACTCATTCATTCTTCCACTCGTTCTTCCATACACTCTTCCAATCGTCATTTATTTCACTCGTTCTTTCTTTCACTCGGCCTTACTTTCATTGTTCTTTCTCCCACTCGTTTTTCTGTTCACTCGTATCTCACTGCAGTTGTTCACTCGTCTATTCATTGTTCACTAGTCTCTCATGCACTCTACTTCATTCATTCATTCTTTCACTCGTTCTTGTATCCATTCGTCCTTCATTCACGTAGGATCATTTCCATTCAGTTTTCATTCACTCAGGATCCTATTCATTCATTCACGTGTCGTTCTTCCATTTGTTCTTCCACTCACTCTTTCATTTACTTATCGCCTTCATCCGGTTGGTATATCTTTCACTCGTCCCATTTGTTTTCATTCATTCTTTTTCATTCGTTCTTCCTTCCACTTGTTCTTTTTTTTCATCCACCCTCACTGTCACTCGTTTTTCGTGTATCTACTCGGCATCTCTTCCCAGTCTCACTCGGTCATCCCTCTATTCAGTGTGTGAGCCGAGCGAGAGAGCCTATTGAAATATCATAAAAAAAGGGATTTAAATAAAAATAAAAATAAAACAAAATGAAATAACAATAAATAAAAATAATAAAAGAAAATGGAGCGTTGGAACGCCAACATTTCAGCGTGCTTACACGTATCTCAGGTAGAGGGTCCAACAGTATAAAAACCCTTCAGCGTACAAACCCTAAATTCCTACGCTGAAACTTGGGTTGAAGAGGAAAAGGTACACCTTCTAATTCCTGAGAAAGGTACCATCTTTTCACTTATTTCTTTTACTTCTAAGTACATGCTTAGTATTTTCCTGTTTCATTGTTAATATTCTTCCATTGTTCATAGCCATACATCTCACATTTTTGGTTTGCTGTGATTGTTTTGGATTTCTGTACTTATTTTCATTTAGGTTGTTTATCAGCATTTTTATCATTCACCATGAAAAGAAGATCACAGAGACTCCTGTAAAAACCTAGACCAAATTTTACAGAAGGAAATGTGAGAAAAAAAGCAAAAAGATAACGAAAAGGAGGTGGCAACCATAAGTATATCTGATTCTCCTGAACCTGCACCTAGTCAAAGTCAAGCTGAAAGGAATAACTCTCCTTCAGTTGAGAGGAAGGCATCTCCTGTAGTTGAGAGGAACGAATCACCAGAAGTTGAAGGTTTTGATAGGCTTAGGTTTCGAGATGCGAAGGCTGCCCAGGAATATGAAAAGAAATTCAAACCAGGGGAGTCATAAGGGACAGAGCTCTTGTCCTTGAAGGAGACAAAAGTGCTGATAATACTATCCAAGCTACCATGATTCAAAGAGGCTGGCAGTGTTTCAACGAAAATTTAGGCCATGGATACCAGGAACTCACCCGAGAGTTCTATGCCAATCTCAGAACCCACTCAAGAGAAGACGACTTTCCATTTTCTTCCTTCCTGAGAGGAGTCACCATTTCTTTAACTGGTGACATCCTGAACAAGCTTCTGAAAGTACCAATTCTGGAGGAGGAAGGATGCCAGTACACGTGGAAAGTTGATATTTTTCATCGGGTAGAAAATGCAAATTTGAGGAAAAATATATTAGAAGAATGTTGTCAACCAGGCGCTGCTTATCTGACAAAGGCTGATGGTCGACCAAAGAGTGTCAAGAAAGATTCTCTGAACCATCTTCCACTATTGTGGTGCCATTATATCCTCTCATCTCTACAACCGGTGATGCATGCAACAGAAATCACCATTAAAAGGTTGGTATTGATGTTCTGCCTGATGAAGGGTTGGCATGTGAATCTCGGTGAGCTCATCTTAGAAGAAATGATGAAAAACCTAGACAAGAATCTTTAACTGCCATATTGCTCGGTTATCACCTTACTAGCTCAAAGGTATCAGGCTAAGGTCAACTATGCTGAGTTGATGAAGGTCAAGCCTGAAAGAGTGATGGATAAGCAATGGGTGATGAGCCATGTTGATAATTTTGTGCCCAAAGAGCCCAAGCGTCCCAGGCAATCAGCAGGAGCCGGTTCTTCTTCTTCTGACATTTCTATGGTGTTGCAGGAATTGCAGGTCATGAAGAAGATACAACTCGGAATCTATGATTGGGTCTTGAACCACGATCTCATGCTCAGGAAGATTGCCACTAGATTGAGGGTAGAGCACACAGCAGAAATGGGAGCCCCACCTGACAGAGATGCATGGTTGGCTTCCATTGGATTCACTATTCCCTCTGAGGACGTACCCCTGGCAGCTAACCACCCACCATCTTCAGAGTAGAACAAAGAGAATGCGGATCAGGATGATTGATTTGTTGCTCCGTATTTTTTTTTATTTTTATGTTATTTTTATGTAATGACTTGACTTTATTTTAAGTGTTTTCCTGAACAATGAATTCTCTTTTGTTTTAGTTGTAATGAAATTTTATTTCTTTGTTAAATTGCTTGTTATTATTCTGTTTTTCGAATGTATCGGTAAATTCATGCATCCCAATCCGACCACGTGTTTCCCATTCACTGCCACTCAGGTAAAAGGGAAGTATTTTATTACTCTAACTCCTTAATTGATATTCTGACTCATTAATTGATAAAATATGTTTATGGTGTTTAATTTTAAATCCATCTTAATAATTTAAAGTTTGCTGATTCTTAAGCTTTAGTCGGATAAATTAATTGATCGGCTTTGTTTGACTCATGATCTCTGCCCATAACTATTTTTCATCATTAATTAATTGTTTACTCGGCATGCTAGTTAGCAATCTGAATGTATGACCTTACATTAAGTTTAGGGACATGACTGGCTGGTTAACTGTTATATTTGTAGCTTTTGAGCCTGTATTATTCTTTTTCGAGTGAACTTGCATGCTAGTTAGTGAGACAGAATTTGCTTCAGTGCTTGCTAATTGGTTTTATGCCAGCCAATCGCAAATGATGAAGGCCTTCTTTGTTAAATTAGCCAGGGCCAAAAATTAGCCTTCCTAATATTTTAAATTATCCTTTGACCCAATAATTATGTTTGAGCCTGAGACCCTTTTATTCTATTTATTCACCTAACGTTACAAGCCTATTTATCTAGAAAAAATCGACTAAATTTACCCCTGGATGTTCCACTGATGAATTGCTCAGTCTTACTTATTGCTAGGGACTAGCAAGTTCTAAGTTTGGGGATGAAGAGTGTGCCTAACAGCAATTAAGGACACACTCCGACCTTGGTTATAGATGAATAAATAGAGAAATGAAGGGAGAAATAGAAAAGCTGAGAAGAAAAATGAAAAAAAATCAACAAGGAAAAAGGTGCAAAGCACCATAAGAAAAAATTTTTGTGATCAGAAAAAGATGGAAGGAAAGAAAGAAAAGAAAAAGTCCAAAGGACTGAAAGGAAAAAAGGTGCAAAGCACCGTAAGTTGTTAAGTTAACATTCACTCGGAAAATAATGGAGCTTGCTTAGTAGAGGCAATTAAGTTAAAATTAAGTCAAGGCATCAGTGGATACATCTTGTAACCCGTCACTGACTCAGAAAAACAATAATAGAGCCTGTAGCCCAGCCCCATTATAAGCTTAAAAAGCCCTTACTGATCCGATTGTGTTGGCATATGGCATGACGTTTAGAACTGTTGCAAGCCTATGTTTATCTAACAAGTATGTAGGTGATGAGTGCATTTTATTTACCCTATACACTGAGAAAAGAGTGAAACACCAACCCAGTAAGGAAAGCATCAACAGCTTGTTTCCCAAAAGAGGTGTAAGTTATTATATTTTCAGAAATTACGAAAAGAAAGCATGGTCGGTATTCAATAATTATAGCATGAACTAAGTTAAGGAAAGGTTGATTGTGTTGAATAACAGCTTGTTAGTTAATTAATTTGAGTATTTACTTGAGGACAAGCAAGTCTTAAGTTTGGGGATGTGATAAGTCTTGAAAAGACTTAATTATTTCACCTTTTATTTAACATAATTCATTAATTATTGTTTAGTTTTGACTTTATTATTTAATAATTTGTTAATAATTCATGTTTTAGTTATTTATTTCAAAAGTGTTTTATTTATGTAAGAAAATGGTTAAAAACATTAATAAGTTAAGAGTTTATGATTATTTGTAATTTCATTAAGCAGCCAGCATACAAATGCTAGGCAATTAGTTGTTTATTGGTGCAGGAACAGGTTGCGCTCAAGCTAAGAACGAAAATCCGAGTGAAACTCCAAAAGTCCGACTGGGAAATGCTTCAAGACACCGATCGCAACAGGGAACCGATTATTGAATGAAGAACCCGAGCGAGACTTTAAAAGCACCGATTGAAAAAAGAAGAAGAACCCGAGCGTCAACTTCAGAATGCTGATTGAACAATCCACTCGCTCAAGAGAGAGCCAAATTCGCTCAAGCGAGAGTCAAATTCATTCAAGTGAGCAAGTTCGCTCAAGCGTGACTCCAAAACATCACCCCTCGCCCAAGCTTCTCCATAACGCTTAAAGCGAGAAAGCAATACTGCAGTACATATTTCGAGCTCGCCCAAGCGAGAACCCAGTTTGCTCAAGCATGAAGGTTGTTATTTAAAACACTGATTGTTCCCTCTAGAAGACACTCGGCACCAGTGCTGTTTCCTGCTGCCTTCTCTCCTACTTCTGCACCTTAGTAATTTAAGAGCTGAGCTGTAATTAGTTAGTTATTCCGTAATTATGTAATTAGTTAGTTAGTTTAATTATTAACTCAGCTTTCCTAGTGATTAGTTAAGTTAGTTAGTTAGTTAGATGTCTATATATATGCTCTGTAACAACACACAAACAGAACCAGAAAATAGAGTACATAGAATACAATTCATTTTCCATTTCCAACATCTTTCTAATTCTTTTCGCTCTCTAAACTCTCTCATCCATGTCTTTCCAATTTCCTTCGATAGAACCAATGTCGATGGATTTCTAAATTCCTAAAGTTGGGATTGCGAAGGTTAGCAATGGAACCTTGAAGCTGTGAGTGAGGAAATCAACTTCTAGATCCTGAGGCGAACAAGCTGAGGAGTGGATCTATTTTGCTGGATTGACAAATCCAGATCTGATGAAGAACTTCGCCAGTGAGGAATCATGGTTGAAGCTTAGGTAACTTCCAGCTTTCTAACTAGTTCAGGCCTAATCAATTTAGGTGAATAGTTAGAGTTCAACCTCCAATTTCGCATTAGATTCTTAGGTTAATTGAGCACTTAAGGAATTAAGGTCCAATGCTTAAGGATTAGTGTTTTTCACCTAAGGAATTAGGGAATAACCACAAGCGGATTGTCCTCTGGATTATGAAGTTTGATTATACTTTAATTGCATGTTTCTTGATGAATTTGTGAACCGAAGCAATCCTGACCTATTTTCTATTAATCACCTTTCACATTTCATCTTAACACTGTTTCTGGAAATACAAAAACAACTAGAAAACATTAAAACAACAAAAACTGAATGAACTTTCTGTGCCTTGTGTTGGTTCAGCTTGTACTAGTCTGAGATTGAGGTACTTACCACAATCCCTGTGGGACGATCAAATATAATACAATTTTAACGACTGGTGCGCTTGCCAAAGAATAAATCCTCTGAGAATTACATATCAAAATCATGACTCGGAGATTTAGCATCAAGCTACCCTTGTACATAAATAAATTGATAGGAAAAAAGAAGAAGAAAAACGTGAAATTTGAGAAAAGGAAAAAGGAGAAAATATGAAAAAAAAGAATAGAAAAGAAAAAGAGGCAAGAGTTGAAGAAAAAGAAAATAAGAAAAAGTAAAATAAAAAGGAAAGAAGAAAAATCAAAATTAGAAAATAAAGAAAAGGATTTTACTGCAGCATCAACCACTAAACTCGGCACTTCATCAAACAACTTAAGGAGTTTTTAAACTCACACTTCTTTTGAATTATTCATTGAATAATCTAAAATTGCATATTAATAAGTGAGTTCGAAAGCTGTTGAACAATTAAACTTTGTTTGATTTCAAGTATGTATGATGACTTCTGTGAATTCTGAACTTGTATGTGGAATAAGGATACATGATACGAGTCTTTGCTTTGCATGTTTGGGTGGATGAATAGTCATTATTTAGCTTTAACTGAATCTCTTGGTGATGGTTGTAATGTCCAAGTTTGGGGATGTGTTGTGAATGCTTATCCTAAAATAAATGCGAGTTTTGAGCCTTGATTCCTAGCATGAGTATGCTTTCTAATTGGTATTGTTACAGAACTTGCTTTTGTTCTTCTATCTACTAATTTGTATGCATGCTTGGAAATGATTAAGGCCATTTTTCTAAATAAGCCACGACCAAATAATCTTACCATTATACATATATCCATTGATCCTATGTTTGAGCCTTTGACCTTTTCTTTGGAATAAAATCCTGACACTACAAGCCAATAACCCAAGAAAAACCAATAAAGAAAAACCCTTGTGCATAAGATGTTGGTGCTTGTTCTGTCACAAATAAAGAGTTGCTAAGGGACTAGCAACATTTTAAGTTTAGGGATGGGAGTGTTCCACACATCATACTTTGACACACTCTTGTTTTCTAAACTTGTGTGAAAAAAATGAAAAAAAATTATGGAACAAAGTCAAAATAAGAAATGGAAGAATGTGTGTTGATACAAAAGTGCTGAAAAAAGTAAGTCCAAAGGACGAATATGAATAGGAGCAAAGCTAAATAAAAAATAAAAAATAAAAGATAAAAGTGAAAAGAGCACAAAATCACTTGAATAAACACCTTTTTGCCTAAAAGAAATATGAATGAATATAGAAAAAAAGAGGGATTGAAGAAAAGAAGTGAGTGATGGAAGTCAAGTATCATCATCTTGTGCATCTTTCACCTTTCATTGACTAGAAAAATAATAATACCTGCAACCAGCCTCATTACAAGCCCAAAAGTCCTTATTGATCCATGTTTGTATGCATTTTGGGTTGGTATGTTTAGAATGATTGCAAGCCTATGATAACATGCTAGTCTAGTTGAGCTTAAGCGTGATTTGATTGCCTAAACACTAAATGAGAGTGATACAAAACTTGTGAGGAATAATGGCATGATTACTTCATCCTCAAATGATAAAGCATAATATTCATTTTGAAGGATTTTACCTTGAGGCTGAGTAATATATGATGTATTTGAAAATCTAAGCATGGAAGTAATTATTCATCATTGCGTGTTCTTAGGAAGCATGTTTTGAATTCATGGAATGGTTTTTGCTTGCTTGAGGACAAGCAAGGTTTAAGTTTGAGGATGTGATGAGTCTTTAAAAGACTCATTATTTAATATTTATTTTATGATAATTTAAAGGAATTTTGTGTAAAATAATTATATTTCTAATGATGTTATTCATAAAATAAAGTATTGGTTTTGATTAGTAAAAATAGAGAATTATTGATAAATTAAGCATGTTTTATGTAGGAAATTGCAATTGGAGCATAAAGGGAAAAATGATGAAGATTAAGTATATTGTCAGAACCCTAGCGTAAGTATGCCCAGGACCAGCTTACTTATGCTAGACCAGTGCAGGTACGCCAAGGACCAAGTACATACGCTCAACATCAGAGTTGGAGTATTAGTCATTTGTGCGTGGGTATGCTAGACTCAACGCTGGTATACCCAGAAGCACCTGTTACACATATTTTTGCACGTGGTTACGTTAAGACCCAACGCTGGTACGCCCAAAAGCAACATTTTGGTAAAAATTGGACACATGCTTAGCGTACTTACGCTTAACCAGTGTAGCCTTATGCTTGGCATATTTTGGACTAGAAAATGATCATCGAGTAGCCTAGCATGCCTATTCTCATTCCTAACGTACTTACGCCTATGTCATGCACAACTTGGTATTAAGTCAAGGAACACAGCGTGCTTATGTTGGCACTTAAGCTCACTCTTACGCCTATTTTCCCCTCAATTAGACTTGGTCCAAATCCCATGCGTACCAGTGCAACTCTTACGCTCACTCTTACGCCCAATCACTGATATCCACTTAACTTAGTTATTTTCAGAACTTGTACATGTTGTAATACAAGTAACTTAAGTTATTTATTTATTTGTACCTCTTAATTAATTGCATTCTTTGTAATTATTTTAGTTTAGGATTTTAGTTAGTCTAGGAAACTATATATAGTCGTATTGTAATTAATGTTAGGGGGATTAACACATAATACAATTCATTTTTAGATTTCCACCTTCTCTTTACATACTCTTTCTCTCTAGTTTCTCTCATTTTCACTTCTACATTTTCATTTTCGTTTTCCTCCATGTGTGCTTAATTCCCTAGGATTGGGGTTGATTAAAGCTACAATCAAGTTAAGATTCAATTGATTGGAGCTGAGCATTCAGCTGAAGTAGGTTCTGAACATTGGAATTGTTGGATTACACTTCTTGGTTAGAAAATCCAATGCTCATTCAGAAGCAATCATTAGAGAGGAATGATGGTGAGAGCTTCATATTATACTTCTTAACCTAGTTACTACATGCCTAAGGTATCAGGTGAATAACTAAGGTTCCCTTTAATTTCACAATTGGCTTTAACATGAACTGATACCTAAGGAATTAGGATTATTTTATGTTGAGTTAGTGATAAGGAATTAGGAATTATTCATATGTGAGATTGAACCATGTTTTAATTGAATCTGAAACTACTTTCATGAGGATTTGAGTGAAGTTGTATGCTGAGATTAATTCTGATCTATGTGTTTAGTATAGTTTATTTGCTGACTAAATTCTACTTGCTTAACACAATCCTTGTGGGAACAATACAAATATATTACTTTTTAGCGATTGATGCACTTGCAAAGAGTTTCATCATTCGATGAGAATGCATCACATTGCCACTATTACTAGATGTCCCTCTGTTGGTAATGTATATGCTGATGACTTTGAGTATGAAGTGGTTTCCTCTCTAGACATCAACAAGTTGTTATATGGATCTACTCACTCAGCCAAGTCAGTTTCTGTGAACCTTCTTCCTAAGGTCAAGATGCTTCACCTGTCATGAGGCTAGTATTTTTTCCTAGGAAGAGTGCCAAAGATATAATTAGTAAGCTTGATAGGTTTTGCATGTATCACATGCTCATGAAAGAGAAAGTGAGTCTGCCAAATGTCATTATTACATACCTCATTTCATAAGTAGGAAATAAGTAGAATAAAATCCCTTACCTAGTTGTTCTGATGAAAGTGTTTGTATTAGAAAATATGAAAACCTGGACTATGAGTGATTTGATTCAGTCATCATCTTTAGTGAGCAAGCTTTCAACCTTTTTACCCTTACTGGATGAGACCTTGAAAAGGTCTATTCCCACTCTAGTTAAGAAGAAAAAGTCTTCCCCTACATATATAAAGAAAATAAAGTTTGATCCTAAGCCAGTTAAGCTAGCCCAAAAAATGAAAAATGAAAGAGTTAAGTTACCTACCAAAAAGACTAGAATGTTAACTTTAGATGATTCTAATGAGTCTAAAAGCCCAGACTCACCCTTGGATGTCAAACTATAATCTTTTGCTCCTCCTCCTTCACCTGTTCAAAAGTCTATGCCTGAAGGGACAAAGGATGCTACAAAATCATCAACCTCTGATGATGGAATCTCTCTTAGCCAACTAAGGCATAAGGCTGTGGGTCAATAAAAGCAAGCTTCTCAAGCTTTCCCCAACAGCAACAGTAGTAGAAATTATGGTGCCCCTCTGTATTATATAAATAAATATAATAGATATGACATAGTAATTATGAGGATAAATTTTTCACGTTTTAAAGTTCATCACCTTGCCTAAGAGACACCCCGAAGTAAAAGGAAATCATTTAACATCGCGCCTCAGACGTTTGATTAGTCACACCTCCCATATATGAAGATGTGAGAAGCGATATGAGAAAAGTTCATTTTTAGTCTTAGAAATAGTGGGACATGTCATAAATATCACTTATTAGTTCTAAATTGAAAATCATAAAAAGTTGGGTTCAAACCCCTCTTAAATTTGAGTTTTACAATGTAGTGGGTCTAGTGTTTTATACCTAATAAGTGTTACAAAACTCTAATTAAGATGATTCTAATTTTCACATCTCTGTAACATAATTATCTACAACTTTCATGAAGAATTCGGAGGCCAAAAATGTCTTTAAGATACCCAAAAGAGCCAAAAACAACAAGGGAAAGGCAGTAGTTGAAAAAATCCTAACAGTGGCCATTCCACTGGCCGTGGTTTGCACACCATTGGCCATGGTTGGCACTATTTTGGACATGAAAATTGCATTTTTTATGCGTTTAGAGGCAGTGCCAACCACTGGCCATGGAAGGCACTCCTTCAAGCACCATTCTACAGCCTTTTGGTCATTATGTTTTTGTCAACTTTAGGTCCCCTTTTCAAGGCTATTCAACTCCAATTTGTGTGAAATTTTATATGCAACTTACCTACCCTAACATGAATTATGTAGAAAAGTTTCAAGCCCAAATTCCATCCCAATCAAAATCTAAGCCATAGGGTAGTTTTATACATATTTTGGGCATTTTACATGACATTACCAAAATGCAATTGGCTAAGTTTTTGTCTAAACTCTCTATGGACCTATATTCACATATATAAATATGACTTGCTCCAACAAGTCTCATCCAATAACTCATTTCCTAGCTCAAGATATGCTCTAATGGCAATTTAAGCCCTTTTTTTAGCTAAACCTTGAATGCCAAATTGCAAACTAAGCCTATTTGGCCATAACCAACCATGCACACAAGTTTCATATATATTTATATATATTATGGGTTGTAGGTAGCCTCTTCATGAGGTATTGATCATCCAATGGGAATATGACCTATCTAGTTCCCATTACACATACATTTCAACATTCCATATGCTTATATAAATCATGCATTATGCATCATCATAGGTCATGATCCAGAGATAACATCATTTATTCATCAATGTGGCATATGTAACAGCCCTAATTTTTGAGAATAGGAAACCAAACCCTCGGGACTCCTGAGGATCCTTTGTCTAGTTTTTAATAGGAAGTTCGAGGCTTCGGCCTGTTCCTCGAACAGTTTAGAATGAGAACAATAGTGATAAGCAGAGCCTAACATGAAATATAAGAATACCAAGAGAATGCAATGAGTGAGAGAAGCAAAAATAAGAAAATCATAATAGCAATGTCTGACTGTACTATTTCATAACACGTTAATAATGATTATTTTGTTAAATTGAGTACTAATTAATTTATAATTATATTAGTTGATAATTATTTCCTACCAAAAATATTTAATAGATAATACTTCATCTTGGTAATTAATACCTAGTTCCAACCAATAATTAGTTATTTTGGAAATGTATTAAAAGTCTAATTATTTAATTTTAAGTGTTGAATATTTATTTATTTATTCAATTTAAAATTTTATAATATTATTTAATAATAATTATTTTTTTAATGATGATTATTTTACTTGAGTATTAATTAATTGATAATTATTCAGTTGATAATTATTTAGTTAGTAATTATTCTCTGCTAATAATATTTAGTTTAACATATAATAATAATTTATGCTTAATAAATAATATTTAAAATTTATTAATAAAATATATTTAATTAATTATTTCAAAAATATATAAATATTTATAATCATATTTTTGAAAGTATATATTTAAAATTATTTATTTGATGATTACATTATATTTATAATTAATAATCACTAATGGAAAAAAGGGATTTTACACCGGTCCTTTTTGGCCTTTTACACCGGTTTTACGACCGGTGTGGATGGAGCCGGTGAGAAAAATATAGACTTTTCACACCGGTTTTGGGACCGGTGAGAAAAACAGTTTTTACACCGGTCCTTTTCTTTACAAACGGTGTAAATATTAGTTTTCTCACGGGTCCTTTTGTTAGAGCCCGTTACAAAGTTAGACCTTTCTCACCGGTTCTTTTATTGCGCCCGGTACAAAATTAGACTTTTCTCACCGGTTGTTTTCCTTAGGCCCGGTACAAAGTTAAACCTTTCTCACCGGTCCTTTTATTGCGCCCGGTACACAATTACACTTTTCTCACCGGTTGTTTTCATTAGGCCCGGTACAAGTGTACACTTTTCTCACCGGTTTTGTTCTATAGGACCGGTACAAAGCTATACATTCCTCACCGGTCCTATGTTTACGCCCGGTACAACAAATTCAATTTTTTTTAAATTTAGTGCATTTCAATCCCTGCCACACTTTCGTTACAATTTTAGATTCAGTGCATTTCAATCCTTGTCATACTTTCGTTACAATTTAGAAAGCATTATCAGTAAACATAAGACAGCTAAAAAAACAGAATTTTTATTCCCTTTCAACTTGTTCTTTACAACTACATAGGCATAGAAAACAGTACTGTTAAAAAAAAATAGTGTCATTCTTTTGAAAGAACTTTATGCATCTTCATGGCTACTTTCAATCAAAAGTGGGGTCTGTTTCCACGCCTCTCATTCTAACATCTCCAATATCAGCTTCAGCTACAGTACAACATAAAATCCAACATCAATCACAGTACCATCTTTGCATACCATAAAATCCAACATCAATCAGCATACCATATCATGTTTACCTCTTAACATTTATCTATCAACTGTTAATTAAATCCAGATGAAATGATTAAAGTGGAACATGGTTAATTAAATGACACAGCAAAAGGAGACCCAGTTCATAGAATGCTATTTGTAGTTAAAGTAGCCAAGTCCTAAGGGATGGTATGAAAAGTTGTTGCATATAGGGCCAGGAAACTTCATAATTTCACCATTCAGCTGTACAATAATATATACACAAGTCATTACATAATCAGTTGCAAGAAATACTTTCTAGTATCCAATCTAATTATTCCATTCTGAAACCAAAAAGTGAATAACTCCAGGCAGAACTGTAGCAGTGAATGACTATGACATCTTTTACTCTGTGATGAAATAAAGTGGAACATTTTAAGAGAACAACATGGCAATCCTTTCATATTAAAACACACAACAACTTACATCATGCAAACCTCTACCTTTTATGAATTCCAGCAATTAGCCCAATATATGTCTTTTATGTAAACCTTACCTAAACTTAAAAGATAGATGGAACAAAATGTCTACATTTTAACTGCCTAAACACCCCCACTAATAAACAAAACAAAAACTTTGTGAGAAATAATCCAAACAATGAGAAATTAATGAAACCACTAGATAATCAACAATGATCTTGACATACATCTCTAGAATGAAGGAGGCAACACTTCAAACAAATACTTTGCCCATCGTTTTTGAATGTCTTTGATTTCATCATCAGAAAATGGTTCTCGATCGAATCTCTGCAAATTCAAAACCAGAATGCATTAGCCGAAAGAACATAAAGCACATGCAAGTTGAACAAATTTAGAAAACTATATTTTGAAAAAAATTACCTTCTCCCATGAATCAAGAGTGTTTGCCAAGACAATATCCAACATGTGCTTCATTACATAATATCCACACTGCATGCTACCTACTGGTTGTGTTGGGCACTATAAAAATAACACCAATTAATATTGATATATGTAGCATAAAAATATCACAACCAGACAAATAAAAATCATGAACATCTAACTTACACTTGGATTGATCCATTTAGGGGGTTTTAAACATTTTGTGTGTCGACCTAGCAACAACTGAGATGCTTGTATTGGTCTACAATAAAAAAAAATTTAATACAAAAATACTTAACTTAATAAGCTTAATAATAATATATATACACAGGATGATATGTTTCATTGAGATAACGATTAACACTTACACTTGTAGAAGTTTTTTGAGTTCTTTGGATGGTTTACCCTTTGTTGAGCATAGTAACACACACAAATTCTGATTTGGACATATTAATATTAACTGCCAATGCGACCTACATAAAGTCATATAAAATCCATGATTTTTAAAACGAAGACCATAGGTAACATAAAGTCATATAAAATGTAATATTACTTACGAGTTAATAAAATACGGTGCAAGGTAACACAATTTTCCTTCTGATAATCGGCTTTGAATGTAGTTTTGTATGTCCTCCCTTTTGTTTCCTTTATTATGAATAAGCACAGGATCAATGAATCCATAGGTATTTGTGAGTTCCTTCTTCTTACACAAGTGATATAGGTACCTAATTGAAGAACTTGGATTATTAACATTTAAACCTTAAACATAAATACAAAACAACACACTAAGATTATAAATTAACTTACATCATCCAAAATTGTATGATAGATACGTTTAGCATTTGATCACCTAAAGCGACCTCCAAAACATCATGCTTGGTGATGTACAATGGGATAGGAATATCTTTTCATATAACCTCAACTCCTAACTCCAACTTCAAAGGGGTCTTGCCAATTTTCACGGCCAATGTCCCTAAACGCTCAAGTAGGTCTTGCTCTTGTTGTTGCGGAAAATCAGCTTCGCCCTCCTAACCAATTTAATAAATTCATTAGATATATGTAAAGTATTTGTTAAATATATAGAGAAAATTATCATTAATACCTTGGCTCCAAGTAAGATGATAAGCTTTTTCGGCCACATAATGAAGTGGTTAGGGGCCTGTCCAACTGTTGATACCTCCTCAGTGGATATAGGGACATGGGCATCTCCATCCTCAATCCGTTCAACCACGACTCTAACATTATGATCATCTAATTGTTTATGGTGTATGGTGGATCCCAAGTTATAAACCTTTCCAAAGGCTACTAAATGATAAGGATTCTCTATGTATAACTCGTAATCCTCTGGGACATCAATGATATTATTTTCTGGTACGTCCTCACCTTCCGAAACATAATTACTACCTTTTGTGCTCACATATTTATTTGAAGGCGGATTCCCTATGTCTTGGGTTTTTGTGAATATAGAAGGAATGCCTAAGGACTCCAAAGTTTGTCTAAACTCCAACCTCAGCTTCTCTGTGACCTGCTCTGTGATTCGTTGAGTCACTTGCTCTTCAACTTGTTGAGTGACTTCTTGCCTTATCTCCTCTCTAATATGCATAATCTCATCCCGAGTCACATTAGAGGATCCAAGTCCTTTTCTGCTTGGAGGTTTTCCAAAGTATTGACGTATACCCACACGTTGTCCAACCCCACGAACACGACCATTATGTTTTGGACGTCCAATAGCAATAGATAGAATATCTTCTCGACCAGATGGTATGAAGGATCCTTCCGAGCTGAGTGATGTCAAATTATCCTACAAACCATTTTAAATCATGTATGACATTCAAAATATACAAATAGCAATTAAGTTATAATCTTGTCCTAAGCATGAATAAATCAACTAACTTACAATTTTGTCTACAATCTCACGAGTTGCAGCAGATGTATATTCTCCATTCTCCTTCATCAGTGCTAACTTCCATTTCTCATAACGCTTAGGCGGAGATGGGGAAGGAAGTACTATGGATGGGTCTGCTTGGGATGCTTCCTTATATTCTTTCTTCTTTTTAGCCATTATCTTCTCCTCAAGCAATGGATAACCCCCACGAGATAATCTATGAGGATACTTATTCATTGCTGCAATCTCCTGTGCTCTTTTTCTTTTCCCCTATGTTAAGTTGATTAAATCAAAGTTACCAATTAAATAGTATAATGTTTATAAAATAACCCAAGTCATATTTGGGGTTTAGAAACACTTACAATAAAGTTCACATGTTGGTGACTCTTAACAAACTCCTTCCATGTTTCTTCATCAATAAATGTCCACTTATCACAAGGAGACTTGTCTTTGTTTTTTCCAAACACCCATCCACTACTCAACTGTGTCTTGAATTGCTTCCAACATTCCCCCACATAGGAAAGACATTTTCGTTTTAATTCCATGTTGTTCGGAACATCATATGTGATCTACATGTTGCAACAAAGTAACTTTAAATTAGCAAATGGCCTTATAATCACTTTATAAGATATTACAGTAATAGTAATACCGTAATCGTTTCCCAAATTTTATCCTTTGTCGCCTCATCGACCTCACTCCAGCGGTTACACAAGATACTAGCCTTTTCACGTCCAAGCATCCCAAGGTAGCTATTGAATTTAGCTTTATTTGCCCCTTTTGGTAGTAGAGTTACTGAATCAAACTCAATTGGAAACTTTTGGTCTCCATTCCTACCAATTGCGAGCTCTTTCAACCGCATAACACGTCTTCTAACTCTTTCAGAAGACTCTTCTTGTGATGGTTGGTTGCCAGATGAATCAACCATTGTTCCTGTACAAACATATAAAAAAATTAACGTAGTTAATATTGATACTTTCAAGCAATATAGGGTAATGTTGAATTATAGCATTATTAAATGATGTATGACTAACTTATTATTATGCTGGAATGTTCTCCTATATCCCTTCATGATGATCATTCCGTGTGGCATGAACATCATCCACTTCATCCTCAGAATTCATATTTGGCATCCTTGTTGACATAGGTGTCTCTGAAACATGTAAAGTGTCATTGATATCAAGTGTGGTTTTTCCAGGAAGAACCACTGACCACTGCTTGTTAGAAGGATCATTGATATAAAACACTTGTATTGCTTGTGATGCCATGATGAAAGGATCCTCTTTATAAGATAACTTGCCAAGGTTCACCAAAGTAAATCCCAACTCATCAACATATACAGCACTATTAAGATCAACCCATTTGCATTTGAAAACAGGAACCCTAAATTTTGTGTAATCCACTTCCCATATCTCTTCAATACGTCCAAAGTATGATATTGATGACATAACAAGATTATTATCCTTTGAGCTAGAGAAGTGCATGGACTCAGCTGTTACCATAACCCCACTATTTTGCATAGTGCTTTTATCATCTTGGGACTCAGTATAGAATGAGAAACCATTAATATCATATCTATTCCAGCAAATTACATCATAGTTAAGCCCATATGCTAGCCACTTTAATGTTTCAGAAATAGTGACATCATTCTTAATAGTCTCCTTAAACCAACTTAAGAAGCTCTTGTTGTGCTCAATCAACAAAGCCTTTTCTTTCATTCTTGGGTTGTTTGCCTTGATGATGTTTTTATGCTTAGCCAGGTATGGTTGCACTTCATCAATGTTATTCAGTATATACAAATGTGCTTGATGTATTTCCTCCCGACTCATACTCTTTATCCTTGGATTTCGTAATCCTTTGCCTCCATGCGACTGCTGGTGACGAGACATTGGAAGCCCAATAGCATCCACTTCCGACAAATAGTCAGTACAAAACTCAATGGCCTCTTCTACAACATATCTTTCAACAATAGAAGCTTCAGGGCGTTGTTGATTTTTCACATACCCTTTTAATATTTTCATGTATCGTTCAATTGGATACATCCATCGTAAATAAACAGGGCCACATAACCTAATCTCTCTCACTATGTGAATAGTCAAGTGAACCATAATATCAAAAAATGAAGGAGGAAAATACATCTCCAACTGGCTTAGGATGACAACAGCATCACGTTCCAAGTCATCTAATATTCCAGGGTCAATGGTTTTGCTACAAACAACATTAAAAAAGAAAGACAACCTAGTAAGGGCCTCTCTCACCTTATTGGGCAAAATGCCATGAATAGCAATTGGTAATGGCTGTTGCATCAAGACATGACAGTCATATGACTTCAAACCAAGTAACTTTAAGTCTTTAACTAAAACCAGCTTTTTGACATTTGAAGAATAACCCAGTGGTACTTTGAGACCATGAAGACAATCACAAAAACTTCTTTTTTCATCTTTAGACAATGTATAACATGCCGGTGGTAAATACTTCCGCTTGCCAATTGTTTGTGGAGCTAACCCTTCTCATATACCCATTTCAACCATGTCCATTCGAGAGTTCACCCCATCCTTTGTCTTGCTTGGTATGTTAAGTAATGTTCCGATGATACTATCACATATGTTTTTCTCCACATGCATCACATCTATGAAGTGCCTTACATCAAGATGAGACCAATATGGAAGATCAAAGAAGATTGATCTCTTTTTCCATATTTTTTTCATGTTGTCTTTCTTTTGGGTCTTCCCAAAGATAACACTGATGTCCTTCACTCGTTCATAAACTTTCTTCCCATTCAATGCTTTTGGAGCAATACCATTCTCTTGGGACCCATTAAAAGCTTTTCTCAATCTCCTGTATGAATGATTAGGTTTGAGAAATCTTTGATGACCAAGGTAAACAGTCTTCTTCCCATGAGTAAGTTGACAGTAACATGTGCCTTCCTCACATATAGGGCATGCATGATGACCCTTAGCACTGTACCCACTAAGATTCCCATATGTTGGGAAATCATTAATTGTACCAAATAACATCGCCCGCAATTTAAATTTTTCATGTCGAAACCCATCAAAAATCTCAACACCTTCCTCCCAAAGCATCTTCAAATCATCAATTAAGGGGCTGAGATATACATCTATATCGTTTCCAGGCTGACTTGGTCCTGAAATCATCATAGACAACATTACATACTTGCGTTTCATGCATAAGTTTGGGGAGAGGTTATAGATAATCAAAAGAACAGGCCATGAACTATGTCTGCTACTTAAGTTGCCATAAGGGTTCATCCCATCTGTAGCCAGCCCAAGCCTAAGGTTTCTTGGATCGTCACCAAACTCTAGAAATAATTCATCAATTTTCTTCCATTGTAAACCATCAGCTACATGGCGAATCTTGTTATCCCGTTGCCTCTCATCTGCATGCCATGTAAGGTTCTTTGTATCAATTGGGTTAGCAAATAACCTCTTAAACCTTGGAATTATTGGAAGATACCATAAAACTTTCGCCGGAGGCTTGTTTCTGCTGTCATCCCATTTAACACCTCCATTCTTCAATTTGTATCGTGATAAATGGCAAACAGGACATTCATCCAAGTCTTCATGTTGCTTCCTGTATAATATGCAATCATTTAGGCACGCATGTATCCTCTTATACTCCAGACCCACCGGACATAAAACCTTTTTCGCCTCATAGGTGCGATTCGGAAGTGTGTTACCTCCAGGTAGCATTTCCTTTAACAATTATAGCAATTCAGTGAAGCTTTTATCAGTCCATCCATTTTTTGCCTTTAGGTTGACTAACTTTAGCACCGCTGACATTCGTGTGAATTTAGTACAACCTGGATACAAAGGCACTTTGGCGTCACTGCGTATATTATCATACACACGTGCCTGTTGGAAAGCCTCGACTCCAATATCATTGATCATGTCCTCTAGTCGATCTTCCATATCTGAATCTACTCGGTCGGTGTGGGGTGCACTTGACATGGTAGATAGTGCCTCTTCATGCCATATCCATCTTTTATAACTTAGCATAATTCCATCACAGAGGAGATGCTCTCGAATTTCTTCAACTTTCAACTGAGTCTTATTTAAACAGTTCACACAGGGGCAATATAATCTTCCATTGAAGTCATCAACATTTCTTGTAGCGTAATCAAGAAACGCTTCAACCCCATTCTCATACTCCTCGGTTGTACGTAGTGCACTCATCCAACTACGATCCATGAGTTGAAACAACCTACTTAAACAATCAACACATATGACACAAATATCATTCATAGATATGAATATCATATCCATTAGGATGATAGTTTAAAATTGGATTCAAAGGAATCTAGGACTACTTAATTTTGATACAAGGTTACAAAATTGTTACTAATAAAATTATATGAAGTAGGGAAAGAAAAAGAAAATGTAAAAAAAAATAACTAAGTGGAAATATGTTCAGGTTCTCTAAAAGTCTTAAAAACCTATTTAGAAACTATATATGTATAAAGTCTTAAAAATGTAAACTACTCAGATTGAACAAAAACAAGAATTCAAGGTGTGAACCAAAGTTAAAGAATAAGACTATTTTTTGAAGTCTATGTCTTAGCATGATAGAGTTACCTGGATAACAAGCAAGGGTGCAGCTAAGAAGCAACCAACTGCAAGGAAATGACTATAGTTGTACTGCACTGACTTACTGAGGAAGCGGAGGCCGAGCCGATTCAAAAGCTGAGGTCCTATAAAAACTAAACCAGATTCTGTAACAATAAATATTGTTAGTGATCTAATCTAATTAATTTCTACACTCAATCATACTCGTGAATAATAATAATAACTTTACTTTTTATATTTGTTGCTTCCTTTTAACAAAAAGCTTATTTACAAGATGAAACAAATTCAAGAGCAGGGATATCTGTGATCTAATCTTTCTTTAATTTCTTTTACTATCTTCATTCTCTATTTCAGATACATGGCGTTGTTCTGACTTTTTCTCCGTGAAGAGATGTCTGTGAAAAATAGGTGTAATATACCTCGCTTTGTGATTAGACAAATTGCCAACAGAGGTTTTTCACTTTTCCAGCCTATATATCTGAATTTCTAATTTTTTTCCTTGAACTCGTTGCCGGGCTCTGATACCAAACTGGAGGCAGAGGTTTTAGGCTCCGTTCTTATTTCTAACTCGAATGATTTTACTATTTCTTCATGACATGTTGAAGATAATATATGCTAATTGGGTTTCCAACAATGATTTCACACGACGCTAAAATAAAATAAGAATTTTACAGTTATAAGGATTTAACCTTTAGATGGATGACTTTGTGACACAAAGATTTAAGTGACGAAGAAGCAGGATTTCAAAATAGAGAACAACATTAAAGAATTCAACAGCAGTCTTATGATGACAAAAATCAAACCTTGTTGAACCTAACAAGATAGTATATCCTAATTAAACTTTGTAAATAATGTTTTTACTTGTTCAACAATATCTTCATGCTTGACAGCTCTAGATGCAGCAATCACCTGGGAAAGCAGACCAAACAGCACAACCATAAGGTCACTTATTATTAAGGTATTAAATGATAATCTATACTGAACACAAGTCACAAGATAACAATGTCCTAAGGCTACTGCCACCCACATCCATGACTAACAAGACAATAATCATGATATATATAAGCAGGACCTCAATAATTTCCTGCATACCATCCTAGGAGCTGTGTAGTGTGCCTGAATGTAGTTTTGCAGATGATCTTTGGTAATTGTCTTTATATTCTTAGTAGGTCCCAAAATTGTTCTACCAAGTGGAGTGTACTGGAAAGCAGTTGCATGCAAATGGTCAAAAATTACTTCCTCAGTTTGCCCTTCAACCTACAAGAAGTTGCAAATGATAAACTGACTAGCATGAAAATATGAGCCTGTCATAAACCAATTTAGGAGAAAACACAACTGAAAAGGTGGCTGTTATAAATTATAATTCTCATCATCACATAGAACGTGTATAAAAAGGGAGGCTTAAATAGTTCACCAGATTGGATATGTAGGCATGGACTGAGCTTCCATATAAGTTATTAAGAAGTAAACAAGTAAAAAAGAACCCAAATTCTAAATCAAACCTCAGATAATTACATCCAAAAAAGAGAACAAACATCCCAACTGTAAAATATGTAACAAATTGTCTAAACCCAATACATATCGTCAACACATAATAATACTAGACAACAAAATCAGACATGCCTTTAACAGGCTTAAGACCAATCATGAACACAACTATAGAATACTATTACTACCAACAATCAGTAATCGGACACCATTTCATCAATCATTATCTATAATGTAAGAAAAGAAGGTATAAAAATAAGAAAAACACTGACATATAATAAACAACACATAAAAGCAAACATGACCTCCAAAAAAAAGGCACCGTACTTCCATGTCAACATACCTACTTACTCAGGTCCAAACACTCAATAATCCAGTGTTAATGCTCAGGTTAAAACACTCAATAAACTAGTGTTAATGCTAACATAATAACATTCATCAAAAAGTACGCCCTTTTTATGATGCAAAAATCAAACCTTCCCGCCCCTGATGCCAATAATAAGAGATTGAACTTGAAAGACAGGTAGCAAATCATGCACTTGCAACCAGACCCAATCTACAGCCACAAAACCAGTGGTATTCTGGCTTAACCATCACAACCAAGTTCACGGCTTTGCTAGACTACAACAACAGTAATCATGCAATTATCATAGACCCAGCCACAAGAAACTAAATAACATTTCCTCAATTACTTCCCAGTTTCCATTAAATCAGAAACAAAATTCACTTCTAATCACATCACAACGTAAAATTCATTCCTCATAATTATCAGCTGCATTTTCTTTCGCAATCAAACTTTCTGAACTAACAATATAGTATATCCTAATTAAAGTCCATGCCTGCAATTAATATCAGCCAGCCATTATATATACATATGAACCTTACTCAAGAGTTTTTAATATTTTAAAAAAATAGAAGAGTTAGTTGAGTTTTGAAAGTGAATGAGGATATAATAGAAGTTGTAGAGGTGATTAATTAAGATGTTAGAAAAGGTAATGATGAATAATGATGGATTGTGTGTGTGACAGAGGAGAAGAATAATAATGTGAGAAACAAAAACAAAGTCTAAAAGAAGACAAGAAGAGGGTGAGAGATGTACTAGAAGTCATTATTGAAAAAAATTCCAATAGAAATCTTTAAAAGTGAGAAAGGGCAATGATTGAGGCTATTTTTATGTTGCAAACAGGTCCAGGGTATTTCAGAAAGCAGGTTCTTTTTTTCTTTCCAAATAATGGGGTTTTTAGCAGAATCAGGATCGAAGGCATATGAGAAGATTATATCTTATAATCCAACTTGTGATTTTAACTACCATTTACACCATTAGCAATGAACTTGAGAAATTTCAGGCAGAATGCAGAACTTGGCAGAGTAGTGTTTCACACTTTCACAAATTAGCTAGAGTCAACACCTAATCTAAAACTACTTGTGAGAATGAACTAAGCATTATCTTTATTTCTATAAGAGATTTCTAAGAAAAACTACTGAAATTAAATGTTGACTGTGTCCAATAGCGAATAATTGAGGGAAAGCAAGATTTCATTTTATCCATCAAATTAACACGGCATAGAGAAATATCCCAAAAGAAGCAAACTATCAAATTGATTTAATCCCACTCAACTGCTAATGCCAATGTAATGCCATCCTTCACTAGGCACAAACCCCATTCACATAAACTCAAGAAAACAATTAAACGATAATGCACCAAAGAAACTAGGAAAGTTTTGCAGATTGAGAAGTATATTTATAGTCTAGTCCTCCCCACCAATGTGGCTTCCCTGTACGAAGAGGGCGTTGTTATTATTATCACATGGATTGGCTTCCCTGTAACCCCTTCCCCCAACCTGTAACCCCTTCCCCCAAACCCGCAACCTACTCCTACCAAAAAAAACACAACCAACACCCAAACCCCCCAAAATCAACAGCAAACCCAAACACAAGAGGAGAAAGAGGGTACCACATTTCACCCAAAAAAAAGCAATGGGATCAGAAACAACAAAAATGGAAAACAACAAAAATAGAAAACAAATACGAGGAGAAAGAGGGTACCTGTGGTTTAATGGAACTCAGAGACCGTCTAGTGAGACCTCCAAGCTTCGACAAACGGAGACAGGGAGTGAGAGAGTTTTCAAGAGGTAGGGTGGGAGTGAGAGAGTTTTCGAGGAGAAAGAGGGTACCTGTGGTTTAATGGAACTCAGAGACCGTCTAGTGAGACCTTCAAGCTTCAACAAACGGAGACAGGGAGTGAGAGAGTTTTCGAGAGGTAGGGCGGGAGTGAGAGAGTTTTCGGGAGTGAGAGTTTTCGAGAGGTATAGGGCTTTCGGGAGTGAGAGAGTTTTCGAGAGGTAAGGGAATTTGAGAGGGCTTTTTTTTCTCACCGGTCCAAAAGGCAAGACCGGTACATACATCAACCTTTCTCACCGGTCCAAAACCAAGACCGGTACATACATAAACCTTTCCCACCGGTCCAAACCAAGACCGGTACAAAATTAAGTATTTCTCACTGGTCTAAATTGTAGACCGGTCTAAACTTTCATATTATTTACAAAATTGCCACCGCCTAATTTTTTACACCGGTCACTTTACGACCGGTGTAAAATCCCAGGTGTAAAAGGCCTTTTTTCCACTAGTGAATAAAATGTTGTCAAGTTCCTTGGTATTGAATTATGGGACCCAGCCTGCGGTCAGTCTCTGATCGTTCGACCTAAGACTAGTGATCCATTAAGGAAACTAGTCCTATTAGGACCCCTCCGTGATGAATCAAGGGTGTCTGACTTGGCCTAATCGGCCCAATCAGAACCTTTAACTTCTCCTACGTTTAACCATTCATATGCTTCGGGACATCCGATGGCGGCACGGTCAGACTCTAGTGACTCATTTCGATGTTTTAGGAACTTTTCTTGAAGAGGCCAAAGCCCGGTTCGGACTCTATCACCCTCGTTTTTCCATAAATTAGTTTCTTCATAAATCGTTTTCAAACTCGACCCGAATACCTTCAGTGTTTTGGACCCAAATTTTGCATACAATCTTGGAATCGAACGATTTTAGTATTAATATCTTTGTTTTGAAAAGATCTTCAATCTCCTTTTCTAGCCCTAAACTCCAAATCCTACTCTGTCAACGTCAAAATCAAAGATTAAGTATGTTTGCCTCAAAATTCCATAGTTTGGACGTTTTTCCTACGCATGGTTCAGCAAAATTCATAACTCTCTCATACAACTTTTGATTCATGCAAAATTGGTGTCAAAATCTCCGTAGCAGAATTATCTACATTTTCCATCAAGACATTAAAGGCTAAATCCCTCTAGATCAATACAATTTAATAGATCTTTACAACCATTTAGTTGTTTCATCATGATGTTGGCAGTCTTCATTAAAATTCATGTATCTCCCTCGTCCGGTGCTTGAATCGCTTTGTTCTTTTTGCTATGGACCCTTATCAAAGATCTATATATTGTTCATGAAGGGTACAAAATCAAATTATCAAAGGAGAATTAATGGTGAATTTATTTCCAAAACCATAGCTGATTTGGGAAGCTTCTAGAGACCCCTGTCATAAATCGGGTATATCTTAGGCTATCGATCTTGGATCGTCATAAAAGATATATCAAATTAAAGAGAAAAAGAATATCTAAAAACTTCACGAAGGGCTTGAAAGCCAATTCTGATAAGTCTTGAAAAGACTTAATTAAATGTCAATATTTATCCCTAATTGATGTGTAGGATTGAGTTTTATTATTAAGTTTAGAGGTAATTAGGTAAGTATTCATCAATTAGGCAATTTCAATAATTAATTGTTAGTTTATCATTTTTCATTTAAATCAATAATTAAAAGTTAACAAAATGGAAAATAATATGTATTAAGCTAAAAAGGCCCTGAGCATACTAACAGTAGCACACAACATTCCTACGCTAGTATGGTTTTGATGTTGAATTGCAGGTCAGTGTACCAACGTACGGATGCAGCATGCTAACACCCAATTGGAAGGAAAGATCATAGAGGCTCATCATCGATACGCTGGACTAGAGCGTGCCTACGGTGAACTAAGCGTACCTATATGGAACACCTATGCTAGAAGAAAAAGTGAACCAGAATGCCAACGTACCAATGTTGGACCAAGGCGTGCTTACATGTGGCTAAGAAAACAAAGTCTAGAGGTACGCCATACTGACGCCACCTCTATACCCATGGTTACACTAAAGAAAAAGGGAATCAAGTGCCACCCAAGGAAGTCAGCATACCTACGATGACTCCAGCCGTACGGACACACAGTACCGACGCGGGCCTCAACTGTACCTAGGCTCACTGTGCCGACACGGGCCTCAACCGTACCTAGGCTCAAGAGAGGCATAGTTCCTTACAAGGAAACAGAGGGCCAGCGTACTGACGTTGCCCTTGGCCATACCAACGCACGGGTGATAGACAGAGGAGTAACTCCCAGGAAGCAGACCAGCATGCTAACGTTGGTGACAGGCGTGGCTACACACAAATATGAAGGAAATCATTTTTATTTCAAAATTCAGTTGTAATTTAGTTAATTTAAGTTTTCTATTTATTTTGTAAGTCATTAAGGGTAGATTTCGGGATTAAGTTGTTAATTATTGTACATGTATATATAGTTGTAGTGATGTTAATTAAACATACACTTGATAATACAAATTCATTTTTCTCAAATTTACTTCTCTCTCTATATTTTTTCTCTCTCTATTTTCTCTATATTTCACCATGAGCTCCAACACTAGATGCATCTTTTCTCCTTCCATGGATTGCTAAATCCCTAAGGTTGGAAGTAGCTGAAGCTTCAGTGGAGGTATGATTCTGTGGCTGGAGTGTTCCTTATCTTGAGCATGTGGAACATAGCAAGGAGTGGAAATCAACTCTGAATTGGAAGATTCAAACCAATCTTTGAGCTTTCTGCATAGAGAAATCATGGTTGAGACTCAGGTATGCTCCTTGTTACCTAATTACTTCAAGCCTAAGGTTTTAGGTGGATAGTTAGGGTTCATTCTTGTAATTTTGCACTAGGTTTTAGTGTACTTAATCACCTAAGGAATTAGGGTTTAATTGAATTGAGATTAGTATTAACCACCTAAGGAATTAAGGATTAGTCATCTGTGAAGTTGTGCATGTTGTAATTTAGGGAATCGCTCCTGTCCGTTGAGTTTTACTGAGATTGATAGTTGAAGTTAGTTCCAATCTACTCTTAATCATTGTTTTTACCTTCTTGATCATCTATTTTAGGTTCTGTACTTGCATTGTGAAAAGTATAAAAATATTAAATCTGAAACTAAAAAGAGAATTTCATGAATTGCTCATATTTCTTGCTTGGTTCAACTAGTATCAGACCTTGGTTGTGGTAATTACCTTAATCCCTGTGGGAACAATACAAATATATTACTTTTTAACGATTGGTGTGCTTGCCATAAAAATCATCATCTGATGAATTTGCATCAAATTCTTACTCTATAAATCCCAGAATTTAAAATACCACACTGATTCACGTTTTCCTAGTGGCGGCTTGCACTATGTTTAATATTTTTCACGTTTCTCACTCATATGACCATGAAATTGAACAATTCTTTCGCCTAAATTTTCTAAACTCAACTCCCTACAACTTTGATGATGGGCACAAAGACCTATTCCCCACCAAATTTGCTTGAAAATTAATCTTTGCAAGAAACATCAATCCCGTCACAACCTTACACTATTTTAGTAAATGGGCCATATTATTCGTTTCTTAATGAATTTTTTTTCCATATATTAATTTATAGATAAGAAAAAGGCCTAGGATTCTCATGTTAGGCCCTTTTCCTAATTCAGCCTGCATTAGCCCTTAAAAACCCAAACAAGTGGACATCTTTGGTTATGCCACATTAGCCCTCCATGCAACATGAGCCAATCACCTTCTACCACCCATGGGACACTTGCCTTGCCCTAGAAACTCCTTCCTCCATGCATCACCACCTCTTGTCACCTCACTTAAGATGTGTCACCACCTGGTCCCTCCTCTTCATTCAGCCTCCCACCTCCCATTTCCACCAATCACACTTCATGCAAGTTAACCCATCCAATCACCTTGGCCTAACTCCTTTTCTTGCAAGCTAATTCATTCAGACATCTTGCTCTCCATCTCTACTAAAATGGATTTTTAATAAATTTAATAAGCGCATCTCGATCATGGCATATTCGGGTGAGAGTTTTATCACGATTGGTTTTAAAACGAAAAACGTAGAAAAAATTAGCGTTAGGCGGGCTTGGTTTAATTTGATGTGGTTGTATTATTATTTTTTAAGTTTTATAGTTTAATATATAATTTGTAATTTGTTTCCAGTAAGCCCTGCTATTAGTAATTAATTTATCTTCACGTATCGCCGGGAGTATTTTGACGACATTACGCTTTTTAAGAAAATTTACCGACGGGACGGTTGCGACGTTTCATCTTACTAAGTTTTAAAAGTGAAATTATTTTTAATATTATAAAGTTTTATGAAAGATGATTAGATAAATAAATTGATTTTAAGAAGTGGAAATTTTTAGATAAAGGGGTTTTATCGACAAATGACAAAGTTAGGCCCAATAAGTTTTGTAAACTAAGAATAAGCAAAATTTTTCGAAGATAATAGAAATGAATGTTAGGACTTAGAAAATATTTGTGACAAAAATTAGAGACCAATTTTAATGACGACTTAGAGTAAAAGTATAAGATAAAGGGGCTTTAGGAATTTTGAAGTAAATGGTATAAATGACTAAATAACATAGGGATGAGTTTAGAAGTTTAAGTAAGAAACAAGCATTAGAATTTTAGAACATTGGTAATTAATGATAGTAAAGGACATGGAAGAGATTTTTGAATTTAAACTTTAGACTAGTAATAAAAAGGATTAGCTTATAAATTAAATGATGACTTTTAAGGAGGAAATATCATAATTAGGTTTAAAGCATAGAAGTTAAGATAGTAACTAAATCCTTAAGTAATGAATTTTCATCATAAAGAAAATCAACCTTAGTTGATGAAATGAAAGTAACTAAACAAATTAAATTAGTTAGTACGATGGAGTAGAAAAATGGTATTAAAGGTTAACGATTTAAAAACCTAGAAAGGATATCACTAAGGGTAAACTTATGTGCATAAGGAATCAGTAACCCACTTAGTGATAAAGGAAATCAATTGTTCAGTTAGTAAAGTTTATTAACAAAAGAAAACATTGGATGGTAAGACAACTAAAAGGTAACTCAAATTCGTTAATATAAGAGAGTAATTTGAATTCCTCAATCACTAAGGATTAGAATTGGGTAATGAAAAGGAATACATCAATAAATAATAGTTCAAGGACATAAGAAAAGCTAAGCTACTCTATAAAACATTTTTTTTATTAAAATACAAGATCTAAGCATCTAAGTTGATAATAAGCAATAGAGGCCACTTCATAGTGATTTTGACTTCATGGTCGGACATGAGAAGTTAGAATCATGTAATAAAATTAGTGCCATAATAATAATAGAAGAATAAATAACTTAAGGGGGGGAGTACGAGAATCCAAGTTGTTTCATAAGGTATTTTGATTAAACACGTATGATCTAATGTTTAAATTAATGGTAAATTAATGTACGAGCTAATATACCAAGTTTAATGCCGACAATTACGTTTGATTTTCTATGAATTATGCTGAGTGGAATTAAAAAAGTATGTTATTCTCTTGAATGTTGTAATGCTACTGAATGAATATGTGTTAATTATATGTGATGAGTATGTGTGATGAAATATATGATGAGTGTAGTATGATGACATGTGCATGGACTGCGATGTTGTACTTAAAGAATATCATGAGTTAACGAAATGATTTGTATGATGAACAATACTTGTATGATGCATTGAATGAGTATGTTAAAATAAACAAGAAAAGAATGAATGAAAAAGTATATCGGTAGGGACCCTGAGATGAATGAATTGTGAAAATGATGTGATGAAATTAAATTGGATCTGATGTGATGATGGGTGTTGTAACGCCAATGTACCCATGATTTCTAGAAAATTTGAGATCTTATTTCATTTCTAAGCGTCGGGTGAGACCGTTATGAATTAGGAATTTTCGAGAAAGCAAGGAAAAGAATTAATTAAAATTTAATGAGAAGAAAGTAGCCTGATGTTAGAAATGAAATGGAGTCATTGAAAGGACCCTACCGATGACTAGTGAAAAGAAATTATGTGTTGTGCATCATACATGGAGGATAAGGGTGATGGACGAGAAACTCCCTAGAGCACAACAGTGAGGGGTATAATGAAGAAACAGCTACGCCTCGACCCCCAGGGGTAGTCTTAGGAGTGTATCGGATTTGGCCCTCCAATGGCTCGGATTCACGCTCGATGCCTGATGACCGTGGTAAACTCTGATATACTTCAACGAGAGGGGGGCTTCTATAGCCGTTGAGTGCTCGTTCTAATGAGATATGTGATTGGTCATTGTGATGATAGAATTGCGGGTCCTTACCTATTTGTGAAAAATAGAACGAGGAGAGCTCCGGTCGCTCTAGTGGACAAGAAGGATAAGGCGAGACTATGATATGTATTGTGTTGGGAATGATAAGGAGGAGATAGGCCCATATGCATCATGATGACTAATAAAAGATTGGAAATAACAAAATGAACTCATGTATTGCATCATTGTACTGAGATTGTGATTGCTTGTTGTTTGAGTATGATGGTATAGATCTTAGAAATTCTGAGAGGTGAATGGGAAAATGAGAATGGTCAGCTAAGATCAAGAGTGGTGAGATAACTTAGAATGCATCTTAGGTACCCCAAAGGGAGTGGGAGGGACTCGATCCTTGACTGTTTATGTTGTATGTGGGGCAGGTGTTGGTGACACACCTTCCCGATTGTTATGGATGTGGAGACTCACCCTTACGCTAAATTGTTCCAAACATCGTGGGAATAGACACAAATTTTACATCGAGGACCAGCCAAGCTCTTCTGGGACCAAGGACGAATAAATTAGGTTAATTTTATTTTCATTTATGGGAGCCTGCGTGCTCCTTTACTTTCAGTATGTACAGTTACTGTTGCGACCATATATTGTATATGACTATGTTATATATAAGGTATATCCGTTCCACCAAGTTTTGTTGTACAAAAAAAACTTCCATATTTTTTTAAAACTCGTAGCCTCTCAGTCGACCTGGATAATCAAGTGGAAGAGATTGTCCTAGTTGACCGAGGGTGTTAAAGCATAGAACCAATGTACCACAATAGTCATTCATCAATGTTAAGGTCATAACCAAAAATTAGCCTTCCAATAACAAGGGCTAATTTTCATACATGACCCACCAACAATATATATCCATAATCATTCAATGTTCATATACAAAATAAGCATTCATAAAAGTCATGTGCTTTACAAAACGATTATCGGCCAAGGTATTCCTATACAATTATTTTACCTTCTCCACCAAAACATTTACTTCCGAAACGAGATGCATCTTACCCCATACATATCCTGCATCACAATGCTAAAAAGAGACAATATGAGATAGTGAGTTGTACATTCCAGGTGACGAATATGAATACATTTGTGATTATGTGTATATGCATATAAACAACATGTAAACTTTGCATCAAATCATCAATTATGATAATAATTTCATCATTTCAAAAACATACACATATATCAAGTTCATCAATCAACTTATAGTAGAGTATATACACATACACATCATTGCAAATCATCACATTGGGCTAACACAATTATCATTACCCTTACACAAGGTCTTTTCTTTGTATTCATATTTTACTTGTTGTCTTTCACCTATTTAGAATATCACCATGCTATATGCAAATGCTCTTAAGCTAATGCTTATGCACAAGGAAATTATTATTAATCATGGATCCGACTATGGGAATATAAATCACCAATGTGGGTCCAAGCATGGATATATAACTATACCCCTACTGCAGTAATAAAATGTATACACATATATACATCAATATTAATTTTACAGGTACCAAATCGTATCGCCAATCTTGCAACATCGGTCATTTTCACCATGACCACGGTAAACAACATAAACAACATAATGGTGTTGCGAGCTAACCATGAACTATACCATGGCAGTTCTGATCCAAAGGACCACCGAGGACACTTACTCCTCAAAGAACCACCCCCCACTGTGGTCAACCACATGCAGCTCCCCGTAGCTAAGCATGGGCAGCTTCGTGACTCTACTATTGAGTCACTAGGGTAAACAACAATAATGCTCATGCACGGAGCCGCCCTCCCACTAGGCCAACCGGAAGAGCCCCTAACATTCCCTTACCGAAAGCTATGCAATATGCCATGGATGCAATGCACATGCAAATCATATGCATTCTCACACTATGCATCCTATCATACCACTCATCAATCATCACCATCATCAATATCACCACTCAATTCTTAGTGGATTTTAATTTCATTTATTTTTCCATTGTTACATATCTTAGTGTGGCATCCACATTATATTCTATCAACACAATTTAACTCAGACATATAAGTTCTTACTTGCATCCACCACAATTGCACCAACAATCATCAATTATAATAATAATCATCAATTGCTCAAGGGCATGCGCAACAACAATATTCATTCTCATTCATCATCAATATTTGTCCATCAATATTTGTAGTTAATACATATATATTCTCAATAACATAGGGCACAACAATTATCCTAACATCTTATGGTAATTATCATTCACCACAATGCATACCACCAATATTCTAAATGCATATCACATATTTACCAAGCACAAAACATTGCAACACTCAACTTCACAATTCATCAATATAGCTAGGCAAGGAAAACATGTACAATATCACATACAACAATCAACCAATATTCAACTCATGCATTTAGAATATAAACTCCTTTCCTACCTCAAGAGAAGTAATCTGAGCGATTTGACGGTCTTGCCTCACCGTTCGGAATAGATCCAACACTACAAAATGTACATACCATTACTTTCTATTTAACTACCAAGATTTGCATATTCTCAATTAAACACTTGGTGTTTATAACATTATTGATGCAGACTATCGCGATCAGTCAAATTGAAACATTAAAGATACTTAATGTAGTACTAGGGTGTCAACCTAGGTCGTTCTCTTGAAGATAAACACAAAAATTTAGGAAAACCAAGTTTTAAAATAATTTTTACAAATAGAAATTCAATAAATATACAAATACATTTGGGGGGGTTTGTTTGATTGTCACATAAATTTAAAACAACATAAATAATGAAACTTAGAACAATAAATAATAAGCGATTGATTTTCTTGGAGTATTGTAATTAGATTTATCCTTGGTTTACAAAAGATAGTTTGTACACTTTCATTTCTGTTGATTTCTTAGCTCAATTTGAATTAATCAACTAAGCATCTTTTTCAATTCACAATTCCTTTACTTTTATTTAAAATGAACATTTTAATCAAGCATCCTAATTAAGCAAAAGGAGTCAAGATCGTAAATTCTAGGAATCATTTAGCATACATAAGAACATCACCTACATACATAATCTATTCTCAAATTATGGAATTAAGCACACCATAATAATTAGAAGTGATTGTGAAAATATTCATTAAGCATTCATACTTCCTTAATCCATTCTAATGAAAATCTTATTCTATTCCATTTGTATAATTAAATCGATTAAGCATACAAATTTAATTAAGCAAAATGGAATTAAATAAGTAGAGTAAGATTATGAAGAAATCAACAATAATAAAAGCATACTAAATTGAAAACAAGAACCTCAATGTCATATTACAATAATTCTCCAAGAAAATCAATCTAAGGGTTTTAGCCCTCCATAATTATAACAAACTAAAAATAAGAAAGACTGAACCCAGAATACAGCGGAGGAGGGGGAATAAATTCCTCCAGAGGCTTTGCGCCTCTGATGCTCCTAAGCAGAGAAGAAATAAAGAAAGAGAAGTGTCAAGGGATGTCGTCTGAGGCTTCAATTCCTTTTATTTATAGGTGAGGGAGAAGGAAACAACGTGCTTAATTTGAGGAATGAATGGAACCTTTCTACGAGGAAAATGTGTAGTGCTGTTTCCACTTCCTGAAATCCCGTAATTGTGTTTCCACTGAAGGAATCGATTCCTAAAAGCATGATTTGGCCAAATTTACACTACATGAATCAATTCATAGGGGTGGGAATCGATTCCCAGGGGTAAAAATAATGTATGAATCAATTCCTGGGGGCTAGGAATTGATTCCCAGCTGTGTGAATCGATTCCCTAGTGAAATGAATCGATTCCCAAGCTTGATTTCATGTAGGAATCGATTCCCAAGGGTGGTAAATCGATTCACAGGCCTATTCTAGTGATTTGTCTTTTTTTTGACCATTTCTTGAGGCGTGATGACTTATGGCTTCTTCCGTTTGATATGTGGTAATTATTTTTCAATTGCAGGCTCAATCATACACTACAAAATTATTTCCATTAAAAATCAATCCTTAATTCATTTTAAAATCAAATATTACATAAAGCTTAAATTATGAAATATGTTAAAATGTAATATATTACACAATAAGTAATGGTAAATTATACACATTTAAACTAAGGAATTAATGATAAATCATGCATCATCAAATACTCCCACACTTACTCTTTTACACTCCCAGGAAAAATTAGAATAAAAACAAGTTTTACAATTTATTGAAAACATTAAGTTGAAAACAATAAACACACAGAACTGGCATGCTTGTCATGAAATCTTAAGAATATTCAGAGAAACAAGAGTTATCTAACATGTAGGATACAGAGCATCAAGATATGTATAAAAATCATCCAAACACTTAGGCATGTGAGAATTAAATTAAACTGAAAAGAAGATCATAAGTGGTAGAACCTCACAAGATATACTCTCAACTCTCGCGTGTTTTGGGTTTGTGTATACACACAAAACATTTCCTGAAAAACAGACAGTCCCATAAATTTGGCAAGTTTCTCAATTCCATAATCAACACAAATGTATGTATAGATCGACAGGGCTTTTCACGGTTGTAAGGTGGCCAGGGTAAAATAGTGTGATAAAAATTTGGAAATTAGTTTCATATGCCAAAAAGAATGATTAAGCAATTAATTTAACAGGCAAACAGTGAGGTAAAACATTTATTCAATCATATTTTGTCGCACCAATCTTAGTAAATCTTCTTCTTTTTTTTTCTTTTTAAGTAAAACCAAGAGTTGCAACCCTTGTTAGCACACCCGCACTGTCACACCTTGATTTTTCAGACTCAAATCTCGATGTAATCAAGATAATTAAATAATAAAAATACGAGTAAATTTTTCGCGTTCAAAATAATTTCCAAACACCACTACGACTACATCAAAACTTGAACCACAGAAAACCAAAGGGTGAGATTTGATAATCTATAACCAGATCGTTAAATAGTTTGCCCATAATGGTACACAAAATAACAGAGTTTACGGTAGAAGAAGGATGTCTGTACCGGGCTTACGCCTAGTCCCATATATGAGGATATGAGGAAAGGCTCGACAAAGCATGAAATGACATATCTTAAGCCTAACAGACAACCATCATCTTTTCACATAATTTCATGAACATATAAAGCCTAAGATATATACATATACATATCTATATGGTCATACATCATACATCTCCAATATTCATATTCTATAATTAACCATATTCAATTCAACCTTCAAATCATGTATGTCCTTTACTTATTCATGCCTAAGAGGATTACTTTATCATCATTTTATATTCATCAGATTTGTAGAAATTCACTATCCTAAATATTAATACATCACCTATATATACATATAATTCACAATTCATCCGTCAATATCAGTAAGTAACAATACCACAATATCCATTTTATACACAACTCATTAAATTACAAACGCTGCTGGCCAAGGCATTCTGTTACCACTATTTACCTTCATAAAAACTTTACTTTATAAACATCCTCGTCCCATGATATTCCTACATCAATACTAAAAAGTATACCATATCAGAGAGTGAGTTATACATTTCAAATGACGATATGAATACAATTGAAATTATGTGCATATGCATATCAGTATCATGTATGCTTTGCTATACAGATCAATGGTCATCATAAATTGTTAATTCAACAACATATACATATTTCATATTCATTAATCAGGTCATAACAAAGCAGGCATATACACATCTATCACAACGCCACCATGGGCCAACATCATTATAATCAATCATATATAATTATGCCCTTCATTATATTGGGCCATAATATACACATCATCATATTCAATATCGTTTCGTTGTATTCATATCATTCATTAATTTTACGTGGTCTTTTAGGTACTTAATTACCCATCTCATCAACACCATACCCCAATCTCAATCATCATCATCTTCTGGTATATCTCCATGCTATATGCAAATGCTCTTAGGGCTAATGCATATGCACAATTGAATAGACAACAAATGTGGATCCCACTGTGGGAATAAACACCAAATTGTAGGTCAAGCATGATCACATACCATGCCCCTACTACAGTAGTACAATGTGTACACATATATTATAATGCATGCATAATCACCAATTTTTACTGGTACCAAACCGCATCGCCCATAATGCAACACCTGGTCATTTTCACCATGACCGCGGTAAACAACATAATCAACAATATAAGGTATTACGGGCCGGCCATATCTCATATCATGGCAGCTGTGATCCAATGTGATCCAATAGACCACCGGGGTCACTTGCTCATCCAGAGCCACCCTCACAAGGGAAGACCACATGTAGCTCTTTGTAGCAATACATGGGCGGCTTCGTGACTGACACACCGAGTCACAGGGGAAATAACAGATTGCTCGTGCACCGAGCCACCCTCCCGCTGGGTCGGCCGAGGGAACTCCCCTAACGTTCCAACATCGGCGGCTATGATATGCCAAGGATGTAATGCAATGAAAATCAAATGCATTTCTCACACTCTGCATCCTAAATGCCACTCATCAATCATCATCATCATAATCACCAACACCACCACAAGCACCTTAGTGGATTTTATCATTGTTGGTTTTAGCCATTGTTTTTCAAGTTTTATATATGGAATTTTTATTTCAATATATCCTTTATTATACATGCAAGTCAACACTTGCAATCAACCACAATGGCACCACAAACATCACAAATCATCATTAACATTCATTAATCTTTCATCAATATCACCACAAAATTAGTTAGTGGATTTTGATATCATTATTCATTACCCTTCATTCATATCCTACTCTTGGTGGAGAACCTTTATGTTTTCATCACTTATTATGGATATAACATATTTTCTCAATGTTTCAATCAATGCTAAACGCCACTATGTCATGTCATCATTAAATACCCCTTATACATTCCTTCAGGTACCTCACAATATAAGGAAAGGGTTAAATATCAGCTAAAACAAAGAAGATAACATAAAATTACACACTGGGCAACTCGCTCAAGTAAGACCTATACTCCCTTGAGCAAGATTAACATAGCTCGCTTGGGCGAGCCCCTTCGCGTGTAAATGAAAGGCTTCTAGCAGTGTATCCATGCTGGCTCTCTTGAGCGAGATTTCCCTACACCTGGCTACTCGCTTGAGCAAGTAGAGTTTAGCATTAGACCCTTTGCGTGCGCTCAAGCGAGTCACGCTTGCTTGGGCAGAAATTGTCTAGTACCTTATTCCAGGCTTGCTCGCTTGAGCAAGACCCAACATGCCTCACCACTTGCTTAAGCAAGATCCACCCATAACCATTTTGCATCTCGCTTGCTCAAGCACACCAACGCCCGCTTGAGCGAGATTCGTCCAGTAGCACACCCTTCTATTTTGCACGCGTCTCGCATGAGCGAGACCTCTTCTCGCCTGAGCGGAATTAGGCTGGAGGCCACCCCTCTAATAAAGGGGACTCTCGCTTGAGCGAGAATCCATCTCGCTTAAGCGAGATCATCAGTACATACCCAAAACTTAAGTTTTTCACTCCATATCACATACCCATATCCATCCTCTGTAAAATTGGCCTAATTCATTATTATACACATAGTAAATCACATCTTTGGACCCAATTCAACAAGCCATACCTCTCCATTTTTTTCTAATTCATCAACTACATACGAAGGATTCCTAAACCATTCTTCATCATAACTACACATATCATTGTGCATAATTATCATAACTACTACTTCACAACTCAAATAATTTATCTATTCACAAATTTTCATTAACAAATAATTCATGCCCAACAAAGGGACAACCCAATACATATCATCATCTCATATATATATATATATATATATACATGCATCTCCATAATATTCAATAAAGGCCAAGCCATTATTCATCACATCATCAATATAGTATTTAACACATTCATGGCAAGGCAATGCATGAGCTCATACATATACATAATTCAACAATTATTCACTCATGCAATTTGAAATATAAACTCCTCTCCTACCTTAAGAGAAGAACTGAAATGCAATTACTCCGATTATTCCGCATCATCATCCGAATTACAATCTACACGTTACACATATGCATTTCATACAATCAATAAGTTATTCCAAGGCACCATCATAATTTCAAACAACATAAATATGTCTCAAGGCTCAATATCAAGTCCTACACTTGCTGAGACACCAATTCATACCATTGCATTAGGTTTTGGGAATTCCTTTCCCAAAACCATGATTCTCTAAATCTTAAGGGCTAACTATACCCAACAACATCATCACCTTTTATCCATAAGTCTTCCAAATTATCTTATGAATCACTCAACTATCATTACAATTTATTCAAACTCATTATAAGACTCTTGGCTCCATTCAAGACCATCATCAATCAACAATTTCTAAATGGCATATATCAAGGCCAAAGACTTCATCAAGTTAAGTATCCATTTCCTTAATCCACTCTCAAGGGTGTTCAACCATTATTATCATCATCATCATAAATATCAACACTCAAGGGAATCAACTTCTCTAATTTCTACATACTTTTACACATATATCTCTCAATCCTCAAGATTGGAACCTCAATAATCAACACCAATGCTTCTAAAATTCATCTCCTCATATAAAATCATTCTAAGGCATCTAAATCATTAAAGCCATCAATTTAGCTAAAATCCCTAAATTACCACAATTAGGGTTTTCCATTAAACTACTAAACCAACAACTTCAACCCATTGTAAAACCCATATACAAACCAGAACCATCCTCATTAAATAACATTAAGTCATATTCAAGGATCATATATCCATTGTTCAAACCTAGGGTTTTCATCATTTTCTTTAACACCCATAAAACCCAACACCAATTTTTTAAGCTTAAGCATCATTAAAATTTATCAATGGGAAAAAGGAGTTAGAAGTCTTACCTCCAATCCCAAGCTTAGGAAAAACGAAAATAGGAGTGAAGAAGAAGAGAAAGATGATCCATGCAAGCTTCCACGCTCCATAAGTGCTCATAAATCCCAACTTAGTTTTGATTTTAGCTAAAAATAAAAATGGGTATAATGGTGGATGTTTTGATGGAGAAGAATAGAAGAAGAAGAAGGAAAGAGTAGAGAATGGTGAGAGGGAGTACGCCATCGAAAATGAGGGAGAAAAGTGAGAAATGTATAAAATTTGGACATTGTCCATTGTGTTGTAGAACCCCATATCCATTGGGTAATAGCATGAAAAGTGGCATAAAAGAAAGAGGAAGTGGCCCGCTGAATTGGAGAAGAGAAAGTGGAATTTGTAGTTTCTTTTAATTCCATTGGGTTCGTAATTTCCCCGTTTAATAATATATGTCGAGTCCAATTAATTATTTTCCTAACACTAAAAATTATTTCAGCTATATCACCATAACCACAATAATTTTCTAAACATTCTAGACCCATCAATTATTTAATTTGACCAAGTGGGTCCCATATCATCTGTTAAATCACTCGGTTTCGGTAATTCTCAATTTACCGATAATTCACCTCTAATGTCTAATAAAATCTCCCATAATTATTGGACCATAATTAATCAATCATTATTATCTAACAATTTTATTTTCGTTACAATCTGGGATGTTACAATCCACCCCACCAAAAAGAAACTTCGTCCTCAAAGTTTAACATTGGCATATATCGCAAGGCCACACCTCGGCTATGCACCAATAAGGTCCAATGACACCATAAAGTAATATTAGACTTTCCAAAGTCCAGCAAGACATGACTATCGTCATTTCTTTGTCCAAGCGTAAAGTCTCATATATCCAAAATGAGTCACCACTTATCAATTCTCAGTTTATTCATCACAACTTTCACATTCTTATATAGTACCACTGATGTAGGAGAAGCTTCCAATCTCCTTTAGAGGTGTGGATCTAGGAACTTTACCTTCTTCAATCTTCAAGCAAAGTGAAAGTGTCTTCTTCTTCAATGTGAAACTGAAACCAAAATGGCAAAGAAAGGCTAAGGATGGATGAAAATGGAAAGGAAAAGAAAGAAGAAATAAAAGAAGAAAGGTGGAAATGAGGAGGAATGGTTAAGGAGATGAAGTGAAGGTATGGAGGCCATTTCCAAGGAGTGGAAGATAACTCCACTCGCCACCAAGGAAGGGAGAGACCCCTTGGATAAGAGCTTATAAGAGTCTCTCTAATCCTAGAGAGAAGAAGGAGAATCTTTCACTACAAATTTGCATTCAAAGTGTCAAAATCTCAAAATGAATTAATGTGTCTTTTTACAAAGGAAGAAGCCTTTATATAGGCTATAGAGAATTTGGACAAGGCATGGATATAGGCTTGGCTAATTGGATCTTAGGCCCAAAACTAAGAAATAGGAAAGAAAATGGCCTATACATGGCCCAATGTGAGAGTACATGGTCCTAAAGTGACCAATTGGCCTAGCAAGGACCAAATAAAGCCTAAGTAACTAAAGAATCTAATTATTACCTATATTACAAGATGAATACAAATAGATCCTCAAGCTATCTCCATTGGGCTTGGGCCCATTAAACAAGGAGATGAGAGAAGATAGGGCTTTATGGATAGTCTCCTTACTTTTTTTGGACTTAGCCCTAGTGAGGGGCCCTTTGTAAGCCTCAAGTCCTTTGTCCAATATAGTGTGTGGGTCTTCCCTAGAATGTCCTCATTATGCTCCCCTTCTTTGAAAGGATTTGTCCTGAAATCTAAGGCATGATCCTCTTCATCTAAGTCAAAAAGAGATAAGTCAGATACATTAAATGAAGCACTCACACCATATTCCCTAGGTAAATCAAGGACATAGGCATTATTTCCCATTTTCTTGAGGATTTGGAAAGGTCCATGACCCCTAGGGTCGAGTTTGGATTTTCTCAAGTTTGGAAATCTTTCTTTTCTAAGATGTAACTAAACCCAATCTCCAACCTCAAAGGTGACTTCCTTTCTCTTCTTATTAGCATAACGAGCATAATATTCATTCTTAGCTTGTATTTGGTTTTTAACCTTCTCATGAAAATCTTTGATAAACTTGGCCTTTGCCTCTCTATCCATGCGAAGGCTAGAATCAAAAACATCAATGGGCAAAAGGTCTAAGGGAGTGAGATGGTTAAAACCATAAACAACTTCAAAAGGACTATGCTTAGTTATGGAGTGTTGTACCCTATATAAGGAAATTCAATATGGGGTAAATACTCATCCCAAGATTTAACATTTTTATGCACTAAGACCTTAAGTAGTGGAGAAAGGGTCTTGTTCACTACCTCTGTTTGGCCATCCGTTTGAGGATGACAAGTGGTAGAAAAGAGAAGCTTCGTTCCTAGCCTTGACCAAAGAGTTTTCCAAAAATGGCTTAGGAATTTGGTGTCCCTATCAGAAATGATAGTTTTAGGAACACCATGAAGTCTTACTATTTCTTTGAAAAACAACTTAGCAATATGACTTGCATCATCTACTTTGTGACAGAGAATGAAGTGAGCCATCTTGCTAAACCTATCTACCACCACAAAGATAGAATCCATTCCCCTTTGGGTCCTAGGCAAGCCTAACAAAAAATCGATAGAAATATCAACCCAAGGAGAAGTAGGTGTAGGCAATGGAGTATACAAACCACTAGGTGAAAGTTTAGATTTCGCTTTTCTACATACTATAGACCTAGCATAAAGTTTTTGGACATATTTTTTCATTTTAGGCCAATAAAAGTGTTCATGTAAAATGGCTAATGTTTTGTCTCGTCCAAAATGGCCTATTAAGCCTCTTTCATGGTTTTTTCTAAGTAAATGATCTCTTAAAGAGCTCCTAGAAATGCAAAGTCTATTGGCTTTAAAGAGGTAGCCATTTAGAATGTAGAAGCCTTTATGAGATGAAGAAGTGAAAGATAAGTTGAAAATGTTTAAAAAATCAATATCACTTGGATACAAAGTCCTAATCTCATTAAGTCCAATAACTTTGGCTCCAAGAGAGGTAAGTAAAGAATACCTTCTTGATAGCATCCGCCACAGTATTAGATTTTCTATTTTTGTACTTGATGACATATGGAAATTGTTCCAAGTACTCAACCCACTTAGCATGTCTTTTATTTAACTTATGTTGCCCTTTAATGAATTTTAGTGATTGGTGATCACTATGTATAACAAACTCTTTTGGGATCAAGTAATGTTCCCAAGTTTGTAGGGCTCTAATTAATGCATAGAATTCTTTGTCATATGTGGGATAGTTGAGAGTTTCCCTATTAAGCTTTTCACTAAAGAAAGCAATAGGGTGACCTTGTAAAAGAACGGCTCCTATTCTCACATTTGAAGCATCACACTCAAGCTCAAAAGTTTTAGAAAAGTTTGGAAGTCCTAAAATTAGAGCATGAGTGAGCTTCTCCTTGAGATCTAGAAAGGCTTTCTCTTGCCTTGGCCCCCATATAAAAGGAACATTCTTTTTCCCCAATTCATTTAGGGGGAGGCTAAGATAGAGAAATCTTTCACAAATCTTCTATAATAGCTTGCAAGACCATGGAAACTTCTAACCTCACTCACATTTTTAGGTGTTGGCCGATCTTGGATTGCCTTCACTTTAGAGTGATCAACCTCAACACCTTTAGAACTCACTATAAATCCAAGGAATACAATGCTATCCATGCCAAAAGAACATTTTTCAAAATTTGCATAGAGGTTGTTTGTTCTTAAGGCAAACATAACTTGTTTTAGATGGTTTAGATGAGAGGTCATGGTCTTTGAGTACACCAAAATATCATCAAAGTAGACCACAACAAAATACCTAATGAATTCCCTCAAAAGATAATTCATTAACCTCATGAATGTGCTTGGTGCATTAGTCAAGCCAAAGGGCATAACTAACCACTCATATAGTCCAAGTTTGGCTTTAAAAGCGGCTTTCTATTTATCTCCCTCTTTGATTCTTATTTAGTAATAGCCACTTTTAAGATCAATCTTGGAAAATATAGTAGAACCGCTAAGTTCATATCATCAAGTCTAGGTATTGGATGCCTATACTTGATGGCTATGTTGTTTATGGCTCTACAATCTGTGCACATTCTCCATGAACCATCTTTCTTAGGAACTAGTAAAACAGGTAAGGCACATGGGCTTAGGCTTTCTCTAATCTATCCCTTAGATAATAGTTTATTTACCTGCTTTTCAATCTTAAGGCTTTCCTTAGGGTTACATCTATATGCAGGTCTATTAGGTAAGCTAGCACCGGGAATTAAATCTATTTGATGTTCAATGCCCCTAATAGGAGGTAAGCCTTTGGGAATATCTTTTGGAAAGAGATCTTTAAATTCATTTAGGATGTTTTGAATCCCTTTCGGCAAAGGAGGAGGAGTGCCCACAGAGCACAAAGAAGTTCTAGGGATATCTTTGGCATACATGATCAAGCATTATTTTTGTGAAAACATAGCATGTTTCACATCATGTTTATTGGCCAAATAGTTGGCTCTAGAGTCATCATAGATGACAACTCCTTTTCCTTTGTCCTATTTTTTGTTTTTCTTATGTTTTTCTACATGATTAGAGGAAGAAGATCCTAATTCTCTATCTCTTTTAAGCTTCATTTATAGTTGATCTTTAGCTACTTGTTGTGGAGTTAGGGGGTGTAAAATTATCTTCTTACCATCTAACTTGAATATGAGGGTATTAGTGAACCCCTCATGGATGATTTTCGTATTAAATTGCCAAGGTCTTCCTAGAAGTATATGAGTTGCCTCCATAGGTACTACATCACAATTGACTTTATCATCATATGTGCCTATGGTGAAGTTTATTAACTAACATTTCTCCCTTTTCATTTAGCCATTGCAACTTATAAAGTCTAGGGTGATCTATTAGTTCTAAGCCTATCTTATGTACTAGTCTTTGGCTCACTACATTCGCACAACTCCCACTATCCACAATGAGAGAACATAGTTTCTCATTTATGTAACATCTTGTATAAAAGATGTTCTCTCTTTGTGTAATGTCATCTAGCTTAACATGACTACCAAGCAATCTTCGAATCATGTGAAGCTAACCATCATCCCCTAAAATATGCTCACTATCATAGGACTCACTACTTGAGTCATCACTTGAAGAGCGAGAATCAGAATTAGACTCTGATTGACTTGAGTAGGTTCCATTAGTTTTCAAAACCATTGTTCTTTTTGTTGGATAGTCGGAAGCAATATGACCTCTACCAAGGCATTTAAAACATTTTATGGTAGATGGTCTAGAGGATTGTGCTTTAGATATAGATTCATGCTTATCTCTTTGGTTTCTAAAAATTTTGCCATTCTTATGCAACTTACTTTGTGGTTTGGAAGATGAAGTTCCCACTTCCCTCTCCCTAGGGTTTCTCTCAAACCTACCCTTATTATCTTGACTTACCCACTTAAACTTATAGGCTTTATTTTCCCCACTATAGGCTTCTCTTTCTTTATATTGGCTCTCTACCTTAGTACATTGGTGTAATAACTATTCTATGTCAACATGTGGAAGGAGTTCTAATCTATTCTTGATGTTCCTATTTAGGCCATGTAAGAACCTATACATTAGGGTTTCCTCATCTTCTTCTAGGTTTGCCCTAATCATGGCTATCTCTAGAGCTTTCTAGTAATCTTCTACACTCTTTGACCCTTGGGTGAGTCTATTTAGCTTGGCTAATAGCTCCCCTCTATAGTAATTAGGAACATAACATTTTCTTATTAGATCTTTCAAGTCTAACCAATCATCTATTGAAGGGAAGTTATCTTTCTTTCTCTCCTTACACACTTGGGTCCACTATACTAAGGCATAATTTTGGAATGAGAGAGTGGCTATTCTAACCTTCTTTTCTTCTTTTATTTGATGAGAATTAAATAATTGTTCAACTCTCATCTCCCACTCTAAATAAGCTTCAACATCACTCTTGCCATTAAATAGGGGGATTTCAAGTTTTACCTCTCTTAAGCCTATGTCTTCTCTTTTATGTTCATGGTGTCTTATATGTCTAGGTTCATCCTCACTATCACTATTGTTGTGTCTTTGATTTCTTTGATGTCTATGCCTAGTTCTAGGGTTTTCATTATGCTCTAGGTTATTTAACCTATTGTTGATGTTATCCAAACTTTCCATTGTGTTATGAAGCATAGATTTATTTTCCCTATCACTAGAAGACATGGTTTAAGGTTGTCAAAGAAAACAAGACAAGGCAAACAAAGTTGTAAACAATCTAGTCGAGGATACTTGATGCAAGGCAAGTATTAGAAAGCATACAACAATCCTAAAATACAAGTACTGGGTTTCTTTCCTAAGGGGAAACAAGTACCTAAGTTGTCTTGTACTAGGTTGTATCCTAGGATATAGTACTATGATTAGTTATGCAAGACCTAGGTTGTCTTTACCTACGTTCCTTATGATGATCCTAGGTTGTAACTAATCAAGTAACTAACCCTAACAAACTAAAACAAATTCGGTTATGGGAAGTTAGAAGTAACAACTTAGTTTTAACTAACCAACTAACACTAACTAACACTAACTAACCCTAACTAAATTTAGTTATTTAGTTATTGTGGTTGTAACTAAATCTAACCATTTTAAACACTTAACTAAATTGGTTACCTATTAGTTATGCCAACTAGATTTTAGTTGGGATATAGTTAGGTTAACTAGAATTAGTTCCAACTACTAACTAACTAACCAAATTAGTTAAGACTAACAACTAACTAACTACTTCTAGTTGTAACCAATTAACTACTTAACCAACTAACAAGTAACTAATTAACAAACAAATACAAATGCTTCTATCTATTTCAAAAATTACCCAAAGAGAATGAAAACTTAATAGAGTTCAAAGTCCAAAGTCCAATTAGTGTCCAAAATACAAGACCAAATTCCTACTACAATTCTCTAATAATTCAAAAATTTTTTCCTAAGCTTATAATTAGTACAAGGCTTTTTCTTCCTTTACAATGGTCTTCAAGGCCTTCACTTGGAATGTAGAAGCTCCACCACACCTACAAACAACACAAACAATAAGACTCCACACGAAATTGGTTAGGAAAATACAAGGAAAATTCAAAGCCTCTCAAGTGTATCTCTCAAGTGTATCCCTTCTCTTAGGAATCAAGAGACTCAACCAATTTCCACACCAATCTCAAGTGTCTCAATATGCTACCCTTCCTTGGTATTGAGTAAAGATATCTTGGATTTTTGAAAGGAAGAAAACTCAAATGACAAAACTTAAGAAAAAATAAAGATAAACTAAAAATGGTAAATTTGAAGAAGCTACTTAAATGGATTCTTTTTGGATTTTTGATTATGACAAGACCAAAGCAAGAAAAGTTCAAATGAAAGAAGGCACACTCATGAATTTTGAAATTTAAAGGTGACAAAACAAGACAAACAAACAACTAAAATGCAAGAATAAAAGTGAAGGAAAACCTAAGCCTAGAAACTCTAGAATTGCACTACTAAGCAAGTCCAATTGATAAATTTTGTAATGTATCAACTAGCACAACACTTTTTATGGCTTTGTAATTTTGAAATAAGACTTATGCTTTTGGTGTTTCACTTTTCAAAACTTTGTTAAAGAAGGTCTATTTCAAATCTTTTCTTTTTGGTACCCTTTTTTAACTTTGAGATGTAGGGTTTTCTTTTTCTTTTTCTTTTGGCTTTTGTCTACTTTTCTCTTTTCTATTGCCATTTACAATTTTGTAATACTAACACCAACTTTTAGACTAAAACCGAAATTCACTAGCTAGTCTACCAAGTTCAATTATAACTTTTTTGCTTAGGACAAACTGCAACCTTCTTCCACTAGAAAGAATGGAAGGTGAATGATTCTTTTTAACAAGTTTTTCTTTTATGCAAACCAAAATGAAAACCGAATTACAAATAAACCTAATGTGCTTAAAATTGAAAATTAAACCTAGAAAAGACTAAGAATAGATTTCTAAGAACCTACAAGTGAGCTAATCTTAGAGAGCCTTAAAGTGAGGCCTGCCAACACACAAGGATTGGAACCTTTTGAGAGTTAATCAAAGATGCTTGAAGTAACTCCACTCACACAGTTTTGCACTCTATTAGTTGAATCAATACAAATTCCTAGAACACAAGAAAAAGGCTCCAAATGGTACAACCACAGACCTACTTGGCTCTAACTTTTAACAAACCAATAACAAGTATTCTAATGACACAAAACCGAAACAAACAAAGTGCCAAACTCATAATTCTAAACACACATTAAAGCATATGACATCACAAAACTAGGCTCTACAAATTCAAGATGCAAAAATTGAAGGAAAATGACTTAACATACAAAGAAACTTCATAACTTTTATACTTTTTCTAATATAACATGTCATCTAACAACAAATAACCATTAAAATGAAAACACAACCAGCCAACAAAAACTTGAATTTGAAATTGAAAAGAGGAAGAAGAAGTAGGAAAATAACCTCTAAGCTCAATTGATACCAAATGATGTAGGAGAAGCTTCTAATCTCCTTTGGAAGGGTGAATATAGGAACTTTCCCTTCTTCAATCTTTAATCAAAGTGGAAGTGTCTTCTTCTTCAATGTGAAACTGAAACCAAAATGGAAAAGAAAGGCTAAGGATGGATGAAAATAGAAAGGAAAAGAAAGAAGAAATGAAAGAAGAAAGGTGGAAATGAGGAAGAATGGTTAAGGAGATGAAGTGAAGGTATGGAGGCCACTTCCAAGGAGTGGAAGATAACTCCATTCACCACCAAGGGAGGGAAAGACCCCTTGGATAAGAGCTTGCAAGAGTCTCTCTAATCCTAGAGAGAAGAAGGAGAAACTCTCACTACAAATTTGCACTCAAATTGTCAAAATCTCTAAATGAATTAATGTGTCTTTTTACAAAAGGAGAAGCCTTTATATAGGCTATGGAGAATTCGGCCAAGGCATGGATATGGGCTTGGCTAATTGGATCCTAGGCCTAAAACTAAGAAATAGGAAAGGAAATGGCCTATACATGGCCCAATGAGAGAGTACATGGTCCTAAAGTGACCAATTGGCCTAGTAAGTCCCAAATAAAGCCTAAGTAACTAAAGAATCTAATTATGACCTATATTACAAGATGAATACAAATAGATCCTCAACCTATCTCCATTAGGCTTGGGCCCATTAAACAAAGAGATGAAGGAAGATAGGGCTTTATGGATAGTCTCCTTGCTTTTCTTAGACTTGGCCCTAGTGAGGGGCCCTTTGTAAGCCTCAAGTCCTTTGTCCAATATAGTGTGTGGGTCCCCCCTTAGAATGTCCTCATTAACCACTGGATAGGTTCAATACATTCACCGTAAGTAGTTACAACACTACACTTGCCTGGTCCATGTGTTGTTGTATCCGACATATAGGAAGGCGTCCCAATCCCGTAGTGGTTACCACAAACACATGAGATTGGTGCATAAGTGCACATTGCCATAATGCCTTATCGCTCATATTATTCATATCAATCCAAATAATATCTCTTCACACACAAGACTTTGTGAGAAGTCACACAAGTCCATGAGCAATACACTCACATTATATTATCATTTAATCATGATCCGACGTAAATCATGCCATACAATTCATCAATTGTCAGCCACCATAACCATATATTGACACATCAACCATAGATTTCAAATGGAGTCCACAATCATATAACAAGCTTCCACACTAGTGGATTTTCTCACATATCACAACCAAAGTCTATAAACTGGATGTATAATCCATGTAGTATCACATCGCTATGTGGTCTCTATCACCAATATAACTCCTCTCAAAATAAAAAGGGGTATCATCATGATTAAATTCCGTTTACCAACCCATGTTCACATATATTACCCCTACATTGTATCATAATCCATAATCGATTCTAACGACCATAATATCAAGGGTACACAATTCAGCCCAATTTCATAACACTAATTTCTTTATCATAGTTAATCCTAAGTCATAACCCGCATTCATCATTATTACTCACCAAATACTTAGGGGTTTACATCTATTATTCGCATTCCCTCACACATCGGTTCTAGCCTCAACAACTCATCTCATAACCAATTTCATCATGGCTCCACTATTCATAAGATTCAATCCATCATAAGGCTTAGGAAGTTCAAGGGTTACCTAGCACCCATTGTGGAATACTCCCACAACACATGAAATCATTAAACATGACTCATAAAAGTAACATAGAGCCTAGACCACCATAGGGTCTAATCTCATAAAACTCTGATCATACAAGATTATACCAAGTCAATCTGGGTTATCACACCTAGTGGGTCATAATTAAATCAATCACTCACTCGGTTCAAAAATATAAAACCAAGACATAACCCCAATCATGTGCATACAAAATTTCATATTCGATTGTCTTATCACTCATTCATGTTCTCTATCTAAAGAGATACAACAAATCACTTGCACTATATGATACAAGATTTTCATGCTCAAGGATACGAAATCCATAATTCAAAATAGCACAATCAATCATCTTAATTTATGAATATCCACATTAGGGAATTCCTTTACTATTATTCATTTATTCAATACTAACACATGAAATACTCACTTTCAAGAAATATATCATGGCTAGGAACCACAATATAATTCATTCAAAAGAGACCCAATCAATAATTCCATTTCAATATACATACGTGGTCTCATCATTCATGGCCTACTACCATATCAATTCATATTTAATATCTCCTATCCGTGATCAACATACAGTATAGGTCCATCATCAAATCAATTCATATTTAATATGTCATATCCATGATCACATATGGTATAAATTCATCATCATGTTATTCAATATTCAAATGCATAATATCAATGTATTCGTCATTAAAAGGAAAGAGTGTAAGGAACTTCGCTGGACTGACACAAACAACCATATTAATCACATTGAGGAATTCATTCATATATATTCGATCCTCATGAATTAACCATAATCAATAATGAGCAACTATACTCCCTTTGTGCGTCACATAATCTCAATGACAATGATCATACTTCCATAAACAACAATTATAACTCATGAATAATAATTCATAAGAATCCTCAATAAGCTATATTCATAATCCAATACTAATGGTTCACTAGGAATCACCATTGAGAAAACAATGCCCTGATAGTCTATACACAGTTCTTAGATAACTAGTCATTAATAAATCCATATAGGGCAATCAATACTTTAACATATCATCCTCTAGATAATTTTTACTCTTAAGTCTATAAAGAACGACCGTTTTCCAACAATAAGCATCACACTCCAAGGATCATCAAAATATCTCACTATTGAGTAATCGTGCTCTAATCATCCATAATGCCAATTCATTACAGAGCAACCATGCTCTGATGTTAATTAATAAATCTAATTCAGAGCAAAATATGCTCTGATACCAGCTTGTCAAACCTTCATTTTCTGAACTCGAATCCTGATGTAATCAAAATAATTAAATAATAAAAATACGAGTAAATTTTTCGCGTTCGAAATAATTTCAAAACACCACTACGACTACATCAAAATTCGAACCACAGAAAACCAAAGGGTGAGATTTGATAATCTATAACTGGATCGTTAATTAGTTTGCCTATAACGTTATACAAAATAACAGAGTTTACGATGAAAGAAGGATGTGTATACCAGGCTTACACCTAGTCCCATATATGAGGATATAAGGAAAGGCTCGACAAAGCATGCAACGACATATCTTAAGCCTAACAGACAACCATCATCTTTTCACATAATTTCATGAACATACAAAGCCTAAGATATATATATATATATATGGTCATACATCATACATCTCCAATATTCATATTCTATAATTGACCATATTCAATTCAACCTTCAAATCATGTATGTCCTTTACTTATTCATGCCTAAAAGGATTACTTAATCATCATTTTATATTCATCAGATGAGTAGAAATTCACTATCCCAAATATTAATACATCACCCATATATACATATAATTCACAAGTCATCCATCAATATCAGCAAGTAACAATATCACAATATCCATTTTATACACAACTCATTAAATTACAAACGCTGCCGGCCAAGGTATTCTGTTACCATTATTTACCTTCCCAAAAAGTTTACTTTATAAACATCCCCGTCCCATGATATTCCCGCATCAATACTATTACGTGGTCTTTTAGGTACTTAATTACCCATCTCATCAACACCATACCACAATCTCAATCATCATCATCTTCTGGCATATCTCCATGGTATATGCAAATGCTCTTATGGCTAATGCATATGCACAATGGAATAGACAACAAATGCGGATCTAACTGTGGGAATAAACACCAAATTGTGTGTCAAGCATGATCACATACCAGGCCCCTACTATAGTAGTATAATGTGTACACATATATTATAATGCATGCATAATCACCAATTTTTACTGGTACCAAACCGAATCGCCCACAATGCAACACCTGGCCATTTTCACCATGACCGCGGTAAACAACATAAGTAACAATATAAGGTGTTGCGGGCCTGCCACATCTCATATCATGGCGGCTGTGATCCATAATAAGTGTTTTAAAATAAAATGTTTGTTTAAAATAAAATGTTTACTGTATTATTTTTTTTCAATTTTCATGATTTCTATTTTCTTTTCAATGTTTCTGTTCAAATGTTATGTTTTGTATGAATTAATCTAAAATGGAACGTTTAAAAAAAATATTTTTTAGAATTGGAATAAGTATAGATTAGTGTTAAAATTTAGTACTTCAAAATTTTCAAAAACTTAAATCATAATTCCACTTCTATAAAAATTAATTTTTGAATATTCCATTTTTATTAATTAATTTGTTTGTTTCTTTAAATGCAAATAAATTTGAGCCACTTTCTCCTTTAGCTTTCACGTTAATTGCTTCTAAATGGGCAAGCATATTAACGAGAAATTGGACAATGTATTAATGTGAATTTGGAAAGCTGAATGGTATCTTTTGTTTGTTGAATGGTCAAGGCACATGTCTCTTACCAATTGCATATTTTATTCATTTATCAAAAGGCATTGTGCAGCCCATGAAGAGTCCAGTGCAAAAGCAAAAGGAAAGTGGAGTTAAGGTGTTGAATTTTCCAAAAGCTACTTGGACCCACCAATAATTCTTGAATTAAAAATGCCAATCTACTCCAATTTACATTTTGTTCCAACGTTAATTGCAAAGCTGATGGGAAATAAGACAAAATGTTAAATTCATTCTTCAATTGATTGTTAGGCCCACAATGATGAATTCTTTCTTAATCAATCAAGGCATCCATCACTCCATTATATTAACGTGAAATGTTGGCTATTGTAAAGTGAATTGGACAACAAACAAAGAGAAATAGGATAACACATTAACGTGAAATGGAGCTGGAAAAACAATCTGGTTGGAATTAAAATGGGACAGAAAAAGGCCATGGAATTTGATATAAATTGGAGGCGTTCAGCAGAGAGCAACGGAGGAGAGATAGAGAGGAAGAAATTTTCTGAAATTAAAAACAGTACAACAGCAAAGGAAAAGAGTCAGTTTTGTGCAGAGAGAAAAATTTATTTTCTTTGTTCTTTTCTTGTTATTATTTGGTAAAAAAGAATTGAGAGAGAGTAGTGAAATTGAGTGTTTAAATTTATGTACTATGGAGGATATTGCAAATACAACAAGGAGTGACAGTGGTGAATTTATTGGGCTTTTTGGAGAAACCCGTACGTCTTTATTTTTACCATGTGTTGTATGTTTTACTTTTCTTCCATCATGTGTATGAATTTGAATTATATCATGAGTAACTAAATTTTTATCTTGGGATGAAGGGGGTGTGACAATATTTTATGTTAATGTTATTTTGACTTTGAATTAAATAAATTTATGTTTTTCATTTAGTTCAAATTATGCTCAATGCTCTTAGTGACTCCTAACAAGAACCTAAGTGATAAAACTATATACTACCGGGTATATTAGAAAGTTTAAGTAATTAATAGAATCGAGAGATTTATTGTTACTAGAAAGCTTTTGAACTAAACCCAAGGTTTTGAAATACTTTTTGTGACCTCGGTAAAATCGAGAAAGTAATCAAAAATCTTTTGAGAAATAAAAAGGGATTTTCATAAAACAGTAAAGGGCCTATCTTAGGGATTGAACGCGGTTCTCCATACGTTAGGTACATTAATAGGATTCCGAGAGAAACATCTTAATTAGCTTAAGGAAAATTTACCTTGGAAAACTTAATTTGATTCTTATTTATGAAAAGTTAAAATTATTAGCATAAAATAAAGTCTTGAATCCCTGGAATCCCAAGATACTCTCAACTCTGATATTTTTTTAGTATCTAGAAAATTTTGTTTCTGTATTTATTTTTATTCTGTGTAAACTTTGTTTTGAGTTTTTATTTATTAAAACTTAAAATATCAAACTATGTGGATAATTAAATTTCAATATGCTGGTACTTTGAAAACAGTCCCTGTGGATACGATAATCTTTTATATTACGCGACATAACCCATGCGCTTGCGGGACCTGTCAAGTTTTTGGCGCCGTTGCGGGAGACTATTGCCCCTCAAATATTGACAATATTGAAATTCGATTAGATCATACTTGTTAATATTCTTTTTATTTAGTTTTATTTTATTTGTTTTATTTGTTTCTTTTTCTGTATATTTATTTTAATATTTTTTGTGTATTTTTATTACTTATTTTATTCTGTTTGTTATTTTGTATTTTGTTCTTTATTCTGTGTATCTGTTGTTGTTTTATTTTTGTGATTATTTATTTTATTTGTCATTTATTTTCTTTTTATGCAACGAAGCTGTAGTGTCGATCTAAACTTAAGATTTGACCCTGAGATAGAACGTACCCTTAGAGCTTAGAGAAAACAACAAAAACAACAAAAACAAGAAAAAGAAAAACAAATGGCGGACCAAAACATAGCCTTAAGAGATTTTGCTGCTCCAAGTACAAATGGAAGAGGATCTAGCATCCTTAGACCCACAGTGGAGGCTAACAATTTTGAATTGATGCCTTCACTACTCTCAATGGTTCAGCAGAACCAATTTGGAGGATTACCTTCCGAAGATCCAAATCTTCATCTTCAAATCTTTCTTGAATACTGTGAGACCCTGAAAATGAACGAAGCCACCAATGATGCCATTCGCTTAAGGCTCTTCCCTTTCTCCTTAAGAGATAAAGCGAGGGCGTGGTTATACTCTCTTCCTGAAGGATCCATCACCACTTGGGAACAATTGTCCAGTGCTTTTATCAACAAATGGTACCCAAGGAACAAGACTGATGTGCCGAGAAAACAAATTATAAATTTTTCATAAAAAGATGATGAATCCTTATATGAAGCCTAGGAGAGATACAAGGAGATGATAAGAGAATGTCCTCACCATGGGATAGAGAGATGGTTGACAATCCATATTTTCTATAATGGACTAACTTTTACATAAAAGATCTCTTTAGATGCTGCAGCTGGAGGAGCTTTCATGAGCAAGAATATGGAGGAAGCAACTAACCTGATCAAAAAAAATTGCTCAAAATACCTACCAGTGGTCTTCTGAAAGGAGTTTACCTTCAAAAACTCCCGGTAAGTATTCTGTTGATGCTATTTCTTTGCTTACTACTAAGGTTGAGGCATTATCTGTAAAATTTGATAAGTTAGGAGTAGGTGCTATTAATATTGTCTATGAGTTGTGTGGTATTTCAGGTCACAATATCTCAGGTTTCCAACTAGGAGTAACTCAAAATGCTGAACAAGAACTACATCATGTGGATGCTATTGGAAACTATAGTGGAAATTATCAGAATAACTATAGACCTCCACAGAGTCCACCTGGTTTCCAAAACAGGCCATCTTCATTCAAAGGTAATCAAAGTAACTACAACCCTCAACAAGGACCCTACATTCCACAGAAATCAAAACTAGAGTCCTTGATGGAGACATTTATAGGTACTCAACTGAAGCAGAATGATGAGTTCTCCAATGCAATAAAGACCTTAGCTTCAAAGGTGGACTCTCTTGCCACCTATAACAAAATACTGGAGAATCAAATTGCCCAACAAGCCTCCTACTCTCAAAGAGCGTCAGGAACATTTCCTGGGAAACCCAAGGCTAGACCTTCCAACCATGCCATGGCTATCACTCTTAGGAGTGGAACTCAATATGATGGTCCAAGTGGCAAGACTGAGAAGAAAAAGAAATTGGATGAGTCTCCATCTCACCCGTTGAATAAGGAAGAAAAACCACAAGAAAAGAAAGAAGAGGTTAAGCCATATCAACCTCCTATTCCATTTCCTCAACGCCTGGCTAGAGTAAAGTTGGACAAACAATTTGGTAAGTTTCTTGAAGTTTTAAAGAAATTGTATGTCAATATTCCCTTCATAGATGTTTTGCAGCAAATGCCTATCTAAGCGAAGTTCTTGAAGGATATTTTGTCCAACAAAAGAAAGCTAGAAGAAGATGTTACAGTAGCACTTACTGAAGAGTGTAATGCTTTAATTCAAAAGAAGCTACAACCTAAGCTTCAGGATCCAAGTAGTTTCTCTATCCCATGTATGATTGGTAACATGACAATAGATAGGGCATTATGTGATTTAGGAGCTAGTGTTAGTTTGATGCCTTTATCTATTTTTGAAAAATTGGGATTAGGTGAATTGAAACCTACTAGGATGTGTTTATAATTGGCTGATAGGTCCATTAAGTATCCTATAGGTATCTTAGAGGATGTTCCTATTAAGGTAGGAAAAATTTTTATCCCTACTGATTTTATTGTGCTAGAGATGGATAAGGATTCTATGATCCCCATTATATTAGGCAGGCCTTTTTTCGCCACTCCAGGTGTCGTGATCGATGTCAAGAATGGTAAGTTATCTCTAACTATTGGAGACCAAAAGGTTGATTTCAATTTGAAAAATGTTTTGATAAAACCTTCTCATGATAATGTTTGCTGTAGAATTGAAATTGTTGACTGAGTGGTGAAGGAAGAAACTCTTCTTAATGACCCACTTGAATCTATTTTTCTAAATAAGTTTGCAGGAACATCAAAAAGCAGTGAAGGTAACATACCACTCAGACATGATACTGAGGTCATGTGTAAAAAAATGGTGAGCCCAAATGTTAAACTTAAACCTTTACCTTCCATACTAAGGTATGAATTTCTAGGTCCCATTCGGTTCTTGACTGTGATTGAGGTATAAAGTCTGGCTGAAGACGTTAAACTTAGCACTTGTGGGGAGGTAACTGTAACATCCCGGATTTTTAAATAAAATAAATTTATTGGATGATGATAATTGATTGTTTATGGTTAAATAATTATGGGAGATGTTGTTAGACATTAGAGGTGAATTATCGGTAAATTAAGACTAACCAGAACTGAAGGAATTAACTGGTGATGTGGGACCCACGTGATTTAATTAGATGTTTAACGGGTCTAGAATATTCGGAAAATTATTGTGGCTAAGATGGTATATTTAAAATAATTTTTGGTGTCAAGGAAATAATTAATTGGACTCGATGTATGATAATAACCGGAGAAAATACGAACCAATTGGAATTAAAAGAAAACCAAAAATCCTATTTCTCCTCCCATTATCACCGTGGCCTCTTTCTCTTTATCACTTGGTTCTTTTACCCGTTGGATAATAGGGAATTATTACCCATTGGTAAAAGCAAATGTGATATCCTTTTAACCATTGGACAATGTCCAATTTTGGTCTAATTCTTCCCTTCTCTTCCTCATTCTCGATACATTTTTCTTCTCCACTCTATCTTTATCATTTTCTTCTTCTCCTCCATTCTTTTTTACACAAACCGTGACCAACCCTCTTCTATACCCATTTTCGTCAAAACTAATACAAGAGCTTGGATTTGTGAGGCTTGAATGGCATCTATGGAGCTTGGGAGCTTGTGGGATCATTTCCTCCCTCTTCCTCACTTCATTTTCGTTTGGTGGAGCTTAAGCTTGAGGTAAAGATTTCTTACCTCCACCTTGCTTTATTTATGGTTTTGGGGTTGTTAGGTTGAAGATAGTGATGTTGAACCCTTGCATGTGGGTGGAAATGGAAACCCTAAGTATTAATAATTTGGAGATTTTTACCCACTTGATGATTTTGATGATTTTGGTACCTTGGAATGATGTTATACATAGAAATGAATATTTGAAGGATAGGAGTTGAATATTGATGTGATAAAATGGTGAACTAAGTCATGAGTTGCAAATGAAGATAGATGCATGTATATAGGTATGTTGATTTGAGGGATTAATCTTAAGTGTTGATGTTGTTGGATTTGTTTAACCCTTAAGACTTGGAGAATCTTAGCTTTGGAGAAAGGAATTCCCGAAGCCTAACATGGGTATATGGAATTGGAGCTTAGACAAGTCTAGGACTTGATCATAAGTTAAGAGATGTGATGTCTTGTAATGGTTTATTGATTACATCTGTATGTATAATTGTTGATAGGACTGTATTTCGGACGGTGATGCGGAAAGATCGATGTAATCGCGTGGCGGTTTTTCTCTAGAGGTAGGGGAGGAGTTTGCATTTCAAATCGCATGAGTGAATTCATTGTTAATTATGTATATGTTGAACTCATGCAATGCCTTGCCATGAATGTTTTATATGATTAATTTGATGAAGTGATGAATGATGGCTTATGTTGAATGTTATAAAAATGTATGTATTTATATCATATTGATGATAAGTGGTTGATGGTCCCTTGGTTGGACGTGAACTAAATGATGGTGAAAATTTATGAATGAATGAGTTAAAATATAGAGGATTATTTTGAGATGAGTGATTATAGTTGATGAATTGGAATTTAAAGGAATAATTGACAAGTTTGAATGAGGATTTTCCGAGTGTGAATAGGCAGAGAGAGAGTTTATATGCCTCATATGATGCGTATGATGTATTGGTGGTGAATCTGTTGGCCTAGGGTGAGATTTCATATGTTAAGTTGTAAGAATTGTTGATTCTGCATATGCCCGTGTAGTCTCGCTCAAGCGAGATAGGATTACGCTCAGGCGAGGATCCCTGTATCAGTCTTATAACTTCTGGAGGAAATTCGCCCAGGCGAATGGGGCTTCACCCGAGCGAGGGCGAAAGGATTTGCCACTGGACAAAATCTGCCCGAGTGAAGGATCTTGGGGATAGTATTCGCCCAAGCGAGATGAGCGAACGGAGAATCGGTGAGACCCTGGACGAACCCCGTCCGAGTGGGTGTTGTGGAAATAAACTAAGATGTGATGAATTTCTGAATGAAATCCGAGTGAGCTATGTCCGAGTCAGGATCTTCCGAGTGAGGAAACGGGCATAATCCAAGTAAGAAGGCTTTTGAGTGTGATGATCTGGGTAGTAGAGTCCCGAATGGGGAATTTCCGAGTCCAGTGTAACCTGTCCCGAGTGGAGTGCCTCCGAATGTGCAATTCCAAGTGGTATGATATCGATTGAGGTTACTCGGTGTGAGTTTGTCCAGAAGTAATCTGGAATAACTCCGTTTGAGTGAAAAAGAAAGGAAGTCGGATTTGGAATGAAACGCTGAGTGAGAACTGGTCCAGTGATGAGTCAGTTTTAAAATGAGATGCCGAGTGAGTGACCAATTAGGTGGTGAGTCAGTCTCTGGAATGTTTACCGAGTGGAACCCTGTGTGAGTGAAGACTCAGATTTAGAATGAATTTACCAAGTGGAAGACTGAGTGAGAGAAGACTCGGTCTGGACTGATCTTGCCGAGTGGAGGACTGAGTGAGTGATGGGTCAGTCAGGATTATTTTGCTGAGTGGAAAACCTGAGTGCTTTGAGCCGGTTTCAGGGAAATTCTACCGAGTGGAAACCTGAATGTTGGGAGTCGGTTTTGATTGATTTTACCGAGTGGACAACCGAGTGAGATGAGTCGGTTTTAAATGAATTGCAGAGTGAAAACTGAGTGTTGGTATGAACGACCCCTGGTCGGATTTCGCTTAAGCGAGTAGGCGCCTCGCTTAAGCGAGTGTTAGAGGAATTAGTTACTGGCTAATCCTCGCTTGAGCGAGTGACCGAGTGTGATGGTGCTTCGCTTGAGCGAGTGAGCGTGAAAACGCTACTGGATGTTTTTCGCTTACACGAAAGGGGGTCGCCCAAGCGAACCTGGCCTGTCTCGCTCAAGTGGATGGGAATCTCGCTTGAGCGAGTTTCCACCAGAATGGATTTTACTCAATATTAATGGTGGCAGGCTTATGTTTGACCCTCCTTCTTGGCATTATGAGGTAAATCTGAGACGAATATGGGGATGTATGAGAGATAACGTGATGAAGGTAAAACATGGTGGTGATTAAGTTTGATTAGTACATGGGAATTAATTAATTAGGTATTTACCACCTGAACTAAAATAATGAATTATGATGAATTTGCCACCTGAGATTGAATGATGAGAGGATGATAATGAGATCGTGATGGCAGGATTATGAGATATACCATCGAATGAATTTGAAATGTATGAAGGGATAAATAAATGACATAGTATGAATTATAAGTAGATAAATTAGAGAAAATGTAATATTAAATAATGTTAAATGATGAGGTTGAGCACTCTCTTGCACAAAGAGGTGCATATTGATATTGATAAATCATTGTGTGCCATTGTGTGTGATACAAGCATGGTCTTGTATGTGTGGTATGAAATATGAAATTGAAAATGTTGTGAATGCCACACAATTATATATACATATAAAGTATACTTGAGCAATGGTAATGAATAATGAGATGAAAACCCACTAAATGAAAGTGAGGTATAATTGATGAATATTATATAATATTGAAATGCCATTGTGATTGATTGCAAGTATCTACTTGCATGTATGAGGTAAAATATATGTGAAAATATGTTGAGATGAAAATGCCATATTAAAACTTAAAAGTTATGACTAAGAAACAAACAATGCTGAAATCCACTAAGGTGTATGGTGGTGTTGGTGATTATGATGATGATGATGATGATGTTTGATGAGTGGCATTTAGGATACACAGAGTGAGAATGCATTTGATTTGCATTGCATTGCATCCATGGCATATCATAGCTGCCGGTGTTGGAATATTAGGGGATTCCCCCGGTTGGCCCAGTGGGAGGGCGGCTCAGTGCACGAGCATTTCTGTTGGTTCCCCTGTGACTCGATGTGTAAGTCACGAAGCTGCCCATGCTGAGTTACGGGGAACTGCATGTGGTTAACCCTTGTGGGGGGTGGCTCTTGAGGAGCAGGTGTCCCCGGTAGTCCTTTGGATCACAGCTGCCATGTTGAGAATCATGGTTGGCCCGCAACACCATATGTTGAATATGTTGTATACTACAGTCATGGTGAAAATGACCAGGTGTTGCAAGATGGGCGATGCAGTTTGGTACCAGTATAAATATGGTGAATATGCATGCATTATGATATATGTGTACACATTTTACTACTGCAGTAGGGGCATGGTATGTGATCATGCTTGAACCCACAATTTGGTGTTTATTCCCACAGTCGGATCCGCATTTGCTATTGATTATTCCATTGTGCATATGCATTAGCCATAAGAGCATTTGCATATAGCATGGAGATATGCCAGAATATGATGATGATTGATGATAATTGAGATGAGGGTATTGGTGTTGATGAGATGAGAAGTTAATATAATGAAAGACCACATAAAAGTAATAAATGATATGAATATATGAAATGATGTTGAATATGACGATATGTATGATATGGCCCAATGTAATGAAGGGCGTATTTGTTTATGGTTGGAAATGATGATGTTAGCCCATGGTGGCTTGATGAAAGACCAGAATGGTCTATGTTGATGATGTTGGCCCATTGTGGCGACGTGATAGATACGTGTTGGCCCATTGTGGCGGTGTTATAAATGTGTATATGCTTGCTTTGCTATGATTTGATGAATAAGTATGAAATGAATATATATTGTTGAATTAATAATTTATGATGATTGTTGATGAGTTTAGCAAAGCATACATGATGTTGATATGCATATGCACATAATTTCAATTGTATTCATATCGTCATTTGAAATGTATAACTCACTCTCCCATGTGGTCTACTTTTTAGTATTGATGCAGGAATGCCATGGGAAGAGAATGTTTTTAAAAGTAAAGCTTTTGGAAAGGTAAATAGTTGTAACGGAATGCCTTGGCCGGCAGCTTTGTAATGTAATGTGTTATGTATATAATGGATAGCATGATGTTGTAATTATTGATATTGATGGACGAATTGTGAATATAATTATACATTTGGATGATGTATTAATAGTGGAGATATATGAATTGAGGTTGGACTGGTTATGGTCTATTACGAATATGAACATTGGTGATGTATGACGCATGACCATATAGATGAGTATATACTTATATCTTAGGCATCGCATGCTTATGCGATTATGTAAAATGATGATGGTTGTATATTAGGCTTATGATATGCCATTGCATTCTTGCCGAACCTTTTCTCATATCTTCATATATGGGACTTGGCGTGTGCCCGGTATACATATTCTTCTTCCGCTGTAAACTCTGTTATTTTTGTATACCGAATGGGCAAACTATTTCTCGATCTAGTTATAGGTTACTTAATCTCATTCTTTGGTTTTCTGTGATTCGGGTCTTAATGTGATCATGGTGGAGTCTTGGAAATATTCTCAAACGCGAAAAATTTATTCGTATTTTTATTAATTATGACGATTACATCGGGATTCGAGTACAGAAAATCAGGGGTGTTATAGTAACCCTATGTCCTTTTTTTTCGTTCTTTCTTCAAAAAAACAAAAAAAACAAAAACAAAAAACAATAATAATAAAAATTAGATTACTACAGATATATTTTCTTATCCTTTTATCATCCATTTTAACATTGAGGACAATGTCAAATTCTAGTTTGGGGTGGTAGATAAGAAAACTTAACTATTTTGTTTGCATTGTATGATTGTTATATTTTTCATGCATGTGTGTTTTCCTTGTTTTGTTTGTCATCTTGTAATTTACCATGATTGCATGATAATTAACTTTGAACATAAAGCTAAAGTATCTAAGGACCCCAAAATTTTGAGTAAAATTTTTCAAAAATTTGATTGTTTAAATGCCAAACAAATGTTTAAATGAACCTTATGTGATTTAAAATTTTCCTTGAAAAGACTTTCCATAGTGAGACTTGAGCCAAAATGGGTAATTTATCAAAAATTTTCAAACCCATATTTTTCTTGATGGAGTGAATCTCATAGTCATTAATATTCTAGAACTTGTTTTTCAACCGATTCAAAATGGTTTTTGATTGTATGTCTTAGGATGATAAAGGCACAAATTAGGTCTTATTCTTAAGCCTTAGAATTTTGCATAATTTGACCCCTAGTTGCCCCTTTTGAGCCTAAAAGTGAAAATTTTTCTTTAAAGCCTTTCATTGACTGATATTCTCTTAATGGTGAAAAAGTTAGAAATCTAGTGGAGCAAAGAAATAAAAAGGACTTAAGAAAAATAAGTATGGGATGTAAATAAAAGCAAGAAAAAAGAAAAGAAAATCAAAAGGATGATATTGAATGAATTACAAAAAGTCCATACAAGTTCAAAAATTTGCTCTATTAGTTTCTGAATTTATGATGATAATTTGAATCATTCATGATTGTTTAAGCCCTTTTGTATTCTATTTTTCCTGAAATTCCTACCTTGACAATACAACCCATAGCCCCGTTATAACCATTTGAAAGACCTTTTGACTTTCTATCTAAACTGTGGAGTTTTTGGTTTATTAACAAGCTTATGGATATATTTTTTTGACTATGATGATTACTCAAACCATGAAACACTTAGAGTGAAATTATGAGAAGAGTATCTCGAGTCTTGACATTGAAAATTGACTCACATAAGAAAATTAATCTTGGTATTTAAATAAATCTATTTCTCTGTCTTGGGTTCCTTAGTTTATTGAGCTTAGTGTTTTCTGTATCTTATCTTGTGAATATGGTGATTGCTTGAGGAAAAGTAATGTTTTGGTTTGGGGTATTTTGATAAGTGTTTTAAAATACTATTTTTCACTATTTAATTTGTTTAAAATAAAATGTTTACTGTATCATTTTTTTTCAATTTTCATGATTTATGTTTTCTTTTCAATGTTTTTGTTCAAATGTTGTGTTTTGTATGAATTAATCTAAAATGGAACGTTTAAAAAATATATTTTTTTAGAATTGGAATAAGTATGGATTAGTGTTAAAATTTAGTACTTCAAAATTTTTAAAAACTTAAATCATAATTCCACTTCTATAAAAATTAATTTTTGAATATTCCATTTTTATTAATTAATTTGTTTGTTTCTTTAAATGCAAAATAAATTTGAGCCACCTTCTCCTTTAGCTTTCACGTTAATTGTTTCTAAATGGGCAAGCATATTGACGAGAAATTGGACAATGTATTAACGTGAATTTGGAAAGCTGAATGGTATCTTTTATTTGTTGAATTTTCCAAAAGCTACTTAGACCCATCAATAATTCTTGAATTAAAAATGCCAATCTACTCCAATTTACATTTTGTTCCAACGTTAATTGCAAAGCTGATGGGAAACAAGACAAAATGTTAAATTCATTCTTCAATTGATTGCTGGGCCCACAATGCTGAATTCTTTCTTAATCAATCAAGGCATCCATCATTCCATTATATTAACGTGAAATGTTGGCTGTTGTAAATGTTGTTCAAGTGGCCTCAATACTCAAGAGGGGGGGTGAATTGAGTTATAAAACTTTTGCTTGGAATACCTTTGAAATTGATTTCTATAACCATGTTTATGAGAGTATGCAAATGAAAGCAAGTAAGGGATGATATGCAATGCACTACAAAAGAAAATATTGCTGGGGCAATTTAGCAAACACTTGGTGTGCAGTATTTGAAGTATAACAAATTAAGCAAGTTTAAGTGTGCTCTTCTCAAACAATCAACACCAATCAATTAATATGCAATATATGAAAGTAAAAGAGTAAGGAAGAGAAGCTTGCAAACCGATATAACGAGTTCCACCCAATCCGGTGTACGTCTCGCCTCTAAGCAACCCACTTAGAGGATTTCACTATTGAAGATTTGAGATACAAGCTTTGAGCAATTACAGCTTCCAAGTGTCCCTCACTCAAGAACTCAATCCTCACAAGCAAAGGGCAACCCACCCAATCTCACAATCTCTCAATACCCAAAGGTTGAACCCCAACCTTTGTGACCACTCAACCTAGAGTGAACAACCACTCAACCTAGAGTGAATCCCTTGTGTTTGGTGTTGTGTTTACAATCAATACACTCTCTTAATAGAGTAGATACACAAATGAAAGCTCTAACCAATTCTAACTCTCAAGATGAGAGGATATACAAATGTATTTCAAGATACAAGAAATAGGGCTTACAAGGCACAAAATAGAGTAAAGGATTTGTAGCTTCTTGTTGTGTGTTTGTGCTTGTGTTCCTCTTCAATTTATAGAGCCAAAATAGCTGTTGAGGTGTGCCCTTCGTTCTTCATAGCCGTTGCACTCAGTGGAAATTTGAAGTATGGTGGAGACATGAGCTGGTTTCCCACTTAAATGTGTTTTTCCACTAGCGTAATCGATTACACCCTCGCGTTGTAATCGATTAGCTTCAAGTCAGAGAGTCACTAATCGATTATTTCAATTCCTGTAATCGATTAGAACCAATACCTGATGCATTTAATTTGATTTCGCAGCTTCCTAATCGATTAGCATATCTTGTAATCGATTACCTTAATTCCAGTGGCTTCCTAATCGATTGAATGGCTTCCTTAATCGATTAGGCATTATACCTAATACATTTAATCCCATTTTTGATGGTTGTAATCGATTAGCTTCAAGTACATAATCGATTATCTTCATTCCCATAATCGATTAGCTTCAATCCTGATGCAGTTTCTTCCAAACAGAAAGCTCCTAATCGATTAGCATAAGTGACATAATCGATTATCTTCGCTGTTACTTAGCACCTGATTCAATATCTTTGTTTTTGCATAGGTTTCTTCAAGAGTGTTTTGTCATTATCAAAATCTTTGAACATCCTTGAACCTGTATACATATTCAAACACATTCTCCCCCTTTTTGATGATGACAACTATGTTCATCTCTTGAGGATTGTTAGTTTAAACAATTTAAACTTATCTCTAATTTTATCTCTTTGCAAAAACATCTCTGCTGCATTATCAGTTTTTCAAAAATATTATCTATTTACCAAGTTCAAAAAGTCAGAATCATTATCACATTCAGCAGTAAATATCTTATCTCTTTTTATCTCTTATCTGTTATCTCTTGCTAAATCTCCCCCTATCAAAAGGAATTTATTAATCCTATTTTTTTCAGATTTTAAACAAGATGAACAGATATTCTTCTCCATATTTTAAACAAGAATTAAACAAGATATGAACAGATATTCTTCTCCCCCTTTGTAATCATCAAAAATAATTCGCGCAATGAAAGAGATATGAACTGAAACGAAATAATTTTATTGAATTGTAAAATGGATGAGAATTACAGGAAGCAAACCAAAAGATAATATTCAGAATTAAATAGAAACGATAACATAAGCACCCTAAACAAAAGTATGACTAAGGATCTAATTATCCGGATTGAAAAAGTGAATTTCAGCAATTTGGTGAGACAGCTCTTCATAGCGCTGTTGCATCATCTCAAAGTGTTGCTGCTCGGTCATTGAAAACTCTTGAATGGAGCTTTCAAGGAGATCAAAGCGGCGGTCAAGATGGGCGTAAAGAGATGCAAATGGGTCAGCTTGGGGTGCAGATGAAGAGGCTGATGGTGCAGCTTGTGGTTGAGGAGGAGGAGGAGCGAGTTCTTCTTCAGCAGGAGCTTCGAAGGGAATGTTGGCATCAATGCCCTCCATTCGTGAGTACCATGCTCCATTCGTGAAAACGAGACCTATTTTGGTGAGGTGATGGGTGCCAATGCAAGCTCTAGGAGGCACTTTTTCAGAGAGTTCTCCGGCCAAATCAACTCCACAATATTTAAAAATTTTAGTGAGGAGGATGCCATAGGGGAGTTTTTGCTGGTCCTTCGCATGGCGCATATGGAATTTGACCAACTGAACCCAGTTGATCTCCTTAGAGTTCAGCATGGCCCACATCAAGAGGACATCATCCTCTTCAACCAAAGCATAATTCCCACCGCGAGGAACTATCATTTTGACCAAGAAGAAGTGAAGCAGACGGTTGTTCATGGTCAAATGTCCTACCAGTTTGTGGTTGCTCCTAGGGCGGTCAGCTTTCCACAAGGATTGACGAGCAGTTAGAGCATTGAAGCCCCATTTGTCTTCCGGTTCTCCTCCATCAAAATCAGCATTGTTGAGAGGTAGCTGGGAGATTTCCGCAAATTGAGCATTGGTGAGTTTGATGGTTGCGTTCTTCACTTTGGATTCAACCATCCCATTGACAAGTCGGAGGTTGCAATAGAATACCCTCATGAGTTCAGGATAGTACTCTTCTTCTTTGAGGGAGAGGAAGGGAAAGAGGTTGTAGTGGTGAAGGCTTTGGGTGAAGGTTAGGCTGGGGTTATTGAAGGTGTCGGCAATTGTGAAGTGAGGAGTCATTATTTCCTTTTCAGAAAAGTTTTTCATAAAATATTGAAGATCTCTAGGGGAAGAAAAGAACCTTGAAAAATCAAGGGGGTTGTGGGGTTGAGCTACAGAGGACCTTGCTCTCTTGACATTTCTAGATGTAGACATGGTGGAGAGGACAAAGAGGATGATGAAGAGAGAAGAGTGCTTGAGAGTTTTGGAGAGGTTTGAGAGGAAGGAGGTAGTGTGAGATGAGAAGGGGAAGGGAGGGGTATTTATAGGTGACAATTAGGTTTAGGAAGGAGGAAAGTGGGTTTGGAAAGGAGTGAAGTGAGTTAAGAGAGGGAGTGGTTCGAGTATGCCTTGGAAGTTGCAATTTTGACTCTTCAAAACCGAGGCTAATCGATTACTAGGCAGGTGGTAATCGATTAGCTCACTGTTTCTGGGGAATTCCAAACGTTTTGTGCAGAACATAATCGATTAAGGCCTTTGACTAATCGATTATATAAGAAACAGAACCGTCCTAATCGATTAGAGCAAGGTGGTAATCGATTATGGAGAAGAGGAAACGTTTTGAACCTGAAACAGAAGCTTTGTAATCGATTGTGGATCAATGGTAATCGATTATCTTAGAAACAGAATCATTGTAATCGATTAGGGGATGGGACTAATCGATTATGAAGGAAACAGAAGCATAGTAATCGATTGTGAGGAGGAATGTAATCGATTATTGATTCAGAAACTTCAAGTTTTTCGTACAGCAAAGTTCCAAACATGAAATGTAACATATACCATTCATCATGCCATACAATATAGTTCTTATCAAAATATTCCATCATTCAAACACAATTTGACATATCAAGAATGCCTAATTCTCTTCTAATGTGAATGAATTGTTCTCTAGCCAAGGGTTTTGTGAATATATCAGCTAGTTGCCTAGAAGTTTCAACATGTTCAAGTACACAATCCCCTTTTAACACATGATCTCTAATAAAATGATGCCTAATCTCAATGTGCTTGGTTCTAGAGTGCATTACTGGATTCCTTGAGATGTTGATGGCACTAGTATTATCACATTTGATGGGTACTTTGTTTAAAATAATGCCAAAATCAAGAAGTTGTTGTCTCATCCAAAGAATTTGAGCACAACAACTACCGGCGGCTACATATTCTGCCTCAGCCGTCGATAATGCAACACTTGCTTGCTTCTTGCTATGCCAAGAAACAAGGGAGCTACCAAGTAAATGACATGTGCCACTAGTGCTTTTTCTATCAAGTTTACATCCAGCAAAGTCAGAGTCGGAATATCCTAAAAGATTACATTCAACGCCTTTGGGATACCACAAACCGACATTTTGAGTACCCACAAGATATTTCAAAATTCTTTTTACGGCAGTTAAATGTGATTCTTTAGGACATGCTTGATATCTAGCACACATGCATACCGCAAACATAATATCGGGCCTACTAGCGGTTAAATATAGTAAGGATCCAATCATACCTCGATATTTGGTTATTTCAATGTCCTTACCCTTTTCGTCTTTGTCTAGATAGCAGGATGTGCTCATGGGTGTAGCTATCTCGTTTGCCTTGTCCATTCCAAACCTTTTAAGTAGTTCCTTACAGTACTTAGTTTGGCTAATGAACGTTCCATCAATGGCTTATTTTATTTGTAGTCCAAGGAAGAAGGTGAGTTCTCCCATCAAGGACATTTCAAACTCATTCTGCATAATCTTGGCAAACTCTTGACAAAGATTTTCATTAGTAGCTCCAAATATTATGTCATCCACATAAATTTGTACCAAGAGAATGTCATTATTTTTGCGTTTTATAAACAGTGTAGTATCAACCTTTCCTCTTTCAAAATTGTGTTCTAAGAGGAATTTGCTTAGTCTTTCATACCAAGCTCTTGGAGCTTGTTTCAAACCATATAAAGCTTTTCTCAATTTGAAGACATGGTTTGGAAATTTATGATTTTCAAAACCGGGAGGTTGATCTACATAAACTTCTTCTTGAATGAAGCCGTTTAAAAACGCACTTTTGACATCCATTTGATAAAGTTTGAAATCCATACAACATGCAAAAGCTAGCAATAACCTAATGGCTTCTAGCCTAGCTACGGGAGCATACGTTTCTTCATAATCTATTCCCTCTTCTTGATTGTATCCCTTTATAACTAGTCTAGCTTTGTTTCTTGTTATTATGCCATTTTCATCTAACTTATTTCTAAAAACCCATTTGGTGCCTATTATTAGATGGTCATTGGGTCTTGGCACAAGTTCCCAAACTTCGTTTCTTTCAAATTGGTTTAACTCTTCTTGCATGGCCAACATCCAATGCTCATCAATAATGGCTTCATCAATATTTTTGGGTTCAATTTGGGATACAAAAGCTAAGTGATTGTATGCATTTCTAATGGCGTTTCGAGTACTTACCCCTTTGGTTATTTCTCCAATGATTTTGTCCAAGGGATGATCCTTCAAGGTTACCCAATCTTGTTGTCTCTCAATTTGTGTTGCACCTCCATCATTTTTGACTTCTTCTTTGTCTTCCAAGTTCATTTCTTGGAAAGTACCTACAAGATCATCAACATCTTCCTTTCTCAGAGGGTTATGGCTATTTTCATCAAACTTAACATGAATAGATTCTTCAATAGTATTTGTTTGTTTGTTGAAAATTCTATAAGATTTACTTGATTGTGAATATCCTAGGAATATTGCCTCATCAGATTTTACATCAAACTTTCCTAGATTATCCTTTCCATTGTTGAGCACAAAACATTTACATCCAAAAATATGACAGTATGCAATGTTGGGTTTTCTACCCTTGTAAAGCTCATAGGGAGTTTTCTTTAAAATAGGCCTTATTAAACATCTATTCATAACATAACATACGGTGTTTACCGCGTCGGCCCAAAAGTGTTTTGCAATATTGTTTTCATTTAGCATGGTTCTAGCAAGCTCCACTAAAGATCTATTTTTCCTTTCAACCACTCCATTTTGTTGTGGAGTTCTAGGAGCTGAAAAATTGTGATTGATACCATGTTTTTCGCAAAACTTTTTGAAAGATTGATTTTCAAACTCCCCCCCATGATCGGTTCTAATGGATGCAATTTTTGAGTTTCGCTCATTTTGGATAATCTTTGCAAGTTTCTTGAATGCATGATATGCTTCATTTTTATGAGCAAGAAACAATGTCCATGTATATCTAGAATAGTCATCTACTATAACTAGACCATAGTAATTTCCTCCAAAGCTTTTGATTTTGGATGGTCCAAATAAATCCATGTGCAAAAGTTGTAAAGGCCTTTGAGTAGAAACAATGTTTTTGGATTGAAAAAATGCCTTTACTTGTTTTCCCTTTTGACATGCATCACAAAATCTATTTTCAAACTTAAGCTTTGGTAAACCAATTACTAAATCTTTAGAAACAAGTTTGTTCAAGTGGTCTACATGTATATGAGCTATTCTTCTATGCCATAGCCAAGTTTCATCCTCTTTTGAAATAAAGCATTGTTCATCATTTGTAGACAAACTATCCACATCTATCATGTAAATGTTATCAATTCTTTTTCCAACAAATTTGACCTCTTTATTTAGCTTATTCTCAATTATGCAACAATTGGATTCAAATAAGACTCTATATCCTTTGTCACATAATTGACTTATGCTAAGTAGATTATGCTTGAGGCCTTCAACATACAATACGTCATTTATGGATGTGGAAGAATTCTTACCAATATTTCCAATGCCTAGGATTCTTCCTTTAGTGTTGTCTCCATAGGTGACACTTCCTTTTCGTTTGTGAGTGAATGATGTAAATTTACTTATGTCTTCCGTCATATGCTTTGAACACCCGCTATCCAAGTACCAATGGGTGTTGCTTGCCTTGAAGCATACCTACAAAACAAAATCAGTTTAGAGAACTAGGTACCCATCTTATGTTGGGTCCTTTTAGGTTAGCTTGTGGGGATGTTCCTTTGGGAACCCACACCTTTCTTAAAACATTTGGTCCTAGTTTCCTAACACTACACTTATAAGCACTATGTCCTTTGGAACCACAATGATTGCATTTCATAAAAGGTGAGGAGGATTTGCTTGGTGGTGCAAAGAAATTTTTATAATGTTTCTCCATTTTATGATTACTATGTTCTTGGTTATATCCTAAACCGGTTTTACTAAACATGCATTTTTGTTGCCCAAGTAGGATATTCAAATTATCTCTTCCATTAGTGAATTTTTCTAGTGTCCTATTTAGGTCTTCAACCTTGGTTTCTAACATAATGCATCTTTTTGCAAAATCACATGGTTTATTCTTGGAGCATGTTTGAACATTTTCTAGTGCTTCTTTTAAGCTATCATTTTCTTTACATACTTCCATGAGATGCATTTCAAGGGTATTACTAGTTTTCCTAGATGATTTAAGTCTATTAGAGACTTTTACAAATTTATCATATAATTCCTCAAAAGCATCTAATAGTTCATTTTTGTCTAAGTCAAGAAGATTTACCTCATTATCCTCTTCTTGATGATTTGCCATTAAGCAAAGATTTGCTTCCTCATTTTTCGAATCATCGGAGCTACTCACATCGTTCTCATCCCAAGCAATGTAGGCTCTTCTTCTTCTTTGTTTGTCCTTGCCCTTCTTTTTAAGATTTGGACAATCGGCCTTGAAGTGCCCTTCCTTGCCACATTCAAAACAATTGGGTAAGGAAGCATTTTCTTTAGTGATAGGTTTCTTACTTGGGTTTTTGAAGCTTCTTTGGAAGCGTTTGCCTTTCATGAATTTCCCGAAGCGTTTCACAAATAGTCCAAACTCTTCTTCTTCATCAAGTTCACTTCCGGATTCTTCTTCATTCGTGGAAGTAGCCTTGAGAGCGAGACCCTTTTTCTTGGAAGATTTTTCTTCCTCTTCTGCCATCTTTAATTCTTTCAGCTCTTGTTCCTATTCCTGCAACTTACCAAATAGTGTGGCAAGAGACATTTCGTTTATGCTAGGAGATTGTTTGATGGCGGTAACTAGCGGTTGCCATTCTCTGTTAAGACTTTTCAACACTTTATGAATGAGCTCTTTGTTAGTGTAAGTCTTTCCAAGTGTAATGAGTTGATTAATGATGAGAGTGAACCTTTTTTGCATATCAACAATTGATTCATGAGAGTTTAATCTAAAGCACTCATATTGACTAGTTAGTGTACTAATCTTAGAGTCCTTTACATCATTAGTACCTTCGTGAGTTACTTGTAGAGTATCCCACATCTCTTTAGCAGTTTGGCAAGTCATTATTCTAAAAAATTCATCTTGACCTAAAGCCATAGTAATTAGATTTTTGGCCTTGTAGCCATATTGGACTTTCTTTTCTTCCTCGCTTGTCCATTCATCTATAGGTTTTTCGATATTTTTGCTATCTACTGTATGTATTGGTATATAAGGACCATTTTCAATGGCATTCCAAATTTTCAAGTCAATTGATTGAATGAAGATTTTCATTCTCTCTTTCCAAAAGGCATACCCTTCCCCATTGAAAGCGGGAGGTCTGTTTATCGCACCACCCTCGGGAAAAACATTTTGAGAACTTGAGGCCATTTAGTCTCTTGAAGCTGTTAAGCTTGATCTACCAAGAGTCAAGCTCTGATACCACTTGTTGTTCAAGTGGCCTCAATACTCAAGAGGGGGGGTGAATTGAGTTATAAAACTTTTGCTTGGAATACCTTTGAAATTGATTTCTATAACCAAGTTTATGAGAGTATGCAAATGAAAGCAAGTAAGGGATGATATGCAATGCACTACAAAAGAAAATATTGCTGGGGCAATTTAGCAAACACTTGGTGTGCAGTATTTGAAGTATAACAAATTAAGCAAGTTTAAGTGTGCTCTTCTCAAACAATCAACACCAATCAATTAATATGCAATATATGAAAGTAAAAGAGTAAGGAAGAGAAGCTTGCAAACCGATATAACGAGTTCCACCCAATCCGGTGTACGTCTCGCCTCTAAGCAACCCACTTAGAGGATTTCACTATTGAAGATTTGAGATACAAGCTTTGAGCAATTGCAGCTTCCAAGTGTCCCTCACTCAAGAACTCAATCCTCACAAGCAAAGGGCAACCCACCCAATCTCACAATCTCTCAATACCCAAAGGTTGAACCCCAACCTTTGTGACCACTCAACCTAGAGTGAACAACCACTCAACCTAGAGTGAATCCCTTGTGTTTGGTGTTGTGTTTACAATCAATACACTCTCTTAATAGAGTAGATACACAAATGAAAGCTCTAACCAATTCTAACTCTCAAGATGAGAGGATATACAAATGTATTTCAAGATACAAGAAATAGGGCTTACAAGGCACAAAATAGAGTAAAGGATTTGTAGCTTCTTGTTGTGTGTTTGTGCTTGTGTTCCTCTTCAATTTATAGAGCCAAAATAGCTGTTGAGGTGTGCCCTTCGTTCTTCATAGCCGTTGCACTCAGTGGAAATTTGAAGTATGGTGGAGACATGAGCTGGTTTCCCACTTAAATGTGTTTTTCCACTAGCGTAATCGATTACACCCTCGCGTTGTAATCGATTAGCTTCAAGTCAGAGAGTCACTAATCGATTATTTCAATTCCTGTAATCGATTAGAACCAATACCTGATGCATTTAATTTGATTTCGCAGCTTCCTAATCGATTAGCATATCTTGTAATCGATTACCTTAATTCCAGTGGCTTCCTAATCGATTGAATGGCTTCCTTAATCGATTAGGCATTATACCTAATACATTTAATCCCATTTTTGATGGTTGTAATCGATTAGCTTCAAGTACATAATCGATTATCTTCATTCCCATAATCGATTAGCTTCAATCCTGATGCAGTTTCTTCCAAACAGAAAGCTCCTAATCGATTAGCATAAGTGACATAATCGATTATCTTCGCTGTTACTTAGCACCTGATTCAATATCTTTGTTTTTGCATAGGTTTCTTCAAGAGTGTTTTGTCATTATCAAAATCTTTGAACATCCTTGAACCTGTATACATATTCAAACACAGTAAAGTGAATTGGACAACAAACAAAGAGAAATGGGACAACACATTAACGTGAAATGGAGCTGGAAAAACAATCTGGTTGGAATTAAAATGGGACAGAAAAAGGCCATGGAATTTGATATAAATTGGAGGCGTTCAACAGAGAGCAACGAAGGGGAGATAGAGAGGAAGAAAGTTTCTGAAATTAAAATTAGTACAACAACAAAGGAAAGGAGTCAGTTTCATGCAGAGAGAAAAAAAAAATTTCTTTGTTCTTTTCTTGTTATTATTTGGTAAAAAAGAATTGAGAGAGAGTAGTGAAATTGAGTGTTTAAATTTATGTACTGTGGAGGATATTACAAATACAACAAGGAGTGACAATGGTGAATTTATTGGGCTTTTTGGAGAAACCCGTACGTCTTTATTTTTACCATGTGTTGTATGTTTTACTTTTCTTCCATCATGTGTATGAATTTGAATTATATCATGAGTAACTAAATTTTTACCTTGGGATGAAGGGGGTGTGACAATATTTTATGTTAATGTTATTTTGACTTTGAATTAAATAAATTTCTATTTTCCATTTAGTTCAAATTATGCTCAATGATCTTAGTGACTCCTAACAAGAACCTAAGTGATAAAACTGTATACTTGCGGGTTTATTAGAAAGTTTAAGTAATTAATAGAATCGAGAGATTTATTGTTACTAGAAAGCTTTTGAACTAAACCCAAGGTTTTGAAATACTTTTTATGACCTCAGTAAAACCGAGAAAGTAATCAAAAATCTTTTGAGAAATAAAAAGGGATTTTCATAAAACAGTAAAGTGCCTATCTTAGGAATTGAACGCGGTTCTCCGTACGTTAGGTACATTAATAGGATTCCGAGAGGAACATATTAATTAGCTTAAGGAAAATTTACCTTGGAAAACTTAATTTGATTCTTATTTATGAAAAGTTAAAATTATTAGCATTAAATAAAGTCTTGAATCCCTGGAATCCCAAGATACTCTTAACTCTGATATTTTTTTTAGTGTCTAGAAAATTTTGTTTCTGTATTTATTTTTATTCTTTGTAAACTTTGTTGAGTTTTTATTTTATAGAAACTTAGAATATCAAACTGTATGGATAATTAAATTTCAATATGCTGGTACTTTGAAAACAGTCCCTGTGGATATGACATAACCCGTGCGCTTGCGGGACCTGTCAATCTAATGGACCACCGGGGTCTCCTGCTCATTAAGAGCCACCCCCACAAGGGTCGGCCACATGTACCTCCCCGTAGCAGTACATGGGCGGCTTCGTGACTTACACACTGAGTCACAGGGGAAATAACAGATTGCGCGTGCACTAAGCCACCCTCCCATTGGGTCGGTCGAGGGAACTCCCTTAATGTTCCAACATCGGCAGCTATGATATGCAATGGATGCAATGCAATGCAAATCAAATACATTTCTCACATTGTGAATCCTAAATGCCACTCATCAATCATTATCATCATAATCACCAACACCACCCCACACACCTTAGTGGATTTTATCATTGTTGGTTTTAGCCATTGTTTTTCAAGTTTTATATATGGAATTTTTATTTCAATATATCCTTTATTATACATGCAATTCAACACTTGCAATCAACCACAATGGCATCACAAACATCACAAATCATCATTAACATTCATTAATCTTTCATCAATATCACCACAAAATTAGTTAGTAGATTTTCATATCATTATTCATTATCCTTCATTCATATCCCACTCTTGGTGGAGAACCTTTATGTTTTCATCACTTATTATGGATATAACACATTTTCCCAATGTTTCAATCAATGCTAAATGCCACTACGTTATGTCATCATTAAATACCCCTTATACATTCCTTCAGGTACTGATGCATAAATCTGAGAAGGATTATATTCTTTTTCCAAGCGCACCAATCGTTAAATTTGTAATATATTTGATCGTCCCACAGGGATTGAGGTAATTACCACAACCTAGGACTGGTACAAGCTGAACCAAAACACAAGAAGATAGAATTCATTTTATATATGCTTTTTTATTATTTTTATGTTTTTGTAATTTCAGAAACAATATAAGAGATAAAGTGATTAATGGAAGATAGGTTAGGATTATTTTAGCTCATAATTTCATCAAGAAACATGCAATTAAGGTTCAATCAAGCTTCAGATTCAAGAGGACAATTCACAGATGGTTAATCCCTAACTCCTTAGGCGATTAACACTAATTCCTAAGCATTAAACCCTAATCCCTTAGGTGTTCAGTGATAGAGAAATTTAATGTGAAATTGGGGATTGAACCCTAACTATTCACCTAATTACTAGGCCTGAATTAGTTAGGAACCTAGAAGTTACCTAAGCTTTCAACCATGATTCCTCACTAGTGAAATTCTTCAATTAGGCATGGATTTGTCAATCCAGCAATGTAGATCCACTTCTCAGCTTATTCTTCTCATGCTTCAGAAGATAATTTCCTCAATGCAGATTCAAGATTCCATTGGAAGCTTCAGTAATCCCAACCATAGGAGTTTAGCAACCCATGGGAATGGATTCAGAACGTGGAATGTGGAGAGCCATGGAAGAGAAAGTTTAGAGAGGGAAAATGTTTTTAGAGAGAGATTGAAAATCAGAAAATAAATTGTGTTATTGCTTCTGTATGTCTCTACAAAGTATTTACAAATATATATATATATAGCTGCTGCAAAACTAACTAACTAACTCTAATTAAATACAAAGGAATCCACTTAACAGTTAAACTAACAAAACTAATTAATTAGTTACAAATCAATGAATAATTATAACACAATAATTAAATTACTAGGATACAAAAATAGTCAGCAACTAATAAAATAATTAAAGGTAACTATTACAACAAATCACGTTGAAGGAAAAACAATACACTGGGCAATTAGAATTGACGCTTAAGCGTGATCGTGTGCGCGCTTGAGCATGATACATAAACTCCTTGATGCAGGTGACTTCACGCTTAAGCGTGGAACTCCTTCGCTTGAGCATGATCATTATACCTTGCTGATTCTTCTCTTTATTTGATTCTGTTTGTGTGCGTACGTACGTTGGGATTCCAGCGTATGTATGCTGGATCTTCTGCACCTAATCCTGCAAAATACAACATATAAAATGCCTAGCATATGTACGCTGCCTTTCTAGCGTATAGACGCTAGGTTAATCAATCTGTTAATAAACATATTTCCCAATATACTTATCTTTTTAATCAATTTCTAGCATAATTTAATCACATTTGAATTAAATAACTAAAATAAGAAAGAATGATAATTTATTAAATAATAATGCCAAACTTAACAATAATTGATGGATCAAGTTAAATTAAAGATAAAATTATTAAGTCTTTTCAAGACTTATCACATCCCCAAACTTAAAGCTTGTTTGTCCTCAACCAAGGACTCAGATTAATTAAATCAATTGCACTTACTCAAGATAATCAACCTTTCCTTAACTTAATTCATACCATAATTATTGAATACCCTTCATGCTTTCTTTCTGTAAATTCTAAAAATATAATTACTCACACCTCCTTTGAGAATAAGCTGGTGATGCTTTCCTCACAAGGATTAGTGTTTCACTCTTCTCTTAGTGTATATGGTTAATTTCATACACTCATTACCTGTATAATTGTTAGATCAACATAGGCTTACAACAGTTCTAAACACCATGCCATATGCTAGCACAATTGGATTAGTAAGGGCTTTTTAAGCTTGTAATGGGGTTAGGCTACAGGCTCCATTTTTTTTTTCTAGTCAATGTTGGGTTAAAAGATATGCCCACTAATGCCTTGCCTCAATCTTAACTTAAATGCCTCTACTAACCAGCTCTTTTGCTTTTCATTTTTTTTCTCTTTCAGATGAAGGATAACTCAACTACTTATGGTGCTTTGTACCTTCTTCTCTTTCAGTCCTTTGGACTCTTTCTTTCTTTCTTTTCTTTTATTTTGTTTTCAATACCATTTTCCTTCTATATAGAAATTGCTTTTTACTGATTTTTCACTTTCCTTTTGCTTTTGCTGTTCTTCCTTTCATTTTTCAAAATCCTCATCTATAATTAAGGTTAGAGTGTGTCCTTTAATTATTGTTAGGCACACTTTTTATCCCCAAACTTAGAACTTGCTAGTCCCTAGTAATAATATAAGATCCAACAGTTCATCAGTGGTACATCCAGGGATAATTCACTTGGTTTTTCTTAGATAAATAGGCTTGTAAAGTTAGGTACATAATCAGAATGAAAGGGGTCTCAAGTTCAAACATAATTATTAGGTCAAAGGATAATTAATAATATTAAGGATGGCTAAATTTGGCCCTGGCTAATTAACAAAGAAGGCCTTCATCATTTCCAATTAGCAAACATATAATCATTAGCAAGCATTAAAGCAAATTCTATCTCACTAAACAATACTACAGGCACACTTAGAAAAGAAATAAAAAAGGCTCAAAAGCTAATTAATTATAGGTAATCAGCCAATCATGTCCCCAAACTTAATGCGAGATTACAAATTCAGATTGCTAACTAGCATAGTGAATACACAAATACTCAAGGATGGAAATAGCTATGGAAAATGGTCATGAATCAAGCAATGTGAATCAATTAATTTATCTAATTGATGCTTGAGAATCAGTAACTTTAAACACAGTTAACACCTTTCATAAGTTAATGAGAGTAATGGATAGATTACTTCCCTTTTTACCTATATGGTAAGGATTTGGTGAGTGATGGTTACAGGAATTAGATAATACAAATCAAAAAAGAAAATAACAACAAACAACTTAACATATAAATAAAATTTCATTACAGTGGAAAAGGAAATACATTGTTCAAGAAAGGACATTAAAAGAAAGTTATTACATTACAGAATTAACTTAACATAAATGACAGCAAATTAAAATATCAGTTTTCCTCTTCTTCATCTTCTTCATCAGCAACCTCAGCCATAGGCTCATCATTTTGTTGCTCAGGGTGGGGTGGAAATTCAGTTGCTAAAGGTGTGTCATCAGGGGGAATGGTGAACCCAATGGAAGCCAACCATAAGTCTCTATCAGTTGGAACTCCCATTTCTTCAGTGTAGTCCATATTCAGTGCAGTGGTAATCTTCCTTAGCATAAGATCATGGTTCAGGACCAGATCATAGGTCCCTAGCTATATCTTCTTCATGGCCTGGAGTTCTTGCATTACCATAGAGAGATCAAAAGAAGTACCTAAGCCTGTTGAAGGTGGTGGTTCAGAATGTGGTCTACTACCCAGTACTTATCCATAATCCTCTCAGGCTTCACCTTTGTCAGCTCTTCATAGTTCAACCTAACTTGATTCTTTTGGGCCAACAAAGTGATAACAAAGCAATATGGCAGTTGGAGATTTTTTCAATGGCTTTCACTATCTCCTCCAATATTAACTCACCCAAATTAATATACAGGCCTTTTATTAGACAGTAAATCAACACCAACCTCTTAATGACAACCTCAATAGCATGAGCTACAGGTTATAGGGATGAAAGGACATAGTGGCACCATAAGAAGGGGAGATGATTCAAACAACTTTTCTTAACACATTTTGGTGCACCACTCACTTTTGTTATATATGCAGCCCCTTGTTCACAACATTCCTCTAGTATTTCCTTCCTAAGCTTCTCATTTTAAGGCCTATGGAAGATATCCACTATCCAAGTGTACTGACATCCTTCACCATCTAAGATAGGTATTTTCAAAAGCCTATTTAGTATGTGCCCAGAGAGGGGAATGGTGACTCTTCTCAAGAAGGAAGAAAAAGGAACCTTATCCTCAATAGAATTGGCCCTTAGATTAGCATAAAATTTCCTAATGAGTTCTTGATAACCATTGCCTAAGTTCTCATTAAAATACTGTCATCCCCTTGCAAACATAGCAGCCTTTACATCAATATCAAAGCAATTATCTTCATCAAGGACCAGCCCTTTCCCTTATTACTCCTCTATTTTTGAATTTTGTCTCATATTCTTGGGCAGCCTTGAGGTCCCTAAACCTATGCCCATCAAAATCCTCATTTCTATTGGAGTTTTTTTCCTCCTTAAGGCTTTTACTCTTTTTGGGTGGTGAAGAAATAGGGGTGCTTGAAGTAGCCACCCCTTTTCCTTTTTCTTTTGGGGTTTTCTTCACACTTTCCATTTTAACAACTCTTTCCAGTTTTCTAAAGAGTCTTTATGATCTTGTGGACATTATGAATGTTAAGGATGGCATTTATAAAGCCTAAATGGTTGCAAATGCATGAACAACACAACCATAGAGAAATAAAAATGTAAGATAAAAAGATATGATGGATGCAAGAAGTTTGAAATTGAAATAATGAAATACCAAAATTTGAATTATTAATAAAAATCAAAGAATGAAAAGATGTTACCTTTCAAAGGAATCTGTAAATGGTGCCTGTTCCTCTTTAAAACCCAAGTTTCCAACGTAAAGAGATTGAGTTAGGGTTTGTATACTAAGAGGGTTTTTTATACTGTTGAACCCAATGCATGGGTATGCGTAGGTACATTGAATCTTTGGCGTACATACACCCTTATTAAAGCACAACAGATGGTAACAGGTGGTGAAATATGAATTCTCGCTCAAGCGCATATGATCATGCTCAAGCTTGAAATTTTGAAGAGTCATGAGCACGCTCAAGCATAAGCAGCACCGCTTAAGCGAGGAGAAAGCATCATAGGGTGTGTAACATCCTAATTTTTAATAACGTACCGGGTGAATAAAGCCATTAAAAAATAATTTCAGAAGAGGGAATTTGCTTATTGATTACCATTAACTTAATTAATCAAAGGGGTGTGCTGATTTAAAAGGATTATTGGCTTAGTAGGTGCTGATGGGACTGGGTGACGTGAGTAGACTGCTCCTCACATTTTCCCACCCCACCATTCCTTCCCTCATGCATGTGTTTATAAGTGGACAATGGCCTTCCTTGCCATTCGTTCTTCAGAATTCCCTGCGAGCTTCTTGTTCTTCCTTCTTCTCTTTCTCCCTTATTCTCCTTCTTCTTCTTTCTTCTTCTCTTCTCCTTCTCTGCTCTCTGTTCCATTCCCTGTTTCGAAAACTGAGTGACAGTGCTGCAGAGGAGTCAGAGCTCCCTCACACGAGTAGAAGACGAGCGTCGAAGCAGAAGCAGAAACAGCCCTGCACCACTCGTGGAGGGCAATAGCGTTCAAGTAAAGGCTAAGCGAGTGGAAGCGTTGAGTGAAGCAGCGAGGAAGAAAACCAACACCCAAGCAGAAAAGTCTCTCGGAGTCTCGTAATTGGTAGGGGGAGTACCTTACATGTTAAATGCATGGGTTATGAACGGGTCTCGAGTGTTGATAACAATGGTTCTGTATCCTGTTGTATGATATGCTTGCATGTTATTATCATCCTTGAAGATGTATACGTTGTTTGAGTTCAGATACTACAGAACCCGATTGCATGTTATGTTGTGTTGACTGGAATGCTTTGTTGAATCTGTTCATGTTCATATGTATTCATGCGCTGATTAAGTCTTGACACTGTTGTATACCGATTGCATATTATGTTGTGCTGATTGGAATGTTTGTTTGAACCTGTTGATCTTCATATGGATGCATGTGTTGAGTAAGTTCTGATACTGCTGTATACCGAGTGCATGTTATGTTGGAGTTGATAAGAATGCTGTTAGAAGCTTGATATTGATTAACACCGGTTGCATTGGACTTATATGTTGCTAATAGAGCTATGATAATGATTGCATGGAAGCATGTGTGTCTTAAATTAATACGTGGAACCCTGGAAATGCGTATTACCGACTGCATGTGAAATATGTATAACTGAGTGAAGGTTGTGTGCATGAATTCTATGTTGTGTGATGAATCCGCGTGTGGCGCATGGGATGCGTTGTGCTGGGAGCACGTAGTGTGGGACACTACCATCGGTTATAAAGCGTGGGACGCTATGAAATCCTTGAGTGGGACTCAAGGTAGCCCTTGAGTGGGACTCGGGCTGCCTGTGAACAGCTCCGTTGGCCCTGAAAGCGTTGATGTCACCTGTGGGCCAACGGTTGGGTACCTGTAAAACGGCCAAGCAGCTGGGAGCTAATTTGATAGCTGAGAGCTATGTATAAAAAGGCTGAGAGCCTACGTTGCAACGTCTAAACTGATACACACGAATGCGGAACCGAGTGAAATGCTATGTGCCTATTAACTGTTGATATTGTTTATGCATGCGAAGGTGTTAATGAGATGATGAATGTTTTATAACCGAGTGAATTACTCTGTTTTAACTGTTGATATTGTTTGGAATTGATCATGCAGGTGACAACGTTATTGAAAGGATGAATGCATATAACCGAGTGAATAATCTGTGTTTATATTGCTACTGATTTTGTGTAGAATTAATTATGCTTGTGACGGTGTTAGTGAGATGATATATATATATATGCTCATGACTAAGTGCATTATTCCGTGTGTATATGCTGTTAATGCTGATTGAAATCTGTTCTAAGAATGTATGTTATGTATTGGAGAGTTATATATGTATATATAGCCGAGTGAGGATTGTGGATTCCGATTGATAAATGTTCAAAAGGTGCATTCTAATTCACGGGTCTTAATATAATACTATCGATTGTTGCATGTTGATATTATCGAGTTGATGCGTGTAAAGGGCCGAGTGATATCTGATGGATTTCGATCGGCAAGGATCTTGTGTGTGTTCTTGCTGAATGGTATTGCCCTGACTATAATTGTTGCCATGTATAATTGTGCATATATATATGTATATTGTTGTATAAATGTGAGGCAACCTGAGTCAGTATCTATCATTTAAAATTTAAGATACTCACCCCTGCTGTGGCAATTTTCAGTGAACATTTCTCGTAATGAGGATTGGAGGAGGAGCTGAAATGCCGGGTGAGTGCTGATGCACGATGGAATATCATGACTGTGCATATGCTGTATATAGTGTTTTGAGTTAAGCCTTGGCCGGCTCGTGTTTTATTGTTAACCTTTTAATCAGAGTTGAATTCCTTGGAATGGGAGAACGACTCCGTGATTGTAAAATTGTGATATACACTTCTATATGTATATATGCCTATGCTTATGCCATGTTGCATGTCTATCTCATGCTGTGAAATGTCGGGGTGATCCATATATATATATGTGTGTGTGTTTATATTTCCGAATGTGTAGGAAATAACATAACTCAATATGAAGGAAGCCAATTCATGGTCTAGAGGGCGAGTTTACGATTGTGTCACCGAGTGGGAGAGATTCAGATGTTCTGAGTAAGTGAAATTAGATAGCTCCGAGTAGGGATTGACGTAGAAGACTGCTCCAACGACAAGCTGTTAGGATTCAGAGTTGAGAGTCTAGAGATGCTTTCCGAGTGACAACTATTAGGATTTCCCCGAGCGTAGAATAATTAGTGATACCCGAGTGAAAACTAAGTAAAATACCCCGAGTAACAAAGAGGGCGCGGAGGTTGTTCCGAGTGAGGAGTTCTCATAGATTTCGAGTGAGTGATAGTGAGGACTATTCCCATATTATTCGTGCATGTGTTCTGATTGTTGAAGCTGTAGAATAAATTACATTTCCGAGTGAACTGAGATCAGATTCTCCCGAGTGAATTAGGAGCTTGAATCTGAGTGCGGAATGCCGAGTGAAATGAGCAGATACTGAGAGAAGCTTTCGCTTGAGCGAGTATACGTTGCTGCGTGGCTCGCCTAAGCGATTTCCCCTTTCTTCCGTTGTCAGCTCCTCTGAATCGGTTTTCTCTCTTTTGTTCTTCTTCTCCTCTCATTTCTTGTGCCATGGCATTCTGATCTTCTTTTTATTGTGAAAAGAAAAAAAAATTTTCCTCTCTTTTACCGTCTATGATTCATTTATATTAGGGTGTTACATTTTGGTATCAGAGCAGACCGAAAGGTCCAAGGCCAAGGTATGCTTACCGAGTGTGAGCGGTTGTGTGCTTCTGATCGAGTGGTCATCCTGATTGTGATGTTAGTTGAACCTGATTGATATTGACTTGTGGATAGGAGGTTGTTCCCCTCCTGGTTCGATTGATTGTGTAGCAAATAGAAATAGTATGATGTGCTAAGTTACTGAACATTAGGCTGAAATCCGATCGACTTGGTATACTTATCCTTGAAGGGTGTTAATTTCAGGATAAGGAATGACGCATCGTCAAAGCATGGAGGCTATAGCCACAGCATTCCAACGCTTTGCAGACGTGTTTGAGAGGCAGGGCCAGCCTTGAGCTGAGGAGGGCCAAGTGTTGGACCGCTTCCTGAAGAGGAAGCCGAGTGAATTTCTAGGTGGACGAAACCCTGAGACAGCGTTTAAGTGGACTCAGAAGCTGGAAAGAATTTTTGGGTGTCTTCACTGTACCGAGGCCCAAAAGGTTGAGTGTGCAGTGTACATGCTGCGAGACGAGGCGGAAAACTGGTGGAAGATAGCCAGAAACCGATTCCCTGATGATGATGCTCAGCTGACATGGAACGATTTTAAGACATGCTTCTTGGAGAAGTACTTCCCCGACACAGTAAGGAGTCGGAAGGAGTTGGAGTTTATGGAGTTGAAACAAGGCTCCATGACGGTGGAGGAGTATGCGACCAGATTCGAAGAGTTGTGTCTATTCTACCCACCTTTCTAACAACCTGGGACGGAGAGTTCCAAGTGCCTTAAATTTGAGAATGGATTAAGACCTGATATTAAGAGAGCTTGTAGATACCAAGAGATATGGAGTTTTTCTGCATTAGTAAATAAGTGTAGGATATTTGAGGAGGATGACAAGGCCCATTCGGGCTAGAGCAGCAGAGCTAACCATTCTTTGAGGCCCCAGCAATCCCACTTCAAAAGGCCAAGCAACGTTGGTAGAAACAAATCTTTTTCCAGATTTGAGGGACGGAATCAGTCTGAAAGATGACCAGTGGTAGGAGACGGAAAATGTTTCAAGTGTGGAGGAAATCATTATGCCCGAGACTACAACAAAAATGGTGAAATGGTGTGCTTCCATTACAATAAAAGAGGATACATTCACCCCGATTGCCCCCAACTCCGTCAAGCAAGCACCAGCGTACGTCCAGGAGGTTTCCAAGGGAGAAACCGGGTGAATGATAACCAACGACCGGGCGGCAGAGGAAACAGAGCCAGGGGAAACATAATGCTTGCTTCAAATAACCGAGAGAAGAATACTGACCAACCAGCAGTGGGAAGAGTCTACGCCGTCAACGCAGAGGAGGCTGCACAAGCAAATGACCTGGTACAATGTAAGTGCTCACTCGGTAGACATACACTTAATGTTGTTTTCAATTCGGGAGCCACCCATTCTTTTATAGCTGATGAGTGTGTAAAGCGTTTAAAGTTATCGACTGTGTTTATGGATCGGACTTTGGAAGTGGCTAATCCGACTGGCCCTAAAGTGTTGACATCGTCAGTATGTAAGGATGTGACATTTGTGTTGTGTGATCGGAGTTTCACTTTCGATTTGGTGTGCATACCTTTAAAGGATCTTGATATTGTGCTCGGAATAGATTGGCTTTCAGCCAACAAGGTGTTAGTGGATTGTAGAAACCGAAGGATAATCTTCCCGAGGTAGCACAATGAGGACGACACAGCACAAGGTATAACCCAACTGTTTATGATGCTTTGTCTAACCGAGGGTGAGGGTAAAACCCGAGTGAACGAAATTCCAACTGTCTGTGAATTCCCAGAGGTGTTTCCTGAAGACGTATCGAGTATCCCTCCCAATAGAGAAGTCGAGTTCTCTATAGACCTGATCCCTGGAGCCGATCCAGTCTCCAGTGCACCTTATAGAATGTCCCCAACTGAATTGGCCGAGCTGAAGAAGCAAGTAGATGAGTTACTCAGAAAACAATTCATTAGACCGAGCATATCACCTTGGGGCGCACCTGTGCTGCTTGTTAAGAAGAAGGATGGCAGCATGAGGCTTTGTATAGACTACCGACAGCTAAATAAACTCACGATTAAGAATCAGTACCCGTTGCCCAGAATTGATGACCTCATTGACCAACTGCGTGGAGCCTCAATTTTCTCAAAAATCGACCTGCGATCAGGATACCACCAAATCCAAGTGAAGGAGTCGGATATTCCAAAGACTGCCTTTAGGACTCGGTATGGTCACTAAGAGTATGTAGTGATGCCGTTTGGTGTGACAAACGCCCCTGCTGTCTTCATGAATTACATGAACAGCATATTCAACCCGTATTTAGACCAATTTGTAGTTGTTTTCATTGATGACATCCTGATTTACTCCAAGACTCCTGAGGAGCATGGAGAGCATCTCCGAGCGGTACTTCAAGTATTGAAGGAGAAGCAGTTGTTTGCAAAGTTGTCGAAATGCGATTTCTGGATGGATAAAATCCATTTCCTTGGACATGTGATTTCCGAGAAAGGTGTCTCGGTGGATCCTTCAAAGGTGGCAGCTATAATGGCATGGGAAAGACCCAAGTCGGTCTCGGAGATAAGGAGCTTTATGGGCCTGGCAGGTTATTATAGAAGATTCATTGAAGGTTTTTCTAAGTTGGCCTCGCCACTGACTAAATTGACTCGGAAAAACATTCCCTTCGTATGGAGTCCCGAATGCGAGAACAGCTTCCGAGAGCTGAAGGACAAGTTGACGACTGCTCTAGTACTGGCATTACCTGAGTTGCAAGAGAACTTCGTGGTTTACTGTGATGCATCAGGACTCGGATTAGGATGCGTGCTAATGCAGAAAGACCGAGTGATAGCGTATGCCTCTTGGCAATTGAGACCTCACGAGCAGCATTATCCGACCCACGACTTGGAATTGGCAGCTGTGGTGTTCACATTAAAAATCTGGAGGCATTATTTGTTCGGGTCCAGATTTGAAGTATACAGTGATCATAAGAGCCTCAGATACTTATTCGACCAGAAGGAACTGAACATGAGGCAGAGGAGATGGATGGAATTTTTAAAAGATTATGATTTCGAGCTAAGGTACCATCCGGGTAAGGCAAACGTTGTTGCCGACACGTTGAGTCGGAAATCCCTTCATGTAGCTGTGATGATGGTGAAGGAGGTAGAGCTATTGGAACAGTTCTGAGACATGAACTTACATGTTGACATCCCCTCCTCGCGAAAAATGACGATCGGCACGCTGAGGATTGCCAATGAATTCTTGAAATCCGTGTACGAGCAACAGCAGTCAGATTCCTACTTGGCTAAGATGAAGGAGACTCAGGCCAAGGGTAAGGATTTGTCTTTGACCGAGGGATCGGATGGAATCTTCCGAGTAAGAAACAGAATATACGTACCGAGTGGAGGAGAATTGAGAAGAATGGCGCTTGATGAAGCCCACAAGAGCTTGCTAAGTATCCACCCGGGTGCCACGAAGATGTACCATGACCTGAGAACCCAGTTCTGGTGGCCCGAATTAAAAAGGAACGTGGCAGAATATGTGGCTCGGTGCATCACCTGTCAGAAGTCAAAAGTGGAGCACCAGAAGCCGTATGGTGCATTACAACCCCTGGAAATTCCCGTGTGGAAATGGGACTCAATTGCCATGGACTTTGTCATAGGATTGCCTAAAAACCGAGCAGGCCATGATGCGATTTGGGTCATTGTTGACCGACTAACGAAGAATGCACACTTCTTGCCTGTGAACATGAAGTACCCGATACATAGGTTAGCTCAGATTTATATTCACGAAGTTGTCCGACTACATGGTATACCGACTTCCATCGTATCAGATAGGGATCCTAGGTTCACGTCCCGGTTTTGGACCAGTCTGCACCAGGAAATGGGTACGAAACTTTGGCTTAGTTCTGCTTACCACCCCAATCTGATGGGCAATCCGAGCGAACAATCCAGAGCTTAGAGGACTTACTAAGGGCGTGTGTGTTAGAGCACGGTGGGGATTGGGAGCAATACCTTTCCCTGATCGAGTTTACGTACAACAACAGCCATCACAATAGTATTGACATGGCACCCTACGAAGCACTGTATGGTCGAAGATGCCGAACCCCGCTTTGCTGGTCGGAAATAGGTGAGAGTCTGCTATTGGGGCCAGAGGTTGTGAAGCAAACTTCAGAGCAGATCCGGGTGATAAGAGAAAAGATGAAGGCGTCTCAAGATAGGCAAAAGAGCTATCATGACAAACGCACCAGACCATTGGAATTTTCAGTCGGAGACAAGGTATTTTTAAGGACTTCACCGAGTAAAGGAGTCGGGCGAGCCTTGAAAAGCAGAAAGTTGAGCCCTCGATACATTGGGCCTTATGAGGTGTTGAATCGAGTCGGCTCCATGGCATACCAAATAGCATTACCGACTCATTTATCTCGATTACATGACGTGTTTCATGTGTCTCAACTAAGGAAGTACCTGCCAGATTCTACTCATACAATGCCTGATGATAAGGTGGAAATCAAGGAAGATCTGACCACTGCAACTATACTGATTAGGATCGTGGACCGATCGGTAAAGCGATTAAGGAGTAAGAATATGCAATTGGTTGAAGTGGAATGGCAGCAGGACGGGTATGCCTCTTATACCTGGGAGCGCGAGGATGCCATGAGGCAGTAGTACCCCGAGTTGTTTGACCAAGGTGAATTACCGACTGAATTTCGAGGACGAAATTCTTTTGAAGTGGGGGAGAACTGTAACATCCCAATTTTTAATAATGTACCGGGTGAATAAAGCCATTAAAAAATAATTTCAGAAGAGGGAATTTGCTTATTGATTACCATTAACTTAATTAATCAAAGGGGTGCGCTGATTTAAAAGGATGATTGGCTTAGTAGGTACTGATGGGACTGGGTGACGTAAGCAGACTGCTCCTCACGTTTTCCCACCCCACCATTCCTTCCCTCATGCATGTGTTTATAAGTGCACGATGGCCTTCCTTGCCATTCATTCTTCAGAATTCCCTGCGAGCTTCTTCTTCTTCCTTCTTCTCTTTCTCTCTTGTTCTCCTTCTTCTTCTTTCTTCTTCTCTTCTCCTTCTCTGCTCTCTGTTCCATTCCTTATTTCGAAAACCAAGTGACGGTGCTGCAGAGGAGTCAGAGCTCCCTCACACGAGTAGAAGATGAGCGTCGAAGCAGAAGCAGAAACAGCCCTGCACCACTCGTGGAGGGCAATAGCGTTCAAGTAAAGGCTAAGCGAGTGGAAGCGTTGAGTGAAGCAGTGAGGAAAAAAACTAACACCCAAGCAGAAAAGTCTCTCGGAGTCTCGTAGTTGGTAGGGGAGTACCTTACATGTTAAATGCATGGGTTATGAACGGGTCTCGAGTGTTGATAATGATGGTTCTGTATCCTGTTGTATGATATGCTTGCATGTTATTATCATCCTTGAAGATGCATGCGTTGTTTGAGTTCAGATACTACAGAACCCGATTGCATGTTATGTTGTGTTGACTGGAATGCTTTGTTGAATCTGTTCGTGTTCATATGTATTCATGCGCTGATTAAGTCTTGACACTGTTGTATACCGATTGCATATTATGTTGTGCTGATTGGAATGTTTGTTTGAACCTGTTGATCTTCATATGGATGCATGTGTTGAGTAAGTTCTGATACTGCTGTATACCGAGTGCATGTTATGCTGGAGTTGATAAGAATGCTGTTAGAAGCTTGATATTGATTAACACCGGTTGCATTGGACTTATATGTTGCTAATAGAACTATGATGATGATTGCATGGAAGCATGTGTGTCTTAAATTAATACGTGGAACCCTGGAAATGCGTATTAACGACTGCATGTGAAATATGTATAACTGAGTGAAGGTTGTGTGCATGAATTCTATGTTGTGTGATGAATCAGCGTGTGGCGCATGGGATGCGTTGTACTGGGAGCACGTAGTTTGGGACACTACCATCGGTTATAAAGCGTGGGACGCTATGAAATCCTTGAGTGGGACTCAAGGTAGCCCTTGAGTGGGACTCGGGCTGCCTGTGAACACCTCCGTTGGCCCTGAGAGCGTTGATGTCACCTGTGGGCCAACGGTTGGGTACCTGTAAAATGGCCAAGCAGCTGGGAGCTAATTTGATAGCTGAGAGCTATGTATAAAAAGGCTGAGAGCCTACGTTGCAACGTCTAAACCGATACACACGAATGCGGAACCGAGTGAAATACTATGTGCCTATTAACTGTTGATATTGTTTATGCATGCGAAGGTGTTAATGAGATGATGAATGTTTTATAACCGAGTGAATTACTCTGTTTTAACTGTTGATATTGTTTGGAATTGATCATGCAGGTGACAACGTTATTGAAAGGATGAATGCATATAACCGAGTGAATAATCTGTGTTTATATTGCTACTGATGTTGTGTAGAATTAATTATGCTTGTGACGGTGTTAGTGAGATGATATATATATATGCTCATGACTGAGTGCACTATTCCGTGTGTATATGCTGTTAATGCTGATTGAAATCTGTTCTAAGAATGTATGTTATGTATTGGAGAGTTATATATGTATATATAGCCGAGTGAGGATTGTGGATTCCGATTGATAAATGTTCAAAAGGTGCATTCTAATTCACGGGTCTTAGTATAATACTACCGATTGTTGCATGTTGATATTATCGAGTTGATGCGTGTAAAGGGCCGAGTGATATCTGATGGATTCCGATCGGCAAGGATCTTGTGTGTGTTCTGGCTGAATGGTATTGCCCTGACTATAATTGTTGCCATGTATAATTGTGCATATATATATGTATATTGTTGTATAAATGTGAGGCAAACTGAGTCAGTATCTATCATTTAAAATTTAAGATACTCACCCCTGCTGTGGTAATTTTCAGTGAACATTTCTCGTAATGAGGATTGGAGGAGGAGCTGAAATGCCGGGTGAAGTGCTGATGCACGATGGAATATCATGACTGTGCATATGCTGTATATAGTGTTTTGAGTTAAGCCTTGGCCGGCTCGTGTTTTATTGTTAACCTTTTAATCAGAGTTGAATTCCTTGGAATGGGAGCACGACTCCGTGATTGTAAAATTGTGATATACACTTCTATATGTATATATGCCTATGCTTATGCCATGTTGCATGTCTATCTCATGCTGTGAAATGTCGGAGTGATCCATATATATATATATATATATATATATGTGTGTTTATATTTCTGAATGTGTAGGAAATAACATAACTCAATATGAAGGAAGCCAATTCATGGTCTAGAGGGCGAGTTTACGATTCTGTCACTGAGTGGGAGAGATTCAGATGTTCTGAGTGAGTGAAATCAGATAGCTCCGAGTAGGGATTGACGTAGAAGACTGCTCAAACGAAAAGCTGTTAGGATTCGGAGTTGAGAGTCTAGAGATGCTTTCCGAGTGACAACTATTAGGATTTCCCCGAGCGTAGAATAATTAGTGATACCCGAGTGAAAACTAAGTAAAATACCCCGAGTAACAAAGAGGGCGCGGAGGTTGTTCCGAGTGAGGAGTTCTCATAGATTCCGAGTGAGTGATAGTGAGGACCATTCCCGTATTATTCGTGCATGTGTTCTGATTGTTGAAGCTATAGAATAAATTACATTTCCGAGTGAACTGAGATCAGATTCTCCTGAGTGAATTAGGCGCTGGAATCCGAGTGCGGAATGCCGATTGAAATGAGCAGATACCGAGAGAAGCTTTCGCTTGAGCGAGTATGCGTTGTTGTGTGGCTCGCCTAAGCGATTTCCCCTTTCTTTCGCTGTCAGCTCCTCTGAATCGGTTTTTTCTCTTTTGTTCTTCTTCTCCTCTCATTTCTTGTGCCATGGCATTCTGATCTTCTTTTTATTATGAAAAGAAAAAAAAAATTTTCCTCTCTTTTACTGTCTATGATTCATTTATATTAGGGTGTTATAGGGTGCGCTCAAGCGTAAGGCCTAATTCAAACTCTGTATTAAATTCACTTAAGTGAATAATTTTAAACCTTGAGCGTCAAAGGGAAATGAGTATCAAGGGGTGAACTCGCTTAAGCGCAACTTCTCAAGCTTAACCGCAACAATCAAAGAGCCAGGCGTAGGAGACCACGCTCAAGCGTGAAGGCATAACTGGATCAGCAGCTCCTCATGCTTGGGCGCCCAACCTTACGCTCAAATGACAAGCTTGGAATAGCAAGCTTCCAACTATTTCAAAACCCGAGCACACCCAAGCATGCATTAATACACTCAAGCATGGGACTCTTTTCAGTAACAATGGCATGCAAGCTTAGGCGAAACGCTTCCAGTTTCAAGCGTAAACTTAAAAGGCCTAGCTAGGAAGCTCACGCTCAGGCGTGATTAAAAGTACCCTCAAGCGCACTACATGCTTAAGGGGAGGGGGGAGAATCATGCTTTAAGCGTGAAAGAGTCATACTCGCGCGCCAGGTTTAACGCTTGAGCGTGAAGTCACCTCGCTTAAGCGCGAAGGCACAACAGAGTGTACAGGTGGTAATTATGGTGCTCACACTTAAGCGTACAGTAGTCACGCTTACGTGTGACATTCTCTCGCTCAAGCGCGATGACTTAGCATATGTAACAGGTTTGGTAACAGGCACTCCCATGATCACGCTTAAGCGTGCATATTCCTCGCTTAAGCGCGAGGCATATCCATGGGTAATGCTTCAAGCGTGAAGGTGCACGCTCAAGCGTCATTTCTTTCTTAAAGACAAACTACCAGCGTGAAGGGTCACACTTAAGCGCAAAGACATACACAGGGTCTCTCGCTCAAGCGCGTATAGATTCGCCCAAGCTACAAGGGTTCTCGCTTGAGCATATAGGGTTCTCGCTCAAGTGAGAAGGCACACCCAGGGGTCATATTTGAACTCATAGAAGCTCACTTAAGCGTACTGGGTGCTCACTCAAGTAAGAAGGCATAAGTTGGTCCACGCTTAAGCGAGCTATGTCCTCGCTTGAGCACCAAGAGGGCCTGATTCTAATTTATTTACGCGTAACAATGCCCAGTTTAGAACGTATGTACATGTACCTCCTGGTCTATAATTTTATTATTTTGTTGATTCGCGTATGTACACTAGAATTCAAAGTTTATACACTTAAACCTTATTCAAAATTTTTCAAGCTTATTCACACCTTATTCAATTTTTTTTCAATTATTGTTTAAAAAACACCAAACATAAACTACAACAATTAAAATGTAGGGTTGCCTCCCTCAAGCGCTTCTTTAAGGTCACTAGCTTGACCTTTGACACCTAAGAGGATGCCTGTAAAAACATGGAGGATTTCTGCCTATCAACCTCTCCTCTATAGTAGAGCTTGAGTCTTTGACCATTCCCTTTAATGTTCTTCCAGTGGCTGGTTCTTTTACTTCAATTGCACCATGAGGGAAAACTTCATTCACAACAAAAAGGTCCAGACCATTTGGATCTGAGTTTTCCTGGAAAGAGTCTCAGTCTAGTATTAAACAATAAGACCTTATCATCCTTTCAAAACCATTTTTTGTTTATCCACTTATCATGACACCTCTTAGTTTTCTCTTTATAGATTAAGGCACTCTGATAAGCATTGAGTATGAACTCCTCAAGTTCATGGAGTTTTAGGACTCTTTCCTCTTGAGATTGGTCACAATCTATGTTTAACAGCTTTGTGGCCCACCATGCCTTATGCTCTAAATCTACAGGGAGATGGCAAGCCTTACCATATACCAACTGATAAGATGACATGCCAATTAGAGTCTTAAATGTTGTCCTATAGGCCCACAATGTATCATCTAATCTCACAGACTAATCCTTCCTAGATTTCCCTACTACTTTCTCTAGTATCCTCTTAATTTTTCTATTAGAAAGCTCAACTTGTCCATAAGTTTATGGATGGTAGGGAGTGGATACTTTATGGAGTACCTCATAATGTCTCAGGGCTTTTTCCATGATTCTATTGCAAAAATGTGACCCTCCACCACTAATAAGGACTGTTGGGACTCCAAACCTAAAGAAAATGTTCTTCTTTATAAACCTCAGCACCACATGTGCATCATTAGTTTTGGTAGGGATTGCCTTCACCCACTTGGAGACATAATCCATAACAACAAGGATATACTCATTGGAGAGTGACTTTGGGAATGGTCCCATGAAGTCAATGCCCCAAACATTAAATAACTCCATAACTAAAATATTTGTCAAAGGCATGCCAGCTTTAGCAGAGAGGCCTCCACTTCTTTGGCACTTATCACACCTTTGCACATATACTCTAGCATCCTAAAAAATTGTTGGCAAATAAAAGCCATATTGCAGTACTTTTGCTGCTGTTCTAGAGGCACCGTGGTGTCCTCCATAATAGGAGTCATGGCAGTGCCATAACAGTCTTTCTTGCTCTGATTCAGACACACATCTCCTGATAATTCCATCTACTCCTATCTTATACAGAAATGGATCTTCCCATAGAAAAGTTTTACTATCATGAAAGAACTTTTTCTTCATTTGGGACGTCCACCCTTCTGGTACCACAGAGGCACTTTTAAAGTTGGTCATATCAGCATACCATGGCCTTGTGGTGATTGCCATCAGCCTCTCATCTGGAAATTCCTCTTTTATCAAGATAGAGTCTGATTCACCTTCTAGACTTGAGAGTTGATCAGCCACTGAGTTCTCTACTCCCTTTTTATCTCTTATTTCTAAATCAAACTCTTAGAGTAATAGAACCCACCTGATCAATCTTGGCTTTGATTCTTTTTTAGCAAGCAAGTACTTGATTGCTGAATGATCTGTATAAACAATGACCTTAGCACCAATCAACTAAGCTCTAAATTTATCAAAAGCATACACCACAATAACCATTTCTTTTTCAGTAGTAGTGTAGTTTATTTGATTCTCATTCAGCACCTTACTAGCATAATAAATGACATGTGTTAATTTTTCTATTTTCTGCCCCAGTACAACTCTTATAGCCAAATCACTTGCATCACACATGAGTTCAAATGGTAAAGACCAATCAGGTGCTGCAAGGATTGGAGCTGTAGTTAATCTTTGTTTTAAATTTTCAAAAGCCTTGACACATTTTTCATCAAAAACAAAAGCATGATCTTTCACAAGTAAATCAGTTAAAGGCTTTGCTATTTTTGAAAAATCTTTTATAAATCTCCTATAAAAGCCAGCACATCCTAAGAAACTCCTCACTCCTTTCACATTGATTAGGGGAGGAAGCTTTTCAATGATATCAATCTTGGCTCTATCTACTTGAATACCCTCAACAGAGATTTTGTGGCCAAGGATTATCCCTTCTCTAACCATAAAATGACACTTTTCCCAGTTGAGAACAAGATTAGTCTCTTGACATCTCACCAACACCTTAGATAGGTTAATGAGGCATATATCAAAGCTATTTCCAAACACAGAGAAGTCATCCATGAACACCTCAATGAACTTCTCTACCATGTCCCCAAAAATTCCCAACATACACCTTTGAAAGGTTACTGGTGCATTGCACAAACCAAAAGGCATGCGCCTATATGCAAAGATTCCATATGGATAGGTGAAGGTTGTCTTCTCTTGATCTTTTGGATCAACCACAATTTGGTTGTAACCAGAATATCCATTAAGGAAGCAATAATACTCATGACCTGATAGCCTCTCAAGCATTTGGTCTACAAATGGTAGAGGAAAGTCATCTTTTCTAGTAGAGTCATTTAACCTTCTATAGTCTATGCACATCCTCCAACCTGTAGTTGGTCTAGTGGCAATGACTTCATCTTTTTCATTTTTAACAGTGGTCATCCCTCCTTTCTTAGGCACCACTTGGACCAGACTGATCCAAGCGCTATCCGAGATGGGATAGATAATTTCCTGCATCAAGGAGTTTAACCACTTCTTTCCTCACAGCCTCTTTCATTATGGGGTTTAACCTTCTTTGTGGCTGAACAACTCAGGAATAGTCATCTTCCATCAAAATTTTATGCATACAAAATGATGGACTAATACCCTTTAAATTAGTAATGCTCCAGCCAATGGCAGATTCATGTTTTCTTAAAACCCCGATCAGTTTTTCTACATCCTCATCATTTAATTCAGCATTAATGATTACCGGATGTGACTCTCTATTTCCCAAGAAAACATATATCAGATAAGAAGGTAAAGGTTTTAAAGCAAGGTTTTCTTTAAACACTTCCTTACCTTTCTCAGTTGCAACATTATTTAATTTTTCTTTCTTTTCATCGTCTAACTCCCCTACTTCACATGCTTCTAGTAGGTTCAGGAACTCAGTATGTGAGTCATCTAACTCCTCGGTCTCAGAGTCAAAATCATCCTCTAGAAAGGCTTGTAAAGCCTCTTCTTCAGTACTTAACAGCATAGGAGTCTTATAACTTTTAATTTCTTCAAGCATAAAATAATCCATCTTCTCAGCTGGATGTTTCATAGCATTAAAGACATTAAAAGTTACTTGCTCCTCCTGAACTCTCAGCATGAGTTCTCCATTCTCTACATCAATTAAAGCTCTTCCAGTAGCTAAGAAGGGTCTCCCTAAGATTAAAGGAATCTCTCTATCAGCTTCCATGTCCAAAACTATAAAATCTGTTGGAAAGATGAACTTATCTACCTTAACTAACAAGTCTTCCAGCATCCCATGAGGATATTTGATAGACCTATCAGCCAACTACAAAGACATGCGAGTTGGTTATAGGTCCTCATTAAAGACAAAGGCATAAGCTTTATACTAGCTCCTAGGTCACATAAAGCACTTCCAACATGAACATACCCTATTGCACAAGGTATTGTAAAAGATCCAGGATCTTCTAGTTTTGTAGGGAGTTTCTTTTGAATAATTGCACTACACTCTTGAGTAAGAGCAATCATTTCATCTCCCTTAAGCTTTCTCTTCTTAGACAGAAGTTCTTTAAAAAATTTAGCATATGATGGCATCTCATGCAATGCCTCAGCAAAGGGAATATTTATGTGAAGCTTCTTGAACACATCTAAGAACATAGCAAACTTTTGCTCCTCTATCTGTTTCTTAAATCTATATGGAAATGGAGCATTCTTTAATTTCTTAGGAGTTAGCTTGACAGCTTCCTCCAAAATCAAATCATTCTTTTTCTTTTTCTTTTGATGAACTTGATTTTCTTTCTCTTTTTCTATTTCCACCTTATTTTTAGTTTTATTTATTTCATCACTTTCCTGCTCTTTTTCTTTTTCTACAGTATTTTCATAACTTGGAGTAGGAAGAATAATTTTCCCACTCCTTGTGGTTATTGCCTTGCAATGTTCCCTTGGATTTACCCCAGTATCTCAAGGAAAATTGCCTGATTGTCTCTCAGCTAACTACATTGAGAGCTGTCCAACCGGGTTTTCTAGATTCCGTATGGATGCTTCTTGATTTTTAAAGCTGGCCTGAGTAACCTGTATGAACTGAGATAGAACATTCTCAAGTTCAGACTTTTCTTTAGGAGGAGGGGGAGATGGTTGTTGTGATCTATTTGTGGTCTGAGTTTGTGGCACGTGTTGATTCGAATGTAGACCTTTCTGCCATGAAAAATTGGGGTGGTTCTTATAGTTAGGATTGAAGGAATTAGAGGGGTAATTCCTTTGAGACTGTTGGCCCATGTAATTAACTTGTTCAACAGGCACATTTGGATCACAATGCCATTTTCATGGTCTCCACCACAAAAGTCACAACTCATCATACAAACTTGACTAGGCTTTTAGAGTTCTGAAATCTGTACACTTAGTTTCTCTAAAGCCTGAGTCATCAACTTAGTTTGAGCCAAATAAGAATCTTGTGCTTCTAATTCTAATATCTCTCTCTTAGAGATTTGGCTCCCTTCACTAACTAAACATTCATTTAAAGCCATAACATCAATCAACTCTATAGCTTCTTCTATAGTTTTTGTGGTTAATGAACCTCCAACTGAGGCATCAATCAAGACCCTAGTTGCTGGTCTTACACCATTATAGAATATGGTAACTTGTTGTACATCAGGAATCCTATGATGAGGCTATTTCCTCAAGCTTTCCTTGTACCTATCCCATGCTTCCATCAAAGATTCGCCCTTTCTCTGCTGGAAACAAGTGATTTCAGTGCGCAACTTGGCATACTTGGAAAGAGGGAAATATTTAATCAAAAATTTTCTTTGTAAATCCTCCCAAGTGGATATACTGCCTCTTGGTTGGCTCTACAACCAGGCTTTTGCACGGTCCCTTAAAGAAAAAGGAAACAATCTCATTCTTATAGCCTCATCAGGGACACCATTCATTTTCACTGTATCACAAATTTGGAGGAAGGTTGCTAGATGCAAATTTGGATCCTCAACATCACTTCCTCTGAATTGATCATTTCTAACCAACTGCAGCAAAGCCGGTATAAGTTCAAAATTATTAGCTGCAATTGGAGGCCTAAGGATGCTAGATTGTGATCCTTCTTCAGTAGGCCTAGAGTAGTCACCTAGTGTAACTCTCCTCTGTTCCATTCTTGCTATTTTTTTTTGTTTTTTCTCTTTTCTAAGTCTACGCTCTAACAAATCAATATTAGGATGAAAGAAGAATGGCTCTCCTCTGTTCCTTGACTGCATACACCAAATATTAAACACAAAATCACTTTCAATGTTATTGCTACTGCTACACACAAGCTACTGCTATACTAAAAATAAGAATTAAACTGCTACTAATTGCAAAAACAAAATTAAATGGTTCAGTCTAGTACCGGTCCAAGGATTGTTTATATCACTCAACAATCCCCGGCAACGGCGCCATTAACTTGATGCATAAATCCGGAAGGATTATATTCTTTTGGCAAGTGCACCAATCATTAAATTTGTAATATATTTGATCGTCCCATTGGGATTGAGGTAATTACCACAACCTAGTACTAGTACAAGCTGAACCAAAACACAAGAAGATAGAATTCATTCTGTTTATGCTTTTCTATTATTTTGATGTTTTTGTAATTTCAGAAACAATATAAGAGATGAAGTGTGATTAATGGAAGATAGGTTAGGATTACTTTAGCTCACAATTTCATCAAGGAACATACAATTAAGGTTCAATCAAGCTTCAGATTCAAGAGGACAATTCACAGATGGTTAATCCCTAACTCCTTAGGCGATTAATATTAATTCCTAAGTATTAAACCCTAATCCCTTAGGTGTTCAGTGACAGAGAAATTTAATAGAAAATTAGGGATTGAACCCTAACTATTCACCTAATTACTAGGCCTGAATTAGTTAGGAACCTATAAGTTACCTAAGCTTTCAACCATGATTCCTCACTAGTGCAATTCTTCAATTAGGCCTGGATTTGTCAATCGAGCAATGTAGATCCACTTCTCACCTTGTTCTCCTCATGCTTCAGAAGATAATTTCCTCAATGCAGATTCAAGATTCCATTGGAAGCTTCAGTAATCCCAACCATAGGAGTTTAGCAACCCATGGGAATGGATTCAGAATGTGGAATGTGGAGAGCCATGGAAGAGAGAGTTTAGAGAGGCAAAATGTTTTTAGAGAGAGATTGAAAATCAAAAAATGAAATATGTTATTGCTTCTGTGTGTCTCTACAGAGTATTTACAAATATATATATATATAGCTGCTATAAAACTAATTAACTAACTCTAATTAAATACAAAGGAATCTGCTTAACAGTTAAACTATAAAATAAACTAATTAATTACAAATGAATGAATAATTATAATACAATAATTAACTTACTAGGATACAAAAATAGTCAGCAACTAACAAAATAATTAAAGGTAGTTGAAGGAAAAACAATACACTGGGCAATTAGAATTCACGCTTAAGCGTGATCGTGTGCGTGCTTGAGATTGATACATAAACTCCTTGATGCAGGTGACTTCATGCTTGAGCGTGGAACTCCTTCGCTTGAGCGTGGTCGTTATACCTTGCTGATTCTTCTCTTTATTTGATTTTGTTTATGCGCGTACGTACGTTGGGATTCCAGCGTATGAACGCTGGATCTCCTGCACCTAATCCTGCAAAATACAACATATAAATGCCTAGCGTATGTACGCTGGCTTTCTAGCGTATGTACGCTTGTTTAATAAATCTCTTAATAAACACATTTCCCTATATACTTATCTTTTTAATCAATTTCTTACACAATTTAAACACATTTGAATTAAATAACTAAAACAAGAAAGAATGATAATTTATTAAATAATAATGCCAAACTTAAACAATAATTGATGGAATAAGTTAAAATAAAGATGAAATTATTAAGTCTTTTCAAGACTTATCAGGTACCTCATAATACAAGGAAAAGGTTAAATATCAGCTAAAACAAAGAAGATTAACATAGCTCAGTTGGGCAAGCCCCTTCTCGCGTAAGCGAAAGGCTTCTAGCAGCGTATCCACGCTCACTCGCTTCAGCGAGATTTCCTTCACCTGGCCACTCGCTTGAGCGAATAGAGTTTAGCATCACACCCTTCACGCGCGCTCAAGCAAGTCACACTCGGTTAGGCAGAAATTTTCCAGTATCTTATTCCAGGTTTGCTCACTTGAGCGAGACCCAACATGCCTCACCACTCGCTTAAGCGAGATCCACCTAGAACCATTTTCCATCTCGCTCGCTCAAGCACAGCCATGCCTGCTTGAGCGAGATTTGAAACATCCTAACAAAATTAAATAAAATCCAAAACGAGGGAAAATTTTTTTTTTCCAAAAATTCTGAATGGCTAACAGGGGAATCGGAAGAAAAATCCGACCAAGAAGAAAGAAGGAACCGGGTCAGGGTGCCCTCTACGTTAGCAAGGCCCAATAACGATTAAGTAATTACCAGCAGAAGAAACGCCTAAGCGAACCATGTTCGCTGGAGTGAAACCTTACTCGCCCAAGCGAACAAGGCACTCAGATAATTCGACCACTCGGAATCTAAACTCAAGTCCACTCGGTATCCTCTTTACTCGGAATCGGAGCCTAAGTTCACTCGGGAATTATTCCCTCGGCCATTTCACTCGGAATCTATAAGTTTTCCTCGCTCAGAATATTTTCCACAGTCTCGTATCAATCAAAAACGTTTCACCAATTTTTCACTCGGCATATATAATCTTTTTCACTCCAAGAATTTCTTATTAAGCCAAGCCTCGCCTAAGGATTTTAAGGCTTCGTTCACTCAGAATACTCTAGCTTCTCTTCACTCGGGAAATTCTAATAAATTCTACTCGGGAGTTTTTAAGTCAATTCCCACTTGGAATTACATGACTTCACTCACTCGGGATATCATGGCCTTATCCACTCGGAATAGGCATATAAAAGGGATTTCTCACATAACACCCTTCGTTTGATCCTCCTAAGGGAATAGTCCTTTAATGAGCATAACTTACTCGGGATTAGCCCAACCCTTCTTTATTCGGAAGAGGGTCTCCTATCTCACCTCACTCGAATTTACCTTAGCTCTCCATTACTCGGAATCACGTAAAACATTATCCATTTAGTAGAAACTAAATGTACATAACTTAGACATTCCCCCCACATCATTATCCACTAAACAAGATAAACACACATAGCATCAAATATATATATAATGAAATATGTTTAGTTTTACTCTCAATACTGAGAGAGTTCAAATCCTACACATTAAAAGTAGAGTGTTAAACTAAGAGCCGGCCAAGGCTATACAAAACCATCTATACAATATATATATATATATATATACATGTACAATTCCACTATACAATGCACTTCCCAGCAATCGGTGCTCTCCCAGCAACACGTAACACAATCGCTCTAAGCGACAACAGAAGTGTTACGGGCAGCCCCGAGTCCAACTCAGTAAGCTTGCCTTGAGTCCAACCCAAGGTCTTTAAGCGTCCAACGCTTAGTGCACTCGGCACTGCCTCGAGTCCAACCCGAGGACTTTCACCAAGCGTCCAACACTAGTACATGAGTGTTTCACTCGGTATTGCCTTGAGTCCAACCCAAGGTCTTTTATTATTTTTCCATACATATTCATAAGCACAACAGAGGCATTTCACTCGATAAAACCATATATCATATGCATCCCATGTATTCATGCTTTCATATATAAAAATTTACACAGGAATCAACCAACAGTCCCATAATATACACTCGGTATTAACGATATCCATAACATATACCTCATGCTGTTAAGTGTTAAACTACACACGGAACACAGCAGAATAATTCTTAACACATGTACTCGGCCAACATAGATCCAGTACTTTTTCATACATTCACATGTTAATAACACACATCTCATGGACGGAGAAGGATATAAGCATACGTGACTCAGCTAACACACACACACACACCCGGTATTCGAAAGTCATCATCATATGATTCACACAATCAACACATTCACAATCATATATGCAGTACTTTCACCCGGGATCCGTCCATAACTATGTATTTGAGATGTAAAGTGCCCCCTACCTTCTGGAAAAACGCAAGAAGTTCCTCTGTTTTTCAGTGTTAACCTGTGCTCTGTTTTTTCAACGCTGATTCTGTTGCTCCCTCACTTCCACAATCACTCTCTCCTACTTAGTAACCATCTACCCCAGTCGAACACCACACACGCAGCTTGGAAGACTGGAAGCTGTTCCTCTTCCGAATGATCTCTCCTTGCCAACAGTGGGGAACTTCGAGTTCTCCATAACACCACAGTCGTAACTGACGAAGAAGAAGAAGAACAAAAAAGAACAAAGAAGAACGAAGAAAAAAGAGAAGAATCACAGAGGAAGAGGAAAAGTCTCATGGAGATTTTGAGAGGATGCTGAAGTGGTTGAGAGCTCTGAGCATGTACTCAAGATAATGAGGAGAGTGAGTGGGAAACGTGCAAATGACAGCCCTATCAAATCATGTGTCATGTCCTATTAATTCCATCAGCATCAATTTTCTTTTATTTCAAATTAATTCTCAATTAACAATTAATCCTAATTTGCAATTAATCTTAATTTTAATCTAGTCATTAATTTAATTAGGATGTTACAATTCTCCCCTTCTCAAAGAATTTCGTCCTTGAAATTCAAACATAAGCTTACCTCAATAAAATAGCTCGGGATACTGCTATCTCATGGCATCCTCACGTTCCCAGGTATAAGAAATACATCCATTCTGTTGCCACGCTACTTCGACTAGTTACACGTCCTTGCTCTTTAAGCGTTTTACCGACCGGTCCACGATTTTAGTCGGTACAGCAACAGTCGTCAAATTCTCTCTGATTTCAACTTTATCATCCGGCATCTCGTGTGTACAATCGGGCAAACACTTCCTTAACTGAGACACGTGAAACACATTATGCAAGTTTGATAGATGAGTCGGCAATGCTAATCGGTATGCCACAGAACCGATCCTTTCCAATATCTCATAGGGTCCAATGTATTGGGGACTTAATTTCCCACTCTTCAAGGCTCGTCTGACCCCTTTATTCGGCGAAACCTTCAAGAACACTTTATCGCCGACCGAAAATTCAAGCGGCTTGGTCCGCTTATCATGGTAGCTTTTCTGTCGGTCCTGAGATGCCTTCATCTTTTCCCAAATTACTTGAATCTATTCAGAAGTCTGCTTCACAATTTTCGATCCCAACAATAGGCTTTCACCGGTTTCCGACCAACAGAGTGGGGTTCGACATTTCCGACCGTACAGTGCTTCATATGGTGCCATGCCAATGCTGTTGTGGTGGCTGTTATTATATGTAAATTCAATCAGAGGGAGATATTGATCCCAACTACCACCGTGCTCCAACACACACGACCTCAGCAAGTCCTCCAAACTTTGTATTGTCCGCTCGGATTGCCCATCCGATTGGGGATGGTAGGCTGAACTCAGTCGGAGTTTAGTGCCTAATTCCTGGTGCAAGCTTCCCCAAAACCGGGAAGTAAATCTTGGGTCTCTGTCCGACACGATAGAAGATGGCACACCATGCAGTCGGACAATTTCTCGGATATAAATCTGGGCTAACCTCTGTAAGGAATACTTCATGTTTATGGGTAAGAAATGTGCTGATTTCGTTAATCGGTCCACAATGACCCAAATGGCATCATAACCCGCTCGGGTTCTAGGCAATCCCATTACAAAGTCCATGGCAATTGAGTCCCATTTCCACACGGGGATTTCAAGAGGTTGCATTCCACCATAAGGTTTCTGGTGCTCCACTTTTGACTTCTGACAAATAATACACCGAGCCACATAGTCGACCACGTCTCTTTTCAATCCGGGCCACCAGAAGTGCATCTTCAAGTCATGGTACATCTTTGTAGTGCCCGGGTGGATGCTTAACAGACTTTTATAGGCTTCCTCAAGCACTATCTTCCTTAATTCGCCAGCACCCGGCACATAGATTCTGCCCTTCACTTTAAAAATTCAATCTGAGCCTTCGGTTAAGGACAGATCCTTGCCCTTAGCCTGAGTCTCTTTCATCTCAGCTAAGTAAGAATCCGACTTTTGCTCCTCATACACTAGCTTCAGGAATTCATTGGCAATCTTCAACATTCCGAGCGTTACCCTCCGAGATGAAGAGACATCTGTATGTAAATTCATGTCTCGGAATTGCTCAAGTAATTCTATTCCCTTAACCATCATTGTTGCCACATGAATCAACTTCCGACTCAGGGCGTCGGCCACAACGTTCGCCTTACCCGGGTGATACTTCAACTCGAAGTCGTAATCTTTCAAAAATTCCATCCACCTCCTTTGCCTCATGTTCAGCTCTTTCTGATCGAATAAATATTTGAGGCTTTTGTGGTCACTGTAATCCTCGAATTTGGAGCAATACAAGTAGTGTCTCCAAATTTTCAACACGAAGACAACAGCTGCCAACTCCAAGTCGTGAGTCGGATAGTGCTGCTCGTGTGGCCTCAATTGACGAGAGGCATATGCTATCACTCGGTTCTTCTGCATCAGCACACATCCGAGACCAAGTCCCGACGCATCACAGTAGACCACAAAGCTTTCTTGCAAATTTGGCAATGCCAACACTGGAGCTGTTGTCAACTTAGTCTTTAGCTCTCGGAAACTTTTCTCACACTCGGAACTCCACATGAAAGGGACATTCTTTCAAGTCAACTTGGTCAGGGGCAAAGCAAGCTTAGAGAACCCCTCAATAAACCTTCTATAATAACCGGCCAAACCCATGAAGCTTCTAATCTCCGAGACCGACTTAGGCCTCTCCCATGCCATTACAGCTTCCACCTTGGAAGGATCTACCGAGACACCTTCCTCGGAAATTACATGCCTAAGAAAATGGATCCTATCCATCCAGAACTCACACTTCGAAAGTTTTGTAAACAGTTTCTTCTCCTTCAATACTTGGAGTACCGATCGGAGATGTTCCTCATGCTCCTCAGGGGTCTTAGAATAAACCAAAATATCATCGATAAAAACGACCACAAATCGGTCTAAATATGGATGGAAAATGTTGTTCATGTAATTCATGAATACAACAGGGGCATTTATCACGCCGAATGGCATTACTATATACTCGTAATGACCATACCGAGTCCTAAACGCGGTCTTGGGAATATCCGAGTCCTTCACCTGGATCTGGTGGTAACCCGACCGTAAATCGATTTTTGAGAAAACCGAAGCACCCCGCAGCTGATCAATCAAATCATCAATCCTCGGTAATGGGTACTGATTCTTTATAGTGAGCTTGTTCAGCTGTTGGTAGTTAATACATAGTCTCATGCTACTATCTTTCTTTTTGACGAGTAACACCGGTGCGCCCCACAGTGACACACTCAGTCGGATAAACTGTTTACCGAGTAACTCATCAACTTGCTTCTTCAACTCGGCTAATTCAGTCAAAGACATCCTATAAGGAGCACAGGAGACTGGCTCGGCTCCAGGGATTAAGTCAATAGAGAATTCAACTTCTCTATTTAGAAGGACACCCGACACATCATCCGGAAACACCTCATGAAAATCACAAACAATCGGAATATCATGCACTCGGATTCTACTCTCACCCTCGGTCAAACAAAGCATCACAAATAACTGGGCTATACCTTGCACCGTGTAATCATTATCATTCTGCCTCGGAAAAATCACCATTCGGTTTTGGCAATCCACCAGCACCTTGTTGGCTGAAAGCCAATCCATGCCAAGTACGATATCATGGTCCTTCAGAGGCACACAAACTAAATCGAAGGTAAAACTCCAATCGCCCAACGTAAAGGTTACATCTTTGCACATCATTGATGTCAACACTTTAACGCCGGTCAGATTGGCTACCTCTAAAGTCTGATTCATATACACAGTCGGCAACCTCAAACGTCTCACACAATCATCAGCTATGAAGGAGTGGGTAACTCCAGAATCAAAAACTACATCAAGAGTATGTTTACCGAGTGAGCACTTACTTTGCACCAAGTCGTTGACTTGTGCAGCTTGCTCAGCATTGATTGCATAAACCTGTCCAGCAGCTGGTTGCTCAGCATTTCTCTCTTAGTTATTTGGGGCATACATCATATTACCCCGAGCTCCATTGCCTCTGCCACCATTCCCTCGACCACCGTTTCCACGACCTCTTCCTCGGAAACCTCCACACTGTATGTTTGCATTGGCTTGCTGCAGCTGAGGGCAGTCAGGGCGTACGTGCCCTTTCTCATTACAATGGAAGCATACAATATCTCTTCCAACATTATACTCTCGGGCAAAGTGATCCCCACCAAATCTGAAGCACTTACCATTCCCAGAATGACCACCAAAACGTCCACCACGATTTCCCCATCCTCGGTATTTAGAGGAGGGTCCGCCTCTTCCAACATTGCCCGGCTTCTTGAAGCGAGGCTGCTGCGGCTTCAAGGACGAGTCGGTCCTGCTGCTCTGTCCCGGGTGGACATTCTCATCTTCCTCAAAAATTCTACATTTGTTCACCAACACTGGGAAATTCTGGATCTCCTGGTGTCTGAAGGCTCTCTTAATCTTGGGCCTCAATCCGCTTTCGAACTTAATGCACTTGGAACCCTCAGTTCTGGGTTGCTGAAATGGAGGATAAAACAGGCATAGTGCTTCGAATTTAGCAGCGTATTCCTCAACAGTCATGGAACCCTGCTTTAATTCCATGAATTCCAATTCTTTTTGACTCCTCACAGTGTCAGGAAAGTATTTCTCCAGAAAACTTGCTTTAAAATTCTCCCAGATCAACTGGGTACCTGCATCAGTCAATCGGGCCCTGGTGATCTTCCACCAACACTCGGCTTCAGCTCGCAGCATATATACAGCATAGTCCAATTTCTGGGCCTCAGTACATTGAAGGCCACCAAAGATTCTTTCTAACTCCTGAATCCATGCATAAGCCGATTCGGGATTGAATCCTCCTTCAAACTCACTCGGCTTCCTCTTCAGGAAGCGGTCCAACCCTTGGTCATCATCAGTTTGAGGCTGGCCCTGCCTCTCGAATATGTCAACAAAATGCTGGAATACCATGGCTATGGCTTCCATGCTCTGACGGTTCGCCATGACTTATCCTGAAATTAACACCCCTTTCAAGGATAAGTTTACTGAATTATTCACTACCGATCGGACTTCAACCCAACATTCAACAATTATAACGCATTATTATACAATCCTTAAGTATCATATAATTAATTGGACCAGGGTAGGAACAATTCTTCTACCCTCAAACAACACCTCATAGGCACATGGCCACTAAAATTGTACTTAAACATGGATCAAATCCATCAGATGCTGCAAATAATTACGACACTCGGTCATAATGCACACAACCGCTTACTAAGAGTAAGCATACCTTGGCCTTGGACCTTTTAAGTACGCTCTGATACCAAAATGAAACATCCTAACAAAATTAAATAAAATCCGAAACGAGGGAAAAAAATTTTTTTTCCAAAAATTCTGAACGGCTAACAGGGGAATCGGAAGAAAAATCCGACCAAGAAGAAAGAAGGAACCGGGTCAGGGTGCCCCCTACGTTAGCAAGGCCATATAACGATTAAGTAATTACCAGCGGAAGAAACGCCTAAGCGAACCATGTTCGCTGGAGTGAAACCTTACTCGCCCAAGCAAACAAGGCACTCGGATAATTCGACCACTCGGAATCTAAACTCAAGTCCACTCGGTATCCTCTTTACTCAGAATCGGAGCCTAAGTTCACTCGGGAATTATTCCCTCGGCCATTTCACTCAGAATCTATAAGTTTTCCTCGCTCGGAATATTTTCCACAGTCTCGTATCAATCGGAAACGTTTCACCAATTTTTCACTCGGCATATATAATCTTTTTCACTCCGAGAATTTCTTATTAAGCCAAGCCTCGCCTAAGGATTTTAAGGCTTCGTTCACTCAGAATACACTAGCTTCTCTTCACTCGGGAAATTCTAATAAATTCTACTCGTGAGTTTTTAAGTCAATTCCCACTTGGAATTACATGACTTCACTCACTCGGGATATCATGGCCTTATCCACTCAGAATAGGCATATAAAAGGGATTTCACACATAACACCCTTCGTTTGATCCTTCTAAGGGAATAGTCCTTTAATGAGCATAACTCACTCGGGATTAGCCCAACCCTTCTTCATTCGGAAGAGGGTCTCCTATCTCACCTCACTCGGATTTACCTTAGCTCTCCATTACTCGGAATCACGTAAAACATTATCCATTTAGTAGAAACTAAATGTACACAACTTAGACATTCCCCCCACATCATTATCCACTAAACAAGATAAAAACACATAGCATCAAATATATATATAATGAAATATGTTTAGTTTTACTCTCAATACCGAGAGAGTTCAAATCCTACACATTAAAAGTAGAGTGTTAAACTAAGAGCCGGCCAAGGCTATACAAAACCATCTATACAATATATATATATATATATATACACATGTACAATTCCACTGTACAATGCACTTCCCAGCAATCAGTGCTCTCCCATCATTCCACATTCCGAGCAACATCCACTGAAATATGGCCATAATAGGGGTGAGCTTTTACATTTAAAATGACAGTAATGACTCGGAAAGTCCTTTAGTTTCCAGCACACAACATTATCTCATCAATCAATCTATCACATACACTGTCATTTAATATATCCACACACAGTATCATTCAATCGGAATTCATTCAAATAACACACAACCATATTAATCAGTAATACACAACCATATTGCTCATGTTGATATTTTCAATGCATACACATATAACCACATTGAGCTCGTCATAAGTATAAGTATGCACACACATTAATTTCAGTCAGATCCGATCAGTTTTAGTAAGTTTTATGTTACAACATAGGCTCCAAGCCTTTTTCTCATCTCTAAGCTGATCCGGCCGTTGTACTGGTACCAAACCGTTTGCCCTCACACATAACAGAATCGCTCCAAGCGACAACGGGAGTGTTACGGGCAGCCCCGAGTCCAACTCGGTAAGCTTGCCTTGAGTCCAACCCAAGGTCTTTAAGCGTCCAACTCTTAGTGCACTCGGCACTGCCTCGAGTCCAACCCGAGGACTTTCTCCAAGCGTCCAACGTTGGTACACGAGTGTTTCACTCGGTATTGCCTTGAGTCCAACCCAAGGTCTTTTATTATTTTTCCATACATATTCATAAGCACAACAGAGGCATTTCACTCGGTAAAACCACATATCACATGCATCCCATGTATTCATGCTTTCATATATGAAAATTTACATAGGAATCAACCCACAGTCCCACAATATACACTCGGTATTAACGATATCCATAACATATACCTCATGCTGTTAAGTGTTAAACTACACGCGGAACACAGCAGAACAATTCTTAACACATGTACTCGGCCAAAAGAGATCCAGTACTTTTTCATACATTCACATGTTAATAACACACATCTCATGGACGGAGAAGGATATAAGCATACATGACTCACCTAACACACACACCCGATATTTGAAAGTCATCATCATATGATTCACACAATCAACACATTCACAATCATAAACACCAAATGCAGTACTTTCACCCAGGATCCGTCCATAACTATGCATTTGAGATGTAAAGCGCCCCTTACCTTCTGGAAAGACGCAAGAAGTTCCTCTGTTTTTCAGTGTTAACTCGTGCTCTGTTTTTTCAACGCTGATTCCGTTGCTCCCTCGCTTCCACAGTCACTCTCTCTTGCTCAGTAACCATCGAACCTAGTCGAACACCACACACGCAGCTTGGAAGACTGGAAGTTGTTCCTCTTCCGAACGATCTCTCCTTGCCAACAGTGGGGAACTTCGAGTTCTCCATAACACCACAGTCGTAACTGACGAAGAAGAAGAAGAACGAAAAAGAACGAAGAAGAACAAAGAAAAAGGAGAAGAAGAATCGCAGAGTAAGAGGAAAAGTCTCGTGGAGATTTTGAGAGGATGCTAAAGTGGTTGAGAGCTCTGAGCATGTACTCAAGGTAATGAGGAGAGTGAGTGGGAAACGTGCAAATGGCAGCCCCATCAAATCATGTGTCATGTCCCATTACTTCCATCAGCATCAATTTTCTTTTATTTCAAATTAATTCTCAATTAATAATTAATCCTAATTTGTAATTAATCTTAATTTTAATCTAGTCATTAATTTAATTAGGATGTTACAAGATTCGTCCAGTAGTGTACCCTTTTATTTTGTACGCGTCTCGCATGAGCAAGACCTCTTCTCGCCTGAGCAGAATTGGGCCAGAGGTCACCCCTCTGATACAGGGGACTCTCGCTTGAGCAAGAATCCATCTCGCTTGAGCGAGATCGTCAGTACACGCCCAAAACTTAAGTTTTTCACTCCATATCACATACCCATATCCATCCTATGTAAAATTGGCCTAATTCATTATTATACACATAGTAAATCACATCTTTGGACCCAATTCAACAAGCCATACCTCTCCATTTTTATTCTAATTCATCAACTACATAAGAAGGATTCCTAAACCATTTTTCATCACAACCACACATATCATTGTGCATAATTATCATAACTACTACTTCACAACTCAAATAATTTATCTATTCATAAATTTTCATTAACAAATAATTCATGCCCAACAAAGGGACAACCAAATACATATCATCATCTCATATATATATATATATATATATATATATGCATCTCTATAACATTCAATAGAGGCCAAGCCATCATTCATCACATCATCAATATAGCATTTAACACATTCATGGCAAGGCAATGCATGAGCTCATACATATACATAATTCAACAATTATTCACTCATGCAATTTGAAATGTAAACTCCTCTCCTACCTCGAGAGAAGAACCATAATGCAATTGCTCCAATTATTTTGCATCATCATCCGAATTACAATCTACACGTTACACATATGAATTTCATACAATCAATAAGCTATTCCAAGGCACCATCATAATTTCAAACAATATAAAAATGTCTCAAGGCTCAATATCAAGTCCTAGACTTACTGAGACACCAATTCATACCATTGCGTTAGGTTTCATGAATTTCTTTCCCAAAACCATGATTCTCTAAATCTTAAGGGTTAACAATACCCAACAACATCATCACCTCTTATCCATAAGTCTTCCAAATCATCTTATGAATCACTCAACTATCATCACAATTTATTCAAACTCATTATAAGCCTCTTGGATCCATTTAAGACCATCATCAATCAACAATTTCTAAATGGCATATATCAAGGCCTAAGACTTCCTCAAGATTGGAACCTCATTAATCAACACCAATGCTTCTAAAATTCATCTCTTCATATAAAATCATTCTAAGGCAACTAAATCATTAAAGCCATCAATTTAGCTAAAATCCCCAAATTACCACAATTAGGGTTTTCCATCAAACTACTAAATGAACAACTTCAACCCATTGTAAAACCCATATACAAACCATAACTATCCTCATTACATAATATCAAGTCATATTCAAGGATCATATATCCATTGTTCAAACCTAGGGTTTTCATCATTTTCTTTAACACCCATAAAACCTAACACCAAGCTTTCAAGCTTAAGCATCATTAAAATTTATGAATGGGCAAAAGGAGTTAAAAGTCTTACCTCCAATCCCAAGCTTAGGAAAAATGAAAATGGGAATGAAGAAGAAGAGGAAGATCATCCATGCAAGCTTCCATGCTCCATAAGTGCTCCATAAATCCCAACTTAGTTTTGATTTTTGCTAAAAATGAAAATGGGTATCATGGTGGATGTTTTGATGGAGAAGAGTAGAAGAAGAAGAAGGAAAGAGTAGAGAATGGTGAGAGGGAGTAGGCCACCGAAAATGAGGGAGAAGAGTGAGAAATGTATAAAATTTTGACATTGTCCATTGTGTCTTAGAACCCCATATCCATTGGGTAATAGCATGAAAAATGGCATAAAAGAGAGGAAATGGACGGCTGAATTGGAGAAGAGAAAGTGGAATTTTTAGTTTTCTTTTAATTCCATTGGGTTCGTAATTTCTCCGTTTAATAACATATGTCGAGTCTAGTTAATTATTTCCTTAACACTAAAAATTATTTCAGCTATATCACCATAACCATAATAATTTTCTAAACATTCTAGACCCATCAATTATTTAATTTAACCAAGTGGGTCCCACATCATCTGTTAAATCACCTGGTTCTGGTAATTCTCAATTTACCGATAATTCACCTATAATGTCTAATAAAATCTTCCATAATTATTAGACCATAATTAATCAATCATTATTATCTAACAATTTTATTTTCGTTAAAATCCGGGATGTTACAATCCACCCCACCAAAAAGAAACTTCGTCCTTGAAGTTTTACATTGGCATATATCGCAAGGCCATACCTCGGCCACGCACCAATAAGGTCCAATGACACCATAAAGTAATATTAGACTTTCCAAAGTCTAGCAGGACATGACTATCGTCATTTCTTTGTCCAAGCGTAAAGTCTTATATATCTAAAACGAGTCACCACTCATCAATTCTTAGTTTATTAATCACAACTTTCACATTCTTATCCAGTACCACTGGATAGGTTCAATACATTCACCGTAAGCAGTTACAACACTACACTTGCCCGGTCCATGTGTTGCTGCATCCAACATATAGGAAGGCGTCCCAATCCCGTAGTGGTTACCACAAACACATGAGATCGACGCATAAGTGCACGTTGCTATAATGCCTTATCACTCACATTATTCATATCAATCCAAATAATATCTCTTCACACACGAGACTTTGTGAGAAGTCACACAAGTCCATGAGCAATACACTCACATTATATTATCATTTAATCATGATCCGGCGTAAATCATGCCATACAATTCATCAATTGTTAGCCATTATAAACATATATTGACATATCAACCATCAATTTCTAATCATCATAGGGTAATCACCCCACCATTAGACTTCATCTATCCCGAAGTCATAGTCAAGTAAATTAGAAATCATTTGTCTAATTCAAACATCGTCAGCTATAATTCGATTCAGGCCTAATCAATTCACCTAACTCAAGTCAAATATATACTCTCAAGGCTTAAATGGAGTCCACAATCATATAACAAGCTTCCACACTAGTGGATTTTCTCACATATCACAACCAAAGTCCATAAACTGGACATATAATCCATGTAATATCACATCGCTATGTGGTTTCTATCACCAATATAACTCCTTTCGAAACAAAAAGGGGTATCATCATGATTAAATTTCGTTTACCAACCCATGTTAACATATATTACCCCTACATTGTATCATAATCCATAATCGATTTTAACGACCATAATATAAAGGGTACACAATTCAGCCCAATTTCATAACACTAATTTCTTTATCATAGTTAATGCTAAGTCATACCCCAAATTCATCATTATTACTCACCAAATACTTAGGGGTTTACATCTATTATTCGCATTCCCTCACACATCAGTTCTAGCCTCAACAACTCATCTCACAACCAATTTCATCATGGCTCCACTATTTATAAGATTCAATCCATCATTAGGCTTAGGAAGTTCAAGGGTTACCTAGCACCCATTGTGGAATACGCCCACAACACATGAAATCATTAAACATGACTCATAAAAAAAATAGAGCCTAGACCACCATAGGGTCTAATCTCATAAAACTCTAATCATACAAGATCATACCAAGTCAATCTAGGTTATCACACCTAGTGGGCCATAATTAAATCAATCATCCACTCAGTTCAAAAATATAAAACCGAGACATAACCCCAATCATGTGCATACAAATTTCATATTCAATCGTCTTATCACTCATTCATGTTCTCTATCTAAAGAGATACAACAAATCACTTGCATCATATGATACATGATTTTCGTGCTCAAGGATATGAAATCCATAATTCAAAATAGCACAATCAATCATCTTAATTTATGAATATCCATATTAGGGAATTCCTTCACTATCATTCATTTATTCAATACTAGAAAATGAAATACTCACTTTCAAGAAATATATCATGGCTAGGAACCACAACATAATTCATTCAAAAGAGACCCAACCAATAATTCCATTTCAATATACATGCGTGGTCTTATCATTCATGGCCTACTACCATATCAATTCACATTTAATATCTCCTATCCGTGATCAACATATGGCATAGGTCTATCATCAAATCAATTCATATTTAATATGTCATATCCATGATCACACATGGTATAAATTATTCATCATGTTATTTCATACTCAATGTATCAATATTCAAATGCATAATATTAATGTATTCATCATTAGAAGGAAATAGTGTAAGGAACTTGGCCGGACTTACACAAACAACCGTATCAATCACATTGAGGAATTCATTCATATATATTCGATCCTCATGAATTAACCATAATCAATAATGAGTAACTATGCTCCCTTTGTGCGTCACATAATCTCAATGACAATGATCATACTTCCATAAACAACAATTATAACTCATGAATAATAATTCATAAGAATCCTCAATGAGCTATATTCACAATCTAATACTAATGGTTCACTAGGAATCACTATTGAGAAAACAATGCCCAGATAGTCTATCCATAGTTCTTAGATAACTAGTCATTCATAAATCCATATAGGGCAATCAACACTTTAACATATTGATATAGGATGGGGAAGGATCTAGCTATCTTTCTTCAAATTGCTAGGGAAAACGTTACCCTAAACCTAACAAAAATAATCGAAAGCATGGAAACGTGGAAGATGGTTAGAGGTTGATGGAAGAGATAGAAAATGATAAAGGAGACACCACCAATGACTTGGATAAGTCTCTACTCGCCACTCTAGGGATGGTCACTAGTGATAAGAGCTTGAAAGGGGTTAGACTTTCTCTAACCTAAAGGAGAGAGTTTGCACTCAAATCTCACAAAGTGTAAATTTCATTCAAAACTAATGGTAAGGAATACAGGGAGAGGTAAGCCTTACATAGGTAAGGTGGAGTGGTGGCCAAGCTAGGCAACTTGGGCTTCCCACTCTTCCTTAGGACTAAAATCAACTAAACTAGGAAATATGGCCAACTACAAGGCCCAAAATGATGTCCAAGGTCCAAAAGTGACCCAACAATAAACCTAAACTATTTTGAGTACAATTGAAAATTATTTACACACTATGTCCTCATCATACTCCCCCTCTTAGAAAAAGATTTGTCCTTAAATATTGTAAAAGAAAAGAGAGTAATGAGTTCAAAACTTAAAAATAAAGGAAACTAAAATGTACAAGAAATAAGGTAGGGTACCAGAATCAAACATTAACCTTTTAATTTTTGAAAGGATGATATAAGAAATATCAGCAAAGAACACAATCAAAAATTCCCATAAGAACGCACATCTGAAATTATGGAAACCTCTATGACAGTTAATCATGCTACTATCTAAATGCAATAAAATAAAAATATGAGTAGATGTAGTTATAAGATCATTTGAGATATTACAAAATATTGACTTATCCTAAAAAAGATGGATTTTCTTAAAGGGATCATAATGAGTAATGGCATTTAAAGTTGGTACTAAAGTATGCATGTCATGTAATGTTACCAAAAATTCTCTATATAACCCTTTATGAAAATAAATCATATCAACATGATCATAGATAAGATGTGAAAAATATAATGAAATTGACATGTTAATTGATGGACAAAATGTTAATCCTATAAAATTTCTACTATGCAACATGATAACATATAAAATGACTCTTGGAAAAGATAATTCAGAAGAGTAAAGACATATGCTAATCCTATAAGATCCTATGATGATTGCATACATGCTAGAACTAATTCTAAGACAACTATGAACAATGATTGACCAATTCTCTTTACTAAGGATAAGAGAAAGGGGGTGTGTTTCTTCTATTTTAAGGTCATCTTAAGGTTTAGAACTGATGATGGGTAAAGGAAAAATATCATTAATGCTAGGAAAACTATCACTAATGATTGGAATGGACAAACTGTTATTAGACATAGGATTAGGTAAACTATGATCAAGGTGATTCTTTGTTGAAACACTAAGGTTGCTTAAAGATAAGCTATTATTCTCTACCTTATGTTCTCTATTTTGATTTTCACCTTTGATTACTTTTTTCTTTTTCTTATACCTATCATATTCTTTCCAATAAAGTTTCACTTTTTCATCCATAGCTCTATTATGTTTGTGTCTTAGTTTTTCTATTTCTTTTTCATTGTTACATAAACTAATTCCTAAATTTCCAATGGTATCACATTCTAAAATATGATCCCAAAGTGCATTTAATTTCCGGTGGATTTCCTCGAGAACTTTTTGTTAGCCAAGGCCTCAATACTCAAGAGGAGGTGAATTCAATATTTCAAATTTTTGCGCAGAATCCCTTTGAAAATAGTTCTTAGTACACAAATGATACAATGTAGAAGATATAATAATTATGAAGCACATATCATACTAAAACACTCTGAGGTGAAGAGACAATATTCAAGAATTGATTGTGATAAACAAGGCAAGTTATTAATTTAGACAATTCTTTAAGCACTAGGTATGCAATCTCTAACACAAATTTAAGTTAATTTAACTTAAACAATTTTTAAAAAATTAATTAAACATAATTAATTTAGTAAGTTGTTAACAATAATATTTTAATCACTTGTACAATAATTAAATCCAATAAGATTTAAGTCAATTAATTCAAGGATTTAATTTAAGCAATTTTAACAAATTAATTAGATATAAATATTTTAGCAAGCAATTTAAATTCACAGTAATAAAGGAATTTAGGGAAAAGAGAATTTGCAAACCGATATAACGAGTTCCACCACCCCGGTGTACGTCTCGCCTTCAAGCAACCCACTTGAAGGATTTCCACTATTGAGAATTTGAGAGTACAAGCTTTGAGCAATTGCAGCTTCCTAGTGTTCCACACTCAAGAACTCAATTCTCACAAGCAAAGTGCAACCCACCTAATCTCACAATCTCTCAATAACCCAGAGGTTGAATCCCAACCTTAATCTCTAGGAATTTTTGGTGTTTAAGGGTACAAAGATAACTCTCCAATAGAGTGGATATATAAATTATGGCTTTCACAAAATGATAACTCTCAAAGAGAGGATATGCAAATTTAAGAGCACTCAAATTATTTTCCCTCTTACTAACTCTCTAAGAAATAATTTGCAAATAAAAGAAACAGAGAGCAACGAAGGAAGAGAAAAGAATAAAATGCTTGTTGTGATGGTGTGTTATGCCACTTCACTTCTTCTCTATTTATAGGAAGCCAGGGACGCTCCATCTCATTAAAATAATTCTCTTCGGCATAAAATACGTAACATGTTTCCTGAAATTAAGTAATGCCTGACAACACTCCAGAAAATATTCCATGATTTGTTCCATGATTTCCTGCGTGAATCCATTCATTTAGTTGTTTTTTGACTTATACACCGTGCGTGAATGGATTCCTGAAGTGTGGAATTGATTCTTAGAGGCATATGAATTGATTTCTACGTAGATGAATCAATTCCTGGGTGTTTTAAAGCATATGAATTGATTCCTGGACTTTGTGAATCGATTCCCAGGTGTAAAATATCACATGAATCGATTCCTAGAGTACATGAATCGATTCCCGGCTGCCAAGTAGTGCATGAATCAATTCCTGGACATGATGAACCGATTCCCAGGTGCTTTAAAGGGCATGAATCGATTCCTTTAAGCTTGAATCGATTCCTATGACTGTTCCACTATATGTTAGTCCTTTTTGAATACATGAATCGATTCCCAAAGGTGCATGAATAGATTCGCCATTTCCATGAATTGATTCACAAGAGCGCATGAATAGATTCGCCATTTCCATGAATTGATTCATAAGAGCGCATGAATAGATTCGCCATTTCCATGAATTGATTCATTGCACTGTACCTTCAAATAATTTAAACGCATAAATCTGATCCATGTCATAATTTTTGCTAATCATATTTTCCCCTAGTCGTTCATCAAGTGTTTTGCATCTAGTCCTTATTCTTGATCATTGTTCATGTCATGTCTTTATCAACCATATTTTCCCTTTGTTGTTCATCAAACACATTCATTTCTTGTTCATGTGCATTCTTTATGCTTGCGCTTTGCCTTTGTCATCATGCTTGTCATTATCAAAACCTTACCCATTACACTTTTTTATCTTTTTATTTTTTTTATGGAAGAATCATACTTAGACTCATACGAATCTATTTTAGAATGAAAGACACCAAGTTGTTCAATTAAAACATCAAATTTATTAGATGTTCTATCTTTTATATTTTCCCTTTTGTGATGTTTCCTTGACCTAGGTTCATCCTTATTTACTAGATTATCTAACCTAGAGTTGATTTTATCTAAATTTTCCATGATTAACCTAAGCGAGGACATGTTATCTTTATTCATAAAAGTAGACAAGAAAACAATCAAGAGATACTAGTCTAGAATGTACGCAATACCAAAAACAAGCAATCAAACAACAATCCTAAGAATCAAATTCTAGGTTTTCTACCTAAAGAACACAACACCTAAGATGTTTTGTACTAGGTAGAATCCTAGGTTGTCTTACTATGATTAGTTATGAGAATTAAGGTTGTAACAAGACAAGCAACAAACCCTAGAAAAGCTAACCAAATTCGGTTTTAGTTAGTTAGGCAAACAAACTTAGGCTTTAACAACCCTAACAACCTATAACTAAGTTGGTTATTTGGTTATTATTGTTGTAACTATCATAACTTGTTATAACAACCCTAACTACTTAAGACTAATTCGGTTATGAGATGGTTACAACTAACTAGGAGTTTTTTCTAACTATACTTAACTAACAACAAACTTAGTATAACAACTAACCACTAACAACTTTTAGTTAAGACCACTAACAACCTAACCACTTTTAGTTACAACTACTTAACTAAGTAAACTAACTAACAACAATTAGTTAAAACAAACAAATGCACATGCACTATGCTAGATGAAATTTAGAGCTAAAATTCAAGTCCAATGTCCAAAGTCCAAATGTCCACAAATATAAGGACCAAATTTTGCTACTACAAGCCTTAAAAATTTAAAAACTTCCTAATATTTGCTAAAGGGTACAAGGCTTTGCTTCCTTTTACAAAGGTCTTCAAGCTTGTACTTCAAGTCCTTCTCCACCAATTTTGCTACACAATGAACAAACTTAAAGAATTGTTAGCAAAAATTAATTCCAAAATCTAACCACTCCTCTCATAATTGTGTTTCACTCAACTTCTCCTTTAGGCCTTCAATTGTTTTCACCACCTTCAATTTTCACTTTTATCTACGATTTCCCAAAGAATTCTACCCTTTGAGATGGAAGAAGAGAAAAAATCCAAGAGAGTTTCAAAGGAAATGGAAACTCAAAGACAAAACTAGAAGAAAAGAAGACAAGCAAAAAAAGTTTAATTTGAAAGAATTGGTTACTCAAAAGTATTTTAAAATTTGACAAGGACTAACCTAAAAATCAATAAATGTTCATATGAATGAAGATAGGTTTCTATACTATGGATTAATTCCAAGACATACAATAGAAGAGAAAAAAAAATAACAAAACTAGACAAACTAAAAAAATTAAATGCAACAAGAAAATGCAAGCACAACAACACCTAGAATTTCTAGAAAAAGAAAAAAAAGAAAAAAATCTGATTTTTTTGAACTGGGCTTTTTTTATAGGCCCAAACTCTTTTTTTTTTACTTGTACGTATAGGGAATGGAAAAAACATTATCACCAAATGACCAAAAAATTGTGCACAGGATTGACCAAATTGAAAGAAATTAGCACGGGTATCAACAATTTCACGCGTACAATTAGAACAAATTGACCAAGTATTATTATTTTGATTGGCCACGTACAGATTGCATGAAATTGAACAAGGATTTATGGAAAAATTGGCACGTGCAGTGACTGAAACAATTGACCAATGAAATTTGCGAATTGACAAAGAACAATTAGGCACGTACAGATTTTGGACAAGCACGAAAGAAAGATTGCTTAGAACATGAAATTGGCAAGTACTAGGCACGTACAGTGATTTCAAATTGACCAGATTTTGGCACTCAATTGCAATTGTTAAGAATGAATGACCAAAAATTTCAATTATGCCAAGACTGAAACAAATCAATTGCTCTATTGTATGGATCGAAAGAAGGAAAATTGGACCTTTGACCAAGAAGATATCGATGGACTGGCCCAAAAATTGATGAACAGTAACGTAATGAGTAACAAATTTGTCAACCAAACTTTCGTATGAACAGGCTTAGATTGACAATTGACCAATTAATATTTGTAATAGCACAATGAGTGTCACGTCAATTGATCAACAAAAAAATTCACCTTCAGCTTGTACACAATTTGATGCTAATTGAATGAAAAACATTGAGCAATTGGCCAATCAGAATTGAACAAGTACCGTATAACTTTGTACTTCACCAAGCAAAATACTCAATTGCCCACAAATTGAACAAACAGGACCAGTGAATAACCAATTGATCAAAGAATCTTACGAGAATTGACCAAAAAAAATTCAATTGCTAAGATCAAAAATTTTAACAGACAATGGACCAAGATTCATGTACGTACAGCTATTGAATGTATTGACCAAAGATCGAATTAAACAACAAAGCAATTGCCAATTTACCATAGAATTTTCACAGAACCGTACGTGACTTACGTAAAGATCGAAGGGAAATTTAGCAAAAACTATTGACCACAAGAATTGACCCATCAAAATTTCCAAAGGAAAATGTACGTACCATTTTTAGCTTTGCAAGATTGGGAGTTAAAGATTGAAATTGAACATTAACCCATTCGTGAATTGCTCTGGAAAGGATTGAATTTGCAGAATTGACGATGCACAATTGGTACAGTTTCCGCGCAATATAGGTACGGAGGTACAGGTTGAATTCCAAGAGTAATATGCAATGAAAGGATAATAGCTAATGGCAAGTTCAGCAACGTGAAAAAATTGACAAATTCAAGATGATATAAAATTCTAATATTCCTATGTGCTGACAAAACAAAATTAAAGCCTAGAGAAATTTTTTTTCTAAAGAATGGAGATCTAAACAATCCTATTATTGAGCTAATGTTAGTCCTCAAATTTACAATAAAATTTTTAATAAAAATTTTGTAAAAATAATAAAAATTAGCTTAAATTGTTAGAAAATTAGATTTTAAATTCAATAAATGGATGTTGTTGGAACTAATCTGCCTTTGATAAATTTTCTCTAGTTTTACAGTGAAAAAGTAAAGAATTTAAAGAGAAAAATGAAGATCTGAAGAGCTGACGCGTAGCATCAACATCACACGTAACATGGGGATTTCTGATGCTGACGCTACGCGTCACAGTCACGCGTAACGTCAGAAGCTACGTGGACTCCACTTTCAGGTGGCCAAGCACTCAGCCTTTAACCCATAATTGGCCTCTCCACTACTCACAAATGTCCAAGCCGAAGTGGAGACAGGGACAAATGGCAAGGCATGATTGAATTAATAATTCCATAGTGGCCACTTCAAGCTGTTTAATGGGAGCTGAGTCAGGTACTTGACGCGTAGCGTCAGCACCCTTCCTCAGCCCTATAAATAGGGCCATTCTCCACACTCCTAAGCATCCATCCCACATTCTGAGTTCTCTTCTTCTCTTATACACTCGTGTTTGAGTGGTTCTTTTATGAGTTTGTAGTTCTAGAATAGTTTTCTAGATACTTGAGAGTATTGTGTAGTATTGTGATTGTTGTACCGTGAAGTTTCCATCACCTTTGTAATGTCAATCACTGTAAGTGTTGTTTTTACTTTCATCATGTGTAACTAATTTGTTTATGTTGAAATTGGTGAACTAGTCTATTGATTATGATGTTGTGAATTAAATCTCTGCATGTTTATGATTCAAGTGCATGTTAGTATTTCAATCTTTTATTAGTATGAACGTTAAACGGGAGAATGATTTTCATGCGTATTGAAACTTGTATTATTAGTATGAATGTCAAACAGGAGAATGATTATTTATGCTTTATTAAAACTTGATTTAATAAAAGTAAAAGTTGGAATACCCTTAATATGCCAATTACTAGGGATAGAATTGGTAATTATTGTTGCCATAAAGCCAGGACTTAATGCAAGTTTTTACTGAGAAAGCTCACGAGGGATCGGACTTTACAGTGAATACTTAGAATTTATATCACGAGGGATCGGTTATAATGATTTTAAGCTGCAATAACATGAACTTGATGATTAAATATGCATGTTTTGAGTTCCTCCATTGTTATTATAGATTAGGAATCCAAATTCCAACATAATTTGTTTATCTGTGTTTTATCCTTAAGTATCTTAGCTATTTTAAATTACAACTCAACTTTTTAGATAGATTGTTATTTTCTTTTTACCACATGAACAACTCAGCTATGCAATCTTGCGAATATTGTATGAATTGTATATAAATTATTCTTTTGTGAATCGGTTTTGATAAGTTCACCAATGTAACTAGAAAATTACTATAATTATTGGACTTTCAATCCCAGTGGAATGATATCTAAATTTTGAAAACTACAAATGATTGGTGCGCTTGCCAATTAAAAGACCCAACAGTAACACGAAGTTAACAAGTTTTCTGCAACATTATAGATGGGTCTAACAGCTAATACACATCACCTTAAAATGAGGCAATAAAACTATGGAAATTGGAGCTTCAAGACCAATTAAAAGATGATTTTAAATGGTATAGAATCAGCACTTCTACAAGCAAAATTTTTGAAAATTCTTAGAACAAAGATGAAGCTCCAATGTGCACCAATCACTCTAGTTTTGGCTCTAGATTCATGTATTTATCATGGCAAAAGCTGAATTTTTTTTTATTAATGGTGCAAGACTAAGAAACTAGAGAATATGACAAATCAATTCTAAAAAAAATTTAAAGAACTCAATCAATATGCACAAAAATGAAAAGAAACTCAAAAAAAGAAAGATGACACCTTAGACTTTTCATACCACTTGATATAGGATGGGGAAGGATCTAGCTATCTTTCTTCAAATTGCTAGGGAAAAGGTTACCCTAAACCTAACAAAAATAATCGGAAGCATGGAAACCTGGAAGATGGTTGGAGGTTGATGGAAGAGATGGAAGATGATGAAGGAGACGCCACCAATGACTTGGATCAGTCTCTACTCGCCACTCTAGGGATGGTCACCTAGTGATAAGAGCTTGAAAGGGGTTAGACTTTCTTTAACCTAAAGGAGAGAGTTTGCACTCAAATCTCACAAAGTGTAAATTTCATTCAAAACTAATGGTAAGGAATACAGGAAGAGGTAAGCCTTACATAGGTAAGGTGAAGTGGTGGCCAAGCTAGGCAACTCGGGCTTCCCACTCTTCCTTAGGCCCAAAATCAACTAAACTAGGAAATATGGCCAACTACAAGGCCCAAAATGATGTCCAAGGTCCAAAAGTGACCCAACAATAAACCTAAACTATTTTGAGTACAATTAAAAATTATTTACACACTATGTCCTCATCATATATCATCATCCTCTTAATAATTTTCACTCTTATGTCTATATAGAACAACCATTTTCCAACAATGAGCATCATACTCCAAGGATCATCAAAATGTCTCACTATTGAGCAATCGTGCTCCAATCATCCATAATGCAAATTCATTACAGAGCAACCATGCGTTGATGTTAATTGATAAATCTAATTTAGAGCAAAATACGCTCTAATACCAGCTTGTCACACCTCGATTTTTCGGACTCAAATCCCGATGTAATCAAGATAATTAAATAATAAAAATACGAGTAAATTTTTTACGTTTAAAATAATTTTAAAACACCACTATGACTATATCAAAACTCAAACCACAAAACCAATGGGTGAGATTTGATAATCTATAACTGGATCATTAAATAGTTTGCCCATAACGGTATACAAAATAACAGAGTTTACGGCGGAAGAAGGATGTGTATACCGAGCTTACGCCTAGTCCTATATATGAGGATATGAGGAAAGGCTCAACAAAGCATGGAACGACATATCTTAAGCCTAACAAACAACCATCATCTTTTCACATAATTTCATGAACATACAAAGCCTAACGTATATACATATACATATCTATATGGTCATACATCATACATCTCAAATATTCATATTCTATAATTGACCATATTCAATTCAACCTTCAAATCATGTATGTCCTTTACTTATTCATGCCTAAGAGGATTACTTAATCATCATTTTATATTCATCAGATGGGTAGAAATTCACTATCGCAAATATTAATACATCACCATATATACATATAATTCACAAATCATCCATCAATATCAGTAAGTAACAATATCATAATATCCATTTTATACACAACTCATTAAATTACAAACGCTGCCGGCTAAGGCATTCCGTTTCCACTATTTACCTTCCCAAAAACTTTACTTTATAAACATCCTCGTCCCATGATATTCCTACATCAATACTAAAAAGTAAACCACATGGGAGAGTGAGTTATACATTTCAAATGATGATATAAATACAATTGAAATTATATGCATATGCATATCAACATCATGTATGCTTTGCTATACACATCAATGGTCATCATAAATTGTTAATTCAACAACATATACATATTTCATATTCATTAATCAGGTCATAGTAAAGCAGGCATAAACACATCTATCACAACGCCACCATGGGCCAACATCATTATCTTTAATCATGTATAATTATGCCCTTCACTATATTGGGCCATAACATACACATCATCATATTCAGTATCGTTTCGTTGTATTCATATCATTCATTAATTTTACGTGGTCTTTTAGGTACTCAATTACCCATCTCATCAACACCATACCACAATCTCAATCATCATCAATCACCATCATCTTCTGGCATATCTCCATGCTATATGCAAATGCTTTTATGGCTAATGCATATGCACAATGGAATACATAATAAATGCGAATCTGACTGTGGGAATAAATACCAAATTGTGGGTCAAGCATGATCACATACCATGCCCCTACTACAGTAGTATAATGTGTACACATATATCATAATGCATGCATAATCACCAATTTTTACTAGTACCAAACCGCATCGCCCATAATGCAACACCTGGCTATTTTCACCATGACCACGGTAAATAACATAATCAACAATCTAAGGTGTTACGGGCCGGCCATATCTCATATCATGGTGGTTGTGATCCAATGGACCACCGGGGTCACCTACTCATCAAGAGCCACCCCCCATAAGGGTCGGCCACATGTAGCTCCCCGTAGCAATACCTGAGCGGCTTCTTGACTTACACACCGAGTTACAGGGGAAATAATAGATTGCTCGTGCACTGAGCCACCCTCTTACTAGGTTGGCTGAGGGAACTCCCCTAACGTTCCAACATTGGCGGCTATGTTATGCCATGGATGCAATGCAATGCAAATCAAATGCATTTCTCACACTATGCATCCTAAATGCCACTCATCAATCATCATCATCATAATCACCAACACCACCACACACACCTTAGTGGATTTTATCATTGTTGGTTTTAGCCATTGTTTTTCAAGTTTTATATATGGCATTTTTATTTCAATATATCCTTTATTATACATGCAAGTCAACACTTGCAATCAACCACAATTGCATCACAAACATCACAAATCATCATTAATATTCATTAATATTTCATCAATATCACCACAAAATCAGTTAGTGGATTTTGATATCATTATTCATTACCCTTAATTCATATCTCACTCGGTGGAGAAGCTTTATGTTTTCATTACTTATTATGGATATAACATATTTTCCTAATGTTTGAATCAATGCTAAACGCCACTACGTCATGTCATCATTAAATACCCCTTATACATTCCTTCAGGTACCTCACAATACAAGGAAAGGGTTAAATATCAACCAAAACAAAGAAGATAACATAAACTTTTGCACTGGGCAACTTGCTTAAGCGAGACCCATACTCGCTTGAGCGAGATTAAGATAGCTCGCTTGGGCGAGCCTCTTCGCGCGTAAGCGAAAGGCTTCCAGTAGCATATCCACGCTCGCTCTCTTCAGCGAGATTTCCCTTCACCTGGCCACTCGCTTAAGTGAGTAGAGTTTAGCATCAAACCCTTCGCGTGCGCTCAAGCGAGTCACGCTCCCTTGGGCGGAAATTATCCAGTACCTTATTCCAGGCTCGCTCGCTTGAGCGAGACCCAACATGCCTCACCACTCGCTTAAGCGAGATCTACCCAGAACCATTTTCCATCTCGTTCGCTCAAGCGCGGCCACGCCCGTTTGAGCGAGATTCATCCAGTAGCGCACCCTTCTATTTTGTACGCATCTCGCATGAGCGAGACCTCTTCTCGCCTGGGCAGAATTGGGCCAGAGGCTACCCCTCTGATACAAGGGACTCTCGCTTGAGCGATAATCCATCTTGCTTGAGCGAGATCGTCAGTACACGCCCAAAACTTAGGTTTTTCACTCCATATCACATACCCATATCCATCCTATGTAAAATTGGCCTAATTCATTATTATACACATAGTAAATCACATCTTTGGACCCAATTCAACAAGCCATACCTCTCCATTTTTATTCTAATTCATCAACTACATAAGAAGGATTCCTAAACCATTTTTCATCATAACCACACATATCACTGTGCATAATTATCACAACTACTACTTCACAACTCAAATAATTTATCTATTCATAAATTTTCATTAACAAATAATTCATGCCCAACAAAGAGACAACCCAATACATATCATCATCTCATATATATATATATATATATATATATATATATCCATAATATTCAATAAAGGTCAAGCCATCATTCATCACATCATCAATATAGCATTTAACATATTCATGGCAAGGCAATGCATGAGCTCATACATATATATAATTCAATAATTATTCACTCATGCAATTTGAAATGTAAACTCCTCTCCTTCCTCGAGAGAAGAACCGCAATGCAATTGCTCCTATTATTCCACATCATCGTCCAAATTACAAACTACAAGTTACACATATGCATTTAATACAATCAGTAAGCCATTCCAAGGCACTATCATAATTTCAAACAATATAAATATGTCTCAAGGCTCAATATCAAGTCCTAGACTTGCTGAGACACCAGTTCATAGCATTGTGTTAGGTTTCATGAACTCCTTTCCCAAAACCATAATTCTCTAAATCTTAAGGGCTAACTATACCCAACAACATCATCACCTCTTATCCATATGTCTTCCAAATCATCTTATGAATCACTAAACTATCATCACAATTTATTCAAACTCATTATAAGCCTCTTGGCTCCATTCAAGACCATCATCAATCAACAATTTCTAAATGGCATATATCAAGGCCTAAGACTTCATCAAGTCAAGTATCCATTTCCTTAATCCATTCTCAAGGGTGTTCAACCATTATTATCATCATCATAAATATCAACACTCAAGGGAATTAACTCCTCTAATTTCCTACATAGTTTTACACATATATCTCTTAATCCTCAAGATTGGATCCTCAATAATCAACACCAATGCTTCTAAAATTCATCTCCTCATATAAAATCATTCTAAGGCATCTAAAGCATTAAAGCCATCAATTTAACTAAAATCCCCAAATTACCACAATTAGGGTTTTCCATCAAACTACTAAACCAACAACTTCAACCCATTGTAAAACCCATATACAAACCATAACCATCCTCATTACATAACATCAAGTCATATTCAAGGATCATATATCCATTGTTCAAACCTAGGGTTTTTATCATTTTCTTTAACACCCACAAAACCCAACACCAATCTTTCTAGCTTGAGCATCATTAAAATTTATCAATAGGCAAAAGGAGTTAGAAGTCTTACCTCCAATCCTAAGCTTAGGAAAAACGAAAATAAGAGTGAAGAAGAAGAGGAAGATGATCCATGCAAGCTTCCATGCTACATAAAGCCTAACTTAGTTTTGATTTTTGCTAAAAATGAAAATGGATATAATGGTGGATGTTTTGATGGAGAAGAATAGAAGAAGAAGGAAAGAGTAGAGAATGGTGAGAGGGAGTAGGCCACCGAAAATGAGGGAGAAGAGTGAGAAATGTATAAAATTTGGACATTGTCCATTGTGTCTTAGAACCCCATATCCATTGGGTAATAGCATGAAAAGTGGCATAAAAGAGAGAGGAAGTGGACGGCTAAATTGGATAAGAGAAAGTGGAATTTTTAGTTTTCTTTTAATTCCATTGGGTTCGTAATTTCACCGTTTAATAACATATGTCGAGTCTAGTTAATTATTTCCTTAACACTAAAAATTATTTCAGCTATATCACCATAACCATAATAATTTTCTAAACATTCTAGACCCATCAATTATTTAATTTAACTAAGTGGGTCCCACATCATCTGTTAAATCACCCAGTTCTGGTAATTCTCAATTTACCGATAATTCACCTCTAATGTCTAATAAAATCTCCCATAATTATCGGACCATAATTAATCAATCATTATTATCTAACAATTTTATTTTCATTAAAATCTGGGATGTTGCATGCACACTTAGTTGAATGCCTATTTTTGAATCGATGTCAAAGTTCCAAGATATTCCTTTAGGCATGAACATTTTTTTCAAGGCTTGTTTTGATCTGCAACAAAGAAACGGTTAAATAGGCTCAAAGGGGCTAGTAAAGGATGATTTATTCATGGTAGGCTTATATGGCTAGTGGCTAATTGAACAAAATGCCTGTGTCATTTCAAATACATGTATAAGAGTTTCAAGTATCATCAAGAAACAAGACAAAGATTGGGATGTAAGCATTCAGGAATAAATCACACATGAAAGAAATTTTAAGGCTCACAAATCTCACAGGGAATAATCACATATGATTATTTCTCAATTATCATGTCATTCTCAACATACCAAAAATACTTGAGTTCAAATTATAACATATCATTAAGCTCATATCAAACATGAAAGAAATTACTTGTTACTCATGTATATCCTAAAATTCCAATAAAACATGCCATTTTTAAATAAAAACACACAAAAATCTTTATTTTTTAATTAAAATTTTTTTTATCAGAAAAAAACTCACACAAAAATAATCACAAATTCACACAACAAAAGCAACAAAAACAACACACAAGAATAATCCCACCCCCACACTTAAATCATACATTGTCCTCAATGTAAGACAAAGCATACAGAAAAGACAATAAAATGAAAAAGTAAAGAGATGGTTAAGAAAAACTCCCTCAAGGGGGATCAAGAAGTGGTTTCCCCAAAACATGTGACATCTACAAGTGAAGGATTTTCATGGAATGGCTTCAAGCGTTATCCATTAACCTTGAAGCTTTTGTTGAAGTTCTCACTTTTTTATTTCAACAGCTCCATGGGGAAATACACTAGTGACAAGGAAAGGTCCTTCCCATTTGGAGCGTAATTTTCCTACCATCAGTTTCATCTGAGAATTAAATAGTAACACTTTCTGTCCAGCAGTAAACCCCTTCCTAGCTATTGAGCTATCATGGAATTTCCTTGTTTTCTCCTTATAGAACTTTGAATTCTTATAAGCTGCCAAACGGATCTCTTCAAGCTCATTTAGTTGTAATTTCCTTTCTTCACCTGCTTGATCAAGTGCTAAGTTACAAGCTTTTACAGCCCAGTAAGCACGATGCTCAATTTTTACTGGAAGATGATATGCCTTACTAAAACTAACTCTATAGGGAGACATTCCTATAGGTGCCTTAAAAGTTATTCTATGTGCCCAAAGAGCATCATCCAGTTTCTTGTTCTAATCTTTCCTATTAGGCTGTACTATCTTCTCCAGGATTCTCTTGATTTCTCTATTAGAGACTTATGCCTATCCATTGGTTTAGGGGTGATATGGAGTAAAGACTCTATGAATAACCCCATATTTCTAGAGCATAGCTTGCATGATCCTGTTGTAGAAGTGTGTTCCTTGATCACTAATGATTTCTCTCAGGATGCCAAACCTGCAAAAAAATTGAGATCTAACAAAATCCATAACAACTCGAGCATCATTAGTTTTGGTGGCTTTAGCTTTCACCCATTTAGAAACATAATCTACAGCTAACAGAATGTATGTAAAACCAAAGGATGGAGGAAATGGATCCATAAAATCAATGCCCCAAACATCAAATACTTCATAAAACAACATAGGTTGTTGAGGCACTTGTTGTCACCATGTGATAACGTTACCAGCTCTTTGGCATTTCTCACAGGTGTTACAAGTTCTCCATGCATCCTTAAAAATGGTGGGCCAGTATAAACCAGACTCTAACACCTTCTTTGCTATTCTTTATGGTCCAAAATGTCCACCAACTAGTGAAGCATGGCAGAATCAAAGAACTGATTCTATCTCATTATCAGGAATGCACCTTTGAATCACCTGATCATTGCACAACTTCCATAAATATGGGTAATCCCATATATAATATTTTACATCACTTTTTAATTTTAAAATTTGGTTTCTAGATGCATATGATGGAAAAACAGAAGCAACAAGATAATTAACAATGTTAGAAAACCAGGGTGTACCAAAAGAGTTAGAAACACTCAAGAGTTATTCATCGGGAAAATGGTCCCGAATAGGTGCTGAATCAGGAGCGTTCTCAATTCTGCTTAAATGGTCTACCACCAAGTTTTGTGTTCCACTTTTGTCACAAATTTCCAAGTCAAACTCTTGGAGAAAGAGCATCTAACAAATTAATCTTGGCTTGGACTCACCTTTCTTCAATAAGTACTTCAGAGCTGCATGGTCAGTAAAGACAACTACTCGAGAACTGAGTAGGTAAGATCTGAACTTATCTAATGCAAAAACAATGGCCAAGAGCTCTTTTTCAGTAGTGGTGTAATTTACCTGGGCGACATCTAAAGTTTTAGATGTATAGTAGATGACCCTAGGCTGTTTGTCAATCTTCTGACCAAGGACAACTCCCAATGCATAATTAGAGGCATTACACATCAACTCAAATGTGGCTGTCCAATCAGGTGCTTGGATTATTAGGGTAGTGGTCAATGCTTGCTTGAGGCAATTAAAAGCCTCCTTACACTTTTCATCAAACTCAAATACCACATCCTTTTGAAGTAGATTGGATAGTGGTCTAGCCTTCTTGCTGAAATCCTTTATGAATCTTCTGTAGAAACCTGTATGACTAAGAAAAGAACAAACCTCTTGTACACAAGAGAGGTAAGGTAAGTGTGATATAACTTCTATCTTGGCAGGATCTACCTCAATTCCTTTCTAAGAGATTACATGCCCTAAAACTATTCCTTGTTTTACAATAAAATGACATTTCTCATAGTTCAAGACAAGGTTAGTTTTAATACATTTGTTTAGAACTTTATCCAAACTATCAAGGCATGCATTAAATAAAGATCCATAAACAGTAAAGTCATCCATAAACACCTCTATGCAATGTTCAATGAAATCATGGGAAATACTTATCATGCATCTTGAAAAGTTCCAAGAGCATTGCATAGGCCAAATGACATTCTCCTATAAGGAAATGTGCTAAAAGGACAGGTGAATGTGGTCTTTTCTTGATCCTCAGGTGCAATGTGAATCTGAAAATATCCAGAGAATCCATCAAGAAAACAATAGTGAGACTTACCTGCAAGACGTTCAAGCATTTGATCAATGAAGGGTAAAGGGAAATGGTCCTTCTTCGTTGCCTAGTTTAGTCTCCTGTAGTCAATATAGACTCTTCAACTATTTTGCACTCTAGTAGGGATCAATTCATCCTTCTTATTTTTCATAACTATGAGCCCTATTTTCTTAGGAACCACTTGAATCAGACTCACTTATTGACTGTCAGAGATAGGATAAATAATTCCAGCCTGTAAAAGCTTGGTAATCTCCTTCTTAACAACATCAAGGATTACAGGGTTGAGTCTCCTCTGGGGCTGTCTTATTGGTTTAGCATTTTCTTCCAGAAATATCCTATGCGTACACATAGATGGACTAAGTCCAGGAATATCTACCATTGTCCAACCTATAGCCTTCCTGTGCTTTTTCAAAACCTGTAACAATTTTTCTTCTTGCTTTTCATCAAGAGATGTAGAGATTGTCACTGGGAGCTGCTCATCATCCCCTAAGTATACATACTTGAGGTTCTCAGGTACGGGTTTCAACTCTAATTTGGGTGCCTGTAAAACAGATGGAACTAACAAAGATGACTTGGATTTTACCACTTGCACCTCAAAAATTTTGTTAGAGTCTTCTTGAAATCCTACATTCAGGTTAGTGTATTCTAGCTCCTTATGATTAACAGGAATATCTAAAGATTCAACATCAACATTCATGTAATTATCAATTTCAGTATAGATATCACAGCTTCCAGAATCATTGCATGCAAAACAATTGTATGAATCATTCATGCATTCCAAATCAGCACTTTGTGAGATGTTAGAAAGATGTTCAAAAATCAATTCATCAATCAAATCAATATGGAAAACATAATGATTTTCAGATGGGTGTTTCATAGCATGAAGAATATCAAATTGAACTTTAGTGTCACCAAATTCCATAGAGAGGATTCTAGAATGATTTTCAAAAATGGTCTTCCCAGAATTATAGGAACAGGAATGTTAGACACACCTTTCATATGAAGTATGAAAAAGTCAGCAGGGAAAACAAGTTAATCAACTTGAACCAAAACATCCTTTATGACTCCAGCAGGGTAAGCAGTACTTCTATTTGCTAACTGAATCACTACACCAGTAGGTTGTAAAGTTCCAAGGGACAAAGATTTGAAAACAGACATAGGCATAACATTTATCGAAGTTCCTAAATCTAACATGGCATTTTCAAATTTGTTATTGCCTATGATGTAGGGTATAGTGAACGTACCTGGATCCTTACATTTCTCAAGAATATTAGAAACTTCCTTACCAAGCAATGCAGATACATTCCTTCCCATACTTATCCTTTCATTGCCCTTGAGTCTTCTTTTGTGAGTACACAGTTCCTTCAAAAATTTGGCATACTTGGGGACTTGTTTGATTGCATCAAGAAGAGGTATATTAACTGCCACTCTCCTAAAAGTATCCAAAATTTCTTTGTCTACTTCTTCCATCTTCTTGCTTGGAATTTCTTTTGGTGGGAATGGAAGAGGGATATGAGGTGGGATTTGGGGTGGTTACATCTCAGACTTCCTTGTGCTTGAAGAGGGTATATCATTCTCAACTGTTGTGGGCATATCTGTTTGTTTCTCAGGTTCTTTGGGTATGGGTACTTCAAGATTCTTACTTGATCTTAACTGAATTGCACTCATATTTGTTGGATTTATAGCTAGTTGAGATGGTAATTTGTCAGAGTTCTAAGACTGTAATTGGTTCAATGATGAAGCCAATTACCCAATTTAGTTGCTCAAGCTTTGGATGGTAGCATCATTCCTCTGTTGATACTCCAAGTTCTGTGTAGCCATTTGTTTCACCAGTTCTTCCAAAGAAGGGCCACTTGTGGATGGTTGAGGTATTGGCTTTTGGAAGGTTGGTGCATTATGTTTAGTATTTTTGTGTTTCTCCCTCGTATGACCATGAAATCGAATGATTTTTTCACCAAATTTTTCTTAACTCCATTCTCCACAACTTTTAATAAGAACATAAAACCCAAATCCCCACTAATTTGCCCATAAGATTAATCTTTACAAGGAATAATAATCCCGTCACAGCCTTGCACTAGTTTCATATTTGGGCCATAACTCCAAATCATTTCTTAATGAAAATTTTTATGCCATATACCAAATTAAGGATGACAAAAAGATCTATAACTTTGTATTTAGCCCATGTTCAAATTCGGCCCAGAAAGGCCCTTAAATTCATAAGCAAGTGATTGCCCCTGCACTTGACACATCAGTTTTGCATGAGCAATTAATTAATCATGTTGCACCACTACCTTTCCACTTGCCTAAGCCATGTAAGTCCTTCCTCCACCACACCACCAGCTGCATATGACACCTATCAAGTGCATGAGAGCATGGTGACACCTACCCTACTCTCCCTTTGGTCGTGTGAACCCTTGGTGTGTAAGGCATTGCATGCCAATTTTCACTTTTCCTAAAACTACTTTTGTCTCTTCTTTGCCTTCCTTTCTTTTCCTCTAACTTAGAAAAAATTCCAACAACCTTTTTCTCCATTTTCTCACACCTCTTCTATCTTAAATATCATCTTCCACTCATCATCATCTAACCCAAATCACCATACCACCTTTCCTAACCCTAAAAATTCAAGCTACCACCTTCCAAGACCATACCTTCTCCTTGAAATTTCTACAAACAACAAGCATTTTCTTCTCCTATTCACCATCAAATTCACGTCCAAACCACCATATCCCAAGTATCCATTTTCCTTCTTCTTGATGAAACAAATTATGATGATCTAAAAAGTAAACCTTAGATTCTTTGGCATTTCTCTTGGTTACCGAATTTCTTAAGGTAAGGGGGAGTACTTAGCTTGTTAAAATCCATAAAATAATGCATGCATGGTGAGGTATAAATGTTCCTTATCATTTATACCTTGATCCCTTCTTAAAGATCATAGTTTTTATAATTTAAATCTTGAAAGTTCTTTAGAAAAAGTGAGATCTTTAAGTGGTATCATGGCCGCACAATGATTTTATTAAGTTCTTTAAATTTCAAAATTTTTTAATTATAAAGTTACTGACTTATGAATTTTTATTGCTGCAGAATTTTTGTTGTGAATATGTACATGTGATGTACTTGTTTAATAATGTGTGTTCTTGGTTTAAATTGGTGATTTGTGGTGATAATAAAATTTTTGGAGATCTAAAATATTTTAGAATAAATTTTTATAACTAAGAATGGATTATTATTGCTGCTGGAAAACTTTTAAGATTTGCTAAAAGATGTAACGTTAATAGATCCTAACATAGAAACTTGCTTAAAATGAAATTAGTACTCGAGATTTAGTTACATGGCAGAGTCTTTGAAATTCTTGTGTTAAAAATGAATTTTTGGATATTTTAAATTCTAGAACTAAAGAAAAAGAAATAAATGGCTCTTAGTGGTATTAATTACGCGATACGCTTGAGAACTCTAAGAAAATGATTTAAAGAACCTTTGAAGAATATTTCTTGGTGAATTATGGAAAGTTGGAGTTATCGGCTTTTTCTGTATTTGGTACTCTATTTTATTATAAAGAATGAAAAATAGTAGATGTGATGGTTAGTAAAGAAATTAAAAAGTGACCCAAGTTTAGGCGCGAACGCTAAATTAGAAATGATGAAAAATGTATTTTCATGGGTAAATAGAGGAATTTGGCAAAACTATTTTGGAGGAGTATTTTGTGATAGGAGAGATGATTTTTAAGCATGAGAAAAATACCAACATGAGTAAAATTTGATGGGAGAATTCCTGACGCGCGATTTGTCCTTAAAACACGTTTTTACAAATGTTTAAACGACGAATTTTAGCACTTAGTATCCTTTTTGTGTAGGGGCTATTTCTGGGCAAAATTGATACTAAAAATTTCTATATTTAATTAGTATTTTAAAAATTAAACACTTTTGTCTTTGGAATGACCCAAATTAGAATTTTCTAGATAAAATACAACAAAAATGACGTTTTGACAAATAATGAAATTAACCACTTTGTATCCTTACTTTAGAAAGAGAGGATTCTTTTATTTTCAATATAGGACTAGGAGAAATATTTTAAATTATTTTCCAAGGATTTATGTAAATTTTAGAAAGACGAAATCAATTTAAATCATTCGTTATAAATCAATATGATGAAACGACCTTAACAAATAATTGAGAAAAAAATCATGAGAAAAATGTTTAGTCTTTACTCTTCTCTTACAGGTGATGTTAAATTTTAAGTTCATATTTTGGATAAAGAAACCAAATAATTTTTCTCTAAAAAGTTTAATAAAAGTGTTATATTTAAGTATCTTTTACAGATTTACAAATAAATTAGATATTTTAATACGAGAAAATTTCCTTATAAGACTTCTTTAAGGGAATAACCTCGATACTTTTAGTAAAATGATTTAGGTAGTATTTAGACTTTGGTTCCTTGTGCCTGCTATACGAAAAGATTTTTACTTTAGATACATTGCACGCTTTAAGGACAAATACACCAAACGAGTAAGGTTCCGTCTAGTACTCGGGCACCCTAGTAATAAGACAAGCATCATATGGCATATTACGTTGGAGATACAGAGGGATGTTGGAATATTCCCCTAGAGCATACAGTGATAGGTATACTAAAGAAACCGTCACACCTTAACCACCAAGGGTAGTCTAGGGAGTATACCAGAGGTGAACCTCCAATGTCTCGGATTCGCGCCCAACACCGGACAGCCCATGGCAAATTCAGGTATACGTTGACAAGAGGCGGGAGTTTACTATGACTGTGGAGTGCCCGTTTTGTGGAGATTATGATTGGACATTGTGATGATAGGGCTACGTGTCCTTACCCATTTGTAAAAACTAGAACGAGGAGAGCTCTGGTCGCTCTAGTTGAGCAGGTAGGATAAGGTGGGATTATTGTACACATGATTATTGATATATGAGATTAATCGATGGAAGTTGGGCCCCATTGCATAATGGTATTAAATTTAAATTAAGATAAGTAACAATTGAACCTAACACATGCATAGCATATCATAATTATTTGACTAACCTTGTCTGTTTTCTGTGTTTCTTGTGTAATATCCCTAATTTTATATAAATGATAAAATATTAGAAATAAATACTAAATAATCATATATGAGTGAATTAATATTCCAAAAGATTGGAATTAATTAAATTAAGATTTTTAGAGATTATTCATGATTTACTGTGGCTTTATGAGTTAAAATTGGACCTGATTAAAATATAGGTGTCAGACAAAGTATCTCTGATTGAGGTACTGTTAGTCAGGACTGTTAAGAATATTATTTGGGGTCTGAATATGTAATCAGAATAATTTTTAGATAAAGTATTAAGCTCGAAGGAGATCCTGTTTGATCTAAAACGGGAAACTTTTAATAAGAGGTTAAAATAAAACATAAACTCTTCTCTTCTCCCTCTCATTTTCACATGACCTTTTCTCCCCCTAAGGCAAACACTTCTCTTCTCTATCTTTTCATCTCCCACTCATCATTTTCTTCCTTTTTCTCTCCAAAAAAAAGCCCTAGCAAGTGTGGTGTGTCATTCTTCCTCTTCCATTTTCATTTGGAGCTTGGAACTTGGAGGGGCTCTCTCACCTTCCCTCTCTCTATTTTCGTGTTCTTCCTCACCCAATCTAGAAGCTCTCTTTTTTTGCTTTGAGGTAAGGACTTCCCTTCATTTTCTTGAGCTTTATGCCCTAGATTTTGGGTATTGGTTGTTGGGAGAGAGTTGAATGCATGTTGGTTATGTTAGGAGAGGCATTTATGATGAGAAACCCTAAGGTGGGGTGTTTTAATGTGAGTTTTATGAGGGCACAATGTTGTATACGAAAATGTCATGAAATTGATAGGCATTGATTATGGTTGTTGGGTTTTGGAGAAACCCTAACCTTATAAATTGGGGGAAATATGATTTATGGGTAGATGATCATTTATTATTGATGGTATATGATGAGTAATGACCATTAATGATGGTAAATGGTTGGTGGAGTTCATTAATGTGGAAACCCATGAATGGGTTCAACTTTAAATGCACAATAAAAAGATTAAACACCTAATCTATAGTGGTTATGGTAAATGAGATGAGGTAAATAAAGTTTGAGGATTAACATGGCATGAAAACACAAAGAAACAAATATGAACACTTAAGAATTGGTAGTTAAAATAAAACTTGATTGTATGATATGTTGTATAATGTAGGGAACGACCCCATCGACGAGGCGAGACCATCAGACCGCGTTGATTTCTACTTCTCTTGAGGTAGGAGGGGGTAACATCTCTAAATGCTTGATTTCATCAATTAGTGATGTGTGTGTATATAATTGTATTATGCTAATTGGCTTGGATGAAGGAATTGATGACTACCTGATTGAAAATGCATTTAGAGTGAATGGTGTTATGTGGCTTATGTTTATGGGATGATGAATATGATGTTGAATTGACTCATAATTAATGAGAGTTGTTATGATAGTTTGGAACCATGATTGTATTGATTACATTGTTGTTGAACATCCCATGAAATATGAATTAATGATTTGTGATTGCCACTAACTATTATGTATATGAAATCCAATGAATGTTGGTGATGGGTGAGGATGATGAGAACCTAGAGTTCCACTAAAGTGTTGAGGATGAATTATTGATGGTGGAGTGGCATTTAGGATGCATAGAGTGAGAATGCATTTGATCTGCATTGCATTTACATCCATGGCATATCATTCGCTGCTTATATGGAATGTTAGGGGTTCCAATAGGTAGGCCCGGTTGGACGGCGACCCAGTGCACGGGTAGTTTGTTGTTGTTCCCTAATGATTCTGGGAATCACGAAGCTGCCCTTAGATTGGTGGTGAAGGACCCTATGTGGCAGGCCCAGTAGGCGGGCAGCTCTGTGATGAGAAAGTTACGTCGGTATTCGACAGGGCACGGCTCTCTCGATATGTGTTCGGGAGACGCTCGTAGCACTTACGACAAGTAAGGCCATGTTATTGAATCTGTAAGTCACGAGGTGACTAGTGCTACAAATAGGCGATAGTGGTTTGGTACCTGTAAAATATGATGTTAAGTATGCATGATTTGAGATATAAGTGTACACTTTTACTACTACAGTAGAGGCATAGTAGCACACCTATGCTTGACCCACATTTGATATGATATTGTTTCACACAGTCGGATCCGTAACTGTTATTGGTTCCTTTGTGCATATGCATTAGCCATAAAAGCATTTGCATATAGCTGGAGATATGCCTAATTGGTAGCCCATGGTGGCGATGGATGATTGTTAAATAAAGAGGAAGGAAGTTATGATACTAACATTGAATGAGTGATGACCTTTATTGAGAATGCCAAGATTGTGATGTGTGAATTGTGAATGTATTGATTTGGACATGTATGATGTTGAATGGAATGAGATGATGTGTGAACGAAGTTTATGATACTTCTTGAGAAATACATGTTATGCATATATGTATTGGTATCATCATAATGTATGATTTTGGATCATTTGGTATATGTTACTCACCTCCTTTGTTTCCATTTTTAAAGCTTGATGTAGGTATCTTGAATACTCTACTCTTTTGGAGGATTGAGTCATGGAGGAGGTAAATATGGAATGGAAGTTTGTAAGCCTTGGCCCACATCCCTTTTGTAAAATAATGGATATATGTATATGCTTATTTTATTTCGTGAATATTAGTATGTATTCTTTTGGGGGTCCCCAACTTGAGACATTGCTCGTGAATATTAGCAAGAGAAAAAATTAAAATTAAAATTTGAAATCAAATTTTTGAGTTAATCCGAGAATTTATCACAAAAAGTAATTTCATAATTTACCATTTAAAGTAACCAAAATTTGATATCCTATGTAATGATGGTTTAATGATAAAATTTTTTACAATGCCTTATTAACTAATCAAGCATAATTTTAGGCTTACCTCACAAGTGTTTAACTCTATGCAAAGGGTAACCTGTTTCACTCAATCAGTCATAAAATCAAACAAATTTTATTTTGATTTTCATCTAATCAATGGTTAATCATACAGAGTTAATTCAAAAATCACAAGGTCTTTTCACAGGTTGTAATGAGGCTTGGCTTACAAGAAATGATGGTTTTTCTTGGAATTCAAAAACCTGAAATCATAAAAGAGCATTTTATAATTTTTAAGCTTTCTCTTGTCCCAAGTCTCAATTCCTTTATTGATGAAAAATAAATACCCCCAACTTGATTCTTTTCTCTATTATTGATTTGCATATATGTCTTTTCATTTTTTTCATTTATATGCTTAATTTTGATTTTTCTTGAAAAGAATCAAGTTGTTCATGTTCACTCCCTTCTCAAAATATTCTTTTCATTTTGATCAATTGCTCTTTTAATCAATCAAGTAAAGGGAATGGTTCAAATTTGGTAAGTGTCAAGGGTACCAAAGAAATTATTTTTCAGGCTCAAAATTGGCTTTCAAAGGATAAAATGATTTTACCATGGTAAACTTTTTGGCCCAAGGTTTCTTTTACCAAAAATGTGCCTTGATCATTTTCTTGAATTCTCTGTACAAAGTCACAAATCATAGATTAAAGCAAAATCAATTTGAATGAAGTTATGTCGAAACCCTCAAGTCTTTAAAAGATCTCTCAGCTCACCGGGTTATTTGAAATTAGCTCGATAGTTAATAAAATTATTGTGATTAAATTTATCAAAATTCCTTAATTACAAAAAGAATCGATAATTGATTAAAAATGGTTTTATTGTGTAAAACTTTAAGTGTATAGATTTTCTTACTTTAAAAAATTTGATTGATTTATTAAAAGATAAAATTTATTTTTAATTTTTGAATTTTTACAGAAAAACACGCAAAAAACACACCATGACAAAAATTACGCAAAGATAAAACACACCCCATAAAAATAAACTATAATAAAACCCATAAAGTAAAAATACCAATGTAAATAGTAAAAGTAAATTAAAATGTATGTAAAAGAAATGAGATAACACCAATCAGTCCTCCATGTGATCCTCATCATCTCCCTCCTCATCTGCATCACCCTCTGACTCAGCATGTGCTCCAGACGGTCCACCAGTCTCAGGGTAAGTGGGTAAATCACCAGGCCAAGCTACATGAGCTGCGAACTCAGCTGGTGTGACATAAGGTGCTCCCTCTCCCTAAAGTATGTACTGATAAAATGCATCATGGAGATGCATGTAAGCTCTGTGTATGGCAGCCATCATCTGCATCATATGCTGATGCTCGAGTGTTATCCTGGCAAATCCCTCTGTGATAGCATCAGCAGGTGGTGGCTGAACTGGTGGTCTCCTACTCCTCTATCTGGGCTGAGCCTCCTATTCTAGTGGTGGAAGCTTACACTTTTGGACAAAATAATCTCTGTTTACTGAGACCTTGGGACTCTCCCCAAAGAACTCGTAAACTCAGGTGATGGCACAACAACTCCCTGCTTCCTCAGTAAGACAGATATGATGAGAGGAAATGGAATGGGGCGGTTCACCTTATACCCAATGGCATAAAAGCGAATCTACTCAGAAATCAGCTCTACAATATCAATGGTATGACCCTGAAGAATGGAATAAAGGAGGCAGCAGTGATCAACTGGGATAGAAGAAAGGTGGGTGACAGGAGTAATGTTATGCAGCATGAGATGTGACCAAGCCTGAGCTGTGGGAGTCAGCTGGGTCTTGAGGAGGTTAGATGGTGTCCTCCCAACCTTACTCAGGTTGAAGAAGATTCCATCCTTGCTCAAGAAGTGAGCAACCTGATCTAGGAAGTATCCTAGATCACCATCCTCAGTTGCGATCTTGTTTCTGTTCTCCTTCTAGAAAAAAGTATCATTCTCGGGAGTAGGCTCCCAAGGGTTACCCAGTAGGGTACTAATAGTGTCTCGGTCATAAGCAATACGCCGGCCCCTAACCCAACTCGTCCTCTGATGTCCAATGTTTGGAGAGTCCTGGCGAGTCCTGTAGGCATTAGCATAAAATTCCATCACTAAGATGGGATCCCCCTCAGTAGGTAGGGAAAACAGGGGTCCCCATCTCCTCCTTTGGATCTCATCCTGCAGCTCAGGATAGTCCCCAGCATTTAGATCTAAAACTCTTTCCCAAATAAGTCTCTGGCTCTTTATTTGGTGAAACCGGGCCCATTTCGCATCAGTGCGAAATCTGGTGGGATCTCTAGGTCCTAACACCTCCTCACCTTGAAGATCTGGATCCTCAGAGGTGGTGTCAGTGTCCGTGGTCCTTCTCTGTCTTTTAGGACCAGTAGTCGGGATGGACTTCTTTGGTGCCATCTGCAAAAAGAAAAAATTTTAATCAAATACACATTATACTATTTTTAAAGAAATAAATCAATCATTAAAAGTTAAGAAAATTTTTTTTTTTGCTTTTATATTTTATGCAAAACATACAATAACAAAATATTTATACAAAATTTTAAACATACATGTTTTTGGATTTTCTAAAAAATTTACACAAATTGTAAAATTCACACAAAATCCATAACAAGATAAAAACAACATTTTCTTTGAATTTTTGTAATTTATAAGAAAAATTAACATGCATTTTTTTGGATTTTTAAAATTTATCACAAAAATAATCAACATGCATAAATTTCACAAAACATGCAAAATCATACAACATGCATATTTCCAAAATTATGCAAATTTATTTTTATTTTTATGCAAGAAAGTATAACAAACATACAATTTAAGAAAATTTATTAATTTAAAAGAAAAGTAAACAAACAACAAACAGAGAATAATGGATAGAATTATTAAAAACATAAAAAAGAAAATCACACACAAAATTTAATAAAAATTAGAAACAGAGGCTGACGCTATGCGTGTGTGGGACGCTACGCGTCAGCTCTGTTCTTCCCACGCTACGCGTCAGTGGAACGCTACACGTGGGCTTGCAGAACAGAAACTGCAAAATAGGGGTTGTGCAGTAGTAACCCCTCCAAAACTACATTCAATCCATTCAAATTCGTATTTCTAACAGCAATCAATCCCAATGGTCATCTAATCCTAACCCTAACCACATGCAATTTCTAAGAATCAAAATTAAAATCAAACTAAAGAGAAAGGATTTAGAAAACTTACTTGGGATCCTTTGAGCAAATATGAATGAGAAGGTTTGGAAGTTGAGAGAAAAAGAGGGTTTGGGAAATTAGGGTTTCTGAAATTGCAGAGGGAGGCAAGATAGGTTTTTTAAAGATTATGGACTTGGGCCTCCCTCTGGTTTAGTTTTAAAAACTGAACGAGGACCCTGACGCTACACGTGGATGCGACGCTATGCGTCAGGTTGAAATTTTAACCTCCATGCTGAGCGTCAATGGGACGCTACGCATGGGGTTCTGATTTTTTAAAATTTTTTTTAAAAAAAATAAAAAGAAAAATAAAAAGAAATAATGGGTTGCCTCCCAGTGAGCGCTAAATTTAATGTCTCCAGCTAGACATCCTGCACATCACAAATCAGTCAAATAACAAATGGTAGTGAGTCTGTTGATCTCATCACCCAGATATAGTTTCAATCTCTGCCCATTAACCATCCAACTTCTTTTGGAAGTTAGGTCTTCAATTTCAAACTGCTCTATAAGATTTAACTTCCTTGATTACAAAAGGGCCTGACCATTTAGATTTTAATTTACCAGGGAACAGTCTTAATCTTGAATTAAACAATAAAACTTGCTAACCTGGTATGAAGTGTCTATTTTTAATTTTCTTATCATGATAAGTTTTTACCTTGTTCTTGTAACTTCTAGATGTCTCATAAGCATTGTTTCTCATTTCTTCCAACTTAAATAACTGCAACTTTCTTTTGTCAGCTGTTGTATTTGGATCAAAGTTGAGAAATTTTAAAGCCCAGTATGCCTTATGTTCCATCTCTATTGGAAGATGACAAGCTTTTCCATAGACCATTTGGAAAGGAGAAAGGCCAATTGGAGTCTTAAATGCAGTTCTGTATGCCCAGAGTGCATCATCAAGCTTTTGTGACCAATCTTTCTGGAGGAAGACACAATCTTTTCCAAAATCTTTTTCACTTCTCGATTTGAAATCTCAGCCTGTCCATTGGTTTGTGGATGATATGTTGTGGCCACTTTATGTGTCACTCCATAATGTTGTAACACTTTCTGAAGAACTTTGTTACAAAAATGTGATCCTCCATCACTGATCAAAGTTCTTGGTGTTCTAAACCTGTAGAAAATATTTTTCTTCAAGAAATTCACTACAGTTTTGGTGTCAGCATTAGGTGAAGAAATTGCTTCTACCCACTTTGAAACATAATCAACTACCAAAAGAATGTATTGATTGAATTGAGAATAAGGAAAAGGTCCCATGAAATCAATACCCCAACAATCAAATACCTCAACCTCCTGAATGTTTGTGAGAGGCATTTCTTGTCTTTTGTTAACATTACCTGTTATTTGGCAGTTATCTTTAAAAATGGAGGGCCAATACAAACCTGATTGAAGAATTTTTGCAGCAGTTCTTTCTCCATTAAAATGTCCTCCATAAGGAGACTTATGACAATGCCACAACACATCTTTCTTTTCCCAGTCGGGTACACAACGACGTAACAAATTATCCATACCAATTTTAAATAGATGAGTGTCATCCCACACAAAGTATTTTGAATCTTTGAAAAAAAATTTCTTTGCTGTCAAGTTAAATCATTTAGAAGAATTCCTGCTGCTTTAAAATTGTCCATATAAGCAAACCATGGCCGTTTTGTTATTTTAAAAAGTTTTTCATTAGGAAATTCTTCTAAGATGTCTTTTTCTTTAACAGTGACCTCATCATTCATTAATCTAGAAAGATGGTTAGCAACCATATTTTCACTACCCTTTTTATCTTTGATTTCAAGATCATATTCTTGAAGGAGTAAAATTCATCGGATTAACCGAGGTTTAGAATCAGTTTTGGTCAAAAGATACTTGATTACAGCATGATCAGTGAAAACAATTATTTTTTATCCAATCAAATATGATCTAAATTTTTCCAAGGCATACACTATAGCTAGTAATTCCTTTTCAGTAGTTGCATAATTTATTTGATTTTCATTTAAAACTTTACTAGCATAGTTTATAACCCTAAAATGTTTTTCATATCTTTGACCTAAAACTGCTCCTACAGCATTATCACTAGCATCACACATAAGTTCAAAGGGTAAATTCCAATTAGGAGCAACAATTACAGGGGCAGAAACCAATTTTTCTTTCAATGAATTAAAAGCTTTAAGACATGCAACATCAAACTTGAATTTAACATCTTTATTTAGAAGATTTGTTAAAGGTTTAGCAATTTTTGAAAAATCTTGAATAAATCTTCTATAGAATCCAGCATGTCCTAAAAAACTTCTAATACCTTTTACATTTACAGGGGGTGGGAGTTTAAAGATTACCACTATTTTGGCTTGGTTTACTTCAATACCTTTAGAGGAAATTTTGTGACCAAGTACAATTCCTTCTTTTACCATAAAGTGACATTTCTCCCAATTAAGCACCAAATTTGTTTCAATACACCGCTTCAGTACGATGTCCAGATTGGTTAGACATGTTTCAAATGAATTTCCAAAGACTGAGAAATCATCCATGAAAATCTCAATGCTCTTTTCAATTAGATCTGCAAAAATAGCAAACATGCATTTTTGAAAAGTAGCAGGTGTATTACACAATCCAAATGGCATTTTCCTATATGCAAATATACCAAAGGGACATGTAAAAGCAGTCTTTTCCTGATCAAGAGGGTCAACAGCAATTTGGTTATATCCAGAATATCCATCAAGAAAACAATAGTAAGCTTGTCCAGACAATCTTTCAAGCATTTGATCCATAAAAGGAAGTGGAAAATGATCTTTTCTTGTTACTTGATTTAGTTTTCTATAATCAATGCACATTCTCCAACTAGTGACAGCTCTTGTTGGGATTAATTCATTTTTATCATTAATAATTACTGTCATACCACCTTTTTTTGGAACAACTTGTACCGAACTTACCCATGCACTATCAGAAATGGGATAGATAATACCTGCTTTCAGCAATTTCAAAACCTCCTTCTTAGTTACCTCTTTCATGGTTGGATTGAGGCGTCTTTGGGGTTGAGCAACAGGTTTAAAATTATCTTCTAGTAAAATCTTATGCATGCAATATGATGGGCTTATACCTTTCAGATCTTCAAGTGTCCACCCAATTGCTTCTTGATTCCTTTTCAATACTTCAACCAGTTTTTCTTCTTCTGTTTCACTTAACAAATTACTAATAATCACTAGTTTTAAATTACCTTCTTTCAAAAAGATATACTTTAAGTTGGAAGGTAGCACTTTCAATTCAGGTCTCTTGATTTCTTCAACAGGTACTTCTTGAATTTCTTCAATTTCTCTTGATTTAGGGAAAATTTCTTTCCCTTGATCAAAATTTTCAAGATATTTGTTTACCTGATTTTCTTCTTCTTCACTCAAAAATTCCACAGAGTTAGTTAATAACTTATTTAAAGAATCAGAGTTCGACATACCTGTGGATATGGAGAAGCAGACTTTGTCGAGAACATCCACCTTAAAACAATCTTGTTTCGAATTGGGATGTTTCATGGCTTTGAAAACATCAAAGTTTACTTCTTCATCATGAACTCTTACTGCCAGCTTACCATTATCTACATCAGTGAGCACTCTAGCAGTCTTCATGAATGGTCTTCCCAGAATTAGGGGAACTTCAACATCTTCTTCCATGTCTAATACCACAAAGTCAACAGGGAAGTAGAACTTGTCAACTTTCATAAGTACATCTTCCACAATACCATAGGGTCTTTTGATTGATCTATCAGCCAATTGCAGAGTCATCTTTGTTCTTTGAGGATCAAGGTCACCAATTCGCTTCATCATACTTAGAGGCATTAGATTAATGCTAGCCCCTAAGTCTAACAAGGCTTTTCCATTGTTCATATCTCCAATGGAGACAGGAATGGTGAAACTTCCAGGGTCTTTTGACTTTACTGGCATATTATGTTGCAAAATAGCGCTGCAACTTGCTTCCAGTTCAACAATTTCTTCATCATACCTCCTCTTTTTGGTGAGCAATTCTTTCATAAACTTTGCATATGTTGGCATCTGTTCCAATGCCTCGGAAAATGGAATGTTTATGTGTAATTGCTTAAAGATTTCAAGGAATCTCTTGTATTCCTTTTCCTTATCCTTCTTTGATGGTGCATATGGATAAGGTAAATCTTTAACTGGAGGTGTCTGACCCAAATACTGATTTTTTTGTTTTGTAATTTTTTTATTTTTTTGTTTTTCATCATTATTTTCTTCATCTTTTTTCTCTTCTTCTTCTTTTTTTTCTTCTTTCTCTTTTTTCTCTTCTTTTTCTTTTTTCTCTTTTTCTTCTTCTTTTTCTTTTTCACAATCATTTCCTACAACTTACCACTTCTTGTAAAAATAGCATTACATTGTTCTCTTAGATTTTGAGTGCTTGCAGAAAAACCAGAGCTTTTCATGTCAGCTACTTCTTTTGCTAACTGTCCCAATTGCATGTCTGACGCCTTGCGTGTGGCTTCATTAGTTTGCATGTATTGAAGCAACTGTTGGATAGACTCTTCTATCCTAGTTAGCCTTGCTGTTTGATTAGATTATGGTTGTTGTTTGAATTGATTGTTTGGAGGTCAGTTAGAAGATCCAACATCTTGTTTCTAGCCAATATTCTGATTCTGCCATCCCTACGGGTAATTGTTAAGAAAAGAATTACCAAGATTGAAAGGAAAATTACCTAAAGATATTCTTTGATGATTTAGAAAATTGGCTTGCTCTTGCTCATTTCTTTCAGGGGCACAGTAACCACATGGTTGTTCTCCCATGCAATGCATACATTGTTTCAATTGAGCAGGAGGTGATGATGACATTTGAGCAATTTGAAGTTTCTCCAATTGTTTGCTCATAGCCTCAATTTGTTGAGTCAGCAATTTTTGCTGAGCTAATACTGCATCATTTACCCCAATTCGAGCATACCTGGCTTTCTTTGTACATTACCTCTTTCATGTTTTGCTTGTCGGTCACTAATGGACATTGATTCCAATATTTCTATTGCTTCTTCCACAGTTTTGTTCATTAAAGAACCTCCTGCACAAGCATCTAACATCATTTTAAATTGAAGTAACAAACCATGGTAAACGATCCTTACCTTTTCGGCATCATTTAAGTTATGGTTTGGACATTACCTTTTGAAGGAGAATAAAATCTTTCCAAAAATTTTCTCTCGACATCAGACCAGTTTGTAAAACTACCGGGTGGACAAGATTTAAACCATTCTTTAGCTTTCCCAATCAAAGAAAAACAAGTGAAATAATCTCATGTAAACTGATTCTTCTTGATTGGGTTCAAAACCAATTGTGCTGCATAACTCATAAAAAACAAGTGTGCATAAGGTTCCTCATTATTTAAACCAGCAAATTGATTATTTTGAATAATGTTTAAACACTAGTGGATTTTGGGCTTTTTACCACGGTTAAAATTGATTTTTAACCACAGTTGTAGAACCGTGGTTGTTCCCACCGTGGTTATAGATGTGGACTTTTAACCACGGTTGTGACCCATGGTAAAAAACATTATATAACCATGGTTCCAAAGACTTGTGATTAAAGAAGGGGGATTTTTAACGACGGTTATTGAAGAACCGTGGTCATAAGTTGGATAAGCACGGTTATTAAAGAACCGTGGTCATAAGTTGAATTTTTAACCATGGTTGTTGAAGAACTGTGGTCATAAGTGTGACTTTTAACAACGGTTATGGTCACAACCGTGGTTAAAAATTTATTTATTTTTTAAATGCAGGATTTCTTTTATTCATGACCCAAACCTACAAGTAGAGAACCAGACAGCCCAATATTCATAAGAGATGAAAAATAATAAATTTCAATAAAATATAAACAACATGGTACAGAATATGATAATCCTAAAGCTACACTAATAGAAATAAATCCTATAAACTAAAACAACAAAGACACTAATAAACAACAAAGACACTACTTGAGTCTATCCTTTACTTGAAGAAAGCTGGTGGCCCAATGGTTTCTGATTTTGTTAACATATTTTTCTGGCAATTTTGAGGAGTCTTGAAAGTGCTGCAAAGAAGAGACATTGATAAGTAGTGACCAACAAATTATTAAGTAGTATGTGAAAACCAAATTAGAATTGTAGGCAGTGAAAACTTACAGTTGTCCATCCATCTACTATACCGGATTGGACAATGGTCAACATAGTCTTCATGACGAAATACCCGCACTCAAATGTGCCATCCTGCCTATAAGACTACAAGGTAGCATACATTTAATTCACAATTGGTTACTTTGTTGTTACTAATTGAGGTAACTTTAAAGTACTTACTTTTGGGAAAACCCACTGTAGTTTTTTCCTCATTACCCTGCTGCCTTGTAGCCGACAATATCCAGTTACAGCCCTACGAGAGAATAAAACACCTTTTCAGTTAATAGAATAACTTAATAAAATATGTAAAATTGTATAATTTTTTTAAGCAACTTACGCATCGATTATTTTCTGGTAGTCAACACCAGGACTCCCATGCAAGGAACAGAAGCATGCTGCAATGCCATCCTTCGGGAAAATGACCAACAATTGCCAGTGAAGGCTACAAGGAACGTTGATTAGTACGCAATCCATGATTAAATTAACAACAGTAACTAAATATTTACTAGACTCTTACTCTCTATGATATGGTGCAAGGTACACAGTCTTGTTCGAGGCATGCATCCAATTTTGGATGTATGCTTGAATCTGCTCCTTGGTGTTCCCACGAATTTGTATTAGAGAGGGCTCTAGGAAACCATAAGTGTCATGGACACCCTTCTATACACAAAGTCTATGTAGAAACCTAAGAAAAATTACACACTTTTAGTTAGTGATAATAACATTTTAATTGACACAATTATTGAACGAAAAACATTATACTTACAGCTCCCAACATTGAATCACAGATATGTTCAACATCGTCTTCCCCATTAGGATCTCACATAAGTCAGGCCGCGCAACGTACACTGGCAACGGACTTTGGCGGCCAAAAATAGATTCTTCCCATGGCACCGGGACTGTATCCTCGCGTAGCTGAGCCGATACAGCCCATAACTGTTCAATGGGATCAGGGGGGACTGTGGTATCTGTGATGGGCCACCATCCTGCTAAACAAAGTTAATAATTTAGAAGAAATTATTGACTATTCAAAATATAACTTAATATGTACGTGGGGATAGTGTAAAGAGCATACCTGGGGACCAGCATATGACAAAAGTCTGGTCGGCCACATAAGGAAGTGACCTACAGCCTGCCCGACCAGTCGTACCTCAGAAGTAGGAATAGGCGCAACTGCGTCCGCCTCGAGGACCTGTACAACCGAGACCCTTGAAACACCGTCAGGCATTGGCTGATGGTGAACCAAATGGCCCAGGTTATACACTGAACCAACAACAACTAGCTCCTTCATTCCATCAACAAAGAGGTCACACTGACGACAGTCTCCAAGATGTACATCGTCATCATCACCGTCAGGTGCAACACATGACTCCTTTGTACTGACTCGCCTAACCTGCATATTTACACAACATTTTGAAGTTAGTCAAGAAATAATTATACCACAAATTACATGTAATGTAATTAAATCATGGGCAATCCAACCTGTGGGGAGACCACCGGTGGGGTAGGCTGATGTTGTTAACTGAATGAAGCCATCATCTCACTCCAAAATCGTCTCATCTCCTCTTGTAGCAGCCTCTGCATCTCCTCCCTGGCCTCTGCCTTTACTGCAGCTACCTTCTCCTCAAAGCTCTTCTCCAAATCAGAGATGGATTAGGAGGCGGCGGCGGGGCAACCGAAATAGGTTCGGAGACCTGGAGAGAAAGAATGATTACAAACAAAAATGTTTTGATAAATAACTTAACTAGCTGGATGTGTAATGTTACCATGTCCATGACCAGCTGCACGGACTCGTCCAGGGTGCTCCGGTTGGCCGATGGCGGTGGTCAGGATATCATCCCTTCCATGAGCCATGAAAGACCCTTGGGTCGACTGCTCCACCAAGGAATCCTGCAATCAAAACCTAATGATCAATGGAGTTTGTTTAGTAATAGACAGACAATACACAATGTCATAAATAATTTTAAGAAGCATTTCACTTACAATTCGTTGGGCAATCTCCTCAGCGTGTGATGATGTGTAGTCACCACTCTTCCTCGTCCTGGCCCGCTTCTATTTTTCATGGCGTGTGGGTGGGGAGGGGGATCCACAACACTGGTGTCAGGGTGGCTACTCTGGCGCTGACTGGCCTTCTCCTGGACCATTTTATCCTCCAGCAATTGGTAACCCCCACGTGACAACCTGTGAGGGTAGTCATTCTTCCAACGGATTTCCTGTGCTTTTAGACGTCGGGCCTGCAACACAAATAATTCAGTTAATAACTTTAACCTTATATATGCTTGTATAAAAGCATTCAATGTCAATTTCAACAACATCATAAGTAGAAGGTACTTACAATAAACTCGTCCATTTGTCTAGATGCAACAAATGTGTCCCAAGTCTGCTAATCTATAAATGTGTAAGTCTCTCCTGGAAACTTGCCCTGCTTTTTCCCGAAGACACACCTAAAATTCAAAATACTTAAAGTAAGGAATTGACATGCATAAGACAGGACAAGTTTAAACATTTATTTTATAACATGCATAAGTACGTGGAAGTCAGTGTGGTCTTGAATGACCTCCACTTCTCAGCCATCTCAGACATGATCTTCCTACGCAGTGTATCGACTGCAGGAATATCCCATGCATCCTACAATCAGCAAATTTAACATGGTTCATTGTATTATGTAGAACATATGGAAATACAAGTAAAATAAAAAATGTGCAGTTCAAGTACTTACAAGAACATCAGACCAAATTGCATTCTTAACGACCTCTTCAACACTAGCCCAATCAGGGATAATGATGGACACCTTCGACCATGCCAACACACCCAAGTAACTCTGAAACTTGGCGGCGTTAGGTCCCGAAGTCTACCCTGTGTAAATATCAATGTCAACATGGCTCCTCTGACCCTGATGGCGCCAAAGAGCAACACTGGTCATCCGAGTAACACCTCGTTTCCTCCTAGTTGAGGAATCTGTGCCCTTAGAGTCAAATCTCGCATGTGGATCCTGGTCAGCCATAAGTATCTATTTAAACAACCAAAAACATAATTAGTGAGTATAATAAACACATTTAGCAAACACGTTCAGTTAATAGATGTACCATGTTTACTTATTATTAATCAACAATAAACATAATGAATGATATATAACCACAAACATACCCTATGTTTCCCACTGACCCTCCTGGTGGTCATAACGAGTCCCAACTATATCATCTATGAGATCTTCCACAACGCCGGTTGGTGTACGTGTTGTTAGACAAGGTATATCTAGGACATCAAGAGTTGGATCCCCAATGTTATGTCTACCTTGGACAACAACTGGCCATCGTTGATCTGAAGGGTCAACAACGTAAAAAACTTGTTTTACTTGAGCTGCCATGATGAAAGGCTCCTCTTTATGACCAACCTTGTTTAAATCCACTAACGTAAATCCAAAATCATCTATTTTTACACCATTTTTACTATCAACCCATTTACATTTAAACACAGGAACTGTGAAACAACCATAATCAACTTCCCATATATCTTCAATGACACCAAAATAACATAACTCAGCCATGATAGGGTTTCTGTCCTTTGAAGTGGAAAAATGCATTGATTCGACCACAACCATAACTCCATTGTTCTGCATCGTACTCTTGTCATCTTGGGCCCTTGTATAGAATGAATAATTATTTATGTCATAGCCATAATAAGTGATTACATCAAAGTTGGGTCCTAGAACTAGTCGATGCAATGTCTCAAAAGCAGATGTATCTTGGAGAAGGGTCATTTTGAACCACTGCATGAATGTTTTGTTGTGTTCATTCAACACCCACTTTTCAGCCATTCTAGGGTTGTTTCTTTTGACTATGTCTTTGTGTATAGCTAAATACGGGAGCACAACATCTGTGTTATTCAAAATATAAAGGTGTGCTTGGAGGACTTCATCACGTGACATGCTTTTAATTCTCTTCCCAAGGGTACCTTTTCCATCCAATCGATTTTCATGACGAGTCTTCGGAATCCCAATGCTCTCAACCTGTGACATATAATCTGTACAGAACTCAATTGCTTCCTCTACAATGTACCTTTCTACAATTGATGCTTCGGGGCGATGTTGGTTCTTCATATAGCCTTTCAATATCTTCATGTATCGCTCAACGGGATACATCCACCTCAAGAACACTAGCCCACACAAACGGACCTCCCTCACCAAATGGATGATTAAATCTACCATTATATCAAAGAATAAAGATGGGAAATATATTTCCAACTGACACAGTATAAGAAACCCTTCCTGTTCCAACGCTTCCAACTCCTCATGGGAAATTACTTTGCCACATATGGCATTAAAAAACAAACATACCCTTGTTATCACATCTTTGACATTTTGAGGGAGAATGTCACGAATGGCAATGGGTAGAAATTATTGCATCAGCATATGACAATCATGCGACTTCAAACCAACTAACTTCAGATCCTTCAAAAGTGTTGATGTTAGAATCGTATCCAGATGGAACTTTGACACCACGCAATGATTCACACAAACTTTGCTTCTCTTTTCTAGACAAGGTATGACATGCTGGAGGCAAATATGTTCGTTTGCCCTTTACTTGTGGGTGCAACTCCTCACGTATACCCAACAACTCCAAGTCTAGATGTGAATTTAGGCCATCCTTCATTTTTCCAGGTATGTTTAACACAGTTCCAACCAGACTATCACACACATTTTTCTCTACATGCATCACATCAATACAGTGTCTCACATCAAGATCTTTCCAAATCAAAAAATATTGACCTTTTCTTCCAGCTTTTTTTTGTAGTTGACTGCTTCTCTAACTTACCAAGAACCACATTAACGTTATTGACCTTTTCTAATACTTCACGACCAGACAGTAGTGGGGGAGGCCCTTCAAACTCTTGCATACCATTGAATAACTTCTTTAACCTACGAAGTGGATGATTAGATGGAAGAAACCTACGATGTCGAAGATAAACATTTTTCCTTCCATGATGCAATCGATCAGAACTAGTTCCCTCCTCACATATAGGACCTGCTTTATGACCTTTGACACTGTAGCCCGAGAGGTTACCGTAAGCAGGAAAATCATTTATCGTGTAGAACAACATGGCTCTCAATTTGAATGAATGTCCTGTAAACCCGTCAAACACATCAACCCCCTCTTCCCATAATATTTTTAGGTCTTCAACTAACGAAGTTAGGTATACATCGATGTCATTCCCTGGTTGTCGTGGACCAGAAATCATCATTGATAACATAACATATTTCCGCTTCATGCACAGCCACGGCGGTAAGTTGTAAACAAACAACAAAATAGGCCACGAACTGTGGTTTGTGCTCAGGTTCCCAAACGGGTTCATTCCATCAGTGGCCAGTACAAGCCTAACATTTCTTGGGTCATGAGCAAAATCTGGAAACATCGTATCCACTTTCTTCCACTGCAATCCATCTGCGGGATGCCTAAGTTATCCATCAACAACCCTTTCATCAGCATGCCATCTTATAAGCTTCGCATCATCTACATTGGCAAACAGACGCTTTAGTCTCAGCACTATAGGAAGATACCACAACACCTTCGCAGGAGACCCTTTAGTGCAGACTTTATCAGAATCAACCTGTTTTTCCTTATACCGTGACACCCCACATCTAGGACATCGATGTAACATTTCATACTCACGGTATAATACACAATCATTTAGGCATGCATGTATTTTGTTATATTCCAATCCCATAGGACACAACACCTTTTTAGCCTTATAGTTACGATTTGGCAAGGTGTTACCAACTGGGAGCATTTCTTTCAACAACTTAAGCAAGTCAGTGAAGCTTTTATCTGTCCACCCATTTATCGCCTTCAAATTAAACAATCGTAAAACTGCTGACAACCTTGTGAAATTGGTGCAATTTGGATACAACGGCTTCTCAGAATCCTCACACAGACTCGCATATACATGAGCTTTCTTAAAACTTTCTACCCCCACGTCACGTATCATATCCTCAAGTTTGTCATCCATGTCGTCATTAACCTCATGCATAAAGCTTTGGTCATTTGTTTGAAAACTGGTACTTGGCACCTCAACATGTTCACCATGCCATATCCATCGCGTATAAGTCTGAAGAAAACCATCACATAACAGATGTTCTCGTACCTCTTCCAATTCTAATCGACGCATGTTCAAGCATTTAACGCAAGGGAAAAAATACTTTCCATTCACCTCCTCAGCATTTTGTATCATGAATTCTATGAATGTTTCGACTCCACCCTCATACTGTTGACTTACACGTGATGCAGCTATCCAACTTCGACCCATACCCACTCTTCACAATACCAGTAAATTTAACGGTGTTATAAATCTCCCTTTCTTTACAAAGGTGGTGGTCCTACCCATTCAGGATGAACAATTTTCTATACTTCATAACTACATACAACTTAAGAGTTATTTTATAGTTTGATAAAATTTCGGCAGCATTTCGCATTGGTCTCTAAGTACACGAAATGAAAGTGGTGACATCAAATTCAACCACAATCAAATATGCACCCAGAGAATAATACAAAATTTAACTAACCAAAACTTGATCAAACTTTAAAATTACTCCTAACTTGTACATAGCAATTATGCATAAAAAATTGTTCATCCCAAACTGTCCAAACGGACAATTCAAGATTCAACACAAACGATGAAATCAATTAATTTAATTACCATTTGTGTCGAATCTCAAATAGGAAAACTATGGTTCACTCATTTACAATTTAAAAAATCACAAACTCATTTAAAAGGGACTAAAATATTAACATTAGTGCCACCAAATTGAAATTGAAATTAAAGACAATAAACAAAGAATTTTATTACTTAACTATTAGTAATTTTTTATTTTGTCGGGTAGTATTTAGATTTAACATAAGGTGTTTTCGAGTGTTGTATAATAAACAAAACTAGTTATTATTATTATTATTATAATGTAATTATTTACAATTATAGAACAAAAATAATTATGGCCTTCATTCATTATGTAATTATAATTTTAAATTACCCAATCAACAATTTAAACACATACTACCCCTAAATTATAATAGGGATTGCGTAATGTGTAATTTTTATTTAGTTTAAAATATCAACCATTTTGTATTTAATTTTTTTAATAGTGCAAGAAATATTACTAATGTTTATGTATTTAATCTAAGTATTTAATTTATAACTAAGTCAATCAATCTAAGTATTTAATTTATACCTAACAAAATTCTAATTTCCTAATATATAACTAATATTCTTATTTTCCTAAAACTAAGCCTAACATTAATAAAGTATTCAAAATAATTTAAACAATCAACACACCTAACCATTTAATCTATAGTTAACAACTAATTTTACTAACATATAACTAATGACATTTTAATTATCTTAACACTAACGGTAATTGCATTAACTCAACCATAAACATTCAAAAAGGAAAAGGTGGGGTTTTAGAAAAAAACCTCTTTCGGAAGTGACGTCAATGGAGAGATGAAGGGAGGAGGAGGGAAGACCAACTTGCGTCAATGAGAATATGGAGGGAGAAGGTTGGAAGACGAAGAGGAAGTAGGTGCGTCTTTGCGTTAGGAAGGAGGATATGGTGTTAGGAAGGAAGTGCGTCTTTGCGTAGAAGGAGAGGTGGAAGACGAAGAGAATATGGAAGGAGATGTGGAAGACGATGACACAATATGGAGGGAAGAGGTGGAAGACGAAGAGGAAGTGGGAATAACAAAGTAGAGTTCAGGAAAACTAAAATGGTTTACGGATAGGGAGGAGAGAAATGAAATAAGAAGACGAAGAGGTAGTGGGAACAGCGAAGTAGGAGAGGGAAAACTGAACGGATGGGGGAAGGGAAATGAAATAATAAATAGGAAGGGAAATAACCATGGTTCTACAACAACCGTGGTAATAGGGGACTAAAATGACGACGGTTCAAATACAACCGTGGTTATATGGGAGATATAACCATGGTTCTTAACCAACCGTGATTGTATATTACTTTAAATTTTTAAATGGCACCTATGACCACGCTTACTTCTCAACCGTGGTTAAATATGTTTCCTATAATTTCAAAAATGCCACCGTGTATTTTATTACTACGGTTCTCCCATAACCGTGATTAAATCCTGTCGTCAAATCTATTTTTTGCACTAGTGAAAGTAGCTGGTTTAATTTCTACAGCAACAATAGGTCCTTGATACATCCCTAAAACATGAGGTGGTCCATTAATAGCAGCAAACTGTCCCAATGTTCTTCTTTCAGCAGCCATATTAGAATTTTCAAAATTTTCAGATTTTTCAAAAGAAGATGAAGTTGAAGAAGAAGTTTTTGTTTTTTTAGATTTTAATGCTTTAAGTTTCTTTACAAACTTCTCGATCTCAGGATCAAAGAACACCTTTCTTGCAGAAGATCAAATTTGCATAAACACACTAAATAAAGAAAGGTTAGTAAAATAATGTTAAAATGAATAAATAAATAAATAAATTAAAAATTTTTACTAAGGTAAAATATTTTTACCACGATAATTAAAAAATTACTGTTTTACTGAATCAATTCAATCCCCGGCAACGGCGCCAGAAAACTTGTTAGACCCGATTATAATGTTGCAGAAAACTTGTTAACTTCGTGTTACTGTTGGGTCTTTTAATTGGCAAGCGCACCAATCGTTTGTACTTTTCAAAATTTAGATATCGTTCCACTAGGATTGAAAGTCCAATAATTACAACAATTTTTTAGTTACTATGGTAAATTTATCAAAACCTATTTACAAAAGAATAATTTATATACAATTAATACAATATTCACAAGATTGCATAGCTGAGTTGTTCATGTGATAAAAAGAAAATAACAATCTATCTAAAAAGTTGAGTTGTAATTTAAAATAGCTAAAATACTTGAGGGTAAAACACAGATAAACAAATTATGTTGGAATTTGGATTCCTAATCTAGAATAGCAATAGAGGACCTCAAGACATGCATATTTAATCATCAAGTTCATGTCGTTGCAGCTTAAAATCATTATAACCGATCCCTCGTGATATAAATTCTAAGTATTCACCGTCAAGTCCGATCCCTCGTGAGCTTTCTCAGTAAAAAAAAACTTGCATTAAGTCCTGGCCTTATGGAAACAATAAGTACCAATTCTATCCCTAGTAATTGGCATATTAAGGGTATTCCAACTTTTACTTTTGTTAAATCAAGTTTTAATAAGGCATGAATAATCATTCTCCCATTTGACATTCACATTAATAAAACAAGTTTCAATACGCATGAAAATCATTCTCCCGTTTGATGCTCATACTAATAAAAGATTGAAATACTAACATGCACTTGAATCATAAACATGCAAAGATCGAATTCACAACATCATAATCAATAGACTAGTTCACCAATTCCAACATAAACAAATTAGTTACACATGGTGAAAGTAAAAATAACACTTACAGTGATTGACATTACAAAGGCTATGGAAACTTCACGGTACAACGATCACAATACTACACAACACTCTCAAGTATCTAGAAAACTATTCTAGAACTACAAACTCATAAAAGAACCATTCAAACACGAGTGTATAAGAAAAGAAGAGAACTCAGAATGTAGGGGATGCTTAGGAGTATGGAGAATGGCCCTATTTATAGGGCTGGGAAAGGGTGCTGAAGCTACGCGCCAGCCTGACACTACGCGTCAGGTCCCTGACTCAGCTCCTATTAAACAGGTTGAAGTGGCCACTATGGAATTATTAATTCAATCATGCCTTGTCATTTGTCCCTGTCTCCACTTCGGCTTAGACATTTGTGAGTAGTGGAGAGGCCAATTATGGGTCAAAGGCTAAGTGCTTGGCTACCTGGAAGTGGAGTCCACATAGCTTCTGACGCTACGCGTGGCTGTGATGTGTATCTTCAGCATCAGAAATCCCCACGCGTAGCGTGGGGTTGATGCTAAGCGTCAGCTCTCCAGATCTTTATTTTTCTCTTTAAATTCTTTACTTTTTCACTGCAAAACTAGAGAAAATTGATCAATGGCAGATTATTTCCAACAACATCCATTTATTGAATTTAAAACCTAATTTTCTAACAATTTAAGCTAATTTTTATTATTTTTACAAAATTTTTATCAAAGATTTTATTGTAAATTTGAAGACTAACAGGGGTCACCTGTGAAAATTGGACCTTATATGTTTTGAAAGGCCAATTTTTGAGTAGTGACCTTAATATTGGTTAATGTTGATATGGACATGTCGATTTTAGCTTACCATATAAATGAATGAACATTAATTATGAAGTTTCTTGGCCAATTGATGGTATTAGTGTGCATGATGCATGATGAATTGATTAGTTGGTAAAGCTTGTATGTGAAGTTCATGTATAATTGAGGAACCAATAGAGTCAAAATAAGTTTTATGAGTTTTGGATAGCATGTTAGTATGGGTGATTTATGACTTATAGAAGTTGGTATGGGTCAATTCCATTGAGAATTGACCCTTATGTTGTATAAAAATGCTTAAAAATGGACTAAACGCATTTATGTACATAAATCCTTTATTTTTAGGAATTTTCGAGTGTGACCAGTGGCTACACTACGTCACAAATAACATAATTTAGCTTGGTTGAAATTTTGGTGGCCATTGGATTTGATTTGAATAAGATAGAGTGATTAAAAGTTGGAAATTGGGTAATTTTTTGCATAAAATGCAGTAGGGGTCTGATTTGCCAAGCTTGAATCGATTCAAGAAAGGTTTTGAATCGATTCAAAGCTTGCTAGATTTACTATTCATTTGGGCAAAAATGAGTGAATCGATTCACACCAGGCATTGAATCGATTCAATCCTTGTTGTTTTTACTATTCCTAAAAATCCTCATTTGTGAATCGATTCACCCTAGCACAGTTATATGCGTGAAGCGATTCATGCCTTGATTCTGAGGTCCCTGCATTGTATTTTCGCATGAATCGATTCACCCCCCTTTTGGGAATCGATTCATTCCTTTGATTGATGAAATCTGGCACTCCAGAAACGCATGAATCGATTCATGCGAGGTGTTGAATCGATTCATGGCCCTGTATTGGCATATTTCCATCAATTTTTAATTGTGTTGGGTACCTTTGTTCCACACTATGATTATGTTACTTTCCCTTAAAAAATTGAGATATAATCAAGATTAATGATCTTAAGATTAATTGTGTCTTGACTTGATTTATTCACCTCCTCATATCTTCATATATGAGGTAGTTCTTTTGAATGATCCGGGGTTACATTGTTAAAATGTTATCTTAGGGTTTCTTCTGATGTTTTATTAATTTCAAATCATGAAAAATTTACTCCCACTTTCATTATTTGAATAATATTATTATCGTTAGGACTTCTATAAATTGGGGGTGTCTCAACCTGGTATTAGAGCATTGATTGCTCATTAATGAATTATATGAGTTAAATGTTGTTAAAGAGTGATTGTCACTTAACGTTGATATGTTATTGTTATAGTTAAGCATTATTGGAGCTTGAATTGCTCACTGTTTTATATTGTGGTTGATATTAAGCCCGACCAGGCATTTCCTTTCCAATATTTGCCTTCGAATTGTGAATGCATTGTGATGATACATATGTTAATGATTGATGAATCTTGAGGAAAGAAACACAAGGTTTCTAAATGTATTTGTGTTGTGTGTCTAGATTGATTGATGGCGAATAGACGCAAAGTCGATGCAGACGCTATGGTTGAAACTTTTAACCGATTTACCGATATTCTTGAACAACAACAACAACCCGGGGTTTAACTGAATCATGGTCTTGACCAATTCCTTAAGCAGAAGCCTTCTAAATTTCATGAAGGCTATAAACCGGAAGACGCTTATGCTTGGATCCGTGACTTGGAGCGGATATTTGCTAGCATGGAGTGTACCGAAGCTCAAAAAGTCGAATATGCGGTATTTATGGTTCGAGATGAAGATGAATCTTGGTGGATTCTTACTCGTGGGTGTATGATGGCGGCCCACACTCCTTTGAATTTGGAGAACTTTAAGGTCAAGTTCCTTAGGAAATACTTTCCTAAGAGTTATAAGAACAAAAAGGAGCTTGAGTTTATAGAGCTCAAACAAGGAAACATGTCGGTGGAGGAATATGCCTCAAAATTTAAAGAGTTGTGTGTGTTTTACCCTTATTTTCAACAGGAAGGTACCGAAGCTTTGAAATGTATTAAGTTTAAGAACAGATTGCACCAAGAGATCAAGAAGGCGATTTGTCACAAGAGATTAGGAGTTTCCCTACTCTTGTGAACAAGTGTAGAATTTTTAAAGAAAATTATATGGCTCCTAAGAGTTATTCGGGGCATGATCATAGACTGAAGGGCCAATCCTCTAGCTTCAAGAAGAGGGGTGATTTCAAGAAGAATAGACAATTTATGCGTGGTTCCTCTTCTCTTAAAGGTGGATCTGGTGGTGGAAGACATGGTGCTAATGGTGGCTAAGGTAATGGCCATGGACTTCGTTATTTCCGGTGTGACAGAGACCATTTAGCCTGTGATTGTGGTAATGAAGAGATGGTGGTGTGCTATAGATGTAACCAGCCGGGGCATATTCGTCCCGATTGTCACTTGAATGCCACTGATGTGGTGACACATAATGATGTAAACTGTGGAGGCTATGGTGCTTTTAGAGGCCATGGTCGTGGAAATGGTAATGGAAGTTGTAATGGTGGTCACAATGGTAATGGAAATAGTGGCAAAGGTCGTGGTAATGGTAATGGTTGTGGTAATGGTAATGGTGGCCAGAATGGTCACAATAATAGTGCTAATCAACAGACCGCTGGAAGAGTCTTCGCCATGATTGGTGAAGAAGCTGCACAAGTTGGTGATCTTGTCCAAAGTAAGTGCCAAATCCTTAGTAGTTGTGTTGATGTCTTATTTGATTCGGGTGCAACATATTCATTCATTTCGAAAGATTGTGTGAGGTGATTAAAATTTCCAATAAGCATGATGAAAGGTTCTATCATGGTGCCTACACTAACCGATTTACGGACGGTTACTTGATGTAATGATATCGAGATGATTCTTGAAAATAGGAGATTTGTGGTGTCTCTCATTTGCTTGCCTATGAAGGACTTGGAAGTTATTTTGGGGATGGACTGGTTATCTACCAACAAGGTATTGGTAGATTGTCTGAATCAAAGCATTGTTTTTCCTTTTTTGACTACGGGGTGCTTCAAAGTGCAAGGTATATCTCAACTTCTTGTTATGTTATGCATAATGGATGGAGAAAATGTTATTCAATCCCTTGATATCCCTGTCATATCTGAATTTCCAGATGTGTTTCCCGATGAGGTACCTAGTTTACCTCCTCCACGAGAGGTGGAGTTTTCTATTGATCTTGTTTCGGGTGCGGAACCTGTTTCTCGAGCACCGTATCAGATGTCTCCCATAGAGTTAGTCGAGTTGAAGAGACAAGTTGAAGAGTTATTGGAACAAGAATTTATTCGCCCAAGTATGTCTTCTTGGGGTGCGCCTGTTTTACTGGTGAAAAAGAAAGATAGAAGTATGAGGCTATATGTGGATTATCGACAGCTTAATAAGTTAACTATCAAGAACCGATATCCCTTACCTCGCATTGATGATCTTTTGGATCAATTAAAAGATGCTGTAGTATTCTCTAAGATTGACTTGCGTTCTGGATATCACCAAATCTGGGTAAAGACAGATGACATTCCAAAGACTGCTTTTCGCACTCGCTATGGTCACTACGAATATGTAGTGATGCCTTTTGGTGTGACAAATGCACCTGCGATTTTCATGGATTACATGAATCGCATTTTCCATGACTATCTTGACAAATTTGTGGTGGTGTTTATCGACGACATCCTTGTTTATTCCAAGAGCCATGAAGAACATAAAGCACATCTTCGTCTGGTATTGAATGTCCTTTGTGAGAAAGAGTTGTATGCGAAGCTCTCTAAGTGTGAATTTTGGTTATCCAAGGTCCAATTTCTTGTACATGTTATCTCTAAAGATGGTGTTGCCATTGATGCATCTAAGATTGAAGCTGTGATGGCTTGGGAAAGACCGACGTCTGTGACTGAAATAAGGAGTTTTCTTGGTCTTGCAAGTTATTATCGGAGATTTATTGAAGGTTTCTCCCGTTTGGCTTTGCCATTGACGAAGCTAACCCATAAGAATCATCCATTTGTGTGGAGTCTTGATTACGAGAGAAGTTTCCAAGAGTTGAAAGTTAGACTCACTTCTGCTCCTGTGTTAGCCTTGCTTGACTTATTGGATGACTTCATGGTGTATTGCGATATTTCCAAGCTTGGTCTTGGTTGCGTGTTGATGAAAAAAGAGCGTGTGATAGCCTATGAGTCAAGACAGTTACGATCGCATAAGGTTAACTACCCCTTGAGTTAGCGGCTGTGGTATTTGCTTTAAAGTTATGGTAACACTACTTGTACGGCTCGAAGTTTGTGGTCTTTAGTGACCACAAGAGTCTTAAATACCTATTTGATCAGAAGGAGCTTAATATGCGCCAACGACGATGGATGGAGTTTCTAAAGGATTATGAGTTTGATTTGAGATACCATCCCGGGAAAGCAAATGTGATTGCCGATGCCTTAAGTAGGAAGTCGTTGCATGTTTCTGCTATGATGGTAAAAGAGATGGAGCTCATTGAGCAATTTTGAAACTTGAATGTGGGTGTAGAAATATATACCCCAAAAAAGATGTCCCTTGAGATGTTGATAGTAGCAAATGTGTTCCTTGAGATCGTGAAGTTGCAACAATCGAAGGATGAGTATTTAATTGAGATGAAAGGAGCTCAAGCTAATAAGAAAAATTCATTTTTGATGGAAGGTCGTGATGGTATTTGGCGTGTGAAGGGGCAAATTTATGTTCCATGTGGTGGTGATTTAAGGAGGTTGGTACTCGAAGAAGCTCACAAGAGTATGTTAAGCATTCATCCTGGTACCACAAAAATGTATCAAGACTTGAAGAAGAATTTCTGGTGGCCCGGTATGAAGCGTGATATGGCAAATTTTCTAACATCTGCCTTATTTATCAAAAGGCTAAGGTTGAACATCAAAAGCCATCTGGTTATTTAAGACCTCTTGATATCCCTATTTGGAAATGGGACAACATTGCAATAGCCTTTGTTTCTGGGTTGCCCAGGACGCGTGCTGGAAATGATGCAATATGGGTAATTATTGATAGATTGACAAAGTGCGCTCACTTCTTCCCATGAACATGAAGAGTCCTTTAGAGAAGTTTGCACAATTGTACATTAAGGAGATCGTTAGGCTACATGGTGTGCCTTCGAGTATTGTGTCGGATCGCGACCCATGGTTCACTTCCCGATTTTGGGGGAGCTTGCATAGAGAATTGGGTTCTAAACTTAAGCTTAGTTCAGCTTATCATCCACAAACAGACGGACAATCTGAGCGAATAATTCAAAGCCTTGAAGATTTGTTACGGGCTTGTGTGTTGGAGCATGGCGGTTGTTGGGAAAGATTCCTACCATTGATTGAGTTCATGTACAATAATAGTTATCATATTACTATTGGCATGACTCCCTATGAAGCTTTATATGGTCGAAAATGTAGAACTCCGCTATGTTGGCTTGAAACTGGTGAGAACTTGGCTTAAGGACCGGAGTTGATTGCAGAGACAAATGAACAAATCAAGATGATACAAGAGAAAATGAAGATTGCCCAAGATCGCGATGGAAGCCACTTGAGTTTCAAGTTGGCGATCATGTATTCTTAAGAGTGTCAAGAGATAAGGGCATTGGAAGAGCTTTGAAGAGCAAGAAATTAAGTCCGAAGTTCATTGGACCATTTGAAGTCCTGGAAAGGATTGGTGAGTTAGCATATGGAATTTCTCTCCCTCCGTACTTATCGAATTTACATAATGTATTTCATGTCTCAAAGCTAAGGAAGTATGTGCATGATCCTACGTATGTGGTAGCCCTTGATGATGTCAAAATCAGGGAGAATTTATCTATTCCTCTGATGTTTACTACCATTGTGGAGTGTTCTGTCAAGAAATTATGAAACAAGTTAATTCCTTTGGTGAAGGTATCTTGGAGGCACAGAGATGTGATGACTACCACTTGGGAGTGTGAGGATGAAATGCGAAAGCGACATCCTGGGATATTCGAATCAGGTTGGTAAATTTCGGGGACGAAATTTCTTTTAAGGTGTGGTGGATTGTAACATCCCTAATTTTATATAAATGATAAAATATTAGGAATAAATACTAAATAATCATATGTGAGTGAATTAATATTCCAAAAGATTGGAAGTAATTAAATTAACATTTTTGGGGGTTATTCATGATTTACTAGGGCTTTATGAGTTAAAATTGGACCCGATTAAAATATGAGTGTCGGACCAAGTATCTGTGATTGAGGTACCGTTGGTTAGGACTGTTAAGAATATTATTGGGGGTCCGAATATATAATCGGAATAATTTTTAGATAAAGTATTGAGCCCGAACAGAGATCCTGTTTGATCTAAAACGGGAAACTTTTAATGAGAGGTTAAAATAAAACATAAACTTTTCTCTTCTCCCTCTTATTTTCATGTGACCTTTTCTCCCCCTAAGGCAAACACTTCCCTTCTCCATCTCTTCATCTCCCACTCATCATCTTCTTCCTCTTTCTCTAAAAAAAAAGCCTTACCAAGTGTGGTATGCCATTCTTCCTCTTCCATTTTCATTTGGAGCTTGGAACTTGGAGGCTCTCTCTCACCCTTTTTTTCTCTCTCTCTCTCTCTCTCTCTCTCCATTTTCATGTTCTTCCTCACCCAATCTAGAAGCTCTCTTTTTTGGGTTTGAGGTAAGGACTTCCCTTCATTTTCTTGAGCTTTATGCCCTAGATTTTGGGTATTAGTTGTTGGGAGAGAGTTGAATGCATGTGGGTTATGTTATGAGAGGAATTTATGATGAGAAATCCTAAGGTGGGGTGTTTTAATGTGAGTTTTATAAGGGCATAATGTTGTATACAAAAATGACATGAAATTGATAGGCATTGATTATGGTTGTTAGGTTTTGGAGAAACTCTAACCTTATAAATTGGGGGAAATATGATTTGTGGGTAGATGAGCATTTATTATTAATGGTAGATGCAATTTATGATGAGTAATGACCATTAATGATGGTAAATGGTTGGTGGAGTTCATTAATATGGAACCCATGAATGGGTTTAACTTTAAATGCACAATAAAAAGATTAGACACCTAACCTATAATGGTTATGGTAAATGAGATGAGGTAAATAAAGTTTGAGGATTAACATGGCATGAAAACACCAAGAAACAAATATGAACACTTAAGAATTGGTAGTTAAAATAAAAGTTGATTGTATAGTATGTTGTATAATGTAAGGAACGACCCCATCAACGAGGCAGGACCATTGGACCGCGTTGGTTTGTACTTTTCTTGAGGTAGGAGGGGGTAACATCTCTAAATGCTTGATTTCATCCATTAGTGATGTGTGTGTATATAATTGTGTTATGCTAATTGGCTTGGATGAATGAATTGATGACTACTTGATTAAAAATACATCTAGAGTGAATGGTGTTATGTGGCTTATATTTGTGGGATGATGAATATGATGTTGAATTGGCTCATAATTAATGAGAGTTGTTGTGATGGTTTGGAACCATGATTCTATTGATTACATTGTTGTTGAACATCCCATGAAATATGAATTAATGATTTGTGAGTGCCACTAACTATTACATATATGAAATCTAATGAATGTTGGTGATGGTTGAGGATAATGAGAACCTAGAGTTCCACTAAAGTGTTTAGGATGAATTATTGATGATGGAGTGGCATTTAGGATGCATAGAGTGAGAATGCATTTGATCTGCATTACATTTGCATCCATGGCATATCATTCACTGCTTATGTGGAATGTTAGGGGTTCCAATAGGCAGGCCCGGTGGGAGGGCGACCCAGTGCACGGGTAGTTTGTTGTTGTTCCCTAGTGATTCTTGGAATCACGAAGCTGCCGTTAGATTGGTGGCGAGGCACCCTATGTGGCAGGCCCAGTGGGCGGGCGGTTCTGTGATGAGCAAGTTACCTCAGTGTCTGACGGGGCAAGGCTCTCTAGATGTGTGTTCGGGAGAGGCCCATAGCACTTATGGCAAGTAAGGCCATGTTATTGAATCCGTAAGTCACGAGGTGACTAGTGCTATAAATGGGTGATAGCGATTTGATACCTGTAAAATATGATGTTAAGTATGCATGATTTGAGATATAAGTGTACACTTTCACTACTGTAGTAGAGGCATAGTAGCATACCTATGCTTGACCTATATTTGATATGATATTGTTTCCCACAGTTGGATCTGCAATTGTTATTGATTCCTTTATGCATATGCATTAGCCATAAAAGCATTTGCATATAGCCGGAGATATGCCTAGTTGGTAGCCTGTGGTGGCGATGGATGATTATTAAATAAAGAGGAAGGAAGTTGTGGTACTAACATTGAATGTGTGATTACCTTTATAGAGAATGCCAAGATTGTGATGTGTGAATTATGAATGTATTGATTTGGACATGTATGATGTTGAATGGAATGAGATGATGTGTGAAAGAAGTTTATGATGCTTCTTGAGAAATACATGTTATGCATATATGTATTGGTATCATTATAGTGTAAGATTTTGGATCATTTGGTATATGTTACTCACCTCCTTTGTTTCCATTTTTAAAGCTTGATGTAGGTATCTTGAATACTCTACTCTTTTGGAGGATTGAGTCATGGAGGAGGTAAATATGGAATGGAAGTTTGTAAGCCTTGGCCGACATCCCTTTTGTAAAACAATGGATATATGTATATGCTCAATTTATTTCGTGAATATTAGTATGTATTCTTTTTGGGGTCACCTGTGAAAATTGGACCTTATATGTTTTGAAAGGCCAATTTTTGAGTAGTGACCTCAATATTGGTTGATGTTGATATGGATATGTTGATTTTTAGCTTACCATATAAATGAATGAACATTAATTATGAAGTTTTTTGGCCAATTGATGGCATTAGTATGCATGATGCATGATGAATTGATTAGTTGGTAAAGATTGTATGTGAAGTTCATGCATAATTGAGGAACCAATAGGGTCAAAATGAGTTTTATGAGTTTTGGATAGCATGTGATGGATCCAATAGCTTAATTATATGATTTGTGACTTGTAGAAGTTGGTATTGGCCAATTCCATTGAGAATTGACTCCTATGTTGTACAAAAATCCTTAAAAATAGACTAAACGCATTTATGCATATAAATCCTTTATTTTTAGGAATTTTCAAGTCTGGCCAGTGGCTACACGTCACAAATAACATAATTTAGCTCGGGTAAAATTTTGGTGGCCATTGGATTTGATTTGAATGAGATAGGGTGATTAGAAGTTGGAAATTGGGTAATTTTCTGCATAAAATGCAGTAGGGATCTGATTTGCCAAGCTTGAATCGATTCAAGAAAGGTTTCGAATCGATTCAAAGCTTGCTGGATTTACTGTTCATTTAGGCAGAAACATGTGAATCGATTCACAACAGGTATTGAATCGATTCAACCCTTGTTGTTTTCACTGTTCCTGACAATCCTCATTTATGAATCGATTCACCCTGGCACAGTTATACGTGTGAATCGATTCATGTCTTGATTCTAAAGTCCTTGCATTGCATTTTTGCATGAATCAATTCACCCCCCTTTTGGGAATCGATTCATTCCCCTATTGATGAAATCTGGCACTCTAGAAATGCATGAATCAATTCATGCGGTGCGCTGAATCGATTCATGGCCCTGTATTGGCATATTTCCATCAATTTTCAATTGTGTTGGGCACCTTTGTTCTACACTATGATTATGTTACTTTCCCTTAAACAATTAAGATATAATCAAGATTAATGATCTTAAGATTAATTATGTCTTGAGTTGATTTATTCACCTCCTCATATCTTCATATATGAGGTGGGTTCTTTCAAATGATTCAGGGTTGCGTTGTTAAAATGTTATCTTGCGGTTTCTTCCAATGTTTTATTAATTTCAAATTGCGAAAAATTTACTCTCACTTTCATTATTCGAATAATCTTATTATCGTTACGACTCCTAAAAATTTACTCTCACTTTCAAAGTATTGTATGATTATTCTAAGGTATGTTGTGTACGCTCTTTTCCTTGCTTAGTATCTGTATGTTTGTTAAATACTTAAAGCTGCCCTTGCATATGGATATTATGGGTTGAGAGCTTTTTACTCACCCTTTTCATGTTGTATGTTGTTTTCCTTTCCTGTGATCATCGGCGGAGGGACAAGGTGAGCGCGAGCAGGGCTTGGACTACTTACAGTAAAGGACGTCAGATTGAAAGCGTTAACTGTGTATATTTCTGCTTATGTTGAGATCGTTATAAATCTTGACGTTTTATGTTATTTCTTGCAGTCGTTGTTATTGGGAGCCTGCGAGCCCCGTACTCCTTTAAGTATGTTTATGTTAAAAGAACCGATCTATGTAATACACTTATTTCAAATCATGAACTGATGATCACCAATCAAAAAAAACTCCCATCTTTTTACAAATATTAGTGACTCCTTAATTAAGTAGGACATTCCAGTGTGGGAATTTTTCCAGTGTCATCTCTAACACTCACCCTACATAAATTAATCAATTTCAATCGCCCCTTCTGACTCTCTTTGGGGTCCCTAATGTGTATTCTAAGTCATCTCACCGCTCCTAGTCCTATCGGACCTATTCCGTTCCCAATTAGTCCCCTTGAATCACTAAGGTTCACATTATCACAATTAAGTCACAAGTAGCCACACTCTCAATATAAGAATGCAATGCATGAATTTTGTGTATTCACTAATGTAATTAAATAATATGATGCATGAAACTGCATTAATCACAATACATCATCAGTCAAGTCCCGCCTTATCCTCCTGTCCTCTAGAGCGACCGAAGTTCGCCTCATTTTGTTTTCACAAAAAGGTAAGGGCTTGCAGCCCCATCAACAAAGGATCCAAAACATATATAATTAGAACAGGCACTACATGGCCATAGAAACCCCCACCTCTCATCAAAATATATCAGAGTTTGCCACGGGCTGTTTGGCTTCAGGTGCGAATCTGAGCCATTGGAGGTCCACCCCCGGTATACTCCCTAGACTACCCTTGGGGATCAAGGCGCGGTTGTTTCTTTAGTGTACCCATCACTGTATGCTCTAGGGAGTTACTCAAACATCCATCCTTATCCTCCAGATATAATGCATGGTTCAACTATACATTTATTATTGTACGATTCTCGGTAGGGTTCCTTCTCATTTCATTTCTAACGTTGGGTTCTTTTCTTCTTACTGGCTGTCATTTAATATCTCCCTTTTCTTAATGAAAGTTCATAGTATCTTTTCCCGACTCTTTAGAAATGATGAGATTCCACACTTCCAAAAATCATAGGGTATTCCAGCGCTACGGCGCCCACCTAACATCCTTGGAACTATATTTGTGTACTTTCACATTCAATCATGTTGGAACCCTTACCGAAACTACCATTCCATATTCATACATCTCAGCTAGGACTTTTTATAATTCAGTCATCCATGCATCACTTACAACATTTATCAACAGAACACACTTAGGAAGCAATTCACTTAAATTTATACTTCACCAACACATCACGCCAACCATCAATTAGTGATACCATAACATTTCAATCATTGCATTACTCTAGTCGACATCCATAAGGGTTATATAAACTATATACTTATTGATATTAGAATTATCGTATAAGTTTTACACCGCGTCATCCCTAAATGTTTGAATAATACATCTGATCTGTTGTTACGTGTCATAATTAAGTTCTTGGCTATATTAGGGTCGTTTATAACCCCCGTGATTTTATTAAGTAGAATTTATTGGTTTTGAAATTGAATATCTTAGCCTACTGTTGTGAACTCTTAGTTTAATGTTAGGTGACATCATTAGTTATTTCTCCTTTTCTAATTTGGGTTGGTTTTGTTATTAATTAATTTATTTTAGTAATCATTAAATGGGCCACTAATCCTTTATTTTCCAACAACGCTTTAGTGATATCTTTTTTGATCGTGAAATTACTAGGTTCAGTAACTCTTTTCTTTAGTGACTAAATTAGTTAGTTCATTTCCTTAACTATATTTAAGCTTCTTTTGCTTTATAGTTGTCAATTTGCTATTTAAAGACTTAGAAACCACATTAATTATAGACGTCACAAATTGGTCTAATAATTTTTGATCACCTAAAAGTCATTAATTAAATGGGTAAGTTCTATTTCTTTTTATTATAAGTCTAACCCTATAATTGTTTATATCTTTGTGTTTTCTTTGAATGTTTTAGTTGGTAAAGATAAATAAAAAAGAAAAAAATCAAATAAAGAGAAAAACAAATAAACAAGAACTTGATGGTGTGGAGTAAGGCATGATTTTTTATTACCATGATACATGTCCAAGTTTAAATTTAATGAATGTGTGCCAAACTTGGTGTTTTGCATTTTGTTTTATGACACAAAATAGTGGTAACCACTAGCTGTGCATTGCCACCACTGGCAGTGGTTTGGCCCAGGCACTTTCCATTACAAACATGAAATTTTTGGGCACCATATAGTGACAACCACTGGCTATGGTTAGCCACCACTGGCCGTGGTTAAGTTCCAGGGAGTCCTTTTTGCATTTAAGTTTTTCTGGGCATAAAACAGAGGCAACCACTGGCCATGGTTGCAATCAGGTGCATGGTTTAATTTGCGTGCTAAAATTTAGGTCCAAAACAGCACTAACCACGGGCCGTGGTTTATAACCACTGGCTTGGTTTGGCCCAGCATGGGGTTCTCAAGGTTTTAAATACCCCACGCCCTAGTATCCCTTTTTATGCATTGTCTTGTTGGTTCCTTCACCTATCTCTTTTGAAAACACCAAGCAAACTACTTGAGAAACTCAAACTCCTCTCAATATCCTTGCACATCATCATCATATTGCTACTTGAATCATCTCTTCTCTTCTCTAAATCAAGTAAGAATTCTATTCTTTCTCATTACTTTGGGTTTCTCATTTGGTTTTTGGGGGTTTCTAAAAAAATTTAGGGATTTAGCATGAAAATCTTAAAATTGATTAATTTAAGCTTTCCCTAATTGCCTTGTGATGAATTTGAATGCTGTAAAACCAAATGGGTAACACTAAAATCTTCATGAACTTTATCTAGTGTTCATACTTTTTCATGCACCCCATTTGTGTCCATATGTAAATTTTGGTCTTTGGTAGGGATTAAATGTTTGATTGGTTATAAAATTTTGAATTTGGTTGTTTATTTTGGCTATTGAACTTGATGAATGGTGGCATTGCTCTTGAATGTGGCATTTGGCACTCATTTATTTAGTGCATACTAACTATTTGATAAAATGCCAAAGAGACAAAATTCATAAATTATTGATTGATGTGAATATGCATGTGGTCTAGTTCACCTTTCATGGTATTTAATTGTTTATATATGTACATTTCTCTCATAGATACCATGAATTTATGACATTATATAGGTGTTATCTCTTGTCATGATGCAAAACTTTGAAGTTTTGAATTAGAATGTTTTTTAACCCTCCTTGTATGGTTTTATTAGGTCATCTCCAAGTTTTATATTCAACTCCATGGCACCAAAGATTACCTCTAAGAAAAGGAAGACCAAAGGTAAGTCTTCTAACTATTCCGACCTGAATGATATTGAATGCCCATCGGAGGGCAAAAGATTAGATTAGACTCTTTATTGAGTAGAGAGATTATTGCTTCTATATTTTTCTACAAAGATACTTTAATGGAACTAGGAATTTTTTAAGATACCTTATGCTTGTGTCAAAATGTGGGGTGGGATTCCTTTATTGAATTATTTGAACCCGTCTATGAGCGTACTTCTTCTTTAGACCCGGGTGGGAGCTCACTTTCAGGCTTAATAATACCAACTATAAGTTGCCTTTGGATGAAGTAGCTACTATTTATAATTTTCCTCCAGGGGGTGTTGATAGTATCCCAAAGGAGTTTAATTTCAGGTACTTTTGGAATCTTATCTCCCATAAAGGCCGTTATGATGCTTCCAATTCTAAGGCTTCCACCATCCATCACCAAGTTTTCTGTTACCTACAACGTTTCATGGCTCAATTCATCTTTGGGCGATATGATAGTCCAGGTACTATACGTCGGCCCGAGGTATTTTTTCTCTACTCTATGCTTCATAATACTCACATCGATTCTACCAAGTGGTTATGTAGCCAGTTCTCTCGGGTCGGCAATGCCACCACTGGTAAGATTGTTATGGCTGGTTATATAAACTGCATTACTAAGTATGTAGGCATAGATTTGGACCAAGATAATCTCCTCCATCAACCTAAGAGGGTTGACACGACTGAATTGATTAATATGGTTATGATTGTTAAGGAACATGATGTATATTGTTTGGCAATAGCTGGATTTTCTATTCCTCACCCCTTGCCTGATCCTACTTTTACTAGTTTGGAAGGCAAGACATTTTTTCTTTTTACAGATAAGATCATACTTCACTTTCTACTGAGATGCCACTACCTACTGGGCCTCTAGAGCAAGGTGAGTCCTCTTATTTTTTTGAGGAGCCACCCTTTTCCATGTAGCAAATGTATACTTTACTTTAGCAGATGTCTGTTGAAAAAACCCGTCAAGGGGCCCGCATTGATCAAATTTTTGACCGGGTAGATGCCATGTATGATTGGTACACCCAGCAGGGTTACTTCCACCCCCTTCTCTATGACAGGTATCAGTTGAACTTTTGTGTCCTATTTCCCCTGGTTCCTCAATTACGGACCTCTATGGTCCCCTTAATATGGACATTGAGGACAATGTCTAGTTTTAGTTTGGGGTGACGGGTTCACAAAAGTTCAGCCTGTTCTTACTTTTTTTTATTTTTGTTTATTTTTATTTTCTAGTTCATTTGCATGATTGTATGTCTGCTCATATGCCTTGGGCTAGCATTGATTGCTGATTAAAGTTATTGTTATCTGTATGACATGTGATGTAGATTGGTTGGATCTTAAGCATTACTTGGGTGAATCTTGTAAAATAATAATAATAATAATAAATAAATAAAAAGTTTTCGATTGTTATTCTTTCCAGAATAATCACTCTACATGATGACTATGTTTCTTTGATTAGGCCAATTACCAATGTGAGCTTTTGAGCCAATAGGGTGTTTAGTGCATTAAATTATAAATGACCCATGATTCTTTGATTGAGTGATTCACACATTTGATGGCACTCTAGAACTTTGCTTTTGACCAATTCAAAACGGTTTGTGAATGCTTGCTTGGAATGAAAAAGGCACTTTAGGTTTTGTTTTCTTTAACCTCAGAATTTGTTAAAAGTGTAATCCATTAGTTATCCTTTTTGAGCCATGAAATAATATTATTATTTTCTTTCAAAACCTTTAACATTAGGGTTTTTGATTCACATATAGAAGAGGAAAAAAGGGTAAGCTAACAAAATTGAAAATTAAATTGAAACATAAAAACCATGATAGTTTGGGATGTGCGATTCAAAGAAAAGGGAAGATAAAGAGTTTGATCTCAAAATAAAAAAAGAGAGAAAAAGAAAAATGAATCATACCCTTTATGGTTTGAAGGTATAAAGATTTATTAAATTTAGGTTTGCTTGCCTTCTTGTGATATTACTCTGCTTACAAAATTAAGCCATTTGCATTTCCCTTTTTCTTAATTTCCATTCCCATGTTATGAATCCCCTGGCCCCATTACAACCCTTTAAAAGACCTTTTGACCAATGCATGTTTTCTTGATAACTATGGAGTTTATGATCAATTGCCAAGCCTATGGTAGTGTTTAGACTGTTGTGGTCTTAGTGGATTGAAATACAAGCACGTACACTGAGTGGAAAGTGAGAAAGAGTACCCTAAGTTTAATCTTAGTGAATATGGTTTGATTGTTAGTTGTGGTATATTCTGGTAGTTTATGCAATCAGTTAAAAACACAAAAACAAATAAATAAACAAACACAAGATTCCTTAGGTTTGTTTGGGTCTGCTGGTTTTTCATTATATGCTTGTATAGATTCAGTGATTGCTTGAGGACAAGCAATGTTTTAGTTTGGGGTATTTTGATAAGTGTGCATTGTGTGTTGTTTTTGGTTATTTTTAAGTCTAGTTTTTAGGGTTTTGTATATTGTTTCTGTCTGATTCACTTGATTTTGATTCCTTTCTGCTATTACTGCTTGGTTGTTCCTATTTTTACAGGATTAATGATGTTCTAGGTCTATTTTAAGGAGAAATGGCAAAGTGGATGAAAAAAGAGACCTTTGAGACCCTTGGGAGTGCATATTGTCAAGGTTGGAGGAAACCACTACTAGTGATGGCCAACCACTGGCCATGGTTAGCACTGGATAAGAGGAAATTGGTGGCAAAACCCACCACTAGCTGTGGTTACCCACCATTGGCTATGGTTGGCTCTATTTAAGGGCAAAACATCATCAGCATCACCACCACTAGCCGTGGTTACCACCACTGCTAGTGGTTGGCACTGTGGAGCAAAGCAAAGCAAGTTAGAACCCACTACTGGCCGTGGTTGTCCCTGTTTGTTATAGAAAATATGAATGTATGGTTTAAAAAGGAACAGAACCAGAACCACTGGTCATGGTTGTCCCTTACGAGGCCCAAATCTTTTAATTATTTAGGGATTTAAATGGGCACTCTAGGGGATTTGAACAGATCTCTTTGGATACACAAATTTTGACACACCTTTTGGGGAGATTTAGAAGAAGTCTTTGGGAAGATTTCATTGGGAATGAAGAGTTGTAACATCCCAAGTTTTAAAGAAAATAAAATTATTGGATAATAATAATTATTTATTTATTATTGGGCCAAAAATTATGGGAAAATTAATTAGACATTAGAGGTGAATTATCGGTAAATTAAGATTTACCAGAACCAGATGATTTAACAGACGGTGTAGGACCTACTTGGTTAAATTGAACATTTGATGGGTGTAGAATGCTTAGAAAATTATTGTGGATATGACAGTTTGGTTAAAATCATTTTTGGTATTGAGGAAATAATTAATTAGACACGACGTATGACATTAAACGACAAATATACGAGCCAATTAGAATTAAAAAGAAAATGAAAACTCCCTTTTCTTCTCCTCGCCCAACCGTCCACTTTCCCCTCTCTCTTCCCTCACTTTACACTCTATTATACAATGGACAATAGGCAAAGATGCATGGTTTTATCCATTGGACAATGACCAATTCTGGTCAATTTTCCTCTCTTTCCTTGCTTAATTTCGATGGCTCCTTTTCCCCTCCATCTTCTTTCATTTCTTCTTCTTCTTCTTCATCTCCTCCTCACCCAAAAACCGCCCACTTCTCTTCCACTTCCATTTTTGCCAAAATCAAAAATTAAGCATGGATTTATTGAGCATTTAGGGGACATTAGGGCAAAACTTGGACCATCTTCTTCCTCTCTCCCTATTTTTATTTGACATGAGCATGGATATGAGGTAAGGTTTCTTACCTCTTTAATGTTCTATTTATGGTTTTAATGATGTTGGGCTTGAAATGGTAGTTGTAGAAACTAAGGATGTTGACGGAAATAAGAAACCCTAGGCTTTGATGGCTTGGAGATATAATTTTTTATTATCATTCTGTGTTAGGAATGGATAAGGGATTGATGTGTCCATATGGATTAAATGAAAGGGGCGGAAGTTAATTGTAATTGGAAATTTTAATGGAAAACCCTAAGTGTTGAATTTTGGGGGTTTTGGCAAAATTTGTAAATTTGATGATGTTGGATGCTTTAAAATGATTTTATATGAAGAAATGAATTTTTAGAAGTATTAGGATTGATTATTGATGTTGATGAATTTTTGAGCTTAGTTAAAGTTATATGAATGATGATATATGCATGTGAAACCCAAACCATAGGGTAGATGACCATTGGGACCATTGACTGCTGTTTACAAATGATTGGCATTTTGATGATGATAATATGCTTATGATGATATGTGAAAAGTGTTGGAATTGATGATTGGTGATCGTATGAAACCCTTAAGAAATGATGTTAATTGGGGCTCTTGGCATAGATAGTAGAATTGGTGAATTGGTTGTCATGAGAGTGACTTTTGAGTTTAGAAAATATGATTGGAATGATTAGTCATGATTGTTAGAGTTATTGGATTTTGATGAGGATTTGTTAAGGCCTTAGGCCATGATAAGGGCCAGTTAGAATTGTTGATTGATGATGGCTTTGAATGAAGCTAAGGTGGCTTAAATGAATTTGGGTGACAATAATGGCAATCGAGTAATTTATATAATGATTTAGATGCCATATTGATAACGGATGTGATGTTGTGAAGGTTGGGTATCGTTGACCCTTTAGGATCTAGAGGATCTTGGTTTTAGGAAAGGAATTCCTGAAACCTAACACAAGTATGCGGATTAGTGTTTTAGCAAGCCTAAGACTTGATACAAGCCCTATATAATGTTAACAATTTATTAGAATTTTGATGATGCCTTATGATGGCTCATTGATTTAATGTATATATGTATATGTAGATTGTGTTCCGAGCAATAAGGCGGAACAATCGGAGCATTTGGATTGTGATTCTTCTCTCAAGGTAGGAGAGGAGTTTACATTTCAATTGCATGAGTTGAGTAATTGATGATGAATGTATATGATTTATACTCATGCTTGCCTTGCCATGATTGTATAAATATGATAAGTTGAGTAATGGTTGTTGAATGAAAAGATTGGCAAATTATTGGCCTTGAAAATGATATGAATATGTATGTGAGATGGCATTAAGAGTTTTGAATCACTTTGAAGGAAATAATGTAGTTCTTGGTGAATAATTAATGATAAAATGGAATATGTATATGAGTATATAGATGTATGATCTATTGAGTTAAAACCCCATGTGAAGGTGTGTTTAAGCATAATGGATGTTGGATTTGATGAATGGAGTCATAGGATGGTGTTTTCCAAAGTGAAAAAGGCTGTTGGGAATGCATGACTCGATTCATGCCAGGACTTGAATCGATTCAATGCATTCTGTTTCTAAAATTAAGGACTTCTAGCGCTTTGAATCGATTCACACGTTTGTTTGAATCGATTCAGAGGCTACTAGATGAGCTTGAATCGATTCATACGAAACCTTGAATCGATTCAAGACTCACTAGAATTACTGTTCATCAATTTCACCATGCTTGAATTGATTCATACGTGGTTTGAATCGAATTAAAGACCCCTGTTTTATTGGTTGGTGCTCCAGAATCGCATGAATCGATTCAAGGACCTTCCTGAATCAATTCATAGTATGTTTTTGGCTCATTTGCACTCTGTTCTAATGTTGTTTGATATGGTTGAGCCATGACATGTTTATACATTCGATTGCGTACATTTCTAATGTGTTTTAGCAATCGAAACATGATAGCATTGTCATGTCCTTCACATACCTTGGTATTGAAAATGAATTGAGCTTGTTATTATCCTAGTTTTGTTTCATCATGCAATGACATGTGAATGTGTTAGGGGTATGTGATTGTGGTGTGTCTTAGTGGTGTTTTGGAATTGAGTTATAAATTGGCAAAATATGTGTGTGCCTAATATATGTCATGAAAGGCATGAATATTCCACCACTAGAAATATGACTTGGTGAGGAGATAATGAAAAGTAAATTATGTGGTTGTATGACACACCTTTACATGATGATGAAGCCAATGAAGGATGATTGCATGACAATGTATTTGTTGTAAAATGACGAATCAGAGATGATATCGATAATGACTAATGATGGATGGTGATTGTTGATCAATTCCTTGAATAAAAGGATGATTGTTATTATTGATGATTGTCAAGTGCCATTATGAATGAATGCAAGTGTGATCTTGTATATATGTGGTTTGAATTATATTGATGGATTATTGTGATACCACACTAATATATGAAACAATGGTAATGATCAAATGAGATGAAAATCCACTAAGGATTATGTGGTGATGTTGATGAATAAAGATGAATACAGATGCTAGGCATTCCTTTAGTATTGATGAAAGATTGTTGAATGTTTTTGATGTTGTGATGCCATTGTGAATATTGTAAGTATTCACTTGCATGTATGATATAAATATGTTGAAATGTAATGCCACACTTAAGACTTAAAAACAATGGCTAAAACCAGCAATGACAAAATCCATTAAAGATTGTATGGTGGTGTTGGTGTTGGTGTTGATGATGCTGATTGATGAGTGGCATGATAGGATGCATAGTGTGGGAATGCATTGATTGGCATTTGCATCCATGGCATATCATAGCCGCCCGTGTTAGAATGTTAAGGGATTCCCCCGGCCGGCCTAGTGGGAGGACGACTTGGTGCACGAGTATACTTATTTTCCCCTATGACTCGGAGTGTAAGTCACAAAGCCGCCCATGTATAGCTACGGGGAGCTGCATATGGCCGACCCTGTGGGGGGTGGCTCTTGATGAGTGTAACATTCCGAATTTTCTAAAAATGATTAAATATGAGGAATAAATAGTAAATAATTATAAATGAGTTAATGAGTGTCCCAAAATATTAGAATAATTAAATTGGGATTTATTATGGATATTTATAATTTATTGAGATTTTAGGAGATAAAATTTTACTCGGTTAAAATATGGGTGTCGGACCAAGTATCTCTGATTCAGATGCCATTGGTCAGAGCTATTAAGAATATTATTGGGAATCTGAATATGTCTTCGGAATAATTTTTGGATTTAGTATTGAGCCCGACCAGAGATCCTGTAAGTTATAAACAGAGAAAATTTAAATGATGGGCAAAATTAAAAACTTAATCTCTCATTCTTCTTTCACTTCTCACGTTGGCCCTCTTTTCTCCCTTGGCAAACACATTTCATTTCTTCTTCTCCTTCATTCCTTCCTCTTCCTCTCCTTCTTCATCTCTTTCTCTTCTCAAAAACCTAGAGGAGGCTTTGTGCTCTTTCCCCTTCCATTTCCGTTCTCAAGGAAGCTTGAATGAAGCTTGGAGTTTGAAGTTCCTTTTCCTCTCTTCTTCCTATTTTCGTGTGGCTCCTCCCTCTCTTGGAAGCTCGCTTGTTTGTTGGTTTGGGGTAAGTTCCTTACCATTTTTGTTGAGTTTATGCCATTGATTATAAGTTTATTTGTTGAGGGAGTGTAAAATATGCAAGGGTTATGGATTAGGAACCATTTTTAGGCAAGACCCAAAGGTGGGGTGTGATAAATATGTGTTTTTGTGTTGATGTAAAGGGGTACACGAAAATATGGTGTTTGGTGGTGGAAGATGATGATTATTTATGGTGGTTGTTGGATTTTTAATGAAACCTTAACCCTAGGAATTATGGGGAAATGTAAAATATGAGTAGAATGTATGTTTAATGATGTGAGAGAATGATATTAATAAGGAAATGTAGCCATTGATGATGGTTGATGAATATTAATAATGGTGGTTGGGTTTTGATGAAACCCTAGCCTTAAGAATTTGGGGAAAATATGTAATGTTGGTTTGAGGATTGATTTTAAGTGGAAATATATGATATTTAAAATATGGGTAGTGTTGATGATGTTGGGAGGATACTTGTTGATGATGAGGGATGCCATTAATGGAGGTAAGTGGTTAATGGTGATAGTTGAAAGTCATTAGTATGGGAACCTATAGATAAGTGTGGCCTTTAAATGAATAATGATAAGTTTGAACACCAAAACCATGATGGTTGTGATAGGGTAAACAAATGGAATAAGATTGTGATTTGATAAGGCCTTAGGCCATAATATGTGGTTGATTGATGAGGGTCTTAAAAGAAGCTAAGAGGATCTATGATGACTTATATGTGATTGGGAGTAATATTAGTAAGGATGTGACATTGTTGTTGTTGGGTTGGTTAGCCCTTTTGAGATTTAGAAAATCTTGGTTTTGGGAAAGGAATTCCCGAAGCCTAAGACAAGTATATGAATAGGTGTTTTGACACATTTAGAACTTGTTACCAAGCCTTAAGGGATATTTGTGATTGTTTAAGAGTTATGATGAAAGCCTTGTGATGGCTTATGATTGAATGACGATGCGGAATAATCGGAGCACTTGGATTGCGGTTCTTCTCTCGAGGTAGGAGAGGAGTTTACATTCAAATTGCATGAGTTATATAATTGATGATTATTGTATGTCTTGACACTCATGCTTGCCTTACCATGTTTATAGTGGAATGATGTAAATGGCAATTATTGGCTATTGATAATGATATATATATATATATATATGTATATGTGATGATGATGAATGGTTAGCTATCCTTTGGTGGGAATGATGTGGTTGATAAACCATCCTTGAGGGGATGAAGTATATGTTTTGTGAAATGAGAAATTAAGTGGATGTTTGGCATTGAATGTGATAACCATTGTGGTGACATTAATGATAAGATTAAAAGATAATACATAATCGAGGAACTTATAGAGTCAAATTGAGTGTCGCATGATTTTGATGGCGTGGGATAGTCCCAATAGCTTCTATGTGTAGTTTATGACTTGTAGAAATTGGAACGGGTCAATTCCATTGAGAAATGACCCTTAAGTTGCATTAAAATGACTTAAAATGGGTAAAATGCATTTATACGCATAAGTTCCTTAATTTTGAGAATTTTTGAGTGAGGTCGGTGGCCACGCGTCACAAATGATGTATATTTGTTGGGGTTAAAATTTCATAGCATTTGAAGTTTATACGAGAAAGTTAGGATGGTTAGAAGTTGAAAAATCTTGCGTTTCTACATAAAAACAGCAGCAGGGCTGTCTTGAATCGATTCAAGACCCTTTGAATCGATTCAAGAGGTGCTGCTTTCACTGTTTTGGGCTCCAGGGACGTTTGAATCGATTCATACAAGTTTGAATCAATTCAAGGCCCTCTGTTTGTCAAATTTTGAGATTTTAGGACGCTTGAATCGATTCATACGAGCCTGAATCGATTCAGAGCCCTGTTATGGCGACTGTTGTGCTGTTTTTCCAACTGGTCTATTTTCTTTGTTGTTTTTGGCCCATTTGGGCACCTTAATGACGTGTTTGGCCTCCGACTTCTTCATGAAAGTTGTAGATAATTATGTTACAGAGGTGTGAGAGTTAGTCTCACATTAATTGGAGTTTTCTAACTTTCATTAGGCATAAAACACCGGACCTACTGCATCATAAAATTCAAATTTAAGAGGGTTTTGAACCCAACTTTTTATGGTTATCAAATTGGGACTAATAGGTGATATTTGTGACATGTCCCACTATTTTTAAGACTAAAAGTAAGCTTTCCTCATGTCTTAATGTTGAAATTTATCATGGGCTCATTATTTCCTAAAACCCCTTTTAGTATGTAAAAACAAGAGAATTCAGTAGGGGTACATGTGTGGTGTGTCTTAATGGTGATAGGGGAATGGCTTAAGGCCATGGCAAGGTATGTGTATGCCTATGCTAGGTTATGAAAACATATATGTTTCCCCTCTATTGATATATTAAGAATAACAATGAAAGTAAATGTTGTGGTCATATGACCCACCTTGAGTGTTGTTGAAACTAATAAGGGGACAATTATATGGAAATGAATTGTTATAAATCATTGAATTGGGGAAAATGACGATGATGTTTGATTGGATGATGCCACCATATTGAACAATGATTAATGGTGTCGAATGAAAAGGGATATTGTTGTTGAACATACCCTTAATTACATGGTGATTATTATTGTTGATGACTGTAATGCCATTATGTTTGATCCAAGTGTAAACTTGTATATGTAATTCGAATTATATTGGCATGTATAAGATTCTATGAACTTGAAGTGTATTTGTTAACATGCCTTGTTGATTTCCATGCGTGGATTCAATGCTATGATGCTTGATATGCCTTCGAATTACCATGCGTGGTTTGATGTGATTATGAATGTTGTGCCTTGAGGGGCCTTTAATTACTTGTATGCCAATGATAATAAAACTAAATATGTTATATACCCTTAATCGAGAGGGTGAGAAATCCTTGTGAGGTTAAGATTGGCATATGCATTATTGTATCTTGCATTCATGGCATGGTATAGTATTGTGGTTGCGATCATTTTGTACTTGAGATGAAAAAAGGCTTACGAGTTCCTATGATATTCCGTGGTTGCGATCACGAGGAGGGAGTACCCCTTGCGAGACGGGAAACCATTATAAAATGATTGATATGTGGTTGCGATCACAATGAGACATCCTGCAGGATTGTATGATGATAAGCCAGTGGTTGCGATCACTTGGTACTTGATATGAAAAAGGGCTTGCGAGTTCCTATGATGCCCATGGTTGCGATCACGAGGCGGGAGTACCCCTTGCGAGGCGAGAAACCAACATGAATTATTGAACGTGGTTGCGATCACGAGAAAGCACCTTGCGAGGCTGCTAGAGGGAGTACCCCTTGCAAGGCGGGAAACCCATGTAAATGAATGATATGGTGGTTGCGATCACCTGATGAAATGAAATCAGATCCGTGCATATGCATTGTTAAACAGTTGACATATGCATTAGCCATTGGTGCATGGCATTTGAGATGGGAGGACCACGAGAGATGAAAGACCCCTTGCGAGGAGGAATGGAATAAAGAATTAATAAGATGATGATAATGATTATGAATGCCCTTGTTGATAAGTGGCAATGTGATTGTGTATGTGCTTGTGCTTGCTTATGTTGTGAAATGCGTTTCATGAGGGTTGTATACCTATTATATCAATGTGATGATGATTGAATGATGAATTAATGATTTTATAGCAAAGCACACATGATGATTGTATGCATGTACACATAATCACAATATATTATATTCGTCATTTTGAATGTATAACTCACTCTCCCATGTGGTCTCCTTTTTAGCATTGTGATGCAGGGTTATCATGGGCTGAGATGAGACTTTGAATTGAAGTTTTGGCGAAGGTAAATAGTGGTAATGGAAGTGCCTTGGCCAGCATCAATTGTGAACTTTAATATATAGAATAAATTGTATGTGATGATATTAAGGATTTAGTTAATTTGGATATGTATAAGATAATCCCTTGAATTTATGAATGGTGAATATAAGTTTAATATGTAAGTGATGATTAGATTTATAATATCTGGTGATGGATGTCTCACGTAGAGACTACTTACGATTGATGATATATGATTATGATTCAAGCCTATAGTCGATTGTGGCCTAATAGGCTTATACTATGAAACTGTATGATTGCTTAGGCCTTTTCTCATATCTTCATATATGGGACTAGGCATATGCCTGGTATACACATTCTTCTTCCGCTGTAAACTCTATTATTTTGTATGCCGTTATGGGCAAGTTAGCTATCGATCCAGTTATACCTTATTAAATCGTACGCTTTCGGTTTTCTGTGATTCGGGTCTTGGTGTAATCATCGAGGTGTTTAGAAATATTTTAAACGCGAAAAATTTACCCGCCTTTTTATTGATTATTATCTTGATTACATCGGGATCTGAGTCCGAAAAACCGGGGGTGTTACAATGAGCATATGCATATGCATTATGCATATGCATTAGCCTAAGAGAATTTGCATATAGCATGGAGATATACCAAAAGGTGATAATGATTGATGATGATTAAGATTGAGAGGTGATGATGATGAGATGGGTAAATGAATTACCTAAAAGACAACATGAAAAATATGAATACAATGAAAAGATACTGAATATGATGATGTGGTATGTGATGGCCCAATATGATGAAGGGCATATTTATGTATGATTGATGATGATGATGTTGGCCCATTATGGCATCGAGAAAAGATGTGTGTATGTGATTGCTTTTCTATGAATTGATGGATGAATATATGATATGTATATTGTTAAAACGAATAGATTATGAGGATTATTGATGATTTTAGCAAAGCATACATGATGTTGATATACATATAAACATAATCTCAAATGTATTCATATTCATCATTTGAAATGTATAACTCACTCTCCCATGTTGTCCATTTTAGCATTGATACGGGAATATCATGGGATGAGGATATTCTTAAAGTAAAGCTTTTATAAAGGTAAAATAGTAGTAATGGAATACCTTGGCCGGCCGTTATTGTAATTATTGTATTATGAATAAAATGTACCTTATAGTGTTGATAAATATTAATATTGATAGATGTGTTGTAAATAACAATATGAGTGGATAATGTATCGATATTTGGGGTATTGGAATTAATACCTATTTGATGAATATAATGATGTTGGTTATATAACCATTTTGGGGATGTATACGTATTGATGATATAGGATATTAAGATTGAATCGAATATGGTCAATCGTGGAGTATGGACATTGGAGATGTATGTTGCATGACCATATAGATGCATATGTATATATATATATATATATATATACATATTTAAGGCAATGCATGTTTATGATTTATGCGTAAGATTGGTCGTGGCCTAATAGGCTTGTGTTGTACGTTTGCATGCTTTGTATATGGGACTAGGCGTGTGCCCTGTATACATATTCTTCTTCCGCTATAAACTCTATTATTTTTGTATACAATTATGGGCGATTTATCTTGTGATCCAGTTATAAATTATCAAATTTCACTTTTCGGTTTTCTGTGGTTTGAGTCTTGATGTAATAAATGTGATGTTTTGAAATAATTTCAAACGCAAAAAAATTATTCATATTTTTATTAATTAATTATCTTAATTACATCGAGATTCGGGTCAGGAGGACCAGGGGTATTTCAAGAGTCAAATTCATCAAGGGAAAATCGAATCTACAGATTTGGGAGGAGGAATTAGCAATCCTAGTGAGAACTAATTTGTAATTTCTGAATCCCTAGTTTACACTTTTGATATTTTTTATGTTTGGCATTGATTTTGTGATGTGTGACATGATGACAACAATCCTTATGGCACACTAAACTCTTTTCTTAGGGCTAAGGATGTAGTATGCCTATGTGTTACAATTAATTGTTCTTTGTATTCCAATTCATATGATTTCAATCTCTATTCAATTTAAGTATGCCTAATGCTTTTGCAAGACTTAGAGATACGCGTAGATGATCGCAAATTATATGGGTAATTGAGAGATTGGCATGTAATTCAAAAATACCTAAATAGCACCTATGATTTTGATTTACGACGGTAAGCAAAATTGTTTAAGGGATTAATCAGATTTCCATAGAACGTAAAGGGCCTAATTAACAAATTGCATGTGGTTCTTTGGGAATTAGGCATGTTAATAGGCTTTCAAGAGAAATATATTAATTAACTTAAAGGAATCTACCTTAGGAACGAAATCGTATAATTGGATAGGCGAGTAACCTTTAATTTTGATACTGGCATAGGAACCCTTAATACCCAAAGATTTACCTTTGATTCAATTTCCCAAACTTGCTCTGATTTTCTTTTACAAAAAGACTTGAATTTTCTGTTCTCTGATTTACCTTGTGGGAACGATATATTTTTATTACTTCGATACCCCGTGCGCTTGCAGTTGGCTATCAGTGTCTTCTGTATTTTTTAAAAATGGACATGAAGATGCTTATTAGGGGCTTTACAGATTTTATACATTTGGGAACGCTTATTTTGATGCCAACTATGTTAGGAAAAACTGAAAATTTTGCATGATACTAAAATTTGTGTCATAATCTAACGGATTACAATCTTTTATTTATTATGTGTCATGTTAATTGAACAATAAACTAAAATATTGAAATGAATAAAAAAATACTAAGCAAGACATCTTTTAGTAATTAGGTAGTGTTTTAGGCATTAAATGATATTAAACAAGAAATTACCTAGAAGCACGAAGACTTAAGCCAAGTCCACCTGATGGAACAGAAAGAGCCTGAAAAGCCCACTGTTTATCAAGAGGGGGTTCCCTCATTTGACACCTTTTGTATGTTTGAAAATTAGCCGTGGCCATTAACCACACCTTAGCATTTGAGGTTCTAGAGTCATAGAATAACTTCCCTATTTCTAAAACAAGATGATCCACTGGGTTATAACCACAAACTTCACCATCTGAGGACTCTTCCTCTATTTTTTCACCTAAAGTAGTTGCTTCCTCCACTGTCCACTTCAGATCTCCAACATGAAAATGCCACCCCTTCCTCCTGATGCAATTGAATCTACCTTCTTTTTTTAGTTCCAAGAGTTTCATTTCAATTTTACCTCAAAGAAAGAAGTGAAAATTGGAATTTGACAAAATGAATTGATTTTAGCTCATCAGGAACCTCTAATCTCTCTAACCTTGCCATTAACTCTCCCACAAAGTCTTTAGTTAGTGAGATCGAGTCACCAACAATCGTAATGTTCTATTTTTTTCCTCCTCAAGAGGGTATCAATAACAAGCCTGATATCATTATCCTTATATTTAGAAGAAGTTGCACTAGTGATGGGACATATCTTTGGTAGAGAGAAGATAACTTCAGGGTTCAACTCAGAAGCAAAAGTAATTAAGAAATGAGGAGGAGTGTTCCTAAAATAGGTAGGGTTAATGTTGATGGTTGTTGTTGTTTCCCTATGATTATCACTAGCAGAAGGTGAACAAGGGGAAGAAAAGATACCACCATAAGTGTTGTAACATAAAAAACAGAATGGGGTAAAGAAGAGTCCTCTATATGGTTCTTAACAGTAGTGCTAGAGAAGCCAGCTTCTCTCATGACCCTGCTAACATTAGGGTCATCAAGAATGGAAACAATGAGCTGTTCCAACTCAACCTTAATGGTGAGAAGAGGTTGTTGTTGCTGTTGCTCAATGTAGCCTCTTCTCTGGTGAGCCTGGGCTCTCTTAAGTGCAGCAATGAGAGCATTAGAAAGAGAAGGCTAAGAGTGGATAAGAGGAGATCGTAGTGTTATTGGAAGCCTGTTAAGAGCAATATTGAAGCACAACTCAAGGGCTCTACATTGAAGAGGATGTTGAGAGGTAATTTAGTGAGGCTGAGATTTAAGACAAGCCCTTCTGAATGAACTGCCTCTTAAGCTAAGCAAAGTGGCAACAACATGCAAAGGAGTGACCTATGCATGGCCCCTCCTCCTTGCCAACCCCAGAGAATGCTTCAAAACTGAAACAGCCTCAACTATGAGTGTCTGTTGTAATGCACAAACTCCTAAGCGCATCACTTGCCTAAAATGAACCCCCCTCACCACCCCCTTTTGTTAAGGAAACTTTTTTCTTTAGAAAACCACATTTTTCTTCTTCTGATTGTTGCTCCTCTCTATCTCCCAACACCACCCCACCCTTTCTTTTTATGTGTTTGGATAAAAAAAACTTATTTTCTCTTTCTCTTTTGAATAGAGGACTGTGGAACTTAACTGGAAGGGTTTCAAGGAAGGAGAGGAAGTGTGAACTGAAATAAAGACACACAGAAAACAAAGCTCCAGTGAGAGTCGGTTAGGCTTTGGAAATAATACCTGAACTAGGCCTCACCACCACCTTATTTATACTTCTTGTCACTCATTATTTTTATTCTCTTCTTTTTGTTTAATTCTCTCTTTTGCTTTTAGTTCAAAGAGGCAGCTTTTTCTTGTCTTTATTCTTTATATATTATCAATTTCTACTGCACTGCTTCCCTCCCTATCTGTACCTTTTCCTCTACAGTCCATTTCCATATATCTCTATTTGTATGTTTGTTTTAAAGTTGGGCATTCCCCAATAGAGTTACCAAAGGAGGATTTTTTAAATCATTCAACATATTTCAAACAATAAAACAAACTAAGTTTAACTAACTCTATATCAAAAGAGCATTCTATGTTGTTATAAATATGAGTTTCCTAAAGGTATTTGTACTAATTTATTTATTTTCTAGACAAATGAAATTAACTATGACTAAGTTTTAAGTAAGATTTTCTCTGATTATATCAAGGATACATACAGTTAATACAAAAAAGGTTGGAAAAAAGTTAGAGATTGGATTTTAACAGTTGCTTCACTCTTTCAATATATTGAATATACAAACATAGATGTAGAATAAGAATATGCAGAGAATAGGTCCAACATTAGGTAGCTAGGCTTTGTTGTCTCTCTCTTCATGCCAATCCTCATAGAGAGACAATATTGGTTCTTTTTTAGCCTCACCTCTTTCTCTCTCTTTCTCTTTATTCCTGCAATCTGTAATCATCTTTTGTCTTAATCTTCCATTCTAACACCCCACTTATACTAAACCTTTTGTGTTACCAAATAAAGGAACCAAAACTGGTCAATACTATCACTTATAATGAACATCCATTTGTGTTCAACTTTCATTTGTTTCTTCTTTATTCACTGGCTCTCCATTCTATGGTTTCTTGGAAGCCAGAACATACATGTTCTACCACAGTTTCATTAATATGAACCCTTTTTAGTAGTGTAACCAACTAACCATGTTATAGCTGTTAATTCTTTTAATATTTTTACCCCTCACAGTTGGCTGAATATAACTACCTCCAACTAATTATTAATTAAATTTTGTCTTAATCTTCTCTCTTGTTTTCATAATTTAAATAGAACTATTATTAATCCCTTGGTCATCATATAGCTCTGGATACTGTTCCAATAAGAATACATGAAGATGATGATGATAATGATGAGAGATAATTAAAGAAAGGTGTATTGTGGTATAATTAATTTGTTAAAGAAAATAAATTGAAAGGGGTAATTTATATATAGTTCTTACTGCTGCTTTCTGCTTCTCTTCAGATTGCGATTTCTTCTTCCCCCTCTTCTTCCCTATTATCACAATAATTGCCTTTAACTTATCACTAATTCATTTAACTTATCACTAATTCAGGTACTAGGTAGTCATATTACTATTAGATAGTGTGTATGTATGTATATGTATGATTTTGTAAATTTTTCTCACTAATTTGTTAATGTTCCTATATGTAGGAATCTAACGAGTTCAGTGTTGGAAGTTTCTACTTCTAGTCAGGTAAACAAATAAGACCTTGTTAATTTTTAGTTGTTTATTCTGTCTTTGATGATTATGAATCTAATTATACAAAATTGAGTTATGATGCTCGGTATAATTGAGATATAAAATATTTTGATTTTACTTTGTCTCACTTTTATTGTTATTATTAGATGCCATTAATTTAGATTATATTACGAATGAGTTATAATAAATTGATTTAGGTTATATTATTACTAATAGAGATAATTAATTTAGATTATATTATGATTGAGTTATAATAAATTGATTTAGATTATATTATGATTGGGTAATAGTTTTAAAATTTGAGTAATAAGCCAAGTTCTAAACTAAGAAGTTATACTTATATATTAGGATGTTATGAAGTAGTTATTTTCATTTTAATTTTGTGTTAGGCAGTTATATATTATGATGTGACTGTTATAGTGATATATATGTTGTACACAGACTTTTAGAAAGAAATTAATGTGTCAGATTGCTAGTTCTAGTGTCTTGAAGCAGGAAACACCTTGTTAGGGGAAGTCCTATGTTTGTTGATGTTTGTACTCAAATCTGGCCTAAAAACCAGATTGTTATTTCTGTAATGCCAGAGTTGTAACTTGTGTGTGCATGTATAATGCGAGATTATTATTTCTATAGATGATAATATGCTTAGATAAATAATAGTTTAGTATGTTAAACTGATGTTGTCACCTGTTACTATGGCTGCTTCTTATGTTTGAATAATTCTATACAGAACTAATTTATCCTAGAATAGGCAGTTTTCTATCACTACTATTTTTTACGATGGACTGTTTATATTGGTCATTTCTATAAGTGTGTGTACTAGTTTGAAGTCAAAATAAAGTACAATAATCATTCTTTACCTAAACGAATATGTTAGGAACTCAAAAAAGTGACCAACTTTATCTTGCTTAATTATCTAAAAAGTAAAATAAAATAAAAATAAATCCTCCCCTCCCTAACAAAACAATAGAAAAATTTCTTTCATGAATTAATTGCATGTTATCATTATTAAACCAAAGTAATCTCTACCCTGCAAAGTAAACCTTGCTTAGAGATACCAACATTGAAGAAAAACCTCAAACATTTTCCAATTATCTCATCTGTCTTTCATCCTCACTAGAGAAGGTTCTTTTCTTACCATTTCTTATAAGAATAATTGAATGGAGAAAGGACAATAAAACCTCCTATAATTGAACACTAGAATTGAAAATTCAAAAGAAAAAGCACACGAAGGAATTTGGAAAAGAAAGCAGTAAAAGGAATACCAAGAAAGTGATGCTGGAACCTAACCCAATAGCAAGGAATCTACCCAGGTAAGAATCAGCAATGAAAGCACCAAAGAATGGTATGATATTGGTTGTTGTTGAGTATAAAAGGAGCAATTGAGTTGCTTTGGCTAAATGAAACTTATAACGTACTATCAAATAGAATATCATGTTAGGTTGAAGGCCAAATATTGCCACTCTTGAAAGTGCTTCATTTGCTGCAACAAAAACTTACATCATACACAACCCAAAACCATAAACATACAAGATCAACAAATAAAGAATCTGATGAAGGAACCAAATTATTTGTTTTTCTTTTAAGAGACAAATATTAGTTTATTATTTTTTGTTAGAAGTATTAGTGAGAGGATTCGCAACTAAGGGAACCAAGTAAATCCATTTTCTCTTTGTGACTTCAAAAAACAAGTAAATTTACCAATGATGAAAGGCATGGTAACAATGCAACCCTTTTTCTGTTGTGGTTGTGAAATGTGTTGGGAAGAAGCCATTTCAATTTCACTTGAACAAAGCTCAATTTCCTTCTCCATTGTCGAGTTCTTCATAGTGCAAACAAAAACAAAGTTTATGCTCATCCCGCCCTCAATTTTTTTACCATTCAAAGTAGAAGATCCAACTGAAACAGTTGGGCTTTTGCTCATAGAAAAAAACATAGTTTCAGCATCAAAATATTCCTTGTGTTGTTACCAAATACCCTATGAAATAGAACTATTTTTTTCAAACTAATTTTCCCTGAACACTCTTGTAGTGCCATTATTCCAACAATGAGTTTAGCCTCTACAAGAAAATTTGGGCAATGTGTTCTTACCCGAAGTCACACGATATCCTTGAGTCCCTTCATAAAGAACCCCCGGAAAGTGTTTGTTTAAGCAAACAACCTACTTGAGCATAAAGAAATTCAAATTCTTCAATGAACTCCTCTACCATTCCCGACTGCTTCAAAACAGCCAATTCCTCAAAATAATTGTCTAATCTTCCCCCTCTGAGATGTTTAGAACGTGGAAGAATTTTCTAGATAAATAAAACTATTTGATAAGTAATTTCAACCCTTCTAGTTCTAGCCTTTTATTTCAAATGTTATCCCCTCACACAACACAACACAACAGGCTTACACTTTAAACCTTTTTCATTGGCAATAACTAATTATGATTTAATTAAAACATCATTAAACACACTTCTCTAGCATACACCACTTTGAAAATTCACAACACAACATATAATCTAACTTGAAACTAATCACAACACTAGCATGCATAATCAGCCCAACAGACCTACACTTTGAAAAATATCTACACTTTGGTAGATAGTGACTTTTAAATGATTGTTCACATATACTCATTAAATAAGTTAAGAAAAAAATATATGATATAAATATATTAATTGGGGAAATAATACTTGTAGTGTTTATTATATACCAACAACAAAATGAATTAACTCATCCAAGATGAGTCTCTATAATCAACCCTTAGAATGTTTAATGATAAATGTAGTTGTTGTGTTTATTATATACTTGTTGTGTTTATGCAACAACTACTGTCATACACATTTCATGCCTTACCAAAACCTATTTGGAAACTGTTGGTTGAGTTGAGTCACTTATTTAAGAAGTTGATGGCAACTTTGTTAACTGAGAAGAAACTTGTGAAGATAGAGGAAAATATCCCGGTCTTGATTTGTAAGTTGGAGCAGATCTTCCCCCAAGTATTTTTGACTAGATGGAGCATCTCCCTATCCATCTACCATACGAGGCCTTAGTCGGTGGCCTAGTGCAGTATCGTTGGATTTATCCATTCGAAAGGTGAATGCCACAACTACTTAATTTCCTTGTAAATTTTTCTTAACTATAATAGTATTATGTAACTTAACATCTGTTTATGTGATTCTAGATTCTTACGCTCTTTAAAGGACAAAGTGTCAAACAAAATATACGTTGAAGCATCAATTTGTGAGGTATACTTAGTGGAAGAAATGACCATTTTTGCTTCTTTCTATTTTCAGACGGAGATAGAAACTAGAATGAGTAGAATTCCCCACAATCTTGGGGTGGCCACACGCACAGGGTTGGATGATCAAATTTCAATTTTTAACTATCCCGGTCATCCTGGGGGCAAGGTCATAAAATATTACATTGATGAGAAAGATCGAAAGGCGGCTCACTTGTACATTCTTCTAAATTGCCCAGAAGTGGAACCTTGTCTTGAGTTAGTCACCAACTTATAGTTTGTATTCTAAAGCTAGCTTTTATTCTATCTAAATTTTTATTCTTTAAATAGGTTATATGCAGATATGCTAAAACTTGAGCAAAATGATATAACTGATGACCAGATTCATAGTGAGGTATCATCTAAAGCTAGGTATCTAACGATGACCTATGTGTTATGCTGTACATAGATTCAAGACCCTAATAATCATATTAAAGATCCCTTACTCCAAGCCCTTTCTTTGGGGCTAGTGAAAACTGTTAAAAAATGACCCATTTACTTCATAAACGGCTACAAGTTTAACATTTTTCAATGGAGTGAAGGGATGTGTACCCATAACTACAGGGTTTGTGTTAAAGGCACGGCTGGACAGTTAGAGGAAGACTTCTATGGAGTGTTGACAGAGATTGTTGAAGTTTCTTTCTCTTAACGACTTAGAAGAGATATCATTCTATTTAAGTGTGATTGGTACGACAACACAATCGGTGTAGGAACAAAGGTTGACAACAACTACGGCTTAGTTGAGGGAAAAAATGGTAGATATAAAGGGTTTGATCCCTTCATTTTTGCCCAACAAACCGAGCAAGTTTATTACACGGACTTCCTTGGAGGGCATCGGGACTGGTACGCAGTAATCAAGGCCAAGGCCCAAAGTCAGATCATTGATAATGTCTCTGATGAGGTTAAGGATGCTTATCAGCTCACTCCGAATGAGCTCAACGATAGTCATTTGCTGTTCAACATTGTTCCAGTGATAATGGATGAGACACTCGTCACTATGAAGGGTGAACACATTGACAAACATATTTTCTCATAATCAAAACGGTCTAAGGCCGATTTGGAGACTAAGGAACCTGTTAAAATAGATAGCCATAGTGACACTAAAAACTGAGGGGGAATTTCAAACTAAAACATACACAGTATGCATTTATTCAACATATATACATATCTTTATATTCTGAGACTAACATTTGTTTTCATGGTTTTATTCACAGATGACAGGACATCAACTACTCTTCTGTCAGGGTGGTGGCTCAAGGACCCCAATATCCTGTCTGCAGACTCCCATCCCACAGTAGACCACCACTCCGTCACCACCTAGGCCTACCATCCCACAACAGAGCACCCCACAGCAAGCCACCACTCTGTCACTACCTGGGCCTACCATCCCATAGTAGGCCACGACTCCTTCACCACCATAGCAGACCACCCCATAGCATACTCCTTCACCTTGTGGTTTAGAGGACCCTAGCCTCAAGGCGACCCCACCTCCGGTATCCCCCTACCTATGCTTGTTTCACTGCCAGTCGGAGACGAGTAAGTATACAATATTTTGTTTTAAGTTTCTTAGTTGGTAACTTGTTAGTTGCTTTATATATAATACACACATAGTTGTATGTTAGTTGTATAGTATTTTATTTAGTACTTGTATAGATTGCTTGTTGGTTTGTTGAAAGTTAGTTTATATTTAGTATGTGTATAGATTGAACTATACTGGGAACTCTTCTTTTCATAACAGGGCCACCATTCAAATTTGGAAATGTTACATTTATAGGGGAGACTCTGTCAAAATTTTGGTAGTCTCCATATGTTGTATGTTGTTTTATCTGCTTTTAATTGTTGTTTATTACAACTTTGTTGATAGCAATCGCACTACCAAAGGGATTACTAAGGTTCTGAAGGCCCCGTGGGATGGTCCATACATCTCTTGGACAGATGCTGGGAAGGTTGCCCAGGATAGGTGGTTTGACACCTTTTCAGTAAGCTAACTCACCTTTCTTGTGAATTTATGGCTAATTCATACACCTATTTCTAATATTGAAATCTTATTTTTTGTAACAGTGTGATTATCAGTATCCAGAGGGTATGATTGATGAGATTAGGAAGATCTTTGCCACAAAGACCTCTAAAATCATCAAGAGTACCCTTTGGAAGGTGAGGGGTAAGGGTGAGCGCCCTCGTTGGATCCCCGAGGACCACTGGGACGGGACGGTCCAAAAGTGGGGGGGTGTCTTATTGCTGCAAAATAAGGCAAACAGGGCCGTTGTTGCTGCAGCCTTCGTCTACACTAGGGGTAGCATTTCAACCCTCGAGCATAAAAAGAGATTTGTAAATAATATTGATTTTAAATAATACTTTTATGAATGACCGAACATGTTTTCTAATAATAATTTCAATACATTGTGAACTACAGGAGTTAAGGGAGCACCACAAGCCTTCCTTGTTTAAGGTCATGCAAATGACCAAGAAGAACAAAGCTGGTGTATGGGTTAACCAAAAGACAATAGATCTGGAGGTATTTTATTTTAGCTTACGCATGCTTATAAGTTACAAATCAACTTACTGACCCTATCACTATTTTACATTTACAGGAGACATTCCAGGCCATGAGGGCCGAGAAGGAGGCGAAGTTGGTGGCTTCCACTCCTGAGGGGGAGGTACCTCCCACCCTGTCTTGTTCCGATGACAACGTCGTTTACATGGAGGCTGTTGGTAGCGTGAATAAGAAAGTGATGGTATTTAGGTTGGGCAGCATGGGAACGCAGATCACGAAGAAGGGGAAGACCTCTTCCTCCTCTGGCCTTCTGGTGGATGTTGTTCAGGTCATTCAAAACCTAAACGAGATACAGGAGGAGCGATACCAGAGGCAGCTTTTAGAGGAGCGGGTCAAGGCGGACCGACAATAGGCCAAGGAGCAGCACGCCGAAACTCATCGACAGCTTGTTGTGCTTCAGGACCTATTGATGCATGTTGATGGCGAGGCTCCCTCGCCCTACTTCCGAGCTGCCACAACCACCACTACAGGATCCCCCTTCCCCATGATTTTACTTTTTTTATGTTTCATTAGTTTGTGTATTTAGCGACTAGCCACGACATTGTATTTTTTATGTTTATATCATATTCTATTTAGTATATATTTTTTGTCATTCTTCGTTTATAATTTTTATGTCATTCGATATTTCTAGTTTAAAATTAAATGAACAAAAACCTATATTCAAAATATTAATAGTTTAAAAAGTCAACAAAATTAAATTTAAAAAAACAAAAATTAATATTAGAGACAGAAGAAAAGTCATCGCTAATTCATAAAGAATTAGCAACGGAATAAGATGGTTGCTGAATACCCGATATTAGTGACGACTAGAGGTGGTCGCTCTATAGCCAATAGTAGTGACGGCTTCAGGTGGTCGTTGTGTGGGCACCAATAGCGACTGTTTCATTTCGTCGCTACTATTGCGTAGTCAGCGACCACAAACTCCCGTCGCTACTCTTGGGTCTGTAGCGATGACAACTTGTGGTTGCTACCATACAAACGTAGCGACGACATGATGTGGTCGCTATATAGCACTCGTAGCGACGGGATACGTCACCAACATAGGGACCCCATTAGCGACGGCATAACACCATTGAAAATTAGTGATAGAAGACTTGCGCGTCACTGTGGTGTCAGTGACAATTGATGTGGTGACGATACCATTTCCGGTATTACCCCCTTTACCTCATGATATGGATACTTCCCGGAGAAAGAAATTGGTGATTTTGCCGAAAATTCGGCCGAATGTTCCTAACGCCCTCTGATCATCGCCTAAGCTTCCGGTCCTTGGAAAATGAGCATGCATGGATAGAGTAAGGAGGGATAACCATGATTTGGCTTCCAAAACAGCAAGGAAATATCATCTTTTTCTAAAAATGAAAACTGATTTTAGGCCATAAGAATTCAAGAGAAATTTTCAAGAGCAAAAGTTGTCAAACTCACCTTGGATGGCTTGAATGATCTTCAGTTTTTGGAACCCTTTGCACAAGAGGATGAGGTCAATGTTTTAAGGTCATGGCTTGTAAGAAAACTAAAAGAGAATGGCTACTATGGTGGTGGTTGGACCGTGACAAAAGAAGGAGTAGGAATTTTGAATGTTTAGAGTGGTAAGTGGTAGTGTGACCGTGATTATTGATGGGTTAGGGGGGTTGATGGTGGTTGAATCTATGATTGTGTGGAAGAGAAAATTAGGAGAGGAGGGAGTTGGGGTTCTGTCGTGAGTGGAGTAAAGGGCTGGAAGAGAGTTGAATGGAAGTATTAAGATGAAGTGATGAGAGGTTAAGGTGTGATGATGATAGCTTAAGTTGCATCAAATATTATTGGTCAAGAAGGGATGTGGCCAGCTGAGTGGAGGGGAGGGGCAGGGTCAGGGAGTGGCAAGAGGTGATAAGGTGGTCAACAAAATGGGTGGCCAGGAAATTAACTTGTCGGGCAAGAAACTAAAACGTGGGGGATTTTTATGAACCAAAAAAATAAGGACGTTAAAAATAAATAGGGATTAACTCGTGGAATAAGAACTAGGGAAAGCTCCTAATACAAAAGTTGTAGATCTTCTTTTTCTCTTTAAATAGATACATCGTACACGACGATCAGAGATTAGTAGCCAGAGATATACTCGATTTATGACAAGATGCTCCAGAAGCTCCCACATTAGTTAGGGTCTTGGTAATAAATTCACCATTAATTCTCCTTTGAGAATTTGATTTCATGTCTTGCATAACAATTATAGATCTTTTTAATATGGATCCATAGCAAAAAGAACAAAGTGATTTAAGTACCAGACGAAGGAGATATTTGAAATTTTCTATAGACAGCTAGCATTAAAACAAAACAACCAAGGGGTCACAAAGATTCATTAAACTATACAAAGATATTTGAAATTTTGTCACAGAGATTTTAACACCAAGTTTGTGCAAATCAAAGGTTGTATGAGAGAGTTATGAATTTTTTTCTGAACCATGTGTAGAGTAAAACGTTTTAACAATAGAATTTTGAGGCGAACACACATAATCTTTAATTTTGGGGTTGACAGAGTGAGAATCGGAGTTTGAGGCTAGGAATGGAGGTTGGAGATCTTTTCAAAACAAAGAAATTGAAACCAAAATCGTTCAATTCTAAAGTCGTATACAAAGATTGGGTCTAAAATAGTGAAGGTACGCAGGTCGAGTTTTAAAATGATTTTCAAAGAAACCAATTTATGGAAAAACAAGGGTGATACAGTCCGAACTGGGTTCCAGCCTCTTCAGGAAAAGTTCCTAAAACATCGAAACGAGTCACCAGAGACTCACAATGTTATCATCGGATGTCCTGAGGCATATGAACGGTCAAACGTAGGAGACGTTAAGGATTCTGATCTGGCTGGTTAGGCTAAGTCAAGCACCCTTGATTCTTCACAAAACAATGCTAACAGGACTAGCTTCCCAATTGGATTACCAGTCTTAGGTCAAACGGTCAGAGTCTGACCTCAGGTTAAGTCCCACAGTTCAAATCCGGGGAACCGAGCAATATTTATTATTAAAATATTAAAATAATCAATTAATTCTTAACTAAACCTCATTATAAATATACTTTAATATTTTAAACTTATTATTAATAATATTAGGTATCAAAGTAAATATTATCTACTCACCTAATTTTTATTTTAATTAATTAAAATCATTAATAATAAAACTCATTAACCAATTTAGATCAAAATAAGGTATTTTCAACTAGTCACCTTTACTAAAGAGGTTAATTAATGTCTTATGAAGTCTTGAGCTCTAATAATCGCTTAAAATTGTACTTGACACTTAATTAAAACTAATGATTCTAAATCACTTATTACCACTATTAGCAGGTAATTTACTAACATCATCTTGTAAATCACCAAGACTAAACATCATTCATAAATTATCTTTCTAGCATTAATAACAAGAATATATTCATGAACCTAGATACCTCAGTAATAGCTCAATCAGTGAATCAAACATATTTATTTCTTCACATAAATTGTTATCAAACCGACAAGTTCCTCTAGGGGTCACTATTGCACACAGCCTCCCTTACTCATTTTTATTTAACTGAGTTATTCACTACTCATATTCTCTTAAATCTTACTTTCTCACATTTTCATGATGATCTAGGAATCAAGCCTAAGCCTATTCTCCTAAAAATACTCAGTAAGGTATTCTCGGAGGTTCCGAGAGCTTGGGCTTTTATTCTAGAAAATCAGGGCTGTTACACTCTCCCCTCCTTTTAGGAATTTCACCCCCGAAATTCACCGCAAGCACCATAGGCATCAAGGCAACTCTGGATCATTGACCCGTTGCATTCTCATGTGATGCTTCAACTACTTGAGTCTCAGTTAAGTATTTCCTATCACACAAGTCCTAATGATTATCAAGCAACAACTTTCATAGTACAACGGGGTATATGGTGAGTCATACCCAAGCTTGATAAATCAACCATGCTCTGATACCACCAATGTAACACCCTCGGTTAACTAAGATAATCTTTTTCACTAGGCTATCTTGGTTAACTGAGAGGTTACTAGTTCTAGAAAAATATGGAAGTTTTTCTTTTATACAAGATAACACATGGTAGAACAAAAGCATAACATATATATACAAGATACTATAAATACATCCAGTGGTTTTGTCAAATCTGTACAACTAAAGCAAAAGATGGGAACACAGGCACCCTAAGCAAAATACAGGGAAATAAACATACATATAAAGTAAATCCTACAACTACTCATCTCCGCCCATAAACTTATCATCTGACCATGGAGATGCAGGTGGGTCGGAGGTAGTCGCTAGCTGAGATGGATCTGAAGGAGTGGAACTCATGGATGGTAGGTCGCTGACCCGACGGAGCAATTAATGCCTATGACTGACATAAGCCTCATAGGCCTCTACCAACAGGCCCTGAGCTGCTGTTGACATATCTAGGTAGTCCTCTGTCTTGCCACACATATAGCTCCTGTAGATGTGGTGGAGAAAGCCTAGAGATCGATCCCACTGTCGTCTGACCAAATACCTCTCCATCGGGGTTAGTACCAATGCCCCCTGTCGCATCGAGATGTCCTCTAATCCGCCTGTCACCTGAACTACAAGGGCAATGGATGGTGGAAGCTGTGGAGGCAAGGTTAGTAATGCAGTATTTCTAGTATAGCATTATTTCCTTTCAAAATTTCAAATTTTAGACTTAATTCATTTAAGTAAATAATCTTATTCTTGATTAATTTATTAGGATCCTTCTCAAAACTTTACTCAAAAATTTAGATTCAAATTAGTCTTTTCTTTTTATCTTAAGCTTATTTCATCTATTAAAATGATTAACTCCAAAATTTTTCTTTAATCAAGTTTCTTTTGCCAAATCTATTTCATTTCCTTAAATTTATAAAGTTTCTATTTCTTTTTACTCTAAGAGGTCACAAAAGTGGTTACTAAATTTGTCACAAAGTTCTCTTATAATTTCTAACACTAAAACTCCATATTTTTTTTCTTTTCTTAACTTATGAAACTTTATTAGGCCTTCATCACAAAACTTTGAAAAATCCTCATAAGTAAAATTTCAATTCATTTAGTTAACTTACTATGTTCTCTTTTTCTGTGATCTTTAAAAATTAATAAAAAAACACTTTTCAATAAGATCATTTTGAGTAACCTTCTAAAATTTATTTCTTTATTTAACTCCTTCATTATATTTTCTTAAAAATGACATTACTTTTTATAACTTGGTAAAAGAAAATACTTTGAATTGTCCGATTGATAATTCCTTTCGACATACGCAATATTCCCAAAACAACTTCGGCGAAGCTTAAACGGTCAATTAAATTTCTAACAGTGAGGCTTACCGGATAATAATCTACAAATTAAAATATATCATCTCGAAATTAAAAAATTAATTAATACAACCATATTGAATGAACGTCAAATTATGCTAAATACATTTTTAAAATATCTACAAATTTAAAAACGTAAACATTTTAGCCATCGATTACGAAAGTCTTCACGATTTGAGATCTAACCGTTGGATCGTGACGAAATTCGAAACGGAAGTCCCTGAATACACAAACAATATTATGGGACAGTCAAAAACATAATCGAATGAGGAAGATACCCCTTTTACCTCATGATATGGTCGCTGCTTGGAGAAAGAAATTGGTGATTTTGCCGAAAATTCCGCCGAATGTTCCTAACACCCTCCGATCATTGCCTAAGATTCCGGCCCTTGGAAAAATAAGCATGCATGCTTAGAGCAAAGAGGGACAGCCACAGTTTGGCTTCCAAAATAGCAAGGAAATATTATCTCTTTCTCAAAATGAAAACTAATTTTGGGCCATAAGAATTCAAGAGAAATTTTCAAGAGCAAAAGTTGTCAAACTCACCTTGGATGGCTTGAATGGTCTTCGATTTTTGAAACACTTTACACAAGCGGATGAGGTCAATCTTTTGAGGCCATGGCTTGTAAGAAAACTAGATAAGGAGGGCTACTTTATGGTGGCTGGACCGTGACAAAAGAGGGATGAAAAAGGAGTAGGAATTTTGAATGGTTAGAGTGGTGAGTGGTGGTGTCGCCGTGATTATCGGTGGGTTAGAGGGTTGATGGTGGTTGAATCTATGATTATGTGGAAGATAAAATGAGGAGATGATGGAATTAGGATTCTACCATGAGTGGAGTGAAGGGCTGGAAGAGAGTTGAGTGGAAGTATTAAGATGAAGTGATGAAAGGTTAAGGTATGATGATGATAGCTTAAGTAGCATGAAATATTATTGGTCAAGAAGGGAGGTGACCAGCTGAGTGGAGGGGAGGGGTAGGGTGGCGACACCTGTCCAAGGAGTGGCAAGAAGTGATGAGGTTGTCAGAAAAATAGGTGGCCGAGAAATTAACTTATTGGGCAAGAAACTAAAATGTGCAGGATTTTTATGAACCGAAAAATAAGGATGTTAAAAATAAATAGGTATTAATTTGTGGGGTAAGAATTAGGTAAAACTCCCACAACAAAAGTTGTATATCTTCTTTTTCTCTTTAAATCAGTATATCATATGTGACGATTAGAGATCGGTAGCCCGAGATATACTTGATTTATGACACGATGCTCCAGTAGCTCCCGAATGAGTTAGGGTCTCGGTAATAAATTCACCACTAATTCTCCTTTGAGAATTTGATTTTGTGCCCTTCATAAAAATTGTATATATTTTCAACATGGATCCATATCAAAAAGAAAAAACTAATTTAAGTATTGGACAAGGCAGATATTTTAATTTTTCTACAGACAGCCAGCACTAAAATGAAACAGCCAAGAGGTCATAAAGATTCATTAACCTATACCAATCTGGAGAGAACTAGCCTTCAATGTCTTCACAAAAAACCTAGATAATTTTGTTAACAATATTTTGACACCAAGTTTACACAAATTAAGGTCGTATGAGAGAGGTATGAATTTTTTCTGAACCATGCGCAGTGTAAGACGTTCTAACAATAAAATTTTAAGGCGAACACACTTAATCTATAATTTTGGGGTTGACAAAGTGAGAATCGAAGTTTGAGGCTAGAAACGGAGGTTAGATATCTTTTCAAAACAAAGAAATTCAGACCAAAATTGTTCAATTCTAAAGTCGTATACAAATGTTGGGTCCAAACTACTGAAGGTACGCGGGTCGAGTTTTAAAATGATATTCAAAGAAACCAATTTATGGAAAAATGAGGATGATAGTGTCCGAACCGGGCTTCGACCTCTTTAGAAAAAGCTTTTAAAACATCGAAATGAGTCACCAAAGACTGACCGTATCACCATTGGATGTCCCAAGGCATATATACGGTCAAACGTAGGAGACGTTAAGGATTCTGATCTGGCCGTTTAAGCTAAGTCAGGCACCCTTGATTCTTTACAAAAAATCCTAACAGGACTAGATTCCCTACTTGATTACTAGTCTCGGGTTGAATGATTAGAGTCTGACCTTAGGTTAGGTCCCACAGTTCAAATCCAGGGAACGAGGCAATATTTATTATTAAAATATTAAAATAATCAATTAATTCTTAACTAAAACTCATTATAAATATACTTTCATATTTTAAACTTATTATTAATAATATTAGGCATCAAAATAAATATTATCTACTTACCTAATTTTTATTTTAATTAATTAAAATCATTACTAATAAAACTCATTAACCAATTTAGATCAAAATAAGGTATTTTCAACTAATCACCTTTACTAAAGAGGTTAATTAATGTCTTATAAAATCTTGAGCTCTAATAATCATTTAACCTTAAAATTGTACTTGACACTTAATTAAAACTAAATATTCTAAATCACTTATTACCACTATTAGTAGGTAATTTACTAACATCATCTCGTAAATCACCAAGACTAAACATCATTCATAAATTATCATTTCTAGCATTAATAACAAGAATATATTCATGAACCTAGATACCTCGGTAATAGCTCAATCAGTGAATCAAACATATTTATTTCTTCACATAAATTGTTATCAAACTGACAAGTTCCTCTAGGGGTCACTATTGCATACAGCCTCCCTTACTCATTTTTATTTAACTGAGTTATCCACTACTCATATTCTCTTAAATCTTACTTTCTCACATTTTCATGATGATCTAGGAATCAAGCCTAAGCCTATTCTCCTAAAATACTTAGTAAGGTATTCTCAGAGGTCCCGAGAGCTCGAGCTTCTATTCTAGAAAATCAGGGCTGTTACAACAGAAATCATTCACTCTCATCTCTAAATCATGTAAGTAGCTTATCAGTGTTTTTATTACTTTAAACCCCCTATATCTGTTCATGGATGGACTAGGAGTATGTGGCAAGCCAAGTACTAGGAGCTGAGGACTGCTTATCTGAATGATATGATAGCTAACAAAGAAGAATTGTTGAAGTGTGGTGGTTATCCCAATTATGTACACATTAAGTTCATTGCAGGTCACCTTAAAAGTTTTCCTAAATATGACATTCTGAAATGGAACCACATAGACTAGACTAACATGTTCTATGAAGTTGTGGGAAAGTTTCAGAGTGATCAGGCTAGCTTTAGGAACAAGGTTGTAGGGAAGAGAAAGAAGGCTAAAACTGAGTCTGAATCAAGTCTGAAGAAAGCAAAGGTTGATGCTATGAGCGGCCCATCCCAACTAGAGTTCACCTCTTCAACCTAGCCTGACTAGACCTCTCAACTAGACTAGACTGACAAGACTACACCTGAACCTCAACTTGAACTTGCCCTTTCAACGTTAGTCTCAACACCTTCTCCTCCCAGGTACCTTAGAATTTTCCCACCAAGACCTTATACCAAACCACCTAAACGTTACCCCTTTCCACTTATTACCCCTGGTGTACCTCTTCTCAAAAACTTTAAACCCACTTTTAATGAAGATGATTTAGGATACTTTCACCCTTCAAACCTAGCCATTGTTAAAGCCCCTGGCTTTAACAAATGTGGCACCCCAAATTCACCATGAAATACTCTTGATATTGATAATTAGCTAATAAAAAGTAAGGTAAATGTTTTGTGTTTACATCAATTCTTAGATAGGGCACACCATAAAATAAGATTTAAAACAACTACCCTACCCATCCCACATATGAAGATATGAGAAGGTGAATGTTTAAGCAAGATCCTAGTTAGTTTCATCATCATTTAAAATTGTCATGTAAATTCCTTCAACCTAATTTAAGTAGCCTAAACCATATTGTCATGCACTAAATCCTTTACTACTCATATTAAACCTTAATCATTTAATCTCAAGGGTACATTCCCATTAACCTAACTTCAAGTCTAATAGTCCATATTCATATGAAAATTTAACAAGATCTTTTCAAGAGACTATTTATGTGACAATATCATTCACACATACTAGATGAACATCATTCTCTACTTCTCACTATCTAGTCCTCTTTATGGAGTCATGACCAAGGTTAAAGCCACTCAATAACTCTTTCCACATGACATACACCAAATCATAACACAATCTCATCATTTCATCCATAATAATCACAATCACAAAAGTCCCCCCTTTTTTTCTAGGTCCAAGTATCAATATAAATTTTCTAATCACTATCTTCCATCTCACTAAGAAAATCATGAGTCAATCTCAATAACTCAAATATGACAATAAGTAATTTGACAACCTTGATCCAACAATTCAAAACTTTGGCATTTAAACACATAGTCAAGCCATACAAAATAATGCCCAAATACAAGAAACTCCATAAACGAATTGAAGTCATTAATTCCAAAAATTGTCGACCAAGGCAAACCATCAAACCCTCTTCACACCAAATCACCTCTTCAAAAATATCACTCAACTATGCCAACCTACAACACAAGTCTAAAATGGATAACATGGAGAATGAGTATATTTCCTAAATGATGAACAATTTAAATTAACATGATAACTTATACACATGGAAAAGTAACTATACTCATTTTCCAATAAACAACCAATCACATGAACATAGTAGTACACATGTCGAGGCAACACCAACACCATTTCTTAATTTAAGTCTCTCATAAGTTATAAACATTTTAGCATCTCAAACCAAGTGCCATGACCTTATAACTAATGCATATGCTATCCATTAAAACCATGCATATGCAACGAATCTAATTTTCAATAATTCAATTCCCTTTTCATGTGCACACATCATTTTTATAACCATAACCACGCATAGTTGTTCTAATATTCAACCCAAACAAGGTTACTTTCTCAAGATCTTGCAAGATCATCAATTATGTGATATACTAAACATCGCAACCATGCATAGTCGCTTACATAATCAACCCACACAAGGTTTCTTTCTTAAGATCCCACAAGATCCAAGTATCATAGGATGGGATATGTTATGCATGTCATGAAATGTAAAAGGATGCATATGGTAGTCTCAATTCTCACAAAAATTCCACCAATTCATATTTAGTGTCATTATATACACTTTAGAACTTTAGACAAGGCATGGATTTAATCATGTTATCTCCCAAGGCATTCATTTAATTACAATTCACTTGAAGCATCATTCTACTCCAACATTACACAAAAGCCAAGGAGATACTTCATTAGTTAATCACACATGAAATCAAGTAACATATCAATAATCACTTCAAGAGAACATAACCATCATATTTTCCAATCCAACATCAACTCATTCATAAGACACACCTCACATAATTCTCACATATACACAATATTAATACCACTCAAAGCTAACATATAAGTATACACCTACACATGCATACATTATCAATACATTGTCATTCATTTAGAAAGTAAACTCTTCTCCTACCTTAAGAGAAGTATTTTGTTGGGTTGGAGGGGTTGGATGATCCTGCCTCATAAGAATGGTCAAAGCCTACATTTAAATAAGCATAAGGCCACATCAAACACCATTATGGAATTAAGTCAATATTAAGTCAATATTAACAACTGTGTCTCTTTTAGAGGCACATATGTATATTCATGTATACAAAACTTAGTTATGTTTATGCCATTACCACCTTGGAGGTTTGGAATTTAAGTTATCCTTATCACACTTTTCTAATGCCTTAAGGATTTAAAATTCACTATTTGTTATTAAACAAAATTCAAAGAGTTAACCATTAGGCTCCCTAAAGCCTTAATTAAATTGTTCACCTCATCATTTTTCACTTTTAATGGTTTCTCCTTGGAAGGCATCAAGTTCTTCATCACTTAGAAATTTTAGTCAATTTTGTTCTTTATTCCATTAAGACAACTAATTGTCACTAATGATCTTTAAATATTAAGGTATCTTGTCATAAGTCTTTGGAATCACCTTTCATTCATAATGATTTTCTATTATTATCAATCACTACAACTTATCTATAATTTATTTCTAATCATAATTAACACTCTAAAAACCATAGTCATCACTAATTTTATATCATGACTTAAATTCTCTAATTCACTTACATAACCAAGTCACCTATCACCTACAATAACATTTTCCAAGCTCAACTAGTAACCTTTCTATGCCTAATATGGTCCAATAATATTTTTCTGGGCCAACAATCCCTTCATTCTACCTTATTGGTCCATGTTATTCATCCAATTCACTATCAATATTACACTTTTTCCTACCTCTTTTACACAATGGCCATTCTAGTTCTTAAACCACACTTACTAACATTTTCTCAATTCTATAATAATAAAATATTATTGGGGCTAGCAAAATAACCACACTTATATATCATTCAAAATAAACATAATAGTAACATAGATCAATTCGTTAGAACCATAATGTACTCGAAAGATACGGGGCTTGTAAGCTCCCAACAAAATAACTACAACATAAACTTATAACTAAGCATCGGGACCTACAATAGCCTTGAAATCAAAGGGAAAATCCAAGTACTTCACGTCCATGAATAGATGCCTATTACTGTAGATATTCCAGGTCCTTTCCGTGTTAACCTTGTCTTTCATCCAATGATTACAAGAGAAGGAAAACAAACACAACACCAGAGGAGTGAGTAAAAGCTCTCAACCCACAAGACTTCCATGCAAGGGTAGCCAAAAGCATTATACTAACATACATATGTCAGAAGAGAAAAAGATTCCATTGAACACTTACCAACATAACTATACAGTAATCAGGGATGTATTATTAATCACAAACAATACAACTCACAGAGTTAGTCACATAACTATGGCGGGCTATGCATGTGTTAGGTTCATTATAAATTATCTTGATTAAGTATGAAATGTAATGAGGCCCAACTCCCTGTCATCAATCTCACACATATCAATATCAATTATGCATATAAATCTGTCTATATACCCCTGGCCAACTAGAGCGACCAGAGCTCGCCTAATCACACATAGGGTAAGGACACGCAACCCTATCATCAACAATGGATCCAATCACAACTCATTAAAATGGGCACTACACAATCCCAGTAACACTCGCTCTGGGTCGAAGTATACCAAGGGCTATCCAGTCTCGCGCGCAACTTTAAGCCATTGGAGGTCTGCCCCGGTATACCACTGAGACCTCCCACAGGGTCAAAACGTTGTTCTCTAGTGTACCCATCACTCTATGCTCTAGGAAATCACTTTACATCTGTTATCTGTCCCCATACTCCATATATAATATGCAATCTAGTTATTAAATTATATCATAAAAGTGCCCGAGTGTTAGACGGAACCTTCCTATCTGATATCCTTATCCTTAAAGCAGTTTAAACTAATCGTCATAATCTTTTAACAAATAAGATTTGTTTGGCAAGGCCTCAAATGCTACCTAATAACCTTTCTTAGGGCAATGATATTTGGCCTTGACTAAAATGAGTCTCTTATAAGAAAAAGATTTCCAAAGATTTCAAATATCTAAATATTCCTAATTTTTCTTAAAGAAATATGGTATAAATGTTTATTTAATTATTTTTGAAATAATTTCCCACTTTATTTTTTAATACTACTTCTTAAAAATGAGTTTGAATTACAAATCTTAATTTTCCTTCAAAAGAAGTATATGTGAAATCTCGAATGTTTCCCACGATATCTTGGGCCAATTAACGGTATCGTCCTGTCGTATTGACTCATGACGAAACTTAATTTATTGGCTTTAATTTCCATAGTTAATAAAACTTCTAATTATAATTATCAAAGAGTTCATCTAAACTTTATGTGAAGAAAATAGCTTCCTTAAAACCAAGAAAAGTCTTAAGTTTTTCCTATTTCTCTTTGTTTTTTTGAAAAACTTCGTTTTCGTCGTATTTCTTCTAGAAAACTCTAAATGAGTGATTCCAGAGCCAAAAGTGCTTAAATTTTTAAATACTAATTAAATAAAATTAGGCTCTAATTCTGTTCAGAAAATAGAATTGCACGAAAATGTTCAAATCACCACATTTTGTCGTTTTACCTTTCGTAAAATTCACGTTTAAGGACAAGTATCGCGTAAGGATATTTCTAACCAATTTCATTCATTTGTGTAATTCTAATACTCATAAAATTCACATCATCCTTCATAAAATTCACGCCTAAATCAGTTTGCTCAATTTTCCATTTTTGACCCACGTAAATGCGTTTTTGTCATTTCTGACCATAATTCGCGCCTACACTCGGGACTCCTTTTAATTTCTTTTCAAAACAGCCTTTTATACATTTATATCATCAATTTTATGACCATAACATGCACAAAAAACAGTTGTACCACATCACCCAATAGCCATATATCACGCATTTAAAATCCATTTTCACTAACATACGCATGCAAATAAGTATCATAAAAACAGACATTTAATTACTTTAGTTTTAAAAATTCTAGAATCATTAACCATTCCTAAAAATTTATATCATCATAAAAAATTAGGGATTTAACCATGCACATCATCTATAATCACTAAGTTACCAAAAATCGAGGTTTTTCATGCAAGAAATTAAAATTAAAGTCATTACAACCAAGAGCAAACTTTCAACAGCAAGAGCATCTATCAATCACAACACTAAAAATAGATTTCTAACTATAATATTCTGTCCAAATGTAAAAGGAACAAGGCACATCACACGACTACCAATTCAAGGAGGAAAAATCAAATTTTTAGCTTATTCATCAACATGCATGAAATTTTAAAGAGATTACCAAATCTGTCCAGCTTCAGAAATCATTTTAGTTCATGAAAAAAATTATATTTTAATGCTTAAAACTTGAATAAAGTGAAGGGAGCAAGTTACATGATTCAGCCATGAAGAAAGTAAGATTTATCAAGCATTTGTTAGTAGGATTATGGTACATATAACCTACAAGGGACATCATTTTCCTACAGCATCAAAACCATTTGAAGAGCAGTATTTTTACAACTTAAAACCCAAATAATATTAAGAGAAAAGAGACTATATGGTTCAGCCATGGCGGTTCCCAAAGATGAGAGTTATTTTAACAAGTTCGTAGCAATTAAAAGTTTCAAAAGATCAAATTTGGGAGCAACAACAAGGTATGAGTCTTAGGGTGACTCATACTGTCCCATGAATGTGAAAATCAAAGAGTAAAAGAGAGAGCACGCCCCTTACCTCAATGATGGTCTCAGCCAAGAGAAGAGAAAGTACAAAGATCAAGTTTTAGCTGCTTGATCTCCATGGGTGCAGCACCAAAGAGAAAGGAAAAATGGAGCCTTTTTAAGTGATCAAGGATGTGAGATAAAGGGAAAAAGGTAAGGTATTGGTTCTGTTTTGGCAAAGTTAGAAGGAGTAAAGAAGTGTTTGAGAGGAGAAATTTTTTTGTAAGTGGATCCTAAAAAGCAAGCAAGTGTTTATGGCTAACACTTGGAGAAAATGAGTGATTCAAGGCAAGGATCTTGGTTAACCAGTCTTTCTACGACAAGCTAGATTGTAGAGTAAGGGTTGATGAGAAGAGAACAAGTGTCTCTTGGTGGTGAGAGCTGATTGGACCAAATTTGCATGTGGGGCTAGTGTGGCACAATTCTGGAGCACCAACTTGTAGGGCAAGTTATAAGGGGTTAAGGTGAAAATTAGAAAAACATAAAACATAAAAGTTATAGATTTACATATTCTCTTTAAAATGAGATATGGCATGCAAAAATCTACTATCAGATATAGAAGATATACTCTGATTATGAAAACTATTTTAGGCTAGAATGATTAATAGATTAGCAAACAAAATAAAAATTCTGGGACAAATAGGTAGGGAATTAACTTCCGTGCCTTGCATCAAAGTTGTAGAGGAATGAGTCTATAAAATTTTAGAAAAAGAATCATCTAATTTCATGGTCGTATGAATGAGAAAAATGGAAATTACTGAAAATAGGTCAAGCTGTAATAGTGAAAACACAAGGTAGTGTAGTATTTTTAAATCTGAACCCAAATGGGCAAGAATTGGGCTTTGTGGTCAAGATCAAAGTTGTAGAGAATTTTGATATGGAAATTTTGAGACAAGAGCAATTCGATTTCATTAACAGGAGAGAAAGTTATGCTAAAAATGCGAACAGGTGCATAAAACAGCTTTAACGATTAACTTAATTTATTGAAATAAATTCTTGGGGAACCGAGTGACTGGAATTGAGCCTCATGCCTTTAACAAAAATTGTATGGTATGACAATACAGACATTCTAGAACAAGAATAACTCAAATCAAACACTTTAAGTGTTTGCTTGGCCAGAACCGGTGAAACATGTATAGAGTCAATAATTAGAACTGTATAGTCTTTATACTTTTATTCAGTTATTAAATCTTCCTTAACTAATTAGTTATTCTATTCACCCAATTGAATCTCAAATAATTATTTTAGCTCTTTAAATTCTTTTAAAAAAATCATCACAAGCATATAGATCAAGTTAGCCACAACCTAATTATCATTTCACAATAAGCAAGCACAAAAATTAACACATCTTAGCCCATGGACCAATTACACAAAATGAGGGGTGTTACATCATTATAACCAGACCCCAGGATTTGTTAAGAACTTACATCATTGCACTTAAATTAAATGAAGTCTGCTTATGGGTGATCTAACCATCAAATCAAAAGTCTGATGCATCAAGAGTCTAATTTTAGACTTTACCCAAAATGTTGGTTCAAGAATTTTCAGCCATATGAACTAACAAAACAAGTCTCAGACTTTTAGTGCAACAAGGACATTTAGAACGTTACTTCAAAGTACAAATCATACAACGTTCTAAAACCTTCTGATGATGCTTTGGAAGTCAAAAACTTATCAAGAAATATGTGCTTATCATAAAAAAGAATAAGAGACAAATCAGTAGAGTAGCCAAAGTAGTTTTTGCAGAAATAAACATAACTACTCTGCATATGTCAAAAAAGTTGAATCAAGTCAGCTTGTGTGTTAGGAAGATTCAGAAGCATTGAAACATTACTCTATGCGTAATTTCTAGAAGAAAGAAAGCCAACAAATTAGCTTTATTTTTTGAAGATCTCAAGGAACACTATATTTATGAAAAGTGTTAAATTTCCTTGCTACCAAACGTTTTGGCATCTGCGATCAAGTAAAACTCCTTCAAAGGATTTCCAACGGTTATATCTCTTCACCAGATCATCAAACAGTCATCTTGAGTGACCTATATATACTTAAAGATATTCACTTTTGAAATGAAGAAGCCTATCAAGAATACTCATTCTCTATGATCAAAGTTCTCTTAATCTTTTCTTGCTTCACTTAGACAAAGGCCTTCTTTGTTGTTCTGCTCCTAGTAGACCTTGGTCTTTTTTATCTTTCTTAACTTAGTGTATTTGTTTATATTTGTACAATTCTTCATACACTAAGTTTTATGAAATACTCTTGTACTCAATTCTCATAAATCAGTTATAGTGTAAAAGTCTTGTGTGTTACCAGCCTTAGTTTCATTAGGAAACAATTATGGCCTGAAGAGGCTTTTAAGTATACTTAGGTTTTTGATCTAAGAGTGGCTTGTTGAAAGAATACTTAGGATTTAGCCAAGAGTGGCTGGAGTCAAGAATACTTGTGACACAAGTCTAATGTTGTTATTGTAAAGGAGATTTTTACAACAGTGGAAATCCTTCAAGTTAGAAGGAACTGGACGTAGCTTCTGCGTTGGAAGTGAATTAGTATAAATTTTTTTTGTTCATTCTTCTCTTACTTTGCTTTTATCAAGTTTGATTACCTACACTTTAAAGGTTCAAAATTCTACAAAAAACAGAGTCTAAGACTTATTCAACCCCTTCTTCTAATGATGACTCTGAACCATCACAAAGGATACTTGAATTTGTATCCCAGGAACGAGATGACGTTGCCATGGGTGAATGCGTAATAGGCACTTCATAGCTTGGAGCTTTCAAATTAGAAGAGACTTTCGTTGTAGATCTCGATATTCAGAGGGTAGCTTCCTTATGACCTTTCCTAACCCACCTACGTATATCTGCTTGTCATAACGATGACTTTTGCCGAGGTTCCACAAACAGCCATGACAGTGGCTTGAAGAGGATCTCCACTGATTCGTCACTCACATGACTATCCCCTATATCCTGGTATGATATAAAAAATAATGCAAGTATAAAATTAGGAAACAACTGGGATAGAGAGACTACCTTAAGGAACGATGTAAGTTGTATGTTTGATGTAAGCCCGAGAGTAGGTCAGTTGCAATTTGAGAATATGTAGCGCTATCGCGATCAAAAGTTTAAGCAGTTTATCCCTCGGCCGTCACCTCCTATTTATAGAGAAAACTGTGGGCAGTAGGCTAAAAGTTGAAGCGACTCAAGTTAGAACGCAACTATAAACACGTTGTTTCGACCCAAACGTATCCAACCAGCACGCGCCATATGTCTCGTGTTAGTTTCCACTATAAACACATCACTCATATCAATCAACAACTATTATCCTGAAATTACAAAACAAATCACAACCGGCCATGTCATCCACAACACTAAAACATTGGTTACAAAAACTAATTCACTTAATGCATAATGTCTTGTCAGTAGAAAGACTTAGCCTATCAAAGTAACACACATTACTTCAACAAGCTAGGGAAAATGATCTAGGTCTGATACTAGTCCTAATCCAAAAGTATAACATTGATTGCCAATAAGGCAACATGATACCCGTATAGACGATAACTGGTATGTCCCATGATGCACACTAACATTCAGGTCACTTTTGACCGGTGTCTAAGAGAGGAACCCCGGTAGTGCTAAGGACAAACTAAACCTAAAAGGCACCCGTCCCCCTACCAGACAGTTCCCAGTAAACTCAAAGGCACATAATACCGGATCCTACTGGACCAGTGTCATACTGAGTGATAGAGAGACGTTTGATACCATACCTTGATTAGAGGAACCCGTCCCCCTACCAGACAGTTCAGTACTTATGAAGGGAAGATGACTATTAGTTTTGCTTCACCACATGCTGATGACCGCACTCACACTCACTCACAATGCTCATCTGTATGACAGTGTTGATCCCAAAGTGTATTTATGGTAAAATGGCACCGCCACTGTCATTAACCCCATCTAGCTTGGAATCCTTATAGTGATCTTTGAGTCTCGTGTATCATTTGTTAGATGATGGTGTCATCCTTATTCTTTTTATTAAGATTACGACTTATAAGAAGATAAGTGATGCAAAAGAGTACAAGATATTGTTTTCTTGTGTCGGGATAGAAGTTGTCGATCTTTTGACTAAGCAATAATTGGCTTCAAGGTTAGGGAGGTGTTTCATGGAATGGATGATGACAGTAACGAAGAATGTTGATGTGGCAGGAAACAGTGGAGACACTGAAGAGGAAAAGCCTTTTGAGGAGGAAGAGTGGTTTGTAGGCCAAGTTTGATTGTTTTGGTGTTCTTGTGTTTTGATACCAATAACCTTTGTCTCTTTTGATACTTTCTGTTAATGCTTTGGCTGGATGATTGTAGTTCCACTCTAATTTATTGTTTTCTTTCCTTTCATTTCATTTTGTTGAACCTACACCTTTAGGAGAAACATCTTTTCAAAACTTATGATATGTATATATTTATGCTTCAAATGTTTTGTGCGTATAGTGGCCATCTATATAATTGTTAATGAGTCATCTCCTAAAATGTTGTACTATGTCATAAAGTATGTTGGGTATAACACCCCTGCCGCTTTTCAAGAATGAACGATTATCCCCACAAACCAACATGAGACTTTTCCAGTGTGCTTTGTCCACAATCACATACTTCCCGAGAACTTCCCAGGAGGTCACCTATCCCAGAATTACTCCAAGTTAAACACGCTTAACCTTGGAGTCCTTAAGTAATGGGCCAACGAAAAGGCAAATACATTTATTGGTATAAGTAGTACTAATTAATTCCTTTAAGCTATCCTTGACTTTATAGTCCTATACCTATACAGTCTTTGGATCCCTCTCATTCTGGTATCTATTCGGTTAATTCATGTGTCCCTCCCATTGGAAGCCTGTCAAGAGCCACTCCTTGTCCGTGCCTATGCACCGATGATCACTCCCCGCCCTCAACAGTGTCTGGGATGCCATATTTCCCACTAGAAGTCTGCCAGGAGCCGCTCCTTATCCGTGCCCATGCACTGGCGATCACTCCTTGCCCTCAACAGCGTTGAGAGGTCGTATTGGGTTAGGTCAAAATAATGCATAATGATAGCCTTATTTATTTGACTTTGTATTGGAATCTCAAGATTAGGTTATGCACTTACATTTGAATGATTTTCAAACTCTTAAAAACCCAAAGTTTGACCTACAAAATTATAGTTATTCGACATTATCTCAAGAGCAACCAAGTCCAAAGACATCACACTGTACTTGTTTGGTATCAGGTCTATCTTTAGATGTAAGGTATGTATCCATTATGAGGGTAGCTGACTATGGCAGAATTGCCAATACTCTGGGATCTAACTGAGTTTGTAAGGGGAATGGGCTAGCTTATGCCTCTTTCAGCAATTGTGGTTGATAATTAATTTAACCACGAACAAGCCAGAACATTTTAGAGTCATTTATTATGTCAGTATGCACTTACCAATTTTAGAACTATGACTTAAAACTAGACTAAGATCAATCATTTTCAAAATTTAGCCAATTAATTTTCTTTTGTGGTAATAACAATCAGAGGTCTAGTTGTAGATAGGAACAAAAGTCAGAGAGTAGTATTGATCCTAACTCGAAGTCAGTCTTGTGACCTCAAAAAGACTTCCCTCTAATGGTTGTCATGATTCATGTCATTTTGAGATTTTTTTTATAGTTTTTGTACATAGTCCATAAGTTTAGTCCAAGCATAACATCAAGTTTTAGAGACAATTGTCTAAGTTAACCAAAAAAAAAAATAAAATAGAAAATGATAGTGCTTAACTCATGGAATTTGAATAGTATGTCTCCTTAGTCAAAAATGATGGCTAAAGGTTACACCCTAGGGATAGCCATAAACTTGAACTCGAAGTCTCTTAAAATGCTTTAACAAGTTTCTTTTTATTATTTTAAAAATCTTTCGTAGCCCATAAAAAAAGGTATGTTTATCCATCATTTGATATATAAGTTTTTAGTTGAAATACAAGTTTGAATTTTCCTCTCATTGAGAGAATTGATCAAGGTTTTAGAATCCCCTATGCGTTAGGTTTAGCTAAGAGATTGGGGAAAAAGTGAGAGAGTTAAACCTTTCATCGACTAAGTTTCGAGCAAGCCTAAACTCCTACTTCTTGTTCTATTTTACTATACCACCCCTGCAGAAGTGTCCAAAAGGCCCAAACACCTTCAGGAAATGAAAACCCACCAAGGTCCTCCTCAAAGATCCCATGCTCCGGTCACACACTTCACACACCAGACAAAGGCTAAAGACGACTAACTTTTAACATCGATTCAACAACTAATGTAAAATGTCTATATAGTAGGTGTTAAAAGTTCTAACTTATTACACCAATTGTTTTAATCGATGTTATACTTATAACACCCTATGACTTTTGGAAATTCCTGTTTAACCCCTACCAATCAAATTACCCTTATATCCCTAAAATTGTTGAAATTCCTATTTTACTTCTTTCCTTTAAAATTATCGTTACACCATTAACTTTTATGAAATTTCTATTTTACCGTACCCTTCCAAAATTACTATAATACCCCCTGCCCCCTTTCCATAAATTACCATTTTACCTATTTTTCTAAGTTATATTTTAACCCATTTTCCTAAAATAACCCTTAAAACTTAAAATTTATATTTTACACCTTCCATCTAAAATTACCATAATACCTCCACCTATCAAAATTATCCTTTTTACCTCTTGAAACAATTTATCATTTTACCCATAAATTACCTTTTACTTTTTACTAAATCACTCTTACCACCCCAACTATACGATAAAACCCTTTTTAAAAAAAATGTCACCAAGGCGCCAAAATCAAAGGAACCTCCATGACATTAAGCTTCATGAATTGCACCAACAAATTCAAATATTGCTAGAGATAGTGGAAGAACAACAAGTTTAACTCAATTAACTTGGAAACCCACACACTGAAGAATGACTTTGATGATAATGTTTTATCTTATTCTCACGATCGTCCATCATAGAGACTATAGAATTAAGATCTTTTCAACCGTGCGTATAAAATGAAGCAGTAAAGTAAACATTTTGAAATGTCTAAGAAAATATAAATATGCTAAAACATATTCAGAAAAACATATAGTCTTTTAAACAAAAGAAATCTCCTACCAACTACCACAGCAATTTAAGAAATTATTTCCTCTCATGGAAAATATAATACTTCTCAAAACTACGAATGAGTCACTTGATTGTTAAGGTTTCCCTTGCATATTTTAAAATTTGTATGAAATAACATATCGCAATATATTAAAAAATTGTTACACCAAATAGTCTCTTGTTTATCAGGTCGCTCTATAAGCATTTTGAGTTTTTTTTTTTTTATCTATGAATAGCCACTTGGTTGTCAAGTCTTTTCCCATACATATTAAAAACAATATCTTATCACATATCAACATATATTAAACAGTTAAACCAAATTGTCCCAGGTGGCTCCTATTGCCATTTTGAATTAATTTTTTTTAAGACGATGGATGAACCACTTGATTATTAAATTGTTTCTTATACATATCTTAAAAATTTTCATAATAATATATCAATATATATTAAACAATTACAACAAATAATCGTCTATTTATCAAGTCGTTACTATTGACGTTTTAAATTATTTTTTATACCCAAGGTATTTTAGGTATTTACTATATTATTAGTTCTAATATTGCATCAAATACTCAGCATAATTATCTAAATAGCAAGTCTTTTGACTGTCAAGTCGTCTCTTGCTATCACAGAAGCAGTTTTAAACATTGTTATTAAAATTGAACTGATTCGGTTGGTCTAACCGGTTGAATTGTGAACTGGTTAGATGATCGATCTAGGTCAATTCTTTAATACTATCGGTTTTACCATGATTAAATCCTGATTTAATCATAATTTACTTGTACAAATGACCGATCCAGTTCTGAAAATATTGGTTTTAAAACATGCAATTTAATAGATAAAAAAAAATATATTCATTGCTTTTTGGAATTTAAACGTGACATTTTAAGTTTTTGAAATTAGAATTGTTGCCTTTTGTGTGTAAGCCATCTGTTACCTTCATTAAAAAAAAAATCTCCTAACAGTGTCTGACCTGTTTCTTTGTTTGATATATAGTTAGGGAAATAAAATTTAAAAAAAAAGAAATTTAATGATTGATATTAATTCTTTACACCATTCAAGACAATTAAAATTTCTTTTGACCACAGGATTAAAAAACTCTCACTCTTAAATTAAGTTCCAAACACTCTGATATAAAGTAAGGCTATTCAACATTTAACATGGATTCATAATTCACATCCGTTCCTGAGGGTGTGATTCATGATGTTTCAACATTTGAAATTGATTTCAAAAGATATAATTTATATTCCTTATAGGAATTTAACATTTAAAATTGAAAAGAATGTAATTTATTATAATTAAAGGTTTTTAAATATATCAATATATATCTAACAAACCGTATTAATTACATATATATATATATATATATATATATATATATATTATTAATATGTACATCATCATGACCAAAAATTATACATGACAAAACAAATATATATCATCAATAATAAAATTAAATAACAATTATTCAACAGCTTCAGAAAGCATTAACCATACATAAAAAGAAAACACATATAACATTATGTGTGGAAGGATTCCGGGTAATAATTTCACCAATGATAACAATTATCAATTGATACTTACATACGTCATATGAACCCATATGTTCATAATACAAATAAAAATCTTAAATGCCGATTCATTTAAAAATTAATACTAATCATGTCAGTAACAAGAATTACTATAAACATTGATTTATCATATCAATCGCATGAGTTTTTAAAACCAAATCATATTAGTATAATTTAAAATACAAAAACAAGTTTTGATATCAGTTAAAGGGAAAATTGTGTTTATAATAGGCAAGTGGGAACAAAAGCATCTAATGTTTTTAAATTATACTTAAATGATAAAAAAATATGTGAAAGAAATTAAAAGACTAACTCGGTGATGGTTTATTAAACTTTAAAATTTTGTTATTTGAATATATGAAGGTTTTACACTTATATGTATAACACCCCAAATTTTAAAGAAAATAATTTATTGAATAATGGTAATTAATTATTTATGGTCCAATAATTGTGGGAGGATTAATTTGACATTAGAGGTGAATTATTGATAAATTAAGATTTACCGAAATCAGGTGATTTAACAGACGATGTGGGACCCACTTGGTCAAATTAGATATTTGATGGGCCTAGAATGTTTAGAAAATTATTGTAGTTACGATGGTATAGTTGAAATAATTTTTAGTGTTACGGAAAGAATTAATTAGACTTGACATATTTTATTAAACGGGGAAAATACGAGCCAATTGGATTTAAAAAGAAAATGAAAACTCTTTTTTCCTCTCCTCACTCAACTGTCCCTTTTTCCCCTCTCTCCTCCCTCACTTTGCACTCTATTACACAATGGTTAAAGGGTTTTATAACACAATGGACAATAGGCAAAGATGCATGGCTTTACCCATTGGACAATGACCAATTTTAGTCAATTTCCCACTCTTTCCTTGCTCAATTTCGGTGGCTCCTTTTTCCTCTCATCTTCTTTCATTTTTTTCTTCATCTTCTCTTCCCTCCAACTCCAAAACCGTCCACCTCCCTCTTGTTCCATTTCTTGCAAAAATCAAAAACTAAGCTTGGATTCATGGAGCATGAAAGTGACATTGGAGCAAATATTTGATGGTCTTCCCTCCTCACCTCTTCATTTTCGTGTTTGACATTGGGCTAGGAGAAGAGGTAAGGTTTCTTTCCTCTATGATATTCCATTGATGGTTGTTATGTTATTTGAGTTAAAAAGGTAGTTGTAGAAACTAAGGATGTTGGTGGAAATGGAAACCCTAGGTTTGAATGCTTGGAAATAAACCCTTGATTTATGGCTTTGTGATTATGTGAGATTGAGAGGTTAATGAGGTTATTATGATAAAATAAAATGGATTGAGGATTGATAAAGATTATTAATTGTTGTTGGAAGATTTTAGAGGAAACCCTAAGTGTTAACGATTTTGGGGGTTTTAGTTTAGAATGATGGGTATTGATGATATTGCACTCTAGAATGAGTTTTGTGGTATATTCAAGTTGGTTTTGATGAATGACAATATTAATCTTGTAATAATGTTAGTAAATCATTGGTGTTCCTTAAGATGATGATCATAATGGGAGATGACTATGAGTGATAGACCAATGGAGTGAAAATTAATACAATGAGGTTTAGGACCATGATAAATATCATAAGAGATTGATAGTTGATGATGGTCTTAAATAGAGCCAAGAGGCTTATGATAAATTGTAGTGATGGTTAAATGATTCATGTGATGATTTGGAAGGCTTATGGAATCGAGGTAATGATGTTGTTGGGTATAGTTAGCCTATAAGACTTAGAGAATCATGGTTTTGGGAAAGGAATTCCCGAAACCTAACACGATAATGTGAATTGGTTTTTAAACGAGTCTAGGACTTCATGATGAGTTTTAAGAAATGATGCCTTACGATGGCTTATCAATTTCATGTGTATATATGTGTTGTTGATAGGATTGTATTCCGGACGATGATGCAGAATGATCAAGGCAATTGCATTGCAGTTCTTCTCTCGAGGCAGGAGAGGAGTTTACATTTCAAATTGCATGAGTGAATAATTGTTAATTATGTATTATGAACTCATACATTGACTTGCCATGAATGTATTAAATGTTGAATTGATGATGTGATGAATGATGGCTTGGCCTTGTTGAATGATATGGAAATATATATATATATATATATATATATATATATATAATGATGATGATGAATGATTAGTTGTCCTTTTTGTTGGACATGGATAAATTGATGACATAGAATTATAGATAGATGAATTTCCTAAAGTGTGGAAATATCTTTATGATGATTATGCCCAGAGATATGTGTGGTTGTGATGAAAAATAGCTTAGAAACCCCCTCACATAGTTGATGAATTAGAACAAGAGTGGAGAAGTATAACTTGTTGGAGTAGGCCTAAGGGTGTGGTTTCATCCATGTATTAGACTAATTATACAAAGGATAGAGTGTGTCATGTGATAATGAGTGAAAAACTTAAGTGTTGAGCATGTGATGGTTAACTCACTCAAGCGAGTTGGGATCTCATCAAGCGAGAGTCCCCTGCATCAGATGGGTGGCCTCTGGCCCAATTTCGCTCAAGCGAGATGCGTGTGCAACAGAGGGATGCACACTGGATGAATCTCGCTCAAGCGGGTGTGGCCATGCTTGAGCGAGTGTGATGGGGAAACGGTTCTGGACTAATCTCGCTTAAGCGAGTGGTGAGGCATGTTGGGCCTCGCTCAAGCGAGCGAGCATGAAATCGATACTGGAGTATTTTCACCTGAGCGAGTAGCAGGCCTCGGGAAGCCTCGCTCAAGCGAGCATGTGAGAAAATGACACTGGAGGAATTTTACCTAGGCGAGCGTGGCTCGCTCAAGCGAGTGGCGATGATCTCGCTCAAGGGAGCAGGGCCTCGCTCAAGCGAGTTGCCCAGAATGGAATTTTATTACATTTTTTTGTTTTTGGCTTAAGATAGACCTCTTCCTTGTACTGTGAGATATTTGAGGGAATGTATAGGGGGTATATAAGCATGATATAATATGGTGGTGTTTGATGTTGATTAAAACATTGAGATAATTCATTTATACCCATAATATGTAATGAAAAACATAAGTGTTGACAACCAAGAGTGGGATATGAATGAAGGGTAATGAGAAATAAATGGATGATGATGTTGATCATTTTCTTATATAAAGGATGATTGTCATTGAGGTTGATTGTTATTATTGATGAGTTATTGTTGAGTACCATTGTGAGTGATACAAGTGTGATGTTGTATGTGTGGTTTAAAATATAATAATGAAATGTTGTGAATGTCACACCAATATATATATATATATGAAACAATGGTAATGATAAATGAAATGAAAATCCACTAAATAATTATGTGGTGGTATTGATGAAAGATAAATGAATGTTAATGATGATTTGTGATGTTTGTGATGCCATTGTGGTTGATTGTAAGCGTTGACTTGCATGTATAATATATGATATATTGAGATGAAAATGCCACATATAAAACTTGAAAACAATGACTAAAACCAACAATGATAAAATCCACTAAGGTGTGTATGGTGGTGTTGGTGATTATGATGATGATGATTGATGAGTGGCATTTAGGATGCACAGTGTGATAAATGCATTTGATTTGCATTGCAATGCATTGCATCCATGGCATATCGTACACTGTCTATGTGGAATGTTAGGGGTTCCACTAGGCGGGCCCAGTGGGAGGGCGACCTAGTGCACGGGTATATTGTTGTATTTCCCTAGTGATTCTGGGAATCACGAAGCTGTCCATAGTTTGGTGACGAGGCACCCTATGTGGCGGGCCCAGTAGGTAGGTGGCTCTGTGATGAGCAAGTTACTTCGGTGTCTGATGGGGCAAGGCTCTCTCGATGTGTGTTCAGGAAGGGCCCGTAGCACTTGTGGCAAGTAAGGCCATGATGTTGATCCGCAAGTCACGGGGTGACTATTGCTACAGATGGGTGAGAGCGGTTTGGTACCAGTAAAACATGTTGTTGAGCATGCATGCTTTGAGATATGCGTACATATTTTTCTACTGCAGTAGGGGAATAGTAGCACACCTATGCTCGACCTACAATTTGGTGTTTATTCCCACGGTCGGATCTGTATTTGTTGTCTATTCCATTGTGCATATGCATTAGCCATAAGAGCATTTACATATGGCATGGAGATATGCCAGAATATGAGGATGATTGATGACGATTGAGATTGTGGTATGATGTTGATGAAATGGGTAATTGGGTACCTAAAAAACCACATAAAAATTGATAAATGATATAATTACCATGAAACAATATTGAATATAAAGATGTATATGTTATGGCCCAACGTAATGAAGGGCATAATTATTATAATTTGATAATGATTGTTGGCCCACTGTGGCCTTGACAAAGACCGAAATTGTCAATAATGATGATGTTGGCCCATTGTGGCATTGTGATAGATGTGTATATGCTTGCTTTGCTATGACTTGATTAAAGAATATGAAATATGTATATGTTGTTGAATTTAACAATTTGTGATGATCATTATTGTGTTTAGCAAAGCATACATGATGTTGATATGCATATGCACATAATTTCAATTATATTCATATCGTCATTTGAAATGTATAACTCACTCTCCCATGTGATCTACTTTTTAGTATTAATGCAGGGATGTCATGGGATAAGGATATTTTGAAGAAAAGCTTTTGTAAAGGTAAAATAGTGGTAATGGAATGCCTTGGCCGGCAGCAGTTGTAAATTATTGTATTATGGATCAGATGTGTACTGGGTAGTGATAATTCTTGATACCGATAGATGTATTGTGAATGATATTATAAGTGGTTAATATATTGATAATTGGAGTATTGAAATTCATACCCATTGACGAATATACAGATGTTGATTATGCAATCATTTTGGGAATGCATAGGTGTTGATGATATATGACTTTGAGGATGAATCTGAATATGGTTGATTATAGATTATGAATATTGGATATGTATGAGGCATGACTATATGGATATGTATATGCATATATCTTAGGCATTGTATGTTCATGAAATTATGTGAAATGATGATGGTTGTCTATTAGGCTTATGATATGCCGCTGCATGCTTTGCTGAGCCTTTTCTCATATCTTCATATATGGGACTAGGCGTATGCCCGGTATACACATTCTTCCGCTGTAAACTCTGTTAGTTTGTATACCGTTATGGGCAAACTATTTACCGATCCAGTTATTGATTATCAAATCTCACCCTTTGGTTTTCTGTGGTTCGAATCTTGATGTAGTCATGGTGGTGTTTTGAATTTATTTCGAACGTGAAAAATTTATTTGTATTTTTATTGTTTAATTATTTAGATTACATCGGGATTCAAGTCCAGAAAATCAGGGTGTTCCAACCTGGTATCAGAGTGTATTTTGCTGTGAATTGATATTGCTAATTGTTATCGGAGCGTGGTTTGCTCCATATTGAGAGTATCAATTATTGATAGAGTAAGGTTATTCTTGATGAATTGGTATTATGGATGATTGGAGCACGATTGCTCAATAGTGAGACATTTATGGTGATCTTTGGAGTGAGATGCTCATTGTTGGAATATGGTTGTTTGTATGAACTAAAGAGTGGTAGTTATCTAGAGGATGATGATATGTTTAGGCATTAATTGCCCAATACGGATTATGAATGACTAGTTGTCTAAGAGTTGTGAATTGACTATGAGGATAATGCTTCCTTAATGGTGATTCTTTGTGAATTATTAGTATTGAATTATGATGGTAGCTCATTGAGGACTTTTTGTGAAATTATGATTCATAAGTTATGATTGATGTTTATGGGAGTATGCCCCTTTATCATTGAGGTTGTACGACGCACTTGTGAAGCATAGTTGCTCATTGGGAAAACTTAATGAAATCATGAGATTGAATACATATGGATGAATTCCTCAATGTGATTGATATGGTTGTTTGTGTAAGTCCGGCCAAGTTTCTTACACTATTTCCTTTGGATGACGAATACATTGATATTATGCATTTGAATATTGATATATCGAGTATGACCTTAATTAGTGGTGAATTTATACCATGTGTGATCATGGATATAATATATTGAATATGAATTGATTTGATGATGAACCTATACCGTGTGTTGACCACGGATAGGAGATATTAAATATGAATTGATATGGTGATAAACCGTGAAATGTTGAGACCTTGATATATATGTATATTGAAATTGAATTATTTGCTTAGGTCTCTTATATGAATTATGAGGTGACTTATAGTCATGATATGCTTATTGAATGTGAAATTGTGTTGGCACATGATTGGGTTATGTCTCGGTTTTATATTTGTGAACCGAGTGAATGATTGATTTAATTATGACCCACTAGGTGTGGTAACCCCAGATAACTCAATATGATCTTAAAAGATCAAACCTTTTGGAATTAGACCTATGGTGGTCTAGGCTCTACGATGCTTCTATGAGCCATGTTTAACGATTTTATGTGTTGTGGAAGTATTCCACAATGGATACTAGGTAACCCTTGAACTTTCTAAGCCTAATGATAGATTGAATCTTATGAACGATTGAGCCGTAGTGAAATAAATTTTGGAATGAGTTGTTGAGGCTAGAGCCGGTGTGTGATAGGATTAGAAATGTAAACGTAAAGCCCTAAATATTTGGTGAATAATGATGTTGAATTCGGGGTATGATTTAGCATTGGCTATGAAAAATTTTATGATATGACTTTGGGCTAAATTGTGCACCCTTGACATTATGATTATTAGATCAATTATGGATTATGATGTGACATAGAGGTAATATATGTGAACATGAGTTGGTGAATGGAGTTTAATCCTGTAGATACATCCCTTTTTGTTTTGAAATGAATTATATTGGTGATAGAAACCACATACTGATGTGACACAATATGAATCGTATGTCCAGTATATGGACTTTGGCTATGATAAATGAGGAAATCCATTAATGTGGAAGATATTTATATGATTGTGGACCTTATTTTAACCTTGGGAGTGTATACTTGACGTGAGTTTGGTGATTCATTTAGGCTTGAATCGAATTATCACCGACAATGTTCGAATTAGAGAAATTATTTCTGAGTTACTCGACTATGACTTTGGGATGGATGAAGTCCAATGGTGGGGTGATTACCCTATGATGATTGGAAATCTATAGTTGATATGTCAATATATGGTTGTGGTGGCTGACGATTGATGAATTATATGCCATGATTTACGCCGGATCATGATTAAATGATAACATTATGTGAGTGTATTGCTTATGGACTTGTGTGACTTCTCACAAAGTCTCGTGTGTGAAGAGACATTATTTAAACTGATATGGATAATGTGAGCAATAAAACATGAAGGTACTTATCCTGATATGTCTCTACATGCCATAGGCATTATGGCAACGTGCACTTATACGCCGATCTCATGTGTTTGTGGTAACCACTACGGGATTGGGACGCCTTCCTGTATGTCGGATGCAGCAACACATGGACCGGGCAAGTGTAATGTTGTAACTGCTTATGGTGGATGTTTGAGTCTACCGGCTATACTGGATTGAAGGTGTGAATTAATTTGGAAATGAATTATGAATGTAAGATTTATGATGAATGAACTGAGAATTGATGAATGGTGACTCACTTCGGACGTAGGAGACTCACTACAAGAAAATTAAGAATTAGCTATAAAAATTGGCTAGAAAACTTTTTCTTCACTAAGTTGTAACTAAAAAGTGAAAAATTAACAAGGACTTTGCGAGGAGTTAAATTTCCTCGTAATAATTTCAAATTTTTGGTTTGTAAAAATTAGTGAGTATCTAGCAAGAGTATAACAAGAAAATTTTTCTCACAATATTTAATTTTGTCACTAACTTGTTAGCTACAAAATATTTTCCTAGCCGAAGCATGATAATAATTTATCTTTTTTATTTTTAATGTTTGCTATGAGAATTGCCTAGCTAATTCTTAATAATATTACTTTTTTTAAAATAATGTTATTTATTATAAAATATTAAAAAAAAGATATGAATTCTGGCTATGAAATTTAACTAGGAGATATTTACCTCGCAAAGTAGTAATTAATTAGCTAAGAAATTGCTAATACATTTCCACGGCAAGTTAGGGAGCCCAAGTCGTAGGTTTGCGAGGCCAATTCTCTCGCAAAGTAGTAACCTTTTTTGGCCTAACACACGCCCCAAATCCCCAAAGATACATACCCTTTGATCCATCTTACTCGTCATTTTCTCCTCTCTCGTTAGTAGCAGGCACCATCATTATCAATCATCATCATGTGTTGGCTCATCAAATCTTCCAAGGCTAAGCTCCTCTTTTCCTCTTATTCTAGAACCTTCTTCTCCCATCCTCAGATCAGAACCCTCTCTCTATTCTCCGATCTTTTCCAACGCACTGCCGCCACCGCCCCTCCAGGTATTTCACCCTTCACTCTCATTCTTTCCCTAATTATTTATTTATTATTTCTGTTCTGATATTTGCTTTTCATATCTATTTCCCGCAAGTATCAGTTTCTTATTTTTATTGAGGATTTTCATATTTGACGGTTAATCGCATGATTTATATCATTTAAATTGCTCACTATTTGGTTAATTCTCTTTCTAATTGTGTTTTGATTTGTCATTTTTGATGATTGATGCATATACCATTTCAGTTAAGGAAATTTCTTCTACAGAAAACCTCACTGATGTTCCCAAGATTCGGTGAATAAGCTTGCCAGTGATTTTAATACTAGAAAGACTAGGGACCCCTATATTGTTATTAAAGCTAGGGATCTCATTAAGGTTTTTCGGCAAAGTGTTCCTACTCCTCAGGCCATAAAAATTCTCGATGATAAAAATATTCTTTCCCTTATGTTTTCATAGCTCATACTTCAAATCAAAGTAAAATTTTATGCTTTATATTTGTTTCTTTATCTAGGCTGCATGTAAGAAAATTGGTGTTTGTCCTAATTGTGTTACATACTACCAAATGAATAGAATGAATTCTGTTTTTATTGATAATATGCATTTATCTTATTTAGATTTTCTATGATAGGGGATGTTAAGAAGTTGCTAGTCAATAAAACTGGTTTACAGAGAGCAACGACTTTTCTTTAGAGGAATAAACAATGATGATAAAGAGCACTTGCACCTTGAAGGTGTAAAAGACAACTCAAAGCTTTTTGCCTTTGGAGGGTACAGCTAACAAAGAGAGAAAACTTGAGGAAACCAGAAAACAAAATGAGATGTTGAAAGCTTGAGGCTATTGCATTGGTCAGAGCTAATGTGGATAAACTCTCAAATAGGGTAAGAGATTTGATCGATCATTTATGGATTCTTGCTTTCAAAATCTGGTTTCTTATTTTTCAATTAATTAATTAATTTAATGAAAAGCTAATATCAATTTCATAAGGGTCCCGTGCATGGAGGAAAAAGAGATTAAAGGAATTGTGTTTCTTTTTCTTTTTTACATTTTAGCCATTTATGGTTCCTTGATTCTGTTAGTTCGTTTTCAAAATCGTAGGGTTATGAGCAAGAGAGTTTTCCAAGCAGAGACTAAGCTCGGGGAGTTGGCAATTGTTTCCAAAGTAGTGGTATAGTTCAAAGATTAAACACTATTTTTCCTTTTAGTTTTCATATATTTATGGTGATTCTTCGTTCCCTGCATGCTTATGATCTAATGGATTCTTTTTTATCGTTGCATTTGGATGAATTATCTTTTATGTTATTAATCTGATCCCCATACAACCTTGATCATTCATTTGATTATTTCCGCTAGGTAATTAACTCATAGTCTAATCCCCTTATGGCTTGCATGTTTTGTTTTGTGTGATTTCCATCATTTCTATTTGATATTTCTCATTAAATTTGTAAATCTTTTAATTTTTTTTAGCAAAGGTTCAAGGTAACAAAATGTTGGAGTTCATAAGAGGGAAATGACTTATTTTTACGGGTAATTCGATTAATAGGAACCAGTAGGAGTCAATGTTTTGCATGTTGTACAGAACTCTGGAATTTCTCAAAATGCAATATAAATATATTAGTTGATGATCATTTTTATCTCCCAAATTTACAGATATTGCTATACTTTATTTCAATCATCAATTTGTATTGAGTTTTTTTTATGTTTTAAATTTATTTCTCCTCTAGTTCAACGGTTGTTGTTCAAGGAGCACATCTTTCATCTCAAGCAAAACTAGGCAAGAGATTGTTTATGTTCTTTCATATTTTACAAAATTAATCTTTTCTAACAATAGTTCTTATTTGTCAGGTTTCTTCCATGATGTTACATTTGTTCTTTGTCTGAAGGATTAGGTTTCCATCACTGTGCTTTACTACATCATAAATTAGTTGGAAAACTTAGCAATCATATTATAATGGTTGAATTTTCTGAACTTTTTGAAGAGTTAATTGGTTATACTTATCAAATGTGTTTGTTACAATGTGCTAAAGTTTTGGGATACTAGAAATTTGAAAAGCATTGTCACACAGGCATATTCTTATCCGCTGTCAACTGAAAAGGTTGGTTGGAACTGCACTCCCTGTGATTTTGCTGCTACTTCACGCCTTATGTTTTTGGTTTCTCTGCTATTGGTAACAATGTAAAGGCAACATAATGACAGGTATTTCTTATGCATCCATTTGTGTACTACCCATTAGTAGACAGTTTTAATTTAAATTAAAATAATAATTTTATGAAGTGATAATTTTATTCTTATTTGGGGATGATGATTTGCTTTTGCTCTAACATTTTCTTTGGCCTTTGCTGATTTCATTACTTTTTGAATTTTGGTCTTTTGGTTGGTTATTGATTTATATTATTATTAATTAATGTTTTTTCTTATTCCTATTGCAGCATTGTTACAAGGATGAGAAGTACAACACAAAGGTTAAAGATAAAGAGGGGTACCCTACTTTTTCTTTTGTCAACAAGGCAACTAGCAAGGCCTTAAGGCATTCCATTAGTGTCTCTCATCTAGTAAGATCTCACACTCCAACTTGATTGCAAATTGTTTGATGTGCTGATTTTTCTATTTGGATTTAGGGATGAATATTCATCCTTAGAACTCCAAATTGTTTTTATGATCCTAATTGGTAAGGAATTACATAGCCCTGTTATATTTTTCTTGCCTGTGTTTTTATTATGATGGAATTTGAAAGTGATGTGATGTGTGGTACAACAAGTGGCTGGCAGTCTGTAATTTTTTTGTGTGGTTATCATGGAGTGTTTCTTATACACATGATGACTGTGTACCAACTTTCCCATTTCTAATAAAATCAACGAGTAAAGTTGTGTAAACTCTAGTACCTTTTCTGAGTAGCTTAATAATGAGCACTTACTGGATGAGAGGCACCAATGTGATTGTAGTGTGGTATTGTTAATTATGATAGAACATATTTTTATTTTATAAAGGCTTAATGCCCCTGCCATTTAACAACTCCCACTTAGTTTGATTACATCCTAATACAATCATAACCAAATATGCCTCAAATGTCATCATTTGATAAATTAATGCAACAAAATTAAAAAAATTATTAATATGCTTAGATGTTTTATGCTTAGGAAATTGGTACTCTATCTAAAACCATCTTGTCCTTCAGATCTCATGGAAAGGCTGTTATAATTACAAAATGAAACCAACTATTTAAAAATTGTTTTCTTCATAAAAAAACAAGCTAAACACAATAACTCAAATGGAAAGTAGTAGTATAAGATGCATAATATAATCCTCCTTTATCTACTTTTAGCATGGGATGACACATTGACACACATATATACCGTACTGTTGAATCCCAAATTGAAGTGTCAATTAATGGTATCATAAGACAATGAATTATTAGTTTTTGATATGTTATGATATGCTCCCCTATTGAGGAATATTTGCTTCATTTTTCTCTTTAATTATAGTGTGTCCACTCTACTGCCTCCTTCTGGTTTTGTTTTTATCTGTCTTTCCCAACAACATATTATTATATGCATTTGATGTCTCAGCAATCAGTTCATGCAACTTTTTCATAAATCAGTTCATGCGTCATGTTTTCACTCGTATTAACGTAAAACTAGAAAAGAAAGATGAAAATACAATATGTAGTATTTATGGTACCTAAAGAGAATTTGCATTCAATACTTGAACCTCAGCGAAAAAAGGGCAATGAGGTAACAACAAAAGCTGCTGCAGTTGATAAATAGTTATCTTTTTTAAATATTATTAAATATTTAAATTATGTTGTATATTTAGGAAATATTTTGTTAGAATAAACAAAATTTACTTAAAAATTTGGGTACCTTTTCTGAGTAGCTTAATAATGAGCACTTATTGTCATAATTAACAATCCCACACTGCAATCAACTAAGTGGCAGATGTTAAATGGCGGGGGCACTAAGCCTTCATGACTTCAACACGTAATCGTCTTTAACTGACTCTACTATATTGATATGTCATGTTATTTCTCCTATACGTGTGTTAAAAGTAATCATAACAACCTGCATCACCTACGCTCTGCTGGAACTCGATACTCCAATAAACTATGAAAGCAAACATCATTACATGCCAATATACTACTCAGATTTTGAAAGATCATTCAACAAATATGTGCATAGTAATGTTAAAAACAAATATATATACCTACTATAATCTTAATAGTAATCTTCGTATGTCTATTGATATTAGATTATTTTTAATCATAAAATTACTGCATTCATCCAAAATTATGGTAATTTTAAGCTAACAAAATGCACACTTGGTTTCTTATCTCATAAAAATTTCTCTGATTTCTCTCCTCTGTGTCTATATCATCTCTCTTTTTATTTATACTTTTTCTTGCTAAAAAGCTAGTCCTATCTTGTTGCAGAACTTCAAGATATGAAAACAAGTTATTTCAGTTTAAGACAAATTAAAGCTGCTACTAATAACTTTGATCCAACAAATAATAGGTGAAAGAGGTTTTCAATCTAGTATGTTTCTGCCCTTTAAAGTGATCAATTTGCATAATAGATTTTAGACTATTTTATTTTCCATTTTTTAAGATATATTTTCAAGCTAGTATCTTTTGGATTCAACATTTTTCTATGGAGACTAGGTTTTGTTGTCATTAGTTTCACTTTTTTTATTTTATCCCTGGTTCATTCTCTATTCATGTCCCTCCATGTTGTGAACTAGCCAAATTTGATTTATTACATGACTTTGCAGGGAAGTTTGTCCACAAATTGGAAATAACACCATATTTGCATAATTACATACCCTACTACTAGCTATATTAGAATTAAGGATACAATTAAGAGAGACATAGGAGGAATACGAGAGAAAATTGTAGAGTGATTTGGATTATTTTCATTGCATCGTTAAGACCAGAGTATAGCTATTTATCCAACTAAAGTGGGTGTGTCATACATAGTGAGACAAGTACCAAAACTCTAACATTTTAATTAATTCTGTTAATACTCTATTATTCCCCCTAAACTTGGTACTAGAACTGGGTGGGACTTGTTTGATTAGTGGTAGAACTAGAAGGTGCATTGTTTGAGAAGAAAGAAGGCATGGTACCAAGAAGAAAAGTAATGGGAATTCTTGGGGAAGAGGAAATACATTTAAGTGAAAATGGAAAGTAGCGTTCATTGAGTAATATATTTTTTAAATTATATTTTGCCATTAAGCCCCAAACATTTGTATCCTCTGTGGCAGGAGAAGTAGCCAAGAAAAGTAAATTCAAACGATTTATATTCAAGCTTGTGATTATGATTATAGTAGAACTAATTTTTTACTATTTTGTACATTACAAAGTCATATAATGGATATAATGATTAGAGAATAAAATTAGTGTTGTAACCTTTATAAGAATTTCCAACTTGCGTAAAAATTATAGTTCATTGTTAAGAAACTGAAATTAAACTTCAAATTTGTGTTTTCAATCTTATATTAAAAATTATTCCATTTTGTTAAAATTATAATTTTAATTTGTTAAACTCATTATTGGTATATGTTACTATTCTGCTAGTCCTTCTCTTGGTTTAATCTTCTATACTAACAAATGATGGATCACTTTTGACTATAAAATTAATATAGCTGTTGCTATTTTCAATGTATTAAAATCACCTATCCTTTACAATTTGATTTATCTTTTCATTGAAATGGAAATTATATAGTCATTTACCTTGCTTGGATTTTATTTGTAGCTTGAGTCTAAAAGATTACATTCTACAAGTTGTCCATCATAACTTGGATTTTCTTATCCTTGTCAAAGTCACTAAACGCTACCCATCACAGGTAACTACATATTTATTTTGTTTTTGTTCTTACCTATTAATATTAACATGCTTTTATTGATGAATATTTCATCGTTCTATCTATTTATTTTGGAAAATATGAACTTATTTTATTTTCTTATTTCTTAGAGTCTGATTTATTGGTTGAACATAATTGAGTGATCCCTTATAAGGGATAACAATAATTCATTTAGCATTATTTTTATATTTGCGTTAAACTAATTACAGCAAACATGCGATCTGATCGGACTTGGATTTTAAGAAGAAAAGATCACACTGGTTGTGTAAGCGAAGAATTCAAGAATGGGGTTGATGATTTCATTAACTTTGTGAGTAGAGATGTATCAGGTCGCATTCTTTGACCATGCGCAAGATGTAAAAATCACCATTGGGAGGAGGCCTTTTTGGTTGAAAAGCATTTGTATGAGTACGGATTCTTGGAAGGTTATGTAAATTGGACACTACATGATGAACAAAGATGGGGGGATCATCAGCCAACACCTTTTACAGAAGATCAAGATAGGGACACGAATCCATATGTTGATATGGTCATGGATGCTATTGGACTTGGACCAAATATAGAAGGTGAAAATTTTGAAGAAGATCCAAATCCTTCAGCTTCAAAGTTCTATGACATGTTAAAAGATACTGATGAGTCACTATGGGATGATTGTAAGAGGCATACAAAATTATCAGCAGTAGCACAACTACTCAATCTAAAATTTGAATTCAACATGAGTGAAAGTTGTTATGATAGAATGATCATGATAATCAAAAGTATGCTTCAAGAATCTAAAGGTTACCTAAAAATTTCTACAGATCAAAGAGAATGGTGAACGAGTTGGGACTAGGATGCGTGAAAATTGATGTTTGTCCTGGACATTATATGCTATATTACAAGGAAAATAGTGACAAGAAAATTTGCTCAGTGTGCAAACATGCAAGATTTAAACCAAGGGAAGAAGGTTCAACAACTCAGAAAAAAGTGCCATACTCGATCTTGCGGTATTTTCCTATTATTCCAAGACTTCAACACCTCTATATGTCTAAAAAGACTGCACAATATATGCGTTTGCATGTGTATGGAGTGCGTGAAGATGAATCGGTGATCACTCATCCATCTGATGCTCAGGCTTGGAAAGTGTTTGTCCATACTCATCCAACATTTGCGTAAGATCCTCGAAATATCCGACTTGGCCTTTGTTCAGATGGTTTTAATCCTTTTGGTAGCTCAACTACCCCATACTCATGTTGGCCTATTTTTGTCACACCATACAATCTTCCCCTAAGTATGTGTATGAGAAGAGAATACATATTCTTAAGTCTTTCGATTCCTGGACCAAAGTCACCTGGAAAATATATGAATGTCTATCTTAGGCCCTTGGTGGATGACTTAAAGATGTTATAGGATGATGGTGTTAACACTTTTGATGCTTGGAAGAAGCAAAATTTCATGATGAAAGCAGCATTATTGTGGACAACAAGTGATTTCCCCGCTTATGGGATGTTGTCTGGGTGGAGCACACATGGAAATCTTTCTTGTCCTTATTGTATGGAGCAAACCAAGGCATTTAGGTTGGATCATGGTAGAAAACCTTGTTGGTTTGATTGCCATCAACATTATCTTCCTATTGATCATGCTTTTCGTCGTGATTGACATTCTTTCAAGAGATCAACTTTGGTGAAGTCTTTGCCACCACAACAACTAAATGGGGTAGATATTTTACACAAAGTTAACCAAATTGGATAGATTACTTTATGGAGGAAAGATCTACTCAAACAACATGGATTTGGTAAGAGGTTCAATTGGTTCAAGAAAAGCATATTTTGGGAATTGCCTTATTGGAGCACTAATTTGATACGACACAACTTAGATGTTATGCATATTAAGAAGAATGTGTTTAACAATATCTTCAACACTATTACGGACATAAAAAGAAAGACTAAAGATAATGCTAATGCAACGGAAGATTTGAAAGAGATTTGTAGACGTCCCAACTTGGAGCTAATAGTTGATAATGGAAAGTATAAGAAACCGAAGGTGACATATGCTTTAAGTGTCAATAAAAAAAAGGTGGTGTGTGAGTGGATAAAAAAATTAAAGTTTCCTGATGGATATGTGTCAAACATTTCACGTTGCATCAATATAGATGATGGAAAGATATATGGGCTGAAAAGTCATGACTGCCATATTTTCATGCAAAGGTTGATTCCTTTGGCATTTCATGATATGTTGTCAAAACCTATATGGGGAGCTTTAACGGAACTCAATTTATTTTTCAAAGAAATAACAGCCACTCAAATACGTACTTCTATCATGGAAGATTTAGAGTTATCTATCATTGAAACAATATACAAGCTAGAAAAGATTCCCCCCCCCCCGGTATTCTTTGATGTGATGGAGCATTTGACTATACATCTTCCTTATGAAGCTAAGGTTGGAGGACCAGTACAATACAGGTGGATGTATCCATTTGAGAGGTGCATGTTGTACCTAAAAAGGAAGGTACGAAATAAAGCAAGGGTTGAAGGGAGTATCTGTGAAGCGTATATTCTAGAAGAAGTTTCCAACTTCATGTCCTTGTATTTTGATCCTAGCATACAGACAAGACGTACTCAAGTTCCTCGGAATGATGATGGAGGTGAAGACATGATAGATGACCAATTATCCATTTTTAAACACCCATGTCATCCTATTGGCAAAGGTTTAAAAAAATTCTTAACTAACATTGAGCTTTAAATTATTGAGACGTATGTACTTGTGAATTCTATAGAAGTTGAACCATATCTCCAGTAAGTTTCCTTCAATTAGTAAATTCGACAAGTTATTTAAATTGTGTTTAACACTAATAATTTCATATATTTATTTATTAGATAATTTGAGGATTTGTTAAGGGAATCAAATCCAACTATATCTGAGGATCAAATATTGGAAAGTCGCGATAAAGACTTTAGTTGGTGGCTTAAGCATCAAGTAAGTCATTCTTTCACCATGAGTGATATAAAAATTAATATTTTGTATTTCAAAATTTAAAACCATTTATTGTGTTTGTCGAAATTTACAGGTGAGTATTGGTGAAACTGAGGAACGTATGATTCGAGACCTAAGTTTTGGTCCATCCAAGTCCATGACTTCTTATAATGGGATAATAGTCAATGGGTACAGATTCCATACTAAAAGTTATGGACAAAATAAAGCTACTATGAATAGTGGCATTTGTGTTAGAGGAAACATATATGGTGAAAATGACGTAGACTATTATGGCATCATTGAGGAGATATTAGAATTATCTTATTTAGGAAATAATAAAGTCCATGTTTTAAAGTGTCATTGGTTTGACCCCATTAATGGAGTCAAGGTTGATAAAAATTTTGGATTGGTTGATATTAAAATCAAATAAAAACTTCACTTGAATGAGCCGTTTGTACTAGTTGAACAAGCTCAACAAGTATATTACACTAGCTACCCACAAAGCACAAATAGAGCTACTAATGAATGGTGGGCTGCTTACAAGGTCAGACCAAAGCTCTTTTTGGCTAAAATAATGAATGAAGATGGTGACATAAATGAGTTGCATAACATTGATTATTATCATGATGGATCCTTAAGAACACACAATGTTATCATAGATGATGAACCATTATTATTATTTGATACTCTTGCCCCAATAGAAGAAGTAAACACAAATGACATTCATAATGCTAAGGAAAATTTGAATGATGAGCCCTTTATTGATGACAATGAAGATATTGTGGGTAGTGAGTCCGTGGATGAAGATGAGGACTTGAATGATACATATTTAAGTAGCGATGATTATTGAATAATTTATAATCGTATGATTGCTGAAATATGATTTATGTTTTACATAGCTTTGTTTAATAACTTTGGAATATATAATTGCCTAAATCAAATAAAATTTCAATGTGCAGATATTCATCATGCGAACCCGAGGTGGAGGTGTACGAAGTCGGGGTCGTGCAAGAAGCTATACTCTACCTGAACCTTCACAGCCAAACATTGCTTTTGATCCAACACAACTTTCTCCCCACCTATTAAGTATTGTTAATTATAATGTTTAGTCTTTTATATACTAATTCAAAAGTTGTTTTAATGTTTTTTTGTTGTCTTTGTTTACTTAATATAGATGACGATTCAAATTCCCGCCATGTGACGACTAATGGCCAAGAGACTCATGAAAGGCAATCACAAGTTTTAAGGAATATAGATAATGTTGCCCAAACTATTGGAAGGCCATCAGCACCTGTTAGGAAAACAAGTGGTCAACAACTTGTTAGAGGGAAACTAACACTTGTTAGGCAAACAACCAATATGGAACAAGCTTTTGGAAGTATAACAGCTCCTATTAGGCAAACAAAAAATGTTCAACAGCCTGTTGGTAGACAATCAATTAGTGTTCAAGAACCTATTAGAAAAACAACAAATATTCAACATCCTATTGGAAGACAATCAACTAATGTCCAAGAACCCACTGTCGACAAATCACCTACCCAATCGACAACAATGTTAGATCCAAATAACATTAAAAGTGGTGATCGAAACTCAGTGCCTTCTAGTGAAGCATCTAACCCCATAACTATTAAGAAGCTTATTATATTTGTGGAGCCAGTTACACGCCTGTAAGTGGTTATAAATTATAAATTATATATTATTGTTACTTTGAATTAATAGGCTTATTATATCATTTGTTATTTAACATGCAGAAGGAGGTTTATTCCATCATGTGTGACTCATGATATTACAGTGGAAATCTTACCAAGGATGCCAATTGCAGCTAGTAAATGGAAAGAATATCCTATGGAGGTGAAAGATACATTATTTGATGACTTTAAGGTTTGTAACTAGTTATCGTGCTTTTTATTTTCATATTTTTGTTTTTTCCATGAGATTTTCTTAACATTTTATTTTTGTAGGAAAAATACAAGTTTGCAACTCCATATGATAGTAGCATGGCAAGGACTGCTTGGGATCGAATATGTGGAGATCGTTACCCTGATCTATTGGCAAAGGCAAGAGAAGCAACCTTCAAGAAAATTAACTCAAATAATATTGCTGAGTTAAAAGGTCATGGTCCAAGAGAAATGAGAAGAGAAGTTTGGGATGTTTGGTTGACATTTGGGTCACTGAAGAATAGCAAAAAGAGTCATGGGTTGGACGAAGTAATAGGGCATCTATCCCTGATTCCATGTTACACACTGGAGGTTCAATAAGCTTCGGTGAACATAAACGAAAAATGGTAATGTATCTATGATTTTTTTTATCTTTATATGTGACACCCCCAAAAATAGGGGTAAACTTTTCACGATTTAAATAGCATTAAGATAAGAAATCACAAGAGACGAAGTTATCTTTCACTACCCTGGATCTATCAGAGACCCATCTCATATGTGAAGATATGAGAAGGTAAGTTAAGAGGAGTGACATTAAAGAATTCCTCAATTAAAAACAGCAAAAGGATTTGAGTAAGTTAATGTTATGTAATTAGGTCTAAAGAGGTCATCCACATTTAAAATTAAGAAGTCCAATTTTTATGCCCAAAGTATTCAATTGATAATGCAGGGTCAAGATTTAATGTGAAGAAGAAAGAAAATAATTTGAACATTTCACTTTGGGCAATCAGGGCATCCCTCGCTTAAGCGAGAACCCCACTCGCTTGAGCGAGTTCCATATAGGGCGCTTGGGCGAGCAACCCCACACGCTGAGCGAGAAAACCAAAGGGGAATCAGGGGCCAACTCGCTTGGGCGAGCCCCAACTCGCTTAAGCGAGATACATAAGATTCGCTTGGGCGGAGCCAGCGAGCGTTAGTAAAATTTGTCCAGAACCAAACCTACGCTCACTCGCTTGAGCGAGCACCATCCTCAAGGCCATTCGCTCAAGCGGAATTCGGCCAGTAACCAAATGCCCAACTCTCGCTCAGTCGAGACCCTCCTCGCCTAAGCGAAAATCTCCCAGAGGCCAACCCCTGATACCAGGGCCGCCTCGCTTTAGCGAGACTCACTCTCGCCTGGGCGAGAATGGTCCAGAGACCAAAACACTGATGCAAGGATAATCTCGCTTGAGCGAGACCCACTCTCGCCTAAGCAAGAATTATCCAGTGACCAAATACCATACAGGAGGGATTCTCGCTTGAGCGAGATTATCAGCAAAAACGCAGAAAACAAATGGATCAATTAACACATCATACCAAAACTCATTTTACTACAAACCACTTAATTTCATCACATCTCATTTATCCTATATAGTATTTAAAACATGTTCCAACCTATCTTACTCATAATTCACCTTCTAATCCATGGGTTCCATCCCAATCAAACTTACCACATAGCATAATATAATAATAGCAATCTTTCCTATAAACCATCATTCATTCATAAATTTAATCATATCCAAACTTCATTTCCAACATCCAAACCAAGCTAAGGTCATAAATGAAAATGAGCTATAAACTTCTAACTCCCATTTTCCCACATGACCTTCTATAAGCATCATTGTCTATGCATTATCCACACAATTGTTTATATTGCTATTGACTATACAAAATATGCAACATACTATATACATTACAAAATTTCCACACACCAAAGTCAAAATATTGCCGGCCAAGGCATTCTTTACCCAAAATAGGCCTCCTTCACACTTCTCCTCCACACAAAGCTCCATGTACAGCCCTACAACACAAGAGCTAAAAAGATATACCACATGGAGAGTGAGTATACTTTCTCAATGATGAAAATCTGACAATTAAGATAATATATGCATGAATGCAATACAAACATTCCTTCCTCCAAGGAAGTTCATTTAACACCAAATCATTCATTTATCAAATTCATTTGAACACATATATCCATCAAATTTCTCAAGGTCACATCAACCAATATCACAATCATAGTTAGTAATTTAAAGAGAAGGGTTTCATCTACTCCTCACATAACCTCATCAACAGGGTATCTCTCTCTATGCCATGCTTCTATGGCTAATGCACATGCTAGTTGTAACATCCCGAATTTTATAAAAATGAATAAATATGTGGAATAAATATTGAATAATTATAAATGAGTTAATGAGTGTCCCAAAAATATTGGGATAATTAAATTGGGATTTATTATGGATATTTATAATTTATTGAGCCTATATGAGATAAAATTTCACCTGGTTAAAATATGGGTGTCGGACCAAGTATCTCTGATTGAGATACCGTTGGTCAAGGCTATTAAGGATATTATTGGGAGTCTGAATATATATTCAGAATAATTTTTTGATAATGTATTGAGCCCGAACTGAGAGCCTGTTTGTTATAAAACGATAAAATTTTAATGAAGGGGAACCAAGTTAAAATAAAACTCCTTTTTCCCCTCCACTTTCACATTACTTTCTCCCTCTCCCTTCTACACTTCTTCTTCTTCTTCCACCTTCTTCTTTCCTCTCCACCCTTCTCTCCAAAAATCTAAGACAAGTGGTGTCTTCTTCTTCCACCACCATTTTCGTCTTCTAGGAAGCTTGAAGGAAGCCATTGGAGGTTGGATCCTCTTCCTCTCTTCTCTAATTTCGTGTGGCCCTCTCACTCTCTTGGAAGCTCATGATTAACTCTTTGTTGAGGTAAGTTCCTCATCATTTTCATGAGCTTTATGCCCTAGATTTTGGGTTCTTGGTATTTAGGGGAGTATTTATTGTATAAGGGTTGTTGGGAGAGCATTAAATATGGAAACCCTAAGATGGGGTGGTTTTAAATGCAATTTTTATGAGCCTTTAATGGGGTACACGAAATTAATACTTGGATGGGTGGAAAATTGATGAGCATTTATGATGGTGATGAGTTTTTAGTGAAACCCTAACTCTAATGAATTGGGGGAAGTGTAAAATGTGAATAGAATGTATGTTAAATGATGTTAGAGAATGATGTTAAGGATGAGAGATAGCCATTGATGATGATTGGTGAATATTGATTACGGTTATTGGGTTCTCATGAAATCCTAGCCCTAAGAATTTGGGGAAAATGAATATATTGTAATTTGGGAGGTTAGTTGAATATGGATAGGTAATATTTAAGGTTTAAGGTTACTTGAAATGGTAGAGGACCATTATGGTGAAATCTATAGATAAGTGTTGTTATGAATGTGGAATGTGAGGGATTGGTATGATAAGATTGTGACTTGATGAGGTTCTAGATCATTTGTGGTGTGCCATTTAAATTTGATTAATTAATTATGGTTATTGAAGGATATGAAAGCTAAGTTGAATATTGAGTGATAATGATGATGTTTGAAGGATTGAGGTGATTTGAGATTACATTATGTAATGATAAGATGATGGTGTTGTTGGGTTTAGTTGGTCTTTAAGATTTAGAGGATCTTGGCTTTGGGAAAGGAATTCCCAAAGCCTAACACAATTGCATAAGTTTATGTTTAGCAAGTTTAGGACTTGATGTTGAGCTTTATGATAAGCTAGCAAATGTTTAGAATTATGATGGTTATTGACTATGTGAATGCACATGTATATGGTATGTAGATTGCATTTCGGATTGTGTGGCGGAGCTTTCGGAGCGTGCATTCGGATTTCGGCTCTTCCCTCGAGGTAGGAGAGGAGTTTACATTCAAATTGCATGAGTAGATTGATAGTGATTGTGTATGTGTTTTGTACTCATGCTTGCCTTGCCATGTATATATGTTGAAATAATGAGAATGGCAAATTGTTGATTATGAGGATGGTATATGAGAATAGGTGATGATTGTTATGGAAATGTATACCTATATGTGTGATGATGATAAGTTAAATTTTAATATGGTAAATGACTTAGAATGGAAATTGTTGTGTATGAACATTTGAGACAAGTTTTAAATGTCTATTATGAGGTATATGAAGTATGGAATTTGGTCAATTTGGCTTTGAATAGATTTTGGTATGTTGAGTTATGAATTCTTATGTTTTCTGTGCATGTTCTGATAATCTCGCTCAAGCGAGATGGATTCTCGCCCAAGCGAGAGTCCCCTGCACCATTATTATGGCCTCTGGCCTAATCTCGCTCAGGTGAATGAGCTACTCGCTCAAGCGAGACGAGTGTGAAGTGAGCAGGAGAGATACTGGACGAATCTCGCTCAAGCGGGCGTGGCTACGCTTGAGCAAGCGAGAGAGGAATTTGGTTATGTGAGTTTTTTGCTTAAGAGAATGACAAGGCAAACTGGACCTCGCTCAAGCGAGCGTTGGTGGATGTTGATACTGGATAATTCTCGCTCGAGCGAGTGGCTAGTCGAAGGGAGCCTCGCTCGAGCGAATGCATGTGGAAATAGTTACTGGATGATTCTCGCTCGAGCGAGTAACCGAGTGCAAGGGTGTTTCGCCCGAGCGAGCGAGCGTGGAAGGGACACTGGCGTGTTTACACCCGAGCGAGCCGAGGCGCTCAAGCGAGATGGAATTGTCTCGCTCAAGCGAGTGGGGGTCTCGCTTGAACAAGTAACCCCTGATGGAAATTTTATTTTCTTTTCTTAATTTGATGGTGTTGAGCCCTTCCCTTTGTATTGTAAGATGATTGAGGGGAGGTATAGGGATATATATAACTATGACATAATATGGTGGTGTTGGATAATGATTAAAATATTAGGATAACTTGTTAATGCCCATAACATATAATAAGAAACATAATTGTCGACTACTAAGATGGAGTACAAAAGAATGACAAATAGGGTTTGATGATGGGGTTATGAGATATACCCTAGGATGATTATGAGATTGAAGAGAGAATGATTAAATAACATAGTACTAGTTCTAAACCGATGAATCGGAGTCGATATTGGCATCGCTTGGTAATAAATGATGTTGTGACCATTTCTCAAATAAAAAGGAAAAATGCTATTGATGATGAAGTGGTGAATTTCCACTGTAGTGTATACAAGTATGATCTTGTAGGTATGGTCTAAAATTGTAATAGTAGATTGTTGTATTGCCATACTAGATATAAGGCAACAATGATGAATAATGAGTTGAAAACCACTAAATGAATGCGTGGTAATATTGATAAATAATACCTAATGTATAAAACCATGGTGGTTGAATACAAGTATTGACTAGCCATATGATTTGAAATATATATATATATATATCTATATATATATGTGATGTGTTGAGATGTAAAGTCAAGTACATGATTGTGATGGGCATAAGTGTAAGTACCATATGTGGAATGATGAATATGCCTTGAATAATTCTAAGTGTGGATTAATATGATGATGCTTGTTGTGCCTTCTGATTGTTATGAAATGATGTTTGTGGCCATTGAAGTGCCAATTATATGAATGATATGCCTTGAGGGGCTTTGTAAATGATTATATGATTATTGAAAATGCTAAATCAAATTATACCCCTAATTGAGAGGGTGAGATATCCTTGCGAGGTTGTTGGGCACATGCATTATTGCATTGTTGCATTCATGGCATAGCATGGCATTGATATAAATCGTTATTGAAATATATCACCTTGCGGGGTGCCACGAAGGGTATATCCCGGAGTGAAGATGATGTTTATCATATTGTTGAATATATCATCTTGCGGGGTGCCATGAAGGGTATATCCCGAAGTGAAGACGATGTTATCGTGTTTATGAATATATCACTTTGCGGGGTGCCACGAAGGGTATATCCCGGAGTGAAGATGATGTTTATCATATTGTTGAATATATCACCTTGCGGGGTGCCACGAAGGGTGTATCCCTGAGTGAAGATGATATCATGTGAATTATTATTGAATTGAATCACCTTGTGGGGTGCCACGAAGGGTGTATCCCTGAGAGAAGATTGTATCATGTGAATTGTTATTGAATTGAATCACCTTGCGGGGTGCCATGAAGGGTGTATCCCTGAGTGAAGATGATATCATGTGATTTGTTATTGAATTGAATCACCTTGCGGGGTACCACGAAGGGTATATCCCAGAGTGATGATGATAATTTAAGTTATTGTGATCATTATTGGATTAAAAATTGGATCCGTACATATGCATTCTAAACACTAGCATGTGCATTAGCCATAGATGCATGGCATTTGAGATGGGATGACCACGAGAGAAGAGAAACCCCTTGCGAGGAGGAAATGAATAAAGATTTAATAAAATGATGATGATGATGGTGAATGCCCTTGATGATAAGTGGCAATATGATTGTGTATATGTTTATGCTTGCTTATGTTGTGAATTGAGATGTATGATGTTTGTATGCCTATTATAATAATGAGATGATGATTGAATGATGATTTAATGGTTTTATAGCAAAGCACACATGATGATTATATACATATACACATGATCACAATATATATATTATATTCGTCATTTTAAATGTATAACTCACTCTCCCATGTGGTCTCCTTTTTACCATTGTGATGCAAGTTTCCATGGGATGAGTTCGAATTTTAAATCAAAGCTTTAGTAAAGGTAAATAGTGGTAGAGGAAGTGCCTTGGCCAACATCATTTGTGAACTATCATGTATTGAATTTATGAAATGAATAAGTTGCTTATGATGATATAGAGGATTTAGTGATTTTGGATGTGTATAAGATAATCCTTTGAAATTGTGAATGGTGAATATAAATGTAGTATGCAGGAGATGATTTAATGTGTACTAGAAGGATTGAAATTGAATGATGTACATTGATGATAGAGATAGTTGGGAGAAGATCCCCGTATGTATATGTGCATATATATAATTGTGTCTTAGGCAATGCATGTGTATGTTGAGAGTGAATTAGACGAGCTTTGTTTCAGTAGGTATATGTCGGGTATTTGCATGCTTTGCCGAGCCTTTTCTCATATCGTCATATATGGGACTAGGCGTTTCCCGGTATACACATTCTTCTTCCACTGTAAACTCTATTATTTTTGTATACCGTTATGGGCATTTTAGTTATCGATCCAGTTTTAGTTTATTAAATCGTACGCTTCGATTTTCTGTGATTCGGGTTTTGATGTAATCGTTGAGGGTTTTCAAACGCGAAAAATTTACCTGCACTTTTATTAATTATTATCTTGGTTACATCGGGATCCGAGTCTGGAAAACCGGGGTGTTACACTAGTGTTTAGGATGCATATGCACGGATCCGATTTACATTTCCACGGGTGATCGCAACCACCATAATCATTCATTCATATTCATAGGTTTCCCGCCTCGCAAGGGGTACTCCCTCTAGCAGCCTCGCAAGGTGATTTCTCATGATCGCAACCACGTTCAATATTTCATAAAGGTTTCCCGCCTCGCAAGGGGTACTCCCGCCTCATGATCGCAACCATGGGCATTCAATCTCAATGGTCCCGTAGGGCCTTTCATTTCAAACACCAGGTGATCGCAACCACCGATCCAATACTCACAGGAACTCGTAAGCCCTTTTTATATTTCCAACATCAAGTGATCGCAACCACTTATCAACATCATCATGATATGCATGCCATGCCATGTATGCAATGCTTATGCATGCCTCAACCTTACTAGGATTATCTCACCCTCTCATCTAGGGTACATTCATACTCAACCACATTATTATCCATAAATTCATACATAAACATCAATCCTTATAGTTAAGAACCATTCCAACTAAAGATTTTAGGTACTCATCATGTCATATATGAAATCAATAGTACATCATCACATAATATGCCATTCATAGCCTCATTTAGACCTCATCATATAAACAATCATTTCAAAACACCAAACACAAGTCTCCTTACATACACATGATATCACACTTATCCATGAAAACATGCTGACGTGAATATTTTTGCAGTCGTGATTCCGTCAAATTAGTACATTAAAATTAATTAACGTAGTACTAGGGTGTCAACCTAGGTCGTTCTCTCAAGGATCAACACAAAAATTTAGGAAAAATCAAGTCTTAAACTAATTTTTAACAATTAAAAATAAAAACTAAACAACTAAAAATTTTTACAAACATAAGTTTACTAACATACAATTGGGGGGGGTTTGATTGATTTTTGTTGTCACAATTAAAATTAAAACAAAGTAAATAAAGGATTTAAAACAATAAATAACAAGCGATTGATTTTCTTGGAGTATTGTAAATAAATTTATCCTTGGTTCACTAAAGATAATTTGTATACTTATTAATGTTAATTTCTTAGCTCAATTTGAATTGATCAACTAAGCGTCTTTTTCAATTCACAATTCCTTTACTTTCATTTAAAAATGAATATTTTAATCAAGCATCCTAATTAAGCAAAAGGAGTCAAGATTGTAAAATCTAGGAATTATTGAGCATACATAAGAACATCGCCTATATACATAATCTATTCTCAAATTATGGAATTAAGCAAACCATAATTATTAAAAGTGATTATGAAAATATTCATTAAGCATGCATATTTCCTTAATCCATTCTAATTTAAAACCTTATTTTATTCCATTTGAATAATTAAACCGATTAAGCATACAAATTTAATTAAACAAAATGGAATTAAATAAGTAGAGAAAGATTATGAAGAAATAACAATAATAAAAGCATACTATATTAAAATTAATGACCTCAAAATTACATTACAACATTCTCCAAGAAAATCAATCTAGGGGTTTTAGCCCTCCATAATTACAACTACAAACAATGAAACTAACCCGGAAATGAAGAACTTGCTGGAAAAATTCCAACGGAGAAGAGAAGAGGAAGAACGTATGAAGGAGGAATTGATGTCTTCTGATGAAGAATGAATGGTGTCTCTGCTCCTTGCCTTGCTTCCTATTTATAGGAGCTCAAAAGCAAAGCCAATGCAATAAAAAATTTTAATGGAAGGAGCACTCTCCAATTTACAATTCCATGGTGCTCCATTATCAGCTTCAGTGCTCCATTATCAGCTTCAGTGTTGTTTCCACTTTGATAATGCATTATCTGATGTTTCCACTGATAAATCTGTGCCTGAATCGATTCATCTAGGCAATTTTTGGGCAATTTTACACATAGGAATCGATTCCTCAGGGGTGGGAATCGATTCCCAAGCACATGAATCGATTCATGCTTGTTTGAATCGATTCCCAGGCCTTTAAAATGCATATGAATCGATTCACATGGGTGGGGAATCGATTCCTAGCTGTATGAATCGATTCCCAGGGTGCTTGAATCGATTCCTTGCTGGAATCGATTCCCACATTGGTGAATCGATTCCCAGACCTGTTCTGGTGCTTTTCTCGCATTTTTGACCATTTCTTGAGTCGTGGCTTCTTTCGTTTGACCTGTGGTAATTATTTTTTTAATTACAGGCTTAATCACACACTACAAAACAAGAGAAAACCAACTTTTATTAAAAATTTATCCTTAATTCATTTTAAAATTAAATATTAAATAAAGCTCAAATGATGAAAATGTGTTAAAGTGCAGTATATTACACACTAAGTGATGGCAAATTATACACATTTAAATTGAGGAATTAAGGATAAATCTTGCATCATCAAATACTCCCACACTTATTCTTTTGCACTCCCGGGCAAAATCAAAATAAAAACAAGTATCACAATTTATTGAAAACATTAAGTTGAAAACAACACACAGAATTGGCATGAAATTTTAAGAATATATAGAGAAACAACAGTTATTTAACATGCAAGATTCAGAGCATCAAGATATATATAAAGATCATTCAAACAGTTAGGCATGTGAAAATTAAATTAAACTGAAAAGAAGATCATAAGTGATAGAACCTCACAAGACATACGCTCAACTCTCAAGTGTTTAAGGTTTGTGTATACACTCAAAACAATTCCTGAAAAACAAACAGTCTAAAAATTTGGCAAGTTTCTTAATTCTACAATCAACACAAATGAATGTATAGATCAACAGGGCTTTCACAGGGTTGAAATGTGGCCAAGGTTAAAATGGATGAAATATATATATTTATATATATACCAAAAAAAATGATGAAGCAATTAATTTTTCTGGCAAACAGTGAAGGTAAAACATTTATTGTATGGTATTTGGTAAATTTTTTTTTTTTATGAGATTGCATAACACTTGGAACAAGAGTTGCAATTCCTTTTTGCACACCCCACACTTATTTGAATGCCTGTTTTGACTTGATTCCAAAGCTTCAATATATTTCTTAAGGTAGGTATATTTTTGGTTCTTCATCCATGGCTTATTTGAGCTGCAACAAGGAAACAGTTAAATAGGCTCAAAATGGCTAGCAAGAGATAATTTATTCATGGTAGGCTTATCTGGCTTAGTGGCTCAATTGAACAAAAATGCCTGTATCAAAATACATTCATATGAGTTTCAAGTATCATCAAGAAACAAGACAAAAATTAAGATGTAAGCCTTCAGGAATTAATCACACATGAAAGGATTAAGATGGTTTAAAGTGATCCATCAAATTTTAAGGCTCAAAAATCTCACAAGGTATAATTCCATCATATATGATCATTTCTCAATTATCATGTCATTCTCATCATACCAAAATTGCTTGAGTTCAAATTATAACATATCATTAAGCTCATATCAGACATGAAAGAATTTACTTGTTACTCATGCATATCTTAAAATTCCAATAAAACATGCCTTTTTAAAACAAAAACACACACAAAATCTTTATTTTTAATAATTTTTTTTTTTAATATCACACAAAATTTAATCAAACAATAACACACACACGAATGATCCCACCCCCATACTTAAATCATACATTGTCCTCAATGTAAGACAGAGCATACAAAATAGACAATATAATGAAAAAGTAAAGAGATGAGTAAGAAAAACTCCCTCAAGGGGGATCAAGAAGTGGTTCCCCCAAAGCATGTTCCTCCATTGTAACATCCACAAGTGAAGGATTTTCATGAAATGGCTTCAAACGTTGTCCATTAACCTTGAAGCTTTTGTTGGAGTTTTCACTTTTTATTTCCACAGCTCCATGGGGAAATACATTTGTAACAATGAAAGGTCCTTCCCATTTGGAGCGCAATTTTCTGGCCATCAGTTTCAACCGGGAATTAAACAGTAGCACTTTCTGTCCAGCAGTAAAATCCTTTCTAGCTATTGAGCTATCATGGAATTTCTTTGTTTTCTCCTTATAGAACCTTGAGTTCTCATAAGCTGCCAAACGGATCTCATCAAGCTCATTCAGTTGTAATTTTCTTTCCTCACCTGCTTGATCAAGTGCTAAGTTACAAGCTTTTACAGCCCAATAAGCACGATGCTCAATCTCCACTAGAAGATGACATGCTTTACCAAAAACAATTCTATAGGGAGACATTCCTATAGGTGCCTTAAAAGCTGTTCTATGTGCCCAAAGAGCATCATCCAATTTCCTGCTCCAATCCTTTTTGTTAGGCTGTACTATCTTCTCCAGGATCCTTTTGATTTCTCTGTTAGAGACTTCTGCTTGTCCATTGGTTTCGGGGTGATATGGAGTAGAGACTCTATGAACAACCCCATACTTCCTGAGCATAGCTTGCATGGTCCTGTTGCAGAAATGTGTTCCTTGATCACTAATGATTGCTCTCGGGATGCCAAACCTGCAAAGAATTTGAGATCTAACAAAATCCACTACAACTCGAGCATCATTAGTTCTGGTGGCTTTAGCTTCCACCCATTTAGAAACATAATCAACAGCCAATAAAATGTAAGTAAAACCAAAGGATGGAGGAAATGGACCCATAAAATCAATGCCCCAAACATCAAATACTTCACAAAACAACATTGGTTGCTGAGGCATCTGTTGTCTCCATGTGGTAGCATTACTAGCTCTTTGGCATTTCTCACAGGTGTTACAAATTCTCCATGCATCCTTAAAAATTGTGGGCTAATACAAACCTGAATCCAACACTTTTCTTGCTGTTCTTTGTGGACCAAAATGTCCACCAACTGGTGAAGCATGGCAGAATCGAAGAACTGATTCTATTTCATGATCGGGAATGCATCTTCGAATCACCTGATCATTACACAATTTCCACAAATACGGGTCATCCCAAATATAATACTTTGCATCACTTTTTAATTTTGAAATTTGGTTTCTGGATGCACATGGTGGAAAAACAGAAGCAACAAGATAATTTACAATGTTAGCAAACCAAGGTGAATCAAAAGAGTTAGAAATACTCATGAGGTGTTCATCGGGAAAATGGTCCCGAATAGGTGCCGAATCAGGAGCATTCTCAATTCTGCTTAAATGGTCTGCCACAAGGTTTTGTGTTCCACTTCTGTCATGAATTTCCAAGTCAAACTCTTGGAGCAAAAGCATCCAACGAATTAATCTTGGCTTGGACTCACCTTTCTTTAACAAGTACTTCAGAGCTGCATGGTCAGTAAAGACAACTACTCAAGAACCGAGTAGGTAAGATCTGAACTTATCTAATGCAAAAACAATGGCCAAGAGCTCTTTTTCAGTGGTAGTGTAATTTACCTGAGCAGCATCTAAAGTTTTAGATGCATAGTAGATGACCCTAGGCTGCTTGTCAATCTTTTGACCAAGGACGGCTCCCAATGCATAATTAGAGGCATCACACATCAACTCAAATGGAGCTGTCCAAACAGGTGCTTGGATTATTGGGGTAGTGGTCAATGCTTGCTTGAGGCAATTAAAAGCCTCCTTACACTTTTCATCAAATTCAAATGCCACATCCTTTTGAAGCAGACTGGATAGTGGCCTAGCCTTCTTGCTGAAATCTTTTATGAATCTTCTGTAGAATCCTGCATGGCCAAGAAAAGAACGAACCTCTCGAACACAAGAGGGGTAAGGCAAATGTGATATAACTTCTACCTTGGCAGGATCTACCTCAATTCCTTTTTCAGAGATTACATGCCCTTAAACTATTCCTTGTTTTACCATAAAATGACATTTTTCATAGTTCAAAACAAGGTTAGTTTCAATACATCTGTTTAAAACTTTATCAAGACTATCAAGGCATGCATTAAATGAAGATCCATAGACAGTAAAATCATCCATAAACACCTCTATACAATTTTCAATGAAATCATGAAAAATACTTATCATGCATCTTTAAAAAGTTCCGGGAGCATTGCATAGGCCAAATGGCATTCTCCTATAAGCAAATGTGCCAAAGGGACAGGTGAATGTGGTTTTATCTTGATCCTCAGGTGCAATGTGAATCTGAAAATATCCAGAGAATCCATCAAGAAAACAGTAATGAGACTTACCTGCGAGACGCTCAAGCATTTGGTCAATGAAGGGTAAAGGGAAATGGTCCTTTTTTGTTGCCTGGTTAAGTCTCCTGTAGTCAATACAGACTCGCCAACTATTCTGCACTCTAGTTGGGATCAATTCATCCTTTTCATTTTTCACAACTGTGATCCCTGTTTTCTTAGGAACCACTTGAATTGGACTCACCCATTGGCTATCAGAGATAGGATAAATGATTCCTGCTTGTAGAAGCTTGGTGATTTCCTTCTTAACCACATCAAGGATTACAGGGTTGAGTCTCCTCTGGGGCTGTCTTACTGCTTTAGTATTTTCCTCCAGAAATATTCTATGCATGCACATGGATGGACTAATTCCAGGAATGTCTGCCAATGTCCATCCTATAGCCTTCTTATGTTTTTTCAATACCTGTAACAATTTTTCTTCTTGATTTTCATCAAGAGAAGTGGAAATTATCACCGGGAGCTGTTCATCATCCCCTAAGTATACATACTTTAGGTTCTCAGGTAGGGGTTTCAATTCTAACTTGGGTGCCTGCAAAACAGATGGAACTAACAAAGTAGATTTTGATTCCGCTGCTTGCACTTCAAAAATTATGTTAGAATTTTCTTGAAATCCTACATTCAGCTCCTTATGGTTAACAGGTATATCTAAAGACTCTGAATCAGAAATTATGTATCTATCAATTTCAGCACAAATATCACAACTTCCAGAATCATTGCATGCAAAACATTTGTTTGAATCATCCATGTATTCCAAATCAATATTAGAAAAATGTTCAAAAACCAGTTCATCAATAATGTCAATTTGGAAAACAGAATGATTTTCAGATGGGTATTTCATGGCATCAAGAATATTAAATTGAACTCTCGTGTCACCAAATTCCATAGAGAGAGTTCCAGAATGAACATCTATTTTGGTTCTGGCTGTTTTCAAAAATGGTCTTCCCAAAATGATAGGAACAGGAATTTGAGGCATACCTTCTTCCATATTAAATACGAAAAAGTCAGCAGGGAAAACAAGTTGTTCTACCTGAACCAAAACATCCTCTATAACTCCAGCAGGATAGGCAGTGCTCCTATTGGCTAGCTGAATTACTATACCAGTAGGTTGTAAATTTCCAAGAGACAATGATTTAAAAACAGACATAGGCATAACATTTATTGAAGCTCCTAAATCTAACATGCAATTTTCAAATTTATTATTGCCTATGATACAAGGTATAGAAAACGTACCTGGATCCTTGCATTTCTCAGGGATATTTTCCTTACCAACCAGTGCAGATACATTCCTTCCCATACTTATCCTTTCATTACCTTTGAGTCTCCTCTTGTGAGTACACAACTCCTTTAGAAATTTGGCATACTTGGGAATTTGCTTGATTGCATCAAGAAGAGGTATATTCACTTCCACTTTCCTGAAAGTATCCAAAATTTCTTTGTCCACTTCTTCCATCTTCTTACTTGGAATTGCTTTTGGTGGGAAAGGAAGAGGGATATGAGGTGGAATTTGGGGTGGTTGTATCTCAGATTTGCTTGAAGAGGGTACATCATTCTCAACTATTTCAGGCTCAGTTGTTTGTTTTTCAGGTTCCTTGGGTATGGGTACTTCAAGGTTTTTACCTGATCTTAACTGAATTGCACTCACATTTCTTGGATTTGCAGCTGGTTGAGATGGTAATTTGTCAGAGTTTTGAGATTGTAACTGGCTTAATGATGAAGCCAATTGCCCAATTTGGTTGCTTAAACTCTGGATGGTAGCATCATTCCTCTGTTGATACTCCAAGTTCTGTGCAGCCATTTGTTTCACCAGATCCTCCAAAGAAGGGCCACTTGTGGATGGTTGAGGTGTCGGTCTTTGGAAGGTTGGTGCATTGTTTTGAAATGGAGGTTGGGGATGGGGATTTTGTTGTTGGTTTCCCCATCTCAAATTTGGATGGTTCCTCCAACCTGGATTGTATCTATTGGTGGAAAGGTCATGGTTTTGTTGCTGTTGTGGTGGAGGTCTATCATGGTAGATATTGGCTGCATAGGCTTGGGGATTATTATTATCCTTTTCTTGTAGAGAAGGACAACAATCAGTGGGGTGCTCTTGTGAAGTACAGATGCCACACACTTTAGCAGTCATGGATTTTTGATTTACTGCTAATTGTGTGACCAGAGTGGTGAGAGCATCGAGTTTGCTCTCCAATTTAATTCTAGATGAACTAGAATTGGAATCAAACATGGGTTTGAAAGAATCATTTCTCATACCAAATTGTTGAGAGTTGGATGCCATCTTCTCAATCAAATTTCTTGCTTCAGCAGCAGTCATGTCTCCTAAAGCTCCTCCACTTGCCGCATCAATCATATTGCGATCAACGTGGTGCAGACCTTCATAGAAGTACTGAAGAAGAAGTTGTTCAGAAATTTGGTGGTGAGGGCAACTTGCACAGAGTTTCTTAAATCTCTCCCAATACTCATAAAGACTTTCTCCAGAGAGTTGCCTAATGCCAGATATATCTTTACGGATTGTAGTTGTTCTAGAGGCAGGAAAGAATTTTTCCAAGAACATTTTCTTTAAGTCATTCCAACTTGTGATTGATCTTGGAGCAAGGTAGTACAACCAATCCTTAGCAACACCCTCTAAAGAATGAGGAAACGCTTTAAGATAGACATGGTCTTCTTGAACGTTTTGGGGTTTCATTGTGGAACACACAATGTGGAATTCTTTGAGGTGTTTGTGCGGATCTTCACCCGCAAGACCATAAACTTAGGCAACAAGTGTATAAGTCCGGTCTTAAGAATAAAAGGGACATCCTCATCAGGATATTGAATACACAAACTTTCGTAAGTGAATTCAGGAGCAGCTAGTTCTCTAAGAGTTCTTTCACGAGGTTCAACCATATCAGAAAAACTAGCAGTAGTACTTTCAACAGATTCAAAAAAGATACTATCACTATCAATATCAACAAAATTATTAATAAATCTAGCTTCTCTAATTAACCTATGAAAAGTTCTTTCAATTTCAGGATCAAATGAATATAAATGCTCAAGAGTTCTTCTAGTCATACATAGCATACAACAAGATATTTGATCATGATGAGCAATAAATCATAAGAATCCTAAATCATGCAAAAGAAATAAAATAAACAAACAAACAAAAAAAAAATTTTTTAAATTTTTTTTTTTTAAAAAAATTAATTTAAAACAAGAGTTTTTCCTAAAGATCGTTGATCCCCGGCTGCGGCGCCAAAATTTGACGTGAATATTTTTGCAGTCGTGATTCCGTCAAATTAGTACATTAAAATTAATTAACGTAGTACTAGGGTGTCAACCTAGGTCGTTCTCTCAAGGATCAACACAAAAATTTAGGAAAAATCAAGTCTTAAACTAATTTTTAACAATTAAAAATAAAAACTAAACAACTAAAAATTTTTACAAACATAAGTTCACTAACATACAATTGGGGGGGGGGGGGTTTGATTGATTTTTGTTGTCACAATTAAAATTAAAACAAAGTAAATAAAGGATTTAAAACAATAAATAATAAGCGATTGATTTTCTTGGAGTATTGTAAATAAATTTATCCTTGGTCACTAAAGATAATTTGTATACTTATTAATGTTAATTTCTTAGCTCAATTTGAATTGATCAACTAAGCGTCTTTTTCAATTCACAATTCCTTTACTTTCATTTAAAAATGAATATTTTAATCAAGCATCCTAATTAAGCAAAAGGAGTCAAGATTGTAAAATCTAGGAATTATTGAGCATACATAAGAACATCGCCTATATACATAATCTATTCTCAAATTATGGAATTAAGCAAACCATAATTATTAAAAGTGATTATGAAAATATTCATTAAGCATGCATATTTCCTTAATCCATTCTAATTTAAAACCTTATTTTATTCCATTTGAATAATTAAACCGATTAAGCATACAAATTTAATTAAACAAAATGGAATTAAATAAGTAGAGAAAGATTATGAAGAAATAACAATAATAAAAGCATACTATATTAAAATTAATGACCTCAAAATTACATTACAACATTCTCCAAGAAAATCAATCTAGGGGTTTTAGCCCTCCATAATTACAACTACAAACAATGAAACTAACCCGGAAATGAAGAACTTGCTGGAAAAATTCCAACGGAGAAGAGAAGAGGAAGAACGTATGAAGGAGGAATTGATGTCTTCTGATGAAGAATGAATGGTGTCTCTGCTCCTTGCCTTGCTTCCTATTTATAGGAGCTCAAAAGCAAAGCCAATGCAATAAAAAATTTTAATGGAAGGAGCACTCTCCAATTTACAATTCCATGGTGCTCCATTATCAGCTTCAGTGCTCCATTATCAGCTTTAGTGTTGTTTCCACTTTGATAATGCGTTATCTGATGTTTCCACTGATAAATCTGTGCCTGAATCGATTCATCTAGGCAATTTTTGGGCAATTTTACACATAGGAATCGATTCCTCAGGGGTGGGAATCGATTCCCAAGCACATGAATCGATTCATGCTTGTTTGAATCGATTCCCAGGCCTTTAAAATGCATATGAATCGATTCACATGGGTGGGGAATCGATTCCTAGCTGTATGAATCGATTCCCAGGGTGCTTGAATCGATTCCTTGCTGGAATCGATTCCCACATTGGTGAATCGATTCCCAGACCTGTTTTGGTGCTTTTCTCGCATTTTTGACCATTTCTTGAGTCGTGGCTTCTTTCGTTTGACCTGTGGTAATTATTTTTTTAATTACAGGCTTAATCACACACTACAAAACAAGAGAAAACCAACTTTTATTAAAAATTTATCCTTAATTCATTTTAAAATTAAATATTAAATAAAGCTCAAATGATGAAAATGTGTTAAAGTGCAGTATATTACACACTAAGTGATGGCAAATTATACACATTTAAATTGAGGAATTAAGGATAAATCTTGCATCATCACATGCCATATTACATTAATACATACATTATCATCACAATTCTCATGCATTTAGAAAATACACCCCTCTCCTACCTTAAGAGAAGTAAACTTCCGGGTTTGATGTTCCCGCTTCACCCGCGTTATCAAGTCCTACACCAATTATTATAGGACCACATCAATTATTCATTCGAAGTCCATTTCAATATACACATGATTATTATCATGTAGAAGTTATTTTAGGTTTATTCATTTGCTTACTTAGGCTTTGGGAATTCCTTCCCTTAAACCACCATTCATTACTATCAATGTAACAACCTAATTTGTTAGGTTACCCCATTTGCCAACCTTACCTTAATCCCATTCCAAGTGGGTTTTTATTTATGTTCTCCAACCATCATCTCTAACCATCATTAAATGCTTCTACCTCATTATTTATTACACTTCCCTCATGAATAAATGTTAACCCCTTCAATATTACACATTTCCCCCAAATCCAAAGTTAGGGTTTCCACCAAACCCACCAACCTTCATAAATACTCATTAACCTCCTTCTTCTCCCACCATAATTACAACTACCTCATTAATTATGCATAAGCTTGTATTTATGTCAACCCATCTTAGGGTTCCCACTTTTGAAGCTTCCCTCAACAACCCACATACATTTAATGTTTTCTTAACACCAAAACTACAACTATATGTTTATATACATGGAAAATGGTAATAATCTTACCTCAAGAGAAGAAAGAAGTGGGTGTCCAAAAGAGGAGAAGATCCACACGAAAATAAGAGAAGAAGGAAAGAAGAGACCCCAAGCTCCAAGCTTTTCTTGAGCTTCATGAAGAACAACAATGGAGGAGGGAAGGGTATCTCCTTTTAGTTTAGGGTTCTAAGAGAAGGTTGAAGGGAAATAATGAGAAGAAGAAGAGGAAGGAATATGTTTGCGTGGGGAAGAAAAGAGTTACAGGAATGAGAGTGAAAGATGATGAGGTTTTATTTTAATTTTTCATCTTTCACTTGAAATCTTCCGTTTTTAAATAAACAGGCTCACTGTTTGGGCTCAATACTTATTCTAAAAATTATTCTGAATACATATTTGGATTCCCAACAATTTTATCTATAGCCCTGACCAACGACATCTCAATCGGAGATACTTGGTCCGACACTCATATTTTATCCGGGTCAGTTTTTAGCTTATCCGGTCACAATATCTCACTAACAGTTTCCAAAAATCTTATTTAAATTATATCTAGTGTTTTGGGATATCAATTAACCCATATTTAATTATTCAATATTTATTTCCTTAATTTAACTTTTTATTTTAAAAATTCGGGGTGTTACATTATATATAATACTTATTAGTCCCTTCATATGTGCTTACAGGAGGCCGAATTAAAGCGCGGTGTTACTTTTAGAGAATTGTATGACCGTGCTCATCAAAAAAAGAATGGGGAATATGTTTCTGACCGCTTGAAGAATGTTGTTATGAGTGTCTTTAAATTCAACACTTTATTTTGTATAATTGAAATGTAATTTATTTTTTAAGTTATAATATAATGTTGTATTATAGAAGTAAACTTGAATTTCATTTTATATAGATAATATTTCATTGTGACCACTAGTTCATTGTTAGATTTGTAAATATGTACGTGTTTTCTTTAATGTAGGAATCATATGATGTTGCCATAATAGAGAAATATGGGTAAGATTCTGAAACTCAACCTATGGTTGATAAGGAAGTGTGGATAGATATTGTGGGTCACACTAAAAAAGGAAGAGTTCATGGTCTAGGTAATAGCTTAGAAATTGGTAGTTCATCACAAGGCTGTGAGACTGGTCGTCCTTCTTGTCCTCCACCTACGGATGATACACAACTCACATAAATTGTAAAGGATGCATTATCATCCTTTGTCCAGGCTCAACTAGTTCCATTACTATCTAGGATTCCTGGTTTCCAAGATGGACTTGTAACATCAAGTGGAGCATCACAAGACCATGGTGTTAGGGAGGAGAATGGTGCAAACTTTGATGATCACGATGCCTTCAACTTAGACTGAATTATCAATTAGGGTTTTTTTAGGGTTTTTGATTTAGTATTAGAATTTTGATGTTTTACTTGACATTTGAATTTGTTTTTAGAACCACATATTTTTGTTTAACTTGACATACAACTCTTAGGTTTACAAGATTTTCTAAATAAATGGGATTTTCCTATATAATATTTTATTTACTTTTTTATTTTTATTTATAGTTTCTTTAATGGGTTGTTATCTTGAAGGTTACACATAAGCCTTTTTTCTTAACATGGGTCTTAATTTTACATATGGTCCTTGTTCATGATCCCTCATATATTCTTATATCATCATGCTACTTTCTCTATGGGGAATAAGTTATTTGACCTTTTGCTAAATTCTAGGTCTACCCTATTTCCTTGGAACAATTTTAGTATTAGCTTAATGTGGTTTTGGTAGAGGTTATTTTGTGGCAATGTGCTCTCTGTTATATGTTTTGGTGCATTTGGTTAGAACTTGCAGTATGTCTATTACATCTTTATGAAGGTTTTATTAGGGTGGTAGAAGAGAATGGTACCAGAAGAAAAAAGTAGAAGAGAACAATGCCAGAAACAATTTTTGCTTCTTTCAAAATTAACACGACATTGAGCACTCATGACAATCGAGCAGCTACTGCCTCTAGTTGGTCAAATGGCAGTGCAGGTATATGTAAATTTCTTATTTATATATATTTATTAATATATGAAAGCATTTGTTTAGAATTGGACTAGTAACTTCCCTATTTTGGTTAATCTTTTTTATTTGGTGTGCTTGTTTGTTCTGTAGAGAGTAGCCCAAGAAGCAGTGGATGTAATATTCCAACTACCTTATAATTTAGAATTTGCTGAAGGCAGTTATGAGGAAGACAACTTGGGGGAAATTCAAAGTGCGTGTTGGGGAAAAATAGCTTGATGCTAGAAAGACAGGATGGGAATCTAAGAATTTTTTAATCAAGCCTAAGAAGCTCCTTAACTGAAGACATTGAGGGTGATAATAAAAATCCTGAGAAAGAATTAGTTGATAAGGAGCTACATACATTTAAGCAGAGAGTCAATGATGACAATGTTATGCCAATTGATCCTAAAACTGATAGAAAGTCTGTCAAAGAAGAATCTAGCCCTACAAATGCTAATGATAGTGATCTGTATAGAGATGCTTTTATAATAAACAAACAGTTAGAAGATAGGCGTTTACCAAATGCTATTCTGCCACTCCTATGCTATTTTCGGTATAAAAGCTTTGAATTTTCATGTAGGTATGATTATCCAGTGCATTTACTCTGTATTTATTGATCATTATATGGTGAAGTTTACTGTCCTGTCACTGATATAATAGTTCATTTTTTCTATTATGGTCAGATATGAAGGTACTAATATCAAAATGTAGTTCTATACATGAATTGTTTTATGTATAGTTTGATGAACTTTCTTTATTGGTTCAAACTTCAAAGATTTTTCTCTTGCTTTTCTATTCCTTGACATCATTTGTTAGATGATATGTTGGTGGATTTTGATTTTTGGAAGGTCAGAGTCATAAGGTAGTATTTATCATTATTACTATTATGTTCTCTAATGTACTCTTGTGCATGCCATGTGGAAGGAGTTGATGTAGAGAAATCTACACAGAAGGAGTCCCTAAGGTTTAAGAGAAGATTAAGGGAGCATTGTAGGGATGATTGGTAATGGAAAAGAACTAGCGAAGGTAGGGGCGCTATCATATGAGTCATTGTAGGAGATCGACTCAAGTTCGTGATACCATATTGGAATATGAGAGCAGTGAGAGAAAGTAGAGTATGGGTTCGAAACTGAAATTCTATTATTGATTATGCTAGCTAACAGTACAAGAGAACCCATATATATAAGAATTCTTAGTATACACATCAACATAGCAAACTCATGATGAGTTGTAACAAAATTTGTTAAGCTACCTATAAGGCTAACTAACACACTAATAAGCTATCAGTGTATTACCCTATCAGTTACCATCGTGTTTCTACTTTGTATCTGCCTTGCTTTTCCTCTCAAGGGCTTTTTTTGTACAAAGAATTACTTTTTTGTTTATTCTTTTGTATTACTTCTAACAAATTTCTTTACGTATCAATTGAATTCTAATGTGTTTACAATTACATAGTTATCTTTTTAGTTGACTATGTTCTATATCTTGTCCCTTTCTTCTAAGTAGTTCATATAAACATATGATCTATTTTATGTCATTTTAATAGCTTACCTGGTGAAGGAAATTTTATGAGTGATTTATCATTCATGATTCATTTCTATAAGCGATGCATCTTAAACATCTGTTTTGGGTAGTTTTCAGGGTTCTCCTTGTGAAGACAAATTTTAGGAGTTATGCTGATGATACCGAGACAGAAGATGCTTTAGTCTCTGGCCAAGAGGATTAAATGACCTACATGATATTCTTGAATGGGCCAAGTTTTATAATTTTAAATTCATCTTGCATTGTCATTTCAGGTCTTCTATGATTATATTTATTGCTGATGTTATTTTATCTATTCTTAGGCAAATAACTGTGGTCCATTAAAGATTATAAGTATTATCGCTTAGTTGTCCTACAAGGGGATCAACAGTTAAGTTTCATCCTTTGGAGCATCTCCATCCCTTGGAATATTATGGACCAGATGTATAGGTCTAGAACTAGTAGAGGTATGTCATATTAATTCTATCGGAATATAGGATTAATTACTTTTTCTCCCTTTAAGATTTAGAATGTGTCTTTTGGGTTGTATATCATGTTTGATGGTTAATGGTCATATACTCATGAAAAGTACTCCATTTGGTTTGTTTCTTGCAGGCACATAATTCTCTTCTGGCTGAGGAAGAGGCAACTACATTATTTATACATTATAAAGTAGGTGTATGAAAATTAAATTCTATGAAAAGTGAGTGATACTATTGAAACAAGAAGGATACATATCTAGTATAATTAGATTAAACTTTATATGAGGTCACTGCAATTTATATAAAGGTTCTGCTAATAAATTCTAGAAATTAGGATAGGTGGACACTAATAATAATTTTAAATAAAAATTATTCATTCCTTGTTTCTTAATTAGTGTTATTAGGTTATTGGTTAGTCTTTTTCTTTATTCTAAAGTTTATTATTGTTTGCCTCTAACCTTTGGGTTTTAGTCAATGTTATTCAGCTATTTATTTCACATCAGTGGCCACCATAGCAACATTGGTGGGACAACATATTGTGAGAAAGTTGATCATCTTATTTGGGAGAGCCTCCCTTATTATCTTTATTTTTTCCTACTTTAAAATCTCTATGAAAACACTACCCTTTAATTGATTAGCTATGTGATCATAAACCAGTCAGCTATAAGTCTTAAAATTAGTGATTGAATTGCTACCTTTTTCTCCATATTATTTGGATTTTCATTTAGAAATAGGTATATATCAGTGTTAATTAATTGGTCTTCACTTCAAAATTCTGATAGGATTGAGTACCAGAGGGAGGTAGCAGAGGAGTTGGGTTCTCCACAAGTCCCTAAATCTACCCCTCCTGTAGCAGGCATAGCAACTAGACGACTCCTAGTAGGATTAAGTAGTCAAAAGTCAGTTATTGTTGGTTTGAGTAATCAAAAGTCTGATGCAAGTTTGAGTACTCAAAAGTCTAATGTTACATCTAAAACAACTAACCAATCTGCACCAGCAACAGAGCCAAAGGAGATTGAAATAGTACCATCTCCATCCACTTTAGCAAATGAAAATGGGAACCCTTATACTCCTACAAAAGAGACAATAATGGAAGAAAGCTTTCAAGTTACATGTGGCAGACTAAGGAAAACCCGCTCAGCAGGAATCTGCTAGTGCATCGATATTATTAATTCTTAGCTTGAAATAGAGGTAGGTGAACCATGATGAGCATTAAATTGTTGTAAAACTTTAATTAAATTTGTGTTCCTTTCTTTCCATTCTATTTGTTTCTTTATTTTATATAGCTTTTATAATCTTGTCTGCATGAAAGCATTTGTAGCTTGATATACCACACATCATATGGACTTTGATTCCCCCGTGATGTGTTGCATCAAGTGCCTTTGTATAGATGGTCTTAACGTTAGAGTGTAGCTGTGTATGAACAAGTTTTTACAAGGAAGGGAGGAGTTAATTAATTAGACAACTTTGCCCATTCCTGTTTGCATAATGAAACAGATTCAGCTTGCCTTTTGTAGGGGAAAATCAGAAATGAAACAAGGAAAAGAAAGCAATTTACATGCTTGAAATTCATTTTTTTACCACTTGTCAGAAGTCTTCCATTAAAACAATTTATTATTTTTGTTTCATTTTTTGTTAGCTTTTGTCTAGATCTGAATTAGCTTGGTTATTTTCATTTGCAATTTATGAATACCATTTTTGTATCTACTAGAAGATGTAAAGAAGAGTGCAGGAAGATACAAAGAAGAATGCATGGTCAGTCTCCTTCTATTACTCTTATTCAAGAGTTGATAAGTGATAACAATAAAAAAGAAGAGTCAATTGAAACCATTGAAGGTGGTCATAATACACTTTCTTTATCCCTTGTTATTAAGGATGTAAGGGAGTCCAGTGTAGGGGACAAAGATACTGAGCTTGAGGACACTGGGACAGCTGATGGAAGTTCCAAATTGGAAGGTTGCATTCGGATGTACAACTTAATTAGCCAAACATGCTACATTGAAAGACCATTTGTATTTGGAAAGAGAAGTGCCTAGACTGCTACATTGCAACATAAGAATTATCAACTTAGTCTGAATTATCGATTAGGATTTTTTCATGGTTTTATATTAGAATTTTGATGTTTGACTTGACATTTGAACATGGGTTTTAGAATTACCTATTTTTATTTAACTTGACATATAACTCTTTGGCTTACAAGAATTTCTATATAAATAGGATTTTACTACATATTTTTCATTTACTTTTTTGTTCCTATTTATATTTTCTTTAACAGGTTATTATTAAAAATATATAGAGATATAAAATAAATTATGAATAATTTAACAAATTTATTTTACCAAAAATAATTAAATTAGCAAGGAAATTATGGACTATGAGCAAGGAACTATTTGGGTTTTTATGATGATACATTGCTACAATAAAGCGAGGAAATTATCAACACAATAGACTAGCAAACTTTTGAGGGATTTGTTGCATTTTAGTGAGGAATTTTAGCTACACTTTAGCGACAAAACACCGATAATAGTATCCTTCACCAAAGTTGCTAAAAAATATAGCTTTAACTTAGCAACAAACTAGAGACACATGTTTCCTCACTATTTTATAACTAGTGACAAATTAGCGAGGAATTTACTATAGCGTTAAAAAGAAAATGAAAACTCCCTTTTCCCCTCCTCACTCAACCGTCCCCTTTTCCCATCTCTCCTCCCTCACTTTACACTCTATTACACAATGGTTAAAGGGTTTTATAACACAATGGACAATAGGCAAAGGTACATGGCTTTACCCATTGGACAATGACCAATTTTAGTCAATTTCCCACTCTTTCCTTGCCCAATTTCGGTGGCTCCTTTTTCCTTTCCATCTTCTTTCATTTTTTTCTTCAACTTCTCCTCCCTCCAACTCCAACACCGTCCACCTCCTTCTTTCTCCATGTCTTACAAAAATCAAAAACTAAGCTTGGATTCATGGAACATAAAAGTGACATTGGAGCAAATATTTGATGGTCTTCCCTCCTCACCTCTTCAGTTTCGTGTTTGACATTGGGCTAGGAGAAGTGGTAAGGTTTCTTTCCTCTATGATATTCCATTGATGGTTGTTATGTTATTTGAGTTAAAAAGGTAGTTGTAGAAACTAAGGATATTGGTGGAAATGAAAACCCTAGGTTTGAATGCTTGGAAATGAACCCTTGATTTATGGCTTTGTGAGCATGTGAGATTGAGAGGTTAATGAGGTTATTATGATAAAATAAAATGGATTGAGGATTGATAAAGATTGTTGATTGTTGTTGGAAGATTTTAGAGGAAACCCTAAGTGTTAACGATTTTGGGGGTTTTAGTTTAGAATGATGGGTATTGATGATATTACACTCTAGAATGAGTTTTGTGGTATATTGAAGTTGGTTTTGATGAATGACAATATTAATCTTGTAATAATATTAGTAAATTATTGGTGTTCCTTAAGATGATGATCATAATGGTAGATGACTATGAGTGATAGACCAATGGAGTAGAAATTGATACAATGAGGTTTAGGACCATGATAACTATCATAAGAGATTGATAGTTGATAATGGTCTTAAATAGAGCCAAGAGGCTTATGATGAATTTTAGTGATGGTTAAATGATTCATGTGATGATTTGGAAGGCTTATGGAATCGAGGTAATGATGTTGTTGGGTATAGTTAGCCCATAAGACTTAGAGAATCATGGTTTTGGGCAAGGAATTCCTAAAACCTAACACGATGATGTGAATTAGTGTTTAAACGAGTCTAGGACTTGATGATGAGTTTTAAGAAATGATGCCTTACGATGGCTTATCAATTTCATGTGTATATATGTGTTGTTGATAGGATTGTATTCCAGACAATGATGTGGAATGATTGAGGCAATTGCATTGCGGTTCTTCTATCAAGGTAGGAGAGGAGTTTACATTTCAAATTGCATGAGTGAATAATTGTTAATTATTTATATGTGTGAACTCATGCATTTCCTTGCCAGGAATGTATTAAATGTTGAATTGATGATGTGATGAATGATGGCTTGACCTTGTTGAATGATATGGATATATATATATATATATATATATGTAATAATGATGAATGATTAGTTGTCCCTTTTGTTAAACATGAATAAATTGATGACATAGAATTATAGATGGATGAATTTCCTAAAGTGTGGAAATATGTTTATGAAGATTATGCCCAGAGATATGTGTGGTTGTGATGAAAAATAGCTTAGAAACCCCCTCACATAGTTGATGAATTAGAACAAGAGTGGAGAAGTATAACTTGTTGGAGTACGCCTAAGGGTGTGATTTCATCCATGTATTAGACCAATTATACAAAGGATAGAGTGTGCCATGTGATAGTGAGTGAAAAACTTAAGTGCTGAGCGTGTGATGGTTAACTAGCTCAAGCGAGCTGGGATGTCGCTCAAGCGAGAGTCCCCTGCATCAGATAGGTGGCCTTTGGCTCAATTTCGCTCAGGTGAGAAGAGGTCTCACTCAAGCGAGACGCGTATGTAACAGGGGGATGCACACTGGATGAATCTTGCTCAAGCAGGTGTGGCCACGCTTGAGCGAGTGTGATGGGGAAATGATTCTGGACTGATCTCGCTTAAGCGAGTTGTGAGGCATGTTGGGCCTCGCTCAAGCGAGCGAGCATGAAATCGATACTGGAGTATTTTCGCTCGAGCAAGTAGCAGGCCTTGGGGAAGCCTCGCTCAAGCGAGCATGTAAAAAAATGACACTGGAGGAATTTCGCCCAGGCGAGCGTGGCTCGCTCAAGCGAGTGACGATGATCTCACTCAAGTGAGTTGCCCAAAATGGAATTTTATTTCATTTTCTTTGTTTTGGGCTTAAGATAGACCCTTTCCTTGTATTGTGAGACATTTGAGGGAATGTATAGGGGGTATATAAGCATGATATAACATGGTGGTGTTTGATGTTGATTAAAACATTAGGATAATTTGTTTATACCCATAATATGTAATGAAAAACATAAGTGTTGACCACCAAGAGTGGGATATGAATGAAAGGTAATGAGAAATAAATGGATGATGATGTTGATCATTTTCTTATATAAAGAATGATTGTCATTGAGGTTGATTGTTATTATTAATGAGTTGTTGTGTACCATTGTGAGTGATACAAGTGTGATCTTGTATGTGTGGTTTGAAATATAATAATGAAATGTTGTGAACGCCAGACCAATATATATATATATAGATGAAACAATGGTAATGATAAATGAAATGAAAATCCACTAAATGATTATGTGGTGGTATTGATGAAAGATAAATGAATGTTAATGATGATTTATGATGTTTGTGATGCCATTGTGGTTAATTGTAAGCGTTGACTTGCATGTATAATATATGATATATTGAGATGAAAGTCCCATATATAAAACTTGAAAACAATGACTAAAACCAACAATGTTAAAATCCACTATGGTGTGTATGGTGGTGTTGGTGATTAGGATGATGATGATTGATAAGTGGCATTTAGGATGCACAGTGTGAGAAATGCATTTGATTTGCATTGCATTGCATCCATGGCATATCGTACGCTGTCTATGTGGAATGTTAGGGGTTCCACTAGGCAGGCCCAGTGGGAGGACAACCCAGTGCATGGGTATATTATTGTATTTCCCTAGTGATTCTTGGAATCACGAAGTTGTCCATAGTTTGGTCATGAGGCACCCTATGTGGCGGGCCCAGTGGGTGGGCGGCTCTATGATGAGGAAGTTACCTTGGTGTCCGACGGGGCACGGCTCTCTCGATGTGTGTTCGGGAGGGGCCCGTAGCACTTGTGGCAAGTAAGGCCATGATGTTGATCCGCAAGTCACGGGATGACTAGTGCTATAGATGGGCGAGAACGGTTTGGTACCAGTAAAACATGTTGTTGAGCATGCATGCTTTGAGATATGTGTACACATTTTTCTACTGCAGTAGGGGCGTAGTAGCACACCTATGCTCGACCCACAATTTGGTGTTTATTCCCACAGTCAGATCCGTATTTGTTGTTTATTTCATTGTGCATATGCATTAGCCATAAGAGCATTTGCATATAGCATAGAGATATGCCAAAATATGAGATGATTGATAACGATTGAGATTATGGTATGGTGTTGATGAAATGGGTAATTGGGTACCTAAAAGACCACATAAAAATTGATAAATGATATAATTACCACGAAACAATATTGAATATGAAGATGTGTATGTTATGGCCCAACGTAATGAAGGGCATAATTATTATAATTTGATGATAATTGTTGGCCCACTGTGGCCTTGAGAAAGACCGAATGGTCAATGATGATGATGTTGGCCCATTGTGGCGTTGTGATAGATGTGTATATGCTTGCTTTGCTATGACTTGATTAAAGAATATGAAATATGTATATGTTGTTGAATTTAACAATTTGTGATAATCATTATTGTGTTTAGCAAAGCATACATGATGTTGATATGCATATGCACATAATTTCAATTGTATTCATATCGTCATTTGAAACGTATAACTCACTCTCCCATGTGGTCTACTTTTTAGTATTAATGTAGGGATGTCATGGGATAAGGATATTTTGAAGAAAAGCTTTTGTGAAGGTAAAATAGTGGTAATGGAATGCCTTGGCCGACAGCAGTTGTAAATTATGATATGCCGCTGCATGCTTTGCTGAGCCTTTTCTCATATCTTCATATATGGGACTAGGCGTATGCCCGATATACACATTCTTCTACTGTAAACTCTGTTAGTTTGTATACCGTTATGGGCAAACTATTTACCGATTCAGTTATTGATTATCAAATCTCACCCTTTGGTTTTCTGTGGCTCGAGTCTTGATGTAGTCATGGTGGTGTTTTGAATTTATTTTGAACACGAAAAATTTATTCGGATTTTTATTGTTTAATTACTTAGATTACATCAGGATTTGAGTCCAGAAAATCGGGGTGTTACAATATGTAGTGAGACTACTTTTTGTTGTCAATTCTTTGAACATGAAACTTTTACCAATGGAATATAAATGAAAGTAGAGAGAAAACTATTTTCTTCTAATCTTGTCCTATACAATTTGTGGATTAGACTTTAATGGTTCATCAAGTTTATGACCATCATGGTCATTTTATCCAATTTGAGATATGGTCCGTTTAGATTAAAAAAATAGTTTCTACTTCAAACTCAAATCAACAATTCAAAAAAAGAGGAAAAAGAATAATTCATTGATTTGAGATTAAGGTAGAGACACCATGGATATACAATACATTTTAATTTTAATATAAATTAAGGAGATCTCAAACATAATACAATAACCATGAATGGTTACAAACATGATAGACCATTAAAGCCTTATCCACAACTTGTATTAATCTTGTGCAACATCTTGCCTTTTAGAGCAAAGTATTATGACTTTTCACAACTAAATAGTGTAACTAGTCAAAACTAAAATACATGTTCTTTCAACAAAATATCGTGGCTACTCACAATAAAAGAACATGTCCTTTATGAGAAGACTCCTTGTTTGCATTTGTTCCTTTTCAATAAAAAAGATGCAATGAAAATGTATGCGCATGCTTATTAACAAAGCATGCATACTTTCATAAAACTCAAGTAATCTTATTTGTGCACTTCGTGCTAACAAAAAACTTAATAATATTTCACTTAAAGAAAAATAATTTTAGTCGACAAATTTAAATTCTTCAATTTAATTATCAAATAAAAAATATATCTATAACAAATCTTAGAACACTCGTTAATATGTGACCTTCTAAGTTCAATACTAAATTGATAGTAAATTAATCAAATTAGTTTACCAATCAAGGTTAGCATCTAACAATATTCCTTAATGGTCAGATAACATGAAGTAATTAATATCTTTTACTTTCAAGAACCCGTATATATAATATTTCTCTCCGTCTTATAGCTCTAAAATTAACTCTTCCAACAAGTTAATTTATAGGGAATAACCTAATAAACTCTTTTTCTCGTTCATTCAATTTTCTTGTTTAAGGTTTTAGTCTATATCAGAGCTTAGACTCCTTATCAAGAATTGATGGATTTCATCTCGATTTATCATTAATTCTATGAAAAACTAATTATACCCAATAACTATTCAACTAGTACCTTAAGGCATTGTGATAATCTCAAGTCAAAAGAAATTATTATATTTCTTCATAAGAATTTCCTATTGATAACTTAAAGGTAACATTAAACATTAAAAATTCTCATTTCAATGATCATATTTTTATATGCTTAATTTATATATTTAAGTTAATAAATCAGATCTATTAATCTTTATCAACTAAAGACTATTACACATATTGATCTACCGGATTAATGACATCCCATTTCCATTAATCTTGTAATAAAAAAGAATTTAAATTTAAATTATAAAAAACTTATTTCTCGTTACTATATATATAGTAACAAACCTCTAATTTTAATTAAGAACTTTATCATATTAAATAAATTAATAAATATGATAATTAAATTATAAATAACATCCTCTAAAATATTTAGTAAATTTTAAATTAAAAATCTAACATGGCATTCAAATATCTTTTTTTTTGGTAAATTGACATTCAAATATCTCATTTATATGAGATAAAATTATGACCCAAGTCCCATCTAAAATAGGGAAAATCTGTCAATGCACCCAACAAATGGACCCCATTAGCATACTCACTCCCGTAACCCAATCCAACAAAAATAATGTTTTTTGAACTTAGTACAAACACATCAAAATATGTAAAATTGACCCGACGATCCTAAGCCCAAATTAATCGAAGGTCGAGGGAATTTAGTTGAGTGGTCCTCCACCTCTCTAAATGGGCCTCATGGGACCTTAATATTCAATAAGTAATGGGCCTAAGGATACACGAACTTTGGAAACTTAGGCTAAGACTGTTGACAAAAATCAACTCAGGCTTCTCCAAAAAAAAAATAACTCAGGCTAAAACTTAAGTAGTTAAGCCGAAGACTATTTATTGTCCAAAGAAAAAAAGCCGAAGACTATTTCAGTGTCAAGCCCAATAAATTCTAGCAATAAAATAATTCACCAATTGATGCCACTTCAACTCTCAATGGGCGAGCTACACATGGAGGTTCACATTGTGGTCATTTTCCATAGCTATTTCGATAGACATTCTTGATTTTTGCCTTCAGGTTTTCTAAGGCATTCAAATAATTTACTTCAGAGCATGGTTGTGATCAGATTTCAATTTCAAGGTATTCCAAGAAGCAACCACCTTCGTATATGTCTGTTTGGTAGTTCCAAAAACAAAGTTACAAGTACAGTCTAATACTCAATTTTGATTTTACACGTTATTCAAAACATTATTTAATTCCAATTAAAATTTTATTTTTAACCAACTCTAATTATTAACCTCAACTAAAAACCAAAGAACATAAATTAGCTGGAGGATGTAGACTTTTGCGTTGCATATTAAAGTTGGCTTTAAGATGTTTCCGTGCTACGAGTATACGTAGTTTTAAGAAAGACTTCGAGAAATGTAGTGGTGTAATTATTTGCTTTAGGTTGATTACGGTTAATGACATGCTTCTCTAATGTTATATATGAAGCTATTAACATACTGAGGGAAGGGATTCAATAGGCAATGAAATGCAATACACATTAAGGGCATAAAATATCTAATAAGAATTAATATTTTGTATGAATATAAAATCTAAATTCTCCCTCTTGTTAATTTGGTAGATTTTCTTTTAAGCAAATAATACGTAATATTTGGTTGGTTTTCCATTGTTAATAGGCCCACCCTTCAGAATTACGTGTATCTTGCCTATGTCTAGTGCAACAACCAACATTCAGTTTGAACTTTAATGGAGTTTCCAACGATACAGAGCAAAACAGAACAAAATAGAGCCACATGCTTTTCTGTGAATACTTGGAAATCAAGGTAAACAAAACTAATGGAAAAATTGCTTCTATTGAGAGTCATTTATCAAAAAGGGGTAGCTAAGCAGGCTTCTTTGGCTTCATCTGACAAACTGCAAGGTCACACCCAAAGGTAATGCAAACAAGTTAAGAAAAAAAACATTTTTATTTTAATAATTTATATAATAAATAAACACTTGGAAGAGTCAACAAAGTTCAATTACATATCACAACTTTTCATTAATGAAAGTGTAGCCAAACCAATATTTTACCCCCACCAATATGTATACATGGATTCAATCAAAACACTCCAGAAAAGAATGTGGAGACAAGTTCATGTCATGAGAAAGAAATAGAGCTCATAATACTGCCCCTCCATGCACAAGAATCACCATTCATGTACAATAATGCTTTCATATGCTTGTGATCATTGACTTGTTTCATCAGAGTTATGCCAGTGATGAGAAATCACATTACGTTGGTGCTAACTTGTGTTAAAACCACAGGATTAAATCATGAAATCTCAACAATTAAAGAAAGTTTGTGTTTTACCCAATGGTTGAAAAATATTCAGTGACCAACAAGTAATGAAGATTTGGGAGGAAAAGGACAGTGTATGAAAATTTCAAGCATGTTTCAGATTTTTAGCTGTTTAAAGAAACCATCAGTAGCGTCACTAAGGAGACTAATCTTTTTGAAAAGTGTGTGGCAACAGAGGAAAACAGGTAAGGGTAAATTACTCATTTTTCTCCCATCAGTTTAGTGGCTTCAGTTATGGCAAGATCAGCAGCATATAGTGCCATCTTCTTTATCTATGAACAAAGAATATATGGTGTGTAAGAACACCTCTAATACAAGTGCATATAATGCATGCAAATTATGCATTATCGATAACAAAATATTTTAGATAGTGTAGCCAAGACTAACATAGCCTGCAAATTATCAGCAAGAGAGTTAACTAGTATAAAATAATTTTCTGAAGGAAATCATAATATGCTCTTGGATTCTAGATGCCACGAAATCCATAATTTTATTCCAGAGATTAAAGTTCAACCATATTGGGATAATGATAGACATTATAGATATTTATATATAATGATTTTTTTTCTGTTTTATCTCTAATCTTTAAGATATTAGTTTCCTTATTTGTTATAATCTTATATCTAATCTTTAGGAGATTAGTTATAATCTTTTAAGAGTCTTATCTCTAATCTTAAGAGATTAGCTTTATCTCGTCTATATAATGTTGTAAACTCTTGTGAATCAATACAATACAATTATTCATTACTTTCAAGTTGGTATTAAAGCAAGGTTCTTAGTCGTTGGCTATTTATTTGACGAACTACATCAACACAGTTGTTGTTGTTGTGTGGTGGCTTAACGGACTTTGTCATTATTGTCGTTGTTGGTCAGAACCCCTAGGGTTCATCTTAGAAGTCATTCCCAGTCGTAGGTCGTTTGGTTGACACTCGTCATCAACATAGTCGTTGTTGTGTGGTGGGTTGACGGACTCTGTCAACATTGTTGTTGGTCGGAACCCCTACCATTCATCTTAGAAATCGCCGATCGGCCTATCCCCGAAGCACCACTGCCAGAAATACTCCTACGTGTTTTTTCAATTGTTGTCTCGCCAACATGTGCTACTCACACGCCACCTTCTAGCCACAATTTTTCAATGCCATTAGTCCCATTCCACTCGTTAGTATGGTACCTCCTAGTTTCGTTTGGCCAAGTTCTGGTGAGTGGTGAGTGGGTCTTGGATTGAGGCACCATTTGTATGACATGTTGTTCATAGACGTCATTCACTCTGAAGATTTCAGTTCGAAGTCACCCTCTAATTGTCTTCCTCCTTCTGCTTCTGTTTCTAGGCACACTCAGAAGCAAACCCAATTTGCATCTGAGTCGAGAATTGAAATAGAAGGTGGCCATGGGTTCTTTTCTCTCCTTAGGAGTGTAAGGAGTATCTTCAGATGAATGTAGACCTGTAAACCCAGACCTCATCATCAGTCACTGTTGCCTATTCTGGAAAATTTGTTGTTGGTTGCAAGTAGGTCTATAATGTTAAGGTGGGCCCGCATGAATAGGTGGATCGTTTGAAAGTTTGGCTTATGGCAGAAGGTTACAGACAAGTATAAGTAGGACTATAGTGACACCTTTTCTCTCGTAGCGAAGATGGCTTCAAGCCAGATCTTTTTATCTGCGGCTGCAGTGAAGCATTGACCTATCTATTAGTTGGATATCAAGAATACTTTTCTTTATGGTGACTTGGAGAAGGAGATTTTATGTAGCAACCTCTTGGATTTATTTCCAATGAGGGATTAGATCTTGTGTCTAAACTACAGAAGTCTTTTTGTGGTCTCAAGAAATCACCTTGGATATGGTTTGGACGGTTTAGCACTATAGTTCAACAGTTTTGGATGACCAGTCATGAAGCTGACCACTCAGTTTTCATGTGATGTTCCCCATTGAATAAATACATTTATCTTATTGTGTACGTTGATGATATTGTGATCACAGGAGGTATAGTTATCAGTTTCAGATGGCAACGCATAGTGGTAGAGCCAAAAAACACTATAGCAAGATAGTGTATAATGGGATAACCGCTATTTAGAATCTATACATTGAATAATTAATCTATATTATATGCATGTAAATGTTCAAAAAAAACTCAAATGCATGACAGATTCATAAGTTTAAAAACCATTGGTCTTTAATAAAACATAATGGTTTATAACAATGAAAGTCAAGGAAACAAACAAAAAGATGTTGATCATACAACATGATGTCACATGGGAGATAGATACAACAGGGGAACTACATCCTATTAGAGATTTTTTGAGTATTGAAGGGAGGGAAGTACTAATGTTGTCCTTATGCAAATGAGGGCTAAAAATGATTATTTTGAAAATTTTCAAGCTAGCACCGCAATCACGACTTGTAGCGACCATACTAGTCAATCTCAAATAGCAAAGCATAGCGGTCAACCACAAAACTGGTATCAAACGTTGCAGAGAAAATTGAGGACACAATTTAATTCTGTTGCAGGGTAAAACACATGAAACGTATGTGTAGAAAAACATAAAAAACAGAAAAATAACTAAAAACACTTTAAATGCACAGTAGATAATTGAAATCGATATTATCCAAATCAAAAGATTCAAAACATGATCCTAAATGCATAAATTCATAATCAAAACATTCTAAAAGACAGAATTCAAGTCTCATAAATCCCTAGGTAGCAGCAAAACATAAAAAAAAAAAAAGAAACAGAAGGTACAATCACTGTAGTGGTTGTTAGAGGTCATTAGAGTGTGCAGTGGTGGCTGGGACAAGGTCTTGACAGAGCTTGCAGTTGTGTGGCAGTCACTGTTGTGACTGTCGCTAGTGACATACAGGCTGTCGCTAGTGATAGAGGGTCTTGACGGAGAGGAAAGAAATTGGATAGAGAGAGAAGGTAGGGCAGAGAGAGTGTTGAATGAGAAGTGAGAAGGGAGAGTTGTTGAAAACCTTTAAGTGCATGAGAGGGAAGAGCAAAATTACTTGGGTGTCCTTAATTAACCCAAAAATGACGTAGTTTTCAACTCAAAATCAAATAGCGGCTGCTACAGGCCATGATAGGCAGCGATTTGCTTTGATGCAATTGCGCTTGTCGCGCCACGAAGGTTAATCGTCTCGCATTTGGAAGAGAGTCGCAGCAGCAGGCCGTGACACGATTACACAACACAATCGCAACCGGTCCCCACGATTTGACTCGCTCTGCTTCGCTATACCTCTATAGAGGGGCTATAGCGTGTTATTGATAACTATCAACACAGGTGATGACCAATAGGATATCAAGGCTCTTAAACATCTCTTCCATCATTTTCAGACTAAGGACTTGGGGCATCTACACTACTTTCTAGAAAATTGAGGTGGCATAATACAATCAAAGTTTGGCATCACTATTTCACAGAGAAAATATCACTTGACATTTTGGAAGAAACTGGGTAGTAGATTGTAAACCAGTTTCTATTCCTATGAACCCAAATGTCAAACTTGTGCCTAACCAAGGGGGATCCTAGTCTGATCTAGGGAGATATCAAAGACTGGTTGGAAAATTAAATTATCTTACCATGACAACGCCAAACATCCTCTCCAATGAGTGTTGTGAGTCAATTCCTTAACTCTATCCTAGTATGTGACAAACAATCGGCATTCTATCTAGCCTCCAATCCAGTTTTTCACGAAAGAACCAAACACATTGAAGTGGACTCTCATTTTATTAAGGAGGAGATTCTTCTTGATGTTATCAAGACTCCATCAGTTTGCTCCAAGGATCAAATTGTCAATATCTTCACTAAATCCTTAAGTGGGCCCAGAATAGAGTGTATTTGTATCAAGTTAGATGCATATGACATATATGCTCTAACTTGAGGGGGAGTGTTGAGATGATGATATATATTTTAGATACTATAGATTATGGACAATGATTTTAATTTGTTTTATCTTTAATCTTTAGGATATTAATTTCCTTATTTATTGTAATCTTATCTTTAATCTTTAACTAATCTTTAGAAATCTTATCTCTAACCTTAAGAGATTATTTGTGTTTTGTTAGAATTAGTTTGTAATTAATTAGATTTAGATCATAGTAGTTAATCGTAGTCATCGCGGCCACGATCACGCAATGCCATCGTGGCTGTGATCGCGCCGTGTCGTCGCGGAGTGGTGCCTCCCTAGGATGACCCTTTCGCAGCCCGCGTTGATTGGAGATTCAAATGATGGGCGACGTGCCAGGATCACAACGCTGCAGGCCGCGGGCCGTCGTGGGTTTTGCGTCCGCGATGCGTGTGTTTTCCAAAACTACGTCGTTTTGCATGCTTTTTAAGGGTAAAAGGATAAGTTCGCGTCCTCGCTCCCTTTTCTTTAGGTTTTCTCTGGTAACCTTCTCTTTTTCCTCAAAAGCTCACTCTTCTTCATCTAACATCTCTCCCACTCTCTCCTTTGCTCACCCACCCTTTGATAACCACACCCGTTACTGCCTGACCTCCGACAACCCTTTTCTAACCTTCGGCCACACTGCTCTGACCTTCGGCAACCCTACACATCCCTCTGGTGACCTTGTAGCAGCTCCGACAACCTTGAAACTACCACCTCCAAGTCTCCGACCACCTGTTGCCACCTCCCACAGCCTCCAACCACCTGCTGCCACCCCCAAACAACAATTGTTGGCCTTTGGAAGTACCTCTCCATCATCTCTCACTCTCTTGTCTTCTCTATTTTTCTGCCAAATATCTCTGGCAATACCTCTCCATCAATACCTCTTTCTAGTTCACTACTTCACCTCATAGCTTATTATGTTTCTTTTCTTGTTATGTTTTTGGTTTCAGTAATGTTTTGGATCATTTAAACAATGTTTTCATTTGGATAATGTTGGTTTTTAATTATCTACTATGGATTTAGAGTGTTTTTAGTTATATTTGTGTTTTTTAAGTGATTCTGCAAATATACATGTTTATGTGTGTTTCCCTCGCGATAGAATCAAATAGCGTCCATCATTTGTTCCGCGACACTGCAATCCCAATTTAGGGGTTGTCTACGTCGCAATGCGATCCGAGAATGACTACTACGATTTAGATTGACCTCCATCATCAACGAGAAAGGGCAAGACATCTCTTTGAGTTTAAGGCCCTGTTTTGTTCGACCTTCTCTCTATGCTTTCTCAGCCTTTACCTCTCCTCTAGGGCCGGCGCGGGAAGTAATGGAGGGAGGAAGGTATTTTCTTTTTACTTTAGGTATATGTTTAGAATTTTTTAGGACCTGTTTTTTTTTACAATTAGTTACAAGGGCCCATTGGGTTATTATAATTTTTATTTAGGTTTAGAGTTTAGATTTTTGTTAGTCTAGTAAGGAAGAAGACTTTAGGGCCTGTACTTTTTTGTTTTGGCTAAACGTACAAGGATTATTATTATTATTATTATGTATTTCTTTATTGACATTTCATTAGTTTTAATATTACACATCATGTTTAATGTATTTGGTTTAATATATTTATGTTTATATATTATTTAGCATTTTTGATAAACTCTTCTGTGTCGTTTTACGATACTACGAATCTACGTTTCAAGAATTCCTAGGTATTGTATCTTTATCGGAGGTAATCTTGTCTCTTGAAAAAAAACAAAAATAGAGCATGGTAGTCAGGTCTAGTACGGAGGTAGAGTACTGCGCTATGGCTATAGTCAGTCATGAGCTCATATGGCTCAAACGGTTGTTTCAGGAACTCAAGTTTGGAGAGGTTACACAGATCTCACTTATCTGCGATAACCAGGCTACCAAGCATACTACCTCAAATATAAGTATTCCATGAGCGAATGAAGCATATTGAAGTCAACTATCAATTCGTCAAAGAGAAAGTTATGTTTGATGAAATTCCACCAGTTTTGTTAACTCTAATGACCAGTTAGGGGAGGGGTCCTCGAATTGACTGCATATGTAACAAGTTTGGTGCATATGACTTATGTGCTCCGGCTTGATGGGGAGTATTACAATTATCCTGTAATTAATTAGATTGATTAGATTGATTTTATGTAATTAGCCGTGATTGAGATATTAGTATAATCTGTAATTATGAACAATCTCTTATAAATGCAATAGCTCCGCTTAGATCTCAACACACGGAATTCATAGCATGTTCTCTTGCTTTCCTCTCTTTCAACATATCTCATCTATATAATGTAAACTCGTGAATCAATACAATACAATTATTCATTACTTTCAACTAACCATAACAACTATGAAGTTTGTGACATGAGATATGACCAGAAACTATAATTAACCATTTATGTTGCAAAACAAAATATTGTATTAACTACAAAATCCGAAGTTATAATGAGCTCTAGAAGCATGCAAACATGTACCTCCAACTTATCTTCCTTCGATCTATGCTCTTTTGGAAGTAACCGAAATTCTTCCGTCAACTGAACGCATTCTTGAACATTCTCAGGTGAAACAAAGTCCAGAGCCACTTTTATGCACGACTGAAACAAAATCACAGTCAAAGTTGATATAACATCAAAAAATATAAAAGATCTGGTATAGTGAAATAAATAATAGGAAAAGAAGTTTGACGGGAAAAAAAAGGTTTTAAGGAGGATCTGGATATTTTTTATTTTCATGTTGGACGTTTACAACAAGCATGATTAATTGATTGCTTCTCTGCACCACCAATAGCATTGTAGCCATACGACCTAAGTTTAATGCAAGACTTCCAGCAGAGTAACTTACAGATTGTTAAAATTATAGAGTTATCTCTAATTAATTAGATAAGATTAGATTAGATTAGTCTGTTTTTATATTGTAGATATTTGTATTATCTTATCTGTAATCATGTACACTTTCCTATAAATACAATAGCTCTACTGTGATCCAAAACCCACGGAATTCATATGCCTTCTCGTTTTTCCTTTTTTAACATGGTATCCAAAGCCTAACCACCTATTCCGTGATTTTCTGGTGAGCCACTGCTCACTGTGCAAATTTTTCTCATCTCCCACGCACTGCCTCTGCTTCTGCGCGTGAAACCCACACGCCGCCACTCTCCGTCGCGTGTGACGGCGTGTCCAGCAGCCGGCGGCGTCGCGCCTTCTTGGGTTTTGTGCGCCTCGGCTTCCTCTTTCCCGATCTGGTGTTCGTTTTCAGTTTTGGTCACTTTTTCCCTGCTGTTTGGCACATTTTTCGCTGCTGCCCCTGTCTTTCTCACTCCTCCAGCACACCCATGGCTGCCCCTGGTGATACTAAGTCTGATACACTAATTTCAAGCACTTCACTCACTACCCTCCTCTCTTCTGAGTTGTTGGATGACAACAACTACTCATATTGGGTCTCTAACATTAAAATTTGGCTTATTGGCCTCGGCTATGAGAACCACCTCACACAGTTAGAATCTAAAATCCTGGAACCCGACCGTCCGCAGTGGAGGAAACTTGATGCTCAACTATTTGCCATTATGAGAAACACCATTGCCCCATCCCATCTCTTTTTACTTCTCTCTCTACCACTGGTTACTTACCTTCTGTTACTATGGCCAATGGTTCCCAAACACAGTCCCAGGGTATTGGTATTGTTCATCCCTTCCCTTCTCTTTCAATTGACAATGTGTTATTTGTTCCTGGTGCCCCATTTAATTTTTTATCCATTAGTCAGCTTACTTGTACTCTAGATTGTGTCATCGCTTTTACTAAAGATTCAGTTTCTTTGCAGGATTGGAAAACGGGGAAGATGATTGGCTTCGAATGTGAGTCTCATGGTCTTTATCAACTTAACAGACCATCCCTTGTTGGTTCGGCTTCCGCATGCCCTCTTCTCATTCATGCTCAGTTAGGACATTCAGGTCTAGATGCTTTCAGGAAATTAGTTCCTAGTTTTTCTAATATAGAATCTTTGCCATGTGAGTCTTGTCAGTTAGGTAAGCATACTCGTACTTTTTTTCCTACTCGCATAAATAATTGGGTCTCGTCCCCTTTTGCTTTGGTTCATTCGGATGTTTAGGGTCCTAGTCGTATTATGTCTTCTTTAGGTTCTAGGTATTGTTACCTTTATTGATGATTTTTCCCGTTGTACTTGGATATATTTAATGAAAGATCGTTCTGAGTTATTTTCTATTTTTCAGTCCTTTTTTAATGAAATAAAAACTCAATTTGGGATTTCCATTCGTACCTTACAAAGTGATAATGCACGTGAATATTTGTCTAACATATTTCAGACTTTTATGGCATCTCACGGTCTATTATATCAAACCTCTTGTCCTCATACCCCTCAACAAAATGGGGTTGTTGAGCGTAAAAATAGACATCTTCTAGATACCACTCAGACTTTTCTTCATTCTAATGTTCCTCTTCAGTTTTGGGGTGATGTCGTCCTTACTGCATGCTATCTCATCAACCGTATGCCTTCCTCTATTCTTAAAGGTAAAATTCCTCATCAAGTTTTATATCTACATCGTCCTCTTCACTTTTTACCTCCTCGAGTCTTTGGTTCTACTTGTTTCTCTCATGTCCTTGGTCCTGGCATCGATAAATTATCTACTAGATCTCACAAATGTGTTTTTGTTGGGTATCCCCGTACCCAGAAAGGATACAAACGCTACTCTCCTACTCTTGGCAAGTATTTTATCTCTGCAGATGTCACATTCTTTGAAGATGTTCCTTTCTTTAGGTCTGGAACACCTCTACCTGAGCCTCTTCTTCCTGAGACTACACCTACAGTCTTCTTTTCTCCTCCTGAGGAGTTTCCTCCCTCTCCAGATCCCCTTCCTCCTCCTCCTTTGCAGGTCTATAGACGTCGTCCTCGTTCTCTACCGCCGCAACCTCCAACCGATCAGATTGTAGACTCACATCCTGGGCTCACTCATCCGACCTCTTCTCTGGTCCCGCCTCTTGAGTCAGATCTTCCTGTTGCCCTTTCGCGAAGGTATCTGTTCTACTTGTAATCCTTCTCCTCACTATGCTGCTTTGAGTTATCATCGCATCTCCCCATCATATTACTCTTGTCTTTCTTCTTTGTCCTCTGTTTCTATTCCTATAAATGCAGGAGATGCCTTTACTCATCCAGGATATGTCTTTCTTCTTTGTCCTCTATTTTTATTCCTCTGTTTCTATACCAGTTGGACATCAAAAATGCTTTCCTTCATGGTGATCTGCTTGAAGAGGTTTACATGGAGCAACCTCCCTGTTTTGTTGCTCATGGGGAGTCTTCTAGACTTGTTGTCGCCTGCGAAAATCCCTATATGGCCTTAAATAGTCCCCTAGGGCATGGTTTGGCAGGTTCAGTACTGCGATTCAGGAGTTTGGCATGATCCGGAATGAGGCCGATCACTCTATCTTTTACCGTCATTCAGTCGCTGGTTGTATTTACTTAGTGGTTTATGTGGATGACATTGTTATTACCGGCAGTGATCATCTTGGTATTACACAGGTAAAGCAACATCTCTTCAAGCACTTGCAGACGAAGGACCTTGGCAGACTAAAATATTTCTTGGGGATAGAGGTAGCGCAATCCCAAAATGGAATCGTTATATTACAAAGAAAGTATGCAATGGATATTCTGGAAGAAACAACGATGTTAAACTCCAAGTCAGTTGACACTCCCATGGATCCCAATGTTAAGCTCCTACCTAATCAGGGGGAGCCCCTTCCGGATCCCGAGAGATACAAACGCTTAGTTGGCAAGTTGAACTATCTAACTGTCACTCGCCCAGATATCTCGTTTGTAGTTAGTGTGGTAAGTCAGTTCCTAAACTCTCCTTGTAAGGAACATTGGGATGCCGTGACTTGAATTGTTTGATATGTCAAGAAAGATCCTGGAAAAGGTATGTTATATGAAGATAGAGGACACACTCGAGTAGTGGGATACTCTGGAAGAGCAAAATGCAGAACGTTGTAGCTAGGTCCAGTGCGGAGGCAGAATACCATGCTATGGTTATAGCCAGTCAAGAGCTCATATGGTTCAAACAATTACTTCGAGAACTTCAATTTGGAGATGTTGCACAGATGACACTTATTTGTGATAATCAGGCAGCTATGCATATTGCCTCGAATCCAGTATTCCATGAGAGGACGAAGCATATTGAAGTTCACTGTCACTTTGTTAGAGAGAAAGTCCTGTCTGGTGAAATATCCACTAGCTTTGTTAATTCTAATGATCAGTTGCCGGATGTTTTCACTAAGTCTCTAAGGAGCCCTCGGATTGATTATACATGTAACAAGCTTGGTGCATATGATTTATATGCTCCAGCTTGAGGGGGAGTGTTAAAATTAAAGATAGAGTTATCTCTAATTAATTAGATAAGATTAGATTAGTCTGTTTTTATCTTATAGATATTTGTATTATCTTATTTGTAATCATGTACAATTTCCTATAAATACAATAGCTTTGCTGTGATCCAAAATACACGGAATTCATATGCCTTCTCGTTTTCCTCTTTTAACACAGATATTAAGGAAAACTTCAGAACTCAAATCTGCCCAACATGGTGTAATCCAATCGATGAAAAATGAGAGATGATGACTGATTATGCCAGTATATGTATGTTAGAATGATGTAAATATAGTAAGATATATTTTAGGACTAAATATATCAATCATATCTTTAATTGTATATTCTGTATTTATGTACAAAATCCCTATAAATACAAAAGCTCTGGGTGATCACAAAACACACAGAATTCATATGTCTTCTTGTTTTTCTCTCTTTTAACATGGTATCCAGAGCCTAACGAGAGATCCCTCATATTCCGTGTTTTTCCGGTGAGCCACTGCTCACTGTGTAAAATTTTTCCCTCCCTCCCACCGCGTTTTCCGCGCTGCCGCCCCAGATCTGCCACCTCTGGCCACCGTTTCCTTCCGGCGACCTTGCGACTGGCTTCCCCTTGCCCAGATCAGCCTTTCCCCGGAAGCACTTCCCCATCGGAGCTCTCACGCGCCCCCACGCGCCACCCCTTCCTCTGCGCGTGAAACCCACGCGCCGCCACTCTCAGCCGCGCGTGGCGGCGCGTCCCACCTCCGATGACGTCGCGCCTTCTTGGGTTCTAATCGCCTCGGCCTCTTCTTCCTTGATCTACTGTTTGTTTTCCGTTTCAGTCACTTTTTCCTTGCTGTTTAGCACGTTTTTCGCTGCTGCCACTGTCTTTCTCTCTCCACCAGCATACCCATGGCTAATCCCGATGATACTAACTTCGATTCTTTGCTTTCGGGCACTTCCCTCACTGCCCTCCTCTCTTTCGAGCTGTTAGATGACAAAAACTACTCATATTGAGCCTCTAATATTAAAATTTGGCTTATTGGGCTAGGCTATGAGAACCACCTCACTCAATCTGAAACTGAAATCCCCAAAACCAACCGACCGCGGTGGAGGAAAATTGATGCTCAACTATTTGCAATTATGCGGAACACTATTGCCCCATCCCATCGTGATTGCTTCCATGGTCAAAAATCCTGTAAGGGAGTTTGGGACCATGCCAAGCAACTCTTCACCAACAATATTCGGCGACTCTATCAAATTGGTGAGGACCTTATGACCACCTTTGGCTCTCGACAGTTTCAGGGCTCTATAACTACTTATGTGGGTAAAGTGACTAATCTATTGTGTGAACTCAATGAGATGCTTCCTATTGGTGCTACTCCTGAGGCTGAGCTTGCGAACCGTAAGAAATTACTTTTGTCCTTTGCCTTATATGGCCTACCTACTGAGTATTCCTCTACTCGTGATCAGATTTTGGGTTGCCCTACAAAGGTTACTTTGGATGGTGCCTTGGCCACTCTCCTTCGGGTTAACATTCATGACCCTATCTCTCCCTCCATACCTCCCTCTGCTGCTTCGACTGTTTCTCATCTTGATTCTTCCGCTTTGCTTTCACGCAATAGCGACTTTGCACCTCGAAGAGGAGGTAGGACACGTCCTCATTGTGATCACTGTCACAAACCACGCCACACCATTGATAAGTGCTGAAAACTCCATGGTCGCCCTTCTCGCACCGCACAGGTTGCTCAGGTTGCTCTGCTACCTCCTCCATCGTCTTCTGCTCCTCCACTGCTGCCAGATCCGTCTCCATCGCCCTCCTACAATGACTTCCTGAAGTGGCGTGAAGAACGTCAAGTCTCTGGTTCTACTACTGTTGTTGCACACACTGGTAATTCTTTCGTTGGCATCTCCCATTCTTTGGGTCCTTGGGTCCTTGATTCAGGGGCTACCGATCATATTACTGGTAATAAATCTCTTTTTTCTTCTCTCTCTACCACTGGTTACTTACCTTCCGTTACTATGGCCAATGGTTCCCAAACACAATCCCAGGGTATTGGTATTGTCCATCCCCTCCCTTCTATTTCGTTTGATAATGTGTTATTTGTTTCTGGTGCCCCATTTAATTTGTTATCCATAAGTCAGCTTACTCATACTCTTGATTGTGTCATCTGTTTTACTAAAGATTCAGATTCTTTGCAGGATTGGAAAACGGGGAAGATGATTGGCTTCGGATGTGAATCTCACGGCCTTTATCAACTTAACAAACCATCCCTCGTTGGTTCAGCTTCCGCATCCCCTCTTCTCATTCATGCTCAGTTAGGACATCCTGGTCTCGATGCTTTCAAGAAATTAGTCCCTCGTTTTTCTAATTTAGAATCTTTGTCAAGTGAGTCTTCTCAGTTAGGTAAGCATACTCGTACCTTTTTTCCTACTCACATAAATAATCGGCCTCGTCCCCTTTTGTTTTGGTTCATTCGGATGTTTGGGGTCCTAATCGTATTGTGTCTTCCTTAGGATCTAGGTATTTTGTCACCTTTATTGATGATTTTTCCTGTTGTACTTGGATATATTTAATGAAAGATCGTTCTGAGTTATTCACTATTTTTCAGTCTTTTTTTAATGAAATAAAAACTCAATTTGGGATTTCCATTCGTACCTTACAAAGTGATAATGCACGTGAATACTTGTCTAAATCATTTCAGACTTTTATGGCATCTCACGGTCTGTTGCATCAAACCTCTTGTCCTCATACCCCCCCCCCCAAAACAGAATGGGGTTGCTGAACGTAAAAATAGACATCTTCTAGAAACTACTCGGGCTCTTCTTCTTCATTCTAATGTTCCTCTTCAATTTTGGGGTGATGTCGTCCTTACCGCATGCTATCTCATCAGCCGTATGCCTTCCTCTGTTCTTCAAGGTAAAATTCCTCATCAAGTCTTATATCCACATCGTCCTCTTCACTCTCTACCTCCTCGCGTCTTTGGTTCTACTTGTTTCTCTTATGTCCTTGGTCCTGGCATTGATAAATTATCTGCTAGATCTCATAAATGTGTTTTTGTTGGGTATCCCCGTACCCAGAAAGGATACAAGTGCTACTCTCCTTTTCTTCGCAGGTATTTTATCTCTGTAGATGTTACATTCTTTGAAGATGTTCCTTTCTTTAAGTCTGAAACACCTCCACCGGAGCCTCCTCTTCCTGTGACTACACCTACTGTCCTTTTGTCTCCTCCTGAGGAGTCTCCTCTCTCTCCAGATCCTCTTCCTCCTCCTCCTTTGTAGGTCTATCAGCGTCGTCCTCGTCCTCTACCACCACAGCCTGCCACTGATCAGATTGTAGACTCACATCCTGGGCTCACTCATCCGACCTCTTCTCTGGTCCCGCCTCCTGAGTCAGATCTTCCTATTGCCCTACGCAAAGGTATTCGTTCTACTCGTAATCCTTCTCCTCACTATACTGTTTTGAGTTATCATCGCATCTCTCCATCCTATTACTCTTGTCTTTCTTCTTTGTCCTCTGTTTCTATTCCTAAGAATGCAGGAGATGCCTTTACTCATCCCAGATGGAAACAAGCTATGATGGATGAAATGTGTGCCTTACAAAGCAGTGGAACTTGGGATCTCGTTCCTCTACCACCAGGGAAGTCTGTTGTTGGTTGTCGATGGGTGTACACGGTGAAGGTTGGCCCGGACGGATCAGTAGACCGCCTCAAAGCCCGCCTTGTCGCCAAAGGTTATACTCAAATCTACGACTTAGAAGATTATGGAGATACATTCTCCCCTATTGCCAAAATGCCCTCGGTACGCCTCTTCCTCTCTATTGCCGCTATTCGTCATTGGCCTTTATACCAGTTGGACATCAAAAATGCTTTCCTTCATGGTGACTTGCTTGAAGAGGTTTACATGGAGCAACCTCCCTGTTTTGTTGCTCAGGGGGAGTCTTCTAGACTTGTTTGTCGCTTGCGAAAATCTCTATATGGCCTTAAACAGTCTCCTAGGGCATGGTTTGGCAGGTTCAGTACTGTGATTCAGGAGTTTGACATGATCAGGAGTGAAGCAGATCACTCTGTCTTCTATCGTCATTCAGTTGCTGGTTGTATTTACTTAGTGGTATATGTGGATGACATTGTTATTACTGGCAGTGATCACCTTGGTATTACACAGGTAAAGCAACATCTCTTCAAGCACTTTCAGACGAAGGACCTTGGCAAACTCAAATATTTCTTGGGGATAGAGGTAGCGCAATCCAAAAATGGAATCGTCATATCCCAAAGAAAGTATGCAATGGATATTCTGGAAGAAACAACGATGTTAAACTCCAAATCAGTTGACACTCCCATGGATCCCAATGTCAAGCTCCTACCAAATCAGGGGGAGTCCCTTCCGGATCCTGAGAGATACAGACGTTTAGTTGGCAAGTTGAACTATCTCACTGTCACTCGCCCAAATATTTCATTTGCAGTTAGTGTGGTTAGTCAGTTCCTAAACTCTCCTTGTAAGGAACATTGGGATGCAGTAACTCTTATTGTTCGATATGTCAAGAAAGATCTTGGAAAAGGCCTGTTATATGAAGATAGAGGACATACTCGAGTTGTGGGATACTCTGATGCTGATTGGGCCGGCTCTCCCATTGATAGAAGGTCCACTTCCGGATATTGCATTTTTGTCGGAGGTAATCTTGTCTCTTGGAAAAGCAAAAAGCAGAACGTTGTAGCCAGGTCCAGTGCGGAGGCAGAATATCGTGCTATGGCTATAGCCAGTCAAGAACAAAACAATTACTTCAAGAACTTCAATTTGGAGAGGTTTCACAGATGACACTTATCTGTGATAATCAGGCCGCTATGCATATTGCCTCGAATCCAGTTTTCCATGAGAGGACGAAGCACATTGAAGTTGACTGTCATTTTGTTAGAGAAAAAGTCTTATCTGGTGAAATATCCACTAGCTTTGTTAATTCTAATGATCAGTTGGCGGATGTTTTTACTAAGTCTCTAAGGGGCCCTCGGATTGACTATATATGTAACAAACTTGGTGCATATGATTTATATGCTCTTGCTTGAGGGGGAGTGTTAGAATGATGTAAATATAGTAAGATATATTTTAGGACTAAATATATCAATCATATCTTTAATTGTATATTCTGTATTTATGTACAAAATCCCTATAAATACAAAAGCTCCGGGTGATCACAAAACACACGGAATTCATATGTCTTCTTGTTTTTCTCTCTTTTAACAATGTATGTTCAGTGAGACAATCAATTCATCACAGTCTAGTTTGCTTGTAATATGTCAATTCATGTCATATTTTCTGGATTAGTGTTGATTAACTTAAAGGAATCTGCATAGCATCTTCTTCCCTTTCTCTCTCCGTCACAAACAACTACATGATATGAAAACTCGGTTTCTTTGATTTTAAGAAAAACTGAGATGGTTAATTACCTTTCTGTTTCTCACTTGATGTGGGCATCCTGCAGGTATGAAAACAGCCTCACCAAGGTGTTGCTCAAAGGTCCAAGGTTCAACACCTGGGAGGAAAAAATATTCATGGCTACAAAATCCACACGAAACGAATTGCGAGTTAAGGCACATTTTCATACCAAACTCTTGCTTTAACTGCTTTTTATGCTTCTCATTTAAATAAAGGATCTGATCATGAATGGGATGAACCAGCTGAAGCAAAAGAGAAGTAAAGAATATTAATATTAACTCACATAATATAATTACCAAAGACAAATAGAAATAATCAATAGAAGGTACACAGCCATACTTACAGAGTTCACAGGAAGACTATTTATGTGGCGGAATTCTGTGTGGTGTGTCTTTAGGTACTCAGTTAGCTTAGGTACATCCTGCCTACGGAATATGTCCCAAACAGCACTCCCATACTGTGTCTCCAAATGATCATCATTTTGAAAGAAGTTATTACTTGACGTGTCATTTTTAACTGACTGTATTTTATCGGACTTAATATCTGAACATGGCACGGCTGAACAATTCAATCCGTTGATAAATATGGTTTCTTCTGTTCCATTACAAGGCCGATGGACTTCACTGGCCTTTGGATACCCTCCAGTTTCGTTACCAGCATCTTGCCCACCGGATTCTTCAGGAGGGAAATCATGACCCATATCTGTACCATCTTGCAAAATGCTAAAATTGGACTCAGATTGCTCAATGCAAATTCTTTGATGTTCCTGATTTACCCAGACTTGTGGAGTGGGGAGATTCAAATCAACAAATAAAGAACCAGGAAATTTTAGGGGTGTACTTTGCTGTTCATTAAGTTTCTCTTCTTTTCCTGAGAGTTTAGGAATTGTAATACCTGCACAACCCTTTCTGTGTTTTATTCCATGTGAACCAATTGCCTTATTGTCACTGACATAGAGTTCATGCATATCTTCAGCCGCAAACTTTTCCTGTAACTTTTTTATGATTCTAGGTTGCCATGGTGGCATTTTCACTTCAGCTGTGTGAGTCAGAATATTGACCTGATCATGTACAGGATGATTCCATGAGTGGAATTACCAACGGCAGCAGAACATGAGAGAGGAGAAAACTTGTATGTGGAATGTGTGAATTTGAACAAGTTACTATTATATGGTTTGGAGGTTGTTAGAGTTGGTCAGATTGGACATGTTGAGGCCATACTAAGCACTGCATGCATAGAGGAAAGGAACTTCGAGAGTTAGTTGAGAAACCCACGGAGAGTTCAGAGCCCCCAAATACTCTGAGAAAATGGTAATCTTCCTTAGTCCCTAACATCTAAGGAATTGAATCAATAGTACATTCTGTTCTTTTTTTGTGTGTCAACAATTCTGATTGAGGTCCTGTTTGGTTTGGCATTTACAAAGGAAAGGAGGAAACAGAGTTTCAAAAATTCCTATGCACATTAATTCAAATTGAAAAACAGATGTTGATTGCTCAACGGATGCAAAGCAAACACGCCCTTACCAATTATATCAACAATTCGACATACAAGCCAAATTATTACTGCTTTTGTCAACTTCAACAATATATTTACAATGTGTCTTAGAGGGCCTCATGTGACGCCATTGGCAACTAGTTGAACAAATATGACATTTGCTCCACCTAAAGTCTAAAGGAAGTGTTAAAATTTGGCACACATTAACTACGTAGTAATAGGGAAACTTTAGTTAACACAGCAGCAAGACACAGATTGATAAAGTGGTCTAGTAGTAAAAAAGATGGAAAAGGGGGGGAAGGTTGTCGGTTCAACTTCTTCTGCTGACAAAAAACTAACGACTTAATTATTAATTTTGGTCTAATAAAAATAGAGACACAACAATACGTCACACAAATTCAAAGAACCATCTAATTTTAAATTGAATGTTATTAAAAGATTGATTATGCACAGCATATCCTAAAATTCAAACAGAAACAGAACTCTAATTTAAAACACATCAAATTTTATAACTTACAGCATCTGAAATGTCACAATGCAGTTTTGTCACAGAATCACCTCTACTTAGTTCTTCCAATGATCCATATGCAATGTATGTTTTGGGACCCAAATCAGGCTTCAATACAGCAGGAAGCTTTGTAGCAAGATTTAAGATACCAGATCTGGGATGCGTATAGTCACTGAAAGGAAGCATGGCTACAAACTCTGCACCATGCCTAGGGAAACACTCTTCAAAAGAACTTGATGGAGGCCAATCTTTTAGCTTCAGCATCTCTGGCCATCCATTCCGGTACCTACGACCTTCCAAGTAGCCTTTGAAGAACTTAAAGATATTAACTTCAACCTAGAGACCATAAATAACACAATATTCTTTAGTTCATAACTACATAGAAATTTCCTATCCAAAACTGAAAATAAGTCAGTGAACTATTGTTTAATGACCAATTTGCCAGAGTCAGCTGGATGCTTTCTATGACTACATAGTAATAATACAACTTTGTTTTGTCAAAAACATGAAAAAATGGTGAATAAATAATGAACTATTTGTGGTCAACCTTGGAGAAAAGGCATGTCTGTAGACAAATGTGAAACAAACGTGTCTCATGGTTGGGGTGAAGATGATGTATATTGGACAGTGTCAAGAAACTCATTGCTTGAATAAATGTGTATAGTAACTCTTATGAGTAACTACCTCAAAATAAGTAATTGACTAATTGTGCACCAATCAAGGCATCTAAAGATTTCTCTTTCATATAAATTGAGATAATTATCATATATCTAATAATGTATTTTCATGATTGATTTGCTCAAGTAACAACAGGCCAACATATGGGAGGCTAGACATCAAATGCAGAATGGAAAATAGTGAAAAAGAAAGTGTAGTAAAAAATCTAAAAAAACCAAACTTGTACCTCACACCAATCCAAGCAATCAATTGCTTTAAAAGTATTTGCATCCTCTTTTAAAATCTTCTGTGCCCCTCTAAAAGCCCTCCACATCACCATGGGATGCCAGCTAAGGCCGCTACCCTTTTCAAAAACATTCCTAACTATAACAGGTTCACCTCTTATCCAGTGTCTTTGAAAATGCTCAAATTCTGTATCTCCTATTTTAACAGAATCCGGGCAGTACAATAGATTATCATTACTGGTTTTCCTGGAAGCTGCCTTCCTTACAGAATTCTGTACTGCATCTTCCGCAAAACTGTGGCACACTACACATCCTGGAGATAGATCAATAATAGGTGGCTGACATTTGACAGCAAGTTCCTCAACACTCTTGATCAATTTCTCAAGCCAATTAGCTTCCAAAAGGCGTCTCAATGAAAGATTGGTAGCACCACAGCCTCCCCTGGATTTCAGAGGACAAGGAATCCCACCATTTATCTCTGCTCTCCAAGCAGAAGTTACAGGTGGTGTATCAACTGTTCCCTCATTTTCACAAGCAGTAGTATCTTCACAATGAAGTCCATTTCTTAGTTCCATGCAACAAGTGAGACAAAGATCGTACCTACAATCAGGATTGGGACAACTTCTGTGGAAATTGACAATGGATGTATTGCATTTGTCACTGAAATAAGAAAGACAACACCAAATTTGAACAAGAAATTTATTAAATCTCAGAGACTATCAAATATAATGGAGATCATCAGTCAACTTGTGAAGTGAGATAGATGAGAAAACTTAAGTTAAATCTTAAAACTATTTCAGCAATAAACCGGTCTAAGGCAAATTTCACTAATACCAATGCCAAAATAAAGAATATGGGGAATTAAAGCATTACTACTTCATGATTATTTGATAAGAACCTTGAGAGAACCAAACCCCGAAAACTAGAAGCTTTAGTTAGAGAACCCAAAGTCTTATAAATCTCACTAGAATCTCATACTTCCAATGTGGGATTCAAGTTCCATACCTTGCAATTGGATCCTAACATCACACCACACTCCAAAGCCTCAATGTCCACATGAGCTGCTTATGCACTAGCCCTAGACTAGTCTCATGCAAACACTACAATGTCATATTACCACCCTTCCCGCTCATTTACTAATGACAGATATAGTAAAAGGCTCTAATATCAATTGATAAGAATGTTGCAAAGGAAATGGAAATGTCATTGTTCAAAAGAGGGAAACCAAAAGACATTGGATGAATTGTGTGTTTGAATACACAACGGAGTAGCATATTTATAATAGCAATGTAATAAATATAGGATCATAATACAATCATGTAAAATCAGTCCTAATCAATTCTAATTACATATTTCTATATTTACAATATTCTAACACTCCCCCTTAAGTCGGAGCATATAAATCATATGCACCAAGCTTGTCACATATGTATTTAATACCAGGACCCCTAAGAGACTTCGTGAGAACATCTGCCAATTGATCATTAGAATTTACAAATTTCGTAACAATGTCCACTAATACAATCTTCTCTCTTTATGAAGTTGCAGTCTACTTCAATGTGTTTGGTCCTTTATTGAAACACTGAATTGGAAGAAATGTGCAATGCTGCTTGATTGTCACAGATGAGTGTCATAGATGTAGTTTCCCTAAATTTTAGTTCTTTAAGCAAGTGTTTGAGCCATATGAGCTCACATGTATCCAAAGCCGATGAGGAACATTACCATGATCACTGTCTGTGATGACTATGTTGTCAACATACATAACCAAGTAAACACACCCGAAGGTAGAATGGAAATAGAAAATAGAATGATCCACCTTGTTAGAATATTGTAAATATATTAGAATTGATTAGATTGATTGTATATGATTTGTATTATGATCTTGTATTTATTACTACTTTATTATAAATATACTACTCCGTTGTGTATTCAAACACACAGAAATTCATCCAATTGTCTCTCGGTTTCTTTCTCTTAAAATGGTATCTAGAGCCTAACGACAGGCAACCCTAATCCGTGTTTTACCCAGTAGGCCCACTGCTCACCGATGAAATGTTTTTTTTCCGAAACCTGTGTTTTATCTCCAGGTTTCTCTTCGGTCATGTGCTCCTTTCTGACTGCTCTAAGTTTCTTCCACTGTTCTTTTCCTGCCGTGTGAACAGTACCACGTGAATAGTGCTGCGTGAACAATACCGCATGAACAGTACTACGTGAACAATACCGCGCACTCCTTTCGGCGACGTCTCCGGCCACCGATCCCCGGATCAAAATTGGTTGTTTTGTTCGGACACCGTTTGACGCTATTAGGGTTCGTTTTGCACTTTCTCTCTTCTCTGTTTGTGTTTTTCTCTCTCCTCCAGAATGGTAAATGCTATGCAGCCAGCCATTTCCACCTTTGCATCTGGACCACAGACTATGACAACACCTACTTACGATGATTTTCTTCAGTGGTGTAAGGAGTGCAAGATTTAAGGTTCCATGGCTTCTATAGTGCAAACGGGTAATTCTTTTGTTGGTATTTCTCACTCTCTTGGTCCTTGGGTCCTTGACTCCGGGGCCACCGATCATATTACCGGTAACAAATCCTTATTTTCTACCCTTTCTAGCTCTACTTCTTTACCTTCCATTACTATGACTAATGGATGTCAGACTCAATCTCAAGGTCTCGGTATTGTTCACCCTCTTCCTTCTTTGTCTGTTGAGGGTCTCCCTTTAATTTATTATCCATTAGCCGTTTGACTCGCTCTCTTGATTGCATTGTCTCATTTACTAAAGACTCTGTTTTCATCCAGGATCGGAGCTCAAGGCGGATGATTGCCACCGGATGTGAGTCACATAGGCTTTATCAACTTCAACCTTCTGCACATGTGGGGTCGGCGGTTGATTCCAGTCTCCTCCATGCTCGATTGGGTCATCCAAGTCTTCACAAGTTGCAAATAATGGTGCCCACACTTCCCAAGTTGTCTACATTATCTTGTGAGTCGTGTCAATTAGGTAAACATAGTCGTACTTCTTTTAAAATCAAAGTGAATTAGGTCATCCAAGTCAATTAGGTAAACATAGTCGTTTTTTCGTAATTTGTATATGTTTTTTATTTGGGTAAATGTTTAAAATTAAAGCTATCAAGGGAAATGGATAAAATTGATTTATCTAAGGTGTAGGGATAACTTTTATTAGTTTTACTATAATAAAAACAACAAAATATATTTTTATTTTATAATATATACAAATAATCACATTAATTTTTTAGTTTTAATATATATACCTAATTTTATATTAATTAGTGTTTAATATAATAATTCATTTATTAAATATGTATTATTAAATTACCTTTTTGGTTTAATATTATACATTTAATATAAACAAATATACACACAAATTATATATATTTCAATACATACCCTTTTTAGTAATTTTTCCTTAACTACCATTTCCCAAACCCAATTCCACTACAAACCAAACACAATCACTATAACTCAACTCATTTTAACTTAACTGTCAACCAAACAAAACTCCATTTACAAAACCCTAGTTTTCTAAACTCCATTTACAAAACCCCAGTTTACTAAACTCCATTAACTAAACTTTGAACCAAACATCCCCTTCTTGGTTATACAAGGTCTCAAAAAGGTTATAAATGTTACTGTCCTAGCCTTTATCGTTACTTTGTTTCCGCTGATGTTACCTTTTTTGAGTCTAGTCCATATTTTACAATTCCCACTGTGGAGAACTCTGTGTCTAGTCCTACTTTTTGTGGCCCTATTTCTGTTTCTCCCATGCAGGTTATATATCAATCTCCTGTGGTCACCGATATTTCGACCGATCCACCTCGTCCTCTTGAGGTATATCAACGTCGGCCCCGTCCTACTTTGGAGGTTCCACCTGATGAAGTCTCATTTGCGACAATCAAGCTGCATTGCACATTTCTTCTAATCCGGTGTTTCATGAAAGGACCAAACACATTGAAGTAGACTGCAACTTCATCAGAGAGAATATTGTATCAAGGGACATTGTTACGAAATTTGTTAATTCCAATGATCAATTGGCAGATGTTCTCACGAAGTCTCTTAGGGGTCCTCGTATTAAATACTTATGTGACACGCTTGATGCATATGATTTATATGCTCCAGCTTGAGGGGGAGTGTTAGAATATTGTAAATATATTAGAATTGATTAGATTGATTGTATATGATTTGAATTATGATCTTGTATTTATTACTGCTTTATTATAAATATACTACTCCGTTGTGTATTCAAACACACGGAAATTCATCCAATTGTCTCTCGGTTTCTTTCTCTTTTACACACCTCACTCTGAGTCATGCCAAATTCTTTAACCACAGTGCTGAATCTGCCAAACCATGCTCTTGGGGATTGTTTAATACCATAAAGGGACTTCCGAAGTCAACAAACTAATCGTGAACACTCCCCCTTAGCAACAAAACCAGGTGGTTGCTCTATATACACTTCTTCAGTCAGATCACCATGGAGGAAGGCATTCTTGATATCTAACTGGAAAAGAGGCCAATGACCTATAATAGCAATGGAGAAAACTAGGCGAACAAAGGCCATCTTAGCCACCAGGAAGAAAGTATCACCATAATCAAGGCCAAAAATTTGAGTATAGCCTTTGGCCACCAAGCGAGCCTTCAATTGATCAACAGAACCATCTAACTTACCTTTGGAGTCAACTCCTCCATCTCCTTCGACTCCGTCTCTTGATAATTGTTTTCCTATTGCTATCCGCAAAGGTATTCGTTGCACTCGTAATTCCTCTCCTTATTATGTTGCTTTGTCTTATCATCGTCTGTCTAAAGAAAGAGGAAATTGAGAGGCATTGGATGAATTTCGTGTCGTTGAATACACAATGGAGTATCATATTTATAATAAGGATGTAATAGATACAAGATCATAATACAATCATATACAATCAATCCTAATCAATTATAATTACATATTGCTATATTTACAATATTCTAAACACAAATGATACATAGGATTTGGTCCCTCTTCCTAGAGGAAAGCAGGCTACTGGTTGTAAGTGGGTTTATATTGTGAAAGTCGACCCTGATGGTTGTGGCTTGTCTAAAGGCACGCCTTGTTGCAAAAGGGTATGCCTAGACATATGAAGTTGACTACACTAATACCTTTCCCCAGTTTCTAAGCTATCATTTGTTCGCATCTTTATCTCTCTTACTGCTAGGCATCATTGGCTCTTATATCAGTAGGATGTCAAGAATGCGTTTTTACATGGTGAGAGCAACTCCAATAGTGTTTTTTAAGTAACTTTGGGCAAAAAATCAACAATCTTCACAAGGAATTGCCCATTGGAGTCATTTACATGGAAAACATATAAACATCAGTTGTCTAAATAAGCTATTGTTGTATTCATGGGACCCATATTCACTTTTAAGCCTTGGGTATCTTTGCAATTTAAATAGTATTAAAAAATTAAAAGATCCCTCGCCAATTGAAATAAAAGACAGCCTGCATTTTGCAAATTGCAATATGACTATTTGCATTTGTAAAAAAATGATATATAAATGATTAATTGTCAATATTTCTGTTGGGAGCCCCACATCGTCTGCCTCATACTATTTCACATAGTTTAAATATCTGTTGGACCACTCCAACCATCGCCAATTGCTTTTAGGATAAAACCTTTAACATGGTATTAACGTTAGAGCATTCTTTCCGATTGTTTTGGGCCAAGAGTTGTCATTTCATTATGGGTCAAAAGTTACCCTGCTTCGGTCTACCTCATAATATTTCACATAGTTTAAATACCTGTTGGGTCACTCCAACCATCACCAATTGGTTTTGGGATGGAACCTTTAACAATTTCAAATTCGACAAATTATTAGGTTTACTTTTATAAATTAAATTTCTCATTTTTATTTATTTTATTTCTTTTGAATTAAAATGTTTACAGTTTAAAATTAAAGGATAAATAATATTTAAAATATAAATATGTGAGATAACTTATGAGTCCCAATTAGTAGAATTTTATAGAGTTGCACTATTGGAGATAAGAGTTGCTTAAATTGTAAAAAGTAAAATATGTCGTTGTGGGTCCTATATAAATATTAATAGAAAAAATTTAAGCAACTTTGATGAGTTGCTCTATTGTGGATGCTCTGGGGTGTACATGCAGCAACCTCATGGGTTTGTTGCTCAGAGAGAGTATGGAAGGGTGTGTCGGTTAAAGAAATTTTTATATAGCTTGAAACAGTTACCTAGAGCTTAGTTTGGGAGATTCAGTGAAGTGGTTTTGGAATTTGGATTAGTGAGGAGTCAGAGTGATCATATAGTGTTTTATAAAATACTAACCTTGGTGGCATTTTACTTAGTTATGTTGATGATATTGTTATTACAAGTAGTGATAGTGAAGCAATCAGCAAATTGAAGACATTTTTTCAAACCAAGTTTCAAACCAAAGACCTGGGAATTTTGAAGTAGTTCTTGGGCATTAAAGTAATGTATTCCAAGAAAGGAATCTTTATGTCACAAAGGAAGTATGTGCTAGACTTGTTGACTAAGACTGGCCTGAAGAGAGTTAAACCATGTGAGACACTTATGGAGCAAGGAGTGTAGCTGACAGCAGATGGTGTTCCTTTTTTTGACCCACATATAGAAGATTGGTAGGAAAGTTCAATTACTTGACCGTCACTAGGCTGAACATTGCCATTCTAGTAAGTGTTGCAAGTTAATTTACGTCCCCTCTGACAAAAACTCAATGGGAAGCACTAATTCGTATTGTCAAGTATTTAAAGAAGCTCCAAGAAACGGTATTGTGTATCAAGATCATGGGCATGGGCATGCAGATTGAAGCATTCTCTAATGCTGACTAGGTAGGATCTCCTATGGACCGCAAACCCACTACAGGATTTTATGCGTTCCTAGGAGAAAACCTGATATCCTGAAAAAGCAAGAAGCAAAATGTCGTGGCGAGGTCGAGTGCAAAGTATAATACAAGACAATGGCTCAAACTTCTTGTATGCTACTATGGGTGAAATAGATCTTGGAGGAGATGGGATTTGACAACACTGGTCCTATGAAACTTTGGTGTGATAATCAGGTTGCCATATACATCACCTCAAATTCAGTTTTCCATGAGAAGACAAAGCATATTGAAGTAGATTGTCACTTTATTCGTGAGAAGGTTCAATAGAAGCTCATATCCATTTCTCATGTTCGGACGCGCAACCAACTAACTAATGTGTTCACAAAGGTTTTAAATGGGACTCAATAATTTTATTTGTAACAAGCTGGGCAGGATTAATATCTATGCCCCAGCTTGAGGGAGAGTGTTAAGATTACATATTATTATATTAGATATTTTGTGAGTAGATATGATTAAATTAGATATTTATGTTGATGGGCCCAACCCATTAAGGTTACAATTGTATGATATCTTATTATAAACATAAGAGTCTCTACACATTGTAGAGTATGTATCTAATTTGAATTCACTTCTGTGTCTCTCTCTCCATGCTCTCTCTCTATCTTTTCTATAATATACAAATAGTTTGTAGAATACAAATGATCACACTTCACTAAAACTCAAGGCTCAAGTACACCCAAATGCCTCCTAGTATTTCCTCACCAATGTATACTTAACTCTAAAAAAGGGAAGGTACAGTAACAATACTTCTCTAAGATATGCTTGTAATGGAATGTTTTACAAATGAAACGTATGAAAGAAACTTGAAATTATTCACAAAGCTTATGAATGTTAACCATCCATAAAACAATGAAGAAAACATTCAATTCTTCTAGCCTCCTATTTCATAGCACATCTAAAACTAACAAGAAAGTAATTTTATTTCAAACCATCTTTTCAAGTCACAAAAAACAATTCTCCTCCTTGGCTTGAACTTCCTTCAAAGCCAAAAACACATGTATCCACAAAAGATATGAACATTGAATATATCTAAACAATGCTTGAAATTAGAAACTATAATTTGAAGAGTAGAAAATGTATGTTTGCTTGTAATAATAAGTACTACTAGAACCAATTACAGAGCATCTCTCTCAATGTAATCGGTTATTTGCCTTATCTTGGTACTTTGTTGATAGGCCAAATGCAGCATGAATTATTTAAATTGACGCTATATTTTAGAATATTTTATTTGTGATTATGTTAATTTCTCACATGCAATGCCCCGTGAAATTCTTCTGATGCTTCTATTCATATTGATCTGCACATGATAGCCCTGTTTGTTCCTATTCTTTTGTTTAAAATATTGTCCCCTAAACCTAATGTTTATTTATGAAATATATGCTAGAATCAATAAGAGAAATTAAATATTGAGACCTGTAGTTTAACAAATGAGTAAATAGTCAAATTAGTCCTCAAAATATAAAGTGACTACCAACTAGGTCCCTCAAAGATGATGGTAATCAAACAAGTCTTTCAAAAATTGATTCCATGTTGGTCATTTGGTTTTTCCTAGTGGTTAAAATAACCCTTACTGGTTTTAACTGTTTTAACGGTAAGAAAGACTTGTTTTTCTTTTTGTAGCTTGAAAAGATGGTTAGAAATAGAACTAATCTCTCTGCATGCTATGAAATAGGAGGCTAGGAGAATGGAATACTTTTTCCATTGTTTTACATATGGTTTGCATTTGTAAGCCTTGCCAATAAATTGATGTTTCTTTCAATCGTAAAATATCTCATTAAGTATTGTTATTGTACCTTCTCTATGTAATGTGAGGGTTGAGTATATATCTTTGTTGTATCTTCTCTTTATTAATTTGTGAGTTGGGTATACAACAAAGAAGAAATAGTGAGAGGTATTTCAGTGTATTTGGGCTTGGGGATTTGAAGTGTGATCATTTGTATTGTACACATTATTTATATATAATATGATAGTTGTATTTGCATGTGGATGTAAGCTATAAATTGCACGGCATTTATTGCTATACTTACGCTTTATTTGCACACTTATTATAATAAACTGCTATGAGAGCGCTTATAATAAAAATTATGGTGACTTCAAAATTAAATATTCAGCAATTTGATAGACGTATCAACTTCGGGATGTGGAAGGTTTGAATGGCAGCCGTCTTAACTCAACAATATATAAAAGTAGCATTTTTGGGGAAAAAGAAGCCTCCCATGACCATGATGAAGGATTCTAAGCAGCATGGGGTTGATGAAGAAGGCCTTTCAACTATTCAGTTATGCATACGGATGATGTTTTACAAGTTAGAGTCCCTATATTTGAAGAAGACACTAGGTAATCATCTTGGTGTATTACATCATTTATATACACTTTGTATGGATGAAGGGACATCTAGTCATCTATTAGAACATATATCTTGGAGTTCACTTCACTTATTACGGAACTGAAATATATGGATAAGACATTCTCTAGTGAACAATAAGCAATGATGTTACTTTGCTTCTTACCTCCATTGTACAATCACTTTCAAGAAACTTTAATACATAGGCATGCACATCTAGATATTGACTAGGTGAAATCTTTTTTGTTTTGAGTTGTGAGAAGTTGGAACATGATGATGATGGATGTGATGATCAAGCAACAACTGACTTTTTTGTTAGAGGAAGATCAAGGGAGGTTGGTTCAAGTGGTTCTACTAGAGGAAAGTCAATCTAAATTTAGACAACACGGGAAGATGTAGATATTGCAAGAAAGAAAGGCATTGGAAAGCAAAATGTGCAAGAGTTAAAGAAAAGAATGAGGCAAGTTCGAGTAATGTTGCGAGTGTTGCTGGAGGTGCTGAAACTGTACTTTTTGTATGAACTAGTTTTGTTGGTGATGCATGGATAATTGATTTTGGTTGTTCTTACCACGTGTGCCCAAATCGGGATTGGTTTACAACTCACCAGTCTATTGAAGGTGGTATTGTTCTTATGGGAAATAATATGTCCCCTAAAGTTATTGGCATTGAAACAGTTTGAATTAAGATGCATGATGGAGTTGCGAAAACTTTAACTGATGTTCAGCATAAAATAGACTTCAAGAAAAATCTAATTTTTTGGGTACTCTTGATTCTTGGGTTGCAACTTTTCTACTGAAGATGGAGTTCTTAAAGTCTTTGAAGGTTCTCTCATTATGATCAAAGAAAAATTGATCAATGGTCTTTACTCGGTCCAAGGTAGCATGGTTGTTGGTGCTACAACTATATCTTCTCATGATTCAAAAATAGATACTACTAGTCTATGACTTATGTGACTGAAGCATATGAATGAGGTTGGAATGTCCATTTTGAGTAATTGTGGCTTGCTTGGTGAAAATAAAGTTGAGAAACTTTACTTCTATGAACATTATATCTATGGGAAGCATGCCAAAGTTTAGTAGTGCTATTCATAGGACTAAGGGCACAATGGATTACTTCCACTTAGTTTTGTGTGGTCCTGCAACTATTTTGTCAAAAGGTTAGCTAGGTATTTGTTAACTTTTATTGATGATTTTCTAAGGACAGTTTAGGTTTATTTTCTATAGCATAATAATGATGCTTCCCTACTCTTAAGAAGTGGAAAGTGCTTATTAGAAAAACAAACTTGAAGGAAAATTAAGCATTTGAGAACCGACAACAATTTAGAGTTTTGTGAAGGACAAATTAAGATGTTCTACGTGAATGAAGACATAGTAAGACATCGTCCTATGTTAAGGACACCACAACAAAATGGTATAGCAACACATATGAACAAGACTTTAATGGAGAGTTCTTGTTCCATGCTTTCTACTGCTAGGTTGTCAAAGGAATTTTAGGCTGAAGCAATTAATGACTAGTTATTTAGTAAATTGATTTCCATCAACTGCAATTGAGTTCAAAACTCCTATTGAGGTATGGTCAGGATTCAGGAACTCTTGTAGATTATCCTGATTTTGGAATTTTTGGGTGTCTTGCTTATGCTCATTTGCGACAACAACTCATGACACTTCGGTGACGGTAGAAACGTGTTACAGAACACATTTTGAAACTTTTCCTTCTTCAAGACTTCAACCATGCTTCTCTTCTTTGCATTGTGCACCATGTTCTTTTATTTATTTATGTTTTCACATTAATTCCTAAATGGCAAGAGACAACATCCCCAACCGAATGCCTCAGCCACTGCTGCAAATGCAAGAGTATTGGAACTCCTATTGACTGGAAGTATTGTACTGTTGTGGAGGAAGGTGATACCAACAAAGTTAGACGCAATTCGTTTAACAAAGTGATCAAATGTGATATATTACAAGAGGAGAGGAACATTTAACTAGAAAGCTCTTGTCCAACCTGTCAAGGTTAGAGAAGCTGAAATGAATGATAAAAAGAAGGATCAAGAGAGTGGTGGAAGATTGATGGTATTAGTGATGATGAAGAAAGATTCAAAGAATTTCTTCCCAAAGGGTGTCACAAACAGCAAGTACTGTTGTTCGGAAGAAGGGTGTGGTTTCAAAGGGTCCAATTGATCTCTACTACAAGACGCTGGAATCTACCATTGTAAAGAATTGGAAGGATGCACCAATACATAGCTCGATTTTGGTACCAAGCTGGTTTGTCTTCCAACATGGTGACATTGGACAACTTGTGTAACATGCTTGCAGTCATTAGTTCCTTTTGCCCACATTTTCCACCCTCTAGCTATCATGAGAGAGAGTCTACTCCTCAAAAAGGAGGTGTAGTACACCAAGGAGTTGATGAAGGGTCATGAAGAGGAGTGGGCAAATTTTGCTGCTCTTTGATGTTCATGCATGGGCAAAAAGGAAACAAAGGTGTTCAATTAACTTCTTAGTGAACTCTGGTGCTGAAACAATGTTTTACAAGAGTATTGATGCCTTTAATTTTATAAAGATTGAGGAGAAAATATTTGAATTGCTTGATGTTGTTGTGGAAGAGATTGGACCAGAAAAAATTGTCCAAGTCATAACAGCCAATGGCAGCAACTATGTTTATGCTGGAAAGTTGTTGGAGGAGAAGCATGCCAAGATATATAGGACTCAATACAGCATGCACAACACATTGCATAGACATACATTAAAGGATATTGAAAAGCTTTTGAAGGTCAAGAAGACACTCAAACAAACACTTTCATTTGTTGATTTCGTCTATAATCATTCAAGCACTTGATGAGGCATATAAAAACAAAAGAGAGCTAGTTAGAAAAGCAATCTTCCGATTTGCCACATGGTATCTATCTTTGGAAAGGAATATTGGAACTTCCACATTGTCAAGAGATATGGCACCGGGGGAAAATAACACACTATTAGTAACATAAAGGGAAGGAAAATGATGGACATACCAATACCTCGAGACTGTTTAGGAACCATTGGCCATAGTAATAAAGGTAAATAACCAGTGGTAGAAAGAGAAGAATAAAAGAGATTTATTACTGGTGATGTAATCGGTGGCCCCGGAATCAAGGAACCAGAAGCCCGAAAATGGGAGATGCTAACAAAGAAATTACCAGTGCGCGCAATAGCAACAGTGGAATCGAAGGCTTGACATTCTCCAAACCACTTTAGGAGGTCGTCGTAGGAAGGTGATGGAATTGGATCCGACAACAACAATGGAGTAGAAGACAGAGCAAGGGGCATAAAAGTGTGAGCAACCTGAGCAGTGCAAGGAGGGCGGCCATGAAGAATCCAACATTTATCAATAATGCCTAAGTCGGTGACAATGGTCGCAAAAAAGACGTCCTTTGCCCTCTTTTCATGGGGGTTTTAGGGTTGTTGCAGGAAAGCAAAACAGAAGAATCAAGGGGAGAAACAAATAAAGAACCAAATGGAGACACGAAGGGAAAGGCGGGGTTACTAATGGAAACCCAAAAGATAGTGGCCAAGGCACTATCCAGGATAACTTCCGTGGGACAACCCAGGATCTAGTCACGAGTAGCGGAATACTCAATAAGAAGATCATACAAGGCTAGGGACAAGATGGACTTCTGGCGGTTAATAAGCACAGCCTCAGGAGTAGTAGCAGGAGGAAGTAATAGGAGACTGTTCACCCTACCCACATAGCTTGACACAGGGCCCTTAAACTGACGAGAACCAAAGGTTGTAATGAGGTCTTCAGCAATCTAGTATAGCTGGCGAATATTGTTGGTGAACATTTGCTTAGCGTGGTCCCAAATAGCTTTGCAGGATTTATGACCATGAAAGCAATCATGAAGGGATGGAGAAATGGTGGCTCGCATGATGGAATACAGTTGAGCATCAACTTTCTTCCATTGAGGACATTCAGCCACCGGGACATTGGTTTCCGACTTGGTGAGGTGGGTCTCATACCCTTGCCCAATAAGCCAAATTTCAATCATTGAGGCCCAAGAGGAATAGTTCTTTTCATCCAAGGACTCAATTGAGCAAGGCAGTGAAGAGTTGCCCAAGGATAGTGTATCGGACTCTAAGGTATCATGGGTAGCCATGGGTGTGCTAGAGGAGAGAGAAAAACAGGGGTAAAACGCCTGAGAAAATGGTGGCCAAATGGGAAAGTGAGACCAGATTGAGGTAGAGGAAGAAGAGGCGAGCAAAACCCAAGAAGGGTTGCCGGAGAAGGTTGCCGATTAATCTTATTAAGACTAATTACATAAAGATGAAATCAATCTAATTAATCTTAATATGTACGGTTACTAAATTTACATAACTCTAACACTAATCATGAATACAAACACTAGAAATAAAATTCATAATAACATAAATTTTACTCATTCATGAGGGTTTCATGAGAAAATACCAATAAACTCGATCATCATCATCAACTAGTGATCGTACAACATCCTCTTCCAGCAACTGTGAACCTAAAAGAATGATGCATTATTTTACACTTGTTATCATTACTCCATTAAATTGATGCAAAACTAAAAAATTATAAATGGACAAAATCAAAACATATTACCATGTATGCTAGCTTCTATTTCTAATTCTAGTGTCTGCTCTGATTGGATATTTTGGAGTAAAGGCAAAATTTTGTTAAGCATGTAGAACAACTTTTGTAATTTGACATCTTTATCTGTTTCTCTGGCCCCAGTCTGTGGATAAATTCATCATTTCACACTAAGTGCATGCATACATAACATAAAGCATAGCAGAACATGACGCGAAAGTAAAAAAGCACACACCACTACAATTATATCATCCTTCAAGCACACTCGGCAATTGCAATTACGAAGACAAAAAGGACAAGCACTCTTTATCTCCTCTCTAGCTTTATTTGGGTACCTACATTTTTCAAATTCAAGTATTATCAAAACAACGAAAATTGACAAAATCAGCAACTCAATTAGAAGAATGAAATATTTTTATTAACAACGTTAAGCCATGCATCCTATTGATATGTTATCAATGTAATTAGGAGAAAATCAGGTAAATGAGGACATTATACCACTTCCATCCCTTAATATAAGAACCTCTTAACTAATTCCAGTTTTTAAGAAAAGTTTGTTAATGTAGTTAAAGCCATTTAATTTGTCTACAAATTATACTAATTTTCCAAAAATACCCTCTTACTTTTATTGGTATTCACAAATCTTACTCTATTTCTATTTAATTAATGTTTATTTCATTAATGACTAATAAGCGTATTTTGGTGAAAAAAATAATTAATGCTATTGACTTTTTGATGAGGTTCTTATATTAAGGACCAAAGAAATCTCTCAAAAGATTCTTATAATAAGGGACGGAGATAGTATTAGGTTTTCCTTTATTGGAGAATATTATGTTATTAATATAGATCCTCATACACTTGTATGAATTCAGATTTTCAGATCAATGCAATATAGACAAGTATTTTTCACCATACTTTTCTATATGGTATCGGTTTAGGGTTCCAATCTAGCATTTTGGGGGGCTGCTATAGTTCCATTGCTGCTGCCTAGCTTCAACCACCAAGGACAATGACTTTTCCAACAACCTAAGGTTACAACCAGAAGCACCTTCCCCCGACAACCATCATTACCGGCCAAGCACCAACACCAACAGCTGCCTGAAATGCCTTCATGCACCGCCCTATTCCTATGCGTGCATCTCACACGCTGTCCTTGTTCTTGCGTGAACAGTCCTTTCCCACAATGATCTCCTTTGGTTGTCTATTGTTTTTCTTTCATTATCTTCTTCACATGGTTTGTAATGTTGACCTTGGAGAATGTTTGTGACGATGTTTACCACTGTAACTTTGATCTCACGTGAGTTTCCTACTCAAGCCCATGCCACCCCTACTTATGTTCAAGTTTTAATGCTAGAGTACCAAGGTTACCCCAATACTACACCCCCCAAGCAATCCAATCCGCTTGTTGCCTCTGTGGCTCAAATAGGCAATCTTGTTGCCTACGCTTCCTAATCTCCTTCTCTTGGTCCTAGGATTCTTTATTCTGACACCTTTAATCACATGTACAGTAGTGCTTCCCTTTTCTCACATCTTATTTTTCTTAACTGTCTTTCATATGACAATTTTCTAATGGTCCTTACACCATAGTCACTAGTATTGGTAATACTACACCTCTTCCACATTTCTCCTTAGAGTCTATTCTTTTTGCAACGAGTTTCCCTTTCAACCTCATTTCTATTAGCAACCTTACTCATTGTTCCACACTTATTCTATTATGATCACTAATAACTATTTTTGTTCAAGATTGGACCACCAGGTAAACAATTGTAGTAGGATACGAATTTTGAGGATTGTACTATCTTATTGCACCAGCTTCGGTTGCTTCTTCAGCTATTGAGTCACCTATTATCATTCATCAGTAATTGGGTCATTTGAACCTTCAAAAGTTGTGTTGTGATTCAAGGTGTATCCTGAGTGTCCACTTTAGAATGCGAATCTTGTCAATTAGGAAAACATATTAGGAGTTCTTTCTCTAGTTGAGTCAATAAAAGAGTTGCGTCTCCAAAATGGACTCATGTTGCAATCTCACAAGGTCTACCTCAAAATAGAGAAGAATGAATACTAACCACAAAAAAGGTTTTCAAATAATGAAGAAAATAGGTAAAGGAGTACGTATATACTTTTATGGAGCAAGAAAGTAAAAAGTAAATTAGGGTTGACTTCAGGAAAAAGACTTGGGGCTTTACATCTTAGGGTCACAAAACCCAACCTAGAAAACAGCTTCAAAGACACGCTCAAAATCATGATTGCACATTCAAACAAGTATAATTGTTGATTCCACATGACATCGGAAATCTATGATTACACCTCCGATCCAGCTCGCCTAGGAGCTGTGGAATCATGGCATCGTGCAATGTCACACCTTCATAATAAAATTTGTTGACTTCAATGACCAACTGGCTGATTTTTTCACCTTAGGTGGAATATATTTGTAACAGACTTAGTCAATTTTACATGTATCCTGCTTAAGGGAGAATGTTGATACGTAAATATGATAACTGGTCTTGTGATATGTAATTGATATTATCAATGTAATCAATGTAATTAAGAAAAAATTATTTAACTAGGAACTGTATCAAGTTTTCTTTTATTAGAGGATATTATGTAATTAATTAAAATTCTCATACACTTGATAAATTCAGACCTTCAGGGTCAATGCAATATGCAGTTATGCACAAGAATTGTTCAGCATACTTCTCTATACAGCCTATACTGTTTGAGTTTGTTTGTCTCCTATAAACTGTTTAAATTCATAATTAATCTTAAATGCGTAATGTAGCTCCTTGGAAATCAGAGACCTGTAAACGAATAGTTCAACATTACCATTTTGTTATGCACTCATAACAATATCGCTTTCTTTTGCACTTGGTGCAAATCACAATTCCACTCCTACTTTTTCGGCACTGGTGGCACCTTGGTGCTGTTTCCTCCTTTATCTTTCTGGTATCACCCTGTAAACAGAAAGTAGTACAAAATACATAACGAATAGAAATATAGTTGTCAGTGCTATGGAACTTGAAAAATCTGTAACACAACACAGTCATGACAGCCATCACACAGTTATTATCAGATGACAGTGCAGATATCAAGTTCAAAGTACAAGAGTGTAGCTTTATTGGTTAACTCACCATCAAAGTTAAAGATCCCAATCCATGGCCAATTGTTTCCAACCCTCTTCCAACCTGATAATTCTTGTCTTCAATTGGCAATGGTCTCAGCCTTTCACTTGTCTCCATTGAGCATTCAAGGAGAGAATCAGACTTGTTAACATTATTTACTTGATCTTCTAGCCCTGAAGTGCATTCCTCCTGTACACTCAAAATTCTGTTGAAACAAATACTTTCGTAATTTTGTAAGGGTTGTCCTCTATCATTCATGTGAGATCTGCGTATAACCTCATTTGGCTCATTGTCATCCACCATAGCAGATTCAGCAGAAGTTCTTTTTACATTCTCATCCACAAAACCATGCCTATCAATGACTGAATCAAAACAGTTAGCAGTCTCATTTTCCTTCCTATCAGCACTCTTTTGCCTGCTTGCTCCCTTGTCAAACTTGTTCCCAGCTTCACCAGCAATAGTTTTACATCCCTTTGGTCGACCACGTTTTGGTTTAACATAGTTGTTGCCATCTCCATATCCACATTTCACACTACCAAGTATTTCATAAACTGAACCTGTGGTTTCCTCACCTTTAGGACAAAGAACTATATCAGCACACAAGGGTTCATTAGCCATGTCTTGACCTGCAAGTTTTTTCTTCTTGTTCCTTGAGCCCTTTGGTCGACCACGCTTCGGTTTAACATAGTTGTTGCCATCTCCATATCCACATTTCGCACTACCAAGTATTTCATAAACTGAACCTGTGTTTTCCTCACCTTTAGGACAAAGAACTATATCAGCACACAAGGGTTCATTAGCCATGTCTTCACCTGCAAGTTTTTTCTTCTTGTTCCTTGAGCCCTTTGGTCGACCACGCTTCGGTTTAACATAGTTGTTGTCATCTCCATATCCACATTTTGCACTACCAAGTATTTCATAAACTGAAACTGTGTTTTCCTCACCTTTAGGACAAACAACTATATCAGCACACAAGGCTTCATCAGTCATGTCCTGACCTGCAAGTTTTTTCTTCTTGTTCCTTGTTCCCTTTGGTCGACCGCACTTAGCAGTTGGCAAAGTAATCTCATTGATGTTTTCAACATCCTCAATGGCTGATGTAAGACTTGGCCAAACACTTGTGGTTCCAGTTCCACCATCACTACCTTCAAGACTAGGCATCACCTTTGAAAGGTTCCCTTTCTTTGTCAAACCTTTTGGCCTGCCACGTTTCTTGTGTACTGTAGCAACTTCATTATTACCCTTCACAACATTCTTTGGTCGACCAAGACCAACCTCACCACCACCATCAACCTCATTACCAACAACAACAACATTCTTCACCTTATCTTTTGAACCCTTTGGCCGGCCTCGCTTCTTAGGTCCTGCAATCTCACCAACAACAACATTATTAGCAAACTCTGCAACACTCTCCTTACTTCCTTTTGGTCGACGACGCTTCTTGGGTCCTGCAATTTTGAGGACGACTTCACTACCCACATGCAAAACACTCTTCTTTTCATTCTTGGAACCCTTCGGCCTACCTCTCCTACCCACTGGCCTCAAGACCACACCTTTTGCCTCTTCACCAGAAAAGTTTTCACCTTCAACTCTACCATGCCCACCTTGATCATTCCCCACACACCCAACAACTTGTTCACTTTTAAATTCAAATTCACATGCATTTTCATTTTCACCACACAACCCCAGAAACCCTGTACTAGGAGCTGCACTATCAGAGCCAAGCCCGCCAATGAAAATCACATCCTCTTCACAGTCCCTACCTTGACAAACGAAAGCTTGAAAGTCCTCATCATGTGGTTTAGCTTCGCCCATGAGCCCTTCTAAGCCCTCAGAAGAAACACCCTGAAAATCATTTTCAGAAACATGCACCCCACCAGAAACCTGACCTTGAATCTGCCCTTCAAAAACACCACCTCCATCACTCAGATTCTCAAATCCACCCTCTTCCTGTCCTTGCCCACAAAGATTAAAACTTTCACAACTTAGACCAAAAATACCAGCAGATTCCTTAACAACAACATTGTGATCATCACCAATCAACCCTTCACCAACAACCCCATTTTCTGAATCATCTTCTGTTTTACTTCTTTTCACCCTTTTCTGGGGTACAACCCCAGAAGTAGCTTCCTCCTTCAGATTCTTATTCTTCTTATTATTATTTATCTGATAATTATAATGCTCCTCACAGAGGTTTCTTCCACTCATGGCCCTCTCCTTGCACCTCCACCCCTTTGACCCGCTTCTTCTGCATCTCTTCAACTCATCTTCACCTGGTTTCTCCATTCACACAATAAGAAGGGAGAGTTAGCGACAAATATCTCCCAAATTTTCAATCATCAACACGAAAAATGCGAACACACCGTCATGGTATTAGCAAGAAGAAATGCGAAATGGGAAAAATAATTAAGAGGTGATGATGGTAAGGGTGAAATATTAAAGAGGAAAATAGAGTGTGAGTCGAGAGAGAGACAAGAGAGAAAGAAGGAGAAGGCATTTTTCCAGAGAAGCCATTTACGACAAAAGTTTGAAAAAGCAAGACATTACTACTGTGAACTGCGAAATGGACAGGTAAACACTTAATGATCCAAACATGCTCCTTTCTCCCTGATACATTATTAATATTTCTGATTATAAATATAAATATAAATAATTAATTTTACCTATATTTTTTTTATGTTAAGTACGAGTATTTTTTTTATCTTTTTTTAAAGACAATCTTATTTAGGTATATTCATATTATTTTTTTAATAAATGTGTTTAGTAAGAATCAAACTGAGGTTCTTCCTAATATTTCAATCTGTTTTGTCAATTGAGCCACAACCTATTAATAATTTTATCTATATTTAAAATAATAATTAGAACTACAAACTTATTGGTATTAATATTATTATTTTCTAAAATGTATCATTTATTACAAATTTGAAGTGATATCCTAAAATATCCATAATATCATTAAGGCTAAATATATATTTTGGTCATCTATCTTTTAAGTTTTTCCTAGATTGGTCCCCTATTTATTTTTTATTTCAATAAAGTCCCCTAACTTTTTAAAATGCGTCAATTTGGTCCTTCGGTCAAGTCAGAGGTTAACGCCGTCTAGGACTCCTCTGACGTGGCATAGAGACGTTAGTAACTCAAAGATTTCCTCCATTAAAGCCCTATTGAAGCTCTATGGTTGGTGTTTTCGTGTTGAAATTGGTCCAAAACTTTAACATCGTGACTTGCCACTTACAATCCTCCCTCATGGCCAACTCAAGTGGTTCTTTGTTCAGCAATGGAAGCAACTCGACTCCTGTTGTTCATCCTTATTATGAATGCATTGGGCACCATAAAGCTGTGCTTTAAACCTCAAAAACAATGATCAACTATGGAAGACAATTTTGGGGGTGTAGGAAGTATCAGGTAAAGTTATTATTTCTTGATTGTAACTTTGCTTTTTTAGTTGTGGACAATTTGATGTCATTTTTAGTGTGTTTAATGTTGTCAATGGTGTTTTTGTAGGGTGTAGCTGGCGATGGGAGCTGTAATTTCTTCCAATGGGTCATAGATGTTGCCCAAGCTAACAAGGATCTGTTGATTATCAAACAAAGGAAAAGAATAATCGCATTGAAGAAATCTCTTAAGGAGTCAACAAGATGGAACAAGTGGATGTACTATTTTTGTGTGTTATCGGCCCTATGTAATGTGTTTGTGATATTTCTATGTTGGTCACAGTGAGTTAAATGTGGGCATAGAGTGCATGTGTTTGAGGTCGAAATGGGAAGTTATAAATTGTTGTTATCATGGGTGTATTTGAAGTTATTGTAGTTTGGTTAAGTTTACGTTGTGGAGTCTAGTTGTTAATTTTAGTTCTTACTTTAAGTACTTATTTTGAGTTGTAAAATCCAGTTGTTAATTAACAAATGCACCATTGAGTTGTTAATTTGAGATGTTAACTTTAGTTGTGAATTTGAAATTGAATTTTTAATTTGAGTTATTCAATTGAGATAAAAGTATTATATAAACCACCATTGAAAATAAAAAAACCATTGGTTGTAAGAAAATAAAAGTGAACTAGTCTAAAACAGGATCAGTGATCCGGTGTGGGAACTAGTCACAAATGTTCTTCTCTGTATGATTTATACACTAGTCCAGTGGGGATCTGGTATTGTAGCCCCTATTCCAGTGGGGAAATAAGGGACTTGGAGTCCTAGAGAATCAACACACCAAGCTCTCGTGCTGTGGGGCAAAAGGAGATGCCACCTGCAAAGGCACTCTGACGCTCAAGTCAGCAAACAGATTGAGAATGCAGTATGCTCGAGTAGGGGTGTTCGCGGTCCGGATCGGTTCGGTTTTATGACAAAATACCATCCGATCCGATCACTTTATTAAATTGCGGTTCGGTTCGGTTCGGTTGAAATGAATGGCACCATCCGATCCGATCCGATCCGATCAAATGCGGTTCGGATTGGATCGGTTTATGCGGTTTTTTTCCTCATTTTATTTTTTTTATAAAATCAAATGAATATTATAATTATAACAATGCAAAGAATATTTTAAGTTCTCAACTATAGAAGAATCATTAATAAGTAAAATAAGACAAGTTTTCAATAATTTAAATTTAAACATAAAATAAATGAAGTACTATTTAAATAAGATTCAATGTAAAATAATTGAAATATTAAAAACCTTGAGTCAAGATTTTAGTCTTCTTATTCTTCCTCTAACTCGGACAAATTTTTAAAAAATAAGTGTTATCATATACTTCAAACAAAATTACAAAATAAAATATAGAGACCAAATTAAACAAACTAATAAAAAAAATAAGTGAAAGAGGTTGTGACTAAATGAAATGAAAACATTAAAACATAAAACCTGCGGATCGGTTCGGTTCGGTTCGGTTCTCATAGGTGGAACCGAAAACCGATCCGAACCGCATATGAAATGCGGTTTTTTTGCGGTTTCGGTTTTTTTGGTTTTCGGTTTAATCGGTTTCGGTTTTCTTTGGATCGGTTGAGCGGTTTTTTGCGGTCCGGATCGGTTGATGAACACCCCTATGCTCGAGCGTAAGTTAGAGAAATGAGAAAAAAGTACCATTATTGTGGATTCCTTTGTATTTATATGCATGCGAGGGACGTAAGAATCCCTTAGGGTTAGAGGACATTCCATACCATATGTCAGTACAACTCTACAAAAAGCTGACAAACGAACGTCTCTCCCAACGGTTGTACCCTGTACTATTTATCGATCTGGCAGGTTACTTTCTTGTGTGTAATGGTGATGACCTGGACTTTCTGGTATAGAGAGAATAACTCATATTAGTATACAAATCTGAGGTTTCACCTGTGACACCAGTACATGACTGAAGGCGGGTGAAATTACACTCTTTCCCTTGGACCGGTATCTAGACCCCCTAGCTTGTTTGAGGGACTGGGAAGGTTGCTCAAATAAGCTACAGCCTTCTACCGGGGTCACTGTGTATAGGTATGGATACCGGCTTCAGACATTGCTTGCTTTTTTGCACAAAAACGTCTAAGTCCTTAAATGTTGGCTAATGATGAACATTTATTGCTAAGCATGCGTGAAGAATTAATGGTTGCTCGTAACGGAGATTAACTAATCGTCATGTGTAGCGGTTATGGCCCTTTCTTCATATTGGGCCTTAAAACTCAACTGTTGCAGCCCATTTAATTTAAAAATGAAGCAAAATGGCGCGACTTTCACGCGTTTTGAACTAAAACAACTACTTTGCTACTTTATGGACATAAGATGTATACGTTTTACTTTTCAAAACAACATGTTTCATCCTGAACCAGCAATCCTCTTGCCCCCTGCCATAACTATAAAAGAGTAACTTAGGAAATTGAGAAGGTACTTGCCTTCTTCCATCCTAAGAAAACTCTACTTGATTGTGAAGGAACTACCGAATCCATGTTCGTGTGAAGTTCGAAGAGCTTAGCCTCACTTGCAAACTTTTCTTAGGTAACCTTCCTTCTGCCTTTCTTATTAGTACATTTCTTTCAATAGTACCACAACCATGCGTTCTAGGAAGAATCACGTTGGTTCTAGCTACCGAGGGGGGAGGATCCCTGTAAATCCTTCTAGGGCCGAGCCACATTGTTCGGAAAAGGGTGAGGCTCATCAAACGAGGTGGCGGGTGGTGTAACACCCTAAATTTTAAAATAAAGGATTAATTAAGGAGATAAATATTAAATAATTATATTTAGGTTATTTAATGTTCTAAAATATTGGGAATAAATAAATTAAGATTTTTAGGAACTGTTTATAATTTATTGGAACCGGATAAGCTGAAAATGAGCCCGGTTGAAATATGGGTGTCAGACCAAATATCTCTAATTGGGATGATATTGGTCAGGGCTGTTAAGGATATCATTGGGAATCCAAATGTGTATTCGGATAATTTTTGGATAAAGTATTGAGCCCGAACAAAGATCCTCTTTGTCATAAAATGATGAATCTTTAAAGAGAGATTAAAAAATAAAGCCAAATGGCCCATTTTTCTCTTCTTATTCCCGTCAGCTTCTTAGTCCCTCTTAACAAACACCTTGCTGCTTCTTCTTCTCTATTCTTCTCCTTCATTTCCTCTTCTACTTCTCTTCAAAAACCCTAAGTAAAAGGGTGGTGGCTCTCTTCTCCTCTCCCATTTCCGTTCTTGAAGGAGCTTGGAAGAGCTTGGAGCTTGAAGTCTCACCCTCCTTTCTCCTTATTTTTATGTGGCTCTATTTCCCTTTGGAAAACCCACTCCCTTCTTCTCTTAAGGTAAACTCTTGCTATTTCTCAAGAGTATGAAGTATGGATTTTGGGTTTTGATGTTAGGAAGGTGATTTAATAAGTGTTGTTGGGTTTTAGAGAAACCCTAACCCTATGATTTAGGGTAAATGTAAAATATGAGTGGAGAAGCATTCATTGTGTTAGATAATTGTTATTAGTGAGGTGAAATGATGTTATTAATGGTGAATGGCCATTAATGAAGCTTAATAATTGATGATGGTTGTTAGGAACCATCAATGTAGAAACCCATTAATGGGTTTGATGTTAAAAATGCACAATAATAAATGTGGGCACCTAACCCATGGTGGTTATGGTGGAATGAATGAAATAAATGGGACTTGAAAGTTAAGATGCTGGAAGGCACCAAGTAAATGAATATAAACATTAAGTCGAGGTGGTTGAATAGAAAATAATTGTGTGATATATTGTGATGTAGGAAATAACCCCATCGACGAGGTGGAATCATCGGACCGCGTTGATTACTACTTCTCTTGAGGTAGGAGGGGTAACTATTCTAAATGCATGATTTCATCCATTGATGATGTAAAAATATGTGTATATGATTGTGCTTAATGATTGCTTGGGTGGACGATGTAATGATTTCATGATTTGAGTGCATTTAGAATGATTGATGTTATATAGCATGTATTTGGGATGATGAATATAATATTAAACTGGTCTGAGCTGGAGTCAATGATCCGGTGTGGACCAACCACGAGAGTCAAAGGATGACTAAGGTTTTATACCGGTACTGTATGTATTTGGTATCCTAGTGAGAGAAGACCAGTCTTGATGTTCTGGAGATCCCTCACACCGGCCTTACACGTTGATGTGGGAGACAAGTGTGACTTAAGGGGTGTAAAATGCATCTTTCGGGGAAATGTCCCCAACACCAGTAACGGGGATGAGCACTATTACCTAAGCCACATATGATTATCCCTTAAGTCTCTGATATGGAGAATGGATTCCATCCGATATGTGAGGTGTTAACATAGACATACCGGTATAGGGAGATCGCCTATACGGTCTTATCAGTCTGAAGTTTTACCTGCTGAGTCAGTATTGCACACCAAACGGATAAAGTGATATCCGTACTTTGGTACCGGTATCGAGACCGGATCTGATATTATGTTGAATATGTTGATAAAATATGTCATGATGGTTTGAGACCATGTTTTGAATTGAAATCAATGATGTGAACTATCCTAATTATGTATATGTGAATTGATAAATGTGATTGCCACTAACTGCCGATGTGTGTGAGTTCCAACGAGAATTGGTAAAGATTGAGAATACTGAAATCCATTAAGTGGTAGTAGTAAATGGATGATTGATTGAGTGGCATTTAGGATGCACACTGTGAGAGTGCATTGATTGGCATTTGCATCCATGGCATATCATTCGCTGCTTATATAGAATGTTAGGGGTTCCAATAGGCAGGCCCAGTGGGAGGACGACTCAATGCACGGGTATACTGTTATTGCTCCCTAGTGATTTGGGGAATCACGAAGTTGCCCTTAGTTCAGTGACGAGGCACCCTATGTGGCAGGCCCCGTGGTAGGGCGGCTCTGTGATGAGCAGTTTACCTCGGTGTCCGACGAGGCACGGCTCCCTTGATGTGTGTTCTGAGGAGGCCCGTAGCTCTCTAGCAAGTAAGGCCATAATGTTGATCCGCAAGTCACGGGGTGACTAGTGCTACAGATAGGCGAGAGCGGTTTGGTACTAGTAAAAGTATGATGTTGTAAGCATGCATGAATTGAGATATATGTGTACACATTTTACTACTACAATAGGGGCATAGTGGCATACCTATGCTTATCCCACATTTGATATGTTGTTGTGTCCTACAGTCAGATCCACACTTGAAAATAATTCCTTTGTTCATATGCATTAGCTTTAAGAGCATTTGCATATAGCCGGAGATATGCCTAGTTGATAGCCGGGGTGACTATGGATGATTGTTAAATAGAGGGAAAGTAAGTTGAGGTACTAACATTAAAAGTGTAATGATTATTGAGAATGTTAAGGATATATTATATATGATATTGCCTTATGAATATACTTAAGTGGACATGTATTGCACTAAGATGGAATGATGTATCATGTGTGTGAAGCTTGTGATGTTTTCTTGAAAAATGAATATAATGCACACATGTATAAATATCATCATAATGTATGACTTTGGTACATTTGGATTATGTTACTCACCTCCTAGTTGCCATTTTTAAGTTTGATGTAGGTATGATGTAAAACCCTACTTTTTTGGAGGTCGAGGATTGATGAAGGTAAATGTGGAAGGAATGTGGGTGAGCCTTAGTCGGCATATACGTATTCATTTTGTATAGCATATGGTGTGTATATGTTTATTTTGGAATTAATTTGATGATAGTTGATTTTAGAGGTCGTGTAGGAAAATTAGACCGTATGTGTATGACTAATTTTCATTAATGACCTTGATAATGTATGAATGATATTATTATTTTGAAATTATATTTCTATTGTTTAACAAATCGATGAGGCATCTTTCATCCTCTTTTTGGTATATATTTTAATAACTCTTAAATTTAATTACATCTTCTGCTCTTCCCTTGTGATGGCCTCGAGTCTGGTCGTCCAAGGAGCACTCTGATACCTTCTCATATCTTCATATATGAGATAGGTTATTAAATGATCCGAGGTAGTTACTTGGCATTATATATATATATATATATTGAATTTCTTCTACTTATAATCAATTCAATTCGTGAAAAATTTACCCTTATTTTCGGGCCGCGGTGTTACATGTGGTGCTACCCTCCTTTGAGTCCTCCTCCAGCTTGAGGGCCAGCAACGCGCCTGAGAGCGAGGTAAGTGCTGAAAATACCTTTTTGACGATGTGGCTTTTTATAGAAACGTTCATGTCTTCCAGAATCTCATTCGTACCATGACTACTGAGAGGGTCCTGAATCAATTCAAACCATCGCGACAACTCTGGGGTGCATAACCATCATTGTGCACCGGATCAATTGGGTTAAACTCAACGAGAAATATCCTTACTGCTGGGTGGAGGATGAAATCAAGGAGACGACATCCCAGCATGCCAGAGAAGATGGGGAAAGATCAATCCGGGTTATAGGGTGTACTTGGAAGAGAAGTACAAGGACAGGTTCATGATCCTTGCCCCCCATCCTTGTGATAGAGTCTTCCATCTCTACCCTAATGACCAGTCTCTTTATATGTATGATTTCCTATTCTCGCAGCTCGAAGCCTGCTTTCCCTTAACGGATTTCGAGATGGGTGTTCTAAGGTTCTTGGAGTGTGCCCCCTCCCAAGTGCATCCCAATGGATGGGGGCTGATACGAGCCTTGGAGGTGCTCGAAGAGCATTTCAAATCCACTCCCATTGTGGTAATGCTTTTCTATTACTACCAAGTGGTACGTCGGTCTAACAAAGAGGGCGAGCTCAGCTTCGTCACTGTCTGGTATGACACCAAAATCATTAACTTTGAAGCCTTCACAGAGTCCGCTAAGATGGAAGGGAAAAGCTTCGAGAAATTTTTTGTGAGAATCTACGTGAAGTCGAATAAACAAGTCTTCTGGAGGAGTAAGGACGGTATCAACAAGTTCCCTCCAACATGGACCCACGAACACTTCCTCCTCACGGGGAAGGTGTACTTTACTGATGAGAACGAGCTATCCCCTGAGTAAAAATGAGTAAATTTTTCGCGTTTAACATGTCCCCAACGATAATGGAAATATAAGAGTTACATCATTTATAACTATGTAAAAACCCCTAATATGGACCTTGGAAAAGACATTTGTGACTAAAACTACAAAAAGCCACCACTCGGGGTCTCGCTCAAGCGAGGGATTTCTCGCTTGAGCGATGGGTCACTTTCACCTGAGCGAGGACAACTCACTTGATCAGAAAAGTGACAATACCTCACAATAGGATTCTCGCTCAAGCGACCCCATTCTTGCTCAAGCAAGAATACAACAGAACCAAACCTCTACATCTCGCTTAAGTGAGACCATTCTCGCTTGACCAAGAATCAACCAGAACTAAACCCTTCATATCTCGCTCAAGCGAGACCATTCTCGTTTGAGCCAGAATCAACCAAAACCAAAAATCAAGAACGGCAAGGGCTCACTCAAGTGAGGGAAAGGCTTGCTTGTGTGAGAAATGCAGAAACATACTTAGTTCAACTTCTAAACCTCCTAACTCACCCAATTCAACTCTAAATGCAACCAAATTTGGGCACCAGTATAATCATACTATTTATGACCTATTAGAACTGTCAATATTCAAAAATTCTAGAGAATGAATAAGGTATGCAGCAGAATGTATTTTAACCATTTCTAGGCCATTATGCCTCACAAGACTAAACTAAACTCTTCCGTTTGAGTCCAAAACACCCTCAACATATCTCATACATAACATACAAGTCACATAATTGGTCTGGAGGTTCTAAACCTTACAAATTGAAATATCACCCCTCCAGTTCCTCAGACTAGCCTATTTAGTATAATTTCTCTTGAACTTGACATCCAAAATCACTTCACAATAATTCTAAGATACAATCATCATTAAATGCTCACCATTAGTGCCAGTTTAGACTTATTGCCAATTCACAATCCCTTCCCATTGCATAAATTCAAATTTCAAGAAAAACTTGGATATCAAGTCATAATTTCACCACACCACATATTATTCCTACATATATATATATATACATACACATACACGCACACACACATTTGTCAACCATCACTTCTCATTCTAAAATTTATCCAACTCTATACTACATATCACAAAACATAGGTTATCATGTAGGCATCAAAATCATATATCAACTATATATACACATCATAAACTCACACACGTATATATATTTACACTAGCCATCACAAGGCTTTACAATATAACATCATTATCATCAAGGTTATCAATCATAAAATTTTTCCTTTATAGAATTACATTAAGCTCTGCACTCTAGGCTCATCAGGTGGCATTGTCCTCACCCTCCTGAAAGTTTACTAAAACCACAAGTAGAGGGGTTAGTATCACTCAAAGTAGTAAATAGAAATACCATATGGGTCATCATCAATCATCGTACTCGCAACAAACAAGTCAACACAAAATTTAAAGTAATCATAACTAATAACCAAAACCAACTCAAACATCCATCCTCAAATACATGAAGCATAAGGCTTTTATAATCATAATCATAATCATAATCATAATCATAATCATATGTCTCCAATATGTCATCAATACTCCATCATTAAGTATAATTCAAATAATTCCCAAATATATATGTATATATACCATGGACTTTGAAAATTAATCATTTCTGTGACACCCAGAAAAACACGGGTAAATTTTTTGTGATTTTAAAGGAATTAATTCAATAAAGAAATATGATATGGAAGATTCATTCATTACCCCGGATCAATGAAAAACCTATCCCATATATGAAGATATAAGAAGGTGGATAGTTTAGAATCAAGAGTGGTCGTTGGACAATCAATCTTATGATTGTCAACAATGAATAGTGGAAGCACTCAATCGATTCAAAGAGTGTGGGTGGTTTCGAAGAGAATTTAAGAATGTCTAATAATTATAAAGTAGGCTTGAGAAGTAAAAGGATGCAAGATAAATGCTCAAGGTGTGAAAATTTCAAATTCTGCATTGGTGTAATCGATTACAGAGTAAAGGTTAATCGATTACAATGTCATAATCAATTATAGAGAAAAGCATAATCGATTACCAAGCTCCTGTAAGTGGTACCATGCATCAGGTATTTTACCTAATCGATTACGAGAACTAGACTAATCGATTACATGGTCTCTGTTTCGTTCATAATCGATTATAAAATTGTATGTAACCGATTATCTTGGTTCTGTTTAGCTTATAATCGATTACAACCTTAAGTATAATCGATTATGGTGCTACGAACAAGAAGGTAATCGATTAAGCTAATCAATTACCTTAACAACAGAAGCCTTGTAATCGATTAGGCTGGGGAGCTAATCGATTACACCCTATCAGATTGCAGAAATTATGCAGATTTTCATAGGGAAATGAACTTCCCACCCACCTAAATATATGAAAATGACATCGGAACTCTACCAAATTTTGACACGAGTTATAATATACCATTTGTGACGTGTGACCATTGACCACACTCGAAAATTCCTAGAAATGAGTGAAATATATGCATAATTGCGTTTAGCTCATTTCAAGGCATTTTGAGGCAACATGGAGGTCTTTTTTCTATAAAAGGGAATCATTCCCCTTTCCACAAGTCACAATGAATATATTAAAACTATTGAATTCATTACATCGCATTAGAACCTCCTAAAACACAATCTGACCAGGCTAGTTCCTAGCTTATGCATAAGACAACCATGTGAAACTTCAAATATGCATCACATAAGGATACCATTCTCAATTCTCATCATTCATTCACCAATTTAAGCAAAATTCAAGAATCACATATTGCATCATACACCACCAAGGTCATAATCAAAAATTAGACATAAACACAAATTCCAATGTTCACCCATAACCTTCAAAAACCAATATCCATCAATATAATTGCATCAAACATAAGCCCCTATTATAGACTATACAAAATGAATGTTTACTGGCCAAGGCACTTTCTATACACCTATTTACCCTCTTCCATAAAACAAACTTCAAAAGAGTTTCACTCCTCCCATGAGTGACCTGCATCACCAATCTAAAAAGTAGACAACATGGGAGAGTGAGTCGTATATTCCAAAAGAATGAATATGAATACCATGTGATCATGTACATGTGTATCACAGCATGTATACTTTACATTCACGCATATTTTATCATCAACTATCATCACATAATACAAACATTTGTGTAAGTCAAGCAAGTATAAAATCATACACATGATCTAGTCCTTCAACGAATTGGACTATTGCCCATCTCATCATTTTACTCAAATTATTATTTGGTATTCACATCTTTTACGTTGTCTTAATTCATTTTCTCACCCATGACACAACCATCACCATATCTCATCACCTTTGGTATACTTCTATGCTATATGCAAATGCTCTTAAGCTAATGCATATGCACAATGGATTATTTCAAACAATTGCAGATCTGACTGTGGGATATAAACGCCAATTGTGGGATTCAAGTATGGTCATCTCACCATACCCCTACTGCAGTAGTAAAATATGTACACTTATCATTAAATTGCATGCATTTTACTAATCTTTTACTGGTACCAAACCGCATCGCCTATTTTGCAACACCAGTCATTTTCACCATGACCGTGATAACAACATAATCATCATATGGTATTGCAGGCCAACCATGAATCATACCATGGCAGCTGTGATCCCAAGGACCACCGGGGTCACCTGCTCATCGAGAGCCACCCCCACAAGGGTCAACTACATGCGGCTCCCCTAGCACAACATGGGCAGCTTCGTGACTTACACACCGAGTCACACAGGAATCAACAAATTGCTCGTGCACTGAGCCGTCCTCCCACTGGGCCAACTGGGGGAATCCCCTAAAATTCCAACACCGGCAGCTATGTAGTATGCCATGGATGCAAATGTCAATCATATGCATTTCTCACTCTATGAATCCTAACCATGCCACTCACCAAACATCATCAACATCATTATTATTACCAACATTACTTCACCATTCTCAGTGGATTTAATATTGTTGGCTTAAATCTTTGTTTTCAAGTTTTATATGTGGTGTTTTTAATAATTCATTCACCAATTACAATTCCAAGCTTCCTTGAACGAAAATGAGAGGAGGAAGAAAGAGCCACCACCTTGTTAGGGTTTTAGGAGAGAAGAAAAGGAAATGGAGAAGGGAAATAAGATAAGAAGAAGAAGTAGTGTGATTGCCAAATGGGACCAAGAAGCCAACAAAAGTAAGAAGAAAAGAATAGGCTTTTGGTTTTAATTTTTAACTTTCCCATTAAAAGTTCATCGTTTTATGGCAAATAGGATCTCTGTTCAGGTTTGATACTTTATCTAAAAATTATTTTGAATATGTATTCAAACTCCCAATAATATTCTCAACAGCCCTGACCAATACCACCTAAATCAGAGATACTTGATCGGACACCTCTATTTTAATCGGGCTTAAATTCAGCTTATTCGACTCCAATAAATTATGAGTAGTCCCCAAAAATCTTAATTTAATTATTTCCAATATTTTGGGGCTTTAAATAACCCACATACAACTATTTAATAATTATTTCTTTAATTAATCCTTTCTTTTAAAATTTAGGTTGTTACAATTTTAATGCATAAAAGCATGCTATACAGATCTATCTTAAATAATAAAAAATCGTAGTGCCAAGGATAACCCACTTAGTGAATCATAGCATTATAATCGAGGGGCATCCGGGTAACTACATAGTGAATCATAGCACTATAAATGGTGGTACCCTGAGTAACCACATAGTGAATCGTAGCACTATAAATAGCGGTACTCGAGAATTGGTTAGTGAATCATAGCACTATAAGCGGCAGTCTCATCAGTAAATCGTAGTGTCGGGCGAATCGTAGTGCCAAAATGCTTATGAGATGCACAATTCATATGATGCGAATCTTAGTGCATATAAAAAGTTCCAATCCTGACATCATGGCCTAACCCACTAAACCATTTCATAATTCTAATTCAACAATCATCATTCACCATAATTTTCCATGAGGGCCATTAAATATCAAATCACCTCAATTTCTACCAACCATTGGCATTTATCAGACAATTTACAAAACATTACTAACATGTATATCCAACATCATGGAGAAGCCTACATAGTGATGTAGGAAAAGCCTATTTTTAAGAAGGGAGGATCTAGCTTTCCTTGCTTTTCTTTTAAGAGTTTCAATTGCCTTGTTGAATTTTGTAGATAGAGAATGCCTTGGAGGGGAGAAGGATTTGGATGCCACTCCTTTAGGAGGAGATAAGCCTTATAACCACCACCCTAGGAGAGGAAACCTAAGGATAAGGTATTTAGTGGTGTGCTAAGCATAAGGGAGAGACTAAGAGAGATGGAACTCTTTCTTCCTCTAAATTTCTTCAATTGAATTCTGATGTGTATTTTACAAAGGGGAGAGACCTATATATAGGCTTTAGAATTTCGTAATTGGCTTGGGTGGGCTTGTAAAAGCTTCACCCAAGGCCCAAAATCTAAAAATAAATGGCCCGAAAGTGGCCCAAAGCTGGTATATACATATACAAGGCCCAAAAGTGGCCCAACATAAAAATTATGACCATGCAAGACCTAAAATATCAATTATTTTCTAAACCTAATTAATTCCTAATAAAATAATATTTCTAACAAAAATATTAACAAAGTGGAAAGAATGGCCCAAAAGAGGTCCAAGTGATGCCTATGTCATGCCCCCTCTCTTCAAGAGGATTTGTCCTTAAATCTTGAAAATCCTCAAGAAAATGCTCAAAGTAGAGACAAACCTACAAGATGAAGGGAGAAAAAAATAAGTTTTGAAAAATAAAAAGGAAAATAAAAGTGAAAGAAAAACAAAAGCAAAAGAAGAAAAGATATGATGTTAGCCACCAGAATCAAAGACTAACCTTTTTATTTGTGACATTGTTTGAACAAAATGATCATAAAAAAATGCAATGAGATATTCCCATAAGAATACACATGCAAAAGTATAGGGATTCCTACTACTCCTAAAGATGATTATATGTATGGCATGCTTAAGCAACACACTAGATGAAATGTATGTACAAGCATGTGATGTCATATAAAACATATGGATATGATGAATGATGAATGATTGTGATGTTTAAAGAGGATCATATTTTGAAATAAAGTTTAAACTATGGGCTATAACAGGTAATGCTTGACAAGATGCAATTAGGTCCTTGAATAAACTTCTATTAAAATGAATAATATCAATATGTTTATATGTACTATATTGTCCTAAATGTAATGAAATAGACATGTCATATGATGGACAAAATGTTAATCCTACAAAAATTCTACTATGTAGCATAATAATATAGGAAGTGGCTCTTTGGAATGTTAATTCAAAAGAGTAAAAACATATTCTAATCCTATAAGATCCGATGGTGATTATGTACCTTCTAGAACTAACCCTAAGGGAACTATATACTATGGGGGACCAAGTCTTTTCACTAGGAATAGAAGAAATTGGAAAGGATTCTTCTACCATTTTATGGTCTTCTTGAGGTGCATCACTATTACTAATGATGAGGATGGGCAGACTATGATTAAGGTGACTTTCTGTTAAAACATTATCGTTGTCTAAAAACAAGCTATTATTATGAACCTTAATGTCTTTGTTTTTATTTTTACTTTTTATCTCTTTTTTTCTTTGACACATACCTACCATATTCTATCCAATAATGTTGTAATTTTTCATCTATATCTTTATTATATTTTCTCCTTAATTTTTCTATTTCTTTTTCTTTTATACACAAACTTATTTTTTATTTTCTATCTTATCAAAATCTATAATATATTCCCATATTTGTTTTAGTTTGCTATAGATAACCTCAAGGACCTTTTTTATACTTTTGTTTTTCTTATCTATGTAATACTCACCCTTTGACTCATAAGAATCCAATTTAGAATAAAGGACACCTAATTGTTCTATTAAGACCACAAATTGTGTAGGTGTTCTATCTTTCTTAATTTTCCTAGATGAAGACATAGTACTACAAGGATACAAATTTTTAAAAATTGTTAATAAAAAAAATAGCAAGCAAGACTAGTCGTTTGTGTACAAAAAGTAAACTAGTACCTAAGCGCACTACTCCTAGTTAAACTAAAAAAATTCCAATTAACGTTCAGAGTCCAAAGTTCTTAAGTCCAAATACAAGGACTAAAAAAACTTAAGTAAAGAAATATTTCCCAGAATACAAGGAAAATAAAATGCAAATGAAATGAATAACTATGTCTATGTGCTTTCCACTATCTTCAAGTATCTTTAAGATCCTTCAAGTTCCAAGGAATCCACCAAGCTACACAAACACTTAAACTCAAAGAAAAATTAGTTAGCATAAAAGTTATGTTTTTTATTTTTTTTGTGTTTTTTTCACTTTAATGTTTATTCACTCAAGGTGTTTACACTCAAGTTCTCTCAAAAAGAACTCCCAAGTTTGCTTAGAACACAACTCAATCCTTATCTCTTTGCTCTAAGATGCTACCCCTATAGATGGAAATGATTGTCTTATCTTAAGAATTTCAAAGGAGTGAAAACTCTAGGACAAAACTCAAGAATAGAAAAAGACAAGCAATAAAAGATAAATTTTAAAAGGTAAACCAAGTTGGAGTTTATGAGACAAACTTGAATATGGCAAACAATAAAGGTTAAATAGAATAAAGCTACTAAGAAAGGAATTAATGAGACAAACCAAGAATGAAAGAAAATTAAATACAACCAATAAGAGAAAGTACTCAAAAGATCTCCTAGAAACTCTAGAATTTACATACCAATTCAACCAATATCTAATAGCACTTAAAAATCACCAATTTGTACCACAAGCATGTAATTCCAGAGGCAAATAAATGATGAATTAGGGCCTGCACAAAATACCACACGTTGTTATTTTTTTTAATTTTTAACTACACACACTTTTCTTTTGATTTCTTTTGCCAAGAAAGCACTTAAAATTTTTTTGTGAAAGGCAAGACTTTCAAGCTATTTCTTTTTTTTTACTTTTTTGTATTTTTCTTTTCACTTTTCTTTGCTTTATACTATTGTTTTTATAGCAACCAAACAAAATAAATAGCCCCAAAAAATTTACCTAAAAAATTGCATAAAAATAGAGAAAGATGGCCAAAAGGTGAAGTTTAATCATCAATAAAAGATCCTAAGAATCAAGAAAAAAACTTACAAAGATTAATAAAAGATCCTAAGAATCAAAAAGATTGCAAAGATCAACAAGAGATCCTAAAAATCAAATAAAGATTGTAAAGATTAATAAAAGATCCTAAAAATCAACAAAAAGATTACAAAGATTAATAAAAGATCCTAAGAATCAAGAAAAGATTGCAAAGATAAATAAAAGATCCTAAGAAACAAGAAAAGATTACAAGATCAATAAAAAGATCCTAAGAATAAAAAAAAGATTACAAAAATTAATAAAAGATCCTAAGAATCAAGAAAAGATTACAAGATCAATAAAAAGATCCTAAGGATAAAAAAATATTACAAAAATTAATAAAAGATCTTAAGAATCAAGAAAAGATTGCAAGATCAATAAAAGATCTTAGGAATCAAGAAAAGATTGCAATGATTAATAAAAGATCCTAAAAATCAATAACAAAAAAGAGCCAAAAAGAAAAAGAAAAGGAAAGACAAGAGACTCTTAATACTACTTGATATAGGCAAAGCCTGCTTTGAGAAGGGAGGATCTAGCTTTCCTTGCTTTTCTTCTTAGAGTTCCAATTGCCTTGTTGAATTTTGTAGATGGAGAATGCCTTGGAGGAGAAAGGGATTTGGACGCCACTCCTCTAGGAGAAGATAAGACCTATAACTGCCACAGGAGAGGAAACCTAAGGATAAAGTATTTGGTGGTGTGCTAAGCACAAGGGAGAGACTAAGAGAGAGAACTTTTTCTCACTCTAAATTTCTTCAATTGAATTTTGATGTGTATTTTACAAAGGAGAAAAGCCTATATATAGGCTTTGGAATTTTGTAATTGGCTTAGATGGGCTTGTAAAAGCTTCACCCAAGGCCCAAAATCTAAAAATAAATGACCCAAAAGTGACCCAAAGCTAGTATATACCTATACAAGGCCCAAAAGTGGCCCAAAATGAAAATTATGACCATGCAAGACCCAAAATATTAATTATTTTCTAAACCTAATTAATTTCTAATAAAATAATATTTCTAACAAAAATATTAACAAAGTGGAAAGAATGGCCTAAAGGAGGCCCAAGTGATGCCTGTGTCACATAGGCTGACTTGGTTCAGCTTTCTCTAACTCACGTAGAGTTGTTATGTTAAGGACTTCAAAAAACTGTATTTAGTTGCTATGCTTATTTGTCTCTTATCCTCTTTGGTGATAAGCATATTTTTCTTGATAAGAGCTTGACTTCCAATGCATCATCAATTTAGTTTTCAGAATGTTGTGTTTTATACTTCTAAAGTAACGTTCTTATTGTTAATTCAGGATGCCCAAAAGTCTGATGTCTGATTCTGTTGAACCATAAGACTAAGCGACCTTGAATTAGACCTTTTTTGTTAAAGTCTAAATATTGACTTTTGATGGATCAGACTTTTGATCAGATAGACTCCCCCTTTGTCTTGTAACCTGTTCACTTAATTTTATAGTTCCTGAAACAATTAGTTAGACAGATTAGATCACACATAAGTAGACTTCATTTAATTAAAATACATTGATGTGTGTTATTAACAAATGTTGAGGTCTAGTTGTAGTGACATATATTAAGGTCTGGTCCAAATGTCAACTTCTTTTTCAACCAAACTTATTCTAAAAAATCTCCCCCTATTTATTGATAACAAACATCAAGTCTTTTTCGCAAATGAAGTCTAGGATAAATTTTAAAAGAAAGAAGAATGAATCAAACTTATATTATCAAAACATTTGATTATGATCCAAATTAGAGCATTTATATAAGTAAGTATTAAAGTTTAAACAAAATTATGATATTCAAGGGGTTAGATCTTTTTAAAGGTCATTCCAATACAAGTTTGTTTAGAGAGACTAAATGTTAGAAAAAACATGCAAAATTCATATTAGATCATCATTGGATTAAAACAATCAAATACCAGAAGATAAATTTCATTAATACAAGAATAAAGGATCAATACAATTGATTGAAGTCAATGTAAAGAAAACTGATCATACCACATCAAAATAGATTTTCCCATAACAAAAGACTTTTATATTCTCCCGCTTTTGTTATTAAAAAAAGAGAGACATCATTGAGGATTAAAAGATTAAACCACGAGCTGGGGTAGAAACAAGAAAAAAAGAAGCTGTAGTGGAAACAATGATAAGGTAACAAGTTTATAAAACAAAGATCAAAAGGGAATTGAAGTAAATAACAGAAGGATGGTAAAGAAAAATAGGCTGGTCAGGAAAGGAATGAGTGGAATAAGAGCCTTCTTCTCTGATTTACCAAAGATAATGACACCAAAGGGCATCAACATGTTCTTTTATTTGTTTTAGAGCAGACATGATACTCTTCAAGGAATCTGGAGGGAGTTGACGAGGTCTAAGAGGACCTTTGTAGAGGAGCTTAGCCTTTGGAAGCATGGGCTGCTTCATTTGTCCTAAAGAGATCCATACTACTGGATTTTGTAAGCAATCTGGTACAGTTAAGATCTTCTTTCCAGGATTCATAACTGTGTGGAATTTATGATATTGAAAACTATGCCTCATATCCCTTAGAACATAAGTTTCTTTAGCCTTTTAGTGTATAGTACATCGTGACATCTGATTCTGAGAAAAGATGGGGAAAGTTCACAAGTTTCTCAAAAGGCATATAGAGTACATGGCGAGGGGCATCGGGAAGGATACAGACTCGTCTTCTATTAAAGTTAAGGTCAGAGACAATAGTTAGGTTGTGAGGGCTGGTATCACCTTTATCACTTACATCAAGTATAGGTTTAAAGTATCTAAACAGAGGGACACAAGGTGTGATAAAATGATAATGAGGGAATGTAGGTAGAGATATAGTGGGAGGGTTTGGAAGAAGAACAAGAGTAAGATTATTGTCAGGTAAGGTCTGATTAGCTTGATGTGGCTGTGGGGTCAAGACGAGTAGGTTTGACTGAGTAGATAGGTCAAGTTAAGATAGTTTAGAGAGGAATATAAAGAGAAGGGCTGGTTAAGATTGAGAGGGGCTACTCATAGAACCAGACTTAGCTCTCTTTGTACTAGAATAAGACTTTGAGGCTGTCTTTTTCCTTTTCCCTGCATGTGTAGCTCGAAAGCTAGTTTCATCACTCTAAAATTCTCTAACCACTTTATAGAAACGGTTGATCTAGTCAATGTGATTCCACTTCTAAACATCATAATCAGGAAAGCTTTTGAGGCGTCCTGATATGAACTTGATATACTTGGCAAAACTTGGGTAACCACCACACTTGGGTAACCACCATACTTGTTCTTGCTTGGCTAATTTCTTCCTCTAAAGCTGGCTCAAAGGAATTTCATCATCAAAATTTGATGATTTATTAGCATCTTTGGGGTCTTTAGATACAAACTCCTTAACTGGGGATGGTGGAGAAGGAACAACTGATTTAGGTTTCATATCCAGGACTGAATCTAAGCTATCAGATTCATCAGACATATCCAAAATCATCTTTCTGTATTTCTTGGCAAGATACTTCACTCTGCTATTTTTTTCTCTTGGAGGCTAGCATAAATGGTTCAGCCTCAGACTTCTTAGCGTCTGCAGGGGCAGACCTTTTCTTCTAAGCTAGTTTGGGGAAGGACCTTTCCAAGGTCTGTTCGAGCAAGGGTGAGAAGATGGGTAGCTTATTGACCAATGAAGTAGACTGCACCAAGTCACTTACTATTTGGGTCTGTACATTCTCTAGTGTAAACACCTTCACCAGGGCTGCTGGGTAAGGAATCTTGTTCTGTTGCTTCCTTACTGAAGAGATAAGATAGGTCATGATAATGTTGGGAAGACTAACCTTTTCCTTGACCAGCATATGGTACATGCAGAATCTGTCCAACTTCTTTAGTTGATTTATAGCTAAACACTTTATTGCACTCTAATTTGCTATAAGCACAAGTAAGCAAGAATCTAGCCTTGATATTTATCTCTATTTTTCTTATTTCCATAAAGGTTCATTCATCTTCAGACTTCAGTTTTTCATCCTCATCAATAGGTGCTGCATAATCACCATTTATGATGACTGCCCATAAACTGTACTAGGTGGATTTTATGAATATTTCCATTCTATCCTTCCAGTATGGGTAATCTTTTCCAAAGAGAATTGGAGGCCTGTTGATAGATAAGCTTTATGTAATCAGTTGATTACTCTGAAAAGTTGCATGAATCTTTATCCTTTTCACTCGAGGGAGTGATCAACCCAAAGGACAAGCTCTGATACCAATTGATGGTTCAAAGTTAGACTTAGAAAAGGGGGTTGAATAAGTCTTAGACTCCTTTATAGAATTATGAACCTTTGATGTGTAGGTAATCATATTTGATAAAATAATTTTAGAAAGAGCAAGGTAAGAAGACAACAAAACACCAAGAATTTATACTGGTTCGTTTCCAACACAGAAGCTACGCGCAGTTCGTTATAACTTGAAGGATTTCCACTATTGTAAAATCTCCTTTACAATAACAGCACAAGACTAGTGCCACAAGTATTCTTAACTCCAACCACTTCTGGCTTAAACCCAAGTATTCTTTCAATAAGGCACTCTTAGCTCAACAACCGAAGTAATCTTTTGAAAGCCTTTTCAGGCCATAACTATTTCCTAATGAAACTAAAAGGCTGGTAACTCACCAGACTTTTCACACTAATTGATTTGTGTGAATAAAGAATAGAAGTGCTTAGCAAAACTTAGTGTATATAAGGATTACAAGAATATGAAGAGATACACTAAGTTAAGGAAAGATAAGAAAGCCAAGGTTTGTTAAAACAGAACAACAAAGACGACTTTTATCTTTAAGAAGCAGGAAGAGATTAAAAGAATTTTTGATCAGAGTGAATAAGAATTCTTGATGAGCTTCTTCTTCTCAAAACCATGAACCCCTCTTCCACTAAGCAAACCATATTCCTTCTCAATCACATGCCTCTCTTCCTCTCTCAAATCCTGTCGCAGGCACATCGGTTGTTGTCACAAAGCTCAGAGGTTCATCAAGGGTTAATCAAAAGTTCAATTTAAAGTCGGAATGAGGATTCTCGGCCGCTGGTTAGTGCAAAATCGATGTTAGTAAGTTACATTCTCCCTTTCCCTTGCACGTATGCCCATCTTTACATGCATGATCTTCCATTTTCTACATGCTGAAATTATGTAATTTTTATGGTATTTTGAACTATTTGCATGAGGCATTTCCACTTGGTTTTTAGAAAATCATCAATACGAAAGTTGTTCCTTTTTCTTTCCTCTTTCCAAAGAGCTATAGAACACCTAAATGTGATGTCTAGAGCAAAACTTATGCGCTAAATACTGAGTTGCCTTGGCTGGAAAATGGCTATGGATCAGTGACATTATTTTGTAATATAGGGCTATTTGGCTTAGAATTGGTTTTTGATGTCTTCATTTATTTTGTTACAAATATTTTAAGACTAAGATCGCTGAAATTAGACACCTATAGCTTAAGTTGTGATTAAAATACTAGAGTATGTACATGTTACTCTTTTCGATCGCATGCATCTTTTTCTTTTACGTTTCATGCAAAGTTTTTGACATTCCCTTTCTTTTTTTCTAGCTTGGTCCTGTACATTTAAAAAGACGTTGGTAGGATTTCAGAGCTCTAGGGTAGTTTCGACACCCTGTCGACTAGTTTCGTAACCCTCAGTAAGTGTGGTTCTTATCAAAACTCTATCGATTTTGTGTTAGAGCCTCAATTTTAGATTTTAGTGATTTATGGGTTACAATGTTATTTTTAATTAATTTTTTAGAATATTTTGAATATAGGATATTTACGCTTGAAGCTGAACCAGAGATCAAGTTTATGTTCGAAAAGTCAGATAACTCCTTAAGGTACATGTTTATATAACATCCCAAAATTTTAAAATAGAGGATTAATTAAGGAAATAAATATTAAATAATTATTTATGGAATAATTGATGTCCCAAAATATTAGAAATAATTAAACTAAGATTCTTGGGGACTGTTGGTGATTTATGGAGACCGGATAAGCTGAAAACTGACCTGATTGAAATGTAGGTGTCGGACCAAGTATCTCTGATTAAGATAATATTGGTCAGGGCTGTTGAGAATAATATTATGAGTCTAAATATATACTCGGAATAATTTTCAGATAAAGTATTGAGCCCAAATAGAGATCTTGTTGGTCATAAAGCGATGAAGTTTTAATGAATGGAGTTAAAAATAAAGCAAAAACCCAATTTCTCTTCTTAAACTCTTATTGGCTCTTGTTCCCCTTGGCAAACCCGTTGGTCCTTCTTCTCTACTCCTTCTTCATCTCTTATCTTCTTCTTCCAAAAACCCTAGCCAAGTGGTGATCTTCTTCCCCTCCCATTTTCATTTTTCAAGGAGCTTGGAAGGAGGCCATTGAAGTTAAAGTCTTCTCCTTCTTCCCCTCCATTTTTGTGTAGCCTCTCCCCCCTTCTTGAACCCATTTTATTTTTGGGTGTGAGGTAAGATATACTCACCATTTTGTGAGGTTTTTGCCATGTATATGTGTTATTATGCTTTGGGGGAGCCATGAATATGAATGGGTATTTACTAGGGGTATTTAATGCTTGAACCCTAGAGTGGGTAGCCAAAAATATGAATATTTATGAGGGGTTAATGGTGAAGGTGCATTTATGGTTGGAAGGTAATGGAGATTGATGATGCTTTAATGAGTGTTATTGGGTTTTAGAGAAACCCTAGCTTTTAAGAATTGGGGAAAGTTATAAATATTGGTTGGATAGTGTGATTGAGAGCAAATAAAAGCCATTGGGTGTATGAGTATTGGTTGGTGTGGTATGTTGTGGATGTTGGGCTATTGTTGTGGGTAGCCCTTGAATTTAATGAATGTGGCTTGAAGGGAAGGAATTCTCGAAGCCTAACAAATGATGGAAAATGATGTCTATAGCATGTCTTGTACATGTTATGAAATGGTATATATAATGATGATTAAATTAGAATTGAATTTTTGTTTTAAATAGTTGATTGATTGAGGTTTTACATGTATGTTAATGTAGGACCTATTCTGAACGATGAGGCGGGTACGTCGTATCTATTGGAATTCTTCTCTTGAGGTAGGAGATGAGTCTATATATTCTAAATGCATGAGTTGAGTAGTGTTTGATTGTCATATGTGACAATATGCATGTTAGCCTTGTTTGAGTAGTAATGTTGATTTGTGGTTATTAAACATGATGATGGTGATGTATATGCTTGACAACATGTAATGTGCATTTGGAATGTTTATGGTATGCTAAATGGTGATGATGAATTGTTTGGCTAGTTCATTACCTTGATGATGATGTGTTTGGATTAGGTTCACCATAAGTGTGAAATAAATGTTGTTGGTGTTTAATTGAGAATGAGTGTGATGAATAACATACCTTAATTGATGGTGTGAGATTGATGTTCTTGTATTAATGATGGAATTGAATGATATGAATGAAACAATAATGAGGATGCCACATAAAAGTTTAAATAACTGATAATAACCAACAACAATAAATCCACTAAAAATCTTATGGTGATGTTGGTAATGGTGTTGATGGTGATGTTGATGAGTGGCATATATAGGATTCATAGAGTGAGAAATACATATGATTGGCATTTGCATCCATGGCATACTGCATAGCTTTTGGTGTTGGAATTTTAGGGGATTCCCCCGGTTGGCCCAGTGGGAGGGCGACTCTGTACACGAGCAATTTATATTTTCCCTGTGACTCGGTGTGTAAGTCACGAAGCTGCCCATGTTGTGTTACGGGGAGCCACATGTGGTTGACCCTTGTGGGGGGTGGCTCTTGATGAGCAGGTGTCCCTGGTGGTCCTTGGGATCACAGCTACCATGATATGACTCATGGTTGGCCCGCAACACCATATGTTGAATATGTTGTATACCACGGTCATGGTGAAAATGACCAGGTATTGCAAGATAGGCGATGCGGTTTTGGTACCAGTAAAATAATTGGTGAAATGCATGCAAATTAAGAATAAGTGTACACATTTTACTACTACAGTAGGGGTATGATTAGATGATCATACTTGAGTCCCACATTTGGTTTTTATTTTCCCACAGTCAGATCTGTAATTGTTGAAATATTCCATTGTGCATATGCATTAGCTTAAGAGCATTTGCATATAGCAAGGAAGTATGCCAAAGGTGATGAGATATGATGATGGTTGTGTTGAGAATAAAAAATTATAATAAGACAACATAAAAGATGTGAATACCAAAATAACAATGTGAGTAAGATGATGAATTGTATGATAGTCTAATTGTTGAAGGACTAGATCTTGTGTGTGATTTTATACTTGCTTGAGTTATAAATATGATTGTATATTATAATGATAATTAATGACGAATTGTATATGAATGCAAGTATACATGTCGTGGTACATATGCACATGATCATATGGTATTCATATTCATTCTTTTGGAATGTATGACCCACTCTCCTATGTTGTCCACTTTTTAGACTTGTGATGCAGGGCACTTGTGGGAAGAGTGGATATTTTGGAGCACATTTTGTTGAGGAGGTAAATAGGTGTATAGGAAGTGCCTTGGCCGGTAAAATCTAGATTTTTGTATAGCATATAGGATGTATGTATGCTTATTTTGTTATCTAGATTATAGATGATGATTTTGAGGGTCATGTAGGAAAATTGGACCTTGGTGTGTATGACCAATTTTCATTAATGACCCAAATGATGTAAGATGATGAACTATGATGTGTGTGGGTGATAGATTCTATGAATGAATGAAGGTTCATGTAAACATTTATGTTTCGGTGATTACATGAGATGATGTGTTTGAATTAGTATAAATTCATGAACTAGAGTGGAATTCAAAGGGTAATGATAATTGAGACAAGTTATAATTGTGTAATAGGATAGGCATAATATGTTAAATTTGAATGATTTAGGGTGAAATGAGTTTTGGCTTGATAAATTACAGGAAAACTTGGTATTTTTCGTTTTCCTGTAGAACTCGCTCAAGCGAGTGAGAATCTCGCTCAAGTGAGATCCTCTTGCATCAGTGTTTTGGCCACTGGCCAAAATACACCTGAGCGAATGGCTTTCTCGCTCAAGCGAGATTTTCCTGGAAATGGAGGTTGGTCACTAGACCATTTTCGCTCAAGCGAAATAGTCTTGGCTTGGGAGTCGCTCAAGCGAGAGGAAAGGAAATTGAACACTGGACGATTTTTGCTCAGGCGAGCCTTGCCTCTCCCAGGTGAAAATCGGGCAGTGAGTCCCTGTTGTTGCTGGAGCAATCTCGCCCAAGCGAGATGGAACTCACTTAAGCGAGGTTGGCCCCTGGAGCAAATCCCATTCTCTTGCTTAAGCGTCTCACTGGCTCACCCAAGTGTGGCCTTCGAATCTCGCTCAAGCGAGATGGGGTCCGTTTAAGCGAAAGGACCCCGTGATGCTCAAAACTCTCCCTCGCTCAGCCTTTCTTGTTTTTGCTCAAGTGTACCTACGCGAGCTCACTCAAGCGAATGTGGTACTCGCTTGAGCGAATGGCATCCTGATACACATATTTATTTTGCCTTAAATGATTATATTTCCCGTTGCATTAAACTTCTCCTTGCATCATCTTAAAATTAGATTGGACATATTATGGATCCTTGAACCTCATGAACCCTTCTCCCTTCAAATTCAATCGTGCAATATCAATTTAATTAATTCTTCCGTTGTTCTTAATTGGAAATTCCTCATGAAATCATTTTAATTTACCCTCTCATATCCTCATATATGAGAGTGGCTTTTTATAGATCCAGGTGTTGATTAAAGCCTTACCATTCTAATTATCTAATTAATTAATGATCTTAAATCGTGAAAAATTTACCTGTAAATTTGGGGCGTCTCAACCTGGTATCAGAGCATTAGTTTGCTCTCGATATAATCATGATTGATGTTGTTTATGTAGTTGTCACTCATGATTGAAATATATGAGCTATAATTGATTTATTTATGGATTAATTGATTAAATTGTGGCTTTTGTCAATGAATTAAGATTGATGTATAGAATTGTTGAGTCCGACCAAGAGTCCTTACACTATTTACCTCGAATAATGAAAATGTTATGATCATGTACTGAAAATGATATGATTGGGTGATGTGGTACATGATAGGCTTATGAGTGCTATGACCTATGAAATTATACGTTGAAAGGTTATTGTTTGGTCTAGTTTACTCATGTGTGAGCCATGTTTTGATGTATAGGCTTGAAATATGGCTGGTAGACCAAATCGTGAGGCTGCTGCTATGGCAAATGCCTTGAATCATTTCGTTGATCTCTTGGAAAGACAAGGCTAACTGAATATGGGACAAGGCTCCCAAGGTCTTGATCTATTTCTCAAGAGGAAACCGTTAGAATTCCATGGAGGTTATAAGCCAGAAGATGCATATACTTAGATCAATGACTTGGAAAGAATATATGCTAGCTTCGAATGTTCTAAAGTGCAAAAGGTGGAGTATGCGATCTTTATGATCCGCGATGAAGTCGAAGCTTGGTGGCATCTTACTAGGGGACGCATGATATCTGTTGATATTCCATTTAATATATTGCTTGGTATATGTTATTGGTGATGGCCCACTGGGCGTATCGATGATATTTTATAAATTTATTATGAATTGTCATTGGTGTTGTTGACAGACATGTATTATTAATGACCATATATGATGACATTGAAATTACTATGTTTAATTGCATGTTTTAAAGTGACTTGATAGTTCCAATTGATTAAATTAATAAATATCAAAGTGATAATTGATGATTTAGAATATATTGGTTGGTATGTGTGGTTGGCAATGGTCTATGATGGTGCTGATGATATAGTGAAAATTAGATTTTTGTACTATGAAATAATGTTTGTAAAGTAAAGTCTAGTGCTCAATGTTATTGATGATCATCGATATTGTATATATATATATATATATAAATGTTATTGGTTATGCCCAGTTATAGCGTTATATACTTATTGAAGCCTGATGTGCTAGTTGTGTGTTGTTGAAAGTTTATTAACTGGTGATGTGTTGTGGATGGTTCAATGTTAATGATATGAATTATTAATGATGTTAATGCTACTGACTATATTGACTGATACGTGTTGCTAAAATTGACCCATGTAGGCATTATGAATATGTTGATAATTATGTTAATTATAGTATTGGTGGCTCTATGAGCTTAATTTGGTATCTTTGAGATAATGGTTAAGTTGATGAGTGTTGAGGTTGGTGGAGCTAGGCTATGATGTGTATGTTATGAGATAGTGTTTTAGTTCGCTTACATGCATATTGCATTGGTTTATGACATCATATGCATTTGTCTAAGTATAAGAGTTACAAGGTCTCTTGTTGCTTGCCATGGTGGGGGGGGGTAGCTCGTAAAGAGGAGCTTTAAATCCCTGAGGACTAATTTTGTCCTTGGTACTTTAGTTTGCCCAACGCTTTGATTCACTTTGGGATATCTGCAAGTATACCACTTCGATTCATCGTAGATATCCGGGATATCCACTTTTATGATGCTTCAATTCGTCGTGGATATCAGGGTTATCCGTGTTATGGCACTTCGGTTTGCTAACGACTTCCTTTTTTATATAATATGGCCATTATCCTTAATAAGCACTTTGATTTGCTTAACACTTTGGTTTGCCACCCACCGAGTCAAATTCACATTACATGCTTATATGCATTTAAAAAGATATGATTTTAAAAGTGCATGGCATTTGATCATTTGCATTAAGAGAGTGATGAGATATATATATGTCTAAGTATTGGAAAAATTAGAGGTATTTGGTGATGTTTGATGTTAAAATGATGATTGATATATATATATACCTAGTGATGATTAATATGTATATGGTGATGGTTAAGGTTAAGTTGATGATTAATATGTATTTGGTAATGTTTAAAATTGAATTAATGCTTGATATTGTGTTTGGTGATGTTTGATGTTGAATTGATGATCAATATATATGTTTCTGGTGATGTTTGAGGTTAAGTTGATGATTAATATATATTTGGTAATGTTTGGAATTGAATTGATGTTTGATATTTTGTTTGGTGGTGTTTGATGTTAAGCTAACGATCGATATATATGTTCCTAGTGAGGTTTGAGTTGAATTAATGATTAATAGGTATTTGGTAATATTTGGAAATTGAATTAATGGTTGATATTAAAATTGATAATATTGGAAATTATATTGATGATTAAGATATGTTTTTTCGGCTTATGTGTCATAGTACTGTGATGGTAACATTTTAAATTACATGACCCAATGGGTAAATATTCTTTATGTATAAGATAGCTATTTACTGTTTTGAGTGGTACTCGTCCATCAACTTTTATTTTACTGAGTTTTCAAGGTGATTATACCGCAAGGTGAGAACGAAGATGGACGCAATACAATGCCAAATATAGATTTGATATTTGACTATTTTGTTATGTTGTTTGTTTGGTTGATATATGAATTGATGGTATGACCCTTTGATTAGCCTAGAGAGGTTTAATATCTGAAATATTATATAGCCTTTTGGTTGGTTTAGATTGGTGAACACCTGTATGTGATGTCGAATATTAAATTCTTATATATATATATATATATATATATATACTTGCCATCTTAGGAAAACCAAAGGGCTGTACCATAAGTCTTATATATTAACAAAGTACACAATGAAAACATAACCTACAAACCTTAATAGGCTTAAGGATGGACCTATCAAGCTACAGGTTCCCAACAAGGTACAACGTATCCTTCCCTTCCCATATATGACGACATGAGTCGGGAACCAAGGAATACCGACCTCATCACCACATGACTAAATCGTACTTCAATTCACATTCATATCAATCTAAAATAATCTTTGGACATATGGAGGAATAAATCCTCAACATAATATCATTACAAAACAAAAGCTAAACCTCCAATGAGGTGTCAGCTACTTATCCACTAACAATTAAATAAATATAATCATCATAAATACTAAGAGATGACATCAACCATATATATATATATATACTTGCCATCTTAGGCTAACCGAAGGGCCACACCAGAAGTCTTAGGTTATGTTTCTGCTGTGTATTTTGTTGAGCCTCGTGTCACTTAGATTCTTAGGGTTAGTCTGCCAGGGTTGTTTTGTCCTTTGCAAAAAATTTACTCTAATTTTATTAAACCTTAGGGATTAATTCTAGGAATTTAGGTGGGACGTTGCAACCACCAACAAGATGATGGTGTTTTTAAAATCAAATAAATAAATTTTAGTAATCAAAACAATGCGAGTCTTCCATTTGTTTTATACGCATTAATTTTGACCGTTTGAGTTTTATTTTCTCATTTAAATTGTTAGGTTTATATTCATGTCGTTGGTAATCATATCACTCGTAAAATCTGGCAGTCATTAATTAATAAAATTATAAGTAATTTAAAATGTTATTAATGAATAGAGATGAAAATATTAGACAGATTCAATAGATATATATATATTATTAGAGATGGATTGAATGAATTACTATAATATTATAATTTATTTTATTAGCTTAATCGAAAGGTTCACAAATTAATATGAATATGACATGATAATTTTTATTATTTTTTGAATTTTTGTTCAACATTTTATTATATATAGATGATAATTTGATTAGAATCATGAAAGTAAAAAAAGATATTTTTGACAGAAAAGGGAAGAATGGAGAAGCAACGATTTATAGTTTTGATAATTATTTAATCCAGAGATTCATAAATTAATATATCAAGATTAATTATGATTAATATTTTATTAAAAAATGATAATTAAGATATAACATACTATATATATATATATTATAAAAGATAGTTTCATATAATTTCACTATATATTCAAATTTGTCACATGTCAACCTCTTATTTCTATCCTTTTTAAAAAAAATTAAATTTATTTTGTTATCTAATTGATAAGGATTGATTTTTTTAAAAAACTAAATAGAATTTAAAATATTATTTCATATTAATTATGATCTTTTAATTTTTTAATTCATAATTTTGATTTGGTTAATTTTGTATGAAATTAATACTTAAAATGTAATTTTGATTTCTTACCAAGTTATTATAAAAAATTATACATATAAAATATTTTAACATTTTTTATATAAGTAAGATTTATAAAATTTTTAAAATTTGATGATCTTTAAATTTATTTCATAATTATGTTTAGCTAATTTTGTATTAAATTACTTAATATTAATACAGTGTTATTATAAATAAATTATATAAAATATTATAGTGTGTGTTTAGAGTTTAGGGTTCATAATTATGTTTAGTTAATTTTGTATTAAATTACATGATTTTAATATAATGTTATTATAAAAAAATATATAAAATATTATAGTGGGTGCAAGTATATGTGTGAGTGTGTGCATGTGTGTGTCCCCTGATCCCAGGCAGAAAATCAATAATCAATTACTAGACCCGTAGTAATCAACTATTTTATACAGAAGTGCCAAAACCAAAATTTTGCCAACTTCCGCACATCTGATGCCCATCTTACCCTTATCCAAACTTCCTCAAATTTGACACACATGACATACATACCATATACTAATTGTTCATAAAATAAGCATTAAACACACGAAAACCCTAGAGAATTATTCTAGGAAATTAAGGTTATTATTGCTTACTAATGTGTCACTTAATTACAATTAGGTGGCTTCGAGGCCACTTATACAATCGGTAAGATATAAGGCTAGATGGGGCCTTGGGGCCTCGGGTCTGGACCCATGATGATGTGGTGTAACTATGCGCTACTAGTCTCTGGTGAGGGTGTTGACGCTTCTCGGATTCTCGCCTAAAATAAGGGAGAGAGGGGGGTGTCATGGGCCCCTTCGACCGGGGGGAATAGGAGCCCCCCAATCACAAGAACCAAGTGTAGAGCCGAGCCGAGTGACTAAATGTCGAGTGGTTCTTTAGCAGGCGATGGGTTAGTCCGTTATTCTAGTGATATTCTAGGAAGGTTACCCCATGCAAGGTTTTCTCTGATAGAGGGAAATTATTCTTAGTGGAGTTCCGCTTGTAGGAGGACAGTTCCAAGTGAGACCCCTTCCGAGAGAGAGGATTCTCCTGAGTAGAGCTTCATCCAAGGAAAGACAGTTCTGAGTGAGACTCCTTTTGAGAGAGAGGATTCTCCCGAGTGGAGCTTCATCTGAGGGCGATTCGTCTTCTTTAGAGGATTGCTTAAAATTTGATACGCGTCGTTTGCTAATTAACTGTCGTTTCCCTTCCACATGCATTATTTGATCCTTCTATTTTCACAATGATAAGACATTTTTGTATCCCAAGGCTCTTAAATGAATCTCTTTGTTTTAGGTGCACTTTCTAAAAAATGACAAACCTTGATGACGTGTGTCCAATGTGACTATTACATAAGGAACCGTTGAGCTATCATGACCGTTAATGCGAACTATGTTTCCCCTTACCACTAGATTTGTCTTTTAAGTTTTATTCCTTTCCTCTATATATAATCCTCAATAACTCCCTTATTGACTATTTGCTAGCCTGAATCTTCTGTTCCCCCGCTCTTAGCTTTCTCTTCAAGTACCTATAATTTCCAAAAGTCTTCATTGTTTCCTTCTCTTAGAGCTTAGTTTCCTCATTTCTTCATCTTCTTTTGTTGTTTGAGTTTCACTATTACTTAGCTCTTTGCTGTTTGAGCCCATATATTGTCAATGGCTTCTCCTAAACATACTTTTTCCTAGGTTAAAAGGGAGGTTTGTTCCCTTTCTTCTTCTCTTCACAGCCTTGAGGCCATTGCCAGATTATGGCAAAGAGGGTCTTTAGACAATTCTTCCTTGGCCCTCAATGTGGAGTGTATTAGCTATTCCAAGGATGAGAGGGTTTGTTTTTTCCAAACCGACCTAAGGGAACTAGATTATACATATATGTATGAAACATTTTTTTCCCATTTTCACCTCAGTCTTCCTTTTCAATGTAAGCCTTTCTTCACTTGATCAAAAATTTTGGATCTAGCTTTCTTTCCTTTTTTTCAAATCTTATGAAATGGAACTTTTAGAGATGCAAGATGAATTCAAAAATGGAAAGGGGAAATAGAAACCGAATGCTAAAGATAAAAGGAAATGCAAAAACTAAAACTACTTATATGAAAGATGAAAGGGGAAAGATGGATGAAAGAGTTTAGGAAATGGAATGGTTTATGGAAATGGAAGATTTTAGAGATGCCACCATGATGGATAAGTCTCGCAACTCTTCACTCTAAGGATGGAAACCTAGTGATGAGAGTTTGAAGAAGGCTAAAATGCTATCTAGCCTAAGGAAGAGAAGTATACACTCACTTCTTACAAAGTCTAATTTCATTCAAGTTAAAAGGTAAGGAATACATGGAATGGAAAGCCTTACATAGGCTTAGAGGATTTTTGGACTTGGCTAGCTTATTGGGCTTCTAACACTCTCCTAGGCCTAATTAGCTCAAACTAGAGAAGGATGATTGATAAATGCCCAAATTATGTATATTTTGGATGTTATTTGGGTATGATTTTTGATAAAATTATCGTATCTGGATGTTTTGTGCACTGTAACCAATAAAATATGAAACCTAGATATTGTTTTAAGATTTGATGTAAAAACATGTTTTTCATCCCAAGTTTTGTGTATTTGTAGATGACAAGGATGAGGAAGAAAAGAAAGGAAGAGAGCTAAAGAGAATTTTCCTAATAAAGCCCAAGATAAAGTGTAAACATTGACGAACTCACTTGAGCTAGGCTCAATTCGCTTGAGCGAGTAAGGAATTTAAGTTTAAAAAGCATCAGAGGTGAAATTCACTTAAGCAAATCTATAACCGCCTGAGCGAATTTCTTCCAAAGAATAGAATACATGAACTTGCTTGAGTGAGCTTAATTAGCTCAAGCGAAAATGAAGCAGAATTGGAAATAAGACTAATTCGCTTGAGCGAGTCCATTGCGCTCAAGTAAAATTCTTCCAGAGGATAATTAAAAAGAATTTTCTTGAGTGAGCATTAAATGGCTTAAGCGAATGAAGAACAGAGGAAATAAGGCATAGAAGAACTCGCTTGAGCAAACCACTTGCCCAAGTGAGCCTGCGTGAGAAAAACAAAGGGCCAGAAGCTTCCTTCAAGGTGAAGAAAGTAATTCGCTTAAGCTAGTTGATGAAAATATAAATATTAAGGAAAACGTTCTGAAAGGGGGATGAAGGGAGACAATTCATTTTCTTTCTTGGGAGAACATCATCAAGACTTTTTTCTCTTCTTCTTTTCATTTCATTTCTCTACTTTGTAAGCTTGATTGTAATGGCTACCATGTGTAGCTAAACTTTTCCTTGGGATTGGATGTAATCGAATCGAACCCAACGTATGCTCGTTATATTTATATAATTGGTCCTTTCATTCTATAGCTATTTGTTTTCCATTTTATGCTTAATGCTTGAATCTATCTGATTAATAGCTTCTTGATTTGAGTTTCCATTGGTTATTGGGAAATGACTTTCAAAAATGGATCTAAATAGAGCGCTCGTTGCGGTGATTATTAGGAATAATAATCGATGAAACGAACATCAAAACAATTGGTCTTAATGCTGGAATAAGTTCAGAATGATTAAGGAATCATCATATCTGGGGTTATTCTTATGAATTTCGTAGTCGAGGGATCATACGAATGACTTTGATTGTGATGTAAAAAGCTGTAGTTTGAAAACCATTTATGTGAATATATACAGTTTGTCGAAGGGTGAGATAACTGAAATCCAGTCCCAGTTTTCTCATTTAATTTTCATACTTATTACTATTGCATTATCCTTGTTTAGTGTTTGAAGTTCTATTTCAATCTTTAGTTATATTTTATTAAATGAATTGAAACTTTGTTTCTCGCCTGAATCATATGAAATCATACTATTGAAACACCACTCCTCAGTGGAATGACACTTTAATATACTACAATACAACGTGGAAAACTTACCGCTAAATCATTATACCAAAACACCACATCAAGTTTTGGCTCATACCAATGACCCAAATACAAGGTCCAAAGTAGTGTACAAGACCCAATAGTGGCCCAATGACCATGCAAGACCCAAATCCTATCTCTAATATATATGGAACCCTAATATACACTTAAAAACCTATTCTTCTAAAATATTACATACAGAGAATGTGTAGGTCTTCAAGTGGTCCTCCTTGGGCTTAGGCCCATGTAAAGTAGTTAGGAAGGCAGCTAGGGTTTGTTGGGTGATGTCTTTGGCCCTTTTTATCCTTGCCCTTATTAAGGGACCTCTGTAAATCTCTAGACCCTTGTCTAGGGTTATGATGGGATCTTCCCTACTCATGTCCTTATCATGCTCCCCTTCTTCGAAATGATTTGTCCTTAAATTCGGGCTATCATCATTATCATCTAAGTTAAAATAAGACAAGTTAGAGACATTAAATGTAGCACTAACCCCATAATCACCAAGTAAATCTAGGACATAGGCATTATTACTAATCTTTTTAATTATTTGAATGGACCATTACCTTTTAGGGTTAGTTTGGATTTTCTTAGATTAGGAAATATTTCTTTTCTTAAGTGTAACCAAACCCAATCCCCAACCTCAAAGATAACTTCCTTTCTTTTCTTATTAGCATAACAGACATAATGCTCATTCTTGGATTGTATTTGATTTTTAACCTTCTCATAAAAATCTTTTATAAAGCTTGCGTTTTCCTCTCCATCCATATAAAAGAAGGAATCAGAAACCTCAATGGGCAAAAGATCAAGAGGTGTGTGAGGGTTAAAACCATAAATAATCTCAAATGGACTATGTTTATTTGTGAAGTCTTGTACCCTATTGTATGCAAACTCTGTGTGTGGAAAATAGTCATCTAATAACTTAACACTTTTATTCACTAAGACCCTAAGTAAAGTAGAAAGAGTCCTATTTACTACCTCTGTTTGTCCATCCATTTGAGGATGTCAAGTAGTGGAAAAGAGAAGCTTAGTTCCTAGCCTTACCCAAAGTGTTTTCCAAAATTAGCTAAGGAACTTGGTATCCCTATCTGAAATAATGGTTTAGGGATGCCATGCAATCTTACAATTTCTTTGAAAAACAATTTAGCAATATGGCTTGCATCATCCACTTTATGACAAGGAATGAATTGAGCCATCTTACTAAATCTATCAACTACAACAAAGATAGACATTCCCCTTTGGGTTCTAGGCAATCCAACCATAAAGTCCATAGAAATATCAATCCAAGGAGAACATATAGTAGGTAAGAGAGTATAAAGACCATTAGGTGAAGTTTTAGATTTAGCTTTTCTACAAATAATATGCCTAGAGCATAGTCTTTCAACATCTTTTTTCATTTTAGGCCAATAGAAGTGTTCATGTAAAGTTGCTAATGTTTTATCTCTTCCAAAATGAATTATTAATCCTCCCTCATGGCCTTCTCTAACCAATAACTCTCTTAAGGAACTCCTAGGAATGTAGATCCTATTGGCTTTAAAAAGATAACCATCTAGAATGTAGAATCCCTTATGAGATGTGTTTGAACTAGATGAGTTGTATATGTTTGAAAAATCAAGATCATTTTGATACAATTCCCTTATGTCATCAAGTCCAAGAATTTTAGCCCCAAGAGAAGCTAGCAAATTATACCCTCTTGATAAAGCATCAGCCACAATGTTAGATTTTCTATTCTTGTACTTAATAACATATGGAAATTGTTCCAAAAATTTAACCCATTTAGCATGTCTTTTGTTTAACTTATGTTGCCCTTTTATATATTTTAGTGATTAATGATCACTATGAATTACAAACTCTTTAGGGATCAAGTAATGCTCCTAAGTTTGTAGGGCTCTAACTAATGCATAAAATTCTTTATCATAGGTTGGGTAGTTGAGGGCAACCCCATTAAGTTTTTCACTAAAAAATGTAATAGGGTGACCTTCTTGTAACAAGACTGGACATATACATTGGATGCATCACACTCTAGCTCAAAGGTTTTAGAAAAGTTAGGCAATGCCAAACTTAGAGCATGAGTGAGTTTATCCTTAAGGTCTTGAAAAACGTTTTCTTGCCTTGGACCATAAATAAAAGAAGTATTTTTCTTAACTAACTCTTTGAGTGGTGAGGCCAAGGCAGAAAAATCCCTTACAAAGCTTCTGTATAAACTTGCCAAATCATGAAAACTTCTAACTTTATTAACATTTTTAGCTATTGACCAGTCTTGTATAACTTTAACCTTATTATGATCAACTTCTGCCCCTTTTGAACTCATTACGAATCTAAAAAAGACAATACTATCCATGCTAAAAGAACATTTTTCAAAATTTGCATAAAGGTGATTTGTTCTCAAGGAAAGCATAACTTGTCTAAGATGATCAAGGTGAGAGGTCATGGTCTTAGGGTAAATCAATATATCATCAAAGTAGACCATAACAAATTGTCCTATGAATTCCCTTAAAACATGGTTCATTAATCTTATAAAAGTACTTGGTTGCATTTGTTAAGCCAAAAGGCATAATTAGCCACTGATACAATCCAAGTTTGGTCATAAAAGTAGCTTTCCACTCATCACCCTCTTTGATTTTTATTTGGTGATATCTACTTTTAAGGTCAACCTTGGAGAATATGGTGGAGCCACTCAATTCATCAAGCATATCATCAAGTCTAGGTATTGGATGCCTATACTTGATGGTAATATTATTAATGGCTCTACAGTTAGTGTACATTCTCCATGAACCATCTTTTTCGGGAACAAGTAAAATAGGTAAGGCACAAGGACCTAAACTCCCTCTTATCCATCCCTTAGATAATAGTTCATTCCCTTATTTTTCTATCTCAAGGCTTTATTTAGGATTACATCTATATATAGGCCTATTAGCTAAGCTAGATCCTGGGATTAAATCTATTTGATGTTCAATGCCCCTAATAGGTGGTAATCCATTAAGTATGTCCTTAGGAAAGATGTCCCTAAATTCTTGTAAGAGATTTTGAACTCCTTTGGGCAAACTAGAAGAGGAGGAACCCATTGAGCACACAAAAGTGCTAGGAGTATCTATAGGGTACATGACATATAAGGGTTTATGAAGAAGCAAGGCTTCCTTCACATCATGTTTGGTTTCCAAAATCCTTTGCGTTTATTATCTTTTTTATTTTTCTAGATTTTTCTTTTTGTTGAGAAGAGGAAAATCTTCTCTATCCCTTTTCAACTTAATTTGAAGCCGATCCTCCAAAATCTGTTGAGGAGTTAAGGGATGCAAAACAATTTTCCTATTTTTATGTCTGAAAATGAGGGTGTTAGAGAACCCCTCATGGGTGACCTTCCCATCATACTGCCAAGGTTTACGTAAAAGGATGTGGGTTGCTTCCATAGGAACTACATCACATTTAACCTTATCTTTACAGGATCCTATGGTGAAGGCTATTAAGACTTGCTTATTAACTAACATCTCACCTTTCTCATTTAACAATTGAAGCTTATATGGCCTAGGGTGATATACTAGATTTAAGCCTATTTTATGTACTAGCCTTTGACTATCAACATTAGCACAACTTCCACTATCCATAATTAGAGAATACAATTTTTTATTTATATAACATATTGTATAAAAGATGTTCTCTCTTTGTATATAATCATCAACCTTTACATGGCTTCAGAGTAACCTTCGAATCATGTAAAGTTCACCATAATCTCCCAAGATATGTTCACTGTCATATGAGTCACTACTTGAGTCATCTCTTGAATAGTGAATATTAGAATCAGAGTCTAATTGACTTAAGTAGTTCCTATTATTTTTCAAAATCATTATTTTCTTTATAGGACAGTCAGAAGCAATATGTCCTCTGCCTAGAAATTTAAAACATTTGATGGTAGAAGATTTAGAAGAAGAAGGTTTTAATGTGTAATCATGCTTATCTTTGCTAGTCTTATACACTTTACCTTTTTTATGCAACTCACTCTTAACATATGGAGAAGAAGTACCCACTCCCTTCTCCCCAGGTTTTCTCTCAAACATACTTTTCTTAAGGTCAGAACCCCCTTGCCCTTCCACTTAGGCCTAAAGGGTTGGTAGTCCCCTTTATTATAGGAGTTCCTCTCACTAAGTTGGCTTTCTACCTTGGTGCACTGGTAGAGTAATTCCTCTATATCTACATGTGGTAAGAGCTCTACCCTGTTTTTAACATTCCTATTAAGACCATGCAAAAACCTATGCATTAAGGTTTCTTTATCTTATTCTAGGTTTGCCCTAATCATAGCTATTTCTAAGGCCTTATAGTAATACTCTACTAATTTGGTGCCTTGGATAAACCTATTTAGCTTTGCTAATAGTTCTCTTTGGTAGTAGTTTGGAACATATCTCTTTCTTAGAAGGGCTTTCAAGTCTAACCAATCTTCTATTTGAGGAAAGTTATCTTTTTTTCTTTCTTTACAAATTTAGGTCCACTAGACCAAAGCATAGTTTTGAAAAGATAGGGTTACAATTCTAACATTTTTTTCATTTTTTATTTGGTGGAAGTTGAAAAGTTGTTCAACCTTTATCTCCCACTCCAGATAGGTCTCCACATCACTCTTACCATGAAAAGGTAGGATCTCTAGTTTAACTTTTTTTAGACCTATATCATCCCTTTTGTGATGTCTTCTTGACCTAGGTTCATCCTCACTTTCACTCTCCTGATGTCTACTATATCTCTGATTCCTATCCCTATTTTTAAGCCTAGGCTGATCATTTTTATTTTCTAGGTTATCTAACCTAGAGTTAATTTTATTAATATTTTATATGATTAACCTAAGCAGGGACATATTATCTCTATCACTAGATGACATATTTGGAAGTCAAAGAAGCAGACAAAAAAGTAGACAAGAAATAGACTAGTCGAGGATGTATGCAAGACAATAATTAAAATGCAAAATGAAAAACTATGATGCAAGGGTATACTAGGATGTTTGTACTAAGTTGTTTACCTAAGGTGTTATACAAGGATTATGCTATACTAGGTTGTAGGACTAGGTTGTTTATGTTTTATGAGAATAAATACTCTAGTCCTAGGTTGTTTACTGATTAGTTATGAGTAGGAAAACTAACCTAGTTAGGTATAACTACTAATAAACCTAGTTGGTTAAATAAGTTATTAGTTGTAACTACCTAAGGTGGTTAAGAAAAAATCCTAACAAGTAACTAAATTTAGTTTTAACAACCTTAACTAATAACAACTCTAGTTATAACAACCTAACAACTAACAACTTTAGTTATAACAATCTTAACAAAATTAACTAATAGTGGTTAAGAGGTTAAAACTTTGTAACAACTTAACTAATTTTGTTAAAACTACTAACTAACCCTAGACATAGGTAAAAATGCAAGTATAATGATGAATGGAATAGGCCTAGCCAAAATTATTAACCTAGTGAAATTGAAAATTAACCAAAGTCCAATGTCCTTTTTGCTTGAAATATAAAATTCCAAAATACAAGGACTAAAAAATAATACAAATAAATTGAAAATTTGATTGAATTTTTAGGGTTACAAGGCTTTGCTCTACTACAAAGTCTTCACTTTTTATCTTTAAGTCCTCCTTCACAATGTCTTAAGCTAAACAATTGACAAACTTAAAGTAATTGTTAGAGAAAAATTAACAAAATTGAAGTCATTCTCCCTCACAAAGTATTTCACTCATTTCCATCTTTAAGCCTTCAAGCCTTTTTCATCTTCTCCAATTTCCACACCCACCTCCTATTTTCCAAAATATGCTACCCTTGAAGTGTATAGTAAGAGATATCCAAAGAGTTTCAAAGGTAAAAGAGACTCTAGACAAAACTTAGAGTAGAAGGAAGATAAGCAAGCAAAAGCAAAATTGAAAGAAAAAGCAACTCAAAGAGGAAATTGGAATTTAGACAAGTGACTAACCCTGAAAAGCAATAAATGGAAAAATGAATGAAGATGGTATATAAGACTTAGATCGAATCCCAAACACAAATTTTTTTGACAAAACTTAGACACACAAAAAATTAAATGCAAAAATTAAAAGCAAGCACCCTTAAACCTAGAAACCCTAGATTGCACTTTTATGTAGTTTAAGGTTTAGATGCTAAAAGGAACTTGAGTTAATGTGTGTTCAATTAAAAAATGTTCAGAAATTGGTAAGGCTCACAAAATGGTCAAAACCGTGCACTACTAATGGCAACAAGGGAAAATGCTTTTCTTTTTAAACTTTTTGCTAATTTGCCTTTTTGAACTTTTGTATTTTTTAATGTGGGCTTCTTTTTTCTTTTTCTCTTTTTATTTCTTACAATTTTTTCACTTTCTTTTTCTCTTTTACAAACTGATTTTACTGCATAAAAATTGACCAAAACTGAAATGCACTTTACACAGTCAAAGTCCACTTTTAATGCTTTTTACACTAACACAAGACATGCAACTTCTTCAAAACAAATTATGGTCTGGAAGGCTATAGTTTTGACAAGGTTTTTGACGCTAAAGCAATATGTAAATAGAATTAAATATTTATCCTAATGTGCTGGACAAAAAGAAAATAAATTCCTAGAGGCAAAAACACTAAAGAATTAAAACTAACACACCTAATTTTGGGCTAACTTTTGATCACCTAAAAGTGAGGCAATCAATTAAGGGACTTAGAGCTTTTGTACCATATAAAAGCTGCAATTAACTGGCAGCAAGAACAACACTCTAAATGACAGATAGCAAACAATCACTTAGAAACAAAGAAAAGCTCGAAGGTACACCATTTTTTAAAACCCTAATTTAGCTCTAGGATTTGCAAGAATTTAATCTTTGAATTTAAGCAAGGTATAGCCGAATTAAATGGTGCAAGAACTAAGAAACTAAGATCATACAAAACATGTTCAGTTTTGGAAAATTTAAAAACTCAAGCAATATGCACAAACTCAATCAAAGAAAGCTAAAGAAAATGCAAGATCATGCATTTTTTTGTGATTTTCTTGAACTTTTTAACAAAGAAAACTTATGAACTATTGAACAAGGATTAAAATCTAAAAATTCTAGCAACGAGAACACAAGATGAAACGTTAATTAAAAGATAAACAAAGTAGAAAGATGGCACCTTGATAAATGCTCAAATGTGTATATATTTTGGTGTTATTTGGGCATAATTTTGTAAGGTGTTACATTATCTAGAACATTTTGTGTATTGTAATAGATAGAAAGTGAAAACTAGATATCTTTTGGCATATTTGATTTAAATAAGTTCTTATCCTCATTTTTTGTTTAAATGATAAGTGAAAAGGATAAAAAAGGAAAAGAAGAAAGGAATTCTAAGTCATTCCCTAACTCAGGCCATAAAAATCCAAGTTTTCGTTGTCTCGCTTAAAGTGAGACTCAGGTCCGCTTGAGCAAGCTACGAGCCTTCAGGAAGAAACTATCAGAGGTGAGAATTCGCTCGAGCGAATCTTAATTCGCTTAAGCGAATAATATACAAAGAGTACTATGAAAAGCTCGCTTGAGCGAGTCTTAAACCGCTCAAGCAAGAATTGTCTAGAGAGCAAACTAAAAGGCTTCGCTTGAGCAAAGGAGAAGTAGCCTAAGCAAAATGAAGCCAGAGACAGAGGTTGAAGAATTTGCTTGAACTAGAGTTAATCCGCTTAAGTAAAAACTATTCGGAAACAAATCTTAGGCTTATTCGCTTGAGCGAATCATGTTGAGCTCAAGTGAATGCAACAAAGTCAACAGGGGATTCTACTCACTTGAGCAACTCACTCGTTCAAGCGAGTCTGCAAGGGAAAATCAAGAAGAGAAAGGATCCTTCAAGCTAAAGAAACCTATCTTGCTTAAGTGAGACAACCCTAGCTTAAGTGAGATACTTAATATAAAAGAGAAACCTTCAGAAATCAAAGGCGGCTTGGAAGATTACATTTTAGGGACGTTGAACTTTCACTAGAGACTATTTTTTTCCTCTTCCTTATCTTTTTCTCTTTGATCCTTGATTGTAATGGCTACGATGTATAACTAAACCCTTCATTGGGATTGGATGTAGTTGAATCAAACCCCGATGTACGCTTGTTTATATATGTATATTCGGTATTCTTATTCTATTGTTTTTGGCTTTCCATTTTACGCTTAGTGCTTGATTCTATTGGGAAATAGTTTCTTGATCATGATTTCCATTTGATTATTGGAAAATAGCTTATGAAAATGGATCTAAATAGAATGCTCATTACGAAGGATATTAGGAATAATAGTCGATGTAACGAACGTCAAAACATTCATTTTAATGCTGGAATATTCTTAATGTGATTGAGGAATCAACATATTTAAGAATGTTATTATGGATTTCGTAGTCGAAGAATCGATACGAATGACTTAAGATTGTGACGTAAAAAGAAATATTTCAGAAACCGTTTATATAAATGTATACAGCGTATTGAATAGCAAGATTGATAAAATCCAATCCCAGCTTTTATCATTTGATAGTTCGTATTTCTTACTGTTTGTTTTAGTTTATGCTTATTTTTGTTTAGTTCTTTTAAATTTCAGAATTTTTATGAAAACATCACTTTACTTTTGCTGAGGTAACAATAAATCATTACTTAAAATACCGTATCCTAGTGGAACGATACTATGTTTTTACATATACTACAACTAGATAGTGGAGTTGCCACAGAAAAGTTTATACCATCTTAAAACTTTTAACACATCTTGACTCTTGATACTACTTGATGTAGGCATTTCTTCACTTGAAAGGGAATTTTGGATCTAGCCTTCTTTCCTTCTCTTCAAATCTTGTGAAATGGAACCTTTGGAGATTCAAGATGAATTCGAAAATAGAAAAGGGAAATGGAAACCGAATGCTAAAGCTAAAAGGAAATGTGAAAACTAAAAGGGGAAAGGTGTAAAGATGGATAAAAGGGTTTAGGAAATAGAATGGTTTATGGAATTAGAAGATTTTGGAGACGCCACCATGATGGATAATCTCTCAACTCGCGACTCTATAGATGGAAACCTAGTGATGAGAGCTTGAAGAAGGTTAAAATTCTATCTATCCTAAGGAAGGGAAGTATACACTCAAACTAGAGAAGGATGATCCAAATACAAGGCCCAAAGTAGTGTACTGTTGAGGCTTTTGTAAAGGCCTTCTATTAGCAAGCGCACCAATCGTTTGTAGTTTTCACATTTAGATATCGTTCCCACAAGGATTGAATGTCTCAGTAATCACAGTAATTCTTATTTACTATGGTAAAATTATCAAAACTTATTAACAAAAGAATGATTTATATACAGTTTTTACAATATTCACAGATTAAATGGTTGATTTGTTCATGTGGTAAAAAGATGGTAAATATAAAATCTATCTAAAAAGTTGAGATGCAATTCAGAATAGCTCAGATACTTGAGGTAAAGACACAGATTGACATATTATATTGGAATTTGGATTCCCTTTCTAGAACATAATGAAGAAACTCAAGACATACATATTTAATCATCAAGTTCATGTCATTGTAGCTTAAAATCATTATAACCAATCCCTTGTGATATAAATTCTAAATAATTATCGTAAAGTCTGATCCCTTAGATGCTTTCTCAGTAAAAACTTGCTTTAAGTTCTGGCCTTAACACAATAATAATTACCAACTCTATCCCTAGTAATTGGTATATTAAGGGTATTTCAACTTTTACTTTCATTAAAACAGGTTTCAATACGACATGAATAATCATTCTCCCGTTTGACATTTACACTAATAAAACAAGTTTCAATACACATAAAAATCATTCTCCCATTTGACGTTCATACTAATAAAAGATTGAAATACTAACATGGCACTTGAATCATAAACATGTAGAGGTCAAATTCACAACATCATACTCAATAGATTAGTTCACCAATTCCAACATAAACAAATTAGTTACACATGGTAAAAGTTAAAAAACACTTATAGAGGTTGACATTACGAAGGCGTGGAAACACTTCACGATACAAACGATCATAATACTACACAACACTGTCAAGTATCTAGAAACTACTCTAGACTATAAACTCACAAAAGAACACTCAAACTCGAGTGAAAAGAGAGAAAAAAGGCTCTAAATGTAGAATGGGATGCCTTGAATGCCTTGAGAATGGCCTATTTATAGGGCTGAGATAGGGGCTTGACGCGTAGCGTTAGCTTCCTGACTCAGCCTCCTTTAAACGCATGATTAAGTGGCCATGATTGAAATATTTTTATCAATAATGCTCAAACATGTAGCCTTGTCTCCCAATTCGGCTTGGACACTAGCTTAAAGTGGAGTGGCCAATTATGGATCAATTGGCTGAGTGCTTGGCCACCTTGAAGTGAAGTCCACGTAGCTTCTAACGCTATGCATGGGATTGACACGTAGCGTCAGCATCAAAATCAAAACCCTGACGCTACGTGTCAGCTCTCCAGATCTTGAATTTTATCTTGAATTTTCTTAATGTTTCACTGCAAAACTAGAGAAAATTGATCAAGGTAGATAATTTCTAATAACTTCCATTTATTACTATTAAAATCTAAATTTCTAACAAATTAAACTAATTTTTATTATTATTTACACAATTTTTATTAAGAAATTTATTGTAAATTTAAGGACTAACAAATACCCCTAACTTAGGACATTGCTTGTCCTCGAGCAAGAGAAAAACTTTAAAAACAAATTTGAAATCAAATTTTTGAATAGTCTGAAAATTTACCATAAAAATAATTTCATAATTTACCATTAGAAATAATCAAAAAAGATGTATTATGCAATTTAGGCTTAAAGATAAATTTTTTTTACAATGTCTTATTAACAAATCAAGCATAATTTCAGGCTTACCTCACAAGTGTTTATCTCTGTATTAAGGTAATCTGTCAGCTCAATCGATCATAAAATCAAAAAAATTCAATTTTAATTTTCATCTGATCAATGGTTATTAATACAGAGTTAAACAAGAGTCACAAGGTCTTTTAAAGAGTTGAAATGAGGCTTGGCTACAAGAATTTATGGTTTTTCTTGAAAGCAAAAACCCGAAATCATAAAAGAGCATTTCATAACTTTTAGGCTTTTTCTTGGCCCAAATCTCATTTCCCTTCTTGGTAAATACCCCCAACTTAATCCTTTTCATTATTTCTTTTTTCTTTTTATGCATATATATATATATCTTTTCCTTTTTAATTTTTATTTTTCATATACATGCATTATAATAATCTTGAAAAGAACTAAGTTATAATTTTCACTCCTCTTTTATGTAAAAACACTCAAATATTTTTTTTTCAAAAAATGCTCTTTTATTCAATCAAGTAAAGGGAATGATTAAAAATTATTTACGGGTTAGGGGTGCCAAAGAAATTATTTTTAATGCTCAAAATTGGCTATCAAAGGATAAATATGATTTTACCATGGTAAGCTTTTTGGCCTTAGCTTGTGTTTACCAAAAATTTTGCCTTGATCATGCTCTTGGATCTCCTGTACAACAACACAAATCAAAGAATTGAGCAAAATTAATTTGAATGAAATTATGTTGAAACCCTCAAGTGTTTAAAGATCTCTCAGCTTATCGGGTTTTTGAAATTAGCTTAATAGTTAATAAAATCATTGTAATTAATTTTATCAATATTCCTAAATTACAAAAGAATCGATAATTAATTTTAGAAATGGTTTATTGTGTAAAAACCTTAAGTGTATAAATTTCTTTATTTTCAAAAATTTGATAAATTTATTAAAAGATAATACTTATTTTTAATTTTTAGAAAATATGCAAAAATTAAAAACACACCACACAAAATAAAAACAAACCACAATATAATCCAACAAAAACATTCTAAAGTAAATATCAAAATACCAAACTGAAATCAAAGTACTATAAGTAATGAAAAATGGAGATGGGTCTCAATCCTCACCCTGCTCCTCCTCATCAGCATTACCCTCGGTATCATCATGAGCTCTAGAAGGTCCACCTGCCTTAGGGTATGCGGGCTGATCACCAGGCCAAGCTACATGAGCTGCAAACTCGGTTGGTGTCATATATGGTGCCCCCGTTCCCTGCAACCTGTACTGATAGAATGAATCATGAAGGTGCGTGTAGGCTCGGTGAGAAGCAGCCATCATCTGCATCATATATTGATGCTCTATACTCATCCTGGCAAATCCTTCAGTAATAGCATCAGTGGATGCTGCTGGTGGTGGTCTCCTACGTCTTCGTCTAGGCTGAGCCTCCTACTCAAGGGGTGGAAGCTCATACTGCTGAACAAAATAATCCCTGCTCACTAAAACCGTAGGGACTCTCCTCGAAGAACTAGTAAACTCTGGTGATGGCACCTGCACCCCCGGCCTCCCCAGTAAGGCAGAAATAATCAAAGGAAAGGGTACAGGGTGATTCACCTTATACCCAAGGGCATAAAGGTGAATCTGCTCGGAGATGAAAGCAGCAATATCAATAGTGTGTCCCTGGAGGATGGAATAGAGAAGGCAGCATCTGTCAACTCGAAGAGTAGAAAGGTGGGTGACGGGGGTAATGTTGTGGAGCATCAGATACATCCACGCCTGGGCTAAAGGGGTCATCTGGGTTTTAAGGAGGTTTGATAGAGATCTATTCACCTTACTAAGGTTAAAGAAGATTTCATCTTTGCTCAAAAAATAAGCAACCTGATCTAGGAAGTATCCTAGATCACCATCCTCAGTAGCAATCTTGTTTCTATTTTCCATCCAGAAACAAGTATCATTCTCGGGAGTAGGCTCCCAAGGGTTACCGAAAAGGGTACTGATCGTGTCCCTGTCATATGTGATGTGCCGACCCCTCACCCAACTCGTCATTTGATGTCTAGTATTCGGTGAGTCCTGGCGTGTCCTGTAAGCATTCACATAAAACTCTATGACCAATATAGGATCCCCCTCAGTAGGCAAAGAAAATAGGGATCCCCACATCCTCCTGTGTATCTCATCCTGCAGCTCAGGATAATCACCAGCTCCTAGATCAAGGACCCTTTACCAAATTATTTTCTGGCCTTTAATCTGATGAAAACGTGCCCACTTGGCATCTGTCCTGAACCTAGTAGGGTCACGAGGTCCAAGCTGCTCCTTAGTCTGAAGATTAGGATCCTCAGAAGTGGTATCAGTGGCCCTTCTTTGTCTTTTGGGACCAGTGACGAGAATGAATTTCTTTGGTGCCATCTGTAAAAAGAAAATAAAATAAACACAAAAAGAAATCACTCAACATGCAAATAATTAAACACACAATAACATGCATCACAACGCAACAAATAAAACATACATTTTTTATTATATATATTTTTTATTTTTATAAATTATAACAAAATAATTTAAACAAATAAACATACAATTTTTATATACATCAATTATACATAACAAGTAATTCACACAACAAATGAAATATGCATATTTTTAGTTTTTAAAAAATTAATTCATAAAATAAAACATGCAATTTTTTATTTATTATTTTTTTGATTTTTTTTAATTTTTTTAACAAATACACAACACATGTAAACAAAACCAAAATTATTATTATTATTATTTACATTTTAAGTAAGAAAGTATAACTAACATTCAAAATAAGAAATATTATTAATTTAAAAGAAAGACAAACAAACAAAATAAAAAAGAAACAAAATTTTTCATTTTTCAAAATAAAAAAAAACATAAAACAACATAAAACCCTAATACATAAAACCTAAAAATTAAGAAAAAGTAAAACAGGGGCCTGACGCTACGCGTGGGTGGGACGCTACATGTCAGCCCTGTTCTGCGCACGCTATGCGTGGGCTCGCAGGTTATGAAACTGCAAAATAGGGGTTGCCCAATAGCAACCCCTTCAAACACACATTCAATTCACACAATATATTTATCTAAACAACAATCAATTCAAGTGGTTGTCTAATCCTATCCCTAACCGCATATATTTCTAGGAATTGAAAATTAAATAAACCAAGGAAAGGGAGAAGATCACTTACTTGAAATCCTTGAGAGATTAAAGAGAGAATATGGGAGTTAAGGGTTTGAGAAAATAGGGTTTCTAAAAAATTGAGGCACAGAGGAAAAAAAATTTAAATGTGATAGATTTAGGCCTCCCTCTATTTTTGGTTCAGTTTTAAAAATTGAACACAGGCCTTGACGCTACGCGTGGCTGGGACGCTACGTGTCAATGTAAAAATTTTCACCTCCATGCTATGCGTCAGTGGGATGCTACGTGTAGGGTTCTGTTTTTCATTTTCATGAATTTTTAATTTCAAAAACCTTTTTCTTGAAATTATAAAACCTTTTTATTTTCAAAATCAAAATTTAAACTAAAATTTGAAAAACACTTTTTTTATTAAATAAAAATAAAATAAAAAATAATGGGTTGCCTCCCATTAAACGCTAGGTTTAATGTCTCCAGTCAGACATTACCTCTTATTAATCAGGTGGTTTCTCAAATTTCTTTGAAGAATCATCTATTCTTCTTTTCCTCTTTCTCTGATGCTTGATTATCTATCTATCATCAATAAACAGAGCAATTAGTTTTTGGGGATTGGGATGAGATATACCTTTTTCATCTTCTAGGTAAGCCTTGTCCACTGCATTAACTCTGAAACATTCATGTCTTTGATTAGAATGTTTAAAAACATTAAAGCTTACCTCCTCATCATGAATTCTGACTACCAGTTCTCCTTTGTCAACATCAATTAACAATTTTGCAGTCTTCATGAAAGGTCTTTCCAAAATTAGGGGGATGTTAGTATCTTTCTTTATATCAAGTACCACAAAATCGACTCTGAAGTGGTACTTGTCAACCTTGACCAATACATCTTCCACAATCCCAAATGGTTTTTGGATCGAGCGGTCTGCTAGTTGTAGAGTTGTCTTAGCTTCCTGGAGTTGAAGATCACCAATTTGTTTCATTATACCTAGAGGCATTAGATTAACACTTGACCCTAAGTCCAACGGAGCTTTCCTTATTTTGATTTCTCCAATTGATACGGGAATGGTAAAACTTCCAGGATCTTTGGATTTCTCCGTTGTGTCATACTGTAAGACAGTACTACAACTTGCTTCGCATTCATCCATCTCAAGTATCAAATCATAATTTTTTTCAATTTTTCAATTTTTTTCTTTTTCACTTTCTTTCTTTTCTTCTGCTTTCTTTTCTTTTTTCTTTTCATTCTTTTCACATATTTTATTACAATCGATTTCAACATTCAAGAAAACAACATTACATTGATCTCTTGGGTTTTGGGTGTTTACAATAAAACTAGAACTTTTCAATTCAACTATTTCCTTTGCTAGCTAACCCATTTGCAAATCTGATGCTTTCGAGCAGCTTCATTTGTTTCCATAAACTGCAATAACTGTTGGATAGATTCCTCAATCCTTGTTAATCTTGTATTGTCAGTCTGTGATTGTTGTTGTTGCTTAAATTGATTGTTAGGAGGTCGGTTGGAGGGTCCAACATCTTGTCTCCAACCAAAGTTCTAATTCTGCCATCCTTATGGAAAATTGTTAGGAAAAGAATTACCAAGATTGATAGGAAAATTACCTAATGGTATTCTTTGATGGATCAGAAAATTGGCTTACTCCTGTTCATTTCTATCAGGGGCATAATAACCACATGGTTGTTCGCCCATGCAATGTATACATTGTTTCAATTGAGTAGGGGGTGGTGATGGCACTTGAGCAATTTGTAATTTTTCAAGTTATTTGCTCATTGCTTTGATTTGTTGTGTTAGCAATTTTTGCTCAATACTGCATCATTCACTCCCAATTCCAGCATACCTGACTTCCTTGATACATTACCTCTTTCATGTTTTGCTTGTCGGTCACTAATGGACATTGATTCCAATATCTCTATTGCTTCCTCCACAGTTTTGTTTATTAAAGAACTACCTGCACAAGCATCTAACATTATCTTGAACTGAGGTAATAAACCATGATAAATGATCCTTACCTTTTCAGCATCATCCAAATTGTGATTTGGACATTTTCTCAAAAGTGCTTTGAATCGTTCCCATGTTTCTCCTAAGGACTCATCATTATTTTGTGAAAAAAATGAATTGCTGTCATGGCTTCAAAGTATTTTGAAGGCGAATAAAATATTTCCAAAAATTTTTCTCAACATCGGACCAGTTTGCAAAACTACCGGGTGGACAAGATTTAAATCATTCTTTAGCTTTCCCAACCAAAGAAAAAGGAAACAATCTCATATAAACAAATTCTTCTTGATTGGGTTCAAAACCAATTATGTTGCATAATTCATAAAAAATAGTTAAGTGCTCATACGGTGCTTCATGATTTAGGCCAGCAAATTGATTGTTTTGAATTATATTTAGTGTGGTAGGTTTAATTTCCACCGCAGCAATAGGTCCTTGGTACATTCCTGAAACTCAGGGTGGTCCATTGATAGCAGCAAACTATCTCAATGTTCTTCTTTGTTCAGTAGCCATGTTAGAATTTTTAGAATTTTGAAAAGAAGATGAAGTAGAAGAAGCAGTTTGTGTTTTAGATTTCAAAGATTTGATTTTTTAACAAACTTTTCGATCTCAGGATCAAAGAAGATTTTTTCTGTAGAAGATCGGGTTTGTATACACAAACTAGACAAAGCAGGTTAGTGTAAAAATGATAATAAAAAGTAAATAAATGAATGAATAAGTAAAAAGTAAAATGAAAATTTGACTAAGGTAAAATTTTTTTTACCACGGTAATTAAAAATTTACCGTTTTACTGAATAAATCCAATCCCTCCCGACGGCACCAGAAAACTTGTTGAGGCTTTTGTAAAGGCCTTCTATTGGCAAGCGCACCAATCGTTTATAGTTTTCAAATTTAGATATCGTTCCCACAAGGATTGAATGTCTTAGTAATCACAGTAATTCTTATTTACTATGGTAAAATTATCAAAACTTGTTAACAAAAGAATGATTTATATACAGTTTTTACAATATTCACAGATTGAATGGTTGATTTGTTCATGTGGTAAAAAGATGGTAAATATAAAATCTATCTGAAAAGTTGAGATGTAATTCAGAATAGCTTAGATACTTGAGGTAAAAACACAGATTGACAAATTATGTTGGTGAAACATCCTAAATTTAGAATGAAAACAACCCAGAACAAAAACAATTTTTCGAAATTGAATAAACCAAATAGACCATAAAGCAACCGGGTAACAAAAGAAATAAGAGAAGGGAAGGCAAGAGAAAATAAAACCGATTTGAGAGGGCATACAGCGGAAGAAGGAAACACTCAGCGAAGCCCAAAACCAGCAATTCACTCGGTTAAGCGAGAACCCATACACTTGAGCGAAGCAGCTCTAATCGCTCGGGCGAGGCACAAATCGCTTAAGCGGTGACAACACAAGGTCTTCCCAAGTCCACACTCGCTGGAGCGAGTACCTTGATCGCTGGGGCGAGAAGCCACACTCGGCTATCCAGACGATCGGAATTCAGAGTTATCCTTCAACTCATTCACTCGGAAAATGATAGCTAACTCACTCGGCACGCCACAACCTATTCGCTCGGATTATTTATATCGTCCGCTCAGAATTCATCAAAGGGATTTCTCTCAGAATACTTATGAGTAGCCCCTACTCGGAAAAAGCCCAACACGAGTCACCAGCATACAACACAGGTCTATACACAATCATACACTCAGAATATCCATTATCTTAACATTATATATATATATATTCACCAATACTTATAATTCCATACAAGTAACCCATATCTATAATTCTCCTAATCAATCTTTATAAACAAATATGCTTACTCGTCATTTTACATAAGAGCCGGCCAAGGCTACACTGACTAAACATAATGAATACAATGTAAGCACTCCACAATCGGGGTACACCACACTCGGACTTGAGGCCCTGTCAGCACTTCCGAGCCCGATCTGCACATACTAAAAAATGGTGTAGGGGTGAGCTTTCACATATACAATGACAGCTATTGGCTCGGCTTAGCATACATATTCCCTTTCAATATACTCTATCTATCTGCAACAATACTAGCATTCACTAATATTTAATAAAGCATCTACACAAATCACTAGTCGGATTACTCAAGTCATTCATGGTCATCTAACTCCTACTATTCACAACAACATACCCCTTAACAATAACATCAATAATACTTAGCCTCAGCGTCAAACACACACACAAATCCAGTCGGAATTCCTTAATAGCATTCACAGATTTTAAGGAGTGTGTTGCTCTCGTCAATGATGCACCTACCTATATGCATGCGGATCCGACTTAACAATAACTCTCAGTTACAGATCCCTTTTCTGGCCCCTCGTCTGATAACCCTTACCGTGTGGTACCGGTCTCCCATGGACGTCTCGAGACTTAACTCTAGCTCCCACGGCTACCACGGGTCCTCTCAGAATCTAGCCAAGGGTCTGTAGCTGGAAATCATCTCATTGGGTTCCTGACCTTCCACAGGTCACCCTCTATTCATAAATGCAACCTCATGCATGTCACGGTAGTCATCCACACTCAGCAAGTTCATCTTAAGCAATTCATATCGTATCCACCCGGAAGTCAACAATAGACCACACAATGTGCTTGACATTCTCATTACAATTAACATGCAATTCATACATTAACTCCACAACATCACCAATGTCATCATACATCTCTAGGACAGCCATAATCATACACCACCCAGCTAATAATTATCATTCATTCGGACTCCACTCAGCAGCACGCACAATATATATATATATATATCAAATAGCACATCCTGAACGCATGCATGTGGGTACGAAATAATCAACAGGACTCTACTAACACACATATACGATATCCAATGATCAACAGTCAAACACCTCACAGGGTCATCATAATCATAATCATACAAACACATAAGGTAATACGTTCACTCGGACCGTCCAGAAACTATGCATTTGACATGCAGAGCGCCCCCTACCTGGGATGAAGATTCCAAAGGCTCCAAGGGCTTGCAGCTCCAGTCGGTTTCTCCGCTCAGCCCATTCACTCGTTCTCAATGGAGCGACCCTGCATCAGTCATCCACCATTACACCTGGCTTTGGAGGAACTCCGAGCCACTCCCACTCTTAAACGGTTCTGCATGCAAGATTAGTGGGGAGACCCAAGCCCCCAGGGCACCACATTGACCTTCTACTCGGTCCAGTGGGGATTTCCAAGCTTCTGAGACGCCTAGTTCTCTGCTCGCTCTCTTGAGCAACTCCAATCACACGTTGGTGAATGCTCCAACCTTCTTGAAGCTCTTCGTGGTGTAGATCTTCACTGAGACTCGGCAGCCTCGAGCAAGGAGAGGGAGAAAGAGGGAAGTCGACGAAGGAGCCATGGGGAAGAAGACTGGTTGCATGCAGAGGGAATGCACACCCTCACCCTCTCTGGCTCGTTGAGTCAAGAAGGAGGACTCTGATCCTCAGCCTCTATGGTTGCGAGCTCACGGTGCAGAGAGCAGAGAAGAAAGAAGAAGAAAAGGAGAATGAAGAGTGAAGAAGAAAGGAAGAAGAGAGGACAGAAAGAAGAGAAGTCTGAAAGGGAAAAATGAATGATAGGGTGGCCCAGTAGTCCATATACGCATGCACGGAGAGAAGGGAAGTGGGGTGGGAAAGCGTGAAGTAGTACACCAATCACAATCAGCCAGCAATTATTAATTAATCACTCTTAACCAGTCATTATTTCTTAAGTTGAGTTAATTAAGTTAATTATAATTATTAAATAATTTTCCCACCTTGCAATTATTATTTCAATGATTTATTTTCATTCGGCAATTAATTATTAAATCGGGATGTTACAGTTGGGATTTGGATTTCCTTTCTAGAACATAATGAAGAAACTCAAGACATGTATATTTAATCATCAAGTTCATGTCATTGCAGCTTAAAATCATTATAACCGATCCCTCGTGATATAAATTCTAAATAATTACCGTAAAATCTAATCCCTCAGATGCTTTCTCAGTAAAAACTTGCTTTAAGTCCTGGCCTTAACACAATAATAATTACCAACTCTATCCCTAGTAATTGGTATATTAAGGGTATTTCAACTTTTACTTTCATTAAAATAGGTTTCAATAAGGCATGAATAATTACTCTCCCATTTGACATTCACACTAATAAAATATGTTTCAATACACATAAAAATCATTCTCCCGTTTAACGTTCATACTAATAAAAGATTGAAATACTAACATGGCACTTGAATCATAAACATGCAGAGGTCAAATCACAACATCATACTCAATAGATTAGTTCACTAATTCCAACATAAACAAATTAGTTACATATGGTAAAAGTAAATACAATACTTATAGAGGTTGACATTACGAAGGCGTGGAAACACTTCACGATACAAACAATCACAAAACTACACAATACTCTTAAGTATCTAAAAACTACTCTAGACTACAAACTCACAAAAGAACACTCAAACTCGAGTGAAAAGAGAGAAAAAAGGCTCTAAATGTAGAATGGGATGCCTTGAATGCCTTGAGAATGACCTATTTATAGTGCAGAGATAGGGACTTGACGCATAGAGTTAGCCTGGCACGTAGCGTCAGTTTCCAGACTCAGCCTCCGTTAAACACATAATTAAGTGTCCATGATTGAAATATTTTAATCAATAATGCTCAGACATGTAGCCTTGTCTCCCAATTCGGCCTGGACACTAGCTTGAAGTGGAGTGGCCAATTCTGGGTCAATTGGCTGAGTGCTTAGCCATCTGGAAGTGAAGTCCACGTAGCTTCTGACGCTACACGTGGGCTTGATGCTACGTGTCAACTCTCCAGATCTTGAATTTTCTCTTGAATTTCCTTAATTTTTCAATGCAAAACTAGAGAAAATTCATCAAGGCAGATAATTTCCAATAACTTCCATTTATTACTATTAAAATCTAAATTTCTAACAAATTAAACTAATTTTTATTTTTATTTACATAATTTTTATTAAGAAATTTATTATAAATTTGAGGACTAACATGTGCAAGGCCAAATAGTGGCCTAATGATCATGCAAGGCCTAAATCCTATCTCTAAGACATATGGAACCGTAATATACACTTAAAAACCTATTCTTCTAAAATATTACATGTAAAGAATGTGTAGGTCTTCACATGGTCCTCCTTGGGCTTTGGCCCATGTAGAGTAGTTAAGAAGGCAACTAGGGTTTGTTAGTTGATGTCTTTGACCCTTTTCGTCCTTGCCCTTGTTAAGGGACCTTTGTAAATCTCTAGACCTTTGTCTAGGGTTGTGATGGGATCTTCCCTGCTCATGTTGTAACATCCTGATTTTTACCGATTGAGATTAAGCCACTAATTAAGGGTTAATTACAGAATTAAGATTAATGGTTGATTTAGATTGACTTCTGGTTGGTTAAACGTAACTGAATAATAATAATAGTAATGCCAGGTGAAAGGACGCATGTGCCCTTGGTGGTATAAAAGAGCTTCAGCTTTCTATCTCCCTCATTAGTCACGCTGCTGGAGAAAAGACTAGGAGAGCTGCGCATTTCCCCTGCACATGCAACCTGCATCCTTCTCCTTTACTGATCTTAGTCTTCGTCTCCTTCTTCTTCTTCCACTCGAAGGCCAATGGCATCTCGAGAGGAAGTATGCAGCGTTGAGTACCCAGAGTCGTTGAAGTATTTTATTGATGGTGAGACGAAGCTACTCAAGAAGTGAGCAGGTAGCTGAGTGTTTCGGAGGTTTAGGAACCTCCACTGTCCTTGCCTACGCGGTTGGATGCATGGAAGTCTGGGTGTCTTGGAGACAGGACTGGTCGGGTAAGGGAACAGCTTTGGAACCCCCACTGTCCTTGCATGCAGGGAGTGTCTCGGTGGCTAAACTGCTCGAGAGTGTGAGACAACTTCTGATTCCTTCAAGCTGTGCAGAATATGACGACGGGAGCATCGGTGAAGGAGGGTGACTGAAGGATCGATCGGAGAGCAGCCGATCAGAGCTGTGAGCCAAAGGAGCTTCCAGAATCTTCATTCCAGGTAGGGGGCTGCCTTACATCTCAAATGCACGGTTTATGGACGGGTTCCGGGTGAAATCACTCTGCTTTGTGTGTTATACTTGAATGTGTTGTTTAGCATCTTGTGACTGATAGTTGAGCAACACCCGGGTCTGTAATAGTTATGAACTATGTAGTCTCGTGGAATTCCACCTTGAGTGCATGAGATGTGGTCTGATATGCCGATTCCTGTTGGGGATCTTATGTTGAAATGCGTGTTGATTTCATCTAAAATGCTGAGTGCATATACTGAGACGTTGCTATACCGGTTCTTGTTTATGAATTAAAATAACAAAATGCATGTGAATGTTACTAGGATTGATGAGTATATTATATACGAATGCAGTGCTGAATTCGTATGACTTATAATAATTATATCAAATGCATGTGTGTGGTGTCATGAATACTGAGCCCATTATACTGGGAGATAATGGATAATATCCGTAGATGTTATATATTAAATGCATGTTGATTCTATTGAGATGCAGAGTGTATGAGCTTGCTATGCTGATTTCATAGGTGACTTTATATTTAAAAGTACGGGATGCATGTTATTGACATTCAGTGCTGAGTGCATAATATGAGAACTGTGGTGTTAACCCCTATCTGGGCTTTTATATTAAAAGGCATGTGATGTATGCGATGAAAATATGGATTCTGAGTGAATGTATATGCTGTGTGGAATTGGTTGTAGTTCTATAATGGCTGCATGCAATGTATTTGATGAATACGACCATATGCATCTGATTCGCCCCCTTGAAATGCTGTAAACATATAGTGTGGGACACTAATACAGAAACGACAATCAGATGAATATGTATGAAAAAGTCCTTTGAGCGAGGCTCAAGCACCCCCTTGAGCGAGGCTCGGGGTTTAAAATTAAAGTCCTTTGAGCGGGGCTCAGGCAAACCTCTTGAGCAGGGCTCGGGGTTTAGCCCGTGACACTGCCGTTGACGCTGAGAGTGTTTATGTCACATGAGAGGGCAAACGGTTTGGTACCAGTAAAATGGCTGGATCAGCTGGGAGCTGAGTAAAAGGCTGAGAGACTATGTTGTAACAATAAAATTTAATAACAATGGATCGGATCTGATTGAATATCTGTGTGCACACTTATGATTGTCATTGAGCCCAATGTGAATTATATGAATAAGTGGATACGATATTGAGAATGAAATCTTTGATATAGTTTGGAATTGACTTGAGTGAATCCGATTGGATGAATGTATGAATACTGATGTTATGGTTGTGATATATGTTATGGTGAATAATATGAATTATATAGCCACGTATGAATTAAGTAATCCCGATTGGAGGACTGTATGTATGCTGATGCTGTTGCCGAGTGTAATATAAAATTGTGGCTGTAGTATATGTTATGCTGGATATTATGAATTATAGAACCTGAATGAATTGAATAATTTCTGATTGGGTAATGTTGTATTGAATGACAGTGTGTTACAACTGATTTTATGGATAAATCCGAGCCAATAACGAACATTTAATATGTAAAAGCTTACCCCTACTGTGGCTCTATTTTTCAGTATGTGCAGGTCGGGTGGTGAATGACGAGAAGGCCTTAAACCTGAGTGATGGGTATCTGTGCTGTTGTAGTGTACAAAGTACATTGTACCGATTGTATATAGATATATTAAAGCCTTGGCCGGCCCTCATGTAATATATTGTCTAAACGTATTTATTTATGAGGATTGATTATCAAAGTTGTGAACAAGAATGCACAAATATATATATATATATATTTTATGTTGGTATGACGTTGTTTGGATTGACTAGGAAGAGGTGTTGAATGAATAATGTAAAGTCAATGAATTCTGAGTGGAATATTGTGGCGAGAGCTTGTCTGAAAGATAGAGGCTTAGAATAGTTCCGAGTGAACTTTAGCGAGTGGGCCTTTCCGAGTGTTAAAGGCTTAAAAGATTCTGAGTAAAATGTACTCGAGTGGACTACTTGGAGAGGAAAACTGGTCCATATGGTACCAAGTGAAAATAGTCGCGTAAATATTCCCGAGTGGGGAAATTCTGATTGAACCAACTCCGAAGTAAGGAGTGTTGTGATGGTTCTGATTGAGGTGTTTTAGTAGACATACTCCAAGTGAATAAAGTTCTATATTCCGAGTGGATAAGACTTAAATAAGTCTGAGTGAGACTTAACTTAGTAAATTTCTCCGAGTGATGGGAGGTTAGAGTAAATATGAAGGGAATTTGATTATGGAGACTCCTTCTGAGGGAAGGAAGGTCTAAGTGTTCTCCGAGTGAGAAAAGTGAAAATATGCCGAGTGATGAATGTGTAATATATTTCTGATTGTGTTGAGGTTGAAATATACCGAGTGGTGTTTGACTGGGAAAATATTCTGGATGAGGGGAAAATTTATAGATTCTGGGTGGAATAACCATCATTATCTGAGTGGATCTTGTGTGTGACCTTCCTGAATAAAAATAAGAAACTGTGTATAAACTTCTAAGGGAAGTGTGACATGTTGGGATCGTTCCCGAGTGAATGGAACCCCTGATTCCGAGTGACGGAATACCGAGTGTAATTACTCGCTTTAGCGAATAAGGGTTCGCTCCAGCGAGTGTGGAAGGGAAGGAAGGTTCTGGGTTGGTTCTCAGCTAAGCGAGTGGGTGTCTCGCTCATGCGTATTTGGGCCTCGCTTGAGCGAGTGAACACTAATTGGGTTCGCTCAAGCGCTGTATTCCGCTGGGCTGCCTTGTGATTGGTTTTCTACCTTCCTTGCCTGCAGATTGTTTTATTCTGTCCCGGTTGCTTGTAAATTTGGGAAAAATTTCCCTGTCTCGATTTTACCTTTATTTAACCCGGGTTGTTTCATTTTGGTATCAGAGCGGACTTAAAAGGTCCAAGGCCAAGGTATGCTTACTGATAGTAGGCGGTTGTGTGCAATATGACCGGTTGTCATCATTGCTTATGGTATTCTATTGAATTTGATGCGTGCTTAGTCATGATTGATGTGATTATATATGCTTATATGTTGGTTGAGGACAATAATGAAAGGTACTACTGTTGAAATGTTTGTTTGGGGGTAGAAAGATTTACTACTACCCTGACCCAGTTGTTTACGAAATACTGAGAGGTATTTCTAAGCTTGGGTCGGCTGAGAGGAAAAATAGAATAATAGACGTTGAGACCTTCATGTGTCAAAACTGAATTAGTTGGCTCAGCCTCTTGTGTAATCTATGCTAGTGGCTCATAGCCGAGGCAGGATTGTTAAACGTGATGGGACTCACATGTGTGAGTTGATTAAATGAATAGCATTGAAGGAACCCCCTGGTGTGGTGTTTCCGATTCAACTGATCTGTTGTGCCATAAGTAAGGGACGAGTTTTGTATCTCTTGGCATGAGAACCCTGTGTGGTGTATATGATATAAGTAATTGTTGCAGTTTACTAGGTTGGGTATCTGAGTATGCGCCATGTGAATAGATGTGAAGACGAATACATGTTAGATTGGGTTACTGTCTTGGTCCTTGTTGTGTGAAAGCTGAGTGAATGGTTGATTTGATGCTAGACCCCTAGGTGTGGTAACCCAATTGATTGGGCATGATCATATATGATTGTACATTGGGGGAATTTGGTGTAATTGGATACTTGAGGATTCGGCTTAGACTCGGTCTTGTAGCTGAAATGCGAGTGAATAATTGATTTAGTGGTGACCCATAAGGTGTGGAAATCCCGATCGGATTTAGTATAACCGTATGCTATCAGATTTTGTGGAGCTGGGCCCTTGGTGGTCCAAACTAGGTGATATTTGAATATTGTGGGAATATCCCACGATGGGTTCTAGGTAACCCTTGGGCTTATTAAGTCTAGTGTTTGACCGGATCGTGTGAATGGTCTAGACTCGGTGATAATTGAATGTTATGGGAGTGTTCCATGATGGGTACTAGGTGACCCAGAGACTTTCGAGTCGGATAAATTGATTGACCTCATGGATTGTTGAGGCATGAATTGTCATAAGATAAAATAAACGTAATGAACGCAATACTGGATGGATAGTAAATAGTGAGGTTGAAATCCAAGTACGCTTGGGTATTGAGAATAGTGATGGTAGAAACATTATGATGATGATTGTGTGTTCACTGGTGTATAGTGTTTATGATTAATGGAAAGGTTTACTGATGTAGAAACTTGTTATGTGAATGAAAGTCATATTGTAATCTGAATGGTATACCTAAGTGAGCTCGGTGAATCATTTAGGCTTAACTTGAGCTATGGCCAGTGAGGTATGATGAAATGAAGGATTAATAGGCTGTCAGATTATGGTTTTAAGATGGATAAGATCCAATGATAAGGTATTTACTTGGTAAAGGCTGGAAGCCGATTGTTGTTATGCCATCTTATGGTGATGGTGACTGGAACTCGATGATTATCATCGTGTGACTTATGCTAGATTATGTGTAATGATGAGGCGTGTGCCTTGTGAGGGTCGAAGCCTATTACCATTATACTGTTTTACAGTAGTGGCAAACTGTATTTCATGATTGTTGCTGTGTGATGTGCCCTAGGTGGTGCATAATGATGATGTCGATGTAAATGTATTGCTTATATATATATATGTGTGTAAATTGTCATTAATTTTTATGAATTAGTATTAGTTGAGTAAGTTGGTCGGTGTGAGCGAAAGAGCGTAATGGATGTTGTTCCGAGACGACTCTTCATACCATAGGTATTGTGGCAGCGTACACTTTTGCAGTGACTTTATGTAATTGTTGTAACCCCATAGGAATGAGACGTCATCCTGTGAGTTGGATGCAGTAATTCATAAGTCGGGCAGGTGAGGTTGTAGCTGCTTATGGTGATGGTGAGTCTATCAGGCTATTCTGAGTGAAGATAAGGGTTGTGCCGAGTGGATAGTAATTGGTAGTGTATCAAAATGAGAGTAGAGGATTTATTTTTAACTCTGGTATGCTTACCTCCGAGAGGATCAGAGATTATTTTCGTATGAATTGGCTATTAAGTGATGGTTGAATGTCAGAATAGAAGGATGATCCTTCAGACAAGAGTGCTTGATGTTGCTAGTCGAGGAGAGTGGTGGTGGTAGTGGTTATGCCTTGATTGCCATCAATTGGATAAGTTAACTATAGGGACTAATACCCACTACCGAGTACTGATGATCTGGCTAATCAATGTGGTGTGATCCAGTTTTTCTAAGAACAAATTACAGTTAGAATACTCTTAAATTGGATTAAGGCTTCAGATAATCCCGGGACGGTGTTCAGGACCTGTTGTAGCCACTTGGATAGGTGGTGATGTCGTTTGGTATGGTAAGTGTTCAGGCGGTGTTCATGAACTAGATGAACAATGTCTTATAGCCTTACTTGGGTCGGTTAATGGCAGTGCACATTGATGGTAATCTGATTGTTCCGAGTCCAGCCTGGAGCATGACGAGCATCTCCACATAGTACTGTAGTACTGAAGGAGGAGCAGTTAGTTACTGAGTGTCAATGTATAACTCTTGGTTGGATGGGATCCAACTTCTGGAACTCGTGATCTCCAAGGATGGCGTTATCGTCGGTCCATTTAAGGTGATAGTAGTGATGGTATAGGTGTGACCCAAGTCTTTCACGGAGATTGGAAGTTTTATGGGTCTAACCGAGTGATACTGTGGATTTAGTGAAGAATCAGGACTCTGAGCTGGGATAAATGATGAAGTGAGAATTCACTCAGGTAAGGATAGTATGTTTCCGAGTGTGATAGAGTGGAGACAATTCTGAGTCAAATCTTTCTGGGAGAAAGGACTACTGAGAGAAGTGAAGTTATGATGTTCCAAGTGAAACATCGTCATGGGAGTCATTACTAAGTTAAGGAACTGTGTCCGAACGACACTTTTGTATCAGGCAAAATCCGGGTGAAATATCCGAGTCATGTGACTTTTGGGTGAAGTGCCTCGGAGTGTGATACTTCCGAGTGGATTAGTACAGTGTGGAACGGTTCCAAGTAGAAAGGTATTGAGGATGAAATTCCTAACACCCGTATGATATTCCACTGAGTAATCTTTTTCCAGGAGAAAAGTACTTCTGGACGGGAAATAGAACCTGAAATAGGAAAGTTTCTGAGTGAATGGCTCCCGAGGGGAGTAGATACCCGAGAGGTAAATTTATTCATATTTATGTTCGGGTTGATGTTTAGAGCTGCTGAGTTTGAACTCCGATTTGTATTTGATGTAGGCTTGAATGCCGAGTGAAAATTTTGTAAGTGGAAAGTTTTCCGGGTGAGAATTACTTTCAAACCCCGAATAACCCTTTTGATTGAGAGATCCGAGTGACATTCTTAGGGTGTAGGCATGGAATTGGCCGAAGGAATGGATAGAAATCTGAGATTTTAGAACCGAGTGTGGTGCCTGTACGAGGTAAATCCAGGCAGGCTGTGCTAATTGATAAGTCTTGAAAAGACTTAATTATTCTGCCTTTTATTTGACTTAATTCATTGTTTAGTGATTAGTTTAGCCTTATTATTTAATTAATTGCTAATAATTTATAATTTATTTAATTATTTCAAAAGTGCTTAATTTATGTAAGAAACTGATTAAAAACATTAATTAGTTAAGAAATTGAGTTTTCATTAACCCAACGTACAAATACTGGACAATCAGTGAACAAACGCTGGGTAAATTAGTTGTTTATTGGTGCAGGAAAAAGAGCGCTCAAGCTGAAAGGAAAAAGCCGAGCGAGATTTGGAAAATCCGAGTGAGACTTTACAAATCTGACTGAAAAGAGTCCAAAAGCCCAAACTGAGCGAGACTTCAAAGAGGCTGACTGAAAAGACTTCCCAAAAGGTTGATCAGAAGGAATTAATAAAACTCCGACTTTAAAGACTCCCAAGATACCGACTCCAAAATAGAACAGGGAACCAAATATTGCATGAAGAACTGAGCGAGACTGAAGAAAAGAAGAACCCGAGTGTCAATTTCAGAATGCTGATTGAATAATCCACTCGCTCAAGCGAGAGTTAAATTCGCTCAAGCGAGAGTCAAAATTCGTTCAAGCGAGCAAGTTCTCTCAAGCGTGACTCCAAAACATCACCCCTCGCCCAAGCTTCTCCATAACGCTTAAAGCGAGAAAGCAATGCTGCAGTACATATTTTGAGCTCGCCCAAGCGAGAACCAAGTTCGCTCAAGCCAGAAGGCTGTTATTTAAAACACTGATTGTTCCCTTCAGAAGACACTCGGCACCAGTGCTGTTTCCTGCTGCCTTCTCTCCTACTTCTGCATCTTAGTAATTTAAGTACTGAGCTGTTACTAGTTAGTGCTGCGCTGTGATTAGCTAATGATGAACTGTAATTTGTTAAGAGCTGAGCTGTAATTAGTTAGTTATTTCGTAATTATGTAATTAGTTAGTTAGTTTAATTATTAACTTAGCTGTCCTAGTGATTAGTAAAGTTCGTTAGTTAGGTAGATGCTTATATATATGCTTGTACATATTCTGTAACATAACCAGAAAACAGAGTACATAGAATACAATTCATTTTCCATTTCCAACATCTTTCTACTTTCTCTCTCTCTCTAAATCCTCTCCTCCATGACGTTCCATATTCCTTCGATGGAACCGAAGTCGATGGAGTTCTAAATTCCTAAGGTTGGGATTGCGAAGGTTAGTAATGGAATCTTGAAGCTGTGAGTGAGGAAATCAACTTCTAGATCCTGAGGCGAACAAGCTGAGGAGTGGATCTGTTTTGCTGGATTGACAAATCCAGAACTGATGAAGAACTTCGCTAGTGAGGAATCATAGTTGAAGCTTAGGTAACTTCCAGCTTTCTAACTAGTTCAGGCCTAATCAATTTAGGTGAATAGTTAGAGTTCAACCTCCAATTTCACATTAGATTCTTAGGTTAATTGAGCACTTAAGGAATTAAGGTCCAATGCTTAAGGATTAGTGTTTTTCACCTAAGGAATTAGGGAATAACCACAAGCGGATTGTCCTCTAGATTATGAAGTTTGATTATACTTTAATTGCATGTTTCTTGATGAATTTGTGAACCGAAGCAATCCTGTCCTATTTTCTATTAATCACCTTTCACATTTCATCTTAACACTGTTTCTGGAAATACAAAAACAACTAGAAAACATTAAAATAACAAAACCGAATGAACTTTCTGTGCTTGTGTTGGTTCAGCTTGTACTAGTCTGAGATTAAGGTATTTACCACAATCCCTGTGGGACGATCAAACATAATACAATTTTAACGACTGGTGCGCTTGCCAAAGCGTAAATCTTCTGAGAATTACACATCAAAATAATGACTCGGAGATTTAGCATCAAGTTAATGGCGCCATTGCCGGGGATTGTTGAGTAATATCAACAATCCTTGGACCGGTACTAGACTGAACCATTTACTTTTGTTTGCATTTAGTATGTAGTTTGATTTTTGATTTTAGTAGTAGTAGTTGTTTGTTTTTGTGTAGCTATAGTTGTAGCTGTGAATTGTTGTTGTGTTTAACATTTGTTGTATGCAGTCAAGGAACAGAGGAGAGCCTTTCTTCTTTGATCCTGATATCGATTTGTTAGAACGTAAACTGAGAAAAGAGAAAAAGCAAAAAGAACAAAAAGAAATGGAACAGAGGAGAGTTACACTAGGTGACTACTCCCGGCCGACTGAAGAAGGATCGCAATCTAGCATCCTTAGGCCACCGATTTCAGCAAATAATTTTGAACTTAAACCAGCTTTACTGCAATTGGTAAGAAATGAACAGTTTGGAGGAAGTGAGGTTGAGGATCCAAATTTGCATCTAGCAACCTTCCTCCAAATTTGTGATACAGTAAAAATGAACCGAGTCCCTGAAGAGGCAATCCAACTGAGATTGTTTCTATTTTCTCTAAGGGACTGAGCTAAAGCCTGGTTGCAGAGTCAACTGAGAGGCAGTATTTCCACTTGGGAGGACTTGCAAAGAAAATTTTTGATTAAGTACTTTCCTCCTTCTAAATATGCAAAGTTGCACAATGAAATCACGTGTTTTCAACAAAGAGAAGGTGAATCCTTAATGGAAGCATGGGATAGGTATAAAGAGAGTTTGAGGAGATGTCCTCATCATCAAATCTCTGATGTGCAACAAGTCACTATTTTTTATAATGGTGTCAGGCCAGCTACCAGGGTCCTGATTGATGCCTCGGCTGGAGGCTCATTAACAACTAAAACTGTAGAAGAAGCCATAGAGCTGATTGACGTTATGGCTTCTAATGAATGTCTGATTAGTGAGAGGAGCCAAGTCCTTAAGAGAGGGATATTAGAACTAGAAGCACAAGATGCTTATCTGGCTCAGAGTAAGCTGATGACTCAGGCTTTGGAGAAACTAAGCATACAGATTTCAGAACTCCAAAAGCCGAGTCAAGTTTCTATGATAAGTTGTGACTTTTGTGGTGGAGACCATGAAAATGGAATGTGTGATCCAAATGTGCCTTCCGAGCAAGTGAACTATATGGGGCAGCAACAATATCAAAGGAATTATCCTTCTAATTCCTTTAATCCTAATTACAGGAATCACCCCAATTTTTCCTGGCAGAAAGGTCCACATTTGAATCAGAACATCCCACAAAATCAACCCACAAATAGACCACAACAACCTTCTCACCTTCCTGTTAAAGAAAAGTCAGAACTTGAGAATATACTTTCTCAGTTCATCCAGGCCACTCAGGCCAGTTTTAAAAATCAGGAAGTGTCCATAAGAAATCTAGAAAATCAAGTCGGACAACTTTCTAAGCAATTAACTGAGAGGCAAGTAGGCAATTTCCCTGGAGATACTGAGGTAAATCCAAGGGAACATTGCAAAGCTATAACCACTAGGAGTGGAAAAATTCTTTCTCCACCTCCGAGTCAGGAAATAAGCTCAGAAAAAGATAAAGAAAAAGAAATAGTGCAAGAAACTGAGCAGGTTAATAATGAAGCTGAAAATGAAAATGAAACAGAAAAAGAAAAAGAAAATAAAGTCCACCAAAAGAAAAAGAAAAAGGTTGATCTGATTCTGGAGGAAGCTTCTAAGCTGACTCCTGAAAAACTGAGGAATGCTCCATTTCCACACAGGTTTAAAAAGCAAATAGAAGAGAAAAAGTTTGCTAGGTTCTTAGATGTATTTAAGAAACTTCACATAAATATCCCTTTTGCTGAGGCATTGCAGGAAATGCCTTCCTATGCGAAATTTTTGAAAGAACTGTTGTCTAAGAAGAGGAAGCTTAAGGGGGATGAAATGATTGCTCTCACTCAAGAGTGTAGTGCAATCATCCAAAAGAAACTTCCTCAAAAGCTAGAAGATCCTGGATCTTTTACAATAACATGTGCAATTGGGGATATTCATGTAGGAAGTGCTCTTTGTGACCTAGGAGCTAGTATAAATCTGATGCCTCTATCTTTGATGAAAAAACTGGGAATTAATGATCTGCAACCGACTCGCATGTCTTTGCAGTTGGCTGACAGGTCCATTAAATATCCCCAGGGGATGCTGGAAGACTTGTTAGTTAAAGTAGACAAATTTATCTTTCCAGCAGATTTTATAGTGTTGGATATAGAGGCTGATCGAGAAATTCCTTTGATCTTAGGCAGACTCTTTCTAGCTACAGGCAGAGCATTGATTGATGTAGAAAAGGGTGAACTTATTCTGAGAGTTCAGGAGGAGCAGGTAACTTTTAATGTCTTCAATTCCATGAAACATCTGGCTGAAAGGATGGATTGCTTAATGATTGAAGAAATTAAAAGTTACAAGACTCCAATGCTTTTAAAAACTGAAGAAGAGGTCTTACGAACCTTTTTGGAGGATGACTTTGACTCCAAGACTGAGGAGTTAAATGACTCTCACTCGGAAATACTTAACCTACTGGAAGTATTGGAAGTAGGTGATTTTGAAAAAGAAAAGAAAAATGATTTGAAAATTACTGAAGTTGAGAAAGGAAAGGAGGTTTCTGAAGAAAAATATGATTTAAAACCTTTGCCTTCTGATCTGAAATATGTTTTTCTGAGAGAGGACGAAACACATCCTGTCATTATTAATGCTGACTTAAAAGAAGAGGATGTTGACAAATTAATAGGGGTTTTAAAGACACACGAATCTGTAATTGGCTGGAACATTTCTGATTTGAAAGGAATCAGTCCATCATTTTGTATGCACAAAATTCTGATGGAGGATGATTATTCCCCTGTAGTTCAGCCACAACACAGATTGAACCCCATAATGAAAGAGGCTGTCAGGAAAGAGGTGGTTAAGCTTCTTGATGCAGGAATCATCTATCCTATCTCGAACAACGCTTGGATCAGTCCGGTCCAAGTTGTTCCCAAGAAAGGAGGGATGACAACTGTTAAAAATGAAAAAGGTGAAGTCATAGCTACTAGACCGACCACAGGATGGAGAATGTGTATAGACTATAGAAGGTTGAATGACTTCACTAGGAAAGACCACTTTCCCTTACCGTTTGTTGACCAGATGCTTGAGAGACTGTCAGGTCATGAATACTACTACTTCTTTGATGGTTACTTGGGTTATAACCAAATTGTGGTTGACCTAAAAGATCAAGAGAAGACAGCATTCACCTGTCCATATGGAATCTTTGCCTATAGGCGCATGCCATTCGGTTTGTGCAACGCCCCAGCAACCTTTCAAAGGTGTATGCTGGCAATCTTTGGGGACATGGTGGAGAAATTCATTGAAGTATTCATGGACGACTTCTCTGTCTTTGGTAGTAGTTTTGATTCATGCCTCAACAACCTATCTAAGGTGCTGGTGAGATGCCAGGAGGCTAACCTTATCCTTAACTGGGAAAAGTGTCATTTTATGGTTAAGGGAGGGATAGTCCTTGGCCACAAAATCTCTACTGAGGGCATTCAAGTGGATAGAGCCAAGATAGAAATCATTGAAAAACTTCCTCCTCTAATCAATGTGAAAGGAGTGAGGAGTTTTCTAGGATGTGCTGGCTTCTACAAAAGATTTATAAAAGATTTTTCAAAAATAGCTAAGCCTTTGACCGACTTGCTTGTAAAAGATCATGTGTTTAATGAAAACTGTGGCAAGGCTTTTGAAAATTTGAAACAAAGTTTGACTTCAGCTCCGATCCTTGCAGCACCCGATTGGTCATTACCATTTGAATTAATGTGTGATGCAAGTGACTTTGCAGTCGGAGCTGTGCTGGGTCAGAAAAAAGAAAAATTAACTCATGTAATTTATTATGCTAGTAAAGTGTTGAACGAAAATCAAATACATTACACCACTACTGAAAAAGAAATGCTTGCTGTGGTGTATGCATTTGATAAATTTCGTGCTTACTTGATTGGTGCTAAGGTCATTGTATATACAAATCACTCGGCAATCAAGTACTTACTAGCTAAGAAAGAATCTAAGCCGAGACTGATCAGGTGGGTTCTTTTACTCCAGGAGTTTGACTTAGAAATAAGAGACAAAAAGGGAGTAGAGAACTCAGTTGCCGATCAACTGTCTTGTCTGGAAGGTGAATCGGATTCTGTTTTAATAAAAGAAGAATTTCCAGATGAGAGGTTGATGGTAATTATCACCGGGCCATGGTATGCTGATATGGCCAACTTCAAAAGTGCCTCGGTGGTACCTGACGGCTGGACATCCCAAATGAAGAAAAAATTCTTTCATGATAGTAAAACCTTCCTTTGGGATAATCCATTTCTGTATAAAATAGGAGTAGATGGAGTGATCAGGCGATGTGTGCCTGAATCCGAGCAAGAAAGGCTCTTGTGGCATTGCCACGACTCCTATTATGGAGGACACCACGGTGCCTCCCGTACAGCAGCAAAGGTTTTACAGAGTGGCTTTTATTAGCCGACTATCTTTTAGGATGCTAAAGTGTATGTCCAAAGGTGTGATAAATGTCAAAGGAGCGGAGGTCTCTCTGCTAAAGCCGGCATGCCTTTGACAAACATTTTAGTTATGGAATTATTTGATGTCTGGGGTATCGACTTTATGGGACCATTTCTGAAGTCGTTCTCCAATGAATATATCCTTGTTGTTGTAGATTATGTCTCCAAATGGGTGGAGGCAATCCCGACCAGAACCAATGATGCACATGTGGTGCTTAGGTTCATAAAGAAAGGTTTGGAGTTCTGAGAGTGCTCATTAGTGATGGGGGTTCACATTTTTGTAATAAAATAATGGAAAAAGCCCTGCGGCACTATGAGGTTTTACATAAGATATCTACTCCATACCATCCACAAATTTGTGGACAAGTTGAGCTGTCAAATAGAGAAATTAAGAGAATTTTAGAGAAAGTGGTCGGGAAATCTAGGAAAGATTGGTCGGTAAAATTAGATGATGCATTATGGGCCTATAGGACAGCCTTTAAAACTCCGATTGGCATATCCCCTTATCAGTTAGTCTATGGTAAGGCTTGCCATCTCCCTATGGAGTTGGAACATAAAGCGTGGTGGGCCACAAAGCTATTAAACATGGATTGTGACCAATCCCAGGAGGAAAGAGTTTTGAAACTCCATGAACTTGAGGAGTTCCGACTCAACGCTTATCAAAGTGCCTCCATTTATAAGGAGAAAACAAAGAGGTGGCACGATAAGTGGATCAATAAGAAGGAGTTTCAAAAGGGTGATCAGGTTTTATTATTCAATTCCCGACTTAGACTCTTTCCTGGAAAGCTCAGATCTAAGTGGTCGGGACCTTTTCTTGTAAATGAGGTTTTTCTTCATGGTGCAGTTGAGCTGAAAGACCCGACCACCGATCAGATTTTTAAGGTGAATGGCCAGTGACTCAAACTCTACTTTGGAGGAGAGTTTGATAGGCAGAAAACCTCCTTGCTGTTGCAGGCATCCTCTTAGATGCCAGAAGGTCAAGCTAGTGACCTTAAAGAAGCGCTCTAGGGAGGCAGCCCTACGTTCCGAGTGTTCCATTTTGTGTTTTGTGTCGGAATTAATAAAAAGAAAACTAAAGAGTTTGTGAATAAAGTTTGAATAAAATTTGTGAAGTTTTAAAGAAGGGAGTCCGATCCTGATTCTTCCATTCCGCTCAGGCGAAGCACTTATAGCTTAGGCGAGAAGCTTCTGCTGTTGTTTTGCGCTTAAGCGAAAGTTTACTGAGCTTGAGCGAGAGTGGTACACTCGAATCACTGTTACTCATTCTTAACACCTTTCCCGACTGGAAACTCTTCACTCGTCATTCTTCAATAAATTCCAAATTTTGATGTGAATAAAAAGGGAGACTTTAATAAATGATTTCTGATCATTGATTTAATAAACGGGTCAGATGATGAAGGCTGACTTATTTCAGTCAGCCTTTTATCACTCGGATTCCTCACTTATCACAGTCAGCTTTGTATCAATTAGTCTTCCATTCACTCAGTATATTTTCTTATCGGTCTTGTGTTCACTCGGTCTTCCGTCTTTTCATCTTTCTTCCACTCGGTCTTTCTTTTCCACTCGTTATTTCATGAATACTTCGTCTGTATTTTTCTCAATCCGACATCCACTCAGTATTTTTCATTCACTCAGCTTCCCCTGTAGTTGTTCAGTTATCCACTCAGTTTATCTTCTTCTTGTTCTGTTTCTCACTCATTTACATCCACTCGGTGTTCCATCCACTAGAGATACCATTCACTCGGCTCTCTCTCTCTGCAGTTATGCATTCACTCTTTCACTTTCTTTCACTCGTTTTTTCGTTCTTACGTCCACTCATTGTTCATTCCTTCATTTTTCATCCTCACCCGATCTCTTCCACTCATTCATTCTTCCACTCGTTCTTCCATACACTCTTCCAATCGTCATTTATTTCACTTGTTCTTTCTTTCACTCAGCCTTACTTTCTTTATTTTTTTCTCCCACTCACTTTTCTGTTCAATCGTATCTCACTGCAGTTGTTCACTCGTCTCTTTTGCACTTTACTTCATTCATTCATTCTTTCACTCGTTCTTGTATCCATTCGTCCTTCATTCACTTAGGATCATTTCCATTCAGTTTTCATTCACTTAGGATCCTGTTCATTCATTCACGTGTCGTTCTTCCATTTGTTCTTCCACTCACTCTTTCATTTACTTATCATCTTCATCCGGTCGGTATATCTTTCACTCGTCCCATTTGTTTTCATTTGTTTTTCCTTCCACTCGTTCTTTTTCATCCATCCTCACTATCACTCGTTTTTCATGTATCCACTTGGCATCTCTTCCCAGTCTTACTCGGTCTTCCATCTATTCAGTGTGTAAGCTGAGCGAGAGAGCCTATTGAAATATTATATAAAAAAAATAAAAATAAATAACAATAAATAAAAATAATAAAAGAAAATGGAGCGTTGGTACGCCAACATTTCAGCGTGCTTACGTGTATCTCAGGTAGAGGATCCAACAGTATAAAAACCCTTCAGCGTACAAACCCTAAATTCCTACGCTGAAACTTGGGTTGAAGAGGAAAAGCCACACCTTCAAATTCCTGAAGAAAGGTACCATCTTTTCACTTATTTCTTTCACTTCTAAGTACATGCTTAGTATTTTCCTGTTTCATTGTTAATATTCTTCCATTGTTCATAGCCATGCATCTCACATTTTCAGTTTGCTGTGATTGTTTTGGATTTCTGTATTTATTTTCATTTAGGTTGTTTATCAACATTTTTATCATTCATCATGAGAAGAAGATCACAGAGACTCCTACAAAAACCTAGACCAAATTTTACAGAAGGAAGTGTGAGAAAAAAGTAAAAAGATAACGAAAAGGAGGTGGCAACCATAAGTATATCTGATTCTCCTGAACCTGCACCTAGTCAAAGTCAAACTGAAAGGAATACCTCTCCTTCGGTTTAGAGGAATGCATCCCCTGCAGTTGAGAGGAGCGAATCGCCAGAAGTTGAAGTTTTTGATGGGCTTAGGTTTCGAGATGCGAAGGCTGCCCAGGAATATGAAAAGAAATTCAAAACCAGGGGAGTCATAAGGGACAAAGCTCTTGTCCTTGAAGAAGATAAAAGTGCTGATGATACTGTCCAAGCTGCCATGATTCAGAGAGGCTGGCAGTTTTTCAACGAAAATTTGGGCCATGGATACCAGGAACTCACCCGAGAGTTCTATGCCAATCTCAGAACCCACTCAAGAGAAGACGACTTTCCATTTTCTTCCTTCCTGAGAGGAGTCACCATTCCTTTAACTGGTGACATCCTGAACAAGCTTCTAAAAGTACCAATTCTGGAGGAGGAAAGATCCCAATACACTTGGAAAGTTGATATTTTTCATCGGGCAGAGAATGCAAATTTGAGGAAAGATATATTAGAAGAATGTTGTCAACCAGCTGCTTATTTGACAAAGGCTGATGGTCGACCAAAGAGAGTCAAGAAAAATTCTCTAAACCATCTTCCACTGTTGTGGTGCCATTATATCCTCTCATCTCTACAATCGGTGATGCATGCAATAGAAATCACCATTAAAAGGTTGGTATTGATGTTCTACTTGATGAAGGGTTGGCATATGAATCTCGGTGAGCTGATCTTAGAAGAAATAATGAAAAACCTGGACAAGAATCTTCAACTGCCATACTGCTCAGTTATCACCTTGCTAGCTCAAAAGTATCAGGCTAAGGTCAACTATGCTGAGTTGACGAAGGTTAAGCCTGAAAGAGTGATGGATAAGCAGTGGGTGATAAGCCATGTTGATAATTTTGTGCCCAAAGAACCCAAGCGTCCCAGGCAATCAACAGGAGCTGGTTCTTCTTCTTCTGACATTTCTATGGTGTTGCAGGAATTGCAGGTCATGAAGAAGATGCAACTTGGAATCTATGATCGGGTCTTGAACCACGATCTCATGCTCAGGAAGATTGCCACCAGATTGAGGGTAGAGCACACAACAGAAATGGGAGCCCCACCTGACAGAGATGCATGGTTGGCTTCCATTGGATTCACTATTCCCTCTGAGGACGTACCCCTGGCAGCTGACCTCCCACCATCTTCAGAGAATGCGGATCAGGATGATTGATTTTGTTGCTCTGTATTTTGTTTATTATGCTTTTTTTTTATGTAATGACTTGACATTATTTTAAGTGTTTTCCTGAACAATGAATTCTCTTTTGTTTTAGTTGTAATGAAATTTTATTTCTTTGTTAAATTGCTTATTATTATTCTGTTTTTCAAATGTATCGGTAAATTCATGCATCCCAATCCGACCACGTGTTTCCTATTCACTGCCACTCAGGTAAAAAGGGAAGTATTTTATTACTCCAACTCCTTAATTGATATTCTGACTCATTAATTGATAAAATATGTTTATGGTGTTTAATTTCAAATCCATCTTAATAATTTAAAGTTTGCTGATTTTTAAGCTTTAGTCAGATAAATTAATTGATCGGCTTTGTTTGACTCATGATCTCTGCCCATAACTATTTTTCATCATTAATTAATTATTTACTCGGCATGCTAGTTAGCAATCTGAATGTATGACCTTACATTAAGTTTGGGGACATGACTGGCTGATTAACTGTTATATTTGTAGCTTTTGAGCCTCTATTATTCTTTCCGAGTGAGCTTGCATGCTAGTTAGTGAGACAGAATTTGCTTCAGTGCTTGCTAATTGATTTTATGCCAGCCAATCAGAAATGATGAAGGCCTTCTTTGATTAATTTAGCCAGGGCCAAAAATTAGCCTTCCTAATATTTTAAATTATCCTTTGACCCAATAATTATGTTTGAGCCTGAGACCCTTTTATTCTGTTTATTCACCTAACGTTACAAGCCTATATATCTAGAAAAAACCAACTGATTTACCCCTGGAAGTTCCACTGATGAATTGCTCAGTCTTACTTATTGCTAGGGACTAGCAAGTTCTAAGTTTGGGGATGAAGAGTGTGCCTAACAGCAATTAAGGACACACTTCAACCTTGGTTATAGATGAATAAATAGAGAACTGAAGGGAGAAATTGAAAAGCCGAGAAGAGAAAAAAAAATCAGCAAGAAAAAAAGGTGCAAAGCACCGCCGATTGAAATTTTGTGATCGGAAAAAGATGGAAAGAAAGAAAGAAAAGGAAAAGTCCGAAGGACTGAAAGAAAAAGAAGGTGCAAAGCACCGCAAGTTGTTAAGTTAGCATTCACTCGGAAAATAATGGAGCTTGCTAAGTAGAGGCAATTAAGTTAAAATTGAGTCAAGGCATCAGTGGACATATCTTGTAACCCGTCTCTGACTCGGAAAACAATAATAGAGCCTATAGCCCAGCCCCATTATAAGCTTAAAAAGCCCTTACTAATCCGATTGTGTTGGCATATGGCATGACGTTTAGAACTGTTGCAAGCCTATGTTTATCTAACAAGTATGCAGGTGATGAGCGCATGTTGCTTAACCTATACACCGAGAGAAGAGTGAAACACCGACCCAGTGAGGAAAGCATCAACAGCTTGTTTCCCAAAGGAGCTGTAAGTTATTATATTTTCAGAAATTACGAGAAGAAAGCATGGTCGATATTTAATAATTATAGCATGAACTAAGTTAAGGAAAGGTTGATTGTGTTGAATAACAGCTTGTTAGTTAATTAATTTGAGTATTTGCTTGAGGACAAGCAAGTCTTAAGTTTGGGGATGTGATAAGTCTTGAAAAGACTTAATTTTTCTGCCTTTTATTTGACTTAATTCATTGTTTAGTGATTAGTTTAGCCTTATTATTTAATTAATTGCTAATAATTTATAATTTATTTAATTATTTCAAAAGTGCTTAATTTATGTAAGAAACTGATTAAAAACATTAATTAGTTAAGAAATTGAGTTTTCATTAACCCAGCATACAAATACTGGACAATCAGTGAACAAACGCTGGGCAAATTAGTTGTTTATTGGTGCAGGAAAAAGAGCGCTCAAGCTGAAAGGAAAAAGCCGAGCGAGATTTGGAAAATCTGAGTGAGACTTCACAAATCTGACTGAAAAGAGTCCAAAAGCCCAAACTGAGCGAGACTTCAAAGAGGCTGACTGAAAAGACTTCCCAAAAGGTTGATCGGAAGGAATTAATAAAAGTCCGACTTAAAAGACTCCCAAGATACCGACTCCAAAATAGAACAGGGAACCGAATATTGCATGAAGAACCGAGCGAGACTGAAAAAAAGAAGAACCCGAGCGTCAATTTCAGTATGCTGATTGAATAATCCACTCGCTCAAGCGAGAGTTAAATTCGCTCAAGCGAGAGTCAAAATTCGTTCAAGCGAGCAAGTTCGCTCAAGCGTGACTCCAAAACATCACCCCTCGCCCAAGCTTCTCCATAACGCTTAAAGCGAGAAAGCAATACTGCAGTACATATTTCGAGCTCGCCCAAGCGAGAACCAAGTTTGCTCAAGTGAGAAGGCTGTTATTTAAAACACTGATTGTTCCCTCCAGAAGACACTCGGCACCAGTGCTATTTCCTACTGCCTTCTCTCCTACTTCTGCATCTTAGTAATTTAAGTACTGAGCTGTTACTAGTTAGTGTTGTGCTGTGATTAGCTAATGATGAACTGTAATTTGTTAAGAGCTGAGCTGTAATTAGTTAGTTAGTTTAATTATTAACTTAGTTGTCCTAGTGATTAGTAAAGTTCGTTAGTTAGGTAGATGCTTTTATATATGCTTGTACATATTCTGTAACATAACCAGAAAATAGAGTACATAGAATACAATTCATTTTCCATTTCCAACATCTTTCTACTTTCTCTCTCTCTCTAAATCCTCTCCTCCATGACGTTCCATATTCCTTCGATGGAACCGAAGTCGATGGAGTTCTAAATTCCTAAGGTTGGGATTGCGAAGGTTAGTAATGGAATCTTGAAGCTGTGAGTGAGGAAATCAACTTCTAGATCCTGAGGCAAACAAGCTGAGGAGTGGATCTGTTTTGCTGGATTGACAAATCCAGAACTGATGAAGAACTTCGCTAGTGAGGAATCATGGTTGAAGCTTAGGTAACTTCCAGCTTTCTAACTAGTTCAGGACTAATCAATTTAGGTGAATAGTTAGAGTTCAACGTCCAATTTCGCATTAGATTCTTAGGTTAATTGAGCACTTAAAGAATTAAGGTCCAATGCTTAAGGATTAGTGTTTTTCACTAAGGAATTAGGGAATAACCACAAGCGGATTGTCCTCTGGATTATGAAGTTTGATTATACTTTAATTTCATGTTTCTTGATGAATTTGTGAACCGAAGCAATCCTGACCTATTTTCTATTAATCACCTTTCACATTTCGTCTTAACACTATTTCTGGAAATACAAAAACAACTAGAAAACATTAAAACAACAAAACCGAATGAACTTTCTGTGCTTGTGTTGGTTCAGCTTGTACTAGTCTGAGATTGAGGTATTTACGACAATCCCTGTGGGACGATCAAATATAATACAATTTTAACGACTGGTGCACTTGCCAAAGCGTAAATCTTCTAAGAATTACACATTAAAATAATGACTTAGAGATTTAGCATCACTAATTGATGCACATGAGGAACCCTTTTGATTGTTCATCTCGATATTGTCAAGATACATCACAATTCGGAGCTTATACTCTGTGTGGGTACTTAATTGTGTTGAATGATTCCGTGGAGTTAGGGATGCGACGGTAGAGGTACACCGATCGGCGTTGAGGATCTAAGGCCGAATGACCAAGGAATTAGGAAGTGCCATTAATTATGATGAACTGGCAGAATTGAATGGGGTAGCTGCACTTGGGAAATTGAATCCTAAATGTGTTGAATCCTGTGAAGGATTGTTTTATTTATGCCGATTGGAAGTTGCGAAGTGGTCGGAAACATTGAGAAATAAAAGGGGTGCAATCGGTTATGTGTATGACAGCGATATTCTGAACTGTTTGTTGAGGTAAGTCTGTGTTTGAATTTCGAGGACGAAATTCTTTGAGAGGGGGAGAATTGTAACATCCTGATTTTTACCGATTGAGATTAAGCCACTAATTAAGGGTTAATTATAGAATTAAGATTAATGGTTGATTTAGATTGACTTCTGGTTGGTTAAATGTAGCTGAATGATAATAATAGTAATGGCAGGTGAAGGGACGCATGTGCCCCTGGTGGTATAAAAGAGCTTCAGCTTTCTATCTCCCTTATTAGTCACGCTGCTGGAGAAAAGACTAGGAGAGCTGCGCATTTCCCCTGCATATGCAACCTGCATCTTTCTCCTTTACTAATCTTAGTCTTCGTCACCTTCTTCTTCTTCTACTCGAAGGCCAATGGCATCTCGAGAGGAAGTATGCAGCATTGAGTACCCAGAGTCGTTGAAGTATTTTATTGATGGTGAGACGAAGCTTCTCAAGAAGTGAGCAGGTAGCTGAGTGTTTTGGAGGTTTAGGAACCTCCACTGTCCTTGCCTACACAGTTGGATGCACAGAAGTCTGGGTGTCTTGGAGACAGGACTGGTCGGGTAAGGGAACAACTTTGGAACCCCCACTGTCCTTGCATGTAGGGAGTGTCTCGGTGGCTGAACTGCTCGAGAGTTTGAGACAGCTTCCGATTCCTTCAAGCTGTGCAGAATACGACGACGGGACCGTTCGGTGAAGGAGGGTGACTGAAGGATCGATCGGAGAGCAGCCGATCAGAGCTGTGAGCCAAAGGAGCTTCCGGAATCTTCATTCCAGGTAGGGGGCCGCCTTACATCTCAAATGCACGGTTTATGGACGGGTTTCGGGTGAAATCACTCTGCTTTGTGTGTTATACTTGAATGTGTTGTTTAGCATCTTGTGACTGATAGTTGAGCAACACCCGGGTCTATAATAGTTACGAACTATGTAGTGTCATGGAATTCCACCTTGAGTGCATGAGATGTGGTCTGATATGCTGATTCCTGTTGGGGATCTTATGTTGAAATACGTGTTGATTTCATCTAAAATGCTGAGTGCATGTACTGAGATGTTGCTATGCCGGTTCTTGTTTATGAATTAAAATAACAAAATACATGTGAATGTTACTAGGATTGACGAGTATATTATATACGAATGGAGTGCTGAATCCGTGTGACTTATAATAATTATATCAAATGCATGTGTGTGGTGTCATGAATACCGAGCCCATTATACTGGGAGATAGTGGATAATATCCGTAGATATTATATATTAAATGCATATTGATTCTATTGAGATGCAGAGTGTATGAGCTTGCTATGCTGATTTCATAGGTGACTTTGTATTTAAAAGTACAGGATGCATGTTATTGACATTCAGTGCTGAGTGCATAATGTGAGAACTGTGGTGTTAACCCCTATCTGGGCTTTTATATTAAAAGGCATGTGATGTATGCGATGAAAATATGGATTTCGAGTGAATGTATATGCTGTGTGGAATTGGTTGTAGTTCTATAATGGCTGCATGCAATGTATTTGATGAATACGACCATATGCATCTGATTCGCCCCCTTGAAATGCTGTGAACATATAGTGTGGGATACTAATATAGAAACGACAATCAGATGAATATGTGTGAAAAAGTCCTTTGAGCGAGGCTCAGACACCCTCTTGAGCGAGGCTCGGGGTTTAAAATTAAAGTCCTTTGAGCGGGGCTTAGGCAAACCTCTTGAGCGGGGCTCGGGGTTTAGCCCGTGACACTGCCGTTGACGCTGAGAGTTTTTGTGTCACATGAGAGGGCAAACGGTTTGGTACCAGTAAAATGGCCGGATCAGCTGGGAGCTGAGTAAAAGGCTGAGAGCCTATGTTGCAACAATAAAATTTAATAACAATGGATCGGATCCGATTGAATATCTGTGTGCACACTTATGATTGTTATTGAGCCCAATGTGAATTATATGAATAAGTGGATATGATATTGAGAATGAAATCTTTGATATAGTTCAGAATTGACTTGAGTGAATCCGATTGGATGAATGTATGAATACTGATGTTATGGTTGTGATATATGTTGTGGTGAATAATATGAATTATATAGCCACATATGAATTGAGTAATCCCGATTGGAGGACTGTATGTATGCTGATGCTGTTGCCGAGTGCAATATGAAATTGTGGCTGTAGTATATGTTGTGTTGGATATTGTGAATTATAGAACCTGAATGAATTGAATAATTTCCGATCGGGTAATGTTGTATTGAATGACAGTGTGTTACAACTGATTTTGTGGATAAATCCGAGCCAATAACTAACATTTAATATGTAAAAGCTCACCCCTACCGTAGCTATATTTTTCAGTATGTGTAGGTCGGGTGGTGAATGACGAGAAGGCCTTAAACCCGAGTGATGGGTATCTGTGCTGTTGTAGTGTACAAAGTACATTGTACCAATTGTATATAGATATATTAAAGCCTTGGCCGGCCCTCATGTAATATATTGTCTAAACGTATTTATTTATGAGGATTGATTATCAGAGTTGTGAACAAGAATGCATAAATATATATATATATTTTATGTTGGTATGACAGTTTGGATTGACTAGGAAGAGGTGTTGAATGAATAATGTAAAGTCAATGAATTCCGAGTGGAATATTGTGGTGAGACCTTGTCTGAAAGATGGAGGCTTAGAATAGTTCTGAGTGAACTTTAGCGAGTGGGCCTTTCCGAGTGTTGAAGGCTTAAAAGATTTCGAGTAAAATGTACTCGAGTGGACTACTTGGAGAGGAAGGCTGGTCCATATGGTACCAAGTGAAAATAGTCGCGTAAATATTCCCGAGTGGGGAAATTCTGATTGAACCAACTCTAAAGTAAGGAGTGTTGTGATGGTTCTGATTGAGGTGTTTTAGTAGACATACTCCAAGTGAATAAAGTTCTATATTCTGAGTGGATATGACTTAAATAAGTCCGAGTGAGACTTAACTTAGTAAATTTCTCTGAGTGATGGAAGGTTAGAGTAAATCCGAAGGGAATTGGATTGTGGAGACTCCTTCTGAGGGAAGGAAGGTCTAAGTGTTCTCCGAGTGAATATACCAAGTGATGAATGTGTAATATATTTCCGATTGTGTTAAGGTTGAAATATACCGAGTGGTGTTTGACTGGGAAAATATTTCGGGTGAGGGGAAAATTTATTGATTCCGAGTGGAATAACCATCATTGTCCGAGTGGATCTTATGTGTGACCTTCCTGAATGAAAATAAGAAACTGTGTATAAACTTTCGAGGGAAGTGTGACATGTTGAGATCGTTCCTGAGTGAATGGAACCCCTGGTTCCGAGTGACGGAATACCGAGTGTAATTACTCACTTTAGTGAATAAGGGTTCGCTCCAGCGAGTGTGGAAGGGAAGGAAGGTTCTGGGTTGGTTCTCGCCTAAGTGAGTGGGTGTCTCGCTCAAGCGTATTTGGGCCTTGCTTGAGCGAGTGAACACTAATTGGGTTCGCTCAAGCGCTGTATTCCGCTGGGCTGTCTTGTGATTGGTTTTCTACCTTCCTCGCCTGCAGATTGTTTTATTCTGTCCTGGTTGCTTGTAAATTTAGGAAAAATTTCCCCTGTCTACGTTTTGCCTTTATTTAACCTGGGTTGTTTCGCATGTCCTTATCACTTTTTCTGATTTTGAGAGAGGAATTCTCAATGACCCTAATCTCTCCCTAACCGAGCTATACCCGAATGGGTGAGCCTTTATAAAGGCTTTTGAGGTTCTGTGTCATTAATTTGGGAGGGATCTTTTTGTTTAGGTCGCCTGAGTTGGGGATCCCGTGGGATGAGTATTTTTGAATAGAGTACCAGGTCGTCACCAATGCAATATTAGATAAATTGGGAGGATCTTAACCTCTCTAAATGGGGTGAAGTCAAATTTTTTTACCATTGATGTAAGGCTATGTTTCAGTTCCCAGGCATTGATTATGCTGTTGACCGACCCCTCTACTCTGGACTCTTGGATATGTATGTAGCTTTGTCTAGGTTCTGAATTTGTTTCTTGGACTGTTATGTTGACCTTGTTGTTCTTCTTTTCAGGTGACATGGAACCGAGTAAGATATCGGTGCAAGATTTGAAGAAGTTTTACTGGATGAAAGGGGTGAAGGATGGATCGTGAAAAGCCATTCCTTCCACCGTGGTGGCTATTTCCATCCCTCTAACTGTCGTCTCTACTGAAGACATCCCCATCTCTCAACCGGTTATTGAGGTGGATTCTCTTCCAAAAAAGAGACAGCGCCACTACTACTCTCCCTCTAGGGTTGGTCAATCAGATATCCCCCAAGGAGAACCTGTTCAAACCTTACACTTTTCCCTTTACACCCCTAGTTATTAAAGAGGATAAAGGTATGGGGTCCCTTGACGACTTCTTGACTCCTCGAGGCATCATTAGACATGAACAGATTGCTACTCTTCTTCGTAGTGAGTATGAAAGTTCCTTCTGGCAGAGGGAAATGTTTATGAACCAATGCTTGGTGTTTACCAAAAATCCCACGCGACCCTTATAGAATGCTCATTTTTTTAATCCCCACGTTTATGGATTAAGTTGTATTATTTGATAAGGATAAGAAAAGTTATATGGACTCTTATCCATTTGCCATATGTTGATCAATGGAGATGCTTGGCCTTTGAGTGGCCTCAATGAGTTGATATGTCGACGGTTATTGTAGGGCCTAAGAAAAGGTCATGGCCTAGCTTACCGCAAGAAAGGAGGCCACTATTGTTAAGCTTAACGAAGCTTTAGAGTTGGCAAAGAAAACAATCAAGCTAGAGGAGAGACTAAAAAAGGCATAAGATTCCCTGAAGGAAGCTTAGGCTTGGAAGATCTCTTCTAAAGCGAAGTTGGTTGTGGTAGAGGAGAAGCTCGATGACTGTGAGAAGCCTCTAGTGACTGCTGATAATGAGCATCGGGAGCTTGCTTTGCATAAGGTAGAGGTTAAGGATTCTCTTAAGAAGGCTTAAGAATCTCTAGCTTCTGCTCGGTCAGATTTTGAGCCCGCAGAGTCGCAGTATAGCGAAAAGTGCTCAAAAATGGAGGCTCAAATCGACGCGCTGAGAAGGGACGTGACAGAAAAATATATATATGGTTTCAACATCTACCGTGTGCAGGTTTCCATTTTGAACCCTTCGTTGGCTATTTCTTGGGAGGGGGCTAATCCTTTCAAACAAGTGGTTGATGGTCAGTCGGTTGACCCCCCTGAGTTAGACAATGACAAGGCTGGCTAGAAGTCGATGTTATCCCCTCCGACTTTGTTACCACTAATACTTTTATTCCTTAGACTTGGGTTTTATCTTTTGCTCTTTTATTGTCTTGATTATTTTCCCCTTTGATGAATTTATAACCTTTTTATAAGTAATAGGAATATGTTCCATTTTTGCTTATTATTGGGAGTTGTCATTCCTTCGAGTGAGCGTCTCTCACTAGGGTTTTTAGGAATAGTCGTGATTTAAGATCGAGGGTGCTGTTACCCCCGAGTGATTATCTCTCACTTGGGTTTTTAGGACTTAATGTAATTTGTAAGCAAGAGTGTCGTTACCCCCGAGTGAGCGTCTCTCACTCGGGATTTTAGGACTTAGCATAATTTGAGATCACGAGTGTCATACCCCCGAGTGAGCGTCTCTCACTCGAGTTTTTAATACTTAATGTAATTTATAATCAAGAGTGTCGTTACCTTCGAGTGAGTGTCTCTTACTTGGATTTTCAGGACTTAGCGTAATTTGAGATCAATAGTGTCGTTACCCCCGAGTGATCGTCTCTCACTTGAGTTTTTAGTACTTAACGTAATTTGCAATCAACAGTGTCATTACCCTCAAGTGAGAGATGCTGATTCAGATTTCTAGGACTTAATGTAATTTTAGATGAAGAGTGTCGTTACCCCCAAGTGAGCGTCTCTCACTTGGGTTTTTAGGACTTAGTGTAATTTGAAATCAAGAGTGTCGTTACCCTCGAGTAAGCATCTCTCAATTAGTTTTTAGAACTTAACTTAATTTATAATCAAGAGTGTTGTTACCCCCGAGTGAGCGTCTCTCACTTAGGTTTTTAAGACTTAATGTAATTTGAGATCAAGAGTGTTGTTACCCCTGAGTAAGCCTCTCTCACTCAGGTTTTTAGGACTTAGCGTAATTTGAGATCAAGAGAATATACTGAATACTTCCTTTATTGGTTGTTGTATATGGGCCTCGTTAAAACCTCCCGAGAGAAAAACCCAGTGGGAAAAACCTCTCGTGTAGAAAAAAGAGTACCCTCAGTACATTAGCTATAATACTCTTTTAGATGCGTGGCGTTCCATGTTTGGGGGATAGTTTTCCCTACAACTATTCCAGTCAGTATGCATGCTTTCCTACTACTTCTCTTACTCGGTATGGTCCTTCTCAGCTGGCTATAAATTTGCCTTCCTCTCTTTCTCTTCAATTATTGTTGGCTACCCTCAAGATTAAGTCCCTCTTCAAAAAGGGGTCTTAGTTTCAGCATGGTGTTTCACTTTTGGGTAGTTTTTTGTTTGGAGGCTTGAATTTTTACATATGCTTTCCCATGCTTCTAGGTTAAGGTCAAGAGCTTCCCTTTAATTTTCTTTATTCTTATATTCATTGAATGCCATTCTTCTTAGAGACGATTCCCCAAGCTCTACTAGGATCATAGCTTCTACCCCATATGTAAGTTAGGAAGGGTTTTGTGAGTCACCGAATGAAGAGTTATGTGGTAGGCCTACAAAGCTTTGGGTAGTTCTTCTTTTCATCTCCTTTTTGCTTGTCTCAACCTATGTTTCAACTCTTAAAGTATTACCTTATTTACGGTCGTGGCCTGGCCATTTGTTTGTGAATGCTCCATCAATGAAAATTTTCTCTTTATGCCCAAGTTCCTGCAAAATTCAACAAAACCTTTGTCTGTAAATTGTCACCCATGTGAAATTTTATATCTTGGTCGCAGTGATAGTGGCAAGGGGGTTTTCTTCAATCTACTTTATGAGGAGGTCAATTATAACTAGGTGGTATTTTACCTGCCTTTTCCCGGGGGGGGGGGGAGAGGAAGGCCCGAGAATGTTTATGCCCCATGTGTTAAAAGGCCAAGGGGAAAGTATTTCATGTTGTGGCTCAGGGTGAGTATGAATTCGATTGGTGTAATTTGTTCATAATGTGGGCTAAAAGTATCTGATCTGGAGGACTCGTGTTGCCAAGGGTCAAGTGCCTCTATGGTGTCTGTAAATTCCCGAGTGAAACTCTCAGACTACATACTCTGCTTGTTCTTCATTGAGGCATTTAAGTAGGGGTAAAATGAATCTCCTTTTATAGAGCTGTCCATCAAGAAGGGTGTAAATGGCCATGTGTAATTGAATCATCTTAGCCTTTAAGGGATCCATGGGTAGATCACCCTTGGTTAAGAAATTCATGATCGATGTCATCTAGGTGCTTTTTTCAGGTACTAGTGTGACTTCATTTATTTGCTCTACTTTTTTAATTTTGGGCTCTTCTAATGTCACTTGAATGAGGGTCTTCAAATTTCCAACTCTTAATAGTTTTGCTATAAAGTCTGCCAGGAATTGAGCCTTAATGGCTCCTTGGGGTTCGTATTAAATCCCATACTTGGAAAGTTCCACTGCATATGCAACTATTCACCCTACCAGTTTTGGCTTTTGTAGGATCTTACTAATGGGCTGGTTTGTCTTAACAACAATATGTTGATTATGGAAGTAGGGCCTTAATTTCTAGGCGGCCACCACCAGGATGTATGCAAACTTGACGAATCTCTGGTATCTAACTTCTGTCCCCTGTAGGGTCTTGTTTATGAAGTATATTGGTTTCTGAATAGATCTTTCTTCTTACACCAAGCTTGTACTTACAACGTATTCCCTAACCAATAGATAGATGATTAACTCCGCCTTGGGAGAAGGCTTGGTTAATATTGAGGCAAAGCTAAGTAGGCTTTTAGCTCTTCAAAAGTTTTCTAGAACTTTCCTGTCTATTGGAAATTGTCTGCTTTCTTTAATACCTAATAGAAAGGCATTACCTTCTCTATGACTTGGCTAGGAACTAGGAGAGGGCAGCAATCCTCCTAGTGAGGTGTTGTACCTCTTTGATGTTTTAGGGGCTTCTCATCTCCAGGATGATTTGTCATTGGTCTAGATTTGCTTTGATCCCTTTATGTGTTAACATGTAGCCCAATTGTAACACCCTAAATTCTAATTAAATAAATAAAACCAACAGGGAAATTTTTCCGAATTATCGAGTCAGTAAAGTCTGTATAATCCGCCCCAAATCAAATAACTTGATGCAACAAGAAGGAGGAGGGAACGGAAAGCAAGGGAAGACAAGGGCCAAACAAAAGCCCTCCAGCGGAGCCCATCAACACTCGAGCGAACCCAAAGGAAATAACGTACACTCGCTCGGTATCAAGACAATCGTCCACTCGGTAAAGGCCTATTTCACTCGGAATTCATTCTTAAGTCTACTCGGATTTCATTCCTAAATCCACTCGGTAAAGGGGACTCCCTCCACTCGACCCCAGACTCGCACCCCCATAACTTAGTTCTCTATTTTGTCCATCATGCCACAGAACAGTTCACTCGGGAAACGAAGGCTGTTCCACTCGGAAACCAGGGGTATCCTCACTCAGACTACTTCTCAATTATCTACCCCTCGGTATTTCCCTCACCTCTCGCTCGGCAAGTATAGTTCTTCCTACCCCAGTGCTCACGCTAACTTAACCTCCCTTCAAGGGCTCCATAGCTTTCTACCATTTCTCTATACGGCTTACACTCGGAATCGGATGGATTGCCCTCTAGTCAGAAAACACTCTCTCGGCTAGTCCTTATTCGAAGGCATGATTAGGCTATTCTACTATGAATCGTAACAGCTTATCAATTGGGAATCTACTGCGTCAATCCCCATTCGGAGTGGTATGCCCTCATCCCCTCGGAACACCTAAAGCTTTTCTCACCCGGCAACAGGATCACAAATTCACTCTCTAGATCATATCTTGACTCCCTTCATACTAAGTCTTTCCATTCCTACACACTCGGGTGAACATGAACATATATACCAATCAAACATCACGCACAGAATGGAATTAAACATACAGCATGGCATAAACATAACCATATACATATGAGAGTGTATATCAATATTTACAAACACATTGCCATGTTTCCCAGCCCTAAGGGATTCTGTTCTATTCTAAAAGATTAACATCAGATACGAGCCGACCAAGGCATAATCAAAACATTATACACAATATCTACATAAATATATATAGTTCCTTGGTGCACAGCTAATCCGCTTAGTAAGTAGCTCCACTTTACTCGTAGTTCTGAGGAATGTTCACTAAAAATATTGCCACAGCAGGGGTGAGCTTTTACATTTAAAATAACAGTTAGTGACTTGGGAACCTGTACGCTTTCCATCACACCACATCACATTTCAAACAATCATAACGTTAACTAACCTCTAGTTTATCTACTCGTAACAGTGCCATGCAATCAGAATTCATTCATGCAATATTCCATTATACAGATTATATCATTTCCGACTTACACTATACACATGCAACACAATAAATTCATCATAGCACATGAGTATACATACATATACATATCCATTCAGTACACACCATTCTACTACAGTCGGATCCGACCCCCACTTGATTAATTTTTACGTTGCAACATAGGCTCCAAGCCTTTTTCCTCCAGCTCCAAGCTGGTTCGGCCGTTTTACTGGTACCAAACCGTTTTCCCTCACATGTAACACAATCGCTCCAAGCGACCACAACAGTGTTACGGGCAGCCGCGAGTCCAACCCGATGGCTTGCTTGAGTCCAACTCAAGACTTTAAGCGTCCAACGCTAGTGCACTCGGTACTGCCTCAAGTCCAACTCAAGGTCTTTTAATTACATTCTTTTGTGTGTAAGTCTGCCAATACAATATGACTTCTCCTTTCATTTATCATAACCACACTCTGCATGTAATTCAGTCGTCATCTCATAACAACACAGACTCATTTTCAACACTCGCATGCAAGGCAACATAGGGTAGCAATCAGGATCTACTCATCATCCCATGAACAGAGCACTCAGAAGTCACACAATATGTCTCCACTTCACGCATGCACATGTAAATATTTAACTAGAGTCAGTATGGCAGTTTGAAGAGTATGCACTGCATTCACACATGGTCTCATAACACATGCATGCATCCACATCCCAACAGTGTATCTCCTAAACACATATATCAATTATAAGCTAACTACCATCGGATTCAGACATAGCATGCCTCGGTATACAAAGTTATCTATCAAACATACATTTCATCACAAATACCCTTAAGTAAATATGCATGCATAATAAACCATTCGGAACCCATTCACAAGCTATGCATTTGAAATGCAAAGCGCCCCCTACCTACTAAAGGAAGTTCGAGGGGTTCCTCTGTTTCCCGACGCTGGTCCGATTACCTCGCCCAAGCTCACACTTGTTCTGGCTTCCTTGGTCGAAGTCGCACCGTGAAACAGAGGCTGTTCGTCTTTTTGGCCGAACGAACTCCAAGTCTTTTGCAGTATCGTCGTCGGACGTTCTCAGGAACAGAACAGTAAACAGGGGGGAGGAAGAAGAAGAACAAAAGGGAATAGAGAGTGTACGAGGAGAGAAAAGAAGAGAAGAGAAGAAGTCTAACGAAGATGCATAACTCCAGTGATCAAAGGCACATATATAAGCATATGCGTGCACGAGGAAGGGAAGGAGAGTGGGATGGGAAAACCTGAATTGCAGTCCCACTCACGTGACTCCCAATCGGAAGCAGCCACCTCTTACCAACTAAGCTTAATTAGTTTGTCACTATTTCTTAGATTAAGTTAACAATCAATTTTCCTGCTTTGAAATCAAAATCTTAATGGTTTATTTTCATTCGGTATTCAACTTTCAAAACTGGGATGTTACAGTTCTCCCCCTCTCAAAAGAATTTCGTCCCCGAAATTCACTCGGTGACTCACCTTGGTAAATAACTCGGGGTACTGCTGCCTCATGGCGTCTTCGCGGTCCAGGTACAAGAGGTAGTCCCGCCTTGTTGCCACTCCACTTCAACCAGTGGTACGTCCCTGTTCCGCAGACGCTTTACCGATCGGTCCACGATTCTAACTGGTATAGTTACAGTGGTCAGGTCCTCCTTAATCTCCACTTCATCATCTGGCATTGAATGAGTGGGATCATGTAGACATTTTCTTAGTTGTGACACATGAAACATGTTATGCAATCGGGATAAGTGAGTCGGTAGTGCTATCCGATACGCCATGGAGCCGACTCGTTCCAACACCTCATAAGGCCCAATGTATCGGGGGCTTAACTTTCCGCTCTTCAAGGCTCGCCCGACTCCTTTACTCGGTGAAGTCTTCAAAAACACTTTGTCTCTGACTAAAACCTCTAATGGGTTGGTTCGTTTGTCATGGTAGCTCTTCTGCCTATCCTGAGACGCCTTCATCTTTTCTCTTATCATTCGGATCTGTTCTAATGTTTGCCTCACAATTTTCGGTCCTAGCAGTAAATTTTCACCCGTTTCCGACCAGCAGAGTGGGGTCCGGCATCTTCGACCATATAGTGCTTCGTAGGGTGCCATACCGATACTGTTGTGGTAGCTATTGTTGTACGTAAACTCGATCAGGGGAAGGTACCGCTCCTAATCTCCACCGTGCTCCAACACACACGCCCTTAGCAAGTCCTCCAGGCTTTGAATCGTTCGCTCGGATTGCCCATCCGATTGGGGGTGGTAGGCAGAACTTAGCCAAAGCTTCGTATCCAATTCTTGGTGCAGACTGGTCCAAAATCGGGACGTGAATCTAGGATCCCTGTCTGATACGATAGAAGTCGGTATACCATGCAGTCAGACAACTTCGTGAATGTAAATCCGAGCTAACTTATGCAATGGGTACTTCATATTCACAGGTAAGAAGTGTGCACTCTTCGTCAGTCGGTCAACAATGACCCAAATCGCATCATGGCCCGCACGGTTTTTTGGCAATCCCATGACGAAGTCCATGGCAATTGAGTCCCATTTCCACACGGGAATCTCCAGGGGTTGCAATGCACCATACGGCTTCTGGTGCTCCACTTTCAATTTCTGACAGGTAATACACCGATCCACGTATTCTGCCACATTCCTCTTTAATCCGGGTCACCAGAATTGTGTTCTTAGATCGTGGTACATCTTCGTGGTACCCGGATGGATACTTAGCAAGCTCTTGTGGGCCTCATCAAGCATCATTCTTCTCAATTCTCCTCCACCCGGTACGTATATTCTGTTTTTCACTCGGAAAATTCCATTCGATCCCTCGGTCAAGGACAAGTCCTTCCCTTTGGCCTGAGTTTCCTTCATCTCAGCCAAGTAGGAGTCTGACTGCTGTTGTTCATATACAGATTTTAGGAATTCACTAGCAATCCTTAGTGTACCGATTGTTATTCTCCGAGAAGAGGGGATGTCAACATGCAAGTTCATGTCTCGGAACTGTTCCAATAACTCCACCTCCTTCACCATCATTACTGCTATATGAAGGGATTTCCGACTCAACGTGTCGGCAACAACGTTTGCCTTACCCGGATGGTATTTTAGCTCGAAATCATAATCTTTTAAAAATTCCATCCATCTCTTCTGCCTCATGTTCAGCTCCTTTTGGTCAAATAAATATTTGAGGCTCTTGTGGTCACTGTAAATTTCAAATTTAGAACTGTACAGGTAATGCCTCCATATTTTCAATGCGAAAACCACAGCTGCCATCTCTAAATCATGGGTCGGGTAATGCTGTTCGTTAGGTCTCAATTGCCTAGAGGCATACGCTATCACTCGGTCATTCTGCATTAGCACACATCCCAATCCGAGTCCTGACGCATCACAATAAACCACAAAGCTCTCTTGCAAATTAGGTAACGCCAACACTGGAGCAGTCATCAACTTGTCCTTCAGCTCTCGGAAACTGCTCTCGCACTCGGGACTCCATACGAAGGGAATATTTTTCAGAGTCAATTTAGTCAGTGGCAAGGCCATCTTAGAAAAACTCTCAATGAACCTTCTATAATAACCGGCCAGGCCTATAAAGCTTCTTATCTCCGAGATCGACTTGGGTCTCTCCCATGCCATTATAGTTGCCACCTTCGAAGGGTCCACTGAGACACCTTCCTCTGAAATCACATGTCCGAGGAAATGGATCTTATCCATCCAGAAATCACATTTTGAAAGCTTTGCAAACAACTGTTTCTCCTTCAACACTTGAAGTACCGCACGGAGGTGTTCTTCATGCTCCTCAGGGGTCTTGGAATAGATTAGGATATCATCAATGAAAACTACTATGAATCGGTCAAGATGTGGGTGAAATATGTTGTTCATGTAATTCATGAAAACAGCAGGGGCGTTTGTCACACCGAACGGCATCACTACATACTCGTAGTGACCATACCGAGTCCTAAAGGCAGTCTTTGGAATATCTGAGTCCTTCACCCGGATTTAGTGGTATCCCGTCGTAGGTCGATTTTCGAGAAAACTGAGGCTCCATGTAGTTGGTCAATCAAGTCATCAATCCTGGGCAACGGGTACCGATTCTTAATCGTGAGTTTGTTTAGCTGTCGGTAATCTATACAAAGTCTCATGCTGCCGTCCTTCTTCTTAACAAGCAGCACCGGTGCACCCCAAGGTGACACACTCGGCCTAATGAATTGTTTTCCAAGCAACTCATCTACTTGCTTCTTCAACTCGGCCAATTCGGTTGGGGACATTCTATAAGGTGCACTGGAGACTGGCTCGGCTCCAGGAATCAGGTCTATAGAGAATTCGACTTCTCTACTCGGAGGGACGCCCGGCACATCCTCCGGAAACACCTCTGGGAATTCACAGACAGTCGGAATCTCGTTCACTCGGACTCTACTCTCACCCTCGGTTAAACAAAGCATCATAAACAGTTGAGCTGTACCTTGTGCCGTGTAATCTTCATTGTTCTGCCTCGGGAAGATTATCCTCCGGTTCCTGCAATCCACTAGCACCTTGTTGGCTGAAAGCCAGTCTATGCCGAGTACAATGTCGAGGTCCTTCAGAGGCACGCACACTAGGTCGAAGGTAAAACTCCGATCGCACAACACAAACGTTACATCTTTGCACATTAATGATGTCAACACCTTAGTACCAGTCAGATTGGCCACTTCCAAGGTTCGATCCATACATATAATCGGCAACTTTAAATGTCTCACACACTCATCAGCTATAAAAGAATGGGTGGCTCCCGAATCGAAAACTACATTAAGGGTATATTTACCGAGTGAACACTTACATTGTACCAAATTATTTGCTTGCACAGCATCCTCCGCGTTGATGGTGTAGACTCTTCCCACTACCGGTTGGTCAGTATTTCTCCCTCGGTTACTTGTAGTAGCCATCATGTTGCTCCTTACTCCGTTGCCTCTACCACCATTTCCTCCACTGGTGGTTCTGCGTCCCTCCACACGGAAACCCCCACGACGTGCATGGCCACCCTCTGGTTGCAGTTGCGAACAGTCGGGGCGAACATGCCCCCTTTCGTTACAGTGAAAACATACAACATCGTTTCCAGTATCATATTCCCGAGCAAAGTGGTTACCTCCGCATCTGAAACATCTACTATTTCCGAAGCGACTCCCGAACCGACCCCCACGGTTTCCTCGTCCTCTAAAATTAGAGGGAGGTCCAGTACTCCTAGCGTTGCCTGACCTCTTGAAGTGTGATTGTTGAGGCCTCAATGAGGGGTTTGCCCTGCTGCTCTGGCCCAAGTGGGCCTTGTCATCTTCTTCAAATATCCTACACTTATTCACCAACGTAGGAAAACTCCTAATCTCTTGGTATCTGCAAGCTCTCTTAATATCTGACCTCAATCCATTCTCAAATTTTAGGCACTTCGAATTCTCCGTCCCCGGTTGTTGGAAGGGTGGGTAGAATAGGCATAATTCCTCAAATCTCATCGCGTATTCTTCCACAGTCATGGACCCCTACTTCAATTCCATGAACTCCTGTTCCTTCTGACTCCTGATTGTGTCAGGGAAGTACTTTTCTAGGAAGCATGTCTTGAAATCGTTCCAGGTCAGCTGAGTATCATCATCAGGGAACCGGTTTCTGGCTATCTTCCACCAGTTTTCCGCCTCTTCCCGCAGCATGTATACTGCACACTCTACCTTCTGGGCCTCGGTACAGTGAAGACCCCCAAAAATCCTTTCCATCTCCTGAGTCCATTTATAAGCTGCCTCGGGGTTACGTCCTCCTAGAAATTCTCTTGGCTTCCTCTTCAGGAAGCGGTCCAGTACTTGACCATCCTCAGTTCGAGGCTGGCCCTGCCTCTCAAACACGTCTGCAAAGCGTTGAAAGGCTATGGCTATGGCCTCCATGCTTTGACGACTCGTCATCTCTTATCCTGAAATTCACAGCCCTTTCAAGGATAAATTTACGAAGCTACTTACTACCGATCAGATCTCAGCCTAACATTCAGTAACTTTAACACATTATACCATTTCTATATGCCATACAATCAGTCGGACCAGGAGGGAGACAACCTCCTATCCACAATTCAATACTATAATATCAATCAAGTTTCACAAATATCACAATAATGATGACCACTCGGTCACAATGCACGCAACCGCTTACACTCGGTAAACATACCTTGGCCTTGGACCTTTCGGTCTGCTCTAATACCAAAATGTAACACCCTAAATTCTAATTAAATAAATAAAACCAACAGGGAAATTTTTCCGAATTATCGAGTTAGCAAAGTCTGTATAATACGCCCCAAATCAAATAACTCGATGCAACAAGAAGGAGGAGGGAACGGAAAGCAAGGGAAGACAAGGGCCAAACAAAAGCCCTCCAACGGAGCCCATCAACGCTCGAGCGAACCCAAAGGAAATAACGTACACTCGCTCGGTATCAAGACAATCGTCCACTCGGTAAAGGCCTATTTCACTCGGAATTCATTCTTAAGTCTACTCAGATTTCATTCCTAAATCCACTCGGTAAAGGGGACTCCCTCCACTCGACCGCAGACTCACACCCCCATAACTTAGTTCTCTATTTTGTCCATCATGCCACACAACAGTTCACTCGGGAAATGAAGGCTGTTCCACTCGGAAACCAGGGGTATCCTCACTCGGACTACTTCTCAATTATCTACCCCTCGGTATTTCCCTCATCTCTCGCTCGGCAAGTATAGTTCTTCCTACCCCAGTGCTCGCGCTAACTTAACCTCCCTTCAAGGGCTCCATAGCTTTCTACTATTTCTCTATACGGCTTACACTCGGAATCGGATGGATTGCCCTCTAGTCGGAAAACACTCTCTCGGCTAGTCCTTATTCGAAGGCATGATTAGGCTATTCTACTCTGAATCGTAACAGCTTATCAATTAGGAATCTACTGCGTCAATCCCCATTCGGAGTGGTATGCCCTCATCCCCTCGGAACACCTAAAGCTTTCCTCACCTGGCAACAGGATCACAAATTCACTTTCTAGATCATATCTTGACTCCCTTCATACTAAGCCTTTCCATTCCTACACATTCGGGTGAACATGAACATATATACCAATCAAACATCACGCACAGAATGCAATTAAACATACAACATGGCATAAACATAACCATATACATATGAGAGTGTACATCAATATTTACAAACACATTGCCATGCTTCCCAGCCCCAAGGGATTCTGTTCTATTCTAAAAGATTAACATCAGATACGAGCCAGCCAAGGCATAATCAAAACATTATACACAACATCTACATAAATATATATAGTTCCTTGGTGCACAGCTAATCCGCTCAGTAAGTAGCTCCACTTTACTCGTAGTTCCGAGGAATGTTCACTGAAAATATTGCCACAGCAGGGGTGAGCTTTTACATTTAAAATAACAGTAAGTGACTTGGGAACCCGTACGCTTTACATCACACCACATCACATTTCAAGCAATCATAACGTTAACTAACCTCTAGTTTATCTACTCGTAACAGTGCCATGCAATCAAAATTCATTCATGCAATATTCCATTATACAGATTATATCATTTCTGACTTACACTATAGACATGCAACACAATAAATTCATCATAGCACAAGAGTATACATACATATACATATCCATTCAGTACACACCAGTCTACTATAGTCAGATCCGACCCCCACTTGATTAATTTTTATGTTGCAACATAGGCTCCAAGCCTTTTTCCTCCAGCTCCAAGCTGGTTTGGCCGTTTTACTGGTACCAAACCGTTTGCCCTCACATGTAACACAATCGCTCCAAGCGACCACGGCAGTGTTACGGGCAGCCCCGAGTCCAACCCGGTGCCTTGCTTGAGTCCAACTCAAGACTTTAAGCGCCCAACGCTAGTGCACTCGGCACTGCCTCAAGTCCAACTCAAGGTCTTTTAATTACATTCTTTTGTGTGTAAGTCTGCCAATACAATATTACTTCTCCTTTCATTTATCATAACCACACTCTGCATGCAATCCAGTCGTCATCTCATAACAACACAGACTCATTTTCAACACTCGCATGCAACGCAACATAGGGTAGCAATCAGGATCTACTCATCATCCCATGAACAGAGCACTCAGAAGTCACACAATATGTCTCCACTTCACGCATGCACATGTAAATATTTAACTAGAGTCAGTATGGCAGTTTGAAGAGTATGCACTGTATTCACACACGGTCTCATAACACACGCATGCATCCACATCCCAATAGTGTATCTCTTAAAAACATATATCAATTATAAGCTAACTACCATCGGATTCAGACATAGCATGCCTCGGTATACAAAGCTATCTATCAAACATACATTTCATCACAAATACCCTTAAGTACATATGCATGCATAATAAACCACTCGGAACCCATTCACAAGCTATGCATTTGAAATGCAAAGCGCCCCCTACCTACTGAAGGAAGTTCGAGGGGTTCCTCTGTTTCCCGACGCTGGTCCGATTGCCTCGCCCAGGCTCACACTTGTTCTGGCTTCCTTGGTCGAAGTCGCACCGTGAAACAGGGGCTGTTTGTCTTTTTGGCCGAACGAACTCCAAGTCTTTTACAGTATCGTCGTCGCGCGTTCTCAGGAAAAGAACAGTAAACAGGGGGGAGGAAGAAGAAGAACAAAAAGGAAGAGAGAGTGTACGAGGAGAGAAAAGAAGAGAAGAGAAGAAGTCTAACGAAGATGCATAACTCCAATGATCAAAGGCACATATATAAGCATATGCGTGCACGAGGAAGGGAAGGAGAGTGGGATGGGAAAACGTGAATTGCAGTCCCACTCACGTGACTCCCAATCGGAAGCAGCCACCTCTTACCAACTAAGCTTAATTAGTTTGTCACTATTTCTTAGATTAAGTTAACAATCAATTTTCCTGCTTTGAAATCAAAATTTTAATGGTTTATTTTCATTCGGTATTTAACTTTCAAAACTGGGATGTTACACCAATAATTTCCCACCCTGGACCCTAAATGAGCACTTCTCTATTAAGACGCATATTGTGCTTCCTTAACTCAGCAAATGTCTCTTCCAAGTCTATCATATAGTTACCAGCTTCCTTGGTCTTCACCACCATGTCATCCACGTAGACTTCTATATTCCTCCCAATCTGCTTGGTGAAGATTTTATCCATTAGTCTCTGGTAGGTAGCACTAGCATTCTTTATCCCAAATGGTATTACTCGGTAATAGAAGTTTTTTCCCCTAGTTATGAAGGTTGTTTTCTCTTGATCCTTTGGGTCCATACGTATTTGGTTGTACCTTGAGTATCCATCCATGAAGCTGAGTACTTGGTAACCTAACGTACCATCTACCAAAAAATCAATGCTAGGTAATGGGTAGGGATCTTCAGGGTATACCTTATTCATATTGGTGAAGTCCACACACATCCTCCACTTGCCATTGGCTTTCTTTACCAAATTACATTAGATAGCCAAGTTGGGTACTTCACCTCCTGTATGCAGTTGGGTACTTCACCTCCTGTATGCGGTTGGTCTTCTATCAGGGCCCAATTTACACTACTTTTATGTAACTGGCCTAGCCCCTGGGTCCATATTTAGTGAGTGACATATAACACTCAGATCGATTCTAGGTATATTACAGGGATTCCATGTGAAGAGGTTCACGTTGGCTCTCAGCAAGGCAACCAATGATACTTCTAGGTCTGGGTCTAGAACAACATTGACATGAGTACATTGGCTCGAGTTAGAACCGATTTGGACCAGCTTCAGGGATTCGATTGGTTGTGGCTGCTGGAACTGTCTGTTATCATGTGGGTCAAATATCGTTCCAACATCTTCTTCTACTATGAATGCCTTCCTGGGGTGTAGGCTCTTGTGGTAGCATTCCTGGGTTATTTCAGGGTCAACTCGGATGACTCCAATATGTAACATCCCAGATTTTTAAATAATTATAAATTCAGAGTAAGGTTATGGATTGATGGGATTAATGGTTAATTAAGGATTAATTACCAATTAGGCAATTTATTGTGTTATAATAATATTAATAATATATGCCTTTGGTGGTTAATGGGTCTGGTTCTCTCTCTCTTGTCCATGTTGGATGTGTGTAATGAGTGTTGAGAGAATTAGCATTAAATACTAAAGGACTTGCATTAAATGAAGAAGTGATGGTTGTTTGAGGAGCTGTGGCAGAGCAGCGTGATGATGGGGCTGAGTGGGAAAGTGAGATAATGGAGGTGTGTTGATAAGGCTTCAGCTTTGGTTTTCCTCCTCACTCTCTTCATTTTCCTCGTTGGTGCATGTTCTGATGAGAGAAATGCTTCTCCTTCTCTCTAAAACTCTATGAAGCTCTTGCTTCCTCCTTCTCTGCTGCTTCATCTTCATCTTCTCCTTCATCTTCTTCTTCTTCCACTCACGTATGGTGTAGAACCGAGTGGAGCTGCATGGTGGTGGCGTCCAGTGTGGTACTGGGTGCCTTAAAGGTTGAGAATCCTTCCTACGGCTGCGTGGTGATGAGGAACAGCATGGTGCTGTGCGTGGAGGCTGGGTCAGGATTCCTCTTTTGTCCTCCTGGTTGTGCCTCTTCTTCCTCCTTCTTCTTCCTCTAGTTGATGAGGCTGTTTGGGCTAGGTTGGAGCCTACAGCTGTGTGGTGCCTTGTTATGGAAGATGGTCCACTATGTTGAGGCTGTGACGTTGTGAGGAAGAAGTCATGGTTGGGTGGAGCTTGGAAGCTTCTCCATTGACTGGGTGGCAGAGCAGAGTGGAGCATGGAGTGTTGATGAGCTTCTGGACGTATCTCGCTCAAGCGAGAATGGTTACGCTTGAGCGAGCCAGTGAAGGAATGGTCACTGGACCATTTTAGCTCAAGCGAGTGCGTGTATGGCTTGAGCGAAAGGTCGAAGACTGATGCTGGTTGGCAGGGAAGCTGTGTGGCCCTTCCTACGTTGGAATGCCGAGCAGAAGCTGCTATGGCTGGGCCGAGTGGCCCATGTGACTCCTGGAAGCTTCATCCAGGTAAGGGGGCTTTGCATCTCAAATGCATGGATTTCTGGACGGGTTTCTGGGTGAAACTCCCTCACTGTGATGCGTGACATTTGATGTGTGTTGGAGTTGATGCCGAGTGGAACCCTTTACCGAGTGATGGGAATGCCGAGTGTGGCTTCTTGCTTCAGCGAATGAAGGCTTCGCTCCAGCGAGTGTGTGTTGTCGGAAGGCTTGGGGTCGGATTCACTTAGGCGAATGGTGGTTCGCCCGAGCGAGTTGGTCGGTCTCGCTCAAGCGGATTTGGATCTCGCTTGAGCGAGTGCATGCTGTATTGTGGTTCGCTCAGGCGCTGTCGGTGCTTCTGTGTGAATGGTTTTAATTCCTTTGCCTTCCCTGTCTTTTCTTCTTGGCCATGGGGCCAGCTCTCTTATCTTCATATAAGGGAGTGTTCTTATTATGGATCCAGGTTATTCTTTAATTAATTCGTGAAAATTTTCCCTCTAAAATCAGGGTGTCACACAATACATCCATCTCCAAGGGGAAACTTCATTGTCAAGTGTAGGGTCGAGACAATTTGTAGCCTTTATTTTGTGTGTTAGATTTTTGAAGTTAATAGTCTTGATTGCATGATAATTTTGTGTGTATTGATGACTAGGCTACTGCCGATCAGCTTGTGTGTGATGGCTGAGTTATATTTTAGAAGATTTTGTGAATATAAGGTGAATACCCTTGCTTTAATTATGTGATAAATAAAGATGATTAGGATAATAATAATAATAATATGTTTGATAATACTCATAATAACAGAGATTTATCAATTAGAATGTTAGAAATTTAATAGAAAATATTTTAAGTATTTTTGTTCAAGTCATTTAAACTATGTAACTTCCCCGGTTTTGGCCAAGAAATTACCTGAGGGACTTGAGTTAATTACTTTTATCCCAAAACATCCTTCACATCATTCCTAATGATTTCTACAAAGACCCGATGCCCGTTTCCAACCACCCAAGCCCAAAAACTTTGATTTTAAGTTACCCGGGTAAGCTAAAATGCACACCTATACGTATTTTAGGCATAATTTCCTCTCCCTTCATTAGATTGAAGTCATTCTTGTCTCAAAATATCCATATAAAATTTATCTACAACTTTGATGTTGACCATGAAGTCCAATTCTTACCCTATAAATCCCAAAGTTTAAAATACCACACTGATTCACGTTTTTCTAGTGGCATCTTGCACTATGTTTTGTATTTTTTGCATTTCTCCCTCATATGACCATGAAATCGAATGATTCTTTTGTCAAAATTTTCTTAACTCAATTATCTACAAATGTGATGAAGAACACAAAGCCTAAATCCCCACTAATTTTGCCTAAAAAATTAATCATTGCATGAAACAATAATCTCGTCACAACCTTACACTACTTTCGTATTTGGGCCATAACTCCCTCATTTCTTAATGAAAAGTTTTGTGCCATATACCAAATTAAATATAACAAAAATCTAAAACTTGTGTTTGGCCCATTTTCAAATTCGTCCCTAGAAAGGCTCTTTAAATCTACGAGCAAGTTGCTGCACCTGCACTTGACATATCAGTTGTGCATGGGAAATTAGCCAATCATGTTGCACCACCACCTTGCCACTTGCCAAGGCCATGCAAGGTCCTTTTCCACCACTCCACCAGCTGCATGTGACACCTATCAAGTGTATGAATCCATCTTTACACCTATCACATTCTCTCCTTGGCCGTGGAACCCTTGGTGGACAAGGCATTGCATGCAAATTTCCACCTTTCCTAAGACTACTCTTGTTTCTCCTTTGTTTTCCTCCATTTTCCTCTAACTTAAAAAAATTACAGCAACATCCTTCTCCATTTTCTCATACTTCTTCCATCTAAAACACCACCATCCATTTATCATCACCCAACCCAAACCACCACACCACCCTTCCTAAACTCCAAAATTCAAGCTACCACCTTCCCATAATCAAATCTTCTTCTTAAATCCATCACCAAGCAACAACATTTTCTTCCTCTTTTCATCATCATATTCATGTGATCCATCACCCTCCAAGCCTCCATTTTCGTTCTCCTTGATAAAGCAAGCCATGAAGTTCTAGGAGAAAACACTTGAAGCCCTTTTCACTTTTCTTGGAGAATGAAAATTTGGTGGTAAATGGGGAGTAGCTAGCTTGTTTTAATTCATAAAATGACACATGTATTGTGAGGTATAAATGTCCCTTAGCTTTTATACCTTGGTACCTTCCTTAAAGATCATTATTTCATGGTTTAAATCTTAAAAATTTCTTTGGAAAAAATGAGATCATTGGGAGGTATCATGGCTACACCATGAATTTATTAAATTCTTTGAGTTTCAAAAATTTAATTATGAAGTTACTAACTTATGAATTTTGATTACTACAGAATTTTTGTTGTGAATATATATGCATGTGATATAATTGTCTAAATATTGTAATTTCTTGGTAGCTTATGATGTTGGTAATTTTCTTTGGGAGATCTAACATATTTTAAATGAATTTTAATAACTAAAATAAATGGTAGCTACTGCTGGACAAAAATGGTAGTTAGTTAAAAGAGTTAACGCTAAAGAGATCCTAACATATAAATTCATTTACAGTTATTTATTGCTTAGAAATGTGTTGTATGATCAAATCTCTGAAATCTTTGTATTAAAAATGAGTTTTTGGACATATACTAAATTATGGAATTTTGTTAGAAATAAGAAAATAATCGGTCTGTATTTATGGTAATTACGAGATGCACTTTAAATCCGGAAAAAGGATATTTTAGGAGCATTTAAAGTTTATTCTTGACAAAAATTTTAGACATGGGAGCTGCTGTGTTGTGAATGTCTAGTGTTATATTTGATGATGAAATTTTTGGTTAATGAAATGATTAATGAAAGAATTAAAAATGGACCCGAGCTTAAACGTGAATGGTACCTTTAAAACGATGAAAAATGTGTTTTTGTGAGTAAATGAAGGAGTTTGGAAAAACTGTTTTGGAGAAGTGTTTTATGATATGAGAGATGAATTTTGATCATAAGAAAAATACCCAAATGAGTAAATTTGATTAGGAGAATTTCTAACGCGCGATTTGTCCTTAAACGCTTTTTTACGAATGTTAGAACGATGAATTTTGACACTTTGCAAGCTTTTTGTGTGGGGGCTGTTTCTGAGCAGAATTCATATTTAAATCTACTTTATTTTATTAGTATTTTGAATGTTAAACATGTGTTTATATGTTGAAACATGTTTTGATAATGACAAACAAGAGCACAAGAACACAATTTAAATATATTTGATGCTTTGAAAGTTGATGAATACCAAGGACTTATGTTAAAGCATTTACAAAGGGCTAAAACAATTGAAAAATGTTCATCAAAGTGCCAAAGGACCAAAAGAATCAAGCCATAAGCAATCACATCTCAAAAAGGGGTGAACAAAGCATGGAAAGCCACTAAATAGCCCCATGAATCAATTCATCAGGTATCTGAATTGATTCACACGTTCTTAATGGCCCAAGGATCCTAAAAATTCAATGCATGAATCGATTCATAGATAGGCTGTATCGATTCACACGTCTGTGGCAAGCTTGAATTGATTCACAATATGTCTCTTTCGGTTCATACACATTCTGTTGGTCCTGAATCTATTAAACTCAAGATGAATCAATTCATAGGCTTCATTGGACAACCAAAAAAGGAACTGAATCTATTCATCTGTTTTCTAAATCTATTGATGGAACATGACAACTCAAAAATACACTTAATGAATGAATTCATTTACAAAATGAATCCATTTATTCAGTTCAAATTTGAATTCCAGTGAGTGAAGACAGTCTTGCATCACACCACTGATTTTCCGCATCGCATTATAATTCAATCATGGTCCACTAAGCAGACAGGCAACACTCTACTGCGTAAATTATGGATCAGAAAAGGAAATGTTCCATGCTCCACTATGTCTCGAAGGGAATTAATAAATTACATCATTCCATGCCTTCGATTGCTATAAATAGGAGAGGATTTGAAGGAGCAAAACACATCTCTGAACAGCAAGCTTTGCTCTCTGCTTCCTTCTTCCATTTTCTCTATTTCTTGTTACTCTCTATTTATTTTTCACTTGCATATTCTAAGAGTTATTTGAGAGATAATATTTTGAGTAATTAAACTTGTATATCCACTTTATTGGAGAGTTATTCTTGTAAAATCTTTTACCAAAATCTGAGAGTTTTTGGGTTAGGTTTCAACCTTATTGAGAGAATGTGAGATTGGGTGGGTTACCCTTTTGCATGTGAGGATTAAATTCTTAAGTGTGGGACATTAAGAAGTTATAATTGCTCAAAGCTGTGTATCTCAAATCTCCAATAGTAGAATCCTTCAAGTGGTTTGCTTAAAGGCGAGACGTATACCGGGGTGGTGGAACTCGTACATCGGTTTGCAATTCTCTCTTCCCTAAACTCATTTATAATTATGGATATAAATTGCTTGCTAATTTAAATGTTCACTAAAACTGCTTGTTAAAATTGTCTTAGTTAAAATTCTTGATTTTATTCTTATTGAACTTTATTATTGATTACTATGTGTTTGATAAAATTTTGTGATTAGTTTAACATCATTATCACTTGTTAGTATCATCTATTTTATCAATCACATTATTAATTGCAAAAGATCATATTCAAAGGCATTCCAAAGCAAAATTTTTAATACCCAATTCACCCCTTCTTGAGTAATTGAGGCCACTTGGTTAACAAGTGGTATCAGAGCTTGACTCTTAGTAAATTAAGCTTAACAGCTTCAAGAGAACAAAATGGCCTCAACTTCTTATAACCTTTTTCCTGAGGGTGGTGCCACAAATAGACCTCCCGTTTTCAATGGTGAGGGTTACGCTTTTTGGAAAGAAAGGATGAAAATTTTTGTTCAATCAATTGATTTAAAAATATGGAATGCTATTGAAGATGGTCCTTTTATACCTATGCATGTTATAGATGGTAAACTTTGAAAAATTCTTGGATCATTGGACGAGTGATGAGGAAAAGAAAGTTCAATACAATTACAAAGCTAAAAATCTCATCACCTTAGCTTTAGGTCCTGATGAATTTTTTAGAGTTGTAACTTGTAAAACCATAAAAGATATGTGGGACACTCTTCAAATCACCCATGAGGGAACTAGTGATGTAAAGGATTTAAAGATTAGCATACTTACTAGTCAATACGAAAGTTTTAGAATGAATTCTAGTGAAACTATTTTGGAACTGCAAAAGCGATTTACTTTGATTATAAATCATCTTATTACTCTTGGTAAATCTTATACTAACAAGGAACTTATTCATAAAGTTTTGAAAAGTTTAAACAGAGAATGGTAACCTCTCGTGACCGCCATTAAGCAATCACCAAATATAAATGAAATATCTTTTGCCACATTATTTGGTAAATTGTAAGAACAGGAACAGGAACAGGAACAGGAACTCAAAGACTTGCAAAATACAGAAGAAGAAGAAAGAACGTCCAAGAAAAAGGGACTAGCTCTTAAAGCAACATCCATTGATGAAGAAGAACTAGAAAGTGACATGGATGATGATGAGGAACTAAGTCTATTTGTCAAACGTTTTGGAAAGCTCATGAGAAACAAGAAATTCCAAAATAGCTTCAAACCTCAAGCTAAGAAACTGATAAGTCTTGAAAAGACTTATCCAATTCATCTTTAAATTAACTTAATCTATTAAATATTGTTGAGTTTGGCATTATTAGGTAATAAATTGTCATTATTTCTTGTTTTAATTATTTAATTCAAATGCATTTAAATTGTGTAAGAAAATGGTTAAAAAGATAAGTATATAAAGAAATTTGTTTATTGAGAGATTTATTAACCTAGCGTACATATGCTAGAAAGCCAGCGTACATACGCTAGGCATTTATATGTTCTATTTTGTAGGATCAGGTGCAGGAGATCCAGCGTACATACGCTGGAATCCCAACGTACGTACGCGCACAACATAATCAAATAAAGAGAAGAATCAGCAAGGCACGATCACACTCAGGCAAAGGACTTCCACGCTTAAGCGTGAAGTATCTAAGTATCACGCTCAAGCGAGAGGGCTATACGCTCAAGCGTGAAGGATCCATGCAACCCACGTAAATATCACAGCATGTAGCAAGCTTCGACCACGCTTAAGCTCACTCGATCACGCTTAAGCTTGAATTCATTGCATTCATTAATTTAACGACCTTGCTTAAGCGCGCTTCAATCACGCTCAAGCATGAAGTTCGTTTGCCAGATTGATTAAGTGCCTTCAATGTCAAACTGCAATAGTTCCTGTTAATTATTTTGTATCAGTTGCTATTATGTTGTATTTTAGTAACTTAAGTATTGTATATAATTAGTTCAGTTTTTTAATTATTAATTAAGTTTCCTTTGTTATTAATCAGAGTTAGTTAGTTAGTTAGTTTTAAGTTATCTATAGATAGTGGTAGTTACTCTGTAATACATAAGAAGGAGACTGGAACACACAGAAGCAATAACATGACTCATTTTCTCATTTCTAATCTCTCTCTAATTCTTTTCTCTCTCTAAATTCTCTCATCCATGTCTCTTCACATTCTTTTGACTGAATCCACTCCCATGGGTTTCTAAACCCCTAGGGTTGGGATTGCTGAAGCTTCCGATGGAATCTTAAAGCTGCATTAAGGAAATTATCTTCTGAAGCAAGAGGAGAACAAGCTGAGAAGTGGATCTACTCTGCTGAATTGACAAATTCAGATCCAAATGAAGAATCTCACCAGTGAGGAATCATGGTTGAGGCTTAGGTAACTTCTGGCTTCCTAACTAATTCAGGCCTAGTAATTAGGTGAATAGTTAGGGTTCAACCCCCAATTTCACAATAGATTTCTCTTTCACTGAACACTTAAGGGATTAGGGTTTAATGCTTAGGAATTAGTATTAGTCACCTAAGGAATTAGGGATTAACCAACTGTGAATTGTCCCTCTTGCATCTGAAGCTTGATTGAACCTCAATTGCATGTTTCTTGATGAAGTTGTAAGCTGACGTAATCCTAACCTATCTTTCATTAATCACATTTCATTTCCTATATTGTTTCTAAAAATATAAAAACATAGAAAGTATAAAACAACAAAAACAGAATAAATTCTTAAACAACCCGACTTAAATAAACCCAAACCGAGACTAGGGAATTTTTTTCCAAAATTTAGAATGTTCAAAACGTTCATAATCAGCCCAAATTAAGAGTTGGTGTAACACCCAATTTTTTTTTTTATAAATAATAAATCCAGAAACAGGGATTTCACAAAATCAACCACTGGTCAATCGGCATAGAAAAAAAAAGGCAATGGAAATAAAAGAGCATTCACACATATAGCATTCAGCGGAATGAATAATGCTGGAACCGACCCATTCGGTGCAGCGAAACACATCAGCGCCTGGGCGAAACAGCTCTAGTCGCTCGGGCGAGGCGCGATCCGCTTAAGCGATGCCAACACAAAAGCCTTCCCAAACACACATTCGCTGGAGCGGATCCTTCATTCGCTGAAGCAAAAAGCCTCACGCGGTAAATTCATCACTCGGCATCGGGGCATCCATACACTCGGTAACCGACTAAGTCCACTCGGAAATTCATTCCTAAGTCCGTTCGGAACTCCATAACTTAGCCTTCCAATTTTATCCATACGGCCACACTTATACTCTACTCGGGAACTGAGGGTTATCCCACTCGGACTTATTCGAAACCCAACCACTCGGGATACCAATCCTCACTCGGACTTTACATCTTTCACTCGGGTTACCGATGCCTTACACTTAAGATCCAATCCACTCTAAACCACCATTCGAACTCCTCTCTCAGAAGGGAATCACTCGAGGTTTTCACTCGGGAATACCAACTCTTCCTCACTCGGGATTTCATACTTACTTTTACTCGAAAATCCTCAGGCCTATAATCATTCGGGGAATAGCGACTGACTCACTCGGCATACTACCATTTGATCACTCGGATTATAATTACCCTACGCTTAGAGTATATTCCAATCCAATTCACCCCATTGGCTCCTTCCTCAGACGGGGATCACTTAGAATCTTCCTACTCGGGGGTACGAGCTCTTCCTCACTCGGCTTACATATAACCTTTCACTCGGAACCACTCAGCTTCACAGCCACCCATAAGCACACTAACCTCCTACGCTCATAAGACATACTCACACATTCCTCTTCACCGCTCAAACATCACTTACAGTATAGAAGAACACACAACATATACATATATAAACGAAAGCATTCATATAATTACAAGAACTTCATCATGACTTCTGTTACCCAAAGCTGTTCAAGTTTTAACGTAAGGACTAAAACCAAAACATGAGCCGGCCATGGCTTAACAAAACATTATACACAGTATATATACATATATATATATACATGTATACATGTAGATATATGTTCCAATAACGCTCAGATTCATTGTCCTGCACTCGGCTCCTCCTTCATCCTTCATTCCGAGAGATGTTCACTGAAAATGTAGCCACTGCAGGGGTGAGCTTTTACATGTAAAATGACAATCAAGGACTCGGTATCAGTGTCAGTATGCACATTCACACCCATTCAATCGTTTTCAGATTAATTAAGGTTAGGCACGACAAAATAACATTTATGACATACATACAACACACACACGTATTCCCCACACTCGGAAATCATTCATAATATTCCACACACGTTATACGTACTACTCTAATCAACCTCATATCTACATGCATGCCTGCGGATCTGACTCGAGTGATGACTTTCAGTTACAGTTTTCCCCTCTCCTGGCCCCTCGTCCTTCAGCTCTTCTCGCGTGGTATCGGCCTCCCATTGGCATCTCGAGACTCTTTTCTAGCTCCTACGGCTACCACGAGCTCCTTCGGAATCTAGCCGAGGTCTGTAACTGGAAGTCATTCCCTCAGGGCTCTTGACCTTCCACGGGTCACCCCACTCTTACACATGCAGCTAAATGCATTTACCAGCAAGCGTCATCACACCACCGATACCTCCTTCGTAACCATTAAGTAAGAACAGATTCAATGCAGCCTTTATTCGCTTTATTATTTACACCCATATGTACAACCATCAGCAATCAAAGTAATAGCATCTGACAAATCAACTAACGAGCACACATTCATATTCTCACAGTGTTAACAAAGATAGAACCATGCATATCATTCGTTATTATCAATACTAACATACTACTTCACCACCATCTAGATTACAAGCATTTACTGTTTAACCACTATAAAACACACGGAATCCAGAATATTCAATCATGCATAGAATCCAATCATCACAAACACATGCATATACACTCAAGCAGTACATTCATCTGGTACCGTTCGTGGACCATGCATTTGACATGCAAGCGCCCCCTACCTACGAAAGGAACTTCAAGAAGCTTTTTCTGCTCTTCGACGTTGAATCTGACGCCTTTCTACTGATTCATTCAGCCTTTCTCCACTCTGTCGTACTCTGCACTTGGTTCGGGGTTGGAGTGTTGTTCTTCCTCTGCTTCAACGATCGTCCTTCACCTGTCGGGGCTCTGAGCTTCTTCCCGCACTGACGTCGTGACGAACAGAAACAGGGGAAAGGAAAGAAGATGGAGACGAAGAAGAAAAAGAGAGAATGAAGTAGTGGGAGAAGTTTTTCACCCACGGTGATACTGAATATGCACCTATATACGTATGCGAGGAGAAGGAGTGGGATGGGAAAGCGTGAGTCGCAGTCCACTCATACCTTCTGCCAATCACAGACAGCCACATCCCATCAATTAAGTCTAATTAACTTGTCATTAACTCTCAGGCTATATTGATTATGATTAACAACTAATTCTTTACTTTACTTTCAATTTCTTATCATTTAATTTTTATTCGGTATCTAACTTCAGAACTGGGATGTTACAGTTCTCCCCCACTCAAAAGAATTTCATCCTCGAAATTCAGTCGATAACTCACCTTAGCAAACAACTCGGGGTACTGCTGCCTCATGGTGATACACTCGGCCTAATGAATTGTTTTCCGAGTAACTCATCTACTTGCTTCTTCAGCTCGGCCAATTCAGTTGGGGACATTCTATAAGGTGCACAGGAGGCTAGCTCGGCCCCAGGGATCAAGTCTATAGAGAATTCGACTTCCCTATTGGGAGGGACACTCGGTACGTCTTCAGGGAATAATTCTGGAAATTCACAGACAATCGGGATTTCGTTCACTCGGGTTTTACTCTCTCCCTCGGTTAGACAAAGCATCATGAATAGTTGAGTTATACCTGGTGCTGTGCAGTCCTCATGGTGCTGTCTCGGGAAAATTATCCTTCGGTTTCTGCAATCCACTAACACCTTGTTGGCTGAAAGCCAATCTACCCCGAGCATGATATCAAGATCCTTCAAGGGTATGCACACCAAGTCGAAAGTGAAACTCCGATCGCACAATTCGAACGTCACTTCTTTGCACATTGATGAGGTCAGTACCTTAGGACCAGTCGGATTGGCTACTTCCAAAATCCGATCCATTTCCACGGTCGGTAATTTCAAACGTTTTACACAATCATCAGCTATGAAGGAGTGGGTAGCTCCAGAATCAAAAACTACACTAAGTGTGTATCTACCGAGTGAGCACTTACATTGTACTAAGTCATTTGCTTGTGCAACTTCTTCTGCGTTGATGGGGTAGACTCTTCCAGTGGCTGGTTGGTCGGTGTCTCTCCTCCTGATATTTGGGGCAACCATCATATTCCCTTTAGCTCTGTTGTTTCCGCCCCGTGAGTTTTGTCCATCATTCCTATTGCTCTTCACCTGGAACCCTCCTTGACGCATACTAGCATTTGTTTGACGGAGCTGGGGGCAGTCAGGGCGAATGTGTCCCCTATTCCCGCAGTGAAAACACTTAACATCGGTATCATTGCAACTCTGAGCAAAGTGGTCGCCACCACATTTAAAACACTTACCATACCTGGGTCGTCCACTCATCTGTCTCCCTCGGTCACCGCGACCCTGATATCTAGTGAAGGGTTCATTTCTTCCTACGTTCCCTGGCCTCTTGAAACGTGACTGCTGAGGCCTCAGATACTGGTTGGCTCTGCTACTCTGGCCTGAGTGGGCCTTGTCATCTTCTTCAAATATCCTACATTTATTCACCAATGCAGGGAAACTCCGTATCTCATGGTATCTGCAGGCCCTCTTAACATCTGATCTTAATCCATTCTCAAACTTAAGGCACTTCGAGCTCTCCGTCCCAGGTTGTTGGAAGGATGGGTAGAATAGGCACAACTCCTCGAATCTTGTCGCGTATTCTTCCACAGTCATGGAGCCTTGCTTCAACTCCATAAACTCCAGCTCCTTCCGACTCCTCACTGTGTCGGGGAAGTATTTCTCTAAGAAGCATGTCTTAAAATCGTTCCATGTCAGCTGAGCATCATCATCAGGGAATCGGCTTCTGGCTATCTTCCACCAGTTCTCCGCTTCATCTCGTAGCATATACACTGCACATTCCACCTTTTGGGCCTCGGTACAACGAAGACCCCCAAAAATCCTCTCCAGTTCCTGAGTCCATTTAAAAGCTGCCTCTGGATTACGTCCTCCCTGAAACTCACTCGGCTTCCTCTTCAGGAAGCGGTCCAGCACATGGCCATCCTCAGCTCGAGTCTGGCCCTGCCTTTCAAACATGTCCACAAAGCGTTGGAATGCTGTGGCTATAGCCTCCATGCTTTGGCGATGCGTCATTCCTTATCCTGAAATCAACATTCGAGGATAAGTATACCGAGCCACTTACTACCGATCGGGTTTTTAGTCTAACATTCAATAGCTTAGCACATTATATCATTCCTCCAGGTTACACACACAATCGGACCAGGAGGAAACAACCTCCTATCCACAAGCCAATATCAATCAGGTTCAACTAACATCACAACAATTATGACCATTTAGTCAGAAAACACACAACCGCTTACACTCGGTAAGCATACCTTGGCCTTGGACCTTTCGGTCTGCTCTGATACCAAAATGTAACACCCAATTTTTTTTTATAAATAATAAATCCAGAAACAGGGAAAAATTTTTCACAAAATCAACCACTGGTCAATCGGCATAGAACAAAAAAAAGGCAATGGAAATAAAAGAGCATTCACACATATAGCATTCAGCGGAATGAATAATGCTGGAACCGACCCATTCGGTTCAGCGAAACACATCAGCGCCTGGGTGAAACAGCTCTAGTCGCTCGGGCAAGGCGCGATCTGCTTAAGCGATGCCAACACAAAAGCCTTCCCAAACACACATTCGCTGGAGCGGATCCTTCGTTCACTGAAGCGAAAAGCCTCACTCGGTAAATTCATCACTCGGCATCGGGGCATCCATACACTCGGTAACCGACTAAGTCCACTCGGAAATTCATTCCTAAGTCCGTTCGGAACTCCATAACTTAGCCTTCTAATTTTATCCATACGGCCACACTTATACTCTACTCGGGAACTGAGGGTTATCCCACTCGGACTTATTCGAAAGCCAACCACTCAGGATACCAATCCTCACTCGGACTTTACATCTTTCACTCGGGTTACCGATGCCTTACACTTAAGATCCAATCCACTCTAAACAACCATTCGAACTCCTCTCTCAGAAGGGAATCACTCGAGGTTTTCACTCGGGAATACCAACTCTTCCTCACTCGGGATTTCATACTTACTTTTACTCAGAAATCTTCAAGCCTATAATCATTCGGGGAATAGCGACTGACTCACTCGGCATACTACCATTTGATCACTCGGATTATAATTACCCTACGCTTAGAGTATATTCCAATCCAATTCACCCCATTGGCTCCTTCCTCAGACGGGGATCACTTAGAATCTTCCTACTCGGGGGTACGAGCTCTTCCTCACTCGGCTTACATATAACCTTTCACTCAGAACCACTCAGCTTTACAGCCACCCATAAGCACACTAACCTCCTACGCTCATAAGACATACTCATACATTCCTCTTCACCGCTCAAACATCACTTACAGTATAGATGAACACACAACATATACATATATAAATGAAAGCATTCATATAATTACAAGAACTTCATCATGACTTCTGTTACCCAAAGCTGTTCAAGTTTTAACGTAAGGACTAAAACCAAAACATGAGCCGGCCAAGGCTTAACAAAACGTTATACATAGTATATATACATATATATATATATACATGTATACATGTAGATATATGTTCCAATAGCGCTCGGATTCATTGTCCTGCACTCGGCTCCTCCTTCATCCTTCATTCCGAGAGATGTTCACTGAAAATGTAGCCACTGCAGGGGTGAGCTTTTACATGTAAAATGACAATCAAGGACTCGGTATCAGTGTCAGTATGCACATTCACACCCATTCAATCGTTTTCAGATTAATTAAGGTTAGGCACGGAAAAATAACATTTATGACATACATACAACACACACAGGTATTCCCCACACTCGGAAATCATTCATAATATTCCACACACGTTATACGTACTACTCTAATCAACCTCATATCTACATGCATGCCTGCGGATCCGACTCGAGTGATGACTTTTAGTTACAGTTTTCCCCTCTCCTGGCCCCTCATCCTTCAGCTCTTCCCGCATGGTACCGGCCTCCCATTGGCGTCTCGAGACTTTTCTCTAGCTCCTACGGCTACCACGAGCTCCTTCGGAATCTAGCCGAGGTCTGTAACTGGAAGTCATTCCCTCGGGGCTCTTGACCTTCCACGGGTCACCCCACTCTTACACATGCAGCTAAATGCATTTACCAGCAAGTGTCATCACACCACCGATACCTCCTTCATAACCATTAAGTAGGAACAGATTCAATGCAGCCTTTATTCGCTTTATTATTTACACTAATATGTACAACCATCAGCAATCAAAGTAATAGCATCTGACAAATCAACTAACGAGCACACATTCATATTCTTATAGTGTTAACAAAGATAGAACCATGCATATCATTCGTTATTATCAATACTAACATACTACTTCACCACCATCTAGATTACAAGCATTTACTGTTTAACCACTATAAAACACACAGAATCCAGAATATTCAATCATGCATAGAATCCAATCATCACAAACACATGCACATACACTCAAGCAGTACATTCATCCGGTACCGTTCGTGGACCATGCATTTGACATGCAAGCGCCCCTACCTACGAAAGGAACTTCAAGAAGCTTTTTCTGCTCTTCGACGTTGAATCTGACGCCCTTCTACTGATTCATTCAGCCTTTCTCCACTCCGTCGTACTCTGCACTTGGTTCGGGGTTGGAGTGTTATTCTTCCTCTGCTTCAACGATCGTCCTTCACCTGTCGGGGCTCTGACCTTCTTCCCGCACTGACGTCGTGACGAACAGAAATAGGGGAAAGGAAAGAAGATGGAGACGAAGAAGAAAAAGAGAGAATGAAGTAGTGGGAGAAGTTTTGCACCCACGGTGATACTGAATATGCACCTATATACGCATGCGAGGAGAAGGAGTGGGATGGGAAAGCGTGAGTCGCAGTCCACTCACACCTTCCGCCAATCACAGACAGACATATCCCATCAATTAAGTCCAATTAACTTGTCATTAACTTTCAGGCTATATTGATTATGATTAACAACTAATTCTTTACTTTACTTTCAATTTCTTATCATTTAATTTTTATTCGGTATCTAACTTCAGAACTGGGATGTTACATTTGGGGTAAATTAAAAACAGCATAAAGGCAAGGGAAGGCAAAATTCGACCAGAGAAAGGGAATACCGGGTCCAAATGCCACACGTTGGCAAGACCCAGCTTCGGTCGCACAGCCCAGCGGAATACAGGGCTTGGGCGAGTTCTTTTCTCGCTGGAGCGAACGCCTTGCTCGCTAAAGCGAACACCTGCACTCGGTAATTTCCTCACTCAGAATTTATTCCTAAGTCCACTCGGGGTTTGACTACTTCGGGTCATGCTTCACCCGGTACACTAACACTTAGCCAAATACTTAATTTACTTCAGTAAGCCCACATACATGCTTCATTCGGAAGCGTCTTAATCTCCACTCAGGAAATGATTCCCTCGGTTACTCCACTCGGAGTCTATAAGCCTTCCCTCACACGGATTATTTCCCCAGTCCAATATCACTCGGTATATTTCAACCTCAATTCACTCAGAATTCTTATCCATTCTACACTCGGAATATTTTGATCTTCCCCACTCGGAGATCACCATAACCTCCATTCCTTTGGAAGGAGTCTCCACAATCAAGTTTCGTTCAGGATTCCTCTATCCTCACATCACTCGGAGGAATTCACCAAGTTAAGTCTCACTCGTACATATTCAATACTTAGCCACTCGGAATATATAACATTCACTCGGAATATATATATCCTCGTTCACTCGGAAGAGGACTCCTAGAATACACCTCAATCAAAACCATCACAACAACTCTTCCCTCGGAAGAGGTTCATTCAGGATTTCTCACTCGGGAATATTCAAACCCTTCCCCACTCGGGGTTTACTCATATTTTCACTCGGTAACATATGGACTAGTCTTACCTCGGAAGTAGCCCACTCGACTACATCTTACTCAGAACCATTTTAAGCCTTCATCACTCGGAAAAAGGCCACACAAACAATAGCCTCACTCGGTAATGGCTCTCCTATCAATATTCCACTCGGAATTCATTAACTTAGCATTATTCTCTCAACACCACATAATAAACAATTCGGGTAACTTTATAACAATATAAAATATATATATATATATATATACAATGTATACTTGTTCACAATCCTAGTAGTCAACCCATATAATTAAATCCGTTCAGATTACAAGAGAGTCGGCCAAGGCTTTAACATATCTATTTACAATATATACTATATGTGAACTTCAACAATCTGAGTGCCCATCACTCGGACTTGAGGCCGTCTCCTCATTCCCAGTCCGACCTACATATACTGAAAAATATAGCCATAGTAGGGGTGGGCTTTTACATATTAAATGACAGTTATTGACTCGGATTAATCTTCGAATCCTCAACCATACAATAACATATCTCAATCAGCAATAATGCACTCTGCCATTCAATATGAACCCTACAACAACTTCATCCACTTGAGATTCATGCAATTCAATCAAGACTGAGTAATTCACAACATTCATAATCATATATTCACAGTCATAACATCACCTTGCACTCGGGAACAGTACCAATGTACATGTATTCCCTCAGTCAGAATTCACACCAATTATTCATGGCTATATAATTCATATTCATCACAGCATGTATCACAACCATAACATCATATTGCACTGGGCAATAACAGCAATAACATCAGTATACATGCATTCACCCAATCGGATTCCACTCAAGTCATTCAAGACTATATCAATGATGTTATTCCTAATAACATTCCACATATTCATACAATTCACATTGAGCTCAATGACAATCATAAGTGTGCACACATTTATTTCACCTGGATCCGGTTATTTATTATCAATTTTTATTGTTGCAACATAGGCTCCAAGCCTTTTCTCAGCTCCAAGCTGATTTGGCCGTTTTACTGGTACCAAACCGTTTGCCCTCACATGTAACACAGTCACTCCAAGCGACAATGGAAGTGTTACGGGCAGCCCCGAGTCCAACCCGGTAGGCTTGCCTTGAGTCCAACCCAAGGTCTTTAAGCGTCCAACGCTTAGTGCACTCGACACTGCCTCGAGTCCAACCCAAGGTCTTTTATCATATTTAACACGTATTCATCTGATTGCCGACTCTGTATTCAGCGTCCAACGCTACATGCTCCAAGCATTTCCAGTGGCGAATCGGATGCATACGGTCTCATTCATCAGACGTCCAACGCCAATGCACTCGGCATTGCCTTGAGTCCAACCCAAGGTCTTTCAATATGTTTTCCATACATATGCACTCGGTATTCAAATATCAATAACATGCATCCCATGCATTTTATCATTATTATTCATAAACAGGGATCGGCATAGCAATAACACAATACATGCACTCGGCAATCACATGCACTTGGCCAGTCACATGCTTTTTAATATAAAATCCTAAATGGGAATTAACATAACCGACCCACATCTCATGCACTCGGCAATCACAATGCCATCCACTCGGAATTATCTTTTACAACAAGCATCACATGCTATTTCATGAGATCCACTCGGCATTAATATTTGCAACAAGCATCACATGCTTTTCATATAAAACCCACTCGACATTAACATTTTCATAGCAAGCATCTCATACTAATTCATATAAAATTATAAACAAAACCAGCACGTCATTTATACACCACATGCATTCGGTATTCACACTGGTTCATAGTACATGCACTCGACTTTTCATAATAACATATACACACATTCACTCGGTATACTTCTCATGGACGGAAATCAACATGCACCACCACATAATTCATTATCAACACATATCCGGGCTATCACTCAATCGGCTAACAACAATCAACACATTACCAATGCAACACAATACAGTGAAGTAATTTTCACCCGGAACCCGTCTATAAACCATGCATTTGAGATGTAAATTAGCCCCCTACCTCGAATGAAGATCCCAGAAGCTCCCTGAGCTTGCAGCACCGACTGAACGTTCTTCAGTCACTCGTTCTCAACAGAACGATCCTGCTTCAGTCATCCAACAACACTCTGCTCTCAGCTTTTGGAAGAACCAAACGTTGCTTCCTCATGAGCAGATCTACCACCAAGACACTCCATGCCAAGCCTCCAAGGCACAACGTCACCCCACACTCAGTCCAGTGGAGGATTCTATGGCTGTTCCCACACACGAACAAACCAGTCCTCACCAACAGTGGAGGACTCCATGCTTCCAAGCACCCATCGTTGCTTAGGCAGAACAGAGGAGGATCTCAGCCTCCAAAACACTCAGCACTATGCTGTTCTCTCTACCACGTTGTTCCACTTCGTGTTCCCACTTCCCACTCGGGTTCTACTCAGCGTGCGAGTGAAAGAAGAAGATGAAGGAGAAGACGAAGAACCAGCGAAGAAGAAGAAGAGGCCACAGGAACTCGAGAGAGAAAGGAGGAGTGTTTGCAGCATAAACAAAGTGAGATGGGCAGAGAGTGGGAAATGTGTAGCTCTTATCCCTTCACTGCCCCGTGACAGCTCCACTCCCATCAGCCATCACATCCCATTAATCTCTCATCCCATCAGCGTGGGAATCACGAGGGAGAGAGGGAGAGAGGACCGAAGCTCCCTTAACACCACCAAGGGCACATGTGTAATTTACCTGGAATTATTATTGTTATTATTATTCAATCAACAATTTTAATTCTGTAATTAACCTTAATTGGTAATTAATTCTAAACCAGGATGTTACACTACTCCCCTCCTTCAAAGAATTTCATCCTTGAAATTCCAATATGAACTTATCTCAACAAACAGCTCAGAATATTGCTGCCTCAGCTAATTGTATGTCTCTGCTTCCCAAGCATTCACCGACCGGTTCATAACTCCAATCGGCATAGCTTCACCTCTCAAGCGATTTACCGACCGCTCCACAATTCCAGTCGGCATAATCGCTAAAGTCAGATCCTACCTGATTATAACCTCTTCATAGAATTCAATATATTTGGGGATTCAATTTTTAAAACGTACAAGTTACCCTATTTAACTCTACCAATTCACCATAACCAAGGGCACCTCTAGTTCTTTGGCCACTTGGCCCTACACTCTCATCGCCAATCGGTGTACATCCACCGTCAGCTCCTCCAATTCATAGGAGTTACTTGGCACAATTAAGTATCCACGCAGAGTGTAAACTCTAAATTGTGTCATATGAGACACATTATGGAGGTTAATCAACCAGCTGGGAAGAACCTAGTCGGTAAACAACATTACCGATTCCCTCTATTACTCACTACTGTTCATTTTATCTTGGATTAAGCCCTCGGCTTTTCAACATCCGACCACTAAAATCTCCTTCACAAGCCGTGATATATCTTGGCAATACCGAGATGAACACTCAACAGAGCTCCAATATGCTACAATTAGCACAGTTTGCCTGGACTCGTCCTTTACAAGCATCACACTCGGCCCTGAAATCTTAAATTCCTATCCATACCTTCAGCTAATTCCATGTCCGCTCCTTGGGAATGTCACTCAGAGCTTCTCACTCAAAAATATCATTCGGGGTTTAAGGGCAATTTTTCACCCAGAATTTTTTTTTTCACTTACAACAACTCACTCGGAATCCAAGTTACTTCAAAGACAAATCCGAGTTCAAACTCAACAGTTCTAAGCATCGACCTGAGCACGGACTCAAATAAATTCACCTCTCGGATATCTACTCCCCTCGGGAGCCATTCACTTGGAAACTTACCTATTCTAAGTCCCACTTTCCGTCCAGAAGTTCCTTTGGAAAAGATTAATCAGGGGTACATCCTACAGACTTAGAAATTTCACACGATGCCCTTTTTACTTGGAACCGTCCACTTGGTACCATTCCACTCGGAAATGTCACACTCCAAGTCACATCACTCGAATCTTACCTTACTCAGAAGTATCACGCTCGGACACAATTCCCTTAACTTAGTAATGATCCTCTCAATGAGGTTTCACTCGGAACACCATAACTTCACTCAGTAGTTCTTTCTCCCAGAAAGATTTCACTCAGAATTATCTCCACTTTCTCACACTCGGAATATACTAATCTTTCTTGAGCAAATTCTCGCCTTATCTATCACCTTGGCTCAAGGTCACGGTTTCCTCACTAAACTTATCGTATCACTCGGTTAGCCTTATAAAACTTTCAATTTTTAGTGACAGACTTGATCACCCATCTATTTCAATAACCAATCATTATTTTAATAGCCAATTCATACCCAATAACCTCTGATCCTCTCGGAGGTAAACACATCAAGGTTAAACAAACCTTCTATCCTCATTTTGATACTCAACCACTTACTGTTCACTCAATACAACTCTCATCTTTACTCAGAACAGCCAGATAGACTCACCATCACCATAAGCAGTTACAGCCTCACCTGCCCAACTTATGAATTGCTGTATCCGACTTATAGGATGACATCTCATTCCTATAGGGTTACAACAATTACATAGAGTCGCTACAAAAATGTACGCTGCCACAATACCTATGGTAGGTAGAGTCATCTCGGAACAGCATATGTTACACTCTTTTCGCTCGCACTGACTGAATTCACTTAACTAATACTAACCCATGAAAATTAATGGCAATTCACGCACATATATAAGCAATACATTTACACCAGCATCATCGTTATGCACCATATAGGGTACATCATGCAACCATAATCAGGAAATATCAGTTACCACTACTGTATAATGGTATATTAGCAATAGATTTCCGACCCACACAGGTATCTACCTCGTAATTACACATATTCCAGTGTAAATCACACGATGATAATCATCGGGTATCAGTTACCATCACCATAAAATGGCATAATAACAGTCGGCTTCCAGCCCTCACCGAGTAATATCTCTTCCTTAGATCTTATCCATCACAAAACCATGGATTAACAGTCTAATAATCCCTCGTTTCATCATTCATCCCCGGTCATAACTCAATTTAAGTCTAGATGATTCACTAATCCCACCTAGATATACAATTCTGGGTCATAATATAATTTCAATCTTGCAGCAGGTTTCTGCATCAGTAAACCTTTCCACCCATCATACGCACAATCCACCAGTGGACGTATAACCATCATCATATTATTCCTATAATCATCATACTCAATTCCAAGCGTACTCGGATTTCAACCCTACCATTCACTATCTATCTGGTGTCACATTTATTATTCGCATTTCATCTGATGACAATTCAAGCCTCAACAATTCATTATACCATTACCTACTCGGCTTAACTATTCTCAAAGTTTAACAGATTATCCGACACAAAATTCCAGGGGTCACCTAGTACCCATCGTGGGACACTCCCACAACATCCAATTATCACCGAGCCTAGACCACCATCGGGTCTAGTTCCACAAGGTCTGATGGTATAAGATCATACTAAATTCAATCGGTTTACTACACCTTATGGGTCACAAGTCAGTCGTGTTGGTGTATGCACTATGAGCTTTTATACTTTTTCATTTGTATCATTTTTATGCTTATCAATAAAATAAATATTTCAGTTTAAAATTGTTTTAAAACGTATTTATCCTTGGAGTAATAGGTCATATAAAAATTATTCCTAAAATGTCCCTAGTCAAGTATTTACATGGGGACATGTAAATACATTGAGACTAGTGTGTGAGTGTACTGATGACCTGATCTCACAGATCATAGATATAGATAATATCAAGTCTTCACACGGGTACATATTAAGAGTAATGATGTACTAGACAGACCCACCATGAGAACGTTGCATGGATCGTTACATGATTGTCATAAATGATTCTCAATGTGATAATGGTATATGTAGTCCTTCGACCTGAAGTCACTACGATTCCTACATGAGGAGTTTATTGTTTTAATACAATTAAACGTCTTCTGTAACAAGAGGACTATAAAGGTTGTGATTAGGCAATGAACAAATTATGCAGAGGGATGTGAGTGATGTAGATGGGATTTGTCTCTCCTATGTGACAGGAGTGATATCTATAGGCCACTTGATGTAGTAAGACTAAGAAAATGCATAGCCATGCTAGAAAGAATAAATATTAGATATTTATTCAGATTCAGTCTACTTCGGTATCAAGTAAAATAAATTGGGCCGTACAAGGATGACGCGACCATGCCTTGGGCCCAATTAGGATATCGTGACAAAAGGAACAAACATATTAAATAATTATCACTTATAGGTTATGTTGATAATATTTAGACATAATGATGAATTGCTAGATACCGCTCTTATTTTATATTAATAATAAAATAATTTATTATTAATATGACCGAGTATTTTACCTATAGGGTCATACACATAGAGTAAGCCCATCAGAAAATGTTGTCTTATTTTAGTTGGACTAAAATAAAGCTATTGGGCCTAACTCATTTGGAATGAGTAAGGAGCCCAAATTTTAGAGAGAACAAATTAGGTCAAACCTAAGCCTATAAATAGAGCATAAGATGCTCATAGGCCGTTCACTCAAGTGAGACAAAAATTCATAAAAGTTACAAGAGCTACACGTCGTCAAACTAGCAGTTGGCAAGTGTTACGATTCTGGTGGGAGTGCTCGTGTGGACTCCTAAAGGACGAGGCTACGACTGCTTCGGTGTTCTTCAAGAGGTAATCCAAAAAACAATTTTTATGTTTGTTTTGTGCTTTGAAACACGGAACCTTGCAAATCCTTTAGAATCCCTTTTTTTTCGCTACTCATGTTTAGGGATTTCCTAACAGTGGTATCAGAGCCAGGTTGCAAGAACCGTGTTTTGGGTATTTGTTTCTGTTTTATGATGATATGTTTTCGTTTGCAAGAGCTTTTGGAAAATATGATTTGCGAAATCGTTTCTTGTTTAAAGCTTTGCATTTTTGTTTTGCGAAAATGTTTTGTGAAACTAGGATTCGAAAATGAACATGCATGATTATGTTGCTATTTTGAGTTATCGCATATGATGCATATATTACAATGATTAATCATGTATATGGTATGACCTCTGTTTTGGCATGATACATATAATTTTGAGTTATTCTTTGTAAATTGTATATGATGCATGTTATAGAGTTTCTCAATTTTAGTATGTATGTTATTGTCGTTTAAATTTGTATGATGTATGAGTTTATGTAATTTTTGTATTTGATATGTGTTTTACTCATATGATATTCATCGTACAAATTATGAATCAATTGAGTTGATCTTCGAACATGAATGGTTCATGTTATGGGGCGTTAAGTGATAAGGTTTAAGTGTTAAACCATGGCCGTTCCTTAATCTAGGGTTCAAGAGTTGAAACCTAGACGACCGTCATGGAAAGGCATTACATGTTGGCATTAGCGCAAATTGAATTCTAGGTTTTGAAACCCTAGACAGCGTTCCCTACATGTGCCTTGACGGCTGCGTTGTGAAGTGTTCGCAATAAGGAATTAGGGTTTCAAAGTGGTTGAAACCCTAGCCGAAATTTTAGAGCTGTTAATGGTCAAGGGACGTTCTGGCTAGGAAAGACTTGGTACTTAAGCGGTCACACCGGACCCACCTCTCTTTCCTGGGAACCAACTTGACTACAGTACTAATTTTTCGGGTCGGGGCGCTGCCCCGCACCCCGCAAGGGGCGGCCCCCCTTGAGCCCCGTACATTCTCTACGTAGCGCTTTATTATCGACCCCACGTGTTTAATTGCCCGTTTTAAAAATTAATTACTCTTTTAATGCTTTTAAATGGGTTATAATCAATTAATTAACACGTTGCATGGTGAATGGTTGTGGTCTTAGTTATTTTATTTAAATACAGCCTGCGTACTGTGCCTCTCTCTATTCTGTTGTATTTCTCTTCTCAACCCTTCACTCGTATGTAAAGCGAGTTTCTATTTAATCATGTAATCTTGATCGGGCCAACAAAGTAGAGACATAGAAGAAAACCATGGAGTGGTGACTCTAAGAGGATGATGGATTCAAGAAGTAGGACTTCATGAAGCCATGGCAATATAGTTCCTCTAGGTTTATTTATTTATTTATTTTTCTTCTAGGAAGACCATAACCATCTCACAATTTCGTTTGCATGCTTTGGGGATAATTTTATTACGTTAAAGCGTTTAACAAAGACGGTAATTTTAAAATAAATTAAAATCCCTCAAAATAATATTAAGTTATAAACGCCTTTCAATAAGTACACTCGTCAACACTAATGTCAATAAATAGTGGGTCTGCCAAAGTAGGGCACTATTATTTATATTAGTAAGACGCGATGGGATAATGGTAATATCCAAACTGTTTTATTGGGCTTTAACTTAACTAAGTTTTCAATTGGATTGAATATAACTTAGAGGCGTAAACATTGGGCTAAATATTCATAAGATGAATAATTAGTAATGGTTACTTAACCCAATGACTAAGAGTTGTATAAAGATACAATTGGAAAAAGTTTCCTACCTAAATAACCAAGTATTAGGTGATCAACCAAAGTTGACTTAACACTTGGCAAAATATGGATCTTAGCCCACTAAAAAATCGTCCAACGGGATTTTCTGATTCATGGAGGGTATTTTGTTTTGAATCAAAATAGTGGGAGACATATTTAATTTAAATGACCATAATTTAAATATGTTTTGAAAATGATACTTACTATATATTTTCTATTTTAGATAACGATGACGTCAAACACACCTTCGAACCTTTCGTTGCGATCAATCCTAGACAAAGAAAAATTGTCTAGTTCTAACTTCCTTGACTGGCATAGAAACTTGAGGATTATCCTCAAACAAGAGAAAAAGCAGTATGTCTTGGAAAGTCCAGTTTCGGAACCACTCACTGCAAACGCCTCTAAAGCTAACAAGGATGCTTATAAGAAGCATCAGGATGATACTTTAGATGTCCAATGCCTTATGTTGGCTACCATGTCTCCTGAGCTTCAGAAGCAACATAAGCACATTGAGGCTTTCGATATGATCGAAAACCTAAGGAAGCTATATCAAGGTCAAGCTGACCAAGAAAGATATGAAGTTTCCTCAGCCCTATTTAGCTGTAGACTTGAAGAGGGAGGTTCTGTAGGACCTCATGTGCTCAAAATGATTGGGTACTTGGAGAATCTAGCTAGGCTAGGATTCCCCTTCCCTCAGAAGTTGGCTACCAATCTTATTTTGAAATCATTACCTGACAGTTTTAAGCCAGTCATCATGAATTACAACATGAATGCATTGGACAAAACATTGCCAGAGCTACTCAATATGTTGAGGACTGCTGAGCCCAATATTTCTAAAGGAAAGGGCAAGGCCATAATGATGGTCAATTCTATCAAAGGTAAAGGAAAAGGCATGTATAAAGGCAAAGGAAAGGCTATTGTAGGAAATGGCAAGAAAATTTGGAAAGGCAAGGATAAGCCAAGTACATCAGCCTTAAAACCTATGGGCGGGGTGGCTAAGGAAGGTAAATGTCACCATTGTGGATAAAAGGGACACTGGAAGAGAAACTGTCCAAAGTACCTAGAAGAGCTTAAGAAGAAGGGAAGTGAGACTTCCACTTCAGGTATTTTTGTTATAGAAATTAACATGTCAACTTCAACATCATGGGTATTAGATACTGGATGTGGATCTCAAATTTTTCTTAATGTGCAGGATCTAAGAAGGAGTAGGCAGTTGATGAAGGGCGAGGTACACCTACGCGTTGGAAATGGAGCAAGAGTTGCTGCATTAGCTGTAGGGACTTATTTTTTATCCTTGCCATCAGGGTTAGTCCTTGAATTGGACAATTGTTATTTTGTTCCGGCAATAAGGAGAAACATTATTTCTATTTCTTATCTTGATAAGAAAGGGTTTTCCTTTACAATAAAGAACAATAGTTGTTCTATTTATTTAAAAGACATGTTTTATTGTTGTGCAAATTTGAGTAATGGACTTTATGTTCTAGATCTCGAAACCCCTATCTATAACATTAATACTAAAAGGGTTAAAACAAATGATTTAAACCCAACTTATCTTTGGCATTGCCGCCTAGGACATATAAATAAGAAACGCATTTCTAAAGTCCATCAAGATGGATATTTAGAATCTTTTGATTTTGAATCAATAGATACATGCGAATCTTGTTTATTAGGGAAGATGACTAAGACCCCATTTACCGGAAAAGGTGAAAGGGCGAGTGATCTTCTTGGCTTGATACATAGTGATGTATGTGGGCCCATAGGGACAATGGCTAGGGGAGGTTTTAGTTACTTCATCACTTTTACTGATGATTTCAGTAGATATGGATTTGTGTTTCTCATGAAACATAAATCAGAATCCTTTGAAAAGTTCAAGGAGTTTAAACATGAAGTAGAGAACCAACTTGGCAAGACAATTAAAGCACTTCGATCTGATCGAGGTGGTGAATATTTGAGCCTAGAGTTTGATGAATATCTTAAAGAGTGTGGGATTATATCTCAACTTACTCCCCCTGGAACACCAGAATGGAATGGGGTTTCTGAGCAAAGAAATAGAACCTTGTTGGACATGGTTCGATCAATGATGAGTCAAACTGACCTCCCTAACTCATTCTGGGGACATGCTTTGTTGACAGCAACTTTTACACTTAACCGTGTTCCATCAAAGGCTGTTATAAAGACACCATATGAGATATGGACTAGGAAACGACCTAGTATGTCTTTTCTTAAGATTTGGGGCTGTGAAGCTTATGTTAAGCGTCAAAGTTTAGATAAACTCGGGCCCAAGTCAGATAAATTTTTTTTTGTGGGATACCCAAAAGAAACTAAGGGTTATTATTTTTACAATCCTACCGAGGGCAAAATGTTTGTTGCTCAGAATGCTGTATTCTTAGAAAGGGAATTCATCTCTACAAGAATCAGTGGGAGGAAAGTAGAACTTGAAGAAATTCAAGACTCACAAGGCATTGAAGAGCCAATGGTGGAAGTGGAGCAGGACCCATAAAATGTTGTGATAACTCCAGCTCCAGTAGCACAAGACTTGCGTAGATCAGGTAGAATACGTCAACAACTTGAAAGATATGGATTTCTTGTAACTCAGGATGGAGATGTATTCCTAATGGATCAAAATGAGCCAACATCTTATGAAGAGGCCATTGCAAGTTCAGAATCTGAGAAATGGCTAGAAGCCATGGAATCTGAAATGGACTCCATGTACACTAATCAAGTTTGGAACTTGGTTGATACACCTGAAGGGGTAAAACCTATAGGATGCAAGTGGGTTTTCAAAAAGAAAACTGACATGGATGGTAATATAAGTACCTTTAAAGCAAGGTTGGTGGCTAAAGGTTTCAAGCAAATACATGGTATAGACTATGATGAAACTTTTTCCCCAGTTGCTATGCTAAAGTCTGTTCAAATTCTGCTTGCTATTGCTGCATACCATGATTATGAGATATGGCAAATGGATGTCAAGACTGCTTTCCTTAATGGAAATCTTCTTGAGGAAATGTACATGACACAACCCGAAGGCTTTGTTAAGCCTGAAGCATCCAGGAAGGTGTGCAAGCTACAACGTTCTATATATGGACTTAAGCAAGCTTCCAGAAGCTGGAATCTTCGTTTTGATGAAGCTGTTAAACAATTTGGCTTTACTAAAAATGAGGATGAACCTTGTGTCTACAAGAAGGTTAGTGACTGCACAATTATTTTTCTGGTCCTGTATGTTGATGACATACTACTTATTGGAAATGACGTTCCTACTCTTCAGTCTGTGAAGAGTTGGTTGGGAAGCTGTTTTTATATGAAAGACTTAGGTGAAGCAACCTACATGTTAGGAATTAAGATCTATAGAGATAGATCAAGAAAACTTCTTGGCCTAAGTCAGAATACATACATAGATAAAGTGTTAAAAAGGTTTAACATGCAAGATTCCAAGAAAGGAACTTTGCCTATGGCTCATGGCATAAGCTTATCAAAAGCTCAATCTCCTTCCACTAAAGAAGAAAGAGAACGGATGAATAAGATTCCATATGCATCTACTATTGGATCAATCATGTATGCCATGATATGTACCCGACCAGATGTCTCGTACGCTTTAAGCATGACGAGCAGATACCAGTCTGATCCCGGTGAAAGTCACTGGACTGCTGTCAAGAATATCCTGAAGTACTTAAGAAAAACTAAGGATTCATTCTTGATATATGGAAGGGAAGAAGAGCTCATTGTAAAAGGTTACACTGATGCTAGCTTCCAAACTGATAAGGATGACTCAAGATCGCAATCTGGGTACGTGTTTTGTCTAAATGGTGGCGCTGTAAGCTGGAAGAGTTCAAAGCAAGAGACAATTGCTGATTCTACTACAGAGTCTGAGTATATTGCTGCCTCAAATGCTACAAAAGAGGCAGTATGGATCAAGAAGTTCATAACAGAACTTGGGATTGTTCCTATCATTGTGGACCCTATAAGTCTCTACTGTGACAATAGTGGAGCAATCGCACAAGCTAAGGAACCTAGATCACATCAACGATCCAAGCATATACTTAGGCGATTTCATCTCATTCGAGAGATCCTTGACCGAGGAGTTGTAAAGATATGTAAGATGCATACTGATGAGAATATTGCTGACCCACTCACAAAACCTCTTACACAACAAAAACATAAGGGGCACATTAGATCATTAGGCATTAGGCAAATGTCTGATTGGCTCTAGTGCAAGTGGGAGATTGTTGGTGTATGCACTATGAGCTTTTATGCTTTTTTATTTGTATCATTTTTTATGCTTATTAATAAAATAAATATTTCAGTTTAAAATTGTTTTAAAACGTATTTATCCTTGGAGTAATAGGTCATATAAAAATTATTCCTAAAATGTCCCTAGTTAAGTATTTATATGGGGACATGTAAATACACTAAGACTAGTGTGTGAGTATACTGATGACCTGATCTCACAGATCATAGATATAGATGATATCAAGTCTTCACACGGGTACACATTAAGAGTAATGATGTACTGGACAGACCCACCATAAGAACGTTGCATGGATCGTTACATGATTGTCATAAACGATTCTTAATGTGATAATGGTATATGTAGTCCTTCGACCTGAAGTCACTATGATTCCTACATGAGGAGTTTATTGTTTTAATACAATTAAACGTCTTCTGTAACAAGAGGACTATAAAGGTTGTGATTAGGCAATGAACAAATTATGCAGAGGGATGTGAGTGATGTAGATGGGATTTGTCTCTCCTATGTGACAGGAGTGATATCTATAGGCCACTTGATGGAGTAAGACTAAGAAAATGCATGGCCATGCTAGAAAGAATAAATATTAGATATTTATTCGGATTCAGTCTACTCCAGTATCAAGTAAAATAAATTGGGCCGTATAAGGATGACGCGACCATGCCTTGGGCCCAATTAGGATATCGTGACAAAAGGAACAAACATATTAAATAATTATCACTTTATGGTTAGAGGAGAGATAGTCCTTGGCCACAAAATCTCCGCTGAGGGCATTCAAGTAGATAGAGCCAAGATTGATATCATTGAAAAACTTCCTCCTCCAATCAATATGAAAGGAGTGAGGAGTTTCTTAGGATATGCTGGCTTCTATAGGAGATTTATAAAAGATTTTTTGAAAATAGCAAAGCCTTTGACTGATTTGCTGGTGAAAGATCATGCTTTTGTTTTTGATAAAAACTATGTCAAGGCTTTTGAAAATTTGAAACAAAGATTAATTTAAGCTCCGATCCTTGCAGCACATGATTGGTCTTTACCATTTAAACTCATGTGTGATGCAAGCGATTTTGCTATAGGAGCTGTACTGGGGCAGATAAAAGAAAAATTAACACGTTATTTATTATGCTAGCAAAGTATTGAACGAGAATCAAATAAACTACACCACTACTGAAAAAAAATGCTTGCTGTGGTGTATGCATTTGATAAATTCAGAGCCTACTTGATTGGTGCTAAGGTCATTATCTATACAGATCATTCAGCAATCAAGTACTTGCTAGCTAAAAATGAATCAAAACCAAGATTGATCAGATGGGTTCTATTACTCCAAGAGTTTGATTTGGAAATAAGAGATAAAAAGGAGTAGAGAACTCTGTGGCTGATCAACTTTCTCATCTGGAAGGGGAATCAGACTCTGTTTTGATAAAGGAGGAATTCCTAGATGAGAGGTTGATGGCAATTACCACAAGGCCATAGTATGCTGATATGGATAACTTTAAAAGTGCCTCTGTGGTACCAGAAGGGTGGACATCTCAAATGAAGAAAAAATTCTTTCATGATAGTAAAACGTTTCTATAGGATGATCCATTTCTTTATAAGATAGGAGTAGATGGAATTATCAGGAGATGTGTGCCTGAATCAGAGCAAGAAAGACTCTTATGGCACTGCCATGACTTCTATTATGGAGGACACCATGGCAGTGCCATGACTTCTATTATGGAATCCCAGTGTATGTATGCGTACAACATAATCAAATAAAGAGAAGAATCAGCAAGGCACAATCATGCTCAGGCGAAGGACTTCCACGCTTAAGCATGTATCTAAGTATCACGCTCAAGCGAATAAGCATCACGCTTAAGTGAGAGGGCTATACGCTCAAGCGTGAAGGATCCATGCAACCCACGTAAATATCACAACATGCAGCAAGCTTCGACCACCCTTAAGCTCACTCGATCACGCTTAAGCATGAATTCATTGCATTCATTAATTTAATGACCTCGCTTAAGTGCGCTTCAATCATGCTCAAGCGCGAAGTTCATTTGCGAGATTGATTAAGTGCCTTCAACGTCAAACTGCAATAGTTCCCCTTAATTATTTTATATCAGTTGTTGTTATGTTGTATTTTAGTAACTTAAGTATTGTATGTAATTAGTTCAGTTATTTTAATTATTAATTAAGTTTCCTTTGTAATTAATTAGAGTTAGTTAGTTAGTTAGTTAGTTTTAAGTTATCTATATATAGTGGTAGTTACTCTGTAATACACAAGGAGGAGATTGGAACACACAGAAGTAATAACACGATTCATTTTCTCATTTCTAATCTCTCTAATTCTTTTCTCTCTCTTAACTCTCTCGTCCATGTCTCTTCACATTCCTTTGACTGAATCCATTCCCATGGGTTTCTAATGTTAGGAATCCCTAGAACATGAGCACTGAAAAACAGGGATTCCATAAGATTTGTAAAGTACCGTGTTTCGAAGCACAAAACAAACACAAAAAAATTCATGTTGGATTACCTCTTGAAGAACACCGAAGCAGTCATAGCCTCATCCTTTAGAAGTCCACACGAGCACTCCCACCAGAATCGCAACACTTGCCAACTACTAGTTTGACGGCGTGTAGCTCTTGCAACTTTTGCGAATTTGTGTCTCTCTTTAGTGAACCGCCTATGAGTATCTTATGCTCTATTTATAGGCTTAGGTTTAACCTAATTTGTTCTCTCTAAAGAGTGGGCTCCTTACTCATTCTAAATAAGTTAGGCCCAATAGCTTTATTTTAGTCTAACTAAAATAAAACAAAATATTTTCTGATGGGCTTACTCTATGTGTGTGACCCTATAGGTAAAATACCCGGTCATATTAATAATAAATTATTTTATTATTAATATAAAATAAGAGCGGCATCTAGCAATGCATCATTATGTCTGAATATTATTTAATATCAATATAACCTATAAGTGATAATTATTTAATATGTTTGTTCCTTTTGTCACGATATCCTAATTGGGCCCAAGGCATGGTCGCGTCATCCTTGTACGGCCCAATTTATTTTACTTGATACCAGAGTAGACTTGATCCGAATAAATATCTAATATTTATTCTTTCTAGCATGGCCATGCGTTTTCTTAGTCTTACTCCATCAAGTGGCCTATAGATATCACTCCTGTCACATAGGAGAGACAAATCCCATCTACATCACTCACATCCCTCTGCATAATTTGTTCATTGCCTAATCACAACCTTTATAGTCCTCTTGTTATAGAAGACGTTTAATTGTATTAAAACAATAAACTCCTCATGTAGGAATCGTAGTGACTTCAGGTCGAAGGACTATATATACCATTATCACATTGAGAATCGTTTATGACATTCATGTAACGATCCATGCAACGTTCTCATGGTGGGTCTGTCCAGTACATCATTACTCTTAATGTGTACCCGTGTGAAGACTTGATATCATCTATATCTATGATCTATGAGATCAGGTCATCAGTACACTCACACACTAGTCTCAATGTATTTACATGTCCCCGTGTAAATACTTGACTAGGGACATTTTAGGAATAACTTTCATATGACCTATTACTCCAAGGATAAATACGTTTTAAAACAATTTTAAACTGAAATACTTATTTTATTGATAAGCAGAAAAATGATACAAATGGAAAAACATAAAGCTCATAGTGCATACACTAACATCTAAACCCCTAGGGTTGGGATTGCTGAAGCTTCCGATGGAATCTTGAAGCTGCATTGAGGAAATTATCTTCTGAAGCAAGAGGAGAACAAGCTAAGAAGTGGATCTACTCTGCTGAATTGACAAATTCAGATCCAAATAAAGAATCTCACCAGTGAGGAATCATGGTTGAGGCTTAGGTAACTTCTGGCTTTCTAACTAATTCAGGCCTAGTAATTAGGTGAATAGTTAGGGTTCAACCCCCAATTTCACATTAGATTTCTCTGTCACTGAACACCTAAGGGATTAAGGTTTAGTGCTTAGGAATTAATATTAGTCACCTAAGGAATTAGGGATTAACCAACTGTAAATTGTCCTCCTGCATCTAAATCTTGATTGAACCTCAATGGCATGCTTTTTGATGAAGTTGTAAGCTGAAGTAATCCTAACCTATCTTCCATTAATCACATTTTATTTCCTATATTGTTTCTGAAAATATAAAAACATAGAAAATATAAAACAACAAAAACAGAATAAATTCTATCTTCTTGCGTTTTGGTTCAGCTTGTGCTAGTCCAAGATTGTGGTAATTACCTCAATCCCCATGGGACGATCAAATATATTACAAATTTAATGATTGGTGCGCTTGCCAAAAGAATATAAATCCTCCAAGAGTTACACACCAAGTTAATGGCTCAGGATTTATGCATCAGAAACCCACTCTTAAGATAATTCCTCCTCACCTATTTGTTTTGAATGTGGAAAGGAAGGACACTTCAAGGCGGATTGTCCAAATCTCAAGAAGAAAAGCAAGGAACGAAAAGGAAAGAGAAGAGCTTACATAGCTTGGAATGAGAATGATGTAAGCAGCTTCGATGAATCAGTCAATGAAGAAGCTAACTTATGCCTCATGGCAAATCATCAAGACGAAGATAAAGAGGTAAATATTCATGAACTAGATAAGGATGAATTGTTTGAAGCTTTTGAAGAATTGTATGATAAGTTTATTAAGATCTCAAACAAATACATGTTATCTAGGAAAACCATTGACACTTTAAAGAAGCATGTTATTGAAGTTACTAAAGAAAATGAGTCTTTGAAAAAGAAAGTTGCAAATGTATAAACTTGCTCTAAAGTTAGACCATGTGAATTTGTCAAGAGATATGATATTTTAGAAAATAAAGTTCTTGACTTAAACAAAACCCTTAAGAAACTCACAAATGGTAGGGATAACTTAAATGCTCTACTTGGTAAACAAAGATGCATGTTTAATAAAACTGGACAAGGATTTAACCCTGTATTTAATACTCATAAGAAACAGAAGCATTATAAAAATTTCTCTGTACCTCTCAATAAATCATCCTCACCCTTTATGAAATGTAATCATTATGGTTTTAAAGGACATAGTGCCTTTAATTGTTATCTTAGAAAATTATGACCAAAGGTTGTGAGGAAAGTATGGGTTCCTAAAGGAACATTACCATAAACTAACCTATATGGACCCAACATAAAATGGGTACCAAGATCTCTAACTTAATTTGTTTTGTAGGTATGTTTTAAGGCAAGTAACACCCATTGGTATTTGGATAGTGGGTGTTCTAAGCACATTATGGGAGACAAAAATAAATTTATATCAATCACTCCCTGAAATAAAGGATTTGTCACATATGGAGACAATACTAAGGCAAGAATTCTTGGAATCAAAGATATTGGTAAAAATTCTTCAACCTCTATTAATGATGTGTTATATGTTGAAGGACTCAAGCATAACTTGCTTAGCATTAGTCAATTATGTGATAAAGGTTATAGAGTTTTATTTGAATCAAATAATTGCATAATTGAAAATAAGCTAAACAAGGAAGTAAAGTTCATTGGTCAAAGAATTGATAATATTTACATGATTAATCTTGATTGTCTTGCTTTAAATGATATGTAATGCTTAATGACTAAAGAGGATGAACCATGGCTATGGCATAGCAGAATTACTCATATTTATATAGTCCATTTGAATAAAATTGTTTTGAAAGATTTAGTAATTGGTTTGCTAAAATTGAAATTTGAAAATAAATTTTGTGATGCATGTCAAAAGCGAAAACAAGTAAAGGCATCTTTTCAAGCTAAAAAAAATATTGTTTCAACAAATAGACCTTTACAACTTTTGCACATGGATTTATTTGGGCCTTCTAAAGTTAAAAGTTTTGGTGGAAACTATTATGGTCTTGTGATTGTGGATGATTATTCTAGATATACATGGACATTATTTCTTACTCATAAAAATAAAGCATATCATGCATTTAAGAAACTTTCTAAGATTATCCAAAATGAACAAAATTTGAAAATCGTATCCATTAGAATCAATCATGGGGGAGAATTTGAAAATCAACCTTTTAAAAAGTTTTGTGAAAAATTTGGCATTGAACATAATTTTTCGGCTTCTAAAACTCCACAACAAAATGGAGTAGTTGAAAGGAAAAATCGATCTTTAGCGAAGCTCGTAAGAATTATATTAAATGAAAATAGCGTTGCAAAACATTTTTGGGCCGATGTTGTAAAGACTGCTTGTCATGTTATGAATAGATGTTTAATAAGGCCTATTTTAAAGAAAACCCCCTATGAGCTTTATAAAGGAAGAAAACCAAATATTTCTTATTTTCATGTGTTTGGATGCAAATATTTTGTGTTAAACAATGGAAAGGATAATCTAGGAAAGTTTGATGCAAAATCTGATGAGGCAATATTTCTTGGTTATTCATCATCTAGTAAAGCATATCAACTCTTTAACAAACGAACTTATACTATTGAAGAGTCCATTCATGTCAATCTCGATGAAGTTAACTAAAAACCTGCGAGAAAGGAAGTTGTTGATGATCTTGTAGGTACCTTTCAAGAAATGACTTTGGAAAACAAAAAAGAAGGAGAAATCAACAATGGAGAAAAAGTGACACCAAATGAAGAACAATAACCAAGTATTCAAAAGGAATGGATTGTATCAAAACATCATCTAATGGACAATATCATAGGTGATATATTGAAAGGTGTAAGTACTCATCATGCTATTAATACTTGTAATCACTTAGCTTTTGTCTCATAAATTAAACCTAAAACCATAGATGAAGCTATTGTTGATGAACATTGGATGTTGGCTATGCAAGAAGAATTAAATCAATTTGAAAGAAACCAAGTTTGGGAACTTATGTCAAGACCTAATGACCATCAAGTAATAGGAACTAAATGGGTTTTTAGGAACAAACTTGATAAGAATGGAATAATAACTAGAAACAAGGCTAGGCTAGTTGCTAAAGGATATAATCAAGAAGAAGGAATTGATTATGAAGAAACATACGCTCTTGTTGCTAGATTAGAAGTAATTAGACTATTGTTAGCTTTTGCCTTCTGTAAGGATTTTAAACTTTACCAAATGGATGTTAAAAGTGCTTTCTTAAATGGATACATTCAAGAAGAAGTGTATGTAGATCAACCTCCTGGTTTTGAAAACTACCAATTTCCAAAACACGCTTTCAAGCTAAGAAAAGCCTTATATGGTTTGAAATAAGCTCCAAGAGCTTGGTATGAAAGGTTGAGCAAATTTCTCTTAGAAAATGATTTTGAAAGAGGAAAAGTTGATGCTACATTGTTCATTAAGCACAAAAAGAATGACATACTTTTGGTACAAGTTTATGTAGATGATATCATATTTGGTGCCACTAATGAACTACTTTGCAAAGAGTTTGCCAAGATTATGCAGGATGAATATGAAATGTCAATGATGAGAGAACTCACATTCTTCCTTAGACTATAAATCAAGCAAACACAAGAAGGAACTTTCATTAGTCAATCCAAATATTGCAAGGAATTACTTAGGAAATTTGACATGGATAAGGAAAATGAAATGGCCACACCCATGACTACATCATGCTATTTGGACAAGGATGAGAAAGGTAAGGATGTTGAAATCACTAAATATCGAGGTATGATCAGCTCCTTACTTTACTTAACCACTAGTAGACCAGATATCATGTTTGCTGTATGTATGTGTGCTAGATATCAAGCATGTCCTAAAGAATTACATCTTACTTCTATAACAAGAATTATGAAATATCTTGTGGGTACTCAAAATGTTGGTTTATGGTATCCTAAAGGTGCTGAATGTATTCTTGTAGGATATTCTGATTCTGATTTTGTTGGTTGTAAACTTGATAGAAAAAGTACAAGTGGTACTTGTCATCTTGTTGGTAGTTCCCTTGTTTCTTGGCATAGTAAGAAACAAGTAAGTGTCGCATTATCCACAGCTGAGGCAGAATATGTTGCATCTGGAAGTTGTTGTGCTCAAATCCTTTGGATAAAGCGACAACTTCTTGACTTTGGTTTGTCTTAGACCATGTACCTCTTTAATGTGATAAAAAAGTGCGATTAATATTTCCAAAAATCCTGTTATGAATTCACGAACAAAACATATTGAGATTCAACATCATTTTATACGAGATCATGTTTTAAAAGGTGATTACATTCTTGAGCATGTTGATACTTCTAAATAATTAGCTGACATTTTTACTAAACTACTTGCAAAAGAGCAATTTATTAATATTAGAAGAGAATTAGGAATTTTTAGAAATCTCTAATTATGTTTAAGAATCAAATCCCATACTTGCTCTTGATATATTTGTATGTGGTATATGTTTTTGAGCATGTGGTAAGTTTGATAATGATTGAGTATAAAGTATATGATTCTGGTTGTCTAAAAATATGAGTTTGTTATGATGCCAAAGGGGGAGAGAAAAGAATGTTACATATGCTTTAGCCAAAAAGGGGAGAGAATTATTATGATAATTTTTTATTTTGTTTTTGATGATGCCAAAGGGGAAGAGAATATCATTTTGCTAAAAAGGGGGAGAGATTATTGTTTATGCCTGTTTTTGATGCCACTATGCTCTGATAATTTATATGAATTACTTTAACAAGTGATATCTAATATATGGTTTTTAACAAGTGGTATCTAATATATGGTGTGGTATCTAATATATGGTATCCCAATAAATGAATTCTTTTAACAAAGTGGTATCAATTGAATTATTAAGGGGGAGATATATTTATCAAAACCTTTGATTATAACTGTTATGAAACTAACACCCCAAGATATGAACATTTGTTGTCATCATCAAAAGGGGGAGAATGTGTCTATATGTTGAAATAGGTTTGATAATGACAAACAAGAGCACACGAACACAATTTAAATATGTTTGATGCTATGAAAATTGATGAATACTAAGGACTTATGTTAAAGCATTTACATAGGGCTAAAACAATTGAAAAATGTTCATTAAAGTGCCAAAGGACCAAAGGAATCAAGCCATAAGCAATCACATCTCAAAAAGGGGTGAACAAAGCATGGAAAGCCACCAAACAGCCCCATGAATTGATTCATCAGGTATCTGAATTGATTCACACGTTCTTAATGGCCTAAGGATCCCAAAAATTTAATGCATGAATCGATTCACAGATAGGCTGAATCGATTCATACGTCTGTGGCAAGCTTGAATTGATTCAAAATAAGTCTCTTTCGGTTCATACATATTCTATTGGTCCTGAATCTATTAAACTCAAGATGAATCAATTCATATGCTTCATTGGACAACCAACAAAGGCACTGAATCTATTCATTTGTTTTCTGAATCTATTCATGGAACATGACAACTCAGAAATACACTTAATGAATCAATTCATTTACAAAATGAATCTATTCATTTAGTTCAAATTTGAATTCCAGTGAGTGAAGATAGCCTTGCATCACACCGTTGATTTTCCGCATCGCATTATAATTCAATCATGGTCTACTAAGCAGACAGGCAACACTCTACTACGTAAATTATGGATCAGAAAAGGAAACGTTCCATGCTCTATTATGTCTCGAAGGGAATTAATAAATTGCATTATTCCATGCCTTCGATTGCTATAAATAGAAGTGGATTTGAAGGAGCAAAACACACCTCTAAACAGTAAGCTTTGATCTCTGCTTCCTTCTTCCATTTTCTCTATTTCTTGTTACTCTATTTATTTTTCACTTGCATATTCTGAGAGTTATTTGAGAGATAATATTTTGAGTAATTAAACTTGTATATCCACTCTATTGGAGAGTTATTCTTGTAAAATCTTTTACCAAAATCTATGAGTTTTTGGGTTGGGTTTCAACCTTAGTTATTGAGAGATTGTGAGATTGGGTGGGTTACCCTTTTGCTTGTGAGGATTAAATTCTTGAGTATGGGACACTAAGAAGTTATAATTGCTCAAAGCTGTGTATCTCAAATCTTTAATAGTGGAATCCTTCAAGTGGTTTGCTTGAAGACGAGACGTATACCGGGGTGGTGGAACTCGTACATCGGTTTGCAATTCTCTCTTCCCTAAACTCATTTATAAATATGGATATAAATTGCTTGCTAATTTAAATGTTCACTAAAACTGCTTGTTAAGATTGTCTTAGTTAAAATTCTTGATTTTATTCTTATTAAACTTTATTATTGATTACTATGTGTTTGATAAAATTTTGTGATTAGTTTAACATCATTATCACTTGTTAGTATCATCTATTTTATCAATCACATTATTAATTGCAAAAGAATCATATTCAAAGACATTCCAAAGTAAAATTTTTAATACTCAATTCACCCCCCTCTTGAGTAATTGAGGCCACTTGGTTAACAAAACACCATTGGCTTTGGAATAGCTCAAATCAGAATTTTTAGATAAAATATGACAAAAACTAAGATTTGATAAAACAGCGAAAGCTAAGCATTTTATATCCTTAATCTAGAAAAGAAGATTTGCTTTTTAACATAGGACTAGGAAAGATACTTTATAATAATAAAGTATTTTACCTAAGGTATTATAAAAATGTTTATAGAGTTGAAAACAATTTAATTCGTTCATTATAAGTCAATATGACAAAACTATATTGGTAAAGAATAAAAAATCTCAAGGAATATATTTTGTTCTTATTTTTCTTAGAAGGGATATCTAGCTTTAAAATCATACCTTTAAAATACACGAACAAAATAAGTTAGAGAATCTCACTCTCTAAAATTTTTAATAAATGTATTTTACTTCAAATGTTTTTTAGATTTGAAAAATAAATTGGATATTTTAATCCTAGAAGATTTTAGACTTGTTTTATACATGATCTCAGTATATTGAAACAAAATCATTTGGGTAATAGTTAGATCTTGGTTTATGGACCTACTACACAAAAAGATTTTACCAAGACACTTTCCTCACTTTAAGGACAAATACACCGAGTGAGTAAAGTTGTCTAGTACTCGGGTATCCTAGTGATAAGACAAGCATATGGAATGTTGCATTTGGAGTAAGGAGGGATGTAGAGTGATCCCTAGAGCATACAGTGATGGGTACACTAGGGAACAGTTAGCGTTCCGACCCTGTGGGAGGTCTTGGGAGTATACTAGAACAGACGTCTAATGGTTCGGATTCATGCCCGAGACCGGATAGTCTGTGGAAAATCTAGTATACTTCGACTCAAAGCAAGTGTTGCTAGGACTGTGGAGTGGTCGTTCTGCAGAATTGTGATGATAGGACTACGGGTCCTTACCCATTTGTAAAAACCAGAATGAGGAGAGCTTCGGTCACTCTAGTTGGGCATGAATGATAAGGCGGGATAGTTGTGCACATGATTATTGAGATATGAGATTGGTCAATGGAAGTTGGGCCGAATTACATATTGGTATTAAATTAAGATAAGTAACAATTGAACCTAACGCATGCATAGCATACCATAATTGTTTGACTAACCCTGTTGGTTTTCTATATTCCTTGAGTATTTTAAAGTAATGTATGATTATTCTAAGGGATGTTGTGTATGTAACATCCCGATTTAAAAATTAATTACCAAGTGAAATTAAGCCATTAAAATAATAATTTCAAAGTAGGAAATTACTTGTTAATTACAATCAATTTAATTAATTAACTTAAGAATTTAATTAATTATGATGTGTAAGGCACGTGTGGGACTGCTGTACACACTCTCCCATCCCACTTCCGTCGTTCTCTAGTGTACATATATATGCCCAAGGTCACTATGGTTATTCATTTTCCTTCAGACTCCCTCTTCCTCTACTGCTTCATTCTCTCTTTTCTTCTCTTCCTCGTTCTTCGTCTTCTTCTCTTCTCCCCTGTCCTCTGTTCTCTGTTTCTGGAAACGCACAGCGACGGTACTGTAGAAGACTCGGAGCTTCCTTCTGCCGGTGAAGAACGATCGTTGAAGTGGAAGACGAACAGCTTCCTGCTCCCCGGTGCGACTGCGCTCAAGGAAGCCTGAACGAGTGTGAGCCCTGGACGAAGCAAACTGAGAGACGACCAACGTCAAAACAGAGGAGCTTCTTGGAATCTCTTAGTTGGTAGGGGGTATCTTATATCTTAAATGCATGGGTTATGGACGGGTTCCGGGTGTTAATGACTTGTTGATTCTGTGTTTGATACTGTGTTATGGTTGCTGGAAGGACGTGTGATACCCGGATGCATGATGATTTGGTGTCGAGTGATGCATGTCTAAGTCCGTCTGTGAAATGCATGTTAATGGTCTTGAGAATGTCGAATGTTTGCATGAAAAAAAATGTGTTGGAGTGTTGTTGATGATTGCCATGTGATTTATATAGCATGTAAGTGGCCATGAGTATTAAATCCTGATTGCATATGAGAAATGTTATTTCTGCGAGTCTGATGATGTTTTATACCGATTGCATGTGATGCATGTACTGTTAAATGAAAGATTGTATATATATGAACTCTATGTTTGTGTGATCAATCCGCGTGTGGCACATGGGATACGTTAATGCTGGGAGCATGTAGTGTGGGACACTACCATCGGTTATTAAAAGCGTGAGACGCTGTGAAATCCTTTTGAGTGAGACTCAAGGTAAGCCTTTGAGTGGGACTCAGGCTGCCCGTGAACACCACTGTTGGCACTGAGAGCATTGGTGTCACATGTGTGGGGAAACAGTTTGGTACCTGTAAAATGGCCAAGTCAGCTGGGAGCTGAATAAAAGGCTGGGAGCGGATAACAAATGGCCAATAACAAATGAAACCGATTACACATGAATGCGGATCTGAGTGATTGAATTCTGTGTACTTGTACAGTTGATGTTGATTGTGACCTGATTGCATGCACATGTGTAAGGTTATTGGGCATGATATGTGTATATAGCCGAGTGATAATTGAATAGATTCTGATCGGAAAATATATTTATGCGTGTTCTGATTAATTGGTATTGTGTATGTTCTGATAGTTGTTGTGTACATTTGTATTGTTGCTTAACTGAGGAATAATCCGAGTCAGTATCTATCATTTAATATCTAAGATACTCACCCCCCTACTGTGGCTATATTTTACAGTGAATGTCTCTCGGAACGATGAATGAAGGTGGAGCTGCATGCCGAGTGGAATGTTTGTGCACTATAGAAATATATGTATATATGTAGATACTGTGTATAAGGTTTTGGTTAAGCCTTGGCTGGCTCGTATTTTAATCTTAGTCTCTTTAAATCAGAATTTGAACTCTCCCGGGTTGAGAGTATGACAATGTGCTTGTAAATATTTATATACATTCCTATATATATATATATATCGTACTGTATGTTTATTCTATGTTATGCGTGAAATCCGAGTGATAGATATACGTACTTTCCGAGCATGGGAGGTTAGCATGACCTTAGGTAAAAATGGAACTAAGTTATTGTTGTGGGAAGCGAGATAGTGACTTTACCCCGAGTGAAGAAAGGTTTAGATGTTTCCGAGTGAATGAGGTAGTATAGACTGTTAGGATTTCCCCGAATGGGGGATAACAATATGCTTCCGAGTGAGAACCTTCCGAGTGAGTGTTTTCCGACTAAAGAGTGATCTATAAGGTTCTAAGTGAAATCCGTTGTAGTAAACTTATTGGAAGCTAGAAGATTCTTAGGTGAGGCTTGATTTGGTGAGGGAACTTGAGTAAGAAGGATTGTATGTGCCGAGTGAAGAACGAGTGAAGTACCTGAGTGATAAAAGACCGTGAAGAATATTCCGAGTGAAATGTACGTGTGGAATCCGAGTGAAATGTCTATGGGAATCACCTCCCGAGTGGTCAGCATCCGTGGCTTGAAGGAATAAAGTTATGAAGTGTGTGGTAAACTCCCGAAAAGAAGCTTGTGAGTATAAGGGGGTTAATCCGAATGAATCGTGAGTAAAGACTTTTCCGAGTGAATATAGATTCTGAAATCCGAGTGATGGGAATACCGAGTGGAGTTACTTGCCTCAGCGGCTAAGTGCTCGCTCCAGTGAGTGTGAGCGATAGAAAGGTCTCTGATGGGTTACGCTTAAGCTATGCGAACTTCGTCCAAGCGTGTTGGGTTGTCTCGCTTGAGCGATATCGAATCCCGCCTGAGCGAGTAGGCGTTGTTGGGATCGCTCATGTCTTGCAGCTTCCGCTGTTTGCCTTGTGAATGGTTTACATTCCTTTCCTTTCCTTCTTCTCCTAATTCTACCCTCCTTAACTCTCAGCTAATCATTTTGCCTTTGAATCCCCTCCGATTTTGGAAAAATTTTCCTGGTCTCGGTTTATTCACTAATTGAATACAAGGTGTTACATTTTGGTATCAGAGCTTTTGCTATGTTCTGCCTTATGTTGGTTTTAGAATCCTAGGTGTTATAGTGTACGCTCTTCTTCCTTGCTTAGTATTTGTATGTTTGTTAAATATTTAAAGCTGCCCTTATATTTAGATATTATGGGTTGAGAGCTTTTTACTCACCCCTTTCGTATTGTCTATTTTCTTTTCAGCTGAGGGTCAAGGTGAATGTGAGCAGGGCTTGGACTACCTGCAGTAGGGTACATCAGATTGAAAGCGTTAACTATGTATATATTTTCACTTATGTCAAGATTGTTATAGACCTCGACGCTTTTATGTTATTACCTTGTAGTAGTTGTTATAAGACGCCTGCGAGCCCCTACTCTTTTAAGTATGTTTATGTTAAAAGAATTGATCTATGTAATGCACTTATTTTAAATCATGAACTGATGATCACCAATCAAAAAAACTTTTATCTTTTTACAAATAATAGTGACTCTTTAATTAAGTAGGACGTTCCAGTGTGGGAATTTGTCCTAGTTAATCGAGGGTGTCACACAATTGCTCCGAGTACGTTGAGGGATGGTCATCCCAAAATAACGTTGTATAAGCTAGGGAAGTTGACGACTAGGTACTTTAACATTATCGCTCGACTGTCGTCTCCCAAGTCAAAGATGGCTTTTAGCTCAATGTACCTCATTACTTGCACATAATCCCATGTGAAACTAAGTAATGCACCATCATACCTTTTGAGCCAGCTCGGGGGTAGCCGGAGCCTTTTGTACGCCTTCCAGTGTAAGATGTTTTTTGAGTTGCCCTGGTCCACCAGGACTCTTCTAACTATATATTCTACTATCTCCATGGTGACCACCATTGAGTTATCCCTATTTTGGAATCCCTTAGGGAGGTTGGAGTTGTTGAAGGTAATGATTCACATGCTCGAATAACTCTGTATTGAGTTTATTTTTCCCACTCCATGTTGAGAACCGATCCTGTAGTCGGGGAAGCCTCCTGAGATTATGTGTATCATTTTCTTCCCGTCGTCCATCTCTTCATCGAGCCTGCCAAATTGAGATAGCTCATGCTTAGCTAGGTTGGTCTCATGGCTATAATTTTACCTGGCTTGAGAGTTCTCATTCTTTTTTTTTTACCAGCTCTCGCGGTGCTTCTTCCCTCTGATCAACAAATTTTTGTAGGTACCCTCGATGTATCAAGTATTCAATTTGGTTCTTGATGGACCAGTAATCTTTAGTCCCTTGGCCGGTTGTACGATGGAACTCACAACTTCACCCGGTCTGAACCTTTGGGGCCCACTCTAGGCGGAGGCCGCTTGAGCAGTCCTGTGTTATAGACCTCATGCATTATCAGATCTCTTTTATTGTTCAAGGAGTGAATGTGTTATACTTGGGGTCTGGATAGAGCCTGTTTCTTTGTTCCTTGCTCGGCTTTAGGCTTCTCCCTGCCCCCGCGACTCTATTTTGGTAGTATTCTGCTCGACATGACCTATTTTGCCGACTTCTCTCTCCTCCATGTTGATATACCAGGTGACCCTCAACTTAAAATCATCCATATCCATAAAGGTTTTTTAGCTAATAAGTAAGAAAACTTATAAAGGTGCAATCCCATCTGGAATACGTCCAAGGAAACCTTCAGGCTAAGGTTACGGATCTAGATAACTTGCTCATTAAAGTGAGCCACAAACTGCCTCAAAGTCTTGTCATCGGCCTACCTTAGGTTCACCAAGCTGTAGAAGGTTTGTTGTACCGCCCGACTGGATGCAAATTGACTTGGGAATTTCTCCATCAATTTTATGAAGCTTGATAGGGTCCTTGGTGGAAGCTATGAGAACCATCATAGGGTAGACTTGGCCAGCGTGATTGGGAACGTACTACAAAGTATAGTGTTGGATGCTCCTGTAATCAACATAGTGGTGGTGAACATGGTGAGATGTTCCTTCGGGTTTCTCCACCCGTCATATTTCTCCATGGCTGATGGTTTGTAGTTTTAGGGGGATGAGGCTTCCATAATTTCCTTCGTGAACAAGTGAGAAGCGTAGGGGTCCTTCTGGTCAAGTTGACATGAGAAAAATAGAAAGGAAGAGGGTTCTTCATCAAGTCATTCACATGACTTATCTCAAAGGACTATACATAAGTCCAATGAGAGTCCAAAGAAGATCAAGAGTAGTGAGATTAAATGTTTCAACTGTTTGGGGAGGGGATATATTACTTTTGAATGTCCCACTAAGAGGCAAATGCTTCTTAAGGATAATGAAGAATAAATAGTAAATCTAAAAAGGGTAACAGAAGGAGTGAAGATGAAGAGGAGGAAATTCTAGAAGGATATTTGTTCATTATGAGGAGAATGCTTGGCGGTATGTCTAAGGAAAGTGAAGATAGTCAAAGAGAAATATTTTTCATACAAGGTGTTTAATACAAGGGAATGTGTGTTCATTGATTATTGATGGTGGGAGTTATACAAATGTAGCTAGTTCAAGTTTAGTCACAAAGATGTTGGAGACCAAACCTTACCCTAGACCTTATAAACTACAATGGTTGAGTGAAAGCGGAGAGTTAAAGGTGGATCAATAAGTGGAGATTGACTTTTCAATTGGGAAATATTCTGATAAGGTTCTTTGTGATGTGGTGCGTGTAAAAATGAGTCATATGCTTCTTGGTAGGCCTTGGCAATATGATCGGAATGTTTATCATAATGACCATACAAATAAATATTCCTTTGTCCATAATGACTATAAGGTCACACTTGTTCAATTGTCCCTAAAAGAGATGTGTAAGGATTAAAATAAAATGAGAGTAAAAAGAGAGCAAGAAAAGAAAGAAAGAGAAAAAGAATAAAAATAATGGAGAAAGAAGAGAGAGAAAACAAGCTTTGTTTGTAAGAACTAGAGAGGTGAGGAGAGCATTTTTTGCAAGGAAATCCTTGTACATTCTTTATAACAAGGAACTAAACTTCCTAGTGGAGTTAAAACTAATTTGAAGTATTATCAGGATATTTTTCCAAAAGAGATACCCCTAGGACTTCCTTCTTTGAGAGGAATTGAGCATCAAATTGGCTTGGTACCTAGAGCTGTATTACCCAATTGACCAGCCTACAGGACTAATCCTTAGGAAACCCAAGAGATTCAGACCCAAGATTTTGAATTAATAAACAAAGGTTGGGTAAAAGAAAGCTTGAGTCCTTGTGTTGTACCAGTTATTTTGGTTCTAAAGAATGATGGAAGTTAGAGGATGTGCTTAGATTGTAAAGCAGTCAACAACATCACTATCAAATATAAACATCTAATTCCCAAGTTAGATGATCTTCTTGATGAGTTACATGGTTCTTATTTCTTCTCTAAAATTGATCTTACGAGTGGATATAATCAAATTAGGATTAGAGAAGGGGATGAGTGGAAAACTACTTTCAAAACTAAATATGACTTGTATGAATGGAAAGTCATGCCCTTTAGGTTAACAAATGCACCCAGAACATTCATGAGATTAATGAATCATGTTTTGAGGAAGTTTTTAGGAAAATTTGTGGTTGTTTATTTTGATGATATTCTTGTGTATAGAAAAAGTTTTGAAGAACATCTTGTTCACTTGAAGTTTATTTTGCATATGCTTAGGAAAGAAAGTTTGTATGCTAATTTGGAAAAATGTACTTTCTACAATGACTATAGTGGAGTGCATGTTGATAACCAAAAAATAAAAGCCATTCAAGAGTGGCCAACTCCAAAGAATATGAGTGAAGTGAGGAGTTTTCATGAGCTTAGATAGTTTCTATAAGAGGTTTGTTAAATATTTAAGTACTATAGCTACACCTCTTAATGAGCTAGTTAAGAAAAATGTGGTTTTTAACTAGGGATACAAACAAGAAAAAGCTTTTAATTCTTTGAAAGAAATACTCACACATGCTCATGTTCTTACGTTGCCTAATTTTTCTAATTCTTTTGAGCTTGAATGTAATGCATCTGGTGTAGGCATAAGGGCTGTATTGATGCAATAGAGGTATCCCATTACATATTTTAGTGAGAAACCGAATGGGGCTACTCTTAACTACCCCACATATGATAAGGAATCGTATGAATTAGTTAGAGTATTGGAAACTTGGCAAAACTATCTCTTGCCTAAGGAATATGTTATTTATAGTGATCATGAGTGTAACATCCCAATTTTAAATTAACTATGGTCGAGATTAAGACATTAATTAAAGGTTAATTAGAGAACTAGGATTAGTGGTTAATTAGAATAAATTGCTGACTGGTCAGGGATAATTGAATAAATAATAATGATCATAATGCCGTGAAAGGACGCATGTGCCCCTGGTAGTATAAGACAACTTCAGCTCCCTCTCTTACCTTCACTAATTCACACTGTCAGCCTCTTTGTGCGTGGATATGACCTCCTCTCCCCTATTTTCTCTTCCTCCCTCTCAATCGCGTTAAACAGCAAGAGAGTCGAGAGCTTCTGGAGGAACACCAACGCGGCTCTGTTCCACTCCCTGCCTTCTCCTTCCTCCCCATTGCCTTCTTCCTCCCCTTCTTCTTCCACCTGGAGCTGATAGTATTCTAGTTGGCAGGCTGTGCGGGAAGTACCTTGGAGCTGTAGGGGAGACGAACCCGTAGGAGGAAAGGAGCAACTCTGGTCCAGAATCAACGCTGAGCTCGAGGGCTGTTAGAGGAGGAGTAACGAAAGGACGATCGGTCAACCTTGCAACTCGAGAAGCCTCTGAACTCTGGCAGCAGGTAGGGGGCGCTCTGCATGTCCAATGCATGGTTTCTGGACGGTCCGAGCGAACGTATTACCTTGTGTGTTTGTATGATTATGACTCTGTGAAGTGTTTGACTGTTGATCACTGGATATCGTATGTGCGTGTTAATAGAGTCCTGTTAATTATTTCGTACTCACATGCATGCGTTCAGAATGTGTTGTTTGCTATAGGTTGTACATGCTGCTGAGTGGAGTCTGGATGAGTGATGATTATTACCTGTGTGGTGTATGACTATTGCTGTCTAAGAAACGTATAATGACATTGGTGATGTTGTGGAGTTAATGTATGAATTGCATGTTAAATTGTAATGTGAATATCAAGCACATGGTGTGGTCTATTGTTGACTTCTGGGTGGATACAATATGAATTACTTAAGATGAACTTGCTGAGTGTGGATGACTGCCGGGACATGCATGAGGTTGCATTTATGGTTAAAGGGTGACCCGTGGAAGGTCAGGAACCCAATGATATAATTTCCAGCTACAGACCCTTGGCTAGTTTCTGAGAGGACCCGTGGTAGCCGTTGGAGCTAGAGTTAAGTCTCGAGACGTCCTTGGGAGACCGGTACCACACGGTAAGGGCTATCAGACGAGGGGCCAGAAAAGGGATCTGTAACTGAGAGTTATTGTTAAGTCGGATCCGCATGCATATAGGTAGGGGCATTATTGTCGAGAGCAGCACGCTCCTTAAAATCTGTGAATGCTATTAATGATTTCCGACTGGGTTTGTGTGTGTGTTTGACGCTGAGGCTAAGTATTATTGATGTTATTGTTAAGGGATATGTTGTTGTGAATAGTAGAAATTAGATAACCATGAATGACGTGAGTAATCCGACTAGTGACTTGTGTAGATACTTTATTAAATGTTAGTGAATGCTGGTATTGATTAAGATAGGTAGAGTATGTTGAAAGGGAATGTGTATTCTAAGTCGAGCCAATAACTGTCATTGTATATGTGAAAGCTCACCCCCTACACCATTTTTCAGCATGTGCAGGACGGACTCGGAAGTGCTGTCAGGGCCTCAAGTCCGAGTGTGGTGCACCCCGAGTGTTAAGTGCTTATATTGTATTCATTATATTTAGTTAGGGTAGCCTTGGCCGGCTCTTATGTAAAATGACGATTAAGCATATTTGTTTATAAGATTGATTAGGAGAAATATAGATATGGGTACTTGTATCGGATTGTAAGTGTTGGTGAATATATGCATGTATATATTGTTAAGATAATGGGTACTCCGAGTGTGTGATTGTGTATAAACCTGGGTTGTATGCTGGTGGATTGTGTTGGGCTCTTTCCGAGTGGGGGAAAACGTAAAGGATTTTGAGAGAAACCCCTTTAACGAATTCTAAGTGGACGTTATAAATACTCCGAACGAATAAGTCGTGGCGTGCCGAGTGAGTTAACTACCTGATTTTCCAAGTGAAGTGCAAGCATGAAGATTTGCCGAGTGGACCTCGTCCATTTCCGAATGGGAAATTACCTTGTACCGGTGTTCACCTCAGCGAGTTAGACCTAGCTCCAGCGAATGCGTGTTTGGAGAGGCCTTGTGTTGGACTCCGCCCGAATGTCTTCCTCTCCGTTGTGCATTATCCTGTCTTGCTCGGGCGGTGTTGGACCGCGCCTGAGCGAGCGGTCGTTGTAGAGTACTTCGCCCAGGCGTTGTTGCGCTTTGCTGAACTGGGCGGAGTGGTTCAAGTTTCACCCTTCCTTAGGTTGCCATACATATGTGTCTTCCTTATCCTTCCCTCACCAGTTTCCTTATGCTGAGCGCCCAGTGGTTCCCTCGAAGAAAGGTTTGTCCTGTGAGAGTGAGTGGACGCTGATGTGAGGTTTGCTTGAGGAGTTTTCATTCGTTGTGGCATCGTTCAGGCGGTGTTGGACAACGGATAAGTGAGTCACCTTCCGTCCTGGAATCCGCCCAGACGCTGGAGCGTCACACCGAACCGAATAGACCGGTCTCTGTCCTAATTCCCCTGTTGCTTGTCATATGCGTGTGAATGCTCTTCTGCTTCCCTCGCCTTCTTCTTTCCTTCTGTGTCAGACGATTCGTGGCTGCTTTTGTGAAAAATTTCCTCGTTGTTTTTGGGATTTCTATTTGTAAAAATTTAGGGTGTTACATTTTGGTATCAGAGCAGACCAAAAGGTCCATGGCCAAGGTTTGCCTACTGTTAGTGGGCGGTTAAGTGCATTATGCCAGCTTATCATAACTGCTTGTGGTATTTCATTAAACGTTAATATATGTTTAATCATGACTTGTGTGATGATATGTTCTTATGAACTTCTACTGGATTTGGTATATGATGACTATGAATAGTGTGGTTGTATGCCTGTGCCTTGTTGAGGAATTTGATTGTGTGAACAATGAATGGTACATGATGTATGTGATTTGCAGTATAAGGGATGGGTTGTAATTCCTAGGTTGAAAATCTGGGTGTGTAATAAGTGAGTAAAGGTGAGGTCATATATATGTTAAAATAGGGTTGGGTCTCGGTGGCGATTGAGGAAACCAAGTGAGTGATGCACTAGATACTGGACCAATAGGAGTAGTGACCCAGTTGATTAGGCATGACCAGGAACGAGTGAATGTGAAATAGAACATCTGTTCGACTTGGATACTGTCTTGGTCGGGTGTGTGAAAAACCGAGTGAATGGTACTAGACCTTATAATAATATTTGAATATTGAGGGGTACCCATCGTGGGATACTGGGTAAATAGTGACCCCTTAGGGATTCTAAGTCTAGTAATTTATTAACTTTGTGAACTGTTGAGCCGAACAGGACAATTACGTAGTAACTCATTGAGGCTTGGATGATTATCATGTAATGTGTTATGTGTGAGATGTGTTGGTAGCTGTACTGAGATAGAGTAGTTGTGCATGCAACCCCTGGATTATGGTATTTGTGAACTGTTTAGTGATGGTGTGACTCTGTCCGTGAATACATGTTAATGATTCTGCGAATACTAACTGAATACTTGTAAAATAGGAGTGTTACCATTACTGCCGAGTGCTATTTGTGACGGATGTTGTGTGACCCAGCCCATGAACTCTGCGTAATATATATATGATATAGGTGATTGAGGGAGAACTGCTTTTATGTATTGCTCTATAATTGAGACATGGCAATTGTTTGATAATTGAAATATGTGATCTGCGTGTGATTAATTATTGATGCATGCAACACCCGGATATTGTGATAGATATTGATTGAGAACCGTTGTGATAAATATCCCGTCTAAAAGATGTGCATATATATATATATGTTAATGAGAAGGTCGAGTGGCTTATGCTGCGAGTCAGCGAATAAGAGCTGTGTGTGATTGTAGTGAAGTGTATCAGCATTGAACGTTTTTTAGAGTGGGCAATCAGATGAATGCTTGTGTGATGACACTGATGCCGAGTGCATTAAGGTAGGAGGCAAAGCATAAATCCATGTGGTGTTAAAATACTTGAATGGCATGTGAATATTGTGGTTACCGAGTGCATGTAACGCTGTGTGGATTTTGTGTGAATGGAAATGCCATGATAATTTCCGAATGCTTGGTATGTGAATTGATATGTTGGTTTCCATTCGGAATGTTGTGTTGGAATGCATGCTGACTTCATTATAAAGTACTGAGAGGATGTGATGTGGTATTGGTACCCTGTTTGCTTGTTGTATGACAAACACCTGTGATGTTTGATGAAACTGTGAGATTCCAAGTGAATCTGTATGCTGTGTTGAAACGGTAATGACTTATTAATAACTGCGTGAAATGCACCTGGTAGCTTGGTTTCCTGTAAGGAATTACATGAGAATTGCATGAGGTAAAATCACTGTTTAAATCAGGTCTGCATGCATGTGTGTAAGAGTATTATTATTGAGATTAGCATAATTTGCATGGATACCCATGATTGGGTTAATTCCGACTTGATAATGTTGTATGAATGAGCCCTGACTGAATGAGTGTACATGTGATGATGCTGTTGCCAAGTGTAATGTGATGTTATGATTGAGAATGTATGTTATTGTACAATTTCCGATTGAATATGATATTGTGAATGAAATCCTTAATATAGTTGGAAGTGATCTAAGTAAATCTGATTGAATGAGCACATATATGTTGATACCATTGTTGAGTACAGTGTGTGTTATGGTTAGGATGTATGTTGTAGTGAACCATGATGTAACCATGAATGATTGGGTGACATCCGATTGAATGCCTGCATGTGCATTAGTGCCGTTGCCGCGTCCGTAGTATGTTACGATAGCATGTGATGGTGAATTACTTAAACCTGATTGAATTGTATAAACCTGAGTGATTTCATTATCTAGCTGGGGATTGAGAATTTAATTCGAACCATGATTTTGTGTTGAATAGGATTTAGAGGGAATATCTACTCGATATTGGCTGAAAACTGATTGTGGTATTGCCATCAACGGTTTCACAGGAATGATAAATAACTTTCATGCTGCTTGTTGCGTGGTGTACCCTATGTGATGCATAATGTTGATGTGGATGTATTGCTTCTAAGTTGTATGTGAACTGCCATTAACTTCCGTGTGAATTAGTATTAGTTAGGTGAGTCTGGTCTGTGTGAGGCATGCTGCTCTGAGAGGACTCTCCCTGCTATAGGTAATGTGGTAGCGTACACGTTGTAGTGACTATGTAATTGATGTAACCCTATAGAAATGAGACGTCATCCTATAAGTTGGATGCAGCAATTCATGAGTCGGGCAAGTGAAGTTGTAACTGCTTATGGTGATGGTGAGTCTTTCAGACGTTTCCGAGTGGTAACGAGAGTTATATTGAATGAGAGTTATGCGATTGTTTATCAAATTGATGAAAGAGGGTTTATTTGACCTTGGCGTGTCTGCTTCCGAGAGGATTAGAGGTTGTCGGGTATGGATTGGTTACTAAAAGGATGATTGGTAATGGAATATGAAGGGCGATCGACCGTCACTGAAGTTGGAGTTTTTGAAAAGTTATCCGGGTGCTACTGTAAGCCTAATGAGGAAACCGGGATTGGAGCCAAACTAAATTGTAAGGTTAGGAATTGTTCGGGAAAAGTTGGTAAATTCTGAATATGTGAGGGTGGAGACAATTCTGAGTGAAGCATCGTTTTGATTACCCATAAGGAGCTGTGTCCGAATGGCACTTCTGTGTTAGGCAAAATCAAAGTGGAATATCCGAGTCGTGTGAATTTCGGGTGAGGTGTCTCGGAGTGTACCACTTCCGAGTGGATAGTACCGTGTGGAGCAGTTTTGAGAGGAAAGGCATCGAGTGTGGAATTCCTATTAGCTGTGTGATGTTCCACCACGTGATCTACATCCCGAAGGAAAGTACTTCTCGTCGGAAAATGGAACTTCGAGTATGCAAGTTTTCGAGCAAATTACCCAAGGGGGAGTAAATACCAAGCGGTAAACTTATTCATAGCTGTGTTCGGGTGATGTTGAGCTGTTGAATCTGAACTCAGATTTATGTTTGGAGTGGGCCTGTATTCCGAGTGGAAATTGGGTAAATAGAAAGTCTCCGAGTGAAGGATCTCCAAGGGGAGTAGATATCCAAGAGAAGGGTTTATTTGAAATCGTATTCAGGTCAGCGTTTGGGACTGCTGGGCTTGGACTCGGGTTGGTTTCACGGAAGGCTTGAATCATGGGTAAATTCTGCAAGTGGAAGGATTCCCGGATGAGAACTGTTCTTAAAACCCCGATTGAAATTTTAGAGTGAGAGGGCTGAGTAACATTCGTGGGTTATAGGTATGTAGTTAGCCAAAGGAATGGTTAAGGAGTTGAGATGTATGGACCGAGCGTGGTACCTGTACGAGGCAAACCCAGACAAATGTGCTAATTGAAGCTTATGGGAACTCGTTGAGTGTTCATTTTGGCTAAGAAAGGAATCTCGTGGCTGAAAATTTGAAAATCCGAGAGCTAAATCCGAAATGAATCGGTCGGTGGTGGGTATCCTAGGGAATCGGTAATGTTGCTTACCGACTGGATTCTTCCCAAATGGTCAAATAACGTCTGGAATGTGTCCCATGCGACCCAATGTCGAGCCTATGCTTTGTGGGAGCTCTTTGTCATGCCGGGTGACTCATTGAGTCGAGAAAGCCGATGGTGTAAATACGCTGATCGGTATCAAAAGGGTAAGGCCGAGCGGCCAAGAGACTGGAAAATGCCAACAACTAGGGTAAACTGGCGAAGTTGAATGAGGGTAACTACGTGGGAAATGGAATTCCGAGTGTAATGAAGTCTATGAAGAGCTGTTTTATTTACGCTGATTAGAATTGCAAAGCAGTCGGAAACGTTGAGAAACGAAGAGTTGCAGCCAGAACAAGACCGTGGTATTCCGATCCGTTTGTTGAGGTAGTCTGAGTGGAAGGAAGGAATGTTATTCCGAGTCAATGGTGACACTTCCAAGTGGAAATGTGTTAAGAATGACGTCTCGATTTTCTGGGTGGATCGGTCGGTAAATTGCTTTGGAAGCCAATTATACCGACTGGAATTTAAGCGATGGATGAATACATGAGGAACATAGAGGTGTAATTGCTTATTGTGGTATGGCCGTAATTTCCGAGCGGTTCGTTGAGGCTAAGTATGCGTTGAATTTCGAGGACGAAATTCTTTTGAGTGGGGGAGAACTGTAACATCCTAATTTTAAATTAACTATGGTCGAGATTAAGACATTAATTAAAGGTTAATTAGAGAACTAGGATTAGTGGTTAATTAGAATAAATTGCTGACTGGTTAGGGATAATTGAATAAATAATAATGATCATAATGCCGTGAAAGGACGCATGTGCCCCTGGTAGTATAAGACAACTTCAGCTCTCTCTCTTACCTTCACTAATTCACACTGTCAGCCTCCTTGTGCGTGCATATGACCTCCTCTCCCCTGTTTTCTCTTCCTCCCTCTCAATCGCGTTAAACAGCAAGAGAGTCGAGAGCTTCTGGAGGAACACCAACGCGGCTCTGTTCCACTCCCTGCCTTCTCCTTCCTCCCCATTGCCTTCTTCCTCCCCTTCTTCTTCCACCTGGAGCTGATAGTATTCCAGTTGGCAGGCTGTGCGGGAAGTACCCTGGAGCTGTGGGGGAGACGAACCCGTAGGAGGAAAGGAGCAACTCTGGTCCAGAATCAACGCTGAGCTCGAGGGCTGTTAGAGGAGGAGTAACGAAAGGACGATCGGTCAACCTTGCAACTCGAGAAGCCTCTGAACTCTGGCAGCAGGTAGGGGGCGCTCTGCATGTCCAATGCATGGTTTCTGGACGGTCCGAGCGAACGTATTACCTTGTGTGTTTGTATGATTATGACTCTGTGAAGTGTTTGACTGTTGATCACTGGATATCGTATGTGCGTGTTAATAGAGTCCTGTTAATTATTTCGTACTCACATGCATGCGTTCAGAATGTGTTGTTTGCTATAGGTTGTACATGCTGCTGAGTGGAGTCTGGATGAGTGATGATTATTACCTGTGTGGTGTATGACTATTGCTGTCTAAGAAACGTATAATGACATTGGTGATGTTGTGGAGTTAATGTATGAATTGCATGTTAAATTGTAATGTGAATATCAAGCACATGGTGTGGTCTATTGTTGACTTCTGGGTGGATACGATATGAATTACTTAAGATGAACTTGCTGAGTGTGGATGACTGCCGGGACATGCATGAGGTTGCATTTATGGTTAAAGGGTGACCCGTGGAAGGTCAGGAACCCAATGATATGATTTCCAGCTACAGACCCTTGGCTAGTTTCTGAGAGGACCCGTGGTAGCCGTTGGAGCTAGAGTTAAGTCTCGAGACGTCCTTGGGAGACCGGTACCACACGGTAAGGGCTATCAGACGAGGGGCCAGAAAAGGGATCTGTAACTGAGAGTTATTGTTAAGTCGGATCCGCATGCATATAGGTAGGGGCATCATTGTCGAGAGCAGCACGCTCCTTAAAATCTGTGAATGCTATTAATGATTTCCGACTGGGTTTGTGTGTGTGTTTGACGCTGAGGCTAAGTATTATTGATGTTATTGTTAAGGGATATGTTGTTGTGAATAGTAGAAATTAGATAACCATGAATGACGTGAGTAATCCGACTAGTGACTTGTGTAGATACTTTATTAAATGTTAGTGAATGCTGGTATTGATTAAGATAGGTAGAGTATGTTGAAAGGGAATGTGTATTCTAAGTCGAGCCAATAACTGTCATTGTATATGTGAAAGCTCACCCCCTACACCATTTTTCAGCATGTGCAGGACGGACTCGGAAGTGCTGTCAGGGCCTCAAGTCCGAGTGTGGTGCACCCCGAGTGTTAAGTGCTTATATTGTATTCATTATATTTAGTTAGGGTAGCCTTGGCCGGCTCTTATGTAAAATGACGATTAAGCATATTTGTTTATAAGATTGATTAGGAGAAATATAGATATGGGTACTTGTATGGGATTGTAAGTGTTGGTGAATATATGCATGTATATATTGTTAAGATAATGGGTACTCCGAGTGTGTGATTGTGTATAAACCTGGGTTGTATGCTGGTGGATTGTGTTGGGCTCTTTCCGAGTGGGGGAAAACGTAAAGGATTTTGAGAGAAACCCCTTTAACGAATTCTAAGTGGACGTTATAAATACTCCGAACGAATAAGTCGTGGCGTGCCGAGTGAGTTAACTACCTGATTTTCCGAGTGAAGTGCAAGCATGAAGATTTGCCGAGTGGACCTCGTCTATTTCCGAATGGGAAATTACCTTGTACCGGTGTTCGCCTCAGCGAGTTAGACCTAGCTCCAGCGAATGCGTGTTTGGAGAGGCCTTGTGTTGGACTCCGCCCGAATGTCTTCCTCTCCGTTGTGCATTATCCTGTCTTGCTCGGGCGGTGTTGGACCCCGCCTGAGCGAGCGGTCGTTGTAGAGTACTTCGGCCAGGCGTTGTTGCGCTTTGCAGAACTGGGCGGAGTGGTTCAAGTTTCACCCTTCCTTAGGTTGCCATACATATGTGTCTTCCTTATCCTTCCCTCACCAGTTTCCTTATGCTGAGCGCCCAGTGGTTCCCTCGAAGAAAGGTTCGTCCTGTGAGAGTGAGTGGACGCTAATGTGAGGTTTGCTTGAGGAGTTTTCATTCGTTGTGGCATCGTTCAGGCGGTGTTGGACAACGGATGAGTGAGTCACCTTCCGTCCTGGAATCCGCCCAGACGCTGGAGCGTCACACCGAACCGAATAGACCGGTCTCTGTCCTAATTCCCCTGTTGCTTGTCATATGCGTGTGAATGCTCTTCTACTTCCCTCGCCTTCTTCTTTCCTTCTGTGTCAGACGATTTGTGGCTGCTTTTGTGAAAAATTTCCTCGTTGCTTTTGGGATTTCTATTTGTAAAAATTTAGGGTGTTACAATGAGTCTTTGAAATATTTGAGAGGGTATGGAAAGTTGAACAAGAGACAAGCCAAATAGGTTGAATTTATGGAACAATTCCTATATATGATCAAGCATAAGAAAGGTAAAAATAATATGGTAGCTGATGCACTTTCATGCAAGTATACTTTGTTTTCTATGCTTGAAAGTAAATTTCTTGGTTTTGAGTGCATTAAGGAGTTGAATGAGTATGATGCTGATTTGTCTCATATTTATAAAACATGTTCTTATACTGCATCTGATGGGTATTTTAAGCAAAATAGGTATTTGTTGAGGGACAAGATGAGACGCCCCGAAAATACAGGGAAATTTTTCGCGATTTAAAATCACTATTCAATGAAGAGAAAATAAGTGGTGAGGCTTTTAATACAACACTTGGATCTGTGATAAACCACTCCCATATATGAAGATATGAGAGGGTAAATTAAAGGATGATTTTATAATAATTTTCTAATTAAAATCAACAAAAGAATTAATTAATTTCATTGTTGCATGATTGAATTTTAAGAGAAGAGATTTCATGAGGTTCCATGACCCATACTATGTTCAGAACACCTTTAAGATGATGCATGATAAGGATTTGATGCATAAGAAATGAAAATTTATTTAAAATAAGACAAGGGGGACATCAGGTGGCTACTCACTCAAGCGAGAGCCATACTCGCTTGAGCGAGCACATACAGTGACGCTTGAGCAAGCATAAGGAAGGCTAAGCGAGAAAATTTTTAAGCATCACGGGCTCCTCTCGCTTGAGTGAGCCCCATCTCGCATTAGCGAGATACGAAGATCACCCCTAGGAGAGCAAGCGAGACGCTTGGGCGAGAGAAGAGATTTGCCACTGGAGCCAATCTCACTTGAGCGAATTCCATCTCGCTTGAGCGAGATTGCTCCAACCACAAAAGCTCACTGTCCCATTTTTGCTTGGGCGAGGCAAGCCCCGCCTGAGCGAAAATCGACCAGTGTCTATTCCCTTCTCCCTCACTTGAGCGATCACCGGGCCAGGACCATTTCGCCTGAGCGAGAATGGTCCAGTGACCAACCACTGATTCCCACCGAATCTCACTTGGGCGAGAAGGCCATTCGCTTGAGCGAATTTCGGCCAGTGGCCACGCCCCTGTTTCATAAGCAACTCGCTCGAGCGAGATTCCCACTCGCTTAAGCGAGTTTTGTAGAACTTGTGCAGAAACGTGGAATTCTCACAACTTAGCATATGAATTATCATTTCCTACCACTTTAACCTTTCCTAATACATTATTTTACTTCATTATGCATTTATAAATTCTACCAACTTCATAAAGTACTATAATTTAAGAATTACTTCATTCATTCATTGAATTAAACATCAACAACATCATCATCCAACTATCTATACCTTTCAAATTCAATTATCATTCATTCAAGGCATATCATTTGAAACATTCATCTTATAATTCTCCATAAAGTGATGCAAGTCACAATGCACACCATTCATTCATAAAAATTAACATCATCAAGCATCATAATTTTATCCTTTACATTGTTTGGGTCATAAATGAAAATTGACCATACACGTCAAGGCTCAATTTTCCTCCATGACCCTCAAAATCATTATCACTAATCTAGATATCAAAATAAGCATTCATATACATCACATGCTATACAAAAATCTAGATTTCGCCGGCCAAGGCACTTCCTATACCACTATTTACCTCCATCAACCAAAATGCACTTCAAAATGTCTACCCTTCCCATGAGTGCCCTGTATCACAAGTCTAAAAATGGACAACATGGGAGAGTGAGTCACACATTCCAAAGGAATGAATATGAATACCATGTGATTATGTACATATGCATCAAAACATGTATACTTTGCTCATACATATCATTTATCACACTCTTTATCATCACAACACCATCATACATACATCACAAGTAACCTGACAGTTTAGGCAAAGTACACAGCATATACATAATCAAGTCCCACCATAATTTGGCTATCACACAAACTATTATTTGGTACTCATATCTTTTATGTTGTCTTAGTATATCATTACATCCTCATCACATCCATCATCATATCTCATCACCATCGGCACACTTCCTTGCTATATGCAAATTCTCTTAAGCTAATGCATATGCACAATGGAATATTTCAACAATTACAGATCTGACTATGGGAATACAAACACCAATTTGTGGGACTCAAGCATGATCATCCAATCATACCCCTACTGCAGTAGTAAAATGTGTACACTTATTCTTAAATTTTGCATGTATTTCACAGATTGTTTTACTGGTACCAAACCGCATCTCCCATCTTGCAACACCTAGTCATTTTCACCATGACCGCGGTATACAACATATCAACATATGGTGTTGCGGGCGAACCATGAGATATATCATGGCAGCTGTGATCTCAAGGACCACCGGGGACACCTGCTCATCAAGAGCCACCCCCCACAAGGGTCAACCACATGCGGCTCCCCGTAGCACAACATGGGCAGCTTCGTGACTTACACACTGAGTCACAAGGGAAATATAAATTGCTCGTGCACAGAGCCGCCCTCCCACTGGGCCAACCGGGGGAATCCCCTAATATTCCAACACCAGTAGCACAGTATGCCATGGATACAAATGCAAATCATATGCATTCTCACTCTATGCATTCTATACATGCCATTCATCATACATCTTTATCAACACCATTACCAACATTTCCACAAGGCTTTTAGTGGATTTATTATTGTTGGGTTATTCTTATTAATTTAAACATTTATGTGGCATTGCAATAGTTCTCAATCAACGTGATCAACAATCACATTACACTGGTGGATACAAGCATAACCTCATATCATTGATCATTCTACACCACCATATAGCACACCATGAATATTCTAAATGCATCAAAGCGTGTTGCCCAACATATTATCCACACCATATACCACATTACAATTACTTATATCATTTCAAGAAAGGCTAACATGCATACCAATACACATGACAATCAAATAACATTCAGATTCATGCATTTAGAACATAAGACTCCTCTCCTACCTTAAGAGAAGAATTCCGATTGATAAGACGCGCCCGCCTCGTCGTTCGGAATGGATCCTACATTAACATGCATATAGAATCCCAATCAATCAACTACTCAAGACATTATTTCAATTCTATTTAATCATATTCATATCTATAATTTCATAACATGTCCTAGGCATGTCATAGACATCATTTTGATTATTTGTTAGGCTTCGGGAATTTCTTCCCATTAAGCCACATTCATTATGTTCAATGGACTACCAATAACAATAGTCCAACACCTACAAAATACCACACCATCCAACACTCATACATCCAATGGCTTGTATTTGCTCTTAATTACACTATCCAACCAACATTGATAACTTTCCCCAATTCTTAAAAGTTAGGGTTTCTCCAAAACTCACCAATATTCATAAATACTCATTAACCTTCATCACCTTCCAACCATAAGTGCACCTCCATCATTAACCCCTCATAAATATACACATTTATGATAACCCACACTATGGCATAAGCATTAAATACTTCTAATAAATACCCATTCACATGCATGACTTCCCAAAGTACAATGACACATACCCATGGCCAAAACCTCAATAAAATGGTGAGTATACATAGTTCACACCCAAAAACAAAGTGGGTTCAAGAAGGGGAGGATGCCCACCAAAATGGAAGAGAAGAAGGAGAAGACTTCAACTCCACTAGTCTCCTTCCAAGCTCCTTGAGAACGAAAATAGAGGAGGGGATGATCACCTTTGCTTAGGGTTTGGAAGAAGAGGAAAATGAAGAGAAAGTAGAGAAGAAATAGAGGAGAAATAGAAAGAAAGGAGAAGAGGAATATTTCCACCAAAAATGAAAAGCCAACGTGAAGGAAGAGAAGAAATTGGGCTTTTTGCTTTATTTTTATTTCTGTTCATTAAAATTTCATCGTTTTACCACTAACAGGCTCTTTATTTAGGCTCAATACTTTATCTGAAAATTTTTCCGAATATATACTCGGACTCCCAATATTACTCCTAACAGCCCTGACCAATATTATCTCAATCAGAGATACTTGGTCCGAAACCCATATCTCAACCGGGCTCATTTTTAGCTTAACCGGTCTCCATAAATCACCAACAGTCCCTAAAAATCTTAATTTAATTATTTCCAATATTTTGAGACACTAAGTAATTCATATTCAATTATTCAATATTAATTTCCTTGATTAATCCTCTATTTTAAAATTTGGGATATTATAATCCACCCTACCAAAAAGAAAATTTGGTCCTCGAAATTTTAACTTACCGGATCCGAGTATGTCAGGATATCGTTCTCTGATGTCGTCCTTACGTTCCCATGTGAACGTCTTCATATTTCTATGTTTCCAAGCGACCTTCACCAAAGGTACCAACTTGTTCCGTAGTTTCTTTACAGAATGCTCGACGATGCGAATAGAAACAGGAGGGATAGATAAGTCTTCACTTACATCAATATCGTCTATAGGAATCACATGTATAGGATCATGAACATATTTCCTCAACTGTGACACATGGAACACATTGTGTAGATTAGCAAGATGCGGAGGGAGTGCTATCCGATAAGCAACGTTGCCAATCCGCTCCAATACTTCATAAGGTCCAATAAATCTAGGGCTCAACTTTCCCATCTTCAGCGCCCTTCCAATTCCTTTATCACGCGAGACCTTCAAAAATACATGATCACCCACTTAAAACTCAAGTGGTTTATGTCTCTTGTCATAATAACTCTTCTGTCTATCTTGAGCAATCTTCATATTCTCTTGTATCTTCTTAATTTGCTCCGTAGTCTCTTCAATAATCTCCGGCCCTAAGGCCAAGTTCTCTCCAACTTCAAGCCAACACAAGGGAGTTCTACACTTCCTTCCATACAACGCCTCATACGGTGCCATGCCAATACTAGAATGGAAGCTATTGTTGTATGTGAATTCAATCAATGGTAGGAATCTCTCCCAACATCCACTGTATTCAAGAACACAAGCTCTCAACAAATCTTCAAGGCTTTGTATAGTCCTTTCGGACTGTCCGTCGGTTTGAGGATGATATGCGGAACTAAGTTTCAACTTAGAACCCAACTCATTATGTAGACTTCCCCAAAATCGAGAAGTAAACCGAGGATCACGGTCAGATATGATACTAAACGGCACACCAAGCAATCTAACAGTCTCCTTTATATATAATTGTGCCAATTTTTCCAAGGAACTCTTCATATTCATGGGCAAGAAGTGAGCACACTTTGTCAATCGATCCACAATAACCCATATGGCATCGTTTCCAGCACGCGTTCTGGGTAATCCGGAAACAAAATACATCGCTATACTATCCACTTCCAAACAGGAATCTCCAAAGCTCTCAAATAACCAGACGGCCTCTGATGCTTGACCTTAGCCTTCTAACAAACAAGCCAAGACGCTACAAAGTTTGCTACATCGCGCTTCATACCAGGCCACCAAAAATTCTTTTTCAAGTCTTGATACATCTTGGTAGAACCAAGATGAATGCTCAATACGCTTTTGTAAGCTTCCTCAAGTACACATTTTCTCACATCACCACTTGAGGGAACATAAATTTGGCCCTTCACACGCCAAATGCCATCTTGACCTTCCACTAGGAATAAATTCTTCCCTTTCTCTTGGGTCTTTTTCATCTCATTCAGATACTCATCATTTAGTTGTTGTATCTTCACATGTTCGAGAAATTTATTTGTGACCTTCAACATCTTGAGTGACATTTTCTTAGAAGTATAAGTCTCCACACCTACATTTAGATTTCTAAATTGTTCAATCAACTCCATCTCTTTCGCCATCATCATAGAGATATGCAATGACTTTTGGCTCAAAGCATCGGCAACCACATTTGCCTTTCGGGGTGATACCGCAATTCAAATTCATAATCTTTTAGAAATTCCATCCATCGTCATTGGCGTATATTAAGTTCTTTTTGGTCAAACAAATACTTAAGGCTCGTGTGATCACTAAAGACCACAAACTTAGAACCATATAAGTAATGTCGCCACAACTTCAAAGCAAACACCACTGCTGCCAATTCCAGATCATGTGTAGGATAATTAACCTCATGCGGTCGCAACTGTCTCGACGTATAGCCTATCACACGCTCCTTACACACATCCAAGACCAAGCTTAGACGCATCACAATACACCACAAAGTCATCCATCAAATCGGGCAACACTAACACTGGTGCAGTAGTAAGCCTCAACTTTAACTCTTGGAAACTTTCTTCGCATTCACGAGTCCACACGAAAGATTGATTCTTATGAGTCAATTTCGTTAATGGTAGGGCTAAGCGGGAAAATCCTTCAATAACCCTTCGGTAATAACTGGCAAGACCAAGAAAACTTCTTATTTCCGTTACGGACGTCGGTCTTTCCCAAGCTATTACAGCTTTAACTTTTGATCTATCAACGGTAACTCCATCACCGAAAATCACATGACTAAGAAAAGAGATTTTACTCATCCAGAATTCACATTTAGAGAGGTTAGCATACATCTTTTTCTTTCGATGAATATTCAATACAAGACGAAGATGTTTTTCATGCTCTTTATGACTCTTGGAGTATACCAAAATATCATCGATAAACACCATGATGAATTGATCGAGATACTCGTGGAAAATGCGATTCATGTAGTCCATGAAGATCGCAGGAGCATTTGTCACTCCAAATGGCATCACTACATACTCATAGTGTCCATATCGCGTTTCGGAAGGCATTTTTTGGAATATCTTCGGTCTTCACCCAAATTTGGTGATATCAAAACGTAAATCGATCTTTGAAAACACAACAGCACCCTTCAATTGATCCAACAGATCATCAATACGTGGAAGAGGATATTTATTCTTAATCGTTAGTTTGTTGAGTTGGCGATAATCAACGCACAATCTCATACTTCCATCCTTCTTTTTCACCAACAGCACAGGAGCAGCCTAAGGAGGCACACTTGGGCGAATAAACTCTCGTTCAAGTAATTCCTCAACTTGCTTCTTTAATTCAGTCAACTCCATAGGAGACATCTTATAAGGAGCTCTAGAAACAGGCTTAGTGTGACATCCTGGCACTGTTGAGGGCGGGGAGTGATTGCCGGTGCATGGGCACGGATAAGGAGCGACTCCTGGCAGGCTTCCAGCGGGGAATGTGGCATCCCGGGCACTCTTGAGGGCGGGGAGTGATCGCCGGTGCATAGGCACGGACAAAGAGCGGCTCCTGACAGGCTTCCAGTGGGAGGGACATATGAACGAACCGAATACATACCAGAATGAGAGGGATCCAAAGACTGTATAGGTATGGGACTATACAATCGAGGATAGCTTAAAGAAATGAATTCGTACTACCTATACCAACAAATGCATTAGCCTTTTCGGTAGCCTATCACTTAACAACTCCAAATTTAAGCGTGCTTAACTTGGAGTAATTCTGGGATGGGTGACCTCTTGGGAAGTTCTCAGGAAATGTGTGAGTGAGGACAAAAGCACATTGGAAAGGTCTTGTGTTGGTCTGTGGGGCGAGTCGTTCATTCCTGAAAAGCGGCCGGGGCGTTACAGTGGTATCAGAGCCTAGCCTCTCCTAGTACGGTATCGTTCGGGGATGAACCAGGCGGAAGCTAGTGGGCATGTGACATCCTGGCGCTGTTGAGAGCGGGGAGTGATCGCCGGTGCATGGACACGGACAAGGAGCGGCTCCTGGCAGGCTTCCAGCGGGGAATGTGGCATCCCGGGCACTGTTGAGGGCGGGGAGTGATCGTCGGTGCATAGGCACAGACAAGGAGCGGCTCTTGATAGGCTTCCAGTGGGAGAGACACATGAACAAACCGAATACATACCAGAATAAGAGGGATGCAAAGACTGTATAGGTATGGGACTATACAGTCGAGGATAGCTTAAAGAAATGAATTCGTACTACCTATACCAACAAATGCATTAGCCTTTTCGGTAGCCTATCACTTAAGAACTCCAAAGTTAAGCGTGCTTAACTTGGAGTAATTCTGGGATGGGTGACCTCCTGGGAAGTTCTCAGGAAATGTGTGAGTGAGGACAAAAGCACATTGGAAAGGTCTCGTGTTGGTCTGTGGGGCGAGTCGTTCATTCCTGAAAAGCAGCCGAGGCGTTACACTCAGTGCCAGGAATAAGGTCAATAGCAAATTCCACCTCTCATGGAGGAGGTAATCTAGGAATCTCTTCCGAAAACACATCGAAAAACTCTGAAACAATAAGGATCTCACCAGATTGGGACGTACTATTCCCATCGATCAAACAGAACATCATAAGAAGCTGGGAGATACCTTGCACATCAAAGCCTCCAGTATTAGAAGTCGGGAAGATCACCGTCTTGTTATGAAAATCCACCAAGACTTTGTTAGCAGACAACCAATCCATGCCTAGAATAATATCCAGGTCTTTCATAGGCAAACAAACAAGGGATACATTAAACTTTCTACCCTCAAGGTTTATCGCAACATTCTCACATCGGGTCACCGATCTTAAACAAGTACCGGTCGGTGTGGTTACCAATATGGAACCTCTCATCATACACATAGGCACCCTCAAGTGCCTCACACAGTCTTTAGAAATAAATGAGTGTGTAGCACCAGAAACAAAGATAATGTTCACAGAAACACCAAGAATTTCACACTTACCACGGACAAGTTCTTCAGCTTGCGCGGCTTCTTCACCAGTAACTATAAATACTCTTCCAGCAGTTTGTAGTTGATCACCACCATTACGATTACCGTTTCTTCCACCATGGCCATTACCCCGACCATTGCCATGTCTTCCTCCGTTATAGTTTCTACCACAACAACTATTACAGCCACCATTTTGACCATCACCATTACCACGACCACGACCTCCAAAGCCATCACGGTTAGCACCATAATTCATGCGGTTAGGAGTGCCAACATTATCATTTGCGTTCCTTGCATTCAATGGACAATTAGGGCGAATATGCCCCGGCTGATTGCATTGGTAGCACACCATATCATCTTGTGGGCAATCATGTGCCAAATGATTAGCACCACACTTGTATCAAGTTAGGCCTTGGACATTTCCATGGCCTTGGTTACCACCACCGTAACCACCTCTAGGAGCACTGTGTCCTCTAGTATTTGAGGATCCTCCACGAAAAAACTTATTCTTCTTGAAATGACCTTGCTTCTTGAAACTAGAAAATTGGCCTTTCAACTTAGGCTCATGCTTTCCATGACTCGAAGGGGCCGCATCATCTTCTTCATATATGTGACACTTATTCACAAGCGTCGAAAAACTTCATATTTCTTGATGTCGAATGGCCCGCTTGATCTCGGGCCTCAATCCATTCTCAAACTTCACACATTTGGAAACTTCAGTACCCTCTTTTTGATAGGGTGGATAAAATACACATAGCTCCTCAAACTTGGAGGCATACTCTTCCACCGTCATGCCACCTTGCTTAAGTTCCATAAACTCAAGCTCTTTCTTGCTTCTATAGCTGTTGGGAAAATACTTCTTCAAGAACTCCACCTTGAAGTTTTCCCAAACTAAGGGAATATCAGTAGATACCATACGTCCCCTAGTAAGACGCCACCAAGCTTCGGCTTCATCGCGGATCATAAAGACCGCATATTCCACCTTTTGCACTTTAGAATACTTGAAGCTAGCGTAGATTCTTTCCAAATCATTGATCCAAGCATATACATCTTCTGGCTTATAACCTTCATAGAATTCAGAAGGTTTCCTCTTAAGAAATAGATCAAGACCTTGGGAGCCTTGTCCCACATTCAGCTGGCCTTGTCTTTCCAAGAGATCGGCAAAGTGATTCAATGTATTTGCCATAGCAGCAGCCTCACGATTTGGTCTACCAGCCATATCTTATGCCTATACGTTAAAACATGGCTCACACATAAGTACACTAGACTAAACAATAAATTTTTGACTCATGAATTCAAGAATTTTTTTTAGCACTCATAGGCCTATCATGTACTATATTACATAATCGTATCATTTTCAATACATGGTCACAACATATTCATTATTAGAGGTAAATAGTGTAAGGAATCTTGGCCGGACTCAACAACTCCAAACACCAATCTCAATTCAATGACAACAGTCACAATTCAATCAAATAATCCATAAATCGATCAATCATAGCTCATATAAGTCATTCATAGGCAACAATTACATGAATAACATCCATCATGATCGTATCAAGAGCAATCAATGCTCTGATACCTAGCTGAGACGCCCTAAAAATATGGGGAAATTTTTCACGATTTAAAATCACTATTCAATGAAGAGAAAATAAGTGGTGAGGCTTTTAATACAACACCTGGATCTATGATAAACCACTCCCATATATGAAGATATGAGAGGGTAAATTAAAGGATGATTTTATAATAATTTTCCAATTAAAATCAGTGAAAGAATTAATTAATTTCATTGTTGCATGATTGAATTTTAAGAGAAGAGATTTTATGAGGTTCCATGACCCACACTATGTTCAGAACACCTTTAAGATGATGCATGATAAGGATTTGATGCATAAGATATGAAAATTTATTTAAAATAACACAAGAGGGACATCAGGTGGCTACTCGCTCAAGCGAGAGCCACACTCGCTTGAGCGAGCACACACAGTGATGCTTGAGCGAGCATAAGGAAGGCTAAGCGAGAAAAGTTTTAAGCATCAGGGGCTCCTCTCGCTTGAGCGAGCCCCATCTCGCATTAGCGAGATACGAAGATCACCCCTAGGAGAGCAAGCGAGACGCTTGAGCGAGAGAAGAGATTTGCCACTGGAGCCAATCTCGCTTGAGCGGATTCCATCTCGCTTGAGCGAGATTGCTCCAGTAACCACAAAAGCTCACTGTCCCATTTTCACTTGGGCGAGGCAAGTCCCGCCTGAGCGAAAATCGACCAGTGTCTATTCCCTTCTCCCTCGCTTGAGCGATCACCGGGCTAGGACCATTTCGCCTGAGCGAGAATGGTCTAGTGACCAACCACTGATTCCTACCGAATCTCACTTGGGCGAGAAGGCCATTCACCTGAGCGAATTTCGGCCAGTGGCCACGCCCCTGTTTCATAAGCAACTCGCTCGAGCGAGATTCCCACTCGCTTAAGCGAGTTCTGTAGAACTTGTGCAGAAACGTGGAATTCTCACAACTTAGCATATGAATTATCATTTCCTACCACTTTAACCTTTCCTAATACATTATTTTACTTCATTATGCATTTACAAATTCTACCAACTTCATAAAGTACTATAATTTAAGAATTACTTCATTTATTTATTGAATTAAACATCAACAACATCATCATCCAACTATCTATACCTTTCAAATTCAGTTATCATTCATTCAAGGCATATCATTTGAAACATTCATCTTATAATTCTCCATAAAGTGATGCAAGTCACAATGCACACTATTCATTCATAAAAATTAACATCATCAAGCATCATAATTTTATCCTTTACATCGTTTGGGTCATAAATGAAAATTGACCATACACGTCAAGGCTCAATTTTCCTCCATGACCCTCAAAATCATTATCACTAATCTAGATATCAAAATAAGCATTCATATACATCACATGCTATACAAAAATCTAGATTTTGCCAGCCAAGGCACTTCCTATACCACTATTTACCTCCATAAACCAAAATGCACTTCAAAATGTCTACCCTTCCCATGAGTGCCCTGCATCACAAGTCTAAAAATGGACAACATAGGAGAGTGAGTCACACATTCCAAAGGAATGAATATGAATACCATGTGATTATGTACATATGCATCAAAACATGTATACTTTGCTCATACATATCATTTATCACACTCTTTATCATCATAACACCATCATACATACATCATAGGTAACCTAACAGTTTAGGCAAAGTACACAGCATATACATAATCAAGTCCCACCACAATTTGGCTATCACACAAACTATTATTTGGTACTCATATCTTTTATGTTGTCTTAGTATATCATTACATCCTCATCATATCCATCATCATATCTCATCACCATCGGCATACTTCCTTGCTATATGCAAATGCTCTTAAGCTAATGCATATGCACAATGGAATATTTTAACAATTGCAGATCTGACTGTGGGAATACAAACACCAATTTGTGGGACTCAAGCATGATCATCCAATCATACCCCTACTGCAGTAGTAAAATATGTACACTTATTCTTAAATTTTGCATGCATTTCACAAATTGTTTTACTGGTACCAAACCGCATCGCCCATCTTGCAACACCTAGTCATTTTCACCATGACCGCGGTATACAACATATCAACATATGGTGTTGCGAGCTAACCATGAGATATATCATGGCAGCTATGATCTCAAGGACCACCAGGGACACCTGCTCATCAAGAGCCACCCCCCACAAGGGTCAACCACATGCGGCTCCCCGTAGCACAACATGGGCAGCTTCGTGACTTACACACCCAGTCACAAGGGAAATATAAATTGCTCGTGCACAGAGCCACCCTCCCACTGGGCCAACCGGGGGAATCCCCTAATATTTCAACACCTGCAGCGTATGCAGTATGCCATGGATGCAAATGTAAATCATATGCATTTCTCACTCTATGCATCCTATACATGCCACTCATCATATATCCTTATCAACACCATTACCAACATTTCCACAAGGCTTTTATTGGATTTACTATTGTTGGTTTATTCTTATTAATTTAAACATTTGTGTGGAATTGCAATAGTTCTCAATCAACATGATCAACAATCATATTACATTCATGGTGGATACAAGTATAACTTCATATCATTGATCATTCTACACCACCATATAGCACACCATGAATATTCTAAATGCATTAAAGCATGTTTCCCAACACATTATCCATACCATATACCATATTACAATTTCTCATATCATTTTAAGCAAGGCTAACATGCATACCAATACACATGACAATCAAATAACATTGAGATTCATGCATTTAGAACATAAACCTCCTCTGCTACCTCAAGAGAAGAATTTTGATTGAAAAGACGCACCCGCCTCATCATTCGGAATGGATCCTACATTAACATGCATATAGAATCCCAATCAATCAACTACTCAAGACATTATTTCAATTCTATTTAATCATATTCATATCTATAATTTCACAACATATGCTAGGCATGTCATAGACATCATTTTTATTATTTGTTAGGCTTCGAGAATTCCTTCCCTTTAAGCCACATTCATTATGTTCAATGGACTACCAATAACAATAGTCTAACACCTACAAAATACTACACCATCCAACATTCATACATCTAATGGCTTGTATTTGCTCTTAATTACACTATCCAACCAACATTCATAACTTTCCCCAATTCTTAAAAGTTAGGGTTTCTCCAAAACTCACCAATATTCATAAATACTCATTAACCTTCATCACCTTCCAACCATAAGTGCACCTCCATCATTAACCCCTCATAAATATACACATTTATGATAACCCACACTATGGCATAAGCATTAAATACTTCTAATAAATACCCATTCACATGCATGACTTCCCAAAGTACAATGACATATACCAATGGCCAAAACCTAAATAAAATGGTAAGTATACATAGCTCACACCCAAAAACAAAGTGGGTTCAAGAAGGGGAGGATGCCACACAAAAATGGAAGAGAAGAAGGAGAAGACTTCAACTCCACTAGTCTCCTTCCAAGCTTCTTGAGAATGAAAATAGAGGAGGGGATGATCACCTTTGCTTAGGGTTTGGAAGAAGAGGAAAATGAAGAGGAAGTAGAGAAGAAATAGAGGAGAAATAGAAAGAAAGGAGAAGAGGAATGTTGCCACTAAAAATGAAAAGCCAACGTGAAAATTATTGCTAATATATACTCGGACTCCCAATATTACTCCCAACATCCCTGACCAATATCATCTCAATTAGAGTTACTTGGTGTGACACCCATATCTCAACCGGGCTCATTTTCAGCTTAACCGGTCTCCAAAAATCACCAACAGTCCCCAAAAATCTTAATTTAATTATTTCCAATATTTTGAGACACTAAGTAATTCACATTCGATTATTCAATATTAATTTCCTTGACTTATCCTCTATTTTAAAATTTGGGATATTATACAAGAGGCTTTGTGTGCCTAAAAGTTCCATTAGAGAAGTTCTTGTTAAAAAGGCACATGAAGGGGCTTAATGGGTCATTTTGGGATATAAAAAACATATGGTATCCTGCATGAGCATTTCTATTGGCCTCACATGAAGCATGATGTGTATAAATTTTATGATAAGTGTCTTGTTTGTAAGAAAGCTAAGTCTCGAGTCATGCCTCATGGATTGTATACTCTATTATCTATTCCTTAACATCCTTGGATTGAAATTTCTATGGATTTTGTTCTAGGTTTATCTTGTGATGTGAAATCATCGTAAGATAAATTCTATGGCAAGCACACCAATCGTTAAAATGTAGAATATTTGTATCGTCCCATGGGGATTGTGTTAAGTATCATAATCTTAGGAATTCTCTAGCTGAACCTTACACATAAAGCCATTATGTTTTTAGGTTTTCTGTATTTATATTGTTTTTATGGATTTTTAACAGTAGTGTCACTAGTAGAATTATATCAGCAATTAATCTATACTAAACAAACAGATTGGAATCAAAATCAGTACACCATAGATCATAAATTCGCATGAACTCAACATCAGACACAAAGAAAGCAGAATTCAATTTCACATATGGATAACTCATAATTCCTTAGGTAATTACCACTAATCCAACCTAGACTAACCTTAATCCTAAGGTGCTAGCTTTAGTTGAATTCAATGTGAAATTAAGGCAACCCTAGCACTATCCTAATTCCTTAGGTATAAGCATCTAGGTCAGCAAATGCGAATAAGAAACTCTCACCATGATTCCTCTCTAATGAAAACTTCAGAATAGTCTTGGATTTCCTGATCCAAGGGTTAAAGATAAATAATTATTGTGTTTAAAACCTATTTTAATTATATCTTTAGCTTCACTTAATTGAGATTCAGAGCTATGAAGGCCTCATTCAATCCCAATCCAAGGGAATTACTCATACATGGATAGGAAACAAATTTGGAACACAGAGGATGAAGGTTGGGGATACGAGCATTTAGTGAGAGAAAATATTTAGAGAGAAAAAAGAAATCAGAGAATGAAAGTGAAATCTGAAAGTTAGTTATTAGTTAAATACTATAAGGTCTATACATTACATATATAGCTTTCTAACCTAACTACTTACCTAGGCTAAATATTTATAACAATGCCATTAATAAAAGACAAATAAATAGTTAACTTAAGTTAACTACAAATAAAATAAATACATGTCTGAAAATAACTAAGTTAAGTGCATGAGTGCCTGGGCGTGTAAATAATGGTTCCTAGCGTCCACATGTTGGTGATGATGGACATGGAATAGTAGTTAGGCGTATGGACGCTGGACTCAAGCATGTAAACATTGGCTTGCTGATTCATGGTCTAATGGTGAGGCATTATGGGCGTATAGGGTCAGCGTAAGACCAATGTACAAACGCGTGGATTCTGGAAAGCAATGGTGTTAGGCATATAGACTAGCTAAGGTAGGTGTGGCAACACTTCATGTAACACATCTCGTTTTGTGTAATTGGTCCCTTGGCCAAGATGTGAAAATTTTTGAGCTTGTTTTCTATGAAATGATGTTTGGGTTGCGGCCGACTTGATTTGTATGCTTGTGTTGGTAGTTTTAGAGGGATTTAAAAGGGCTAAAATAATTATTTAAGGTTCATTTGGTGAAAAGCATAGTGATTTATCTAAGGAAATTAAATAAATAAATAAATTATAACATTCTAATTATTAACCCTTGTACATGTTTCACTGGTTCTGACCAAGAAAACACCCAGAGTGTTTGATTTGAGTCATTCTTGTTCCATAAAGTCTGTATTGTCGTAACTTGTAATTCTCGTGAAGGGACCAGGCCTAATTCTAGTAACTCAATCCCCCAAGAATTTATTTCAATAAATTAAGTTAATCGTTAAAGTCACTTCACGTACCTAATAGTATTTGTAGCATATATTCTTCTTTTGTTAATACAATTGAGTCGTTCTTATCTCAAAATTTCAGTATCAAAATTCTCTATGACTTTGATGTTGACCATGAAGCCCAATTCTTGCCCATTTGGTACCAGATTTAAAAGCACTACACTACGTTGCGATTTCATTGTTACAGCTTGACCTGTCTTCAGTAATTTCCACTTTTCTTATTCATACAACCATGGAATTGGATGATTCTTTTTCTAGTAATTTCTCAAATCATTTCTCTACAACTTTGATAAGGGAACGAAAGCTAATTCCCTACCCATTTATCCCAAAATTTTTATCAAGTTTGCTAATCTCTTAATTATTCCAGCCTGAAACATTTTTTGTAATCGGAGCATATCTCCCACGTCTGATATTAGATTTTTGTATACCATAGCTCCTTTTAAATAGGAGACATAAATATACAACTTTTTTGTTTTGTAATTTTCTTAGTTCCCACCGTAACCCCTTTAAACTTGCTCAAAAATTTACTGCTCCAAATTGTGCCATACTTGCCCCATATGCAATTTTGGTCCAATCATCTTATACCACTTAGAAACATATGCTCTCTTCTAATTAACCCTTGCTCTACAATCCATCTATATGTAGAAGAACTTTTTGAACAAGTTCCTTGCCTTGCACTCTCATTTTCTATCTATGTTAGCCGAAACTCTATGCTTGCTTCCTAAGCTCTCTTTGCAAAAATTTCCTTCTCTTAAAACTTCATCACTTCCTCTAGCTTTTTCAAAAGGATCACCATACCTTCTTCTCTTCATCTCACATCCTTAAATCTCTCAAAAGGATCCATTTTCCTTTCTCTTTGGTGTTGCACTCATGGTGATCTTGAAGCAAAGCTTGATTATTGCATTCTCCTCTCTAGGCCAAAATCACCATTGAGGTAGGGGGTGCTCTCTCTTTTGCTTTATGATTTTCACATGTATGGGCTAGTATGAGTCACCCTAAAACTCATACCTTGGTTCCATTCCTAAACATGACCTTTTGAGCTTTTAATTGCTACAGAACTTATTAAAAATAACTTCATTTTTGGGAACCACCATGGTTGAACCATCTTCTATTTTTTCTCTTAATTTTGTTGAGTTCTAAGTTATAAAAATAATGACTTCTAACGGTTTTAGCACTGCAAAAAATAATTTTCCTTAGAGGGTGCATGTATGTTGATTTCACTATCAAATACTTGATTTATTTTGCTCCCCTTATGGCCGAATGACATGCTTTGCTCTCCTTTATTTTTATGCAAGTTTTTAAGCACTAAAAACATAATTTTTCCTTAAATTAAGTTTGTTTCTGAAGCTGGACAGATTTGGTACTTTATTAATAGCTACATGCATGATCTTAGAAAAGCTAAAATATGATTTTTCCTTATGGATTGGTAACCGTGTGTCACAACCAGGATCTCGGCGGGAGGCCGACCGTAAAAAGAAAATTTGGTTCCCAATATCTTTTCGGGAACCGTGGAGTCACCACCAATGTTTTTAAGGTAAAACATCAGAAAAACCCTAACGTGAAGGTACTGGTCCTAAATTTAGATTTTTAAGTTCGGGAGTCTGATTACAGGTGGAAAAGGTATTAACAACCCACACTGTCTGTTTTAAACAGTTACCCTAAATTGTTTAAGTTTTGAATAATCCTAATAAATTTATATTTTAACCTCTTAGAGATGCCCTATGGATTTCTTATCGATTTAATGATTAAGTTTATAATTGTGATGATTAGCAAGACTCTCGTCCAAATTAATCAGGTCATCACTAAAAACGTAATGATTTTTATTCTACGAGTTAAAGGGATATATTTATTTTTTAAAATTTAGGCATGACAGGAATAACTGTTCCTGCTCCTACGTATTCTCCGTGCGTTAGGGGAAATCAGAGTTACATAGTTCTTTGTTTATTATTTTTTAAAAAAGTAAAATAAGTTTAACATGTTGAGATTTAGGGAAACGTGAATCAACAGGACATCTTGTCAAATTGATCACAAATATTGTATATATATATATATATATATATATATAAAGGGAACCTTGGGTTTATTGATTTGATTATATTTTTTTAGAGAGAAATGAAAAGAGAAAACAAAACTAGAACAAAATAAAATAAACTAAAATAAAATAAAAGTGTCAAGTAAGAGGACAGAAACAAGGAAAAATATAGGTCTATGAAATAAATGACGAAAGAAGTAGAAAAAAAGAAAAGAAGCTAATAAATCAAAGCATAAAAATAAAAACAATAAACAACAAAAAAGGCTAATAAATTAAAGCATAAGAAGAAAGAAAACAATAAACAAAACTTATCTTCTTTTTCGAGTCAAAGAGAAAATTTTAAAACCGCCTCTGGATTCAATGGTGTCTCTTGTTTCTTCTAAACTGAGACTCTTATGGAAGAAACCAAATCTTTTCTAATATGGAAGATCGGTCAAAGTTGCAACCATATTTTATACTAAGAAATGGGCTATCACTACCGCTCCCTTTCGTCCCCTCCAAGTGTTACAAGGTGTTAGTAACATGACAAGCATAGCTCCCCTAAGAGTATTCGATGTGGGACTAAATAAAGCTAACAATTTAGATTTTAGCAACTCCTAATCTTAGAACTTTGAATGTGGGACTAAATCTAAACTATTTTTATTATTTCTTTTCTTTTCTTTTCTTTTCTTTTCTTTTCTTTTTTTCTTTTTCTTTCTTTTTCCCTTCCTTTCTTTTTTTTACTGCGTACAAAAGGGGATGCTCACACTTTTTTTCTTAAAAATTAAATCCTATCTTAGATTTTTTTTATTTTTTATAATTATTTTTATATTTTTATATATTTTTTATTTTTTATTTCTTTTGAAAATTTAAAATTGGCCTGGACAAAATTGGATAGCAACAGTTTGCCCCTTTTTACTTTTCCCTTACTATGTTGTAGTAAGGGATGAGTAAAGACTGAGCGAAGCAATTTTGTCCAGGGTGCCTAGCTTTAAAGAATGTTGTGTTTGGCGACAAGAAAATTAAAATAGTACCCTTTTCGGCGACAAGAAAGTAAAATGGTATGCTGCTCAGCAACTAAAAATTTAAAGAATGCCATGTTCAACAATAAGAAATTTAAATGGTGCCATGTTTGGCGACAGGAAAGTAAAATGATGCCTCGGTCGGTGACTAGAAATTTAAAAGATGCCATGTTCGGCGACAGAAAATTTAAAATAGTGTCCTTTTTCATGACAGTAAAGTAAGATAGTGCCTTACTCGGTGACTGGAAATTTAAAGGATACCATGTTCAGCGACAGGAAATTTAAATAGTGTCTTTTTCGATGGCAAGAAAGTAAATGGTGCCCCATTCAACGACTGGAAATTTAAAGAGTGCCCCGTTCGGTGACTAAAAATTTAAAGGATGCCATGTTCGGCTACAAGAAATTTATATAGTGCCTTTTTGGTGACAGAAAAGTAAATGGTGCCCTGTTTAGTGACTGAAAATTTAAACGATGCCATGTTCGGCGACAGGAAAATAAAATGGTGCCCCGCTCAACGACTGGAAATGTAAAGAATGCCATGTTCGGCGATAGGAAAGTAAAATGGTGCCTCACTCGGCGACTGGAAAGAAAAATAGTGCCATGCTCGGTTACTGGAAATTTAAAAGATGTCATGTTTGGTGATAGGAAAATAAAATGGTGCCCCGCTCGGTGACTAAAAATTTAAAGGATGCTATGTTCGGTGACAAAAAATTTAAAATGGTGCCTTTTTCGACGACTAGAAATTTAAATCAAATTTAGCGTGTGTTTGGTTGTAACTCCCAATGGCATCAAGTTAACGGAGTGTCGTTTTAACCTCCGTTCCTTTAACACATGACCGTTTGGTAGTTCTTTTTCCTCCGTTCTATTACCTCAACCCCTGTTGGCAGTAGCTTTGGCGTGTGTGCACCTCCGTTTGACCAGAGGCAGGTCTGGGCTCCCTAAGGAGAACGCAGTTTGGCGAAAAGTCACCCATTCCCCTGGTTTATGGTTAAAAAAGAGGGCCAAGGAAGAGGGGTTCACATGCTGAGGCTCTGAACTGCGCAGCAAGAGAAGCTTTGGCACGGTGATGACGGAGTTTTGGTGTAAATCGGAAGAAGGATTGGGTTCCGGTAGTGTGTGCCATGTCCGATCGAGAAAAGAGGACAGTTTTGGGCTCGAAGGTAACGTTTCTCCCCCTCATGAATGTGTTTGCATTTTCTGTGTTGGCTGGGAAAAATGTTGGCCTCTCCTCTGTTTTTCTTTCTTTCGTACTTTTCTGGGTCCATGTTTATGTTGGGTGATCTATTTGTGGGTGGGTTTGTGAGGTTTATCTGTTTGTGTGGGTGGGAGGGTTGGGTTTTGGGTGGTTTCCATTGGTGCTTCTGTGGGTGAAGGGTTGGGTGGTGGCGGTGGTGAGGTTGTGGATGTGGGGACTGTTTCGGTGGGGGTCGTGAGGGTTGAGGGTGTGGGTGAGGCTGGTGAAGGGTATGGGTTGAGGGTGAGGCTGGTGAAGAGGGGTTGTTTTTATGAGTGGTGGGGTTTAGGGTGTGGGTTTCGGTGGGGGTATGACGTTGCTGTCATGGTCCTTTCAAATTAGTACATTAAAATTAATTAATGTAGTACTAGGGTGTCAACCTAGGTCGTTCTCTCGAAGATCAACATAAAAATTTAGGAAAATCAAGTCTTAAACTAATTTTTAACAAACCAAAATAAAACAACTAAAATTTATTTTTACAGACAGAAGTTCAACAAGTATACATTGGGGGGGTTTGTTTGATTGTCACAGAAATTTAATATAGAATACAAGAATATAAAATAAATGTGAAACAAATAACTATCAAGCGATTGATTTTCTTGGAGTATTGCAATTTATTTTATCCTTGGATTTGAAAAGAATTCTATACATTTTCCTTATTATTGATCTCTTAGTTCAATTTGAATTAATCAACTAAGTGTCTTTTAATTCATAATTCCTTTACTTTCATTCAATAAAAATGAAGATTTTAATCAAGTATCCTAATTAAGCAAAAGGAGTCAAGATTTTAAATTCTAGGAATTATTGAACATATATAGAACATCGCCTACATACATAATCTAACTTCAATGTTATGGAATTAAGCAAACCACAACTATCAAGATTGATTTTGAAACATTCATTAAGCATGTATATTTCTTAATCTATCTTAATATAATTTTTATTCAATTCTAACTGTATAATTAAATTGATTAAGCATACAACTTAATTAGACAATATAGATATTAAATAATTGAGCTAGAATTATGAAGAGATTAAATAACAAGGAAATGTATTAAAAATCAAAACCTCAAAAATAACATTACATTAACCTCCAAGAAAATCAATCTAAGGGTTTTAGCTCTCCATAATTAAAACAAAATAAAAACTGAACCCGGAATGACGTTCTCCCGAATTCTTCCTCTGTTTCTCCTACTGATGTCCACTGCTTCTCTGCTCTAACAATTCCTCTGCTCCTCTCCTCTGAACACACTTTTTTTTTCTCAGTTCTTGGCTCTAATTTATAGAGCTTTCTTGACTGAATTTTTTGCATTAAAAATCCAGCCCATCACCTTGCCATTCTACACTTCACGTTTCTATTTTTGCACTTAAGGGAACATACCATTTTGCTATGTATTGCCATGGATTTATTGCACTTGCTATGTTTCCTTCTTTTTCCAAAATATTGTCACTTTATTGCAATAATATTCTGCAATTTTAAGAGGCAATTCATGTTGGAAAGCTTGCTGTTTGTTGTCCATTTTTCACTGCTGTTGCTATTTCAAAATTCTTGCTGTTGCTGTTTCAAAATTCTTGTTGTTGCTCTTTTAAAATTCTTGCTGTTGCTGTTCAAATTTCTCTTGTTTTTCAGCAGCTTTTATTGTTGAAAACTTGTTGTTTTGTGCCTATTTTCTGCTGCCAACAGCAAGGTCATTCACGTTGAAACCATTGCAAGAAGGGGTCCCTTGTAAAGCTTTTCTCTTTTTAATTTTTTTTATGCATATTATGACAATAATTTTGCAAAGGCATTCTGCACTTTAGGAAGCCTTTCACGTTGAAAGCTTGTCCATAGTTACTTGTTTGCGTTGAATAATTTGTCACATGGATCCCTTGCATGTGCAACCGAAATTGCTTTTGTAGAATGCATTTCCTTGCATAAAAATAATTAGAACAAGGAGCTTTATTTTTTGTGCAGTCCGTGAGGTTTTTGTTTCCAATTAATTGCATAAAGAAATGTCTCTTGGAGCTTTGTCAAATGCTGCCAAAAATGGGGTCTTAGTTGCCATTCTTTTTGCATAAAATATTGGCACATTGAGCCATGGTGGAGAAGCCTTTACGTGAACAAGGTTAATGGCCAAGTAGGTGCAGAATTTTTGCTTGGAAAAATCAGCATGTAGGACCTTGTGTGGGTCATGGAAAGCATGGCTATTTGATGGCTTTTGACCATATGACTCTAGGCTTATTGGAGCAATTTTTTTTATTAAAACATAAGGCACAAATATTGCATTTTGAAGAGCTTCTAACATGATTGATTTTCCCTTCAGCTCTTGCATTTTAACGTTGCACACTTGGTAGAAAGTAGGACTTTATTTTATGATTATTTGAAGCATAGATAAGGTTTGAACAATTTCACATTAATATACTTGTCAAGAAAAAGTAATTAATGTGAATTTGTACTTGGAGGAGAGTAATTTATTTGCAAAATAATCAAGAAGCTTCCAATAATTTGATAGCCTGTAAAATAAAATAAAATCAAATTAAACTTAGTTAATTCAATAAATTTTATTTTAGGACTAAACATTCATGCAAGCTTAAATTATTTTAAACATACTAGTTAATGCAAAAGAATCAGAAACAGAAGAAATTAAAAACAACAATCACTAGTAAATAGTAACAGTAAAAGAAAACATAAATCACAAAATACAACACTCAATAGTAACATTAGAAATAAGAAAACAGTGATCACTAACAAATAATAGAATAAAAATTAAAAATGGATAACACTGACAAATGATGCTAAAACATAGTTATTATAATTTAACAGTAGATAAAATAGACAAATAGAGTAAGTAATTAAAGGTAGAAAGATATGTCATCAAATACCCTCACACTTACTCTTTTGCACTCCTGGGCAAAATTAGAATAAAAACAAATCTCACAATTTATTGAAAATATCAAGTTGGAAAATAGTAAACATACAGAACTGGCATGCATATTATTGGGTTTTAAAATATACAGAGATACAGGAGTTATCTAACATGTAGATACAGAGCATCATGATATGTATAAAAATCATCCAAACACTTAGACATGTGAGAATTAAATCAAACTGAAAGCAAAATCATAAGTGACAGAACCTCACAAGATCTCCTCTCGACTCTCAAGTGTTTTGGGTTTGTGTATACTCTCAAAACATTTCCTGAAAAACAAACACTCCAAAAATTTGGCAAATTTCTCAATTCCACAATCAACACAAATGCATGCATAGATCAACAGGGCTTTCTAGAGTTGTAATGTGGCCAAGGTTAAAGTGGGTGGTAAAATTTTAGAAAATAAGTTTAGATACCAAAAAGAATGATGGAGCAATTAATTTAACTGGCAAACAGTGAGGGTAAAACATTTATTGTATCATATTTGGTCGCAATCATCAAAAAAAAAATTTTTTTCATCAATATTTTTTTTTTCTTTTTTTTTATGCGATTGCATAACACTTGAAACAAGAGTTGCGACTGCTTTTTGCACACCCCCAGACTTATTTGAATGCCTGTTTTTGACTTGATTCCAAAGCTTCAATATATTCCTTAAGGTATATTTTTGGGTTTTTTTTTCATCCATGGCTTATTTGAGATGCAACAAAGAAATGGTTGAATAGGCTCAAAGTGGCTAGCAAAGGATAATTTATTCATGGTAGGCTCATATGGCTAGTGGCTCAATTGAACAAAATGCCTGTGTCATTTCAAATACATTCATATGAGTTTCAAGTATCATCAAGAAACAAGGAAAAAATAAGGATGTAAGCATTCAAGAATTAATCACACATGAAAAGATTAAGATGGTTTTAAGTGATCCATCAAATTTTAAGGCTCAAAAATCTCACAAGGTATAATTCCTATCACATATGATCACTTCTCAATTATCATGTCATTCTTAACATACCAAAAATGTTTGAGTTCAAATCATAACATATCATTAAGCTTATATCAGACATGAGAGAATTTACCTGTTACTCATGCATATCTTAAAATTCCAATAAAACATGCCTTTTAAAACAAAAACACACACAATTTTTTTAAATTTTTTTTTAATTTTTTTTACTTTTTTATATATATATATTTTATTTTATTTTATTTTTTTGAAAAATAGTCACACAAAATTAATCACAAATTCACACAATGAAAACAACACACAACAACATACAAGGATATTCCCACCCCCACACTTAAATCATACATTGTCCTCAATGTAAGACAGAGCATAAAAAATAGATAATATAATGAAAAAGTAAAAAGATGGGTAAGAAAAACTCCCTCAAGGGGGATCAAGAAGTGGTTCCCCCAAATTATGTTCCTCCATTATGACATCTACAAGTGAAGGATTCTCATGAAATGGCTTCAAACGTTGTCCATTAACCTTGAAGCTTTTATTGGAGTTTTCACTTTTTATTTCCACAGCTCCATGGGGAAATACATTAGTAATAATGAAAGGTCCTTCCCATTTGGAGCGTATTTTTCCGGCCATCAGTTTCAACCGAGAATTAAACAGTAGCACTTTCTGTCCAGCAGTAAAATCCTTTCTAGCTATTGAGCTATCATGGAATTTCTTTGTTTTCTCCTTATAGAACCTTGAGTTCTCATAAGCTGCCAAACGGATTTCATCAAGCTCATTAAGTTGTAATTTCCTTTCTTCACCTACTTGATCAAGTGCTAAGTTGCAAGCTTTTACAGCCCAATAAGCATGATGCTCAATCTCCACTGGAAGATGACATGCTTTACCAAAAAAAATTCTATAGGGAGACATTCCTATAGGTGCCTTAAAAGCTGTTCTATGTGCCCAAAGAGCATCATCCAGTTTCCTGCTCCAATCTTTTCTGTTAGGCTGTACTATCTTCTCCAGGATTCTTTTGATTTCTCTGTTAGAGACTTCTGCTTGTCCATTGGTTTGGGGGTGATATGGAGTAGAGACTCTATGAACAACCCCATACTTCCTGAGCATAGCTTGCATGGTCCTGTTGCAGAAATGTGTCCCTTGGTCACTAATGATTGCTTTGGGAATGCCAAACCTGCAAAAAATTTGAGATCTAACAAAATCCACAACAACTCGAGCATCATTAGTTCTGGTGGCTTTAGCTTCCACCCATTTAGAAACATAATCTACAACTAACAGAATGTAAGTAAAACCAAAGGACGGAGGAAATGGGCCCATAAAATCAATGCCCCAAACATCAAATACTTCACAAAACAACATAGGTTGCTGAGGCATCTGTTGACGCCATGTGATAGTGTTTCCAGTTCTTTGGCATTTCTCACAGGTGTTACAAATTCTCCATGCATCCTTAAAAATGGTGGGCCAGTATAAACCAGAGTCCAACACCTTCCTTGTTGTTCTTTGTGGACCAAAATGTCTACCAACTGGTGAAGAATGACAGAATCGAAGAACTGATTCTATCTCTTGATTAGGAATGCATCTTCGAAGCACCTGATCATTACACAACTTCCACAAATACGGGTCATCCCACATATAATATTTTGCATCACTTTTTAATTTTGAAATTTGGTTTCTGGATGCATATGGTGGAAAAATAGAAGCAACAAGATAATTTACAATGTTAGCAAACCAAGGTGTATCAAAAGAGTTAGAAATACTCATGAGGTGTTCATCGGGAAAATGGTCCCGAATAGGTGCCGAATCAGGAGCATTCTCAATTCTGCTTAAATGGTCTGCCACGAGGTTTTGTGTTCCACTTCTGTCACGAATTTCCAAGTCAAACTCTTGGAGAAAGAGCATCCAACAAATTAATCTTGGCTTGGACTCACCTTTCTTTAACAAATACTTCAGAGCTGCATGGTCAGTAAAGACAACTACTCGAGAACCAAGTAGGTAAGATCTGAACTTATCTAATGCAAAAACAATTGCCAAGAGCTCTTTTTTAGTAGTGGTGTAATTTACCTAGGCGGCATCTAAAGTTTTGGATACATAGTAGATGACCCTAGGTTGCTTGTCAATCTTTTGACCAAGGACAGCTCCCAATGCATAATTAGAGGCATCACACATCAATTCAAATGGGGCTGTCCAATCAGGTGCTTGGATTATTGGGGTAGTGGTCAATGCTTGCTTGAGGCAATTAAAAGCCTCCTTACACTTTTCATCAAACTCAAATGCCACATCCTTTTGAAGCAGACTGGATAGTGGCCTAGCCTTCTTGCTAAAATCCTTTATGAATCTTCTGTAGAAACCTGCATGACCAAGAAAGGAACGAACCTCTCGAACACAAGAGGGGTAAGGCAAATGTGATATAACTTCTACCTTGGCAGGGTCTACCTCAATTCCTTTCTCAGAGATTACATGCCCTAAAACTATTCCTTATTTTACCATAAAATGACATTTTTCATAGTTCAAGACAAGGTTAGTTTCAATACACCTGTTTAAAACTTTATCCAAACTTTCAAGGCATGCATTAAATGAAGATCCATAAACAGTAAAATCATCCATAAACACCTCTATGCAATTTTTAATGAAATCATGAAAAATACTTATCATGCATCTTTGAAAGGTTCCAGGAGCATTACATAGGCCAAATGGCATTCTCCTATAGGCAAATGTGCCAAAGGGATAGGTGAATGTGGTTTTTTCTTGATCCTCAGGTGCAATATGAATCTGAAAATATCCAGAGAATCCATCAAGAAAACAGTAGTGAGACTTACCTGCGAGACGCTCAAGCATTTGATCAATAAAGGGTAAAGGAAAATGGTCCTTCTTGGTTGCTTGGTTAAGTCTCCTGTAATCAATACAGACTCTCCAACTATTCTGCACTCTAGTTGGGATCAACTCATTCTTCTCATTCTTCACAACTGTGATCCCTGTTTTCTTAGGAACCACTTGAATTGGACTTACCCATTCACTGTTAGAGATAGGATAAATGATTCCTGCTTGTAAAAGCTTGGTAATTTCCTTCTTAACAACATCAAGGATTACAGGGTTGAGTCTCCTCTGGGGCTGTCTTACTGCTTTAGTATTTTCCTCCAGAAATATCCTATGCATGCACATGGATGGGCTAATTCCAGGTATGTCTGCCAATGTCCATCCTATAGCCTTCTTATTTTTTTTAATACCTGCAACAATTTTTCTTCTTGATTTTCATCAAAAGAAGTGGAAATTATCACCGGGAGCTGTTCATCATTCCCTAAGTATACATACTTGAGGTTCTCAGGTAGAGGCTTCAATTCTAACTTAGGTGCCTGCAAAACAGATGGAACTAACAAAGTAGATTTTGATTCCGCTGCTTGCACCTCAAAAATTTTGTTAGAATTTTCTTGAAATCCTGCATTCAGCTCCTTATGGTTAACAGGTATATCTAAAGACTCTAAATCAGAAATTATGTATTTATCAATTTCAGCATAAATATCACAGCTTCCAGAATCATTGCATGCAAAACATTTGTTTGAATCATCTAAGCATTCCAAATCAACATTAGAAAAATGTTCAAAAACTAGTTCATCAATAATGTCAATTTGGAAAACAGAATGATTTTCATATGGGTATTTCATGGCATCAAGAATATTAAATTGAACTCTCGTGTCACCAAATTCCATAGAGAGAGTTCCAGAATGAACATCTATTTTGGTTCAAGCTGTTTTCAAAAATGGTCTTCCCAGAATGATAGGAACAGGAATTTGAGGCATACCTTCTTCCATATCAAGTACGAAAAAGCCAGCAGGGAAAACAAGTTGTTCTACCTAAACCAAAACATCTTCTATAACTCCAGCAGGGTAAGTAGTGCTCCTATTGGCTAGCTGAATTACTACCCCAGTAGGTTGTAAATTTCCAAGAGACAAAGATTTAAAAATAGACATAGGCATAACATTTATTGAAGCTCCTAAATCTAACATGCAATTTTCAATTTTGTTATTGCCTATGATACAGGGTATAGAAAACATACCTGGATCCTTGCATTTCTCAGGAATATTTGGAACTTCCTTACTAAGCAGTGTAGATACATTTCTTCCCATGCTTATCCTTTCATTGCCTTTGAGTCTCCTCTTGTGAGTACACAGCTCTTTCAGAAATTTGGCATACTTAGGTATTTGCTTGATTGCATTAAGAAGAGGTATATTCACTTCCACTTTCCTAAAAGTATCCAAAATTTCTTTGTCCACTTCTTCCATCTTCTTACTTGGAATTGCTTTTGGTGGGAAAGGAAGAGGGATATGAGGTGGAATTTGGGGTGGTTGTATCTCAGATTTGCTTGAAGAGGGTACATCATTCTCAACTATTTCAGGCTCAGTTGTTTGTTTTTCAGATTCCTTGGGTATGGGTACTTCAAGGTTCTTACCTGATCTGAACTGAATTGCGCTCACATTTCTTGGATTTGCAGCTGGTTGAGATGGTAATTTGTCAGAGTTTTGAGATTGTAACTGGCTTAATGATGAAGCCAGTTGCCCAATTTGGTTGCCTAAACTCTGGATGGTAGTATCATTCCTCTGTTGATACTCTAAATTTTATGCAGCCATTTGTTTCACCAGTTCTTCCAAAGAAGGGCCACTTGTGGATGGTTGAGGTGTAGGTCTTTGAAAGGTTGGTGCATTGCTTTGAAATGGGGGTTGGGAATAGGAATTTTGTTGTTGGTTACCCCATCTCAAGTTTGGATGATTTCTCCAACCTGGATTGTATCTGTTGGTGGAAAGGTCATGGTTTTGTTGTTGTGGTGGTGAAGGTCTATCATGGTAGATGTTAGCTGCATAGGCTTGAGGACTATTATTATCCTTTTCTTGTAGAGAAGGACAACAATCAGTGGGGTGCTCTTGTGAAGAGCAGATTCCACATACTTTAGCAGTCATGGATTTTTGATTTACTGCTAATTGTGTGACCAAAGTGGTAAGAGCATCAAGTTTGCTCTCCAATTTAATTCTAGATGAACTAGAATTAGAATCAAACATGGGTTTGAAAGAATCATTTCTCACACCAAATTGTTGAGAATTGGATGCCATCTTCTCAATCAAGTTTCTTGCTTCAGCAGCAGTCATATCTCCTAAAGCTCCTCCACTTGCCGCATCTATCATGTTGCGATCAACATGGTGCAGACCTTCATAAAAGTACTGAAGAAGAAGTTGTTCTGAAATTTGGTGGTGAGGGCAACTTGCACAGAGTTTCTTGAATCTCTCCCAATACTCATAAAGACTTTCTCTAGAGAGTTGCCTAATGCCAGATATGTCTTTATGGATTGTAGTTGTTCTAGAGGCAGGAAAAAACTTTTCCAAGAACATTTTCTTTAAGTCATTCTAACTTGTGATTGATCTTGGAGCAAGGTAGTACAACCAATCCTTAGCAACACCTTCTAAAGAATGAGGAAACGCTTTAAGATAGACATGGTCTTCTTGAACGTTTTGGGGTTTCATTGTGGAGCACACAATGTGGAATTCTTTAAGGTGTTTGTGCGGATCTTCACCCGCAAGACCATGAAACTTAGGCAACAAGTGTATAAGTCCGGTCTTAAGAATAAAAGGGACATCCTCATCAGGATATTGAATACACAAACTTTCGTATGTGAATTCAGGTGCAGCTAGTTCTCTAAGAGTTCTTTCACGAGGTTCAGCCATATCAGAAAAACTAGTAGTAGTACTTTCAGCAGATTCAGAAAAGATACTATCACTATCAATATCAACAAAGTTATTATTAAATCTAGCTTCTCTAATTAACCTATGAAAAATTCTATCAATTTCAGGATCAAATGAATATAAATGCTCAAAAGTTCTTCTAGTCATACATAGCATACAACAAGATATTTCATGATAATGAGCAATATATCATAAGAATCCTAAATCATGCAAAAGAAAATAAAACAAACAAACAAATAAATAAAATATTTTTTTATTTTATTTTTTAAAACAAAAAAAATTAATTTAAAACAACAATTTTCCTAAAGATCATTGATCCCCGGCTGCGGCGCCAAAATTTGACGTTGCTGTCGTGGTCCCATCAAATTAGTACATTAAAATTAATTAATGTAGTACTAGGGTGTCAACCTAGATCGTTCTCTCGAAGATCAACACAAAAATTTAGGAAAATCAAGTCTTAAACTAATTTTTAACAAACCAAAATAAAACAACTAAAATTTATTTTTACAGACAGAAGCTCAACAAGTATACATTGGGGGGGTTGTTTGATTGTCATAGAAATTTAATATAGAATACAAGAATATAGAATAAATGTGAAACAAATAACTATCAAGCGATTGATTTTCTTGGAGTATTGCAATTTATTTTATCCTTGGATTTGAAAAGAATTCTACATATTTTCCTTATTATCGATCTCTTAGTTCAATTTGAATTAATCAACTAAGCGTCTTTTAATTCGTAATTCCTTTACTTTCATTCAATAAAAATGAAGATTTTAATCAAGTATCCTAATTAAGCAAAAGGAGTAAAGATTTTAAATTCTAGGAATTATTGAACATATATAGAACATCGCCTACATACATAATCTAACTTCAACGTTATGGAATTAAGCAAACCACAACAATCAAGATTGATTTTGAAACATTCATTAAGCATGTATATTTCTTAATCTATCTTAATATAATTTTTATTCAATTCTAACTGTATAATTAAATTGATTAAGCATACAACTTAATTAGACAATATAGATATTAAATAATTGAGCTAGAATTATGAAGAGATTAAATAACAAGGAAATGTATTAAAAATCAAAACCTCAAAAATAACATTACATTAACCTCCAAGAAAATCAATCTAAGGGTTTTAGCCCTCCATAATTAAAACAAAATAAAAACTGAACCCGGAATGACGTTCTCCCGAATTCTTCCTCTATTTCTCCTGCTGCTGTCCACTGCTTCTCTGCTCCAACAATTCCTCTGCTCCTCTCCTCTGAACACACATTTTTTTTCTCAGTTCTTGGCTCTAATTTATAGAGCTTTCTTGACTGAATTTTTTGCATTAAAAATCCAGCCCATCACCTTGCCATTCTACACTTCACGTTTCCATTTTTGCACTTAAGGGAACATACCATTTTGCTATGTATTTCCATGGATTTATTGCACTTGCTATGTTTCCTTCTTTTTCCAAAATATTGTCACTTTATTGCAATAATATTCTACAATTTTAAGAGGCAATTCACGTTGGAAAGCTTGCTATTTGTTGTCTATTTTTCACTGCTGTTGCTATTTCAAAATTCTTGCTGTTGCTGTTTCAAAATTCTTGCTGTTGCTGTTCGAATTTCTCTTGTTTTTCAGCAGCTTTTATTGTTGAAAACTTGTTGTTTTTTGCCTATTTTCTGCTGCCAACAGCAAGGTCATTCACGTTGAAACCATTGCAAGAAGGGGTCCCTTGTAAAACTTTTCTCTTTTTAATTTTTTTTATGCATATTATGACAATAATTTTGCAAAGGCATTCTGCACTTTAGGAAGCCTTTCACGTTGAAAGTTTGTCCATAGTTACTTGTTTGCATTGAATAATTTGTCACATGGATCCCTTGCATGTGCAACCGAAATTGCTTTTGTAGAATGCATTTCCTTGCATAAAAATAATTAGAACAAGGAGCTTTATTTTTTGTGCAGTCCGTGAGGCTTTTGTTTCCAATTAATTGCATAAAGAAATGTCTCTTGGAGCTTTGTCAAATGCTGCCAAAAATGGGGTCTTAGTTGCCATTCTTTTTGCATAAAATATTGGCACATGAAGCCATGGTGGAGAAGCCTTTACGTGAACAAGGTTAATGGCCAAGTAGGTGCAGAATTTTTGCTTGGAAAAATCAGCATGTAGGACCTTGTGTGGGTCATGGAAAGCATGGTTATTTGATGGCTTTTGACCATATGACTCTAGGCTTATTAGAGCAATTCTTTTTATTAAAACATAAGGCACAAATATTGCATTTTGAAGAGCTTCTAATGTGATTGATTTTCCCTTTAGCTCTTGCATTTTAACGTTGCACACTTGGTAGAAAGTAGGACTTTATTTTGTGATTATTTGAAGCATAGATAAGGTTTGAACAATTTCACATTAATATACTTGTCAAGAAAAAGTAATTAATGTGAATTTGTACTTGGAGGCGAGTAATTTATTTGCAAAATAATCAAGAAGCTTCCAATAATTTGATAGCCTGTAAAATAAAATAAAATCAAATTAAACTTAGTTAATTCAATAAATTTTATTTTAGGACTAAACATTCATGCAAGCTTAAATTATTTTAAACATACTAATTAATGCAAAAGAATCAGAAACAGAAGAAATTAAAAACAACAATCACTAGTAAATAGTAACAGTAAAAGAAAACATAAATCACAAAATACAACACTCAATAGTAACATTAGAAATAAGAAAACAGTGATCACTAACAAATAATAGAATAAAAATTAAAAATGGAGAACACTGATAAATTACGCTAAAACATAGTTATTATAATTTAATAGTAGATAAAATAGACAAACAGAGTAAGTAATTAAAGATAGAAAGATATGTCATCAGGGTAGTGAGGGGTTATGGGTTTTATTGGGGGCGGTGAGGGGTGTGGGTTTCGGGTTGGGGTAGGGGCGGTGTGGGTGGTCAGGCGAGGGGTTATGGGTTGGGCTTAGTTAAGGGTGTGGGTTTGGGCGGTGGCCGGTGGTTAATTGTTGCACACCCGCGAGTGGTGATGGTGGTGATGGGTTATGGGTTAGGGTGGTTGATGGGTTGATGGTGGTGGGTCTCAGGTTGTGGTTGGTGGGTGGTGGGTTCAGTTTTGTTTGGGTATAGGTGGGTCAATGGGTGGGGAGGGGTGTCGTTGGATGGGTGGTGGTGGTGATGGACTGTGGTGGTGAAGGGGATTCAAGAGGGAGCTGGTGAGGGACGGATGGGTGAGATTAGGGGTGCATAGATGGGGCTGCAGGGTTGGGTGTATTGTAACTAGGTTTGATTAGTTGTGAAGTGGTGTGCATCAGTAGGGTTTTTGGTCTACGGTACATGATAATGTTGTAGTTAATGGTGGATTATGGAGGTGTATAGGTAAGGGAGTTACAGAATGGTGTACCATAAGGCTTTGTATAAAACAGAATATGGAAAATATGAATAATTTGTTTTGCATTTATTTAAGTTTTTTGGAGCTTGGTATGAAATGGTTATTTGTGGTTTTTGTCCATTATTATTTTTTGTGAATATGTTCAAAATTAGTATGGTTAAATGTATTCATTGATTGTAATGTAATATAATTTTTGTACAACTTAACAGTTATATGTTGAAAATGTTTGATGTATATATGTATCTGTAATTGTTGTTTAAGTTTGAATGTATTTGTTGATTTTTTTAAAGTTATCCGTTGAGTGGCGAATCCGTTGAGTGACGAATTTGTTTAGTGGAAATTTCACCGTAACGTATTTGTATAAACATATCTGTCTAGTTAGTTATCCCTCTACATCGCGTAAGTCATATGTTAAGATTTAGGGAAATCGATCCGTTTCGACTTAGAGATAAAAATTATTGACATTAAGAAGAATGATTTGAAGGAGTAATTACATTTTTTACGGAATGGAATAAAAAATATCATTATATAATTAAATAGAATTAAACATAAACATATATTAGGAGACATAAATAGTAATTATGTGTTTTAGTAGTGAAATATTTAAAAATAACAAAAATCATGTCACCTTTTTTTTAAATAACCAGGGATAAGAATGAATTGTTTGTGAAAAATTAAAATAACATCATTTTGTAAATTATGGAAGTTGACATATCGATATAGACTAACGCTAAAATAAAATTAAACATAATCTAAGTTAATGATTTTAGTGAAGGACAATAATGATTTGCTAATAATCTAATTTGATGATTTTAGTGAAGGATAATGATGATTTAAATTTGGAAAAAGTTATGATCGTTTTCAATTTAATGAGTTTAATGAGGTATAATAATTTATGACTTTAATGAGGGATGATAATAATGTAATATTTTTTGGAGCTCAAATGATTATATGGGTTAATAATTTATTCATGTGTAATCTTTATTAGACTTAAAATGGATAAAGGAAAAGCACCCATGCAGTCTTCAAAGGTGAGTTGGGATAGATATGCTCTGAGGATCTTTGTTGAGGCTGTAATGGAGCAGATAAGAAAGGGACAACGTAAGGGAACTTCTCTTACAAAAGTGGGATGGGAAGGGCTAGAGGCCTATTTTAATCAAAAGACTAGTCGATGTTGTGAACACCTCTTTTGGTCCGGTCCAAGTGGAATGAATCTTTTTTATACTGAATTCCAATTCAGAATGGTCAAATCTGAATGGGATGGCTCTAAAATAATCAGAACCGAGCAAGATGACCCTGATGGAAGCATTTCCGAGTGGAATATAGACCTGTTGGAGGCAAATCCGAGTGAAATGACTCAGATTGGATCAAATCCGAGTGGAATATAGACCTGTTGGAGGAAAATCTGAGTGAAATGACTCAGATTGGAGTATTTCCAAGTGGAATATGTCCCTGTTGAAGAGAAATCTGAGTGAAATGACTCAAAAAGGATCAAATCCGAGTAGAATTACTCAGAATGAGTGAGTTCAGAGTGAAATGCTTCCCTGTTGAAGGTGAATCCGAGTGGAAGGCTCCCTGTCAAAGCCATTCCGAGTGATACTCTGTTGAAAGATGAATGCTGAGAAGGATTGCTCTTTGACTGCAATTAATCCGAATGAAGAAATGCTAAATCCGAGCGGGAGCTTTCTGGTTGCTACTGATCTGAGTGAAAACAAGTCTGAGTGAAGGAAAGACCGACTCAGAATGTAATTGGAAGGACAGATTTTGATTGGAAGAAAGCTTTTCCGAGTGGAAGTACCAAGTCTCCAAGTCCTCAGTGGGAAGCAAGCCTTTTTCCGAGTGAAAATGCTATGTTCCGAGTGAAACATTTTAGGAAGGAGTGAACCTGTGCCGAATGATCAATCTTCAATCCGTTTTCCGAGTGATAACAACCCACTGGAAGGACTTCTGAATGAATGTGTCTGATTGGAATGAAGAAAGAAAAATCTATGCAAACTCTCTCCGAGTGGTTTAGGAGATACCGACTGATGAAGCTGAGTCTTTGATTCTAATTGAAGCATGAAGCCGATTCCGAGTGAGTTGGGAAATAGGCATGTGTTTTCGAGCAATCCAAGACTCGGGTTTGTGAAGAACTTCTAAGAAAGTGCATCAAATAGCTGATTTCCGAGTGAAATTCCAATGTCTGAGTGGAAAATACGTAGATTCCGAGTGAAAAAATTCAAATTTCCAATTTCTGAGTGCAAGGAAGGAAGGTTCCGAGTGAAAATGTCCAAGTTCCATTCTGATTAAGAGCTCCCAAGGTCAGTTCCGAGTAAATTCTTCAAGCAGTGAAGTTCTGTGTCACTTTTGAAGAAATTCCGAGTGAATGCTTCACACAGAGATGAGATCCGAGCAAAATACATCCGACTGAAAGAATTCCGAGTGTTGCCTCTTCAATAAGAACTGAGAGTTGCTTCTTCAATCAGAACCGAGTGAGTCCTTTCACTCAATTTCTGAGTCACCAATTTTAACCCAAATCCGACTCACCATTCTCAACTGGATTCTGAGTCATCCTTTACTCATTTCTGAGTCAATTTTTACCAAGTTCCGAGTCATCCTTTACTCATTTCTGAGTTATTTTTAATGAGTTCTGAGTCAATCTTCGATCGGTTTTTGAGTGACACTTTTCAGTCAGTTCTTGGTCTGTCTTCAATCATTCCTGACTCACTTTTGACCAATTACCGAGTCATTCCTTTCTCACCCACTCCCAAATTGACCACTCTCACTCGAATCCGAGCCAATTTTCACTCGGAACCGACTGGCAATTCAGTCAGTTAGCCCTCTTCAAAACAATTCCCTCTCAACCCTCCTCAAGCCAATTACCGAGCCCATTTCCACCAATTTTTCACTCGTTCCGGAGTCATCTTTCACCTATCTCCGAGTCATCCTTTAAACAATTACCGAGCTACTTCTCACCCAATTCCGAGTCCTTTTAAACCCAATTCTGAGTCATTATTCAACCATTTCAGTCGGTTCCGAGTCACTTGTCACTCGGTTCTGATTGAAGGTCTCACAGCTCCTCCCAAACGAATCCTCACTCGGAAAGGAGTATATTTCACTCGGCTTTCTATGGAAAATGCTTCATTCCACTCGGAATTGACTCCCAATATGGACGAATACTGATTGGGAGGCTGATCTGAGCCATCCTCACTCGGATTTCCACTATTTTCTCTCGGATTTCTACCATCCTCTCTCGGATTGCACATGCTGACCTGGATTCCACCACCCAAGTAGATCCAGGAATCCTGGAGGTGGCTGGCAGACAAGGGGCGGAAGTGGAGGAATTAAAAATTCCCACCAGCCACTGTCCTCCACTACCAGGACCGAGTGGAAGCCTGAGCTGGCATTCCACTCGGAGTGGAAGCCTGAGCTGGCATTCCACTCAGAGTGGAAGCCTGAGCTGGCATTCCATTCGGAGTGGAAGCCTGAGCTGGCATTCCACTCAGAGTGGAAGCCTGAGCTGGCATTCCACTCAGAGTGGAAGCCTGAGTTGGCCTTCCACTCGAAAAAGCCTATAAATAGAGGGCTGAAGCTTTGAAACGGGGACACATTGATGAAGGAAAAAAACTCTGCTTGAATTCACCCTCATCCTCTTTCTCTTACACACTGTCCAGCCCCCTTCCAGCCACCAAACACCCTCCAGCTCCCTCCTCTCACCCTCTCTAACACCCCCACTCCTCCTTCTCCTCACCAAACCGACTTCCCCAACCCCCTTTTACCAATCCGACCTCCTACACACCGTCCCAATTCCCTTCTCCATCAACCGTTCTCCTCTCAACTCCAACACCGTCCCTCTTCTCACTCAGTCTCACTCGGTATTCACTCCTCACTCGGTAATCCACTACTTTCACTCGGTATTTTCCTATTTCCACTCGGTTTTACCATTTTTTACTCGGTTTTCTACGTCCTCACTTGGTTTTCTGCTTTTATCACTCGGTATTTCATTTTTTACTCGGTTTCTTCCATTTCCACTCGGTTTTTTCCATTTTTACTCGGTTTTTCCCTCTTTCTCACTCGGTTTTCTCTTCTTCCCCTCAGTTTTCGCTCATTTTCCCCTCTATTTTCCGAACTTACTGTTTCCCTTTCTCTTTTGTAGCTTCTGCTACCTTCCCCTTTCGCTTCCTAGTAAAAATATAATAAAGGGAAATAAATGCTTCCTATGTTTTCTTTCAAATCTAAATAAAATCAAAAAAAGGGGGAACAAATCATTTTTAAATAGTGTCGTACGGGAACACTCCCATCTACACAACCTCTTTAGGATTCGTACATGTGCGAAGAACTTCGCCTTGTACGAGTTCCCCACCTCAGTAACATTCATCATCATCTCCCAAGTCTTTTCCTAAAAGAAAAACACTCAGAACTACGTAACCTTGATTTCTTGATAATTCAAGAATACGTAGGAGCAGGACCTCAACTCCTGTCGGGCCCATCTTTCTTATTTCTTTTTATTGATTTATTTCCTCATTTTCATGTTTCTTTCATAAATGTTCTTTTTTTGGTCACTTCCGTGAAAATCAATTTAGACGTGACGTCTTGTTGATTTCCCCCTAGTTTTTGCTCAAGCCTCGCCATAATTCATAGGAAAGGGATACTTAGGACGAGACGTCCCACTTATCTCTTTCCTATCCCTGTTTTTTTTTATTCGAGAACGTCTAATTTAGGCGTGACGCCTTATTAGCATTCTCTTCCCCTCTTTGTCTCATATCAAAGTCGAGTTTAATTCGGATGAAACGTCCCATTGACCTCGCTTTGACATTCTATGTTTGTACAGTTCTCTCACTCCATTCTGTCGTTTTTAAATAAAAAAATAAAAAAATAGAGAAAGAAACCATGTTTTATTTAAGGCTATTTATATTGCGCTTTCAATCTTGGTACTGTTTCTGACAGGCGATGTAGGGTGCTAATACCTTCCTTACTCGTAACCGACTCCCGAACTTGAATCTCAATTTTTAACCAGTGCCTTACTGAACTTAGTTTTTTTCCAATGTTTTTTTCTATGGATAAAAACATTGGTGGCGACTCCCTGTTTCATACTCCGGTTTCACTCTCTCTCGCCGCGCCTCGCGATCCAGGTTGCGACAGATGGCGACTCCACTGGGGACACTTAAGAGAGTCAGGCCAGTTTGATTGAAAGCGCATGTTCTTTTTATATAGCCTTTGTTATCTCGGATTTTATTCCCTTTGTTTTATTTTCTGTTGATTGTTGTGAATGTTTGTTTTTGTTTTAATCGTACCTTGTTATTTGTTTCGTTGTCTATGTTTTACATGTTTGTTGAACCCTAGGGTAGAGGACCATGTTACTTTTCTGTAATCATTGAACCCTAGGGTAGACGACTTTGTATATTTGTTCTGTGTTTGTTCTTTGTGCAGAATGAGGTAAGGTAAAAGGTATTGAATGCCCTTTCACACACTACACTCACAAATTACTCGCACACACTTATGAGTGGCGCCCTATACCCGGGCCCCAAATGAAGCTTAAGTTAGGAGAGGTTGGTAACGGAATCGTATGGGATGTACTTCCTATCTGGTGTTTGTGAGAACCTCAACCAGAGTTCGACCTCTAATGATATACGCACCTGTGGATTCCCCACTATTTGCGCCCCTGTCATGGTTAGGATCTTGGCTCTGGTGACCTTCTAGATGTCTAGCGGAAGCCACCCGGTGTGGAGAGTCACTTTTAGACAAGCCATAGGGCCTAGAAAAGACTTTCAACAAAACCCGACCTAGGCCACAAAAGGGCAAACTCTACTTTACCTTACGTCATTTTGCTTTCCCTTTTATCCAAAAAAAAATAAATTATCTACCACCCGCAGATTTGCTTAGTTTTTGAAATAATGACTCATTTTGAAACACACAGTATTCTTCGGGTGAATAGATAATCCTCTTTTGGTCGTGTACCTCTGAGTCCTGAGTCATAGATTTTCCTAATGGTCAAAAAAATAAAAAAAAATATAACTTTATTTCCGCTCCAACAGGGGGCGTCAATGATGATTGGAAAAATCATGACTATTGCGACTTGGACCCTTGGTAATCGTTGTTTCCCAAAAAAAAATTTTTTTTTGCTTTACGTTAAATCAATGGGGAAGTACCGATTCCAAAACATGACATCAACTAATTTCTTTTCCTTATCCTCATTTCATGGAAGGCTATTCAGAACTTAACGAATACCCTTTGAGTATCTATGGAAATTAACATGGGATTGAACTTAAGAAATAAGGGCTATAGTTGCCCGAAGAAAATGTTTCAGCTTGAGGCTCCCGCCTTATGATGAAAGATTTCTTCTGTCTTCACAATTATCCCATATTAATTTCCATGTTTACCATACCTAGTACTTTTGAATGATAAGTTCTAAGGAACAGTCAAAGGATATTCGTCAAAGCCTGTAATCGCTTCCCACGACATTCTCCTTCTTTCTATTTCCACTTAACATTTTTTTTTAAAAAAAGAAACACAGACGTCACGGGTAGACATCCTTACCAAACTCGACTTCAAAGGAAACTCATGGCTGAGGCAGAAGCTGTTGAGGGGGACTTTAGGACTGAGTTCGATCAGCTGAAAGAGCGAGTGGTGGAGTTAACTAAACTTTTAGAAAAGAAACTCACAGAAGGAGGCTCCTCTGCAGGTATTGAGGACGCCCAACAGCAGCCTGCCACCGCGCCACCTCCCCTTGGTTCTGACCCAACAAGAACCCAACTCCCTAACACAACGACACCCCCTCTCACCATTCATGTCGGGAGACCTAACCCTGCCATTGAGACCCAGCCACCTTACGGCCAGTCTTACGCACAGCATACATTTGTCGGTCTAGACGGTAACCCAGTACCTTTTCCACTTTATGGCCTACCCCAGGGGTACTATCCCCCGCTCGCTAACCAACAAGACGCCCACAACTAGCAAGCGGTAAATCCTCATGCTTCATACCCCACCCAGCCAAATATGTCACCAATCCACCAAACCCAAAACACACAAACCCATGACCCACAAACCCACCAAACTCAAGACACACAAGCCCAAATGGCCCAACCGACCTACACTGCACAGGCCCAAAACACACAAGCCCAAACGGCCTAGCCGACTTATGCCGTACAAGCCATAGCCCAACCCCAAGGTCCTTCACCAAATACAGGCCTAATGAACCAGTCCTATACGTTGCCTCATTTTAACCAGCCACTCGGCTATCTATACGGATACGCAACCCCCTATATGACCAATCTCCAAGATACAACCCGTATGATGAACCCAGTAACCAGTCTTAGCACAGTCGCAGCTCCCCAAAAGGAAAAGATAGAAATCTTAGAGGAACGTTTGAGAATGATGGAAGGCGCTGGAGGTTTTGGACTGATAGATGCTTCGAAGTTATGCCTAGTCACAGACGTTGTCCTCCCGCCCAAATTCAAAATGCCTGACTTTGATAAGTATCGGGGAATGACTTGTCCAAAGAACCATCTCACAATGTACTGTCGAAAGATGGCATCTTACTCTTCTAATGACCAACTGTTAATCCACTGCTTCCAAGATAGTCTGGCAGGGGCCGCTCTTACATGGTATGCTCACCTTGAGCGGAACCATATTCGTTGTTAGAAGGACCTGGCAGATGCCTTCCTTAGACAATACAAGTATAACATGGATATGGCACCCAACAGGGTTCATTTACAAAATATGGTGAAAAGGGACAGTGAAACGTTCAAGGAGTATGCCCAACGATGGAGAGAGACAGTGGCACAAGTGGACCCCCCATTATCGGTTAAAAGAAATAGTCGCGATGTTTATCGATACGCTCCCATCACCTTTCTACGGCAAGATGATTGGTAGTGTTTCAGCCAACTTCTCCGACATCGTGACTATTGGGGAAAGAGTGGAGAGTGGAATACGAACGGGTAAGATCATTCAGGGCTCATCTGGGGCGAACATGACAAGAAAACTGGCACCTGGGAGAAGGGATGGAGAAACTAATTTCGTCTCTTCTAATCAAAAGACAACTCCGCCGAGACCATTCACTCCTGCCATGATTCAAGCTCCCAATCCTTATGTGGCCGCAGCCACTTATGGCCCGACAACTCATACACCTCACTTCCGCCCGCCCATGGTAAGAGCGCCAATGCAGCAACCCATGCCATATCATCACCCGCAGCAAGTGGCTCGACCACCCAATCATAATCAGAACCCAAGGAATCCCAACAATGAGCGCACCCCTATGCAGTTCGATCCAATTCCCATAACATATACCAAACTTTTTCCAATCCTTGTTCAGGAAGGTCTGTTGGTTCCATCCCCCATGAAGCCATTGCAACCTCCTTATCCAAGGGGATACGACCCAAACGCTCATTGTGATTACCACGCTGGGGCGCCAGGGCATTCCACAGAAAATTGCATGGCTTTGAAATATAAAGTGAGAGATTTGATCAAGGCCGACTGGATCGATTTTAAAGAAGGAAGCCCTAACGTGGTCAAGAATCCCCTGCCTAATCATGGAGGCTCAAAAGTTAATGCAGTGGTGGTCGATATTGGAAATAGTTTTGATAACAATGCTGATTTTGTGATTGCTTGCCTGTGGGGCCAAGAGCTCAGTAACTCGGAGACTGTCGAACTCCTCACGATTTTGAATGATTCACCAAAGTAATTTGTCATTGCCTTAAATTCTTGTTTATCCCTCTGCTATGCCTAAGGATTTGGGACTTTTCATGTAATAAAGGTGAAAAAGCTTGTTTTACTAGTCAATCAATAAATGCATATCGGAATTCAAATTTTTCATCCCTTTATCCGTGCTTTTGACTTATTCTTTTGCTTCATTATTTTGCCATAACACACTAAATTGCAGATCCAAAAATGATTCTCTTGAGACTAGTGAAATCACAATCCCGCTTCACGGTTTCGATTACCCGGTCGACTATGCCGATGAAGAAGGTAGGGAAACCTGTGAGCCGCCGCACAAGTTAACAAGATTGTTAAAAAATACCCCTGAGTCAAGAATAACTGAAGGAATCACGGGGCGATATCAGAAGGCATTAGTAATATTGTTTCAGGACGTGGAAAGAATCTACGTGAATGATAACATTGCCAAGTCCCGAATTGGACAAGTGGTAGGCCAGTCAACTAAGAAAACCATAACAGTTACCGGCATAAATAGGGGAAAATTGCTAATGCCTTAAATGCAGATACAGTCAAGGGATACTTTGCCAAAAATTCAAAAAAAACAAAAAAAAACAAAAAAAAATGAAAAATGAAAAATAGAGTCAAGCTTGAAGTCCAATGCACATACCAAGCGGGGAAAGCCGGTTATGTCCAGATCCTCGAGCAAGCTGTCATTTTCTGTATAAGGGGAACAAATGTCGTCAGGCCAAGAACTCGCATTCTTGTCATCATCAACATCTCAAAGAGTACGCCATTCCTCATGCCTATGTAGCCAACGAAATAGTCTGTCAGATTGAGTCGTTGCGTCATTAAGGGGTTAAAAAAAAAAGCAAAAACAAAACAAAACAAAAACAAAAAAAAAAGGAAAAAGAAGGGCAAACAAAAAAAAATAAAAAAAAAATATAAAGGCCAAAATGATGACTCGAAATAACCCCCTCTCATCGATACCAAAAGACTCACCAATATTTCCTTGGGTACATAGCATAGGAGAAGACTCTCTTATTTGAGGTGACATCAGTTCCCCAAAGGATCAAACTAAATTTGAAAAGGGTTAGGCAGATTCAACTGGAGTGTAATCAGTTTCAACCTTTTACTGAAAGGGATACAACCAAAATAAACAGGAACACATTATAAAGAAAAGAGCTCGCTAGGCTGAAAACCTGAAAGGGCGGCCTAGGCAAAAGTTAGAGCAACCCGGTAAGTTGAAAACCTGAAAAGGCGGCTCAGGTAAAAATTAGGGTCAAGATTTCGGCAGAGTAACTAAAGTTTCCAAGGCAAATTGGGGCATGTGGACCATGGTTGAACTATCCTCTCAAAGGCGGAATCAAACGGTGTACTCGAGGTCGTGACGTAGGATTAAGGTTCTCACTAGTCTCAGGAATTCACTAGAGGATCCTCGAACCTTCCCTGTTTCTCCTGGCCTTGACCTGTCCTACGTAATTTCATTCCATCCTATCTATTTTCCCTGTTGTCCATTCTCTGTATTCTGTTTGACATACATGAATAAAATTTATCCTTTTTCGATACGTGTTATGAATTGCATTGATCTGATAAAACATTATGTTTTTATAAAAGTAAAATGAAAGAATGGTGAACATTTAAAGTCGTAAGGGACAAGACGCTCCCACTACTTGACCTCGACAATCATCACAAAGACTCAGCCAGGCACGCGCTTCAAAGCTATGATCGTCTCTTTGATTCTCCTCTGTCCATGAGTTATCCTAAGGGCCGCGGTTTCACAGGACCTACCCAGTTTTTGAATGTATATTTACACTACTTACCCTTTTTCTGCAGATTATTACAACGGACAGTCATGTCAAGTATTGACACCTCAATCAAGTCCTTCAAGTCTCTCCTTCCATCGCCAAAGCTGGCACTTCTCAGAATCCTTTCCTTAAATCGCCAAAGCTGGCACTTCTCAGAATCCTTTCCTCAAATCACCAAAGCTGGCGCTCCTCAGAATTCCTTCCTTAAATTGCCAAGGTTGGTACTGCTCAAAATCTCTTCTTCAACTGCCAAAGTTGGCACTTCTCAAAACTCCTTCCCTAGATCGCCAAAGTTGGCACCTCTCAAAGTCTTTCCCTCAACTGCCAAAGCTGACACTTTTTCATACTCCCTTCCAAGGATTCTACCTAATACATTCTGACAGTCAAGTGTATCTCCTTCCCAAGCCCAAGGATAGTTTCCAGCAAAACTTTCCCCAGTAGAATCACCAACTCTCCCCAGTGAGCCTACAATTCAGATCATCTTCTCCCACTAGTAAGAACATTTTCTAATCAGGCTTAGAAGAACTCTCCCCAAAGGGCCCAACACATTTCTCTCAGTAAATCCACACATACCAGGTGGACCCCAGATTTTCCCTTCCCAATCAAGGGGCGATGCTCGAGCCATCAATCCTTCTCTAGTGGAACTACACTTCCCAGACAAATAAAACTGGGGCATCACCCCAGGTTCATTCTCTTTTACCCAAAGAGGTAACACCCCGAACCATCAATCCTTCCCTAGTAGAAATACATTTCCTAAAATAACTCAAACTGGGGCATCTCCCCAGATTTCTTTTATTCATTCAAGGGGTAGTTCCCCAACAATCTTCAAATCACCTTAAACTGGGGCATCTCCCCAGATTTCTTCTGTTCCAGTCAAGGGGTAGTTCCCCAAGGCTCCTCCAAACCATCTCAAATTGGGGCATCACCCCAGATCTATTCAGTCAAGGGGGGTAATTCCCCAAGATTCCTTCAAAAACTGGGGCATCACCCTAGGTTCATTCTTTTTTAGTCAAGGAGCAATTCCCTAAGATTCCTTCAGTCATGTCAAACTGAGGCATCACCAAGAGCCTTTAAGTCCAGTGAGTTAATTTGGACGAGACGTCCTGTTAGCTCCTCCAATCTCTGTATTTCCAATCGCCTATTCAGGCACACTTTAGTTTCCAGTCGCCTATTCAGGCATTCTTTACTTTCCGTTCACCTATTCAGGCATCCTTCACTTTCTGCTCGCCTATTCAGGCACCCTTTACTTCCCGTCCGCCTATTCAGGCACCCTTTACTTTCATTCGCCCATGCGGGCACCTTTTACATTCCGTTCGCCTATTCAGGCACCCTTTATTTTCTGTTCGCCTATTCAGGCACCCTTTACTTTCCGTCCGCCTATTCAGGCACCCTTTTACTTTTCCAGTCGCCTATTCAGGCACCTTTTAATTTCCGTTCGCCTATTCAGGCACCCTTTACTTTTCCAGTCGCTGAAGCTGGAACCCATTTACCATTTCCGTTTGCCTATTCAGACACCCTTTACTTTCCATCCGCCTATTCAGGCACCCTTTTACTTTCCAGTCGCCTATTCAGGCACCCTTTACTTTTCCAGTCGCCGAAGCTGGCACCCATTTACCTTTTCCGTCCGCCTATTCAGGCACCCTTTACTTTTCCGTTCGCCTATTCAGGCACCCTTTACTTTCCGTCCGCCTATTCAGGCACCCTTTACTTTTCGTCCGCCTATGCAGGCACCCTTTACCTTCCAGTCTACTGGGGGTCAATCCCGATCTTCTCACTTCCTGTCCATTTGAAAACAATTTTTCCCGGTCAATTCAGAGTTCAAAAAAAAAAAGAAAAAAAAGAAAAAAAAGAGAGAGGAGAGAAGAAGAGAAACAGAAGTGGAGAATGCTCATTTTAAAAAGAGGTCACACTGACTCGTGATTGCCCACACCATCAGTTGCCATACCGATCAAGAGGTCCCACTTGGCCCTTACATCGGTGTTCATATCTTTACTTCCTTTTCACTCCAAAAACACAGAAGCTTCGTGTTTCTTTTGTGAAAAAGAAGTAAAGAGGGGCATCTGTGAACACCTCTTTTGGTCCGGTCTAAGTGGAATGAATCTTTTTTATACTGAATTCCAATTCAGAATGGTCAAATCTGAATGGGATGGCTCCAAAATAATCAGAACCGAACAAGATGACCCTGATGGAAGCATTTCCGAGTGGAATATAGACCTGTTGGAGGCAAATCCGAGTGAAATGACTCAGATTGGATCAAATTCGAGTTGAATATAGACCTGTTGGAGGAAAATCTGAGTGAAATGACTCTGATTGGAGTATTTCCGAGTGGAGTATGTCCCTGTTGAAGAGAAATCTGAGTGAAATGACTCAAAAAGGATCAAATCCGAGTAGAATTACTCAGAATGAGTCAGTTTCGAGTGAAATGCTTCCCTGTTGAAGGTGAATCCGAGTGGAAGACTCCCTGTCAAAGCCATTCCGAGTGATACTCTGTTGAAAGATGAATGCTGAGAAGGATTGCTCTTTGACTGCAATTAATCAGAATGAAGAAATGCTAAATCCGAGCGGGAGCTTTCTGGTTGCTACTGATCTAAGTAAAAACAAGTCTGAGTGAAGGAAAGACCGACTCAGAATGTAATTGGAAGGACAAATTTTGATTGGAAGAAAGCTTTTCCGAGTGGAAGTACCAAGTCTCCAAGTCCTGAGTGGGAAGCAAGCCTTTTTCCGAGTGAAAATGCTATGTTCCGAGTGAAACATTTTAGGAAGGAGTGAACCTGTGCCGAATGATCAATCTTCAATCCGTTTTCCGAGTGATAACAACCCACTGGAAGGACTTCTGAATGAATGTGTCAAATTGGAATGAAGAAAGGCAAATCTATGCAAAGTCTCTCCGAGTGGTTCAGGAGATACCGACTGATGAAGCTGAGTCTTTGATTCTAATTGAAGCATGAAGCCGATTTCGAGTGAGTTGGGAAACAGGCATGTGTTTCCGAGCAATCCAAGACTCGGATTTGTGAAGAACTTCTAAGAAATTGCATCAAATAGCTGATTTCCGAGTGAAATTCCAATGTCTGAGTGGAAAATAGGTAGATTCCGAGTGAAAAAATTCAAATTTCCAATTTCTGAGTGCAAGGAAGGAAGGTTCCGAGTGAAAATGTCCAAGTTCCATTCTGATTAAGAGCTCCCAAGGTCAGTTCCGAGTAAATTCTTCAAGCAGTGAAGTTCTGTGTCACTTTTGAAGAAATTCCGAGTGAATGCTTCACACAGAGATGAGATCCGAGCAAAATACATCCGACTGAAAGAATTCCGAGTGTTGCCTCTTCAATAAGAACCGAGAGTTGCTTCTTCAATCAGAACCGAGTGAGTCCTTCCACTCAATTTCTGAGTCACCAATTTTCACCCAAATCCGACTCACCATTCTCAAACGGATTCCGAGTCATCCTTTACTCATTTCTGAGTCAATTTTTACCAAGTTCCGAGTCATCCTTTACTCATTTCTGAGTTATTTTTAATGAGTTCTGAGTCAATCTTCGATCGGTTTTTGAGTGACACTTTTCAGTCAGTTCTTGGTCAGTCTTCAATCATTTCTGACTCACTTTTGACCAATTACCGAGTCATTCCTTTCTCACCCACTCCCAAATTGACCACTCTCACTCGAATCCGAGCCAATTTTCACTCGAAACCGACTGGTAATTCAGTCAGTTAGCCCTCTTCAAAACAATTCCCTCTCAACCCTCCTCAAGCCAATTACCGAGCCCATTTCCACCAATTTTTCACTCGTTCTTGAGTCATCTTTCACCTATCTCCGAGTCATCCTTTAAACAATTACCGAGCTACTTCTCACCCAATTCCGAGTCCTTTTAAACCCAATTCTGAGTCATTATTCAACCATTTCAGTCGGTTCTGAGTCATTTGTCACTCGGTTCTGAGTGAAGGTCTCACAGCTCCTCCCAAACGAATCCTCACTCGGAAAGGAGTATATTTCACTCGGCTTTCTATGGAAAATGCTTCATTCCACTCGGAATTGACTCCCAATATGGACGAATACTGATTGGGAGGTTGATCCGAGTCATCCTCACTCGGATTTCCACTATTTTCTCTCGGATTTCTACCATCCTCTCTCGGATTGCACATGCTGACCTGGATTCCACCACCCAAGTGGATCCAAGAATCCTGGAGGTGGCCGGCAGACAAGGGGCGGAAGTGGAGGAATTAAAAATTCCCACCAGCCACTGTCCCCTACTACCAGGACCGAGTGGAAGCCTGAGCTGGCATTCCACTCAGAGTGGAAGCCTAAGCTAGTATTCCAGTCAGAGTGGAAGCCTGAGTTGGCCTTCCACTCGAAAAAGCCTATAAATAGAGGGCTGAAGCTTTGAAACGGGGACACATTGATGAAGGAAAAAAACTCTGCTTGAATTCGCCCTCGTCCTCTTTCTCTCATACACTGTCCAGCCCCCTTCCAGCCACTAAACACCCTCCAGCTCCCTCCTCTCACCCTCTCTAACACCCCCACTCCTCCTTCTCCTCACCAAACCGACTTCCCCAACCCCCTTTTACCAATCCGACCTCCTACACACCGTCCCAATTCCCTTCTCCACCAACCGTTCTCCTCTCAACTCCAACACCGTCCCTCTTCTCACTCAGTCTCACTCGGTATTCACTCCTCACTTGGTAATCCACTACTTTCACTCGGTATTTTCCTATTTCCACTCAGTTTTACCATTTTTTACTCGGTTTTCTACGTCCTCACTCGGTTTTCTGCTTTTATCACTTGGTATTTCATTTTTTACTCGGTTTCTTCCATTTCCACTCAATTTTTTCCATTTTTACTCAGTTTTTCCCTCTTTCTCACTCGGTTTTCTCTTCTTCCCCTCAGTTTTCGCTCATTTTCCCCTCTATTTTCTGAACTTACTGTTTCCCTTTCTCTTTTGTAGCTTCAGCTACCTTCCCCTTTTGCTTCCTAGTAAAAATATAATAAAGGGAAATAAGTGCTTCCTATGTTTTCTTTCAAATCTAAATAAAATCAAAAAAAGGGGGAAACAAATCATTTTTAAATAGTGTCGTACGGGAACACTCCCGTCTACACAACCTCTTTAGGATTCGTACACGTGCGAAGAACTTCGCCTTGTATGAGTTCCCCACCTCAGTAACATTTATCATCATCTCCCAAGTCTTTTCCTAAAAGAAAAACACTCAGAACTACGTAACCCTGATTTCTTGATAATTCAAGAATACGTAGAAGCAGGACCTCAACTCCTGTCGGGCCCATCTTTCTTATTTCTTTTTATTGATTTATTTCCTCACTTTCATGTTTCTTTCATAAATGTTCTTTTTTTGGTCGCTTCCGTGAAAATCAATTTAGATGTGACGTCTTGTTGATTTCCCCCTAGTTTTTGCTCAAGCCTCGCCATAATTCATAGGAAAGGGATACATAGGACGAGACGTCCCGCTTATCTCTTTCCTATCCCTGTTTTTTTTATTCGAGAACGTCTAATTTAGGCGTAACGCCTTATTAGCATTCTCTTCCCCTCTCTGTCTCATATCGAAGTCGAGTTTAATTCGGATGAAACGTCCCATTGACCTCGCTTTGACATTCTATGTTTGCACAGTTCTCTCACTCCATTCTGTTGTTTTTAAATAAAAAAATAAAAAAAAAGAGAAAGAAACCATGTTTTATTTAAGGCTATTTATATTGCATTTTCAATCTTGGTACTGTTTCTGACAAGCGATGTAGGGTGCTAATACCTTCCCTACTCGTAACCGACTCCCGAACTTGAATCTCAATTTTTAACCAGTGCCTTACTGAACTTAGTTTTTTTCCAATGTTTTTTTCTATGGATAAAAACGTTGGTGGCGACTCCCTGTTTCATACTCCGGTTTCACTCTCTCTCGCCGCGCCGTCGCGATCCAGGTTGCGACAGATGTTATTCAAAAGAGCAGTTTAAAAATAAGTGGGACAACCTAAGGAAGGAGTGGGTGCCATGGTATAATTTATTCAAGAATACAACGGGCCTCAGATGGGATAATGAACGACATACCTTCATTACGGACGACGAGTGGTGGGATGCGAAGCAACGGGTATGAATTTCATAACAATAATTTATTACCTTCAATTAATTTAACCTTAAATGGTACGTTTAGACTAACAATATCAATATATTTGTTTAGGAAAACCCCGCCTATCTGAAGTACCGCTACGAAGGTCTACCCCATGAGAATGAGCTGATGTATTTGTTTAAAGATAATGTGGCAACTGGTGAATATGCATGGGCTCCGTCATGCGGAGTTTTACCAACATTCAACAGTGGAAATGATTACATCCCTGACCCGCTTGAGGGTCAACAACATTTGGGTCAACAAAATTTCAGTCAACAACAAACAAGTCAGGAACCTTTAGGTGAGCAACATTTGAGTGAGGGCTCAGGCGACAGTGAGGATTCAAGTTTTGGAAGAGACCCGTAAGCTGGAGGGGTCTCCAGTGGTTTAGGATTTACTGACCTTGACTTAAACAAGCCATCACAGCATACAGGGACAGCCAAGAGTGGAGACAAAAGACGGAGGAGTGGTGGGAAATGCAGTAAAAGAAAAAGTCGACGGGATAGCGTCACAATGATTAGTGAGTCAATGGATAATATGGCTCGAGCTGTAACTTCTCATAATTCTGCAGTGATGGGAAACAAAGATGATCCGACGATTTCCATTGCAACCACACTTAGAATATTAAAACAAATTCCTAAATGTCAACAAGATGCGGCGTTCAAAGTGAAATGTTTGCACATACTTCAAAATGACGACAAACAGAGGATGTTCAACATGCTGGATGACCTACAAGAATAACTAGCGTTTCTTAAACTAGAAATTGCCATAGTGGGGCTTTAGGGTCTAGATTTCCTAGTAAATGTAATGTTTATGATTATGTATTTTTAACTATATTGTATTTGATGGCTAGGTCAATATGAAACATGTATGCAAAGAAGTTTAATTTTGTATTATATGGCTAATTGTATTTATGTGTTTTTAAGAGCAATTTTATAAAGACAATAATAATTAGCATATTTTAACATTTACAGATATCAAACATGACATCCACTCACGGTCAAGGTTCCTCAACATAAACTAAACCCATTGAGTTGCAAGTTATTACGATGGGAGGGGCAGCAAGGGTAATTGGGGAATGGGCCATCAACCATGTATGCAAAGAAGAACGTAGAACTAGTGCACTTGGGGGAGCAGAATGGCTCCAAGAGATACTTAATGGCAACGACACAAGATGCCATGAAATGTTTAGAATGAGTAAACACGTCTTTCTAGGATTGTGCCACAAATTAGTGGAGCATGGATTGACTCCTACGTCTCGCATGTGAGTACATGAAATGGTCGCAATGTTTTTACACACGGTCAGACATGGTGTAGGGAACAGGGTAATTCAAGAAAGATTTCAGCATTCCGGTGAAATAGTTAGCCGTCAATTTCACTGTGTACTAGAGGCATGTGTGTCGTTGTCAATGGAGCTGGTCAGGCCTTTGGATCCAACTTTTAGCCAAGTCTCTCCAAAAATACGTGATAGTAGGAGATACTGGCCTTTCTTCAAAGATTGTATTAGGGCCATTGATGGCACTCATATACCGTGCATCGTTCCGTCTAGGGAATCTACACGGTTCATTGGCAGGAAAGGTTACACATCACAAAATGTGATGGCCGTTTGTGATATAGACATGTGCTTTATGTTTTCACTACCCGGATAGGAGAGATCCACCCACGACACCCGGGTGTTTAACGACGCAGTGACCAATGACTATTATGGATTTCCACACCCGCCACCAGGTATGATATTGTTGTCTACTCATGTGTAGATTTAATTTGGTTTATTTTCGTAAATATGAATATATTGATGAAGTACTTTCTTTCATGTAACAGGTAAATACTACTTGGTAGACAGTGACTATCCAACGCCGATGGGATATCTGGGTCCTTACCGTTGTGAAAGATACCATCTTCTAGACTTTAGACGGGCACAAAATTTTCAAAACAACAATGAAGTTTTCAACTATTTACATTCAAGTATACGGAGCACAATCGAACGGACCTTCGGTGTTTGGAAGAACAGATTTGCCATGCTTCAGCATATGCCCGCCTACAGTTATAAGACCCAAGTGCACTTGGTTTGTGCAACAATGGGAATCTATAACTTTATTCGGAGATGCAACCTTCCAGACCCTGAATTTGACAATGAAAATGTAAATGACAACTCCATCAGAGCGCAACATCGGGCACATCTTCCAGTTGAGGATGAAGTTTACACGACTTCATCGCCGACCATGAATGTTGTTCGCGATTCCATTAGAGACCAAATTGTAGCTGTTAGAGTTGTGTAAAAAAATATTTCAATTTTTTATTATGTGTACATTAAAAATATTTTCACTTCCATTACATATCATATATAAAATCATTTACTTTGTTAAAGAAAATAAATAAATATATGTATAAATGTGAATTAATCTATTTTATTAAAAAATAACGTAACACGTTAAAGGAAATAATCTAAATTGTTTAATAAACTACATTCTAATTATATATAATATCATCTAATTTGAATAATAATAATATATTTTGTTAAAGAAATACCCTATTTGGTTATAATATCATCTAATTAGTAACAAAAAAATATACTTTATTAAACAAATAATATATTTACTTTAAAAAATAATCTAATTTGATATATTATCATCTAATTTATTCAAAAATAAATTTATTTGTCTAAAAAATAATAGGGTATTCTTAAATAAATTTCTATTTTGTTAAAAATATTCCAATTATAAATAATATTATATAAATATATATAAATAAATTTTGATATAATATGTATTTATATTATTAATATATACATATTTAATATATTTTTCACTAATACCCTTTTTGGTAATTTCCCATCAAACCCCATTTACCCAACCCAACTTTTTCTCCAACCAAACACAATCACTACTTCTCAACCCACTTTTACCTAACCCAACTTTTATACAACCAAACACAACTCCGTTTATAAAACCCCAGTTTTCTCAACCCCAGTTTACAAAACCTCAGTTTTCTAAACCAGGGTACCCCAACGGGTAACCAAACGGACCCTTAAAATCTGGGGAGAAACCTTTAGAATTGTAATCTTTATAGATTTTAGGTTTATACTCATGGGTGAAACGGATGAACAAGGTGATCTTCTCTTCTGAGCATGTATGCGGCGCGGTCCCCGTAATGCTTTTCTAAGGTGCTAATAGATAACAAAAGCATCTTGCTCCCACGACCCTTTTTTTTCTTTTTTTGAAAATAATTGTCATTGCTGTGACACCCTAAAAATAGGGGTCAATTTTTCTTTTTCTTTTTTTTTCGCAAAAACATACCTGGATCTATCAAAATCCACTCTCATATATGAAGATATGAGAGCTCGGTCCAATGACCAAGAATAGAAAGGTAAGGAAGGCAATGGAAAACCCTAAACCCTAAACCCATTCAGCGGAAGACACTCAGCGCTTAAGCAAAACCATAGAACAGCGCTCATCCGCTCAAGCGAGACCCGACTCCGCTTGAGCAAAATAGCCAAACTCGCTCGGGCGAGCACACCCTCGCTTGGGCGAAGCCACACAAAAGCCTTCCCAGCAACATACCCGCTGGAGCGAGAACTCACTCGCTGAAGCCAGAAGCCACACTCGGCTAATCCACCACTCGGTATCTAGAGGCAACCACTTACTCGGTAATCCCATCACTCGGGATCCGAGACAACTACATCACTCGGAGTCTGGGGTTTCAATTGTTCAATAAGGATTCCCCATACGTACACCCTATAACTTAGTTTCATATTTTATCCACTGAGACCATACACAATAAACCACTCAGACAATGAGGGGTATCTCGCTCGGATTCCATAAAACCACTTCACTCGGGTTGTTGTCCAACCAAATACTACCCAGTAGGATCCACCACAGTTCAGTCGGGAATGTACTTCACACTCATCCCTCGGTACTTCATTTATAAACCATCTCATCTTCTGAGTGGTATTCCACTCGGTATCTGATATCATTACCGACCAATACTCATTCGGCCCCACACTCGGCATTCAAGCCTATTTTCACTCGAAAAATATATGGATTTTCCTTCACTTATAAGGAATCTCCACAACCATACTCCACTCGGAATATTCCTCATTTCTCACACGGAGAACACCTTAACATCCCTCACTAGGAAATAACTTCCTAAACAATTCCACTCGGAATTATCCGAACTCCTCCATACTTAGAGGATTTCACCAGGTTAAATCACCTGGACATATATAATACTTAACCACTCGGGAAACCATTAAATCGGGTTCCACTCGGACTCATTCCGCTCTTAACACTCAGCATATATATATATATTTCATACTTAGAATATATTTCCGAACTAAGTTAGTGCAACCAGTCTTCCCTTAAGAGATTCACTCAGATTCCACTCGGGAACACAAACCATTCCCCGCTTGGGTTTACCCATATTTTCCACTCAGGGAAGGGCCACCTACATAGCCTCACTCAGAAGGAAATCAAGCCTACACATTCGGGAAGTTCATATACTTAAGCCTCAATATTCAGACCAACTCTTACAATAATATTCCACTCGGAATTTATTAACTTAATCATCATTCATAACATATCATTCCCTAGTCAGTGAGAGGCATCAAATCAACATAAATACCTATATACATACATATCCATTTATTCACTCAGAACTCAAATCATATGGTTCTATCAGAACCGACTTTCACCTTTTTATTCCATATCCAAATAATGTTTCTCACTCAAAATCCACTAAGGCTACCACCATTCAGAAAAAGGCTTATACATAAGTCACACTCGGAAAAGCACTAAACCTCTTATATTTCACTCCTTCAACACCATTATATTTCAGTCGGTAAGAAGCATCAAATCAACATAAACCTCATACATAAATGTACTCTCTGCTTTCTAAAGCCGACTACCCACTCAGCAATACTCAACACTAATACATATTCATGTTATCCTTAAAACATATACATACATACAGACACTCGGATTATCCATCATCTTAACATGATTTATCATTGTTAATCCTAAGCCAACTCCAATACATAATGCCCACATAAAACGTATATACATACCAATAGGAGTTTACACTCGGATAATGTCAAATTAACTTTATTCATTCACTAACATTCATTATCCAGTACATTTACATGATTTCAATGTAAATCTTGTATATACACACTCAGATCCAATACATATATTTGAATTCATTGTACAATAGGTTATATAAGCCAACCAAGGCTTTAATACAATAATTGCACTTGGTACATTACATCACTCATACAGCCTCATCATAAATACCCATCACTCAGGTTTAAAGCCATCATAACATTCCAACCGACCTGCAAACACTGAAAAATGGTGTAGGGGTGAGCATTACATATTAAATGACAGATATTGGCTCGGATTAATCATAGAATCCACAACATGTCATAACATATACATCAATCAACACAACATTCATTGTCATTTAATATGATCAATCACAATCATCCTCAATCGGGTTTCTTACCCATTTCACTCGGCTATAAAGCTCAACATCTTCATCAATAATACAATCCCTCAATCGGATTTCACTTCAAGTTTGCTCTAATACTATGTCAACAATATTCACACTCCGAGCCACGCTCAAGGAGTCTGTCCGAGCCCAGCTCCAGGACTTAAGCATATTCATCACCTGTCATTTGATTGCCGATCGGTATACAAATCCAACGCATTCTAGTGGTGAATCGGATGCATACGGTTTCTTTCACTCGGCGTCCAAGGCCCATGCACTCAGCATTTCAACAAGCGTTTCATTTCATGCTTAGTGCCCCAGGCACTGCCCGAATCTAATCCGGGTCTTTCATCACAATCAACATTAGGACCACGTCCTCTTCACTCGGGATAACACCCTCGTGGCACCCCGCAAGGTGTTCATATTCAACAACACAATAACACGTATGCATATGAAATTTAACTCATATTCATTCGATTGCCCACTCGGAAATCTGCGTTAAACATTAAATTCATTCGGCAACTCAACAACAGTTAGATGACTCGGCTTATACCACATTCACTCGGCAATCCTATGCCATCCACTCAGATTATCATCTATCACTCGGATTTATCCTCTATTCACTCGGATTTATCCTTTCCAGTAAGCATTTCATGCTTTTATTTATAAGCCTACTCGGCATTCATCGTAACAGTCCCCATTCATGTATTCAGCATACACATATACATCAATAACATGCATCTCACACATACAATCACACCATTACTCACGTAGGGACCAGTAACAAATCACACAATGCACTCAGAATTATCATGACATACATCCCAAGCATCTTAACATAGTCATCACCATAAACAACAACACCTATATGGACGGAATTCAACAACATCAAGCAACATATAATCATCACACATGTCCGGGCTACTACTCACTCAGAAATCAATCAAACAACACATATCGAATACCACACACATCATAATACAAGAGTTTCACCCGGAAAACCATCCATAACTATGCACTTAAGATGTAATAGCTCCCCTTACCTGGATGAAGCTTCTAAGAGTCACATGGACACTCGGCCCAGCCACAGCAGCACTCTGCTCGGCTTTCTAAACGTGGGAAGAGCCAATATAATTTCCACACAAGCCTCAAAGCCACCAAGTCAGTGGAGAAGCTCCCAAAGACTGCTACAGCTTCCAACCAAGGCATAACCAGCCCATCACATAGAGAAAAATGAAGAGAAAACACCAGGGAACAGAGAAGGATAAAAGGGAGCTAAACCCAGCCTCCACACACGGCCATATCTGTTCCTCAACACCACACAATTCCACTAGAATTCTATACCATACATAAGTGGAAGTAGAAGATAAAAGGGAGGAAGAAGATGAAGCAGAAGCTCCAACAAGTTCTAGAGAGAAGAAGGAGCACTTCTCTCATCATAACATGCACTCCCAAGGAATAGGGAGAGAGAGTGAGAAGAAAAAATGCAACCAAGGCCTTATCATCTCAGCCTCATCAGCATCCCACTCATCACAATATCCCATCCTCATTTAATGCAAGTCCATCAATATTTAATGCTATACCCTCAGCAATCATCAGTCTCATCCAACGTGGACAAGGGAGAGGAAAAGAACCAAACACCAAGGCACCACGTATCACCAACGTGCATTTAGGAGAGAGAAAACCGGGCCCCAGCATCAGACCCCACTTCACTCGCTCAAGCGCCCCAAGCTCTCTTGAGCGACCAACACTCAGAATCCCTCTCCTCTCTCGCTCGTTCAAGCGCAACAACATCCGCTTGAGCGGGATCCGTCCAGAATTTCTCCTGCTCGCTTCTCACTCGATTCGCTTAAGCGGGTAATCTATTCGCCTGGGCGAATTCGGGCCAGAAGCCCTGAAACCAACACAAAAGGATTCTCGCTTGAGTGAGAATCCCTCTCGCTTGGGCGAGAAGTATCAGGACCTGGGCAGAAACGTGAGCTCTCAATAGCACACATAACAAAATCCATTCAAAGCCTATTTAACTCAATTCCATACTTCATATACCTTATAATAATCATTTAAAACTTGTCTCCAGTGTTCGCGCACAACAATTTCCATTCAACTCATATTCAACCATTTGCCCATTCTCATCAATTACTCATTTTACAAAATTCGAGGTGTTACAATTGCCTTGTTTTTTATTTTATTAAAAACACATGTTTTATCTTATTAATGAAATTCATATATAAATGCGTATTGAAAGGGTAGAAATTTTATTTATGTGGATTGATCAAGTAAGGGAAAAGGCAAAGGGAAATCAGATGCAAAAAAAAAAACAGTAAGAATCTTGATCCCATATCACGAAGACGAGTTTATTCTTCGATCTTTCTTTTGAGAAAGTAGGTCAACTATAGTTCTCGTGCCCTAGTTTGGTTCTGTTCTACTTGTACAGGGATATTTTAGTTACTTTGCCGAAATCTTGACCCTAATTTTTGCCTGAGCCGCTTTTCCAAGTTTTTGACTCACCAGGTCGCTCTAATTTTTGCCTAGGACACCCTTTCAAGTTTTCAGCCTAGCAAGCATAATTTCTATTTTTATGACTTATTTTTTTAATCAAGGTTGTATCATTCACAACAAAAGGTTTAAGCTAATTATATTGAAATCGCACCCGCTTGGCCTCTGATGCATAATCTCAGAGGATTAATTTCTTTTGGTAAGCACACCAATCTTTAAATTTGTAATATATTTGATCGTCCCACAGGGATTGAGGTAATTACCACAACCTAGGACTAGTACAACCTGAACCAGAACAACACAAGGTAAAATTCATTCTGGTTTATGCTTTTCTATTATTTTTATGTTTTTGTAATTTCAGAAACAATATAAAAGGTGAATTATAATTAATGGAAGATAGGTTAGGGTTACTTCAACTCACAATTTCATCAAGAAACATGCAATTGAGATTCAATCAAGCTTCAGACTCAAGAGGACAACTTCACAGATGGTTAATCCCTAATTCCTTAGGTGATTAACACTAATTCCTAAGTATTAAATCCTAATCCCTTAGGTATTCAGTGACAGAGAAATCTAATATGAAATTGGGGATTGAACCCTAGCTATTCACCTAATTGCTAGGCCTGAATTAGCTAGGAAGCCAGAAGCTACCTAAGCTACCTAAGCCAGCAGTGTAGATCCACTTCTCAGCTTGTTCTCCTCATGCCTCAGAAGATGACTTCCTTAATGCAACTTCAAAAATCCATTGGAAGCTTCAACAATCCCAACCCTAGGGGTTTAGCAACCCATGGAAGTGGAATCAGCAGAAGAAGGAATGTAGAGAGCCACAGAAGAGAGAGGTTAGTGAGAGAAAAGGTTTAGAGAGAGATTGAAAATCAGATAATGAGAGTAGTGTTATTGTTTTTGTGTTAAATTATAATAGAATTACAAATATATAGGTTTGTGTCTTGAACTAACTAACCAATAAAGTTACATCTCGCATTTGCCCCAGAGGGGCTTACAAGCAATTAATTAGAAACTATACAACTGCCTAACTAACTTAAATAACAACTTCTAGTTTCCCTCCAAGCTGCGCGTATGTACGCTCACTCAGCAGCGTACATACGCTGGCTTACTGCATGCATGGAAACTGGGTGCCTTCATTTACTTGACTTGCGCGTATGTACGCTAGGGGGCAGCGTATATACGTTCGCTCACTGACTTGATAAATTAGATCTTGTTGCTGGGCGTACGTACGCTATGGTTCCAGCGTACATACACTGAGGTTCTAACTTGATGCGTCCTGTATGCTTTTCTTCCCTGGAGTTGAGTGTATGTACGCCCAAATACCAGCGTATATACGTTGAGGTGCTGTTGGAATAAACCTGAATGCCTTGGCTTTGTTAGAACTGCACGTATATACGCTAGAAGGCCAACGTATGTACGTTGGGCTTACTGACTTGATGATTTGCATTCTGCTTGTGAGCGTACGTACACCCAAAATCTAGCGTATGTACGCTGGCTCACTAGACTTGCATTTGGGCTTCTTTCTCCTCTTCATATGTATGCTCTCATTACAAAGTATGTACGTTGAGTTCCTGCACCTGGATCCTGTAAAACACAAACATATAAATGCGTAGCGTATGTACGCTAGCTTTCTAGCGTATGTACTCTAGGTTATTGGATCTCTTCAATAAACAAATTTCCTTATGCTCTTATCTTTTATCTATTTTCTTGCACAATTCAGACCCATTTGAATTAAATAATTAAAACAAGAAAGAATGACAAATCATTACGTAATAATGCCAAACTCAACAATATTTGATGGATTAAGTTAAATTAAAGATGAATTTATTAAGTCTTTTCAAGACTTATCACATCCCCAAACTTAAAACTTGCTTGTTCTTAAGCAAAGACTTAGATTAATTAAGTCAATTGCACTTACTTAAGACAATCAACCTTCGCTTAACTTAAGTCATGCCATAATTATTAAATACCCTTCATGCTTTCTTTCTGTAACTGCTAAAAATATAATTACTTACACTTCCCTTTGGGATAAGCTAGTGATGTTTCTTCACATGGATCAGTGTTTCACTCTTCTCTCAGTGTATAGGTTCAATTGTATACACTCATCACCTGCATAGTTGTCAGATCAACATAGGCTTGCAATAGTTCTAAACATTATGACATATGCTAGCACAATTGGATTAGTAAGGGCTTTTTAAGCTTGTAATAGGGTTAGGCTACAGGCTCCATTTTGTTTTTCTAGTCAGTGTTGGGTTAAAAGATGTGCCCACTGATGCCTTGCATCAATCTTAACTCAAATGCCTCTACTAACTAGCTATTTTGCTTTTATTTTTCAGATGAATGATACTCAACTAATTGTGGTGCTTTGCACCTTTTTCTCTTTCAGTCCTTTGGACTCTTTCTTTTTTTTATCAACCTCTTTTTTTTTCTCTTTTTTAAATACCATTTTTTATATAAGAATTGCTTTACTGATTTTTCACTTTTCTTTTGTTTTTACTGTTCTTCCTTTCATTTCTCAACATTTCCATCAATAATTAGGGCCAGAGTGTATCCTTTAATTGTTGTTAAACACACTCTTCATCCCCAAACTTAGAACTTGCTAGTCCCTAGCAATAAGTTAAGACTTAGCAATCCATCAGTGGTACATCCAGGGACAATTCACTTGGTTTTTCTCAGATAAATAGGCTTGTAAAGTTAGGTACATAATTAGAATGAAAAGGTCTCAGGCTCAAACATAATTATTAGGTCAAAGGATAATTAATTAGGGATGGCTAAATTTGGCTCTAGCTAATTTACAAATAAGGCCTTCATCATTTCTAATTGGTAAACATATAATCATTAGCAAGTACTGAAGCAAATTCTGTCTCACTAAGCAAGAATACAGGCACATTAGGAAAAGAAAAGATAGGCTCAAAAGCTAATAAGTTACAAGTAAGCAGCCAATCATGTCCCCAAACTTAATGCGAGATTATAAATTCAGATTGCTAACTAGCATGGTGAATATACAAATAATTAAGGATGGAAAATAGTTATGGACAAGGATCATGAATCAAGCAATGTGAATCAATTAATTTATCCAATTGATGCCTAAAAATCGGCAAGATTTAAATAATTAATATGGATTCTAAATTAAGAACAGTTAACACCCTTTATAAATTAAGGAGATTAAGGGGTAGATTACTTCCCTTTTTACCTATATGGCAAAGATTTGGTGAGCGATGGTTGCAAGAATTGAACAATACAAAGCAGAAAAGAAATAACATTGAATAATTAACAGGGAAATATGATTTCATTATAACTGAAAAGGAAATACATTGTTCAAGAAAAGATACTACAATAAAGTCATTACAACACAAAAGTAAATTAGCATAAGTGAAAGCAAATTAAATTATTAGTCCTCCTCTTCTTCATCTTCCTCTTCAGCATCCTCATCCATAGGCTCCCAACGTATGTACGCTTACATTCTAGTTGCATTAATTGGCTATTCCTGGGTCACGCATATGTACGCTAACTCTCGACGTATGTATGTCCACATTCTATTGTATCAGGTGGCAAATCATAGGTCCAGCGTATGTATGCTCACCCTGGGCATATGTACGCCCACTCTTTGGTTTTCAACAGGTGACAAAGCTTTGGTCATGCGTATATGCGCTGACCCTAGGCGTATGTATGCCCACATTCTATTTTAACAACTTCATTTTATTACTTAGTTACAGAACCTCAGCATAGGAACACTGGATTTATTTCCAATATTGAAGCACCAACGCATAGGTATGTTGGGGTCCTGGCGTATGTACACCAGGATTTAACCTTATTATTTTCCAAAATTGGCTCTTGCGCGTAGCTACGCCCCAGCTGGGCGTATGTACACTCATACTTATTCTGCCTACTAGACCCACGCATAGGTACGCTGAGAGTGAGCGTATGTATGCTCACACTCTGGTCCCAAACTCTTATTCTTTTACTGATGCACGTATGTATGCTAGAATCCACTATATGTATGCTTAAACCTTATTCACATATTTTTTAAGCTTTTTCAGTCCTTTCTTCTTTCTCCCTTTTTTGTTTTCTTTTGTTTTTACTATTTATAAGGAAATTGAAAGTAACAAAGAACCAACATGAAACACAAAATGAAAAATGGATATTGTACAATGGTATGACTACAAAACATAAAATTGATTTTTTTTCAAATAAAGGAATTGAGATGCATGAATAGAAACTACCTGCATGGAGAGAAAGAGATGCTGTAGAGGTGTATACTTTGGTGGTTCATTATTCAAGGAATGGAGGTGAGCGTAAGAACACTTCTTAGGAGCATCACAACGCTGATTTTTCTGGCCAAGGAGGATGCAAAGAAGCAGCAAGCTAGTGTAGGCATGCTCTGGGCTAGCATTCTTACGCGTGGCCTCTGTGGTGTATTTTAAAAAAGGGTGCCTACTTCACGCGTAGGCATGCATAGTGGACAGCGTAGGCACGCTAGTCTCTCTTATGCTTTTTCTTTTCTTTTTCTTCTCTTTTTTTTACTCTATTTTTCTCTCTATTTTTTTGAAAGGTTTCTCACTGCTTTATTATTGTATAAGGAAAAGAAATATAGGCTCATCCCCCTGGATCCCATTGCTTATGACCATAGATTCTTAATCTTTTCATTCTTTGTTTCTCCTTGTTGTGTTTGAGGCTAATGCTCAACACAACTTTCTTTCTATCCTTCTTTTTCCACTCTTTCAGCTTTTTCTTCTTTTTCTTTCCTTCACTCTTTTTCTTTTTCTGTTTTATGTTAGTCCCCTTTTTTTTTGTGCCACAAGCAATGTTCTTCTTGACTTGAGAATTCATGTTTCCTTGTGATTTCCAAAGCTACAGTAGTCACCAATAGCAAACGCTCCTTATGACACGGTTGAGTTTTTTTTTCTTTTGTATTCTCAAAATCTAGACATATGAATTTTTCTTGTGCATGAATCTCTACTTCTTTCTTTGTATTCACACTTGGCTCCAACCAAATTTTCGTATCATGATTGTGTTGCCAACATGTGGTTTCCATCTCAGTCGAGACCTTCTCCTCTTCTATCACTTCTTGCTCAACAATAGTATCTAATTAATTCTCAGCTTCCTCAATGGCTTCTGTTGTCATTTCTTCAATTTGCACTCCTGCAACACATGCATCATCAAAGAAATTATTCAATGACAACTCTTTGATAAGTCTTGAAAAGACTTAATAATTTCATCTTTAATTTAACTTAATCCATCAATTATTGTTAAGTTTGGCATTATTATTTAATAAATTATCATTCTTTTTTGTTTTAGTTATTTAATTCAAATGTGTTTAAATTGTGCAAGAAATTGATTAAAAAGATAAGTATATAGGGAAATATGTTTATCAAGAGATTTATTAACCTAGCGTACATACGCTAGAAAGCCAGCGCACATACGCTAGGTATAACACCCCGGATTTTCTGTACTCGAATCCTGATGTGATCGTCGTAATTAATGAAAATGCGAATAAATTTTTCGCGTTTGAAAATATTTCCAAGACTTCACCATGATCAAATCAAGACCCACAGAAAACCCAAGAGTGAGATTAAATAACCCTAAGCTGGATCGATAGATAAATTGCCCATAACGGTATACGAAAATAATAGTGTTTACAGCGGAAGAATGTGTATACCGGGCACACGCCTAGTCCCATATATGACGATATGAGAAAAGGCTCGGCAAAGCATGCAATGGCATGTCGTAAACCTAATAGACAACCATCATCATTTTACATAATTACATAAGCATGCAATGCCTAAGATATAATTATATATATATACATATACATTCGGGAATCTTCTCCCGATTATCTCAATCATCAATGAACATCTTTCAATTTCAATCTTTCTAATATACAACAAATTATCTCTTACATTCTATATATATATTCACCATCCACAAATTCAAGAGTTATCTTATACATACTCAAAATCTCTAAATCATCTTCATTCTCATAATCAATTCATTCATTACACAAGAACTCATAAATGATGCCGGCCAAGGCACTTCCTCTACCACTATTTACCTTCACCCAAGCTTTAATTAAAATCCGAACTCATCCCATGGTAACCTGCATCACAAGGCTAAAAAAGAGACCACATGGGAGAGTGAGTTATACATTCAAAATGATGAATAATATATATATATATTGTGATCATGTGTATATGCATACAAACGTCATGTGTGCTTTGCTATCAAACATCAAATTATCATTCATTCATTATCTCATTATCACAATAGGCATACAAGCCTCATGAATCATAATTCATATCATAAATAAGCACAACATATACACAATCACAAACACCATCGCTTTGCCACTTATCAACAAGGGCATTCATAATCATTACCATCATTAATTCATTAAGGTTTCACTCAAATACCTCCTCGCAAGGGGTTTCTCATCACTCGTGGTCATCCCATTTCAAATGCCATGGTCTTAAAGCTAATGCATATGTCAACTGTTTAATGCATATGCAATGGATCCGATTTCATATCACGGGTGATCACAACCACCATAATCAATCATTCATAATCATTGGTTTCCCGCCTCGCAAGGGGTACTCCCTATAGCAGCCTCGCAAGGTGCTTCTCGTGATTGCAACCACGTTCAATAATTCTCATAGGTTTCCCGCCTCGCAAGGGGTACTCCCACCTCATGATCGCAACCATGGGCATCATAGGTGCTCGCAAGCCCTTTTTCATATCAAATACCAAGTGATCGTAACCACTGGCTCATCATCATACAATGGTCCCCGTAGGGCCTTTCATTTTTCACAATCAGGTGATCGCAACCACCGGCTCAATCTCATATCATCATCAAGTTGGTTTCCCGCCTCGCAAGGGGTACTCCCTTCATAGAATCCCGCAGGATCTTTCATCACTGTGATCACAACCATAAAGTATCAATGCTATGCCATGCCATGAATGCAAATGCAATAATGCATATGCCCATCAACAACCTCGCAAGGATATCTCACCCTCTCAATTAGGGATATATTTTAATTTGGCATTTCAATAATTATACATAATCATTCATAAGGCCCCTCAAGGAACATCATTCATATAATTGGCATCTCAATGGCCACAAACATCATTCATAACAATCCACACATGGATATCAACAATATATTTCAAACATACATTCAGCAATCATCATTGCGTCTCATACATACAAGTCAATACTTGGCTTAATCATATTGGCACCACACTCATCCAAAATAGCAAACACTGCGTATTCAAGGGTATGTTCAACAACAACGTCCCTTTTCATTTAACATCATTGATCATTACGAAATATGTGTGGCATCATCCATTTTTAATCACCATTGATACTTTTTCAAAATTCATTGAGTTATAATAACTCATTGCCATTCAATTGTCCCCTCATTAGTTTCATCGTCAATTATGGTGTGTCATACAATCACATCATTACTTTTCATCATGATTCATAATATAATCAATAGAGGGGGAAAAGCATACATGTTTTCATAACATAGCATAGGCATACCCATACCTTGCCAAGGTCTTAAGCCATTCCTCAATCACCACTAAGACACACCGCACATGTACCCCTAGTGAATTCATTCGTTTTTACATACTGAACGGGGTTTTGGGCAATAATGAACCCATGATAAATTTCGGTACTAAGGCATGAGGAAATCTTACTTTTAGTCTTAAAAATAGTGGGACATGTCACAAATATCACCTATTAGTCCCAATTTGGCCACCATAAAAAGTTGGGTTCAAAACCCTCTTAAATTTGAATTTTATGACGCAGTAGGTACGGTGTTTTATGTCTAATGAGAGTTAGAAAACTCCAATTAATGTGAGACCAATTCTCACACCTCCGTAACATAATTATCTACAACTTTCATGAAGAAGTCGGAGGCCAAAAATGTCATTAAGATGCCCAAACGGGCCAAAAAAACAAAGAAAACAGACCAGTTGGAAAAACAACACAACAGTGGCCATAACAGGGCTCTGAATCGGTTCAGGCTCGTATGAATCGATTCAAGCATCCCAAAATCTCAAATTTTGACAAACAGAGGGCCTTGAATCGATTCAAACTCGTATGAATCGATTCAAACGCCCCTGGAGCCCAAAACAATGAAAACAGCACCACTTGAATCGATTCAAAGGGTCTTGAATCGATTCAAGACAACCCTGCTGCTGTTTTTATGCAGAACAACACCAAAATTTCAACTTCCAATCACCCAATCTCATTCAATTCAAATCCAATGACCATCAAAATTTGTCACAAGCTAAAATATATTATTTGTGACGTGTGGCCACCGGCCTCACTCAAAAATTCTCAAAATTGAGAGACTTATACACATAATTGCGTTTTACCCGATTTAAAATGTTTTTGGGGACCTCAAGGGTCAATTCTCAATGGAATTGGCCCATTCCAATTTCTACAAGTCATAAACTACACATAGAAGCTATTGGGACTAACCCAAGCCATCAAAATCACATAAAACTCTATTTGGCTCTATGAGTTCCTCAATTATGCATAAACCTCAAACTTATCACCAATACCATCACAATGGCTATCACATTCAATGCCAATCATCCACATAAATTCTCAATTCACGAAACATATAACTCATCCCCTCAAGGATGGTTTATTAACATGTACATATTTCAACCCCTCATGGGTTATTCATCATCATATATACACATACGTTATCATCAATAGCCAATAATTTGCCATTCATATCATTTCACTATAAACATGGCAAGGCAAGCATGAGTATTATAACATACAATAATCATCAATTATATAACTCATGAAATTTGAATGTAAACTCCTCTCCTACCTCGAGGGAAGAGTCGAAATCCGAATGCATGCTCTGAAAGCTCTGCCACATAGTCCGGAATACAATCTACACAACATACATATGCATTCATACAATTAATAAGCCATCTCAAGGCATTCCTCTTAATTCTAAACATTTGTTAGCTTATCATAAAGCTCAACATCAAGTCCTAAACTTGTTAAACACCAATTCATACCATTGTGTTAGGCTTCGGGAATTCCTTTCCCAAAACCAAGGTTCTCTAGATCTCAAAGGGCCAACTACGTCCAACGATATCAATATCACTCTCATCATTCATAATGTGTTCCTTATTACTCAAACTATCCATTTCCCATTCAAGTTCATCATGAGCCACTTGGCTCCTATCAAACCATTATCCATCAACAATCCCATATGGCACACCAATGGTCTAAGACCCCATCAAGACACGTGCTCATTTCACTAACCCCTCATATTCACCATGGCTTTAGCGTTCATATTCATATTAACACCTACATTAGGTATTTTCTACCCACATTCAAGTCAACCTTCCTAACCACAATACATATATTCCCCCAAATTCTTAGGACAAGAGTTTTCATCAAAACTTAACCATCACCATAAATAATCAATCCCAATCTTTCCAAGACCCATTCTAAAGCATAAATCATTAATACCTATCAATTGGCCAAAAGCCCCAAATTCCTAAACCTAGGGTTTTCATCAATAACCCACAATCATCAATTCCAACCATTTATATGCATGATTTCCATCATTCTTAGGCTAACAACAATATATCCCATTCATTATCAACAACAATAACAATCCCCAATGGTTATCCCATCTAGGGTTTGGTTCCTCAAACCATTTTTCACCAAAACAACACCCAATCTTCCATCACAATACATAAATAGACTCAAAACTATAAACAAAGAGCCATGGGTGTTCAAGATCTTACCTCATTCTCCAAGCTTAAACCCCAAAACGAAAATGAGATGAAAAGGAGAAGAAATAAACCAAGCTTTGCTCCAAGTGCCTTCCTTGCCTCATGATTCCATTAGTTCCCAAGCCTTTGGATGAAAAATAATTTATGGAGGGAGAGAGAGAGAGTGAACGGTTTTTGGAGAAGAAGAATGGAGGGAGAGGAAGAAAATAAAAGTGAATGAAAGAGGGGGAGAGAGGCCAACGAAAAAGAGAAGGGAGAAGAAGGGTTTTTGTTTTAATTTTTAATCCCCTCATTAAAATTTTCCGTTTTACAACATACAGGATCTCGGTTCGGGCTTAATACTAACTCCAAAAATCATTCCGAATATAGATTTGGATTCCCAATAATATTCTTAATAGCCCTGACCAATGACATCTCAATCGGAGATACTTGGCCCGACACCCATATCCTAATCCATTGTCATATTATCTCACATAAACTCAATAAATTATAAATATCCATAATAAATCCCAATTTCATTATTCCCATATTTTTGGGACATAAATCAACTCACCTACAATTATTTATTATTTATTCTCATCGATTATTTATTTTTATAAAATTCGGGATGTTACACTAGGCATTTATATGTTGTACTTTGCAGGATTAGGTGCAGGAGATCCAACGTACATACGCTGGAATCCCAGTGTACGTAGGCATACAAACAGAATCAAATAAAGAGAAAAATCACAAGGTATGATGATCACGCTCAAGCGAAGGAGTTCCACGCTCAAGCATGAAGTCAACATGTAATCCACACTTAAGCGAACAAGTTTCATGCTTAAGCGTGAGCCTTGCATTCACGTGAGATCACCATGCATGCATCAAAATAAAGCACTACACTCAAGCGGACACGTTCACGCTCAAGCGTAAAGTCACAAAATGCATAAAGTTAAAGCCATCACGCTCAAGCGCGCACACGATCACGCTTAAGCGTGAATTCTAATTGCCCAATTTATTGCTTTTCCTTCAACGTGATTTGCTGTAGTGGATACCTTTAATTATTTTATTAGTTGCCAACTATTTTTGTATCCTAGTAATTTAATTATTATGTTATAATTATTCATTCCCTTGTAATTAATTAATTAGTTTCGTTAGTTTAACTGTTAAGCAGATTCCTTTGTATTTAATAAGAGTTAGTTAGTTAGTTTTGCCATAGCTATATATATTTGTAAATACTCTGTAATGAACACACAGAAGCAATAACACAATTTATTTTTCTGATTTTTAATCTCTCTCTAAGCATTTTCCCTCTCTAAACTCTCTCTTCCATGGCTCTCTACATTCCACTTTTTAAATCCACTTCCATGGGTTGCTAAACTCCTATGGTTGGGATTGCTGAAGCTTCCAATGGATTGCTAATCTGGTGAGATTCCTATTGTTTCAGAGTTTCCCGATGTGTTTTCGGAAGAGATTCCTTGATTACCTCCTCCACAAGGGGTGGAATCCTCGTTCCTGGCGCTAAGCCTGTTTCTAGAGCCCTTTATCAGATATCTCCTATGGAGTTGACTGAATTAAAGAAGCAAGTTGAGGAATTGCTCGAACGGGAGTTTATTCGCCCAAGTGTGTCTCCTTGGGGTGCTCCTGTGTTGTTGGTGAAAAAGAAGGATGGAAGTATGAGATTGTGCGTTGATTATCACCAACTCAACAAACTGACCATTAAGAATAAATATCCTCTTCCATGTAATGATGATCTCTTGGATCAATTGAAGGGTGCTGTTGTGTTTTCAAAGATCGATTTGCGTTCTGGATATCACCTAATTCGGGTGAAGACCGAAGATATTCTAAAAACTGCCTTCTAAACGCGATATGGACACTATGGGTATGTAGTGATGCCATTTGGAGTGAGGAATGCTCCTGCGATCTTCATGGATTACATGAATCGTATCTTTCATGAGTATCTTGATCAATTCGTCGTGGTGTTTATTGATGATATTTTGGTATATTCCAAGAGTCAAGAAGAACATTAAAGACATCTTCGTCTTGTATTGACCATTCTTCGAGAGAGACAATTGTATGCTAAGCTCTCTAAATGTGAATTCTGGATGAGTGAAATCTCTTTTCTTGGTCATGTGATTTCCGGTGATGGAGTTGCCGTTGATAGATCAAAAGTTGAAGCTGTTATGGCTTGGGAAAGACTAACGTCTGTGACAGAGATAAGAAGTTTTCTTGGTCTTGCTGGTTATTACCGCAGGTTTATTGAAGGATTTTCCCGCTTAGCCCTACCATTGACGAAATTGACTCGTAAGAATCAATCTTTCGTGTGGACTCGTGAATGCGAAGAAAGTTTCCAAGAGTTAAAGTTGAGGCTTACTACTGCACCAGTGTTAGCGTTGCCCGATTTAACGGATGACTTTGTGGTGTATTGCGATGCGTCTAAGCTTGGTCTTGGATGTGTGCTGATGCAAAAGGAGTGTGTGATAGCCTATGCGTCGAGATAGTTGCGACCGCATGAGGTTAATTATCCTACACATGATCTGGAATTGGAGGCAGTGGTGTTTGCTTTGAAGTTGTGGCGACATTACTTATATGGTTCTAAGTTTGTGGTCTTTAGTGATCACAAGAGCCTTAAGTATTTGTTTGAGCAAAAAGAACTTAATATGCGCCAACGACGATGGATGGAATTTCTAAAAGGTTATGAGTTTGAGTTGAGGTATCATCCCGCAAACGCAAATGTGGTTGCCGATGCTTTGAGCCGAAAGCATTGCATATCTCTATCATGATGGCGAAAGAGATAGAGTTGATAGAATAATTTAGAGATTTGAATGTGGGCGTGGAGACATATACTTCTAAGAAAATGTCGCTTTAAATGTTGAAAGTCACAAATGAATTTCTTGAATATGTGAAGGTACAACAACCGAATGATGAGTATTTAATTGAGATGAAAAAGACCCAAGAGAAAGGGAAGAATTTATTTCTAGTGGAAGGTCAAGATGGCATTTGGCGTGTGGAGGGCCGAATTTATGTTGCCTCAAGTGGTGATGTGAGAAAATGTGTACTTATGGAAGCTCACAAAAGCGTATTGAGCATTCATCCTGGTTCTACCAAGATGTATCAAGACTTGAAAAAGAATTTTTGGTGGCCTAGTATGAAGCATGATGTAGCGAACTTTATAGCCTCTTGCCTTGTTTGTCAAAAGGCTAAGGTCAAGCATCAGAGGCCGTCTGGTTATTTGAGACCTTTGGAGATTCCTGTTTGGAAGTGGGATAGCATAGCTATGGATTTTGTTTCTGGATTACCCAGAACTCATGCTGGAAACGATGCCATATGGGTAATTGTGGATCGATTGACAAAGTGTGCTCACTTTTTACCTATGAATATGAGGAGTTCCTTGGAAAAATTGGCATAATTGTATATAAAGGAGATTGTTAGATTACATGGTGTGCTGTTTAGTATCATATCTGACCGTGATCCTCGGTTTACTTCTCAATTTTGGGGAAGTTTACATAATGAGTTGTGTTCTAAGCTGAAACTTAGTTCCGCATATTATCCTCAAACCGACGGATAGTCCGAAAGGACTATACAAAGCCTTGAAGATTTCTTGAGAGCTTGTGTTCTTGAATACGGTGGATGTTGGGAGAGATTCCTGCCATTGATTGAATTCACATACAACAATAGCTTCCATTCTAGTATTGGCATGGCACCGTATGAGACGTTGTATAGAAGGAAGTGTAGAACTCCCATGTGTTGGCTTGAAGTTAGAGAGAACTTGGCCTTAGGGCCGGAGATTATTCAAGAGACTACGGAGCAAATTAAGAAGATACAAGAGAATATGAAGATTGCTCAAGATAGACAGAAGAGTTATTATGACAAGAGACATAAACCACTTGAGTTTCAAGTGGGTGATCATGTATTTTTGAAGGTCTCGCGTGATAAAGGAATTGGAAGGGCGCTGAAGAGTGGAAAGTTGAGCCCCAGATTTATTGGACCTTATGAGGTATTGGAGCGGATTGGTAACGTTGCTTATCGGATAGCACTCCCTCCGCATCTTGCTAATCTACACAATGTGTTCCATTTGTCGCAGTTGAGGAAATATGTTCATTATCCTCTACATGTGATTCCTATAGACAATATTTTAATTCTGTTTCTATTCGCATCATCGAGCATTCTGTAAAGAAACTACAGAACAAGTTGGTACCTTTGGTGAAGGTCGCTTGGAAACATGGAAATGTGGAGATGTTCACATGGGAACATGAGGACGACATCAGAGAACGATATCCCGACGTATTTGGATCCGGTAAGTTAAAATTTCGAGGACGAAATTTTCTTTTTGGTGGGGTGGATTGTAACATCCCAAATTTTAAAATAGAGGATTAATCAAGGAAATTAATATGGAATAATCGAATGTGAATTACTTAGTGTCCCAAAATATTAGAAATAATTAAATTAAGATTTTTGGGGACTGTTGGTGATTTATGGAGACCGGTTAAGCTAAAAATAAGCCCAGTTGAGATATGAGTGTCAGACCAAGTATCTCTGATTGAGATGATATTGGACAGGGCTATTGAGTGTGATATTGGGAGTCTGAATATATATTCGGAATAACTTTTAGATAAAGTATTGAGCCCAAATAAAGAGCCTGTTAGTAGTAAAACGATGAAATTTTAATGAATAGAATTAAAAATAAAGCAAAAACCCAATTTCTCCTCTTAAACTCTCGTTGGCTTCTTTCTCCTTGGCAAAACTCGTTGGCTTTTCTTCTTCTTCTTCTCTATTTCCTCTTCATTTCCTCCTTTTCTAAAACCCTAGCCAAGAGGTGATCATTAAAGTTGAAGTTTTCTCCTTCTTCCCCTTCATTTTCGTGCTACCTCTCCCTTTTTCTTAAACCCATTTCGTTTTGGGAGTGAGGTAAGATATACTCACTCTTTTATTGAGTTTTGGCCATGGGTATGTGTATTTATTCTTTGGGGGGTAATGTATGTGGATGGGTGGTTGTAGAGAACATTTAATGCTTATGCCCTAGAGTGGGTTGTCATAAATGTGAGTATTTATGAGGGGTTAATGATGGTAGATGCATTTATATTGGAAAGTGATGAAGAATGATAAGGCATTGATGAGAGTTGTTAGGTTTTGGGGAAACCCTAACTTTTAAGAATTGGGGAAAGTTATGAATGTTGGTTGGATACTGTAATTAAGAGTAAATACAAGCCATTAGATATATGAGTGTTGGATGGTGTGGTATTTTGTAGGTGTTGGACTATTGTTATTGGTAGTCCATTGAACATAATAAATGTGGCTTAATAAGCTGTTTAATGGGAGCTGAGTCAGGGACCTGACGCGTAGCGTCAGCACCCTTCCTCAGCCCTATAAATAGGGCCATTCTCCACACTCCTAAGCATCCATCCCATATTCTGAGTTCTCTTATTCTCTTATACACTCGTGTTTGAGTGGTTCTTTTATGAGTTTGTAGTTCTAGAATAGTTTTCTAGATACTTGAGAGTGTTGTGTAGTATTATGATCGTTGTACCGTGAAGTTTCCATCGCCTTTGTAATGTCAATCACTGTAAGTGTTGTTTTTACTTTCACCATGTATAACTAATTTGTTTATGTTGGAATTGGTGAACTAGTCTATTGATTATGATGTTGTGAATTAAATCTCTGCATGTTAGTATTTCAATCTTTTATTAGTATGAACGTCAAACGGGAGAATGATTTTCATGCGTATTGAAACTTGTTTTATTAGTATGAATGTCAAACGGGAGAATGATTATTTATGCCTTATTAAAACTTGATTTAATAAAAGTAAAAGTTAGAATACCCTTAATATGCCAATTACTAGGGATAGAATTGGTAATTATTGTTGCCATAAGGCCAGGACTTAATGCAAGTTTTTACTGAGAAAGCTCACGAGGGATCGGACTTTACGGTGAATACTTAGAATTTATATCACGAGGGATCGGTTATAATGATTTTAAGCTGCAATGACATGAACTTGATGATTAAGTTCCTCCATTGTTATTATAGATTAGGAATCCAAATTCCAACATAATTTGTTTATCTGTGTTTTATCCTCAAGTATCTTAGCTATTTTAAATTGCAACTCAAATTTTTAGATAGATTGTTATTTTCTTTTTATCACATGAACAACTCAGCTATGCAATCTTATGAATATTGTATGAATTGTATATAAATTATTCTTTTGTGAATAGGTTTTGATAAATTTACCATAGTAACTAGAAAATTACTGTAATTATTGGACTTTCAATCCCAGTGGAACGATATCTAAATTTTGAAAACTACAAACGATTGGTGCGCTTGCCAATTAAAAGACCCAACAGTAACACGAAGTTAACAATTTTTCTGCAACATTATAAACGGGTCTAACAAGTTTTCTGGCACCGTCGCCGGGGATTGAATTGATTCAGTAAAATAGTAATTTTTTAATTACCGTGGTAAAAATATTTTACCTTAGTAAAAATTTTCAATTTATTTATTTATTTATTCATTTTAACATTATTTTACTAATCTTTCTTTATTTAGTGTGTTTATACAAACTCGATATTCTGTAGGAAAGGTGTTCTTTGATCCTGAGATCGAGAAGTTTGTAAAGAAACTTAAAGCATTAAAATCTAAAAAAAAAAACTTCTTCAACTTCATCTTCTTTTGAAAAATCTGAAAATTTTGAAAATTCTAATATGGCTGCTGAAAGAAGAACATTGGGACAGTTTGCTGCTATTAATGGACCACCTCGTGTTTCAGGGATGTATCAAGGACCTATTGCTGCCATAGAAATTAAACCAGCTACTTTAAACATTATTCAAAATAATCAATTTGCTGGTTTAAATAATGAGGAACCTTATGAACACTTAACTGTTTTTTATGAGTTATGCAGCACAATTGGTTTTGAACCCAATCAAGAAGAATCAGTTTACATGAGATTGTTTCCTTTTTCTTTGATTGGGAAAGCTAAAGAATTGTTTAAATCTTGTCCACCTGGTAGTTTTGCAAACTGGTCCGATGTCGAGAGAAAATTTTTGGAAAGATTTTATTCTCCTTCAAAATATTTTGAAGCCATGACAGCCATACATTCTTTTTCACAAAACAATGATGAGTCATTAGGAGAAACATAGGAATGATTCAAGGCACTCTTGAGGAAATGTCCAAACCACAACTTAAATGATGCCGAAAAGGTAAGGATCGTTTACCATGGTTTGTTATCTCAATTTAAAATGATGTTAGATGCTTGTGCAGGAGGTTCTTTAATGAACAAAACTATGGAAGAAGCAATAGAAATATTGGAATCAATGTCCATTAGTGACCGACAAGCAAAACATGAAAGAGGTAATGTACAAAGAAAGCCAGGTATGCTCGAATTAGGGGTAAATGATGCAGTATTAGCTTAGTAAAAATTACTGACTCAACAAATTGAGGCTATGAGAAAACAATTGGAGAAACTTCAAATTGCTCAAATGTCATCATCACCTCCTATTCAATTGAAACAATGTATGCATTGCATTGGAAAACAACCATGTGGTTACTGTGCCCCTAAAAGAAATGAGCAAAAGCAAGCCAATTTTTTGAACCATCAAAGAATACCTTTAGGTAATTTTCCTTTCAATCTTGGTAATTCTTTTCCTAACAATTACCCGCAGGGGTGGCAGAATCAGAATATTGGCTGGAAACAAGATGTTGGATCTTCTAACCGACCTCCTAACAATCAATTCAAACAACAACCACAATCTGATCAAACAGCAAGGCTAACTAGGATAGAAGAGTCTATCCAACAGTTGCTTCAATACATGCAAACAAATGAGGCTGCACGCAAGGCGTTTATTAGCCCGGTAATAATGTTTTAACTGTTTTTGTTTACCACCGGGTCATTAATTGGCAAGCACACCAATCGTTTGTAGTTTTCAAAATTTAGATATCGTTCCACTGGGATTGAAAGTTCAATAACAACAGTAATTTCCTAGTCACTATGGTAAAAGTCACTATAGTAAATGAAAATAAACTTATAGACAAAAGAATGATTTATATACAATTTATACAATATTCACAGGATAGCATGGTTGAATTGTTCATGAGATAAAAAGAAAATAAAAATCTATCTAAAAAGTTGAGTTTAAATCTAGAATAGGTAAGATACTTGAGAATTAAACACATATACACAAATTATGTTAGAAATTGGATCCCTAATCTAGAATAACAATGAGGACTCAAGACATGCATATTTAATCATCAAGTTTCATATCATTGCAGCTTAAAATCATTATAACTGATCCCTCATGATATAAATTCTAAGAATTCACTGTAAAGTCCGATCCCTCGTGAGCTTTCTCAGTAAAAACTTGCATTATGTCCGGGCCTTATAGCAACAATGGTTAACAACCCCTATAGAATTGAGATGCCAAGGGTATTCCAACTTTTACTTTCGTCAAAACAAGTTTCAATACGGCATGAATAATCATTCTCCCGTTTGACATTCACACTAATAAAACAAGTTTCAATACACATGAAAATCATTCTCCCGTTTGACGTTCATATTAATAAAAGATTGAAATACTAACATGGACTTGAATCATAAACATGCAGAGGTCGAATTCACAACATTATACTCAATAGATTAGTTCACCAATTCCAACATAAACAGATTAGCTACACATGGTAAAAGTAAAGACAACACTTACAGAGGTTGACATTATGAAGGTGATGGAGAACTTCACGATACAACGATTATAATACAACGATCACAATACAATAAAACACTCTCAAGTATCTAGAAAACTATTCTAGAACTAAAAACTCACAAAAGAAATACTCAAAGTCGAGTACAAAGAGAGAAAAGAATGAGAGTGGAATGATTTGGGATGGGGATGCTTAGAATGGTGTTGGATGGCCCTATTTATAGGGCTGAGCAAAGGTGCTGACGCTACGCGTCAGTGTGACGTTACGCATCAGTCCCCTGACTCAGCCTCCATTAAACATCTCGAAGTGGCCATGAGGGAATTATTAAATGAATCATGCCTTGCCACTTGGCCCTGTCCCCCATTCGGTTTTGGCCATTTGTGCTGAGTGGGGTGGCCAATAATGGGTCAAAGCTGAGTGCTTGGCCAAGCTGGCTATGGAGTCCACGCAGCTTTGACGCTACGCGTGGCTGTGACACGTAGTGTGGGGTTGATGCTACGCGTCAGCTCCTCCAGTTTCTTTAATTTTCTCTTGAATTTTCTACTTTTTCACTGCAAAACTAGAGAAAATTGATCAAGGGCAGAGTATTTCCAACAACATCCATTTATTGAATTTAAAACCTAATTTTCTAACAAATTAAACTAATTTTTATGATTTTTGTGAAATTTTTATTAAAGCTTTTATTGAAAATTTGAGGACTAACAAATACCCCCAACTTGAGACATTGCTCGTCCTCGAGCAAGAGAGAAAAATAAGAAAGAATAAATATTTGAAATCAAATTTTTGAGTTAGTCCGAGAATTTACTACAAAAAGTAATTTCACAATTTAACTAATTTGTAATAATCAAAAATTGATATCTAATATAACAAAGGTTTAATGATAAAATTAATTACAATATTTTATTAACAAACCAAGCAAAATTTTAGGCTTACCTCACAAGTGTTTATCTCTATGTAAAGGGTAACTTGTTTCACTCAATCAATCATAAAATCAAACGAATTTAACTTTGATTGTCATCTAATCAATGGTTAGTCATACAGAGTTAATTCAAAAATCACAAGGTCTTTTCATGGGTTGTAATGAGGCTTGGCTTACAAGAATCAATGGTTTTTCTTGGAATTCAAAACCTGAAATCATAAAAGAGCATTTTATAATTTGTTGGCTTTATCTTGGCCCAAATCTCAATTCCCTTATTGATGAAAAATAAATACCCCCAACTTGATTCTTTTCACTATTTTTAATTTTTCTTTTTCATATTTTATTTTTTTGTATTTTGAAAAGAATCAAGTTGCTTATCTTTTTCACTCCCCATTTTTGTAAGAACACTAAAGATATTTTTCATTTCTTTCAACTGCTCTTTTAATCAATCAAGTATAAGGAATGGTTAAAACTGTTTTAGGTTTAAGGGTACCAAAGAATTTATTCTCAGGCTCAATATGGGCTTGCAAAGGATAAAATAATTTTTACCAAGGTAAGCTGTTTGGCCCAAGGTTTCTTTTCACCAATAAACGTGCCTTGATCATTTTCCTGAATTATCTGTACAACAACACAAATCAGAGATTAAAGCAAAATCAATTTGAATAAACTTATGTCGATTAAACCCTCAAGTGTTTAAAGGATCTCTTAACTCACCGGGTTACCGAAATTTGCTTGATAGTTAATAAACTTATTGTAGTTAAATTTATCAAAATTCTTAAGTTATAAAAGAATTAATAATTAATTTTACAAAATTGGTTTTATTGTGTAAAAACTTTAAGTGAATAAATTAACTTACTAACAAAAAATTTGATTGATTTATTAAAAAGATAAAATTTATTTTTGGATTTTTCGAATAGAACACGAAAAAAAACATAATAAATTAAACACACCACACTTAATAAAAGACAAAATATAATATAATCCAAAAAAATAATATCAATGTAAATATAAACTAAAAGTGTATGTAAAAAGGTGCAGAAAATAAAGAAGGTAGCACCATGAGTCCTCCATCTGGTCATCATCATCCTCCTCCTCATCATCATCACCATCAGAATCAGCCTGTGCTCCAGACGGTCCACCAGTCTCAGGGTAGGTAGGTGCATCACCGGGCCAAGCTACATGAGCTGCAAACTCAGCCGGTGTGACATATGGTGCTCCCTCACCCTGAAGTCTGTACTGATAAAATTCATCATGAAAATGAATATAAGCTCTGTGTGTGGCAACCATCATCTGTATCATATGCTGATGCTCTAATGTCATCCTGGCAAATCCCTCTGTGACATCATCGGCAGGTGGTGGCTGTACTGATGGTCTCCTCCTCCTGGGTCTGGGTTGAGCCTCCTGCTCCAGAGGTGGAAGCTCGCAGTACTGAATAAAATAATCTCTGTTCACCGAGACCTTGGGAACTCTCCCCGAGGAACTCGTGAACTCAGGTGATGGCACAGCAACTCCTTGCCTCCTCAGCAAGGCAGATATGATGAGGGGGAATGGAATAGGCCGATTCACTTTATACCCAAGGGCATAGAAGTGAATCTGCTCTTATATAAGCTCGGCGATGTCAATAGTATGGCCCTGAAGGATAGAAAATAGAAGGCAGCATCAGTCGACTGGAATAGATGAGAGGTGCGCGACAGGGGTGATGTTATGCAGCATAAGGTGGGACCATGCTTGGGCTAGAGGGGTCAGCTGGGTCTTTAGGAGGTTAGATGGACTCCTTCCAACCTTACTCAGGTTGAAAAAGATTCCATCCTTACTTAAGAAATGAGCAACCTCCTCAAGGGAGTATCCTAAATCACCCTCAGCAACGATCTTGTTTTTGTTTTCCATCCAGAAACAAGTATCGTCCTCGGGAGTAGGCTCCTAAGGATTACCCAATAGGGTACTAATGGTATCCCGGTCATAAGTGATATGTCAGCCCCTCACCCAGCTTGTCCTTTGTTGTCCAATGTTTGGCGTATCCTGACGAGTCCTATAGGCGTTTGCATAAAATTCCATCACCAAGATGGGATCCCCTCCAGTCGGTAGAGAGAATAGGGGTCCCCATTTCCTCCTCTGAACTACATCCTGCAGCTCAGAATAGTCTCCAGCATTAAGATCCAACACCCTCTCCCAAATAAGCCTTTGCCCCTTTATCTGATGGAAGCGGGCCCATTTCACGTCAGTGCAAAATCTAGTGGGATCCCTCAGTCCCAACACCTCCTCTCCCTGAAGATCAGGATCCTCAGAGGTTGTGTCAGTATCAGTGGCCCTTCTCTGTCTTTTAGAAGGACCAGTAGTAGGGATAGATTTCTTTAGTGCCATTTGCAAAAAGAAAAATTAAAAATCAAACACACATTATATTATCAAACATCAAACATACATAATCAACAAATTATTTACAAAAAGTTTAAACATAAAAATTTTATTAAAGAAAATCACACAAGATACAACATATAAATTCACACAAAATCCACAACAACATATTTTTGAATTTTTTTGTAAAAATCAACATGCATATTTTTGGATTTTTAACAATAAAACAAAAATTTCTCACAAAATACAACATGCATAAATTTCACATAACATGCATAAACATATAAATTTTTTTAATGTATTTTTAATTTTTATCAAAGCAAGAAAGTATAACAAATACAAACTAAGAAAATTCATTAATTTAAAAAAAAACAAACAACAAACATCAAAATAGGCATACTAGACAGAATTATTTAAAACATCAAGCAATTATTTACATGAAACAACAATATCACACAAAAATTAACAAAAATTAAAAATAGAGGCTGACGCTAGGCGTGGGTGGGACGCTACGCGTCAGCTTTGTTCCTCCCACGCTACGCGTGGGCTTGCAGAACAGAAACTGCCAAACAGGGGTTGCGCAGCAGCAACCCCCTTCCAAAACCATATTCAATCGATTCAATTCTTTATTCTAACAGTAAACAAATACCAATGGTCATCTAATCCTAACCCTAACCGCATGCAATTCTAAGAATTGAAATTGAATTAAAAAAAAAGGGAAATTTAGAAAACTTACTTGGAGTCCTTGAAGTGATTGAAAGGGTTGAGAGAAAGAGAGGTTTTTAGGTTTTAGAAACTCTGAGAATGGAAGCACAATGAGGCAGAGAGGGAATTTTAGGTTTTTAAAACCTAAGATGGGCCTCTCTGTTTCAGTTTTGAAAACTGAACGTGGGCCCTGACGCTGGGCGTGTAATGGAAGCTACGCATCAGGTTGAAAATTCAGAGTCCGCGCTACGCGTCACTGTGGCGCTACATGTGGGCTTCTATTTTTGATTTTCAAAATTTTGATTTTCAAAAATATTTTCTTTTAAGTTTAAAACCCCTTTTCTTTTTCAAAATTAAATTTCTATCTAAAAATTTGAAAAACTTTTTTTTTAATGTTCAAAATTAATTGAAAATAACAAGAAAAGAATGGGTTACCTCCCATTGAGTGCTAGGTTTAATGTCTCCAGCTAGACATTACCTCTGATTAATCAGGTAGTTTCTCAATTTTCGTTGAGGAATCACCTGTCTTTTTCTTCCTCTTTCTTCTTCTCCGATGCTTGATTACCTGTCTTTCATTATTCAAGCCATCGGTTAATTTAAAACAATTTAATTGATTGGGAAGAGATATACCTGGCTCAGTGTAAAGGTAAACCTTACCTTCAGCATTCATCCTAAGATGTTCATGAGCACTAAAGCTTACCTCTTCTTCATAAACTTTGACTGCAACTATACTTTGATCAACATCTACTCTTATCTTTGCAGTCTTCATTAAAGGTCTTCCAAGGATCAAGGGGATCTCAGTATCCTTCTTCATATCCAGTACCACAAAGTCAACCCTGAAGTGGTACTTATCAACCTTTACCAGCACATCTTCCACAATCCCCATAGGTTTTTTACAGAGCGGTCAATAAACTGTAAGTTTGTCTTGGCTTCCTTGAGCTCAAATTCACCAATGCGTTTTATTAAATCTAGGGGCATCAGATTGATGTTAGCCCCTAAATCTAACAAAGCATTCCTGATGTTGATATTTCTAATAGTTACAGGAATGGTGAAACTCCCTGGATCTTTACATTTTTTCAGGGTTATGATGGCAGTACAGTTTGTTTCTTGCTCTTCATTCACAGGCTCTTGTATATTTCTTTCTTTTTCATTTTTTTTCATTTTTTTCTATTTTTTCACTTTCTTTTTCTTCTTCTTTCTTTTTCTCATTCTTTTCTTTACAATCAATTTTCATAACTTTACAATTTTTAGAAGAAACAACATTACATTGTTCCCTTGGGTTTTGAATGTTTACAGTAAACCCAGAATTTTTCAATTCAGCTATTTCTTTTGCAAGCTGACCCATTTGTAAGTCTGATGCTTTTCGGGCAGCTTTATTTGTCTCCATAAATTGCAATAACTGTTGGATAGATTCCTCAATCCTTGTCAATCTTGCATTGTCAATTTGTGATTGTTGTTGCTTAAATTGATTGTTAGGAGGTCTATTGGAAGGTCCAGCATCTTGTCTCTAGCCAGAATTCTGATTCTGCCATCCCTATTGAAAATTGTTAGGAAAAGAATTACCATAATTGAAAGGGAAGTTACCCAATGGTATTCTTTGATGGTTCAGAAAATTGGCTTGCTCTTGCTCATTTCTTTCAGGGGCACAGTAACCACATGGTTGTTCACCCATGAATGCATACATTGTTTCAATTGAGCGGGGGTGGTGATGTCACTTGAGCAATTTGAAGTTTCTCTAGTTGTTTGCTCTTGGCTTCAATTTGTTGGGTCAACAATTTTTGCTGAGCCAATGCTGCATCATTTAATCCCAATTCGAGCATACCTGGCTTCCTTGGTGCATTACCTCTTTCATGTTTTGCTTGGCGATCACTAATATACATTGATTCCAATATCTCAATAGCTTCTTCCATGGTCTTGTTCATTAAAGAAGCACCTGTACAAGCATCTAACATCATCTTGAACTGAGGTAATAACCCATGTTAAATGATCCTTACCTTTTTGGCATCATCCAGGTTGTGGTTTGGACACTTTCTCAAGAGTGCCTTGAATCGTTCCCTTGTTTCTCCTAATGATTCATCATTGTTTTGAGAAAAAGAGTGTATGACTGTCATGGCTTCAAAATATTTTGAAGGAGAGTAAAATCTTTCTAAAAATTTTCTTCCAACATCGGACCAGTTTGCAAAACTACCCGGTGGGCAAGATTTAAACCATTCTTTAGCTTTACCAATCAATGAAAAAGGAAATAATCTCATATAAACAGATTCTTCTTGATTGGGTTCAAAACCAATTGTGCTGCATAACTCATAAAAAACAGTTAAATGTTCATACGGTTCTTCATGATTTAAACCAGCAAATTGATTATTTTGAATAATATTTAAAGTAGCAGGTTTAATCTCCACTGGCAAACAGGTCCTTGAAACATTCCCGAAACTCAGGGTGGACCATTAATAGCAGCAAACTGTCCCAATGTTCTTCTTTCAGCAGCCATATTTGAATTTTCAAAAATTTTAGAGGTAAAAGAAGAATTAGTTTGTGTTGTAGATTTCAAAGACTTGATTTTCTTTACAAACCTTTCTATCTCAGGATCAAAATAAATTTTACCTGTGGTAGATCGGGTTTGCATACACAAACTAGACAAAGAAGGTTAGTATAATAATAAGTAAAAATATTTACCACGGTAACTAAAAATTTACTATTTTACTGAAACAATTCAATCCCCGGCAACGGCGCCAGAAAACTTGTTAGCCCGGTAATAATGTTTTAACTGTTTGTGTTTACCACCGGGTCATTAATTGGCAAGCGCACCAATCGTTTGTAGTTTTCAAAATTTAGATATCGTTCCACTGGGATTGAAAGTTCAATAACAACAGTAATTTCCTAGTCACTATGGTACATGAAAATAAACTTATAGACAAAAAAATGATTTATATACAATTTATACAATATTCACAGGATAGCATGGTTGAATTGTTCATGAGATAAAAAGAAAATAAAAATCTATCTAAAAAGTTGAGTTTAAATCTAGAATAGGTAAGATACTTGAGAATTAAACACAGATACACAAAATATGTTGGAAATTGGATCCCTAATCTAGAATAACAATGAGGACTCAAGACATGCATATTTAATCATCAAGTTTCATATCATTGCAGCTTAAAATCATTATAACCGATCCCTCGTGATATAAATTCTAAGAATTCACCGTAAAGTCCGATCCCTCGTGAGCTTTCTCAGTAAAAACTTGCATTATATCCAGGCCTTATAGCAACAATGGTTAAAAACCCCTATAGAATTGAGATACCAAGGGTATTCCAACAATGGTTAATAAGTGATGGAGGCTCTCATTTCTGCAATAGTCAACTCCAACGATGCCTAGAATATTATGGAGTCAAGCACAAAGTAACCTCCCCTTACCATCCTCAAGCCAATGGCCAAGTAGAAGTATCCAACAGAGAAATTAAGAGGATACTGGAGAAGACAATCAGTCAAAGCAGAAAAGACTGGTCCTTGAAGCTAGATGATGCTTTATGGGACTATAGAACAGCATACAAGGCACCAACTGGATTTTCACCTTATCATTTGGTATATGGTAAAAATTGCCATCTTCCGGTAGAACTTGAACAGAAAGCATTTTGGCCAATGAAAACCCTCAACTATGACCCAAAAGCATCAGCTGAAGAAAGGAAAATTCAGATGCACAAGTTAGAAGAGTGGAGGAATCATGCTTATGACTCATCAAGGATTTATAAAGAGAAAATGAAGGTTTACCATGATAGACACATCATGAAGAAAAGTTTTCACCAAGGACAATCTGTTCTTCTTTTCAACTCAAGGATGAAACTATTCCCAGGGAAACTCAAGTCTAAATGGTCAGGACCCTTTATTGTGAAGGAGGTGAGACCTTATGGAGCTATTACATTACAAGATCCTAAATCTGAAAGAACTTGGGTCGTAAATGGACAGAGAATAAAGCCCTATTTAGGAGGAGAAGTGGAGAAGGTTGCCACTGACATTCTGCTAAAAGACCCATGATCAAACTCAGGCATCAAGCTAAAGACGTTAAACAAGCGCTCATTGGGAGGCAACCCAATCTTTTATGATTTCTTTTAATAAGAAGTTTACTTTAAATAAAGTTTAAAAAAATTTCTGTTTATTTTGTAGGTCACTCATCAAGAAGAATCCACAGTTTCAAAAAAAAAAAAAGACAAACATGAATGGAATTTAAACAAGGCAAACACTCATCTCGCCCAAAGCGTCAATACCCTCGCTTGAGCGAGGCAAAGAAAGTATGTCTCATGAACTTCACGCTCAAGCGCTGCTGTACTCGAGCCAAGGTGAGCCACTCACTCCCCATATCAGGCTTAAGCGAAGGATTCAATCCTTAAGCGTGGCAACAATGCACATGAAGTTTTCAAAATAAAACCCGATCACGCTTGAGCGCGATCCGTCACGCTTGAGCGAGAATATTTAAAAGACTGTCACGCTTAAAGCTAGAATACTGCACCTTTAAGCGAGAAGCATCAGGTACCAATTATGAATATCACGCTCAAGCGCGATAAACATACGCTTAGGCGTGCAAACAGAATTTCATTTTGTCGCCTGGGCGACTAACAATCCGCTTGAGCGAGGAAGTACACTCTGCATCAGGATCCACACGCTTAAGCGAGGAGTAAGAACGCCTAAGCGAGACAAAGCCACCCCATTGATCGATCACGCTCAAGCGTGATAATCCTGCGCTCAAGCGTGATACTCCTGCGCTAAAGCGTGACAATCCAGCGCTCGAGCGTGAAATTCAAAATGGCCCCTGATGCTAACAAATATAATATTTTGAAACTTCCCACTAAGTCTCTCACTCAAATAACCATCCATTAATCTCCTGACTCTCTAAGTTTTGTAACCGCCAAATTCTTCTCAAATAATTGTCTCTTCACTCTCATCTCATAAGTCACACTTTCTTGCATTTCATTGAAAGTCATTATCCTCTCTTCTCTCTATCACTCTCGGATCCTTCCAGGTAACTACTACACTATCCTCTTTTGAATTACAAGCATATGGTTACTGTGTTAGGGAGAATTGATACCTTTCTTTTTGCATACATTGAAGTCTTTAACCACCTTCTTCCTGTTTCTAATGAATACCATGATCTATGCTTGGTTGTTTTTTTGGATTGTTTAGAAAAAGGGGGTCAATGCTCTGCTCTTATGTTTCACCTTCTTAATGCATGTTGCCCTTATGTTTCACATTCTTTTAACGCATGCTGAATGTTTGACAAAAGTCCTGAAAGAAAGTATTTTGAGTGCAAAGTGGCTCTTAACCTTCTTGCAGATGGCCAAAACAAAGCAAATTGCACCAAACCCCCCTGTCACTACTTCCCCAGCAAGGAGTTCCTGAAGAAATAAAGGCAAAAGACCATGCACAGATGAACAAGACAATGCTCCAAGATTCAGGAATAAAGATAAGAGCAACCGTTATGAGGACATCTCCAACTGGACATTTATACCAGAAAGAAAAGTAGATTTGGCCTTGGGAGATTGTGATACCTTCCTGCAAATCATAAGGAGGAGAAATTGGTTAAAGATATGTTACCCAAGGGAGAAGTATGACCCAGAAGTTGTGAGAGAGTTCTATGCGAATGCTTGGACAAGAGATGGAGGAGGAGAAAGAAAAACTTATGTGAGGGGAACCTGGCTCTCCTATGACAGAGACACAATCAATTTTTACTTGGGGAACATTATGACCCTAGGAGAGGGAGAAATATGCGAATATGCTGCCATGGTTGCAAGGAACCAATTCATTGCCACCAATGACCTTGAAGCAGCCATATGTGTTCCAGGACACCACTTTCAAATGGGGCAAGGAGAGAACCCACTGAGAATTTTAAGAAAAGACATGACTTCTATCTCTCAAGTTTGGACTTCTTTTTTATTAGCTAACATAGCACCTAACGCTCATGTCTCTGATCTAATTTTTAGTAGGTGTTATTTGCTATACTGCATTCTAAGAGAGGACATTTCCATTGATCTAGCCCAAATACTCTCTGATAAAATTCACAAGTTTGTGATTTCTGACCAGAAGTATTCCCAGGCAGGACAGAAGGTAAAAGGGAGTCTCGGTTTTCTTGCCTTTATCACTGATTTTTGTGCAGCTCATGGTGTTGAGGTACAAGACCTCAAACCAATTAGGCCTTCCATAGACAAACGCTTCATTGAGCGTTACTGCAGTAATCCAGTACCTCCTGCAACTGATGTACCCCCTCCACCTGCCTCTCAAGCAGCACAGCAAGCATCCAACACAGCACCTGCCCATCCTCCTCTCAGCACAGAAGCCACCCTGATTTTACAAGGCATTCACCTCTTGAAAATTCAAAATAGCCACCTCCTGGCACAACAAAACGCTAATCATAGAGGTTTGTTACATATTCACAGTGGCCTTTATCACAGCATTCCTGCAGGTCAACACAATCCTTGGATGCCACCTGCCCAGTTTGAGGCCCTAATTGCTTGGCCTGGGGATAGGCCCCCTTTTGTGGGAGAAGGTGAGACTACACAGGATAGGTCAGGAACTTCAACACAGGGACCTCCAGAAAGAGACCCCGGAACAGAAGAGGACTCATCTGAGGAAGAGTGAAAAATTTTAATGCTTTCATTTCTTGAGTTTAAATTGCTACTTTAAGTTTTATTTCAAATTGACAATTTATAGCTTTACTTTATTTTTAGTGCAGCATACTTTAGAATTGCTTGTGATTATTCTTGTTTTGATTAAAGCTGTGAACATTTTTTGAAAAACCCAACCAAAGATTTTACTTTTTGAACAAGAAGAGTTTCTAAGCAGCAAAATACTTTTAGACAATAACACTGATTGTTAAAAGGGTAAAATGGCTGAATTAAGAACCAAGGAATTGGAATGGATGTACTTTGTATTGTTTACATGCTTGAACCCTTTTCTGTTAGAATAAGGAAGTAAGCCTTATATCCTGGTGAGAAATGAGAAATCTAAACACTGAGAGTCTCATGAGAATTCGTCAAATACGCATTGCCTGATTTTCTGATTAACATTTCTTTTAGAGATTAAGCAAGGAAATGATAAGGCAAATTTTGAAAAATAAAATAACTCAGAGCCAAAAAGCTACCCTTAAGAATATGACCTAATTTTTGTAGCCCATTTTTGAGCCAAATATTTTATTCAAACACCCTAAACTAAGCATAAGAAATAAAATCATACCTTACCAGCATGCTTAAAATTTTTTTTAAGAGCATAAAACACTTCTCCAAAAAGGGTGATAAGAGAAACTGAGGCTGAAAAAAAAATAAAGTTCTCCAACATTTAACAAAAATAGAGAACTAGAAAAAGAAAAATGAAGAATTCAGTAGCATAAAATAAGAAGCCTCATAAAAGTTTGAAAAATTTCAGAACATATGCTCTTCCTATTCATGCATGCACTTTGAACTCAAGAAAAACCAAGAATTCTTGATAGCCCAGCCTCATTACAACCTTGAAAAGACTTTTTGATCCTTACTTATCTTATGAATTGATTTCGATGAGAAATGACCGACAATGTTAATTAGGCAGTTCTCATGATGAATGTGCAACACACCCACCTAGGTGAGAAATAATGAGAGTTCTTTATTCTTACAGCAATTGGTTACATGCTCTATGAATAAGGTAATGGTGCATACAATTTAAGGAATTGGTATTAAGTAGATCATTTGCCCAAACATCAACTCAGATTATTGTCTTTTAAAATTTTGGCTGTAACAGAAGCTAATTTTGTTGAAATGCTTGATTCCCTTTCCAAACTTCTTTTTACTTGAGGACAAGCAAAAATCTAGGTTGGGGAGAGTTTGATAAGGGTTGATTAAGCATTGATTTCATGACTCATTTGAACTAATTTTGTAAAGACTTTGAGCTAAATTAATGAATTATTGAAGGAAGTGAGCATGAATCTTTTAATTAGTGATGGATAAATGTATAAAAGAAATATTGTGTTAAAGCTCTTGGAAAGTTGCAGGAAATTCAACAGGAAGGCAAGACAAGGTAAGCAAGCTTGAGCTTGAACAAGTTGGAGAGCATAAGCACCTCTCACGCTTGAGCGTGAACACTAGACGCTTAAGCGTGGATTAAGCATGGGCAGGCATGAATTAAAGGAGACAAAGAGGCATCAGGACCCCTCTCACGCTCAAGCGTGGGAATGAGCCGCTTGAGCGTGAGCTCGAGAGCGCCCAAGCGAGGAGTAAGCGTGAGCGTGACCCCAGGCACGAATGGCGCTTGAGCGTAACTATATGGAGCTCAAGCGTGACCCTGCACGTGAAGAACGCTTGAGCGTAGGCATTACACGCTTGAGCGTGACTAATGGATAACAAAGCATAATCCGAGCGCGCCTGAGCGAGGAACCAGCATGGATTAAGCGTGGAACAAACATACTGAACAAAAGAAAACCACACTTAAGCGTGATTAAGATAGTTTGAGCGTGGAACATTTAATGAGTATCAGGACCCTTCACGCTTGAGCGTGACCATCAAGCTCAAGCGTGACTCATGCAGTATGGGATTTTTCAATTTAATATTCACCAATGGTGCGATGCCAACTCACCCATTTTCTTGTGTTTCTATAAGTCTTTGAAAGATGCTGCATGGGTTCTACGCAAGTGGGCAAAGGGAGCTGAACCAGAACCCCTATAAATCAGGCTGCTAACAACATCAGGAATCATCAGATATGCAACATTAGATTCATCCCCTATTTTTCATTCACAATCCAAACTTTCCATTATTTTCTGTATTCATTCTTTTGATGGTGAAAATGCAAAGCATGAGTAGCTAAATCTCCCTTATGGGATTGGCTGTAATCCATTCGACACTGAAGTAATGCTTTTGTAAGTTTTTATTTAGTAATGAGATTTGATAAGTTTCTGTATTTCCTTCTGCGTTTAATGCCTGAAAGTACTTGATCACTATTTTCTTGTTTTAAGTTTTCTCAAGTATGCTGGGAAGTGACTTTTGAAAGCAGATCCGAAAGAAATACTTGTTGTAAGTAGGTAGCCAGGGATGGTGTCTAACGCAATAAACGTCAAAACAATCGATCGATAATGCTGGGATGATTTCAAAGTGACTGAGGGATCAGCGGTTTGAAATCATTCTTATGAATTTTGTAGTCGAGGGATCGATACAAATGACTTTGATTGTGACGTAGAAATTATCTTTTTGATTTACTTATATAAAAACTTATGCAGCTTACAGAAGGTGAAGATGTGATGAAGCCAATCCCTATTTTACAAAACTGATTTTTCCAACACTGTCATCTTTTGCAAAATTTCACTCTCTGTTATTTATTCACTTTCTTATTCAACATCATTCAAAACAAAACAAAAACCAAAACATTCTGCCAAATCAATTCAAAACTAAGATCTTCATTCTAACACCTCCTCAGTGGAACGACAACTATACTATATTACAACTTCTGTGTTTAAACTTGGCACAAGCATGACATTGAGTTCATATTATACAAACTTGATTCTCTTTCAGTGAACTCTTCATTCTAATATAAACAAAAACCACACCAACAAGTTTTGGCGCCGTTGCCGGGGAGGTGATTTAAGTTTGAATATTTTAGCATTGAATTGACAAGACAGTGTAAATAAATTTGTTTTCAATTTGTTTTTATTTTTTTTGTGTAGTAACTTTGCTATTTTGAGTACTTGATTTATGATATTGAGAGGACAGGGTACAAAAGAACAACTTGCATTTGATCCTGAGATAGATAGGTTCCTCAAGAAAATCAAGAAAGCCAAGCAGAACTTCCACGAAGGACAAACTTCCTCTCATACAATGGATGTCAACAGTAACAATCAAAATCCACCAAGGAGAACACTTGGAGATTACACATTGCAACAAGGACCTAGACACTACTCAAGCATTGCTATACCAAATACAATCAGGGCTATAGAAATGAAACCTGCTTTCCTTAGTTTATTTAGTTCCCATCAATTCCATGGAATGTCCAGTGAAGATCCTTACACTCACTTAGCCACATTCTATGAATTAGTAGGAACAATGGGCTTTGAACAAGAAGTAATTGAAGTAGCATATCTAAGATTGTTTCCTTTTTCTCTTGCAGGAAAAGCTAAAGAATGGCTCCAGTCGCACCCAAATCAAAGCCTGAACAGCTGGGATACAGTGGAGGAAAAATTCCTACACAGATTTTTCCCACCATCTAGATTCATCAAGGCTAAATCAGATATTACAACATTTAAACAAAGCCATGATGAACCCTTTTGTGAAGCATGGGAACGTTTCAAATCTCTCCTGAGAAGATGCCCAAACCATGGCTTAGAAGATATTGCCCAATTGAATATCTTTTACAGTGGACTTAAAGCAGACACCAAAATGATACTGGATGCAGCAGCTGGAGGAACCATGATGACAGTAGATGCAGAGCAAGCTACAAGGATCATTGAAGCATTATCATCCACAGATTACCAAGCTTGGCATGACAGAACACAAGTCCAAAAGAAGGGAATGTTGGAACTTAATACAACAGATGCCATTTTGGCTCAAAATAAAATTTTGACACAACAAATTGAAGCTCTGACACAGCAGATGGCAAAATTCCCGCAACAACTGCATGCTGTACAATCCTCTACAGGAAACCAACAAGCACAAATGAGATGTGACTTTTGTGGAGGAGAACATCAGAATGGACACTGTCAAGGAGAGCAAGGAGACCAATCCATCCTCTATATGAATAACCAAGGTAAGCAGGGTAACTTCAATAACAATGCTTACCCCAATAATTTTTCACAGGGATGGAGAAATAGTCAAAATGGTGGATGGAAGCAAGAAGCAAGCACATCTAACAGACAATAACCTTATCAACAAGGTCCTTCTTTGACAGAGAGGACATCAAAACTAGAGGACACTCTAGAAAAATTCATGCAGGTCTCAATCACCAATCAAAAGAACACTGATGCTTCGATAAGAAACCTGGAGACTCAAGTGGGGCAATTGGCTCGTCAAATCACAGAACATCATAACTCCCAATTTGGAGCCAATACACACCTAAATCCGAAGGAGCAATGCAAAGCAATCACAACAAGAAGTGGAAAGGTCATTGGACAACAAAAAGAGAATGAAAAGGTGGAAGAAAAATTAGAAGAAAATTTTGAAAAAGAAACAAAAGAGGAAGCTAGTGAAAAGAAAAATAAAAAATGTGAAGATGTACATATGAAGGAGGAAGTTGAAAAAGAAAAAAAGAAAGAAATAAAAGAAGGAAAGAAGAAGGTAGACGACCCAACACCACAACTGAAGAGCTTGCCGTATCCAAAGAACCCTGTAAAAATAGACAAGGAGAGGCAATTTGCAAGATTTATGGATATCTTCAAAAGGTTGCAAATAAACATACCTTTTGTGGAAGCCATGGAGCAAATGCCAACTTACGCAAAGTTCATGAAGGAACTGTTAACAAAGAAAAAGAGATTTTCTAAAGAAACAGTGGAGCTTGCAGCAGGCTGCAGTGCCATCATTCAAAAAGCACTGCCACAGAAAACAAAAGATCCCGGAAGTTTCACAATCCCAGTGACTATTGGTACTTTACCAGTAGGAAAAGCACTCTTGGATTTGGGAGCAAGCATTAACCTAATGCCCCTCTCAATGGTGAAAAGGATTGGAGATCTTGAGGTGAAGCCAACACGGATGACCCTCCAGCTTGCGGATCGATCTATGAAATTTCCATATGGCATAGCCGAAGATGTACTGGTAAGAGTTGACAAGTTTGTATTTCCCATAGATTTTGTCATAATGGATATAGAAGAAGATGTAGAAGTGCCTCTCATTCTGGGGAGACCCTTCATGAAGACCGCAAAAGTAATTATTGATGTGAATGATAGGAAGCTAAAAGTAAGAGTGCAAGATGAAGAAGTAAATTTCAATGTGTTTGATGCAATGAAATACCCAAAGGAAAAACAACAGTGCTTCAAAATTGACATTGAAGAAGAAGCCATTAGAGAACAAACCAACGAATGGCTCAACAAAGATCCACTGGGTGAGCTAAACGTTGGAGCAATAGATGAAGACAAGGGAAACTCGAAGAAGGACAAGTAAGATATTCAACAAGAAAGTCACTTTGAAAAGCTATCAGAAGAAACAAAAGAAGTTGTCCCACCGAAAGTAGAGTTAAAAGCTTTACCTCCACACTTGAAATATGTTTTTCTTGATAATGATAACCAAAAACCTGTTGTTATTAACAGGGAATTGACAGGTACTGAAGAAAAGCAATTGATTCAAGTATTGAAAGAGCACTCAACAGCGATTGGATGGAGACTGGAAGATCTGAAAGGAATAAGCCCAGCCTACTGCACTCATCACATTTACATGGAACAAGAATTTAAACCAATTGCTCAGCCACAGAGACGATTGAACCCAACTATGAAGGAAGTAGTAAAAGGGGAGGTAATTAAATTACTAGAAGCTGGTATAATTTATCCAATTTCTGATAGCTCTTGGGTAAGTCCTATGCAGGTTGTTCCAAAGAAAGGAGGAATCACTGTCATACAAAATGAGAAAAATGAATTGATCCCTACAAGAACAATCACAGGATGGAGGATGTGTATCGATTACAGGAAACTAAACACTGCTACCTGGAAAGTTCATTTTCCTCTGCCCTTCATGGATCAAATGCTGGAAAGACTTGCAGGACAAGCATACTACTGCTTTCTGGATGGTTACTCAGGGTACAACCAGATAGCAGTTGCACCAGAGGATCAAGAAAAAACAGCATTCACATGTCCCTTTGGGGTGTTTGCATACAGAAAAATGCCCTTTGGATTATGTAATGCTCCTGCAACATTTCAAAGATGTATGCTTGCTATCTTCTCTGATTTGGTGGAAAAATGTATTGAGGTCTTCATGGATGATTTCTCTGTTTTTGGTCCATCATTTGATCAATGTTTGAAAAATTTGACCTTAGTACTGAAAAGATGTGTGGACACCAATTTGGTATTGAATTGGGAAAAGTGTCACTTCATGGTGACTGAAGGCATTGTGTTAGGACATCAAATCTCCAAACGAGGCATTGAAGTGGACAAAGCAAAGGTGGAAGTAATCGAGAAATTACCACCACCAGGAAACGTGAAAGGAGTAAGGAGCTTCTTGGGCCATGCAGGATTTGATAGAAGGTTCATCAAGTACTTCTCAAAAATTACAAAGCCTTTGAGTAATCTCTTAAACAAAGACACTCCTTTTATTTTTGATGATTCTTGTTTACATGCCTTTGAGACTTTAAAGCATAGACTAACATGTGCACCTGTAATAGTTGCCCCTGATTGGGGACTAGACTTTGAAATGATGTGTGATGCCACTGATTATGCTGTTGGAGCCGTATTAGGACAAAGAAAGGCTAAAATTTTTCATGTTATACACTATGCTAGTAAAGTTTTGAACCCTGCACAAACAAATTATGCAACAACAGAAAAAGAACTCTTAGCGATAGTGTATGGCCTGGAAAAATTTAGACCTTATCTGATTGGTTCCAAGATCACTATTTTTACTGACCATGCTGCTATTAAATATCTGCTGAATAAACCTGATTCTAAGCCCAGGCTAATTAGATGGATCTTGCTAATGCAAGAATTCAACCTAGTAGTCAAAGACAAAAAGGGCAGCAAAAATTTTATTGCAGATCACTTGTCCCGACTTGTCAATCAGGAAGTCACACTACTCCAACCTGAGGTGAAGGAAGAATTTCCTAATGAAAAGCTACTAATGATGAAAGAACGGCCATGGTTTGCAGACATGGCTAACTTTAAAGCTGCCGGAGTATTGCCTGATGATCTTTCATGGCAGCAGAAGAAGTTTTTGAGGGATGCAAAATAATTCTTATGGGATGACCCTTACCTATTCAAACTTGGATCAGATCACATTTTGAGGAGATGTGTGTCCCAAGAAGAGGCTAACAACATCCTATGGCACTGTCACAGCTCACCCTATGGAGGACATTTCAATGGGGAAAGGACAGCGGCAAAAATCCTCCAATCAGGTTTTTATTGGCCCTCATTGTTTAAAGATGCTAATGTTTTTGTGCAGCATTGTGAAGCATGTCAGAAGACAGGGAGCATATCAAAAAGACATGAGATGCCATTAACCACCATCCTTGAAATAGAAGTCTTTGATTGCTGGGGCATAGATTTTACTGGGCGATTACCAATGTCACTTTCAAATGAATACATAATTGTGGCAGTAGACTATGTCTCTAAGTGGGTAGAAGCCATGGCATGTACTAAAGCTGATGCCAAGACTGTCATCAAATTTCTTAAGAAATACATTTTCAGCAGGTTTGGCACTCCAAGAGTATTAATAAGTGATGGAGGCTCTCATTTCTGCAACAGTCAACTCCAACGATGCCTAGAACATTATGGAGTCAAGCACAAAGTAACCTCCCCTTACCATCCTCAAGCCAATGGCCAAGTAGAAGTATCCAACAGAGAAATTAAGAGGATACTAGAGAAGACAATCAGTCAAAGCAGAAAAGACTGGTCCTTGAAGCTAGATGATGCTTTATGGGCCTATAGAACAGCATACAAGGCACCAACTGGATTTTCACCTTATCAGTTGGTGTATGGTAAAAATTGCCATCTTCCGGTGGAACTTGAACACAAATCATTTTAGGCAATGAAAACCCTCAACTATGACCCAAAAGCATCAGCTGAAGAAAGGAAAATTCAGATGCACAAGTTAGAAGAGTGGAGGAATCATGCTTATGACTCATCAAGGATTTATAAAGAGAAAATGAAGGTTTACCATGATAGACACATCATGAAGAAAAGTTTTCACCAAGGACAATCTGTTCTTCTTTTCAACTCAAGGATGAAACTATTCCCAGGGAAACTCAAGTCTAAATGGTCAGGACCCTTTATTGTGAAGGAGGTGAGACCTTATGGAGCTATTGCATTACAAGATCCTAAATCTGAAAGAACTTGGGTCGTAAATGGACAGAGAATAAAGCCCTATTTAGGAGGAGAAGTGGAGAAGGTTGCCACTGACATTCTGCTAAAAGACCCATGATCAAACTCAGGCGTCAAACTAAAGACGTTAAACAAGCGCTCATTGGGAGGCAACCCAATCTTTTATGATTTCTTTTAATAAGAAGTTTACTTTAAATAAAGTTTAAAAAAATTTTCTGTTTCTTTTGTATGTCACTCATCAAGAAGAATCCACAGTTTCAAAAAAAAAAAGGACAAACATGAATGGAATTTAAACAAGGCAAACACTCATCTCGCCCAAAGCGTCAATACCCTCGCTTGAGCGAGGCAAAGAAAGTATGTCTCATGAACTTCACGCTCAAGCGCTGCTGTACTCGAGCCAAGGTGAGCCACTCACTCCCCATATCAGGCTTAAGCGAAGGATTCAATCCTTAAGCGTGGCAACAATGCACATGAAGTTTTCAAAATAAAACCCGATCACGCTTGAGCGCGATCCGTCACGCTTGAGCAAGAATATTTAAAAGACTGTCACGCTTAAAGCTAGAATACTGCACCTTTAAGCGAGAAGCATCAGGTACCAATTATGAATATCACGCTCAAGCGCGATAAACATACGCTTAGGCGTGCAAACAGAATTTCATTTTGTCACCTGGGCGACTAACAATCCGCTTGAGCGAGGAAGTACACTCTGCATCAGGATCCACACGCTTAAGCGAGGAGTAAGAACGCCTAAGCGAGACAAAGCCACCCCATTGATCGATCACGCTCAAGCGTGATAATCCTGCGCTCAAGCGTGATACTCCTGCGCTCAAGCGTGACAATCCAGCGCTCGAGCGTGAAATTCAAAATGGCCCCTGATGCTAACAAATATAATATTTTGAAACTTCCCACTAAGTCTCTCACTCAAATAACCATCCATTAATCTCCTGACTCTCCAAGTTTTGTAACCGCCAAATTCTTCTCAAATAATTGTCTCTTCACTCTCATCTCATAAGTCACACTTTCCTGCATTTCATTGAAAGTCATTATCCTCTCTTCTCTCTATCACTCTCGGATCCTTCCAGGTAACTACTACACTATCCTCTTTTGAATTACAAGCATATGGTTACTGTGTTAGGGAGAATTGATACCTTTCTTTTTGCATACATTGAAGTCTTTAACCACCTTCTTCCTGTTTCTAATGAATACCATGATCTATGCTTGGTTGTTTTTTTGGATTGTTTAGAAAAAGGGGGTCAATGCTCTGCTCTTATGTTTCACCTTCTTAATGCATGTTGCCCTTATGTTTCACATTCTTTTAACGCATGCTGAATGTTTGACAAAAGTCCTGAAAGAAAGTATTTTGAGTGCAAAGTGGCTCTTAACCTTCTTGCAGATGGCCAGAACAAAGCAAATTGCACCAAACCCCCCTGTCACTACTTCCCCAGCAAGGAGTTCCCGAAGAAATAAAGGCAAAAGACCACGCACAGATGAACAAGACAATGCTCCAAGATTCAGGAATAAAGATAAGAGCAAGCGTTATGAGGACATCTCCAACTGGACATTTATACCAGAAAGAAAAGTAGATTTGGCCTTGGGAGATTGTGATACCTTCCTGCAAATCATAAGGAGGAGAAATTGGTTAAAGATATGTTACCCAAGGGAGAAGTATGACCCAGAAGTTGTGAGAGAGTTCTATGCGAATGCTTGGACAAGAGATGGAGGAGGAGAAAGAAAAACTTATGTGAGGGGAACCTGGCTCTCCTATGACAGAGACACAATCAATTTTTACTTGGGGAACATTATGACCCTAGGAGAGGGAGAAATATACGAATATGCTGCCATGGTTGCAAGGAACCAATTCATTGCCACAATGACCTTGAAGCAGCCATATGTGTTCCAGGACACCACTTTCAAATGGGGCAAGGAGAGAACCCACTGAGAATTTTAAGAAAAGACATGACTTCTATCTCTCAAGTTTGGACTTCTTTTTTATTAGCTAACATAGCACCTAACGCTCATGTCTCTGATCTAATTTTTAGTAGGTGTTATTTGCTATACTGCATTCTAAGAGAGGACATTTCCATTGATCTAGCCCAAATACTCTCTGATGAAATTCACAAGTTTGTGATTTTTGACCAGAAGTATTCCCAGGCAGGACAGAAGGTAAAAGGGAGTCTCGGTTTTCCTACCTTTATCACTGATTTTTGTGCAGCTCATGGTGTTGAGGTACAAGACCTCAAACCAATTAGGCCTTCCATAGACAAACGCTTCATTGAGCGTTACTGCAGTAATCCAGTACCTCCTGCAACTGATGTACCCCCTCCACCTGCCTCTCAAGCAGCACAGCAAGCATCCAACACAGCACCTGCCCATCCTCCTCTCAGCACAGAAGCCACCCTGATTTTACAAGGCATTCACCTCTTGAAAATTCAAAATAGCCACCTCCTGGCATAGCAAAACGCTAATCATAGAGGTTTGTTACATATTCACAGTGTCCTTTATCACAGCATTCCTGTAGGTCAACACAATCCTTGGATGCCACCTGCCCAGTTTGAGGCCCTAATTGCTTGGCCTGGGGACAGGCCCCCTTTTGTGGGAGGAGGTGAGACTACACAGGATAGGTCAGGAACTTCAACACAGGGACCTCCAGAAAGAGACCCCGGAACAGAAGAGGACTCATCTGAGGAAGAGTGAAAAATTTTAATGCTTTCATTTCTTGAGTTTAAATTGCTACTTTAAGTTTTATTTCAAATTGACAATTTATAGCTTTACTTTATTTTTAGTGTAGCATACTTTAGAATTGCTTGTGATTATTCTTGTTTTGATTAAAGCTGTGAACAATTTTTTGAAAAACCCAACCAAAGATTTTACTTTTTGAACAAGAAGAGTTTCTAAGCAGCAAAATACTTTTAGACAATAACACTGATTGTTAAAAGGGTAAAATGGCTGAATTAAGAACCAAGGAATTGGAATGGATGTACTTTGTATTGTTTACATGCTTGAACCCTTTTCTGTTAGAATAAGGAAGTAAGCCTTATATCCTGGTGAGAAATGAGAAATCTAAACACTGAGAGTCTCATGAGAATTCGTCAAATACGCATTGCCTGATTTTCTGATTAACATTTCTTTTAGAGATTAAGCAAGGAAATGATAAAGGCAAATTTTGAAAAATAAAACAACTCAGAGCCAAAAAGCTACCCTTAAGAATATGACCTAATTTTTGTAGCCCATTTTTGAGCCAAAAATTTTATTCAAACACCCTAAACCAAGCATAAGAAATAAAATCTTACCTTACCAGCATGCTTAAAAATTTTTTTAAGAGCATAAAACACTTCTCCAAAAAGGGTGATAAGAGAAACTGAGGCTGAAAAAAAATAAAGTTCTCCAACATTTAACAAAAATAGAGAACTAGAAAAAGAAAAATGAAGAATTCAGTAGCATAAAAGAAGAAGCCTCATAAAAGTTTGAAAAATTTCAGAACATATGCTCTTCTTATTCATGCATGCACTTTGAACTCAAGAAAAACCAAGAATTCTTGATAGCCCAGCCTTATTACAACCTTGAAAAGACCTTTTGATCCTTACTTATCTTATGAATTGATTTCGATGAGAAATGACCGACAATGTTAATTAGGCAGTTCTCATGATGAATGTGCAACACACCCACCTAGGTGAGAAATAATGAGAGTTCCTTATTCTTACAGCAATTGGTTACATGCTCTATGAACAAGGTAATGGTGCATACAATTTAAGGAATTGGTATTAAGGAGATCATTTGCCCAAACATCAACTCAGATTATTGTCTTTTAAAATTTTGGGTGTAACAGAAGCTAATTTTGTTGAAATGCTTGATTCCCTTTCCAAACTTCTTTTTACTTGAGGACAAGCAAAAATCTAGGTTGGGGAGAGTTTGATAAGGGTTGATTAAGCATTGATTTCATGACTCATTTGAACTAATTTTATAAAGACTTTGAGCTAAATTAATGAATTATTGAAGGAAGTGAGCATGAATCTTTTAATTAGTGATGGATAAATGTATAAAAGAAATATTGTGTTAAAGCTCTTGGAAAGTTGCAGGAAATTCAACAGGAAGGCAAGACAAGGTAAGCAAGCTTGAGCTTGAACAAGTTGGAGAGCATAAGCACCTCTCACGCTTGAGCGTGAACACTAGACGCTTAAGCGTGGATTAAGCATGGGCAGGCATGAATTAAAGGAGACAAAGAGGCATCAGGACCCCTCTCACGCTCAAGCGTGGGAATGAGCCGCTTGAGCGTGAGCTCGAGAGCGCCCAAGCGAGGAGTAAGCGTGAGCGTGACCCCAGGCACGAATGGCGCTTGAGCGTAACTATATGGAGCTCAAGCGTGACCCTGCACGTGAAGAACGCTTGAGCGTAGGCATTACACGCTTGAGCGTGACTAATGGATAACAAAGCATAAGCCGAGCGCGCCTGAGCGAGGAACCAGCATGGATTAAGCGTGGAACAAACATACTGAACAAAAGAAAACCACGCTTAAGCGTGATTAAGATAGTTTGAGCGTGGAACATTTAGTGAGTATCAGGACCCTTCACGCTTGAGCGTGACCATCAAGCTCAAGCGTGACTCATGCAGTATGGGATTTTTCAATTTAATATTCACCAATGGTGCGATGCCAACTCACCCATTTTCTTGTGTTTCTACAAGTCTTTGAAAGATGCTGCATGGGTTCTACGCAAGTGGGCAAAGGGAGCTGAACCAGAACCCCTATAAATCAGGCTGCTAACAACATCAGGAATCATCAGATATGCAACATTAGATTCATCCCCTATTTTTCATTCACAATCCAAACTTTCCATTATTTTATGTATTCATTCTTTTGATGGTGAAAATGCAAAGCATGAGTAGCTAAATCTCCCTTATGGGATTGGCTGTAATCCATTCGACACTGAAGTAATGCTTTTGTAAGTTTTTATTTAGTAATGAGATTTGATAAGTTTCTGTATTTCCTTCTGCGTTTAATGCCAGAAAGTACTTGATCACTATTTTCTTGTTTTAAGTTTTCTCAAGTATGTTGGGAAGTGACTTTTGAAAGTAGAACCGAAAGAAATACTTGTTGTGAGTAGGTAGCCAGGGATGGCGTCTAACGCAATAAACGTCAAAACAATCGATCGATAATGCTGGGATGATTTCAAAGTGACTGAGGGATCAGCGATTTGAAATCATTCTTATGAATTTTGTAGTCGAGGGATCGATACAAATGACTTTGATTGTGACGTAGAAATTATCTTTTTGATTTACTTATATAAAAACTTATGCAGCTTACAGAAGGTGAAGATGTGATGAAGCCAATCCCTATTTTACAAAACTGATTTTTCCAACACTGTCATCTTTTTCAAAATTTCACTCTCTATTATTTATTCACTTTCTTATTCAACATCATTCAAAACAAAACAAAAACCAAAACATTCTGCCAAATCAATTCAAAACTAAGATCTTCATTCTAACACCTCCTCAGTGGAACGACAACTATACTATATTACAACTTCTGTGTTTAAACTTGGCACAAGAATGACATTGAGTTCATATTATACAAACTTGATTCTCTTTCAGTGAACTCTTCATTCTAATATAATCAAAAACCACACCAACAAGCACAAATGAGATGTGACTTTTGTGGAGGAGAACATCAGAATGGACACTGTCAAGGAGAGCAAGGAGACCAATCCATCCTCTATATGAATAACCAAGGTAAGCATGGTAACTTTAATAACAATGCTTACCCCAATAATTTTTCACAGGGATGGAGAAATAGTCAAAATGGTGGATGGAAGCAAGAAGCAAGCACATCCAACAGACAACAACCTTATCAGCAAGGTCCTTCTTTGACAAAGAGGACATCAAAACTAGAGGACACTCTAGAAAAATTCATGCAGGTCTCAATCACCAATCAAAAGAACACTGATGCTTCGATAAGAAACCTGGAGACTCAAGTGGGGCAATTGGCTCGTCAAATCGCAGAACATCATAACTCCCAATTTGGAGCCAATACACACCTAAATCCGAAGGAGCAATGCAAAGCAATCACAACAAGAAGTGGAAAAGTCATTGGACAACAAAAAGAGAATAAAAAGGTGGAAGAAAAATTAGAAGAAAATTTTGAAAAAGAAACAAAAGAGGAAGCTAGTGAAAAGAAAAATAAAAAATGTGAAGATGTACATATGAAGGAGGAAGTTAAAAAAGAAAAAAAGAAAGAAATAAAAGAAGGAAAGAAGAAGGTGGACGACCCAAGACCATAACTGAAGAGCTTGCCGTATCCAAAGAACCCTGCAAAAATAGACAAGGAGAGGCAATTTGCAAGATTTATGGATATCTTCAAAAGGTTGCAAATAAACATACCTTTTGTGGAAGCCATGGAGCAAATGCCAACTTACGCAAAGTTCATGAAGGAACTGTTAACAAAGAAAAAGAGATTTTCTAAAGAAACAGTGGAGCTTGCAGCAGGCTGTAGTGCCATCATTCAAAAAGCACTGCCACAGAAAACAAAAGATCCCAGAAGTTTCATAATCCCAGTGACTATTGGTACTTTACCAGTAGGAAAAGCACTCTTGGATTTAGGAGCAAGCATTAACCTAATGCCCCTCTCAATGGTGAAAAGGATTGGAGATCTTGAGGTGAAGCCAACACGGATGACCCTCCAGCTTGCGGATCGATCTATAAAATTTCCATATGGCATAGCCGAAGATGTACTGGTAAGAGTTGACAAGTTTGTATTTCCCATAGATTTTGTCATAATGGATATAGAAGAAGATGCAGAAGTGCCTCTCATTCTGGGGAGACCCTTCATGAAGACCGCAAAAGTAATTATTGATGTGAATGATGGGAAGCTAAAAGTAAGAGTGCAAGATGAAGAAGTAAATTTCAATGTGTTTGATGCAATGAAATACCCAAAGGAAAAACAACAGTGCTTCAAAATTGACATTGAAGAAGAAGCCATTAGAGAACAAACCAACGAATGGCTCAACAAAGATCCACTGGGTGAGCTAAACGTTGGAGCAATAGATGAAGACAAGGGAAACTCGAAGAAGGACAAGCAAGATATTCAACAAGAAAGTCACTTTGAAAAGCTGTCAGAAGAAACAAAAGAAGTTGTCCCACCGAAAGTGGAGTTAAAAGCTTTACCTCCACACTTGAAATATGTTTTTCTTGATAATGATAACCAAAAACCTGTTATTATTAACAGGGAATTGATAGGTACTGAAGAAAAGCAATTGATTCAAGTATTGAAAGAGCACTCAACAGCGATTGGATGGAGACTGGAAGATCTGAAAGGAATAAGCCCAGCCTACTGCACTCATCACATTTACATGGAACAAGAATTTAAACCAATTGCTTAGCCACAGAGACGCTTGAACCTAACTATGAAGGAAGTAGTAAAAGGGGGGTAATTAAATTACTAGAAGCTGGTATAATTTATCCAATTTCTGATAGCTCTTGGGTAAGTCCTGTGCAGGTTGTTCCAAAGAAAGGAGGAATCACTGTCATACAAAATGAGAAAAATGAATTGATCCCTACAAGAACAATCACAGGATAGAGGATGTGTATCGATTACAGGAAACTAAACACTGCTACCTGGAAAGATCATTTTCCTCTGCCCTTCATGGATCAAATGCTGGAAAGACTTGCAGGACAAGCATACTACTGCTTTCTGGATGGTTACTCAGGGTACAACCAGATAGCAGTTGCACCAGAGGATCAAGAAAAAACAGCATTCACATGTCCCTTTGGGGTGTTTGCATACAGAAAAATGCCCTTTGGATTATGTAATGCTCCTGCAACATTTCAAAGATGTATGCTTGCTATCTTCTCTGATTTGGTGGAAAAATGTATTGAGGTCTTCATGGATGATTTCTCTGTTTTTGGTCCATCATTTGATCAATGTTTGAAAAATTTGACCTTAGTACTGAAAAGATGTGTGGACACCAATTTGGTTTTGAATTGGGAAAAGTGTCACTTCATGGTGACTGAAGGCATTGTGTTAGGACATCAAATCTCCAAACAAGGCATTGAAGTGGACAAAGCAAAGGTGGAAGTAATCGAGAAATTACCACCACCAGGAAACGTGAAAGGAGTAAGGAGCTTCTTGGGCCATGCAGGATTTGATAGAAGGTTCATCAAGTACTTCTCAAAAATTACAAAGCCTTTGAGTAATCTCTTAAACAAAGACACTCCTTTTATTTTTGATGATTCTTGTTTACATGCCTTTGAGACTTTAAAGCATAGACTAACATGTGCACCTGTAATAGTTGCCCCTGATTGGGGACTAGACTTTGAAATGATGTGTGATGCCAGTGATTATGCTGTTGGAGCCGTATTAGGACAAAGAAAGGCTAAAATTTTTCATGTTATACACTATGCTAGTAAAGTTTTGAACCCTGCACAAACAAATTATGCAACAACAGAAAAAGAACTCTTAGCGATAGTGTATGGCCTGGAAAAATTTAGACCTTATCTGATTGGTTCCAAGATCACTATTTTTACTGACCATGCTGCTATTAAATATCTGCTGAATAAACCTGATTCTAAGCCCAGGCTAATTAGATGGATCTTGCTAATGCAAGAATTCAACCTAGTAGTCAAAGACAAAAAGGGCAGCAAAAATTTTATTGCAGATCACTTGTCCCGACTTGTCAATCAGGAAGTCACACTACTCCAACCTGAGGTGAAGGAAGAATTTCCTAATGAAAAGCTACTAATGATGAAAGAACGGCCATGGTTTGCAGACATGGCTAACTTTAAAGCTGCCGGAGTATTGCCTGATGATCTTTCATGGCAGCAGAAGAAGAAGTTTTTGAGGGATGCAAAACAATTCTTATGGGATGACCCTTACCTATTCAAACTTGGATCAGATCACATTTTTAGGAGATGTGTGTCCTAAGAAGAGGCTAACAGCATCCTATGGCACTGTCACAGCTCACCCTATGGAGGACATTTCAATGGGGAAAGGACAACGGCAAAAATCCTCCAATCAGGTTTTTATTGGCCCTCATTGTTTAAAGATGCTAATGTTTTTATGCAGCATTGTGAAGCATGTCAGAAGACAGGGAGCATATCAAAAAGACATGAGATGCCATTAACCACCATCCTTGAAATAGAAGTCTTTGATTGCTGGGGCATAGATTTTACTGGGCCATTACCAATGTCATTTTCAAATGAATACATAATTGTGGCAGTAGACTATGTCTCTAAGTGGGTAGAAGCCATGGCATGTACTAAAGCTGATGCCAAGACTGTCATCAAATTTCTTAAGAAACACATTTTCAGCAGGTTTGGCACTCTAAGAGTATTAATAAGTGATGGAGGCTCTCATTTCTGCAACAGTCAACTCCAACGATGCCTAGAACATTATGGAGTCAAGCACAAAGTAACCTCCCCTTACCATCCTCAAGCCAATGGCCAAGTAGAAGTATCCATCAGAGAAATTAAGAGGATACTGGAGAAGACAATCAGTCAAAGCAGAAAAGACTGGTCCTTGAAGCTAGATGATGCTTTATGGGCCTATAGAACAGCATACAAGGCACCAACTGGATTTTCACCTTATCAGTTGGTGTATGGTAAAAATTGCCATCTTCCGGTGGAACTTGAACACAAATCATTTTAGGCAATGAAAACCCTCAACTATGACCCAAAAGCATCAGCTGAAGAAAGGAAAATTCAGATGTACAAGTTAGAAGAGTGGAGGAATCATGCTTATGACTCATCAAGGATTTATAAAGAGAAAATGAAGGTTTACCATGATAGACACATCATGAAGAAAAGTTTTCACCAAGGACAATCTATTCTTCTTTTCAACTCAAGGATGAAACTATTCCCAGGGAAACTCAAGTCTAAATGGTCAGGACCCTTTATTGTGAAGGAGGTGAGACCTTATGGAGCTATTGCATTACAAGATCCTAAATATGAAAGAACTTGGGTCGTAAATGGACAGAGAATAAAGCCCTATTTAGGAGGAGAAGTGGAGAAGGTTGCCACTGACATTCTGCTAAAAGACCCATGATCAAACTCAAGCGTCAAGCTAAAGACGTTAAACAAGCGCTCATTGGGAGGCAACCCAATCTTTTATGATTTCTTTTAACAAGAAGTTTACTTTAAATAAAGTTTAAAAAATTTTCTGTTTATTTTGTAGGTCACTCATCAAGAAGAATCCACAGTTTCAAAAAAAAAAAAAAGACAAACATGAATGGAATTTAAACAAGGCAAACACTCATCTCGCCCAAAGCGTCAATACCCTCGCTTGAGCGAGGCAAAGAAAGTATGTCTCATGAACTTCACGCTCAAGCGCTGCTGTACTCGAGCCAAGGTGAGCCACTCACTCCCCATATCAGGCTTAAGCGAAGGATTCAATCCTTAAGCGTGGCAACAATGCACATGAAGTTTTCAAAATAAAACCCGATCACGCTTGAGCGCGATCCGTCACGCTTGAGCGAGAATATTTAAAAGACTGTCACGCTTAAAGCTAGAATACTGCACGTTTAAGCGAAAAGCATCAGGTACCAATTATGAATATCACGCTCAAGCGCGATAAACATACGCTTAGGCGTGCAAACAGAATTTCATTTTGTCGCCTGGGCGACTAACAATCCGCTTGAGCGAGGAAGTACACTCTGCATCAGGATCCACACGCTTAAGCGAGGAGTAAGAACGTCTAAGCGAGACAAAGCCACCCCATTGATCGATCACGCTCAAGCGTGATAATCCTGCGCTCAAGCGTGATACTCCTGCGTTCAAGCATGACAATCCAGCACTCGAGCGTGAAATTCAAAATGGCCCCTGATGCTAACAAATATAATATTTTGAAACTTCCCACTAAGTCTCTCACTCAAATAACCATCCATTAATCTCCTGACTCTCCAAGTTTTGTAACCGCCAAATTCTTCTCAAATAATTGTCTCTTCACTCTCATCTCATAAGTCACACTTTCCTGCATTTCATTGAAAGTCATTATCCTCTCTTCTCTCTATCACTCTCGGATCCTTCCAGGTAACTACTACACTATCCTCTTTTGAATTACAAGCATATGGTTACTGTGTTAGGGAGAATTGATACCTTTCTTTTTGCATACATTGAAGTCTTTAACCACCTTCTTCCTGTTTCTAATGAATACCATGATCTATGCTTGGTTGTTTTTTTGGATTGTTTAGAAAAAGGGGGTCAATGCTCTGCTTTTATGTTTCACCTTCTTAATGCATGTTGCCCTTATGTTTCACATTCTTTTAACGCATGCTGAATGTTTGACAAAAGTCCTGAAAGAAAGTATTTTGAGTGCAAAGTGGCTCTTAACCTTCTTGCAGATGGCCAGAACAAAGCAAATTGCACCAAACCCCCCTGTCACTACTTCCCCAGCAAGGAGTTCCCAAAGAAATAAAGGCAAAATACCACGCACAGATGAACAAGACAATGCTCCAAGATTCAGGAATAAAGATAAGAGCAAGCGTTATGAGGACATTTCCAACTGGACATTTATACCAGAAAGAAAAGTAGATTTGGCCTTGGGAGATTGTGATACCTTCCTACAAATCATAAGAAGGAGAAATTGGTTAAAGATATGTTACCCAAGGGAGAAGTATGACCCAGAAGTTGTGAGAGAGTTCTATGCGAATGCTTGGACAAGAGATGGAGGAGGAGAAAGAAAATCTTATGTGAGGGGAACCTGGCTCTCCTATGACAGAGACACAATCAATTTTTACTTGGGGAACATTATGACCCTAGGAGAGGGAGAAATATGTGAATATGCTGCCATGGTTGCAAGGAACCAATTCATTGCCACCAATGACCTTGAAGCAGCCATATGTGTTCCAGGACACCACTTTCAAATGGGGCAAGGAGAGAACCCACTGAGAATTTTAAGAAAAGACATGACTTCTATCTCTCAAGTTTGGACTTCTTTTTTATTAGCTAACATAGCACCTAACGCTCATGTCTCTAATCTAATTTTTAGTAGGTGTTATTTGCTATACTGCATTCTAAGAGAGGACATTTCCATTGATCTAGCCCAAATACTCTCTGATGAAATTCACAAGTTTGTGATTTCTGACCAGAAGTATTCCCAGGCAGGACAGAAGGTAAAAGGGAGTCTCGGTTTTCCTGCCTTTATTACTGATTTTTGTGCAGCTCATGGTGTTGAGGTACAAGACCTCAAACCAATTAGGCCTTCCATAGACAAACGCTTCATTGAGCGTTACTGTAGTAATCCAGTACCTCCTGCAACTGATGTACCCCCTCCACCTGCCTCTCAAGCAGCACAGCAAGCATCCAACACAGCACCTGTCCATCCTCCTCTCAGCACAGAAGCCACCCTGATTTTCCAAGGCATTCACCTCTTGAAAATTCAAAATAGCCACCTCCTGGCACAGCAAAACGCTAATCATAGAGGTTTGTTACATATTCACAGTGGCCTTTATCACAGCATTCCTGCAGGTCAACACAATCCTTGGATGCCACCTGCCCAGTTTGAGGCCCTAATTGCTTGGCCTGGGGACAGGCCCCCTTTTGTGGGAGGAGGTGAGACTACACAGGATAGGCCAGGAACTTCAACACAGGGACCTCCAGAAAGAGACCCCGGAACAGAAGAGGACTCATCTGAGGAAGAGTGAAAAATTTTAATGCTTTCATTTCTTGAGTTTAAATTGCTACTTTAAGTTTTATTTCAAATTGACAATTTATAGCTTTACTTTATTTTTAGTGCAGCATACTTTAGAATTGCTTGTGATTATTCTTGTTTCGATTAAAGCTGTGAACATTTTTTGAAAAACCCAACCAAAGATTTTACTTTTTGAACAAGAAGAGTTTCTAAGCAGCAAAATACTTTTAGACAATAACACTGATTGTTAAAAGGGTAAAATGGCTGAATTAAGAACCAAGGAATTGGAATGGATGTACTTTGTATTGTTTACATGCTTGAACCCTTTTCTGTTAGAATAAGGAAGTAAGCCTTATATCCTGGTGAGAAGTGAGAAATCTAAACACTGAGAGTCTCATGAGAATTCGTCAAATAAGCATTGCCTGATTCTCTGATTAACATTTCTTTTAGAGATTAAGCAAGGAAATGATAAAGGCAAATTTTGAAAAATAAAACAACTCAGAGCCAAAAAGCTACCCTTAAGAATATGACCTAATTTTTGTAGCCCATTTTTAAGCCAAAAATTTTATTCAAACACCCTAAACCAAGCATAAGAAATAAAATCTTACCTTACCAGCATGCTTAAAATTTTTTTTAAGAGCATAAAACACTTCTCCAAAAAGGGTGATAAGAGAAACTGAGGCTGAAAAAGAAATAAAGTTCTCCAACATTTAACAAAAATAGAGAACTAGAAAAAGAAAAATGAAGAATTCAGTAGCATAAAAGAAGAAGCCTCATAAAAGTTTGAAAAATTTCAGAACATATGCTCTTCTTATTCATGCATGCACTTTGAACTCAAGAAAAACCAAGAATTCTTGATAGCCCAGCCTCATTACAACCTTGAAAAGACCTTTTGATCCTTACTTATCTTATGAATTGATTTCGATGAGAAATGACCGGCAATGTTAATTAGGCAGTTCTCATGATGAATGTGCAACACACCCACCTAGGTGAGAAATAATGAGAGTTCCTTATTCTTACAGCAATTGGTTACATGCTCTATGAACAAGGTAATGGTGCATACAATTTAAGGAATTGGTATTAAGGAGATCATTTGCCCAAACATCAACTCAGATTATTGTCTTTTAAAATTTTGGCTGTAACAGAAGCTAATTTTGTTGAAATGCTTGATTCCCTTTCCAAACTTCTTTTTACTTGAGGACAAGCAAAAATCTAGGTTGGGGAGAGTTTGATAAGGGTTGATTAAGCATTGATTTCATGACTCATTTGAACTAATTTTGTAAAGACTTTGAGCTAAATTAATGAATTATTGAAGGAAGTGAGCATGAATCTTTTAATTAGTGATGGATAAATGTATAAAAGAAATATTGTGTTAAAGCTCTTGGAAAGTTACAGGAAATTCAACAGGAAGGCAAGACAAGGTAAGCAAGCTTGAGCTTGAACAAGTTGGAGAGCATAAGCACCTCTCACGCTTGAGCGTGAACACTAGACGCTTAAGCGTGGATTAAGCATGGGCAGTTATGAATTAAAGGAGACAAAGAGGCATCAGGACCCCTCTCACGCTCAAGCGTGGGAATGAGCCGCTTGAGCGTGAGCTCGAGAGCGCCCAAGCGAGGAGTAAGCGTGAGCGTGACCCCAGGCACGAATGGCGCTTGAGCGTAACTATATGGAGCTCAAGCGTGACCCTGCACGTGAAGAACGCTTGAGCGTAGGCATTACACGCTTGAGCGTGACTAATGGATAACAAAGCATAAGCCGAGCGCGCCTGAGCGAGGAACCAGCATGGATTAAGCGTGGAACAAACATACTGAACAAAAGAAAACCACGCTTAAGCGTGATTAAGATAGTTTGAGCGTGGAACATTAAATGAGTATCAGGACCCTTCACGCTTGAGCGTGACCATCAAGCTCAACCGTGACTCATGCAGTATGGGATTTTTTAATTTAATGTTCACCAATGGTGCGATGCCAACTCACCCATTTTCTTGTGTTTCTATAAGTCTTTGAAAGATGCTGCATGGGTTCTACGCAAGTGGGCAAAGGGAGCTGAACCAGAACCCCTATAAATCAGGCTGCTAACAACATCAGGAATCATCAGATATGCAACATTAGATTCATCCCCTATTTTTCATTCACAATCCAAACTTTCCATTATTTTCTGTATTCATTCTTTTGATGGTGAAAATACAAAGCATGAGTAGCTAAATCTCCCTTATGGGATTGGCTGTAATCCATTCGACACTGAAGTAATGCTTTTGTAAGTTTTTATTTAGTAATGAGATTTGATAAGTTTCTGTATTTCCTTCTGCGTTTAATGCCTGAAAGTACTTGATCACTATTTTCTTGTTTTAAGTTTTCTCAAGTATGCTGGGAAGTGACTTTTGAAAGCAGATCCGAAAGAAATACTTGTTGTGAGTAGGTAGCCAGGGATGGTGTCTAACGTAATAAACGTCAAAACAATCGATCAATAATGCTGGGATGATTTCAAAGTGACTGAGGGATCAACGGTTTGAAATCATTCTTATGAATTTTGTAGTCGAGGGATCGATACAAATGACTTTGATTGTGACGTAGAAATTATCTTTTTGATTTACTTATATAAAAACTTATGCAGCTTACAGAAGGTGAAGATGTGATGAAGCCAATCCCTATTTTACAAAACTGATTTTTCCAACACTGTCATCTTTTGCAAAATTTCACTCTCTGTTATTTATTCACTTTCTTATTCAACATCATTCAAAACAAAACAAAAACCAAAACATTCTGCCAAATCAATTCAAAACTAAGATCTTCATTCTAACACCTCCTCAGTGGAACGACAACTATACTATATTACAACTTCTGTGTTTAAACTTGGCACAAGCATGACATTGAGTTCATATTATACAAACTTGATTCTCTTTCAGTGAACTCTTCATTCTAATATAATCAAAAACCACACCAACAACTTAGCGTGTATGGGATTAGGAGACCAGCTCCACTAAAACGGCCTGGTAATTCGTGAAAGTATTATGGTTTCCACGAGTAAGTGGGCCACTCCATCGATGAATGTAAGGCGTTGAAGAACGCAATGGAGACTCTCATCAGAGAGGGAAAGCTGAAGCAATACCTCTTCAAGGAGAAGTCCTTTGATGAGCCAGACTGGACTGAGAAGAGCAGAAAAGATTACGATAATGAGGGCGATAACAGCCGCGACCTAGTCAAGAGGTTTACAGCCGCTGAGAAACAGAAGGGGGTTGTTATTAGTGAGGCCACTCAGTAGGATGACATGCCTCAACAGCAGAGGCAAGGCAGGCATGAGGTGATTGATATGATCGCCAAAGGTTTTGCTGGAGGAGGAGCTTCGATCACAGCCCGGAAGAATCATTATTGAATGATTCTGTCTGTTCAAGGAAAACCCAGGGATAACCGCCCCTTCAGAGACGACATTTTGGCGCCGATGGTTTCATTCTCAGATGCGGATTATGGCCCAACTATCCCTGGGGGTGACGACGCTGTGGTTATAATCGCTGTGATTGCTAACAAGGACGTCAAGAGGATCCTTCTTGATCAGGGGAGTTCCTGCGATGTTATTTTCTATAACTATTTTAAGAGAATGGGTTTTAATGTCTCTGATTTACAACCCTATACGTAGGAACTCACAGCTTTTAATGGAGCAAGGCAACCCACCAAGGGGTATCTGGACACATTTGTGTCTTTTGAGGGCGAGACCAGAGCAAGGATGGTAAAGTCTAGAGTGCTGGTGATCGATGTGGAATCACCCTACAATGGCATTATGGGGTGCCCTACCTTAAACGCCATGGAAGCAATCGTATCCACCCTGCATCTCCTTATCAAATTCATCGATAAGGACAACGGTGTGTCTTCCCTCTGAGGTGATCAGGAGATGGTCAAGTACTGTTACAACCTGAGCCTAAACATGATGAAGTTGGAGGCGTTTAACAAAAAGAAGAAGTTGAATGATGGAGGAACAATGGTAGGGTCTGTTAGTCTGATTGATCTTGACCCTTGAGCGGAGTTAAATATTGATCTGCTCAACCCATCAAAGCCCACGCCGGATGGAGGTTCCAAGGACATCATATTAGGAGATTCCCTAGAGAAGGTTACTCATATCAATGACAAGCTAGAGTCAGTAATGGAGCAGCGTTTGCTTACACTCCTCTAGGAATTTAAGGACCTTTTTACATGGACTACTGCGGACATGCCTGGGATGGATCCTAACTTCTGCTATCACAAACTATCTGTCTACCCAGAGATGAGGCCAGTTGCCTAAAAGAAAAGAAGATTAGGGCCAGAGAAGCAGAAGCCAGCTTATGAGCAGACTGAGGAGTTGTTGAAGGACGAATTTATCAGGGAAATCTGATATTCCTCATGGCTATCAAACATGGTCATGGTATAGAAGGCCAATGGGAAATGGCGAATGTGTACGGATTATGTGGATCTAAACCGCTATTGCCTAAAAGACCCGTACCCTCTCCCAAATATAGACGGTATGGTGGATGATTCTTCTGGCTATCAGTACCTATCATTCATGGATGCTTATTCAGGGTACAACCAGATTCCGATATGGAAGAAGGACCAGGAGAAAATGGCTTTCATCAATGATTGCGGTGTGTTTTGTTACACCGTCATGCCCTTCAGTTTGAAGAATGCCGGGGCCACATACCAACGTATGATTAACGAAGTTTTTGAAGGCATGCATACCAAGGTGGTGGAGGTGTACATTGACGACATCATAGCCAAGACCCCAGTTGGGGGTGATCATATTGAAGATCTGTGCTAGGTATTCATGCGTTTGAGGCAATACAACATGAGGTTGAACCCATTAAAATGTACCTTCGTGGTGCCCGTGGGGAAATTTTTAGGGTTCATGTTAACTCAACGGGGCATTGAGGCCAATCCGGGGAAGTACTAGGCGATCCTGGGCATGCAGAGTCCAAAGAGTCTAAGGGAAGTCCAGTCATTGAATGGAAAAGTTGCAGCCCTGGCACGATTCATGCCCAAAATGGCGTACAGATCCCTTCCTCTGTATAAGGTTCTCAAGAAGTCCAAGAAATTCGAATGGGGACAGGATCAGGAGCAAGCTTTTCAGGAACTTAAGGAGGTGTTATCTAGTTCTCCTATTTTAGTAATACCTGACACTAGAGAAATGCTCATTCTCTACTTGGCGATTTCTGATGAAGCCTTGGGCATGGCGCTGGTGAAAGAGACTCCAGAGGGATAGAAACCAGTGTATTTTACAAGCAAGACACTACAAGGAGCAAAGGGCCGGTATCAGAAGATTGAAAAGGCCGCCCTCGCAGTTGTCTGGGCTTCACATCGTTTAAGGGCGTACTTCCATGCGTACCCAGTTATGGTGAGAATGGATATGCCACTCCGTTCCATACTGAGTAAACCGGACCTCGTAGGGAGGATGATTAAGTGGTCTATCAAGCTTTTGGAATTCGAAGTTTTGTATGAACCACGAGGTGCTATCAAGACGCAAGTATTGGCTGATTTCGTTGTGAAGATGAGGGGGCAGATCCAGCCACACCTTGTTAAGCCTCAAATACTGTTGGGTCTTTTAATTGGCAAGCGTACCAATCGTTTGTAGTTTTCAAATTTAGATATCGTTCCACTGAGATTGAAAGTTCCAATAATTCACAGTAATTCTTATTTACTATGGTAAATTTATCAAAACTTATTCACAAAAGAATGCTTTATAAATAATTTATACAATATTCACAAAATTTGATGATTTATTTGTTCATAAGGTAAAAAGATGGTAAAGATAAAATCTATCCAGAAAGTGATATGTAATTAAGAATGATTCAGATACTTGAGGTAAAAACACAAATTGACAGATTATGTTGGAATTAGGATTCTCACACTAAAATATAATGAAATGATTACAAACATGCATATTTAATTATCAAGTTCATGTTATTGTAGCTTAAAATTATTATAACCAATTCCTCGTGATATAAATTCTAAGTAATTACTGTAAAGTCTAATCCCTCGTGAGCTTTCTCAGTAAAAACTTGCATTAAGTCTTGGCCTTATGGCAGCAATAATCACTAACTCTATCCTTAGTAATTGGCACATTAAAGGTATTTCAACTTTTACTTTCATTAAAACAGATTTTAATTCAGCATGAATAATCATTCTTGTAACACCCTAAATTTTTAAAGAAAATGAATTTATCGAATAATGATGATTTATTATTGATGGTCCAATAACTACGGAAAAATTAATTAGACACTAGAGGTGAATTGTTGGTAAATTAAGATTTACCGGAATCAGATGATTTAATGGATGATGTGGGACCCACTAAGCTAAATTAAATATTGGATGGGTCTAGGATACTTAGAAAGTTATTGTGGTTATAGTGGTATAGTTAAAATAATTTTTAGGGTTAAGGAAATAATTGTTCAGACACAATGTAAGTTATAAAATGGCAAAAACATGAGCCAATTGGGATTAAAAGAAAATGCAAATTCCCATTTCCTCTTCTCCATTCAACCATAGCAATCCCCTCTCTTTTCTAACATCTTTTACCCATTGGACAATGGGGATTTATTACCCAATGGTAAAAGCAAATGAAGGCACTCTTTTACCCAATAGGCAATGACCAATTTTGGTCAATTTTTCTCTTTTCCTCTATATTTTTGGTGGCTTCTTCTTCTCTCCAACTTCATTCATTTTCTTCTCCTTGTCTACCCATCCTCTTCCCCCAAAACCGTGTCCACCCTTCTCACTTCCATTTTTGCCAAAATCAAAGATTAAGCATGGATTTATGGAGCATTTATAGGACATGGAAGCTTATGTTGGGTCATCTTTCCTCCCACTCTCATTTTCATTTTAACTTGGAGCCTGGATGAGAGGTAAGATTTTGAACCTATTTTGCCCCATTATTGATTTTTATAATGCTTAGGTTTGAAATATGGACATTAGGCTTTATGGGTGTTAAGGAAAATGATGAACCCTAGGTTGGATGATTAGAGAATGTGATTATTGATAATGGTTTTGTGTTATAAATGGATGTGGGTTAGTGGACCTATGATGAATCAATAAAGATGGTGAGTGTTAATTATTGTTGGGTGATTTTGATAAAAACCCTAAGCGTTGATAGTTTTAGGGTTTTGGCCAAATTGATAAGTTAAATGCTTTTAAGGCCTTAGGATGATTTTATATTGGGAATAAATGTTTGGAAACATTGGTATTGACTCTTGAGGTTTGGGAGATGTGTGTATGTGATTAGAAGAGTTAAATTCCTTGAGTGTTGGCAACTATGATGATGATAATAATGGTTGAAGACCATTGGTAGTGGATTAAGGAAATGGATACTTAAGTTGATGAAGTCTTAGGCCTAGATATATGACATTTTAAAATTGTTGAATTGGTGATGATCTTAGATGGAGTCAAGAGGCTTATAATAAATTTGAATGAATTGTGATGATAGTTGAGTGATTCACATGAAATATTGAATGCCTTATGGATAAAGGCCATGGTGTTGTTGTTGTTGGATTTGTTTAACCTTTTAAAACTTAGAGAATCATGGTTTTGGGAAAGGAATTCCCGAAGCCTAACACGAGCATGTGAATTGGTGTTTAAACGAGTCTAGGACTTGATACAATCCCCAAAGGATGTTAATAATTTATTAACATTGTGAGGATGCCTTATGATGGCTCATTAATTGAATGAATGCATGTGTAATATGTAGATTATGTTCCGGTCTAGGATGCGGAATAATCGGAGCATTTGGATTATGGTTCTTCTCTCAAGGTAGGAGAGGAGTTTACATTTCAAATTGCATGAGTGAATAATTGTTAATTATGTATATGTATGAACTCATGCAATGCCATGCCATGAGTGTGTTAAATGTTTGAATTGATGATGTGATGAATGATGACTTAGCCTATGTTGAATGTTATGAATATATATATATATATGATGATAAGTGTTGGGATGTCCCTCTGTTGGACATGAATTATTGGTAATGAAAATCTATGAATAGATAATTCACTTGAGATGTGAAATAGCATTTATGATAATTATGCACAATGATATGTGTGGCTATGATGAAAATTTGTGTTAATTTCCCTTATGTAGTTAAATGAATTAGGGTTAAAGATGAAGAGGTATGGCTTGTTGGATTAAGCTTAATTGCATGGTTTAACATGGGTAGGATGTTAAATTAGTCCAACTCTACATAAGATGGATTGTGGTATGTGAAGTGGAGTGAAAAACTTGAGATTTGGGCGTGTAATGCTCATCTCGCTCAAGCGAGAGTCCCTGGCATCAGAGGGATAGCCTCTAGCCCAATCTCGCTCAGGCTAGAAAGAGGTCTCGCTCAGGCGAGACGTGTGTGGAATAAGTGGATGAGTTACTGGATGAATCTCGCTCAAGCGGGCGTGGCCGTGCTTGAGCGAGCGAGATGGAAAAATGGTTCTGGATAGATCTTGCTTAAGCGAGAGGCGAGGCAAGCTGAATCTCGCTCAAGCGAGCGAGCCTAAAATGAGGTACTGGATAATTTTCGCTCAAGCTAGCGTGAGTCGCTTGAGCGGGCACGAGGGGTCTGATATTAAAACTCTACTCCATCAGGCGAGTGACCAGTTGAGGGGAGCCTCGCTCAAGTGAGTGAGCGTAAAAACAATGCTGGGAGCATTTTGCTCACGCGAGAGGGCTCGCCTAAGCGAGCTATATTGATCTCGCTTAAATGAAGGTGAATCTCGCTTGAGTGAGTTACCTAGTATGAAATTTTAATCCATTTCCTTTGTTTTGGGCTTATGTTGGACCCTTTCCTTGCATTATGAGACATTTGAGGGAATGTATAGGGGGTATATAAGCATGATATAATATGGTGGTGGTTGATATTGATTAAAACATTTGGATAATTCGTTTATGCCTATAATATGTAATGAAAAACATAATTATTGACCACCAAAAATGGGATATGAAAGAAGGGTAATGAGAATTTGATGATGGTGTTATGAGATACACCCTAGAGTGATTATGAAACCAATGAGAGAATGATTAAATGACAAGGTGTTTGTTACAAACCGATGAATCAGAGATGATATCGGTATCACGTGATAATAAATGATGTTGTGATCATTCCTTGAATAAAAGGATGAATGCTATTATTGATAATTTGTAAAATGCCATTGTATTTTATACAAGTGTGATCTTGTATGTGTGGTTTAAAATTGTGTTGATGAGTTGTTGTATTGCCACACTAGTTATGAGACAATGGTAATGATAAATGAAATGAAAATCCACTAAATGATTATATGGTGGTATTGATGAAAGATTAATGAATGTTAATGATGATTTATGATGTTTGTGATGCCATTATTGTTGATTACAAGTGTTGACTTGCATGTATAATATATGATATATTGAGATGAAAATGCCACATATAAAACTTGAAAACAATGGCTAAAACTAACAATGATAAAATCCACTACGGTGTGTATGGTGGTGTTGGTGATTATGATGATGATGATTACTAAGTGACATTTAGGATGCACAGTGTGAGAAATACATTTGATTTGCATTGCATTGCATCCATGGCATATCAGAGCCACCGATGTTGGAACGTTAGGGGAGTTCCCTCAGCTGACCCAGTAGGAGGGTGGCTCAGTGCATGAGCAATCTGTTATTTCCACTGTGACTCGGTGTGTAAGTCACGAAGCCACCCATGTATTGCTACGGGGAGCTACATGTGGCTGACCCTTGTGAGGGGTGGCTCTTGATGAGCAGGCGACCCCGGTGGTCCATTGGATCAGAGCCGCCATGATATGAGATATGGCCGACCCGCAACACCATATATTGATTATGTTGTTTACCGTTGTCATGGTGAAAATGGCCAGGTGTTGCATTATGGGCGATGCGGTTTGGTACCAGTAAAAAAACATTAGTGATTATGCATGCATTATGAGATATGTGTAAATATTATACTACTGTAGTAGAGGCATGGTATGTGATCATGCTTGACCCACAATTTGATGTTTATTCTAACAGCCGGATTCGTATTTGTTGTCTATTCCATTGTGCATATGCATTAGCCATAAGAGCATTTGTATATAGCATGGAGATATGCCAGAAGGTGATGATGATTGAGATGGTGTTATGGTGTTGATGAGATGAGTATTTATGTACCAAAAAGACCACATAAAAATTTATAAATGATATTAGTACAACAAAATGATATCGAATATGACGATATGTGTGTTATGGCCCATTATAATGTAGGGCATAATTAATTATGGTTGATGATAACGATGATAGCCTATAGTGGCTTTGAGAAAAGACCTGAATGGTCGATATTGATGACGTTGCCCCATTATGGCGTTGTGGTAGATGTGTGTATGTCTGCTTTTCTATGACTTGATTAATAAACATGAGATATGTATATGTTGTTGAATTTATAATTCATGATGATCATTGATGTATTTAGCAAAGCATACATGATGTTGATATACATATGCACATAATTTTAATTGTATTCATATCATCATTTGAAATGTATAACTCACTCTCCCATGTGGTCTACTTTTTAGTATTGATGCAGGAATATCATGGGATGAGGATTATTATAAAGTAAAGCTCTGGGAAGGTAAATAGTGGCAATGGAATGCCTTGGCTGGCAGCGTTTGTAATTTAATGAGTTGTGTATAAAATGGATATTATGATGTTGTCAATTATAGATATTGATTATGTAATCATTTTGGGAATGTATAGGATGTTGATTTATTAATCCTCTAGGCATGTACAAGTATTGGAAATACATAAATCGAGGGTTGAAGTGATATGGTCAATTATAGATTATGAGTATTGGAGATGTATAATGCATGACCATATAGATATGTATATACATATATCTTAGGCATTGTATGTTCGTAAAATTATTTGAAACGATGATGGTTGTTTATTAGGCTCGTGATGTGCCTTTGCATGCTTTGCCGGACCTTTTCTCATATCCTTATATATGGGACTAGGCATATGCCCGGTATACACATTCTTCTTCCTTTGTAAACTCTGTTATTTTGTATACCGTTATGGGCAAACTATTTAATGATCCAGTTATAGATTATTAAATCTCACCTTTTGGTTTTCTGTGGTTCAAGTCTTGATGTAGTCGTGATGGTGTTTTGAAATTATTTCAATCGCGAAAAAAAAATTTACTTACATTTTTATTATTTAATTATCTTCATTACATCAGGATTCGAGTCTGGAAAATTGAGGTGTGACAAGCTGGTATCAGAGCGTATTTTGCTCTGAAGTAGATTTATTAATTAATGTTAGTCAAGTGGCCTCTAACAAGTCAAAATGGGGGTGAATTGACTTTTTGTTTATTTATTTTTTTCTAGATGCAATCTCTTAGAATTTAGAATTAGCCCTATTTAATGCTAAATAATTAAATAAATATAAAGATAAAGTTAGGGTTAAGAAATTACAAACAGAGTTTTATACTGGTTTGGCCACACCACTGCCTACGTCTAGTCTTCTCAAGACACCCTTGAGGAATCCACTATTACCAAAAATAGTACACAGAACCTTCCACACCTTGGTACAACACTACCCTTGTGTGAAGTTTCCTTTACAACCCAAGAGTCTCACAACTCTTGTCTAAACTTTGGGAGATAATTCCCAACAATCACTTTTTCTCATAACTCTAACAGAAATATAAAAGAGGAATGCTCTCTTTCTAGAGCAAAAGAACAAATTGAAGCACAAAGTAGACTAATAAGATTATATGGCCACTTGTGGTTCTTAAGAAAGAATTAGAAGAATTGGTATGTTTTGCACAATGAGAGGCATCCATATTTATAGGTAGAGAAATACCTTGAAGAGTCATAATGATTCATGAAAAGGTGCCCTTTCATTTCCAGGTGATAATCCATGGAAGAGTCATGATTTTTCAAGAGGGTTTCATGAAGCAATATATTCATTCATGCCTTCTGACCAGTTGGTAATTGATTACACCCTTTTTTAAAAACCTGAACGTTGAGTTCAATAATCGATTACTAATATCATGTAATCGATTACGAAGTTTCAGATTTTACAATTTAAAATAAAACTTCGTATTCCTTGACTTATTGAATCCTAGTAATCGATTACTCTAGTTATGTAATCGATTACCGTGACTCTGAATGCATGATTTTTATTTTAAAAACTTTATAATTTAATGGCCATATTTTATTATAAGGTCTCACTTTATTTTTGCCATATGATCTTGAATCTTCATTTTCTTGGCCTGGTTTTTGTCTTGTCATTATCAAAACATCTCTTGATCTTCATTCTCCCCCTTTTTGATGATGACAATTTTATGTCCTGTAAAAATAACTCTGATGCATTTTTCATAATTTAATCACAGTATATGATGATTAATGCTCCCCCTGAATTTTCTAATTGTATAGTTTTTAATTCATGTCACAGTTTTATTTACTCATATTCTTCATTGCTACAGTTTTTAGTTTTATTTACTCATATTTTTAATTGCTGCAATTTTTATTTACTTTAATTCTCCCCTTTTGTCATTAACAAAAAAAATAAGAAAGATAAGTCTAAAAAAAGAAGAGGACAAAGTTGGAATGAAAAAAAAAGTATTATTGTAGGAGGAAACAGAACAGAAGGACTTGATTTTTACAATGAAACACGGAGAAATTATAAAACTTGACGAAAAACAACAAAATGACAAAAAACAAACAACAGCTTTTTAATCACAACTTGGTGATGGTAGGCGTGACAGTATACTCTACAGAGAGCTGCCCATATAGTCAAAGCGGTCTCAGACATAAAGAGCGGAGAGATTGGAGTTCAGTAGCCAAATTAGTCATGGATAAAGAGCCAGGGACAAGATCAGGGTCTTGGGGAGGAACAGAATGTTTGGGAATCCATTCTCTATCAGCATTCTGTTTGTAACCAAAAGAAGACAGAGCAGTTTTTCCAATAACAAAAGACCTATGAGGCTTGATACATAACTCGTCACCAAAAGGAACTTTGAAGTGACGGAGGATGCGAGTGATAAAACTGGCATAAGGAAGCGGAGCATTATCCTTGAGGGCTTTTGCATACGATAACGGATGAGAGTTGTCTAACTGAGTGGTCTAACAGACAACAGAGACCACATCAAAACGAGATCTTCCTCAGTGACTTACGCGAGATTGGTGGTGTAGGGAACCAGAATACGCACTATGATATAGTGCATGACGTGGCAGCTGAAAGAAAGTGAACCAACAAGGAGACGACCAGAAAGGCCAGCTTGCTCGGAACAAACAAGGCGGCGGGCATCCAGCAGATTGAATTCTTGTTCCAAAGTTTCAAAGAGATGCCCATCATAAATTTCTCCAACTGAGGGAAGGTCAGTGAGATCAAAAAAGAGTCAATGATTAGAATTTTCTTCACTTCAGAAATGATGCACCTATCAGAAATTTGAATGTTTGAATATAACAGACGAACTAAGTCCGGATAATGATCCTCTTGCATGCTAAAAAAAGGAACCAGATTCTGGATGTCAAAAAACTGATAGCAATCCACGTTTTGAAGCACAGACACATCAACATATTTAGGGTCAATGACATCTCTGCTATTGGAAATGAGAGTAAAAATGCTCTTGTTGGACATGAAAGGAAATAAAATCCACAAAGGGATGAACAGAGGGGTGGCAGACAGGTTGTTGTTCGGAGGAGGAAGAGGAACCAAGAGTCCTCTTTTTCGTTGAAGGAGAGGGTGGAGTAGGAGTATAAGTGGGAAAAAATTCGTCCATGACAGAAATGGAGAAGAAAAGTTCGTAATACAGAGAGGGACATTCGAAAAGTAGAGGATAAACAGTAGAATGGATTCTGAAAAAATGGAGTTTTAAAGAGGATTAACCATGTGTAATCAATTACTTATGAATGTGTAAAGTGGGGTAATCGATTACAAGAAGAGGAACCGTCGATGACCATGTGTAATCGATTACAAGGGAAAGACTTAGTGGCTGGTAATCAATTACATACTGGGGTCTGCATGCAGAGGGACACAATTAGACGTGCCTTTTCAGAACTGGGAAAACGTGTATGCAAGGCATGGGAAAGTGGAGAGCAGATATTGAACTGCGTGTGTAACAGTGCCTAGGAGACCGAACCATCAAAAATAAAATTCAAATGAATTAAAGTGTTAAAATATTTTTAAATATAAGATACTCGAAAGAATTTCAAAAAAATAGTTTTTAAAAGGAATATTCAAAAAAAATAAGGTAATTGAAAAAAAATTTAAAATATTCAAGAAATTCCATAGAATTGGATTTAGAGAATTTAAAAGTTTTATTACCTATGATATTTTAAATGTTAAAAATTGTTATTTCTGAAATTGAAAATTATGTAAGACATAAATGAGATATTTCTGTTACGTTAATCAGAAGGGGGGACTAACCTTATTTGTGATGTTTTAATCGATTACATCTATTTGGTAATCAATTACTGGAAGTTCCATGAGCGTCTCATGTGGTTGTCCAAGCTGTTTATTGACTTTTATGAGTAGTAATCGGTTACTTATTTCTTGTAATCGATTACTTTCGACCAAAATTGTTTTTGTTGCCAAAATTGAGAATTCCTTATTTTTATTAAGAATTTAATATGCCTAATTCATTTTGAATATAGAAAAATTGTTCTTTAGGCAAGGGTTTCGTGAAAATGTCTGCTAGTTGTTTATGGGTCTCAATAAATTCTAGTATGCAGTCACCTTTTTATACATGATCTCTGAGAAAATGATGTCTGATTTCAATATGCTTAGTTCTAGAATGTTGTACTGGATTTTTTGAGAGATTTATTGCACTAGTATTGTTGCACTTTATAGGAATATTATTTAGTGAAATTCCATAGTCTTGTATTTGTTGCTTCATCCATAGGATTTGAGCACAACAGTTACCAGCAACGACATATTCTGCTTCTACTGTAGATAAGGTGACACTATTTTGTTTTTTACTGTGCCAGGATACCAAGGCTGATCCTATTATATGGCAAGTGCCACTGGTACTTTTTCTATTTATTCTACATCCTACAAAATCGGAATCAGAGTATCCTACTAAATTACAGGATGATCCTTTAGGGCACCATAGGCCTAGGTTTACTGTTCCTTTCAGATATCTTCTGATTCTCTTTACTGCTTTTAGGTGAGACGCTTTTGGATTAACTTGAAATCTAGCACAAAGAAAGACACTAAACATAATGTCAGGTCAACTTGCAGATAGATATAGTAGGGATCCGATCATACCTCGATATGTTTTAGTGTCCACAGATTTTCCAATTTCATCCTTATCAAGGTAGCAAGCCGTAGTCATAGGTGTTGAAATGTCTTTGGCATTAGTCATTCCAAATCTTGTCAATAATTCTTTGCAGTACTTTGATTGATTGATGAAGATGCCTTCTTTTGATTGTTTGATCTGTAGCCCAAGGAAGAAGTTAAGTTCTCCCATCATTGACATTTCAAATTCATTCTGCATTGCTTGGGAAAATTCTTTGCACTTGTCTTCGTTAGTTGATCTAAAAATTATATCATCAACATATATTTGGACTAAGAGAATATCATTACTTTGTTTCTTAATAAATAAGGTCGTGTCTACCTTTCCTCTATTGAACTTATTTTCTAACAAGAATTGACTAAGACGATCGTACCATGCTCGGGGTACTTGTTTAAGGCCATATAATGCTTTCTTTAACTTATAAACGTGGTCAGGGAATTTATCATTTTCATATCCTGGCGGTTGACATACATATACTTCTTCATTAATGTACCCGTTTAAGAATACACTCTTAACATCCATTTGGTATAACTTAAAGTCCATATAGGCAACAAAGGCTAAGAGCATTCTAATGGCTTCTAATCTTGCGACTGGGGCATAGGTTTCTTCATAATCTATGCCTTCTTCCTGATTGTATATTTTGGCTACTAACCTTGCTTTATTTCTTATAATTATACCATGTTCATCTAGCTTATTTTTAAATACCCATTTAGTCCCTATAGCTTGATGATCATTAGGCTTTGGGACTAGTTCCCATACTTGATTTCGTTCAAATTGATTTAATTCATCTTGCATGGAAATTATCCAATCTTCATCTTTTGTTGCTTCATTAATGTTTTTAGGTTCTATTTATGAAACAAATGCCATAGTATTTCATGCATTTCTCAATGATTTTCTAGTAGTTACCCCTTTTGATATGTCACCGATGATATTGTCGATTGGATGATTTTTATTGATTCTCCATGTCTTGGGTAGATCATCACATGGTGTTGAATTCTTTTCTTGGTCATCTTGATGATCTTCTTCTTTTTCATCTAACTGAATTTTCTCAAGAGAATCTGCAACATCATCTATGAAACTTTCTAATCTTATGGGGTTAGTTTCATCAAAAGAAACATGCACTGATTCTTCAATGGTCAAAGTCCTTTTGTTATATATTCTAAATGCTTTACTTGATAGGGAATAACCAAGAAAAATTCCTTCATCAGCTTTAGCATCAAATTTTACCAGGTTATCTTTTCCATTATTTATGAAAAAACATTTACAACCAAATACATGTAGATGAGATATATTAGGTCTTCTTCTATTGTATAGTTCATATGGTGTTTTCTTAAGAATAGGTCTAATGAGGACTCTATTCATTACATAGCAGGTTGTACTAACAGCATCCGCCCAAAAGTATTTAGGGAGATTGGTTTCATTTAGCATTGTTCGTGTTAATTCTTCTAGTGATCTATTCTTTCTTTCAACAACACTGTTTTGTTGAGGGGTTCTAGGGGCAGAAAAGTATGTTTGATACCAAATTTATCACAGAACTTTTCAAATGATTGATTTTCAAATTCCCCTCCATGATCACTTCTAATACTTATGATTTTTAGATCCTTTTCATTCTGGACTATTTTAGCTAATCTCTTAAAAGATGAATAGGCTTCATTTTTATTTTTCAGAAAAATGGTCCAGGTGTATCTAGAGTAGTCATCAACTATAACTAAGGCATAGTAGTTTCCACCAAAGCTTCTAGTTCTTGACGGCCCGAATAAGTCCATATGAAATAATTGCAAGGGCTTACTTGTCGAGACAATATTTTTTGACTTAAAGGATATTTTTATCTGTTTACCTTTTTGGCAGGCATCACACATTTTGTCTTTTGCAAATTTAAGCTTTGGAATTCCTATCACTAGTTCTTTTTTAATTATTTTATTCAAATGATCCATGTAAATATGGGCTATCCTTCTATGCCATAGCCATGGATCTTCCTCATGACTTATTAGGCATTGAGCTTGACGTGTTGACAAATTATCTAAGTTTATCATGTAAATATTATTAATTCTGTTTCCAATAAATTTTATGGAATTATTTTCTTTACTTTGAATTAAGCAAGTGTTAGAGTTAAAGATTACATTGTTACCTTTGTCACATAGTTGGCTTATGCTTAAAAGATTGTGTTTTAATCCTTCAACATATAGCATGTTGTCAATGGAGGTAGATGAATTCTTCCCAACTTTTCCAACTCCTAGGATTTTGCCTTTATTGTTATCACCATAGGTTACATATCCTTCTTGTTTCATGACTAGGGAGGAGAATTTTGATATATCTCCTGTCATATGCCTGGAACATCCACTGTCAAGATACCAACTTGACTGTTTTCCGACCAAGCATACCTGCAAAATAAATTAGATTTTTGTCTTAGGTACCCATACCTTCTTGGGTCCTTGAAGGTTAGAATTTGATAAAGTTTGCTTTCTAATCCATATTTTGTTTGAATTTTGAACTCCATTTCTTATATTACAGGTTGATGTTGCATGGCCCTTTCTTCCACAATGATAACATTTCACAAATGGACTTGTAGAGGTCTTTTGTGAAATAAAGAAATTTTTATATAGTTTTTGTTGTTTAGAAGGGTCAAATCTTAAACCTGCTTTATTGAAGTGACAGCCTTGTTTTCCTAGGAGAATTTCTAAGTTGTCTCTTCCCATAGTGAATTTAGCTAATGTATTTTTTAAGTCATCAATTTCTTGAATGAACTTTTGGCATGATATGCATATTTGACTATTGGTAGTTTTTTGTTTCAATTTAGTTTCTAGGTTTTCTTTTTCAATTTTATTTTGTCCTAATTCTTGATTAAGTTTTGATATGTTTTCCTCTAGGGTTAGGTTTGAGCTTTTGAGAGTTAAAAATTTCTTAGCTAGTCTTTGATATTCGTTGTGAAGATCCTCAAAAGCATCTTGTAGTTCATCAAAAGTAGGTTCTGAGTTATTTACCTCATCAGTGTTTGCCATTAGGCAGAGATTTACTTCCTCCTGATCTGATTCTTCTGAAAAGCTTAAATCATTATCATCCCAGGCAATGTACGCTCTTCTTTTGTTTTTGAGATACCTTTTCTCTTGCTTGTCCATCTTTTTATTTAGGGTTGGACATTCCATCTTCATATGTCTAAGTTTGCTGTATTCAAAGCATTTTGGACCTTGATTGGGCTCATCAGTTTTCTTGAAAGTTTTTCTAAGGTTTGGCTTCTTTTGTCCTTCTTTTCTTTTTAGGAACTCATTGAATCTTCGGATGAGCATTCTAAATTCCTTAGTATCATCTATGCTCTTGGTTTCTTCCAGATTTTCTTTATCACTTTCAGTGAAGGTTTGTATGGAGGTTTTAAGAGCAATACTTCTCTTTTTCTTATCTCCTTCTTCGTGTTAGTTCAACCTTGTAAGTTCTAGTTCATGTTCTTGCAGTTTTCCAAACAAGGTAGCCAGTGACATTGTAGCCAGGTCTCTAGACTCAGATATAGCTATAACCTTTGGTTGTCATTCCCTGTTCAGACATCTTAAGACTTTGTCAATTAAATCTTCATTGGAAAAGGTTTTTCCTAGACATGCAAGATGATTAATTATATGAGTGAATCTCTTTTGCATATCTTGTATGTTTTCATTTTGATTCATTCTAAACAGTTCATATTCCCTCGTTAGGGTATTTATTCTAGATCTTTTTACTTCACTTGTTCCTTCGTGAGTAACTTCTAAAGTATCCCATATTTCCTTTGTTGTTTTACATGTGGATATTCTAAAGTATTCGTCCATGCCTAAGGCTGAAGTTATTATGTTTTTGGCTTTAAGGTTGTATTGGACTTTCCTTTTATCCTCCTTATTCCATTCATTTTTGGGTTTAGCTACAGTTATTCCTTCAACAGTTTTAGTTGGCATGAAGGGACCATTTTCTATCGAATCCCATATATCTAGGTCTATGGCTTCAATTAATATTTGCATACGGGTTTTCCAATATTGGTATCCTACTCCATTGAATACTGGAGGTCTATGGATGAAGTTTCTCTCAGGGAAGATAGGGTTAGGAGAGGCCATTTTAACTTCTTGAAGTGTTTAAACTTTATACAAGAAGCCTGCTTTGATACCATTTGTTAGTCAAGTGGCTTCTAACAAGTCAAGAGGGGGGGTGAATTAACTTTTTGTTTATTTATTTTTTTCTAGATGCAATCTCTTAGAATTTAGAATTAGCCCTATTTAATGCTAAATAATTAAATAAATATAAAGATAAAGTTAGGGTTAAGAAATTGCAAATAAAATTTTATACTAGTTCGGGTACCCCACTCCCTACGTCTAGTCTTTTCAAGACACCCTTGAGGAATTCACTATTACTAAAAATAGTACACAGAACCTTCCACACCTTGGTATAACACTACCCTTGTGTGAAGTTTCCTTTACAACCCAAGAGTCTCACAACTCTTGTCTAAACTTTGGGAGATAATTCCTAACAATCACTTTTTCTCACAACTCTAACAGAAATATAAAAGAGGCATGCTCTCTTTCTAGAGCAAAAGAACAAATTGAAGCACAAAGTAGACTAATAAGATTATATGGCCACTTGTGGTTCTTAAGAAAGAATTGGAAGAATTAATGTGTTTTGCACAATGAGAGGCATCCCTATTTATAGGTAGATAAATGCCTTAAAGAGTCATAATGATTCATGAAAAGGTGCCCTTTCATTTCTAGGTAATGATCCATGGAAGAGTCATGATTTTTTAAGAGGGTTTCATGAAGCAATATGTTCATTCATGCCTTCTGACCAGTTGGTAATCGATTACTTGTTTATGGTAATCGATTACACCCTTTTTTAAAAACCTAAACGTTGAGTTCAGTAATTGATTACTAATATCATGTAATCGATTACGAAAGTTTAGATTTTGAAATTTAAAATAAAACTTCATATTCCTTGACTTATTGAATCCTAGTAATCAATTACTCTAGTTATGTAATCAATTACCGTGACTCTGGATGCATGATTTTTATTTTAAAAACTTTATAATTTAATGGCCATATTTTCTTATAAGGTCTCACTTTATTTTTGCCATATGATCTTGAATCTTCATTTTCTTGGCCTGGTTTTTGTCTTGTCATTATCAAAACATCTCTTGATCTTCAATTAACATTAGAGCATGGTTGATCTGTGATGAATTGGTACTATGGATGATTGGAGCATGATTGCTCAATATGGAGACAGTTGTGGTGATCTTCAGAGTGAGGTGCTCATTGTTGGAACATGGTTGTTCGTATGGACTAAAGAGTGAAAATTATCTAGAGGATGATGATATATTAAAGTATTAATTGCCCTATATAGATTTATGAATGACTAGTTATCTAAGAACTATGAATAGACTATCAGGGCATTATTTTCTCAATGGTGATTTCTTGTGAACCATTAGTATTGGATTGAGAATATAGCTCATTGAGGATTCTTGTAAAATTTTATTCATGAGTTATAATTGTTGTTTATGGAAGTATGATCATTGTCATTTAGATTATGTGATGCACAAAGGGAGCGTATTTGCTCATTATTGATTATGGTTAATTCATGAGGATCGAATATATATGAATAAATTCCTCAATGTGATCGATATGGTTGTTTGTGTAAGTCCGGCCAAGTTCCTTACGCTATTTCCTTCTAATGACGAATACATTGATATTATGCATTTGAATATTGATAAATTGAGTATGGCTTGAATTGACGATAAATTTGTACCATGTGTGATCATGGATATGACATATTGAATATGAATTGATCTGATGATGAACCTATATCGTATGTTGATCACGGATAGGAGATATTAGATGTGAATGACTCATGTGTTAAAATTAATTGAATAAATGATAGTGAAAGAACTCCCTAATGTGGATGTTCGTGGAATAAAATTATTAACTATGTCATTGTCGAAAGATGGATTGAAATGATTAATTATGTTATTTGGAATGATGGATTTTTACATCCTTCGACACAAAAACCTTATATGGTATTATGTAATTAAATTGCTATATTCCCTAGATCGGGAACATGAATGAGTGATAAATTGGTGACATGTGAGCCTTGTGTGCACCTGATTGGGCTTATGTCTCAGTTTTAGATTTTTGAACTGAGTGGATGGTTAATTTAGTTATGATCCGCTAAGTGTGGTAACCTCGGATAACTCAATATGATCTTAAAAGATCGAACCTTTTGGAATTAGACCCTATGATGGTCTAGCCTCTACGATGTTTCTATGAGCCATGTTTAATGATTTTATGTATTGTGGGAGTATTCCACGATGGGTGCTAGGTAGCCCTTGGACTCCCTAAGCCTAATGATGGATTGAATCTTATGAATAGTGGAACCATTATGAAATTGGTTGTAAGATGAATTGTTGAGGCTAGAGTCGATGTGCGATGGAATTCGAATAATGGACGTAAACCCCTAGGTATGTAGTGAATAATGATGTTGAATTCAGGGCATGACTTAGCATTGGCCATGATAAAAAAAATTTTATGATATGACTTTGGGCTAAATTGTGTGCCCTTGACGTTATGAATTATTAGATCAATTGTGGATTATGATTTGACGTAGAGGTAATGTATGTGAACATGAGTTGGTAAATGGAGTTTAGTCCTGTAGATACGTCCCTTTTTGTTTTGAAAGGAATTATATTGGTGATAGAAACCACATACTGATGTGACACAATATGGATCGTATGTCCAGTATATGGACTTTGGCTATGGTAAATGAGGAAATCCACTAGTGTGGAAGATTATTATATGATTGTGGACTTTATTTTAACCTTGGGAGTGTATACTTGACGTGAGTTTGGTGATTCATTTAGGTTTGAATCGAATTATAGCTGATAATATTCGAATTAGACAAATGATTTTTTAGTTACTTGACTATGACTTCGAGATGGATGAAGTCCAATGGTGGGGTGATTACCCTATGATGATTGGAAATCTATAGTGGATATGTCAACATATGGTTATGGTGGCTGACAATTGATGAACTGTATGACATGATTTATACCGGATCATGATTAAGCGATAATATGATGTGAGTGTATTACTCATGGACTTATGTGAATTCTCACAAAGTCTCATGTGTGAAGAGATATTATTCGAATTGATATTAATAATGTGAGCAATAAGACATGAAGGTACTTATCTTGATATGTCTCTACATGCCATAGGCATTATGGCAACGTGTACTTATGCGCTGATCTCATGTGTTTGTAGTAACCACTATGGGATTGGGATACCTTAGTGTATGTCGGATGCAGCAACACATAGACTAGGCAAGTGTAGTGTTGTAACTGCTTATGGTGAATGTATTGAACCTATCCGGTGGTACTGGATAAGGATGTGAGAGTTGTGATGAATAGACTGAGAATTAATGAGTGGTGACTCACTATGAACATATGAGGCATTATGCTTGGACAAAGGAATGATAATAATCATGTCCTGCTAGACTTTGGAAAGTCCGATATTACTTCATGATGTCATTGGACCCTATTGGTGTGTGGCCGAAGTGTGGCCTTATGATGTATGCCGATATTAAACTTCGAGGACGAAGTTTCTTTTTGGTGGGGTGGATTGTAACACCTTAAATTTTGGAAGAAAATGAATTTATCGAATAATGATGATTTATTATTGATGGTCCAATAACTACGGGAAAATTAATTAGACACTAGAGGTGAATTATCGGTAAATTAAGATTTACCAGAATCAGATGATTAATGGATGATGTCAGACCCACTAAGCTAAATTAAATATTGGATAGGTCTAGGATACTTAGAAAATTATTGTGGTTATAGTGGTATAGTTAAAATAATTTTTGGGGTTAAGGAAATAATTATTCGGACACAACGTAAGTTATAAAACGGCAAAAACACGAGCCAATTGGGATTAAAAGAAAATGCAAATTCTCATTTCCTCTTCTCCACTCAACCGTAGCAATCCCCTCTCTTTTCTAACATCTTTTACACATTGGACCATGAGAATTTATTACCCAATGGTAAAAGCAAATGAAGACACTCTTTTACCCAATAGGCAATGACCAATTTTGGTCAATTTCTTTCTCTTTTCTTCTACATTTTTGGTGGCTTCTTCTTCTCTCCAAATTCATTCATTTTCTTCTCCTTCTCCACCCATCCTCTTCCTCCAAAACTGTGTCCACCCTTCTCACTTCCATTTTTGCCAAAATTGAAGATTAAGCATAGATTTATGGATCATTTATGGGACATGGAAGCTTATGTTGGGTCATCTTCTTCCTCCCACTCTCATTTTCGTTTTAACTTGGAGCCTAGATGAGAGGTAAGATTTTGAACCCATTTTTCCCCATTATCGATTTTTATAATGCTTAGGTTTGAAATATGGACATTAGGCTTTATGGGTGTTAAGGAAAATGATGAACCCTAGGTTAGATGATTAGAGAATGTGATTATTGATAATGGTTTTGTGTTATAAATGGATGTGGGTTAGTAGACCTATGATGAATCAATAAAGATGGTGAGTGTTAATTATTGTTGGGTGATTTTGATAAAAACCCTAAGTGTTGATAGTTTTGGGGTTCTGGCCAAATTGATGAGTTAAATGCTTTTAATGCCTTAGGATGATTTTATATGGGGAATGAATGTTTGGAAACATTGGTATTGATTCCTGAGGTTTGGGAGATGTGTGTATGTGATTAGAAGAGTTAAATTCCTTGAGTGTTGGCAACTATAATGATGATAATAATGGTTGAAGACCATTGGTAGTGGATTAAGGAAATGGATACTTGAGTTGATGAAGTATTAGGCCTTGATATATGCCATTTTGAAATTGTTGAATTGGTGATGATCTTAGATGGAGTCAAGAGGCTTATAATATAATCCGGTCTGGATACCGGCCTCAAGGTTATCCAGTCTGGATACTAGTTCTAAGGACAAAAGGCCAACTCCGCTTTCCTAGAAGTCAACCGGTATCCCAGGATAATGGTCTAGTCGGTAGACATGTTGATCCGGTCTCACCTAAAGAGAAGTCATTATAGCCATCCTAGTGTTCAGCTGGTGTCAAGAATACCAATCTGGTCTGCAACACACTCAGTGAACCTCTCCCACACCAGTCGTCCGAGGTGACATCCTACACCGATCGGCTTATCCGCTCTCCTATACCAGTCAAGAATACCGACTGCTTCAGTGTCATAACGGGAAAGGCACTCTGCACAGCGGAATATGTCCCTTTCATTCACTGACAGGAGTGGGTACAATCACCAGCGAAATTCACGGAAAAGGTGATTATCTTCCATCCATGTGACAGAAAAGTACACTGATAATTCACCTACTCTCTCAGCATACTCAGAATGCTGGCCCACTCGGATTGACTCTTGATACACGTTATCAGAACCAGTGGGCCCACTAACACCCAACGATTCATCTTCCACGCTCAACTATAAATAACATGTTCCAATACATGTCAAACATTATGTTATCCTTACCCTCATTCTCATTAATATACTGCTTAAGTATTACAGAGTTCATTTACACTCTTCTAACTTGAGCGTCGGAGAATCTTCGCAGGTGACACCACTTGTCGCCCACACCAACGCGAGAGGTCGGTGTGAAGGATCTCCAGGACAACAAGACCGACCTCCATATACCGAGAGGCTGGATCATAGACACCGGATACACACAGCCGGTCTTTAATTCCATTCAATCTTCAAATCTTGAGGCTGTCCCGACACTGGATCTTAGACCCCGGTCGGGGATGGATCATTGGCACGTCCGGTGGGACTCGGTAGAGTTATTCCCACTTTCTGTAGAAGTTAGTAGTCAGCCATGGAAGGAGATGGACGTGACTTCGTTGACGGTCATGTGGAAGATGTGACCCATCAACAAGCTGAGGGGAGATTCATTTTCGAATCACCAGCAACCCATTCAAGGAGAATGGTACTCGTGGCAACCCCTGATCCTCGAGATGAAGTTATCAGGTAACTCAGGGAGGAGTTGATGGAGTTACGAAGGGAGAAAGGAGGAACTGGGGACAGAGTGATGTCTCAGGCAGAGGATACTCGCCATGCACCTACGAGAGAAAGATCCACAACTCTCCAGTATTCTAAGATCCCTACCTTTGAGAGGAGAGAACAAACTCAAGATTCTGGGGACAGAAATAGTGCAAGGAAGAGGGGGCAGACAGCGATGGCTTCTGGGCCTTACCGATTCAATGTCTCTTTCTCAAGGAGGCTCATGAGTATACTCATCCCTAAGCACCTGCAGACGACCCAGCCACTTTCCATCAGAAAGTATAATGGAGAAACGGATCCCATTAAGCACCTTGATGCTTACACGTATGAGGCCATGTACTTGGGAGCTGATGAAGATGTGATGTACAATATGTTCCCACGAGCCTTAATGGAGGAAGCTCTCGGTTGGTTCAAAGGTTTACCTTTAGAGTCAATAGATTCTTGGGAAGAAATGGTGACTTTATTTGAAAGCCATTTCATCATCTCTAGGGACATCCCAAGGACTTCCCATATGTAACACCCTAATTTAACAAAATGAATTAAACCCAAGGACGGGAAAAATTTTCCAAAATTAAGTAAACCAAATAGACTATAAGGTAACCGAATAACAAAAGGGGCGGAGTGCAAGGAAGGACAAGGGAAATGAGAGATCATCCACACGCATATGGCAAATAACAGAAGGCTAAGACTGGAACCGGTTTATTTGGTTTAATGTAACACACCAGCGCCAGGGCGGATTACATAATATCGTTGGCTCACTCAGGCGGGGTCTGATACCGCCTGGGCGGGGTATGGTAATGCAGCGGCGGATGGAGGGGGATTCATAAAGAAAGCTTTTCCACGAGTAACACTAGTCAAACAGTAGAAAGAAATAGGTAAGGGGAAGGAGAAGGGAGATGTACATGTGCAGTAGTGGATTGTGGAGGAAAGAGGGGCCCGAACCCATTCCGCCCAACTTGACTAGATATGACAACGCCTGAGCGGACTCAACCACAATGCCCAAGCCGGGGTCAACACCGTTGTCGGGGACGCATTAGCGTCACAACGGAGAGGAAGGGTAATTGGGCGGTATCCCACTCTGACAACTACTCGCTTCAGCGCGAGTCCTCACGCTTGGGCGAACTGCTCTAGTACCTCGGGCGAGGTATGACTCCGCCTAAGCGTATCCGACATAAGTCTTCCTAGAGACGATTTATAATTCACTTTGTCTTGGCCATGGTATGCTAAATCATGCTGTCCCTGCGTATTCATTAAAGCACAAGTATGAAATAAGGTAGCACATAGCATGTCACACACAAAACCATACATATATATATATAAGAGCGTATGTTAACATTTACAAACACAAAATCGGATTCCTCTTTGACCATAAGGTTCTATTTGTCCAAAACACTAACATCCGGCATGAACCGGTCAGAGCTTAATCTAACTTCGCATTAATTAAGCCTTCCTAATGCATCAACACTTCACTCAGCGTTCCAGCTCTGCTTCTGATCCTCATCTCGAGAGACATTCACTGAAAAATGGCCACTGCAGGGGTGAGCATCTTAGATTTTAAATGATAGATACCGACTCAGGTTATCTCCCAATTATACAACAATACATATACGTACAAACATGATTATAACAGAGCAACATCCATTAGCCAAGACATATATACATAACTCTTACCGTTCGATATTCACCAATCCTCACTCGGCTGTACTCATAACATTTTCAATGACACAGATACGCTTGCGTACATATATACATATATTCATGAAACAGTTTTCATTCAGCATCCAAGGCACGTACACACGGAATGGATCACTCGGCATACACATTCATTATCCTCATACACCATATCAAATGCATAATCAAATTTCAGTCAATAACACATACACGGAGCATTCACTCAGTCCTACACATTCACCCATTCACTTACCACTCAGCATACCTAGCCAATTCCAAACAATATTAACAGTAATAAGCACAGAAGGTTTCACTCGGTTCCGCATCGTGTGTATCGGTCAGACGTTGCAACGTAGGCATCTCAGCCTTTTTATACATAGCTCTCAGCTATCAAATCAGCTCCCAGCTGCTTGGCCGTTTTACGGGTACCCAACCGTTTGCCCACAGGTGACACCAACGCTCTCAGCGCCAACGGGGGTGTTCACAGGCAGCCCGAGTCCCACTCAGGGCTACCCTGAGTCCCACTCAAGGATTTTGCAGCGTCCCACGCTGGATGACCGAAGGTAATGTCCCACACTACGTGCTCCCAGCACAACGCATCTCATGCGCCACACGCGGATTCGACACACAACATTCGTTTCACGCATGCATTCTCTTATTCAAGCACACATATTATGCAATCGGTAATACACAATATCAGGATTCAGCATGTCAGTTTAACACATATAGCTTTCATGCAATCCATTATCATTCCATTGTAACGTATGAGTCCCATGCAATCGGTATCAATCCATATCAAGCATCCATAAACATTTTCGTTCAATCAAGTGTGACATACAATCGGTTTACAGCACCATTTAACCTTAAACAACGCATGCATCATTATGAAAATCACAAGTTCACTCAAGCATTTCAAGTCATCACAACATAACATGCAATCGGTGTAGGACAGTGTCAGAACCCGGTTAAAGCAGGCATTTCCTGTACGCAAACAAGTTCATTAAAGCATTCATATCAACACATGCATCTCTATGACATGGATAGCTTCAATCAGACATTCATATCAATACAACTCAACATGCAATCGAGATCCTGCAACACATGCATTTGTAAGAAAGATGTTAACATGCAACCATTCCTCCTCACTTAACCTGCATTCGGAGATTCTACATGCAAACACGCCACACAGCAGAATACAATACTACAACCATCAGGGTCTCCAACCCGTTCGTAACCCATACATTTAACATGTAAGATACTCCCCCTACCAATTACGAAACTCTGAGGGATTTTTCTGCTTGAATGATGGTTCTCTTCCTTGCTGCTTCACTTGGCGCCTTCTCTGAAGTGCTACAGTCTCCTGCGAGTGATGTAGGGGTATTTCTGCCTCCTCCTTGGCGATCGTCCCTTCCCGTGTGGGGAGTTCCACTCCACTGCAGCACCGTCACCTTGGCTCTCGGAGCAGGAAATGGACTGGAGGGCAGAGAAAGAGAGAGAGAAAGCAAGAGAAAAGAAGAACGAAGAAGGAAGTTCGCAGGGGGGGTTCTCCGCGTGAAGAGCATGGCCATCACCCGTATAAATACTCGCGCAGGGAACAGGATGGTGGGATGGGGAAATGTGAAAAGATAATCCTGCCCATGCCATCTTGTCTCCACGTTAATCACCCTATCCCTTCTAGTTAATTAAGTTAAGGGAAGTGTTCATTTGTTGACTTTTCATTTAATTCGGTTGCTTATAATTAAAATGGGGATGTTACAGTTCTCCCCCACTTGAAAAGAATTTCGTCCCCGAAATTCAGTCGGTAATTCATGCGAAACTTCAGTCGGTAACTCACCTAAATGAACAACTCGGGGTACTGCTGTCTTATGGCATCTTCGCGTTCCCACGTGCAGGAGGTGGTCTTGCCTTGCTGCCACTCCACCTTAACCAGCCTTACGTTTTTGTTTCTCAAGCGTTTTACCGATCGGTCCACGATTCCAATCGGTGTAGTCACAGTGGTCAAGTCTTCTTTAATCTCTACTTCATCGTCAGGCATCGTGTGGCTGGGGTCATGTAAATACTTCCTTAGTTGAGACACATGAAATACGTTGTGCAATCGGGACAAGTGGGTCGGTAATGCGATGCGGTATGCCACGGGGCCGACTCGTTCTAACACCTCATAAGGCCCAATGTATCGAGGGCTTAACTTTCCACCTTTTAAGGCTCGTCCGACTCCTTTACTCGGAGAAGTTCTCAAAAACACTCTGTCTCCGACTGAAAATTCCAATGGTTTGGTGCGCTTGTCATGGTAGCTCTTTTGCCTGTCTTGAGATGCTTTCATCCTTCCCTGTATCACTCGGATCTGCTCTGTGGTTTGCTTCACGATGTCTGGTCCCAATAGTAGACTTTCACCCGTTTCCGACCAGCAGAGTGGGGTTCGGCATCTGCGTCCATATAATGCCTCGTAGGGTGCCATGCCAATGTTGTGATGATGGCTGTTGTTATACGTGAACTCGATCAAGGGAAGGTACTGCTCCCAGTCCCCACCATGCTCTAACACACACGCCCTTAATAAGTCTTCTAAACTTTGAATTGTCCGCTCGGATTGTCCATCAGATTGGGGGTTGTAGGCAGAACTAAGCCAAAGTTTGGTGCCCATTTCTTGATGCAGGCTGGTCCAAAACCGGGACGTGAACCTAGGGTCCCTATCTGATACGATAGAAGTAGGTATGCCATGCAGTCGGATAATTTCTTGAATGTAAATCCGAGCCAACTTATGCAACGGGTACTTCATATTCACAGTTAGAAAGTGCGCACTCTTTGTCAGTCGGTCAACAATGACCCAAATCGCATCATGGCCCGCTCGGTTTTTGGGTAGTCCCATGATAAAATCCATCGCAATCGAGTCCCATTTCCACACGGGAATCTCTAGGGGCTGCATTGCACCGTACGGTTTTTGGTGCTCCACTTTTGATTTTTGGCACGTAATACACCGGGCCATATATTCCGCCACATCCCTCTTTAGTCCGGGCCACCAGAACTGTTTCTTCAGGTCATGGTACATTTTCGTGGTTCCCGGGTGGATACTGAGTAGGCTTTTGTGGGCTTCATCAAGCACCACTCTCCTTAATTCTCCTCCGTTTGGTATGTATATTCTGTCCCTCACCCGAAAGATCCCATCTGATCCCTCGGTCAAGGATAAATCCTTTCCTTTGGCCTGAGTTTCCTTCATTTCAGTTAGGTAGGAGTCCAACTGTTGCTGCTCATACACGGACTTCAAGAATTCATTGGCGATCCTCAATGTACCGATTGTCATTTTCCGAGAGGAGGGGGTGTCAACATACAAGTTCATGTCTCGGAACCGCTCCAACAACTCTACTTCTTTTGCCATCATTGCTGCCATATGGAGGGATTTCCGACTCAATGCGTCGGCCACGACATTTGCCTTACCCAGGTGGTATTTTAACTCGAAATCGTAATCTTTCAAGAACTCAATCCATCTTCTCTGTCTCATGTTCAGCTCTTTCTGGTCGAATAGGTATTTGAGGCTCTTGTGATCGCTGTACACTTCAAATTTGGACCCGTACAAGTAATGCCTCCATATTTTTAATGCAAAAACTACTGCTGCCAGCTCCAAGTCATGGGTCGGGTAATGCTGCTCGTGAGGTCTCAATTGCCGAGAGGCATATGCTATCACTCGGTCTCTTTGCATAAGTACACACCCTAATCCGAGTCCTGACGCGTCACAATAGACCACGAAGCTCTCTTGTAACTCGGGTAATGCCAGCACTGGAGCAGTCGTCAACTTGTTCTTTAGCTCTCGGAAGCTGTTCTCGCACTCGGGACTCCACACGAAGGGAACCTTTTTCCGAGTCAATTTAGTTAGTGGTAATGCCAGTTTAGAAAAACCTTCGATGAACCTTCTATAATAACCTGCCAGGCCCATAAAACTCCTTATCTCTGAGACCAACCTGAGCTTCTCCCATGCCATTACAGCTGTGACCTTCGAAGGGTCCACCGAGACACCTCGCTCGAAAATCACATGTCCGAGGAAGTGGATCTCATCCATCCAGAATTCGCACTTCGAAAGCTTCGCAAACAATTGTTTCTCCTTCAACACTTGAAGTACCGCTCGGAGATGTCCTTCATGCTCCTCGGAAGTCTTAGAATAAACTAGGATGTCATCGATGAAAACAACTACAAACCGGTCTAAATAGGAGTGGAATATGTTGTTCATGTAATTCATGAAAATAGCCGGGGCATTTGTCACACCGAACGGCATCACTACATACTCGTAGTGACCATACCGAGTCCTAAAGGCAGTTTTAGGAATGTCCGAGTCCTTCACTCGGATTTGGTGATACCCCGATCGTAGATCGATCTTTGAGAAGACTGAGGCTCCACGCAGCTGGTCAATTAAATCATCAATTCTGGGCAGTGGATACCGATTCTTGATTGTGAGTTTGTTTAGCTGTCGGTAATCTATACAAAGTCTCATGCTGCCATCCTTCTTCTTAACAAGCAGTACGGGTGCGCCCCATGGTGATACGCTTGGTCTAATGAACTGCTTTCCAAGTAACTCATCCACTTGTTTCTTCAACTCGGCTAACTCAGTTGAGGACATTCTATAGGGTGCACTGGAGACTGGCTCGGCCCCAGGGATTAAGTCTATAGAGAATTCGATTTCTCTATTGGGAGGGACACTCGGTACGTCTTCAGGGAACACTTCTGGGAATTCACAGACAATCAGGATTTCATTCACTCGGATTCTACTCTCACCCTCGGTTAGACAAAGCATCATAAACAGTTGGGTTATTCCTGGTGCCGTGTCGTTCTCAGTGGGCTGTCTCGGAAAAACTATCTCTCGGTTTCTACAATCTACTAACACCTTATTGGCTGAAAGCTAATCTATTCCGAGCACGATGTCAAGACCCTTTAAGGGCATGCAAATTAGATCGAAGGTGAAACTCCGATCATACAACTCAAACGCTACATCTTTGCACATTGACGATGTGAACACATTAGCGCCAGTCGGGCTGGCCACTTCCAAAGTCCGATTCATAGACACAGTCGGTAACTTCAAACGCTTCACACACTCATCAGCTATAAAAGAATGGGTGGCTCCCGAATCGAAAACAACATTAAGCGTATTCATTCCGAGTGAGCACTTACATTGTACTAGGTCACTTGCTGGTGCAACATCCTCTGCGTTGATAGTGTAGATCCTTCCTGCCGCTGTTGGGCCGGTATTCCTCCCTCGGTTATCTGGAGTACGCATCCCGTTTCCTCTGGCTCCGTTGCCTCTGCCACCAGGGCGTTGGTTATCATTCACTCGGTTCCTTTCTTGAAATCCCCCCTGACGCACATTAACGTTTGCTTGGTGCAGTTGGGGGCAGTCGGGGCGAATGTGTCCTCTCTTGTTGCAGTGAAAGCACACTACATCACCATCATCCTTGCAGTCTCTGGCAAAGTGGTTTCCTCCACACTTGAAACACCTTCCGTCTCCTACCACTGGTCGTCTTTCAGGTTGATTCCGACCCCCAAATTTGGAAAAAGGCTTGTTCCTGCCAACATTGCTTGGCTTTTTGAAACGAGGTCGTTGGGGCCTCAGGGAATAGTGGTTTCTGCTGCTTTGGTTCGAATGGGCCTTGTCATCCTCCTTAAATATTCTACATTTGTTCACTAATGCAGGGAAACTCTGTATCTCGTGGTATCTGCAGGCCCTCTTAATATCCGATCTCAATCCGTTCTCAAACTTAAGGCACTTGGAGCTCTCCGTTCCAGGCTGCTGGAAGGGTGGATAGAATAGGCACAATTCCTCGAATCTGGTCGCGTATTCTTCCACAGTCATGGAGCCCTGTTTTAACTCCATAAACTCCAGCTCTTTCCGACTCCTCACTGTGTCGGGAAAGTACTTCTCTAAGAAGCATGCCTTGAAATCGTTCCACGTCAGTTGATTATCATCTTCAGGGAATCGGCTTCTGGCTATTTTCCACCAGTTCTCCACTTCGTCTCGCAGCATGTACACTGCACACTCTACCTTCTGGGCTTCGGTACAGCGAAGACCCCCAAAAATCCTCTCTAATTCCTGAGTCCACTTAAACGCCGCCTCAGGGTTCCGTCCTCCTAGGAATTCACTCGGCTTCCTCTTTAAGACGCGGTCCAGCACTTGGCCCTCCTCAGCTCGAGGCTGGCCCTGCCTTTCAAACACGTCTGCAAAGCGTTGGAATGCCGTGGCTATAGCCTCCATGCTTTGGCGATGTGCCATCCCTTATCCTGAAATCAACATTCAAGGATAAGTATTCCTAATTACTTAATTCCAATCGGATTTTAGTCTAATATTTAGTAACTTAGCCCATTATGTGTTCTCGTATGTCACACAATTAGTCGGGTCAGGAGGAACAACTCCCCTACCCATGATTCAGTAACAGAGTATCAATCAAGTTGAATTCACACCACAACAATCATGACCATACACACAACCACTTACACTCGGTAGGCTTACCTTGGCCTTGGACCTTTCGGTCCGCTCTGATACCAAAATGTAACACCCTAATTTAACAAAATGAATTAAACCCAAGGACGGGAAAAATTTTCCAAAATTAAGTAAACCAAATAGACTATAAGGTAACCGGATAACAAAAGGGGCAGAGTGCAAGGAAGGACAAGGGAAATGAGAGATCATCCACACGCATATGGCAAATAACAGAAGGCTAAGACTGGAACCGGTTCATTTGGTTTAATGTAACACACCAGCGCCAGGGCGGATTACATAATATCGTTGGCTCACTCAGGCGGGGTCTGATACCGCCTGGGCGGGGTATGGTAATGCAGCGGCGGATGGAGGGGGATTCATAAAGAAAGCTTTTCCACGAGTAACACTAGTCAAACAGTAGAAAGAAATAGGTAAGGGGAAGGAGAAGGGAGATGTACATGTGCAGTAGTGGATTGTGGAGGAAAGAGGGGCCCGAACCCATTCCGCCCAACTTGACTAGATATGACAACGCCTGGGCGGACTCAACCACAACGCCCAAGCCGGGGTCAACACCGTTGTCGGGGACGCATTAGCGTCACAACGGAGAGGAAGGGTAATTGGGCGGTATCCCACTCTGACAACTACTCGCTTCAGCGCGAGTCCTCACGCTTGGGCGAACTGCTCTAGTACCTCGGGCGAGGTATGACTCCGCCCAAGCGTATCCGACATAAGTCTTCCTAGAGACGATTTATAATTCACTCTGTCTTGGCCATGGTATGCTAAATCATGCTGTCCCTGCGTATCCATTAAAGCACAAGTATGAAATAAGGTAGCACATAGCATGTCACACACGAAACCATACATATATATATATATAAGAGCGTATGTTAACATTTACAAACACAAAATCGGATTCCTCTTTGACCATAAGGTTCTATTTGTCCAAAACACTAACATCCGGCATGAACCGGTCAGAGCTTAATCTAACTTCGCATTAATTAAGCCTTCCTAATGCATCAACACTTCACTCAGCGTTCCAGCTCTGCTTCTGATCCTCATCTCGAGAGACATTCACTGAAAAATGGCCACTGCAGGGGTGAGCATCTTAGATTTTAAATGATAGATACCGACTCAGGTTATCTCCCAATCATACAACAATACATATACTTACAAACACGATTATAACAGAGCAACATCCATTAGCCAAGACATATATACATAACTCTTACCGTTCGATATTCACCAATCCTCACTCGGCTGTACTCATAACATTTTCAATGACACAGATACGCTTGCGTACATATATACATATATTCATGAAACAGTTTTCATTCAGCATCCAAGGCACGTACACACGGAATGGATCACTCGGCATACACATTCATTATCCTCATACACCATATCAAATGCATAATCAAATTTCAGTCAATAACACATACACGGAGCATTCACTCAGTCCTACGCATTCACCCATTCACTTACCACTCAGCATACCTAGCCAATTCCAAACAACATTAACAGTAGTAACAATATTAACAGTAATAAGCACATAAGGTTTCACTCGGTTCCGCATCGTGTGTATCGGTCAGACGTTGCAACGTAGGCATCTCAGCCTTTTTATACATAGCTCTCAGCTATCAAATCAGCTCCCAGCTGCTTGGCCATTTTACGGGTACCCAACCGTTTGCCCACAGGTGACACCAACGCTCTCAGCGCCAACGGGGGTGTTCACAGGCAGCCCGAGTCCCACTCAGGGCTACCCTGAGTCCCACTCAAGGATTTTGCAGCGTCCCACGCTGGATGACCGAAGGTAGTGTCCCACACTACGTGCTCCCAGCACAACGCATCTCATGCGCCACACGCGGATTCGACACACAACATTCGTTTCACGCATGCATTCTCTTATTCAAGCACACATATCATGCAATCGGTAATACACAATATCAGGATTCAGCATGTCAGTTTAACACATATAGCTTTCATGCAATCCATTATTATTCCATTGTAACGTATGAGTCCCATGCAATCGGTATCAATCCATATCAAGCATCCATAAACATTTTCGTTCAATCAAGTGTGACATGCAATCGGTTTACAGCACCATTTAACCTTAAACAACGCATGCATCATTATGAAAATCACAAGTTCACTCAAACATTTCAAGTCATCACAACATAACATGCAATCGGTGTAGGACAGTGTCAGAACCCGGTTAAAGCAGGCATTTCCTGTACGCAAACAAGTTCATTAAAGCATTCATATCAACACATGCATCTCTATGACATGGATAGCTTCAATCAGACATTCATATCAATACAACTCAACATGCAATCGAGATCCTGCAACACATGCATTTGTAAGAAAGATGTTAACATGCAACCATTCCTCCTCACTTAACCTGCATTTAGAGATTCTACATGCAAACACGCCACACAGCAGAATACAATACTACAACCATCAGGGTCTCCAACCCGTTCGTAACCCATACATTTAACATGTAAGATACTCCCCCTACCAATTACGAAACTCCGAGGGATTTTTCTGCTTGAATGGTGGTTCTCTTCCTTGCTGCTTCACTTGGCGCCTTCTCTGAAGTGCTATAGTCTCCTGCGAGTGATGTAGGGGTATTTCTGCCTCCTCCTTGGTGATCGTCCCTTCCCGTGTGGGGAGTTCCACTCCACTGCAGCACCGTCACCTTGGCTCTTGGAGCAGGAAATGGACTGGAGGGTAGAGAAAGAGAGAGAGAAAGCAAGAGAAAAGAAGAACGAAGAAGGAAGTTCACAGGGGGGGTTCTCCGCGTGAAGAGCATGGCCATCACCCGTATAAATACTCGCGCGGGGAACAGGATGGTGGGATGGGGAAATGTGAAAAGATAATCCTGCCCATGCCATCTTGTCTCCACGTTAATCACCCTATCCCTTCTAGTTAATTAAGTTAAGGGAAGTGTTAATTTGTTGACTTTTCATTTAATTCGGTTGCTTATAATTAAAATGGGGATGTTACACCATACCTTGGCTCAGATAAGGCAGGGGGAAAGTGAAACTCTCAAAGAGTTTTTGAAGAGATTTTACAAGGAAGCTGCTTTGGTGCCTAACCTCACAGAGGCTATTCAGCTTCACATCATTGTCAAAGCCTTACAGCCTAGATCCGCTTTTGCTTTGTCTTTGGCAAAGAGTCCTCCGACGACGTTGGAGGAGTTTCGAAGAAAAGCTTCGAAATACGTGGGCATAGAAATGCACTTGGAGGCAACAGCGGCCAAAAGGAAATCTCCAATGCCACATCAACAACGGAGAGATAGATCAGAATGCATGGAGAGACCGGTCCAAAGCAGCGTCTTTGATAATCCTGTACCTCCAAGTCAGGAAGAACGGATTCATGTATTTGGCGATTATGCTCCGTTAAATTCTAAGTGGTCTCAGATCCTGAGGGAGATCGGATGGCCAACGCTTATTTCATACGGGGTCAGGATGCCGCCCCAGCTTCGCAAACATGGCAACCCTCAGAAATACTACAAGTTTCATGAGCAAGAGGGCCACTCAACAGATGAATGTCAGGCTCTAAAGAATACTATCGAGACCCTGATCCGAGAGGGTAAACTCAAACAGTATCTTTTCAAAGGAGCTACTTCTGAAAAGCAAAAGGGAATTATGACTGGAGAGTCGGCACAGTAAGAAGTTATGTCCCAACAACATCAGGGCCCACGAGAGGTCATTCATTAGGGATCAGGCCATCAAAATTAAGAGCGCCTTCTGCTGATATAGCTAGTCGGTAAGACAGTGTGCACTCTTTTTCCTTACTTGGGTTTTTCCAATCGGGTTTTACCAAGAAGGTTTAACGAGGCATAACCCCGACTCAGCTTTCTTTCTCTCTTTTGTATTGTAATTTATAATTAATGAAATATTCTCTCTGTTCACCTACTGCCTTTATGATTTTATTCGATGCACAACTGCGTTGTGACAAGATACTTTCAGGACGGATAATCCTAACAATGTCGTTAGTGATGAACCTCTTCGAAGGTACAAATGGGTGAACACCGATTGAAGGCCCAAATTGTAGGATTAAACTGAACTCTGGGTACGGTTAGTAAGTTTGGCTGAACACCGGTGAAGGCTCGGATTGTAGGGTTAAACCGAACTCCGAGTACGACTAGTAGGTTTGGCCGAACGTCGGTGAAGAACGGTGAATGGGTAAAATCCAACACCGATTAAAGGCCCGGTTTGTAGGATTGAACCGAACTCCGAGTACGACTAGTAGGTTTGGCCGAACGTCGGTGAAGAACGGCGAATGGGTAAAATCCAACACCGATTGAAGGCCCAGATTGTAGGATTAAACCGAAATCTGGGTACGGTTAGTAAGTTTGGCTGAACACCGGCGAAGGCTCGGATTGTAGGATTGAACTGAACTCCGAGTACGACTAGTAGGTTTGGCCGAACGTCGGTGAAGACCTGGGTTGTAGGATTAAACCTAACCTTAGGAAATAGGTTGTAGGATTGCACCGAACCCCATTCAAAGACCGGTGAATGGGTAAAATCCAACACCGAGTATAAAGAACGGTGAATGGGTAAAATCCAACACCGATTGAAGATACGGCTAGTAGGATCAAACCGAACGTCATTGAAGACCTGAGTTGTAGGATTAAACCGAACCTCAGGAAATAGGTTGTGGGATTGCACCGAACCCCATTCAAAGGCCGGTGAATGGGTAAAATCCAACACCAAGTGAAAAAAAATGGTGAATGGGTAAAATCCAACATCGACTGAAGGCTTGGATTGTAGGATTAAACTAAACTCCGAGTACGACTTCTAGAATTGGCTGGTTGTTATTGAAGAATCAATCGTTATCGAATTCACTCAGAAGTATTCCTGGGAATTCCTCACTCGGAAATATTCTCCCTTGGAATTCCTTAATCGGAAACACTTCAAATTCGATGCTAGACTCTTAAATTCTTCAGTCGGCAATATTTTACCGAAGTCCAACTCGTGAATTCTTTAAGTCAAGAATATCTCACTTCAAAGTTTCAATCAGGAATTATTTACTCGGGAAAGTCCCTACCCGAAACATTCTCCTTCGAAGTCAAAGTCTATCTATCCCTAAGTGTTTCACTCGGAAAATCCTTCACTTGGTGCCATACTACACGGGAATCAGAGATATCTCACTCAGTACTATCTCATTCAGAAATGTCATACTCGGGGACACCCCACTCAGGAAAGTTGCACTCGGAAACATCCAACCCGAATAAAGACTCGGATTATAGGACTAAACCGAACTCCGAGTGTGGTTGGAACGATTAAACTGAGCTCCGTCAAAGCACCAGTCAGAAATCTTCCACACGGGAACGGTCACTCGGAAGTCCTCCTCCCAGAAGAATCAATCTGAGAACTTCCACTCGGAAGTATCACTCGGAGTCGATCACTCAAAGTCAAATCTCCACTTAGAATCACTTTGAGCTGTTCACTCCATAACGCTTGGGGACAATATTCGATGATTAACGAGTGTTTCGTAGGTAAAAACATAACATGTATTCTTGCAGGGTACGCCAACATACAGACCTCTCATGAACTGCATAGCTTATATGAGCAACTTACAGTCCCTCACACAAGCTAGGGGACAAATGATCCGGTCTAGATACCGGCCTCAAGGTTATCTAGTCTGGATACCGGTTCTAAGGACAAAATGCCGACTCCGCCTTCCTAGAAGTCAACCGGTATCCCAGGATAATGGTCTAGTCGGTGGACATGTTGATCCGGTCTCACCTAAAGAGAAGTCATTATAGCCGTCCTAGTGTTTAGCCAGTGTCAAGAATACCAATCTGGTCTGTAACATACTCGGCGAACCTCTCCCACACCAGTCGTCCGAGGTGACATCCTACACCAATTGGCTTATCCGCTCTCCTGTACCAGTCAAGAATACCGACTGCTTTAGTGTCATAACGGGAAAGGCACTCTACACAACAGAACATGTCCCTTTCATTCACTGACAGGAGTGGGTACAATCACCAGCGGAATTCACGGAAAAGGTGATTATCTTCCATCCATGTGACAGAAAAGTACATTGATAATTCACCTACTCTCTCGGCAATACTCAGAATGCTGGCCCACTCGGATTAACTCTTGATACACGTTATCAGAACCAGTGGGCCCACTAACACCCAACGATTCATCTTCCACGCTCAACTATAAATAACATGTTGCAATACATGTCAAATATTATATTGTCCTTACCCTCATTCTCATTAATATACTGCTTAAGTATTACAGAGTTCATCTTACACTTTTCTAACTTGAGCGTCGGAGAATCTTCATAGGTGACACCACCTGTCGCCCACACCAACGCGAGAGGTCGGTGTGAAGGATCTCCAGGACAACAAGACCGACCTCCACATACCGAGAGGCCGGATCATAGAGACTGGATACACACAGCCGGTCTTCAATTCCATTCAATCTTCAACTCTTGAGGCTGTCCCGACACCGGATCCTAGACCCCGATCGGGGACGGATCATAATATATTTGAATGAATTATGATGATAGTTGAGTGATTCACATGAAATATTGGATGCCTTATGGATAAGGGCCATGGTGTTATTGTTGTTAGATTTGTTTAACCTTTTAAAACTTAGAGAATCATGGTTTTTTGAAAGGAATTCTCGAAGCCTAACATGAGCATGTTAATTAGTGTTTAAACGAGTCTAGGACTTGATACAATCCCCATAGGATGTCAATAATTTATTAACATTGTGATAATGCCTTATGATGGCTCATTAATTGAATGAATGCATGTGTAATATATAGATTGTGTTCCGGACGAGGATGGGGAATAATCAGAGCGTTTAGATTACACTTCTTTTCTCAAGGTAGGAGAGGAGTTTACATTTCAAATTGCATGAGTGAATAATTGTTAATTATGTATATGTATGAACTCATGCAATGCCATGCCATGAGTGTGTTAAATGTTTGAATTGATGATGTGATGAATGATGACTTGGCCTATGTTGCGATTTTTGCTTTCTTTCCACTGTATTTCCTTTATTTATTGCGATTTTTGCTTTCTTTCCACTCTAGTCTACTTGGGTATGTTATTTTGCAGGAATTAAGGTAATAAAGGGTCAAAAACAAGAGAAAAACGACCATAAAATGATAAAGAAACAAGAAGAACAAGCCCAAAGTGGAAAGAATTCTCTTTTTAAAGCTGAAATCTGACTCAGAAAGCAGAAATCCGACTCAGAGCACTGAAATCTGACTCAAAATGGCCAAATCCGAGTGGGATAACTCAGAAATGACCAAATCCGAGTGGAAAGACTTAGAGTAGAGCATTGCCGAGTGGAATACTGCATAGTTGGAGAAAATCCGAGTGGGAATTTGCTGATTGAAGTAAATCCGAGTGAAGAATGCTGACTGAAGCAGCCCTAAACCAAAGAACAAGTGATTCTCTGTGCAAAAAGCTGATTCCGAGCAGAAGGAATGCCATTAAATGAATAAGTGTTGAATAAGAAGGTGAATCCGAGTGGTTTCATTCGGAGATGGCATTGTCAAGCAGAACAAAGCATTTCCGAGTAATGTCTTAATCGGACAAGGAAAAATCCGACCAGAAATGAATCACACTCGGGCAGACTCTCAAGTTTCACACTGAGCCCGAGTGAGAAGTCTCCAAGGAAAGGCCATTCCTAGTGAGTTGGGTCAGAAAGATGCATTTCCGAGTAAAGCAAGGCTCGGACATAAGAAGAAATTCAATCAGTCAAATTCCAACCCTTCAAGTGCAAGTTTCTGAGTAAAAGTGGAGGCCATTCCGAGTGAGAAACTTCCGAGTGAATTCCAAAGCAAAATCCGAGCAAAGTTTTAACCGAGTGGTTCAGATTCAGAGACAGCCGAGTGAAAATGTTTGGGAACCGATTGAATAAATTCTGATCCTGAGTGAGTCTTCAATCAGCTCCGAACGAACTCCATGAACCTGAGCCAAGTGAATGGTTTCAGTCGGATCCGAGTCCCTCTTCAGTCAATTCCGAGCAACACAAGAAAATCCGAGCAAGGTTTTTCCGAGTAAAACAGTGAAAAAGAGAGCCTCTCGCTTGAGCGAACCTTTATCCGCTTGAGCGAGATGGTTTCCTTCAACAAACGCTTAAGCAAGAAACTCTCGCTCAAGCGAAACCGACCGGTTTTCTTAAATACCGACCCCTCAACATAACACCGAGTGAAGATTTCACTCGGTTTTATGTGCGAACAGTACCATTTTTTACTCGGTTTTGAGCACAAAAGGCACCCTTTCACTCGGATTTTGCAGAAAAGAGAAAACCGACCTACACTCCACAACTCCAAACAACGGATCACTCTACACCGTCCTCAAGCCATAACACCGTCCTCTCCTTTCCATCCACAACACCGCCCAGACTCCTCTCCACACAACACCGCCCAGACTCCTCTCCAACTAACACCGCCCGGACTCCTCTCCAACCAACACCGCCCAGCAACCCACTCAACACAACACCGCCCAGACTCCTCTGCAACCAACACCGCCTAGACTCCTCTCCAACCAATACCGCCCAACCGTCCTCACTTCTTAACACCGTCTCATTCCCTCTTCTATCCGCTGTCCCTTTTCTCCTTTCCATCATCCACACCGCCCAGACTCCTCTCCTACCAACACCGGCTCCATCCACCACATCGTCCAGCAACTCCATTATCCCTCATACCACCATACCTGCCACATGTAAACCAACAACGCCCAACAACCAATACCGAACAGCAAGCTTTCATTCGGTCTTGTGAAATTCCAGCACCTTTCCACTCAAAATTTGACCAAATGAATAAATCCAAGCACCAAATTATTGGAAATATTAAAATATGCAAATTGGAAACAAGTTGGCACAGCTGGAATTCACATGCACTGAAAGTTTCTCCCACTTGCAAATTTTAACGCGTTTCCTTAGCTGGATTCATTCATCCATTCGCCTATAAAAGGGAGAGCAACCAGGAGCAATCAATCATCACTTGCATCAATTACCATCAGATTCATTTTCTTTTCTTTTCTTCGTTACTTTCTCTCTTTTTCTCTTTAAGTTTTCTTCTTTTTCATTTTTCTTTCTTTGTTCGTTTCTTCTCTTTCTTTTTATTTTCTTTTCTTTATTTTGTAAGAGTGTGAGGGCTGTAAAAGTGAGAATTTAAATTTGTAATTGGTGGAGAAATTATTGCAACAAGGAATTACAGTGGTAAATTATTCTGAGCTTTTGGAGAAACCCGTAAGTCTTTATTTTTACCATGTCTTGTATGTTTTATTTTTCCATTATTTATATGAATTTAAATTATTTCATGAGTAGCTAAATTAATTATCTTGGGATAAAGGGGGTATGATAATATTTTATTTTAATGTTATTTTGACTTGGAATTAAATAAATTTCTATTTTCCATTTAGTTCAATTATGCTTAATGCTTTTAGTAATTCCTAACAAGAACCTAAATGATAAAACTGTATACTTGCGGGTATATTAGTAAGTTTAGGTAATAAATAGAATCGAGAGATTTATTTTTACCGGAAAGCTTTGAACTAAACCTAAGATTTTTGAGATGCTTTTTGTGACCTCGGTAAAACCGTGAAAGTAATCAAAATTCTTTTGAGGAAATAAAAGGGATTTTCATAAAACGATAATGGGCCTTTCTGAGGATTAAGTAGCGCTTTCCATAGGTTAGGTACATTAATAGGATTCCGAGAGGAACATATTAATTAGCTTTTGGAAAATTCGCCTTGGAAAACTTAATTCGATTCTTATTTATGAAAAGTTAAAATTCATTAACATAAAATAGAGTCTTAATCCCCCGAAATCCCAAGATACTCTCAACTCTGATTTTTTAAGTGTCAAGTAAATCTTATTTTTGTATTCTGTGCAACTTAATTTTGTGTTTTATTTTACAAAAACCTTAAAAATCAATTGTGTGGATAATTAAATTTCAATATACTGGTACTTTGAACACAGTCCCTGTGGAGAACGATAATCTTTTATATTACGCGACATAACCCGTGCGCTTGCAGGCCCTGTCAAGTTTTTGGCGCCGTTGTCGGGGACTGTTGTCCCTCAAATATCGGCAATATTGAAATTCAATTAGATCATACTTGTTAATATTTTTATTGTTATTTTTATTTTTGTTTTTAATTTTGTTTGTAATTTTGTCTTTTGTTCTTTATTTTGTGTATCTGTTGTTGTTTTATTTTTGTAATTGTTTGTTTTATTTGTCACTTATTTTCTATTTATGCGACGAAGCCGTAGTGTCGATCTAAACTTAGGATTTGACCCTGAGATAGAACGTACCCTTAGAGCTTTAAGAAAACAACAAAAACAACAAAAAGAACAAAAAGAAAAACAAATGGCAGACCAACACAGACCCTTAAGAGATTTTGCCGCTCCAAGCACTAATGAAAGAGGATCCAGCATTCTCAGACCCACAGTGGAGGCTAACAATTTTGAATTGAAGCCTTCACTACTCTCAATGGTTCAACAGAACCAATTCAGAGGATTACCCTCCGAAGATCCAAATCTTCATCTTCAAATCTTTCTTGAATACTGTGACACCCTGAAGATGAACGGAGCCACCAATGATGCCATTCACTTAAGACTTTTTCCTTTCTCCTTAAGAGATAAAGCGAGAGCGTGGTTATACTCTCTTCCTGAAGGATCCATCACGACTTAGGAACAATTGTCCAGTGCTTTTATCAATAAATGGTACCCAAGGAACAAGACTGATGTGCTGAGAAAACAAATCATCAATTTTTCACAAAAAGATGATGAATCCTTGTATGAAGCCTGGGAAAGATACAGAGAGTTGCTAAGAGAATGTCCTTACCATGGGATAGAAAGGTGGTTGACAATCCATATTTTCTATAATGGACTAACTTCCACACAAAAGATCTCTTTAGATGCTGCAGCTGGAGGAGCCTTCATGAGTAAAAATGTTGATGAAGCTGAGAACTTGATCGAGGAAATAGCTCAAAACACTCACCAATGGAACTCTGAGAGAGGATTACCTTCTAAAACACCAGGTAAGTACTCTGTTGATGCTCTTTCCCTACTTTCTGCCAAAGTTGAAGCATTAACATTAAAACTTGATAAAATAGGGTCAACAGGTGCTACTAATATTGTTTGTGAAGTTTGTGGTGTTTCAGGACATGGAGCTACAAACTGCAATTTAGCCATGACCCCTAATCAAGAACAAGAAATGCATCAGGTGGATGCTATTGGAAACTACGATGGAAATTATCAAGGTAACTACAGACCTCCACAAGGTCCACCTGGTTTCCAAAATAGGCCACCTCAATTCCAAAGTAACTACAAACCTCAACAAGGAACCTATATTCCACAAAAATCAAAGCTAGAATCCTTGATGGAGACATTTGTAGCTACTCAACTTAAACAAAATGATGAATTCTTTGATGCAATAAAAAACTTGGCTTCAAAAGTGGACTCTCTTGCCACTCACAACAAAATACTGGAAAATCAAATTGCCCAACAAGCCTCCTATTCTCAAAGAGCACCGGGAACATTTCCTGGGAAACCAGAGGCTGGACCATCTAACCAAACCATGGTTATCACTCTTAGGAGTGGTACTCAATACGATGGGCCAGTAGACAAGACTGCAAAGAAGGAAAAGAAAGTAGATGAATCTTCATCTCATCCAGTAATTGAAGAAGAGAAACAACAAGAAAAGAAGGAGGAAGTTAAGCCATATCAACCTCCCATTCCATTTCCTCAGCGCTTAGCCAAAGCAAAGTTGGACAAACAATTTGGTAAGTTCCTTGATGTTTTAAAGAAATTGTATATTAATATTCCCTTTACAGATGCTTTGCAGCAAATGCCCACATATGCAAAGTTCCTGAAGGACATTTTGTCCAACAAAAGAAGACTGGAGGAAGATGGTACAGTTACACTTACTGAAGAGTGCAGTGCTCTAATTCAAAAGAAACTTCCACCCAAGCTCCAAGATCCAGGTAGTTTCTCTATTCCTTGCATGATTGGTGACATGAATATAGATAAAGCATTGTGTGATTTAGGAGCGAGTGTGAGTTTAATGCCATTATCTGTTGCTGAAAAGTTAGGATTGGGTGAACTAAAACCTACTAGGATGTCTTTACAATTGGCTGATAGATCTGTAAAATATCCTGTAGGAATTTTAGAGGATGTTCCTATAAAGATAGGAAAATTTTTTATACCTGCTGACTTTGTTGTGCTTGAAATGGACGAAGATTCTTTGATTCCTATTATTTTAGGCAGACCATTTTTAGCAACTGTAGGTGCTGTGATTGATGTCAAGAATGGTAAGTTGTCTCTAACTGTTGGAGACCAAAAGGTTGACTTCAACTTGAAAAATGTTTTAGAAAAACCTTATAATGTTGTTTGCTGTACTGTGGATTTTGTCGAACAAGTGGTAAAGGAAGCAACCCTTCCTAATGACCCACTTGAAACTGTTTTCATGATTGAGTTAACAGAAACATCTGATTGCTCTGAGGCCCCACATGATACTGAGGTCATGTGCGACAAAGTGGTAAGCCCCAATGTGGAATTAAAACCTTTACCAGCTTCTTTAAGATATGAGTTTCTTGGCCCTAATTCCATATATCATGTGATTATTAATGCTGAATTGAATCCATCTGAAACTAAAAAACTTTTGAAACAACTTAGGTTGTATAGAAAGGTAATAGGTTATACAATGGATGATATCAAAGGGATTAGCCCTTCTCTTTGTATGCACAGGATTACTGTAGAAGATGAAAGTAGGCCCACAGTAGAACCACTTAGGAGATTAAATCCTAAAATGCAAGAAGTGGTTAAAAAGGAAATTTTGAAATTGCTTAATGCTGGAGTCATATATCCTGTTGATAGTAGTAAATGGGTAAGTCCTGTCCATGTGGTGCCTAAAAAGGGGGGAATAACTGTGATTGAAAATGATAAACATAACTTGATTCCTACTAGGATTGTCTCTGGTTGGCGCATGTGCATTGATTATAGAAAGTTAAATAGCACCACGAAAAAAGATCATTTTCCCCTCTCTTTTATTGATCAGATGCTTGAAAGACTTGCGAAACACTCTTATTTCTGTTATTTGGATGGGTATTCAGGTTTTCATCAAATTCCCATTCATCCATCTAATCAAGAAAAGACTACCTTCACTTGCCCTTATGGGACTTATGCTTACAGACGTATGCCTTTTGGTTTATGTAATGCACCTGCGACTTTTCAAAGGTGTATGCAAGCAATTTTTTCTGATCTTATTGAAAATGTGATGGAAGTCTTTATGGATGATTTTTCAGTGCATGGTTTGGATTTTGATAATTGTTTAACAAATTTGTGCCAAGTCTTGCAGCGTTGTGAAGAAACCAATTTGGTTCTAAATTGGGAAAAATGCCATTTTATGGTAAGAGAAGGCATAGTTCTTGGACACCTGGTGTCTGAGAGAGGTATAGAAGTTGATAAGGCTAAAGTGGAAGTAATTGAAAAATTGCCTCCACCCACAAATGTGAAAGGTATTCGGAGTTTTCTTGGACATGCAGGGTTTTATCGCAGGTTCATTAAAGATTTCTCCAAGATCATAAAGCCTCTTACAACTCTTCTGGGTAAGGATGTGCCTTTCAATTTTGATTCATCTTGTATGGAAGCTTTTTGCAGGATTAAGCAAGCTCTAATCTCGGCCCCCATCGTACAACCACCTGATTGGAAACTCCCGTTTGAGCTGATGTACGATATGAGTGATTACGCAGTGGGGGCTGTGTTGGGTCAAAGAAAGGATAAAAAGCTCCATGTAATTCATTATGCCAGCCGGACACTAGATGATGCTCAGGTAAATTATGCCACAACTGAAAAAGAACTGTTAGCTATTGTCTTTGCTTTTGATAAATTTAGGTCTTATTTGGTAGGTTCACATGTTACTGTTTACACTGACCACTCTGCCATTAAGTATCTATAGAATAAAAAGGAAGCAAAGCCTAGATTAATTAGGTGGATTCTAATATTGCAAGAATTTGACTTGGAAATTAAGGACAAGAAGGGCACCGAGAACTTGGTCGCTGACCACCTATCTAGGTTAACATCTGAAAAAGAAGAAACAGATAATATTCCCATCAATGAATCTTTTCCAGATGAACAACTCTTGAATCTTAGTATCCAACGTGTTCCTTGGTATGCTGATTTTGTAAATTTTCTTGCATGTGGTATCTTACCTCCTGATCTTAGCTTTCAGCAAAGAAAAAAGTTTTATGCAGATGTCAAGCATTATTATTGGGATGAACCACTCCTTTTCAAGCAATGTGCAGATGGTATGATTCGCAGATGTGTTTCACAAGATGATGTCCATGCTATCTTGGATCATTGCCATTCTCTTTCCTGTGGAGGGCACATGAGCACCTCTAAAACAGCCACTAAAATATTGCAAGCCGGGTTCTATTGGCCAAATATTTTTAAGGATGTACGTAAGTATGTTCTAACTTGTGATGCTTGCCAAAGAACAGGTAACATTGGTAAGAGACAAGAAATGCCCTTGAATACCATTTTAGAAGTTAAACTATTTGATGTATGGGGTGTTGATTTTATGGGACCTTTTCCCTCTTCTTTTGGAAATCAGTTCATATTAGTGGCAGTTGACTATGTGTCAAAATGGGTGGAAGCCATTGCTTCACCCCATTCTGATGCTAAAACTGTTATTAAACTTTTCAAGAAAATAATATTTCCAAGGTTTGGGGTCCCAAAATGTGTTATAAGTGATGGAGGGTCTCATTTTTTTGAGAAAACTTTTCAGACCCTTCTAAAGAAATATGGAGTTAGGCATAAGGTTGCTACACCTTATCACCCACAAACTAGTGGACAAGTTGAGGTATCCAATCAGGAAATTAAAACTATTCTTCAAAAAGTGGTGAATACATCACGTAAGGATTGGTCTATTAAGTTAGATGATTCCTTATGGGCGTATCGAACCGCATACAAAACTCCCATTGGAACCACACCTTTTAAGCTAGTATATGGGAAGCCCTGTCATTTACCTGTTGAGCTAGAATATAAATCTTTTTGGGCTGTTAAAACTCTTAACTTTGATCATAAGGCTGCAGGTGAACAAAGATTGTTGGAATTAAATGAGCTTGAAGAACTCCGTCTAGATGCATACGAAAATGCCAGAATTTATAAAGAAAAAACCAAACAATGGCATGATCGTCACATCCAACGGAGAACATTTAATCCAGGTGATATGGTTTTACTGTTTAATTCCAGATTGAAGCTTTTTCCAGGAAAATTGAGATCCCGATGGTCGGGACTATTCAAGGTGACAAAAGTCTTTCCCTTCAGAGCTGTCGAACTATGGAGCGAGAAATCTGGTACATTTAGGGTAAATGGACAGAGAGTAAAACACTATCTGACAGGTTAACCAACACAACAAGCAAGTGACTTGGACTTGTTTGATGCTCCTGATGAGTAAATCCAAACGGTAAGAAGTCTGGCTGAAGACTTAAAACTTAGCACTGATAGGGAGGTAACTCTATAAAAAGTTGTTGTTTCATTATATTATAAAAAAAACAAAAAAACAAAAAAAAACAAAAAAAACAAAAAAAAAACAAAAAAAAAACCAACTATGTCAGATGCTGGTTTGGAGTTACTACAGGTAAGTTTTCTTATCCTTTATCATCCATTTTAACATTGAGAACAATGTCAAATTCTGGTTTGGGGTGGTAGGTAAGAAAACTTAACTGTTTTGTTTTGTTGTGTGATTGTTATATTATTCATGCATGTGTGTTTTCCTTATTTTGTTTGTAATCTTGTAATTTACCATGATTGCATAATAAATTTACTTTGAACACAAGGCTAAAGTATCTAAGGATCCCAAAATTTTGAGTAAAATTTTCAAAATTTGATTGTTTAAATGCCAAATAAATGCTTAAATGAACCTTATGTGATTAAAATTTTCTTTGAAAAGACTTTCCATGGTTAGACTTGAGCCAAAATGGGTTATTTATCAAACAAATTTTTCAAACCCATATTTTCTTGATTGAGTGAATCTCATAGTCATTAATATTCTAGAACTTGTTTTTCAACCGATTCAAAATGGTTTTTGATTGTATGTCTTAGAATGATAAAGGCATAATTAGGTCTTATTCTTAAGCCTCAGAATTTTGTATAATTTGACCCCTAGTTGCCCCTTTTGAGCCTAAAAGCAAAAATTTTTCTTTGAAACCTTTCATTGACTGATATTCTCTTAATGGTGAAAAAGTTGGAAATTTAGTGGAGCAAAGAAATAAAAAAAGGACTTAAGAAAAATATGGTATTGGATGCAAAGAAAAGCAAGAAAAAGAAAAAGAAAATCAAAAGGATGATATTGAATGAATTCCAAAAAGTCCATAAAAGTTCAAAAATTTGCTCTGTTAAATTTATAATGGTGATTTGAATCATTCATGACTGTTAAAGCCCTTTTGTATTCCATTTTTCTTGAATTTCCTACCTTGACAATACAACCCAAGGCCACGTTACAACCTTTGAAAGCCCTCTAGGCTTTGACATATTTTCTATCTAAACTGTGGAGTTTCTGGTTTATTAACAAGCTTATGGTAATATTTTTTGACTATGATGATTTGAGAGATACACAAACCTTGAAACACTTGAGTGAAAATTGTGAGAAGAGTATCTCAAGTCTTGACATTGAAAATCGATTCACATAAGAAAAATAAAACTGGCATTTGAATAAATCTGTTTCTGTATTTTATCTTGTGAATATGGTGATTGCTTGAGGACAAGCAATGTTTTGGTTTGGGGTATTTTGATAAGTGCTTTATAATACAATAAATTAGGTCTAAATTGCTTAGGATTTTAGTCATTATCCACTGTATTTCCTTTATTTATTGCGATTTTTGCTTTCTTTCCACTCTAGTCTACTTGGGTATGTTATTTTGCAGGAATTAAGGTAATAAAGGGTCAAAAACAAGAGAAAAACGACCATAAAATGATAAAGAAACAAGAAGAACAAGCCCAAAGTGGAAAGAATTCTCTTTTTAAAGCTGAAATCCGACTCAGAAAGCAGAAATCCGATTCAGAGCACTGAAATCCGACTCAAAATGGCCAAATCCGAGTGGGATAACTCAGAAATGACTAAATCCGAGTGGAAAGACTCAGAGTAGAGCATTGCCGAGTGGAATACTGCACAGTTGGAGAAAATCCGAATGGGAATTTGCTGATTGAAGTAAATCCGAGTGAAGAATGCTGACTGAAGCAGGTCTGACCAAAGAACAAGTGATTCTCTGTGCAAAAAGCTGATTCCGAGCAGAAGGAATGCCATTGAATGAATAAGTATTGAATAAGAAGGTGAATCCGAGTGGTTTCATTCGGAGATGGCATTGTCAAGCAGAATAAAGCATTTCTGAGTAATGTCTTAATCGGACAAGGAAAAATCCGACCAGAAATGAATCACACTCGGGTAGACTCTCAAGTTTCACACTGAGCCCGAGTGAGAAGTCTCCAAGGAAAGGCCATTCCTAGTGAGTTGGGTCAGAAAGATGCATTTCCGAGCAAAGCAAGGCTCGGACATAAGAAGAAATTCAATCAGTCAAATTCCAACCCTTCAAGTGCAAGTTTCTGAGTAAAAGTGGAGGCCATTCCGAGTGAGAAACTTCCGAGTGAATTCCAAAGCAAAATTCGAGCAAAGTTTTAACCGAGTGGTTCAGATTCAGAGACAGCCGAGTGAAAATGTTTAGGAACCGATTGAATAAATTCTGATCCTGAGTGAGTCTTCAATCAGTTCTGAATGAACTCCATGAACCTGAGCCGAGTGAATGGTTTCAATCGGATCCGAGTCCCTCTTCAGTCAATTCCGAGCAACACAAGCAAATCCGAGCAAGGTTTTTCCGAGTAAAACAGTGAAAAAGAGAGCCTCTCGCTTGAGTGAACCTTTATCCGCTTGAGCGAGACGGTTTTCTTCAACAAATGCTTAAGCGAGAAACTCTCGCTCAAGCGAAACCGACCGGTTTTCTTAAATACCGACCCCTCAACATAACACCGAGTGAAGATTTCACTCGGTTTTATGTGCGAACAGTACCATTTTTTACTCGGTTTTGAGCACAAAAGGCACCCTTTCACTCGGATTTTGCAGAAAAGAGAAAACCGACCTACACTCCACAACTCTAAACAACGGATCACTCTACACCGTCCTCTCCTTTCCATCCACAACACCGCCCAGACTCCTCTCCACACAACACCGCCCAGACTCCTCTCCAACTAACACCGCCCGGACTCCTCTCCAACCAACACCGCCCAGCAACCCACTCAACACAACACCGCCCAGACTCCTCTGCAACCAACACCGCCTAGACTCCTCTCCCACCAATACCGCCCAACCGTCCTCACTTCTCAACACCGTCTCATTCCTCTTCTATCCGTTGTCCCTTTTCTCCTTTCCATCATCCACACCGCCCAGACTCCTCTCCTACCAACACCGGCTCCATCCACCACATCGTCCAGTAACTCCACTATCCCTCATACCACCCTACCTGCCACATGTAAACCAACAACGCCCAGCAACCAATACCGAACAGCAAGCTTTCATTCGGTCTTGTGAAATTCCAGCACCTTTCCACTCAAAATTTGACCAAATGAATAAATCCAAGCACCAAATTATTGGAAATATTAAAATATACAAATTGGAAACAAGTTGGCACAGCTGGAATTCACATGCACCGAAAGTTTCTCCCACTTGCAAATTTTAACGCGTTTCCTTAGCTGGATTCATTCATCCATTCGCCTATAAAAGGGAGAGCAACCAGGAGCAATCAATCATCACTTGCATCAATTACCATCAGATTCATTTTCTTTTCTTTTCTTCGTTACTTTCTCTCTTTTTCTCTTTAAGTTTTCTTCTTTTTCATTTTTCTTTCTCTGTTCGTTTCTTCTCTTTCTTTTTATTTTCTTTTCTTTATTTTGTAAGAGTGTGAGGGTTGTAAAAGTGAGAATTTAAATTTGTAATTGGTGGAGAAATTATTACAACAAGGAATTACAGTGGTAAATTATTCTGAGCTTTTAGAGAAACCCGTAAGTCTTTATTTTTACCATGTCTTGTATGTTTTATTTTTCCATTATTTATATGAATTTAAATTATTTCATGAGTAGCTAAATTAATTATCTTGGGATAAAGGGGGTATGATAATATTTTATTTTAATGTTATTTTGACTTGGAATTAAATAAATTTCTGTTTTCCATTTAGTTCAATTATGCTTAATGCTTTTAGTAATTCCTAACAAGAACCTAAATGATAAAACTGTATACTTGCGGGTATATTAGTAAGTTTAGGTAATAAATAGAATCAAGAGATTTATTTTTACCGGAAAGCTTTGAACTAAACCTATGATTTTTGAGATGCTTTTTGTGACCTCGGTAAAACCGTGAAAGTAATCAAAATTCTTTTGAGGAAATAAAAGGGATTTTCATAAAACGATAATGGGCCTTTCTGAGGATTAAGCAGCGCTTTCCATAGGTTAGGTACATTAATAGGATTCCAAGAGGAACATATTAATTAGCTTTTGGAAAATTCGCCTTGGAAAACTTAATTCGATTCTTATTTATGAAAAGTTAAAATTCATTAACATAAAATAGAGTCTTAATCCCCCGAAATCCCAAGATACTCTCAACTCTGATTTTTTAAGTGTCAAGTAAATCTTATTTTTGTATTCTGTGCAACTTAATTTTGTGTTTTATTTTACAAAAACCTTAAAAATCAATTGTGTGGATAATTAAATTTCAATATACTGGTACTTTGAACACAGTCCCTGTGGAGAACGATAATCTTTTATATTACGCGACATAACCCGTGCGCTTGCGGGCCCTGTCATTGGACCAAGCTTAATTGCATGGTTTAACATGGGTAGGATGTTAAATTAGTCTAACTCTATATAAGATGGATTGTGGCATGTGAAGTGGAGTGAAAAACTTGAGATTTGGGCGTGTAATGTTGATCTCGCTCAAGCGATAATCCCCTGCATCAAAGGGGTAGCCTTTGGCCCAATCTCGCTCAGGCAAGAAGAGGTCTCGCTCAGGCGAGACGTGTGTGGAATAGGTGGATGAGCTACTGGATGAATCTCACTCAAGCGGGCATGGCGGCGCTTGAGCGAGCGAGATGGAAAAATGGTTCTGGATAGATCTCGATTAAGCTAGAGGCGAGGCAAGTTGAATCTCGCTCAAGCGAGTGAGCCTAAAATGAGGTACTGGATAATTTTCGCTCAAGCAAGCATGAGTCGCTTGAGCGGGCACGAGGGGTCTGATATTAAAACTCTACTCGCTCAGGCGAGTGACCAGTTGAGGGGAGGCTCGCTCAAGGGAGTGAGCGTAAAAACGCTGCTGCGAGCATTTTGCTCAAGCGAGAGGGCTTGCCCAAGCGAGCTATGTTAATCTCGCTCAAGCGAAGGTGAATCTTATAACACCCTCGGTTAAATAGGACAGACCCTTCTATAGGATCATCCTACTTAACTAAGAGGTTAAAAGTTTTTAGAAAAAGTGAATTTTTTTTCAAGTAAAATAATGGCAGATCAGTAGAATCAAATAGTAGGTATTTCACATAGTCATTCACAAACAATAAGCAATTGTACTCTTAACAGAATGGGGCACGTAAGTACCCTTAAATACATACAGTCATCCATTGTCTTATTATTTATTTATATATATTCAACTACGTATATCCTACTTTTATTGAGTGCTCCCAGTTGGTCCAACGTATTGTTGTTCTTCGTACTTCGGTTCTTGGTTTCCCAGCTCCTCTGTTATTATTAAATAAAAAGGGTGAGTATATACTCCAGACCCTGAAGGTTCCCGGTGCTGGCATATCCAGTCAACAGATAATATAACATAAATAATCCAATTAACATATTTATAACTATAACAATCAATAATGTTGTTATGGAATGCATGAGTTAGGTTCATTATAATTTATCTAAAGTTTAAGCCTCATGATGCATGTGGGCCTAATAAACCAATCCACCATCACCATTATCTCTTTCTTTGGAAGCCGTCCTGCTCAAGATGCACTTGGGCACAACGTTTCCACACTAGAGCGATTGGAGCCCACCAAGTCCCCCAACCATTATTTAATCATCATAAGGTACGAATAGACTCTCAAGTTCTTATCATTTTATTATCCGGGGGCTTGGCTCTATACGATCATAGTTACATTCCGTCATTTAGTCAAAGTACACCAGACTTGCATCGTCTGACCCGGCTTCAGACGTAACTCTGATGCCATTGGGTTTCCATCCCGGTTGTACTCCTAAGATTCTCCTTAGAGATCGGACGTGAATGTCCTCCAACGTACCCGGTGTATATTCTGGTTTTAATCCTTCAAAAAATATCTTTATGATGCAAAATGCATTATTTAAGTCTTATCATTACTTTGATCCTTGGGTATCTATGTGTTTCCAGCCTCGTAATATTTGTTCTCATGTTGTTAGGTCTCACCAGTTTTTCAGACGTTGTAGGTTATTTTTATTATTTTATTTATTAGTATTATTATTTTTAGAAAATATGTCAGTTATATCTTGGCTAAAATAATGCTTCGTTTAAAGAGTAAGTAGTGTGTTCCTTATTTCATTATTCATAACTAAAACAATAATAATATTAGTAACAATAATAATAATAATAATAATAATAATAATAATAATAAGGCATCGTCTATTATAATAAAAAATGAAATAAAAGGAAAAATTAAATACAGAGAATAAGACGGCAGGGCCGGCCATTGTATTTGATAAAATAAATGACAAAATTTAAATAAAGCAAAAACAAAATGTTAAGAGTAAGACAGTAGAGCTGTACGTTATAGTATAGATAAGCAAAAATGAAATAAAAATGAAAAATTAATACAGAGAATAAGGCGGCAGAGCCGTCCATTATAATATAGATAAGCAGAAATAAAAGGAAAGATAAATGTAGAGAATAAGGCGGCAGAGCCAGCCAATATATTCGATAAAATAAATGACAGAAATTAAATAAAATAAAACAAATGTTAAGAATAAGGCAGCAGAGTCGTCCATTATAATATAGATAAGCAGAAATAAAAAGAAAGATAAATGCAGAGAATAAGGCGGCAGAGCCAGCCTTTAAGCTTAATAGTAAATAATAATAATAATAATAATAATAATAATAATAATCATAATAATCATAATAATAATAATAATAATAATAATCATATTCATAATCATAATTATAATTGTAATCATAATCATAATCATAATAATAGTAACAGCGATATAAATGAAGACCTTTCATCCTTATTTCCTTATTTATCTCGTCTTTCAAAACTTCCTCACTAGAATCCACATAGACACCCATGGTTCTTAATATTTCACAATTCAATACCTAACATATCCACTTAAGCATCATGGTTAGTAATAATCAACACAACCAATTAATCATATACATAGCAATAAAAATATATAAAAGAAATATATAAAAATTAAAGCATCTTAATTTAACAACAATTCCCAAACCTGCCCTCGGAAAGGTAAGGACCAAAAGTACCTTAGTCTTTCCAAACACACGGTCCCCCCAAGGATACCAGAGAATATACCCCCTTACCTCAGGTGTCATTTTTGTGATACTAGACGAGAGGACAAAAATTTAACTTTCAAATCGTAGCTCCGATTAGCGATCCATCTCTGTAGTTGGACTCTACGTGATGATTATAGCTTGGGTTTGCCAATATATAAATGATTAGGCAAAAAGAGAGAGAGTGGCAGAAGTGGTAGAGGAAGAAGAAGAGTAGAGGTTCGCAGTGGTCGGAGGTGGTTTTTGGTGAAGAACAGAGGTGGCTTAGTGTCTATAGAGGAGAGAGGGAGAGAGGGAGAGAGAGAAGGGTTGCATGAAGAGGGAGAGAAAGAGTGGTTCAGATTTTGAAGAGGGGTGATGCCATATTTATAGGAAAATCTGGCCACTGGGTCTAAATTTAATTCGTACCAGTTTTGAATAGTTAATTTTAAAAGAAAACAAAAAGTTACTTATAGTTACGTTTAGAATCTGAAAAAGTTTCCAATATGAAAGTTGTAGATCGGCTCTTTCTCTTCGAAGCGATATATAGTATGCAAAAATCTAACACCCGGAGCAAAAGTTATGCCAAAAATAGAGAAAAATCGGAGTTGGTGTAATAGTTCTTTTTTGAAAGATAATTCTGCCGCGCAAAATCCGTTGTGAATTAGCTTTTGGTTTCTTCATGAAAGTTGTAGGATTTTTCGATAAAAAACCATGAGAAAAATAACAAAGTCATTTCAACATCGTATGAGAGAGATATTTGCGTTTTTCTATAGGGGTACTATTTTGTGTGAAAATCACTATTTCTCTGAAAAGTTTCACTTTTTGGGGATGATCGAGCAAGAACTAGCTTTCAGGTTCTTCACAAGAATTGTAGAGGAATTTAATACAAGAAGAAATAAATTACAACGAACTGATTCTGAGCTCGTATAAGAAAGTTATGATTTTTCTAAGAATTTAATGAGATTAAATAACAGGTTTTTCATGTTTGGTGATGATAGATCACGAAATAGAGTTTGAGGCTAGAAATAGAGTTTGTCAAGTTTTTCATAACAATGAAATCAAGATTAAAATTTCTTAATTTTGATCTCATATGAAAAAATTATGCCCAAAACATGGAAGATATTTGAGTTGAATTCAGAGGTTCCTATTTAAATAGATAATTTTTCTAAAAAACGAGGTTGATGAGGTCCGAATTAGAGTTTGGGCTTTTTAGGAGAAGTATTTGATTTGTTAAAATAGTTCATTAGGGACTGTCCGTGCTGAAATTGGATATCCCAAAGTGTAGAAATAGACAATTGTGGACCTCTTTTCGATATCAATCGGGTGTCTAAGAATTGACCCGATGAATGATGGTACAAGTCTAATTAGTTTATTATATCAGTGTTAGATATAAGATTAGATTGTCAATTCTTGACTACCTGCAGGGTCTTTTATTTACTTATTATCACTTACAAAACTTCCATACTTCAAAATTTACAAGGTTAAGGCTGCTTACTAAAAACAGGGATGTTACAAATCTCGCTTGATCGAGTTACCCAGTATGAAATTTTAATCCATTTCCTTTGTTTTGGGCTTATGTTGGACCCCTTCCTTGCATTATGAGACATTTGAGGGAATATATAGCGGGCATATAAGCATGATATTGTTATTCAAGTGGCCTCAATACTCAAGAGGGGGGTGAATTGAGTGTTTAAAAAATTTAACTTGGAATGTCCTTGAATTTGGTTCTTTATGCAATCTTAATGAGATATGCAAAACTTTTCAAGTAGCAACAATCAAATGCACAATAATTTGTTTGATTTGAGATAAAGAGCTTCTTTGAGACAAGTGAGACTTAACAGAGAAATGAGAATCAAGAGAGAATAATGGTTTGGTAATTTTATCAAACGGTTGGTGTGCAGGTAGTTTAGTAACTTCTTGTGAACACAATTAATTCAAGCAATCAACTCAGGCAATTTAACAAATAGTTGGTATGCATATGTAAGTAAAGAGTTCAAGGTAAGTAGAAACGCAAACCAATTTAACGAGTTCCACCAATTCGGTGTACGTCTTGCCTTCAAGCAACCCACTTGAAGGATTCTATTATTGAAGATTTGAGATACAAGCTTTAAGCAATTGTCTCCTAGTGTCCCACACTCAAGAACCCAATTCTCACAAGTAAAGGGCAACCCACCCAATCTCACAATCTCTCAATATCCCAAAGGTTGAACCCTAACCTTTGTAACCACTTAACCTAGAGTGAACTTTGGTGTTTGGTGTTTGTGTTTATAAGCAATATACTTTCTCAATAGAGTGGATAAGCTAATGAAGAGCTCTCACAATTTTTAACTCTCAACAAGAGAGGATATACAAGTTCTAAGCTCAAGAATTCAGAATATACAAAGAAAATGAACTCACTAAGCACAAATGTAAGTAAAGATTGATTGCCTCTTGTTGTGTGTTGTTGTGCTTGAGTTGGGGATCCATTTATAGAGTTTTGAAGGTCCTCTTAGCCATTGCAAATGAGTTCCAGGTTGTCCTTTTGTGTAGTGGGTGTTTGGATCTCAATTTCCCACTTAAAAGTGTCTTTTTAATGGTGTTTCCCACTACTTGAATCGATTCATACCTTTTCAAATCGATTCAAGACATTCTGACTTGAGCATTTTGGGCTTCCAGGAGCGTGTGAATCGATTCAGGCTTTGGTGAATCAATTCAGGGTGTTCTGTTTTGAATTCCTGGCCTGTCAGCTTTGTGTGAATCCATTCAGGCTGTTGTGAATCGATTCAGGGTGTTCGGTTTTCATATTTTTGGGACTTTCAGCCCTCTGAATCGATTCATGCGTATGTGAATTGATTCAAGCAATGTTGTTTGTTGTTTTTCCATGCTTTTTTATGTTTCCTTGATGCATTTTGAGTAATGGTTCCTTTCCTTGATATTCATGCATTGTTTTCTTGATTCTTTGATCATATGGGAGCATGTTCTTCATGATTCCTTGAATCTTTGATTTGAGTACATTAATTGTATTCTTTTGATTTGTTTATTTCATTTATTTTTGATCCATGGATGATGTAACATCCCGAATTTTAAAATAGAGGATTAATTAAGGAAAATAAATATTGGCAAGTTGAATACGAATTGTTTAATGTCCCAATAAATGGAATCTAACTAAATTAAGATTTTTGAGGGCTGTTGGTAATTTTTGGAGACCGGTTAAGCTGAAAATGAGCCCGGTTGAAATATGGGTGTCAGACCAAGTGTCTCGAAATGAGATGATATTGGTCAGGGCCATAGAGGATAATATTGGGAATCCGAATATGTATTCGGAATAATTTTAGGATGAAGTATTGAGCCCAAATGAAGAACCTGTTTGTACAAAAACGATGCATTTTAATAGATGAAGTTAAAATTAACCAAAAAGCCCAAAATTTCCTCCTCCTATTCACGTGTGCACGCTGAAGCTTTTAGCAAGCACTCTCTATCTCTTTTCTCTTCATCTTACTCTTCATTTCTCCTCCATTCTTTTCTCTTCTTCTCCCAAAAACCTTGAGTTTGCGTGGTGACTCCTTCCCTCTCTATTCTTCATTGAAGAGGACTTGGAAGCTTGGGGTTCTTCCTTCTTTTTCCTCTCATTTTCATGTTGTCTCCTTTCCTTTCTTGAACCCACTCTGTTGTTGGGTGTGAGGTAAGCCCTTTCACCATTTTTAGAATGGGTTAATGATTATATGATGAGTACTATGATTTTGGGAGGAGATGCATATGCATGGGTGTTTATTAGAGCATTTAATGCTTATGCCCTAGAATGGGTTATCATAAATGCAAGTGTTTATGGGAGGATAATGGTAGTTGGTGCATTAATGATGGTAGAGAATAAAGGTTTATGATGTATTAATGAAGGTGGATGGGTTTTGGAGGAAACCCTAACCTCGAAGTTAGGGGAAAATAGCTAATGTTAGTTTAAGAATATGTTTTATGGAGAAATATATGACGTTGAGGAGTTTTGTGAAGCTTGGGGATAGGGTTGTCTTGTAACCCTTGAATTTAATGATGGTGGCTTAATGGGAAGGAATTCCCGAAGCCTAATAAAGAATAAAAATGATATCCACAACATGTCTAACACATGTTGTGACATTATAAATATGAATATGACTAAATAGAATTGAATTGATGACTTGAGTAATTGATTGATTAAGGTTTTACATGAATGTGAATGTAGGACCTATTCTGCACGACGAGGCGGGACCGTCTTATCAACCGGAATTCTTCTCTTGAGGTAGGAGAGGAGTCTAAATTCTAAATGCATGAATTTGAATGTTAGTTGATTATGGTATATGGTGTTATGCATGTTAGCCTTGCTTGAATGTTGTAAGAAATGATGACTTGTGGTGTGATGTACATAATATGTTTGGCAACATGTTTTTGTGCATTTAGAATATTCATGGTATGTTATGCGAAGGTGTGTAATGAGCAGTGATATGATGTTAAGTTGTGTTTACCATGAATGTGACATGAATAATGATGTTGTTTGTTGAGATTGAGAATAAAGAGAATGCCACCCAAAGATTTAAACTATAATGAATAATTAATGTTAATGAAAGCCTTGTGGTAATGTTGATAATGGTGTTGATGATGTTGGAAGATGAGTGGCATGTGTAGGATGCATAAAGTGAGGAATGCATACGATTGCATTTGCATCCATGGCATACTGCATAGCTGCCGGTGTTGGAGCTTTAGGGGATTCCCCCGGTTGGCCCAGTGGGAGGGCGGCTCGGTGCACGAGCAAGATATATTTCCCATGTGACTTGGTGTATAAGTCACAAAGCTACCCATGTTGTGCTTTGGGGAGCCACATGTGGTTGACCCTTGTGGGGGGTGGCTCTTGAGGAGCAGGTGTCCCCAGTGGTCCTTGAGATCACAGCTGCCATGATATAATTCGTGGTTGGCCCGCAACACCATATGTTGATATGTTATGTACCGCGGTGATGGTGAAAATGGCCAGGTGTTGCAAGATGGGCGATGCGGTTTGGTACCAGTAAAACGATTGGTGAATGCATGCAATTTAAAGAATAAGTGTACATATTTTACTACTGAAGTAGGAATGTGGTTAAAGGACCATACTTGAATCCCACAGTTGGTGTTGAATTTCCCACAGTCAGATCTGCAATTGTTGAAACATTCCTTGTGCATATGCATTAGTTAAGAGCATTTGCATATAGAAGGAAGTATGCCAAAGTGGTGAGATGTGATGATGATTGTGTGAGGTGGTAAAAGTATATTTAAGACAACATAAAAGATATGAATACCAGTTAGAGGTTGTGTGACAATTCAATGGTTGAATAATGTGATTATGTATATGCTTGTGTGCTTTGTGTGAAATTGTGTTGGTATATGGCATGGTGAATATTATTGATGTGCAAAGTATACATGTGTGAAAGCCTAGATACATAATCACTTGGTATTCATATTCATTCCTTTGGAATGTGGACTCACTCTCCCATGTTGTCAATTTTAGACTTGTGATGCAGGGCATTCATGGGAAGAGTAAGCATTTTGCAGTATACTTATGGCTGTGGAGGTAATTAGTGTATAGGGAGCGCCTTGGCCGGCGATATATGTAAACATATCTGTTTTGTGTAGCAGGAGATGTAATGAATGTGTATTTTGGAAGTTTACATGATAGATGATTTTGGAGGGTCATGGAGGAAAATGAGAAATTGTATGTGTATCTCATTTTCATTTGTGACCCAAGTATGTATGAAGGATTTGTTTATATTGGAATGTTTCTATATGCTGATGAATGAATGAAGAATTATATTTGACTCTCGATTTTATTAAGTTGAGAAGATGGAGAATTGAATCTTATGTGTTTGGAAAGTTGAATGGAATTTAAGAATATGATGGTGTATAATCAGTTTTAAATGACCCGAATGATGATTGATATGTAATGCATTCTGGTAGAATGGGCGAAGTTCAATTTTATATGGGTTGTGTTGTGTAAATTTTGAGTCCTGCATGAGGTCTGATAATTTCGCCCAAGCGAGGTGGATTCTTGCTCGAGCGAGAGCCTCACCTGTTTGGAGTTTAGCTTCTGGGCAATTTTCGCTTAGGCGAAAGTGAATTTCATTCAAGCGAGATTGTCCCAGTATCAGTGTTTAGATACAGGAGGAAATTCGCTCAGGCGAATGGAGTCTTGCCCTAGCGAGGGCGAAGGAATTAGCTACTGGTCTGATTTCGCTCAGGTGAATGGCCAGTTCGCTCAAGCGAGAATGCTAGGAGGATCAGGGATTTAGCTACTGGATAAAATCCGCCCGAGCGAAGGGTCTGGGGAATGGCATTCGCCCAGGCGAGACCATTAGATGGTGAGTGGGTGAGTTCATGAATGGATCCTGCCCAAGTGGGAGTTTGAAAATAAACTAAGAGGTGGTGGAACTTCTGAGTGAATTTCGAGTGACCCAAGTCCGAGTCATGACTTTCCGAGTGAGGAAGTGTACATAATCCGAGTGAGAAGGCTCTTGAATGGGATGGTCTGGGCTGGGGAGTCCCGAATGGGGAATTTCCAAGTCCAGTGTACTTGTTCTGAGTGGTGTGTCCTGATTTTGTATTCTCTGAGTGGGAGAACACTGATTGGTGATACTCGGTGTAAGTTGCCCAGAATTTTCCCTGGAATAACTCTCCTCGAGTGAAAAAGAGAGGTAGTCAGATTGTAATAAAATGCCGAGTGAAAGCCGAACAGACAATGAGTCGTTCTTGGGATGAAATTCCGAGTGAATGACTAAATAGGGGTGAGTCGGTTTCTGAGAAGTTTTCCGAGTGAAACACCGAGTGGGTGAAGTCTCGGACTTGGAGCGAACTTACCGAGTGGATGTCCGAGTGAGGGAGGACTCGGTCAGGACTGCTGTTGCCGAGTAGGAGATTGAGTGAACGATGGTCGGTCAGGATGATCTTGTTGAGTGAGAACCTGAGTGCTTTGAGTCGGTTTTTGGAGAAGCATACCGATTGACAACCCGTGTGATGGGAGTCGGATTTAGAGGGGCTTTGCTGAGTGAAAATTTAAGTGTTGAGAATCCTGATTGTGTGAGTGGGTATAGGCTTGACCCCGAGAGCGTTTCGCTTAAGCGAGTAAGTCTCGCCCAGGCGAGTTTCTACTAAATTTGATTCTGGAGGATTTTTGCCCAATGCTCGCTGAATCCGCCCAAGCGAGGCTTGGTGGTCTCGCTCAAGCGAGTCGTAGTCCGCTTGAGCGAGGGGGACTCTGATGGTCCTGCTCATGCTATTTATTAATTTCTTTTTTCCCTTCACTTTGAAACCTTATTCCATGATACTGATGCGTACTTGGAGTATACGATTGGGTTTATTATTTTTCCAGTGGTCAGTTTCTTAAAATATAATCACATTCATTCATGTACTCAATTTTCCTTCCGCTGATTTAATTGAGGAACTTTTCTGAAAGTTAATCTTTTTAAATTTAGCCTCTCATATCTTCATATATTAGAGTGGCTTATTATAGATCCAGGTATTTTCTAAAAACGTGAAAAATTTACCCTGATTTTTGGGGTGTCTCAACCTGGTATCAGAGCAATTGCTGCTCTTGCTACAACTATGATTAAAGATGTACATGTGATTATTGACTGTGCAAGACTGACTTATGAATTACTCTACTGAATTATGATGGTTGACATTGAATTGAGATTGTTGTATGGAGTTGTTAAGTCCGACCAAGAGTCCTTACACTATTTACCTCTATTTATGAATATGTTGTGATCATGTATTGAAAATGATGTGGTTATGTGATATGATATATGATAGGCTTATGATTGATAAAATTCTTGAATTTATAAATCGAAAAGCTATTGTTTGGCCTAGTGTACTTATGTGTGAGCCATGCTTTGATGTATAGGCATAAGATATGGCTGGTAGACAAAATCGTGAGGCTGCTGCCATGGCAAACGCCTTGAACTGATTCACTGATTTCTTGGAAAGGCAAGGCCAGCTGAATGTGGGACAAAGTTCCCAAGGTCTTGACTTATTTCTCAAGAGGAAATCCTCGGAGTTTCATGGAGGATTTAAACCCGAAGATGCGTATGCGTGGATAAATGACTTGGAAAGGATATATGCAAGCTTCGAATGTTTTGAAGCGCAAAAGGTGGAGTATGCGGTCTTTATGATCCGCGATGAGGCTGAAGCATGGTGGCGTCTTACTAGAGGACGCATGATAGTTGCTGATGTTCCCTTGATTTGGGAAAATTTCAGGTTGGAATTTTTGAAGAAGTACTTTCCGGACAACTATAGGAGCAAGAAAGAGCTTGAGTTCATGGAGCTTAGGCAAGGAAGTATGACGGTGGAGGAGTATGCCTCCAAATTTGAGGCATTATGTGCATTTTATCCACCCTATCAACAAGAGGGTACTGAAGTTTCAAAGTGTGTTAAATTTGAAAATGGACTGCGCCAAGAAATCAAAAAGGCAATTTGTCACCAAGAGATTAGGAGTTTTCCTACTCTTGTGAACAAGTGCAGAATTTTTGAAGAAAATGATGTTGCTCCAAAGAGTTACTTGGGGCATGACTACAAGCTGAAGGGCCAATCTTCTAGCTTTAAGAAGAAAGGCAACTTTAAGAATAATAGACAATTTGTATGTGGTTCTTCTTCTTTTCGAAGGGGACGGGGTGCTCCTAGAGGCGGTTATGGTGGTGGTAACCAAGGCTGTGGAAATGTCCAAGGCATAACTTGCTTCCGATGTGGTGCCAACTATTTGGCACGTGATTGTCCTTAAGATGATGTTGTGTGTTTCCAATGCAACCAACCCGGGCATATTCGTCCAAATTGTCCAATGAATACAAGAGGTGTTAATGTTGATGCTCCTAACCGCATGAATTATGGTGCTAACCGTGGTGGTTTTGGTGGCCGTGGACGTGGAAATGGTGGTGGCCAAAATGATGGCCGAAATGGTGGCTGTGGTGGCAATCACAACGGTGGAAGAAATGGTCGAGGTATCGGCCGTGGTGGAAGAAATGGAAACCGAAATGGTGGTGATCAAGTACAAGCTGCGGGAAGAGTATTTGCAGTTACTGGTGAAGAAGCTGCTCAGGCTGTAGATCTTATCCGTGGTGAGTGTGAAATTCTTGGCACTCCGGTGCATATTATTTATGATTCTGGTGCTACGCACTCGTTTATTTCTGAAGATTGTGTGAGGTGCTTGCGGGTGCCTATGTGCATGATGAAAGGTTCTATATTAGTGACTACACCAACCGGTACTTGCTTAAGATCGGTAACTCGATGTGAGGACGTCGAGATGAACCTTGAGGGTAGGAAATTTATTGTATCCCTCGTATGCTTGCCTATGAAGGATTTGGATATTATTCTAGGCATGGATTGGTTATCCGCTAACAAAGTCCTAGTGGATTGTCATAGCAAGACGGTGATCTTCCCGACTTCGAATGCTGAAGGTTTTGATGTACAAGGTATTTCCCAGCTTCTTATGATGTTCTACTTGGTTGATGGGAATGGTGTTTCCCAATCTGGTGGAATTCCTATTGTTTCGGAGTTTCCCGATGTGTTTACGGAAGAAATTCCTGGATTACCTCCTCCACGAGAAGTGGAATTTGCTATTGATCTTATTCTGGGTGCGAAACCTGTTTCCCGAGCTCCTTATAGGATGTCTCCTATGGAGTTAGTTGAGTTGAAAAAGCAAGTGGAAGAATTACTTGAACGGGAGTTTATTCGCCCAAGTGTGTCTCCTTGGGGTGCTCCTGTACTGTTAGTGAAGAAGAAAGATGGGAGCATGAGATTGTACGTTAATTATCGCCAACTCAACAAATTAACCATTAAGAATAAATACCCTCTTCCACATATTGACGATCTTTTGGATCAATTGAAGGGTGCTGTTGTGTTTTCAAAGATTGATTTGGGCTCCGGATATCACCAAATTCGGGTGAAGGCCGAAGATATTCTGAAAACTGCTTTCCGAATGCGGTATGGACATTATGAGTACGTGGTGATGCCATTTGGGGTGACGAATGCCCCTGCGATTTTCATGAGCTACATGAATCGCATCTTCCATGAATATCTTGACTAATTCGTCGTGGTGTTTATTGATGATATTTTGGTGTACTCCAAGAGTCATGAAGAGCATGAAAGACATCTTCGTCTTGTGTTGACCATCCTTCGTGAGAAGGAATTGTATGCGAAGCTCTCTAAGTGTGAATTTTGGCTGTCTGAGGTCCAATTTCTTGGACATGTTATTTCGAATGATGAAGTTGTTGTGGATAGATCTAAAGTTGAAGTTGTGATGGCTTGGGAAAGACCAACGTCGGTGACAGAGATAAGAAGTTTTCTTGGTCTTGCCGGTTACTACCGGAGGTTCATTGAAGGGTTTTCCCGATTGGCTTTACCACTAACGAAGTTAACTCAGAAGAATCACTCTTTTGTGTGGACCCATGAATGTGAAGAGAGTTTCCAAGAGTTGAAGTTAAGGCTTACTACCGCACCGGTGTTAGCATTGCCCGATTTGACAGATGAATTTGTGGTATATTGTGATGCATCTAAGCTTGGTCTTGGATGTGTGTTAATGCAAAAGGAATGTGTAATAGCCTATGTGTCGAGGCAGTTGTGACCGCATGAGGTTAATTATCCCATACATGATCTTGAACTGGCGGCAGTGGTGTTTGCATTGAAGTTGTGGCGACACTACTTGTATGGCTCCAAGTTTGTGGTCTTTAGTGATCATAAGAGCCTTAAGTACTTGTTTGACCAGAAGGAATTAAATATGTGCCAAAGACGGTGGATGGAGTTCCTAAAAGACTATGAGTTTGAATTGAAGTATCACCCCGGTAAGGCGAATATAGTTGCCGATGCATTGAACCGAAAGTCATTGCATGTTTCCATGATGATGGCAAAGGAGATGGAGTTGATTGAACAATTTAGAGATTTGAATGTGGGCGTGAAGACTTACACTTCCAAGAAAATGGTGTTGGAAATATTGAAAGTTGCAAATGAATTTCTTGAATATGTGAAGGCGCAACAACCAAATGATGACTATTTAATTGAGATGAAGAAGACCCAAGAAAAAGGGAAGAATTTGTTCTTAGTAGAAGGTCGTGATGGTATTTGGCATGTGAAGGGCCGAATTTATGTTCCCTTAAGTGATGATGTGAGAAAACGTGTACTTGAGGAAGCTCATAAAAGCATATTGAGTATTCATCCTGGTTCCACCAAGATGTATCAAGATTTGAAGAAGAATTTTTGGTGGCCCGGTATAAAGCGTGATGTAGCAAATTTTGTAGCATCTTGCCTTATTTGTCAGAAGGCTAAGGTCGAGCATCAGAGACCGTCTGGTTATTTGAGGCCGTTGGAGATCCCGATTTGGAAATAGGATAGCATAGTTATAGATTTTGTTTCTGGACTACCCAGAACTCATGCTGGAAATGATGCTATATGGGTGATCGTAGACCGGTTGACAAAATGTGCTCACTTTTTGCCCATTAATATGAAGAGTTCCTTGGAGAAATTAGTACAAATATACATCAAGGAGATTGTTAGGCTGCATGGTGTGCCGTCCAGCATCATATCCGACCGTGATCCTCGGTTTACTTCTCGGTTTTGGGGACGTTTGCATGATGAGTTGGGTTCTAAGTTGAAGCTTAGTTCCGCTTATCACCCTCAAACTGATGGACAATCGGAGAGAACTATACAAAGCTTGGAGGATTTGTTGAGAGCTTGTGTCCTTGAACACGGTGGATATTGGGAGAGATTCCTACCATTGATCGAATTCACATACAATAATAGCTTCCATTCCAGTATTGACATGGCACCTTATGAGGCGTTGTATGGAAGGAAGTGTAGAACTCCCTTGTGTTGGCTTGAAGTTGGTGAAAATTTGGCCTTAGGGCCAGAGATTATTCAAGAAACTACGGAGCAAATTAAGAAGATACAAGAGAATATGAAGATTGCTCAGGATAGACAGAAGAGCTATTATGACAAGAGACATAAACCCATTGAGTTTCAAGTGGGTGACCATGTGTTTTTAAAGGTCTTGCGTGATAAAGGCATTGGAAGGGCGTTGAAGAGTGGGAAGTTAAGCCCTAGGTTTATTGGACCTTACGAGGTGTTGGAGCGGATTGGTGAGGTTGCTTATCGGATAGTACTCCCTCCGTATCTTGCTAACCTACACAACGTGTTCCACGTGTCGCAGTTGAGAAAATATGTTTATGATCCTCTACACGTGATTCCGGTGGATGAGATTGAGGTGCGTGAGGATCTATCTATTCCTCCTGTTTCTATTCGTATTGTCGGACATTCCGTGAAGAAATTGTGGAACAAGTTGGTACCTTTGGTGGAGGTCGCTTGGAAACATGGAAATACTGAAACGTTCACATGGGAACGCAAAGACGATATCAGAGAACGGTATCCCGATGCAATCGAATCCGGTAAGTTAAATTTCGAGGACGAAATTTTCTTTTTGGAAGGGTGGATTGTAACATCCCAAATTTTAAAATAGAGGATTAATTAAGGAAAATAAATATTGGCAAGTTGAATACGAATTGTTTAATGTCCCAATAAATGGAATCTAACTAAATTAAGATTTTTGAGGGCTGTTGGTAATTTTTGGAGATCGGTTAAGCTGAAAATGAGCCTGGTTGAAATATGGGTGTCGGACCAAGTGTCTCGAAATGAGATGATATTGGTCAGGGCCGTAGAGGATAATATTGGGAATCCGAATATTCGGAATAATTTTAGGATGAAGTATTGAGCCCAAACGAAGAACCTGTTTGTACAAAAACGATGAATTTTAATAGATGAAGTTAAAATTAACCAAAAAGCCGAAAATTTCCTCCTCCTATTGTGCATGTTGAAGCTTTTAGCAAGCACTCTCTATCTCTTTTCTCTTCATCTTACTCTCCATTTCTCCTCTATTCTTTTCTCTTCTTCTCCCAAAACCCTTGAGTTTGCGTGGTGACTCCTTCCCTCTTTATTCTTCGTTGAAGAGGACTTAGAAGCTTGGGGTTCTTCCTTCTTCTTTCTCTTATTTTCGTGTTGTCTCCCTTCCTTTCTTGAACCCACTATGTTGTTGGGTGTGAGGTAAGCCCTTTCACCATTTTTAGAATGGGTTAATGATGATATGATGAGTACTATGATTTTGGGAGGAGATGCATGTGCATGGGTGTTTATTAGAGCATTTAATGCTTATGCCCTAGAATGGGTTATCATAAATGCAAGTGTTTATAGGAGGATAATGGTAGTTAGTGCATTAATGATGGTAGAGAATGAAGGTTTATGATGTATTAATGAAGGTGGATGGGTTTTAGAGGAAACCCTAACCTCGAAGTTGGGGGAAAATAGCTAATGTTAGTTTAAGAATGTGTTTTATGGAGAAATATATGACGTTGAGGAGTTTTGTGAAGCTTGGGGATAGGGTTGTCTTGTAACCCTTGAATTTAATGATGGTGGCTTAATGGGAAGGAATTCCCGAAGCCTAATAAACAATAAAAATGATATCCATAACATGTCTAACACATGTTGTGACATTATAAATATGAATATGACTAAATAGAATTGAATTGATGACTTGAGTAATTGATTGATTAAGGTTTTACATGAATGTGAATGTAGGACCTATTCTGGACGACGAAGCGGGACCGTCTAATCAACCGAAATTCTTCTCTTGAGGTAGGAGAGGAGTCTAAATTCTAAATGCATGAATTTGAATGTTAGTTGATTGTGGTATATGGTGTTATGCATGTTAGCCTTGCTTGAATGTTGTAAGAAATGATGACTTGTGTGTGATGTAGATAATATGTTTGGCAACATGCTTTTGTGCATTTAGAATATTCATGGTATGTTATGCGAAGGTGTGTAATGAGCAGCGATATGATGTTAAGTTGTGTTTACCATGAATGTGACATGAATAATGATGTTGTTTGTTGAGATTGAGAATAAAGAGAATGCTACTGGTGTTGGAGTTTTAGGGGATTCCCCCGGTTGGCCCAGTGGGAGGGTGGCTCGGTGTACGAGCAAGATATATTTCCCCTGTGACTTGGTGTATAAGTCACGAATCTACCCATGTTGTGCTTCGGGGAGCCACATGTGGTTGACCCTTGTGGGGGGTGGCTCTTGAGGAGCAGGTGTCCCCGGTGGCCCTTGAGATCACAGCTGCCATGATATAATTCGTGGTTGGCCCGCAACACCATATGTTGATATGTTATGTACCGCGGTCATGGTGAAAATGGCCAGGTGTTGCAAGATGGGCGATGCGGTTTGGTACCAGTAAAACGATTGGTGAATGCATGCAATTTAAAGAATAAGTATACATATTTTACTACTGCAGTAGGAGTGTGGTTAAAGGACCATACTTGAATCCCACAGTTGGTGTTGAATTTCCCACAGTCAGATCTACAATTGTTGAAACATTCCTTGTGCATATGCATTAGTTAAGAGCATTTGCATATAGAAGGAAGTATGCCAAAGTGGTGAGATGTGATGATGATTGTGTGAGGTGGTAAAAGTATATTTAAGACAACATAAAAGATATGAATACCAGTTAGAGGTTGTGTGACAATTCAATGGTTGAATAATGTGACTATGTATATGCTTGTGTGTTTTGTGTGAAATTGTGTTGGTATGTGGCATGGTGAATATTATTGATGTGCAAAGTATACATGTGTGAAAGCCTAGATACATAATCACTTGGTATTCATATTCATTCCTTTGGAATGTGGACTCACTCTCCCATGTTGTCAATTTTAGACTTGTGATGCAGGGCATTCATGGGAAGAGTAAGCATTTCGCAGTATACTTATGGCTGTGGAGGTAATTAGTGTATAGGGAGTGCCTTGGCCGGTGATATATGTAAACATATCTGTTTTGTGTAGCAGGAGATGTAATGAATGTGTATTTTGGAAGTTTACATGATAGATGATTTTGGAGGGTCATGGAGGAAAATGAGAAATTGTATGTGTATCTCATTTTCATTTGTGACCCAAGTATGTATGAAGGATTTGTTTATATTGGAATGTTTCTATATACTGATGAATGAATGAAGAATTATATTTGACTCTCGATTTTATTAAGTTGAGAAGATGGAGAATTGAATCTTATGTGTTTGGAAAGTTGAATGGAATTTAAGAATATGATGGTGTATAATCAGTTTTAAATGACCCGAATGATGATTGATATGTAATGCATTCTGGTAGAATAGGTGAAGTTCAATTTTATGTGGGTTGTGTTGTGTAAATTTTGAGTCCTGCATGAGGTCTGATAATTTCGCCCAGGCGAGGTGGATTCTCGCCCGAGCGAGAGCCTCACCTGTTTGGAGTTTAGCTTCTGGGCAATTTTCGCTCAGGCGAAAGTGAATTTCGTTCAAGCGAGATTGTCCCAGTATCAGTGTTTAGATACTGGAGGAAATTCGCTCAGGCGAATGGAGTCTCGCCCGAGCGAGGGCGAAGGAATTAGCTACTGGTCTGATTTCGCTCAGGCGAATGGCCAGTTTGCTCAAGCGAGAATGCTAGGAGGATCAGGGATTTAGCTACTGGACGAAATCCACCCGAGCGAAGGGTCTGGGGAATAGCATTCGCCCAGGCGAGACCATTAGATGGTGAGTGGGTGAGTTCATGAATGGATCCTGCCCAAGTGGGAGTTTGAAAATAAACTAAGAGGTGGTGAAACTTCTGAGTGAATTTCGAGTGACCCAAGTCCGAGTCATGACTTTCCGAGTGAGGAAGTGTACATAATCCGAGTGAGAAGGCTCTTGAATGGGATGGTCTGGGCTGGGGAGTCCCGAATGAGGAATTTCCGAGTCCAGTGTACTTGTTCCGAGTGGTGTGTCCTGATTTTGTATTCTCTGAGTGGGAGAACACCGATTGGTGATACTCGGTGTGAGTTGCCCAGAATTTTCCCTGGAATAACTCTCCTCGAGTGAAAAAGAGAGGTAGTCGGATTGTAATAAAATGCCAAGTGAAAGCCGAACAGACAATAAGTCAGTCTTGGGATGAAATTCCGAGTGAATGACTAAATAGGGGTGAGTCAGTTTCTGAGAAGTTTTCCGAGTGAAACACCGAGTGGGTGAAGTCTCGGACTTGGAGCGAACTTACCGAGTGGATGTCCGAGTGAGGGAGGACTCGGTCAGGACTGCTGTTGCCGAGTAGGAGACTGAGTGAACGATGGTCGGTCAGGATGATCTTGTTGAGTGAGAACCTGAGTGCTTTGAGTCAGTTTTTGGAGAAGTATACCGATTGACAACCCGTGTGATGGGAGTCGGATTTAGAGGGGCATTGCTGAGTGAAAATTTAAGTGTTGAGAATCCTGATTGTGTGAGTGGGTATAGGCTTGACCCCGAGAGCGTTTCGCTTAAGCGAGTAAGTCTCGCCCAGGCGAGTTTTTACTAAATTCGATTCTGGAGGATTTTCGCCCAATGCTCGTTGAATCCGCCCAAGCGAGGCTTAGTGGTCTCGCTCAAGCGAGTCGTAGTCCGCTTGAGCGAGGGGGACTCTGATGGTCCTGCACGTGCTATTTATTAATTTCTTTTTTCCCTCCACTTTGAAACCTTATTACATGATACTGATGCGTACTTGGAGTATACGATTGGGTTTATTATTTTTCCAGTGATCAGTTTCTTAAAATATAATCACATTCATTCATGTACTCAATTTTCCTTCCGCTGATTTAATTGAGGAACTTTTCTAAAAGTTAATCCTTTTAAATTTACCCTCTCATATCTTCATATATGAGAGTGGCTTATTATAGATCCAGGTATTTTCTAAAATCGTGAAAAATTTACCCTGATTTTTGGGGTGTCTCAGATGATGCTCTTCTTGTTCTTGGATACTTGTTATTATCAAAACCTGTCTACAACATGCAAATACATTCTCCCCCTTTTTGATGATGACAACCAATGGCCATCTCTTGGGGTGTTAATATTAATATTTAAGTAATCAATGAGAAAAAACCACTTGTTGAAAAAATATTTCAAGTTTTTAGAACAAAGTGTGTCTCCCCCTTTGTTTTTCAGTTAGATATGTATTGAATCATTGCATTTGTTTATATTTATCTGATCATACATTACTCTTATTACTATCCCCTTTAGAAAAGTATTCAATATCTAATATCTCTCCCCTTTGTCATTATCAAAAACAATATAAGCTCTTAGAAAGAAGAGGAAATAATCATTGCATAATTAAGGATTAATAACCAGCAAACACAACCATGAGAATTAACAACAAAGTTCTAAAATCCAAGCAAAAACATAACAATGAGAAATGCCTCAGAAGGGCAACCAAGTTTTAAATAATATTAATGTCAAGTAAAATATAGAAAAGAAGGCCAACTAAGGCTGAGGGAATTGGAGGCTGGAGATCTGGGTGGCAAGCTCTGTGTAGCGTTCCTCCATGTTTGCTTCAAGCTTATCAAGCTGAGTGTTGATATTTGCTTCTATTGCATCAAAGCGACGATCCATATGAGCAGTGAGGCGGGCAAAGAGGTCATCAGTAGGAGTGGGTGGAGGAGGTGGAGGAGCAGCAGGTTCATTATCATCACAAGGACGGTGGAGATATTGCCAAAATCCGTGATGCTCAATAATGTTCATCTTGGTGAGATGAGATTTTCCAATGGGTCCTTTTGGTCCGATCAGTTCTTTGACTTCGCTTTTCAGATCCACCTTGTAATGATGAAGTAGCTTGGTGATAAAAATAGCATATGGAAGGCGAGTGAGGTTTTGAGAATCAAGCATGTGATGCCTCACAATATCAATCCAGTTGATCTTTTTTTGGTAGAGAATAGCCCAAAGCAATAGAATCTGAGCCTCATTGAGTCTTGCATAATTTCCACCTAGTGGGAGAAGGATCTTGACTAGAACATAGTGCAAAAGGCGATGTTCAATGCTCAGAGTGCCAATGGTACTTGCGGGGGCAGTGAGATTAAAGAAAGCTCTTGCCTCTAATAGGTTGTAGTTCCAGGAAGGAGAAGGTTCTTTGCCATGGAAGGAAGCATTACTTATTGGAAGTTTTCCAACTTTGTTCATGACTTCATTGTCGAGCACGATGGTCTTGCCTTTCACTTTGGCATAATATTGATCATCTTGTAGGCGCAATATTAAGTAGAACACACGGATCAATTTGGGGTAAATTGTAATCTCCTCAAGAGCCATGAAGTCAACAAGTTCTTGTTGGTGAAGAGTAGTGATGAGGGAAAGACCAGAGATTCAAAAAAGGGAACATCAATCCAATATGGTGAGATCAATTGTTTTTCAGAAAAAGTGTTTGGTACCTTTCTAATTCTTTTTGTGTAGTGAAGAAGCGTGATAAATTTGAATGTTGGGGAATGGAAGAGCCGGCAACATTTGCTCTTTGTTTCTTTCTTGGATGGGATGAAGAGGCCATGAGGAATGGAGGTTTGGAGGGGAGGTTTCTAGAGTGAGAGAGGTGTTTTTTGAGAGAAAGAGGAGAAAAGGAGTAAGAGAGTTTGAAGTGAAATGAAAAACATCAGCCCTTTGAATAGGAAAAATCACTCCTTTGAATCGATTCAGAGGGGCTGTGAATCTATTCAGACGTTGCAGTGTGTGGGAATTAATGGGCATCAGGGGTTTGAATCGATTCGAACTTAGCGTGAATCGATTCAAACCTCTCTATTTATAAAAATTTGAAGAATCAGGTATGCGAATCGATTCAGGGGACTGTTGAATCGATTCAATCGATTTTGTTTCCTTTTGTACTGTTTTTTTAAACTGCTGAATCGATTCTGGGCATAGGGCAACGCTTGTGGATCATTGAAGCATTAGTTTTTATGCTTCTTTTTACCTTCTAAAGCAATCAAACATTCATAAATAATATTTAAACTAAATAATTGTTCAATGCAGCTCATTAATTATTCATTCTTGAGAAATACAATCAACATTCATGATTCACAAGATAACTATCATGTCTGAGAGAATCAAGTCACATACTTATTCAATTCTCATGCTCAATGATAAGAATCATTCAATCAAAGATAGTTAAATGTTTCACCAATTTGTTTGAAATGAATGTAATTAGTTCACATTAGACATCTTTAATATTCCTAATTCTCTCCTAATATTTATGAATTGTTCCTTTGCAAGAGGTTTTATGAATATATCAGCTAATTGCTTAGAGGTTTCAACATGTTTAAGCTCATAATCACCCTTTAACACATGATCTCTAATGAAATGATGTCTGATCTCAATATGTTTGGTTCTAGAATGCATCACAGGATTCTTTGAAATATTAATAGCACTTGTATTATCACATTTAAGAGGCACATGGTCTAATATAACACCAAAATCTAGAAGTTGTTGCCTCATCCAAAGGATTTGAGCACAACAACTACCAGCTGCAACGTATTCTGCCTCAGCTGTGGACAATGCAACACTCACTTGTTTCTTGCTATGCCAAGATACAAGAGAACTACCAAGAAAGTGACAAGTACCACTAGTGCTTTGCCTATCAAGTTTACATCCTACAAAGTCAGAATCAGAGTAACCAACAAGAGTGCATTCAACCCCTTTGGGGTACCATATCTTGAGTTCCAACCAAGTATTTCATTATTCATTTTACAGTAGTCAAATGTGATTCTTTTGGACATGCTTGATATCTTGCACACATATATACGGCAAACATTATGTCCGATCTACTTGCAGTAAGATAGAGTAAAGATCCAATCATACCTCGATATTTAGTAATTTCCACATCTTTACCTTTCTCATCTTTGTCCAAGTAGCAAGATGTGCTCATAGGGGTGGCAATTTCATTTGCCTTGTCCATATTTGTTTTTATTTCGATACGTGTTTATTGATGAAAATGATAAAAACAAGTTTTTTTTTGCCCTTATTACATGGAAGAGTCCCAAAGCCTTAGGCAGAGCAGAGGGACGAACAAGTACTTAAAGCATAAACAAATTACTTTGGTGAAATATTCAAAGTCGTGGGAAGCTCGACGGCCTCCCAGTTATGAAGTTCTTGGCCCGGTGGACAAGTAATCACAAAATCAGCACTATCACAGAGACTTTCTTCAATGACAGCCACTTGGTCTGAAGGCATCAGTCCGGCGCTACGGAAGCTTTTGTAGAGATCACAGATGGGGACTCTCGCAGTATGAGGCTCCCTGCCGGCAAGACGGGCAGCCCTTCTTTCCCTTTTCTCTTCCTCTACCCTTTTTTTGTCGGCAGCTGTAGGCTGGTATCCCAATCCAAAACCATTTTTGTTCTCAAGCAGGTGTATAGGTTCCACTTCACCATTCAAAGCACGTCCTAGCCCTCTTCCAGGTTTATACCCTTCACGCAGCATAATCTTTGCCATCACTAAAGATGCACTTGGCATGTAAGCTTTTACCATTATGGTTCCTTCCCCCACATAGGTGGTGTTTGCTATCTCTAATGCTTGGAAAGAGGTTTCAAGGGCCTCTTCCGCTGCCTCGATGTAAGGGGTTGTCAGGGGTTTACTGACCAGAAGGTCTTCTTCACCAGAAACGATTATCAATTTGTTGTCAATTATGAACTTTAGTTTTTGGTGCAGGGTAGAGGGGACCACTCCAGCGGAATGGATCCACTGTCGGCCTAATAAACAACTGTAGGTAGGCGACATGTCCATGACTTAAAAAAGAAACTGGAACGTACACGGCCCAACCTGTATGGGTAGCTCAATCTTGCCCATGACCTCCCTTCGAGTTCCATCAAAAGCTCATACTACTGTGGCACTCGGCTTCATATAAGTTCCATCGAATGGTAACTTGGCCAATGTAGATTTTGGCATGATGTTGAGGGATGACCCATTGTGTAACGCCCCGACCGCTTTTCAGGAATGAACGACTCGCCCCACAGACCAACACGAGACCTTTCCAATGTGTTGTTGTCCTCCTTAACTTTGGAGTCCTTATGTGATAGGCCACCGAAAAGGCTAATGCATTTGTTGGTATAGGTAGTACGAATTCATTTCTTTAAGCTATCCTCGACTGTATAGTCCCATACCTATACCGTCTTTGGATACCTCTCATTCTGGTATGTATTCAATTCGTTCATGTGTCCCTCCCACTGGAAGCCTGCCAGGAGCCGCTCCTTGTCCGTGCCCATGCACCGGCGATCACTCCCCGCCCTCAACAGTGCCCGGGATGTCACATTCCCTGCTAGAAGCCTGGCAGGAGCCGCTCCTTGTCCGTGCCCATGCACCGACGATCACTCCCCGCCCACAACAGCGCCGGGATGTCACATGCCCACCAGCTTCCGCCTGGTTCGTCCTTGAACCATACTGTACTAGGAGAGGCTAGGCTCTGATACCACTATAACTCCCCGACCGCTTTTCAGAAATGAACGACTCGCCCCACAGACCAACACGAGACCTTTCCAATGTGCTTTTTTCCTCACTCACACATTTCCTGAGAACTTCCCAGGAGGTCACCCATCCCAGAATTACTCCAAGTTAAGCACGCTTAACTTTGGAGTCCTTATGTGATAGGCCACCGAAAAGGCTAATGCATTTATTGGTATAGGTAGTACGAATTCATTTCTTTAAGCTATCCTCGACTGTATAGTCCCATACCTATACAGTCTTTGGATCCCTCTCATTCTGGTATGTATTCGATTCGTTCATGTGTCCCTCCCACTAAAAGCCTGCCAGGAGCCGCTCCTTGTCCGTGCCCATACACCGGCGATCACTCCCCGCCCTCAACAGTGCCCGAGATGTCACATTCCCCGCTGGAAGCCTGGTAGGAGCCGCTCCTTGTCCGTGCCCATGCACCGGTGATCACTCCCCGCCCTCAACAGCGTCAGGATGTCATACATTGTCAATAAGTACTTTTGCTAAGATGTAATCTCGGCACTTCATAGAGATATAGAGAGCTTTGTTGTGCCCCATTTCCTCTATCGGTATTTCATCATCAGTGAAGGTTAGATAGTTGTCTATAATAATATGCCCCACTATTCCCTGAAACTTATCGACGGGAATGTCATGACTGATATGAGCCTCGTTTAGGACCTTCATCAACGTCTTCCGATGTGGCTCAGAGCTCATCAGCAATGATAAAAGAGAGATTTTTGTAGGAGTATGGATCAGTTGGTCAAGCACTTGATATTCACTCTGGTGAATAAACTTTAGGAATTCATGGGCTTCTTCATCGGTCACGGCCCTTTTGGTTTCACCACTAGCTCCTTCTCCACCTACCTTGGCTTTCCCGGCAATCCGATCCTTCTTTGGCTCTGGATGGGCGTATACTCTTCCACTTCGGGTTACTCCTCCTACCCCAACAATATTCATGACGGACGAAGGAGATGAGTCGCTTATTGCCGAGCTTGCAACAATCATATCTGTATTGTACTTCCAAGGGACGGCCCGAGAATCATTAAACGCAAATGGGGTAGGTGCTTGAATAGTGATAGTTGGTTGTACAGAAATGGGAGCCGCTGGAGGGTTCCTAGTGTAGAAAATTGTCAAGGGCTTGGGGACTCGTGCCCCTGTCTGTTCCTCAACCATGTTGACCTCACCTCTATGGCGCTTACAGACCTGCACAATATGGTTGTTCATAAGGCTTTGAAGGACCTCACAGAAGCCTTGGTGTTCGATAGTCTGCTCGTAATCATGTTCCACGCTCCAGGTCCCTTCAATTAATCCACTTTCAAGCAAAAGGGAATGAACTACCCTTAATGGCATTCTTATGTTAGCAACATTCTTAACGCACTCCTTATCATTTTCCATGGCGTTGACCCCTGAATTTCCATGGTTAAGTAGGGGATTCGTGGCCACATTTGGGCTTCCTTCCTTAAAGTTAATCCAGTCGGCTTTAATCAGATCCCTTACTTTATACTTCAATACCACACAGTTTTCAGTGGAATGCCCCGGTGCTCCGACATGATAATCACACCGGGCGTTGAGATCATACCCCTTGGGGTAAGGGGGTTCTACTGGCTTTAAAGGGCCGGGTGCCACTAAATCGTTACGAATGAGGAGAGGCAAAAGTTTAGTGTATGTTATTAGGATGGGATCGAATTGCACAGGTGTGCGGTCATTGTTAGGTTTCCTTACATTCTGATTAGGGTTGGGTGGCTGAACTGTTTGTTGTGGAGGACGATATGGCATAGGTTGCGGTATAGGTGCTCTGACAATGGGTGGACGGAAATGAGGAGGATAAGAGGTTGGATTATGGACAGCAGCGGCCACATATGGATTCGGTGCATAAGAATTGAGGGATTGAAAAACGGTGGGGGTGAATGGTCTTGGTTGGTCCCTTCTCTGATCATAAGAGACGAAGTTGGTTTCCCTGTCTCTCTTCCTACCATCGCCTGACGCTGGTCTTTTCACATTGGATGCCCCAGATGGGCCCTGGATAATCTTCCCTGTTTGCACCCCGCTTTCTATTCTCTCCCCGATAGTCACAATGTCAGAGAAATTTGAGGAAACACTGCCAATCATCCTGTCATAGAAGGGCGACTGAAGCGTATCGATGAACATCGCTACTACTTCTTTCTCGGATAGCGGGGGGTCAACCTGTGCAGCAGTTTCACGCCACCATTGAGCATACTCCTTAAATGTCTCATTATCCTTTTTTGTCATGTTCTGTAGCTGCACTCTGTCAGGTGCCATGTCTAAATTGTATTTGTACTGTTTCAAGAAAGCGTCTGCCAAGTCCTTCCAACAGCGAATACGGGTTCGTTCCAAGTGGGCATACCAGGTGAGGGCAGCCCTAGCTAGACTATCCTGGAAACAATGGATTAACAACTTATCATCGGATGAATGAGACGCCATCTTCCGGCAGTACATTGTGAGATGATTTCTTGGGCAAGTCATTCCCCGATATTTGTCAAAATCTGGCATTTTGAACTTAGGGGGAATAATGACATCTGGGACTAGGCAGAGTTTGGAGGCATCAATCAATCCAAAATCTTCCACTCCTTCCACAACCCTTAAGCGCTCCTCTAAGATCTCTATCTTTCATTTTTGGGAGACATCGACTGTTCTAGGGTCGGCAGCTGGGTTTACCATTTGGGTCATGCCTTGCAGATTGGTAGTATAGGGGTTCATGTACCCATATGGATAGCCGTAAAGCAGGTGGAAAGGTGTAGATGTATGAGGCTGGTTCGTTGGGTTTGTGTTTAGTGGAGGACCCTGGGGTTAGCTTGTAGGTTATGCAGTATAGACTGGTTAGGCCATCTGGGTGGCTTGGGCTGGGGTGGCCTGAGCTTGAGTGGCTTGTGCTTGGGCTATTTGTGGCTCATAGAGTGGTGGTATAGTGGGTTGAGTGGGGTGTGAGGTTTGGGGATTTGCTACTTGGTGGTCGTGGGTGTCTTGTGGGTTAGTAAGCAGTGGGGGAAAGTATCCCGGTGGTAAGCCATAAGGCGGAAAAGGTACCAGGTTACCGTCTAGGCCAATAAATGTATGTTGTTACACATAGGACATGCCGTAGTGTGGTTAGGGATCAACAGCAGGGTTAGGCCTTCTGACATTGATAGTGAGAGGAGGAGCCGTTGGATTGGGAATTTGAGTCCCTGTCAGACCAAAACCTGGGGGATGTAGCGGGGTGGTAGGCTGTTGTTTGGCGTCCTCAATACCTACAGAAGAGCCCCTTTTGTGATTCTCTTTTCCAAGAGCTTGGTCAACTCGGCTACCTGTTCCTTCAGCTGGTTGAATTTGTTTCTGAAATCTTCGTCCCTGATTTCTACTTTAGCCAAAAGTCTCGTTTGGAGTCGGGTCTGGTAAGGATGCTTACCCGTAATGTCTAATGGAAGTCAAAGCAGGAAATTGTTAAAAAGAAAGCATTAAATAAAAGCAGTAAAACAAATAGCATGGTGCACGAAGCAATCGTAAAACTCGGCCAGTATCCTCCAACTGTTTCTCAAAACGTCACGTTCAAAAGTACTAAGTATATGATAAGTGGAAATTAACATGAGATAGTTGTGGAGACAAAAGAATCCTTCTTTATGAACTCCACCAAAATACATTACCACTGCCAGTCTATTTTTTTATGTAGAAAAAGTAAATCAACTATTCCTAGCTCGGGCAATCATGGCCCTCATTTTACAAATCCTTTCTCTATAGTAATCAAGGAAGGTTACAATTTCTTCTGCGGTGGTAAGAGGATTAGCCATCCCCTCAGCTTGCTTAAGTAGGAGCGGGAGGTCTTCCAGAGTCCCATTAGCCAAATGTGCCAAGTGGGCAAAGCGGTTCATCCATGAATGAATAACTTCGTCTTGTTGTGTCATTTCAGCTTCCAAGATACGGATAGCCTCATGACAATCTTGCTCAATATCCATCGCGCGGCGCCACTCTCCATTTATCTCATGCTGGCAAGCTTCTACCACCTCATTAAGCTGATGATCTAATTGGCTAACTTGCGATTGTAGGAGCTCTCTTTGCACCAGGGCATTTTGCTCGTGCTCTTTGGCTTTTGCCAACATGTCCCTCAAGAGTTGCTTGTCAGCCAACATGGTATCCTTTTGCTTGCTCTTCATTCTCAGTTGAGTATTAGCTGTTCGGAGGCATTGACTTTGCTTCCTCAAGTAGTCCCTTTTAATTTTCCATTTTTTTCCAATCTCCTTGATGGTTTGCTTGCTTTCTAAGTTCTCCCTTTTCTAAAGGGTGCATTCTTGTTGAGACTTTAGCAAGTCTTTCTCTAGCTTCTTATTTTTGGCAATTAGCTCTTTTATCTAAGCTCTTATTGCCTCCTCTTCAAGGGTAGGTGGGGGAACATGTATGCTTGTTGGGAGATAGGAGGGACTTCTGAAAGGCAGCTTGACAATGGAAACCCTATTTAGGATCCATTGGTAGTATTCCTCCTTCACGGCGTGGCTTTGAGCTCCTAGTTCTTTCCCTTGTCTGTGGACTTTCTTCCATGAATTTGCTATATCCCGAATGACAGAGCTACAATCTCCTTCTGAGTAGTAAACGATAAAAGGAGTAAGGGATTCTTCATCGGGTGGCCCAAGTAATGGGTAGGCTAGCTGACGTTTGGCTATGACAGGGTTGTAATTAATGCATCCCTGAGTGCCCATGAGAGGAACATTTGGGTGGCTTCCACAATGGTGAATAATGGTGTTAACCTTCAACCACTGCGGATACCACCTTACTTTATTAGCCGTGAGCCCTATCAGGTGATTGGCCCATTCACGCCCATTCCTTGTTACTAACTGGCATAACTTCAGATTAAAAATAGGACATTCAACTTTACTGACTTGGTGGAAGACATGCGACGTAAGCCACACATACAGAGCAGGTAGACAGCAAATGATTCACTTTCCACCTTGTGTATAACAGAGGTCCATGGTACAGTATATATTTGCCAAGATAGCAGTGACAGGATTTTCAGATTTGAACTTGTGGGCAAGGAAAACGCCAATAGCATCATAGTCCACGTAATTATCAATATTAGGGAACAAGATGACACCATAAATGGTGAGAGCCAAGGTATCCATGAAGGCTTCCCAATCTCCCTTCTCAGCCAACAAGTGCATATGTTTCTCAAAGTATTCCCGATCAAACCCCAAGGTCTAATTTCTATTTAGTTGCGTACTCCTTAACACTTCCGGGTGAATCCTTAGGACATTAGCAATGGTAACAATATTCGTATGACGTCCAAGGTGGCGGTAATGCATTTGTCCTTCTAGTGGCATCCCCAGAATCTGTTTGAACTCCTCAACAGACAGAGCCAATTGAAAGTCTCGGAAGGTGAAATAACAGATAGGTGGGTCATAGAACTGAATTAAAGCAGTAATTGCCTCGACTTGTACCTCCACTTTTAGCAGCTTTAAAATCCTCCCATATTTCCTTGAGAAGGTCATTTTCTGATTCATATCCAATTTCTTGCCTAATGCTTGCAAACTAGTTGTATTGACTTTCCTAGCATTAACATGCAGTAATTTTCTCAACTAGGGTATATTTGTACCACAACTATCTGATCTTATGTTAATTTCCATGTTTTCACTCAGAGGTACCGGCTAAGCTTCTAATAGCTTCCTGTAAGATCATAAAGAAAAGAGAAAATCAGTCATTGGGAACTGACGTGCTTTGCAAATCGATACTCCCCTAGTAACTTTCTTGAAAACATTTTTGTATTTAGGGAGGTTACGATTTGACAAAACTTGCGACAAATCAAGGGTCATGTGAGCTACGGATTTTCTGATCATCGTCAATACAAAAAAAAAATTGATTTTTTCTTTTGATTTTTTATATATATATATTTTTGTTCTTTTTCTTTTGCTTCTTTTTTTTGATGATTCAAACTATCCGTAACTCAAGGCCCAAAGACTTGTGCATAAAAGGAAAGGACTACTTGCATGTTAAAGGATCACTAGTTAGAAGTATGTCATTTTCAGAAAAAGTAATACACTTAACGGGCAAGTGGTCCTCTAATTTGGATTAGAAGGGAAAGTGAAAATGAGAAAAGGTAGAAGTAAGGTTTGCCCCTTCGTGCCTTAAGTCGGGTTTTTTTTAAGGTTTCCTAATGGTTCTAAGGTTTGTCTAACAGTGATATCTCGCATTAGGTGGCTTGTTCTAAAACTTCTAAAGGTCACTAGAGCCAAGATCCTACTCATGATGTTAACCACAATAGTAGGAAGTCTACTAGGTGTGGGCACCATGAATAAGTCGAACTCTAGCTGAGATTCTCACGGTAACCAGACAGGAAATACATCCCAAATGGCTCCGCTATCAACCTCCCCTAATCTTAAGTTTTATTTGGGCCCGGGTATAGGGTCCCATTCAAAAGTGTGTGCAAATTATGAGTGTAGTGTATGAAAGAGGCATTCAATACCTGTACCTTACTCATCCTGCACATAGAACAAATACAGAGCAACAAAATAAAGTCGTCTACCCTAGGGTTCAACAATCACATAGACATTAACAGAACGTAAATGATGAATACAAACAAAACAGAAACCACATACAAACATTTACAAAAAATAAAATAAAGGAAGAAGTTAAATAATTAATATGATATTTAAAACATGCGCTATCAAATTGACTGACTTGACTCTCTAAATCCCCAGTGGAGTCACCATCTGTCGCGACCGGGATCGCGGCGGGAAGGCTGACCCTTAAAACATTCATAGTAAAACGGTTCGAAATCCTTTCAAAAAACAGGGAGTCGCCACCAATATTTTTTAAGGGTAAAATACCGAAAAAACCTTTCGTTAAAGCACTGGTTATGAAAGTAAAATTCTAAGTTCGGGAGTCAAATTACAGGTGAGGAAGGTATTAGCACCTCACAACTATCCGTTATAAAACGGTTACCCCAAATTGATAGTGCGCATTATAAGTAGCCTAGAAATTATTTTTGAACTTCTTTAGAAAAGGAACAGGCAAAACAGACAAGGAAATTTTGAAATAAGACTAACAGGATGTCTCATCCATATTAATCTTTAAATCGAACGACTTGACCGAACAGTGACAATAAAGTACAAAATAATGACAGTAAGAGACTAAACATGACAGTAAGAAACCAAACAGTAACATTAAGAATCTCAAATAGTAACAGTAAAAGACTAAACAGTGACAGTAAAGACTAAACAATGACAGTAGAAGATTAAATAATGACAGCGAGAAGCTAAACAGCGACAATGGAAACCAAACAATGATAAGGAGAAACCAAGCAGTGACAGTAAGGATTAACAGGATGTCTCGTCCAAATTAACCTTAAATTATAACACAAACTAGATATTAACATAGAATTAAATAAGATGAGATAAAATAAATTGATTAATTAAAACAAGAGATTAACAGGACGTCTCGTCCAAATTTACCTCATTTTGAAATAAATTACTATTTTAAATAAAATACTAAAAACATGAGATTAACAAGACGTCGCGTCTAAATTAACCTCGCTCCTTCTATTTTAAAGAAATAGTACAAAAATGTGAGATTAACAAGACGTCTCGTCTAAATTAACCTTGCTCCTTCTTTTAAAGAAATACTACAAAATGTCCGATCAACAAGACGTCTCGTCTAAATTAACCTCGTTCCTCCTTTTTTTTTAAAAAAGATATTTTAAAGAAAAACATGAGATTAACAGGACGTCTTGTCCAAATTAACCTCGCTCCTCCTTTTAGTAACAAGACAAAAATGAAAACTCTAAAAATTAAATAAAGAAAGATGGGCCTGACAGGAACTACTTCCCGCTCCTATGTATTCTCGAGCTTTCGAGAAATCAGGGTCACGTAGTTCTTTGGGGATTCAGAAAAAAAGAAATTTAAAATTGTACTTAAGACTATTTTTAATTGATTTGATTTTTAAATAATGAAAGGGGTTTAATGGATGGAGAAATACAAGGCGAAGTACTTCGCACGTGCACAATCCTTCGAAATCTCATAACAGCGATGTAGGCAAAAGTAATTTTACACGACATCGCTCATAAGATTTTGAAACAATTTTTATAAAAGAATATATATATATATATATAACATGAAACTATTTATTTAATTTTTAGAAAAGAGTTTAATCTTTAATATTTTATTATTTCCACCATAAAATGCTAAAAATACATTTTTGAGTTTTGTGATTTTTATTTTACTCTTAATGTACAATCTATTAAAATTTAAGAATAATTTTTTATTTAACATGACTAAAGCTAAAAATAAAATAAAATAAAAATTCATTTTTATTAGTTTTTATTCAAAAAAAATATGTATATTATTATTAAAGTATTTACTAAATTATCCTAAAAGTAAAACTAAAATTAAAATATTTAAGGATTGGGCTTCTAAAAAAAGTTTCATCATTTTTAAAAAAATATTATTATTTTATTACTAAAATAAATAAAATTAAAGTATTCTAAAAAAAGGGCAAAAATTAAAATATTTAAACGTTGGTTTCTAAAGCCATTACGTGAAAAAAAGATTTTTTTTCAAAAATAAAAAATACTATTATTTTATTATTTTTATTATTATTTTATTAAATAAACTATTCCTATAAAACTATTTTATTAGAATATTCTAAAAATAGGTAAAAAATAAAAATAAAATAAAATACTTATTTACTTTGGGCTTCTAAGGCCCATTACCTAAGAAGAAATAGAAAAGCAAACAACAAAACAAAAAAATAGGAATGCTTCTAAGAATGAGCCTCACTAACTGAGGCCCAAAAAAAAAAGAAACCTAAAACTAAAAAGAAAAGAAAGAAAAGATGAGAATAGAAGAAAAGGAGGGGGGCTACGGTACAGAGAGAAAGTGAGAAAAGAGAGAGAGGAGAAGAAGAAGAAATCGGGAGAGAGAAGGAGGGAGGGAGAGTCAACCAGGAGAAGGAGAGGGAGAGACGCTGGCGAGGGAGGCCAAGACCGGGCGGTTCTCTTTTTTTCTTTGTTGTTGGTTCTTTGGTCTTTGTTGTTTTTTTAGTTTCCTTTTGCTTTTTTTTTGTTATTGGTTGTTGATTGACAATGGGGTGGGTTTCTTGTTTTTGATTTAACGAAGAGGGTGCCGAGGATGAGATGGTGAAGATGTGGTTTTTTCTTGGCCTCTTATTTTTTGTTGTCTTTTTGATTTTATGAAGAGAGGATGATGAGTGGAGGAGATCAGTTGAAGTTGCTGGTGGGGAACCAGATCCGGATTCCGGACTGGTTTCCCGGAATGGTGGGGAAGAAAGAAGAAGAAAATATTTAATTTTTAATAATAAAAAATTATGGTGTTTACACTTATCTAAAATTAACTTTGTTATATAAAGATGTTCATTCTTTCCTTCATTTGTGGTCTCAATATGGTAACCATTTCTGCGGATATCCTTAAAACTCAATAAATTTCTTTGAGACTTCATAAAATATAATGCACTTTCAATGTGCAATTTTGTTCCTCCAGATAACAAAATACTGGCTCTACCGAAGCCTTCAATTATATTTATACTACCAGATATAGTATTAACATTGGCTTCTTGTTTTATTATATGGTAGAAATATTTTTCATTCTTAAGAATAGTATAAGTTGTTGCACTGTCTGCGAGACATATGTCTTCGTCATTCACATGAGCATTCATTCTTCATTAAATAAAATAAAAAAATAAGTGAAAATATAAATAACAACAATAAATATTTAACATAAAATTTTATTGATAAAGACTGAATTTATAACAAAATAAATTACATGAAACACAAAATTATTTATTTAGGGGAACTCCCCTCTCCAACCGAGTGGTCAATGTCTTCTTCAGGAAGAACAAGGAAATCATCAACATTAAAGGGAGTATAAACATCATCCATACCAACAAAATTTGTTTCTATTATTTTTCCTTTATTCTTAAGGGATTTTTGGTAAAGATCAATAAAATGTTTTAGTGTGCGACAAACTCAAGACCAGTGGCCCTGGCTACCACAACGATAGCAAATATTTTTGGTTTGTTCACTACTTTGAACATCTTTTCCCTTTTCCATACGATCTCTATTTTCCATACAAATGATGATTTGTTATCATTTCGACCTTGACCATAACCATATCCACGACCACGACCAATACCATGTCCCCGAGCATTACCTCGTCCACGACCGCGACTTTGGCCACGGCCACGACCATGAGTATGATGATCGTGTGTCGCTACATTCACTTCTGGGAATAAAGCAGTTCCGGTTGGACGAGATTCATGATTTTGCATAAGCAATTCATTATTTTGTTCAGCTACAAGGAGACAAGTAATCAATTCAAAATATTTTGTAAAGCCCTTTTGGTGATATTGCTACTGTAGGAGCATACTGGATGCATGAAAAGTGGAGAATGTTTTCTCTAACATATCACTTTCAATGATGGTTTCTCTACATAACTTCAATTTTGAAGTAATTCTAAATAGCGCAGAATTATATTCATTTACAATTTTAAAATCTTGAAAGCGCAAATGCATCCATTCATAGTGGGCTTTTAGAAGAATTATATCCTTTTAATGGTCGTATCTCTCTTTTAGATTATTCTACAAAATGAGAGGGTCTTTAATTGTTAAATACTCATTTTTTAACCTCTTATGCATATGGTAACGTAAAAATATCATGGCTTTAGCTTTATTTTAACTAGATGCAGTATTTCCATTTTTAATCATGTCTCCAAGACCTTTTGCATCTAAATGGATCTCAACATCTAGTATCCATGATAGATAATTTTTTCCAGATATGTCAAGAGCCATGAACTCAAGGTTAGTAATATTCGACATAGTTATTTCTATACAAGAAATTACAAATAAGTCAGATAATGTTCAATATATTATCTAATAATGGATGGTAATAACAATAGTAATAAAACAAGTCAACAATGATCATATTTATTTTATATGTATATATTTTATTTTATTTATTTATAAGAGTAATATTGATTTTTTTTAATATATAGAAAATTATAAATACCAATAAATCTAGAGATTAATCATTTGATAATATAAAATTTCAATTTTCACACTGAGTTCCAGTGCTACTAGCATCTCATGACCAATATATAATTTAATAATGAAATGATAAAAATGGTACCCGTGAAGCTAGCATTACTAATACATAATGAAATAAAATAAAATGTAGCATGCAATCAGGGGGTATGGACCATGATCTAATGAAAACAAAAGGTAGCATTATTAATATATAAAGTGCAATTCAATGTTAATATATATTAGTAATGGTCACAACTAATGAGTTGCTAATTTAATAATGGCAAGTAATGGTCACATGTGCACGTATAGCAAAATAATAAAGTAATAATGCATTGAAATCAGGAGGTGTAATATTCATTCACGTGACAACAACATATAAAATAATATGATCAATGAAAAATAACATATAAGTATGCATAAGAAGAATAGTATAAAATAATAAGTAATGGATAAGTACTAACGTAGCTTAAAATAATATAAAATTCACAAAAGGCGTTAATGGAAATAGGCACTAACATAGCTAAAAATAATATAATAATATAGAGGATAGCAATTATCAGCAATTAATAGGAGCAATTCACGTGACAAAAAAATAGGAGCAATTCACGTGACAGTGGAAAACAATAGCAATCAGCAAAGCAATAACAATTAGTTAAGCATTATTAACATAAAGCTTTTAATTTTTAATAAAATGCATATAAAGCTATAATAATTTTTTTAAAAATTGATATAGTTCTTCAGGAACTATCAATAAACATTTTTAAGAATTCTTCAAGAATTTTAAATATTTGACTGTTAATTTTATACATCCTCAAGGATGCTTATAAATAAGTCCTTCAGGAACATTTTTTTATGATATAAATATAATCTTATACATCCTTCTAGGATGTTTGAGATATAAGTTCTCCAGGAACTTTTATAATATATACATAAATAACATAAGGTATATAAATTAAAATTATTAAGAATAATGATAATAATAAAAATCATGTATTACCTCTCTAGAGTTAGGTAGATATAAGTTGGTTAGAACCTCTCATGTTGATAACGTGTTATAAAATAAACTAAAATTATGAAGGAAGATAAAATAGGAGAGGAGAATATTATAGAGGGAGAGAAAACTGGAATTTGAAAAATGAAATGGGGATTGAAATTAGTATTTCATGCAAGGACAAATTGGGACTTCCACCACAAATTGGGGACCAATAATTCATAATACATTCTTATTTCTTTAAGACAGCAAAAGTTGTGCCAATATGTCAACTTCTTACTCGATTAATTATAATCTTACAAATCTCAATTACCAATAAATGCGCCATTACTTCAATAATAAAATAAAGGGACCAACAAAAATGCAGCTGAGACAGATCATCTGCGGTAAATGACAAAATATTTAGTATAGTATCAGTGTTTTAAATTACGTTTATGATCATTAGATGGGTTACCGTGGTAGTTATTGTGATTACAGATATTGCAGATGTTGCAGCGTGAATTTATGTTAGGCATTCACATGATATAATCAAATCATTACTCATATTTAAAAGCTCATATCACATCTCTTACGATTACCCAATTCTTATATTTCCTTCATCAACAACCTCCTATTATTCTAGGAGTCCTCTAGCTCTCCATACAGTCTTTTCAATATACCAAATAAAAAGGGCACTACAGGCCCAAACCTAGGCCCACTTCGTTTCGACATACACCCACTGAGTTTGTTCTATGTGAGAAGCTACCCAAGTTTTCTACTCTTCTAAAACCCTTGAGTCACTCCCTCTCTTCCTCATTCTTCTCTTCCCTATTCACTTTCTGGGTTGAAGAAAATTGGGGTTCGAAAATGTTCATGTCGAAGAGTTCGAAGATGTTGCTGTACATCAACTACCGAATGCGTGTAACCATTCAAGACGGTCGCCAATTGGTCGGAAAATTCATGGCCTTCGACCGTCACATGAATCTCGTCCTCGGCGATTGCGAGGAGTTCCGGAAGCTTCCACCAGCCAAGAGCAAAAAGCCCACCGACGGTGAACGCGAGGACCGCCGCACCCTCGGCCTTCTCCTCCTCCGTGGTGAAGAGGTCATCTCCATGACTGTTGAAGGTCCTCCTCCACCTGAAGAATCGCGTTCCAAAGCTGTTAACGCAGCCGCATTGGCCGGTCCTGGCATCGGCCGCGCCGCCGGAAGAGGCATTCCTCCTGCTCCTGTGATTCAGGCGCAGCCTGGTCTTGCCGGTCCTGTTCGCGGTGTTGGTGGCCCTGCTCCCGGCATGATGCAGCCACAGATCTCACGTCCACCGCAGCTATCTGCTCCGCCGGTTTCATACCCTGGCGCCCCGCCGGTGATGCGGCCGCCAGGACAGATTCCTGGGTATCCTGGACAAGGACCGCCATCGATGGCGAGGGGTCCTCCTCCGCCTATGCCTCCTGGACAGTTTGCACCGCCGAGACCCGGTGGTCCGCCGCAGCCATACCCGGTTCCTCCGCCACAGTTTGGACAGAGACCAATGGGACCTCCACCGCCTGGGCAGATGGTGAGAGGACCCCCGGCTCCTCCTCGTCCCGGAATGCCTGCTCCGCCGCTGCCTCGCCCAGGCATGCCACCGCCACCTGGTGGTGGTGTTCCTGTGTATGGTCCTCCTAGACCTGGCATGCCCCCTCCACCTAACCCTCCAAATCAACTACAGTAATGGCAGAATGGTATTGGTATGATTCTCATGTTTTTCTTCATTTAAGCTTTTCTTTTAGTTTGCTCATTAGATTTCTTATGTTTAGACTTCTTATGTTCTGAGTTTATTGATAAAACAATGTTGGGATGTTTGTTTGTTGATCAATTTTGCCTATTCCGCTGGTTGTTGCACAATAGACCAATAAACTACAAAATCTTGTTGGACAAAATAAAATCAATGATGCTAAAAGATTGAGGTAGGCATAGAAAACACAAACACCAAAAAAAACAACCCTAACACTGAACAAGAAAATGAAACTAATTGCAAGTGACATATCAAATATTGTTGGATCAATTCAGTCTGAATAATTAAACCATCTCATAACTAGGTGATTTAGTATGCATTAAATCATGAACGGATTTGGTGATTTTCTGATCCTATTCTTTATTACAGTTGGTTTGATCTCCAATTGTTTAAACTAGCACCTCTTTTTAGTGATTACCCAAAAAAAGCTAGTATCTTAACTCTCCATGTAAAGTATATATTTCTCACCCTATGTTATGTTTCAACTATGGTATAGTAAACTAATTTACATAGCGGCTTCTCATGAAAACCTTATCCATAAGAATCTTTTTGGGCCTTAATAGCCTCTAAAATGTCATCCACAACTAGAACAATCTTAACAAATAACACGTTACCCAGAAAACTTGATAGAAAAGAGTCTCTTTCTATTGGCTTAGGCTAATCGAATTTCTCATTGCTCCCTCCTCCTTCCACTCTTCCACTATCAAGTTTTTTGGAAATAATTGATACACTCTTGAAGAAGAGTTTATTTGGAAGCTCAAGTTCAAATATGGAAATGAGGGGTGCTATATTTCCCTTGATATCAACTTCAGAACACTATCTATTTCACCATGAAACTGCTTTGGTTCTTTCACCTTCATTTCTCCAACACTCTTTATCCTTCTCATCCCTCAGAAAATTGCATACCAACACAAGTTCTTTGTGTCAACCACGAAAAGGACCACTTGGATTGAAATAGATACTTCATATCTTTGTTATCAGAACCAAACTCGACCAACTAGTCATCGGTTGAACCATGAATCAACTAGGTAAATAACTTAATTTTTTACTGCAACCAATTCAATAATTGTTCAATCTCCAGTTTAACTATAGTTCGTTATAACTGATTCCTTAAATGATCTGATTTATCAAACACAACTAACATATGTTTTTACTTTCACTGTGCAGAAGATTGAAATTGTTTGTTAGAATGCTCTTCAAATTGCTCTGGAATTCAGTATACAGGCCAACCCAGCTTTTGTAACCTCTTTCAGTATACTGGGCACCACTAGTACTATAATGTCAACATGTAAAATCCCAATGGATTTACCATTTGCAAATTCTTATTAACCCAATATAGAGCTTATTGTATGATTATCATAGTATTAATCCATATTTTTGTTCTGGCATGCCTTAAGTATGGAGATGCCCCACTAAACAACATTCACACAATGGGTGCACATCTTATTGAAAAGAGAATCCAATTGCTACCAGTGGCTAATTCAAAGCAAGAATGCCAAGAAATCTTAAATCAAATTTCAAGCCTTCATCTTCACTATAATATTATGTGAATCATAATGAGCAGCAAACAGATACCACGTTCTAGTAATCACATTGAGTAAGGACACTCTTGTTCCATCAGTAATGGATCTAATCACAACTCATTAGAACGGGCACTACATGGTCCTAGAAATACTCGCTTTGAGTCGAAGTATACTGGGTTTGTTATGGGCTATCCGATCTCGAGCCCGACCCTGAACTATTAGATATCCGCCCCAGTATATGCTTATTTAGGAAAGACCACGTGGATAAACTTACTCATTTAGGGTACATTTTACCTACTTGGGGAAGATACTTAGTATTTAAATAATAGTCATTAGACCGCATGAATATATTTATTTTCAAAAAGGTACTTTTACTTATTAACTTTAAAATAACAATAATAGCTTTCTCAATATTTACTTATCACCATTAGGTTGCATAAAGCCTTAAGTTTAATTACTTAAGTTGGGATTTTTGATTAGTTATATTTCACTAGGTAATATATACAAATGCCTCCTATTTAAAATTTTCATTTTTACACTAGTGATATTTAACTTGTTAAACTTTTCTTAGTGATTTTAACTAACCACCATTAACCAAATACTTACGTTTTTTATTAATTATTTTTAGATGTCATTTACTACTTCCTCTTATAAATCCTAATTATCACTCTTAGTCCTAATACTCCTGGTATATGCTTAATTCCTATTTGATCTGTTAGCATTTTAATTCCTACCTTTAAAATTCCATCTAATAGTCCAAAATACTTATATCATGAACCTTTCTTTACAAGTTATTTAAAAATCATTATTTCTCAAATATTTTATCGAAACTTACTAAACCTTGCTACTCTTTCTTTATAAATTTCTTTCTTACTCCTTTAGTATATAATTGTTATTTTCATATTCTACTTAGTAGTTTAAAATAATATACTTTTCTTGTAAAAATGATTTAAAATTTTTATTTCTTCAATTTCTAATATATTACTTAAAACTCATTATTTCTAATTTATTTTTTTTGCTATTTGTTTTTCAATCAGAAACCCCTTTTTAATTTATAAAAACTTGCACAATAATTTTTCTTATAAATCTTCGACGCTATAAAATTTGAAATGAAACGGGATTGAAGATATTATGCTGAAACTTCTTGAGACATGTGATTTTTTGAATCCGCTCCTGGGTCTTCTAACTGGTTAATCTATCTAAAAATAGTGGGGCTTACCGGACAAGTATAACAAATTACATAAAATACTTAAAAATCTAAAATTAAATACAACTATATCAAATTAACGACCGAGCCCGCAATAAAATCCTAAAATTTGGCGTTCTTCACAATAAACTCATACTCTGATAGAATTTAACGAGACTCACGAATATCAAGGTACACATTACGAAACTTACTGAAACACAGAAACATAAAAACATAATTAAAATCGCCAATGGTAATGAAAGATCACGTAGCTTTTAATCTAACTGTCGGATCACCACGAAACTCGAAGGGGTTATTCCCGAAAACTAAAGGAACAATATAGAGCAATTTAAAACAAGAGAAAACAAAGAGAGACCCCCTTAGCTCATGAGGCAGTCAAGGGTTTGAGGAAGAAAAAGGGATCGGTCGTCAAAAATTCATCGATTACTCGAAATCGTTCACCAATCATCGTCGATCGTTCTCCGGTACCTAGAAATCAAACATTACTCATGGGTTTGTGTGACTTCTTAGGAAGTCTCGTGTGTGAAGGAGTATTATTTGAATTGACATGAATCATGAGCGATATGACGTGAAGGTACTTATCCTGATATGTCTCTACATGCCATAGGCATTGTGGCAACATGCATTTATGCACCGATCTCATGTGTTTGTGGTAACCACTACGGGATTGGGATACCTTCCTGTATGCGGCATGCAGCAACACATAACCGGGCAAGTGTAGTGTTGTAACTGCTTACGGTAAATGTATTGAACCTATCCGGTGGTACTGGATATGAATGTGAGGGTAATGATGGACAAACTTAAGAATTGATGAGTGGACACTCGTTTTGGTATATATGAAGTTTTATATTTAGATAAAGGAGTGATGATGATCATATCCTGTGGACTTTGGGAAGTCCAATATTATTTCTGGGTGTCATTAGACTCTATTGATGTGTGGCCGAAGTGTGGCCTTATGATATATGCCGAGGTTAAACTTCGAGGACGAAGTTTCTTGTTGGTGGGGTGGATTGTAACATCCCGGATTTTTAAATAAAATAAATTTATTGGATGATGATAATTGATTGTTTATGGTCAAATAATTATGGGAGATGTTGTTAGATATTAGAGGTGAATTATCGGTAAACTAAGATTTACCGGAACCGGGTGAATTAACATATGATGTGGGACCCACTTGGTCAAATTGAGTATTTGATGGGTCTAGAATGTTTAGAAAATTATTATGGTTGAGATGGTGTATTTGGAATAATTTTTAGTATTAAGGGACTAATTAATTGGACTCGATGTAGGATATGAAATGGGGAAATTACGAACCAAATTGGATTAAAAAGAAAATGAGAATTTCCTTTCTTCCCTCCATGTTTCAGCCGTCCACTTCTTTTTCACTCTCACCCCACTCACTTTACACTCTATTATACAATGGTTAATAGATTAAATGGCCCATTGGACAATGTATCATAATTGCACAAAAATTCCTCTTTCCTCTTTCTCATCTTCGATGGAGACCTCTTCTTCTCCTCCATTCTTCTTTTGCCCAAACCGTGGCCACCCCTCTCCCTTGCCACTCCACTCAAAAATTAAATGGTTTCCACAGATTTGTGAGGCTTGAATGGTGTCTATGGAGCATTGGAAGCTTGTGGGGTCATCTCCTTTCTCTTCTTCACTTTTATTTTCGTTTTTGGTGGAGCTTGGATTTGAGGTAAAGATCTTTCACCCCTTCCTTGTCTCATTATGATTTTGGGGTATTGGGTTGAAGATGGTGATGTTAGAAACCTTGCATGTGGGTGGAAATGGAAACCTTAGGCTTGAATGTTTAGAAAGGGAACCCTAAGTATTAATAATTTGGGGATTTTGACCCACTTGATGATTTTGATGATTTTGGTACCTTGGAATGATGTTATACATAGAAATGAATATTTGAAGGATAGGAGTTGAATATTGATGTGATAAAATAGTGAACTAAGTCATGACTTGCAAATGAAGATATATGCATGTATATGGGTATGTTGATTTGAGGGATTAATCTTAAGTGTTGATGTTGTTGGGTATAGTTAACCCTTTGTGACTTTGAAGATTTTAGCTTTGGGGAAAGGAATTCCCGAAGCCTAACATGGGTATATGGAATTGGAGCTTAGACAAGTCTAGGACTTGATCATAAGTTAAGAGAAGTGATGTTTTGTGATGATTTATTGATTACATGTGTATGTGTAATTGTGGATAGGGTTGCATTCCGATGACGATGCAGAATGATCGATGTAATCGCGTGGCGGTTCTTCTCTCGAGGTAGGAGAGGAGTTTGCATTTCAAATCGCATGAGTGAATTCATTGTTAATTATGTATATGTTAAACTCATGCAATGCCTTGCCATGAATGTTTTATATGATTAATTTGATGAAGTGATGAATGATGGCTTGGCTTATGTTGAATGTTATAAAAATGTATGTATTTATATCATATTGATGATAAGTGGTTGATGGTCCCTTGGTTGGACGTGAACTAATGATGGTGAAAATTTATGAATGAACGAGTTAAAATATAGAGGATTGTTTTGAGATGAGTGATTATAGCTGATGAATTGGAATTTAAAGGAGTAATTGATGAGTTGGAATGAGAATTCCAAAGTATGAATGGTCAGAGCGAGTTTTATATGCCTCATGTGATGAGTATGATGTATTAGTGGTGAATCAGTTGACCTAGAGTGAGATTTCAGGTGTTAAGTTGTAAGAATTGCTGATTCTGCTTATGTCCGAGTGGTCTCGCTCAAGCGAGAAGGGATCTCGTTTAGGCGAGAATCCCCTGTATTGGTATAATGGTCTCTGGACCAATTTCGCCCAGGCGGGTGAGGTTTCCGCTCAAGCGAGCTGCATATTATGCAATCAGGGGAGTTACTGGACGAATCTCGCTCAAGCGGGCATGGCCGCGCTTGAGCGAGCTAGTGAGGAAATGGTCACTGTACATTTTTCGCCCAAGCGTGTGTGAGTGGCTTGAGCAAAAGTGTGAAGTCTGATGTTGGGATGGTGCTCACTCAAGTGAGTGACTGGTATGGTTGGGTCTTAACCAAGCGAGATGAGCGAACGGAGTATGGGAGAAACCCTGGACATATCCCGTCCGAGTGGGTGTTGTGAAAATAAACTAAGATGAGGTGAATTTCCGAGTGAAATCCGAGTGAGCTATGTCCGAGTCAGGGTCTTCCGAGTGAGGAAACGGATATAATCTTAGTAAGAAGGCTTTTGAGTGTGATGAACTGAGCAGTGGAGTTCCGAGTGGGAATTTTCAAGTTCTGTGTAACTCATTCCGAGTGGAGTGCCTCAGGGTGTGTAATTCTGAGTGGGGATTGGCACCGATGGGGATATACTGTGAGTCCGTCCAGATGTATTCTGGAATAGCTTCGCCCAAGTGAAGACTGAGTGCTAGGAAATCTAGCCCGAGAGAAAGAAAAAGGAGTTATTTTAGAGATAATTTCACCGAGTGAAACTGAGTAAGAGATAAGTCATTTCTGAGATAATTATTCAGAGTGAAAACCGGGCGAAAGATGGGTCGGCCTTGTAGTAAGTTTACCGAGTGAACAACTGATTGAGATGACTCGGTTTTGGAATGAAATTACTGAGTGAAAGACTGATTGAGAGATGACTTGGATTTGGAATTAATTGACTGAGTGAATGATGGGTCGGTCAGGATTATATTGCTGAGTGGAAACCTGAATGTTGGGAGTCGGTTTTGATTGATTTTACCGAGTGGACAACCGAGTGAGATGAGTCGATTTTGAATGAATTGCAGAGTGAAAACCGAGTGTTGGTAAGGACGACCTTTGGTCGGATTTCGCTTAAGCGAGCTGGTGCTTCGGTCAAGCGAGTGTTAGAAGGAATTGGTTACTGGATAATGCTCGCTTGAGCAAGTGGCCGAGTGTGATGGTGCTTCGCTCGAGCGAGTGAGCGTGGAAACGCTACTGGATGTTTTTCGCTTACGCGAAAGGGGGTCGCCCAAGCGAACCTGGCCTGTCTCGCTCAAACGGATGTGAATCTCGCTGAGCGAGTTCCCACCAGAAGGGGATTTGCTCAATTTTATTTGTGGCAGGCTTATGTTAGAGCCTTTTCTCGGTATTAGGGGATAATTGTGAGATGATTATGGGTATGTATGAAGGGCGATATAATGGTAGTATAGCATGGTTGTGTTTGAGATTGATAGGCGCATTGGGGCTAATTAATTATAACCCAATACCACTTAAAATAGAATAAGTGAAAGGATGATATTGAGAACCTGATGATAGGATTATGAAATATAGAACCTTGGATGAATTTGAAATTGATGAAGGGATAATTGAATGACATGATATACAATCTAAATTGATGAATTGAAGAAAATATGATACAAAATAATGTTGGATGATGATGTTGAGCACTCTCTTGCACAAAGAGGTGCATATTGATAGTGATAAATTGTTGTGTGCCATTGTGTGTGATACAAGCATAGTCTTGTATGTGTGGTATGAATTATGAAATTGAAAATGTTGTGAATGCCACACAATTATATATACATATAAAGTATACTTGAGCAATGGTAATGAATAATGAGATGAAAACCTACTAAATGAAAGTGAGGTATTATTGATGAATATTATATAATATTGAAATGCCATTGTGATTGATTGCAAGTATCTACTTGCGTGTATGAGGTGAAATATATGTGAAAATATATTGAGATGAAAATGCCACATTAAAACTTGAAAGCTATGACTAAGAAACAAACAATGATGAAATCCACTAAGGTGTATGGTGGTGATGGTGATTATGATGATGATGTTTGATGAGTGGCATTTAGGATACACAGAGTGAGAATGCATTTGATTTGCATTGCATTGCATCCATGGCATATCGATCGCTGTCTATGTGGAATATTAGGGGGTTCCACTAGGCGGGCCCAGTGGGAGGGCGGCTCAGTGCACGAGCGTATTGTTGTTTTCCCCTGTGGCTCGGTGTGTGAGTCACGAAGATGTCCATAGTTTGGTGACGAGGCACCCTATGTGGCGGGCCCAGTGGGCGGGCGGCTCTATGGTGAACGAGTTACCTCAGTGTCCGACGGGGCACGACTCTCTCGATGTGTGTTCGGGAGGGGCCCGTAGCACTTTTGGCAAGTGAGGCCATGTTATTGATCCGCAAGTCACGGGGTGACTAGTGCAACAGATGGGCGATAGCGGTTTGGTACCAGTAAAAGATGTTGTTGAAATGCATGCATGCTTTGAGATATGTGTACGCATTTTTCTACTGCAGTAGGGGCATAGTAGCACACCTATGCTTGACCCACAACTTGGTGTTTATTCCCACAGTCGGATCCGTATTTGTTGTCTATTCCATTGTGCATATGCATTAGCCATAAGAGCATTTGCATATAGCATGGAGATATGCCAGAATATGATGATGATTGATGATGATTGAGATGATGAGATGGTGTTGATGAGAAGGGTAATTAATATCCCGAAAGACCACATAAAAGTAATAAATAATACGAATGAATGAAATGATGTGGATATGACGATATGTATGATATGGCCCAATGTAATGAAGGGCGTATTTGTTTATGATTGGAAATGATGATGTTAGCCCATGGTGGCTTGATGAAAGACCAGAATGGTCTATGTTGATGATGTTGGCCCATTATGGCGATGTGATAGATACGTATTGGCCCATTGTGGCGGTGTTATAAATGTGTATATGCTTGCTTTGCTATGATTTGATGAATAAGCATGAAATGAATATATATTGTTGAATTAATAATCTATGATGATTGTTGAGGTGTTTAGCAAAGCATACATGATGTTGATATGCATATGCATATAGTTTCAATTGTATTCATATCGTCATTTGAAATGTATAACTCACTCTCCCATGTGGTCTACTTTTTAGTATTGATGCAAGAATGCCATGGGAAGAGGATGTTTTTAAAAGTAAAGCTTTTGAGAAGGTAAATAGTTGTAGAGGAATTCCTTGGCCGGCAACATTGTAATTTAATGAGTTATGTATAAAATAAATATCATGATGTTGTTAATTATTGTTGTTGATAGAGGAACTGTGAATATATATATATACTTGGATAATGTTCTAATAGTGGATATATGAATCTGAGGCTGAATTGGTTATGATTTATTATAAATATGAATGTTGGAGATGTATGTTGCATGATTATACAGATAGGTATATACATACATCGTAGGCATTGCATGCTTATGTGATCATGTAAAATGATGATGGTTGTATATTAGGCTTACCATATGCCATTGCATGCTTGCCGAGCCTCTTCTCATATCTTCATATATGGGACTAGGCGTGTGCCCAGTATACACATTCTTCTTCCGCTGTAAACTCTGTTATTTTTGTATACCGAATGGGCAAACTATTTATCGATCCAGTTATAGGTTACTTAATCTCACTCTTTGGTTTTCTGTGATTCGGGTCTTGATGTGATCATGGTGGAGTCTTGGAAATATTCTCAAACGCGAAAAATTTATTCGCATTTTTATTAATTATGACGATTACATCGGGATTCGAGTACAGAAAATCAGGGGTGTTATATCTGGTATCAGAGCGTAGTTTCCTCTGAATTAGAGATCTTGGTTGTTGACAGTGCATGGTTGATTAGTATTAAAGTAGATGTTATGGATGGTTGGAGCACGATTGCTCAATATTGGAACACTTTGGTGATCTTTGGAGCAGGATGCTCATTATTGGAATAAGGTTGTTTGTATAGATTTAAGAATGATAATTATCTAGAGAATGCTGATATTATGTTTGATTGCCCTACATGGACATATGATGGACTAAGTGTCTAGGAATTATGAATTGATTATAAGGGCATACTTGCTTATTGAGGAATTATTATGAATCATTAATATTGAGTTGTGAGTGATGTTATTTGAGGACTTTTATGAGATTGTGATTCAAAAGACGTGGATGTTGACTATTGGGAGTATACTTCTTTTTTTTATTGAGGTCGTATGATGTACTTGTGGAGCATAGTTGCTCAATTGGAAAACTTGATGAATCATGAGATTGAATATATTTATGGATGAATCCCTTAATATGATTGATGTGATTTTTGTGTAAGTCCAGCCAAGTTCCTTACACTATTTCCTTCGAATGACGAATACATTGATATTATGCATTTGAATATTGATATGCCGAGTATGACTTGAATAGATGATGAATTGTACCATGTATGATCATGGATATGATATATGGAATATGAATTAAGTTGAGAATGGACCTATGCCGTGTGTTGATCTCGGATAAGGGATATTAAATGTGAATCGATATGGTAATAGAGTATGAGATGTTGAGACCTTAATATGCATGTATATTGAAATTAAATTATTTGCTTAAGTCTCTTGTATGAATTATGAGGAGACTCCTAACAATGGTATGCACATTGAATATTAAAATTTTATTGGCACATGATTGGGGTTGGACTCGGGTTCATGTTTATGAACCGGGTGGATGATTGATTTAGTTGTGACCCACTAAGTGTGGTAACCCCGAATGACTCAAAATGATCTTGAACGATCGAACCTTATTGAATTTGACCCTATGGTGGTCTAGGCTCTATGATGTTTCTATGAGCTATGTTAAATGAATTTATTTGTGGTGGAAGTATTCCACAATGGGTACTCTGTGACCCTTGAATTTTTTAGCCTCATGAGAGATCGAATCTTGTGAACGATTAGACCATAGTGAAATAAACTGTGGAATGAGTTGTTGAGGCTAGAGTCGATGTGTGATTGGATTAGAAATGAAAACGTAAACCCCTATATATTTGGTGAATAATGACGTTGAATTTGGGGTATGACTTAGCATTGGCTATAATAAATGAGGAAACCCACTAGTGCGGAAGATTTTTATGTGAATTTGGTGATTTGTTTAGGCTTAAATCGAATTATAACCGACAATGTTCGGATTAGACAAATGAATTCTAAGTTATTTTATTATGACTTCGAGATGGGTGAAGTCCAATGGTGGGGTGATTACCCTATGATGATTGGAAATCTATGGTTGATGTATCCATATATGGTTATGATGGATGACAATTGGTGAATTGCATGGCATGATTTACGCCGGATTATGGTTAAATGATAATATGATGCGAGTATATTACTCATGGGTTTGTGTGACTTCTTAGGAAGTCTCGTGTGTGAAGGAGTATTATTTGAATTGACATGAATCATGAGTGATATGACGTGAAGGTACTTATCCTGATATGTCTCTACATGCCATAGGCATTGTGGCAACATGCATTTATGCACCGATCTCATGTGTTTGTGGTAACCACTACGGGATTGGGATACCTTCCTGTATGTCGGATGCAGCAACACATAACTGGGCAAGTGTAGTGTTGTAACTACTTATGGTAAATGTATTGAACCTATCCGGTGGTACTGGATATGAATGTGAGGGTAATGATGAACAAACTTGAGAATTGATGAGTGGACACTCATTTTGGTATATATGAAGTTTTATATTTAGATAAAGGAGTGATGATGATCATATCCTGTGGACTTTGGGAAGTCCAATATTATTTCTGGGTGTCATTAGACTCTATTGATGTGTGGCCGAAGTGTGGCCTTATGATATATGCTGAGGTTAAACTTCGAGGACGAAGTTTCTTATTGGTGGGGTGGATTGTAACATCCCGGATTTTTAAATAAAATAAATTTATTGGATGATGATAATTGATTGTTTATGGTCAAATAATTATGGGAGATGTTGTTAGATATTAGAGGTGAATTATCAGTAAACTAAGATTTACCAAAACTGGGTGAATTAACAGATGATATAGGACCCACTTGGTCAAATTGAGTATTTGATGGGTCTAGAATGTTTAGAAAATTATTATGGTTGAGATGGTGTATTTGGAATAATTTTTAGTATTAAGGGACTAATTAATTGGACTCGATGTAGGATATGAAACGAGGAAATTACGAACCAAATTGGATTAAAACGAAAATGAGAATTTCCTTTCTTCCCTCCATGTTTCAGCCGTCCACTTCTTCTTCTCTCTCTCCCCACTCACTTTACACTCTATTATACAACGGTTAATAGATTAAATGGCCCATTGGACAATGTATCATAATTGCACAAAAATTCCTCTTTCCTCTTTCTCATCTTCGGTGGAGACCTCTTCTTCTCCTCCATTCTTCTTTTGCCCAAACCGTGGCCACCCCTCTCCCTTGCCACTCCACTCAAAAATTAAATGGTTTCCACAGATTTGTGAGGCCTGAATGGCATCTATGGAGCATTGGAAGCTTGTGGGTTCATCTCCTTTCTCTTCTTCACTTTTATTTTCATTTTTGGTGGAGCTTGGATTTGAGGTAAAGATCTTTCACCCCTTCCTTGTCTCATTATGATTTTGGGGTATTGGGTTGAAGATGGTGATGTTAGAAACCTTGCATGTGGGTGGAAATGGAAACCTTAGGCTTGAATGTTTGGAAAGGGAACCCTAAGTATTAATAATTTGGGGATTTTTACCCACTTGATGATTTTGATGATTTTGGTACCTTGGAATGATGTTATACATAGAAATGAATATTTGAAAGATAGGAGTTGAATATTGATGTGATAAAATGGTGAACTAAGTCATGAGTTGCAAATGAAGATATATGCATGTATATGGGTATGTTGATTTGAGGGATTAATCTTAAGTGTTGATGTTGTTGGGTATAGTTAACCCTTTGTGACTTTGAAGATTTTAGCTTTGGGGAAAGGAATTCCCGAAGCCTAACATGGGTATATGGAATTGGAGCTTAGACAAGTCTAGGACTTGATCATAAGTTAAGAGAAGTGATGTTTTGTGATGATTTATTGATTACATGTGTATGTGTAATTGTGGATAGTGTGACGCCCCGAAACGTGGATTAAAATTTTCGAGTAAATTTTTCGCTTTTTTGAAAGATCATTTTAAAAATTATAAATTTAATTCAGAGTTTATATAACAATTAATAACAGCGGAAAAATTATCATACATACTAGTCGTAAATAATTAAATTCAAGAAAATATTTAAGTAGCGGAAACGATTGTGAAGATAATGGTACATGACATATTATATTTATTACAACCCATAAATTCAAAGTTCAGGTAATAAAACAAATAGACATCCATCATGACATCACTCTGCATTCTGCGTGTCATTCACTGTAAAAATTAATGTAAGAGTGAGACAGAATATAGAATAAATATAAAATAGATAAAATTGCACAAACACAATCAACAATTCATAATGATATGATGAATATGCCAAACAAGTCCATTAATAGATCTTTAATTAGTCAAATGATGTCATGCTGGATCCATTTGGTCTTGGTGGGAATACTGCAGTAAAAGTCTCATAGAGACACAAATAGGGCTTTAGCATATACCATGAATCCCTATACTTCATGGCGCTTAAGTACCGAAGTACACAATATCATAAGTAGGACTTCTGCATAAACCATGAATCCCTACACTCCATGGCACACAACATAATAGGGCTTAACTCATCATAGAGTAACCCCCCACCAGGGTAGGCAATCATGGAACCCCTAAATTCCATGGTGCGTCCGAATGCTTATGATGCATGAATGCCTTTAATTCTTTTAACATACCATGATATCCACATTTCCAAAACCTCTTGGATACTACAAGTCCTCAAGGAACACAATACACATAATAATTCACAAAATCATGGATTTACTGTTTCAACCACATATGTCAATAACCACAAGGCATTCATGTACATATATATTAATTATGTCATTCATAATTTTCACCATCACAATATACAAACTGTGTGATACTCAACAACATTTATAATAATTCATAATCACTCAATAATTTAATAAATTTTTATACATAGAGAAAATATCATTTTCTTTCAAAATAGCCATTCTAAGTGACTTTCAGCATCCCCAACAGCAACATACATTAGCAAAACAGTCATAACATGGGCAAATCAACTCCTTTTTAGGTGATTCCACTTTCTATAGCTCAATAATACAATTATCTACAACTTTCATGAAGAACACAGTTTTAAATTCCGAACAGAAATATTACTTATTCACGAAATACCACACTGCCTCAAGGTGAGTTTTTCAAAACGTACATATATTAGTAATTTCAGTGTTTCTGGAGTTACAAAAATGATTTTCGCATGAAACCAGTTCTAAAATACTCTTAACATAATTATCTACAACTTTCATGAAGACTCAAACAACTAATTCATACCACAAAATTCCCAGTATTGAAAACAAGATTTGGATTTCCAAAATTCCAGAATTTCAGCTTGCACATACTTCAGTAATTTGAGCATAACTTGAACTACAAAAATTATTTTGATGTGAAACCACTTTCTAAAAATCCACAACTTAATTATCTACAACTTTCATGAAGACTCAAACAACTAATTCATACCACAAAATTCCCAGTATTGAAAACAAGATTCAGATTTCCAAAATTCCAGAATTTCAGAATTTCAGCTTGCACATACTTCAGTAATTTGAGCATAACTTGAACTACAAAAATTATTTTGATGTGAAACCACTTTCTAAAAATCCACAACTTAATTATCTACAACTTTCATGAAGACATCCAAGGCTGATTATGCATGTATAATTCCCAGCATATCAAAATATACACTAAACATGAAGCAAATCTTTCACTCGGACATACAGTAGTATTTTGGCTATAACTTTTGCTACACATACTCAAATCAATCGGTTCAGGTCTCAAAATTCACATAACAAAAAGATTTACAACTTTCATGAAGAAACTGATCACTAATTCTTACTACAAAATGCCCAATTTTAACAATAAGATACGGATTTCAAGTTCACAGATTTACAGCTTGTACATACTTCAGTATTATGAGCATAACTTGAGCTACAAAAATTATTTTAATGTGAAACCATTTTCTAAAGATCCAAAACTTAGTTATCTACAACTTTCATGAAGACATCCAAGGCTGATTATGCATGTATAATTCCCAGCATATCAAAATATACACTAAACATGAAGCAAATCTTTCACTCAGACATACAGTAGTATTTTGGCTATAACTTTTGCTATACATATCCAAATAAGTTGATTCAGGTCTTAAAATTCACAAAACAAAAAGATATACATCTTTCATGAAGAAGTCAGAATCAAAATCACACGTTTTCAATCTCAAAACTGAGCAACAAGATACGAAAATAAAACTGAAATCCTAGGACAGCATACAATTCTACCCATTTCATAATTATTCACAACCCTATCCCCTCTTACCTTAATGGAGGTTCCTAAAGTGGTTGAAAGTGTTGTATTATTGTCCTAGCTTCAGATCAAGAGTGAAATTGATGGAGAAAGTGAAAGAAAATAAGAGAGAGACTTCACTAACTTTAGCTTGTTCTAAGAATTCAGACTTGAGAACAAGATGTAGTGTTGATTTAATGATGTAAATGACAAGTGGGGGACAAGATTTTCATAATGGGATTATAGTGGGATGTTAGGTGCATGAATTATGGTGATAATGGAGGTTTTAGGTGAGAAAAATGAGCTGGATTGTTGACCATTTCCGCAGCCTACATAATGGAGCTTGTATGATTGGAGTAAATATCAATTCTGACACTGTTTTGGTATTTTAGGCATATCTCTCTCATATCTTAATGGATTTTAACATATTTGGTCTTGTTGGAAAGCTAAGACAACGAGGAACAACTTTGTAGTTTACCACTTTTTCAAATTCGGACTCTAACAAGGTGTTAAAATATGTACAAGATGATATGATTGAAGTAAAATATCAATTCTGACACTGTTTCGTTATTTTGGACATATCTCTCTCATATCTTAATGGAATTTAACAAATTTGGTCTTGTTGGAAAGATAAGAAAAAGAGGAACAACTTTGTAGTTGGACACATTTCCAAATTCGGATTCTAACTAACAATTAAAATGTGTACAAGATGACGCATTTTGAGTGGAGTATGTGGCAATTTGATGAGAGTAATTGGAAAAACCAAAGGAATTAATAACTAAGGAAATAGGTAATAAGTTACTTGATTAACTTTTACCTAAGGTATAAAGTTAAAATTATTTACCATGGTAAAAGGTTAAATCGAAGATGTTGTCCTAACCAAAAATTTATGTAGAAAGTTGAGATAAAATGGATAATATTAATAATGACCTAGATTAAAAATAATTACACATGAGATTGAAATTTTTGGGATGTTACAGATAGGGTTGCATTCCGATGACGATGCAGAATGATCGATGTAATCGCGTGGCGGTTCTTCTCTCGAGGTAGGAGAGGAGTTTGCATTTCAAATCGCATGAGTGAATTCATTGTTAATTATGTATATGTTAAACTCATGCAATGCCTTGCCATGATTGTTTTATATGATTAATTTGATGAAGTGATGAATGATGGCTTGGCTTATGTTGAATGTTATAAAAATGTATGTATTTATATCATATTGATGATAAGTGGTTGATGGTCCCTTGGTTGGACGTGAACTAATGATGGTGAAAATTTATGAATGAACGAGTTAAAATATAGAGGATTGTTTTGAGATGAGTGATTATAGTTGATGAATTGGAATTTAAAGGAGTAATTGATGAGTTGGAATGAGAATTCCAAAGTATGAATGGTCAGAGCGAGTTTTATATGCCTCATATGATGAGTATGATGTATTAGTGGTGAATCAGTTGACCTAGAGTGAGATTTCAGGTGTTAAGTTGTAAGAATTGCTGATTCTGCTTATGTCCGAGTGGTCTCGCTCAAGCGCGAAGCGATCTCGCTTAGGCGAGAATCCCCTGTATTGGTATAATGGTCTCTGGACCAATTTCGCCCAGGCGGGTGAGGTTTCCGCTCAAGTGAGCTGCATATTATGCAATCAGGGGAGTTACTGGACGAATCTCGCTCAAGCGGGCATGGCCGCGCTTGAGCAAGCTAGTGAGGAAATGGTCACTGTATATTTTTCGCCCAAGCGTGTGTGAGTGGCTTGAGCAAAAGTGTGAAGTCTGATGCTGGGATGGTGCTCACTCAAGTGAGTGACTGGTATGGTTGGGTCTTAACCAAGCGAGATGAGCGAACGGAGTATGGGAGAAACCCTGGACGTATCCCGTCCGAGTGGGTGTTGTGAAAATAAACTAAGATGAGGTGAATTTCCGAGTGAAATCCGAGTGAGCTATGTCCGAGTCAGGGTCTTCCGAGTGAGGAAACGGACATAATCTTAGTAAGGAGGCTTTTGAGTGTGATGAACTGAGCAGTGGAGTTCCGAGTGGGAATTTTCGAGTTCTGTGTAACTCATTCCGAGTGGAGTGCCTCCGGGTGTGTAATTCCGAGTGGGGATTGGCACCGATGGGGATATACTGTGAGTCCGTCCAGATGTATTCTGGAATAGCTTCGCCCAAGTGAAGACTGAGTGCTAGGAAATCTAGCCCGAGAGAAAGAAAAGGAGTTGTTTTAGAGACAATTTCACCGAGTAAAACTGAGTAAGAGATAAGTCATTTCTGAGATAATTATGCCGAGTGAAAACCGGGCGAAAGATGGGTCGGCCTTGTAGTAAGTTTACCGAGTGAACGACTGATTGAGATGACTCGGTTTTGGAATGAAATTGACGAGTGAAAGACTGATTGAGAGATGACTCGGATTTGGAATTAATTGACTGAGTGAATGATGGGTCGGTCAGGATTATATTGCTGAGTGGAAACTTGAATGTTGGGAGTCGGTTTTGATTGATTTTACAGAGTGGACAACCGAGTGAGATGAGTCGGTTTTGAATGAATTGCAGAGTGAAAACCGAGTGTTGGTAAGGACGACCTCTGGTCGGATTTCGCTTAAGCGAGCTGGTGCTTCGGTCAAGCGAGTGTTAGAAGGAATTAGTTACTGGATAATGCTCGCTTGAGCGAGTGACCGAGTGTGATGGTGCTTCGCTCGAGCGAGTGAGCATGGAAACGCTACTGGATGTTTTTCGCTTACACGAAAGGGGGTCGCCCAAGCGAACCTGGCCTGTCTCGCTCAAGCGGATGTGAATCTCGCTTGAGCGAGTTCCCACCAGAAGGGGATTTGCTCGATTTTATTTGTGGTAGGCTTATGTTAGAGCCTCTTCTCGGTATTAGGGGATAATTGTGAGATGATTATGGGTATGTATGAAGGGCGATATAATGGTACTATAGCATGGCGGTGTTTGAGATTGATAGGCGCATTGGGGCTAATTAATTATAACCCAATACCACTTAAAATAGAATAAGTGAAAGGATGATATTGAGAGCCTGATGATAGGATTATGAAATATAGAACATTGGATGAATTTGAAATTGATGAAGGGATAATTGAATGACATGATATACAATCTAAATTGATGAATTGAAGAAAATATGATACAAAATAATGTTGGATGATGATGTTGAGCACTCTCTTGCATAAAGAGGTGCATATTGATAGTGATAAATTGTTGTGTGCCATTGTGTGTGATACATGCATAGTCTTGTATGTGTGGTATGAATTATGAAATTGAAAATGTTGTGAATGCCACACAATTACATATACATATAAAGTATACTTAAGCAATGGTAATTAATAATGAGATAAAAACCTACTAAATGAAAGTGAGGTATTATTGATGAATATTATATAATATTAAAATGCCATTGTGATTAATTGCAAGTATCTACTTGCGTGTATGAGGTGAAATATATGTGAAAATATATTGAGATGAAAACGCCACATTAAAACTTGAAAGCTATGACTAAGAAACAAACAATGATGAAATCCACTAAGGTGTATGGTGGTGATGGTGATTATGATGATGATGTTTGATGAGTGGCATTTAGGATACACAGAGTGAGAATGCATTTGATTGCATTGCATTGCATCCATGGCATATCGATCGCTGTCTATGTGGAATATTAGGGGGTTCCACTAGGCGGGCCCAGTGGGAGGGCGGCTCAGTGCACGAGCGTATTGTTGTTTTCCCCTGCGGCTCGGTGTGTGAGTCACGAAGCTGTCCATAGTTTGGTGAGGAGGCACCCTATGTGGCAGGCCCAGTGGGCGGGCGGCTCTATGGTGAACGAGTTGCCTCGGTGTTCGACGGGGCACGGCTCTCTTGATGTGTGTTCGGGAGGGGCCCGTAGCACTTTTGGCAAGTGAGGCCATGTTGTTGATCCGCAAGTCACGGGGTGACTAGTGCTACAGATGGGCGATAGCGGTTTGGTACCAGTAAAAGATGGTTTTGAAATGCATGCATGCTTTGAGATATGTGTACGCATTTTTCTACTGCAGTAGGGGCATAGTAGCACACCTATGCTTGACCCACAACTTGGTGTTTATTCCCACAGTCGGATCCGTATTTGTTGTCTATTCCATTGTGCATATGCATTAGCCATAAGAGCATTTGCATGTAGCATGGAGATATGCCAGAATATGATGATAATTGATGATGATTGAGATGATGAGATGGTGTTGATGAGAAGGGTAGTTAATATCCCGAAAGACCACATAAAAGTAATAAATAATACGAATGAATGAAATGATGTGGATATGACGATATGTATGATATGGCCCAATGTAATGAAGGGCGTATTTGTTTATGATTGGAAATGATGATGTTAGCCCATGGTGGCTTGATGAAAGACCAGAATGGTCTATGTTGATGATGTTGGCCCATTATGGTGATGTGATAGATACGTATTGGCCCATTGTGGTGGTGTTATAAATGTGTATATGCTTGCTTTGCTATGATTTGATGAATAAGCATGAAATGAATATATATTGTTGAATTAATAATCTATGATGATTGTTGAGGTGTTTAGCAAAGCATACATGATGTTGATATGCATATGCATATAATTTCAATTGTATTCATATCGTCATTTGAAATGTATAACTCACTCTCCCATGTGGTCTACTTTTTAGTATTGATGCAGGAATGCCATGGGAAGAGGATGTTTTTAAAAGTAAAGCTTTTGAGAAGGTAAATAGTTGCAGAGGAATGCCTTGGCCGACAACATTGTAATTTAATGAGTTATGTATAAAATAAATATCATGATGTTGTTAATTATTGTTGTTGATAGAGGAACTGTGAATATATATATACTTGGATAATGTTCTAATAGTGGATATATGAATCTGTGGCTGGACTGGTTATGATTTATTATAAATATGAATGTTGGATATGTATGTTGCATAATCATACAGATAGGTATATACATACATCGTAGGCATTGCATGCTTATGTGATCATGTAAAATGATGATGGTTGTATATTAGGCTTACCATATGCCATTGCATGCTTGCCGAGCCTCTTCTCATATCTTCATATATAGGACTAGGCGTGTGCCCGGTATACACATTCTTCTTCCGCTGTAAACTCTGTTATTTTTGTATACCGAATGGACAAACTATTTATTGATCCAGTTATAGGTTACTTAATCTCACTCTTTGGTTTTCTGTGATTCGGGTCTTGATGTGATCATGGTGGAGTCTTGGAAATATTCTCAAACACGAAAAATTTATTCGCATTTTTATTAATTATGACGATTACATCGGGATTCGAGTACAGAAAATCAGGGGTGTTATAATGGCAGCGTTAATGGTGATTTTTGATGGTGAAATTAAAGTAAATTAGTGGGTAGAAGTGTAGGGTTAGCCATTGATGATAGTGGAGGATTGGAAGAGCAATGTTGAATTTAAAGGGTAATGGTGGTTAAGGATGGTGGAGTCGTGAAGAGAAGTGGTTGTGGTGGCTTTATTGTAACACCTCGGCCCGAAAATAGGGGTAAATTTTTCGAGATTTGAATTGATTATAAGTAGAAGAAATTCAATATATATATATTGTGTTTGAATATGTGTTTCAGGTTGTATAATTTTGATAATGACAAAGAGGTCAAAAAGCAATTGAAGAATCATGGCAAAGAGGTCAAGTGTTCATAAAAGAACACATGCAAGGATAAAAACAGAGAAAATAGCATCAGAGCTGCAAAAACACGCAAGCTAATCGATTACAAGACCATGGCTAATTGACTACGAAGCTTCTGTCTGTCACGCAATTGATTACTAGATCATTCCTAATCGATTAGAGAGTTTCTATTTGTCACCTAATCGATTGCACCAAGGAAGCCAATCGATTACCAAACTGAGAAAATGGATAAAAATCATCAGGTACATCTGCTAATCGACTACAAGGCTACCACAATCGATTACCAATGTTCTGTAATGTTTCTAATCAATTACAAGACAAGAAATAATTGATTAGAGAGTTTCTGTTTGTCCCATAATCGATTGCAAATGAGTCATAATCAATTAGCATGCTGCGTAACACAATTAAATGCATCAGGTGCCATTCATAATCGATTACAAGGTAATGAACAATCGATTAGCAAGGTTCTATCTCTTAGCTAATTGATTACATGCGAAAGGCTAATCGATTACCAGTCCAATTACACTAAAGAATTCAAAGTGTAATCGATTACAGCTCGAGGCCTAATCGATTACACTTGTGGCAAAATTTGGGGAAAGCATTTTTAAGTGGGAAACCAACTCATTTCTCCATTTTCACTCTAATGCCCATACTGTGCAATGGCTCTGAAGACTCTAGGGCACCCCTCCAAGGCCTATAAATGGAAGACTCATTCAAGCTACTCAAGCAATCAATCCAACATCATCAAAGAGAAATCAAATATTGAGTCTTGTGAGTTCTATCTCTTTGTGTAGTTTCAATTTCTGAAACTTAGAGCTTAAATTTGTAAATCCTCTCTTGTGAGAGTTTAGAAATTGTGAAAGCATTCATTTACTTATCTACTCTATTTAAGAGAGTCTATTGATTGTAAAACCAAACACCAAAAAACCAAGGTTATTCACTCTAGACTGAGTGGTCACAAAGGTTGGGGTTCAACCTTTGGGTATTGAGAGTTTGAGAGATTAGGTGGGTTGCCCTTGTGCTAGTAAGGATTGAGTTCTTAAGTGTGGGACACTAGGAAGCTGCAATTGCTCATAGCTTGTAATCTCTAAACTTCAATTGTGGAAATCCTTCAAGTAGGTTGCTTGAAGGCGAGACGTACACTAGGTTGATGGAACTCGTTAAATTGGTTTGCAAGCTTCTCTTCCCTACTCTCTTGCATTTACATATTGCTTTTGGCTGGATTATTATTGTTGATTGTGAAAGCCCCTTTTATATATGCTTAAACAACTTGTGTTAAAGTGTTGCACCCCAAGTGTTGACATTTTGCCTAAGTGACATTTGCACATTATTTTACATTGATTCTTGCATTACACTTGCTATCTATTGCATACAAGCATATTTTGTGAAAGAGGAATTAATTTCAAAGGCATTCTAAAGAAAAGTTTTTAACACTCAATTCACCCCCCTTCTTGAGTATTGAGGCCACTTGAACAACATATATAATGCCAAGTAATTACCCCGGATCATTTAATAACCTATCTTATGTATGAAGATATGAGAAGGTATCAAAGTGCACCTTGGACAACCGGACTCGAGGCCGTCACAAGGGAAAAACAGAAGATGTAATTAAATTTAAGAGTTATTAAAATATATACCAAAAAGAGGATGAAAGATTCCTCATCGATTTGTTAAATGATAGAAATAAAATTTAATAATAATAATATCATTTATACATTATCAAGGTCATTAATGAAAATTATCCATACACAAAAGGTCTTATTTTCCTACATGACCTCCGAAATCAACTATTATCAAATTAATTTCAAAATAAGCATATACACACTATATGTTATACAAAAATGAATATATATATGCCGACCAAGGCTCACCCATATTCCTTCCGCATTTACTTTCATCAATCCTCGACCTCCAAAAGAGTAGGATTTTACATCACACCTACATCAAGCTTAAAATGGCAACTAGGAGGTGAGTAACATAATCCAAATGTACCAAAGTCATACATTATGATGATATTTATACATGTGTGCATTATATTCATTTTTAAAGAAACCATCACAAGCTTCACACACATGATACATTATTCCATCTCAACACAATACATGTCCAATTTAGTATATTCACAACGCAATATCATATATAATATATCCTTAACATTCTCAATAATCATCACACTTTTAATGTTAGTACCTCAACTTACTTTCCCTCTATTTAACAATAATCCATGCCACCACGGACTATCAACTAGGCATATCTCCAGCTATATGCAAATGTTCTTAAAGCTAATGCTAATTGCACAAAGGAATTATTTTCAAATGCGGATCCGATTGTGGGACACAACAACATATCAAATGTGAGACAAGCATAGGTGTGCTACTATACCCTTACTGCAGTAGTAAAATGTGTACACATATATCTTAATTCGTGCATGCTTACAACATCATACTTTTACTGGTACCAAACCGCTCTAGCCCATATGTAGCACTAGTCACCCCGTGACTTGCGGATCATCATTATGGCCTTACTTGCCAAAGTGCTACGGGCCTCCCCCGAACACACATCAAGGGAGCCGTGCCCCGTCGGACACCGAGGTAAACTACTCATCATAGAGCCGCCCTCCCACCGAGCCTGCCACATACTGTAATACCCTAAATTTTAAAATAATAGATTCATTAAGGAGATAAATATTAAACGATTATAATTGGGTTATTTAATGTTCCAAAATATTAAGAATAAATAAATTAAGATTTTTGGGAACTGTTTATAATTTATTAGAACCGGATAAGCTAAAAATGAGCCCGGTTAAAATATGGGTGTCAGACCAAGTATCTCCGATTGGGATGATATTGGTCAGGGCTGTTAAGGATATTATTGGGAATCCGAATATGTATCCAAAATAATTTTTTGATAAAGTATTGAGCCCGAACAAGGATCCTGTTTGTCATAAAACGATGAGTCTTTAATAAGGGATTAAAAATAAAGCCAAATGGCCCATTTTTCTTTTGTTATTCCCGTCAGCTTCTTGGTTCCTCTTAACAAACATTTTGCTTCTTTTTCTTCTCTATTCTTCTCCTTCATTTCCTCTTCTACTTCTCTTCAAAAACCCTAAGCAAAAGGGTGATGGCTCTCTTCTCCTCTCCCATTTCCATTCTTGAAGGAGTTAAGAAGAGCTTGGAGCTTGGAGTCTCACCCTCCTTTCTCCTTATTTTCGTGTGGCTCCATTTCCCTTTGGAAAGCCCATTCCCTTCTTCTCTTAAGGTAAACTCTTGCTATTTCTCAAGAGTATGAACTATAGGTTTTTGGGTTTTAATGTTGGGAAAGTGATTTAATAAGTGTTGTTAGGGTTTAGAGAAACCCTAACCCTATGATTTGGGGGAATGCAAAATATGAGTAGAGAAGCATTTATTGTGTTAAATAATTGTTATTGGTGAGGTGAAATGGTGTTATTAATGGTGAATGGCCATTAATGAAGCTTAATAGTTGTTGGGAACCATTAATGTGGGAACCCATTAATGGGTTTGACATTAGAAGTGCATAATAATAAATGTAGGTGCCTAACCCGTGGTGGTTATGGTGGAATGAATGAAATAAATGAGACTTAAGAGTTAAAATGCTAGAAGACACCAAGTAAATGAATATGAACATTACGTCGATGTGGTTGAATAGAAAATAATTGTGTGATATATTTTGATGTAGGAAATAACCTCATTGACAAGGTGGAATCATCAGACCGCGTTGATTACTACTTCTCTTGAGGTAGGTGGGGGTAACTATTCTAAATGCATGATTTCATCCATTGATGATGTGAAAATATGCATATGTGATTGTGTTTAATGATTGCTTGGGTGGACGATGTAATGATTTCATGATTTGACTGCATTTAGAATGATTGATGTTTTGTGGTATGTATTTGGGATGATGAATATGATATTAAACTGGTCTGAGCCGAAGTCAACAATCCGGTGTGGGGCTAGCCATGAGAGTTAATAGATGACTAAGGTTTTAGACCGGTGCTGTATGTATCTGGAATGATTATCCCTTATGTCTCTGATATGGAGCACAGATTCTATCCGATATGTGTGGTGTTAACACGGACATACCGGTATAGGGAGATCGCCTATATGGGCTTATCAATATGAAGTTTTACCTGCTGAGTCAGTATTGCACACAGAATGGATGAAGTGATATCCGTACTTTGGTACCGGTATCGAGACCAGATCTCATATTATGTTGAATATGTTGATGAAATATGTCATGATTGTTTGAGACCATGTTTTGAATTGAAGTCAATGATGTGAAATATCCCAAATATGTATATGTGAATTGATAAATGTGATTGCCACTAACTACCAATGTATGAGTTTCAATGAGAATTGGTAAATATTGAGAATATTAAAATCCACTAAGTGGTAGTTGTGAATGGACGATTGATTGAGTGACATTTAGGATGCACAGTGTGAGAGTGCATTGATTGCCATTACATCCATGACATATCATTCACTGCTTATATGGAATGTTAGGGGTTCCAATAGGCAGGCCCAGTGGGAGGGTGGCCTTGTGCACGGGTATACTGTTATTGTTCCCTAATGATTCGGCGAATCACAAAGCTGCCCTTAGTTCAGTGACGAGGCACCCTATGTGGCAGGCCCCATGGGAGGGCGGCTCTGTGATGAGCAGTTTACCTCAGTGTCCGACGGGGCACGGCTCCCTTGATATGTGTTTAGAGAAGACCTGTAGCACTTTGGCAAGTAAGGCCATATTGATGATCCACAAGTCACGGGGTGACTAGAGCTATAGATGGGCAAGAGCGGTTTAGTACCAGTAAAAGTATGATGTCGTAAGCATGCATGAATTAAGATATATGTGTACACATTTTACTACTGCAGTAGGGGCATAGTAGCACACCTATGCTTGTCCCATATTTATTATGTTGTTGTTTTCCCATAGTCGGATCCACATTTGAAAATGATTCCTTTGTGCATATGCATTAGCTTTAAGAGCATTTGCATATAGCTGGAGATATGCCTAGTTGATAGCCCGTGGTGGCGATGGATGACTATTAAATAGAGGGAAAGTAAGCCGAGGTACTAACATTAAAAGTGTGATGATTATTAAGAATGTTAGGGATATATATATGATATTGCCTTGTGAATATGCTTAATTGGACATGTATTATACTGGGATGGAATGATGTATCATGTGTGTGAAGCTTGTGATGTTTTCTTGAAAAATGGATATAATGAACACATGTATAAATATCATCATAATGTATGACTTTAATTCATTTGGATTATGTTACTCACCTCCTAGTTGCCATTTTAAGGTTGATGTAGGTATGATGTGAATCCTACTCTTTTTGGAGGTCGAGCATTGGAGAAGGTAAATATGAAAGTAATGTGGGTGAGCCTTGGCCGGCATATATGTATTCATTTTGTATAGCATACGGTATGTATATGCTTATTTTGGAATTAATTTGATGATAGTTGATTTCGGAGGTCATGTAGGAAAATTAGACCGTATGTGTATGGCTAATTTTCATTAATGACCTGGATAATGTATGGATGATATTATTATTATTAAATTATATTTCTATTGCTTAACAAATCGATGAGGCATCTTTCATCCTCTTTTTGGTATATATTTCAATAACACTTAAATTTAATTACATCTTCTGCTTTTTCCTTGTGACGGCCTTCAGTCCGGTTGTCCGAGGAGCACTCTGATACCGTCTCATATCTTCATATATGAGATCGGTTATTAATGATCCGAGGTAATTACTTGGCCTTATATATATTGAGTTCCTTCTACTTATAATCAATTCAAATCGCGAAAAAAATTATCCCTACTTCCGGTCGGGGTGTTACAACCTGGTATCAGGGCATTGATTGCTCATTGATGAATTATATGAGTTAAATGTTGTTAAAGAGTGAGATTCACTTAATGTTGACATCTTATAGTTATAGTTAAGCATTATTGAAGCATGAATTGCTCACTGCTCTATATTGTGGTTGATATTAAGCCCGGCCAGGCATTTCCTTCCTCATATTTACCTTCAAATTGTGAATATATTATGATGATATTTGTATTAATGATATTTGATAATGATTGGTATATAATGAGGAAAGAAACATACAGTTTCTAATTATGATTATGTTATGTGTTGATAGGTATTTAATTTGCATTGTTTTGTGATGTTTTTACTTAGGATTTCTAGGTAATCTGTGTCATTTTCCTCTTGTTTCCCGTATGATTTCCTTCATTCCGCACATGTCACCTGGGTGTTTCAAGTTTTAAAGGAATAACCTTGATTTAGGTGCATAAATGCAAGAACGCAATGCATTTGACGAAGCATGTGATGGATGCAAGATAGTCCAACCATTTGGAAGCTCAAAAAGAAGAAAGAATTCACTCTTGGAAGTGGCATAAAAGAAGGAAAAACCAAAGAAACACTTCGGGGCCTTAAAACACTAAAAGAAAAGGCATTTTGTGAAGTTTAGAGAAACCCACTGCCAGTGGGTTTTTCCTACTAGCTGTGGACCCCTCTGGAGTGGATTATATTGTGCATAAAAAAAACCCACTGCCAGTGGGTTTTTCCCACTGGCCGTGGATCCTGCTGCCCGGAGGAGGAAAAATTGACTTTTTGGATTCTAGAGAAACCCACTGCCAGTGGGTTTTTGCACGTTCTGCATAGGGCTCAATTTTTGGAGCAGTTTTCTGAATAAAAGGGGTGGTTTTTAAGAGGGAAAATACACAGAGACATTGAGGGACATTTTTTGGGAGAAAACGAGAGAGCTTTGCCAAGGATTTTCAAAGGGGATCAACGCCAAAACGTTAAAGGAAATCAAATTCTGCAGATTTGTGAGAAAGATTTGGGAGATTTAGTGAGAACTTCTTCTTGTATTTTCTGAATCCCTCTTCATCTTTTGATTTTCCTTCTATGTTTGGTTTGAATTTCTTGTATTGTGGTATTGTTATAGTTGTTTCCATGGCACATTAAACATTTATCTTGGGAATTAAGGTGTAGCATTTATGTGAACCTATATGTAATGTTCTTCGTTCTTGATTATTGAATTGTGTTCTTATTCAATTTTGTGAGTTCTTAATGCTTCCATTAAGCTTAGAGATAAGTATGGATGATTGTAAACGGTATGGGTAATCGAACGATTGGCGTATAGTTTGAATTACACAAAATCGAACCTAGGGATTTGGGTTACGAAAGTGAACGAAACTCTTTGAGGGATATCTGAGTTTTCATAAAGCTTAAAGGACCTAATTAATGAATTGAACGCGGTTCTTCAATAATTAGGTAAGTTAGTGAGGTTTCGAGAGAAGGTCACTGGTCAATTTAGGAAAACTCGCCTTAAGAAACATGATTTAATGATCTAGAAATCGAACTGCATTAAATATTGGCACCCACATTTATGTGAATCTTTACTTCCCAAGAAATTAATCTCCATCGTCTCCAAATCAATCCTTTTATTGTTATTGCTTAGTGTTCTCTGTTTATGTCATTTAGTTCTTTGCATTATAAATTTCTAAACCAACAAATGAATTGTCTAGATAATCAAAATGCTATAAACCGGTAATTGGGAACAATCCCTGTGGGATGATAATTTTATTACTGCGATATCCCGTACGCTTGCGGAAGGCTATCAAGTTTTTGGCGCCGTTGCCGGGGATTGTCCCCCAATATTGGCTAAACGGTGTTTTGATTAGACTAGATTCTTTTATTTTTTTTTTTTCTGCATTATTTTATTTTTTCTGGTTTTTGTTTTAATTTTTCTACAGAATTACGCTTGGGTATTTGTGTGTTTGTGGATTGTGCAGGTTCCTTTATGCGAAAGTGTTCTAGCTTCAAACACATCTTTGACCCTGAAATCGAACGCACACTAAGGAAAATCAGAGCACTTTGGAAACAACTTGAACAAAACAAGCAACAAGCTTCGAGTTCAAACACCGAAGAGCAAATGGATAATCCAGACAACCGAGCACTTCATGATTTTGCAGCACCCAATGCAATGGGTAGGAGGCCTAGTGAAACAACCCGACTTAATAAACCCAAAACCGAGACCAGGGAAAATTTTTCCAAAATTCACCATGCAGCCGGGTAAAAATAAACCATACATAGGCAAGGGAAAGCAAAACCGATCAGAGAAGGAAAGATAAAAGCATTCACAAGAAAGCCTAGCGGAAGGACAAAGCTTAAGCGAGCCCATTACAGTGTTCACTCACTCAAGCGAGACCGAATTCGCTTGGGCGAGACAACCCATCTCGCTTGGGCGAAGCACCCATTCGCTTAAGCGAAGCTAACCAGAAACCTTCCTCCCATTCACACTCGCTGGAGCGAATACCTTGTTCGCTGAAGCGAACATCCACACTCGGTATTTTCATCACTCGGCTTCGGGACCACGTCCACTCGGGAACGGCCCCCACATACATGATTCACCCGGTAAATCTTACTTAGCCAAATCACAATTATAAACACACGGGCGTATTTCACTCGGGAAATGATTCCCCCTGGATACTCCACTTTAACTGAGCATTATTCTCTCAACACCACATAATGAACAATTTGGGTACTTTATAACAATGTAAAAAATATATATATACAATGTATACATGTTCACGATTCCCAATAGTCAACCCGTATAATTAAATCCGTTCGGATTACAAGAGAGCCGGCCAAGGCTTAAACATATCTATTTACAATATATATACTATATATGCACTTCAACAATCTGATTGCCCATCACTCGGACTTGAGGCCATCTCCTCATACCAGTCCGACCTGCATACACTGAAAAATATTGTAGGGGTGAGCTTTTACATATTAAATGATAGTTATTGACTCGGATTAATCTACGAATCCACAACCATACAATATCATATCTAAATCAGCAATAACACAGTCATTCAATATGAATGTTCACACAACATTTGATCGGAATTCATTCAACTCAATCAGGGCTATATAATTCCCTTCATTCACCCCCAACTTATATCATAATCATATTATCATCTTGCACTCGGCAACAACATCAACATGCATATATTCCAAACAGGATTATTCACCACAGCATGTATCACAACCACAACATCATATTGCACTCGGCAAACATATCAGTATACATCCATTAATCCAATCGGATTCACCCCAATCATTTCATATCCACATATTCAACAATTCACATTGAGCTCAATGAAAATTATAAGTGTGCACACATCAATTCACCCGGATCCGGTCCATTTTTATTAATTTTTTATTGTTGCAACATAGGCTCCAAGCCTTTTATTCAGCTTCAAGCTGATTCGGCCATTTTACAGGTACCAAACCGTTTGCCCTCACATGTACCACAGTCACTCTAAGCGACAACGGAAGTGTTACGGGCAGCCCCGAGTCCAACCCAGTAGGCTTTGCCTTGAGTCCAACCCAAGGTCTTTAAGCGTCCAACGCTTAGTGCACTCGGCACTGCCCCGAGTCCAACCCGAGGTCTTTTATATATTTCAAGACATATTCATCTGATTGTCGATCGGTATTAAGCGTCCAACGCTATATGCTCCAAGCATTTAAGTGGCGAATTGGATGAATATGGTCTTCCATCAGGCGTCCAACGCCAATGCACTCGGCATTCAACATCAATAACATGCATCCAATGCATTTATCATTATTATTCATAAACAGGGGTCGGCATAACAATAACACAATACATGCACTCGGCAATCACATGCACTCGGCAAAACACATGCTTTTCAACATAAAATCCCAAATGGGAATTAACATAACCGACCCACATCTCATGCACTCGGCAATCACAATGCCATTCACTCGGAATTATCATTTACAACAAGCATCACATGCTTTTCATATAAAACCCACTCGGCATCAACAGCCACAACATATCATATATTTACATAGAATCATAACTAAAACCAGCACAGCATTCACACACCACATGCGTTTAATATTCACACTGGTTCATAGCACATGCATTCACTCGGCATCTCATTAAAAGCCACATTACCATGCATACACTCAACATTACTAATATAACAATCAACAGATATTCTCATCTGTCCTTCAGTATGATGCACTCGGCATCTTCATATTTACCAGCATACATCTCATGGACGAAGTTTAACATACACCACACAAATAATAATTATCACATGTGAACACCTATTTCAGTCCGATCGATCCGCAAGTGAAAGGCATTCAATTCAAAAATAAAAAATAAAAAAATAATAATAATTTTTTTTAAAAAAATAATAAAAAAATAAAAAAATAAATAATAATAATAATTTTTAAAAAATAATAATATTAATTTTAAAAAAATTAAAATTAAAATTAATTAAAAAAATTATTAATTTAAAAAAAAATTGACTCGGAAATGATCATTTCTGAGTGAGATGACTCGGAATGATCATTTCCGAGTAAAGAGAATCCGAGTGAGACGTAGCCGAGTGCTGTGTCTCCAAATACGGGGTTTCCAAATGGGTCTCAAGCGTCAAGATATTTTCAAACAGAAAAGGCTTCAAGAAAAGACACAGAGAAGGACATTCCGAGCGAAGTGGGATTATCCCAGTGGTCAGATTATCAAATTCCAAGTTCTGAGTGGAAAGAAGGCTATTTCCGAGTGGATATGTCCAAGTTTCCAAGTTCTGACTGATAAGAAGGTGGTTTCCGAGTGGATATGTCAAGTTTCCAAGTTCTGACTGATAAGAAGGCGGTTTCCGAGTGGATATGTCAAAGTTTCCAAGTTCTGAGTGATAAGAAGGCGGTTTCCGAGTGGATATGTCAAATTCCAAGTTCTGAGTGATAAAAAGGCAGTTTCCGAGTGGATATCCAAGTTCCAAATTCTGAGTGAGGAATAAGACCAACTCCGAGTGAACAAATCCGAATGATTAGATGATGAGTGAAACCATTCTGATTGGATGATAAGCCCGACTTCCAAGGTCAGTTTCGAGTAAATCCTTCAAGCAGTGAAGTTGTGTCACTTTTGAAGAAATTCCGAGTGAATGTTTCAAGCAGACAGGATCCAAGAAAAACACCTCCGATTGAAGTAATTCTGAGTGAATGCTTCAAACAGAAATTCCGAGTCACTGAGTGAGATCTCTTCAGTCAGCACCGAGTGAGATCTCTTCAGTCTGCACCGAGTGAAGAATCTCCAATCAGCACCGAGTGAGCCCTCTCTCAATCAACACCGAGTGAGATCTCTTCAGTCTGCACTGAGTGAGATCTCTTCAGTCTGTACCGAGTGAAGAATCTCCAATCAGCACCGAGTGAGTCCTCTCTCAATCAACACCGAGTGAGATCTCTTCAGTCTGCACCGAGTGAGATCTCTTCAGTCAGCACTGAGTGAGATCTCTTCAGTCTACACCGAGCGAAGATTCTCCAGTCAGCACCGAGTGAGTCCTCTCTCAATCAACACCGAATGAGTCACACTTAGTCAGCACCGAGTCACTCACTCGTCAGTCAGTACCGATTGAGTCATTTTTCAGTCATCACCGAGTGAGTCCTTTCACTCAATTTCCAAGCCATTTTTAGCCAATTCCGAGCCATACTTAAACCATTTCTGAGTCATCCTTTTTACCCATTTTCGAGCCATTTTTAGCCAATTCCGACCAATACTTAAACCATTTCCGAGTCATCCTTTTTAGCCATTTCCGAGTCATCCTTTTTAGCCATTTCCGAGCCAATCTTTCAGCCAATTCCGAGTCATCTTACACCCAATTCTGAGTTGTACTCCAACTATTTCAGTCAGTTCCGAGTCATTCTTTACTCGGTTTTGTATAAACAACACCTTTTCCACTCGGTCTTGTGCACAAAAGGCATTTTTTCCACTTGGATTGTGGAGAGAAGGTGAAATCCGACCCATATTCCCACCGAGTGCCCTTGCTGACTATGATTTCCACTATCCAAGTGGATCTTTGACTTGTAGGGGGCGGCTGACAAAGTGACAAAGAGTAGATACCGTCCCCTATAGCTGTCTAGGTACAGGCTGTATCCAACTTCATCCAAGCTGGTCAAGTGGGGCGGCTGGCAAGGAAAAATAATAAAAAAAACCAACTTGCCACTGATTGAAACCGTCTAGGACCTCTATAAATAGAGAGGATCCTGAAGCCTTCAAAAAAAGAAAAAAGAAAAAAGCCTTCATTGAGAGAACCCCAGCACCGTGCAATCCTCTTCCTCTCACCAACCGTCCCCTCTCTTCCTCCCTTCACTGTCCCTCACTACTCACATCCCTCAAACTACCATACTGCCCCTCCTCACAGCCCCCTCCTCACAGCCTCCAACACCGTCCCCATCCCCTCTCACTCCTCACTCACCCCTCTCAACACCGTACACTCCCTCTCCTCTCTCCCTCTAAAACTGAACCACACACACACACCTCACACCCCCTCCTAAAATCCACACCGTCCTTATCTCCAACACCGTCCCCTCTCTTCCTCCCTTCACTGTCCCTCACTCCTCACAGCCCCCTCATCACACCGTCCTCCTCCTTCCATACAACCCAGCCGTCCTCAACTCTCACCAAATCCGACCTCCCTCAATTCACTCCAAACCGACCTCCCTCAAATACCCACAAACTGTCCCTATTTTTTCACACCGTCTAGCCCCTCTCTCTCCCTCTAAACACCTTTAAACTCTTCTCAACCCCCACTATTTTTCTCCCTCGGTCAGCCCACTTTTTCGCTCAGTATTTATCTTTTCACTCGGTATTCCACTTTTTCACTCGGTTTTCCATTTTTCACTCGGTTTTTCACCTTTTCACTCGGTTTTTCACCTTCTCACTTGGTATTCCATTTTTTCACTCGGTATTCCATTTTCCCACTTAAATAAATTTCTGTTATTTTCTTTTCTTTTGTTTTTTACCCCTTCCTAGGTTTGTAATAAATATATAACAAAAAATGAGTGCTTCATACATTCTATTTGGACTAGCATAAAGGTTGTAATGATTATTATTATTCTCATTATTATTGCAATTTTTATTTTTTCTATTTTTTTTTTAAAAAAGAGGAGGAGCGAGTTTAACTTGGACGAGACGTCCTGTTAATCTCATGTGAATATTCCGTGTTTATTTTTGTTTATTTTTGTACATTTTGTCATCTCGTATACTTTCTTTTCATGAATAAGTTAAAATAATTATTGGGTTAATTATAATGCGCGCTATCATATTGAGGTAACCGTTTTTATAAGGGACAGTTGTGAGGTGCTAATACCTTCCTCACCTGTAATTAGACTCCCGAACATGGAATTTCATTTTTATAACTAGTGCTTTAACGAAAGGTTTTCCTGATATTTTATCCTAAAAATATTGGTGGCGACTCCCTGTTTTTTTTTCTTTTCGAACCAAACCAAAAGATTGTTTTGAGGGTCGGCCGTGCCGCCGCGATCCCAGTCGCGACAGATGGCGACTCCGCTGGGGACTTAGAGAGTCAAGCCAGCCAATTTGATAGCGCATGTTTTAATTAGCATATTAATTATTTAACTTCTTCCTTTATTTTCTGTCAATGTTTGTATATGGTTTCTATTTTATTTTGTATGTTCTGTCAATGTCTGTGTGACTATTAAACCCTAGGATAGACGACTTCGTATATTTGTTTTGTGTTTGTTCTTTGTGCAGAATGGGGTAAGGTAAAAGGTATTGAATGCCCTTCCACACACTACACTCACAATTACTTGCACACACCTATGAGTGGCGCCCTGTACCCGGGCCCCAAATGAAGCTTAAGTTAGGAGGGGTTGGTAACGGAATCGTATGGGATGTACTTCCTATCCGGTGTTCGTGAGAACCTCAACTAGAGTTTGACCTCTCATGATATACGCACTTAGTGGATTCCCCACTGTTTGCGTCCCTGTCATGGGTAGGATCTTGGCTCTGGTGACCTTCTAGATGTCTAGTGGAAGCCACCCGGTGTGGAGAGTCACTTTTAGACAAGCCATAGGGCCTAGAAAAAAAAACTTTCAACAAAACCCAACCTAGGCCACAAAAGGGCAGACTTTACTTTACCTTATGTCATTTTCACTATCCCTTTTAAATCCAAATGAATGAAGTATCTATCCATTGAGGCTACTCTATTTCGAAAACAATGATTCATTTCCAAAACACCTAGTACACTTCGAGTGGATGGATAATTCTCTTTTGATCATGTACCTCCAAGTCCTGAGTTGTAGATTTTCCTGGTCGTCAAAACAAGAAAATCAAAAGAAACAATTTTGGGTCCCTTTAACTGGGGCATCAATAAAGATTAAGAAAATCTATGGCTTCTGCAACTTAGACTCGCATGAGTTTTGGAAATCAATGTTTCCCAAAAAAAAATAAAAACAAAAACAAATTTTTTTTTACATCACATCTTTGGGGAAAACATGAATTTCAAAACATAACAATAACTGATTCCTTTTCTTTGTTTTGATATTCACAAGAAACGATTTAGAAATTGGCAGTATCTCTGAGCAAGTATGGAAATTAACATGAAACATGACAATTATGGTACAAATGTGATAAAGTTGAAGAAAATATTACATCTCAAAGCTAAGAAAGTTGATACAATTAGTCTGCAAGCACTAGGGAAAAGATTAAGTCTGACTCAGAAGATGGCCCTTACCAGGAAATATGGGAAGATCTTAAAACTATTGGAGGTGGAAGTCCAAACCGAAGCAATTACAGCCTAGGCACAATTTTATGACCCACCCCTCCGCTGTTTCACATTTAAAGATTTTCAATTGGCTCCGTCAATAGAAGAATTTGAACGGATATTGGGGATACAGGTGGAAGGGCAAATTCCCTATCGCCATCTTGACCATCACGTAACAACCGCTTCAATCGCCCGTGTTTTGAGAATCTCTCCGGAGGCATTGAGGAATGTGCAAATGAACAGAAATCAAGTTCCCGGGTTCACCCGAGAATTTCTTGAGAAGCACATGTAGATCCTGGCTGATAAAGAGGAATGGGAGGCTTTCATGGATACTTTAGCCCTCACTATTTACGGGGTTGTCTTGTTCCCTAATTTAGATAACTACATAGATTATGATGCCGTTGCTGTCTTCCTGGCTCGTAAGCACCGGCTCGAGAATCCCGTCACAACCATTTTGGCTAATGTGTATTACACCATGGATTTCTACCACACGCAAGGGGGAAAGAGGATCATTTGATGTTTACCGATTTTATATGTATGGCTCACATCTCATATCTTCCATCAAATATGTAAAGCTGAGTGTCTGGTTTCTGATTTGAAATTGTGCCAATTGGCCGTGAAGAGTGGGCGTGAATGGGCTAATCACCTCGTAAGCCTTACAGCTAAAAAAGTCAGGTGGTATCCTCAATGGCTAATGGTTGAGTCAATCATCTACAGTTGCGGAGGTTATCCGAATGTTCGTCTCATGGGCACACAGGGATGTATCAACTACAACCCTGTTATTACAAAGCGTCAGTTGGCTTATCCTCTACTCGGGCCACCGAACGAAAAACTGCTCACTCCTTTCGTTTTGTACTATGCAAAAGGGAATTACACATCCGGTGTTCGGGATATAGCCAATGCGTGGAAGAAGATCCATAAAATGGGAAAAGAATTAGGGGCACGAAGCCATGCTGTAGGGGCTGAATATTTTGAATGGGTCCTAAACAGGACCTCCATTGTAAAACTGCCTTTCAAAAGCCCTTCATACCAATCCGCGAATAATTTCCCTCCACCAGTCATCATGGAAGACAAGGTCACCTTGGCTCTGAAGGCACAAATAGAAGAGTTGGCAGCAAAGAATCAGAAGCTAGAAGAAGATCTTTTGAAATGTCAACAAGAGTGCTCCCTTCAGAGGAAGGAGAATTCCGAAGGGAAACATGCTATGGATGAAATGCGAAAGAAAAGGAAGATTGACGAAGACTATAGGGTGAAATAGGACCATTGCCTTCGTGCGGCTAATTCCCAGCTTAAAACAAAAGGCCAACAGAGTGACGCCATATTGGCCAAAAAATAAGTCCTGAAAGACATGCTGACACTATCCAAAGAAAAAGAAAAAGAGATCTTGGTGCAAAAGGAAATGCTGCAAACCCAGGTCCACAAATTGGAACAACAGCTTGATGAAACAATGAGGGCTTATGAGCAAGAAATACATGATGAACAGAAAAAAGCCTATGATGCTGAGCAACGCTGCCGAAAGGCCACACGAGCTTTGGGGATTGAGTTAGCTCAACGGGACGAGGTCGTTCATTTATGGATGGACCGTTTTGCCAAGTTGGCATACATAGCTAATGGAATCTTGGAGGATTTTCCCTCAATGTTGAAGCAGGCCGAAGGCATGGTCAATCCTTTATCCACCCCAAAAGAGATATCATCATTTCTGAATTATTGCCAGGAAAGACTTTGTAAAATGAGGGCCATGATTGCTCGGGCCAGGGATGGTTAAAATGTTGTAATCAAATCTTTCAAGTAATATTGTACCTCTACAGAAGAATGGAATGATGAATAAATCTACTTTTACAATTGTTTCATGTTAATTTCCACTTTACTGCTTTACCTAGTACTTTTGAACAAGACGTTCTGAGGAACGGTCGGAGAATACGCGCTAAATTCAGAATCGCATCCTGCGTAACATCATTTGTTTTTCTTTTCTTTTTTTTCTTTATCTGTTTACTTTTATTTTCCTAACAAAATGTTGTGGTTTCCAGACATAACGGGTAGACATCCTTACGCGACTAGGCTCAATACAAAACTGATGGCTGAAATGGAACAAGAAAATGAGAGCTTGAGAGCTGAAGTCAATCAGCTGAAAGAACAGATGGCTGAGATGGCCAAAATTCTTGAAAGGAGAGTCACAGAAGGGGATTCTTCAGTAGGTGTTGAAAATGCCAGACAACGACCATCCACTCCCCAACACACTCAGGGTCCTGCTGGAGGGCCAAGCTCAAACCCTGCTGCGCCTCCCCTAACTATTCATGTTAGGAAATCAAACCCTGCTGACACCCAGCAACCTATCTACATAGATGAAGAAGGTAATGCCATACCCTTTCCCCCATATGGATTGCCACCTGGCTATTTCCCACCACTTCAAGAAGAGCCTGATTATCAGGAAACAATCCTTCATACGGCTCAACGAAACGCTCCACCCGTCCGGGATCCTCAAACGATTCCGATCCATACATAAGCCGCGCAACCACAAGCTACCCAAGCAACAACCAGACCCCACATCTCGATGCCTAATGCAAACCCGGCACATGTCGACCAACCAATTAGGGGTACTAGTCATCATGTTGCTGCAGGTCCAAGCGCTGCTGTTGCTACCCAGGAGGGAAGGTTAGAGTTCCTAGAAAGGCGTTTAAGAGAAATGGAAAGAACGAATCGGTTTGGAATGGGCAGTGCTGCACAACTCTGTCTGATTCCCGATGTTGTCATTCCTCCCAAATTCAAAATGCCTGAATTTGATAAGTATCGAGGGCTAACCTATCCAAAGAACCATCTTACCATGTACTGTCGGAAGATGGCTTCTCACGCTTCCAATGACCCTCTGCTCATTCATTGTTTCCAGGATAGTCTGGCTGGAGCACCTCTAACTTGGTACAATCATCTTGAACGATCTCGTATACGCTGTTGGGAAGATCTGGCAGATGCTTTCATGCAACAGTACAAGTATAATCTGGATATGGCGCCAGATAGAGTACAGTTGTAGAACATGACCAAAAAAGATAACGAGACATTTAAAGAGTACGCCCAACGGTGGCGTGAGGTAGTAGCTCAAGTTGACCCGCCTCTATCAGAGAAGGAGGTAATTTCTACATTTATTGATACACTCTAGTCACCCTTCTACAATAAGATGATTGGAAGCATTTCCTCCCATTTCTCCGACATCGTCACTATCGGAGAAAGAATAGAGAATGGCCTGAGGACTGGGAAGATTACTTGTGGCCCACCTGGGGTTGGAGCAACAAGAAAACCTTCAATTGGAGAAGGTAAAAGAAGAGAGGGAGAGACTAACCTGGTCTCTCATAATCAAAGAAGGAACCAGCCCAGACTACCTACCCCCGTCACCTTTCTGTCAACTTACCATAATGCGCCACACCCATATGTGGCTGCAATTCCAAATTCGAACCCACCACATTTTCGACCACCAGTTATGCCACCACCTGTACCACCACAAGCACCATACCAACCACCACAAATGGACCCGACGAATCCAAACATGAGGAGACAGAATAATGACCGCACTCAAGTACAATTTGATCCAATTCCCATGACCTACACTGAACTTCTCCCCCGTCTTATTGAAAACACACTGGTAGCACCTTGCCCTCTAAAACCACTTCAGCCACCTTATCCCAGAGGGTATGACCTGAATGCGCGGTGCGATTACCATGCCGGTGCACCGGGACATTCCACCGAGAATTGCCTGGCACTAAAGTTTAAGGTAAGAGATTTAATCAGAGCTGATTGGATAAGCTTCAAAGAAGGAAGCCCAAATGTGACCACCAATCCTCTACCTAACCACGGGAGACCAGGTGTTAACGCTGTGGAAAGAGATGAGGAATGTATTTCTAGGATTGAGGACATCCAAATGCCGTTGGAAACGATTCACTCCCATATGCTTAAAATGGGATTGGTAGAAGAATCATGGGATGAAGAGTGCAATGATCTCCAGTCTGTAAAGCGAAAGGACTTCCAAAGAACCCTTCAAAGGCTTATGGATAGTCATGTCATAGAAGTTTGCCGGCATCATGAAGGCAGAATAAATATGATACAAGAGAAAAGTCGAGTTCGAGCCCCAAAGCCTCTAGTCATATTTTACAACAAAAATGCACCAGTGGCTCCGACTCCTACTAAAACTGTCGTCACGGTGAACACGCCAACCCCGTTTCCTTACAAGGATTCACGAGCTATGCCATAGAAGTATGGCAATGATGTGGTTGTTACTAGTTCTGAGGCAGTTGGTTTTACGCCATCATCTCCTGTCACGAATATTGCTTTAGTTGGGGGTGTCACACGGAGTGGAAGAATGTATGCTTCCCCAGAACCAAAACTTGACAAAGCTACAGGGGATGTTAGACCTAGAAAGGGAGAATCCTCTGGTGAGGCAAAGAAGGCTGTAACTGAAGAGGAAGCCCAAGAGTTTCTAAGATTCATTCGTCATAGTGACTACCAGGTGTTGGACCAACTGAACCACACCCCAGCAAAAAATTTCTCTGTTGTCCTTACTAATGAGTTCCGAATCGCACCGGAACACGCTGATGAAGGTTTTGAGTGAGGCACATGTGAAGCATGATTTTCCCGTAGATAAGTTCCAGGGCATAGTGGGACATATAGTGGCCAATAATTATCTGACCTTTACAAACGATGAGACACCGGTAGAAGGAAGAGGGCACAATAAAGCCCTTCATATCTCCGTAAAATGCCAAGATCATATCATGGCGAAGGTGCTTATTGACAATGGGTCGTCCTTGAATGTAATGCCAAAATCTACGTTGGCAAAGTTGCCTTTTGATGGGACCCATATGAGACCCAGTTCTATGGAAGTCCGGGCTTTTGATGGAACTCGCCGGGAGGTTATGGGAGAAATTGAACTACCTATACAAGTTGGGCCATGTACCTTTCAAATCCTTTTTCAAGTCATGGATATTACGCCCGCTTACAGTTGTTTGCTGGGACGGCCATGGATCCATTCGGCTGGGGTAGTCCCTTCCACTCTGCACTAGAAGTTGAAATTCATCATTGACAACAAGTTGGTGATTGTCTCTGGAGAAGAGGACTTGTTGGTCAGCAAACCTGCCAACACCCCATACATTGAAGCAACTGAGGAAGCCCTCGAAACCTCATTTCAAGCTTTAGAGGTAGCAAACGCAACAAGCATTACAAAGATGTCTTTCCCAAACGTGCCTCTGATGGTTGCAAAGACAATGTTGAGAGAAGGATACAAGCTGGGAAAAGGGTTAGGACGAGAATTGGAAGGAAGGACCCAACCTATATGCCTCCCAGAGAACAAGGATAGATATGGTATGGGGTATAAGCCTACAACAGCTGATAGAAAAAGGGTAGGAGAAGAAAGAAGGGAGAGAAGGGTTGCTCGCCTTACCGATCAAGAGTTCGACACTGCTAGAATCCCTATCTGTGACCTCTATCAAAGCTTCAGGAGCGCCGGGATTATATATCTGGGTCAGGTGGCTATGGTTGGAGACGGACCCAGCTGTGATGTGGAATTAGTGCATGCTTGCTCACCCGGTAAAGAACTGGACAACTGGGAAACCATGGAGTTCCCCATAACTATCAATCCTCAATCAAAGTAATTGTTGTTTTTAAAACTGATCGATCCCTTTGCTATGCCTAAGGCTTTGGGATCCATTTTGTAATAAGGGCAAAAACTTACTTGTTTGTTAAATTAAATGAACGGATTCCAATTTCATACCTTACCTTTGTTTAATTTTCTTTCTCTTAAACCTTTCATTTACTTGTTAAATTAAATGAACGGATTCCAATTTCATACCTTACCTTTGTTTAATTTTCTTTCTCTTAAACCTTTTATTTACTTGTCTTTCTTTATTTTCATTCATTATAATATAACACCAAATGCAGATCTGAAAGAACTCGGTTCTATTTCATGACTCTGATAATCCGAATGATTACGCCTATGAGGAGAATGAGGAAGACTTTGAACCTTCACCCGAATTGACGAGATTAATGGAACAGGAAGATAAGGAAATCCAGCCTCATCAGGAAAAGATTGAGACCATTAACCTGGGAGATGAAGGGGAAAATAAAGAAGTCAAGATAGGCACCCTCTTGAGCGAACAATGACAGAGTGAATTGATTGAACTGCTCTGGGAATTTTGAGACATTTTTGCATGGTCGTATCAAGATATGCCTGGTCTGGATAATAACATTGTGGAACACAGATTGCCTTTAAAGCCGGAATGTCCGCCGATCAAGCAAAAGCTGTGACGAATAAAACCAGACATGCTTCTTAAGATCAAAGAAGTCAAGAAACAATTCGATGCTGGTTTCTTAGCCGTAGCTAAGTATCCGCAATGGGTAGCCAACATAGTTCCCGTTCCAAAGAAAGATGGGAAAGTAAGGATGTGTGTGGACTACCGAGACTTGAATCGGGTGAGTCCTAAGGATGATTTTCCTTTACCTCAGATTGATGTACTCGTTGATAACACAGCTCAGCATTCCATCTTCTTATTTATGGATGGATTTTCGGGATATAACCAGATCAAAATGGCACCAGAAGATATGGAAAAAACCACGTTCATCACTCTGTGGGGCACCTTTTGTTATAAAGTAATGTCCTTTGGATTGAAGAATGCAGGAGCCACCTATCAAAGGGCAATGGTGACTCTCTTCCACGACATGATGCACAAGGAAATAGAAGTCTATATGGATGACATAATTGCCAAGTCCAGATCTGAGGAAGGACATGTTGCTGACCTGAGAAAACTTTTTGAAAGGTTAAGGAAATTCAAGCTTAGATTGAATCCCGCCAAGTGCACTTTTGGCGCGAGATCTGGCAAATTGTTAGGATTCATTGTGAATGAGAGAGGGATAGAAGTTGATCCTGACAAGGTCAAGGCAATTCTGGAAATGCCTCCTCCTCATACTGAAAAAGAAGTCCGAGGATTCTTGGGAAGATTGAATTACATCGCCCGATTCATTTCCCAAATGACAGCAACCTATGAGCCGATTTTCAAATTGCTTCGCAAGAACCAGCCTGGACAGTGGAATGATGATTGCCAGATTGCATTTGAAAAGATAAAGCAGTACTTATTGAAGCCACCAGTCTTGGTGCCACCTGTTCATGGGAGACCACTAATCCTATACCTGACCGTGCTGAATGAATCCATGGGGTGCGTATTAGGTCAACATGATGAGACTGGGAGGAAGGAATGCGCCATCTATTACTTGAGCAAGAGATTTACTGAATGCGAGATGAGGTATTCATCTCTTGAAAGAACATGTTGTGCATTAGCCTGGGCTGCCCGGCGCTTACGGCAAAACATGCTTAATCATACTACTTGGCTGGTGTCTAAGATGAATCCCATCAAGTATATCTTTGAAAAACCTGCTTTGACTGGGAGGATTGCCCGTTGGCAAGTGTTACTGACAGAATATGACATAACATATGTCACCCAAAAGGCAATCAAAGGGAGTGCGCTAGCAGATTACTTAGCACACCAACCCATTGACAGTTACCAACCAATGCGGCATGATTTCCCGGATGAGGATATTTTGGCCCTATTCAAAGAAGAAGATGGTCTGGAAACCAGATGGATCATGAGATTCGACGGGGCTTCCAACGCGCTGGGACATGGAATTGGGGTTATCTTGATCTCACCTGATAAAGAATTCATCCCTATTTACGCTCGACTGTGTTTTGATTGCACCAACAATGTTGCGGAATATGAAGCATGTTCTCTAGGAATGCAAGCAGCTCTGAACAAGGGAATAAAGGTCCTGGAAGTTTATGGAGATTCTGCTTTGGTTATCCATCAACTAAAGGATGAGTGGGAAACTAGAGACAGTAAACTAGTTCCCTATCATGCTCATATCAAAGAAATGATCAAAGAGTTTGATGAAATTACCTTCCATCATGTTCCACGGGAAGATAACCAAATGGCAGATGCTTTAGCCACCCTAGCCGCTATGTTCGAAGCAGTGATTACGAAGTGCCTCTCATTGAGGTAAAGAAGCAGCAAGAACCTGCCCATTGTCAGGTCATAGAAGAAGAACCAGATGGCAAGCCTTGGTATCATGACATCAAAAGATATCTCCAACGCCAAGAATACCCTGAGGGCATCACGGATAATGACAAACGAACTTTGAGAAGGCTAGCTATGGGATACCTATTGAGTGGTAACGTACTATACAAGAGGAACTACGATTCCGTTCTCCTCCGGTGTGTTGATACCATTGAGGCAAATCAAATCATGAAAGACATCCACGAAGGATCTTTCGGAACTCAAACAAATGGGCATGCTATGTCAAGAAAAATCCTGAGAGCCGGGTATTATTGGATGACTATCGAGGAAGACTGTTTTGCTTACGTACGGAAGTGTCATAAATGCCAGATTTATGCTGATCACATTCATGCATCGCCTTCATCCTTAAATGTCTTGTCAGTACCATGGCCTTTTTCAATGTGGGGTATGGATGTAATTGGGCCCATTGAGCCAAAAAGCCTCAAACGGTCATCGTTTCATTCTAGTGGCCATCGATTATTTCACCAAGTGGGTAGAGGCAGCTTCGTACACCAATGTGATGAAAAATGTTGTGGTCAAATTTGTCAAGCGTGAGCTGATATGCCGGTACGGCCTACCAAACCAAATCATCACGGACAATAGTACAAATTTAAACAACAAAATGATGAAGGAGCTTTGCGAGAGCTTTAAAATCTCCCACCACAACTCCTCTTTATACCTTCCGAAAATGAATAGAGCAGTTGAGGCAGCTAATAAAAATATCAAGAAAATAGTGCAAAAGATGGTAGTAACCTACAAAGACTGGCTCCCTTTCGCGCTACACGGATACCGAACCTCGGTGCGAACCTCAACTGGGGCAACACCATTTTCTTTGGTCTACAGAATGGAAGCTGTACTGCCATTTGAAGTGGAAATTCCATCCCTTAGGGTGATCATGGAAGCTAAACTGGAAGAAGCTAAATGGGTCCAGGCCAAATATGACCAACTGAATCTGATTGACGGGAAAAGGTTAACTGCTCTCTGCCGGGGAGTGTTATATCAGAAACGTATAAAGCGGGCATACGAAAAGAAAGTGCGCCCCCAACAGTTCCAAGAAGGGGATTTGGTTCTCAAAAAGATTTTGCCAATTCAAAAAGACGTCCAAGGGAAATGGACACCTAATTATGAAGGACCATATGTTATAAAGAAGGCTTTCTCCGGAGGAGCTCTCATACTCACCAACATGGATGGAGACGACCTGTCAATGCCTATCAATGCCGATGCAGTAAAGAAATACTTTGCATAACATAATATAAAAAAATAAAAAAAATAATAAAAAAGGAGAAAAGAAGAAGAAAAGCTCGCTAGGTTGAAAACCTGAAAAGGCGACATAGGCAAAAGTTAGAGCAGCAAGATGAGCCGAAAACCTGAAAAGGCGGTTCCACAAACTCGACTCTACAACATAAACCCTTCAAGCCAAAGACAAAGGAGGTCAAAACGGGTATTAGGGTTGTTGTCAAATTACTCCCTCAGAAGCAAAATCAGAGGACGAACACAAAGTCGTGATAAAGGGTCAAGTTTCTCATTGCTCTCAGAAGATCACTAGAGGATATATGAGCCTTCCCCTTTCCACCTGCCTTCCATTCTCTATATCTTATCACATCTCTGTGCTTAATATTATTTTCACCTCTACTGTACATACCTGATGTTTATAAATAAAAGTCTCCCTTCTTCCTACATGTGTTCATGACTAAATTTTATGAATAAACAAGTTTTTGCCTAAAAGAAATTTTGAAATTGGAAACGACAGAGCGTAAAGTTATGGGGAACGAAATGCATCCTAGCACCAAAATTCGCTTGGTATAAGCATAACTATCTTTGCTAAATACGCTCGCCAAAAGTCAGAGGATGTTTCTATTTCATCCATGAGTTATCTTAAAAAGCCAGTCGCCAGGGAAGATTTACCTGTAAGTCTTTTTATACTAACTCACTCTTTTGTCAAAGGGACACCAAATCCATCATCCAAAAGCAGGTATTCGCCAAAGTTTTCTCTCAGCAAGACCTATTATTCGTACTTTAGTAGAACATAGACTGAAGATCTCTCCTGAGGAAAACCGCAAAATGGACTCAGCTCCCTCAACCAGGATATTTCTTTGATCAGGCTTAAGAGGACTTATCATTTCCCAGTGAGTTCACCATTACCAAACTAGCACCCATCATGCTCCTCTCACTAAAAAGCTCAAACTGGGGCATCTCCCCAGATCTCTCTTCCAAACTAGGGCATCACCCCAAAGCTCTAGATCCCGGTTAATTTGGACGGGACGTCCTGTTGACCCCCAGATCACTTTTCCAAAATTGGGGCATCACCCCAAAGCTTTAGATCCTGGTTAATTTGGACGGGACGTCCTGTTAACCCCCAGATCATTTTTCCAAAATTGGGGCATCACCCCAAAGCTCTAGATCCTGGTTAATTTGGACGGGACGTCCTGTTAACCCCCAGATCACTTTTTCCAAAACTGGGGCATCACCTCAGGCCTCCTCCTTTCAAACAAAGGGCAATACCGCAAGATTTTTTCAAACCATCTCAAACTGGGGCATCACCCCAGATTTATTCTCTTTCAGTCAAAGGCTTCAGTCATAGCAAGCCGGGGCATCACCCCGAGCTTTTAGGTACAGAGAGTTAATTCGGACGAGACGTCCTGTTAGCTCCCCCAATTTTCACCCTTTACTTTCCAGTCAACCGGGAGGCAACACCCTTACCCTTTACCTTTCTGTCGCCGATCAAATGGCACCCCTTTACTTTCCTGTCGCTGATCAAATGGCACCCCTTTACCTTCCTGTCGTTGATCAAATGGCACCCCTTTACTTTTCCAGTCAACCGAGAGGCAACACCCTCACCTTTTACTTTTTCAGTCAACCGAGAGGCAACACCCTCACCTTTTACTTTTTCTGTCAACCGAGAGGCAACACCCTCACCTTTTACTTTTCCTGCCAACCGAGAGGAAACACCCTTACCTTTTACTTTTCCTGTCAACCGAGAGGCAACACCCTCACCATTTACTTTTCCTATCGACCGAGAGGCAACACCCTCACCTTTTACTTTTCCTGTCAACCGAGAGGCAACACCCTCACCATTTACTTTTCCTGTCGACCGAGAGGCAACACCCTTACCCTTTTACTTCCTCAGTCAACCGAGAGGCAACACCCTCACCTTTTACTTCCTCAGTCAACCGAGAGGCAACATCCTCACCTTTTAATTTTTCAGTCAACCGAGAGGCAACACCCTTACCTTTCACTTTTCCAATCAACCGAGAGGCAACACCCTCACCTTTTACTTTTCCTGTCAGTTCCTAGGCTTTCCCCCTTATCTGATACTTTGACAATGGTGTTCACATCTTTACTCCCTTTCCATTTCAAAAGCACGAAGAAACTTCAGGCTCTTCTCATGGAAAAGAAGTAAAGAGGGGCATCTGTGAACACCTATTTCAGTCCGGTCGATCCGCAAGTGAAAGGCATTCAATTCAAAAAATAAAAAAAATATAAAAAAAATAATAATAATTTTTAAAAAATAAAAAAATAAAAAAATAAATAATAATAATAATAATTTAAAAAATAATATTAATTTTTTTTTAAAAAATTAAAATTAATTAAAAAAAATTATTAATTTTTTTAAAAAAACTGACTCGGAAATGATCATTTCTGAGTGAGATGACTCGGAATGATCATTTCCGAGTAAAGAGAATCTGAGTGAGACGTAGCCGAGTGCTGTGTCTCCAAATACGGGGTTTCCAAGTGGGTCTCAAGCGTCAAGATATTTTCAAACAGAAAAGGCTTCAAGAAAAGACACAGAGAAGGACATTCCGAGCGAAGTGGGATTATCCCAGTGGTCAGATTATTAAATTCCAAGTTCTGAGTGGAAAGAAGGCTGTTTCCGAGTGGATATGTCAAAGTTTCCAAGTTCTGACTGATAAGAAGGTAGTTTCCGAGTGGATATGTCAAAGTTTCCAAGTTCTGAGTGATAAGAAGGCGGTTTCCGAGTGGATATCCAAATTCTAAATTCTGAGTGAGGAATAAGACCAACTCTGAGTGAACGAATCCGAATGATTGGATGATGAGTGAAACCATTCTGATTGGATGATAAGCCCGACTTCCAAGGTCAGTTTCGAGTAAATCCTTCAAGCAGTGAAGTTGTGTCACTTTTGAAGAAATTCCGAGTGAATGTTTCAAGTAGACAGGATCCGAGCAAAACACCTCCGATTGAAGTAATTCCGAGTGAATGCTTCAAACAGAAATTCCGAGTCACTTAGTGAGATCTCTTCAGTCAGCACCGAGTGAGATCTCTTCAGTCTGCACCGAGTGAAGAATCTCCAATCAGTACCGAGTGAGCCCTCTCTCAATCAGCACCGAGTGAGATCTTTTCAGTCTGCACCGAGTGAGATCTCTTCAGTCTGCACCGAGTGAGATCTCTTTAGTCTACACCGAGTGAAGAATCTCTAATCAGCACCGAGTGAGTCCTCTCTCAATCAACACCGAGTGAGATCTCTTCAGTCTGCACTGAGTGAGATCTCTTCAGTCAGCACCGAGTGAGATCTCTTCAGTCTGCACCGAGCGAAGATTCTCCAGTCTGCACCGAGTGAGTCCTCTCTCAATCAACACCGAATGAGTCACACTTAGTCAGCACCGAGTCACTCACTCGTCAGTCAGTACTGATTGAGTCATTTTTCAGTCATCACCGAGTGAGTCCTTTCACTCAATTTCTGAGCCATTTTTAGCCAATTCTGAGCCATACTTAAACCATTTCTGAGTCATCCTTTTTAGCCATTTCCGAGCCATTTTTAGCCAATTCCGAGCCATACTTAAACCATTTCCAAGTCATCCTTTTTAGCCATTTCCGAGTCATCCTTTTTAGCCATTTCTGAGCCAATCTTTTAGCCAATTCCGAATCATCTTACACCCAATTTCGAGTTGTACTCCAACCATTTCAGTCGGTTCCGAGTCATTCTTCACTCAGTTTTGTATAAACAGCACCTTTTCCACTCGGTCTTGTGCACAAAAGGCATCTTTTCCACTCGGATTGTGGAGAGAATGTGAAATCCGACCCATATTCCCACCGAGTGCCCTTGCTGACTTGGATTTCCACTATCCAAGTGGATCTTTGACTTGTGGGGGGCGGCTGACAAAGTGACAAAGAGTAGCTGCCGTCCCCTATAGCTGTCTAGGTACAGGCTGTATCCAACTCCATCCAGGCTGGTCAAGTGGGGCAGCTGGCAAGGAAAAATAATAAAAAAAACCCACTTGCCACTGATTGAAACCGTCCAGGACCTCTATAAATAGAGAGGATCCTGAAGCCTTCAAAAAAAAGAAAAAAAGAAAAAAGCCTTCATTGAGAGAACCCCAGCACCGTGCAGTCCTCTTCCTCTCACCAACCGTCCCCCCTCTTCCTCCCTTCACTGTCCCTCACTACTCACATCCCTCAAACCACCATACTGCCCCTCCTCACAACCTCCAACACCGTCCCCATCCCCTCTCACTCCTCACTCACCCCTCTCAACACCGTACACTCCCTCTTCTCTCTCCCTCTAAAACTGAACCACACACACACACACACCTCACACCCCCTCCTAAAATCCACACCGTCCCTATCTCCAACACCGTCCCCTCTCTTCCTCCCTTCACTGTCCCTCACTCCTCACAGCCCCCTCATCACACCGTCCTCCTCCTTCCATACAACCCAGCCGTCCTCAACTCTCACCAAATCCGACCTCCCTCAATTCACTCCAAACCGACCTCCCTCAAATACCCACAAACCGTCCCTATTTTTTCACACCGTCTAGCCCCTCTCTCTCCCTCTAAACACCTTCAAACTCTTCTCAAACCCCACTATTTTTCTCCCTCGGTCAGCCCACTTTTTCACTCGGTATTCATCTTTTTCACTCGGTATTCATCTTTTCACTCGGTATTCCAATTTATCACTCGGTTTTCCATTTTTCACTCGGTTTTTCACCTTTTCACTCGGTTTTTCACCTTCTCACTCGGTATTCCATTTTTTTCACTCGGTATTCCATTTTCCCACTTAAATAAATTTCTGTTCTTTTCTTTTCTTTTCTTTTTTACCCCTTCCTAGGTTTGTAATAAATATATAACAAAAAATGAGTGCTTCATACATTCTATTTGGACTAGCATAAAGGTTGTAATGATTATTATTATTCTCATTATTATTGTAATTTTTATTTTTTCTATTTTTTTTTAAAAAAAGAGGAGGAGCGAGTTTAAGTTGGACGAGACGTCCTGTTAATCTCATGTGAATATTCCGTGTTTATTTTTATTTATTTTTGTATATTTTGTCATCTCGTATACTTTCTTTTCATGAATAAGTTAAAATAATTATTGGGTTAATTATAATGCGCGCTATCATATTGAGGTAACCGTTTTTATAACGGACAGTTGTGAGGTGCTAATACCTTCCTCACCTGTAATTAGACTCCCGAACATGGAATTTCATTTTTATAACCAGTGCTTTAATAAAAGGTTTTCTCGATATTTTATCCTAAAAATATTGGTGGCGACTCCCTGTTTTTTTTTCTTTTCAAACCAAACCAAAAGATCGTTTTGAGGGTCGGCCGTGCCGCCGCGATCCCGGTCGCGACATCACACATCCGGGCTTCCACTCAACAACATACAACACACAACAAACACAACACATCACAGTGTAATAGTTTCACCTGGAACCCGTCCATAAACCATACATTTGAGATGCAATAGCCCTCCTTACCTGGAATGAAGATCCCAGTAACTCCTTGGGCTTCCAGATCTGACCAACTGCTCCTTGGTCACTCGTTCTCAACAGAACAATCCAGCTGTTGTACTCTACACAACTTTGAAGGAACATCGAGCCACTCGGACACACGAACAGCTCCACCTCCAAGACACTCCATGCTTTTCTTGTAAGACAGTGGAGAGTCCTATGCCTCCAAGGCACAACACAGTCCTCACACACACAGTCCAGTAGAGGATTCCATGGCTGTTTCCACCACTAGAACAGCTAGTCCTCACCAACAATGGAGGACCCCATGCTTTCATGTAACATAGCCATCAACGTTTAAGCAAAATAGAGGAGGATCCTAGCCTCCACAACATACAACACCATGCTATTTCACATCGTGTTCCCACTTCCACTCGGGTTCTACACAGTGTTGAGTGGAAGAAGAAAATAAAGAAGATAAGAAGAAGACGAACAACGAAGGAGATGAGAGGCCACAGGAACTCTAGAGAGAAGAGAGAAGTGTTTCTCCCTTCAGAACATGCACCAAGAGATAATGAAGAAAGTGCAAGGGAAAACATGAACTGAGGCTTTATCATCACTGCCCCATCAGCATCAGCCCAGCTCTATCAACCAGCGATCACATCACCATTAACTCCATCCCATCAGCGTGCCAAAGAGAGAGAACCGAAGCTCTCATAAACCACCAAGGGCATCAAGGTCATTTCCTAGCCAAATATTATTATTATTATTCAATCAATAATTCTTAATTTCACAATTAACCTTAATTGGTAATTAATCCTAAACCAGGATGTTACACCTAGCATCACAAGGCCAACTATTGAGGCTAACAACTTTGAATTGAAGCCATCCTTGCTCTCAATGGTCCAACAAAACCAATTTGGAGGTTTACCATCTGAAGATCCGAATCTACACCTCCAAATCTTCCTTGAGTACTGTGATACACTCAAGGTGAATGACGTCTCAAGTGATGCAATCCGGCTCCGGCTATTCCCATTCTCTTTGAGGGATAAGGCTAGAGCATGGTTGTATTCACTTCTGGAGGGATCGATCACTACTTGGGAGCAGCTATCTCATGCCTTCCTAAACAAATACTATCCACGGAGCAAAACCGACCAACTGAGGAAGCAGATCATCACTTTCACCCAGAAAAATGATGAGACACTATATGATGCATGGGAAAGGTATAAAGAGTTGCTTCGAGAATGCCCACACCATGGAGTGGAAAGATGGTTGACGGTCCACATCTTCTACAATGGTTTGACCCCGAACCAAAGGGTTACATTAGATGCTGCAACTGGTGGCGCTTTTATGAGCAAGAATATGGAAGAGGGGTACAATCTTATAGAAGAGGTGGCATAAAACACCTACCAGTGGTCATCTGAAAGGAGTTTACCATCAAAAACTCCAGGTAAGTATTCTTTAGATGCAATTTCCCTTCTAACTGCTAAGGTAGAAGCTCTGTCTGTTAAATTTGATAAGTTAGGAATAGGTGCTTCTAATGTGGTTTGTGAATTATGTGGAGTTACAGGTCATAGCATAACAGGTTGTCAGCTTGGTGTATCCCAAGGCCCCGAAGCTGAAATGCAACAAGTGGATGCTATTGGGAGTTATGATGGAAATTTTGGGAACAACTATAGACAACAAGGCCCACCTGGTTTCCAAAATAGACCACCTCCGTTCCAAGGCAACCAGAATAACTACAGACAACCACAAGGACCCTTCATTCCTCAAAAATCAAAATTAGAGTCCTTGATGGAGACGTTTGTAGCTACTCAACTAAAGCAAAATGATGAGTTCTCTAATGCCATCAAGAACCTAGCTGCAAAGGTGGACTCTCTTGCCACTCACAACAGGATATTGGAAACTCAGATTGCTCAACAAGCTTCCAGTACTACTAGAATTCCAGGGACATTTCCAGGAAAACCAAAAGCAGGTCCATCCAACCATGCCATGGCTGTAATGCTTAGGAGTGGTACACAATGTGAAGGTCCAATGCCGCCAAAGGAAAATTAAGTTGAGAATGACCCAAAGAAGGATAAGACCATATCACCTCCACCTGTTATGGAAGAAGAGAAACAAGAGAAGAAGGGGGAGGTTAAGCCATATTAACCTCCAATTCCATTTCCTCAGCGCTTGGCCAAGGCCAAGTTGGACAAATAGTTTGGTAAGTTTTTAGAAGTTTTGAAAAAACTATACATTAATATTCCTTTCACAGATGCTTTGCAACAAATACCTATAAACACAAAGTTTCTGAAGGATATCTTGTCCAATAAAAGAAGGTTGGAAGAGGAGGGTACTGTAGCACTTACTGGAGAGTATAGTGCACTTATCCAAAGAAATCTACCACCCAAGCTTCAGGATCCAGGTAGTTTTTCCATCCCATGCATGATTGGTGATATGCCAATAGATAGAGCTTTATGTGATTTAGGAGCTAGTGTTAGCCTGATGCCTCTGTCTATTTCTAAGAAACTGGGATTGAATGAATTGAAACCTACTAGGATGACCTTATAATTGGCTGATAGATCTATTAAGTATCCTGTAGGTATTTTAGAGGATGTTCCTATTAGGGTAGGAAAAATTTTTATCCCTGCTGACTTTGTTGTGTTAGAAATGGATGAGGATTCTATGATCCCCATTATATTAGGCAGGCCATTTTTAGCAACTGCAGGTGCTGTGATTGATGTCAAAAATGGTAAGTTGTCTCTGACTATAGGGGACCAAAAGGTTGAATTTAAATTGATAGATGCTTTGAAAAAACCTTTTCATGATAATGTTTGCTGTAACATTGAATTAGTTGACCAAGTGGTGAAGGAAGAGATTCTTCCTAAGGATCCACTTGATTTTGTTTTTTTGAATGAGCCTACAGGAACATCCAAATGCAGTAAGGGTTATGCACCATTGAACAATTATACTGAAGTCATGTGTGATAAAGTGGTGAACCCAAATGTGGAACTTAAGCCTTTAAATTCTACACTGAGGTATGAATTTCATGGCTCTAATAGGTTTTTGGTTGTAATTTAGGTATAGCGTCCGGTTGAAGACGTTAAACTTAGCACTTATGGGGAGGTAACCCCATGGTTCTATGGTAATCTTAAATTTCTTTTTCTTATTTGAATTTGTGTGTTTTGTTTCACAAAAAAAAATAATTAAGAAAAAAAATCTCTTTATTATTTCTTGGTTTCCTTCTGTGATTCGTTTTGGGGTTATTACATATTGATTTATCTTTGATGAACAATGATGTATAATCCTATCTCAATTGCATGATTGATTATCTTTGTTCATGTTTCTCTTGTATTTTTTTTTTCTATTTTGAATGCATGCATGTGATTCCTAGGACAAGTGCCCACAAATGCAATTAAGTTTCTTTGCAAATTGAAGGAGTTTCATGTTTAAAAATAGTGAAGTCCATTGGCAGTGGGTTTTTCCCACTAGCAGTGGACTCCTGTGACTTAAAATGCAAAACAAAAATTTTCTAGACAAAAACAGCGAGGTCCACTACCAGTGGGTTTTTCCCACTGGCCGTGGGTTTTCTGCAGGGGTCAAACGTTATGAGAAAAAAAAAATTTGGGTGCAAAACAGAGAAACCCACTGGCCGTGGGTTTCACACAGCTGCAGAATTTTGCTTTTAAATGCACACACGGATCGTGGGTATTCCCCCTTCTCCATGACTGGTGAGTTCATCCAGATAAGTTTCACTGTACATTGCTCTCCCTCTTCTGAACAGTAAGGACACTGCTCACGTTTAGTTTGGGGTGGTAGGTACGATGAAACTTATTCTGAGCCTTTTACAGTTTTTCATTTCACTTGATTTTGTTTGATTGCCTGTTGTATTTTCCTTTCGGTTTCATTTTATCATGTTAGGATGTAGTTTGCATGCATTCCGTTTTTAATGTGTTTTCATTTAGGACAACATAGCTAGTTTTCTAGTGATCATTGTTGCCGTAAATTGTTTCAGTTTGGATTGACGTAATTTTAGGGCCTTGTGGAATCCAAATAAAAATAAATAAAAAAATAAAAAAACAAATAATTTGTTATGATGATTGCTTGATTATCTGGAGGTACTATGCTTTATGATTCTGTGTTTTCTCTGACTAGGTCTATTTCACCCACCATGTATTTTGAGAGCTTTTGAGCCAAAATGGGGTAGCCTTTGAACATAAACATTTAGAAAACCCCTGTTTTCTTCTATTGAGTGTGTCATACGTTTAAAGCGCTCTAGAACTTAGCTTACGACCAATTCAAAATGGTTGGTGATTACTCGTTATGGAATGAAAAAGGCACCGTAGGTTTTGTTCTTTAGCCTCGAATTTTGAAAGTTATAATACACCATTAGTTGCCCTTTGTTGAACCTAAACTGTTGGTTTTTTTTTTGAAACCCTTTGGTAATTGGTTTGATAAATTCCTGAGAAAATAACATAAATTCAAGGATAGCAACTAGAATGAAAATGGCTAAGAGAAAAGTGAGTTTTAGTTAGGAAACAAAAATAAACAAAATGAATTTGTGTTTCCAACTAAAGAAAAAAAATTTGTTGGGAAAAACAAAGAAAAGGATGAAAGCAAGGTAGAGAAAGGAGTTAAGTTTAAAAATGAAAACAAAAAGGACTCCTTAGAAGTTTTTGAAGGAATAAGAAAATATGTTTTCTGGTCTGCCTTCCGAAACTTAATTATTCTCCTTGATTTCATTGGATGATAGCCCTTTGAATTTCCTTTTCCTTGGTATCCATTCCCGCATCTGTGAACCCATGGCCCCATTACAACCGGATGAAAGACCTTTTGACCATAACTTGTTTTCTGGACAACTGTGGAGATTAAGGTCACTTGCCAAGCCTATGGTAGTGTCTTGAAATGCTATGACTTGAGTGATACTTATACACAAGCTTAAACACTTAGAGAGAAATGAAAGGATGTGTGTCTATAGCCTAGTCTTGTGAGCATGGTATGAATAATTGTGTGGTTCCTGTTTGGGTAATCTTGCAATCATCTGCTAAACTTTTTTTTCTCTAATTGGGTTCCTCAAGTGGTTTTGAGTTTGTCATTCTCTATTGTTCATATTTGTGGTGATGATGATTGCTTGGGGACAAGCAATGTTTTAGTTTGGTGTTTTAGGTAGGTACGATGAAACTTATTCTGAGCCTTTTACAGTTTGTCATTTCACTTGATTTTGTTTGATTGCCTGTTGCATTTTCCTTTCTGTTTCATTTTATCATGTTAGGATGTAGTTTGCATGCATTCTGTTTTTAATGTGTTTTCATTTAGGACAATATAGCTAGTTTTCTAATGATCATTGTTGCCGTAAATTGTTTCAGTTTGGATTGATGTAATTTTAGGGCCTTGTGGAATCCAAATAAAAATAAATAAAAAAATAAAAAAAACAAATAATTTGTTATGATGATTGCTTGATTGTCTGGAGGTACTATGCTTTATGATTCTGTGTTTTCTCTGACTAGGTCTATTTCACCCACCATGTATTTTGAGAGCTTTTGAGCCAAAATGGGGTAGCCTTTGAACATAAACATTTAGAAAACCCCTGTTTTCTTCTATTGAGTGTGTCATACGTTTAAAGCGCTCTAGAACTTGGCTTGCGACCAATTCAAAATGGTTGGTGATTACTCGTTATGGAATGAAAAAGGCACCGTAGGTTTTGTTCTTCAGCCTCCGAATTTTGAAAGTTATAATACACCATTAGTTGCCCTTTGTTGAACCTAAACTGTTGGTTTTTGTTTTTGAAACCCTTTGGTAATTGGTTTGATAAATTCCTAAGAAAATAACATAAATTCAAGGATGGCAACTAGAATGAAAATGGCTAAGAGAAAAGTGAGTTTTAGTTAGGAAACAAAAATAAACAAAATGAATTTGTGTTTCCAACTAAAGAAAAAATTTGTTGGGAAAAACAAAGAAAAGGATGAAAGCAAGGCAGAGAAAGGAGTTGAGTTTAAAAATGAAAACAAAAAGGACTCCTTAGAAGTTTTTGAAGGAATAAGAAAATATATTTTCTGGTCTGCCTTCCGAAACTTAATTATTCTCAATCATTTCATTGGATGATAGCCCTTTGAATTTCCTTTTCCTTGGTATCCATTCCCGCATCTGTGAACCCATGGCCTCATTACAACCAGATGAAAGATCTTTTGACCATAACTTGTTTTCTGGACAACTGTGGAGATTAAGGTCACTTGCCAATCCTATGGTAGTGTCTTGAAATGCTATGACTTGAGTGATACTTATACACAAGCTTAAACACTTAGAGAGAAATGAAAGGATGTGTGTCTATAGCCTAGTCTTATGAGCATGGTATGAATAATTGTATGGTTCCTGTTTGGGTAATGTTGCAATCATCAGTTAATTTTTTTTCTCTAATTGGGTTCCTCAAGTTGTTTTGAGTTTGTCATTCTTTATTGTTCATATTTGTGGTGATGATGATTGCTTGGGGACAAGCAATGTTTTAGTTTAGGGTGTTTTGATAGGTATTTAATTTGCATTGTTTTGTGATGTTTTTACTTAGGATTTCTAGGTAATCTGTGTCATTTTCCTCTTGTTTCCCATATGATTTCCTTCATTCCGCACATGTCACCTGGGTGTTTAAAGTTTTGCAGGAATAACCTTGATTTAGGTGCATAAATGCAAGAACGCAATGTATTTGACGAAGCATGTGATGGATACAAGATAGTCCAACCATTTGAAAGCTCAAAAAGAAGAAAGGATTCGCTCTTGGAAGTGGCATAAAAGAAGGAAAAACCAAAGAAACACTTTGGGGCCTTAAAACAGTAAAAGAAAAGGCATTTTGTGAAGTTTAGAGAAACCCACTGCCAGTGGGTTTTTCCTACTGGCCGTGGACCCCTCTGGAGTGGGTTATATTGTGCATAAAAAAAACCCACTGCCAGTGGGTTTTTCCCACTGGCCGTGGATCCTACTGCCCGGAGGAGGAAAAATTGATTTTTTGGATTCTAGAGAAACCTACTACCAGTGGGTTTTTGCATGTTCTGCACAGGGCTCAGTTTTTGGAGTAGTTTTCTGAATAAAAGGGGTGGTTTTTGAGAGGGAAAATACACAGAGACATTGAGGGTCATTTTTTGGGAGAAAACAAGAGAGCTTTGCCAAGGATTTTCAAAGGGGATCAATGCCAAAACGTTAAAGGAGATCAAATTCTGCAGATTTGGGAGAAAGATTTGGGAGATTTAGTGAGAACTTCTTCTTGTATTTTCTGAATCCCTCTTCATCTTTTGATTTTCCTTCTATGTTTGGTTTGAATTTCTTGTATTGTGGTATTGTTATAGTTGTTTCCATGGCACATTAAATATTTATCTTGGGAATTAAGGTGTAGGATTTATGTAAACCCATATGTAATGTTCTTCGTTCTTGATTATTGAATTGTGTTCTTATTCGATTTTGTGAGTTCTTAATGCTTCCATTAAGCTTAGAGATAAGTATGTATGATTGTAAACGGTATGGGTAATCGAAAGATTGGCGTATAGTTTGAATTACACAAAATCAAACCTAGGGATTCAGGTTACGAAAGTGAACGAAACTCTTTGAGGGATATCCGAGTTTTCATAAAGCTTAAAGGACCTAATTAATGAATTGAACACGGTTCTTCAATAATTAGGTACGTTAGTGAGGTTTCGAGAGAAAGTCACTGATCAATTTAGGAAAACTCGCCTTAAGAAACATGATTTAATGATCTAGAAATCGAACTGCATTAAATATTGGCACCCACATTTATGTGAATCTTTACTTCCCAAGAAATTCATCTCCATCGTCTCCAAATCAATCCTTTTATTGTTGTTGCTTAGTGTTCTCTATTTATATCATTTAGTTCTTTGCGTTATAAATTTCTAAACCAACAAATGAATTGTCTAGATAATCAAAATGCTATAAACCGGTAATTGGGAATAATCCTTGTGGGACGATAATTTTATTATTACGATATCCCGTATGCTTGCGAAAGGCTATCATGTGTATAGAGTGATTAATGGTGAATAGGCATAATATTGACGCAGCCGCTATGGTTGAAGCTTTCAATCAGTTTGCCGATATCCTAGAACGGCAACAACAACCCGCTGGTCAGCCAAATCATGGTCTTGACCGATTTCTCAAGTGGAAGCCTTCCGAATTTCATGGGGGTTATAAATCGGAGGACGCTTATGTTTGGATCCATGACTTAGAATGGATATTTGCTAGTATGGAGTGTACGAAAGTTCAAAAAGTCAAATACGCGGTGTTTATGGTCCGAGATGAAGCTAAATCTTGGTGGATGCTCACTCATGGACGTATGATTGCTGCTCACACTCCTTTGGATTGGGAGAACTTTAAGGTGGAGTTCCTAAGGAAATACTTTCCTAAGAGCTACAAAAACAAGAAAGAGCTTGAATTTATAGAGCTCAAACAAGGAAGCATGTCGGTGGAGGAATATGCCTCAAAGTTTGAAGAGCTATGTGTGTTTTACCCTCTTTTCCAACAGGAAGGTACCGAAGCTTCAAAATGTGTTAAGTTTGAGAACGGTTTACGCCAAGAGATCAAGAAGGTGATTTTTCACCAAGAGATTATAATGAGGACACAATAAGGGAGGACCCTCACACCATCCAAGAGAAAGGACTTGAAGCATACAAAGGTCCTCTCACAAGGGCCAAGACCAAAAAAGCCAAAGAGAGCATCCATTGGGCCTTATCTTCATTCCTATCTTTGAGTGGGCCCAAGCCCAATGAAGAACCCTTGAGGATATTTTCATTCTTTACTTGTAATATACTTATTAGTTAGATTCTCTAGGCTTATAGGGTTTATTTGGACCTTACAAGGTCAATAGGGCCACTTTTGGGCCATGTACACTCACTTTGGGCCATGTATAGGCCATACTCTTTTACATTTGCATTATTGGGCCTAGGCATCATAGAGAGACCCATGAGGGATTCCCTTGGCCGAATTCCTTGTGGCACTATATAAGGTGCTCTCCTTTTGTAATTTGATACACTTGAATGCCATTTTGAGAATTACACACTTCTAAGTGAGTTTTTAGTGAGAGAAACTCTCCTTTCTCTCTAGGTTAGAGTGACCTCTAGTAAGCTCTCATCCAAGGGGATTTCCTCCCTCTTGGTGGCGAGTTCTAAGGGAGTTATCTCCCCTTGGAGTGGCCTCCCCTTCCTTTCCTTCTTTCCATCCTCCATCCTCCTCCTTTCTCCCTTCCATCTCCACCTTCTCCTTCTATTTTCCATCTCTAAATCCGAATAGTGTTGAGTCTTTTTCCTTTGTTTCATTTCGGTTTTCCCATAAGCAAGAAGATTGGTCAAGGTTTGAAGAAGCTAGAAGAGGAAGAGTGCCCTAGATCCACCCTTCTTCAAGAGATTAGAAGAAGATCCTACACCATTTGGTATCACTTGAGCTTGGAAGGTTCTTTTCTTCTATTCTTCCCCCTTTTAGTTTTGGTTTTAGCTTTGTTTTTCTGGCTGGAATTTTATGTTCATACCATTTGCTTGCCTTATCGTTGCCATGGTAAAGAAGAAAAGTCATAAAAAGTTGATGTTCTTTTGAGCTTTTGTGTTAGTTGTTTCCATTTCTTCAATTTCTTGCATATTGTTGTTTGAGTTTCAGTTTCTTGTTGTTTTGTGTTGTTAAAATTTAGAATTGGCACTTAGGTATTTCGGTTAGAAGTTGTTGCTTAGTTGTTAGAAGTTTGTTCAATTGTTAGTTGGTAGTTAGAGCCAAATAGGAGTTAGTTGTTGTGTGCCATGTGGAACCTTGTCTAGTGTTCTAGGTTTTGTATTGTCATGTGGTTAGGAGTTAGTTCAAGCATCTTGACTAATCTCCCAAGGTTCCATAATTGTCTTGTTAGGAGGTCTCACTTTAAGACCCTTCAAAAGTTATATCATTTTTAGGATTGTTAGTTTCCATTCTTAGTTTCTGTCTAGGTTAATTTTTGTTTGTGAATGCACATTAGGAATACATCTTATATTCGATTTTCATATTGTTGCATCAAAGAAAATTTTTTCAAAAAAAAAATTAAACAAAGTCCTTCCATTTCTTTTGGAAGAAGGTTGCAAGTGTTTTACTTTAAGCAAGAAGAGACATTTGAACTTGTTTTGGCAAAGTATCATTTTGGTTTTAGGGATTTCTTTAATTGGTGTTGAGCTTTGAAAAATACAAGAGGCATTAAAAAGAAAAGAAAGTCTACAAAAGAGAAAAAGGAAAACAAAAGCCCTATAATCCTAAAATTGAAAAGGGTGTTGAAAAAGAAAAAGAAGCCTCATTAAGAAAAAGTGTGAAGTAAGACACCAAGATTCAAAAGCAATTTCAAAATTCCTTTGTACTTGAATTGAATTGTTTGACTAAGTCTTCATTTAGTTTCATTTGAACCTTACTTGCTTAATTGTGATTGTAACTTTAGAGTCTCTAGGTTTAGTTTGTCCTTTCCTTTTGTTGTTGCATTTTTAGTTTCTTGTTTGTCTAGTTTTGTCTTGAATTTTGAAATTTCTATTCATAGAGTAGCCTTTATTGTTTGAACATTTATTGCTTTAAGTCTTGTCATTCAAAAATCCAAAAACATCTTCCACTTTGAGTAGCCTTTTCTTCTTAAGCATTTTTAGTTTGTCATTTTTCCTTCTCAAGTTTTATCTTTGAAGTTGTCTTTTCTTTCAAACTCTTGATAATTCCCTTCTTAAAACCTTGAGGGTAGCATATTGGAACACTTGAGGTGAGAGTATAAATTGCTTGGGTGAACTTGACACCAAAAGAAAGGGTAAGAGTTGTGAGGAGACAAGTGAGAGATACACTTGTGAGGTTTCATTTTTTGCTTGAATTCATTAACAATTTCATTTGGAGTGTTTTGGTTTGCCTTATTTTTTCTAGGTAAGGTGGAGCTTACATATCAAGGAAGAGCTTGAAGAAAGTTGTAAAGGAAGCAAAGCCTTGTAACTAGTAGAATTTAGGCAAATTTCAAATTCTTAGGTCTTGTGTATTAGGATTTTGTCTTGTATTTTGGACAAACCTATGGACATTGGACTTTGGACACTATTAACTTTCATTTACTCTTGGTAATTTGGCTAGAGCTAGAGTATTTGCATTTGGTTGTTATTTCTTTTAGTTAGTTAGTTGTGGTTATAACTAAATAGTTGTTAGTTAGTTGCTTATCTTAACTAATTAGGTTAATTAGTTAATGGTTGGAACTAATTCTAGTTACCTCAACTAATCATAACCGAAATTAGTTTAGGTCTTAACTAGATCATAACCAAATTAGTTGATTGGTTAGAGTTGTTAGACTTAGTTACAACTTCCATAACTAAATAACTACTTCTAGCTAGGGTTTATTAGGTGTTGGTTAGTTAGTTGAACTAATTTTATTAGGTTAACTACTTGGTAAACTGAATTAGTTAGGCTTGTCTAGGGTTAGTTACTTGTTAGAAACAACCTAGGATAATCATAATCAACTTAGGTTAAAGCCAAACCTAGGACTTACATAAGCAACATAGGATTAACATAGTAAAAGACAACCTAGGATCTTGTTTCCCTTAGTATAGAAACCTAGTATTCATATTCTAGGATTGTTGTGTGTTTTCTTTCACTTCTTTTGCATTCATCCTCCTCGACTAGCGTATCTACACATTCTTTTTTTGTGTCTTAAATTTCTTTGACAACCTTAAAAGATGTCTTCTAGTGATAGGGAGAATAAAACTATGCTTCATGACATAATGGATAGCTTGAATAATATCAATGCTAGGTTAACAAATCTTGAGCATAATGAAAACCCTAGAACTAGACATAGAAACCAAAGAAATCATAGGCATAATAATAGTGATAGTGAAGAGGAGCCTAGGCAAAGAAGACACTATGAGCATAAAAGAGAAGATATAGGCTTAAGAGAAGTCAAATTAGAAATTCCCTCATTTCATGGCAAGAGTGACATAGAGGCTTATCTAGAATGGGAAATGAGAGTAGAACAAATCTTTAACTCAGATCAAATAAAAGATGAAAAGAAGGTTAGAATATCCACCCTCTCATTCCAAAACTATGCCTTAGTATGGTGGTCTCAAGTGTATAAGTAAAGAAAGAAAGATAATTTTCCACCAATAGATGATTGGTTGGATTTAAAAGCTCTTTTAAGAAAACATTATGTTCCTAGTTACTATAGAGGGGAGCTATTAGCAAAGCTAAATAGACTCACCCAAGGGTCAAAGAGTGTAGAAGACTACTACAAATCTTTAGAGATAGCTATGATTAGGGAAAACCTAGAAGAAGATGAAGAAACCCTAATGCATAGGTTCTTGCATGGACTTAATAGGAACATTAAGAATAGAATAGAACTCCTTCTACATGTAGACATTGAGGAACTACTTCACCAATGCACTAAGGTAAAGAGCCAATTCAAAGAGAGAGAAGCCTTTAGTGGGGAAAATAGAGCCTATAAATCTAAATGGGTAGGACAAGATAATAAGGGTAAGTTTGATAGAAACCCTAGGGAGAGGGAAGTGGGCACTTCATCTTCTAAACCTCAAAGTGAGTTGCATAAAAATGGAAAATTTTTTAGGAATCAAAGAGAAAAGCATGAATCTATATCTAAACCTCAATCCTCTAGATCATCTACCATTAAATGTTTTAAATGCCTTGGTAGAGGTCATATTGCTTCTGACTGTCCTATAAAAAGAACTATGGTTTTGAAAAATAATGGAACCTACTCAAGTCAATCAGAGTCTAATTCTCATTCTCACTATTCAAGTGATGACTCAAGTAGTGATTCATATAACAGTGAGCATATTTTAGGGGATGATGGTGAGCTTTACATGATTAGAAGATTATTTGGTAGTCATGTTAAGCTAGATGATACTACATAAAGAGAGAACATCTTTTATACAAGATGTTACATAAATGACAAATTATGTTCTCTCATTGTGGATAGTGGGAGTTGTGCCAATGTTGTAAGTCAAAGACTAGTGCATAAGATGGGCTTAGAACTAATAGATCACCCTAGACCTTATAAGTTACAATGGCTTAATGAAAAGGGAGAGATGTTAGTTAATAAGCAAGTCTTAATAAATTTCACCATAGGCACCTATAAAGATATAGTTAATTGTGATGTAGTACCTATGAAAGCAACTCATATCTTGCTAGGACGACCTTGGCAATTTGATAGGAAGGTCATCCATGAGGGGTTCACTAACACCCTCACTTTCAAACTAGATGGTAAGAAGATAGTTTTACACCCCCTAACTCCACAACAAGTAGCTAAAGATCAACTATAAATGAAGCTTAAAAGAGATAGAGAGTTAGGATCTTCTTCAAATCATCTAGGAAAAATTAAGAAAAATAAAAAAGAAGATAAAGGAAAAGGAGTTATTGTCTGTGATGACTCTAGTGCCAACCTTTTGGCTACCAAATATGATGTGAAACATGCTATGCTTTCACATAAACAATGCTTGATCATGTATGCAAAAGACATCCCTAGCACTTCCTTGTGCTCAATGGGCAATCTTCCTCCTCCTTTGCCCAAAGGTATTTAAAATATTTTAAATGAATTTAAAGACCTTTTTCCAAAAGACATCCTAAAAGGCTTACCTCCTATCAGGGGCATTGAACATCAAATTGATTTAATTCCCGGTGCTAGTTTACCTAATAGGCCTGCATATAGATGTAATCCTAAGGAAAGCCTTGAAATTGAAAATCAAGTGTATGAACTACTTTCTAAGGGTTGGATTAGAGAGAGTTTAAGACCATGTGCTTTACCTATTTTACTTGTTCCCAAAAAGGATGGTTCATGGAGAATGTACACCGATTGTAGGGCCATCAATAACATCACCATCAAGTATAGGCATCCTATACCTAGACTTGATGATATGCTTGATGAGCTTATATTTCTACAATATTTTCCAAGATTGATCTTAAAAGTGGCTATCACCAAATAAGGATCAAAGAAAAAGATGAATGGAAAGCCGCTTTTAAAACCAAACTTGGATTATATGAGTGGTTAGTTATGCCTTTTGGTTTGACTAATGCACCAAGCACATTCATGAGACTCATGAATCATATTTTAAGGGATTTCATTGGGCATTTTGTTGTGGTCTATTTTGATGACATTTTAATCTATTCAAAGACCATGAACTCTCATCTAAGCCATCTTAGATAAGTTATGCTTACCCTAAGAACAAACAATCTTTATGCAAACCTTGAAAAATATTCTTTTGGCATGGATAGCATTGTCTTTCTTGGATTTGTAGTTAGTTCAAAAGGTGTAGAGGTAGATTACTCCAAGGTGAAGGCCATCCAAGATTGGCCCACACCCAAAAATGTGAGTGACATAAGAAGTTTCCATGGTCTTGCTAGCTTTTATCGGAGATTTGTGAAAGATTTTTCTACCTTAGCCTCCCCTTTGAATGAATTGGTGAAAAAGAATGTTACTTTTATTTGGGGGCCAAGGCAAGAAAAAGCTTTCCTAGATCTCAAAGATCAACTCACTCATGCTCCAATTTTAGCACTTCCAAATTTTTCCAAAACATTTGAGCTTGAGTGTCATGCATCTAATGTGGGAATAGGAGCTGTTCTTTTACAAGAAGGTCACCCCATTGCTTTCTTTAGTGAAAAGCTTAATGGGGCAGCCATTAATTATCCCACATATGATAAAGAATTTTATGCCTTAATTAGAGCCCTACAAACTTGGGAACACTACTTGATTCCCAAAGAGTTTGTCATACATAGTGATCATCAGTCCCTCAAATTCATTAAAGGGCAACATAAGCTAAATAAGAGGCATGCTAAGTGGGTTGAGTATTTAGAACAATTTCCCTATTTCATCAAGTATAAAAATGGAAAATCCAATACTGTGGCTGATGCTTTATCTAGGAGGCATTCTTTACTAACTTCTCTAGGAGCCAAAGTTATTAGACTTGATGAGATTAGGTCTTTGTATCCAAATGACCTTGATTTTTCTAACATTTTCAACTCATCTTCCACTTCTTCATCTTATAAAGGCTTCTACATTCTAGATGGCTATCTTTTCAAAGCCAATAAACTTTGCATTCCTAGAAGTTCTTTAAGAGACCTTTTGCTTAGGGAAAGCTATGAGAGAGGCTTAATGGGCCATTTTGGAAGAGATAAAACATTATCTATATTACATGAACACTTCTATCGGCAAAAAATGAAAAAATACGTTCAAAAACATTATGCTAGGTGTATTGTGTGTAGAAAGGCAAAATCAAAACTTTCGCCTAGTGGTTTATATACTCCTTTACTAACACCCACTGCACCTTGGATTGATATATTTATGGATTTTGTGTTGGGATTTCCTAAGACCAAAAGGGGAATGGATTCTATATTTGTGGTTGTGAATAGGTTTAGTAAGATGGCTCACTTTATCCCTTGTCACAAGGTAGATGATGCTAGTCATATTGCTAAACTCTTTTTAAAAGAGATTGTAAGACTTCATGGTGTTCCTAAAACCATAATTTCTGATAGGGACACCAAAGTCCTAATCCATTTTTGGAAAACTCTTTGGTTAAGGCTAGGAACGAAGCTTCTCTTTTCCACCACTTGTCATCCTCAAACGAATGGATAAATAGAGGTAGTAAATAGGACACTTTCTCAACTTCTTAGGGTCTTAGTGCTCAAAAATGTTAAATCTTGGGATGAGTGTTTTCCCCACATTGAGTTTGCATATAATAGCGTACAACACTCCATAACCAAGCATAGTCCATTTGAAGTTGTTTATGGTTTTAACCTTCTCACTCCTATGGACCTTTTGCCTATTGAGGTTTCTGATTCCATCCTTCATATGGACGGAGAGGCAAAGGCCAAATTTATCAAAGATTTTCATAAGAAGGTTAAAGACCAAATTCAAACTAAGAATGAATACTATGCTCGTTGTGCCAATAAGAAGAGAAAGAATATCACCTTTGAGGTTGGAGATTGGGTTTGGTTACACCCTCGAAAGGAGAGATTTCCAAACTTATGCAAATCCAAACTCAACCCTAGAGGTGATGGGCCTTTCCAAATCATTAAGAAAATGAATAATAATGCTTATGTCCTTGATTTTCCAGGCGATTATGGAGTGGGTGCTTCCTTCGATGTTTTGGATTTGTCTCTCTTTGACCTAGATGAAAAGGATGATGCCTTAGATTTGAGGCCAAATCCTTTCGAAGAAGGGGAGCATAATGAGGACACAATAAGGGAGGACCCTGACACCATCCTAGAGAAAGGACTTGAAGCATACAAAGGTCCTCTCACAAGGGCCAAGACCAAAAAGGCCAAAGAGAGCATCCATCGGGCCTTATCTTCATTCCTATCTTTGAGTAGGCTCAAGCCTAATGAAGAACCCTTGAGGATCTTTTCATTCTTTACTTGTAATATACTTCTTAGTTAGATTCTCTAGGCTTATAGGGTTTATTTGGACCTTGCAAGGTCAATAGGGCCACTTTTGGGCCATGTACACTCACTTTGGGCCATGTATAGCCCATACTCTTTTACATTTGCATTATTGGGCCTAGGCATCATAGAGAGGCTCATGAGGGAGTCCCTTGGCTGAATTCCTTGTGGCACTATATAAGGTACTCTCCTTTTGTAATTTGATACACTTGAATGCCATTTTGAGAATTACACACTTCTAAGTGAATTTTTAGTAAGAGAAGCTCTCCCTTCTCTCTAGGTTAGAGTGACCTCTAGCAAGCTCTCATCCAAGGGGATTTCCTCCCTCTTGATGGATAGTTCTAAGGGAGTTATCTCCCCTTGGAGTGGCCTCTCATTCCTTTCCTTCTTTCCATCCTCCATCCTCCTCCTTTCTCCCGTTCATCTCCACCTTCTCCTTCTCTTTTCCATCTCCAAATCTGAATAGTGTTGAGTCTTTTTCCTTTATTTCATTTCGGTTTTCCCACAAGCAAGAAGGTTGGTTAAGGTTTGAAGAGGCTAAAAGAGGAAGAGTGCCCTAGATCCACCCTTCTTCAAGAGATTATAAGAAGATCCTACATCAGATTAGGAGTTTCTACTATTTTGAACAAGTGTAGAATTTTTAAAGAGAATGATGTGGCTCCTAAGAATTATTCAGGGCATGATCATAGATTGAAGGGATAATTCTCTAGCTTTAAGAAGAGGGGTGATGTCAAGAAAAATAAATAATTTGTGTGTGGTTCCTCTTCTCTTAGAGGTGGATGTGGTGGTGGAAGACATGGTGCTAGTGGTGGCCTAGGTAATGGCCAAGGACTCAGATGTTTCCAGTGTAGTGGAAACCATTTAGCCCGTGAATATGGAAATGAAGAAGCTGTGGTATGCTATCGATGCAACCAACCGGGACACATTCATCCCGATTATCCATTAAATGTTATGGATATAGTGGCTCACAATGATGGAAACCATGGCGGCCATGGTGCTTTTAGAGGACGTGGTCGTGGAAACGGTAATGGCGGCTGTAATGGTGGTCGTAATGGTAGCGGAAACGGTGGCAACGGTCGTGGTAATGGGAACGGCTAAGGTAATGGTAATGGTGGCCAGAATGGTCACAATCATGGTGCTAACCAACCAACTTCTGGAAGAGTATTCGCTATGACCAGTGAAGAAGCAGCTCAAGCCGATAACCTAGTTGAAAGTAAGTGTGAAACACTCGAAAATTTTGTGCATGTTATTTATGATTCGGGTGCGACCCATTCTTTTATATCTGAGGATCACGTACGGCGATTGAGATTGCCGGTGCACCTAATGAAAAATACTCTTGTGGTTACTACCCCAACTGGTGCTTGCCTCAGATCGGTTAACCGATGTGATAACGTTGACATGCTCTTAGAAGGGAAAAAATTCATTACTTCTTTCATTTGCCTACCTATGAAGGGCTTGGCGATCATTCTTGGTATGGATTGGCTCTCTACCAATAAAGTCTTGGTTGACTGTCAAGAACGGACTATTATTTTCCCTTCCTCAGATATGGGGAAATTCCATATGTAAGGTATTGCTCAACTTTGCATACTATTATCTCTTGCCGATGGGACAAATAGTCCCGATCCCTTAAATATTCCCATTGTGTCTGAATTTCCGAGTGTATTTCCTGATGAGGTACCTGGTTTACCTCCTCTACGAGAAGTGAAGTTTTCTATTGATCTTGTTCCAGGAGCGGAACCTGTTTCCTAAGTGTCGTATCGGATGTCTCCTATGGAATTAACCGAGTTGAAGAGACAAGTTGAAGAATTATTAGAGCGAGAGTTTATTCGCCCAAGTGTGTCTCCTTGGGGTACGCCTATTTTATTGGTGAGAAAGAAGGATGGAAGTATGAGGTTATGTGTGGACTATCAATAACTTAACAAGTTGCCATTAAGAACCGATATCCCCTACCTTGCATTGATGATTTTCTGGACAATTGAAGGATGCCATTGTATTCTCAAAGATCAACTTGCGTTTCGGATATCACCAAATTCGGGTGAAGACCGGGGAGATTCCTAAAACTGCTTTCGAACTCGATATGGGTACTATGAGTATGTAGTGATGCCATTCGGAGTGACAAATGCTTCTGTGATATTCATAGATTACATGAATCGCATCTTTCATAAGTATCTTGACCGGTTCGTGGTAGTGTTTATCGATGATATTCTTGTCTATTCCAAGAGCCATGAAGAATATGAAGAGCATCTTTGTCTTATTTTAAATGTCCTTCAAGAGAAAGAGCTGTATGCAAAGCTCTCTAAGTATGAATTTTGGTTGTCCGAGGTCCAATTTCTTGGACACGTTATCTCTAAAGATGGTGTTACTGTTGATCCATCTAAGATCGGAGCTGTGCTGGCTTGGGAAAGACCGACATCTGTGACCGAAGTAAGAAGTTTTCTTAGTCTTGTCGGTTATTACCAGAGATTTATGGAAGGATTTTCCCGATTGGCTTTACCTTTAACGAAGCTAACCCGTAAGAATCAGCCATTTGTGTGGAGTATTGATTATGAAAGGAGTTTCCAAGAGTTAAAAGTTAGACTTATTTCTGCTCCTGTGTTGGCTTTGCCAGACTTATTGGATGACTTCGTGGTGTATTGTGATGCTTCCAAGCTTGGTCTCGGTTGCGTGTTGATGTAAAAAGAACGTGTGATAGCCTATGCGTTGAGACAGTTGTGATCGCATGAGGTTAACTACCCCACACATGATCTTGAATTGGCGGCGATGGTGTTTGCTTTAAAGTTATGGCGGCACTATTTGTATGGCTCTAGGTTTGTGGTCTAGGGTTTAGGGTTTAGGGTTTAGGGTTTAGGGTTTAGGGTTTAGGGTTTAGGGTTTAGGGTTGAGCATACATCCTGGTGCCACAAAAATGTATCAAGATCTGAAAAAGAATTTCTGGTGGCCCGGTATGAAGCGGGATGTGGCTAATTGTGTAGCCTCTTGCATTATTTGTCAAAAGGTGAAGATTGAACATCAGAAACCATCTGGTTACTTAAGACCTCTTGATATCCTGGTGTGGAAGTGGGATGACATTGCTATGAACTTTATTTCTAGATTACCCAGAACACGTACTAGAAATGATGCTCTATGGGTGATTATAGATCGATTGACGAAGTATGCTCACTTCTTGCCCATGAACATGAAGAGTTCATTGGAGAAATTGGCACCATTATACATAAAGGAGATCGTTAGACTACATGGTGTACCTTCGAGTATTGTGTCAGATCACGACCCGCAGTTCACTTCCCGATTTTGGGGAAGCTTGCACGAGGCAATGGGCTCCAAGTTGAAGCTTAGTTCGGCTTATCATCCACAAATGGATGGACAATTAGAGTGGACGATTCAAAGCCTTAAAGATTTGTTGCGGGCTTATGTGTTGGAGCACGATGGTTGTTGGGAAAGATTCCTACCACTAATTGAATTTACATACAACAATAGTTATCATCGTTCTATTGGTATGGCTCCCTATGAAGCGTTATATGGTTGTAAATGTAGAACTCCGTTGTGTTGGCTTAAAACTGGAGAGAGTTTAGCTTTGGGGCTGGAGTTGATTGCAGAAACAAATGAACAAATCAAGATGATACAAGAAAAGATGAAAATTGCCCAAGATCGTCAGAAGAGTTATTATGATAAAAGGCAGAAGCCACTTAAGTTTCAAGTTGGCGATCACGTGTTTTTGAGAGTGTCAAGAGATAAGGGTATTGGAAGAGCTTTGAAGAGCAAGAAATTAAGTCCTAAGTTTATCGGACCTTATGAGATTCTTGAACGAATCGGTGATGTGGCTTATCAGATTGCACTTCCTCCGCATCTGGCGAATCTGCATAATGTGTTTCATGTATCGCAGTTGAGAAAGTATATTCATGATCCTTTGCACGTGATCCCTATTGATGATGTTGATGTGCGGGACGATTTAACTATCCCTCTTGTTTCTGTCCGTATTGTTGAACGCTCTGTAAAGAAGCTACGGAACAAATTGGTACCTTTGGTGAAAGTTGCATGGAAGCATGGAAATATAGAGACGTTCACATGGGAACATGAAGACGATATCGGAGCATGGTATGCCGATGTGTTCGAATCCGGTATGTTAAATTTCGGGGATGAAATTTCTTTTTAGGTGGGGTGGATTGTAACACCCTAAATTTTAAAATAAAAGATTAATTAAGGAGATAAATATTAAATGATTATAGTTGGGTTATTTAATGTTCCAAAATATTGGAAATAAATAAATTAAGATTTTTTGGGAACTGTTTATAATTTATTGGAACCAGATAAGCTGTAAATGAGCCCTATTGAAATATGGGTATCAGACCAAGTATCTCCAATTGGGATGATATTGGTCAGGGCTGTTAAGGATATTATTGGGAATCCAAATATGTATTCGGAATAATTTTTGGATAAAGTATTGAGCCCGAACAAGGATCCTGTTCTTCATAAAACGATGAGTCTTTAATGAGGGATTAAAAATAAAGCCAAATGGCCCATTTTTCTCTTCTTATTCCCGTCAGCTTCTTGGTCCCTCTTAACAAACACTTTGCTTCTTTTTCTTCTTTATTCTTCTCCTTCATTTCTTCTTCTACTTCTCTTCAAAAAAAGTAAGCAAAAGGGTGGTGGCTCTCTTTTCCTCTCCCATTTCCATTCTTGAAGGAGCTTGGAAGAGCTTGGAGCTTGGAGTCTCCTCCTTTCTCCTTATTTTCTTGTGGCTCCATTTCCCTTTGGAAAGTGTAACACCCTCAGTTAGATAAGATAACCCTTCTATAGGATCATCCTATTTAACTAAGAGTGTTAACAGTTTTCATAAAAAGTGAATATATATATTTTTTTTTAAAATAAAGAGATGGCAGATCAGTGGAAGCAAATAGTGAATATATCACATAGTCATTCACAGACTTACAAATAATTGTACTCATAACAGAATGGGGCACGCAGGCACCCTTAAATATTATACAGTCATCCGGTGTCTTTGTCATTAATAAATATTCAAACTATATAAATTCTCTTTAATGATCGTTCTCAGTGGGTTCAGCATATTGCTGTTCTTCATACTCGGGTTCTTGATTTCCTAATTCCTCTGAAAATTGTCAACAGTAAGGGTGAATATAACCCAAGACCCTGATGGTTAATCCAGTGCGGACATAATCCAGTTAACATACAATATCACATAAATCATACAATTAGCATATTCACAATTATAACAATCAAGCATGTTGTCATGGAATGCATGAGTTGAATTTATTATGATTTATCTTTGGTTAAGTCTCATAATGCATGTGGGCCCAATAAATCATTTCTTCATCTCATTCTTTGGAATATCTCCATTCCATTTTAGAGCGATCAGGGTCCGCCCAAATTCCCATAAGGTACAAATGAACTCATTGGTTCTCATCATTGATTTATATATTCTTGGAACTTGGATCCTACGATCATAGTTACACTCCGTCATTTAGTCAAAGTACACTAGAATTGCATCGTCTCACCCGGCTATCAGGCGCGACTCTAATGCGATTGGGTTTCTGTTCCAGTTGTACTCCCAAGATCCTCTTGGGGATCGAACGTGAATGTCCTCCACTGTACCAAGTGTATGCTCTAGATTTTCTTCTTTTAGAAAAATATTTTCATGATGCGGAATGCATTCTTTTGTCTTTTGATTCTTTGGGTATTTATGTGTTTCCAGTCTCATCATACATATTCATAAGCTCTTGAATCTCATCAATTATATAGACGTTGTAAGTCATTTTATTGTTGTATTTGAGAAAATATATCAACTATTTACTGGTTGAAATTATACTTTGTAAAGAGTAAAATAATATATTCCTTATTTAATTATTTATATCTAAAGTAATAATAATAATACTAATTAATAATAGTAAGAATAACAATAATAATAATAATAAGATTCATAATATTAGTAACAATAGTAATAATAATAGAAATAAGAACGATAATAATAAGTGTAACGTCCTAATAATTTAGAAAGAATTAAGAAAGAGTTTCTAAATAAAAATTCAAGTGAAAACTATGAAAAACAAGGTTTTTCCGAGTAGGACAAGGGTAATTCCGAGTGGAATAAGCATGATTCCGAGTGGAATCATACTGAGAGAGGTTTTCTAAATGAACTGGTTAAAAATCCGAGTGAAATTGTACTGGAAAACTGTTTTCCGACTGAAACAGGTCTGATTCCGAGTAAAAATGAGTTTGAATCTGAGTAAAAATGATTTTCAAAGTAAAATGGTTTAATTCCGGGTGAAATATATACTGGAAAGGATTTTCTAAGTGAAATAACTTAAATTCTAAGTGAAATCCGACTGAGAGAATTTTTCTGAGTGAAAATGTTTATGAATCCGAGTGAAAATAAGTTTCTGAGTGAAATAACTATGTTTTCCGAGTGAAATCAGTCTGAGAAGAGCATTCTGAGTGAAAATAAGATAAGTTCCGAGTGAAACATGAATTTACTGAGTGAAATTAGTTGAAAAGAGTTCTGTCTGAAATATATAATGGTTTACCGAATGAAATCGTGTAAAACTGATTAGATTTATATAAAACTGATTGAATTTACATAAAACCGATTGAATTTACATAAAACCGATTGAATTTATATAAAACCGATTGAATTATCATTTATTTCATCTCCTGTTTACAATTCTCTACTGGAATACACATAAACACACATGATACTTAATATTTTCATAATTCAGCATCGAACATATTCACTCAATCATCAAAATTTATCATAATCAATACAGATAATCAAACGTATTCATTGAATCATGAATTCTACAACCAATTGAACATGTTTATAGTAATAAAAATGTATATAAACATACATATAATTAAAGCATGTTATTCAGCAATTCCTGAACCTTTCCTGGAAAGGTGAGGAACAAGGTTCCTTAGCCCTTTCCTTCACTCGGTTTTCCCACAGAGCACCCAAGAATATACCCCCTTACCTTAATGGAGTTCCTGGATGGAAAGAAAAAGGTTCCCTTCACTGTCCTGCTTCAAATCCGAGTGAGAGAGGAAGGGAATTGAGAGAGAGAAAGCTTGTTTGTAGAAGGAGAAGAAGGAAGGGAAATTTGCGTTAGTTTCAGTGTGTGTGTGTTCTGAGAGTGAGTCAATGAGTGGTATAATAAGAAAGCAAGTGGGAGATAGCTTTCTGTGTGATTGGAGGGGTAGGTGGGATTTATGGAGCCTTTTGAGTCAGCTTTGCATGATGGAGGAGAAGGATATATTAATATATATAAAGGGTGCTTCGAGTGGAGATAATGGGGATTTAAATAAGGAGGTAGGCTATCTTAGTGCCCATTTCTGGCTGCCTACAAGCTATAGTGCACATGATTGAATTAAATAAGTAAAAATAGGCACTGAAAGACAAAATTGGAGTCAACACGTCCATTCTGACACTGAATACCGAGTGAAATTACACTCAGTTAGTCTCTTAGCCAACTGGAATCCCATTTCCGAGTCCGGCTATGGAGAACTCAGCAATTCCTACTGCTTTCTTTCCTTGGAGAGACTTAATCTGATCTGATTCAAACCGATCCAAAGTCTCTCAGATTCCCACTCGTTTCAATCCTCCTAAAACCGTGTCTACTCTTAGTCAGTCTCACTCGGTAATTTCAAACTAAATCCGAGTCATCTCAGTCAGTCTCACTTGGAATTGGCTCATATACTTAAGACAGTAAGGTTCTCAACCACAATTAACCAATCTCCACTCGGAAGTAGTCCAATAGAGTATATCTCACTCGGGAGAGGAGTCATACCCATAGACTCACTCGGAAATGGTTCAGCCTCCTATATTTCTCTCGGAATGGCTCCTTCTACCATTTTCCACTCGGTTTCCTAATCATACACATACGAAACCATTCAAAATTCTTCCCAAATAATTCAACAACACATTCCAGTCGGTAGGAAGCATCAAATCAACATAAATATAAGTATATATATACTCTTTCACTCGGAATACTTCAATCAGAGGAGTTTCCTTCGGAAAAAGAAAACATTTGGCAAGGTTTGACTCAGAAACGAGCCTTTCTAGGGTGTTTTGACTTGGAATTTCACCCAGAAGTGGTTCTCTTGAACACACTTCACTCAGAATTGCTTCTCAGGTCAGGACTCCACTCGGTGGTAGCCCTCTCAGTCATGTTTTACTCGGAAAACATGACACTGACTCGGAATTCCATCCTTCACTCGGAATTTATAATTATTCACTCGGAATTCCTCTCTGTTACTTAGAACAGAGCCCTTTTCACTCGGAATTTGCATAATTTCATTAATGGTCTATATAAATTCCATTTTTATGCACAAAAATGACATTTCTGAGATACCACAGACCATCAACAGGGTATATATTGACTTATTCTTACTTACAAACCTTCCATAATTCAAAAATTACAAGGGTAAAACTGTTTCTAAAAACAGGGATGTTACATTCTCCTCCCCTTTTAGGAATTTCGTCCCGAAATTCAAAGTTAAAACAATTGAGGGTACAATTCTCTCATTTTCTCCTCAATTTTCCAAGTAGCATCCCCATCATCTGTCTGACTCCAAACTACCTTGACCAAAGAGATTTCCTTGCCTCTTAGCTGTTTGAGACGTCGGTCAACAATCTTAATCGGTGATGCTTCAAAGGTAAGGTTTTCCTTCAGAACAAATTGATCAGGACTCAGAACATGATCAGGGCTTGGTACATATTTGCGGAGTTGGGAAACATGAAAGACATTGTGAAGATTTGTTAGCTCGGGTGGCAGAGCAATACGGTACGCATGAGTGCCTATCTTTTGCAAAATCTGATAGGGTCCTACGTATCTGGGGCTTAACTTCTTGGCCTTCAAAGCTCTTCCTACTCCAGTGGTAGGAGTAACTTTGAGAAATACATGATCTCCCTCCTCAAATTCCAATGGCTTCCGACGTTTGTCGTAGTAACTCTTTTGTCTATCTTGCAAAGTCTTCATTGCCATTTGGATCTTTTGGACTTGTTCTGTAGTCTTCTGAACAATCTCTGGTCCAATTATCGTTTTTTCACCGGTCTCATACCAACATAAAGGTGTACGACATTTTCTTCCATACAAAGCTTCATAGGGGGCCATTCCGATGCTGGCATGGTAGCTGTTGTTGTAAGTGAACTCAACAAGTGGAAGGTATTCTTGCCAACTTCCCCCATGTTCTAAGACACAAAGACGTAACAGATCTTCAAGAGTTTTGATTGTCCTTTCTGATTGTCCGTCTGTCTGTGGGTGATATGCGAAACTTAACTTTAGACGAGTTCCTAGAGCTTGTTGCAGGCTCTTCCAAAATTGTGATGTGAAACGAGGGTCTCGGTCAGACACAATTGCAGTGGGTGTTCCATGTAATCATACGATTTCCTTGATATAGATTTGGGTGAGTTTCTCTAGAGAGTACTTCATATTGATAGGAATGAAGTGAGCAGTCTTTGTTAATCGATCCACGATTACCCAAATAGCATCATATCCAGCTGATGTTCTGGGAAGTCCGGTCACGAAGTCCATAGCAATCTCATCCTATTTCCATTCTGGAATTTCTAAAGGTCGAAGGGTCTCACTTGGTCATTGTTGTTCCGCTTTTACCTTCTGACACATCAGGCAAGCTGTCACATACTCAGCGATATCCTTTTTCATTCCTTGCCACCAGAATAATTTCTTCAAGTCCTGATACATCTTGGTCGATCCTGGGTGGATACTGTATTTACTTTTGTGGGCTTCATCAAGGATGGATCTTTTAAGATTTATGTTAACTGGAATACAGAGCCTCTGTTGATACCTGATCACCCCATGTTCATCCTTGCTAAATTCGAAGACTCCTTCTTTTGTCTTTTCTGCTAGATCTTGTAATTCCTGATCATTGACTTGAGCTTCTTTGACCTGTTCCAGAAAATCATTTGAAACTCTTAGCATTCCAACCATAAGGCTTCCCCTTTTTGGTGTTACTGCCAGGTTCAAATCGCGAAACTATTCAATCAATTCCAACTCCTTTGTCATCATATATGATAGGCGTAAAGCCTTTCTGTCAGCCACAACATTTGCCTTTCCAGGGTGATACCGGAGTTCGAAATCATAATCCTTAATGAATTCCATCCATCTACGTTATCGCATATTCAACTCTTTCTGGTCGAATAGATACTTCAAGCTTTTATGATCACTGAAGACTTCAAAGTATGTGCCATACAAGTAGTGTCTCTAGATTTTCAAGGCAAACACAACTGCACCTAATTCCAAGTCATGTGTAGGATAATTGAATTCATGTGGTCTTAGCTGTCGTGAAGCATAAGTAACAACCTTTCTTTCTTGCATTAGGACACATCCTAGTCCTTGTCTTGACGCATCACAATACACTTCATAGGGCTTGGCAGGATCTGGCAAAATCAAGACAGGTGCACTAGTGAGTCGTCGGCGTAACTCCGTAAAGCTGCTTTCACATTTTTCTGTCCATTCAAATGGTTGATCTTTACGGGTCAGCCTAGTTAAAGGTGCTGCAATTCGAGAGAAATTCTCGATGAATCGACGATAGTATCCAGCAAGTCCAAGAAAACTGCGAATTTCTGTCACATTCTTGGGTTGTTCCTAATTTAGTACGGCTTCTACCTTTGTAGGATCCACAGCAATTCCCTCTTTAGAGATGACATGTCCCAAAAATTTCACTTCTGTCAACCAGAATTCACATTTTGAAAACTTGGCGTACAATTGTCTCGCACGCAAAGTATTTAGAACAATTCAGAGATGCTCCTCGTGTTCCTCATGGCTCCTGGAATAGACGAGAATGTCATCAATGAATACCACTACGAATTTATCCAAGTACTCATGGAAGATTCGATTCATGTATCCCATAAAGACTGCAGGAGCATTGGTAACTCCAAAGGGCATAACAAGATACTCATAGTGCCCATATCGTGTCCTGAATGCTGTCTTGGGTATATCATCTTTCTTCACCCTGATTTGATGATATCCTGACCGTAGATCAATCTTCGAGAAGATAGTGGCTCCTCGTAATTGGTCCATCAAATCATCAATCCTTGGAAGAGGGTATCGGTTCTTGATCGTAGCTTTATTCAACTGACGATAATCAACACATAACCGCATACTGCCATCCTTCTTTTTGACTAGGAGAACTGGTGCTCCCCAAGGTGAGACACTGGGTCTAATCATTCCTTTCTCTAAAAGTTCTTCTATTTGCTCTTTAAGTTCACTGAGTTCCTTGGGTGACATTCGGTAAGGAGCAATAGAGATTGGTCCCGCGCCCGGTATAATGTCAATACTGAACTCAATTTCTCGTTCTGGAGGTAGCTCACGTATATCATCAGGAAAAACTTCTGGGAATTCTTGAACAACAGGAATCTGATCAATCCGAGGAATGGCCTTACTTTCAGTTTCAGTAAGGATCATGTATAGTTGGACTTCCTTTGCTGGAATTACCTTTTCTGAGCTAACAGGACAAGAATCAATGTCTTGATCACAGTGTGATGTAGTAGACCCAAGAGAAATGGATCTATTATGACAGTCAATCAGAATATGGTTGGCAGCAAGCCAATTCACTCCTAGAATAATATCTAGATCAATCAAAGGTAAACATATCAGATCTACTTGATAAGCTTTCCCTTCGATGTTGAGTGGGCATTTCGAACACATGTAAGAAGGGTAAATGGGCTTATTGGCAGCAGTTGTGACAATCATCTGATTGGGCAGAGAGGTTGTAGGAAGCTTTAAATGTTTTACACAATTCTCAGATATGAAAGAGTGAGTGGCTCCAGAATCATATAATACATTTAAAAGAGTGCTCCCTATAAAACATGTACCTTGCACAAGGTCGTTTCCTTGTGATATTTCCGCACCATTCATAGTAAAAACTTTGGCATTTCCTCCCTGTCATCCTGTCGAGCCATTCCCAGGCCTTCTAGGATTATTGTTCTGATTGAAGTTGTTGCTGCGGTGAACATTCTGCATCTTTGGGGCGTTGTTTATAGAGGTGTTTGTAGCTGATCCTCCACTTCCTTGACCCGTAGGTCGTACTGCCTGCCTTTGAGTCACTTGTTGTTGGTTGTTATTATTTCTGTACCAACAGTCAGCATCACGATGTCCAATCCGTCCACAAATTGTGTAGACTTTACCTCTTTAGTTCCCCTGATCCCTTGAAGAATTTTGGTTGGCTGAATAAGGTGGTCGAGAGTAGGGTCGATCTACTCGAAAATCTCTCCTCTGTTGTCTGTCTGGCATACGTCGTTCTGGTCCATGATTAGACGTTCCAGGTCATCGAAGATTAGAGGTATTCTCAAAAATGCGGCATTTGTCAACCAAAGTAGTGAATTGAGAAATTTGTTTACAACATATAGCCTGACGGATTTCTTGTCGTAGCCCAGCTTCAAATTTTGCGCATCTTGACGCTTCTCCCATGTGGGTGTAGTAGGGACAACATTTTGCCAACTCATCAAACTTAGCAGCGTACTCCCCTACAGTCATATTGCCTTGTTTCAGATTAAAGAACTCCTGCTCTTTCTGCCTCCTTATGTCTTCAGGGAAATATTTAGTGAGAAACTCTGTCTTGAATCGTCCCCAAGTAATGACATGTCCTTCAGTTGCTAATCTAATTCTGGCATGAGTCCACCAGTGCTCTGCTTCTCCAACCATCATGAAGACAGCAAAAGTTATTCTGTCCTCATCAGGGCATCGCATAGCAGCAAAAATCTTTTCAAGATGTTCAATCCATAATTGTGCTCCTTCTGGATCAAAGCCTCCTTTGAATTAAGTAGGATTATTCCTCTGGAAGTCAGCTAATCCTTGGCTTTGCCTAGTAGAAGAATGAGGTAACTCTTGGCGTTCTATTACCTCCATAATTCTGGTAAGAAGATCCTCCATCACATGATCGTTATTTTGGCGTGCCATTGGAATTTTGCTGAAAGAATATCAACAAAAATATTCAAGATGTATGTTATGTGGAGTATTCCACATAGGAATTTTAGTCTTAGGAGTGTTATGGACTGTTCAATCTTTCTATCAGAGTACGTGGAAACCTAATGGTCCACTACCCAAGTTTAATGAATCGACTATGCTCTGATACCACCAATGTAACACCCTCAGTTAGATAAGACAACCCTTCTATAGGATCATCCTATTTAACTAAGAGTGTTAACAGTTTTCATAAAAAATGAATATATTTTTTTTAATTTTTTTTTAAAATAAAGAGATGGCAGATCAGTGGAAGCAAATAGTGAATATATCACATAGTCATTCACAAACTTACAAATAATTGTACTCATAACAGAATGGGGCACGCAGGCACCCTTAAATATTATACAGTCATCCGGTGTCTTTGTCATTAATAAATATTCAAACTATATAAATTCTATCTTTAATGATCGTTCTCAGTGGGTTCAGCATATTGCTGTTCTTCATACTCGGGTTCTTGATTTCCTAATTCCTCTGAAAATTGTCAACAGTAAGGGTGAGTATAACCCAAGACGCTAATGGTTAATCCGGTGCGGACATAATCCAGTTAACATACAATATCACATAAATCATACAATTAGCATATTCACAATTATAACAATCAAGCATGTTGTCATGGAATGCATGAGTTGAATTTATTATGATTTATCTTTGGTTAAGTCTCATGATGCATGTGGGCCCAATAAATCATTTCTTCATCTCATTCTTTGGAATATCTCCATTCCATTCTAGAGCGATCAGGGTCCGCCCAAATTCCCATAAGGTACAAATGAACTCATTGGTTCTCATCATTGATTTATATATTCTTGGAACTTGGATCCCTACGATCATAGTTACACTCCCTCATTTAGTCAAAGTACACTAGAATTGCATCGTCTCACCCGGCTATCAAGCGCGACTCTGATGCCATTGGGTTTCCGTTCCAGTTGTACTCCCAAGATCCTCTTGGGGATCGAACGTCACTACTACAATTATGCCTTTTAACAACAGTTTATTATCCATATTTTTAAAATGTTTTTAATTCGGTGATTTGGCAACAATTTAAATTTAAGTGTTATCATTTATAATTTATAATAATAATAATTAGTAATAAAGTGTTACTAACGTTTTTTACCAGATTTTAATACTCTTAAAACAAATTCACATTTACACATTATTTCTCTCTCCCTCAACCCCTTTCACGCTTTCACGCTCCCTAGAAAAACAAACGCACTTCAGAGTTTCATTCTAGTCATTCACGCTTTCATCTACCATTGCATTTGTGGTCCCAAATTTACCGTCTAAATTTCTTCGATTGGTAACTATTTCCCGTGATTCTCCATTTCTCTCTTCCGCCACCAAGTTTTATCATTTATCATTTATTTTAACTTTAAATTTCAGAACTCGTTTTTATGGCACAAGCTACAGGCATGGATGTTCTCTCACGAGCATTGAGTGTTAATCTTCTTTTGTAAGCTTTGGGCGTTGATCTTCAGGTATTGTGACTCCTATTAATAGCTTTGACTATCTTTTCTACCTAGTTGTGTTTTATCTTAGGGTTCTATCTTCTAGATCTAGGATTTGCTTTTTTAGTTGTGTTTGATCCAATTTCTTCACCGGAAAATCACAGGGAATTGACTTAAACTTTTAAGTTTAACAGTGAATTGTTGGCTGATGTTTGGTTTTTATAGCTAGTTTCGTACACATTGATCTACTCTGCTCTTGTTTGTCTAATTGATTTAATTTAATAGTATATCTGAATAGATTCTGCCTTGATATATTTTATAAACTGAACTAGATTTGACAACACAAACCCTGAGGTCCCTATATTTATTATTGAACCAATGAGTAAGCACACATGTTTTCATTTAGAGAAGTGTAATTATTCTTAACGTAAATGACTAATCAACAAAGCTTAGTAAGAAATGTAAAGCTGATATAATATTGTGAGGGTAGAAGTGCTTGATCATAGTTGAATTAACGAAAATAAAAATGAAGGGAAAGGTTTAATTATCTGTAAAAGTGAAGTAGAAAAATCATATTAAAAAACACAGCTGTTAATAATTGAATCATGACAGTTAAAAAGAGATGCATTAGTGGGTGTAGGTAAACACAACCCAATTTTGCCTATTGGACTTTTAACTCTAGTGATACCTATATTAACTTGAAATAGTTCTTTTTAATATTCTGCCTTCTTATGTAAGCTAGTAATATATTCCATTGATGCAATAATCAATCTGCTGTAAACATTTTAATGTGATCTTGCGTTTTCATTTATATTTGTTTGATAGAGTTAGTCTTTAATTACTTTTAGTTGGTTGGTAGCTGGTACTAATTTTTTATTTTGAGTACTTTAGTAGTGATTTGAATGCACTTGATGTGGGATGGGGAAAGGCAGAGAGAAACAAAACTAAGGTTCTGCAGCACTTCAATCAGTCTTTCAGCTATTCACTCTAAATCCCTATGTCATACAATTTAATGTTAAACTTAGATAAGATCATAATTTGTGAGATTAGAATATGGGACCTCATAAGTAGATAAAAGAACACATAGTAAAAGCAGGTTTGACTTTTAATGACTTTGCCTTCATGTCATTCAAAATGTACAGGATTGCAGTATGTTACTAAGAACCTTAGAACACACGGGATAGTTGTTAGAGTCAAATGCAAAGCATTGATAATTTGCATTTGTACAACATAGATTTTTAGATGTATTGACATGAAATGATTACAAACACAAAGTAGCCATAGTTTTTGTTTTACTGTACTAATTGCATATGATTTTTTACTGTAGTGAATCCAAATACTCAGAACATAAATAATTTTGAAAGAAAGAGCTGCCTTGTATAGTTTAAAGTTCAAACATTATAAAAACTTTATACTCTCATGGATATATTCTCATAGTCCAAGTAAAATTATAATAATAGAGATACACAGTAGCTACCATTTGATTCTTTGTTATCTATATTTGTTTTTTGTTAAGATTGTTGATTCTAAATCACTTGCAATCCACTCTTCCTAACCTCAATCTATATAGTCTTAGATGGGTATTATATTACAATTGGACATGATTGATTTCATCTCAGATAACAATGTGGCTATAAGGTTTGTAAGGAACATTGGTTATAGTCACACTTTTCTGCTCATATTATAATAAATTAATACGAAACAATGGCTATAAGGTTTGTAAGGAATTGCATCACTGCATTGAATAGCTTAGTATATGCACAATTATACAATTCTCAACATGGGTCTGGATTGTTTATTGAGCCCACGATATAGGGAAATTTTTCATGACCAACCTAGAGTGACCAGGCTAGTTGGAAAAGGGAAATTTTGTTGGGCTGATAGTAAAACATGATCACTTTCATGTGTAATTGTGAAGAGTATAATTATAATTTTTTGTCTAAACAATGAGCACTTGAGTAATGTAACGTAAAAAGCATTTATTAGTGCCATTTAAGTAAGTTGTGACAGATATATATTTCATATAAAGATGTGAGTTTAGCTATATACAATGGAATTCTATGTATTAAATGTTTAGTTTGTATTATTAAGCTTATGTTAAGTTTACCGTTTTGTTTATTTATAATTAACTAGAACTACTCTTACCCAAATTATGAAAAAATTTAATAGGTATTTTAAACTCTTTAACAAGAGGAAAGTCATGGACAAGAGTTGGATGCTTCAACCAAGATCTTCTCATAGGTACATTGATGGATCAAAAAAATTTATCAATTTTGCTCTTCATAATGCTGCACAAGGAGATCAAATTTTATGTCCTTGTAAGAAGTGTAACAATCGTTTTTGGGGAAATCAAGAGGAAGTGTATGAGCATTTAATTTGTGTTGGATTTGAGAGTAGTTATAAGAAGTGGATTTTTCATGGGGAAGGTGGATCTTCAAAAAGAATCTATGATGAGGAACCTGATAAGTTTAATATGCAAGACAATTTGGATGGGCTTTTAGAGGACACATTTATGATGCCAACAGAATTTGAGGAGAGTGAGTTTGATGACATCTTAGATGAGGATAGTGAAGGGCTTGATGGTGAAACAAATAAGTTTTACAAATTGGTACGTGATAGTCACCAAGAAGTATACCCAGGTTGTAAAAATTTCACAAAGTTATCCCTCATTGTTCGTCTAATCCATATTAAGAATCTGAATGGTTGGAGCAATGTATCCTTTAATATGTTGCTACAATTATTGAAAGAGTTGCTTCCTGAAAATTCTCGTTTACCATCGACATTCCAAGACTGTAAGTCTATCATTAAGGATTTGGGTTTTAGCTATGAAAAAATACATGCATGTCCTAATGATTGTATTCTCTATGGGAAGAAGTATGAGAATAAAGATACATGCCCCGTATGTTTTACTTCTAGATATAAAAAATCAGAGGTTCAAACTTCTAAGAGAAAGGTTTCTTGTAAGGTAGCTTCATCTCTTATTCCAGCCAAAGTGTTGAGGTATTTCCCTTTGAAACCAAGGATCAAAAGGTTATTTATGTCATCAAAAATGGCTAATTCAATGAAGTGGCATGAGAGTGGTCGCACTAAGGATGAGAAATTAAGGCACCTGGCAGATTCTCTTGCTTGGAAAACATTTGATTCTTTACACCCTAATTTTGCATCAGATTCTCGAAATGTGAGGCTTGGCTTAGCAAGTGATGGTTTTAATCCATTTAAAGCAATGAGCAACAAATATAGTATTTGGCCGGTAGTTTTAATGACATATAACTTACCTCCATGGGAGTGCATGAGGCAACCTCACCTGATGTTGTCTTTACTCATTCCTGGTCCTCTTTCCCCCAAGAGAGATATTGACGTCTATTTGCAACCTCTTATTGATGAGCTAAAGGAGTTATGGGAGAAAGGTTTTGAAATCTATGATGCCTCTAGTAAGGAAATATTTCATGCTCATGTTGCATTACTTTGGACTATAAGTGACTTACCTGCTTATACTATGTTATCAGGTTGGCGTACAAGTGGAAAGTTGGCATGTCCAATTTGTAACTATGACACATGCTCTATGTCCTTAAAGCATAGTGCAAAGGTGTGCTACATGGGTCATCGAAGATTTTTAGGCTCAAAGCATAGGTGGCGAAAAGATAAAAAATGCTTTGATGAAACTAAAGAATTAAGAGTAGCACCAACGCCATTATCAGGGTCTAGTATTTGGGAAATTATTAGTGAAAGGATAAATGTGTTCGGGAAGACTCAAAAGATAAAAAGAATTAAGGGTGATCCATGGACCAAAAAAAGCATATTTTTTGAGTTGCCTTATTGGAGTACTAATTTGCATCGTCATAATCTTGATGTAATGCACATAGAAAAGAATATTTGTGAGGCTGTGATTGGTACACTATTGAATTTAGATGGGAAATCAAAGGATTATCTCAAAGCTCGCTATGACTTAGTAAAGATGGGTATAAGGAAAGAGCTTCATCCGAAACAAATAGGACCAAATAAAATCCTTCTCCCACCTGCACTATTCACACTTTCTTCCAAAGAAAAAGACATATTTTGTGGTGTATTGAAAGGAGTGAAGTTACCTGAGAATTATGGCTCTAATATTTCTCGTTGTGTTCAGCTTGAACAACGTAAAATTAGTGGGCTTAAAAGTCATGATTTTCATGTATTGATGCAAGACATACTTAAAATAGCGGTGCGAAAAACTTTACCAAAAAAAGTAGCAAGAGTGCTAATTAACTTCAGCTCTTTTTTCAAGATGTTGTGCTCCAAAGTTATCAAGGTGGAAGAATTTGAATGCTTGGATCCTCAAATAGCATTAATTCTTTGTGAACTAGAAAGAATTTTTCCTCCATCTTTCTTTGTTCTAATGATTCATTTGTCCATGCATTTAGCATATGAAGCTAGAATCGCTGGACCTGTACACTACCGATGGATGTACCCGATTGAAAGGTAAGAAACTAGTAAATTTCCTCTTAATGTACCTATTTTTTATTCTTATCCTCTTAAGTTATACTTTTTTAAAAATGCTTATAGGTTCCTTCTCAAGTTAAAAAGTTATTTACGTAATAGAAGTCGGCCTGAGGCTTCTATTGCAGAAGGGTATCTCGCAGATGAGTGTTTAACATTTTGTTCAAGGTACCTTAAAGACGATGTTCAAACAAAGTTCAATAGGCCAATGAGGAATTTAGATGGTCTAATAGGGGATGGAGTTATGACAAGTCTTGAGCCGCTTGTATGGGAGCAAGAACATAGATATGTACTATTTAATAGTGATATCATTGAGCCATATATCAAGTATGATAATCTGCATCTAGTTTATTATCTTTCATATATTTTCACCTTGTTAAAATGTCTTAATATATGTATTTTCTATGCAGAAAACATGAAGAATTGATTGATAATCATGCTTATGGTGGTTTGATGGGGAAATGGAATAAGACAAAGGATCAATGCCTTTCTTTTCATGAATGGTTAGAAGATCATGTTAGGAATTTTATTGTTAGTGAAGAGGTTAAATGGTTGTCTAAAGGACCAAATATTGTTGTTAGAAAATTTTCTGCTTATGTGATAAATGGCTATAAGTTTGTCATTGAGGGTTGTGAAAGGAAGACACAAAATTCAGGGGTAATGGTCACTTCATCTACAATCAAGTTTAAGAGTGTCAAAGATGAAAATCCTGAAGTGGAAAATATTACATATTATGGAGTTTTGAAAGAGATACTTGAGTTAGATTACTATGGGCATGGCAAGTATATGTTATTCAGATGTGATTGGTTTCAAAGCAAATAAGATGATTTTGGGTTGATTCTTGTAAATTTTGCTAAGATGATTTACGAAAATCACCCGTTTGTATTTGCAACTCAAGTGACACAAGTATATTTCACTGGAGATCCAAGTGATGATTGGCATGTCATTACCAATACCATCCCAAGAGACTTGTTTGATATGTTTGGTGATTTAGAGAGTAGTGATCTGGAAGGTCAATTAAGAAGTCCCATGCTTGATCAACCTATGGTTATTGAAGATAAAGATGTCAATTGGGTTAGGGATGATGTACCCGGGACAACGGTTGAGTTTTAAGATGAATATAGTTATATTTTAGTTTTTCTACTCATATGAATATAATATCAAAGTCTAAATTCAAGATAATAGATTTTAGTTTGAATTATATATTATATATTATGTGTAGTTTCATCATATCTATAATCATGTTCTTGTCAACTAACATATCTATTGTTGCTCTAATTACAGCTTTAATTGTAGCCACCTTTTATATATTTAATAATTATATTTTTGAGCAACAAAGTAAGGAGAAGAAACAAGGTAAGACATTTTTTCTTTAATAGTTATATAAATAATATTGCTGTAACTGGGTTATAGTCTAATATACAATATAGTTTTCAATTTGGATTTATATTAGATTAATAGTCTAATATCTTGTTATAGCTTTATGGAAGGCAAGAAGGTTTCAATATCAAGATATTCAATGAAGGATGTCATTGGACAACAAGAGAAAAAATTTAAGTTGAAGAAGAAACATAATATTTCATGGTCAAATAGTTCAATGGAATATAACATTGGTGCGCAGAAGCAAACACCCAAACCAAAGAAAAGCAGCAAAGTTGCAATGCCAAGTAGTCCAATGGATGACATCATTGGTGAGCTAGATGAAACTGCATCAAGCCCTTGTCAAGTGCCTTTATCACCCCAATGGATCAACCATGGTGGTGAGTATTTAATTCTTAATTTATGTCAAGTTTGTAGTTGTTATTCTAGGTTTAAAAAATGATATATTCTTTTAATTATATTATATTTTATAAATTCTTATATTTTGTTGTTTACTATCTAATAACAAAAATCTATATTATAGGTTCTACTAGCAAAAAGAAAAGGGGTCCAACAATGAGCCTTAAGACACATGGGTTATCATATGTTGATCGGTTACAAATTAAACTAAATGTACTTGGCCAACCTATTGGTTGTCATCGAGCTGCCTTAAGCACTTATCTAGGGACACTAGCAAGAAATGCTCACTTTGCTCCGTTGATTTACAAGAGCTGGAAAGGACTTAAACAAAATTGGGATGACATATGGCAAACAGTCACTGTATTATCAAAACAATGCTCACTTTTCTATTATTGATTTTTATAACATTTTTATTGTATTTGCATGAATTTTAATTTTAATTTTCATATTCTGGTGTGTAGTCAAAGTTTGATATTGAAGAACGAGGGAGAAAGTGGGTTCTTCAAACCTTATCTTCAAGTTGGAGGAGCTATAAGTGTCGATTGAAGAAGAAGCATTTTAAGCCAAATATGTGTGATGATTACAATTTAAAGAATCGGCCACAAACCATTCCTATTGAGCAGTGGAAAATTCTTATAAAATACTGGAGATCTGACTATGCTAAGGCGCGTAGTGTACAGAACAAAAATAGTAGAGCTCAACTTACAAACATGCACACTACAGGTTCAAAAAGTTTTGCAGAAATACGCCATGAAGAGGTAAAACTAATTGGTTATCTAATTTAGCTAATATAGTATATTTGTATTTAGTAAGAAAATTTAGCTAATCTAGTATTTTTGTTTCATTAGACAAGGAAGAACCCGGATGGAAGAGAGCCCTCTCGTGTCGAAATGTATCTTATGACTCATAAGCCAAAAAATGAAAATCTATTGAATGAAGGAGCTCGTAGAATTATGGTAAGATAATCTTTATTGTTTATTCTAAACTTATACACTTACTTTTGTAATTCATAAATATTATGATTTATTTTATTTTTTTAGTCAGAGCTTGAGGATGCAATTGCTTTGAACCCTAAAGAATCCGAGCAAAGCACAGCCCGAGATGATACATTTTCTCAAATTCTAGGTAAAGACCGATGTGGCCATGTGCGAACATATGGAAAAGGAGTTGTTCCTTTAGACTTATGGGGAACAAGGTCTGTTTTTGAAACCCAAAAAGTAATTGAAGAAGTGAGAAGAGATGCTGAAGCAAAGATACAAATCTTACAAGATAAAATAAAAGAAGACATGATGAAAGCAATGAAAGAAGAAATTTTAGGTGGTTTCAAGATAGTTTTGACTGAGTTGCAGAAGTGTTTCCCAGGAGTAGTAATTCCAGATATATCTAGTATTTTCAGTGCTAATGTAAATATAAATTGAGTTATGACTTATCATTATCACACTTAGTTTTACATGTACAAATGATATCCATTTTTTTAATGCAGGAAAAGAAGTCTAATCCTAGTAGTTTTCGTAATGAGAAAGAGCCTACAGACCATGAGAATTTTGAGAGCAAAAAAAGGAAACATGGTAAGTTGTTGTCCAAGAAGGGGAGAGCTGTAAAATCTCAGCCCCTTAAGCTGCCTAAGCTTGAGCCTGAGTTTGTAGAATTAATAGAGAAGACAAAGGCAAAACAGAAAAAGGCTAAGGCTTCAACAGTTTCATTGGAGATGGTGGAGGTACTGTATTTCTATTCTAATATTATTGTACTGTTTCTATCTTCCCCTTCCCCCTTTTCTCTAATTATCTCTTTTTCCTTGTAAATTGCTATTCTAATATTCTGACATTAAATAAATATTCTGATATATATTCATGTTTTCTGTTTTGTCTTGAGAACATGTATCATTCATTGTTCCTAGTTTATAATCTCATCTAGGTATAAGGTTTTGTTTTAAACAATATTTTTAAAACTGAACAAAGTAAGAATAAAATTAGAATGATTATCTTATTGGTTTAGACTTTGACTTTTTAATGCAGGAAAAGAAGTCTAATCCTGGTAGTTTAAAGAATGAAAAAGAGTCTATAGATCATGAGAATATTGAGAGCAAACAAAGGAAACATGGTAAATCATTGTCTAAAAGGGAGAGAGGTTCAGAATCTGAGCCTACTAAGCTGCCTATGCTTGCAAAATCTGGGCCCACTAAGCTGCCTAAGCTTGTAGAATCTGAGCCCACTAAGCTGCCTAAGCTTGAGCTTGGGCTTCTAGAATTGACTGAGAAGACAAAGGTAAAACAGAAGAAAGCCAAGGCTGCAACAGTTTTATTGGAGATGGTGGAGGTACTATTTTCTTTCACACACTGCACTAGAGCTTTCTTTTATGCACCTATTATTATTTTGTCTCTTGTTATAGCAGCAGGGGAGAAATACATATGAATAGGTGTGTAATGTTTCTTTGAAGAACCTGGTCCTTGTTTTATATTTCTCTTTGCTCTCTGGGACTGTTGCATTCATGTGAACGTTTTGTTCCATGTTGTGGCGTTGTAAGAAATGACAAGTAAAACAAGTAGAACAACTTAAGTGTTCAATGTTTAATTAATTAATTCAATGGATCTGAATTGCTAACAGTAAGAACTCAGCTTATGTTCTGCTATTAGGCAATTCAATATTTTGTGAGTTTGTGTATGCAATTCAATATACATGAAGATGCACCAGTGAATGATTATTTATTATTATTTTTTATTATAACATATTAATGATGATAAAATTGAAATTCATGTTACGTTTAGCAGCCCAAAGAGAAGATTCGAGGGACAGAATGCAAATATGTGTTGTCTAACTACTGTCTTCTAAAACTGATTTGATCACAAGGACCAATTGAATTTCAGACACCGGGCCCTTTATAGTGTTTATTTGTTTTAGATCTTTTCTTTTTTTCTGGTATTTTTATCATAAATAATTAAGAGACTAATCTTTAGTCTAACAACACACTAAACAATAAAGATATAGATAACAAAACTTTTTTCATTTATAATAGTTTAGAAAAAATAGTCATCACTATGATCCTAACAGTATAGAATAGTTAGGTTAGTAAAAAAGTTTTATTTTTATAATAGAATGGATGATGTTGGGAGAAATTTGTACTAGTACATAGCTTTTAACCCATTTAGCCCAAAGACGCAACAGGTATTTTGTTTAGGAATAGGATAAGATATCTCATTGACAAAAACAAAAAGAAAAGTGTTGACGCAGGGATTTTTGTTCAACAATTAACACTTGTTATTTTCTTATGGCTTGGATTGATGATAATCATGTGCTAAGAATTTGACTCTTTATATGGAGATACTATTTTGTATTAATAGAAAGTACAAAATTTTTTCTTCAATGCAGGAAAGGAAGATTCATGTTGTTCAAAATAACAAAGAGAAGGCACGCCAAGAGAATTTTGAGAGTAAAAAAAAGAAAAAAGAAAAATCTCATAAGGATGTAGCTTGTTGAAATATGATACTAATTGTGTAATGAACTTTGATGGATATACTAGTTGAAGTGAATTTTAGTGACTTGTGAATTTTAGTGACTTTTAGTTGAAGTGAAGTTCTTTGAGGGGAAAACATCAAGGTTGATAGCAAATTACTCTATATGACATTTTGATTTTATATTTGAATATGTGAATATACAAGACATTTTTATTGCATTTTAACAATTATATATATACTAGAGTTGAATATACCTATGTATGTAACTAATATTTATAATTCGATTGGTTGAGATTTATAAAAGATCATATGCAAAATGAGCATGACTCATTAATGAAGAGTCATTAATTTTCTTTAAATTTACTATAAACAACATTTTTTAGATGTTACAAAATACATTTTTTAAATGTGGCTAATGATAAGCTAAACATGTAGCTAAAATTATCTACATTTTTTAAATGTTTAAAAAACAAAACTAACAACATTTTTAAATTGTTCCTAATAACTTGTTGAAAATGTTACTAAAACAATTTAGCCACATGAGTTTCCACTACACTTGTAAAAATGTTCTAATTACAAATAACAACATTTTTTTATGATTTATCTACATTTTTAAGTGCTCTTAAAAATCAAGTATGTAGTAGTGCGTGAATGTCCTCCACTGTACCAAGTGTATGCTCTAGATTTTCTTCTTTTAGAAAAATATTTTCATGATGCGGAATGCATTCTTTTGTCTTTTGATTCTTTGGGTATTTATGTGTTTCCAGTCTCATCATACATATTCATAAGCTCTTGAATCTCATCAATTATATAGACGTTGTAAGTCATTTTATTGTTGTATTTGAGAAAATATATCAACTATTTACTAGTTGAAATTATACTTTGTAAAGAGTAAAATAATATATTCCTTATTTAATTATTTATATCTAAAGTAATAATAATAATACTAATTAATAATAGTAAGAATAACAATAATAATAATAATAATAATAAGATTCATAATATTAGTAACAATAGTAATAATAATAGAAATAAGAACGATAATAATAAGTGTAACGTCCTAATAATTTAGAAAGAATTAAGAAAGGGTTTCTAAATAAAAATTCAAGTGAAAAGTATGAAAAACAAGGTTTTTCCGAGTAGGACAAGGGTAATTCCGAGTGGAATAAGCATGATTCCGAGTGGAATCATACTGAGAGAGGTTTTCTAAATGAACTGGTTAAAAATCCGAGTGAAATTATACTGGAAAACTGTTTTCCGACTGAAACAGGTCTGATTCCGAGTAAAAATGAGTTTGAATCTGAGTAAAAATGATTTTCAAAGTAAAATGGTTTAATTCCGGGTGAAATAGATATTGGAAAGGATTTTCTAAGTGAAATAACTTAAATTCTGAGTGAAATCCGACTGAGAGAATTTTTCTGAGTGAAAATGTTTATGAATCCGAGTGAAAATAAGTTTCTGAGTGAAATAACTATGTTTTCCGAGTGAAATCAGTCTGAGAAGAGCATTCTGAGTGAAAATAAGATAAGTTCCGAGTGAAACATGAATTTACCGAGTGAAATTAGTTGAAAAGAGTTCTGTCTGAAATATATAATGGTTTATCGAATGAAATCGTGTAAAACTGATTAGATTTATATAAAACTGATTGAATTTACATAAAACCGATTGAATTTACATAAAACTGATTGAATTTATATAAAACCGATTGAATTATCATTTATTTCATCTCCTGTTTACAATTCTCTACTGGAATACACATAAACACACATGATACTTAATATTTTCATAATTCAGCATCGAACATATTCACTCAATCATCAAAATTTATCATAATCAATACAGATAATCAAACGTATTCATTGAATCATGAATTATACAACCAATTGAACATGTTTATAGTAATAAAAATGTATATAAACATACATATAATTAAAGCATGTTATTCAGCAATTCCTGAACCTGTCCTGGAAAGGTGAGGAACAAGGTTCCTTAGCCCTTTCCTTCACTCGGTTTTCCCACAGAGCACCCAAGAATATACCCCCTTACCTTAATGGAGTTCCTGGATGGAAAGAAAAAGGTTCCCTTCACTGTCCTGCTTCAAATCCGAGTGAGAGAGGAAGGGAATTGAGAGAGAGAAAGCTTGTTTGTAGAAGGAGAAGAAGGAAGGGAAATTTGCGTTAGTTTCAGTGTGTGTGTGTGTTCTGAGAGTGAGTCAATGAGTGGTATAATAAGAAAGCAAGTGGGAGACAGCTTTCTGTGTGATTGGAGGGGTAGGTGGGACTTATGGAGCCTTTTGAGTCAGCTTTGCATGATGGAGGAGAAGGATATATTAATATATATAAAGGGTGCTTCGAGTGGAGATAATGGGGATTTAAATAAGGAGGTAGGCTATCTTAGTGCCCATTTCTGGCTGCCTACAAGCTATAGTGCACATGATTGAATTAAATAAGTAAAAATAGGCACTGAAAGACAAAATTGGAGTCAACACGTCCATTCTGACACTGAATACCGAGTGAAATTACACTCGGTTAGTCTCTTAGCCGACTGGAATCCCATTTCCGAGTCCGGCTGTGGAGAACTCAACAATTCCTACTGCTTCCTTTCCTTGGAGAGACTTAATCCGATCTGATTCAAACCGATCCAAAGTCTCTCAGATTCCCACTCGTTTTAATCCTCCTAAAACCGTGTCTACTCTTAGTCAGTCTCACTCGGTAATTTCAAACTAAATCCGAGTCATCTCAGTCAGTCTCACTCGGAATTGGCTCATATACTTAAGACAGTAAGGTTCTCAACCACAATTAACTAATCTCCACTCGGAAGTAGTCCAGTAGAGTATATCTCACTCGGGAGAGGAGTCATACCCATAGACTCACTCGGAAATGGTTCAGCCTCCTATATTTCTCTCAGAATGGATCCTTCTACCATTTTCCACTCGGTTTCCTAATCATACACATACGAAACCATTCGGAATTCTTCCCAAATAATTCAACAACACATTCCAGTCGGTAGGAAGCATCAAATCAACATAAACATAAGTATATATATACTCTTTCACTCGGAATACTTCAATCAGAGGAGTTTCCTTCAGAAAAAGAAAACATTTGGCAAGGTTTGACTCGGAAACGAGCCTTTCTAGGGTGTTTTGACTCGAAATTTCACCCAGAAGTGGTTCTCTTGAACACACTTCACTCAGAATTGCTTCTCAGGTCAGGACTCCACTCGGTGGTAGCCCTCTCAGTCATGTTTTACTCAGAAAACATGACACTGACTCAGAATTCCATCCTTCACTCGGAATTTATAATTATTCACTCAGAATTCCTCTCTGTTACTTAGAACAGAGCCTTTTTCACTCGGAATTTGCATAATTTCATTAATGGTCTATATAAATTCCATTTTTATGCATAAAAATGACATTTCTGAGATACCACAGACCATCAACAGGGTATATATTGACTTATTCTTACTTACAAACCTTCCATAATTCAAAAATTACAAGGGTAAAACTGTTTCTAAAAACAGGGATGTTACAGAAAGCCTACTCCCTTCTTCTCTTAAGGTAAACTCTTGCTATTTCTCAAGAGTATGAACTATGGGTTTTTAGGTTTTGATGCTGGGAAAGTGATTTAATGAGTGTTGTTGGGTTTTAGAGAAACCTTAACCCTATGATTTGGGGGAAGTGAAAAATATAAGTGGAGAAGCATTTATTGTGTTAAATAATTGTTATTGGTGAGGTGAAATGGCGTTATTAATGGTGAATGACCATTAATGAAGCTTAATGGTTGTTGGGAACCATTAATGTGGGAACCCATTAATGGGTTTGATATTAGAGGTTCATAATAATAAATGTAGGCGCCTAACCCGTGGTGGTTATGGTGGAATGAATGAAATACATGGGACTTAAGAGTTAAAATGCTGGAAAACACCAAGTAAATGAATATAAACATTACGTCAAGGTGGTTGAATAGAAAATAATTGTGTGATATATTTTGATGTAGGAAATAACCCCATTGACGAGGTGGAATCATTGGACCCCGTTGATTACTACTTCTCTTGAGGTAGGATGGGGTAACTATTCTAAATGCATGATTTCATTCATTGATGATGTGAAAATATGTATATGTGATTGTGTTTAATGATTGCTTGGGTGGGCGACGTAATGATTTCATGATTTGAGTGCATTTAGAATGATTGATGTTATGTGGCATGTATTTGGGATGATGAATATGATATTAAACTGGTCTGAGCCGGAGTCAACAATCCAGTATGGGACCAACTACGAGAGTCAATAGATGACTAAGGTTTTAGACCGGTGCTGTATGTTTCCGGTATGATTATCCCTTACGTCTCTGATATGGAGAACGGATTCCATCCGATATGTGTGGTGTTAACACGGACATACCAGTATAGGGAGATCGCCTATACTGGCTTATCAGTCTGAAGTTTTATCTGGTGAGTCAGTATTGCACACAGAACGGATAAAGTGATATCCATACTTTGGTACCGGTATCGAGACCAGATCTAATATTATGTTGAATATGTTGATGAAATATGTCATGATGGTTTGAGACCATGTTTTGAATTGAAATCAATGATGTGAAATATCCCAAATATGTATATGTGAATTGATAAATGTGATTGCCACTAACTACCGATGTGTATGAGTTCCAACGAGAATTGGTAAAGATTGAGAATATTGAAATCCACTAAGTGGTAGTCGTGAATAGACGATTGATTGAGTGGCATTTAGGATGCACAGTGTGAGAGTGCATTGATTGTCATTGCATCCATGGCATATCATTTGCTGCTTATATGGAATGTTAGGCGTTCCAATATGCAGGCCCAGTGGGAGGGCAGCCCTATGCACGGGTATACTATTATTATTCCCTAGTGATTCAGGGAATCACGAAGCTGCCCTTAGTTCGGTGATGAGGCACCTTATGTGGCAGGCCTCGTGGGAGGGCGGCTCTGTGATGAGCAGTTTATCTTGGTGTCCGAAGGGCACGACTCCCTTGATATGTGTTTGGGGGAGGCCCGTAGCACTTTGTCAAGTAAGGCCATATTGATGATCCACAAGTCACGGGGTGACTAGTGCTACAGATGGGCAAGAGCCGTTTGTACTAGTATGACATGGCCATCACCCAGGAAGAAGCCATGGACACTACACAGTCTTTGGAGGTTGCCTTGGATGCTTTCAAGGGCCCTATGACTAGGTCAAGGGCCAAGAGAGCCAGGGAAGGTCTCCAAAAGCATTTAGCTTCTTCCATACATTCCTTGAGTGGGCCTAAGCCCAAGGAGGAGCTATTGAAGACCCTTACCCTTTTCTCTTACACTATAGAAAGGTAATGGGCTTGGAGTGGATGTTTAGGCCTCCTTTGGGCCTCTTCATTGGGCCTCATATATCTTGTACATATTTTCCATTCCTTTATATTCTAGGTATATTAGGACTATATTTTAGGAATTAGTTTGGGCTTTGCATAACTATTAAGTTTGGGCCACTTTTGGGCCTTGTACCTTGTTCTATTTTGCATTTGGGCTTGTATTGGGCCAAGTAGAGTAGGATTTAGGATTGGGCCTTAGGAGCTAATCCAAGGCCCATGGATAGAATAGCTTGGCCGAATTTTTCAAGGAGCTATATAAGCTCATCTCCTTTGTAATTAGCTCATAACGTGAATAATTAGATATTTTAGAGTGAGAAACTCTCCATTCTCTCTAGAAAAGTAAAAGCTTTAGGCTCCTTTCCTAGTGTCTTATCCTTTGGAACTTCTCCCAAAGGTGGTGAAATTCACACCTTATCTCTCTACATCCTAGAGAGTGATGGAATCATCAACCATTCCTCTCCTCTCTATCTCCTTCATTTCTAAGCCAAATCCTCTTTAGATCTAGGTCCTTTCTCCTTCTAGCTTCCATCACAAGCAAGCTTCCACCATAAGATTCTTTTATCTTCCTCCATAAGCTTCCCAAACCATGACAAATCCTCTCCATTCTTATCAAGAATTTCGGATCTAAGAAGTTCAAGAAGAGAAGATCCATCAATAACAAGCTAGGAATTGAAGAAATTCCTACAACATGTGGTATCATGAGTCTTAACTTTTCTTGAATTCCTTTTCTTAGATCTGTTTTGGTGTTGTTTTCTTTTTGCAATTCTGGTTCTAGATCTGAATTCCTTGCTTTCTCTACATAAATTTTCATATATCATATGCCTAAAAACTCAAAAAAATGCAAAAGTTATACTTACTTGAAATCTAAGATCTAGACCTTTTGGTTTTGAATTTTCCAAACTTCCTTCACAAGTCTTGCTACTTCACTCAACCGAAACATAACCTCAAAGTTTCATAAAGTTTGGAGAAAAAATTTTAAAAGTCAAAAAGTTGACCTTAGATGCCTTCTACTTCAAGTAACATGCTTTGCCTTATGTTTCTTTGCCTCTTCTTTGCATCTTGTGTCATTTGATCATTTGGAATTTTAATTTTTAGTTTTGGACCTACTTAGATCCGTGTCATATAATTTCTTAGTGTAGGTCTTAGTTGCTTGCTTAGGTATTCCTTAGTTGCCTTAGATTGAGCCTTGAGTTTGGAGCTTGTTCTTGTTGATTCTAGAACTTTTTGTGTTGATCTTTGCTTGAGTTGATTTGCCAGATTCTTAGGTACCTTAATCACATTTATTAAAGTACCTAACAATCTCCATAGAGTCTTGTGGTTCACCTCTCTTTAAAGTGACAAGTTGTGCCTAATTTGTTGTAGGTTGTTAGATCTCTTTAGGTTGAGTTTTTCTAGTTTGTTTTTGAATTTTCTAGTAGTTGTCCACTACTCTTTGCATTCTGTTTGTGTCTTTAATTTGATGTCATTTGTTTCATAAATTCATGCCTTCCATTGCATATTTGATTTGGAAGATGATGCTTGCTTTACACTAGCTTTGGTTGCCATTTTTGCCTTTTTTTGTGCACTATTAGTAAATTTCTTGTTGCTGCAATAGGTGGCTATAAAAAAACAGAGAAAAAATCATATAAAAACAGAGGGAAAAAGTTATAAGTGCTTGGCCATTTGTTCCATAATTGTTTAGGCCTTTTTCCTTACAAAAAAGTGTGAAAAAGTGTTGAAAATACTTGAATTGGAGAAAAAAAATAAATTCCAGCACCTATATTTTCACTTGTGCAGTACCTTGTTGACTTCTTTTAGTGCCTAATTATACATTTGTTTGAGGTAAAAGTATTAGAACCATTCTACTAAAGCTTGTGAAAAGTTTTGAGCATTCTAGTGTTCTAGGTAGCTTTTTGTGTGCCTACTTTCTTTTGTGCATTTAATTTTAGTTTGTCTTGTTTTCATTCTAAGTTTGTCATAACAATTCCATACTCTTGTGTGCCTTTCTTTTTTTACACCTTTGTTGCTTGTCACATTCTAGTTTGTCACTTTATCTTCTCCTTTGGTTTAGCTTCCTAATTTGCTTTTCTTGCTTGTCTTGTTGTCTCTAGTTTTGTCATTTGAGTATTTCTCTTTCTTGGAATTGAGATTAAGGCTTGCGAGTCATTACATATTTGGGTAGCATATTGAAGGGATTGAGATTTGATCACTAGATTTGACCTAAAGCAAACTATCATAATAGAGAGAAGTGGACCTTGAGTGAAACACATTGAGAGCTTAGAGTGCAAACACAAATTCTTTTCCTTTTCTTATACTTTGTGCTAACCATTACTTTGAGTTTCCAAGTTTCTCTTTTGTAGCTTGTTAGAGCATCTTGGTGGACTTGAGCACTTTGGAAGACTCTTGTATTGGAGTGCACCTTTTGTATTACTTTAGGACTTTTTTTTCATTTGCTTGTATTTGTCTTTCCCTTGTATTTTGGGACTTTAAAGTTGATTATTTATGTAGTCCTTGTATTTGGACTTTAGAGACGTTGGACATTGGACTTTAAACCTTCTTTTAATTAGTTGATTAGGAGTAATTACGCTTTGGACTTAGTTTATATTTTTGCTTTCGACTAGTATAAGTGCGATTTGATATCCTAGGCCTAGTTTACATTGTTGCACCATTCGACTAGTTTGCTTTAATTGCTTTCTAGTTAGCATAAGTGCGCTGTTGCATGCTAGGTTTAGTTTAGAATCTTGCACCTTGACTAGTCTTGTCTATAAGCTTTTCTTTTACTTTCCTCATTGTTTTGTGATTAAAAGAAAAACAATTTGAGTGAAACGACTAGTATCTCATCACTAGCATACTTGCATTATAACATGTCTTCATCTAGTGAGAGAGTTAGAGAGCACACCCCCCCATACATGCGTAAAATCTTAGAGCAACTTAATAACATGGCTACTAGGCTAGATAACATAGAAAATGGTGAGGATAGAGATAGAACCACTAGGCATCATAGACATAGAAATAGACACCATGCGGATAGACAACATGATGACACTAGTGAGGTTGAACATAGGCACCATAGAAGACATAGTAGAAACCATGAGGAGGGTGGCTTGAGAGAGGTCAAGCTAGAGGTCCCACCCTTCCATGGCAAAAATGATGTAGAGGCCTATCTTGATTGGGAGATGAGAGTTGAGCAAGTCTTCACCTCCCATGAAACTAAGAATGAGAAAAAGGTTAGGATTGCCACCCTTAGTTTTCAAAATTATGAATTAGTATAGTGGACCCAAATCTTAAAAGAAAGAAAAAGAGACCATCTCCCACCCATTGATGAATGGGAGGATTTGAAAGCCTTACTTAGGAAGAGGTATGTTCCCTCCTACTATAGGGGTGAACTATTGGCCAAGCTCAACAAACTCACCCAAGGGTCCAAGAATGTGGAGGATTATTATAAGGCTTTAGAGATGGCTATGATTAGGGCCAATGTTGAGGAGGATGAAGAAATCCTCATGCATAGGTTTTTACATGGCCTTAATCATAATATTAGGAAAAGAGTGAAACTTCTACCTCATGTGGACATTGAGGAACTTCTCCATCAATGCACAAGAGTAGAAGCTCAACTTATGGATGGAGCTTCCTAGTACAAAAGAGAATCCAAACCTTTTAGAACTAGGTGGAAGGGTAAAGAAGACTCCATTCCTAAAGAGGGTAGTTTAGGTAAGAAGGGTAAGGAGCATGAAGTGGGCACTTCAACTCCTAAACTCAAAAGTGAGGTTTATAGGGATCATACCACTACAAGACCTTCTAGAAATAACCCTTCTAGGGATCACAATTCTTCATCCCAACCTAACTCTTCAAGAACAAGTTCAATCAAATGTTTTAAATGTCTAGGAAGGGGTCACATTGCCTCTCAATGCCCAATAAAAAACGTTATGATTTTAAAAGGCATTGATCACTATTCAAGCTATGAGGAAGTATCCTCTTCCCCTCTAGTGATAGCTCCAATAGTGATTCTTATAAGAGTGAACATGTTCTAGGAGATGAAGGTGAGCTATTTATGAATAGAAGACTCCTAGGTAGTCATATAAGGGATGATGACACTACACAACGAGAGAACATCTTTTATACAAGATGTTACATTAAAGAAAAACTTTGTTCTCTCATTATGGATAGTGGTAGTGTGCTAATGTGGCTAGTCAAAGGCTAGTTCACAAACTTGGTTTTCCTCTAATAGATCACCCAAAACCTTACAAACTTCAATGGCTTAATGAAAAGGGTGAAATGTTAGTGAACAAACAAGTTCTTCTCTCTCTTGCTATAGGAACCTATCATGATCAAATATGGTGTGATATGGTTCCTATGGAAGCCACTCGTGTGCTTTTAGGTCGCCCTTGGCAATACGATAAGAAAGTCACCCATGAGGGGTTTACTAACACCGTCACCTTTGTACATAATAACAAAAAGTTTGTCTTGCATCCCTTGTCTCCCAAACAAGTTTTGGAATACCAACTTCAAATGAAGTTGAAGAGGGATAGGGAGGTTGGTCCTTCCACCTCCCCTCCTAAACCTCATAAACAAAAAAACAAAAAAAACAAGTCACTCAACTAGATAAAGGTAAAGGGATCCTCACCTATGAAGATCCTACGAGGCACTCCTCCTTCTTTGCCTCTAAGCATGATGTGAAGCAAGCCTTGCTTCTTCACAACCTTATCTACATGCTTTACCCTACACCTTCTTCCTCTAGCTCTCTTAGCCGTTCTAGTACATATAGCTCTTGCACTTCCTTATCCTTAGTGGGATTTTCTTCTCCTATGCCCAAGGGATTGCAAAGTCTTCTTCTAGAGTTTGAGGATGTCTTTCCTAAAGACCTTCCTCAAGGGCTCCCACCTCTTAGGGGTATAGAACACCAAATAGATCTTATACATGGGGCTAGCTTGCCTAATAGACCTGCATATAGGTATAACCCCAAGGAGAGTTTAGAAATCGAAAAATAAATTAGAGACCTACTTTCTAAAGGTTAGATTAGGGATAGTCTTAGTCTATGTGTTGTGCCAATTCTTTTAGTGGCTAAGAAAGATGGTTCTTGGAGGTTATGTACCAATTGTAGAGCAATCAACAACATCACAATCAAGTATAGGCATCCTATACCTAGACTTGATGATATGTTGGATGAGCTTTGTGGCTCTACCATATTTTCCAAGATTGACCTTAAAAGTGGCTATCACCAAATAAGAATCAAGGAAGGTGATGAATGGAAAGCTTCTTTTAAGGCCAAGCTTGGTTTATATGAGTGATTGGTTATGCCTTTTGGTTTGACCAATGCACCTAGTACCTTCATGCGCCTCATGAATCATGTTTTGAGGGACTTCATTGGCCACTTTGTTGTTGTCTACTTTGATGACATCCTTATTTGTTCAAAGTCTATGGACTCTCAGCTTACCCACCTTAGACATGTTTTACTTGCCTTAAGAGCAAACCAACTTTTTGCTAACCTTGAAAAATGCTTTTTTGGTTTGGATCACATTGTCTTTTTAGGATTTGTAGTTAGCTCTAAGGGGGTCCAAGTTGACCAAGAAAAAGTCAAATCCATTAGTGCTTGGCCAACCTCCAAAAACATTCATGATATTAAAAGCTTCCATGGCTTGGCTAGCTTCTATCAAAGGTTTGTGAGAGACTTTTCTACTTTGGGATCTCTCCTAAATGATTTATTCAAAAAGAATGTTCTTTTTCTTTGGGGATCAAGGCAAGAAAAGGCCTTTCAAGACCTGAAGCATAGACTCACACATGCTCCTATTCTTGCTCTACCAAACTTTTCAAAAACCTTTGAGCTAGAATGTGATGCTTCTAATATTAGAATAGGCGAGGTTTTACTTCAAGAGGGGCACCCTATTGCTTTCTTTAGTGAAAAGCTTAATGAGGCATACCTTAATTATCCCACCTATGACAAAGAGTTCTTTGCAATTGACATGTTTTTTACCGTCAAATTAGTACATCAAAATTAATTAATGTAGTACTAGGGTGTCAACCTAGGTCGTTCTCTCAAGGATCAACACAAAAATTTAGGAAAATCAAGTTAAAAATTAATTTTTACAAACAGAAATTCAACAAATATACAAATACAATTGGGGGGGTTTGATTGATTGGTTGTCACAATTAAAATCAAAACAAAGTAAATATAAGATTTGAAATAATAAATAACAAGCGATTGATTTTCTTGGAGTATTGTAATTAAATTTATCCTTGGTTCACTAAAGATAATTTGTATACTTTCATTAGTGTTGATTTCTTAGCTCAATTTGAATTAATCAACTAAGCGTCTTTTTTAATTCATAATTCCTTTACTTTCATTTAAAAATGAATATTTTAATCAAGCATCCTAATTAAGCAAAATGAGTCAAGATTGTAAAATCTAGGAATTGTTGAGCATATGTAAGAACATTGGCTACATACATAATCTATTCTCAAATTATGGAATTAAGCAAACCATAATTATTAAAAATGATTATGAAAATATTCATTAAGCATGCATATTTCCTTAATCCATTTTAATTTAAAATCTTATTTTATTCCATTTGAATAATTAAACCGATTAAGCATACAAATTTAATTAAACAGAATGGAATTAAATAAGCAGAGTAAGATTATGAAGAAATAAATAATAATAAAAGCATACTATATTAAAAACAAGAACCTCAAAATTATATTACAATATTCTCCAAGAAAATCAATCTAGGGGTTTTAGCCCTCCATAATTAAAACAAACTAAAAATTAAAAGAACCTAACCCGGAATGAAGAACGGAGGGAAGAAGAAGTAGAAGCAGAGAAGAGAAAGAAGAATGAAGTTATGATGTGAATGAAATGGTCAATTTTGGCTTCTATTTATAGGGGAAGGAATGGTGTCGGATACAATCAAAAATGGACGAGTGGAATGCTAATGCGTATTTAGTAAATCTTCAGTGCTGATTCCACTTGATGAATGCGTTTCCTGCTATTTTCCACTTGATGAATCGATTCTTCAAAGTGCATGAATCGATTCATCTAGGCAAATACTGGGCAATTTCATCACATGAATCAATTCCTCAGGGGTGGGAATCGATTCCCAAGGCACATGAATCGATTCTTGCATAGATGAATCGATTCCCAGGCTTTCAAATACTCATGAATCGATTCCTAGGGGTAGGGAATCGATTCCCAACTGTATGAATCGATTCCCATGAGGCATGAATCGATTCCCAAGTTGGTGAATCGATTCCCAGACCTGTTCTGGTGCTTTTCTTTGCATTTTTGACCATTTCTTGAGGCGTGTCTTCTTCCGTTTGACCTGCGGTAATTATTTTTCAATTGCTGGCTCAATCATACACTACAAAACAAGAAAAACCAATATTTCATTATTTGTATTAAAAATTAATCCTTAATTCATTTTAAAATCAAATATTAAATAAAGCTCAAATGATGAAAATGTGTTAAAATACAATATATTACACAATAAGTGATGGCAAATTATACACATTTAAAGTGAGGAATTAAGGATAAATCATGCATCATCAAAGAGGAAATAAAAGAGAAGAATTAAGAAGAAAAAGAAGCAAGGTGTTTGTTAAGAGGAACCAAGGAGCTGACGAGAATAAGAAGAGAAAAATGGGTCATTTGGCTTTATTTTTAATCCCAAACTGGATCTTTGTTCGGGCTCAATACTTTATCCAAAAATTATTTCGAATACATATTCAGATTCCTAATAATATCCTTAACATCCTTGACCAATATCATCCCAATCGGAGATACTTGGCTCGACACCTATATTTCAATCGGGCTCATTTTTAGCTTATCCGGTTCTAATAAATTATAAATAGTTCCCAAAAATCTTAATTTATTTATTCCCAATATTTTGGAACATTAAATAACCCAACTATAATCATTTAATATTTATCTCCTTAATTAATCTTTTATTTTAAAATTTAGGGTGTTACATTTATAGTGGTGAAATGGTGGCTAGATAAGAAGTTTTGGGTTACTCGAATTTTGAGGGAAGAAAGAAAGCAAGCATGGCAATTTATTGATGATGATGGTATGGCATATGATATGGTAATATGGTTATGGCATGGTATGATAATCCATGATGTTTGTCACTTAAGAAACAAGCATCGTGCAATTATTTATGGGCTGAAAAATGATGAGTGTGAGATGCTATTGAATTTAAGGAAATAAGGTTGATTAACAAATGGGTAAAGGAAACAATGGTATGTGAATTTTGAGTACAATACGTAGGTTTATGGAATGGCATGTCATGATGAAATGCATATGATGGATAGCTTCATGTAGCATGCAGAAGAAAATGGGAACACGATGATTGAATAGGCAATTGGAGCAGAATGTGTCAGTTAGAAATAAAGGCACGTGACTTCATGATTTTATTGCAAATTAACAACTTGTTAAACAAGTTATTGAATCCTTAGAAAGCAAGTTGGCAGAACTTGTTAGGAAAGGAGTTGTGTAGTGTGAGACAAATGGTGGGGTTTGGTGTAGTGGTGTCCGAAACAGTGGCCAGAAAAATAATTTAAGGTACCAGAAATCGGATACCCAACGGATAATTAGTTATCCTTTTAGAAGCTGTTTTAAATAAATATGCAATAATTCATGGAGTAGAAATCTGGACAAATGTTCAACATAAAGATTGTAGAGCTTTATTTTCTCTTTGATTTAATATATCATACATGAAAATCCAAGGTTCGTAGCTAGAGTTATGCCTGAACCAAGGTAAAGTCTTCTTAAAGCTCCTGAATTATTTAAGGCTAGAAAGCAAAATTTATGGAGATTAGGGATTTAGGAATTTGGTTTCGAGCCCTTCATGGAAGTTGTAGGGTTTTTTGATATGGAACCTTAGGAAAAGGAATAAAGTGATTCTCGTATCATATGAGGGAGATATGTAATTTTTATAAAACAATGTATTGCTACCACGGGATTAGAACAAGTATGGAAAGAATGTAAAAACTATACCAACTGGGAAAGATCTAGTGTTTGAGGTCTTCATGAAAGTCGTAGAGAATTTTGTTACAGAATTATGGACTAGAATCACACAAATTAGAGGTCGTATAAGAGAGTTATGATTTTTCGAGTAAAGTATATATAGATTAAAGGAATTAAATAATGAGTTTCTAGAGTACAAGTACTTGGTCCTCAATTTTGGGGATAGCAGAGTATGAATCGGGGTTTGAGGCCAAAAATAGAGATTATAGATTTCATTGTAATGAAGATATCAGGACTAGAATCATTCAATTCTAGCTTCGTATAAGAAAGTTAGACCCAAAACACTGAAGGTGCTTGGGCCGGGTTCAGGGGTTCAAATTTATTTGATCGTTTCTTTGGGAGACGGGGTCGATAGGGCCTGAATTAGGACTCGGCCCCTTCAGGAAGAGTTTCTAAAATGTTGAAATGGCTTACTAGGAACTGACCTTACTACCATCGGATATCCCAAAGTGTATGCACGATCAAACGTGAAGAACGTTTGAGGTCCATGTCGGGCTTACTAGAATGAGCTTGCCATCCTCGATCTACTATAGAAGGGTCCTAACAGGACTAGTTTTCCTATCGGATCACTAGTCTCAGGCTGAATTACTAGCATTGATTCGTTCACTGGGTCCCGTAGTCCAAATCTGGAAACTCGATAATATTTTATTATTAAATATAATTATCAAATGATTAATTAATCAATAGTTAATAAATAAGTAATTGATTATCAAATAACTATCAAATAAAAATTATGAAAAAATAAGTAATTATTAAATAAATAGTTATCAATTAATCTAGTAAATAACCATCAAATAATTAATAATTATCAAATAACTAATAAATAATTAACAATTAAATTAATAAATAATCACTAAAATAATCAAATTATACTATATATATTTTTGAGTTTTATAAAATTAAATATTATTAGTTACTATCCATTATATACATGAAATTAAATTATTTAAATAGAGATTAAGTAAATATTAATATCAGTTATTAAATATTAAACCAATTATTACATCCTAATTATTATAAATCACCATTGTCCACAATTAATCATTGTTACTAACAACAGGGAAAGTTTACTAATAATCAATACCAAACCAAACAAGATTATAATATTAATAAACCTATCTATCACTATCCTCTTATCTTAGTCCTAAATACCGATATATTCTCTAATCTTTCTTCTAATTCTTTTCACCCCTTTAAGTTGGTTTTTCTCACTTACATTCTCTCAATATTCATATATCGTATATTTAATATCTCAACTAACGCTCTTTTCACTATTTTCTCATACTAGAACAATTCTGGGAGTAGGCTGAAGCCTTAAGCTTTCTACAGAAAGCTTAACAGGGCACCCTCAGGAGTCCCTAAGGGTCTGGGTTCCTGTCTTAAAATTCAAGCCTGTTATAGTGTGCTCTAGTACTAATGATTTCGGAGCTCAATTATTCAAACCAGCAAGCTTTCAAAAGGTGCTTCCGTAGGGAGAAATAATAGACTTAAAAGAAAACAAAACAAACTTCTAAAGTAACAAACGTAAAACAAGACACCAGACCAGATAATAGCAAAAGTAACTTAGAAGGAAAATCAATATAGTAAAGCTTAGGATTTAACAGATTCAATTACTCTGCTTTGATTTATACGAATGTTCTTATTTATAAAACCTTCCTCCTCAAGAAAAATTTTCCTATTTTATTAGTTTTCTCTTCTCATAGTTCCACTAAGTGCCTAATTTATGGAGAACAACATTCAATCCATATATTAAACCCATTACGCTTAGTGAAAATTCTTAAAGTCCTCAAAAGATTTAAAAAGGTTCACCTCTCAATACTTCCCTGATTAATTCTTTGGTTCAGTTTATGTTTATTGAATAAAAAGGTTCATCTCTCAATCATTCCCAATTTATTTAGAGATCAGTTTAAGCCTATCTCTAGGTCTTCAAATCCTAATGCCCAAAACTTAAAAAAAAGAATGAATGTTTTATAAACAAGAAACACAAAATATATAATCAACACATAAAACACCCTTAAATCTCGATGTACAAACTTTGTCACTCATTAAGTGGTGTCTGCAACATATAATGATTATCAAAGCCATACACAAAAAATGCATGAAAGAGATTTAAACCACTCAAGAGAGAATACTGATCTCGCTAGTCTTCTTCCTTTCGTAGTCCTTCTCTCCCCCACCTTTCTACATGCATAAACTTCTTTAGGTTATCTCTCACCGCCACTCCGAGTTTATGTGAATAGGTCAAAGTAAAAGATAAAAAATAATAAAAGAGTTCCCTCTGTTTATGGAGGCTTGCGCTCTATTTATAGGTTTCTATTCGCCCTAAAACGTAAATCAAAAAAGCATCTAAGGTTATGGGTCCACCAGGACCAATTATAAAAATTAAGTACATAACATGTTTTCGAGAGTCCGCTCGACTTAAGTTGCTGGGGTCTGGTATTATGGTGAGGCCAGCATGGGTCTTTCAGGTCTGGTTCGTACGTCTATTATCTTGTGCGTTAAGTCCTTGTGCTTCCAAACTTAAGGCTTTATGATCTGCAATAGAAAGCATAATGATCAGAGTCTAGGTTTGTAACTGTTTCTTATGCAAGTTTTGTAAAATCCTGAATTTTAGAAAATAAATTATTTAAGTAATAATGACTAATGATTTGATGTCCCGAACACATGGGAAAATTAATTTGACATCGACGGTTCATTATTAACAAATTAAGTTAATTGAAACTTAATGATTTAACGGAAGGTGTGGGACTCATTGAGTCAAATTGGAGATTCGATGAGTTTAGAATAATGAGGATTTAATTATGGTTATGGTCGTATGACTAGAATAAATTTTGGTGTTGAGGAGATGTTTATACAAACATGGCGTATGCTTATAAACGGTGAAATAATGAATGATATGAACTTAATAAAATTGTAAATTCCCTCTTTTCCCCCTAATATGCTGTGTAACTATTACAGCCATTCCATACTCTCTTTGTCCAAAGGGTAATGAGCATTGCTTTGACCATTGGGTAATACCTAATTTCATTTCACTTTTCCCATTCTTCTCTCATATTTTTGGTGCATTCCCCTCCCTAACCACTCTCTTTCAATTTTCACCATTTCTTTCTTCCTCTCTTGCTCCCTACCGTGTGCCCTCTCCTCCATAGCCATTCTTGTTAAAATTAAACACAAACATAGGATTTATGGAGCTTTAAGGGATTATTGAAGCATACCTCCACTCATCTCTCCTACTTATTCTCTCATTTTTATTTTTGGCTAGGGCTTGGGTTAAGAGGTAAGGACCCACTCCTATTTATTGTTCTCATTTAATATTTTAGAGCTCTATGAGCTTAATGATGGTGGATTGGATGTTGTTAAGATGAAATATGTATATCGAAGTATAAAACCCTAGTTTAGAAGATTTTGGAACTTGAGTTTTAGTGATGGCTAAGTGCTATACGTATTTTTAGGACAATATTATGCTTGAAATGATGACAGGAAATTAATGGGGTCATTGTTTGGTGAACACCCTAAGTTGGGAATTAGGGCTTTTGGTGAAATCAATAAATTTGAAACTAGATTTTCCATTTGAATGATTTAAGTATATAAGAATGGATGTTTGGGATGGTTTGGTATTAACTATTGGTGTCTTGGAATTGCTAAGGGTGATAGGTGTGTGTTTTGTTGGTGTTGGCATAAGAGAATAAAAAATGAATTTTTGCAACCTTGGAAACCCAATCTGGATAATGGGTAAGGTGTTTGATGTATTAGTAACTCATTGAATTTTAGAGAAAACAAACTTGACTAATAGGAAGAAATTCCCAAAACCTAATAAATTTAGAAATTGATATTCATTAGGTGTCTAGGACATGATAAAAGTAATGAATTTTGTGTATCATGTCTTTAAGACTTTGAATGATGCCTAGAAAGGCTAATTGATTTGTTTAAATGTGTTAAAATGTAGGATCAATTCTGAACGGCAAGGCGAGACCATCAAATTGCTCAGATTACTTCTCTTGAGGTAGGAGAGGAGTTATATATTCTAAATGCATGAATTAGAAATTTTGATGATTATTATATTTTATTATGAATCATATTTTCCTTGCTTTGATTGTGGTGTTATAATGTAATGAACGATTTGATGTTTTTTATGTTAGAAAATATATTGATGCATTTAGAATATATATGTGGTGTGTTATTGTGGTGAAATTATATATGTGTTGTTATGTATGGTAATGTGTGTCCCTATGAAATGGTGTGTAAAGACCTTGTATTTCACCACTAATGATGATGATAATGTTTATTGATAAGAATGATGGAAAGATGTTATGCAACACACCTATGAATAATATTGAAAGTTGTTATGTGTTATTGTGATGCCATTATGGTAACAAATCAAGTTAAATTAATAAAAATGATGTAAATTCCATACATAAAACTTTGAAACAATGGCAATACTTGAATAACCTAAAATCTACTAAATGAAGGTGGTGGTGGTGAGAATGATAATTGATGAATGGTGAGTGGCATGGTAGGATGCATAGTGTGAGATTGCATATGATTTGCATTTGTATTGCATCCATGGCATATCTACATAGCTACTGGTATAGAATGTTAGGGGTTCTTTCGGTTGGCCCAGTAGGAGGGAAGCTCTGTGCATGAGTATTTATTTACCATAGTTATTCAGTGGTGGAATCACGAAGCTGCCCAGGTTTAATCGCAGATGATTTCATGTGGTTAACCCAGTGGTGGTGGCTCTTTGAGGAGCAGGTGTCCCCGATGGTCCTATTGGATCACAGTTGCCATGGCATAGTTCATGGTTGGCCCGCAACATCATTATAATGTTGATGTTGTTACTGTTGTCATGGTGAAATTGACCGGTGTTGCATGATGGGCGATGTGGTTTAGTACCAGTAAAATTGAGATTTGATATATATATGTACATATTTTTTCCTACTATTGTAAGGGCATGGTTGTAAATCCATGCTTGAACCCACATTGATGATTTGTTTTCCCACAGTCAGATTTGTAATGCATAGGTTGAGCATTTGTTGAATATATCCTTTGTGCATATGCATTAGCTTAAAAGCATTTACATATAGCCTAGAGATACGTCGGAATATGATTAAGGTATTGAAATGGTGATGATTATTGGAAGGGTGAAATTCCAAGAAGAGACAAAATTGTTATTGATGAAAACTATATGATAAACCTCATGAATGAATTGCAATAACCCACTTTGGGTGGTAATGGAAATTGATTATGAGTTGTGTACATGTTGGCTATGTATGCTTATTGTGATGGAATGATGACTTTGATTGTGTTTAATGTTTGCGTTGTTAAGAACATAATGGTCCATATGCATATACACATGACCATAAATGTTTTATTTTCATCATTTCGAATATGATGACCCATCCTCCCATGTTGTCTCTTTTTAAGCAATATGATGCAAGACTTTCATAGGGTAAGATGATCTTTGGAAATTGTAGTGTTTTGGAGAAAGGTATAATAGTTGTAAGCGATTGCCTTGGCCGAAAAATGATGAAATTTTGGATGATGTATATGATTGATGCTTCTATTCATAACATTGTGAATATGGCTCCAATTGTTTTGTAAAAAATATCCTATTCTTTTAAAGAATTGGTTATGGCCATATATATGTAATTGATGATATGTATTGTGGACATGTGAATTGGAATGCCAATTTAATGGCTTGAACCATGATGAACTTGAATTATGAAATGATGGTGAATAATGATTCTTACTCCTAAGTATGTTTAATTATGTGTTATGGATGATGTGAGATTGGCATTTGACTTTTTGGGTATGTGATAATATGAATGGTATTGTGGTTTGGAACTATTACAATCGTGTAGTGGATGTTCAAATTCTGATATCTAAAAAAGTCGCTCAAATGAGAGTGTTGATGCATCAGTGTTGTGGCCTCAAGGAGATTCTCGCTCAAGTGAGGGCCAGGGGATTTGATTTCACTTGCTGCTCGCTGAAGTAAGGCTTGAACGAAAGGCATGGGTTAGATTTTGTGAGATTTTCACTTAAGCGAGAAGTGTCCCACTTAAGTGAAAGTGAAAGGTTTGATTCTATGATATTTTTTCTTAAGCGAGAGGTGTCTCGCTCAAGTGAAAATGTAAGGGTATGACTTTAGATCCTGCTTGATGTAGCCTTTTCTTCAAGATACGGTGAGAAGGATGTAGTCTTCTTCTCTTTTCTCTTCAAGCTTTGATGAATTATCCTTCTTGGAATCTTATACACATGGAAGCCTAAACTTGGAATATAAAATAAAAAATGACTCAATAGGAAAAAGGAAAGGTCTTAAGCTATTTAAAAGGGGAAAGGGCGGAATTAAGGGACAAGGTGGAAAAGTAAGTGTAATGGCTATGGAAGATGGAATGTTTGGAAGGTTTTGGATGCCACCTTTAAGGAGGATAAGCCTTAACTCACCACCATGAGGGATTGAATCCTATGGATAAGAGCTTGCAAAAGGTTAGAGAAACTCTAGCATAAGAGGAGAGGAAGAAGGAAAACTCAACTCACTTCTCACAAAAGATTACTTTGTATTCTAAAACCAATGTTATGAAATACAAATGGATGAGTGGCTTATATAGGCAAAGGAAAAGCATGGTTAAGACATTGGATCTCACTAAACCTTAGGCCCAAATCATCTAAACTAAGAAAGGTGGCCAAATACAAGGCCCAAAACCACTTACAAGGCAAAGATGACTAATTAAAGCCTAAACCTATAGCCCAATGGACTTTCTAACCCTATTCTGAAAAAATGACAAAAATATGTATAAAAGAAACAAAAAGAATTATTTAGGCCAAAAGAAGCCCTTTTGGGTATGTCCTCATGATGCCCCCTTCCTCAAAAGGATTTAAGGTCAAATCTTATAGATCCAAAGTCAACAGTAATGCTATAAGGAAAAAGGGAACAACATGAGTCTAGAAAAGAGAAATAGGAAAATGGTGACAAGAACAAAATTAACCAGGATCAAATATGAAAATTATGAAACTAGATTTGAGAATGACATAAACATCATCATAAAATGGAATGAGATAAGTTCAAAGAAACACATATGTAAAACTATGTGATAACCCAAGAACTTTATGGAAGAACCAATATGATGTATGTGCAAATGAGATGACATATGAAGGGAATGTAAAGATATGAGGTATGGTATAAGAAGAGTGCATATAATGCAAAAATAATGGAAATGGATGCCTTAAGAAGATCATATTTGGTGATTGAACATAAACTAGGGCCTATGATACATAAAGCATGATAAGATGTAACCAACTCCTCATGTAAACCTTTATGCACATAAATGGTGTGAAAATGAACAAAATGAATATATAGTCCTATAAAAGTTCTAAGAAAAATGCTATTATAATAAGAAAAACATAAACCTATATATATTCTAGAAAAGAGCAAAACATAACATAATAACTCTTGGAAATGTTAACTTAAAAGAAAACAGACAAATTTTAACTCTATAAGATCCTATGGTCATTATGCATATCCCATGACTAATCCTAAGGAAACTATACACTATAGGAGACCAGTATTTTTCACTAAGGACAAGAGAAATTGGAAAGGATTTTTCTACCACTTTATTGTCTTCCTGAGGTCTATCACTAATAGCTATAATGGGGAGAGGAAAACTATTACTAATGATTTAGATGGACAAACTATTATTAGACATAGGAGTAGGAAAACTATTATTAAGGTGACTCTATGTTGACATAGGGAAGTTGTTTAAAGACAAGTTATTTTTTTTTCTTATGGCCTTTATTTTTATTTTCACCTTTGCATGTTTTTTTCTTGTTCTTATACCTATCCCATTGTATCCAATAACGTTTCACTTTTTCATCCATAGTTCTGTTATGTTTGTGCCTTAATTTATATGTTTCTTTTTCATTGTTACACAAACCAATTTTCAAATTTTCAATGGTATCACATTCTAAAATATGATCTCAAATTTCTTTTAATTTCCTATGGATTTCCTCAAGAAACTTTTTTATCTTTTTCTTTTTTTCTATGTTTAAATCCTGCTTAGACTCGTAAGAATCTATTTTAGAATGAAGGTCACCTAGTTGTTCCATTAAAACATCAAATTTTTTAGTTGTTCTTTTTTTCTTAAATTTCCTAGGAGAAGACATGGTTAAGATTCAACAAACAACAATTATCAAGGATATGAAACAAAGAACAAAAGAAAGATTTTAAGAAAAACTAGTCCTAGGATGCAATGTTGTATGATGTTGTTATCCTAAGACGTTTTATACTAGGATGTTATACTAGGTTGTTTACTTTTGATGTTGTCTTATGTTTATTATGAGATAAAAGACAAAGTACTCTAGTCCTAGGTTCTTAACTAAAATTATTTATGTGTAGGGAAGTTACAAAGTTAGGTCAACAAACTAACAACCCACCAACTAAATTTGGTTTGAAGGTTATTTAGTTAAAAGCAACCTAATTAGTTATTGATGGTACAAAGTTAGACTTAGAAGGGGGTTGAATAAGTCTTAAACTCCTTTTCAAAAATAATTGTGTATGAGACGCCCCCGAAAGTAGGGGTAAATTTTTCACGAATTTAATGTTATTAATTTATGAAAAATATGAGTGATGAAGCTATCATCCAATACCCTGGATCTATGCAACCTATCTCATATATGAAGATATAAGAAGGTATCAGAGTACGCAATAGATGTTCATATAGTACCATTACGATCCCGATTCATATAGTCGATAAATCCATGTACAAATTAAAGGTCCTAATTGATTACGGGATACGAACTAATCTATTATCATTCCATAATCGATTACAGAGCAACAGGTAATCGATTACAGAGCTCCTGGAAATGGCACAATGAATCAGGTGTTATAACTAATTGATTACAACTTTCAGAATAGTCGATTACATTGTCCCTGTTGGGTCAATAATCGATTATTCTGTCAACCCTAATCGATTACAAGGTTCCTGGAATCTATGCTAATCGATTAGAGAGTTGGTAGTAATCGATTACAGAGCTCCTAGAATTCATGTAATGCATTAGACATCCCACTTAATCGATTAGAGGGACAATTCTAATCGATTACAGAACTTTGAGTAGTTGATAATCGATTACAGTACTCAGTGTAATCGATTACCTTAAAAACAGAGGCCCTATAATCGATTAGATCAGCAGGACTAATCGATTACACCCTGCCTTATGCAGAAATTATGCAGATTTTATAAGGAAAATGAACTTCACAACTACCAAAACCTATTCAAACGATATCGGAATGCCACCAAATTTTAACACAAGCTAAAACACATTATTTGTGACGTGTGGTAACTGGCCGCACTTGAAAATTCCTAAAAATGAGTAATTTATGCGTATAAGCGCAATTACCCCATTTTAAGGCATTTTGAGGTAACCAATGGGTCTACTTTTGGCAAAATGGATCCATTCCATTTCCCACAAACCACAATTAATGTGCTTAAGCTGTTGCATTCCATCCATCGCATCAAAACCTCGTAAATCATCATTTGACCATACTAGTTCCTAGCTCATGCATTAAAACAACTATACAAAGTTTCCAACACACATCCTAAAAGGCTATAATTCATGATTCTCAACATTCATTCATCAAATTGGCTGAGATTTAAACATCACAATGGTATTATACCTTACCAAAAGTCATTAATGAAAATGAGCCATGCACACAAGGTCTCATTTTCCTACATGACCCCAAAATCATCATTTACCATATCAAGATTACAAAATTGGGCATGTATGCACCATGTACCATACAAAATAAAAACACGCCGGCCAAGGCTCTCCCTTTTCCATTCCATATTTACCTTTTTCAAACTCGGCCTCCAAAATGGTAGGATTTACATCATACCTACATCAAACTTAAAAATTGCAATGAGGAGGTGAGTAACAAAATCCAAATGAATCAAAGTCATACATTATGACGAAATACATGTATACTTGTTTATATACCACACCTTTCAGAATATCATACATCATTTATATACTATACTATTCAAAACCATATATCACGTTCTCAAGTATACACCCATAATCATATTCATTCAAATCACTGAATACACCCATAGGGTTAGTATCACACTCTTTTCCCTTTTTAGTTCTCATTCACCCTTCGCCACTATGGGCTATCAACTAGGCATATCTCTGGCTATATGCAAATGCGCTTAAAGCTAATGCATATGCACAAGGAATTCTAATCAAACAATGTGGATCTGACTGTGGGATTACAACATCAAATCAATTTGTGGGACAAGCATAGGTGTGCTACTATGCCCCTACTACAGTAGTAAATTGTGTACAAATATATCTCAATTTGTGCATGCTTATAACATCATAATTTTTACTGGTACCAAACCGCTATCGCCAATCTATAGCACTAGTCATCCCGTGACTTGCGGATCAACATTGTGGCCTTAATTACCACAAGTGCTACGGGCCCTCCCGAACACACATCGAGAGAGCCGTACCCCTTCGGACACCGAGGTAACTCACTCACCATAGAGCCGCCCGCCCACTGGGCCTGCCACATAGGGTGCCTCATCACCAAACTATGGACAGCTTCGTGACTCACACACCGAGTCACAGGGGAAAAACAACAATACGCTCGTGCACTGAGCCGCCCTCCCACTGGGCCCGCCTAGTAGAACCCCCTAACATTCCACATAGACAACAATGATATACCATGGATGCAATGCAAATGCAAATCAAGTACATCCTCACACTGTGCATCCTAGATGCCACTCCACATTTGATTATTCACCACCACCACTTGGTGGATTTCAATATTCTCATCATCCTCAATTATTTCCAATTCTCCTCAGAACTTATACTCATTAATAGTTAGTGGCATACACATTCATCAATTCAGCATACATCTTTGGGATATTTCATATCATGGATTTCAATTCACACATGGTCTTAAACCATCATCATATTTCATCATCAAGATCTAATCATAACATCATATCATTATCCCAAACATAATGCCACACAATAATCATCATTCTAAATGCATCCAAATCATAACATCATCACATCATCTATTCAAACCACATCAACATAATCACATATATATATATATATATATTCACATCATCAATGGATGAAATCATGCATTTAGAATAGCTACCCCCTCCTACCTCAAGTGAAGTAGTGATCAACGCGGTTTGACGGTTCCGCCTCGTCAATGGGGTCACTTCCTACATCACAACACATCACACAATCAATTTTCTATTTACCCACCAAGACTCAAATACTCATATATTTCAATAACTTGGTGTTTATATCATTTTAACTCTCAACCTCTTTTATTTCATTTTACCCACCATAACCACCATGGGTTAGGTGCCACCATTCCTTATTATGAGATTAGTGTTAAACCCATTCATGGGTTTCTCCATCAATGACCTCCACCAACCAATTTCCATCACCAATGGCCATTACTCATCATAAACTACATCTATTACCAACAGTAAATGCTCATCTACCCCCATTATATATTTCCCCCAAATTTATGAAGCTAGGGTTTCTAAAAAAAACTTAACAACCACCATTTGTGTTCATCATTTTCCATCATTCATATGTCATTTTCATGTACCACTTAAGGCCCTCATAAAACTCAATTTAAATACACCCCACCTTAGGGTTTTTCATCATAAATGTCTCTCCTAACTTAACCCATATGCATTAACTCTCTCCCAACAACCAATACCCAAAAGCTAGAGCTTAAAGCTCATGAAAATGAAGAGAAACCCTTACCTCAAGCCAAGAGAAATAGGTTTCTAGAATGGGTGAGAAGGAACACGAAAATAGAGAGAGTGAGGGAGAGAGAGAGAGAGAGACAGAGCCTCCAAGCCCAAGCTCCACACGAAAATAGAAGAGGAGATGGGACACACCACACTTGTGGATTTTTGAAGAGAAAGGAGAAGAAGATGATGAGTGGGATATGAAGAGAAAGAGAAAAAGTGTTTGCCTAAGTGGGAAAGAACACACGTGAGAATGAGAGGGAGAAGAGAAGAGTTTATATTTTTATTTTACTCTCATTCATTAAGACTTTATCGTTTTTCCACAAACAGGCTCTTCGTTTGGGCTCAATACTTCATCTAAAAATTATTCCGAATACATATTCGGATTCCCAACATTATCCTTAACAGCCCTGACCAATATCATCTCAATCAGAGATACTTGGTCCGACACCCATATCTCAACCACGCTTATTTTCAGCTTATCTGGTCTCCTCAATTTACCAGTAGTCCCCAAAACTCTCAATTTAATTATTTCAAATATTTTGGGACATTAAATGATTTACCTTCAATTTGTCAATATTTATTTCTCCTTAATTAATGCTCTATTTTAAAATTTGGGATGTTACAGTGTACAAACCGCTTAAAAGAAAATAAGTTTAAAAAACTAGAGATGAGGGATAAGGAAAATGCACAACAGAAATTTATCCTGGTTCAATTCCAACACAAAAGCTAGCCCAGTCTCTTCAGCCCGAAGGATTTTCACTATTGTAAAACACCTTTACAATCTGCACCTGCCCAGTGCTACAGTATTCTTGACTCTAGCCACTTCTGCCTTATACCCAAGTATTCTTGACACTAGCCACTCCTGGCTAAAAACCTAAGTATTCTTTCAAAAGCCTCTTCAGGCCATAGTGTTTCCCAACACTAACAAATTCTGGCAACACACCAGAAAATACAAAGTGATAGTAAAGAGAGTGTTTAAGGTTATAACCAAATAACTCAGCATACAAAGATATGAAATGATTACAAGGTACACTGAGCTACAGACTACTATAACTCACGGTCTGCACTAAGTAGAACTATAAAGAGGACTTAAGTAGTGAATATAAGAACTTAGAAACTTTCAAGAGAAGTCTTAAAGACTTAGGTTTCTAGAGATAAAATAAGATAGTATTTGAGTATTTAGTTAGGCAGCGTTCCACTTCTTATTTCCAAAAGCTTCTTGTATTTATAGTCCTTCTGAAAGATATTCGTTTGTTCATCTTCGAAGGATGTTGGTCTCTTAAGGATTGCTCTGCCAGTGAGTGCAAGCATATGCTTCAGAGAAGTTTTCTTATTTCGACAACTTCGAAAGCTTTCAGCAAAAGATTCTTTTTGCTTATATACTTTTGGAAAGCACGTATACTCTATAGCAGTTGACCTTAGGCTATATGTTTCGACCAAATGTAGCTTTTCTGACATATTGAGATATGTGAGGTATAACACCCTTGATTTTCTATACTCGAATCCCGATGTGATCGACATAATTAATAAAAATTCGAATAAATTTTTCGCGTTGGAAACCATTTCCAAAACATCACCATGACCACATGAAGACCCAAATCACAGAAAACCAGAGAGTGAGATTAAATAACCTATAATTGGATCGATAAATAGTTTGCCCATTCGGTATACAAAATATCAGAGTTTACAGCGGAAGAGAAATGTGTATACCGGGCATACACCTAGTCCCATATATATGAAGATATGAGAAAAGGCTCGGCAAGCATGCAATGGCATATGGTAAGCCTAACATACAACCATCATCATTTTACATAATCACATAAGCATGCAATGCCTACGATGTATGTATATACTTATCTATATGGTCATGCGTCATACATCTCCAATATTCATATTTATAATAGACCATAACCAGTTCGGCCTCAGATTCATATATCCACTATTAGTACATTATCCAAATATATATATATATATTCACAGTTCCTTTATCAACAACAATAATTAACAACATCATGATATTCATTTTATACATAACTCATTACATTACAAAGCTGCCGGCCAAGGCATTCTGTTACAACTATTTACCTTCTCAAAAGCTTTACTTCATAAACGTCCTCATCCCATGGTTTTCCTGCATCAATACTAAAAAGTAGACCATATGGGAGAGTGAGTTATACATTTTAAATGACGATATGAATACAATTGAAATTATGTGCATATGCATATCAACATCATGTATGCTTTGCTAAACACATCAACAATCATCATATATCATTAACTCATTAATATACATACTTATACGTCAAATCATAGCAAAGCAAGCATATACACATTCATCACACCGCCACAATGGGCCAACACATCAATATAGACCATTCTGGTCTTTCATCAGAGCCACCATGGGCTAACATCATCATTGTCAATCATAACAAATACGCCCTTCATTACATTGGGCCATATCATACATATCATCATATTCAACATCATTTCATATATTCATATCATTTATTATTTTTATGTGGTCTTTCATTATATTAACTTCTCATCTCATCAACACCAATACCATCATCTCAATCATCATCAATCATCATCATATTCTGGCATATTTCTATGCTATATGCAAATGCTCTTATGGCTAATGCATATGCACAATGGAATAATCAATAACAAATGCGGATCCGACTGTGGGAATTAACACCAAGTTGTGGGTTCAAGCATGATCACATACCATGCCCCTACTGCAGTAGTAAAATGTGTACACATATATCATAATGCATGCATATTCACCATATTTTTACTGGTACCAAACCGCATCGCCCATCATGCAATACCTGGTCATTTTCACCATGACCGCGGTATACAACATATTCAACATATGGTGTTACGGGCCGGCTAGATATCAAATCATGGCGGCTGTGATCCCAAGGACCATCGGGGTCACCTGCTCTTCAAGAGCCACCCCCCATAAGGGTCGGCCACATGTAGCTCCCCGTAGCAATACATGGGCGGCTTCATGACTTACACATCGAGTCACAGGGGATACAACAAATTGCTCGTGCATTGAGCCACCCTCCCACTGGGTCGGCCGAGGGAACTCCCCTAATGTTCCAACATCGACGGCTATGATATGCCATGGATGCAATGCAATGCAAATCAAATGCATACTCACTCTGTGCATCCTAAATGCCACTCATCAATCATCATCATCATAATCACCAACACCACTATACACCTTAGTGGATTTCAACCTTGTTGGTTTCTTAGTCATTATTTTCAAGTTTTAATGTGGCATTTTCATCTCAACATAATTCATATATATTTCACATCATATACGCAAGTCAACACTTGCAATCAACCATAACGGCATTACAATATTATATAATATTCATCAATAATATCACACTTTCATTTAGTGGATTTTCAGCTCATTATTCATTACCATTGCTCAAGTACACTCATATGTACATATAATCGTGTGGCATTCACAACATTTTCAATTTCATATTTCATACCACACATACAAGACCATGCTTGTATCACACACAATGGTACACAATAATTCATCAACATAAATGTACACCTCTTTGTGCAAGAGAGTGTTCAACATCATCATCAATCGTTGTTTAATGTCATTTAATTATCCTTCCTTTAATTTCAAATTCGCTCTAGGATATATCTCATAATCCTACCATCATAATCTCATTATCATCCTCTCATTATTCAATTTCAGGTGGCAATTATGTCATAATGCACTATTTTAATACAAGTGGTAAATACATAATTATTTAATTCCCATGTACCCAATCAACCTTAATCACCACCATGTTTTACCATTAACACATTACCTCTCATACATCCCCTGATTCGTCTCAGCTTTACCTCGTCATGCCAATAAGAAGGGTCAAATATGAGCCTGTCACCAGTAATATCGAGTAAAACCCATTCTGGTGGAAACTCGCTCAAGCGAGATTCGCATCCGCTTGAGCGAGACAGGTCGGGTTCACTTGGGCGACCCCCTTTTCGCGTAAGCGAAAAACATCCAGTAGCCAATTCCTTTAACGCTCGCTTGAGCGAAGCACCAGCTCACTTCAGCAAAATCCGACCAGAGGTTGTTCTTACTAACACTCGGTTTTTACTCAGTAAACCTGTTCTAGAACCGATTCCTCTCGTTCGGTCCTTCACTCGGTAAATTACTTTAAAACCGACCTATCACACTCGATTGTCCACTCGGTAAAATCAATCAAAACCGACTCCCAACACTCGGGTTTTCACTAGGTAGCATCTCCCTGAAACCGGCTCAAAGCACTCAGGTTTTCCACTCAGCAATTTAATCCTGACCGACCCATCATTCACTCGGCCAATTAATTCCAAATCCGAGTCATCTCTCAATCAATCTTTCACTCGGCTATTTCATTCCAAAACGGAGTCATCTCAATCAGTCTTTCACTCGGTAAACTTAATACAAAGCTGACCCATCTTTCGCCCGGTTTCCACTCGGCATAATCATCTCAAAAACGACTTATTTCCTACTCAGTTTCACTCGGCGAGATTATCTCTAAAACAACTCCTTTTTTTTTCTATCAGGCTAGATTTCCTAGCACTCAGCCTTCACTCGGGCGAAGCTATTCCAGAATACCTCTGGACAGACACAGTATATCCCCATAGGTGCACACTCGGAATTGCACACTCGGACTCCACCATCAAGTTCCATTCGGAATTACTCTGACCTCTGATCACTTAGAGGAATTCACTAAGCTGTCACAGTCGGACCTATTTAAGTCTTGTCCACTCAGATTATATATCTTTATTCACTTAGAAAAGAACCCCTAGGATACCTCAATTAGAACCATCACAATCACTCTCCCCGTAGGAGAGGTTCAATCGGGATTTTCCACTGGGGAATAATTAGACCTATCATTACTCGGGGAATTCTCTCACTAAGATCCCTCTCGGATTAGGTTATTAAAATGGATCTCTCAGAACACATTTCCCCCCCGGAGTCCTCTTAAGCCTTCACCACTCGGAAAAGGCCCAATGGCTATAGCCTCACTTGGAATTGCACATTAGAAGGCACTCCACTCGGCACAGGTTACACTAGACTCGGAAATTCCCCATTCGGGACTCCACTGCCCAGATCATCACATTCACGAGCCTTCTACTCGGATTATGCCCACTTCCTCACTCGGAAGGTCATGACTTGGACATGAGTCACTCGGAATTCACCCAGAAATTCCACCGCCTCTTAATTCATTTCCAAAACTCCCACTTAGACAAAGTTTGTTCAGAAACTTACCTAATCACCATTTACTTATCTCGCCTGGGCGAATGCCATTCCTCAAGACTCTTCGCTCGGGCGGATTTCGTCCAGTAGCTAAATCCCTAATCTACTAACATTCTCGCTTGAGCGAACTGGCCATTCGCTTGAGCGAAATCAGACCAGTGGCTAATTCCTTCACCCTCGCTCGGGCGAAGCTCAATTCGCCTGGGCGAATTTCCTCCAGAAACTAATTCTCTGGAGCAGGGGACTCTCGCTTGGGCGAGATCCCATCTCAATTGAGCGAGACTACCAGGACATATGCAGTAATGAAGTTCTAACAGTCGGAATCTCATTCTAAGCCAACTGAATCACCTCCAATACATCATACACATAACATGAGGCATATATAACTCACTCTGACCATTCACACTTAGGAATTCTCATTCCAACTCATTAATTACTCCTTTAAATTCCAATTCATCAGCTATAATCACTCATCTCAAAACAATTCTCTATATTTTAACTCGTTCATTCATAAGTTTTCACCATCATTTAGTTCACGTCCAACCAAGGGACCATAACACACTTATCATCAACATTATATAAATGCATACATTTTCATACCAATCAACATAAGCCAAGCCATCAATCATCACTTCATCAAATTAGTCATATAAGACATTTATGGCAAGGCATTGCATGAGTTCAACATATACATAATTAGCAATTAATCCACTCATGCGATTTGAAATGCAAACTCCTCTCCTACCTTGAGAGAAGAACCGCCACGCGATTACATCGATCATTCTGCATCATCATTCGGAATGCAAATCCTATCAACAACACACATATATACATGAAATTAATAAGCCATCACAAGGCATCCAATTTCAACTTAAGTCACCATGGATTTTCTTAAGCCATCACTAATCAATAAACCCTTATGGCATTTATCATGGCCTAAGACTTGATCAAGTCAAGTATCCATTATCAATAGTCATCCACCATTATTGTTATCACCAATAACATCACTCAACATTGCCTATCATTTTCCTATTCTCAAGATTTATTTCTCAAGTCATCAAATCTACTCACATGCAAATATCATCAACCTCATTAATCAATCGTAATGATTCTAAAAATCCATTCCTCTCATATACTCCATTCATAGACATCCATAATCATCAAAATCATCAAGTGGGTCAAAAATCCCCAAATTATTAATACTTCGGGTTCCCTTTCCAAACATTCAAGCCTAAGATTTCCATTTCCAACCACATACAAGGTTTCTAACATCACCATTTTCAACTCAACAACTCAAAACCATAAATAAAACAAGGTGGAGGTAAGAAATCTTTACCTCAAGCTTAAGCTCCACCAAAACGAAAATGAGAGTGAAGAAGAGAAAGGAGATGATCCCACAAGCTCCCAAGCTCCATAAATGCTTCACAAATCCAAGCTTAGCTTTCGTTTTTGGGCAAGAGAAAGAAGAAGAATGGAGGTGGGCGATTTTTACCATGGAAGGAGGAAGAAAGAAAGTAAAAGTGAAAAAAAGGTGAGAGGAGGTGTCACCGAAAAATGAGAGAAGGGAGAAGGAATTTGAGTAAAAATTGGACATTGTCCAATGGTTAAAACCTTGCTTTATGCCATTTATCCATTGGGTCATAAAAACCCATTAACCATTGTATAATAGCATGAAAAGTAGAAGTGGGAAAAAGAGAAGAAGTGGACGGCTGAAATGAAGAGAAGAAAGGAAATTTTCATTTTCTTTTTAATCCCATTTGGTTCGTATTTTCCCCGGTTATTATCATTCGTCGAGTCCAATTAATTATTTCCTTGACACCAAAAATCATTTTAATATACCATCTTAACCACAATAATTTTCCAAACATTCTAGACCCATCAAACATCTAATTAAATCAAGTGGGTCCCACATCACCAGTTAATTCATCCGGTTCCGGTAAATCTAAATTTACCAATAATTCACCTCTAATGTCTAACAACATCTCCCATAATCAGTTGACCATAAACAATCAATTATCATCATCCAATAAATTTATTTTATTTAAAAAAAATCTGGGTTGTTACATGAGGCAGTTTTCTTGATCAGCATGAAAAAGTCTTCAACTTTTCCGTTGATTGCCTTTTTTATGATAGCTTCAGAGAAAGTTCATGCAACTTTATATTGAGTAAGGAAAGATCCTTCGTCAAGAACTCAAAGAGTCACGGATCTTCTAGAGGTCTGAAGAGAAATCTTTTGACGGTCTTAAGGCACTAAAAAACTTGATTCATTGAAGCTTGAATGAGTATGGACTTAGCAAATTGATTTCTATGGATTCCTCCTTTCTTTTGAAAATGGAGTTCTACAGACTCCTGGCATACTTGAACAGATTTGATAGATAAACAAGCATTACATAATTCATTTTAGCTAAAAGTCTTGATGTGTATTATTAATAAATCATATGGGGTTCAGACTGCTCAATCATAAGTTCAGACTTTACTCTAACAGTTATGAACAAACCCTAACAAACAACTAAATTTTTTTAAGAGGCTAACAACTAACCAAATTAGTTCAAACAACCTAACAAATTCAACTAAATTTGGTTAAGAGGTTATAACTTCCTAACTTCTAACTAAAATTTTTAAAATTAATAACTAACCCTAACAAAATTAACTACAGTTAGGTAAAATACAACTAATATGATGTAATGGAATTATGCTAGCTGAATTTAATTCGTAAGTAAACTATTAAAATTTTCCAAAACGTCCAATGTCCTTTGCTTGGAAAATAGATGTCATAAAATACAAGGACTAAAGAGAAAATACAATTTGAATTTTGAATTTTGAATTTTATTTTGTGTTACAAGGCTTTGCTTTCCATACAAGAGTCTTCAAAAGCCTCCAAGTCTCCACCACTAATTCCTTCACAAGCTACACAAAAAACAAACTCAACTAATGTGTTAGAGTAAGGAAAAACTGAAATTCTCCCTCACAAGTGTTTTTCTTAATGGTCCTTCTCCAATTAGGGTTCAAGCCTCTAACCCTAAGCAATTGTCACTCTTACCTTATATCCCCTAAATATGCTACCCCCACAATGTTGAATTAAAGATTATCTCAAAGAATGCCAAAGAAAATGAAAACTCTATGACAAAACTTAGAAGGGATAAAGACAAGTAATAAAAGCTAATTTGAAAAAGGTAACTCAAGTGGGAAATTAGGACATGACAAGAGAATGACCAAAAGCAATAAAAGAAATAAAGAATGGAGATTATACAATAGAATATGTAGTTTCCATGACACCACAAAAATTTGACAAAACTTGGACAAGCAAAAAATTAAATGCACAAAAGAAGCATAAATTTTAGAAACCTAGAATGCATAAACTTGTGTAAGAAAAAGGACTATCTTGCAAATTAAATTCTTAAAAGGTTTCTTAAGCAATTAGCAAAAGAAATTAGGGCTTCCAAACAATTACATTCAAGGTGCTCTACTTTTTTTGTTTTTAGGGGTTTATTCTTTTTCTTTTTCTATTTTTGTCAAGATACCCTTCAAACTTTGTATTTTAATGGCAAAGGTTCAAGGTTTCTTTTTCTTACTTTTTTATATTTATTTTTTTTATAAAACTTATTTTGCAGCACACTTGCAAAAATTTTCAGCCCCACACAAAAGTTACTCAAGAAACTAGGTGAAAAATTCAATTTTAGGCCACTTTCTTACAACAACCACATGCATCTTCTCCCGTTATGTGTATGGCATGGAAGGAATAATAGCTGTAAAGGTGAGTCTCTGCCTCCACATCAGTCGGGGAGTGTCATCATTGACGCTCACCCCATACAATTCAATTAATTACAATCAACCCTTCCGACTCTCTTTTGGGGTCCCTAGTATATATTCTAAGTTATCTCACCACTCCTATTTTTCTAACCATTTCAGCTCCCCATCCTCCTCTCAAGTTGCTAGTATCTATACAATCAATACACAATCACAATCTCAGTATGATAATGTAATGCATGAGTCCATTTTGATATTCAATTCTCTTTATTAGTCATCATGATGCATGTGGGCCCATCTCCTCCTTAACAATCTCATATACCAATAATCATATGCACAGCTAGCCACCCTTATCTCCCCTGCCCAACTAGAGCGACTAGAGCTTTCCTCGTTCTGGTTTTCACAATGGATAAGGACTCATAGTCCCAACATCAAAATGGCCAATCACACATCACCATAGAACGGGCACTCGACGGTCATAGAAAATTTCGCCTCTTGTCAAAGTACACCAGAGTTTGCTACGGGCTGTTCGACGACAGGCGTGAAACCGATGCCACTTGGAATTCCCGCCTACGGTTATACTCCCTAGACTGCCCTCAGGAATCGAGGCGCTGGTAGATTCTTCAGTGTACCCATCACTGTATTCTCTAGGGGATTATTCCAACATCCCTCCTTAACCCCAAATATGATGCATAACTCAACAATTCATTTTCATTCAGTGGTCCTCAGTAGGGTCCCTAAATGGCTCCCCTCCATTCCCAAGGTCAAGTTCTTTCTCTTTACTCAGTATAACCAAATTTGCTCTTTTTTCTTTATTTTAGTAAAATTACTCGACACTTAGGAATGAAGTGAGGTTTTACACTTTCTCAACAATTTGGGGTACATTGGCACTTCAACGCCCACAATGCATCTCAGATCCGAGTCTTACACAAACTTTCATATTTTAATCATTTCAGGACCCTTACCGGTACCATCTTCCAAATTTCTTATTTATAAATTTCCTTATTTAGTTATCCATGCATCACACCATATCCATCAGTATACTACATTTATGAAATACCTCACTCAACCCACACATTCGTAATCATGCATCAACAACCATTTAATAGTATCACATCATCCAATACAACACCTATTCCATGTAACGTGTAAAGCCACATACTCATGAGAAACTATACTTAAATATTTATCAAAATATCACATCAATAATTATACAGTGATACCATGACATACACAACAACGCATGCCTTAAATTTTACCATTTATGGACGTGAGGTGAACGACATATTTATCAGTATTAAATTTGATGTGCTAGATTTTACGTTGGATTACTACTAGACGTTTTGAGTTATACATCAGGTCGGGTTGTTTTTTGAGGTATTTGGGTTCTCTTGAATCATTTATGCTCTTATTAGTTTAATCGAATATAATTAATTTATTTCATAATTTAATTCTCTAATGTCCAATTATAATTTCTTAGGTCATCTTCAAATGACCTCATTGTCTATTTCATTTCACCCATTTAATTGAGCTTTATTTGTTGAATAACTTATTCTCTTGGTCAGTAAATGGGTCACTAATCCTTTATGTTCTAGTGGCGTTTTAGCGATGTTTCTCTTCAACTTAAGCTTAACATTTTTATAATTCCTTACTTCATTTCTATTATTCTTATCTATCTTAACTAAATTATTTCCTTAACTATATTCTTTTAATTAGCTAAATTTATTTCCTTTATGAGTGTCCATTAGTTGTTTAGATATCTAAGTACTACCTTGATCTTGATATCACAAATTAAGTCCATTATTACTTAGTTACTAAAAGTTACTATTTAATTAATAGGACTAGTTTCTTTTCACAATAAGTCTAAGATTTAGTCCTAAAACCCTTTCTTTAGTGACTAGATTGATTAGTTTAATTTCTTTTGCCATATGATTTTCCATTTGCTACTCAAAGACTTAGAAACCTTTTAATTTTGAAATGCCATAACTTAATCTAATATTATTTAGTCCCCCAAAAGTCACCAATGAATTGGTAAGTCCTATTGGTTTTTATTTTAAGTTAAAAAAAACTAGTACACCCAAGAATCCATTCTCTTAGCTATTAACTAATTTGTTCTAGGCGTAAAATTTCCTTTAATCTCTTTTTCTGCTTTTAATGGCTTTCTATATTTCTAGTATAGCATTATTTCCTTTTAAAATTTTAGATTTTATGCTTAATTCATTTAAGTAAATAATCATATTCTTGATTAATTTATTAGAAACCTTTCCTATAACTTATCCAAATTAGATTTTAATTATCCAATTTTATATATTTATTTTTTTCTATTCTTAGTCTAAGTAATCTATTAAAATATTTAACCCCGAAATTTTTCACTTTGTAATCAAGTTTCTTTTACCACATCTGTTTCATTTCATTAAATTTCTAAAGTTTCTATTTCTTTTTACTCTAAGTGGTCACAAAAGTGGTCACTAAATTTGTTACAAAATTCTTTTATAATTTCTAACACTAAAACTCCATTTTTTTCTTCTTTTCTTAACTTATGAAAATTTATTGGGCATTAGTACCAAAATTTTGAAAAGGTCCTCACAAGTAAAAATTCAATTTATTTAATTAACTTACCATGTTCTCTTTTTCTTTGATCTTTAAAACACTTTTCAAATATATCATTTTGAGTAACCTTCTAAGAATTTAATTTCTTTATTTAAGTCCTTCATTATATTTTTTTTTAAAAATAACATTACGTCTTGTAACTTAGTAAGAGAAAATATGTTGAATCGTCCGATTGATAATTCCTTCCGTGATGCGTAATATTCTCAAAACAACTCCGGCGACGCTTACACAACCAATAAAATTTTTAATGGCGGGGCTTACCAGAAATTAAGTTACAAATTACATAATAACATCACAATTTTAAAAAATAATTAATACAATCATATCGAATAAAACCACGCCCGCCTAAACGCTAAATTTTCTAAATTTCTTTTCGTTTATCTGATCGCGACTAAATCCTTTCGAGTACGTGGATGTCAAGTTATGTTAAATAATTCTTTTTTTTATTTTTAAAATATCAGCAAATTTTAAATCGTAAACTTTTTAGCAGTCGGTCACAAAAAAATTTACAATGCGAGATCTAACAGTCGGATCGTGATGAAATTCGAAATGAGGGTCCCCGATTATACAAGCAATAACATAGGAACGCCAAACACAAAATCAATTGAGGAAGAGACCCATTTTACCTTACGAGATGGTCGCTGTCCAGAAGAAGAGAATAGTGGTTTCACTAAAAATTTCACCGAACGCTCCTAACGTCCTTCAATCGTCGTCTAAGCTTCCGATCCTTAGAAAGTTTATGCATGTAAGGTTAGGACAAAGAAAATAGCCATGATTTGGCCCTCAAAACAACAAGAAAACATCATCATAAATTCAAAATGAAAACTACTTTTCAACTAAGAAAATCAAGGACAAGATCCAAGGGAGTAACATCAAAATTTCTCACCTTGAGTAGCAGTTTTGAGAGTCTAAGACAAAGGGATTAGGTTGATCTTTTTAAAGCCATGACATGAAAAAGATTCTTGAAGAAGGGTGGCTGTTTGGGTGAGGTGATCATGGTTTAGAAAGGTGATAAGGAAAAAGAATGAATTTTGGGTGGTTGGAAGTGGAAGGTGGTGGTGTGACTGTAACTTTTGGTGGTTAAGGGTGGTCATTGTGGTGGTTAGAGTGGTGTCTAAGAGAGGAAAATGGAGAGGAGGAGAAGGTGTTGTTGCTGATGTGAAGAGGGAGTGAAAGAATAGTAAGGACAATAGGTGATTAGGATGAAGTGATAAAGTTAGGCCTAGGTGAAATGATGATGATGGTTCATTTGCATGAAATGCTATTGGATACAATGAGAGGTAGATGGTCTGAATGGAGAGGGGGGACCAGGTGGTGACACCTCTTAGGGAAGGTGGCAAGGGCTTGTGATGTATGGAGAGGAAGTTTTCAAGAGTTCTACAAGTGTCCCTTGGGTAGAGAAGCTTAATTGGCTATAGTTGCATGGGAGCTGATGTGTCTACTTCCTGAGGCGTCATCTTGTGATGACTTTTTGGGGCCTTTATGGGCCGAATTCGAAAATAGGCAAAACACAAAAGTTGTATAACTTTTTGTTATATTTAATTTAAGATAAAGAACAAAAACATCCATTAAGAATTGAGGGAGTTATGGCCCAAATACAAAAGAGGTGCAGGGTTGTGACAGGATTTTTGTTCCTTGCATAGATTATTTTTCTTGGCCAAATTGGTAGGGATTTGGGCTTTATATTCTTCATAAAAGTTATGGAAAATTAAGTTAAGAAAAATTTGGTTAAAGAATCATTCAAATTCATGGTCATATGAGACAGATATATGGAAAATACTATACCTAGTGCAAGTTATTGCTGGAGAAACATGAATCAATATAGTATTTAAAATTCTAGGATTTATGGAGTGAGAATTGGCTTTTGAGCCCTTCATGAAGTTTGTATATATTTGTTTCTCCTTTAATTTTATATATTATTTGCGACGATCCAAGTTCTGTAGCCCGAGATATACCTGATTTACAACAAGGAGCTCCAGAAGCTTCCCGGATCAGTTAGGGTCTTAGAAATAAATTCACCATTAATTCTCCTTTTGGAATTTGATTTTGTGACCTTCATGAACATTGTAGACCTCTTTGATACAATTCATATCAGAAAGAACAAAGTGATTCAAGCACCGGACGAAGGAGATACATGAATTTAATCGAAGGCTGCCAATATTGAAACGAAACACCCAAAAGGTCACAAAGATTTATTAAACTGTACTGATTTAGAGGGATTTAGCATGGAAAATGTAGATAATTTTGTTACGGAGATTTTAACACCAAGTTTGTGCAAATCAAAGGTCGTATGAGGAAGTTATGAATTTTTTCTAAACCATGCGCAGGAAAAAACATCCAACTGTTGGAATTTTGAGATGAATATACTTAATTTTTGATTTTGGGGTTGACAGAGTGAGAATCGGAGTTTGGGGCTAGAAACAAAGGCTGAAGTTATTTTCAAAATGAAGAGTTGAGACCAAAATCATTATATTCTAAGATCGTATACAAAAGTTGGGTCCAAAATACCAAAGGTATTTGAGTTAAGTTTTAAGGCGATTTCTGAGGAAATCTACTTATTGTAAAATAGGGATGATAGAGTTCGAATCAAGCTTCGATCCCTACAGGAAAATTCCTAAAATGTCGAAATAAGTCACCAGAGACTGACCGTGTCACCGTCGGATATCCCGAGGTATTTGAACAGTCAAACGTAGGAGACGCCAAAGGTTCTGATTGAGCTTATCAGGCCAAGTTAGACACCCTTGATTCTTCGCAGAGGGATTCTAAAAGGACTAGTATCCCTACTGGAATACTAGTGTTGGGTCGAACGGTCAAAGTCTGACCCCAGGTTAGGTCCCATAGTTCAAATCTGAGAAACCAAGCGGTATTATATTAAATATAATTATTGAATAAATAAACAATTTAATATATATATTTTCAACATAAGTTATTATAATTATTTATCTATTAAATATTGTCAACAAAAAATAATTATCGAATAAATATAATTATAAATTAATTTGTACCCGAAATAATCGTCATTACGTATTATTTCTAATTAAAAAACATTGTCGAATGTTATTTATTATTTTCTTATTTCTATTTTTCTCATCCATTATCTCTCATATTAAACTTCATTTCTCTCTATTCTTGTCATTCTAAACTATTCGGGGAACAGGCCGAAGCCTCGAGCTTCTTACCAAAAGCTCAACAAAGTGTCCTCAGGAGTCCTACATTTCTCAATTCTAGCCAATACCACCTATCCTTTTCTCAATCTTCAGAACAAGAGTTCTCCAAAAACACAACTAGAGGTCTAGAGAAAAGTGTTCAAAATGCCAAATAAGGATTAGGGCTGCAACTTTAATTTGTTGCACGACCATGATCCATGGCCATGGTGGTTACCACAATGTTGCTATGGATCTCTTTAGAGGTTGGGTAAATTTAGGGCATTGTGGCAGTGGGTTCTGGGTAGCCATTACAGTTGTGGAACCAAAAAGAGTCTCTTTTGCTTTCTAATTGGTCCTTAAGGTCAAGAATCCTACAAAATAGGAATACCCGAGTAATAAAAGTGAAAGGAAGGTAGATGTCATGGAATATAAGAGAAATGCATTATGAAAAAATTAAAAATCCTAGAAAACTAGTCCTAGATGATGCATTCTAAAGCACTCATCAGTCTAGTGTGATCACTTAAATACTAAGTCTTTCCTAGCCTCAACGTCTTATTGATCTTTAACAGCTTAAAATTTTTAGTTAGGATTTCAAACATTTTGAAATCTAATTTTTAGTTTTAACTTTTGAATCCTAGATGTTTAGAACAACCAAGGTTTAACTTTTAAACCTTATCTTTTTACCTAAACAACCATCTTAATAATAGCAATAGTCAAGGTTTGGCTTCTAAATCTTATTTCCCGAGTCTAAAATATTTTATTTTGAATCCTATTACATTTGATAGAGATATTATTCTTGATTCATAACTTTTTGCAAATCCTATCAAATTTATTAATGATTAGATATTAGATTTTCAAAATTATTAAATTTATTCTATTTGAAACCATTACAAATCATATTAAATTTAATAAATATGAATTTGATGGTTCAGAGTCAGACTTAGAAGGGGGTTGTTGAATAAGTCTTAGACTCTTCATGGAAATTTGAATCTTTAAAGCACAGGTAATCAGACTTATAAAACAAACTTGAAATGAGCAATGAAGAGAGAAAAGAGAACACCAAGAATTTATATTAGTTCACTTCCAACACAAGCTACATCCAGTCCCTTCTAACTTGAAGGATTTCCACTATTGTAAAATCTCTTTTACAATAACAGCACTAGACTAGTGCCACAAGTATTCTTGACTGCAGCCACTCTTGGATTAAACCCAATTATTCTTTCAACAAGCCACTCCTTCCTCAACAACCCAAGTATTCTTTCAAAAGCCTTTTCAGGCCACAACTGTTTCCAAATGAAACCAAAGGCTGGTAACTCACCATACTTTTACACAATAACTGATTTGTAAGAAAGAGTGGAAGTTTTCTCATAGAACTTAATATATGAAGGATGTACTATAATGAATGAATACACTAAGTTATGAAAGACAAGAGATCAAGGGCTTCTTGAGGCAGAACCACAAAGAAGGTTTTTGTCTTAGAAAAACTAAGAAGAGATTGGAGAGTTTTGATCATAGAGAATGATTCTTCTTGATAGGCTTATCTCTTCTATATCTTGAATTTGGATCTTTTCAAGCATATATATATAAGTCACTCAAGATGACCATTGATGTTCTGGAAAGGAGATATAGACATTGAAAATCCTTTGAAGGAGTTTTTCTTTGAACTCAGGTACCAGACTTTTGATGAACTGAAGAGATGTCAAAAAGTATAGTAGCAAGGAACTTTGACACTTGCATGAATATGGTGTTCCTTGATATGTTTAGTGAATAAATCTAATTTTTGGCTTTCTTTCTTTTAGCAAACATGCAGAGACTAATGTTATAATTCTTTTGAATCTTCTTTACACATAAGCTAACTTGATTCAACTTTTATGAAGTGTACCGAGTTGTTACATTGAGTTCCTCAACAACTACATTGGTTGCTTTGCTAATTTATCTCTTATCCTTTTTGATGATAAGCACATTCTTCTTTATAAGGGCTTGATTTCCAAAGCATCATCAAAGGGTTTTAGAATATTGTATGATTTATACTTTGGAGTAACGTTCAAGTTGTAAGTTCTTAATGCTCAAAAAGTCTAAGGTCTGATTTGTTGGTTCATATGACTGAAAAATTCTTGAACCAGACTTTTTAGGTAAAGTCTAAAATTTAACTTTTGATGGATCAGACTTTTGATCTTATGGACTCCCTCTTTTTTTTGTAACCTATGTACTTAGTATATTTTCTGAAACACTTAAATAAACAGGTTAGATCACACATACATAGACTTCATTTAATTTTAATACATTGATATGTGTTATTAACAAATCCTGGGGTTTGGTTATGATGATGCAACCTAGGGTCTAGTCAAGTAATATTATCAACTTCTTTTCCAAATTAGACTTGTTCTTAACAATCTCCCCTTATTTGTTGATAGCAAACATCAAGTCTTTTTCTTAAATGAAGTATAGGATACTTTGAGCGGATAGAAGGGTAATTTAGATATCAAAGACTCATATATTATTAGGGTGCTTGATCATAATACATATCAGAGTATATACATAGATGTGTATCAGAGCTTAAACAACCTTATGATATTCAGGAAGATCAGAGCATTAAAGAAATATCTAATTAACTGATATTAGTTCATTTGACGTAAAATTGTCTATTTTCATATCAGAGCAACTCAGAGCATGCAAACTTAGAAAAATAACAGATATTAAAGCAATAACAAAATACTTTATTGATATAAAGTCAAGAGAGATCAATACATAGTATTATAATAGAGCTAGCATTGCAACACAACTTAAAAATAAAAGACTAATCATATTTAAAACATATCAGACTCCCCCTAAAGTTATACCCAAATAAAAGACTTCTATGTTCTCCCCCTTTTGTTATCAACAAAGAGAAGGGATATCATAGAGGGTTAACAAGTTAAAACCATGGGCTAGGGTAGATGTAACAACCCTAATTTTTCAGAATAGGAATCTAGACTCTCAAACCTCCAAGAAGTACCTTACTAAGTCTTTTAGGAGAGTTGAGGCTTTGGCCTAACCTTTAGATTATTCTGAGCATAAGGAAAAGAAACCTAAGAGAATATGAGTAAGGAATAGCCCAGTCAAGTAAAATAAGTGAGTAAGAGAGGCTGTGTGAAATAGTGAAATTTAGAGGAATTTGTTGACTAGGTAGTGATTTATGTGAAGAGATAATTGTGTTCGATTTAACATTAGGACCATTAATGGATGTGTATATATATGTATATTCTTGTTATTGATGCTAGAAATAATGATTTATGAATGATGTTTAATCTTGGTAATTTATAGATGACGTTAAAATTATTATGTTTTTAATTTAATAAGTATTTTAGAAATTAATTTGGCGTAATTTGATGCTCATATGTTGGGGAGGATTTTATCGGATCGAACAAGAAAACAAAAATTTAGAAAATTTAGTGTTTAGACGGGCTCGGTTTTATTCAATATGGTTGTATTATTTAATTTTAAATTTTCGGCGTCATTATGTAATTTGTAAACTATTTCACCAGTAAGCCCTCTTATTAGGAATTAAATTTACTGTTAAGCACCCCAGAATCGTTTGGAAGATATCGTGCACTTCGAGTAAATTTACCGACCGAACGATTACAACGCGTTATGTTGCTAAGCGCTAAAAATGGCATTGTCTAAGTGGTTATAAGATTTTATAGAAATTTACTAAATAAATAAATGAATTCTTTTGTGAAAAGTTTTACTTGAACAACAAGTAACTTGATTTAGATCTAAATATTATGTAAATTAAGAAAAAAAATGGAAATAAAGGAAGTCCTTTTAGTGTAATGAATATTGGAATTTAGAAAGAAAGTTTCACGACAAATTTTTAGAGACCACTTGGGGTAAAAATAAAAAGTGACTTTAGGAACTTGATTAAATGAAGTGAATTTTGGTAAAAGAAATTTGATTAGGAAATAAAATTTTGGGGTTAAATATTTTAGGGCTAGAATAAAAAGAAATGGATAGCTAGAGCCTAATTCGGAGTAAATTATAGAAAAGGATTCGAATGAATTAATTAGGAAAAGTGTTATACACTTAAAATAAAATAGGTCTAGACTTTAGAATTCTACTAAAAGGCAATGAGTTAGGAGTTAGAAATTTAGGCAACAATTAAAAGTAGGAGAAAGAAATTAAAGGAGTTTTATACTTAGAAACATTAATTAGCTAAATAATAAAGGATTTTTGGACTTAGATCCTAGAATTATAATAAAAAGAAACATGACCTATTAAATAAATGGTGACTTTTAGTAACTAAGTAATGCTAGACTAAGTCTATGATATCAAGGTCAAAGAGGTACTCGAATCTCTAAACAGCTAATGAACACTCAAAAAGGGAATAAATTTATTTAATCAAAAGAATGCAGTTAAAGGAATAATTTAGTTAATGTAGTTAAGAATAATAGAAATAAAGTAAGAGTTACAAAATTTGGTAATCTTAAGTTGAAGAAAAACATCACTAAAGCGCAACTGGAACATAAAGGATTAGTGACCATTTAGTGACCAAGAAAATAAGTTATTCCACAAATAAAGCCCAATTAGATTGGTGAAATAAAATTGACAATTAGGTCATTTGAAGATAACCTAAGAATTCATAATTGGACATTAGGGAATTAAAAAACGAAATAAACCAATAGGAACATAAATGGTTCAAGAGAACCCAAATATCTCAAAAAGCAACCCGACCCAATGTATAACTTAAAACGTCTAGTAATAACCCGACGTAAAGGCTAGCACATGAAATTTAATACCGATAAATATATTGTTCATATTACGCCCATAAATAGTAAAATTCGAGGCACACGTTGTTGTATATGCCATGGTATCACTGTATAATTATTGATGTGATATGCTGATGAATGTTTAAGTAAAGTTTCTTATGAGTATGTTGTTTGTACATGTTACATGGGTAAGCATTAGAAATATATGTTGTCTTGGATAATGTAATACATTTAGATGGTTATTGATGTATGATTATGAAAGTGTTGATTGAGTGGAATATTTCATAAATATATTATGCTGATGGATGTTGTACGATGCATAGATAACTAGATAAGAAAATTTATGAATAAGAGATATGGAAAATGGTATCGGTATGGATCCCAAAATGATTAAACTATGAAAGTGTGTGAGACTCGGATCTGAGATGAAGTGTGGGTGTTGTAGCGCCAAAGTACCCTAATTTTTGTGGAAATATGAAATCTCATTTCATTCCTAAGTGTTAGGTAACATTACTAAGATAAAGAAAAAGAAAATTTTGATTTTACTAGATAAAGAAAAAGAACTCGACATTAGGAATGGAAAGGAGCCATTTAGGGGACCCTACTGAGGACCAATGAATAATAAATGGTTAAATTATGCATCATATATGGAGTTAAGAAGGTATGTTGGAATAATCCCCTAGAGCCTACAATGATGGGTACATTGAAGAAACAACTAACATCCCCATCCCTTGAGGGCGGTCTTGGGAGTATATCGGGGACAAACATCCAATGGCTCAGATTCGCACCCGACGTCGGACAGCTCGTGGCGAATGTTGATATACTTTGATGATAGGTGGGGGTTTCTATGGCCATTGATTACTCGTTCTGATGAGATGTGTGATTGGCCATTGTGATGATTAGACTACGGGTCCTTACCCATTTGTGAAAACCAGAACGAGGAGAGCTTTGGTCGCTCTAGTTAGGCAGGAAGGATAAAGCGGGATCGTTGTACACATGGATATTGGTATATGAGATTGATGAGTGGAAGATGGCCCCATATGCATCATGATGACTAATGAAGAAAATTGAATAATGAAATCGACTCATGCATTGCATCATCGTACTAAGATTATGATTATGTATTGATTGTATAGATACTTGTAATCCTGAGAGGAGGATGGAAAACTAAAATGGTTAAGAGATCAAGAGTGGTGAGATAACTTAGAAGGTAACTTAGGGACCCCAAAGAGAGTGGGCGGGAATCGATTCTAGATGATTGTATTATGTGGGGCGGGTGTCAGTGATGACACTCCCTGATTATTGTGGAGGCAAAGACTCACCTTTACAGTTATCCATTTTAGACCTTTGACCAGGCACAGGTGCCATACCAGGAGCATAATTCATCAAAAGGGCGAGGCAGGTCACGAGAACCTAGAGGAGATTCCCTTCGACATGCCAATGGAACTGTTATTTGTAGATCCAGTGGACCTAGTTATCCCTCCAGTTGCACCTCAATAGTTTTTCCCTTCTCAGCCTCCAGCACCCCACGTACCACGAGGTCTATTAGAGATACAACCCAGAGTCTTCACCATGTCACCGATGGAGCATTATCTGGCCCGACATTGATGGGATCATTCGAGGGGTTTTCTTCACCATATATTCAGAAGCTTCAGATAAAGAGAGACAGAGGTTTATAAGCATATGTCGGTAGAGGCTTAGAGTTCCCTACTCGAGGCTTATGAGGTATACACTAGTCATCCGTAGAAGCAGATCCAACCACCCACCGATCAACCATCGCCTAGCCTAAATTCTATAGGACCATCTCACTAGTCTGACTCGACTCAGATCGCATCCACTTCATCTCAGCCAGAGTCCCTTTAGTTGGACGAGGACTTCATAGGAGACTGAGACTAGTGATTAGGGTTAGTTTATATTACTTTGATGTCTTGTAGTGATGTTTTGTACAGGGTGCCTATGTACCCCTTTCGTATTTCAGTTGTACAGATCTGATGAGACCACTTTATGTACATGTGATGCAGTCATGTACATATTATGCTTTTGTTCCACCATATGTTATCTTGTACAAAAAAAACTTATATATTTTTCTAAAAATTAGTAACCTCTTAGTTAACTAAGTAAATCTAGTGAAGAGATTATCTTAGTTAACCGAGGGTGTTACAGTAGATAAAACAAGGAGGGAGGCAGCTGTTGAAATAATGATAAAGAAGCGGGTCTAAAAAATAAAGATGTTAGAGGAGTGGAAGAAAATGATAGAAGTGTGATAAAAAAAGAGAGGTTGGTTAGGAGGTTCTGAACAACAGTCTTCATCTTTGATTGTCCATAGATAGTGACTCCAAAGGGCATTAACATATTCTTCTGCTAGATTAGAAGTAGACAAAATACTTCTCAGAGAATCCTCAGAGAGCTCACGAGGTCTGAAAGGGCCCATGTAATGAGGCTTATACTTGGGGAGCATATGTTGCTTCATTCTGCCTAGCTGAATCCTTACAGCTTGTGGATGCAAACAATCTGGAGCAATTAGAATTTTCTTCCCAGGAGTAATCACTCTGTGAAACTTATGATGTTGCTTCCCTTGCTGTATATCTCTCTAAACACAAGTCTCTTCAACTTTAAGAGCAAAGAACATAGCAATGTTTATTTCTAAGAGAATGTGGGGGTAGTTCATGAATCGTTCATAGGTCATTGGCTAGGTTAGAAGGGTGGTAATAGCCTAAATGATTTTCATCAAAGGTGGGTGATGGTTTGGAGAACAGACTTAGAAGGGGGGGTTGAATAAGTCCGTTCACTTTCTCAAACCAAAAAGTGATATTTAAACGTTATTGCATTACGCACAGCAGATCAGACTTTTCGAGAGACAGAGAACGTGAAACTTTAATTGAGCGAGCGTATTTTTGTTAGACTTTTACTATCTAGTATAACAATAATTATGCACCATACTTTTAATAGTAAATAGTAAGAGAGAAAGAGATAATACACAAGCAATTTTATACTAGTTCACCTCCAACTTAGAGACTACATCCAGTACCTTTAATTCTGAAGGATTTCCACTATGTAAGAAAAACTTTTACATAAACAGTGAAGACCGAGCTTACGAGTATTATTGACTTCAGCCACTCCTTGCTTAAGCATACCCAGTGCTTCTGAGTATTCTTGAATCTAGCCACTCTTGGCTTAAGCACACCCCGTGCTTCTGAGTATTCTTGAATCTAGCCACTCCTAGCTTAAACATACCCCGTGCTTCCAAGTATTCTTTTACAAGAACCCACTCCTGGGGCAAACCCAAGTATTCTTGACTCTGGTTACTCCTGGCCTGAGCACAACTCATGCTCTGAGTATTCTTGACTTCAGCCACTCCTGGCCTAAGCATAGCTCATGCTTCAACACACCAGACCTCTCTTCATTCCTATGAGTATTATTTTGCAGCACCTACTCCTGGGGCAGACCCAAGTATTCTTTCATAAGCCACTCCTGGCTTGATCCCTGAGTATTCTTTCCAAAGCCTCTCTAGGCCAATAGTGTTTCCTAACCTAATCAGAGTCTGACAATACACCAGACTTGTACTTCAAGAGGGTCAAAAGAATTATTTCAAATGAATAAGTCCTTCTAACTTAGCAGAGCTAAGTGATCAATTACACGAGAAAAGACTTATTCATTAAGTAGACGCAGTACCTGTATAGTATGGAACATGGGTACAGTAGGTACTGAGTCTGAAAGCATGACTAGAGATGATATGCTCTTAAAAAAGCAAAGAGATATAAGCTGGTGGCATATCTCTGGTTGCTATGGCTTCTGGGAGAAAAAGGAATGTACATAGCGAGCTTTTTAACTTCATGGCAGTTCTTCTAGATCTGATCTTTTGTTCTACGAGTAGAATGCTATCTAATTCTTCTTCCTGGGATGTTGTGTATAAATGTCTGGTGCTCGTTCATATTTCTTTTTCCTTGCTCACACTTTACTTACTGTGTCTTTCCCTTCTTCTTTTTCTTCAACAGGATTTCTCTCTCTTTTGTTTCATGTCCTCTCTATAATTTTTGCTCTTGTTTAGAGTCAGCTTTTGTGATCTATTTTCAATCACCCCTCTTCTCAAGAGATTGGTTCAATAAATAGAGGATTGTTCTAAAGAGCCCAAGAAGAGGTTGCTATAAGTAAGTCCATTGAGAGATGATATACTTTAGGAGAAGAATGTTTCAGAATGGACAAAAGGCTTTCTTTTGCCAAAGAGAGACGTTCCGAGCACGTAATTGTAGGATAGAAAGCTTTGGGATATGTACGATCATAGGCAGGGTAGAGGTAGTATAAGTTTCACCAAGGAGGAAGCTTTTATTTTAGAGATTCTCTGAATCTATTAAGACACGGGTGAAAGACTTGACATTATTTTGGATAGAGCGTAGACTGCCTTGTTTTATCGTTCTTCCTTTCGTAGGTCTTTGCTTAAACGTGCTTAAAAAATGTTTCTTGACCGTTGACATCCTTGAGCTAGACTTGAAAAGAAACTTCCTTTAAAGTGAATTCTGGATCCAATGATTCACAAGATATTTAAATGCCTTTGATAAGTCTAGAAGCTTTTTATGAGAAAGACAAGATCTGATGTTCATACTTTATAGAATAAGATAAATTGTTCTGAGCTAAGTCTGGTAGGTATTTAGATGTAAAGATCTTTTTCTTTGAGAATGATTTTCCAGACTTCAAGACTTTCCTTGTTCTGGATTAAAGAGGGTTTATTGATGAGACCAGACTTTTAAGGATTCTTTTGGCATGCGTACTCCCCCTATCTTTTGTAACACAATCCTTATGTTTTCCTGAAACACTTAAACTCATATATTAAAAAATAACATGATATCACTCTATTTAAATTAGAATACACAATGTTGATTATCAACAAATCTCATATAGTTCTGGTTTAAATGATTCAAGATTTACCAAACTTTTCTTCAATAGTGGGTTTAAAGTTCCTGAGAAGAGGTACTCTAGGGGTAATAAGATAAAAAGGGTAATGTTTAGGTGGTTTGGGAGGAGAGGGTGTTGGAACAAGGACAAGTTGAAGTTCAAGTGGGGTCTAGACAGTCAGATTTGGCTGGGAGGTCTGGTCAGGTTGGGGTGATGAGGTGAACTTTAGTTGGGATGGGCTACTCATAGAATCAGACTTTACCTTCTTCAAACTTAGTTTCAGTCCTCTTTCTTTTCCCTAAAACCTTGGTTCTGAAGCTGGCCTAACCACTCTGAAATTCTCCCATAACCTCATAGAACCTGTTGATCTAATCTATGTGGTTCCATTTCAGAATGTCATAATCAGGAAAGCTCTTAAGGTGACCTATAATGAACTTTATGTACTGCACAAAGTTGGGATAGCCACCACACTTCATCAACTCTTCCTTGTTTGTTCTTATATCATTCAAGTAAGCAGACCTTGACTGCTAGTACTTGGCTTGCCACATAGTTCCAGTCTAACCATGAATGGATACAAAGGGGTGTAGTGTAGTAAAAACATTGATAAACTACTTACATTCTTTAGAGAAGAGAGTAGATGGTGTTTGTTGTTGTTGCTGGTGATACTGGTGCTGGTGGTGGTGTTGTTGCTAGGGAGAAGCTTGAGAAGCTTGCTTCTATTAAGCTATAGCCTTGCACCTTAGCTGGCTTAGACAAATTCCATCATTAGAGTCTGATGATTTTGTAGCATTCTTTGTGCCTTCAGGTATATACTTTTGAATAGGTGAGGGAGGAGGAGCAACAGATTCTGGCTTGATATCTAGAGGTGAATTTGAACTCTCAAACTCATCAAAATCATACGAAATCAACTTTCTGGACTTCTTAGCAAGCAACTTAACTCTGCCATTCTTTCTTTTAGGGGCTGGCTTATCTGGCTCTGGCTTAGACTTCCTCTTCTTTATGTCTACCGAGGCAGACCTTTTCTTCTGACTGGTGTGGAGGATGGACCTTTCCAAGGTCTGATCTAATAGAGGTGAGAAGATTGGAAGCTTGCTCACCAAGGACGAAGATTGAATCAGGTCACTTACAGTTTGGGTTTGCACATTCTCTAGTGCAAACACTTTTATCAAAATAACTAGGTAGGGGATTTTATTCTGCTTCTTTACTATTGATAAAATGAGGTATGTCATGATGACATTTGGCATATTAACTTTCTCCTTCATGAGCATGTGATACATGTAGAACTTGTCAAGCTTGGTAACTGTATCTTTGACACTCTTTCTAGGGCAAAATACTTACCTTATGACAAGGTGTAGCATCTTGACCTTGGGAAGGAGGTTCCCTGAGATAGACTTGGTTGGGTAAGTGGTACCATACAACAACTTATTAATGTCCAGAGAGGAGACCACTTCATACTTGAAATCATCAATATAAACATTACCAACAGAGGGACATCCAGTAACAATAGCAATGACATCCTCAAAGATTTCAATATTCTTCTCTTTAAGTTTCCCTAAAATGATAAACTTAGACTTGTCCACTGGGATGCTCTTCCAGAAGTCCAAAACCAGGGAAATAGAGTAGGGCTCCCTGTCTATACTGAAATGTGTCTAACCAATTCCTTCCAACTCAGTAATGATATCTCTTCCATCAACTTTATGTTGATTTGGGTGGAAGAATAAAGACTCCATAATGTCTCCAAAAGAAAGTTTGAATGCCATGATAGATGCTCAAAGAGAGAGATATAGGGTTTAGGGTTTTAGGAAATGAAAGGGCTTAAAGACGGATAGCTTTTGGATGAAGAAAGACTTGAAAGGTTTTTGTAAGGTGGGAAATAAAATGAAAAGCCACGTATTTAAAAAGGCAACAATTGTCCACTAGTGAGGAGAAAGAAAAACATTTTAGGTAGCAATTACACAAAAAGGTATTAACTGCTTCCACGTAGTATGTTTTAAAGTAAAAGACAATAAAACGTGAAATGTTTTCAGTTAACACGAATTGCAAAAGATTTAACCTTTTCCTCTCAATATATAGAAGCATATAATTATGGGTTCAGACATATCAAACAATTAAGCAAACAATAGACCCAGACCTTACATTAGATGCATTTAGACTTTTCAAGTAACTCAACATTTAGAATAGACATATTCAAGTAATACTTCTTAAATTTAAATTATACTTGATGAAAGCAAACCTGGCCTCAGCCAAAGGCTTTGTGAAGATTCTGCCTATTGATAATCTGTGTCCATAAACTTCATATCCAAAATCCCTTTTTGTACATAGTTTTTGATGAAATGATACTTCACCTCTATGTTTTGCTTTGGAATGTTGAATGAGATTCTTTGAGAGATTTATTGCACTTGTGTTGTCACAAAACACGGGGGTCTCTTTTTCTTTGATTGAATAATCTTCAAGTTGATACTTTATCCAAAGAAATTGAGAGCAACAGCCTGCTGCAGACATATACCCAGTTTTTACTGTTGAGAGTACAATTGAATTCTGTTTTTTGCTTCCCCATGATATTAGACTTTTGCCAAGAAAATGACATCCACCACTTGTGGTTTTTTGGTATACTCTATCTCTTGTAAAATCTACATCACAATATCTTGATAAAGAGAAAGAGTCTATTCTTTTATAAAACAACCCAAGTTAGTGGTTCCAACAAGATATCTTAGAATCCTCTTCACTACAGACAAGTGTGATTCTTTAGGGTCTGATTGATATCTTATGCACATGTAAACACTAAACATTATATCTAGTCTGCTAGATATGAGGTACAAAAGTTTACTTATCATTCCTCTATATAAGGTCTAATCCACTGACGTACCAGTTTCATCTTTATTTATTAACAGTTAGGATACATAGGAGTGCTCATGGGCTTAGCATGAACCATTTTAAACTTTTTGAGCAACTCCTTGTTACACTTTTGTTGATGGATAAAAATACTTTTTTAATTCAGCTTGCATCATTTCAGAAAATTCTTTGTATAGACTTACATCAGTAACACCAAAAACAATATCATCCATATAAATTTGCATAATTATAAAGTTTTTATGATAGCTTTTTCTAAACAGAGTTGTATCCATTTTTCCTCTAGTAAAGCCTTTTGAAATAAAAAGGTACTGAGTATGTCATACCAAGCTCTAGGGGCTTGTTTCAGACCATACAGTGCTTTACTAAGTTTGAAAACATGATTTGGAAAAGATACATTTTCAAATCAGGGGTTGTTTTACATAAACTTCTTCTTCAATGAACCCATACAAAAAATCACTTTTGATATCCATATGATATAGTGTAATTCCTTTAAAAGTAGTAAATGCAAGAAGTATCTTTATAGCCTCAAGTTTGGCTACAAGAGCAAAAGCTTTAGTAAAATTTATACCTTCTTATTGATTGTAACCTTGAGCTCAAGTTTGTCTTTATTTCTGGTAACTTTTTCATCCTCATCAAGCTTGTTTCTGTAGACCCACTTGGTTCCAATGATGCTTTTGTTTTTGGGGTCTTGGGACAAGACTCTATACCTTATGTCTCTCATACTAGTTTAGTTCCTCTTTAATGAGGACACACTAAGGGAGGACCCTCACACTACCCTAGAGAAAGGACTTGAACCTTACAAGGGTCCCCTTACAAGGGCTAAGACCAAAAAGGCCAAAGAGAGCATTCACCAAGCCTTATCCTCCTTCCTCTCTTTTAGTGGGCCCAAGCCCAATGAAGACTCCTTGAGGATCTCTTCATATTTCACTTGTAATATACTTCTTAGTTAGATTCTCTAGGCTTATAGGTTTTATTTGGGCCTTGCAAGGTCAAATGGGCCACTTTTGGGCCATGTACTCTCATTTGGGCCATGTATACGCCATACTCTTCTCTATTAGCACCATTGGGCCTAGGAATCATGGAGAGGCCCATTTAGAGTTCACTTGGCCGAATTACTCCAAGCCCTATATAAGGAGCTCTCCTTTTGTATTTTGACACACATTAATGCATATTGAGATTTTCCACTTCTAAAGTGAGATTTTAGTGAAAGAAGCTCTCCATTCTCTATAGGTTAGAGTTAACTCTAGCAAGCTCTCATCCAAGGGGATTCCTCCCTCCTTGGTGGTGAGTTCAAGGGAGTTATCTCCTCTTAGAGTGGCCTCCCACCAACCTTTTCCATTCCCTTTTCCTTTTCCCTCCTTTCTTCCTTCTATTTCCATCCTTTTCCACCCTCTTTCCCTTCTCAATTCCGTGTAGATCTTTAGCCTTTTGCCTCTTTTTCCTTTTGGTTTTCATGTGGTAAAGTGTTTCAATCAAGGCTTGTGGAGGTTAGAAGAAGAGAATATCCCTAGATCCACCCTTCTTCAAGAAGTTAGAAGTGCCTACATCACTCTTGCATGGAAATGATCCAATCAATATCCCTTCGTGCTTCTACAATAGACTTTGGTTCAAGTTCTAAAACCAGAGGAATGGTAGATTAGTTAAGAAATCTGGATCTGGTCCTAACTCTAGTAGCTGAATCTCCAATTATGAGGTCTGAAGGGTGATAAGCCTTGAACTTCTAATCTCTTGGCTTTTTTGGTTTATACATTTTTTGATGTTGTTCAGATTCTTTGTCTCCATCTTTAGTTGGTTCAGGTTGAGCAGGATCTGATCTTTGTTGATCTTGTTCAGCTTCCTATTGTTGTATACTTGCATCATCAAGGTCTAGATCGGCCAGTCTCTTGAAGGTCATCAAATATTACATGCATTGAAAGTATAAAATATTACGTCTCCTTCCTTTCCCTAATTCATAAAGAGTCTTATTCAGTATTGGTCTGATAAGGATTCTATTTTGAATATAACAAGAAGTGCTCACAACCTCTACCGAACAGTATTTTGAAAGATTGTTTTCACAAAGCATTATTGTGGTCATTTCTTGTAAAGATCTGTTTTCCTTTCCATAAAACCATTCTATTGGGTGTTCTTGGAGAAGAAAAATTATGTGTTATCCCAGACTCATTGTAGAAATTTTGAAAAATTTCATTTTTAAATTCTCTATCATGATCACTTCTTATTGTACCAATACATAATCCTTTCTGATTCTAGATTTTCTTACAGAAAATCTTAAATACTTTTACAGACTCATCCTTGTGTGTTAGGAAGTATATGTAACACCCTAATTTCTAATTAAATAAATGAAATTAAAGGGGAATTTTTCAAAAAAAATAAGGTTGGCAAACCGTGCATACTCTGTCCAGATTAACAAAACCAAGCACAACAAAGAGAAGGAGGGGGAGGAAGATAAGGAAAGGAGCTCATGCATCGTGAACGAAGGGAACGCTTAGGCGAATCCACTGGCACCTGGCACATTCGCTCAAGCGAAGCGAACTACGCTCAGGCGATTCTACTCAGGTTCTCCAATCCACACAACACTCGCTGAAGCAAAGCTACACTCGGTATCCAGTCACTCCACTCGGATTTTAGCGTATGGTTCACTCGGGAAGGGTCTACTCTCAGCTTACTCGGATTGAGACAATCACTCACCCAGTATTGATTTAGCTCACACGGGATTTGCTCCTAGGATTACTCGGTTATTTCACCCATTTTACATTCTCTCAGACCTAACCTAATCCTATCCACTCAGAATATCATCCTTTGGTCACCCGGATTATATATATATACGATTTACTCAAAATTTATGAAGGGGGTTTCTCAGAATCCTTTTCAGGCAATCCCCACATGGAAAGGCCCAGCTACGAGTCACTGACATACAACACATTCTAGTTAGAAAACCTTCACTTCGACGGCTTCTCCCTCGGAAATCATTAATCAATCTTTACTCAGGGGACCTTACAATTACCACTCACTGGATTCAACCCAACTCCTCCTCCAAACTATACGACCACAATCATTCGGCTGTTCAACTCCTCATCACTCGGAATGACTCGCTATCTCGCGTTTCCTCGATCCACAACCTAGCTACACTCCTACCCATAGTCACACTGATCTCATATGCTCGAAAGTATACCCACACATCCATACCTATCACTCGGGCATTACCTACAGCATAAAATAATCACACAGTATAAATACATAGAGAGGTACTTGAATAATTACAAAAGTATCATCATGACTTTGTTCACCCGGAAATGTTCAAGTTCTAACATAAGGACAAAATCAAAATATGAGCCGGCCAAGGCTTAACAGGACGTTACACACAGTATATATATACACACATATATTCAATAGCACTCGGTTGCTTGTTCTGCACCCAGCTCCTCCTTCACCCTTCATTCCGAGAGATGTTCACTGAAAATGTAGCCATTGCAGGGGTGAGCTTTTGCATGTAAAATATCAATCAAAGACTCGGTATCAGTGTCAGTACGCACACTTACTTTCACTCAGTTGCATTTGGTTAAACTAAGATCATGCAAATCAGAATAATATCTATAACATACATACTACATAAAGTGCATCTTCATTCGCACGTACACATGCATCCACACACTCGGAAATCATTCATAACACTCAACACGTGCTATGCATACCATCTTAATCAACATCATATCTACATGCATGCCTGCGGATCCGACTTGAGTAATTACTTTCAGTTACAGTTTCCTCCTTATTGGCCGTTCGTCCATCAGCTCTTCCCGTGTGGTACCGGTCTCCCATTGACGTCTCGAGACTCATCTCTAGCTCCTATGGCTACCACGAGCTCCCACAGGATCTAGCCAAGGTCTGTAGCTGGAAGCCATTCCCTCGGGGCTCTAGACCTTCCACGGGTCACCCCATTCTTACACATGCAGCTAATGCGTTTACCAGCAAGCATCATTACTCAACTGATACCTCCTTCGCAACCATCGTAATAGAAACAGATTCAATACAGTCTTTACGTTTACTTTGCCAGCCACACCAACATGCACAGCAATCGGACAATCAAGGTAATAACGTCTGACAAATCAACTAACAATCACACTTTCATGTTCTCACAGTGTTAACAGAGGTAGGACCATGCATCTCATTCACCTATAACAAGGCTAACAGGCTACATTACCACCATCTTGATTACATGCAATTATTGTATCACTACTATCCTACACACAGGATCCAGAATCAACAATCATACATAATATTCAATCGTCACAAACACATGCACACACTTAAAGCAATACACTCATCCGGTACCGTTCATGGACCATGCATTTGACATACAAGCGCCCCCTACCTACAGAAGGAACTCAAGAAGCTCTCCTACTCTCAACGTTTGGTCTGACGCCCTATCCGACTCGTCCAGATCCCCTTCGCATCGTCGTACTCTGCAATCAGCTCAGGGATGAGAAGTTTTTCTTCCTCTGCTTCAGGGATCGTCTTCCACCAGTTGGAGGGGACTCTGACCTTCCTTCAGCACCGTTGTTGCGATTTCCAGAAACGAAAGGCAAAACAGGGGAAGGGAAAGGAAGATGAAAATGAAGAAGAAGAAAAGAGAGGATGAAGTAGTGGGAAGAAGGATGAGTATCCACGGTGATACAGGGTACATATGCATGCGAAGAGAAGGAAGTGGGATGGGAAAACGTGAGTCGCAGCCCACTCACGTAACTTGCCAATCACAAACAGCCATCTTTCACCAATTAAGCCTTAATTAACTTGTCATTATTCCTTAAGTTAATCCGATTATGATTGTCAATTAACCTCTCACTTTGAAATCAAACCTTAATAGTTTATTTTTCATTCGGCATTTACCTTTAAAATTGGGATGTTACAGTTCTCCCCCTCTCAAAAGAATTTCGTCCTCGAAATTCAGTCGGTCACTCACCCTGGTGGGAACAACTCGGGGTACTGCTATCTCATGGCATCTTCGCATTCCTAGGTACAAGAGGTAGTCCTGCCTTGCTGCCACTCTACTTCAACCAGTTGTACGTCCTTGCTCCTTAAACGCTTTACCGATCGGTCCTTGATTCTAATCGGTATAGTCGTAGTGGTCAGGTCTTCCTTGATTTCTACTTCATCATCAGGCATTGTGTGGTTGGGGTCATGTAGATACTTCCTCAGTTGGGACATATGAAATACGTTGTGCAATCGGGATAAGTGAGTCGGTAATGCTATACGGTATGCCATGGAGCCAACTCGTCCCAACACCTCATAAGGTCCAATGTATCGGGGGCTCAACTTTCCACCTTTCAAGGCTCGCCCGACTCCTTTTCTCAGAGAAGTCTTCAAAAACACTCTGTCTCCGACTGAAAACTCTAATGGTTTGGTTCGTTTGTCATGGTAGCTCTTTTGCCTGTCCTGAGACACCTTCATCCGTTCCCTTATCACTCAGATCTGTTCTGATGTTTGCTTTATAATTTCTGGTCCTAATAGTAGACTTTCACCCATTTCCGACCAACAAAGTGGGGTCCGGCATCTTCGTCCATATAGTGCTTCGTAGGGTGCCATACCGATACTGTTGTGATGGCTGTTATTGTATGTAAACTCAATCAAGGGGAGGTACTGCTCCCAGTTTCCACTGTGTTCTAACACACACGCCCTTAGCAAGTCCTCCAGGCTTCGAATCGTTCACTCGGATTGTCCATCCGATTGAGGGTGGTAAGCGGAACTTAGCCAAAGCTTCGTGCCCATTTCCTGGTACAGGCTGGTCCAAAACCAGGACGTGAACCTAGGATCCCTATCCGATACGATAGAAGTTGGCACTCCATGCAGTCGGACAATTTCTTGGATGTAAATTCGTGCTAACTTATGCAACGGGTACTTCATGTTCACAGGTAGGAAATGTGCACTCTTTGTTAGTCGGTCAACAATGACCCATATCACATCATGGCTCGCTCAGTTTTTGGGCAATCCCAAGACAAAGTCCATGGCAATGGAGTCCCATTTCCACACGGGAATCTCCAGGGGTTGCAATGCACCATACGGCTTCTGGTGCTCCACTTTCGACTTCTGACAGGTAACACACCGAGCCACGTACTCTGCCACATCCCTCTTTAGTCCGGGCCACCAGAACTGTGTTCTCAGGTGATGGTACATCTTCGTGGTACCCGGGTGGATACTTAGCAAGCTCTTATGAGCTTCATCAAGGACAAATCCTTACCTTTCGCCTGAGTCTCCTTCATCCCAGCCAAGTAGGAATCTGATTGCTGTTGCTCGTACACGGATTTCAGGAATTCATTGGCAATCCTCAGCGTACCGATCGTCATTTTCCGAGAGGAAGGGATGTCAATATGTAAGTTCATGTCTCACAACTGTTCCAATAATTCCACTTCCTTCACCATCATCGTTGCTATATGAAGGGATTTCTGACTCAACGCATCGGCCATAACGTTTGCTTTGCCTGGATGGTACCTTAGCTCGAAATCATAATCTTTTAAAAATTCCATCCATCTCCTCTGCCTCATGTTCAGCTCCTTCTGGTCAAATAAGTATTTGAGGCTCTTGTGGTCACTGAATACTTCAAATCTGGACCCGAACAAATAATGCCTCCAGATTTTTAACGCGAACACCACAGCTGCCAATTCCAAGTCGTGGGTCGGATAATGCTGCTCGTGAGGTCTCAATTGCTGAGAGGCATACGCTATCACTCGGTCTTTCTGCATTAACACGTATCCCAATCCGAGTCCTGATGCATCACAATAAACCACGAAGCTCTCTTGCAAGTCAGGTAATGCCAACACTGGAGCAGTCGTCAACTTGTCCTTCAATTCTCGGAAACTACTCTCGCACTCGGAACTCTATACGAAGGGAATGTTTTTCTGAGTCAATTTAGTCAGTGGCAACGCCAACTTGGAAAAACCCTCAATGAACCTTCTATAATAACCTGCCAGGCCCATAAAGCTCCTTATCTCCGAGACCGACTTGGGTCTCTCCCATGCCATTGTAGCTGCCACCTTTGAAGGATCCACCGAGACACCTCCCTCGGAAATCACATGTCCGAGGAAGTGGATCTTATCCATCCAGAATTCGTACTTGGAAAGCTTTGCAAACAATTGCTTCTCGTTCAACACTTGGAGTACCGCTCGGAGATATTCTTCATGCTCCTCGGAAGTCTTAGAATAGACTAGGATGTCATCAATGAAAACAACTATGAATTGGTCTAAATATGGGTGGAATATGCTGTTCATGTAATTCATGAAGACCGCAGGGGCGTTTGTTACACCGAACGGCATCACTACATACTCGTAGTGACCGTACCGAGTCCTAAAGGCAGTCTTTGGGATATCCGAGTCCTTCACTCGGATTTGGTGGTATCCCGATCGTAGATCGATTTTTGAGAAGATTATGGCTCCACGTAGCTGGTCAATCAGATCATCAATTCTGGGCAGTGGGTATCGGTTCTTAATCGTGAGTTTATTTAGCTGTCGGTAATCTATACAAAGTCTCATGCTGCCATCCTTCTTCTTAACAAGTAGCACAGGTGCGCCCCATGGTGATACACTCGGTCTAATGAATTGTTTTCCGAGTAACTCGTCTACTTACTTCTTCAACTCGGCCAATTCAGTTGGGGACATTCTATAAGGCGCACTGGAGACTGGCTCGGCTCCAGGGATCAGGTCTATAGAGAATTCAACTTCTCTATTGGGAGGGACACTCGGTATGTCCTCGGGAAACACTTCTGGAAATTCACAGACAATCGGAATTTCGTTCACTCGGGCTTTACTCTCACCCTCGGTTAAGCAAAGCATCGTAAACAGTCAAACCATACCTGGTGCCGTGTAGTCCTCATTGTGTCGTCTCGAAAAGATTACCCTTTGGTTTCTATAATCCACTAACACCTTGTTGGCTGAAAACCAATCTATTCCGAGCACAATGTCAAGATCCTTTAAAGGTATGCACACCAAATCGAAAGTGAAACTTTGATCACACAACACAAATGTTACATCCTTGCACATCAATGATGTCAACACCTTGGCGCCAATCGGATTGGCCACCTCCAAGGTCCGATCCATAAACACAGTCGGTAACTTTAATTGCTTTACATACTCATCAGCTATAAAAGAATGGGTAGCTCCCGAATCAAAAACAACGTTAAGTGTATGACTACCGAGTGAGCACTTACTTTGTACCAAGTCATTTGCTTGTGCAGCATTCTCAACGTTGATGGCGTATACTCTTCCAATAGTTGGTTGATCGGTGCCTCTCTTCCGGTTATTTGAGGCCAACATCATATTCCCTCTGGCTCTGCTGCCTCTGCCACTCGGTCCTTGGTTGTCATTCCCTCGGTTCCTCTCTTGGAAACCTCCATGACGTGCATTGGGGTTTGGTTGGCGGAGTTGGGGGCAGTCGGGGCGAATGTGCCCCTTCTCCTGGCAATGAAAGCACTTGACATCTGTACTATTGCAATTCTGAGCAAAGTGGTCACCACCACATTTAAAACACTTGCCATATTTTGGTCGTCCACTCATCTGTCTCCCTTGGTTACTGTGTTCTTGATATCTGGTAAAGGGTCTATTTCTTCCCATGTTTCCTGGCCTCTTGAAACGTGGCTGCTGAGGCTTCAAGTAATGGTTGGCTCTGCTGCTCTGGCCCAAGTAGGCCTTGTCATCTTCTTCAAATATTCTACATTTGTTCACCAATGCAGGAAAACTCCTGATCTCTTGATATCTGCAGGCCCTCTTAATATCTGATCTCAATCCATTTTCAAATTTAAGGCACTTGGAGCTCTCCGTCCCTGGTTGTTGGAAAGGTGGGTAGAATAGGCACAACTCTTCGAACCTAGTCGCGTACTCTTCCACAGTCATGGAGCCCTGCTTCAACTCTATAAACTCCAACTCCTTCCGACTCCTTACTTTGTCGGGGAAGTACTTCTCTAAGAAGCATGTCTTGAAATTGTTCCAGGTCAGTTGAGCATCATTATCCGAAAATCGATTTCTAGCTATCTTCCACCAATTTTCCGCCTCGTCTCGCAGCATATACACCGCACATTCGACCTTTTGGGCCTCGGTACAGCGAAGACCCCCAAAAATCCTCTCTAGTTCCTGAGTCCATTTAAAAGCTGCCTCCGGGTTATGTCCTCCCAGAAATTCACTCGGCTTCCTCTTCAGGAAGCGGTCCAGCACGTGGCCATCCTCAGCTCGAGTCTGGCCCTGCCTCTCAAACACGTCCGCAAAGCGTTGGAAAGCTGTGGCTATAGCGTCCATGCTTTGGCGATGTGTCATCCCTTATCCTGAAATTAACACCCCTCAAGGATAAGTATACCGAGCCACTTACCATGGATCGTATCTCAGCCTAATATTCAGTAACTTAGCACATTATGCCATCTCTATATGTTGCACAATCAGTCGGATCAGGAGGAAGCAACCTCCTATCCCTAAATCAATATCAGTATCATTCAAGTTCAACAATATCACAATAATAATGACCATTCGATCATAATGCACACAACCGCTCACACCCAGCAAGCATACCTTGGCCTTGGACCTTTCGGTCTGCTCTGATACCAAAATGTAACACCCTAATTTCTAATTAAATAAATGAAATTAAAGGGGAATTTTTCAAAAAAAATAAGGTTGGAAAACCGTGCATACTCTGTCCAGATTAATAAAACCAAGCACAACAAGGAGAAGGAGGGGGAGGAAGATAAGGAAAGGAGCTCATGCATCGTGAACGAAGGGAACGCTTAGGCGAATCCACTGGCACCTGGCACATTCGCTCAAGCGAAGCGAACTACGCTCAGGAGATTCTACTCAGGTTCTCCAATCCACACAACACTCGCTGAAGCGAAGCTACACTCGGTATCCAGTCACTCCACTCGGATTTTAGCGTATGGTTCACTCGGGAAGGGTCTACTCTCAGCTTACTCGGATTGAGACAATCGCTCACCCGGTATTGATTTAGCTCACACGGGATTTGCTCCTAGGATTACTCGGTTATTTCACCCATTTTACATTCTCTCGGACCTAACCTAATCCTATCCACTCGGAATATCATCCTTTGGTCACCCGGATTATATATATATATACAATTTACTCAAAATTTATGAAGGGGGTTTCTCTCAGAATCCTTTTCAGGCAATCCCCACATGGAAAGGCCCAGCTACGAGTCACTGACATACAACACATTCTAGTCAGAAAACCTTCACTTCGACGGCTTCTCCCTCGGAAATCATTAATCAATCTTTACTCAGAGGACCTTACAATTACCACTCACTGGATTCAACCCAACTCCTCCTCCAAACTATACGACCACAATCATTCGGCTGTTCAACTCCTCATCACTCGGAATGACTCGCTATCTCGCTTTTCCTCGATCCACAACCTAGCTACACTCCTACCCATAGTTACACTGATCTCATATGCTCGAAAGTATACCCACACATCCATACCTATCACTCGGGCATTACCTACAGCATAAAATAATCACACAGTATAAATACATAGAGAGGTACTTGAATAATTACAAAAGTATCATCATGACTTTGTTCACCCAAAAATGTTCAAGTTCTAACGTAAGGACAAAATCAAAATATGAGCTGGCCAAGGCTTAACAGGACCTTACACACAGTATATATATATACACATATATTCAATAGCACTCGGTTGCTTGTTCTGCACCCAGCTCCTCCTTCACCCTTCATTCCGAGAGATGTTCACTGAAAATGTAGCCACTACAGGGGTGAGCTTTTGCATGTAAAATATCAATCAAAGACTCGGTATCAGTGTCAGTACGCACACTTACTTTCACTCAGTTGCATTTGGTTAAACTAAGATCATGCAAATCAGAATAATATCTATAACATACATACTACATAAAGTGCATCTTCATTCGCACGTACACATGCATCCACACACTCGGAAATCATTCATAACACTCAACACGTGCTATGCGTACTATCTTAATCAACATCATATCTACATGCATGCATGCGGATCCGACTTGAGTAATGACTTCAGTTACAGTTTCCTCCTTATTGGCCGCTCATCCATCAGCTCTTCCCGTGTGGTACCGGTCTCCTATTGACGTCTCGAGACTCATCTCTAGCTCCTACGGCTACCACGAGCTCCTACTGGATCTAGCCAAGGTCTGTAGCTGGAAGCCATTCCCTCAGGGCTTTAGACCTTCCACGGGTCACCCCATTCTTACACATGCAGCTAATGCGTTTACCAGCAAGTATCATTACTCAACTGATACCTCCTTCGCAACCATCATAATAGAAACAGATTCAACATAATCTTTACATTTACTTTGCCAGCCACACCAACATGCACAACAATCGGACAATCAAGGTAATAACGTCTGACAAATCAACTAACAATCACACTTTCATGTTCTCACAGTGTTAACAGAGGTAGGACCATGCATCTCATTCGTCTATAACAAGGCTAACAGGCTACATTACCACCATCTTGATTACATGCAATTATTGTATCACTACTATCCTACACCTAGGATCCAGAATCAACAATCATATATAATATTCAATCGTCACAAACACATGCACACACTTAAAGCAATACACTCATCTGGTACCATTCGTGGACCATGCATTTAACATGCAAGCGCCCCCTACCTACAGAAGGAACTCAAGAAGCTCTCCTACTCTCAACGTTTGGTCTAACGCCCTATCCGACTCGTCCAGATCCCCTTCGCACCGTCGTACTCTGCAATCAGCTCAGGGATGAGAAGTTGTTCTTCCTCTGCTTCAGGGATCGTCTTCTACCAGTTGGAGGGGACTCTGACCTTCCTTCAGCACCGTTATTGCGATTTCCAGAAACGAAAGGCAAAACAGGGGAAGGGAGAGGAAGATGAAAATAAAGAAGAAGAAAAGAGAGGATAAAGTAGTGGGAAGAAGGATGAGTATCCACGGTGATACAGGGTATATGTGCATGCGAAGAGAAGGAAGTGGGATGGGAAAACGTGAGTCGCAGCCCACTCACGTAACTTGCCAATCACAAACAGCCATCTTTCACTAATTAAGCCTTAATTAACTTGTCATTATTCCTTAAGTTAATCCAATTATGATTGTCAATTAACCTTTCACTTTGAAATCAAACCTTAATAGTTTATTTTTCATTTGGCATTTACCTTTAAAATTGGGATGTTACAGTATACCCATGTCATTCTTGTATAATCATTAACAATAACAAATCCATACTTCTTCCCTGCCAGACTCTGTACCTGTGATGGACCAAACAAATCTAAATGTAACAGTTCCAAAGGTCTGGCAGTCGAAACAACATTTTTGTTTTCAAAAGAGGTTTTATGTTGTTTCCCTCTTTAGCATGCTTCACAAGGCAGGGAACTGTTGAAAGAAATTTTTAGCAGTCCCTTGTCAAGGCCTTTTCTATGAAGTTTTGAAATATGCTTTAGACTCACATGCCAAAGCCTTTTATGCCAGATCCATCTCTCTTCAGAGTTTGAAAACAAACATGTTACATTTTGATCATTGAGTTCATTCAAGTCAACCTTGTATAGGTTTTGATGTCTATTTGTAGTTACGAGTGTGTATTCATCATGGTTGATAGGTGAAGGAGACCTTGTACCCACTGTATAAAATTGACTAATGCTCAATAGGTTATGTCTCAAACCTTCAACCAAAAAGACATTTTTAATGATAGGTGAAGGCATTTTACCCACTCTACCAGACCCTATTTGTAACATCCCGATTTAATAATTAATTGCCGAATGAAAATAAATCATTGAAATAATAATTGCAAGGTGGGAAAATTATTTATTAATTATAATTAACTTAATTAACTTAACTTAAGAAATAATAACTGGTTAAGAGTGATTAATTAATAATTGCTGGCTGATTGTGATTGGTGTACTGCTTCACGCTTTCCCACCCCACTTCCCCTTCTCTCCGTGCATGCGTATATGGGCTACTGAGCCACCCTATCATTCATTTTTCCCTTTCAAACTTCTCTTCTTTCTGTCCTCTCTTCTTCCCTTCTTCTTCGCTCTTCATTCTCCTTTTCTTCTTCTTTCTTCTCTGCTCTCTGCACCGTGAGCTCGCGACTATGGAGGCTGAGGATCAGAGTCCTCCTTCTTGACTCGACGAGCCAGAGAGGGTGAGGGTGTGCATTCCCTCTGCATGCAATCAGTCTTCTTCCCCGCGGCTCCTCTGTCGACTTCCCTCTTTCTCCCTCTCCTTGCTCAAGGCTGCCGAGTCTCAGTGAAGATCTGCACCACGAAATGCTGCAAGGAGGTCGGAGCATTCACCAGCATTGTGATGGAGCTGCTCAAGAGAGCGAGTAGGGAATTGGGCATCTCGAAAGCTTGGAAATCCCCACTGGACCGAGTGGAAGGTCAATTTGGTACCCTGGGGGCTTGGGTCTCCCCGCTAATCTTACATGCAGAACTGTTTAAGAGTGGGAGTGGCTCGGAATTCCTCCAAAGCCAGGTGTAATGGTGGATGACTGATGTAGGGTCGCTCCATTGAGAATGAGTGAATGGGCTGAGCAGAGCAACCGACTGGAGCTGCAAGCCCTTGGAGCCTTTGGAATCTTTATCCCAGGTAGGGGGCGCTCTGTATGTCAAATGCATAGTTTCTGGACGGTCTGAGTGAACGTATTACCTTATGTGTTTGTATGATTATGATTATGATGACTCTGTGAGGTGTTTGACTGTTGATCATTGGATATCGTATGTGTGTATTAGTAGAGTCCTGTTGATTATTTTGTATTCACATGCATGCATTCAGGATGTGTTATTTGATATATATATATATATATATATTGTGCATGCTGCTGAGTGGAGTCCGAATGAATGATAATTATTATCTGGGTGGTGTATGACTATGGCTGTCCTAGAGATGTATGATGACATTGGTGATGTTGTGGAGTTAATGTATGAATTGCATGTTAATTGTAATGTGAATGTCAAGCACATTGTGTGGTCTATTGTTGACTTCCGGGTGGATACAATATGAATTGCTTAAGATGAACTTGCTGAGTATGGATAACTACCGTAACATGCATGAGGTTGCATTTATGAATAGAGGGTGACCCGTGGAAGGTCAGGAACCCAATGAGATGATTTCCAGCTACAGACCCTTGGCTAGATTCTGAGAAGACCCGTGGTAGCCGTGGGAGCTAGAGTTAAGTCTCGAGACGTCCGTGGTAGACCGGTACCACACGGTAAGGGTTATCAGATGAGGGGCCAGAAAAGGGATCTGTAACTGAGAGTTATTGTTAAGTCGGATCCGCATGCAAATAGGTAGGTGCATCATTGACGAGAGCAAGACGCTCCTTAAAATCTGTGAATTCTATTAAGGAATTCCGACTGGATTTGTGTGTGTGTTTGACGCTGAGGCTAAGTATTATTGATGTTATTGTTAAGGGGTATGTTGTTGTGAATAATAGGAGTTAGATGACCATGAATGACTTGAGTAATCCGACTAGTGACTTGTGTAGATGCTTTATTAAATGTTAGTAAATGCTAGTATTGACTAAGATAGATAGAGTATGTTGAAAGGGAATGTGTATGCTAAGCCGAGCCAATAACTGTCATTGTATATGTGAAAGCTCACCCACTACACCATTTTTCAGTATGTGTAGATCGGGCTCGGAAGTGCTGACAGGGCCTTAAGTCTGACTGTGGTGTACCCCGATTGTTGAGTGCTTATATTGTATTCATTATGTTTAGTCAGTGTAGCCTTGGCCGGCTCTTATGTAAAATGACGATTAAGCATATTTGTTTATAAAGATTGATTAGGAGAATTATAGATATGGGTTACTTGTATGGAATTGTAAGTATTGGTGAATATATATATATAATGTTAAGATAATGGGTATTCCGAGTGTATGATTGTGTATAGACCTGTGTTGTATGCTGGTGACTCGTGTTGGGCTCTTTCCGAGTGGGGGCTACTCATAAGGATTCTGAGAGAAATCCCTTTGATGAATTCTGAGCGGACGCTATAAATAATCTGAGCGAATAAGATGTGGCGTGCCGAGTGAGTTAGCTATCATTTTCTGAGTGAATGAGTTGAAGGATAACTCTGGATTCCGAGTGTCTGGATAGCCGAGTGTGGCTTCTCGCCCCAGCGATCAAGGTACTCGCTCCAGCAAGTGTGGACTTGGGAAGACCTTGTGTTGGCACCGCTTAAGCGATTCGTGCCTCGCCCGAGCGACTGGAGCTGCTTCGCTCAAGTGTATGGGTTCTCGCTTAACCGAGTGAATGCTGGTTTTGGGCTTCGCTGAGTGTTTCCTTCTTCCGCTATATGCCCTCTCGAGTCAGTTTTATTTTCTCTTGCCTTCCTTCTCTTATTTCTTTCGTTACCCGGTTGCTTTATGGTCTATTCGGTTTATTTAATTTCGAAAAAAATTTTCTTGTCCCAGGTCGTTTTCATTTTAAATTTAGGATGTTTCATTTTGGTATCAGAGCAGACTGAGAGGTCCAAGGCCAAGGTATACTTACCAAGTGTAAGCGGTTGTATGCATTGTGACCGAGTGGTCATCACTATTGTGATATTGATTTGTGGATAGGAGGTCATTTCCCTCCTGGTCTGATTGATTGTATGCCCTGACTTAATCGGTATTGTATGTGTTTGATGATTTGGTATATGTTTGACTATGAATGGTGTGGTTGTATGCCTGTGCCTTGTTGAGGAATTTGAATGTGTGATGAATGAATAGTATATGATTTGCGGTACAAGAAATGTGTTAGCCTTAGTTCCTTTTACTTGAACCTGAACCCTTTGGAGTAGAAGACATAATTTGGTGCCTGTAATTAATTACACCATCTATGTTGCGTGAACTCCTATACTGTGCATGAAGATCCGAGTAATATATGTATGCGTATTTGTTGTGTGTGAGAGATTAGTTTAACTATAAGTTGAAAATGGAGACGAGTGTTGACGTGGGAAGAGAGTTAGTGACTCCCTCCGAGTGAAAGGAAACCTAGGTAATCCCGAGTGAATGAGACAGTGTGATGTCGAGCGAGAGTTTACCGACCAGAAGATGACACCTACGACTCTGAGTGGATCCATTATAATAAATCATTAAGTAGATAGAAAATCCAAGTGAGTCTTGACTTAGTGGGAAAACCAGAGTAGGAGAGATTATAGTTACCGAGTAAGAATGAGTGAAGAGGACGGGTGATACCGAGTGGGAATTGATCCGGATACCCTTAGAGTGATAACTGTTGAGGTTTCCCGAGTGAAGAGTGACTAAATAATTCAGAGTGAGGAGTCCCTTTTAAATCCGGGTGAATAGAATGTGTACACACTATAATGGTTGTTGAGCTCAATATGAATTACATGAATATGTGGAATGTTATTTAAGAATAACATGATTGAATGGAATCCGATTGAATGAATGTATGTATATTAATGTTGTGGTTGTAATGCATGCTGTGGTGAATGATATGAATTGTATGGCCGAGTGTGGATTTGATATTCCGATTGGATGATTGAATATATATATGTGTTGATGCTGTCGCTAAGTGCAAAGTGAGCCTATGGCTGTGATTATATGGGATTGTAAATAATGTAAGTGATATAGCCGAGAGCTGGCTGGATAGATTCTGATCGAATGATGCTTGAATGTGTTCTGGTTGAATGATAGCGTGTATGTATTAAATGTTGGTACACACGTATACGTATATATGTATATATGATACTGTATGGTTTAAGGTGGATAAGATCTAAGGAAGAAGTAATTACGCGGTAATGGTCGGAAACTGACTGTTATTACACCATTTTGGGGTGATAGTAACTGCTACTTGACGATTGTCATCAGGAGAGTTGCGCTAACTTATGAGTAATGAGGAGGTGTATGATTTTTTGTGTAAGTCGGAAGCCTGTAGCCATTATACTGTTTTACCGTAGGGGTAAATTATATTGCATGATTGTTGCTGCGCGACGTGCCCTACGTGGTGCATCATGATAATGTTGATGTGAATATATGCTTATATATGCATGTGAATTGCCATTAATTCTTGTGAGTAAGTATTAGCTGAGTGAGTTGGTCGGTGTGTGTGAGAACGTTGTTAGCAAGACTAACATGGTTTGCATGGATTTGAATGATTTGAATGAACCCCGACTAGATGATGACGTACAAGTGAATTCCGACTGAATGAATATGTATGTACCGATACTGTAACCGAGTGTAATGTGGTGTTATAATTGAGAATGTACGTTATTGTGCAACTCCCGATTGGATATGATGTTGTGAATGAAATCCTTAATGTAGTTTGGAATTTATTTAAGTAAATCCGCTCAGATGAACACATATATATATAATGATGCTATTGTTGAGTGCAATGTGTGGTTATGGTTATGGTGCATGCTGTAGTGAACAATGTTATAGCCATGAATAATTGGTATGAAATCTGATTGAGTGCCTGTATGTACACTAGTGCCATTGCCGAGTCCGCAGTGTGTTATGACAACATGTGATTGTGAATTACTTAATCCGGACTGAATTGCATGAAGCCGAATGAGTGATGTCATTATATAGCTGAGAATTGAGAATTTAATCCGAGCCATGATTTTGTGATGAATAAGATTTAGAGAAAATATTTACTCGGTGTTGGCTAGAAGCCGATTGTTGTATTGCCGTCATCCAGTTTTACAGAAGTGATAAATAACTTTCATGCTTGTTGTTGTGTGATGTACCCTGTGTGATGCATAATGTTGATGTAGATGTACTGCTTCTAATGTGTATGTGAACTGCCATTAATTACCGTGTGAATTAGTATTAGTTGAGTGAGTCAGGTCAGTGTGAGTCATGCTGTCCTGAGATGACTCTTCATGCCGTAGGCATTGTGGCAGCGTGCATGTTGCAGTGACTGTGTAATTGTTGTAACCCTATAGGAATGAGACGTCATCCTATAAGATGGATGCAGCAATTCATGAGTCAGGCAGGTGAAGTTGTAGCTGCTTATGGTGATGGTGAGTCTTTCAGGCTGCCCCGAGTGAAGAGAGGAGTTGTATTAAGTAGATCATAAGTGGCTATGTATCAAAATGAGGACTGCTTAACCTTGACATGTTGCCTCCGAGAGGATTAGAGGTTGTTGAGTGCGGAATGGCTACTAAAGGGACGATTAGTTATTGAAATAAGAAGGGTGATCAAATTTACCACTAAAATTAGAGTTTTATAAGTTAGCCGAGTGGTACTGTAAGTTTAATAAGGAAACCTGGACCTTGAGCCAAGGTGTTCGGTAAGGTGAGGATTGCTCGGGAAAGATTAGTATGTTCCGAGTGTGTGAGGGTGGAGATGGTTCCGAGTGAAATCCTTCTGGGAAAAAGAACTGCTGAGCGAAAATTATGATATTCCGAGTGAAGCATCGTTTGGGTCATCAATAAGGAGCTGTCTTTGAATGGCACTTCTGTGTTAGGCAAAATCAAAGTGAAATATCCGAGTCGTGTGAATTTCGGGTGAAGTATCTCGGAGTGTACCACTTCCGAGTGGATGGTACCGTGTGGAGCGGTTCTGAGTGGAAAGGCATCGAGTGTGGAATTCCTAAATACCCGTGTGATGTTCCACCAAGTGATCTCTATCCAGGAGAAAAGTACTTCTGGTCGGAAAATGGAACTACGAGTGTGCAAGTTTTCGAGTGAATTACCCAAGGGGAGTAAATACTGAGTTGTAAACTTATTCATAGCTGTGTTCGGGTGATGTTGAGCTGTTGAGTCTAAACTCAGATTTATGTTTGGAGTGGGCCTGTATTTTGAGTGGAAATTGGGTAAATAGAAAGTCTCCGAGTGAAGGGTCTCCAAGGGGAGTAGATATCCAAGAAAAGGATTTATTTGAAATCGTACTCAGGTCAGCATTTGGGACTGCTGGGCTTGGACTCGGGTTGGTTTCGAGGTAGGCTTGATTTACGAGTAAATTTTGCAAGTGGAAGGATTTCCGGATGAGAACTGCCCTTAAAACCCTGATTGATATTTTCGAGTGAGAGGGCCGAGTGACATTTGTGGGTTATAGGCATGAAGTTAGCCAAAGGAATGGTTAAGAATCTGAGATGTTAGAACCAAGTGTGGTGCCTGTTCGAGGCAAATCCAGGCAAGTGTGCTAATTGAAGCATATGGGAACTCGTTTGAGTGTTCATTTTGGTTAAGAAAGAAATTTTGTGGTCGAAATTTTAGAAATCCGAGAGCTTAATCTGAGATGAATCGGTCGGTAGTGGGTATTATAGGGAGTCAGTAATGTTGTTTACCGACTAGATTCTTCCCAATTGGTTGAATAACATCTAGAATGTGTCCCATGTGACCCAATGTCGAGCCTATGCTTTGTGTGAGCTCTTTGTCATGCCTAGTGACTCATTGAGTCGGGGAACCCGATGGTGTAAATACGCCGATCGGTGTTGGGAGTGTAAGGCCGAGCGGCCAACGAACTGGAAAGTTTCAATGGCTAGGGTGAACTGGCAGAGTTGAATGGGGGTAACTACGTGGGAAATGGAATCCCGAATGTAATGAAGACTATGAAGAGCTGTTTTATTTATGCTAATTAGAAATTGTGAAGCAGTCGGGAACGTTGAGAAGCGAAGAGTTGCAGTCGAAGCATGACTGTGGTATTCCGATCTGTTTATTGAGGTAGTCTGAGTGAAAGAAAGGAATGTTATTCCGAGTCAATGGTGACACTTCCGAGTGGAAATGTGTTAAGAATGATGTCTCGGTTTTCTGGGTGGAGCGGTCGGTAAATTGCTTTGGAAGCCAATTTTACCGACTGGAATTTAAGCAATGGATGAATACTTGAGGTACATAGATGTGTAATTGCTTATTGTGGTATGGCAGTGATTTTTCGAGTGGTTCAGTGAGGCTAAGCATGTGTTTGAATTTCGAGGACGAAATTCTTTTGAGAGGGGGAGAACTGTAACATCCCGATTTAATAATTAATTACCGAATGAAAATAAATCATTGAAATAATAATTGCAAGGTGGTAAAATTATTTATTAATTATAATTAACTAAATTAACTCAACTTAAGAAATAATGATTGGTTAAGAGTGATTAATTAATAATTGCTGGCTGATTGTGATTGGTGTACTGCTTCACGCTTTCCCACCCCACTTCCCCTTCTCTCCGTGCATGTGTATATGGGCTACTGAGCCACCCTATCATTCATTTTTCCCTTTCAGACTTCTCTTTTTTCTGTCCTCTCTTCTTCCCTTCTTCTTCGCTCTTCATTCTCCTTTTCTTCTTCTTTCTTCTCTGCTCTCTGCACCGTGAGCTCACGACCGTGGAGGCTGAGGATCAGAGTCCTCCTTCTTGACTCGACGAGCCAGAGAGGGTGAGGGTGTGCATTCCCTCTGCATGCAATCAGTCTTCTTCCCCGCGGCTCCTCCGTCGACTTCCCTCTTTCTCCCTCTCCTTGCTCGAGGCTGCCGAGTCTCAGTGAAGATCTGCACCACGAAATGCTGCAAGGAGGTCGGAGCATTCACCAGTGTTGTGATGGAGCTGCTCAAGAGAGAGAGCAGGGAACTGGGCGTCTCGGAAGCTTGGAAATCCCCACTGGACCGAGTGGAAGGTAAATGTGGTGCCCTGGGGGCTTGGGTCTCCCCGCTAATCTTACGTGCAGAACTGTTTAACAGTGGGAGTGGCTTGGAGTTCCTCCAAAGCCAGGTGTAATGGTGGATGACTGATGCAGGGTCGCTCCATTGAGAATGAGTGAATGGGCTGAGCGGAGCAACCGACTGGAGCTGCAAGCCCTTGGAGCCTTTGGAATCTTCATCCCAGGTAGGGGGCGCTCTGCATGTCAAATGCATAGTTTCTGGACGGTCCGAGTGAACGTATTACCTTATGTGTTTGTATGATTATGATTATGATGACTCTGTGAGGTGTTTGACTGTTGATCATTGGATATCGTATGTGTGTGTTAGTAGAGTCCTGTTGATTATTTCGTATTCACATGCATGCGTTCAGGATGTGTTGTTTGATATATATATATATATATATATATATATATATATTGTGCGTGCTGCTGAGTGGAGTCCGAATGAATGATAATTATTATCTGGGTAGTGTATGACTATGGCTGTCCTAGAGATGTATGATGACATTGGTGATGTTGTGGAGTTAATGTATGAATTGCATGTTAATTGTAATGTGAATGTCAAGCACATTGTGTGGTCTATTATTGACTTCTGGGTAGATACGATATGAATTGCTTAAGATGAACTTGCTGAGTGTGGATAACTACCGTGACATGCATGAGGTTGCATTTATGAATAGAGGGTGACCCGTGGAAGGTCAGGAACCCAATGAGATGATTTCCAGCTACAGACCCTTGGCTAGATTCTAAGAGGACCCATGGTAGCCGTGGGAGCTAGAGTTAAGTCTCGAGACGTCCGTGGGAGACCGGTACCACACGGTAAGGGTTATCAGACGAGGGGCCAGAAAAGGGATCTGTAACTGAGAGTTATTGTTAAGTCGGATCCGCATGCATATAGGTAGGTGCATCATTGACGAGAGTAACACGCTCTTTAAAATCTGTGAATGCTATTAAGGAATTCTGACTGGATTTGTGTGTGTGTTTGACGCTGAGGCTAAGTATTATTGATGTTATTGTTAAGGGGTATGTTGTTGTGAATAGTAGGAGTTAGATGACCATGAATGACTTGAGTAATCCGACTAGTGACTTGTGTAGATGCTTTATTAAATGTTAGTAAATGCTAGTATTGACTAAGATAGATAGAGTATGTTGAAAGGGAATGTGTATGCTAAGCCGAGCCAATAACTGTCATTGTATATGTGAAAGCTCACCCTCTACACCATTTTTCAGTATGTGCAGATCGGGCTCAGAAGTGCTGACAGGGCCTCAAGTTCGAGTGTGGTGTACCCCGATTGTTGAGTGCTTATATTGTATTCATTATGTTTAGTCAGTGTAGCCTTGGCCGGCTCTTATGTAAAATGACGATTAAGCATATTTGTTTATAAAGATTGATTAGGAGAATTATAGATATGGGTTACTAGTATGGAATTGTAAGTATTGGTGAATATATATATATATAATGTTAAGATAATGGGTATTCTGAGTGTATGATTGTGTATAGACCTGTGTTGTATGCTGGTGACTCGTGTTGGGCTCTTTTTGAGTGGGGGCTACTCATAAGGATTCTGAGAGAAATCCCTTTGATGAATTCTGAGCGGACGATATAAATAATCTGAGCGAATAAGATGTGGCGCGCCGAGTGAGTTAGCTATCATTTTCCGAGTGAATGAGTTGAAGGATAACTCTGGATTCCGAGCATCTAGATAGCCGAGTGTGGCTTCTCGCCCCAGCGATCAAGGTACTCGCTCCAGCGAGTGTGGACTTGGGAAGACCTTGTGTTGGCACCGCTTAAGCGATTCGTGCCTCGCCCGAGCGACTAGAGCTGCTTCGCTCAAGTGTATGGGTTCTCGCTTAACCGAGTGAATGCTGGTTTTGGGCTTCACTGAGTGTTTCCTTCTTCCGTTGTATGCCCTCCCGAGTCGGTTTTATTTTCTCTTGCCTTCCTTCTCTTATTTCTTTTGTTACCCAGTTGCTTTATGGTCTATTCGGTTTATTTAATTTTGGAAAAAATTTTCTTGTCCGGGTCGTTTTCATTTTAAATTTAGGATGTTTCATTATTATTCTGCCAGTCTGGTTTCCTCCAAAGGTGATTGTTCCACCTTTAAACTGCTCCAGGTCTAGGAACATAGACCTTCTTCCTGTCATGTGATATGAGCATCCATTGTCTAGATACTAGTGCAGAGGCTTTGTCCTTGCCTTTAAGCACATCTACAATTAGAATGATCAATATTTTGGTACCCATATCTTCTTAGGTCCTACATGGTTAGTAATTTTTTCATTTCCTTTCTTTCTTTTCCTACAATCATTTATTACATGACCATGCTTTTTACAGTAATTACATTTAACATGCTTTTGTTTCTTTGAAATAAATGAGTGAGATAAAGATTACTTGAAATCAGTTTTCTCTACCTAGCCCAGACCTGTCTGCTATGGTCGCCATGAGATTTTCCTAAAAGTTTATTAAAATTTTCAACGCCATTACCAAATTTGCTCAGGTCTGAAGTAAGTGAACTTACTCGTTTTTGTAGTTTGATGATTTTATTAGCCTGAGAATTCCAGCAAACTTTAGTGTTTTCAAAATGGATTTTCAAAATAAGATTTTCTTGTTTGAGTTTACTTAATTCTTTTAAGTGTATCTTTTCAATCTCTTCCATTTCTTTTTGAATATTTTTATCAAAATCTCTTTTTTAAAATTTTGAAATATGATTTTCAAAATCAGTATTTTTATCAACATGTTTTACTTTCAACTTTTTGAAAATTTTCAAAAGCTTTGAAAAATCAGGGAATAACAAATCATAATTTTGTTTAAGTTTAGAATAACTTACTTCCTCTAATTCTAAGTCACTTGAGCTAGCTTCAGAGTCTAGTTCCTCTTTTTCTATGAGATAAATCTGAGCAGACTTTGTTTCCTCATTAGACTCTTTAGAGTTGGATGATCCTTCATCATCCCATGTGATCAACCCTTTTTGTTTCTTAGGGAATTTTCTTCTTTCTATTCTGTCATTTTTATCTTTATTCAAGAGGACATTCTGCTTTCATGTGTGCTAGTTTCCTATAGTTAAAACATTCTGAAGCAGACTTGTCAATTTTAAACTTGAATTAAGTTTTAACTTTGTGGTCCTTCTTTTGAAATTTCTTAGGTCTGAACTTTTTTTCTTTAATAGCTTATGAAATCTCTTTATTATAAGGGCCAATTCTTCATTTGTATCAACACCTGACTCATCAGAGTCTGGTTTTGAGCTTATGAACTCCTAAGCTTTCAGGGCCTTTGACTTCTTGCCTGATTCATCAAACTTCAAAGTAATGCTTTTGGAGGAGGAAGGCTTGCTGACTTCCTTTTGTTTCAGCTTCAATTCATGTACTCTGAGTACTCCAATGAGTTCATCTAAAAGGTACTTGGATCTTTGGCTTCATCTAGTGCTGAACACTTGGCATCAAACCTCTCAGGTAGACTTCTAAAAAGCTTCACATTTATGTCTTCTATGGAAGGTATTGTACCAAGAGCCTTAAACTCATTTAGTAGGGTTTGGAATCTTCAAAACATCTGATCCATAGTTTCATGTTCCTCTATCTTGAAAGTATCATACTATTTAGTCAATAGTATCTTCTTGGATCTTTTTATATTGGAAATGTCTTCATAGTTGCGTTGAAGAGTGTCCCAGACTTCTTTAGCTAATTTATAGCTAAACACCTTATTATACTCTGATTTTATAAGAGCACAAGTAAGTAAGAATCTGGCTTTGACATTTATCTCTATTTTCTTTACTTCAAAAGAACTCTATTCATCTTCAAATTTGAGCTTTCCATCTTCATCAACAGGAGCTGTATAAGCACCATTCATGATGACTGCCCATAGACTGTACTGGGTGAATTTTATGTACATTTCCATTCTATCCTTCCAGTATGGGCAGTCTTCACCAAAGAAGGCTAGTGGCCTGTTGATAGATGAATCTTCTACAATCAACTAATTACTTTGACAAGTTGCCATGGATGTTGTTCCTTTTCACTCAAGGAAGTGATCAACCTAAAAGACAAGCTCTAATACCAATTGATAGTTCAAAGTTAGACTTAGAAGGGAGGTTGAATAAGTCTTAGACTCTTTTTGTGGGAATTTGAATCTTTGAATTATGGGTAATCAGACTTATAAAGTAGACTTAAAAGAAGCAAAGTAGAGAGAAGATAGAACACCAAGAATTTATATTGGTTCACTTCCAACACAAAAGCTACGTCCAGTCCCTTCTAACTTGAACGATTTCCACTATTGTAAAATCTCATTTACAATAATAGCGCCAGACTTGTGCCACAAGTATTCTAGATTCTAGCCACTCCTGGCTTAATCTTAAGTATTCTTTCAACAAGTCACTCCTAGCTCCATAACCTAAATATTATTTCAAAAGCCTCTTCAGGCCATAACTATTTCCTAATGAAACTAAACTTTAGTAACTCGCCAGACTTTTACACAATAACTTATTTGTAAGAAGCAGAAGGTTTCTCACACAATTTAGTGTATGAAGGATGTACAATAATGAATGAATACACTAAGTTAAGAAAGACAAGAAACCAAGGTCTGCTAGAGGTAGAACAACAAAGAAGGCCTTTGTCTTAGGAAAAAGAAGAGATTAGAGAGTTTTGAATACACAGAATGATTCTTCTTGATAGGTTTGTCTCTTCTATATCTTGAATTTGGATCTCTTCAAGCATATATGTATATATGTCACTCCAGATGACCGTTGATGTTCTAGAAAGAAGATATAGACGTTAGAAATCCTTTGAAGGAGTTTTTCTTTGAACGCAAGTACCAGACTTTTGATGAACTGAAGAGGTGTCCAAAAGTCTGGTAGCAAGGAACTTTGACACTTGCATGAATATGGTGTTCTTTGAGATCTTCAATGAATAAAGCTAATTGTTGGCTTTCTTTCTTCTAGTAAACACACATAGACTAATGTTGTAATTCTTTTGAATCTTCCTGACACATAAGCTGACTTAATTTAGCTTTTCTAAAGTACGCAGAGTTGTTACGTTAAGTTCCTCAAAAACTACATTGGCTGCTCTGTTGATTTGTCTCTTATCCTTTTTGATGATAAGCACATTCTTCTTGATAAGGGCTTGATTTCCAAAGCATTATCAAAGGTTTTTAGAATGTTATATAATTTATACTTTGGAGTAACGTTCAAGTTGCAAGTTCATATGACTAAAAAATTCTAAGGTCTGATTTGTTAATTCATATGACTAAAAAATTCTTAAACCAGACTTTTTGTGTAAAGTCTAAAATTTAACTTTTGATGGATCAGACTTTTGATTTTATGGACTCCCTTTTTCTCTTGTAACTTTTGTACTTAGTATATTTTTTTAAAGCACTTAAATAAACAGGTTAGATCACACATAAACAAAGTTCATTTAATTTTAATACATTAATGTGTGTTATTAACAAATCCTGGGGTTTGGTTATGATGACACAACTTAGGATATGGTCAAGTAATATTATTAACTTCTTTTCCAAACCAGACTTGTTCTCAACAGAATCAATTGTCAACTCTTACAAATCTCATTAAATATAAAATGTTTTCATATTAATTTTAACAAGATCATATACTATGAAAATCCTATTAAAATTAATAAGTATGAATATTTAAATTTGTAACTCTTATGAATATTAAATTTAACAAATATTTAAAATTTGATTTGTAATATTTACAAATTGAATTTAATACTAATTAAAATCAATATTTTATTTGTAACATTTACAAATAAATAAATATTAGGATGACTAGGTTTCAACTTTTGAATCCTAATTTTAATGACGACTAAATTTTAACTCCTAAACCTTTTAAACACTATAACAGATGAACCATTTGTGTTACAAGAGAAAGCATATAAATATGAATTTCATACAATATTTTATTTCAATCTAATTAATGGAACATAAACAAAAAATCATGTTTGAAAATTAGACCTATACAAAACAATCACCATTGCAACATACAACATATCTATATAATTAAGCACATCCAAGAAACATGATCTTTAATTAAAAATTGACGAGAAAAAAAAATCAATATACACAAAACAAAAAAAATAATTACTAGCTTTCAAAAATATGCAACCTTTACAACATATTTGTATTAAAAAGTCATAACCATTACAATGTGTTTCATGAAAAGATGCAGCTTTATAATACTTTTCATAAAAGAGACACAATCTTTGTAACATTTTAGCAAAATGATGTGATATTTGTAACACTTTTCACAAAAGACATAACCTTCGTAACACTTTATAAAAAGCTTAACAAGTTCTCAAACAAACAATTAATTTCCTAAAATATGATTTTTGCAATCAGACTTAAATACAAAATACTAGGATTCCCATTGGTCCTGTAAACTTCGTGTTTAAAAGCAATAATAGATAATTAAAATTACGTTAAAGAATTACCTCTTGTAGCATGAAACAAGAAAATCAAGCAGTAGTAGTAGAATCACCTTTAAGGAGTCCACGTGAGAACTCCTGAGACATCCTAATTTAATAAATAAATAATTAATAACACTGAGGAAATTCTTCCCAAATAAACCAAAGAGAACCGACAAGAAAGAATAGTGGAAGGGAAGCAAGAGGACTAAAACCGACTCCAGGGGCTGCCAACGGAGAAGAAAACGCTCAGGCGGATCATACAACAACGTACACTCGCGGCAGCGCATCCTTCATTTGCTGAGCGAGAAACTACACTCGGCTATACAGACATTCGGGATCCATAGTTATCATATGACTCATTCACTCAGAAAATGATAGCTAATCCACTCGGCATATGACATCTCGCTCGCTCAGGAAATCATTAAGGAAATCCCCACGCGGACTAGTCTAATCTTAACCACCCGGATTACAAATTCTCACTCACTCAGATTTTACATCATTCACTCGGATTATAAATGTCATACGCTTAGGGTCCATTCCACTTTAAACCACTACACTAATTCCTCTCTCAGAAGAGGATCACTCAAGGTTTCCACTCGGGAAATGAGGGTCCTCCACTCGGATTCCATAAACTCCCTCACTCGGAATGTTTCCCAACCAAGTACCACTCAGAAATACTTAGGCTCTACCCCACTCGGGTTATTCATATTTTTCACTCAGAATCACACAAGCGTATTCACTCGGAAGGGCCACTCTCAATTTACTCGAATTGGCCCTTAAACATACCAGCTCCAGCAGAAACATAACACACTCCTGATTTCACTCAACCGGAATACATATATGGCAACTCAGAAATGATTCCCATAGCCACTCACTCGGGATAACTTTCACGTCCTATTTACCACTCGGGGTAATTCACTCATTTTCCACTCGGTAACCATGACTTTTCCACTTTAGCTATCCTGTTAAGTCAAGATTCACTCAGATCCCCTTACTACTAATAATCTGTTACAACGGGGTCTACTTAAAGCCTTAGGTGACACTTTTCTGTCGGGAAACCTTCACTCGGCGGATTCTCACTCAGTAATTACTAATTATTCTACACTCGGAAAACCTTAACAGCTATCACTCGGAAAGTACCTAGATCGATCCTCACTCGGTGATCCATGCTCTCATTCACTCGGTAATACCTAAACTCTTCGGTACTCAGAATAAATCATTGTCTCACTTCCCCATCAACTCTTAATCCTATTCTACCCATGGCCATACCCACCTCACACACTGAGTAAGTACATATGCATATATTACTCGGATCATTCACGTAAGATAGAGCAACACGCAGTATGATAGGTATAAAGGATATAAATAATTACAGGCACAAGGTCACGACTTCTACCCAAGAGGGTTCAAGTTCTAGTATAAAAGACTACGACTGAAATATGAGCCGGCCAAGGCTTAACAAGGCATATACACAGCATATACATGAACACATAATTTCCACAGTGCACCAGCACTTCACTCAGCCTTCAGCTCCTCCTTTATCTTTCATTCCGAGAGACATTCACTGAAAAGTATAGCCACAGTAGGGGTGAGATTTTACATATAAAATGACAGTCAAGGACTCGGTATCAGTATTAGTACGCATACCCATGATCACTCGGTCGCATTCAGATTAAAATAAGGCCATACAGATTAGAATAATAGCAATAACATACACTCACATACATATTACGTGAAGTTCATTCTCATTTACACAATCACATGCATCGACTCACTCGGGATTCATTCATATCGCCTCAAGTTATACCATGCCTACTATCCTAATCAACATCATATCTACATGCATGCCTGCGGATCCGACTTAGGTAGTGACTTTCAGTTGCAGGTCCCCCTTACTGGCCTCTCGTCCGTTAGCTCTTTCCGCGTGGTACCGGTCTCCCATTGACGTCTCGAGACTTATCTCTAGCCCCCACGGCTACCACGAGCCCTCACAGGATCTAGCCAAGGCCTGTAGCTGGAAATCAATCTTTCGGGGTCCCTGACCTTCCACGGGTCACCCCATTCCTACATATGCAGCTTATGCGTTCTGTCAGCAAGCATTATCACTCATCCGACGCATTCTTTGTAACCGTCAAGTAGAACCCGATTCAATATAGTTCCTACATTTACTCGTCAATCATACTAGCATGCACAATATTGTGTAACTATTAACAAAATGCTACTAACATACACATGGAATCCAAGGATCAACAATCATGTATCACACGCACAATCGTCACAGACACATGCACACACTTAAAGCAATACATTCATCCGGTACCGTTCATGAACCATGCATTTGACATGCAAGCGCCCCCTACCTACAGAAGGGACTCAGGAAGCTCCTTTGTTTCCTGACGTTCGATACGCTGGTCTATTTGCCTTGTTCAGTCTCCTTTCGACGAGGTCGTATTCTGCAATCGGCTCGAGAACAGAAAGCTACTCCCTTCTGCTTCGGTGGTCATCCTTCACCAACAGGAGGAACTCTGAGTCTTCTGCAGCACCGTCTTCGTGGGTTTCTAGAAACGGAGAATAGAGAACAGGGAACAGGGAAGAAGAAGGAGAACGACGAGGAAGAGAAGAAGGAACTAAGAGAAAGAGGTAGTAGAAGAGGAATTCTGAAAGGAATGCATATCAACCGTGGCCAGGATATATATATATATACGTATGAAGAGAAGAGAAGAGAAGTGGGGTGGGAAAGCGTGAATTGGCAGTCCACTCACGACACCCACCACTCACAAGCGGCCAGCTATCACAATTACTCAGCCATCATTTCCAAAGTGGAACTAATTAAATTAATTATAATTGACAAGTAACTCTCCACTTTTATAATTATTCTTATGGCTCAATTTCACTCGGTAATTCGTTTTAAATCGGGATGTTACAGTTCTCCCCCTCTCAAAAGAATTTTGTCCTCGAAATTCAATCGGTAACTCACCTTGATCAAACAACTCGGGGTACTACTGCCTCATGGCATCCTCGCGTTCCCAGGTATAAGAGGTATACCCGTCCTGTTGCCACTCTACCTCAACCAGTTGTACATCTTTACTCCTTAAACGTTTTACTGATCGGTCCACTATTCTAGTTGGTATAGTCACAGTGGTCAGGTCCTCTTTAATCACCACTTCATCATCCGGCATCGTGTGAGTGGAATCGTGTAAGTACTTCTTTAATTGAGACACATGAAACACGTTATGCAACCGGGATAAGTGAGTCGGTAATGCTATTCGGTATGCCACGGGGCCAATTCGCTCTAATACCTCATAAGGCCCAATGTATCGGGGGCTCAGCTTCCCCCTTTCAAGGCTCGCCCGACCCCCTTGCTTGGTGAAGTCTTTAGAAACACTCTTTCTCCGACTGAGAACTCCAGTGGTTGGGTTCGTTTATCGTGGTAGCTCTTCTACCTATCCTGAGACGCCTTCATCTTTTCCCTTATCACTCGGATCTGTTCTGAAGTCTTCTTCACAATTTCTGGTCCTAATAGTAGACTCTCACCCGTTTTCGACCAGCAGAGTGGGGTTCAGCATCTTCGCCCATATAGTGCTTCGTAAGGCGCCATACTAATACTGTTGTGGTGGCTATTGTTGTATGTAAACTCAATCAGGGGAAGGTACTACTCCCAATCTCCACCGTACTCCAACACACACGCCCTCAGCAAGTCCTCCAAGCTTTGGATCTTTCACTCGGATTGTCCATCCGACTGGGGATGGTACGCAGAACTTAGCCAAAGTTTAGTTCCCATTTCCTGGTGCAGGCTGGTCCAAAACTGGGACGTGAACCTTGGATCCCTATCTGATACGATAGAAGTCAGTATACCATGTAGTCAGACAATTTCGCAAATGTAAATCCGAGCTAACTTATGCAACGGGTACTTCATGTTCACAGGTAGGAAGTGTGCACTCTTCGTCAGTCGGTCAACAATGACCCAAATCGCATTATGGCCCGCTCGGTTTTTTGGCAATCCCATGACAAAGTCCATGGCAATTGAGTACCATTTCCATACGGGAATCTCTAGGGGTTGCAATGCACCATACGGCTTCTGGTGCTCGACTTTCGATTTTTGACAAGTGATACACCGAGCCACATATTCTGCCATATTCCTCTTTAATCCGAGCCACCAGAATCGTGTCTTTAGATCCTGGTACATCTTCGTGGTACCCGGGTGAATACTGGTAAGCTCTTGTGGGCTTCATCAAGCACTATTCTCCTTAATTCTCCTCCACCCGGTACATATACTCTATTTTTCACTCGGAAGATTCCATCCGATCCCTCGGTCAAGGACAAATCCTTTCCTTTGGCCTGAGTCTCCTTCATTTCAGCCAAGTAGAAATCTGACTGTTGCTGCTTGTACACGGATTTCAGGAATTCATTGGTAATTCTCAACGTACCGATTGTCATTTTCCGAGAAGAGAGGATGTCAACCTACAAGTTCATGTCTCGGAACCGTTCTAGCAACTCCACTTCCTTCACCATCATCACTGCCATATGGAGGGATTTCCGACTCAACACGTCGGCCACAACGTTTGCCTTACCCGGATGATACTTCAGTTCGAAGTCATAATCCTTTAAAAATTCCATCCATCTCCTCTGCCTCATGTTCAGCTCCTTCTGGTCGAATAAATATTTGAGGCTCTTGTGGTCGTTGTAAACTTCGAACTTAGAACCGTACAAGTAGTGCCTCCATATTTTTAACGCGAAGACCACGGCTGCCAATTCCAAGTCATGAGTCGGGTAATGCTGTTCGTGAGGCCTCAATTGCCGAGAGGCATAAGCTATCACTCGGTCTTTTTGCATCAGCACGCATCCCAATCTGAGTCCTGATGCATCACAATAAACCACGAAGCTCTCTTGTAAGTTAGGCAATGCCAATACTGGAGCGGTCGTCAATTTGTCTTTTAGCTCTCGGAAACTACTCTCACACTTGGAACTCCACACGAAGGGAACGTTTTTCCAGGTCAATTTAGTCAGTGGCAAAGCGAGCTTAGAAAAACCTTCAATAAACCGCCTATAATAACCAGCCAGGCCCATAAAGCTCCTTATCTCTGAGACCGACTTGGGTCTCTCCCATGCCATTATAGCTGTCACCTTCGAAGGGTCTACCGAGACACCCTCCTTGGAAATCACATGTCCGAGAAAGTGGATCTTATCCATCCAGAAATCGCACTTTGAAAATTTTGCAAACAGCTGTTTCTCCTTCAAGACTTGAAGTATCGCTTGGAGGTGTTCTTCATGCTCACCAGAGGTCTTGGAGTAGACTAAGATATCATCAATAAAAACTACTACGAATCGGTCTAAGTACGGATGGAATATGTTGTTCATATAATTCATGAATATGGCAGGTGCATTTGTTACACCGAACGGCATCACTACATACTCGTAGTGGCCATACCGAGTCCTAAAGGCAGTATTGGGAATATCCGAGTCCTTCACCCGGATTTGGTGCTATCCCGACCGTAAATCGATCTTCAAGAAGACTGAAGCACCACGTAGTTGGTCAATCAGATCGTCGATCCTGGGCAACGGGTATCAGTTCTTAATCGTGAGTTTGTTTAGCTGTCGGTAGTCTATGAATAGTCTCATGCTGCCATCCTTCTTCTTAACAAGTAGTACAGGTGCGCCCCACGGTGATACACTCGGCCTAATGAATTGTTTTCTGAGTAACTCATCCACCTGCTTTTTCAACTCAGTCAATTCTGTTGGGGACATTCTATAAGGTGCACTGGAGACTGGCTCGGCTCCAGGGATCAGGTCTATAGAGAATTCGACTTCTCTACTCGGAGGGACACCCAGCACATCTTCCGGAAACACCTCTGGGAACTCACAGACAGTCGGAATATCGCTCACTCGGGCTCTACTCTCACCCTCAGTTAAACAAAGCATCATAAACAGCTAAGCTATACCTTGTACCGTGTAGTCCTCATGGTTCTGCCTCAGAAAGATTATCCTCCAGTTTCTGCAGTCCACCAACACCTTGTTGGCTGAAAGCCAATCTATACCGAGTACCATGTCAAGGTTCTTCAGAGGTACACACACCAGATCGAAGGTAAAACTCCGATCGCCCAATACAAACGTTACGTCTTTACACATCGATGATGTCAACACCTTAGGGCCAGTCGGGTTGGCCACTTCCAAAGTCCGGTCCATATCCACTGTCGGTAATCTCAAACGTCTTACACAATCATCAGCTATGAAGGAGTGGGTGGCTCCAGAATCAAAAATTACACTAAGTGTATATTTACCGAGTAGGCACTTACTCTGCACTAAGTCGTTCGCTTGTGCTGCTTCCTCAGCACTGATGATGTAGACTCTTCCAGCAGCTAGTTGGTCGGTGTTTCTCCTCCGGTTGTTTGGGGCAAACATCATATTTCCTCGGGCTCTGTTGCTTCCACCCCCCGAGCTTTTACCTTCATTTCCATGGCTCCTCTCTTGGAAGCCTCCTTGGCGTACATTGGCACTTGCTTGACGGAGTTGGGGGCAGTCAGGGCGAATGTGCCCCTTCTCCTTGCAATGAAAACACTTGACATCTTCACTGTCGCAATTCTGAGCAAAGTGGTCGCCACCATACTTAAAACACTTGCCATATTTTGGACGTCCACTCATCTGTCTCCCTTGGTTACTGCGATCCTTATATCTAGTAAAGGGTCCATTTCTTCCAATATTACCTGGCCTCTTAAAGCGTGACTGTTGAGGCCTCAAAGAGGGACCTGCCCTACTGTTCTGGCCCGAATGGGCCTTGTCGTCTTCTTCAAAGATCCTGCATTTATTCACCAGCACCAGAAACCTCCTAATTTCCTGATATCTGCAAGCCCTTTTGATGTCCGATCTCAGTCCATTCTCGAATTTGAGGCATTTGGAACTCTCAGTCCCGGGTTGTTGGAAGGGTGGATAAAACAGACACAACTCTTCAAATTTGGCCGCATATTATTCTACAGACATGGAACCCTGTTTCAGCTCCATAAACTCCAATTCCTTCTGACTCCTTACTGTGTCGGGGAAGTACTTCTCTAAGAAGCATGTCTTGAAATTTTCCCAGGTCAGTTGGGTATCATCGTCAGTCAGTCGGTTTCGGGCTATCTTCCACCAGTTCTCTGCTTCGTCCCTGAGCATGTACACTGCGCACTCCACCTTCTGGGCCTCGGTGCAGTGGAGGCCCCCAAAAATCCTCTCTAACTCTTAAGTCCATTTGTAAGCTGCCTCAGGGTTACGTCCTCCTTGAAATTCACTCAGCTTCCTCTTCAGGAAGCGGTCCAACACTTGGCCTTCTTCAGCTCGAGACTGGCCTTGCCTCTCAAATACGTCAGCAAAACATTGGAATGTCGTGGCTATGGCTTCCATGCTTTGACGATTCGCCATAACTTATCCTGAAATTAACACCCCTTCAAGGATAAGTTTACAAGGTTACACTTTTTCGATCGGATCTCATCCCCATAGCCACTGATTATGGCACATTATACCATTTATATATATATACATCATGCAATCAATCGAACCAGGAGGGAAATTACCTCCTATTCCCAAATCAATATCTCAACATCAATCATATTCAATCATAATATCACAATAATGATGACCACTCGGTCATAACACGTACAACCGCTTACACTCGGTAAGCACACCTTGGCCTTGGACTTTTTGGTCTGCTCTAATACCAAAATGAGACATCCTAATTTAATAAATAAATAATTAATAACACTGAGGAAATTCTTCCCAAATAAACCAAGGAGAACCGACAAGAAAGAATAGTGGAAGGGAAGCAAGAGGAATAAAACCAACTCCAGGGGCTGCCAACGGAGAAGAAAACGCTCAGGCGGATCATACAACAACGTACACTCGCGGTAGCGCATCCTTCATTCGCTGAGCGAGAAACTACACTCGGCTATACAGACATTCGGGATCCATAGTTATCATACGACTCATTCACTCGGAAAATGATAGCTAATTCACTCGGCATATGACATCTCGCTCGCTCAGGAAATCATTAAGGAAATCCCCACGCGGACTAGTCTAATCTTAACCACCCGGATTACAGATTCTCACTCACTCGGATTTTACATCATTCACTCGGATTATAAATGTCATACGCTTAGGGTCCATTCCACTTTAAACCACTACACTAACTCCTCTCTCAGAAGAGGATCACTCAAGGTTTCTACTCGGGAAATGAGGGTCCTCCACTCGGATTCCATAAACTACCTCACTCGGAATGTTTCCCAACCAAGTACCACTCGGAAATACTTAGGCTCTACCCCACTCGGGTTATTCATATTTTTCACTCAGAATCACACAAGCGTATTCACTCGGAAGGGCAACTCTCAATTTACTCGGATTGGCCCTTAAACATACCAGCTCCAGCAGAAACATAACACACTCCTGATTTCACTCAACCGGAATACATATATGGCAACTCGGAAATGATTCCCATATCCACTCACTCGAAATCTAAGAAGCCTTCTCACTCGGGATAACTTTCACGTCCTATTTACCACTCGGGGTAATTCACTCATTTTCCACTCGGTAACCATGACTTTTCCACTTTAGCTATCCTGTTAAGTCAAGATTCACTCAGATCCCCTTACTACTAATAATCTGTTACAACAGGGTCTACTTAAAGCCTTAGGTGACATTTTTCTGTCGGGAAACCTTCACTCGGCAGATTCTCACTCAGTAATTACTAATTATTCTACACTCGGAAAACCTTAACAGCTATCACTCGGAAAGTACCTAGATCGATCCTCACTCGGTGATCCATGCTCTCATTCACTCGGTAATACCTAAACTCTTCGGTACTCAGAATAAATCATTGTCTCACTTCCCCATCAACTCTTAATCCTATTCTACCCATGGCCATACCCACCTCACATACTCAGTAAGTACATATGCATATATTACTCGGATCATTCACGCAAGATAGAGCAACACGCAGTATGATAGGTATAAAGGATATAAATAATTACAGGCACAAGGTCACGACTTCTACCCAAGAGGGTTCAAGTTCTAGTATAAAAGACTACAACTGAAATACGAGCCGGCCAAGGCTTAACAAGGCATATACACAGCATATACATGAACACATAATTTCTACAGTGCACCAGCACTTCACTCGGCCTTCAGCTCCTCCTTCATCCTTCATTCCGAGAGACATTCACTGAAAAGTATAGCCACAGTAAGGGTGAGCTTTTACATATAAAATGACAGTCAAGGACTCGGTATCAGTATCAGTACGTATACCCATGATCACTCGGTCGCATTCAGATTAAAATAAGGCCATGCAGATTAGAATAATAGCAATAACATACACTCACATACATATTACGTGAAGTTCATTCTCATTTACACAATCACATGCATCGACTCACTCAGGATTTATTCATATCGCCTCAAGTTATACCATGCCTACTATCCTAATCAAAGTCATATCTACATGCATGCCTGCGGATCCGACTTAGGTAGTGACTTTCAGTTGCAGGTCCCCCTTACTGGCCTCTCGTCCGTTAGCTCTTTCCGCGTGGTACCGGTCTCCCATTGACGTCTCGAGACTTATCTCTAGCCCCCACGGCTACCACGAGCCCTCACAGGATCTAGCCAAGGCCTGTAGCTGTAAATCAATCTTTCGGGGTCCCTGACCTTCCACGGGTTACCCCATTCCTACATATGGAGCTTATGCGTTCTGTCAGCAAGCATCATCACTCATCTGACGCATTCTTTGTAACCATCAAGTAGAACCCGATTCAACATAGTTCCTACATTTACTCGTCAATCATACTAGCATGCACAATATTGTATAACTATTAACAAAATGCTACTAACATACACATGGAATCCAAGGATCAACAATCATGTATCACACGCACAATCGTCACAGACACATGCACACACTTAAAGCAATAGATTCATCCGGTACCGTTCATGAACCATGCATTTGACATGCAAGCGCCCCCTACCTACAGAAGGGACTCGGGAAGCTCCTCTATTTCCTGACGTTCGATACGCTGGTCTGTTTGCCTTGTTCAGTCTCCCTTCGATACGGTCGTATTCTGCAATCGGCTCGGGAACAGAAAGCTACTCCTTTCTGCTTCGGTGGTCGTCCTTCACCAACAGGAGGAACTCTGAGTCTTCTGCAGCACCGTCTTCGTGGGTTTCTAGAACTGGAGAACAGAGAACAGGGAACAGGGAAGAAGAAGGAGAACGACGAGGAAGAGAAGAAGGAACTAAGAGAAAGAGGTAGTAGAAGAGGAATTCTGAAAGGAATGCATATCAACCGTGGCCATGACATATATATATATATACGTATGAAGAGAAGAGAAGAGAAGTGGGGTGGGAAAGCGTGAATTGGCAGTCCACTCACGACACCCACCACTCACAAGTGGCCAGCTATCACAATTACTCAGCCATCATTTCCAAAGTGGAACTAATTAAATTAATTATAATTGACAAGGAACTCTCCACTTTTATAATTATTCTTATGGCTCAATTTCACTCGGTAATACGTTTTAAATCGGGATGTTACAACTCCCACTGAATTTTACACATATAAAAGCTAGTTCATCAGAGTGCAGCCTCCATAACAATTTACTAAAATTTTTGTATCATAAGAGTGCAGACTGTGAGCATCTCAAAGTCTATTTATAAGCTCATGTCTGACCTAACAAGCACTTTTTAGTGAATGAACTCTTTAGTCATTTTAAATGAGTCAGGCCTATAGTTCTAATTTTAGTCTAACTAAAATAAAAATTATCTTTCAATGAACTTACTCTGTGTGTATGACCCTATAAGAAATATATTTGATTTATATAAAATATAAATATTTTATGTTTAATATAATATAATGAGCAACATCTAACAATACATCATTATCCAAATATAAATATCAAATTGATATAACCTATAAGTGATAAACCTTATATGGTTGTTGTAACAGTCCTGAGTTTTAAGATAGGGATCTAGACTCTCAAGAACCCTGAGAACACTTTGTTAAGCTTTCTCTAGAAAGCTTGAGGCCTCGGTCTGTTCCCTGAGTTGCTCTAGTATAAGAAAATTATGAGAGAAGAAGTCAATCGAGATATTAAAGTATGAGATATAGGAATATCGAGAGGAGCTGAAGTGAGAGTATGTTTGATGATATTATATCAATATTTAATCTTGTTTGATTTGGTATTAATAGTTAGTAATTTTTTCTTTGTTAGTAATAATAATTAATTATGGATAATGGTGATTGATAATAATTAGGATATAATAATTTGTTTAATATTTAATAACTAATATTAATACTTACTTAGCATGTATTTATATAATTAAATTTGATATATGGATATATGTGTAGTTAATAATATTTAATTTTATCATTTATTAATTTTTAAATAAAAATTCAAATATATATAATAATATATAATATTTTGTCATTTTATTATTAATTATTTGGTCATTATTTATTATATATTTATGTGATAATTATTTATTAATTAATTATTCAGTAATCATTTATTATTTGGTAATTATATTTAATAATAAAATATTACCGGGTTCCCAGATTTGAACTGTAGGACCTATTAAACGATTCAATTTTGGCAATTCAGCCTAAGATTAGTAATCTTATAGGGAAGCTAGCCATGTTAGGATCTTCTTGTAGTGAATCGAGGGTGACAGGCTCGGTTCAGTAGGCCCGATCAGTACCTTAAGCACTCTCAATGTTTGACTGTTTATATGCTTCGGAATATCCGATCGCGGCACGGTTAGTCCCTGGTGAACCGTTTTGATGTTTTAGGAACTTTTCTTGAAGGAACTGAATCCTAATTTGGGCCCTATCGACCTCGTCTCTCAAGGAAACAATTGATTCAATCAGAACCCTCGAATCCTACCTAAACACCTTCAGTGTTCGGGGCCTAACTTTCTCATATGACACTGGAATTGAGTGATTTTGGTCCTGGTTTTTTTGTTATGAAGAAATCTACAATCTTTATTTATAGCCTTAGACTCTGATTCACACTGTCATCCCTAAAACTGAGGACCAAGTATTTGTACTTCAAAACTTTGTTATTCAATTCCTTTAATCTACGTATACTTCACTCAAAAAATCATAACTCTCTCATACGGCCCCTGATTTGCATGATTCCGATCCCATAATTTCCGTAAAAAATTCTATACAATTTTTGTGTGGACCTCGAAGGCTAAACCTGCCCCAATTGGTATAGTTTTGAGATTTTTTTCCAAACCTGTTCCAATCTCACGATAGTCATGTACTATTTTCGAAAAAATTATATATCTCCCTCACACAAGATTGGAATCACTTCGTTCTTTTTTTTCCTCTGGTTTTGTATTAAAAAAACCCTACAATTTTCATGAAGGGATTGAAACCCAGTTCTTAAATCCTTGGCCTGCACAAATTTATTATTTTAGCCTTTGATAATTCAGAAGCTCCGGGAGCACTTTACCTTGGTTCAGGCATAAATTGAGTTACTAACCTTGGATTTTCAGATATGATATATCAAATTGAATAGGAAATCAAGACCTATAACTTTCATGTTGAACACTTTCCAAAATCCCACTCCCCCACCATTCACGACCTTACCCTTCCAACTCACCACCACCTACAAATTCAATCATTTTCTTCATTTCCTCCTTACAAATTCAGCGGCATTCCTCTTGCTCAACTCTGTTTTTACACTTCAAATTCATCATTAAGAGCCTTCACTCTGTAACTTGGCTCTCTCTTGTTCCATCATCCTTCGCTATGAAGAATTCTAGGCCAGCCAAGGTAAATTTTGAGCTTCTAACTCTTGATTCTTGATATTTCTTCTTTTCTTTGTTAAAATCCAAATTTTTGCATGCAATTTTCTAGATGTTCTTCTCTATTCCAGCCCCAAAATCATGACTCTCTCTTAAATTTTAATTACGTGTTAGGTGTCTTGAGTTTTAGCGATGATTGGTGGGATAATTTCGAGTAATCGGTGAAGTTTCGACAGGCGATTCTTTTTCCCCCATGCAAACTAAGAGCTCCACATGAGGTAAGGGAGTCTCTGTTTGTTTTCCTTCACTTTTAACTGTCCTATAATGTTTTTATGGTTTCTGGGGATAACCCCTTTGTGACATCCTGGCGCTGTTGAGGGCGGGCAGTGATCGCCGGTGCATGGGCACGAACAAGGAGCGGCTCCTGGCAGGCTTCCAGTGGGAAGGACACATGAACAATGGAATACATACCAGAATGAGAGGGATCCAAAGACTGTATAGGTATGGGACTATACAGTCGAGGATAGCTTAAAGAAATGAATTCGTACTACCTATACCAACAAATGCATTAGCCTTTTCGGTGGCCTATCACTTAAGAACTCCAAAGTTAAGCGTGCTTAACTTGGAGTAATTCTGGGATGGGTGACCTCCTGGGAAGTTCTCAGGAAATGTGTGAGTGAGGACAAAAGCACATTGGAAAGGTCTCGTGTTGGTCTGTGGGGCCAGTCGTTCATTCCTAAAAAGCGGCTGGGGCGTTATAGTGGTATCAGAGCCTAGCCTCTCCTAGTACGGTATGGTTCGGGGACGAACCAGGCGGAAGCTGGTGGGCATGTGACATCCTGGCACTGTTGAGGGCGGGGAGTGATCACCGGTGCATGGGCACGAACAAGGAGCGGCTCCTGGCAGGCTTCCAGTGGGAGGGACACATGAACGAACCGAATACATACCAGAATGAGAGGGATCCAAAGACTGTATAGGTATGGGACTATACAGTCGAGGATAGCTTAAAGAAATGAATTCATACTACCTATACCAACAAATGCATTAGCCTTTTCGGTGGCCTATCACTTAAGAACTCCAAAGTTAAGCGTGCTTAACTTGGAGTAATTCTGGGATGGGTAACCTCCTGGAAAGTTCTCAGGAAATGTGTTCAGTCGTTCATTCCTGAAAAGCGGCTGGGGCGTTACACCCTTCGAATTGCATTGCAATCTGACGGTCCGATTAAAAGTTACACGATTTTACCTTACCGCTGACAAATTTTAATTATATTTTATATGCATCAACACGTTCTCGTAAAATTTTATAAAGTGTAACAGCCTTGATTTTTAGGATGAGAACCTAAACCCTAAGGCTGCGTTTAGTTACAGAAAATTATTCTACTTTTTTAGGAATAGTTTTCTACTTCTTTTCCAAAATTTTCATTTCCTAGAATAGCTAGAAAAATTTTGAAAATCTGTTTAGATAATGTGATAGTTTTCCAATTTGGAAAACTAGAAAACTAGAAAAGTTGTTTAAGTGCACTCAGTTTTCCAAATTTTTTCAAACATTCTTTAATTCAAATTAATTGAGATATGTCTTATATATATTATTTATGACAATATTGTATAATATATGCATCACATAAAAATTGGGACAAAAATTTAAAGTGATATTAAAGTGAAAGCAAATTAGTTTATGTTTAAATATATTTCAAAATAGTTACAATAATTCAAATTTCTTGCCTTCAGTGACGATTCGCATTGTAGTTATTCCATAAGCTATTAGCAATTGATTCCCGTAATTGAATCATTGCATTGTTATCAGTCATGTCTAAAACAAAAACTTCTTGGATGGTGGTGGAAGTTTCATTTGAAAGTTCTAAATAGTCTTCACCATAAATTGTAAATAAATTATCATCCCTATCTTCCACCCTAATATAGTTATGTAGCACACAACATGCATGTGGAATCAACATTTGACACCGTAACGGATAATTCGGTATATCTTTTAGAATATGAAATCTAGCCTTAAGAACACCAAATGTGCGCTCTATAACATTACAAACTGATGAGTATATGTAATTGAACAATTCTTCTTTTCCTCTCATACCTCCACTACATTGGAAATCACTCGATGGTATTATTCACCTCAATAAGGGGCCAAAAACCCTTTTACATTAGGATAGCCATTATCTACAACATAGAAATGATCTATAAAGAAAAAAGAATGAGTTAGTTAATGAATTCATGTTACTATTGTAATATATTTTCATATAATAATGAGTCATACCATTGGTAGGTATAGGAGATCTGTTTACAGTTCTATATACTACGTCTACAAATATGTGAGAATTATTAGCTGTTCCTTCCCAACCAGTATAGACAAAGGTGAACATCATATCATGTGAGCAAATGCCCATGACATTTTGGGTGACAAGAATTATTTTCCTTCCATGAAAAGACTTTTGTTTACGTGCTAGTGCCCATGCTGCCACATGAGTTCCATCGATGGCACCAATGCAATTCTAAAATAAAAAAAATTGTATTTAAGCTAATTTAGAATAAAATTAAAAAGTTGAAAGTAGTAATCATATTATACCTTGAAGTACAGATACCATCTAGGATTTCTTAGAATTTCTGGTTGAACTTTACCTCGATCAACAGGTTTAATTACTATTGTATCAAATGTCTTTAATGCTCTTAACACCTTTTTAAACCACACATGAGTTATTCCAGTTGAATATTGAAATCGATCACTGACTAGTCTTTATCTTGTGCCATGGCATAAGATCCTTAATCCCATTGCCAAACCTTCCTCTACGCTAATATTTCTTGAATCATGTAATAGATTTAACATCTTCAACCTATCGCATAAATTTAAAAACACATGTGGCTTCATGAGAAATGATTCATAGTATTGTGAAGGGTTTCCACACAATATTTCTCTTATATATTGTTTTCTACTAAGCATCGACGTCCTACAAGGAACTCTATCAACAAAGGTATGAGTATGTTCCTTCAAGAATAAAAAGAACATCATGTCCATTTCCATATCCATATCAGATTCTTCATTTGAGCTGTGAATATTATTTGATGAATCTGACATAACATGTATATCCATATCTAACTCTGTGGAACAATGAATTTCTATCACAATTAATGTTATAAACTAAGTAAATATAATCATATACATAATAATGCTCAGTGTTTCAATGTACTAATGAAACATTCGCAAGTAGGAAATCCTAAAAATTATTATAAATAATTCAACTCGCGTGCCAACATTCATAAGTCAAGAAGAAAATCCTAAAAATTATTATAAATAAGTCCTAAAAATTAATACAATGCAGAAACATCAAACTGAACCATCCACCCAACCCTTTCTCCTATCTTTAGACATAAGTAAGAAAATCTTCCTCCAATTTGGGTTAATAAAATACCCAATAGCCTTGTTATAAGAGGCAGTACCAACATCAGGTAACTCATCTAATGCAGTCATGCAATTTGTAATTAAAAATTCTTTAGTGGCTTCATTGGGTTGTGATTTGTAATGTTCGGCCTTGGCTATATCTCTTTCTTTTCTAGCAACTATAGATTGGGACCATGCATCCATCAGTGCATCAATCTTATCCCTTTTAGAATTTTTTTAACTCTTCTACTATAATCTAAAGACTCTAAATCAATATCATAATTACGTTTTCCTCTACTACCACCCTCACCTCTACTACCATCATCACCTACACAACCCTCACTTATACCAATTCCACCCCCATATACGCCTAGATATTCTTCCTCAATTTTGTGTTCTTCCAAAGTTTGAGGTGCTGCAATTGAAGCATTATGAAAAGCACTGATTGTAGAGGAACTACTGAAGACAATATTCATTAATGGGTATAGCTTGCAACCTTTTTTCTTGAAAGATTTATAGAGTTTATCTCGCTACAATATATTAAATTAATTCATTAATATATTATGTCATCAAAGGGTAAGAAAATTAACAATTTGGAGCACAATTCATATCTTAAAAATTTCATCCCAAACACCATTTTTAGCGAATACATATTATTATTAGAGTCCCATATAACACTAGTTTTACCTATTAGCTCACTGAATTTTGAATGCACACCTCGCATTCGGTGGTATTTTGCATTAGCACCATATCTTTTTGTAAATTTCATAAATATAATTTCATCCATTTCTTCCCAATCAGTTGTTTAAAAAGTTGGATGACTATTAGGATCTCTATTGACCCTATCTACTATGATCTCTAAGAAATACTTTTCACATTCTTTACTCCACTCCATAGCCTCCCCATGTTAACCATGCCCACCCATCTATAATTCTAATCTCTTAGATAAAAACTCGTAAAACATTAATTATAAAACACCAAAAGTAATTAACCACATGATTTATAATTCATAATATCTCATAATTGATAAGCTTAATCCTTTAGGACACACCTAATTGTGTCAAATTTCTTACCTACTACCTAGACTAGAGTCTCTTATTAGATGATCAATGAAAAAAAGCCTAATCTCTTACTTTTGAAACTTTTAAAATTATTTCATTAATAAAATCAATCATAAACCTTCTAATATTTAAATAATAATTTGAGGGCTTTAAAAAATAAAGGAAAATGGATGAGGAGCCAAATTTGCTTAGTTTTAAAAATATAAACTTGAATATCATTTGAGGAATTAAAATTGTTCCTGGTCCAAACTAGAGGGGTGAGAAATGCAGTAAACTTCCACTCGACTCTCTTAGATATTTCTATTGTGTTTCCAGAAACTTCCCTTATTTTGGGATGGCATCAGTGAATTGAAAATTTTGAGGATATAATGGATAAAAACTATACTAGTTGAATAAGAGTGAAGCTCTCTGAAGTTTGAACTTCAAGGAAAAACTAGAGTTTTATCATTTTAATTTCATGAAGTATTTCTTTTTCAAATTTCATATGTTGATGATAATATGTAGAAATTAGAGAACATGCAATGGACAATCCACCAAGTTAAAATAGATCTGAATAGTTTGCTAGATGACAGCATCATCAAATAGAAAGTTTTATGTTTTTGTCTCCTTATCATTGTTTATTTGCTATATGTAAATGGTTTTGAAGGCATTCCCCCTTCATTCTTTATGTCACTAATGATTGACAAAGATATGTAATCTACAAGCCAATTTGTGCGCTTGTTTTAATTGTTTGGACTACTTTGCAATTTGTATCACCTAATTGAGGCTAGTTATTTTTGCTAGTTTTTATGAAGATACGGAATTTTAGTATTGGTTGTTGGAGAGACTTTGGAGTATAACACTACATTGACACAAGATTTAACACTTCGGAGTATAATTATTCAATAATATGTGTTTTGAATGTTGGGTAATTTTAGAATCAAAAAATATTAAATAGTTCAAGTCTAAAGCTTCAACCTCTGTTTGTGACAGGATACTCATCATTTTGTGAAAAAGAAAAGAAATAAAAACTTCAATTTAAAGGCTATAGATGAGTTGGTATTTGGTTGTAATTCAGCATTTAGTTTAAGACAGTATCGATACAGATGTAGGACCTCACATAAAAAATTTTAGACGGATTTGATAGAATGCCCACCAAGAATCCTAGAACAAGGGTAAGCTAATATTACATCTCACCAAAGAGTAACAGTAAACACACTCTTGAGCACACCTTTCCACCTTGTTGAGATTTATGTTTGACTCGCTAAATAACAAGTAGGCCACTGTAAATAATAAGTCATACTCATACATGGATTTCAAATAAAAATAAAGTAATTTTTGGTAGCGCACTTCTCATAACTAAGTTTAGGAACTCACCAGCATAAAGCCATACTCTTGTGATCATGGACAAAAGACATAAAAAGGGACTTTGGTTCTTAAGCGTAATTCATTAACTGACATAATGGCCCCCAAAATATAGAGCGATTACAAAACACCACAAAAAAGATAAAAAAGAAAAACCACACAGGAAAGTAGCAACAGGAAAATGTTTCATCCATGACTCTTGTAACTATACCAATATAATCATCATGTTGTCAATCACATGGTAACATTATTGGCTCTTAAAAGTAAAAAGTAAAAGTTGAACTCATCATCACATGGTGACCATCTTCAATCCAAAGTCATACTCATAATGAGTAGAATATTATCACTTACCCATAACCAAAAACCACCCCCCTAAACCCTTAGTTAGCTATTTACCCTTATGTGTTCTGTGATTTGTAGGGGATACTACAGATGTAGCACTTCAAAAGGGTTGTTGGCAACAAAACAGGTTGAGGAACAGATCAAACCCAGCAATGTTTATAATGACGTAGTCACTGAAGCCTAGCTAGCCTAACAAGATGTTATTGTTATATCTCCAATAGTTATGACCTGCAACTATAAAAAACATTGTTTTGGCATATTCAATGGCATATGATATCACACATTAAACTTATAGTGCAAACATATTCTGCAAAAAGTTTAATTCCTGCCTTTTACTATCAAACATGCTATCAAACTATCAGAACAAACATATTCCACACAACACCAAGCACCAAAACACAGAACAAATATGCTATCAAACTATCAGTCCCATAACAAAACCATCCTTTAAAGGTAAAGTTCTAGGGCTTGATGAGTTCTCTAGGGCCTAATCCAATAACTCACTAACTGATTGCATCAATCATTAGAGTCTCCCAATCAAGATTGTGTGAGAATCCATATTCCATAATGCATTAACGCAAGTTTATGTTGACTATACAACTATAGTATTTAGTGCATGGCCAGAGACCTTTGCTGAAGTAAGAGTTCTGAAATTGGAAGCTGAGGTATGAAGGCTTGAGGAAGAAGATGACGAAAAGGCACAAGTCGTGATGAATGAAAAAAGAGACTCCTGAAACATAGGAAGAAGATACGAGGTTCTTAAAACAGAAGAAGCAGATACGGAGGAAGAAGACGCGCTCGCAGGATGAAAATTGAGGAAGAAGATGGTTCTTAAAATAGAGGAAGCAGATACAGAGAAAGAAGACGCGAACAAAATTGACAAAGAAGATGGTTCTTAAAATAGAGGAACCGGATGTGGAGGAAGAAGACGCGCTCGCGGGATGAAAATGTTTAAAGGACCGCCTTTTCCATTTTTTTAATTTTCTTTAAAAACTTTTAAAATAGTTTTCTAATTTTTTTAAAAAATATTTAATAATTTGCAAATAAACATGTTTTTTATTTTTTAAATTTTTCTAAGAATAATTTTCTATTTTTCTAAGAAAATTTATGAACTAAACGCAACATCAGGGACTCCTAAGGATGCTCTGTTATGCTTTTTATAGAAAGCTTACAGTTTCAGTTGGATCCCTGATAGGTTCTAGTATGAGAAAACAATGAAAAGAGAAGCTAATTAAGAAATTTAGTATAAGGTAAAGGAATATCGAAAGAGTATAAACAGTAAGAAAACTAGCTCAGAGGAGACTTAGAAGAAAGATTAGAAAACATGCTGATAGTTGAAAAGGAATAGAGATAAGAGAATGATAATAATAAATAATATTTAAAGATAATATATCAAATATTCTTTTGTTTAATTGAGTATTAATTACTTGATAATTATTTAATTGACAATTATTTGCTCCTAATAATATTTAATTTAACATATAATATGATTCAATGTTTAATAATTTATACATATATTTAATATTTAATTAATCATTTTGAAAAAATATATAAATATTTATAATAATATTTTATTTTTAGTTATTTAATTAATTTCAAATTTATATTTATTTATTTAAAAATTAAATTTAGTAATAAAATATTGTCAGGTTCCCAAATTTAAACTGTGGGACCTAGTGAACGATTCAATACCGGTGGTTCAGCTTAAGACTAGTGATCCCATAGAGAAACTAGTCTTATTAGGACCATCTTGTAATCAATCAGGGAATAACAGGTTCGGCCCGATAGGCCTGACCAATACCTCATGTACCTCCTTTGGTTGATCGTGTATATGTTTTGGGATATCCGATCGTAGCACAGTCAGTCCCTGGTGACTTGTTTTGACGAGTTAGGAACTTTTTTTGAAGGAACTGAATCTTAATTCGGACCTTATCGACCCTGTTTCCCAAAGAAACAGTAAATTCAATCTGAACCTCTGAACCCGACCTGAGCACCTTCAATATTTTAGGTCTAACTTTCTCATACGATCTTAGAATTAAATGATTCTGGTCCTAATCTCTTCTTTATAAAGAGATCTATAATCTATATTTCTAGCCCCAAACCTCGATTCCTACTCTCTCATCCTTAAAATCGAGAGCTAAGTATTTATACTCAAAAAACCCTTTATTTAATCCCTTTAATCTATGCATGGTTCACTCAAAAAATCATAACTTTTCGTACGACCTTTGATTTATGCAAACCCAGTCTCAAAATCTCTGTAACAAAATTCTCTACATCTTTTGTGCAGGCCTCAAAGGCTAGATCCTTACCAATTGGTACATTTTTTATAATCTTTTCAGACCTGTTCCAATTTCATGATTGCACTACACACTTTTAGAAAAAGCTTGTAATGACTTTGTTCTTTTTTCTTTGGCTCCATATCAAAGAGATATACAAACTTCATGAAGGGCATGAAAGCTAATTCCTTACCTATTTTTCCCAGCAAATTTATTTTGTTCATAAATTCATTTCCGTCACAGCCTGGAGCAGTTTTTGTATTTTGGGCATATCTCCCTCGTCCGATGTTAGATTTTTACATACTATGCCTTGTTTTAAAGAGAAAACATAGATCTACAACTTTCATATACTTTTTTTTCTCCAAATTGGCATCGTAACCCTTCGAAAATGCGTGACAAGTTGACGCCCCAAAAGCTTGCTACCACAGCCCATGCAAAAGAATAGTCCAATCAGCTTGTAACACTCCTGGACACTTGTCTCCTCCACACTAACCCCTTGCTCAGCCAAAATACCACATGTTACCCTTGTCTAACAAGTTCTAAAAACATGTTCAACAAGTACTTCACCTTGTTTAACAAGTTGATAGCTTGAAACAAAATTATAATGCATGTTGCTTCCACATTCTCTTCATTCTTTTTCCATCACCCATCAAAGCCCCCTTATTCTCTTTTCTTTTCTTATAATCCAGTCACCATGACCTCTTCTTTGAGCCACCATTTCACCACCACAAAGCCACCACAACCACCCCTCTTCACGGCCATCGACCATAAACCACCACCACCCTTTAATTTCAACACTTCCCTTCCAATTCTTCCTCATCATCCACGGGTACTCCATCCATTTGTAGCCACCTATTTACTTCAATTCCACCATAAAAAATCACCATCAAGGCTGTGGCCATTATTTTGATCATCAAAAGTAAGGTTTCCAACTCTTGGTTCTTAATTCTTCATCCTCATCGATTTCTCCTTCAAATTTAGTTTTTTTACATATAGATGTCTTGATGTTGGTGGTCCAAAACCGTGTCTCCTTTCTCTTAATTTGGTTGCAAGTGATGTTTTTAAGGTTTCGACGATGATCGACGATCACCAATGAGAGGTTTCAAGTAAACGATAAACTTTCAGCACTCGATTCCTTCGATGTCAGTTAATTTCGTGGCTGTCCCATTATTTCCTTGGTTGGTCGTGACTTGCGGTCTCTTATTAGATTCTTGCATGTTGATTTGAGAAGGATCCGGAATGATTAGGAGTGATCGGAGTAAGTTTAACAACGATCAGAAAATTTGTGATGTCCGGTTCTTTTTCCTTCATCATAACCATGACTACACCTTAAGGTAAGGGGGTCTCACTTCTTTTTATAAATGCTATAAACTGTCTGATATTGTGACTTTAGTGTTCCAGGATAACCTCTTCGATTTTCGTGGCAATTTGACGGTTAGATTAGGAATTACGTGATTTTTCATTTAGTGATTTTAATTTTTATGTTTTTATACGTTACGGTAAATTTCGTAAAGCGTGCCTTGACATTCATACGACTTATTAAATTTTAGCGGAGTTTAAAGTTATCGTAGAGAATGACGGACTTTAGGACCGTGGTGCGGGCTCAATCGTTAATTCGATATGTTGTATCTAATTAAAGATTCTTGAGTATATTTATGTAATTTATTATAAATTTTGGTAAGCGCCGCTATTTTAGATGAATTAATCGATTATAAGTCCCAACAACGAATTCAGAAAAATCACGTGTTTAAAGAGTTTTACTGAATTACCTTTGATTTTGTTTTGCTTAAATTTTACGGCATTGACAATTTTTAAAGAAACTTACTACGTAAGTTTTATAAAATAAAACTGGAATTCTAAATATATATATATATATGTGTGTGTGTGTAAGATAAAATTTATATTATAGGTAGTAAGAAATAAATTACAGATAATAAGTTTTGAAGTAATATATTAGAAATGGAGAAATAGAAATTTTAAAGTGCTTTCCCTTCAGGAAAAATATGTTTTAAAGTATTATATAGAATTTGGAGAAAATAACATTGGATTTAAAAAGAGTAATGAGATTTGGTAAGTTTTGATAAAGTTTTAAAGAAATAATGAGTTTTAAATAATATGTTAGAAATCAAAGCAAGGAAATTCTAAAGCAACTTACTAGAAAAATATATATGCCATTGATAATTTGGGCTATTAAGCCAAATTTAGAAATAACAATTATATGCGATAGAATTAAAAAGAAGTTGATAGGGAATTAATAACAAGATTTAGTGGGTTTCAACACAATATCGAAAAAATATTGATTTTTGAGTAAATTATAGAGAAAGACTCATAACATAAATGTTAGACTATCAGATGAATATTTACGTTAATAACTAGGTAACAAGAGAGTAAAAGAAAATTTGACTCATATGAAAAGAAAGTGGTAATTTAGAGAAAATAACAAATTTTATAGATATATACTCAGTAACTAAGGGAACATAGGAACAACTAGAACCAGTACCTATTAAATGAAAATAATAGTTTAAGGAATGTAGTATAAACTTTTAAGTTAATCTAATAGAAGGAATAATTAGGACTAAATAAGAACTTATTGAGAGTTAGTAAATAAAATTAAAATAAAAGGGTTACCTTAAGAGCTAAAAAAAGAGTAGTAATTAGAAAATAACATAATATATATGACCGAGGTATGTAAAATATGTTAGGCGGTTAAATGAAAGGAAGTAACTAAGGTGACTTTTGGGTCAAAAAGAAATAGAGCATATACTAGAAATATTAGAATTTAGTGAAAAGTAGAAGTTGATAACATGGTAGTAAACATAAGCACTAATGAAGTTTAATAAGTTAAAAAGGGAATGTTACTGAGAATAAGGGTTTAAGAAAGGAAGGAACACTTATGTCAGTACTATTTAGTGAAGCCTAAATACCAACTTAAATAGCACATGAATAAATTAAGGATAAGTTGACCCAGTGGTAGTAAGTAAAAGACAATGAAAGGTATTATGGACATCTTAAATAAATTTAATGGCACTTTTAAGGGAATAATTATAACTATACTATAATATTTAAAAGGTTAACGTATATTTTTCAATAAACTAAATTTGCCTAAACGATGTACTTAGTGGTTATAAGATCACTTAATACTTAAAGATAATTTATGGATAAAGAAAAGTATACTAGGGGAATGACTCAATTAGTAATAAGATTAATTGGTTAGGGATAATAATCGAGACAAATAGTCTGATATATGCAAGTAAGAAACAAAACTTAAATTACTTATAAGGACACATCCATAAGTATATCTGTATTAGAATGTGTGATTCCCTTATCATAATGATTATTTTGTAATGCTTGTAAGATGAATATTGTGTGTGGCGGCTACTATGTGATTGTGTACGTAGATGAATTGTTTGAGTTATATGATGAACATATGTGATGAAATACATGATGAGTGTGGTATGATGAATTGTGTATGGAGTGTGACGTGACAGAAGAAATGTTCAAAAAGTACCATGACATGATAAAATAAAAAATGAATACATGATGAGTGCCTCAAATGAAATAAATTACATGATGAATGAATGGAACTTGCATGATACATTGAATGAGTATGTTGAGATAAATAAGAAAAGAATGAATAAGAATGTGTCTTGGTAAGGATCCTGAGGTGACTGATTTGTGAAAATGATATGATAAGATTAAGATCAGATCCGATATGATGATAGGCGTTGCGGTGCCAATATTACCTTGAGGTTTTGATGGATAATCAGAACTTATTTCATTCCTAATTATCGGGTAAGCTGTGTTATACAAAAAGAGTAATGAATAAAGAAAAATGCTTAATCTAGGATTTTACGAAAAGAACCCGATGTTAGGGAGGAAATGGAGTCTTTAAAAGGACCCTACCGATGACTAATGAATTCATAGAAGAAAAAGTATGTTACATGCATCATATGCATATACTTGATATGGACTAGAGCCAGTAACGAGGGGTACTCTAAAGGATATGAGGGTTCGATCCCTAAGGTTAGATCTTGGGAGTGTAACAGGAGGGGACACCTGATGGCTCTATGGTAGCGCCCCAACACCAGGTGAAACCATGCAATCCTGGTGCATTTTGACTCAAACCAGTATCACTAGGATCGTGGAGATCCAAGTCCCATTATGATGTAATGATATGAGTTGGATCCATGATATTGGGAATGTGAGTCCATGTATACCTAATGTTGTGATGTGGGGACTTGGTGGACTCCGATCACTCTAGTATGGAAACGTTGTGTCCAAGGATAGCTGGGCAGGAAAAATTCTAATATGATATGATGATGAGAATTGGGCCCACATGCATCATGATAACTAAGAAAAAAGATTGAAATTAATGAAATGAAACTTATAGATTGCATTATCTTATCTGTGTAAATTTGTGTTTGATTGTGATTAATATTTATGCATGAAGAAATTAGTGGTGGGGGGAGAGCATAGAGGAATATGTTCAAGGGCAGTTTTGTTGGGACTGAAATAGAATAGATAACTTAGAAGAAAACTGAGTAGGACTCCCGAGGTGAGGGAAATATTGTATTAAAACCCAATTGGATTGTGTGGGAGGGATGTCAATGATGATGACTCTTCAATTATTGAGGAAGTGGAAACTTACTCTTACGCTATTTTTCTAGACTTTGGATTAGACCATACAATCAGGATTAATACGGACTTCACATCGAAGGTCAACCAGATTCTACTTGGATCACGGGCAATTAGAATATATTCTTTTCTTTTCTTTTATGGAAGCCTGTGTGCCCCTTTATTTTCAGCATGTGCAGTTAGTGTTTACGACCATGTATTGTATATAACTATGTTGTATATGAGATGCATCTATTCCACCAAGTTTTCTTGTACAACCAAAAAAAACTTCCATATTTTTTTAAAACTCCTAACCTCTCAATTAACCAGCATAATCTAGTGGAAGAGATTGTCCTAGGTAACCGAGGGTGTAACATAAAGCGTGCTTCAAAAACTGTGTGTTCTGTTTAAGTTTATCGAAATTTAGGGTTCGATATGAAGATTACAGATTACAGGAATTGATTGCGGGCTCGGTTATTATAACATCCCAAAATTTATATAAATGATTAATTGAGAGGAATAATTACTAAATAATTACATATAAGTTATCTAATGTCCAAAATTTAGAAATGATTGAATTAGGAATTATTATGATTATTCAAAATTTATGGTGGCTTAAAGAGCTAAAATTAATACCCGATTAAAATATGGGCGTCAGACAAAGTATCTCCGATTGAGGTACCGTTGGTCAAGGCTGTTAAAAATATTATTGTGAATCTGAATATATATTCGGAATAATTTTAGAATAAGTATTGAGCTCATACGGAGATCCTATTTGTTACAAAACAGAGAAAACATTAAGTGAGGGTTTAAAATAAGACACTTACTCTGAATTTTCCTTCACACTTCACATTTGCTTCTTCCACTCTCCCTTCTCCTCCAATTTTTGTCACCTTCTTTCCCTCTTACACAAACCCTCTTATTTTCACTTCTTCTCCATCAAACGCCTCAAATTTGTGAACCCCATTGCATACCCATCCATTTTCGTACCTCTCCTCCACTATAGAAGATGTTTTTAGTGCTTGGAAGCTCTCCTCTACCTCTCCAAATTTCAAGGTTGTGTTAGGGCTTGGGATTGCTTGGAGCCTGAGGTAAGTTCCTTCATTCTTTTAGTGTTATGAGCCCTAGGTTACAATTTTATTTGATGGGGGAGTGTTAAATGCAAGTAGTTTATTGATGGAAACCATTAATGATACAAACCCTAAGGTGTGGTGCATTTAATACAATTTTTATAAGGGTATTAATGGGTACACAAAAATGGCATTGAATGTGATGGGTGATGATGGATATAAATGATGGTTGTTGGGGATTTGATGAAACGCTAACCCTATGATTTGGGGAAATATGAAATATGAGTGGAAGAGTATGTATTAATGTTGGGAGATGTTATTTATGATGAGTGATAGCCATTGATGATGGTAGATGGTTAATAATGATGGTTGATGGCCATTGATGAGGGAAGCCATTAATGGGTATAACTTTAAAATACACAATAATGAATATAAGAACCGAACCCATGGTGGTTGTGGTGGATTAAATGATATAAAAGTTGTTTGATATTTAAAATGATATAAACACCAAGTGGTTAATTAAGAACATTTAAATCTTGGTGGTTTGGATGGAAAATAATTGTATGGTACATTGTGTAATGATAGAAACCACCACATCAACAAAGCAGGACCTTCAGACCATAGTGATTTCTACTTCTCTTGAGGTAGGAGGGGGTAACATTTCTAAATGTATGATTTCATCCATTATTTATGTGTATGTATGGATGTGTTTCCATAATATGACTTCGATGAATATCTTGATGTCTATGCAATTGAAATGCATTTGGAATAATTTGTGTTATATGGTAAATGTTTAGGATGATAATTTTGACGTCAATTGATATATGGCTTGTGATTTGTTTGAGTTTGATGCCATAATTGTGATTGGATGGAAATATGAATGTGTGAACATCCCATGATATGAATTAAAGACAATGTGTATGGATATTGTTTGCCATTAACTATTGAAGTGAAAGAAAAATCCAATGATGATTGGTAACATTCGAGAATAATGAAAATACTAAAATCCACTAAGTGATGGTGGTGAGTTATTGATTGTGGAGTGGCATTTAGGATGCATAGTGTGAGAATGCATTGATCTGCATATGCATCCATGGCATATCATACATTGTCTGGTTTGGAAGTTAGGGATTCCAACAGGCGGGCCCAATGGGAGGGCAACCTAATGCATGGGTAAAATTATTGTTGTTCCCTAGTGATTCTTGGAATCACAAAGCTATCTATAATTTGGTGGCGAGGCACCTTATGTGGCGGGCCCAGTAGGTGGGTGGCTCTATGATGAGCAAGTGACCTTAGTGTCTATGGGGTACAACTCTCTTGATGTGTGTTTGGGGAAAGGCCTGTAGCACTTTTGGCAAGTGAGTTTGGTACCAGTAAAAGGGGTATTGTTATGCATACAAATAATGAGATAAGTGTACACATTTACTACAGTAGTAGGGGCATAATAGCACACCTATGCTTAACCCATATATTATATGATGTTTCCTATAGTCGGATCTGCGATTTGATAATGATTCCTTGTGATATGCATTAGCCATAAGAGCATTTGTATATAGCCAGAGATATTCCAAGTTTGGTAGCCTGTGGTGGCGATGGATGATTGATAAGTAAAGAGAAATAAATCATGGTACGAACCTTAATTGTGTGGTTATACTTGATAAAATTGCCAATATTTGATATATAAAATAAATGTGTTGATTGAGACATGTGCTATTTTGAAGTGAAATAATATGATTCATGTTTGGTTTATATGGTTCTATTAAAGAATATATATTGTGAACATGTATATATATGTACTATCATAATGTATGATTTTAATTCATTTGGTATATGTTACTCACCTTCTAATTGATAATTTTAAAGGTTGATGTAGGTATGTTGGACATCCTACCTTTTTTGGAGGTTGAGCTTGGGAAGGTAAATATTGAAAGGAAGTCCTTGTGTCTTGGCCGGCAATTTTGTTTGTGAAAAGCACAATGTTTATGTTTTGTATATGATATTTGGATAGTTATGGATATTGATTTTGAGGGTCATGTGTGAAAATTAGACCTTAGTGTTTTGGAAGGATAATTTTTGGTTATGACCTTTTAACAATAGTTGATGTTAATTGTGATACAATGATTTTTATGCTATATTGATGAATGAATGATGATATTATGAGATCAAGATCATTAGCAATGAATATGTGACTTGTGTGTGATTAATATTGTGAATTGAATGTAAAACAAGGAAGTGGATAGTTCATATTTTCATTTAATGGATACGACTTCATGTAGAGGTCACCTACAACCCATAATATATGTATGAAACTTGTGTGCATGGTTGGTTGTGGCCAAATAGGCTTAGTTTGTAATTTGGCATGCTTGGTTTAGCTAAAAAGGAGCATGAATTGCCACTAGAGCATATCTTGATCTAGGAAATGAGTTATTGGATGAGACTTGTTGGAGAAAGTCATATTTACATATGTGAATAAAGGTCAATAGAGAGTTTAGACTAAAACTTAGGCAATTGCATTTTGGTATGTCATGAAAAATGTCCAAAATATGCATAAAACTACCATATAGCTTAGATTTTGATTGGGATGGAATTTGGTCTTGAAACTTGGCCATATAATTGATATTAGGGTAGGTAAGTTGTGTATAAATTTCATGCAAATTGGAGTTGAATAGCCTAGTAAAAAGGGGACCCAAAGTTTGCAAAAACTTAAAGGTCAAAAAGCTACAGAATTGTGTTTACAACAAAGCCTTCCATGGCCTGTGGAATGAATCCATGGCCAGTGGATGTCACTGCCTCAAAACATGGAAAAATTTGCAATTTTGGGTGGTCTAAATAGTGCCATCCACGGCTAGTAGAATGGCCACTGACAAGATTTTTCAACTGCTACTTTTCCCTTGTTGTTTGTGGCTCTTTTGGGTATCTTAATGACATTTTTGACCTCTGACTTCTTCATAACATTTATAGATAATTGTTACGGAGGTGTACAAATTGGAATCATCTTAATGGGAGTTTTGTAACTCTCATTAGGTGTAAAACACCAGACCTACTACATTGTAAAACTCAAATCTAAGAGGGGTTCAAACCCAACTTTTTATGATTTTCAATTTGGGACTAATAGGTGATATTTATGACATGTCTCAATATTTCTAAGGGTAAAAATAAATTTTTCTCATATAATTTCTCATATCTTTATATATGGGAAGTGTGACTAATCAAAGATCTGGGGCGCGATGTTAAATGATTTTCTTTTAATTCGTGGTGTCTCTTAGGCAAGGTGATGAACTCTAAAGCGTGAAAAATTTATCCTTATAATTATTATGTCATATCTATTATATTTACTTATATAAAACTGAGGGGCGCCACAATTGTAATTTTATTTGGGTCTGTAATTAATTATGAGTTTTAAGTAGCTTTATGTAATTTGATGTAATTTCCAGTAAGCCTCGCCTTTTTGTATAGCCATCCAGTTCAAGTTCCAGAAACATCGCTAAAGAAATCACGTGTTATGAGAAAATTCGCCAATTAGCGACAATCATTTTTTTTTCAAAAGAAGAAAATTCGTTTTAAGTTATAACGTCGACAAATTTAAGGAAATATTATGTGGACTTTTAAATTAATCTAATGAAGAAGATAAGTAATGAATTAAAAAGGAATACATAAGAATTTTTGGAATGATAAAAATTAGTAGTAATAATAATTTAGAGAAATAATTTGTATTAAGGATTAAAAAGTAGTTTATTCGAATGGGTATATTATAGATAGCTGAGATATACAAAATAAATCAAGAATAGTTGTTAATAAATTAAATAAGAAAATTTAGCTTATATCGAGAATGATAATATTTTAGTAAGCGTATGGACCTAAGAGCGACTAGAAAAGAAGATATAATCAATCAACCACTTAATTAATAGTAGGAGTTATAACAAAGCGTAATCAAGATACATCACTAAAATTAATTCAAATTTAAGGAGGAAAAATAAATATACCTATGTTCTTATCTATATGCATGTAATTATTAGTAATAAATATTTAACTAATAATGTACTTTCTAGTAACTAGTATTTAAAGACATATATTTTGAGGAGGTAGAGATTAGTAAGTAATTAATACTTTCAAAAGAAATAAACCTACTTGTATGTATATATACATAGTTAGATATATATATATATATATATATATATATAATTTTCTAGTATTTAGAATTAATCAATAAGTTATAAAATACAAAGGAGCATACATATACACATATAAGATGACAAAAGTAGAATTTAAAGAACACTTGTGGTAAGTTCTAATTAAGACCACTATAATACTATAACGTTACTCATACCAATTATATAATATGAACTGGTGTGTGTGATTAATGAATAGATAATCTAAGTAAACAACAGATATCTTGGTTGAACTATATGAAGTTGTGTACTGGTATGTATGTGATGACTGGGTTGAATGCATCTGTGTGTTGTATAAGTGAACTTAATGAAAAATATGTGAATAAAGTAGAGTATGCATTAATAACACATGATGCAAAAGATAAAAGTAAATTTGTCCCGATAAGGATCCTAACCTGAGAAGGAATTATGTGTTGTGCTTGGAATGAATATGAGGATATAAGGAGGTAGACTGGTATGATATGGTGAAAATGGACCTGATGAAGAAATGTTGTAAATGATTACCCTGGAAAAGAGAACGTAAACGTGTACTCAACACCACTTTCATTCCCAATTATCAGAGGGGATACATTATAAATTGAATTAGTATTAAGAAAGGATTATAATAATAAATAAAGTGACCTTAAATGAAATAAATAGCTCTCCAATAAACCATAGTGACAATTATACATCTATATGATAAAAACAATGCATACCTTTAGAATAGCCCTACTCAATTAGTACTAGATCCAATATCATAAGTGACTCAAAATAATTAACTAGTGAGAGTTAATACTATAAAAGGGAGGTATCTAACAAGAACTAGTGGATATCGATGTTAAGAATGAAAGTAGATTGTTGAGAGGATCGTACCGATGACCAGTAAAGAAAAAAATTGGTATGAAACATGCATCATTTACATATGGCATGATGAAGACTATAGCATATAGCGAGGGGTACGCTGAAGGTTATGTGGGGTTCGATACCGGATGTGGAATCTTGGGAGTACACCGGGAGGGGAATCCTTATGGCTCGGTAGTAGTGCCACGAGAACCGAGCAAAACCATGCAAAATAGGTGTACTTCAACTTAGACCAGTATCCCTATGTGTTTTATGTGATGTTTCTATTCTGCCATGTGTTTATATTGTACAAAAAATACTTCCACATTTTCTAAAACTCTTACCTCTCAGTTAAGTAGGATAATCTAGTGGAAGAGATTATTCTAACTAACCAAGGGTGTTACAGTTGTCATTTTGTCATGAAATCTAATTGGACCTAAAGCATGGTTGTTGTCATCCTTGTATGACTCAATTTATTTTACTTTATACGGGAATAGACTTTACTTGAATAAATATCCAATATTTATTCTGTCTAGTGTGGTCATGCATTTCTTTAGTCTCACCATATCAAGTGGCAAATAGATATTACTCTAATTACATAGAAGAGATAAATCTTATTTACATCACTCACATCTTTTTACATGATTTGTTCATAACCTAATTACAATATAGATGACATTTAGGTATATTAAAACAACAAACTCCTCATGCAGGACTCATAGTGACTTTAGGTTGAAGGATTATATTTACCATTATAACATTGAGAATCAATTATAACACTCATGTAATGATCCATGCAACATTCTTATGGTAGGTCTGTCCAGTTCACCATCACTCTTAATGTGTACTCATGTCAATACTTGATATTGTTTATATCCATGATCTGTCAGATCACATCATCAGTATACTCATATACTAGTCTTGGTGTATTTATATGTCCCTATAGGAATAATTCTTATATTAATCTACTATTCTAAGGATATACGATCAGAAAAGAGAAATTGAAAATATAAGTCACGCACTTTAATTAAACCTAACAAAGGTTGTTAAACTATTTAATAAAACATCTTATTCAAATAAGGTAATGTATCCTAAGAACAAAGGCTCTTAATGTATACTTCCAACACTATCTTTCCCTTGTTCCATCATTCTTTTGTTAAAAGCCTTTTTCCCATCTCTTTTAATTAAAGTTGCTCTCTACCAAGGGGCCATGTATCTTGAAGGGTGACATCTTTATAAACTTTATTTCCTTTCCTTGTCTTCTTCTTGAACGACATGGAGGAAGGAGTCCTATCTGGCACAATCTTGATGATTGTCTTAGGTCTCACAGTGCTTCATGGAAACAAAGTGAGAGGATTTCTATCCAGCACCTTTGAGAATTTTAAGTTCTCATCCTTAAGAATTCTAATGGCTTATAAATCTAGCATAGACAACCAAGCTTCAAAAGTTTATGTCACCTCATAAAGGTGAAGGCTACCTTGGCAATAAAGAGAAGGGTCTTTAAAGTAAATCATCTCATGCTTGGTTAGAGATAACCTTCCCATGACAAACTGTCACACCTCGATTTTCTGGACCCAAATCCCGATGTAATCAAGATAATTAAATAATAAAAATACGAGTAAATTTTCCGCGGTTAAAATAATTTCAAAACACCTCAACGATTACATCAAGACTCGAACCACAGAAGACCGAAGAAAGAGATTTGATAATCTATAATTGGATCACAAAATAAATTGTAACATCCCAAAATTTTAAAACAGAGGATTAATTAAGGAAAATAAATATTGACAAATTAAATGTGAATTATTTAACGTCCCAAACTATTGAAAATAATTGAATTAAGATTTTTGGGGACTATTGGTGGTTGATAGAGACTGGTTAAGCTAAAAATGAGCCCAGTTGAGATATGGGTATCGGACCAAGTATCTCTGAATGAGATGATATTGGTCAGGGCTGTTGAGAATAATATTGAGAATCCGAATATATGTTTGGAATAATTTTTAGATAAAGTATTGAGCCCGAATGATGAGCCTGTTAATTGTAAAACGATGAAATTACAATGAATGTAAATAAAAATAAAGCAAAAAGCCCAAAACCCTCTCCTTTCATGTGAATTGCTGAAGCTGTTGGCAAACACATTTCACTTCTTCTTCTTCACTTTCATATCTTTTTCTTCCTCCTCTCAAACCCTAAGCTAAGGTGGTGACCCTTCTCCCTCTCTTCATTTTCATTTGAAGAGGACTTGGAGACTTGAAGTTCTTTTTCCCCTTCTTCTTATTTTCGTGTGGCCTCCCTCTCCCTTGAAAACCCATTTTGTTTTGGGTGTGAGGTAAGCTATACTCACTCTTTTGTTGAGTCTTGGCCATGGGTAGGTGTATTTATTCTTTGGGGAGTAATGTGTGTGGATGGGTGGTTGTAGCATTTAATGCTTATGCCCTAGAATGGGTTACCATAAATATAAGTATTTATGAGGAGTTAATGGTGGTAGATGTATTTATGATGGTAAGAGATGAAGATTGATGAAGCATTAATGAGTGGTTGGGTTTTTGGTGAAAACCCTAACTATGAGGAATTGGGGAAAAGGAATAATATTGGTGCAAGAGAGTGTTTTATGAAAGAATGCATGTTGTGATGGAATTGGGGAAAATGAATAATATTGGTGCAAGAGAGTGTTTTATGAAAGAATGCATGTTGTGATGGATATGAACATGGATAAAGGAGGTTGTATGAGGGTTGGAGTTATAATTGTTTGTAACCCTTGATTTTAATAAATGTGGTTTAATGGGAAGGAATTCCTGAAGCCTAATAGATGATAAAAATGATGTCTATAACATGTCTAGTACATGTTATGAAATCATGGATATGATTATGATTATATAGAATTGAAATGGTGTCTTCAATAGTGAATTGATTGAGGTTTTACATGTATATTAATGTAGGACCTATTCTGAACGACGAGGCAGGTGCGTCTTATCAATCGAAATTCTTCTCTTGAGGTAGGAGAAGAGTCTTATGTTCTAAATGCATGAATTTGGATGTTATTTGATTGCCATATGTATTGGTATGCATGTTAGCCTTGTTTAAGATGATATGTGAAATTTGTAATGTGCTATATGGTGTAACATCCCGAATATTTATAGAAAATTTTTGTGAAGTGATATATTAAAAATTGTTTTTAGGAATTTATTTGATATTTTTTATGAATTATTGGTTAATTATAAAGGGTGTGATTAGAAGAAGGGAGGTTTAATTAAAATCATTAAAGAAATTGTAAAGGAATTAGAAGAATGACCGGTTGAAGAGGTTACCAGTTGGAAGTGACCGGTTGAGAAGGTAACTAGTTGCCATGAGTTTAAATAATGGATTTCTTCTCTTTCTTCAATCATTTGTGCAATCATTCACTCTCTTTCATGTGAAGAACTTCTGCTACTTTTCTTCTTCTTCCATTATTGAGAGCTTTAAGCTTTGAAAGGAGGTCCATCTTTGCATCAAACCTTGAAATAATTACATAGCTGTGACAGTGGTTTCAAGGTAAGTCTTTTGAACCATTTAAAATTGATACCTCACCTCTTTCCTTTCTTTTCTGGACCGAATGGTCATGTGTATGGAGGAGGGGTACTGTTTCGATCCCCACTCCTCTTGGCTGTGAGCCTGGAAATGGCCCTTTAACCGTGTGGGTGGTGGTGTGACGTTAATGTTCCAAACCTGTAGGTGGCGGAACGAACACTGCGGAATGCTTGAGGAGGCTGGTGCTGGAACGGAGGAGGAACAGTGAACCCAACGATTGTTAAAGCTTGGAACAGAGGTAAGGGGGTGTTCGGGTTATAATTAATTAGAATTGGACACTGTCTGAGTTGTTGGAAAGACTAAACCGGGTAAGAGATGGTGCTGAGTGAAAATTATGTGAATATATGTATGAATGTATGTATGGATGTGCACACCGATCGATTTAGGACCGTGTGTGTGTGAGAGTGAAGAAATATTTGATGTTGTTGCTGGATAAAATTTGAGAATGTATGAGTATGCATGTGTATGAGCACCGATCAGTTTCTGATCCTATGTATGTGACTTGAGGAGTATTTGATGTTGTGATAATTGTGATGATACCGAATGAATTGTATATGAATGTGAATGAATGCATGTATATGTATGGACACCGATCAGTTTCTGATCGTGTGTGTATGGCTTGAGCCGATTGAAATTAAAAATATTTAATGCTGTAACAATTGGTGTTTTGTGGCAATATGGAGTCGGGTTTGACAAGTAGGTCACCCGAGTGATGTTGTTAATGAGTCGGGTTTGACAAGCAGGTCGCCCGAGTGATAATGTGATGGATGGGCTTGACAAGTCGGTCGCCCTGTGATGAGAGCACATGCCAGTTTCTGGTAGTTGCATTTGTTGATTGATGATGATATGAAATGATTGAAATGTGATTATGTGGTATGGGATGACCGACGGTATATGTTACCCTCGTTTTTGGCTTCAGTGGTCAAGTCGGACCCAGTTGAGCTACCCAGAGGTCTTTGACCCAGTGGTTGAGGGGGAGCCAAGTCGGGCTCGGTGAACCAAGTCGGGTTCACAGGATGTCAAGTCAGACTCCCAGCTAAAGGCCGATCCTTTAGTATCTGGATACTAGGCGTCGATTTATGTGAGAGTCAGTTGTGACTTGTAATTTGATGAATTATTAGTTGTGGTGTATATTTGTCGAGTGCAGTTTGTTATAACTACCGAATGAGAATTTGATATATTTGATGAGTATGAATTATTGTACTTGCTGAGTAAGATGTCATATTTTCTGAGTGAGAATTGATGAGTATGATGTTGTATTTGCCGAGGGCAAATTGTATTTGACGAGTGTAAATTGTTATAATTGCTGAATAAGGTTGAATATAATTACCGAGTGTGAAGCATTATAATTGCTGAGCATGAATTGTTATGATTGCCGAGTGAAGTTTATTATAATTGCCGAATGAGAATTGAAATATTTGCTGGGTATGATTTGATGAATTTACCGAGTGTAATTTCATATATTTGCTGGGTATGATCATTGGATTAATTATGGATGATGATGTGATTTAGAGATGACATGTGTGATTGTGAGTTGGTGAATAGAAATTTAATCATGTCATTACCCCCCCTATTTTATTTGAAGGGTGCTATATTGATGATGGAAAACACATAGTGATGTTATGCTATATGAGATGTAGGTCTAATTCATGGACTTTGGCTATGATCTGTGAGGAGAATGCCTAATGTGAAGGCTTATTGTACGATTATGTAGTCTACTTGATAAGAGTTTGGTAAATCTTTTAATGCTTGAACTGATTTATAGCCAACAAATATGTAAGCGAGACAATAATTTTAGGCTATTTGAGCATGGTTTTGGATGGATGAAACCCAAAGATGGGGTATTTACTTTGTGATGACTGAAAATTTATGATCGGTATGGCATGATGGATGCCAAATTAATTGTAGAATGACAATGAAATATGAATATGTTAGTTATGGACAGGTGAAGGTTGTCACCAAGTCTTATATGGACTGGTATTGTTTGAATATGTATGACCGATATGAGCAATGGGAATACAAAGTACTGGTCCCGATATGGCCTTACATGCCATAGGCATTGTGGCGACATGCACTTATGCGCCGACTTTATGTGTTTGTATTAACCACTACAGGATTGGGACGCCTTCCTGTATGTCGGATGCAGCAACACATAGGCCGGGCAGGTGTAGGGATTGTAACTGCTTATGGTGAATGTATTGAGCCTATCTGGTCATACTAAGTATGAACATGTGAGCTCTGTTGGGTGAGTTGTAATTGATGATATATGACACACTTGATGTGGACATTTTATGTTAAAAATGATGAAGTTATGATGAACGTGTTCTGATTTTGGGAAGTCCAATGTTATTCTACAGTGTCGTCGAACCTTAATGGTGTGTGGCCTGAGGTATGGCCTTGTGATATGTATATTGATGCTGAATTTCGAGGACGAAATTCTTTTTAGGTGAGGTGGATTGTAACACCCCGAATTTTATAAAAATGAAAAATTGATGAGAATAAATAATGAATAATTGTATGTGAGTTGATTTGTGTCCCAAAAATATTGGAATGATTAAATTGGGATTTATTATGGATATTTATGAATTACTGAGATTTAAGGAGTTAAAATTATACCCGATTAGAATTTGGGTGTCGGACCAAGTATCTCCGATTGAGATGCCATTGGTCAGGGCTGTTAAGAATATTATTAGGAATCTGAATCTATATTCAGAATAATTTTTGGGATTAGTATTGAGCCCGAACTCTGAGCCCGTTTATTATAAAACGGTGAAATTTTAATGTGAAGCAAAATATTAAAACATAAACCCTTCTTCCTTTCTTATGCTTCATACTACTTCTTCTCCTCCTCCTTATTCTTTTTTCCTCATCTCTTCTTCTTCTTTCCTCTCCATTCTTCTCTCCAAAATCTAAGCCATGTGGAGCCTTCTTCTCCTCCACCATTTTTGTTTTCATGGAAGCTTGAAGGAGAAGCTCATGGTTGGATCCTCTTCCACTCTTCTCCTTTATTTTCATGTGGATCTCTCTCTATTGGAAGCTCATGTTGTTTCTTTGGGTGAGATTGTATTCCAGATGATGCGATGGAGCATTCGGAGCAGTGGAACCGTTCGGCTCTTCCCTCGAGGTAGGAGAGGAGTTAACATTCAAACTGCATGAGTAAAATCGTTAATGATTTGATGTATGTGTTAAAAATACTCATGCCTGCCTTGCCATATAGTCATTGAGATGTTTGGAATGGCAAGTTGATGATTATTGCAGATAATGTATGAGAATATGTTTGTTAAAAATGATAAGCATGATTTTAATGTGTATAATAAGTTTGGAATGGAAATCTATAAGCATGAATGTGTGAACAGGTTGTATATGCCTTTTATGATGTGTAAGAAACGTTGGATATGTCCAAATTTGGCTTATGATGAGGATTTCCGAGTGAGAATGCTTAGAATAAGTTGTATATGCCTCACATGTTATATATATGATGTGTCAGAAGTGAGTGAATTAGCCTTAGATTTGATTTCATGTGTTTAGCTGTGAGAACTTTCGTTTCTGCCTAAGTGCTAATATTCTCGCTCAAACGAGATGGGATCTCGCTCAGGCGAGGACCCTCTGTATCAGTATTATGGCCACTAGGCCAATCTTGCCCAAGCGAGTGGGATTTCCGCTCAAGCGAGATGCATGTTATGCAATCAGGGGAGTTACTGGGCGAATCTCGCTCAAGCGGGCATGGCCACGCTTGAGCGAGCTAGAGAGGAAATTGACACTGAACACTTTTCGCTCAAGCGTGGGTGAGTCGCTTGAGCGAGAATGTGAAGTCAGATGATTGGACATTACTCACTCAAGCGAGTGATAGGTATTGTTGTGCCTTGACCGAGCGTGATAAGTGAATGGTGAGCAAGTGAGATTCTAGATGAAATTTTACTCGAGTGGGAACCTTAAAAAATAATTTCATGATGTAGTGAATTTCCGAGTGAAATTCCGAGGGGACTATGTCCGAGACAGGACCTTCTGAGTGAGGAAGTGAATATAATTTCGAATAAGAGGTTTCCGAGTATGATATTCTGGGTAGTGGAGTTCCGAGTGGGAATTCCCGAGTTCAAAGTAGCTCGTTTCGAGTGGAGTCCCTTCGTGTGTGTAATTCCGAGTGGGGATGGCACCGATTGGGGATATATGGTGTGTTTGTCCAGAAGGATTCTGGAATAACTTCACTCGTGTGAAAAAGAAAGGAACTCGGTTTTTAGAATAAATTACCGAGTGGAAAACCGAGTGAGAAAAGACTCGGTCTGGATTATTTTGCCGAGTGAAAGACCACACGAGAGAAGAGTCGGTTTTGAAATAATACACCAAGTAAAGATCAATCAGGTGTTGAGTCGGTGTGAAGGTGAATTACTGAGTGAATGACCGACCGAGTGATAAGTCAGCTTTAATGTAAATTGCCAAGTGAAGGACCGAATGAGAGGAATCAGTTCTGGAATAACTTTCCCGAGTGCAAAACCGAGTGTTGGGAAGGACGACCTCTGGTCGGATTCCGCTTAGGCGAGTGGGTTCCTCGCTCCAGCGAGTGAATGTGGAAATGGCTACTGGTGTAATTTCGCCCGAGCGAGTGGCTGGGTGTGTAGTATCTCGCCCAAGCGAGCAACCTGGAAATTAGATACTGGCTTCTTTTCGCCCGAGCGAGCTGAGGCGCTCAAGCGAGATGGGCTGTCTCGCTTAAGCGAATGTGGGCCTCGCTTGAGCGAGTTACCCCCTGATGGAATTTCCTCTTCCCTTCTCGGTTCTGATTGTATTGGCCCTTCTTTTCTTGGTCCTGATGGCTTTAGGCCGTTTTCCCTTATATTATTTGATACTTGAGGGAATGTATAAAGATATATATGCCTACAACATAATATGGTGGTGATGGATAACGAATAAGATATTGAGATGACAACCATAATGGGTAAAAACGAATGACGTTGTGGATCATTTCCTTAAATAAGGGATGACCGTTATTATTAATGATTTTATGGCAAAAACATTGTGGTTGAATATGGATATTGAATTCACTATATGATGTGGAATATATATATACATGTGATGTGTTGAATGTAAAGTCAAGAACATGATGGTGATGGACATAAGTGTAATTGCCATGTATGTGAGGTGATGAATATGCCTCGAATGATTCCATGTGTGGATTGATATTATGATGTTTGCTATGCCTTTTGATATCCATGTGTGGGTTGTTGTGAATGATGTTTGTGGCCATTGAATGCTAATTATATGAATGATATGCCTTGAGGGGCTTGTAAATAATTACATGATTATTGAAAATGCCAGATTAAATTATATCCCTAATTGAGAGGGTGAGATATCCTTGCGAGGTTGTTGGGCATATGCATTATTGCATTGTTGCATTCATGGCATAGCATGGCATTGATATGTAATAATGTTGAATATATCACCTTGCGGGGTGCCACGAAGGGTATATCCCGGAGTGAAGAGGACGTTGTCCTATTGTTATTGAATAATGTTGAATATATCACCTTGCGGGATGCCACGAAGGGTATATCCCGGAGTGAAGAGGATGTTATCCTATTATTGTTGTTGAATATATCACCTTGCGGGTGCCACAAAGGGTATATCCCGGAGTGAAGAGGACGTTGTCCTATTGTTATTGAATAATGTTGAATATATCACCTTGCGAGGTGCCACGAAGGGTATATCCCGGAGTGAAGAGGACGTTGTCCTATTGTTATTGAATAATGTTGAATATATCACCTTGCGGGGTGCCACGAAGGGTATATCCCGGAGTGAAGAGGACGTTGTTCTATTGTTATTGAATTATTATTAAAGAATCACCTTGCGGGGTGCCACGAAGGGTATATCCCGGAGTGAAGACGATGTTATCATAATTATTGTTGAATATATCACCTTGCGGGGTGCCACGAGGGGTGTATCCCCGAGTGATGATGGTATTGTGATAATTATTGTGAAGTGAATCACCTTGCGGGTGCCACAAAGGGTATATCCCGGAGTGAAGAGGACGTTGTCCTATTGTTGTTGAATAAATCACCTTGCGGGGTGCCACGAAGGGTGTATCCCTGAGTGATGATGATAATTTAAGTGATTGTGATTATTGTTGAATTTGAAAATCGGATCCGTTGCATATGCATTAAACAGTTGACATATGCATTAGCCTTAAGACCATGGCATTTGAGATGGGATGACCACGAGTGATGAGAAACCCCTTGCGAGGAGGTATTGAGCAAAGCCATAATGAAATAATGATGATAATGATTATGAGTGCCCTTGTTGATAAGTGGCAAAGAGATTATGTATGTGATTGTGTATATGTTGTGCTTATTTATGATATGAATTGCGATTCATGAGGCTTGTATGCCTATTTTAATAATGAGATAATGAATGAATGATAATTTAATATTTAAAGCAAAGCACACATGACGTTGTATGCATATACATATGATCACAATATATATATTATTCGTCATTTTGAATGTATAACTCACTCTCCCATGTGGTCTCCTTTTTAGCATTGTGATGCAGGTTGCCATGGGGTGAGTTCGGATTTTTAATTAAAGCCTGGGTGAAGGTAAATAGTGGTAATGGATGTGCCTTGGCTGGCATCATTTATGAGTTCTTATGTAACGAACGAATTGGTTATGAGAATGTAGATGATTTAGAGATTTTGAATATGTATAAGATAATCCTTGAATTTGTGGATGGTGAGTATATATATATGGAATGTAAGAGATGATTTGATGTGTATTAGAAGAATTGAAATTGAGCGATGTTCATTAATGATTGAGATAGTCGGGAGAAGATCCCCAAATGTATGTATATATATACATATATATATATATAATTATTGTATCTTAGGCAATGTATGCGTATGTTGTAAGTGTATGAATGTGATATAGTAATAAGTTTGTGTTTGGTGTTTGCATGCTTGCCTAGCCTTTTCTCCTATCGTCATATATGGGACTAGGCGTGTGCCCGGTATACACATTCTTCCACTGTATACACTATTATTTTTGTATACCGTTATGGGCAAACTATTTATCGATCCAGTTATAGGTTATTTAATCTCACTCTTTGGTTTTCTGTGATTTGGGTCTTGATGTGATCATGGTGATGTCTTGGAAATATTTTCAAACGTGAAAAATTTATTCGCATTTTCATTAATTATGATGATCACATCGGGATTCGAGTACAGAAAATCAAGGGTGTTATATAATGCTGTAACAATTGGTGTTTTGTGGCAATGTGGAGTCGGGTTTGACAAGCAGGTCACCCGAGTGATGTTGTTAATGAGTCGGGTTTGACAAGCAGGTCGCCCGAGTGATAATGTGATGGATGGGCTTGACAAGTCGGTCGCCCTGTGATGAGAGCACATGCCAGTTTCTGGTAGTTACATTTGTTGATTGATGATGATATGAAATGATTGAAATGTGATTATGTGGTATGGGATGGCCGACGGTATATGTTACCCTCGTTTTTGGCTTCAGTGGTCAAGTCGGACCCAGTTAAGCTACCCAGAGGTCTTTGACCCAGTGGTTGGGGGGAGCCAAGTCGGGCTCGGTGAACCAAGTCGGGTTCACGGGATGTCAAGTCAGACTCCCAGCTGAAGGCCGATCCTTTAGTATCTGGATACTAGGCGTCGATTTATGTGAGAGTCAGTTGTGACTTGTAATTTGATGAATTATTAGTTGTGGTGTATATTTGTCGAGTGCAGTTTGTTATAACTGCCGAATGAGAATTTGATATATTTGATGAGTATGAATTATTGTATTTGCTGAGTAAGATGTCATATTTTCCGAGTGAGAATTGATGAGTATGATGTTGTATTTGCCAAGGGCAAATTGTATTTGACGAGTGTAAATTGTTATAATTACTGAATAAGGTTGAATATAATTGCCAAGTGTGAAGCATTATAATTGCTGAGCATGAATTGTTATGATTGCCGAGTGAAGTTTATTATAATTGCCGAATGAGAATTGAAATATTTGCTGGGTATGATTTGATGAATTTGCCGAGTGTAATTTCATATATCTACCGAGTGATTGTTATATTTTCCGAGTGGTATCCTGTTATATTTGCGGAGTGGAAGTTACTTGTTGAGTGTGATTGGCTATGTTCGTAGTGTCACTTACTATAATGTCGAGTGATAAGGAATAAATTGCCTAGTGTGAGTGTATTGCCGAATGTGAGTTAGTTGCCGAGTAAAAGGTGTAAATTGAGGAGAAAGGAATCGGACGGAGTTTATACTCGTATTTTATTTAAATTCCGTTCTAGATTAATTATGATGCTAAACACTCACCCTTGCTGTTGTTTTCAATTTTTAATAACCAGTGACAGGGAGGAGGTCGGAGCCATGAAGGTGCGCCAAGTGGAGGATTGATGCCAAGGAACCGAGTGCTTTGAAATGAATTCCGAGTGTAAAATATATATATATATATATATAGTTTTCTGTATGATGCCACATGGGTGTGTTAAATTCGAATCGGTATGTTGATTAATGAGGATATAAATTTTTGATGTTATGAGATCGGTGTTTATTTTATGAATGAATTTGTATTGTTGTAGCAGAGTTGATCTCCTGGTGAATCTAGCAAAGTGGATTCCTTATCCGAGCGAGGGCCTATTAAATTGATGCCCATTTGAGTATCCTTCATTCTTTCCGAGAGAAGAATAACCGAGAGACCCATTTCCGAGTGGAAGATTAGGGTGTCTCTAAGTGAACAATGGCTAAGACTTCGAGTGAACAAAGATAAGAGTGTTTTCGAGTGAAGGTTAAAGTGATTCCGAGTGGTTAGAATGTTTTTCGTGTGATGAAGGATTGAGAGCTCTTCCGAGTGAAGGAAGGGTGGGATATTCCCGAGTGAACTATTGGCCGAGCGAGCCTTTTACGAATAAAGTAAAGTTCATGTGTATTCCGAGTGATGTCAGGTCGAGGGAACCTTTGTTGAGTGAAAGTTAAGCCATGTCCGAGTGATATGTAACCGAGTGGATTCATTTCCGAGTGAAATCCGACTATTTTTCTTTCTTTTGTTGTTTCTAAATAACTTTTATTAACGAATGTATTTTGGTCCGGTTCCAGTCGGAAATTGCTATTTTAAGTATGATTTTATTATTTTGAAAGTATTTAAGAAAAGTAAATATTATTTTATATTAAGACCGAGTGGATTTTTATTAAATGTGAAAAATTATCTTGGAAAAATAAGAAAATTGACAAGGGTCGCCATATTTGGTATCAGAGCCTGGTTCTTTCTAGAGCCGAGTGGATGGGCGAACCGAGTGACTGTGTGAGTCCTATACTGGACTGTGTTTTGCATTTTATTGCATTGGATTTCTGGTTGTTTGTGCAGCTTGGCATCATTCCCTTGGCACTCCAGTGGCGTTGTGTTTTATGTGAGGTAATTATCTGACTCCCTGGTAGAGTATTGGTTACAAATGGTGAAGTGTTTATTCATTATAGAATTATTTTATGGCCGGAGAGCTAGTTCTGATAGAGGAGATGGCTTCTTCTCGGAATTCTCCAAATTGATGAGTAGGACTGAATCAGGTCCCACTCTTGATGAATTCCTGAAAAGGAATCCCCCTGCTTATAGAAGAGGGCATGATTATGACGAGGCATATATTTGGATCAGAGAAGTTGAACAAGCTTTTGAGTATTCCGAGTGCTCGAAGGAGCATAAAGTACAGTTTACGACTTATCATTTGAAGGAGAGGCTAGGACATGATGGTCTCGGACTAAGGTACCGATGAAGACGACGAGTGAGTGTTAGTGTGGGCGAATTTCCGAGAGTGGTTTCTTGTTAAGTACTTCTCGGATAATTAGAGAATTCGAAAGGAAATAGAATTTGAGATTCAAACAGGGCCGAGTGTCAATGGCCGAGCACACTACTAAGTTTGATGAGCTGTGACTTCTATCACTCTTTCTCACTGGGAGGAACTGAAAGTAGTGAGTGTGCCAAGTATGAAGCAGGATTGTGAATTAGAATTCGTAGTGTGATTATGCCGACTGAGATTCGGGATTATCCGATTTTGATGGACAAGGATATGTTGACCGAGGAAGTACAATTACAGAGGACCTTTCAGTCGGAAGATAAAAGGTCGTGAAGACAAGAGGATCCGGTTTCAAGAAAATGGGTCGGTTCTTTTGTGGCGGTAAGTTTTCTGCTACATTTTCTTCCTCTTCTGGTCGGAGTTCTACTGACCGATCTGGTAGTCAGTCGGTAGCCGAGTGTGCTATAGTTATGGTTGAGAGCTATATTGTAAAACACTGTCCGACTGGACAAATCGTTTATTTCCAATATGGACAACTGGGACGCCTTAGGCCCGATTGCCCACAGAGGCAGCAACCGAGTGGCCTGGTAACCGAGCCAACATTTTTAGGGCTCGGGTACTAATTTTCTGAGAGGAGGATAAATCTTGTGATGAAATGGGAATAGTAAGTGTGTTGATAGCTATGAGTTTGTTGGAATAATGGAGTTTGATGTTTTATAGAATGAAATAAATGGATGAATACTCTGACATGATTATTCTTAGGAAAGATGAATCCCTTATACATTTCTACCAGGTCTGAATGACGATTGATATTAGTTGTTCATTCGGGTGTTGAGCGTACTTGATGGATAGTACGAAAATTCTTTAAGTAAAGGAATGAAACTATTGCAGTAAACTGTTCTGTATAGAGCTTAAGAAGCAAGTGATGATATGCTTGTAAAGACGAGCAACCAAAGATGTGGGAACATCAGTGGTATAAGTAAATAGAAGGGATTATAAAATAAATCGAAAAGGGAATGGACGAGTAATAGATAATGCAATATAGCAACGTTGTAATAAAGGTAACCTTCTAGGAGGGGTGAGCCTCCTGTAGTGATTCTGTAAAGTGGTTTAAATAAAAGTTTCCAGTATGTCATGTCCAAGTTGTTAGACGATTGATTAACGGATATTGAGAGAAATTCTGAGTAGGTAATGGAGGATGGTGTAATAATGCCGAATAAGTTGAAGGTAATAGTGTTAACCCGGCGATAGCATCTCAACAGTTCTTTTCCACCACCGGGTTTGTTAATTGGCAAGCGCACCAATTATTTGTAGTTTTCAAAATTTAGATATCGTTCCACTGGGATTGAAAGTCCAATAATAACAGTAATTTTCTATTTACTATGGTAAATGGGAAGGAAGTTATAAACAAAAGAATAATTTATATACAATTTATATAATATTCACAGGATAGCATGATTGAGTGGTTCATAAGATAAAAGAAAATAAAATCTATCTAAAAAAAACGAGTTGCAATCTAGAATAGGTAAGATACTTGAGATAAACACAGATAAACAAATTATGTTGGAAATTGGATCCCTAATCTAGAATAACAATGAGGAACTCAAGACATGCATATTTAATCATCAAGTTTCATGTCATTGCAGCTTAAAATCATTATAACCGATCCCTCGTGATATAAATTCTAAGAATTCACCGTAAAGTCCGATCCCTCGTGAGCTTTCTCAGTAAAAACTTGCATTAAGACCTGGCCTTATGGCAACAATGGTTAACAACCCCTATAGAATTGAGATACCAAGGGTATTCCAACTTTTTACTTTCGTCAAAACAAGTTTCAATACGGCATGAACAATCATTCTCCCGTTTGACATTCATACTAATAAAACAAGTTTCAATACACATGAAAATCATTCTCCCGTTTGACGTTCATATTAATAAAAGGTTAAAATACTAACATGGACTTGAATCATAAACATGCAGAGGTCAAATTCACAACATTATACTCAATAGATTAGTTCACCAATTCCAACATAAACAAATTAGTTACACATGGTGAAAGTAGAAACAACACTTACAGATTTTGACATTACGAAGACGATGGGAACTTCACGATACAATGATCACAATACACTGAAACACACTCAAGTATCTAGAAAACTATTCTAGAACTACAACTTACAAAAGAAGTACTCAAAGTCGAGCACAAGAGAGTAAAGAAATGCTATGGGATGGGATGGGATGGGATGGTTTGAATGGTGTTGGATGGCCCTATTTATAGGGCTGAGCAAGGGTGCTGACGCTACGCGTCACACCCCTGACTCAGCCTCCATTAAACACTTGATAATGGCCACTTCAAATTATTAAATTTGATCATGCTTGGCCATATGGACATGTCTCCACCGATTTTTGGCCTTTCATGGTGAGTGGGATGGCCCTTGTGGCTGAGTGGAGTGCCTATTATTGGGTCCAAGTGGAGTGGTTGGTCAAAGTGAAGGTGGAGACCACGCAGCACTGACGCTACGCGTGGCTGTGATGCGTAGCGTCAGCATCAAAAATAGTTGTTGATGCTACGCATGGGGTGAGGCTACGCGTCAGCTCCTCCAGTGTAATTTTCTCTTGATTTCTTAACTTTTTCACTACAAAACTAGAGAAAATTAATCAAGGGCAGATTATTTCCAACAACATCCATTTATTGAATTTAAATCCTAATTTTCTAACAAATTAAACTAATTTTTATAATTTTTATGAAATTTTTATTCAAGCTTTTATTGAAAATTTGAGGACTAACAAATAGACGAAGGGTGGTTAGTAATAATTTTCAGTGAGATAATTGATGAGGCGAGAGTTCACTCGGAATCATTAAGAGAATGAATTGTGTGAGTGATGGTCGGGTGAAATATATATATATGTATTGGACTGTTGCATATATGATAAGGAGAAGTAGTGAATGAAGGACATGGGACAAAGTAATTAAAAGTGGGTGAGCAGGCAAATAATAAGAATAAAGAGAAGTGACACCTAGTCGTTGGACTTTGCACGGATATTAATGTTACATGGGAATCATAATGGCTGGCCACCATAGGTTCCTTTTAACATTAATTCATTGTGAAGTTGCCAATAGGCATAGGTAAATGGATAATGATGCAAACAGCATGCATATCGATCGGTGATAGGGATAGTTGGACTGTGTAGCCGATTTTCACCTGGCTTAACTACAAAGTGTTGAACTCTTGAGACTGATCACCTCAGGTAGTTGCACTAGTGGTTTAGGCCGTGTGAAGTCGAGGAGACGGATGTGTTTTAGCCGATCTTGGGTGATCGGATTTAACGAAGAGAAATGTATGATTCATATTTCTGAAGTCGGTAAATGATTAGAGATGGGGAACAAATAGAGATGAGATTTGGTAACTGACGAATAATGAGTATAGAAAAGTAAATGTTAACATGGTAGTCGTTATGAATTACTGCTAGACTTTGGGAAGAAGAGATGACCTAAAAGGGGAAATCGGACGACTTGAATTTCCTTCCAAGGTACACTAAGTGAAGAATTTCTGAGTGTCCGAGTGAAGAAAAGCTATTATTTCGAGTGAGTATTTCTCGGGTAAAGATATTTCTGAGTAATGAATTCCCGAGTGGGAGTATCTCCGGGTTAAGTGTGACATTTTCCAAGTGGAATGGTATCAATTAAGATATACCGAGTGAGCCTTTCTCCAGGAAAAGTATTTTTGGACAGAGAAAAAGGAACTTCAAATGAGTATATTTCCGAGTAAGCAATTTCTAAGGGGAGTATATATCCGAGTGGTGAATTTGTTTAATTCGTGCTCGGGTCCATAATCAGAGTTGCTGAGTCTTTGTTCGGTTCAAGTGATATTCTCAAGAAGTAAAGATGTGAAAGTAACTGAAGGTAATGATGGAATTTGGAGATTCCGAGACCGAGTGTTGGTGTAATGTGATCTGAGTGGTTATAGATCGATTGACCAAGAGTGCTCACTTCTTGGCTATGAACAGGTTGCCTTGATCCGAGAGAAAATGAAGATGGCCTAAGGCCGACTGAAAAGTTACTATGACAGTCGACATAGACTGCTTGAGTTCAGACGGGTGACTAGGTATTCTTGAAGGTTTCACCGACCAAGGGTGTAGGTCGGATATTGAAGAGTCACAAGTTTAATCGGTAATGTTGCTTACCGACTGGATCTTCTTAGTTCGTTAACTAATATTTATAGTGTTTCACGTGTCACAACTCCGAGTGAATATTCCGTGTGATTTTATAATTGTGCCGAGTGACTCTTTTGAATTGGAAGACCTGACGGTGGAAGTTACACCGAACGGTATTGAGGAGTATCAGACCAAACGGCTAAGAAACAAGGAAGTGCCATTGGTAAAGGTGAAGTGGCAGAATTTGAATGGGGTAGCCTACGCTTGGAAAATTGGAATCGGACATAAGTTAAGTGTACCCCAATCTTTTTCAGTAAGGAATGTTGATTTCGGGGATGAAATCCCTTTTTAGGGGGGTGGATGTAACATCCCGGATATTTATAGAAAATTTTTATGAAGTGATATATTAAAAATTGTTGTTAGGAATTTATTTGATATTTTTTATGAATTATTGGTTAATTATAAAGGGTGTGATTAGAAGAAGGGAGGTTTAATTAAAATCATTAAAGAAATTGTAAAGGAATTGGAAGAATGACCGGTTGAAGAGGTTACCGGTTGGAAGTGACCGGTTGAGAAGGTAACCGGTTGCCATGAGTTTAAATAATGGATTTCTTCTCTTTCTTTAATCATTTGCGCAATCATTCACTCTCTTTCACGTGAAGAACTTCTGCTACTTTTCTTCTTCTTCCATTGTTGAGAGCTTTAAGCTTTGAAAGGAGGTCCATCTTTGCATCAAACCTTGAAATAATTACATAGCTGTGACAGTGGTTTCAAGGTAAGTCTTTTGAACCGTTTAAAATTGATACCTCACCTCTTTCTTTTCTTTTCTGGACCGAATGGTCATGTGTATGGAGGAGGGGTACTGTTCCGATCCCCACTCCTCTTGGCTGTGAGCCTGGAAATGGCCCTTTAACCGTGTGGGTGGTGGTGTGACGTTAACGTTCCAAACCTGTAGGTGGTGGAACGAACACTGTGGAACGCTTGAGGAGGCTGGTGCTGGAACGGAGGAGGAACAGTGAACCCAACGATTGTTAAAGCTTGGAACAGAGGTAAGGGGGGTGTTCGGGTTATAATTAATTAGAATTGGACACTGTCTGAGTTGTTGGAAAGACTAAACCGGGTAAGAGATGGTGCTGAGTGAAAATTATGTGAATATGTGTATGAATGTATGTATGGATGTGCACACCGATCGATTTAGGACCGTGTGTGTGAGAGTGAAGAAATATTTGATGTTGTTGCTGGATAAAATTTGAGAATGTATGAGTATGCATGTGTGTGAGCACCGATCAGTTTCTGATCCTATGTATGTGACTTGAGGAGTATTTGATGTTGTGATAATTGTGATGATACCGAATGAATTGTATATGAATGTGAATGAATGCATGTATATGTATGGACACCGATCAGTTTCTGATCGTGTGTGTATGGCTTGAGCCGATTGAAATTAAAAATATTTAATGCTGTAACAATTGGTGTTTTGTGGCAATATGGAGTCGGGTTTGACAAGTAGGTCACCCGAGTGATGTTGTTAATGAGTCGGGTTTGACAAGCAGGTCGCCCGAGTGATAATGTGATGGATGGGCTTGACAAGTCGGTCGCCCTGTGATGAGAGCACATGCCAGTTTCTGGTAGTTGCATTTGTTGATTGATGATGATATGAAATGATTGAAATGTGATTATGTGGTATGGGATGACCGACGGTATATGTTACCCTCGTTTTTGGCTTCAGTGGTCAAGTCGGACCCAGTTGAGCTACCCAGAGGTCTTTGACCCAGTGGTTGAGGGGGAGCCAAGTCGGGCTCGGTGAACCAAGTCGGGTTCACAGGATGTCAAGTCAGACTCCCAGCTAAAGGCCGATCCTTTAGTATCTGGATACTAGGCGTCGATTTATGTGAGAGTCAGTTGTGACTTGTAATTTGATGAATTATTAGTTGTAGTTTATATTTGTCGAGTGCAGTTTGTTATAACTGCCGAATGAGAATTTGATATATTTGATGAGAATGAATTATTGTACTTGCTGAGTAAGATGTCATATTTTCCGAGTGAGAATTGATGAGTATGATGTTGTATTTGCCAAGGGCAAATTGTATTTGACGAGTGTAAATTGTTATAATTGCTGAATAAGGTTGAATATAATTGCCGAGTGTGAAGCATTATAATTGCTGAGCATGAATTGTTATGATTGCCGAGTGAAGTTTATTATAATTGCCAAATGAGAATTGAAATATTTGCTGGGTATGATTTGATGAATTTGCCGAGTGTAATTTCATATATCTGCCGAGTGATTATTATATTTTCCGAGTGGTATCCTGTTATATTTGCGGAGTGGAAGTTACTTGTTGAGTGTGATTGGCTATGTTGGCAGTGTGACTTACTATAATGCCGAGTGATAATGAATAAATTTCCTAGTGTGAGTGTAGTGCCGAATGTGAGTTAGTTGCCGAGTAAAAGGTGTAAATTGAGGAGAAAGGAATCGGACGGAGTTTATACTCGTATTTTATTTAAATTTCGTTCTAGATTAATTATGATGCTAAACACTCACCCTTGCTGTTGTTTTCAATTTTTAGTAACCAGTGACAGGGAGGAGGTCGGAGCCATGAAGGTGCGCCAAGTGGAGGATTGATGCCAAGGAACCGAGTGCTTTGAAATGAATTCCGAGTGTAAAATATATATATATATATAGTTTTCTGTATGATGCCACATGGGTGTGTTAAATTCGAATCGGTATGTTGATTAATGAGGATATAAATTTTTGATGTTATGAGATCGGTGTTTATTTTATGAATGAATTTGTATTGTTGTAGCAGAGTTGATCTCCTGGTGAATCTAGCAGAGTGGATTCCTTATCCGAGCGAGGGCCTATTAAATTGATACCCATTTGAGTATCCTTCATTCTTTCCGAGAGAAGAATAACCGAGAGACCCATTTCCGAGTGGAAGATTAGGGTGTCTCTGAGTGAACAATGGCTAAGACTTCGAGTGAAGAAAGATAAGAGTGTTTTCGAGTGAAGGTTAAAGTGATTCTGAGTGGTTAGAATGTTTTTCGTGTGATGAAGGATTGAGAGCTCTTCCGAGTAAAGGAAGGGTGGGATATTCCCGAGTGAACTATTGGCCGAGCGAGCCTTTTACGAATAAAGTAAAGTTCATGTGTTTTCCAAGTGATGTCAGGTCGAGGGAACCTTTGTTGAGTGAAAGTTAAGCCATGTCCGAGTGATATCTAACCGAGTGGATTCATTTCCGAGTGAAATCCGACTATTTTTCTTTCTTTCGCTGTTTCTAAATAACTTTTATTAACGAATGTATTTTGGACCGGTTCCAATCGGAAATTGCTATTTTAAGTATGATTTTATTATTTTGAAAGTATTTTAGAAAAGTAAATATTATTTTATATTAAGATCGAGTGGATTTTTATTAAATGCGAAAAATTATCTTGGAAAAATAAGAAAATTGACGAGGGTCGCCACATATGGTGTGGATAATATGTTTGGCAACATGCTTTGGTGCATTTAGAATGTTCATGGTATGCTATATGGTGATGTATAGTGATCAATGATATGGTTTTATGCTTGTATCTACCATGAATATAAGATGAATGTTGATAATGTTTGATAGAGAATGTTTGAAGTCTTTGTATTGATGTTAAAGTTGAGTAATAAGAATGAGAACAAATAAGAATGTCACACAAAGACTTAAACTAATGTGAATAACCAACGATAATAAAAGCTTTATGGTGATGTTGGTAATGGTGTTGATGATGTTGTTTGGTGAGTGGCATGTATAGGATGCATAGAGTGAGGAATGCATATGATTTGCATTTGCATCCATGGCATACTGCATAGCTGTGACATCCTAGGTCAATTTACATTTATTTTTATTCATTCAAGTAAACTTTACAATAAATTTTTCGCGATTAAAAATAATAATTAAGCCCTAATCCAAAATAATATTTATTTTCCACCAAACATATTTAAGATAATAAACAGCCATACTCGATTCAAATAATTAAGATGAGAAAGGAAATTTATTTAAATGGAATAAAAGGAAGAAAGAAGAAAGAAAATGGAACCAGGAGCCTCTCGCTTGAGCGAGGCCCCAACTCGCTTAAGCGGGATCAGGAATCTTCGCTTGAGTGAAGTGCCCACTCGCTTGAGCGAGGTTTATATTCCATGCTTGGGCGAACCACACTCACGCTTGAGCGAAAACATTCATACCTATCAGACCTTAATTCACTTGAGCGACTTTGTCTCGCTTGAGCGGATTAACTCCAGTGACATTACCAACATTACTCGCTTAAGCGGACTGTTCTCGCTTGGGCGAGATTCCTCCAGTAACTAAACCTTCCTCCTTCGCTCGAGCGAGTCGTATTCGCTCAAGTGAAAAAGACACAGAACCAATCTCTCTGCCTTTCGCTCAAGCGAGGCTCCACCCGCTTGAGCGAAAATCCTCCAGTAACCACATTCTCCAATACTTACCTATTTCGCTCAAGCGGTTTATATTCGCCCAAGCGAAAAAGAGAGAGAACCAATTCCTTTATCCTTCGCTCAAGCGAGGATCCACCCGCTTGAGCGAAAAGCCTCCAGTAACTACCTCTGATACCTCAAATACCGCTCGCTTGAGCGGGAACCTTACCCGCTGGAGCGAGATGAACTCAGTAACCATTTACTCTACCTCTTGCTCAAGCGAGATTGAATCCGCTTGAGCGAAATTACTCCAGTGACTATATGGAAAGTACAGGACACATTCGCTTGAGAGAAAATTCAATTAGCTCAAGCGAATTATGCAGTTTATATGTAAACACTTGAGATTTTCATACCAACCAGCAACCTAAGCATTCACATGCATCATCTAGCCTAGTTCATCCATTTCCATACACTCAAATATGCACATAAGATTAATTTTGACTAAACATGCCCCTCAATCATGTTTCTAATTCACCAACTACATCATTGATAAATTCATCATTCGTTTGGCACATCATCTAATTACTAACAGCGCACATTTATGATTTTCATCTTTCACTCTTCACATATACAAACAAGACCTGGCCATAATAATAATATTAGCTCCATGCCATTATACATCCAATTCAAGGAAATTAGCATAACCATCAAAACTTCATTATTTCATCATCATGAATTTATATCCTTATCAAATAACATTCAGATTTTACTCATTATCCATCACATTCATAATCATGGTGACAATATACCAAATTAACTCAACACACATAAACAACATCTAGATTTAACATACATAAATCATAACACACATTACACACATAGTTCATTTCATAAATTCCCTTAGCTCCTTGACATCACTTCTCCGCTTGACGCATCTCCGGGGCTTCAACCTCTTCCCTGTCACTGGTTACTAAATTAAAGAGACAACAGCAAGGGTGAGTGTTTGGTATCATAATTAATATAGAATGGCAATTCAATAACAAGATGCATATTCACTAGTTTTAGTTTGTACTATCTATCTTACCTCTTGTCATCAATTTCCATTTACCAATCAAGAATTCAATTCTCATTCTTTTATCCCCCAATTTGCCAATCCCAATCAACAATTATCATAAAACACATTCATATCATTATACAATACTAACAATGCATCAAATAACACAACTGACTCTCATATCAATTCGACGCCTAGTATCCGGATACTAAAAGGATCGGCCTTCAGCTGGGGGTCCTACTTGACACCCCGTGAACCCTGCTTGGTCCACTGAGTCCTACTTGACTCTCCACCTCAACCACTGGGTCCTACTTGACCACTGGGTAGCTCAACTGGGCATAAACACCACGGGAGCCAGAAATGAGGGGCTGCACATACCGTCGGCCGTCCTACACCACATAATCACACATGTATATTCATATTTCACATATCATAATGCAAGTGGCCAGCAACAAAATGCATACTCATCAATTGGGCGACCTACTTGTCAAGCCCGTCATCACAATGCCACTATACTCATCAACTCATCACCATTCAATTTACATTGTGCTCATAATCATCACAAATCATACACAATTTACTTTCATACACATACAATTATCATTCCTTGGCTATTCTCATTACTTTCACATTTAATTCAATGATTCAATTCAATTATACTTACGTATTCTAATTAATTATAACCCGAACACCCCCTTACCTTGTTTCCGAGCTCCGATGACTCGTTCTTGATGAGATTGGCGTTCTCTCGACGCTATGTCCAACGTCCTACGTTCGAAATCAACACCCACTTCACCGTTCGATCCTTCGACGACTGTTTCATCACCTACGGAGGTCGAAACGCAAAACTCGTCAACATTATGTTAGGAAATCCCTAAGCATGAGCAGCGGAAAAATAAAAGGGATTCCATAGGATTTGCAAGGTTCCGTGTTTTAAAGCACAAAAACAATTTCGAAATTCATTTTGGATTACCTCTTGAAGAACTCCGAAGCAGTCGTAGCCTCGTCCTTTAGGAGTCCACACGAGCACTCCCACCAGAATCGCAACACTTGCCAACTGCTAGTTTGACGGCGTGTAGCTCTTGCAACTTTTGCGAATTTGTGTCTCACTTGAGTGAACGGCCTATGAGCATCTTATGCTCTATTTATAGGCTTAGGTTTGACCTAATTTGTTCTCTCTAAAAGTGGGCTCCTTACTCATTCCAAATGAGTTAGGCCCAATAGCTTTATTTTAGTCCAACTAAAATAAGACAACATTTTCTAATGGGCTTACTCTATGTGTGTGACCCTATAGGTAAAATACCCAGTCATATTAATAATAAACTATTTTATTATTAATATAAAATAAGAGCGGCATCTAGCAATGCATCATTATGTCCGAATATTATCAACATAACCTATAAGTGATAATTATTTAATATGTTTATTCCTTTTGTCATGATATCCTAATTGGGCCCAAGGCATGGTCGCGTCATCCTTGTACGGCCCAATTTATTTTACTTGATACCGGAGTAGACTGGATCCGACTAAATATCTAATATTTATTCTTTCTAGCATGGCTATGCGTTTTCTTAGTCTTACTCCATCAAGTGGCCTATGGATATCACTCCTGTCACATAGGAGAGACAAATCCCATCTACATCACTCACATCCCTCTGCATAATTTGTTCATTGCCTAATCACTACCTTTATAGTCCTCTTGTTACAGAAGACGTTTAATTGTATTAAAACAATAAACTCCTCATGTAGGAATCGTAGTGACTTCAGGTCGAAGGACTACATATACCATTATCACATTGAGAATCGTTTATGACAATCATGTAACGATCCATGCAACGTTCTCATGGTGGGTCTGTCCAGTACATCATTACTCTTAATGTGTACCTGTGTGAAGACTCGATATCATCTATATCTATGATCTGTGAGATCAGGTCATCAGTACACTCACACACTAGTCTCAGTGTATTTACATGTCCCCATGTAAATACTTGACTAGGGACATTTTAGGAATAATTTTTATATGACCTATTACTCCAAGGATAAATATGTTTTAAAACAGTTTTAAACTGAAATATTTATTCTATTGATAAGTAGAAAAATGATACAAATGAAGAAGCATAAAAGCTCATAGTGCATACACCAACAATCTCCCACTTGCACTAGAGCCAATCAGACATTTGCCTAATGCCTAATAATCTAGTGTGCCCCTCATGTTTTTGTTGTGTAAGAGGTTTTGTAAGTGGGTTAGCAATATTCTCATCAGTATGCACCTTACATATCTTTACATCTCCTCGGTCAAGGATCTCTCGAATGAGATGAAATCGCCTAAGTATATGCTTGGATCGTTGATGTGATCTAGGTTCCTTAGCTTGTGCGATTGCTCCACTATTGTCACAGTAGAGACTTATAGGGTCCACAATGCTAGGAACAATCCCAAGTTCTGTTATGAACTTCTTGATCCATACTGCCTCTTTTGCAGCATTTGAGGCAGCAATATACTCAGACTCTGTAGTAGAATCAGCAACTGTCTCTTGCTTTGAACTCTTCCAGCTTACAGCGCCACCATTTAGACAAAACACGTACCCAGATTGCGATCTTGAGTCATCCTTATCAGTTTGGAAGCTAGCATCAGTGTAACCTTTTACAATGAGCTCGTCTTCCCCTCCATATATCAAGAATGAATCCTTAGTTTTTCTTAAGTACATCAGGATATTCTTGACAGCAGTCCAGTGACTTTCACCGGGATCAGACTGGTATCTGCTCGTCATGCTTAAAGCGTACGAGACATCTGGTCGGGTACATATCATGGCATACATGATTGATCCAATAGCAGATGCATATGGAATCTTATTCATCCGTTCTCTTTCTTCTTTAGTGGAAGGAGATTGAGCTTTTGATAAGCTTATGCCATGAGTCATAGGCAAAGTTCCTTTTTTTGGAATCTTGCATGTTAAACCTTTTTAACACTTTGTCTATGTATGTATTCTAACTTAGGCCAAGAAGTTTTCTTGATCTATCTCTATAGATCTTAATTCCCAATACATAGGTTGCTTCACCTAAGTCTTTCATAGAAAAACAGCTTCCCAACCAACTCTTCACAGACTGAAGAGTAGGAACGTCATTTCCAATAAGTAGTATGTCATCAACATACAGGACCAGAAAAACAATTATGCAGTCACTAACCTTCTTGTAGACACAAGGTTCATCCTCATTTTTAGTAAAGCCAAATTGTTTAACAGCTTCATCAAAACGAAGATTCCAGCTTCTGGAAGCTTGCTTAAGTCCATATATAGAACGTTGTAGCTTGCACACCTTCCTGGATGCTTCAGGCTTAACAAAGCCTTCAGGTTGTGTCATGTACACTTCCTCAAGAAGATTTCCATTAAGGAAAGCAGTCTTGACATCCATTTGCCATATCTCATAATCATGGTATGCAGCAATAGCAAGCAGAATCCGAACAGACTTTAGCATAGCAACTGGGGAAAAAGTTTCATCATAGTCTATACCATGTATTTGCTTGAAACCTTTAGCCACCAACCTTGCTTTAAAGGTACTTATATTACCATCCATGTCAGTTTTCTTTTTGAAAACCCACTTGCATCCTATAGGTTTTACCCCTTCAGGTGCATCAACCAAGTTCCAAACTTGATTAGTGTACATGGAGTCCATTTCAGATTCCATGGCTTCTAGCCATTTCTCAGATTCTGAACTTGCAATGGCCTCTTCATAAGATGTTGGCTCATTTTGATCCATTAGGAATACATCTCCTTCCTGAGTTACAAGAAATCCATATCTTTCAGGTTGTTGACGTATTCTACCTGATCTACGCAAGTCTTGTGCTACTGGAGCTGGTGTTATCACAACATTTTGTGGGTCCTGCTCCACTTCCACCATTGGCTCTTCAATGCCTTGTGAGTCTTGAATTTCTTCAAGTTCTACTTTCCTCCCACTGATTCTTGTAGAGATGAATTCCCTTTCTAAGAATACAGCATTCCGAGCAATAAACACTTTGCCCTCAGTAGGATTGTAAAAATAATAACCCTTAGTTTCTTTTGGGTATCCCACAAAAAGACATTTATCTGACTTGGGCCCAAGTTTATCAGAACTTTGGTGTTTAACATAAGCTTCATAGCCCCAAATCTTAAGAAAAGACATACTAGGTCGTTTCCCAGTCCATATCTCATATGGTGTCTTATGACAGCCTTTGATGGAACACGGTTAAGTGTGAAAGTTGCTGTCAACAAAGCATGTCCCCAGAATGAGTTAGGGAGGTTAGTTTGACTCATCATTGATCGAACCATATCCAACAAGGTTCTATTTCTCCGCTCAGAAACCCCATTCCATTCTGGTGTTCCAGGGGGAGTAAGTTGAGATATAATCCCACACTCTTTAAGATATTCATCAAACTCTAGGCTCAAATATTCACCACCTCGATCGGATCGAAGTGCTTTAATTGTCTTGCCAAGTTGGTTCTCTACTTCATGTTTAAACTCCTTGAACTTTTCAAAGGATTCTGATTTATGTTTCATGAGAAACACAAATCCATATCTACTGAAATCATCAGTAAAAGTGATGAAGTAACTAAAACCTCCCCTAGCCATTGTCCCTATGGGCCCACATACATCACTATGTATCAAGCCAAGAAGATCACTCGCCCTTTTACCTTTTTCGGTAAAAGGGGTCTTGGTCATCTTCCCTAATAAACAAGATTCACATGTATCTATTGATTCAAAATCAAAAGATTCTAAATATCCATCTTGATGGAGTTTTAGAAATGCGTTTCTCATTTATATGTCCTAGGCGACAATGCCAAAGATAAGTTGGGTTTAAATCATTTGTTTTAACCCTTTTAGTATTAATGTTATAGATAGGGGTTTCGAGATCTAGAACATAAAGTCCATTACTCAAATTTGCACAACAATAAAACATGTCTTTTAAATAAACAGAACAACTATTGTTCTTTATTGTAAAGGAAAACCCTTTCTTATCAAGACAAGAAACAGAAATAATATTTCTCCTTATTGCAAGAACAAAATAACAATTGTCCAATTCAAGGACTAACCCTGAGGGCAAGGATAAAAATAAGTCCCTACATCTAATGCAGCAACTCTTGCTCCATTTCCAACGCGTAGGTCTACCTCGCCCTTCATCAACTGCCTACTCCTTCTTAGATCCTGCACATTAAGACAAATGTGAGATCCACATCCAGTATCTAATACCCATGATGTTGAAGTTGACATGTTAATTTCTATAACAAAAATACTTGAAGTGGAAGTCTCACTTCCCTTCTTCTTAAGCTCTTCTAGGTACTTTGGACAGTTTCTCTTCCAGTGTCCCTTTTGTCCACAATGGTGACATTTACCTCCCTTAGCCACCCCGCCCACAGGTTTTAAGGCTAATGTACTTGGCTTATCCTTGCCTTTCCAAATCTTCTTGCCATTTCCTACAATAGCCTTTCCTTTGCCTTTATACATGCCCTTTCCTTTACCTTTGCCAGAATTGACCATCATTATGGCCTTGCCCTTTCCTTTAGAAATATTGGGCTCAGCAGTCCTCAACATATTGAGTAGCTCTGGCAATGTTTTGTCCAATGCATTCATGTTGTAATTCATGATGACTGGCTTAAAACTGTCAGGTAATGATTTCAAAATGAGATCGGTAGCCAACTTCTGAGGGAAGGGGAATCCTAGCCTAGCTAGATTCTCCAAGTACCCAATCATTTTGAGCACATGAGGTCCTACAGAACCTCCCTCTTCAAGTCTGCAGCTAAATAGGGCTGAATAAACTTCATATCTTTCTTGGTCAGCTTGACCTTGATATAGTTTCCTTAGGTTTTCGATCATATCGAAAGCCTCCATATGCTCATGTTGCTTCTGAAGCTCAGGAGACATGGTTGCCAGCATAAGGCATTGGACATCAAAAGTGTCATCCTGATGCTTCTTGTAAGCATCCTTGTCAGCTTTAGAGGCATTGTTCGAGGGTGGTTCCGGAATCGGACCTTCCAGGACATACTGCTTTTTCTCTTGTTTGAGACAATCCTCAAATTTCAATACCAGTCAAGGAAGTTAGAACCAGACAATTTTTCTTTGTCTAGGATTGATCGCAACGAAAGGTTTGAAGGTGTGTTTGACATCATGGTTATCTAAAATAGAAAATATGTAGTAAGTATCATTTTTCAAAACATATTTAAATTATGGTCATTTAAATTAAATATGTCTCCCACTATTTCGATTCAAAACAAAATACCCTCCACGAATCAGAAAATCCCGTTGGAAGATTTTCTAGTGGGCTAAGATCCATATTTTGCCAAGCGTTAAGTCAGCTTTGGCTGATCACCTAATACTTGGTTATTTAGGTAGGAAACTTTTTCCAATTGTATCTTTATACAACTCTTAGTCATTGGGTTAAGTAACCATTACTAATTATTCATCTTATGAATATTTAGCCCAATGTTTACGCCTCTAAGAATTATTCAATCCAATTGAAAACTTAGTTAAGTTAAAGCCCAATAAAACAGTTTGGATATTACCATTATCCTATCGCATCTTACTAATATAAATAATAGTGCCCTGCTTTGGCAGACCCACTATTTATTGACATTAGTGTTGACGAGTGTACTTATTGGAAGGCGTTTATAACTTAATATTATTTTGAGGGATTTTAATTTATTTTAAAATTACCGTCTTTGTTAAACGCTTTAACATAATAAAATTATCCCCAAAACATGCAAACGAAATTGTGAGATGGTTATGGTCTTCCTAGAAGAAAAATAAATAAATAAATAAACCTAAAGGAACTATATGCCAAGGCTTCATGAAGTCCTACTTCTTGAACCCACCATCCTCTTGGAGTCACCACTCCTTGGTTCCTTTCAAAGACAAAAGCGCTTAGAGTCACCACTCTAGTTTTCTTCTAGATCTCTACTTTGTTGCCTTGATCAAGATTACAAGATTTTTAAAGAAACTCGCTTTACATACGAGTGAAGGGTTGAGAAAAGAAATACAACGGAATGAAGAGAGGCACAGCACGCAGGCTGTATTTAAATAAAATAACTAAGACCATAACCATTCACCATGCAACGTGTTAATTAATTAATTATAACCCATTTGAAATAATTTTAAAAAAAATAAATAAATTTTTAAACGGGCCATTAAACACGTGGGTCGGTAATAAGGCGCTACGCAGAGAATGTACGGGGTTCCCGCTACCCGCTACCCGAAAATTTAGTACTGTAGTCAGGTTGGTTCCCAGGAAAGAGAGGTGGGTCCGGTGTGACCGCTTAAGTACCAAATCTTTCTTAGCCAGAACGTCCCACTGACCATTAACAGCTCTAAAATTTCGGCTAGGGTTTCAACCACTTTGAAACCCTAATTCCTTGTTGCGAACACTTCACAACGCAACCGTCAAGGCACATGGAGGCAGCGCCGTCTAGGGTTTCAAAACCTAGAATTCAATTTGCGCTAATGCCAACATGCAATGCCTTTCCATGACGGCCGTCTAGGTTTCAACTCTTGAACCCTAGATTAAGGAACGACCATGGTTTAACACTTAAACCTTATCACTTAACGCCCCATAACATGAACCATTCATGTTCGAAGATCAACTCAATTGATTCAAAGTTTGTACGATGACTATCATATGAGTAAAACACATATCAAATATAAAAATTGCATAAACTCATACATCATACAAATTTAAACGGCAACAACATACATACTAAAATTGAGAAACTCTATAACATGCATCATATACAATTTATAAAGAATAACTCAAAATTATATGTATCAAGCCAAAACAGAGGTCATACCATATACATGATTAATCATTGTAATAATATGCATCATATGCGATAACTCAAAATAGCAACATAATCATGCATGTTCATTTTCGAATCCTAGTTTCACAAAACATTTTCGCAAAACAAAATTGCAAAGCTTTAAACAATGAAACGATTTCGCAAATCATATTTTCCAAAAGCTCTTGCAAACGAAAACATATCATCATAAAATATAAACAAATGCCCAAAACACGGTTTTGCAACCTAGGCTCTGATACCACTGTTAGGAAATCCCTAAGCATGAGCAGCGGAAAAATAAAAGGGATTCCATAGGATTTGCAAGGTTCCGTGTTTCAAAGCACAAAAACAATTTCGAAATTCATTTTGGATTACCTCTTGAAGAACTCCGAAGCAGTCGTAGCCTCGTCCTTTAGGAGTCCACACGAGCACTCCCACCAGAATCGCAACACTTTCCAACTGCTAGTTTGACGGCGTGTAGCTCTTGCAACTTTTGCGAATTTGTGTCTCACTTGAGTGAACGGCCTATGAGCATCTTATGCTCTATTTATAGGCTTAGGTTTGACCTAATTTATTCTCTCTAAAAGTGGGCTCCTTACTCATTCCAAATGAGTTAGGCCCAATAGCTTTATTTTAGTCCAACTAAAATAAGACAACATTTTCTAATGGGCTTACTCTATGTGTGTGACCCTATAGGTAAAATACCCGGTCATATTAATAATAAACTATTTTATTATTAATATAAAATAAGAGCGGCATCTAGCAATGCATCATTATGTCCGAATATTATCAACATAACCTATAAGTGATAATTATTTAATATGTTTATTCCTTTTGTCACGATATCCTAATTGGGCCCAAGGCATGGTCGCGTCATCCTTGTACGGCCCAATTTATTTTACTTGATACCGGAGTAGACTGGATCCGAATAAATATCTAATATTTATTCTTTCTAGCATGGCCATGCGTTTTCTTAGTCTTACTCCATCAAGTGGCCTATGGATATCACTCCTGTCACATAGGAGAGACAAATCCCATCTACATCACTCACATCCCTCTGCATAATTTGTTCATTGCCTAATCACTACCTTTATAGTCCTCTTGTTACAGAAGACGTTTAATTGTATTAAAACAATAAACTCCTCATGTAGGAATCGTAGTGACTTCAGGTCGAAGGACTACATATACCATTATCACATTGAGAATCGTTTATGACAATCATGTAACGATCCATGCAACGTTCTCATGGTGGGTCTGTCCAGTACATCATTACTCTTAATGTGTATCTGTGTGAAGACTCGATATCATCTATATCTATGATCTGTGAGATCAGGTCATCAGTACACTCACACACTAGTCTCAGTGTATTTACATGTCCCCATGTAAATATTTGACTAGGGACATTTTAGGAATAATTTTTATATGACCTATTACTCCAAGGATAAATATGTTTTAAAACAATTTTAAACTGAAATATTTATTCTATTGATAAGTAGAAAAATGATACAAATGAAGAAGCATAAAAGCTCATAGTGCATACACCAACACATTAAACCATCCTCATTGCTTTAAAAGCCATTTTCAAGCTTCTACGCACTAGAAGGGTAGGAAACAAAAGCTCACTCCTCCATGCACGACCATTTGGTTTAACGGAGAAAACAAAAGAGATGCGAAAGCTTAATTCAAAGGGGTCCTTATACTCACCTCGAAGTCACAATCTCAAAAACGTAATTATTTCGAAGTTTCGGCGTGAAACGAGCCTCCCCTTGAGGCATGCAAGCTTCGGCAATGGTGAGGAGAAAGAGAAGAGTGAACTCGCGTGAAGGTGAGGAAGAAGAAGGAAATGAAATTAAAGTTTAAGGTACAAGGGCAAAATGGTCATTTCTTTATTTTCTTAATAATTTCCTTTAAAGGTTTTAATTAAGTTTTTACCTTTTACCCCATCAGTAACTTCTAAATTTACCTTCTTCTAATTTCAACTCATTTAACCTTTCGCAAATAAATCAATCAATTTAATTTATTTATTTCCATAATATTTAATTATTCATAATTGCATTTATAACAGTAATAATTCCCAAAACCTCAATAACTCCAATTGGGCAATTCTTAATATTTTTCCGCCAATTAAGATTTTTCTAAAATATTAGGGATGTTACTCGCTTGAGCGAGGATTCCTGATCCCGCTTAAGCGAGTTGGGGCCTCGCTCAAGCGAGAGGCTCCTGGTTCCATTTTCTTTCTTCTTTCTTCCTTTTATTCCATTTAAATAAATTTCCTTTCTCATCTTAATTATTTGAATCGAGTATGGCTGTTTATTATCTTAAATATGTTTGGTGGAAAATAAATATTATTTTGGATTAGGGCTTAATTATTATTTTTAATCACGAAAAATTTATTGTAAAGTTTACTTGAATGAATAAAAATAAATGTAAATTGACCTAGGATGTCACAATAGCTGTCGGTGTTGGAATTTTAGGGGATTCCCCCGGTTGGCCCAGTGGGAGGGCGGCTCTGTGCACGAGCAATTTATATTTCCCCTGTGACTCGGTGTGTAAGTCACGAAGCTGCCCATGTTGTGCTACGGGGAGCCGCATGTGGTTGACCCTTGTGGGGATGGCTCTTGATGAGCAGGTGTCCCTGGTGGTCCTTGTGATCACAGCTGCCATGATATATCTCATGGTTGGCCCGCAACACCATATGTCGAATATGTTGTATACCGCAGTCATGGTGAAAATGACCAGGTGAAGATGGGCGATGCGGTTTAGTACCAGTAAAACAATTGGTGAATGCATGCAAATTTAAGAATAAGTGTACACATTTTACTACTGCAGTAGGGGTATGGTTAGATGATCATACTTGAATCCCACATTCGGTGTTTATATTCTCACAGTCAGATCTGCAATTGTTGAAATATTCCTTTGTGCATATGCATTAGCTTAAGAGCATTTGCATATAGCAAGGAAGTATGCCGATGGTGATGAGATATGATGATGGGTGTGATGAGAATGTAATAATATACTAAGACAACATAAAAGATATGAATACCAAATGATAGTTGTGTAATAGTCCAAACATTGAAGGACTTGATTATGTATGTGCTTGTGTACTTTGTCTAAATTGTAATGTTACTCGTGATGTATGTATGATGGTGTTATGATGATAAATAGTATGATGGATGATATGTATGTGTAATGTATACATGTTTTGATGCATATGTACATAATCACATGGTATTCATATTCATTCCTTTGGAATGTGTGACTCACTCTCCCATGATGTCCATTTTTAGATTTGTGATGTAGGGCACTCATAGGAAGAGTTGACATTTTGAAGTGCATTTTGGTTGAGGAGGTAAATAGTGGTATAGGAAGTGCATTGGCCGGCGATATCTATATTTTTGTATAGCATGTGATGTATATGAATGCTTATTTTGATATCTAGATTAGTGATAATTGATTTTGAGGGTCATGAAGGAAAATTGAATCTTGATGTGTATGGTCAATTTTCATTTATGACCTAAATAATGTAAAGGAAGAATTATGATGTTTGATGATGTTAATTCTAAGGAATGAATGGTGTGTATTGTGTCTTGTATCAAATTGTGGAGTTGTGAGATGATGAATGTTTCAAATGATATGCATTGAATGAATGATAATTGAATTTGAAGGTATAGATAGTTGGATGATGATGTTGTTAAGGTTTAATCCAATGAATGAATGAAGTAATTCTTAAATTATGGTACTTTATGAAGTTGGTAGAATTTGTAGATGCATAATGAAGTAAAATAATGTAATAGGAAAGGTTAAGGTGGTAGGAAATGATAATTCATATGCTAAGTTGAGAGCATTCCACGTTTCTGCACAAGTTCTGCAGAACTCGCTCAAGCGAGTGGGAATCTCGCTTGAGCGAGTTGCTTATGAATCAGGGGTGTGGCCACTGGCCGAAATTCGCTTAGGCGAATGGCCTTCTCGCCCAAGTGAGTTTCGGTGGGAATCAGTGTTTGGTCACTGGACCATTTTCGCTCAGGCGAAATGGTCCTATTTTGGTGGTCGCCCAAGCGCAATGGAAGGGAATAGACACTAGTCGATTTTCGCTCAGGCGGGACTTGCTTCGCCCAAGCGAAAATGGGACAGTGAGTTTCTGTGGTTGCTGGAGCAATCTCGCTCAAGCGAGATGGAATCTGCTCAAGTGAGATTGGCTCCAGTGGCAAATCTCTTCTCTCGCTCAAGCATCTCGCTTGCTCGCCTGGGGTGATCTTCGTATCTCGCTCAAGCGAGATGGGGCTCGTTCGAGCGAGAGGAGCCCCTGATGCTAAAACTTTTCCTCGCTCAGTCTCTCTCTTCGATTCGCCCAAGCGTGCCTACGCTGGCTCGCTCAAGCGAATGTTATTCTCGCTTGAGCGAGTGGTACCCCTGATGCACATATTTGTTTCTTTCAAACAAATTTTTATTTCTTAGGCATATTATCTATAACATGCAACACTTTAAGGGTATTACTGGATATATCATGAATCATGAAACCCCATGAAATCCCTTCCCTTAAAATTCAATCATATAACAATCAATTAAATCAATTCTTTCATTGTTTTTAATTGGGAAATTCATTATAAAATCACTCTTTTATTTACCCTCTCATATCTTCATATATGGGAGCGGTTTATCATAGATCCAGGTGTTGAAGTAAAAGCTTCACCACTTATTTTCTCTTCATCGAATAATGATCTTAAAATCGTGAAAAATTTCCCCGTATTTCCGGGGGCGTCTCATAAATTGCCCATAATTGTATACAAAAATAATAGAGTTTACAGTGGAAGAAGAATATGTATACAGGGCACGCGCCTAGTCCCATATATGAAGATATGAGAAAAGACTCGGCAAAGCATGCAAATACATAACATAAGCCTATTAGGCCACAATTATTTTTACACGTAAATCATAACCATGCATTGCCTTAAATATATTTATATATACATCTATATGGTCATGCAACATACATCTCCAATATCCATATTCCATAATTGACCATATTCGATTCAACCTCAAACTCATATATCATCAACACTTATACATTCCCAAAATGGGCTACATGACCAATACATTTCATTCATCAAATGGGTATAAATTCCAATACCCAAAATATCAATACATCATCCATTTATATTATCATTTCCAATACATCTGCCAACATCAATGATTATTAACACTATCATGTACACTTTATTCACAATACAATAAATTACTATCGCTGCTGGCCAAGACATTCAATTAAATCACCATCTTATCCCATGATATTCTTATATCAATGCTAAAAATGGACAATGTGGGAGAGTGGGTTATACATTTCAAATGACGAATATGAATACAATTGAGATTATGTGCATATGCATATTAACATCATGTATGCTTTGCTAAAATCACCAACAATCATCACAATTCCTCATTTCAACAACACATAATTATAACATATTCATCAATCAACTCATAGCAAAGCAACACATATACACATCATTTCTCAATGCCACAATGGGCCAGCATCATTGTCATCAACTATAGACAAACAAGCCCTTCATCACATTGGTCCATTACATACAACATTATCATATTCAATATATTTTCATTGTATTCATATTTTACATGTTGTCTTTTAGGTATTCATTTACCCATCTCATCATCAACATATCTCAATCTCAACAATCATCATATATCATCATCAATCATCATCAAATCACAACACCTTTGGCATATCTCCATGCTATATTCAAATGCTCTTAGACTAATATGATAGGGCCCGCAAGCGCACGGGTTATGTCGCGTGATATAAAAGATTATCGTATCCACAGGGACTGTTTTCAAAGTACCAGCATATTGAAATTTAATTATCCACACAATTGATTTTCAATGTTTTTGTAAAATAAAACATAGATTAAAAATAAATTCAGAAACAAAATTTACTACATACTTAAAAATCAGAGTTGAGAGTATCTTGGGATTTCGGGGGATCAAGACTCTATTTTATGTTAATGACTTGACTTTTCATTAATAAGAATCAAATTAAGTTTTCCAAGGCAGATTTTCCTTAAGCTAATTAATATGTTCCTCTCGGAATCCTATTAATGTACCTAACGTATGGAGAACCGCGTTCAATCCCTAAGATAGGCCCTTTACTGTTTTATTAAAATCCCTTTTTATTTCTCAAAAGATTTTTGATTACTTTCACGATTTTACCGAGGTCACAAAAAGTATTTTAAAACCTTAGGTTTAGTTTAAAAGCTTTCTAGTAACAATGAATCTCTCGATTCTATTAATTACTTAAACTTACTAATATACCTGCAAGTATACAGTTTTATCACTTAGGTTCTTGTTAGGAATCACTAAGAGCATTGAGCATAATTTGAACTAAATGGAAAACAGAAAATTATTTAATTCAAAGTCAAAATGACATTAACATAAAATATTATCACACTTCTTTCATCCCAAGATAATTAATTTAGTTACTCATGATGTAATTAAAATTCATATTCATAATGGAAGGGAAATAAAACATACAACTCATGGTAAAAATAAAGACTTACGGGTTTCTCCAAAAAGCACAATAAATTCACCACTGGAATTCCTTGTTGTATTTACAGTATCCTCCCACAGTACACAAACTTAAACACTCAATTTGACTACTCTCTCAAAATATTTTTTTACAAAATAATAATAAGAAAAGAACAAAGAAATAAATTTTCACGCTGCCACTACAACATTTTGGGCCTATGGCAACGCCATTCTTTGTAACGGGTTAAAAACCATTGTTGTAGGAATTAATAGGCAACGGTTTCCATTCCGTTGCTAGAAATAATTAAAATTCACTATTTTTTTACACAATGATTGAAAACCGTTCTCAAAAACTAATATACTACGGTTTTAATTGTATCCTACATTATTAAATAGACAACTCTAAAAAACTGTTTATTTTAATTCATTGTAAGAAAACTCAATAACTTTAAAATTTTTCTTTAAAAAACTCTATTATATATTTATTCTTAATTATCCTTAACTAAATGAAATTTGTCCCTAAATGAATTTATCCCTCACATTCAAGGCTCTCCATGTGAACCCTCGATTATTTTCTTTAAAAGCCCTACAATGGAGAGAAGCTCCAGACATGAATGGTGGCGCTATAAGTGAAGAACCTCGTTGAGATGGAGACGGTGTCTCCCGAAAATTATGGATATGCAGGTTCTTGTTGTTCGTTGTTGTTGTGCTGGTTTCTATGATCGTTGGCCATTAATGAGCCTGCTGAATCGGTGCCGTGAGCCTTGGTAGGTTGTTCGTTGTCTAGACTTGTAACTTCCCCGCCATCCTCGCTGCTTGGTTTTGGATCGTGTGACAGTCATGCCCAAACTGTTGGTTCTTGTTGCCAGGTTTTATCATCTCAATACCTGTTTGATAAAATGTTTCTTTGGACTTAATGTTTTCCTTTGAGTTATGCACCTAACTAAATTCTGAAGCGAAACTACAAATTATATGCCTTAAGAGAATATTACGATTATTGAGAATTTGAATAACTTGTCATAATGAGTTAAAGTGTCTTGGGCTACATTAGCACAAAAATAAACTAGTTTTTACCTTAGTCTGACTTGTAACAAACAAACTCTGTGTTGATATTTAACTGAAGATAAATGATTTGCTTTTACCTGATCAATCCTTTAAAAAAAGGGGCACGAGTTGCTATTATAATACCATGGCATAGAACTTAGAGTTGTTACTTCTTTGAAACTTGTAAGTTTTACTTTATTAGGATTAGAGTTCTATTACTGTACCATATACCAATTTCTCATAACAACATTATTTTAGATAAAATTTCAATTGTAATTTAACAACAAAAATATGCTTTATAAATTCTATTCATATATATGCTTTATAAATTGAGTGTCATTACTTTAAATTATGTTATTAATAATAACATACGTATAAAATAGTTGAAACATGTAACAATTTATTTTGCCTATATAGCCTAAATCCAGAGCAAGTTGTTCTGTTTCAAGAGAATATGGAGCAAAAATGCATACATATATACAACTTTAGATGACATTAATATTTGCAGGACATGTTCATTGGAGGTGGCGAATCATCATCAGCTATTGTGGAGGCATACAAACTAAAAAATATTCACACCCTCACCTTCACTCCGTTCTCTTTGCTTCCCAATTCCCTTCCTTTAACTTTGGCTGCCTGCAAGTGGAAAATGCGTACAAACTTCAATAGTACAACTTCGAAGGATTCTTAAGAAATTAATGTTGATATATTATATACATAAGGTCGTTCTCTAATTTTAAAAAAAGATATCTTGATTTACACAAGGAAATGATCTTCCATTTGCAAATGTCTCACTTTTTCTTCGTTTTTGTTGATTCAAAAGTTGTTAAGCTATATCTCCTAGTCTCATTGAGACTACTAAAGCTGCATCTCAAGAATCTTCATCTTTTCTATAGCCAGCATGTCAAAACTAACATCCTTACCTTCCTCTTCTGTTGAGTATGGTGTTTTTATCAGTTTTCTAGGTGAGGATACTCGCATGGGTCTTACTGGAAATCTTTATAAAGCTTTGTGTGAGAAAGGAATCAACACCTTCATAGATGATCAAGAGCTCAGAAAAGGAGAAGAAATCACACCGGCTCTCATGAAGGCAATCCAAGAATCCAGGATTGCAATTGTGATTTTCTTAAAAAATTACACATCATCCAGCTTTTGTTTGAAAGAATTAGTGAAGATCATGGAGTATATCAAACACAAAGGCAGGTTGGTTTTGCCAGTCTTTTATCAAGTTGAGCCGTCAGATGTGCGCCATCAAAGAGGGAGTTATGCAGAAGCGTATAAAAGTAACATCAATGATGAGAAAACAGTGAAAGAATGGAGGTTTGCTTTGAAAAAAGTAGCTGATCTTTCTGGTTGGCATTTTCAACAAGGGTGAGTGACTAACTATTTTTACCTATGCATTCTTTGGACAATATATTGTATCTCACTACCAAATAAATTATTTATTTCTGGGGTTATTTAGTAAAGATTAATAAAATCATTAAAAATATACAAAATTTACTTGTGTTTTATCAACCTCAGTAAATATGTTTAAAATTTTAAAAACTAATTACTTATTTTATTTTTTAAAACCCCAGTAAACAACTTTCCCTTTTCATTTCTTCACTGGCTGCACGCGTGCTCTCGCTACTCTCTCAATCTTGCGCTTCATAGATTATCTCTACTCTCTCTGGTACTCTCAATCGAACTCTCTCTTGCGTATTTCCTCAATCGCTGGTGATTTTTCTCCTAGCTCAACCTCAATTCTGATCACTCTCCACTTTCTGTTCATTCATTGCTCAACTTCGTTTGTGTTGAATCTTTATCTCACTGTTCATATTTGCATATTCAGATATCCTGGTTCAATTTTACCTTTGTATGTTTCTTTGCATGTTTCCTCTTTAATATTTTTCTGTATAATTTTAGGAAATCTAATGTTATGTTTGGTGCATGCTAGATGCTTAATGAAATGTTATGTTATGTATAATTTCTGTGTAGCTGTAATGTTCATATATGAATTGCATAGTGTTGACTGAACAAAGTTTCTTCTATATGCCTGAAGGAAATATTGCTGTGTCTTAAAATCTGCATGACTCACCAATTAAAATCTGCTATATGAATTGCTGTGTCTAGGCCTAGAAATAGATTTCTTTATCCTATTTTGTTCAAATAATCATCAATTAAAATCTGCATGACTCACCAAAATCGCATCTCATTCCATGGAGTAATGATAGTTTTACTGTATATTTGTGCTACAAAAATGGCAGAGACATAAAGAGGAGTTAGTTGAGAAAAAAAATAATTATTACTTTTCACCCGTCTTGTGAAAGGTTTCCCAGGATGCTAATTTTTCAATTTGGCCCTTGAGCTAATCATTCATTTATACTTTGAAAAGCCAAACATATAGAGTTTGATTTTCATTTGATTTTGTCAAACTTGGTCCTAACTTCATAATATAGTCTTAGATATGGTTATGATGGCCGAATCTGCAGGCTGCAGATACTCTGTAACAAAGAGAATATAATTTCAACAAACATCTAATAGAGGTAAGTTAAATCCAAGAGGAGCAGCGGTAAATTTAGATTCTGAGGCACCTCTTGGTTTAGCCATATGCTTCTGTTATACTTGAACTCCACATAATCTTATAAGACTTCTGGTTGGAAACTATCGCAGAATGGAATAAGGAAATAAGGAAACAGGAAATTATATTACTGCAGCACCCAACCACATACCTGGGACCGCTGCTTGCTTTAACAATCACTGGAAAAACATTAACAAACAAACTCTATAACCATTGACTAGTTCATAAGTTCATATCAAACAGGAAACGGATGGGATAAGGGTAACAGCTAGGCCAGGTAATTGATTTACAGCAAAAGACTCATGAACCAGCAAGGCACATTCTATATTCATAAGAAACAGTAAATTAGCTCAGGGATAAAGTCAAGTAAAAAAACTAAACGGAATTTCCTTATTTCATCGAAAGAATCTTAGTTGATTTTCCAACAAAGCATAAGAGAAGAAAATTAAATCTACTAAAGTAAAGAAAGTTCATATTCATCTGGTTAGAAACTATTACAGAATGGAGATCAATAGTTTACAAATCACCTAATTTTGTTTCCAATGCTCTTTTGCTCTTTCAAACTTTCAATGGATCCTATTTTCTGAAGCCTGATTTGAGCTTTGAACTTGGCTATAAATTGTGTCTTTTTTTGTGACTAACCGTTTGCTGCTGCAACAACCTTGAGTGCCTTGGTGCGGCACTTTTGGCAATTCATGTGCACTCTCATAACAATCTTTTGCTGCAAACACACCCAGACACAAAATCTATAGTGAATATATCTATATAACGGTGCTACTGCTATGTGAATCTCAGTTCTCAAAATATGCTCTTGAATCTTCCAAGTCTCTAATAGATAACTCAATTGTACTTTTCAACAAAAGAAAAAACACTAGTTAATGAAGCTAATTAAAAAAAGTATGGTTACATCAATAACATTTCTTATTTAAAAAATATACACTTCTGATGTTTTAGGCAGTGACCGAACAATATAATGTTTTTCTGTGACGCCTAAGTCAAGTTTCTCCAGAAAAAAATATATCAAATTTGTCTCACATCTATTAATAGTATTTGGTGTTCAGATAAGATTAAGTCTAACGTTGGTGTTCCAATTAAGTAGAAGACGTGAATTTGACTTCAAAGAAGACTCTGTTAAATGGATCTCCTGCGGAAGAGGGTCTGAAGAAGCTGGACCCAATGGATGAGTAAAGAACTTGGAGATGTGGAAGAATACACCTATGTACTGGACCCATCTGTTTCCCATGATCAGCTTTTTAGCATCATTGATTGTTCCCCAAGCTGGACATTTGAAGGTTCAGAAATTAAGGTATTCTCTTTTGATCATATTTTTCACTGAATTGTTGTATTTTTATTTGTTTTTGCTTGTATGTCACTTCTATTCTGATTATGAATTTATTCATTTATCAAAAAAAAAAAAAGAAAATGTGTAGGTTATCATTTCAGGACGATTTTTAAGAAGTCAACTTGAAGCAAAACAGTGTATATGGTCATGCATGTTTGGCGAGGGTAGATCTTTGAATTCTCTTGTACATTATTCTATAATATTTGTTTAATATCTTTCGTGGCCTTCATTTTGAGCTGAACATTAATTCAGCATGCTGTACACGTTTTGTGAAGTTGTGGTTGGCTTGGCACATCATAACATTTCTTTTATTCCAGAGTTTCAATTTAATATAAGCAAAACCATTAAGAGATGGCAAGATCTTGCCACTACATTATTTGTTTGATATTAGACTTTTAGTGATCCAATTTATAATTTTGATTCAGTTTACAGGATATGATTAAATGAAAAAAGAATATATATACGTATATAGCAGATGAAATAATAATCTTTACACCCTTAATTATTATTTTGGCTAATTAAATTCATTAAATAAATGAAATGGTAGTATTGTTCTCAAGGTTGGACAGGCAGCGAAATTGAGTTTCTTGCGAGACTTGTTAAATATTTTTACTTTTTATTTATGTAACTAAAATGTCAAAGATACTTCTTAATATTTTTCCTTAACACCTTTAGAATAATTTGTTAAAAATTATTTTCAAAAAATTATTTTTTAACCAACATTATTCACAATAGTCACAAGAGAGTGGCAGAAGGAATGTGATAGAGAAGACATTCTATACAGAAAAAACAAGAAATGTCTTAAATAAATACATGTATATTAATAAAAACTAATAAAAATTATGTTAGATTTAACATAAAAATTATTAGTGATATTGTAATAATTTCAATTTTAAATACAAAATATCTTTTAATTTAATAATAATATAAAGGGACTATATAATATTAAATAATAATAATAATTTTATTGGGATTTATATTTGATTTGACTTAAAATTTGTAAGGGCTATATAATATTACATTCTTAATATAAAATTATTTTTTACAAAATTTATCCTTTTATATAAAATCATTATTTAAATTTTTATATCATTAATTATTTTTTATAATGTATAAATTTTCTTAATTTATCAATTAGATAATTTATTTTTCTTATTATACTTGGGTAATAAGTAGAGATAAGAATACACTAGGTCAAGCCCGATTTAAGTTTATATTAATAAAATGTAAACAAATATATATTAAATAAATCAGTGAGTATATTTTAAATAAATTAATTTGTGTTTAAAACCCAACAACTTAACTACAATATACATTTAATTATCAACTTTCACATTAAAGGTGATTTTAACGAAATTTAATTTTATAAGCTACGATTCATAAAATTATAATATATTACAAACTATTTTTTTATAAACTTATATACAATAGCTTTAAAAGGCCGACTTGATATGTTAGAATTTTTTTTTAAAGTCCTATTTTATTAAATAGGTTTTTTGAACAGTCTTGACTTAATTTTTATATTAAATATGCTTGGTCAAACTTAGAGTTGACAATATGGGCTAGCCTGCATGAGTCAGCCCGAACCCGCCTGAAAAAATGTAGTGCTAGGGCTTAAAAATAAAATTTAAAATTAATAAGAAGGAAAAAAAGCCCGACCCTAAAAAAGCCCCAAAAAAGGGTCAAGTGCGGGCCGACCCGTGAGGGCCGTAGGTGGCCTGAGTATTTTAAAAAAAATAAAAATTATAGGGAGTTTCTCTTTTAGTTAGGATTTTTTTCCTTTCTTTCTACTTCCCATCTCACCGCATATGTGGAATATGGACTTTTGTAGTCTTTTGTTATGTACTTTAATGATAAACATTTATGAAATGTTTTAAAAATATTACAAATGTTCATAGTTATTCCACAAAAAAAGATTGTTAAGTAGTTTTAATTTTTTTATAGAATTTTAATTTTTTATAAATTTAATTTTTTAACTTATTTTAAAATGGGCCGCCCGAAGTGGCCCGCGGCCCGTTGAGGGCTGGGCTAGGGTCTTTAATTTCAAGGCCCGAATTTTTACGCCCGGCCCTAAATGGCCCACAGCCCGATAAAGCCCTGCCCATTTAGGGCCGCCCGCCCGAATTGTCAACTATAGTCAAATTAGGCCTAAAATAAGCAGAGTCATAGGCCTCCGACGGGTAGCCTGACCTACTTACGTTAACCTTCACATCCCTAGTAATAAGTAGAGAGATTGTGTAGAGAGAATAACAGAGGATATAGAGTGATGAGTTCTAATAACCCTAGGATTGATTTTGGAAAATTACTGTAAATTTCAAACAAAATTAAATGATTTTAATCATGCTAAAAAACATTCTTAATATGCATGAATTAGAGGATGATGGATACACTAGAGACATATTGAATTACAGGGTGTTCAACTTTTATGTGTCATTTTTCTCCATAGTTTATAGAAAGGCATTGACATGCCATGTAAGACTCAACCTTATAAGGACTACTTATTTATTAATATATTTAATAAATATCTTGTAAATATATTTAAAAATATTAAATATTATATATTATTAATATGTTTATAATAATGTTAAAAAAATGTAAACAAACATATATTAAATAAATCAATGAGTCTATTTTAAATAAATTAATTTGTGTTAAAAACCCAACAACTTAACTACAATATACATGTAATAATCAACTTTCACATTAAAGGTGATTTTAATGAAATTTAATTTTATAAACTATGATTCATAAAATTATAATATATTACAAATTATATTTCTTTATAAACTTATATAAAATAGTTTTAAAAGGCCGACTTGACATGTTTGAAATGCTTTTTTAACTTTAAATTTGACCTATTTAATTAAATAGGTTCTTTTTGAACAACCTTGGCCTAATTTTTATATTAAATAGGTTGGGTCAAATTAAGCCTAAAATAAGGTAAGCCATTGGCTCCCGATCAGTAGCCTGACACCTATTCACATCCCTAGTAATAAGTAAAGAGATTATATAGAGAGAATAACAAAGGAAGTAGAATGACGAGTCATAATAACCCTAAGACTGATTTTGGAAAGTTACTGCAAATTTTAAACAAATTTAATAATTTTAATTATTAACAAACATACTTAATATGCATGCATTAGAGGATGAGTGATACACATATTGAATTATATGCTCAACTTCTATACATGTTAGTTTTCTTCATAGTTTACAAAAAGGTATATGTAAGACTCAACCACTTAACCTTATAAACACTACTTATTTATTAATATATTTGATAAGTTTCCCGTAAGTATATTTAAAAATATTATATTGTGAATTATTAATATATAATAATGTATTTTATAATATATTTAATAAATATTTAATTTTTAAATACTTATTAAATAAAATTAATATATTATGAAATATATTAATACTATATGATATTTAATATTTTAAATTAACAATCATTTTTAGCGATACACCAGAAACATATTAAATTATAGTGCGTTCAACTTCTCTATGTGTTAGTTTTCTCTAAGGCATTGATATGTCATGTAAGATTCAACCTGGATAGATATGGATGTATTCATCATAATTTTAATCCATTACATTTTAATTTTTGTATTTTTTATTAAATCCATTGGATTTCTCGGTAGATATATAAATATATTACTTTAACGCTTTTGATATTTGTATACTAAATAAAATTTATGGTATAACCTCATAAATAAAGAGCAAAATAAACCAGTGGTAATAAAAAAAGAGCAAAATAAACTATCTACTAAATTCAGTACAGAATTATGTTCTTTGCATAAAAAATCAGAACAGATTTTTATTTGTTGACAAATATTTAAAAAAATATTAATAAAACCTGTTGTTAATATTTTTTTAAAAATAAAAATGAGTTAACTCTATATTAAAAATTGACAAAACCAGGACCTAGAATTTTTTGGTTTTGTTATCTAAATTAAAAAAAAGGAATTTAACTTAATAATCCAATTGATGATTTAATACTTAACTATCTTATAATCATTGAGATGAAAGTAATAATATTAAAATAACACAAACTACACTTTTACTTAATAATTGAGAAGAGTGAAAGAGAAAAAAAAAGTTGAAAGTCTAAATTCCTTATCAATACTTTTAATAAAAATTAATATTTATCTATTAAATTAATTTATCTATAAGTTGTTGATGTATCTTCATCTTTATACTGAAACTTTTCCATGCTATGTATATCACATACTATTTTTCTTGAATTTTATTTTTTTAATATATTACTTCATTTGAATGTATCATACGTCTAATATTTTCAAAATTTCCGAATCTATATTATTTTTATTGGTATTTTTAATTAACAAATAATAATCAAGTAAATAAAATATCAAATAATATTTTAAAATTAAATAGAGAAAATATAAATCCATTTCACGATAATATCTATAAGAAAATATACGTTTACCTTTTAATAATTAAATCCTAGATTTATTGAATTATAAGTCGAATAACATTTATATCATACATTTAATGGAATAAATAATATCGAATATTATTATTAGTAATTGATGTATTTACACATCAATATAAAATTTTTTATTTAGCGTATATATTTGAACAAAATTGAATTACTCTTATCATATTTTGTTTTTATTTTTATTTAATAAAAATGAATTAGTTTAATACATATAATCTACACATATACAGATAAAATCTCATGTATATACAAATTATTATTAACATTATAAATTATTATTATAATGAAAACAACATAATTTAAAATATATATTTTAAATTATATAATTATATTATAATATATTTACTATTAAATCTTCAATAATATATTAAATATTTATTATATGATAAATTGTTAATCATAAAATAAAACAAATTTAGCTAATATTTCCCTCTAAAATGCACTGAAATTCCCTCTAAAAATTTCCTTAATATTTCTATAGTATTATCACGTTCATTAGTTACCGCGTGAATTACTTTTCAGTCACGTTCCTCTATCTCTACAGTGGTACCTGTATTGCGTTTGCTCCCTATCTACAGTACGCATTTCATGTGAATTCATTTTCCACCCACGTAATGCGAATTCATTTTCACTCAGTTCCTCTCTCTGCAGTGGTACCTGTATTGCGTGTGACATTGCTCCCTATCTACAGCATTTCATCCTTCCTTGGCCAGCTAGGAGAGCATTGTTTCTTACCGTCCATAGTGTGTAATCACAGGTAAGTTTTTACAATAGTTTATTTTTTGCAGAGTTTGGTGTTTTTTTTGGGTTGTTACTTGAGAGACTTCACACATAACAAAATCACCCTATGTTTCCTTAAATAATTGATTAATTTAATCTCATTTGATATTTACTTCAAATAATTGATTAATTTCACCTCATTTTGATATTTGCTTCAAATAATTAATCAATTTCACATTGATGCCTATAAGGTGTTTGATTAAATGTACTCACTGTTTCCTTAAGAAAATGCTCAAAAACAAATTGGGGTTAATAATCCTGCACATGTTTTATCTTTATAAGCTTCACGCCAATGTAAAGTCTCAAACAGGGCCATAAATGTGTGTTGTCATTTTTTCTTTTGTAATGTTAAATGAGAATTTCATAGTGGTCATTTTGTGTCCTCTATAAAAAAAAACAGTGGTCCCATTCAATGTTTAACCTTAGCTTTACTTTTTTAAGTTTTCTCTATTAGTCTTGGCATTATAGTTTCCTTGGTTTTGTTTGATTGTATTATTTTCGTGAAATCCATGTGCTAAGCATATTCATGAATTAACGTGTGGGTTGCACGCAAAGCCCATAAGGTCACTTTATGAATGCATCTCTTTTTTAAAGTTTGTCTTTATGTTTTGCAGGGAAGCATTTTGTGATCTTATCAATATTTTTTATTCTCATGATCTCTCTAGGATTATCTATCTTTTATCATGATATCTTCCTTTTTTGATATTCGATTCATCTTCTCATGTCTTGCATCAAAATCCCCTGTTTTGTATTAGTTAGTATCAAAGCTTATTTGGTCCTGATTTTATTTTAATTTAGTCACAATTGTCAATTTATAGTACCGTAGTCAATGAAAGAGCCAAAATAATGAGGAAGTAGAATTATCAATCTTTATTTTGATTATAAAAGTAAAATAGAAAGGCCTTGATGATGCTGTGCAGCAGGGGTTCATAAACATTAGTTTGAATGAAGAAAGATAGATCAGAAGTGAAACACGACAAAATTAATATTGGCAATCACTGGCCAAAGAAAGATGAGAAAAATAGAAGGGTCCTTACCTCAATGAACATTGTTCAACTTATGCCAATGAAAATTTGAAAACCAAAAATATTTTTAGTTGTTAAATTTAAATGACATCAGATTGAAAGGTCATAAGAATTGAAGAGTATTATAACAACATTCATAAGAACTAGAGTCTTGTGAGAAAACATGACAAGTGGAAAAGAGGAAGGGCAAATCCAATCCAACGTAACTTAAAAAATGTATCATTATTATTTGGAACTCTTTGAGGATATTTTCCTGTACCATTTATTGGCACTATCTTTGTCATATTGATATGGACTCCCATAACTTTTGTATGTTTTCCCACTTGTGCATTCTTTGTTATTTTGCCCCCATTTTAGCTTTAGCCTTGGTTAATAGAGCAGCACAATTGAAGACTATTAGGTGTAATTTTTTTGTTTATACAACCACAATTGTGCATTGAAGTAAAGACATGTACACAATAACAACATATTAGAGATGAGTAACCTATTTTTCCTTTTAACTTGAACATACAAGTGGACAATCTTAAAATATTTTTGACAAGGATTCATTCGTTCTGAAATTATAAGTGTACTTTTGTTCAACTATCCTTTAGCTTATCTTTGAGGATATTTTTTTAATATAAAATTTATTTTAATTTTTATGCAACTTGTTGATTTACTTTTACTTTTTTTTCCATCCTTCTAACATTTTTTTAGTTTTTCCTCATTCAATTCTTTCTATTTAAACAATTTTCTGTCCATCAAGTTAGGATGAACTTTGACATTATTATTATTAGTTTTGAATAATGAATTAGCCTAAAATAAATTATCTTTAAATCAAAGTCTCACTGCCATTGCCTTGGGATTAATATGGGCTAGTGATGGGATTGATGATTGTAAGACTGCATATGATATAATTCATAGTTTTATAAATTTGACTAATACATAATATTATAATTTGTTGTTTTTACCTTTTCATGTGTATTTACCATATGGATCATGGATATGACTATTTGTAGGAGGTTGGACACTTTCTTACAACATTTTTTAAGCAAGTAAAATCCAACATTCCTTTCTTCATTCCTCTAGAAAAGGTATTGTTATTTCAACACTTTATTTTGCAATCTACTTTGAATTTATTATTCTTGTTTTTGTTTACTAAATTATGCCTTTAGAACCTCTTAATCAGGTCTTATTCATTATTGAATCTTTGCATTGTTGAATTGACATAAATTAATGTTCTTATTTATTTACTAAATTATGACTTAAAATAGGTTCATATTTAAATCTTTATGTTGTTGTGTATGATATAAATGATATAATTGTTCTTGTTTATTTACTTGAGTTACTTTAGAAGAATGTACATAAGATTGCGACTACCTCAAGTGAGAGTGTTGCCTTGACCAAATCTATAAGCTTATACTTAAGGAATGAACCTGTCTAGATTAGGAAATTGAAAACCATTAATTATATATTTGTTGAACAAATTGTTGGTAGTAGATTTAATTGAGTTATTTTGTTTGTAACTCTTTTTCTGTTTGTTCTTAGTTTATAGTCATTATTTAGTAAATGTTCAGTTATCTAATATTTTATATGATCTAATAAAAAATCTTTTTTAGATTTAATTCTTCTTCAATGGATAAGGAATGGATGAAAATGCCAAGATATAGCTTGGAATATGTTAATGGCGTCGAATATTTCCTAGAATATGCCTACACCAATGGAAAGCCTCAAGGAAAAGAGATTTTATGTCCCTGTGCTAATTGTCACAATGCGATTTGGAAGACAAGGGTAGTGGTATTTGATCACTTAATAGGATTCGGCTTTGAGAAAGGATATGATGTTTGGGTTCGACATGGGGAAAAGCTAATGAATCACATAGATGTTGATGATGACATTGATGATGACATTGGCAACAAAGACGAATTGATTGATGACATTGATGGACTACTGAATGATAGATTTAGAGATGTGATGCAAGAAAAAGTTGAATTTGATGAAGGCATTAATGAAGATGCTAAGAAATTTTATAATCTAATTCAAGAAGCAAATCAAGACTTGTACCCGGGCTGTAAACACTTCTCCATATTATCTTTCACCATACGACTATATTTGTTGAAGTGTCTCTATGGTTGGAGTAATGCATCATTCACGGCTCTCTTAGAATTGTTAAGAGAAGCTATGCCTGATTTGAATATTCCTAATTCCTTCAATCGAACGAAAGGCATGATAAGAGACTTGGGGCTTGATTACAAAAAAACTGATGCATGTCGTAATGATTGCATGTTATTTTGGACACAAATATTCGACACCTAAAAAATATTCGACACAAATATGGACTGTCAACCACCTCTCTATCCCATGGTGAGGACATTTTCTTAGCATCTCCTTATATCTCTCCCAGGCTTCATACAGTGATTCATCATCTCTTGTGTAAAATTTATGATTTGTTTTCTCAGCACATCAGTCTTATTCCTTGGGTACCATTTATTAATAAAAGCACTGGACAATTGTTCCCAAGTTGTAATAGAGCCTTCGGGGAGTGAGTACAACCAGGCCCTCGCTTTATCCCGTAGTGAGAAAGGGAAAAGTCTCAAGCGAATGGCATCATTGGTGGCTCTATTCATTTTCAAGGTGTCACAGTATTCAAGAAAGATTTGAAGATAAAGATTCAGATCTTCGGAGGGTAATCCTCCGAATTGGTTCTGTTGAACCATAGAGAGTGGTGAAGGCTTCAATTCAAAATTGTTAGCCTCCACTGTGGGTCTAAGGATGCTAGATCCTCTTCCATTTGTACTTGGAGTAGCAAAATCTCTTAAGGCTCTGTTTTAGTCAGCCATTTGTTTTTCTTTTTCTTGTTTTTGATGTTTTTGTTATTTTCTCAAAGCTCTAAGGGTACGTTCTATCTTAGGGTCAAATCCTAAGTTTAGATCGACACTACGGCTTCGTCGCATAAAAAGAAAATAAATGACAAATAAAACAAACAATCACAAAAATAAAACAACAGATACACAAAATAAAGAACAAAATACAAAATAACAAACAAAATAAAATAAGTAATAAAAATACAGAAAAATATTAAAATATATATACAGAAAAAGAAACCCACAAAACAAATAAAATAAAACAAAATAAAAAGAACATTAACAAGTATGATCTAATCGAATTTCAATATTGTTGATATTTGAGGGACAATAGTCCCCAGCAACGGCGCTAAAAACTTGACAGGGCCCGCAAGCGCACGAGTTATGTCGTGTGATATAAAAGATTATCGTATCCACAAGGACTATTTTTAAAGTACCAACATATTGAAATTTAATTATCCACACAATTGATTTTCAACGTTTTTGTAAAATAAAACATAGATTAAAAATAAATTCAGAAACAAAATTTACTACATACTTAAAAATCAGAGTTGAGAGTATCTTGGGATTTCGGGGGATCAAGACTCTATTTTATGTTAATGAATTGACTTTTCATTAATAAGAATCAAATTAAGTTTTCCAAGGCAGATTTTCCTTAAGCTAATTAATATGTTCCTCTCGGAATCCTATTAATGTACCTAACGTATGGAGAACCGCGTTCAATCCCTAAGATAGGCCCTTTACTGTTTTATTAAAATCCTTTTTTATTTCTCAAAAGATTTTTGATTACTTTCATGATTTTACCGAGGTCACAAAAAGTATTTTAAAACCTTAGGTTTAGTTCAAAAGCTTTCTAGTAACAATGAATCTCTCGATTCTATTAATTACTTAAACTTACTAATATACCCGCAAGTATACAGTTTTATCACTTAGGTTCTTGTTAGGAATCACTAAGAGCATTGAGCATAATTTGAACTAAATGGAAAACAAAAAATTATTTAATTCAAAGTCAAAATGACATTAACATAAAATATTATCACACCTCTTTCATCCCAAGATAATTAATTTAGTTACGCATGATGTAATTAAAATTCATACTCATAATGGAAGGGAAATAAAACATACAACTCATGGTAAAAATAAAGACTTACGGGTTTCTCCAAAAAGCACAATAAATTCACCACTGGAATTCCTTGTTGTATTTACAGTATCCTCCCACAGTACACAAACTTAAACACTCAATTTGACTACTCTCTCAAAATATTTTTTTACAAAATAATAATAAGAAAAGAACAAGGAAATGAATTTTCACACCGCACACACACTCTTTTCTTCCTCTGCTGACCGCCCCTCTAAATTCGTAGCCCAATCTCCACTTCTCCTCTCCGACTCCTTCCCTATTTATACTTGTTTAGGATTTTACTTTTTCTTGTTCTCGTGGTGCCCATTCTTCAAGTGGTATTTCTTTTGCATTTTGAAATGCAAATAATTCCCATATTGCTGTGAATTATGAGAGACCATGGAGAGCACTTACAATTAAGAATTAGTCACATAGGACTATGCATGACCATGTGAATTGCATTGGACAAGGGGTCATGGTTTTTGTTGAATAAAATATTGAGTACTTTGGATTGCTTATGAGATAATGGTTGGCTTTTGAATAAAATAATGGTGATATTGGGCTATGCAATGCCCTGAGGATTATTGAGACAATGGGTGGTGTAACACCCCTGATTTTCCAGACTCGAATCCCGATGTAACCAAAACAAATAATTAATAAAAATGCGAATAAATTTTTCACGTTTGAAATATTTCAAAATCACAACCACGATCACATCAAGACCCAAATCACAGAAAACTGAAGAGTGAGATTTAATAAAATATAATTGGATTGTTAAATAGTTTGCCCATAACGGTATACAAAATAACAGAGTTTTACAGCGGAAGAAGAATGTGTATACCGGGCACACGCCTAGTCCCATATATGAACATATGAGAAAAGGCTCGGCAAAGCATGCGAACATACAACACAAGCCCATTTAGGCCACATCCAAACTTACACATAAATCATAAATATGCATTGCCTAAGGTACATACATATACTTAGCTATATGGTCATACATCATACATCTCCAACATTCATATTCTATATTCCTCCATAATCAATTCAACCTCAATATCATGTATCATTAACATTTATATATTCCCAAAATGGGGTACATACCCGATGTCATTCCAAATATCAATATATCATTCATATGCCTAGCTATTTACAATACATCCGCCAATATCAATAAATCATCAACACTAGGATACACCTTTTATTTCACAATACAATGAATCATAATCGCTGCCGGCCAAGGCATTCCATTACCACTATTTACCTTCCCAAAAGCCTTACTTCTTAAACATTCTCATCCCATGGTTTTCCTGCATTAATACTAAAATGTAGACCACATGGGAGAGTGAGTTATACATTTCAAATGACGATATGAATACAATTGAAATTATGTGCATATGCCTATCAACATCATGTATGCTTTGCTAAATCATCAATAAATATCATAATCTATTCATTTAACAATGTACATATCATGTATTCACCCATCAATTCATAGCAAAGCAAGCATATACACAAATGTTCCAATGCCACAACTGGCCAACATCGTCAACATAGACCATTCCGGTCTTTTCTCAAAGCCACCACGGGCTAACATCATTATTATCAATCATAAGCAAATACGCCCTTCATTACATTGGGTCATAGCATACATATCATCATATTCGATATCATTTCGTATATTCATATCATTTATTACTTTTATATGGTCTTTTAGGTATATTAATTACCCATTTCACCAACACTACACCACAATCTCAATCATCATCAATCATCATCACCATCTGGCATATCTCCATGCTATATGCAAATGCTCTTATGGCTAATGCATATGCACAATGGAATAGACAACAAATGCAGATCCGACTGTGGGAATAAACACTAAATTGTGGGTCAAGCATAGGTGTGCTACTATGCCCCTACTGCAGTAGTAAAAGTGTACACTTATATCTCAATTCATGCATGCTCAACATCATATTTTACTGGTACCAAACCGCTATCGCCCATCTGTAGCACTAGTCACCCTGTGACTTGCGGATCAACAACATGGCCTCACTTGCCAAAAGTGCTATGGGCCTCTCCTGAACACACATCGAGAGAGCCGTGCCCCGTCAGACACCGAGGTAACTTGTTCATCACAGAGCCACCCGCCCACAGGGCCTGCCACATAGGGTGCCTCACCACCAATCTAAGGGCAGCTTCGTGATTCCCAGAATCACTAGGGAACATCAATAATTTACCCATGCACTGGGTCACCCTCCCACTGGGCCTGCCTATTGGAACCCCTAACATTCCATATAAGCAGCATATGATATGCCATGGATGCAAATGTCAATCAATGCATTCTCACACTATGCATCCTATCATGCCACTCATCAATCATCATCATCATAATCACCAACACCACCATATACACCCTAGTGGATTTTATCATTGTTGCTTTTAGCCATTGCTTTCATGTTTTATATGTGGCATTTCATTTAACATTTTCATATATATATATATATATATATTTCATATCACACATGCAAGACAATACTTGCAATCAACCACAATGGTATCACATCATTACATATCATTCATAAATATTACCACTTATTCACTTAGTGGATTTTCATTTCATTTGTCATTGCCATGGTTTCACAACTAGTATGGTAATACAATAATTTATTAATACAATTCAAACCACACATACAAGATCACACTTGTATCATTAACAATGGCATTCAATAATTATCAATAATAATAATCATCCTTTTATTCAAGGAAATGATCAACATCATCCATCATTATTCATTATCGATATCATCTCCGATTCATCGATTTAAAACAAATAGATTGTCATACAATCATCCCCTCATCAGTATCATCATATCATGTCATTAGTGGTGAATATTCATGTTTTCATAACATGCCACAATCAATATCAACACCACTAAGACACACCATCATCACCTACCCCTAATAAAATCTCTTATTTTTACCTAATAAAGGGGTTTTGAGCAATAATAAGCTCATGTTAACTTTCAATACTAAGACATGAGAAAATCTCACTTTTAGTCTTAATAATAATGGGACATGTCATAAATATCACCTATTAGTCCTAATTTGGCCACCATAAAAAGTTGGGTTCAAAACCCTCTTAAATTTGAATTTTATGACGTAGTAAGTCCGGTGTTTTATTCCTAATGAGAGTTAGAAAACTCCAATTAATGTGAGACCAATTCTCACACCTCCATAACACAATTATCTACAACTTTCATGAAGAAGTTAGAGGCCAAAAACGTCATTAAGGTGCCCAAACGGGCCAAAAACAGCAAAAAAATAGACCAGTTGGAAAAACAACACAACAGTGGCCATAACAGGGCTCTGAATCGATTCAGGCTCGTATGAATCGATTCAAGCATCCTAAAATCTCAAAATTTGACAAACAAAGGGCCTTGAATCGATTCAAACTCGTATGAATCGATTCAAACGCCCCTAGAGCCCAAAACAGTGAAAACAACACCTCTTGAATCGATTCAAGACAGCCCTGCTGCTGTTTTTATGCAGAAAACATATGATTTTTTAACTTCTTACCCTCCTAACCTTCTCGTATGAACTCCAAATGCTACAAAATTTTAACCCCAACAAATATACATTATTTTTGACGCGTGGCCACCGACCTCACCCAAAAATTCTCAAAATTGAGGGGCTTATGCATATAAATGCGTTTTACCCATTTTGAGACACTTTTGTGCAACTCAAGGACCTATTCTCATTGGAATTGGCCCATTCCCATTCCTACAAGTCATAAACTGCATATATGGGCTATTAGGACTACCCCATGCCATCAACATCACATAAAACTCTATTTGACCCCTTCACTTCCATGATTATGCATTAAAAACGCACTTTGTGAACTACATTATGACCCGAACCATCTATAATTCATTTCAATATGGGTCTTTCATTACAATGCATTAATTCCCATCAAAGGACCATTAGCCATTCATCACCATCTCATATATATATATATAAAATTTCCAAAATTCAACAATTTGCCAAGCCTATCATTCATCACTTCATCAATTCAAACATTTAATACATTCATGGCAAGGCATTGCATGAGTTCACACATAAACATAATTAACAATTTTTTTCACTCATGCAATTGAAATGTAAACTCCTCTCCTACCTCGAGAGAAGAACCGCAATCCCAAAGCTTTGATCGCCTCGATCGCTCCGCATCGTCGTCCGGAATACAATCCTATCACAAACACACATATACATGCTATTAATATACCATCATCTCTCAAAACCCATTATTAAGTCCTAGACTTGTCTAAACTCTCATCCTTATACTTATATTAGGTTTCGGTAATTCCTTTCCCAAACTCAAGGTTTTCTAAATCTCAAAGGGTTAACCATACCCATAAGTCTTCCAAATCATCTTATGGACCATTCAACTATCATTATTATCATTCATGTCCAATATAAGCCCTTTGTTCCATTTAAGACCATCATCAATCAACAACCTCAATGGCATATATCAAGACCTATTTACTCATCAACTCAAGTATCTATTTTCTTATTCCACTATCAATGGCTTGCAACCATTTTTAACATCATCATAAACATCAACAATCCAAATTAATTCCTCCAACCACATACATACTCACATGCACTCATCTCCCAATCCTCAAGAATTAACACCAATGTTTCAAACATTCATCTCCTCATATAAAATCATTCTAAGGCACCAAAAATCATCAAAATCACCTATTTAGCCAAAACCCCCAATTTATCATACCTAGGGTTTCGTCCAAAATTCAATAATCATTTCCAATAACCATCAATCTCCATCATTAACAACACTCATGTAACACCCCGGATTTTCTATACTCGAATCCCAATGTGATCGTCATAATTAATGAAAATACGAATAAATTTTTCGCGTTTGAAAATATTTCTAAGACTTCACCATGATCACATCAAGACCCAAATCACAGAAAACCCAAGAGTGGGATTAAATAACCCTAAGCTGGATCGATAGATAAATTGCCCATAACGGTATACGAAAATAATAGAGTTTACAGCAGAAGAATATGTATACCGGGCACACGCCTAGTCCCATATATGACGATATGAAAAAAGGCTCGGCAAAGCATGTAATGGCCTATCATAAGCCTAATAGACAACCATCATCATTTTACTTAATTACATAAGCATGCAATGCCTAAGATATAATTGTATATATATATATATAGACCTATATTCACATACATTCGGGGATATTCCCCCAACTATCACAATCATCAACATTCATCATTCAATTTCAATCTTTCTAATATACATCAAATTGTCTCTTACATTCTATATATATATATATATATATTCATCATCCACCAATTCAAGGTTTATCTTATACATATTCACAATCACTAAATCCTCCATGTCCTCATATACAATCTATTCATTTCATAATTTCAATACATAATAGCTCACAAATGATGCCGGCCAAGGCACTTCCTCTACCACTATATACCTTCACCAAATCTTGATCTTTAAATCCCAACTCATCCCATGGCAACCTGCATCACAATGCTAAAAAGGAGACCACATGGGAGAGTGAGTTATACATTCAAAATGATGAATAACATATATATATTGTGATCATGTGTATATGCATACAAACGTCATGTGTGCTTTGCTATCAACACATCAAATTATCATTCATTCATTATCTCATTATCACAATAGGCATACAAGCCTCATGAATCGCAATTCATATCATAAATAAGCACAACATATACACAATCATAAACACCATCACTTTGCCACTTATCAACAAGGGCCTTCATAATCATTACCATCATTAATTTATTAAAGTTTCACTCAAATACCTCCTCGCAAGGGGTTTCTCATCACTCGTGGTCATCCTATTTCAAATGCCATGGTCTTAAAGCTAATGCATATGTCAACTGTTTAATGCATATGCAACGGATCCGATTTCATATCACGGGTGATCGCAACCACCATAATCAATCATTCATAATCATTGGTTTCCTGCCTCGCAAGGGGTACTCCCTATAGCAGCCTCGCAAGGAGCTTTCTCGTGATCGCAACCACGTTTCAATAATTCACATAGGTTTCCCGCCTCGCAAGGGATACTCCCGCCTCATGATCGCAACCATGGGCATCATAGGTGCTCGCAAGCCCTTTTTCATATCAAATACCAAGTGATCGCAACCACTGGCTCATCATCATACAATGGTCCCCGTAGGGCCTTTCATTTTTCACAACCAGGTGATCGCAACCACCGGCTCAATCTCATATCATCATCAAGTTGGTTTCCCGCCTCGCAAGGGGTACTCCCTTCATAGAATCCCGCAGGATCTTTCATCACTGTGATCGCAACCACAAAGTATCAATTCTATGCCATGCTATGAATGCAAATGCAATAATGCATATGCCCATCAACAACCTCGCAAGGATTTCTCACCCTCTCAATTAGGGATATATTTTAATTTGGCATTTCAATAATTATACATAATCATTCATAAGGCCCCTCAAGGCATATCATTCATATAATTGGCATCTCAATGGCCACAAACATCATTCATAACAATCCACACGTGGATATCAACAATATATTTCATATGTACATTCAGCAATCATCATTGCGTCTCATACATACAAGTCAATACTTGGATTAATCATATTGGCACCACACTCATCCAAAATAGCAAACACTGCGTATTCAAGGGTATGTTCAACAACAACGTCCCTTTTCATTTAACATCATTAATCATTATGAAATATGTGTGGCATCATCCATTTTTAATCACCATTGATACTTTTTCAAAATTCATTGAGTTATAATAACTTATTGCCATTCAATTGTCCCCTCATTAGTTTCATCGTCAATTATGGTGTGTCATACAATCACATCATTACTTTTCATCATGATTCATAATATAATCAATAGAGGGGGAAAAGCATACATGTTTTCATAACATAGCATAGGCATACCCATACCTTGCCAAGGTCTCAAGCCATTCCCCAAACACCACTAAAACACACCATACTTGGACCCCTAATGAAATCGCTTGTTGTTACATAATAAAAGGGGTTTTGGGCAACAATGAGCCCATGATAAATTTCAGCACTAAGGCATGAGGAAATATTACTTTTAGTCTTAAAAATAGTGGGACATGTCACAAATATCACCTATTAGTCCCCATTTGGCCACCATAAAAAGTTGGGTTCAAAACCCTCTTAAATTTGAATTTTATGACGTAGTAGGTTCGGTGTTTTATACCTAATGAGAGTTAGAAAACTCCAATTAATGTGAGACCAATTCTCACACCTCCGTAACATAATTATCTACAACTTTCATGCAGAAGTCGGAGGCCAAAAACGTCATTAAGGTGCCCAAACGGGCCAAAAACACTAAAGAAAATAGACCAGTTAGAAAAACAGCACAACAGTGGCCATAATAGGGCTCTGAATCGATTCAGAGTCATGTGAATCGATTCAAGCATCCCAAAATCTCAAAATTTGACAAACAGAGGGCCTTGAATCGATTCAAACTCGTATGAATCGATTCAAGCATCCCAAAATCTCAAAATTTGACAAACAGAGGGCTCTGAATCGATTCAAACTCGTATGAATCGATTCAAACGACCCTGGAGCCCCAAACAATGAAAACAGCACCTCTTGAATCGATTCAAAGGGTCTTGAATCGATTCAAGACAGCCCTGCTGCTGTTTTTATGCAGAAACACAAGATTTTTCAACTTCTAACCCTCCTAACTTTCTCGTATGAACTCCAAATGCTACGAAATTTTACCCATAACAAATACACATCATTTGTGACGCGTGGCCACCGGCCTCACTCAAAAATTCCCAAAAATGAGGGACTTATGCGCATAAATGCGTTTTACCCATTTAGAGGCACTTTTATGCAACTCAAGGGCCTATTCTCAATGGAATTGGCCCATTCCAATTCCTACAAGTCATAAACTACATATATAGGCTATTGGAACTACCGCATGCCATCAAAACCACATAAAACTCTATTTAGCTCTATGAGTTCCTCAATTATGCATAAACCTCAAACTTATCACTAATACCATCACGATGGCTATCACATTCAATGCCAATCATCCACATAAATTCTCAATTCACAAAACACATACTTCATCCCCTCAAGGATGGTTCATTAACATGTACATATTTCAACCCCTCATGGGTTATTCATCATCATATATGCACATACATTATCATCAATAGCCAACAATTTGCCATCCATATCATTTCACTATAAACATGGCAAGGCAAGCATGAGTATCAAGCCATACAATAATCATCAATTATATAACTCATGCAATTTGAATGTAAACTCCTCTCCTACCTCGAGGGAAGAGCCGAAATCTGAATGCATGCTCCGAAAGCTCCGCCACATAGTCCGGAATACAATCTACACAACATACATATGCATTCATACAATTAATAAGCCATCTCAAGGCATTCCTCTTAATTCTAAACATTTGCTAGCTTATCATAAAGCTCAACATCAAGTCCTAAACTTGCTAAACACCAATTCATACTATTGTGTTAGGCTTCAGGAATTCCTTTCCCAAAACCAAGGTTCTCTAGATCTCAAAGGGCCAACTATGTCCAACGACATCAATATCACTCTCATCATTCATAATGTGTTCCTTATTACTCAAACTATCCATTTCCCATTCAAGTTCATCATGAGCCACTTGGCTCCTATCAAACCATTATCCATCAACAATCCCATATGGCACACCAATGGTCTAAGACCCCATCAAGACACGTGCTCATTTCACTAACCCCTCACATTCACCATGGCTTTAGCGTTCATATTCATCATTTCATACTCATATTAACACCTACATTGGGTATTTTCTACCCACATTCAAGTCAACCTTCCTAACCACAATACATATATTCCCCCAAATTCTTAGGACAAGAGTTTTCATCAAAACTTAACCATCACCATAAATAATCAATCCCAATCTTTCCAAGACCCATTCTAAAGCATAAATCATTAATACCTATCAATTAGACAAAAGCCCCAAATTCCTAAACCTAGGGTTTTCATCAATAACCCACAATCATCAATTCTAACCATTCATATGCATGATTTCCAACATTCTTAGGCTAACAACAATATATCCCATTCATTATCAACAACAATAACAATTCCCAATGGTTATCCCACCTAGGGTTTGGTTCCTCAAGCCATTTTTCACCAAAACAACACCCAATCTTCCATCACAATACATAAATAGACTCAAAACCATAAACAAGAGCCATAGGTGTTCAAGATCTTACCTCATTCTCCAAGCTTAAACCCCAAAACAAAAATGAGATGAAAAGGAGAAGAAATGAACCAAGCTTTGCTCCAAGTGCCTTCCTTGCCTCATGATTCCATTAGTTCCCAAGCCTTTGGATGAAAAATAATTTATGGAGGGAGAGAGAGAGAGTGAACGGTTTTTGGAGAAGAAGAATGGAGGGAGAGGAAGAAAAGAAAAGTGAATGAAAGAGGGGGAGAGAGGCCAACGAAAAAGAGAAGGGAGAAGAAGGGTTTTTATTTTAATTTTTAATCCCCTCATTAAAATTTTCCGTTTTACAACATACAGGATCTCGGTTCGGGCTTAATACTAACTCCAAAAATTATTCCGAATATAGATTCGGATTCCCAATAATATTCTTAATAGCCCTGACCAATGGCATCTCAATCGGAGATACTTGGTCCGACACCCATATCCTAATCGGGTAAAATTTTATCTCACATAAACTCAATAAATTATAAATATCCATAATAAATCCCAATTTCATTATTCCCATATTTTTGGGACACAAATCAACTCACCTACAATTATTTATTATTTATTCTCATCGATTATTCATTTTTATAAAATTCGGGATGTTACAACTCACACACATATTATCATGGGTTTTCACTAAAAATCCTTTTTCATGGCATTATTACCCATTTCCCCTAATTCCTATAGTTAGGGTTTTGTTTCCTTAAGTCATTTTCCATCAAAACAACACCCAATCTCCCATCACAATACTTAAATAGGCTCAAAACCATAAACTAAAGCCATGGGTGTTCAAGATCATACCTCTTTCTTCTAGCTCAAGCTCCAAAACGAAAATAAGATGAAGAGAAGAAGAGATGAGCCAAGCTTTGCTCCCAGTGCCTTCCTTGCCTCATGATTCCATTAGACCCCAAGCTTTTTGGATGAAAAATGATTTATGGAGGGAGAGAGGGAGTGAACGGTTTGGAGAAGAAGAATGGAGGAGAGGAAGAAAAGGAAAGTGAATGAAAGAGAGGGAGAGAGGCCAACGAAAAAATGAGAGGGAAAAGAAAGAGTTTTTGTTTTAATTTTTAATCCCCTCATTAAAATTTTTCCGTTTTAGAACATACAGGATCTCTATTCAGGCTCGATATATTATCCAAAATTATTTCGAATATAGATTCAGATTCCTAATAATATTCTTAACAGTCCTGACCAATGGCATCTCAATCGAAGATACTTGGTCCGACACCCAATTTTAACCAGGTATAATTTCAACTCCTTAAATCTTAATAAATTATAAATATCCATAATAAATCCCAATTTAATTATTCCCAAATACTTGGGACATAAATCAACTCAGATATAATTATTTATCCTCCTCAATTAATCATTTTTATAAATTTCACGATGTTACAGGTGGCATTGGTTGCATTAAAATAATGGAACATGGAGCTTGCATTTGACGTGAAAAGGGAAGTGGAAGTATGGAAGGAATGTTGAATTAAATAATAGGTAGTTGGAAACTTGTTGTAGCCGTGGAAACCAATGGAAATGGATAAAAGCTTTGAATAAAATATTAGCAACATGGAGCCCTTTTTGAAAGCTTTTCACGTGAAAGGCTTAAGTGGGAATGGAAGGCAATTGTTGACTTTGACAAAATTGAAGCAATGGGACCCTTTCAGGATGCACCTTGGAACCAATTTAAATCCAATTTTGACCAAGTCAAAATTAGATTACCATGTGAAAAATTCTGCACCATGCCATTTATTTGACCCTTTCTTCATTTTTGGCCAATAGAAGTGTTCATGTAGAATAGATAATGTTTTATCTCTTCCAAAGTGGCCCATTAAGCCTCCCTCATGGCTTTCTCTAAGTAAAAGATCTCTTAAAGAGCTCCTAGGAATGCAAAGTCTATTGGCTTTAAAGAGGTAGCCATCTAAGATGTAGAAGCCTTTATGAGATGAAGAAGTGGAAGATGACTTGAAAGTGTTTGAAAAATTAATATCACTTGGGTACAATGTCCTAATCTCATCAAGTCCAATAACTTTAGCTCCAAGAGAGGTAAGTAAAGAATACCTTCTTGATAAAGCATCAGCCACAATATTAGATTTTCCATTTTTGTACTTGATGACATATGGAAATTGTTTCAAGTACTAAACCCACTTAGCATGTCTTTTATTTAACTTATGTTGCCCCTTAATGAATTTTAGTGATTGGTGATCACTATGTATAACAAACTCTTTTGGGATCAAGTAGTGTTCCCAAGTTTGTAGGGTTCTAATTAATGCATAAAATTCTTTGTCATATATGGGATAGTTGAGAGTTGCCCCATTAAGCTTTTCACTAAAGAAAGAAATGGGGTGACCTTCTTGTAATAGAATGGCTCCTATTCCCACATTTGAAGCATCACACTCAAGCTTAAAGGTTTTAGAAAAAGTTGGAAGTGCTAAAATTGGAGCATGAGTGAGCTTCTCCTTAAGATCTAGAAAGGCTTTCTCTTGCCTTGGCCCCCATATAAAAGGAACATTCTTTTTCACCAAGTCATTTAGGGGGGGGGGGGGGCTAAGGTAGAGAAATCTTTCACAAATCTTCTATAAAAACTTACAAGACCATGGAAACTTCTAACCTCACTCACATTTTTAGGTGTTGGCCAATCTTGGATTGCTTTCACTTTAAAGTGATCGACTTCAACACCTTTGGAACTAACTATGAATCCAAGGAATACAATGCTATCCATGCCAAAAGAATATTTTTCAAAATTTACATAGAGGTTATTTGTTCTTAAGGCAAGCATAACTTGTTTAAGATGGTTTAGATGAGAGGTCATGGTCTTTGAGTACACCAAAATATCATCAAAGTAGACCACAACGAAATGCCCAATGAATTCCCTCAAAACATGATTCATTAACCTCATGAATGTGCTTGGTGCATTAGTCAAGCCAAAGGGCATAACTAACCGCTCATATAGTCCAAGTTTGGTTTTAAAAGTGGCTTTCCATTCATCTCCCTCTTTGATTCTTATTTGGTGATAGCCACTTTTAAGATCAATCTTGGAAAATATAGTAGAACCACTAAGTTCATCAAGCATATCATTAAGTCTAGGTATTTGATGCCTATACTTGATGGTTATGTTGTTTATGGCTCTACAATCTGTACACATTCTCCATGAACCATCTTTCTTAGGAACTAGTAAAACAGGTAAGGCGCATGGGCTTAGGCTCTCTCTAATCCATCCCTTAGATAATAGTTTGTTCACTTGTTTTTCAATCTCAAGGCTTTCCTTAGGGTTACATCTATATGCAGGCCTATTAGGTAAGCTAGCACCAGGAATTAGATCTATTTGATGTTCAATGCCCCTAATAGGAGGTAAACCTTTTGGGATATCCTTTAGAAAGAGATCTTTAAATTCATTTAGGATGTTTTGAATTCCTTTAGGCAAAAGAGGAGGCGAAGAGCCCATTGAGCACACAGAAGTGCTAGGGATGTCCTTTGCATATATGATCAAGCATTGTTTTTGTGAAAACATAGCATGTTTCATATCATGTTTGTTGGCCAAATAGTTGGCTCTAGAGTCATCATAGATGATAACTCTTTTTCCTTTATCCTCTTTTTTGTTTTTGTTATATTTTTCTAGATGGTTAGATAAAGAAGATCCTAACTCTCCATCTCTTTTAAGCTTCATTTGTAGTTGATCTTTAGCTACTTGTTATGGAGTTAGGGGGTGTAAAACTATCTTCTTACCGTCTAGCTTGAATGCGAGGGTGTTGGTGAACCCCTCATGGATGACCTTCCTATCGAATTGACAAGGTCTTCCTAGAAGTTTATGAGTTGCCTCCATAGGTACTACATCACAATTGACTTTATCATTATATGCGCCTATGGTGAAGTTTATTAAGACTTGCTTATTAACTAACATTTCTCCCTTTTCATTTAACCATTGCAACTTATAAGGTCTAGGGTGATCTATTAGTTCTAAGCCCATCTTATTTACTAGTATTTGGCTCACAACATTTTTATAACTCCCATTATCCACAATGAGAGAACATAGTTTGTCATTTATGTAACATCTTGTATAAAAGATGTTCTCTCTTTGTGTAGTATCATCTAGCTTAACATGACTACCAAGCAATCTTCTAATCATGTAAAGCTCACCATCATCCCCTAAAATATGCTCATTGTCATAGGAATCACTACTTGAGTCATCACTTGAAGAGTGAGAATCAAAATTAGACCCTGATTGACTTGAGTAGGTTCCATTAGTTTTTAAAACCATTGTTCTTTTTGTTGGACAGTCAGAAGCAATATGACCTCTACCAAGGCATTTAAAACATTTTATGGTAGAGGATCTAGAGGATTGTGGTTTAGATGTTGATTCATGATTATCTTTTTGGTTCCTAAAAACTTTGCCATTCTTATGCACTCACTTTGTGGATCGGAAGATGAAGTGCCCACTTTCTTCTCCCTAGGGTTTCTCTCAAACCTACCCTTATTCTCTTGGCTTACCCACTTAGACTTATAGGCTTTATTCTCCCCACTATAGGCCTCTCTCTCTTTATATTGGCTCTCTACCTTAGTACATTGGTGTAGTAACTCTTCTATGTCAACATGTGGAAGAAGTTCTACTCTATTCTTGATGTTCCTATTTAGGCCATATAAGAACCTATGCATTAAGGTTTCCTTATCTTCTTCTAAGTTTACCCTAATCATGGCTATCTCTAAAGCTTTGTAGTAATCTTCTACACTCTTTGACCCTTGGGTGAGTCTATTTAGCTTGGCTAATAGCTCCCCTCTATAGTAATTAGGAATATAACATTTTCTTAATAGAGCTTTCAAGTCTAACCAATCATCTATTGGTGGGAAGTTATCTTTCTTTCTCTCCTTACGTACTTGTGTCAACTATACTTAGGCATAGTTTTGGAATGAGAGAGTGGCTATCCTTACCTTCTTTTCTTCTTTTATTTGATGAGAATTAAACAATTTCTCAACTCTCATCTCCCATTTTAAGTAAGCTTCAACATCACTCTTGCCATTAAATGGGGGGATTTCAAGTTTTACCTCTCTTAAGCCTATGTCTTCTCTTTTATGTTCATGGTGTCTTCTATGTCTAGGTTTATCCTCACTATCACTATTGTTGTGTCTTTGATTTCTGTGTCTAGCTCTAGGGTTTTCATTATGCTCTAGGTTATTTAACCTATTATTGATGTTATTCAAGCTTTCCATTATGTTATGAAGCATAGATTTGTTTTCCCTATCACTAGAAGACATGGTTTAAGGTTGTCAAAGAAAACAAGACAAGCAAACAAAGTTGTCAACAATTTAGTCGAGGATGCTTGATGTAAGGCAAGTATTAGAAAACACACAACAATCCTAAAATACAAGTACTAGGTTTCTTTCCTAAGGGGAAACAAGAGCCTAAGTTTTCTTGTACTAGGTTGAGTCCTAGGTTGTAGTACTATGATTAGTTATGCGAGACCTAGGTTGTCTTAACCTATGTTCCTTATAAGAATCTTAGGTTGTAACTAATCAAGTAACTAATCCTAACAAGCCTACAACTAATTCGGTTATGGGAAGTTAAAATTAACTAATTAGTTTCAACTAACCAACTAACTTTAACTAACACTAACTAACCCTAACTAAATTTAGTTATTTAGTTATTATGGTTGTAACTAAGTCTAACCACTTAACCTCCTAACTAAAATTCGGTTATGGATTGGTTATGCTAACTAAAATTTGGTTGTGATTTAGTTAGGTTAACTAGAATTAGTTTTAACTACTAACTAACTAACCAAATTAGTTAAGACCAACAACTAACTAACTACTTCTAGTTGTAACCAATTAACTGCTTAACCAACTAACAATTAACTAATTAGAACAACTAAATGCATATGCTTTACTATCTAGCCGAAATTACCAAATGGAAATGAAAATTAATAGTGTTCAAAGTCCAATGTCCAATGTGTGTCCAAAATACAAGACAAAACCTAATACACAAAGCCTAAGAATTTGAAAATTTCCCTGTGGTCTACTAGTTACAAGGCTTTTGCTTCCTTTTACAAGATCTTCTCTTCTCTTCACTTGGATTTGTAGAATCTTCACCTCACCTACAAAATAATGCCAAGACAAAATCTCCAAAGAAATTTAGGTTAGCAAAAAGGCAAGACAAATTTTAAGACCTCTCAAGTGTATCTCTCAAGTGTCCTTTCTCAAGCTCCTTACCCTTACTCCTTAGTCTCAAGTCTACCAAAGCAATTGAACTTTTATCTCAAGTATTCTCAATATGCTACCCTCAATGATGTAGAGAAGGGAATTACTAAACAAATTTTGAGAGGAAGACAACTCAAAGACAAAACTTAAGAAGGAATAAAAGACAAACTAAAAATGTTTAAGAAAGAAAAACTACTCAAATGGAAATCTTTTTGGATTTTTGATTGACAAGACACTAAAGCAATAAATGTTCAAAGAAATAAAGGCTATACTTTTGATGGAAATCAAAATTGATAATGGACAAAACTAGACAAGCAAGAAGTAATGTGCAACAATAAAAGCAAGGTACAACCCAAGCTTAGAAACTCTAAAGTTGCAACACTAAGCAATCAAGTTCAAGTGAAAATGTGTAAACAATTGTCAACTAGCAAACACCTCACGTCAAGGTTATGGAAATTTTGAAATTAAGATAAAGATTTGGTGTTCAAGTTTACAACTTCAAATGAGGCTACTTTTTAATCTTTGTTTTTTTTTTCAACACCTTTTTTTCACTATTGTAATTTGGGCTTGTATTCTTTCTTTTGTATCTTTCTATTTCTTTTCTTTTCTTGCCTCTTGTACTTTTTAATGAAATAACACCACAAAGCTATTCCAAAACCGAAACAAGGATTATGCTAGTACAAGTTCAATTGATACTTTCTTGCTTAGACAAACAATACAACCTTCTTCCAATATAGTGAGTAGAAGGCTTATGACTAAAACTTTTGACAACAAATTTTCTTTTATGCAACAAAATAAGACCGAATTAAAGGTGACCTAATTGTGCATTCAAAACAAAATTAAACCTAGATGAATACTAAGAATAGATTTCTAAAACTCCTAAGATGAGCTAACTTTTGGAGAGCCTTAAGGCCTCCTAACACACAAAGATTGGAACCTCTTGGGAGTTAATCAAGATGCTTGAATTACTCCCTCACACATGGATTTTCACTTCTTAAAGATGAATCAACAAGTTTCTAGAACAAAAGAAAATGTTCCAAATGGCACTTAAGACACCTAGTTGGCTCTAACAACTAACAAACTTGTAACTACCAAAACTAACAACTCAAAACTGAATTACTAAGTGCCAAACTCAAAAGTTTTATAGATCCTAAACAAAAACAAGATCAACCAAATTGAAATTGAGAAGAACAATATGCCAAAATTGAAGGAAAAGAAGAACTAACACAAAATTTTCACAACAACCCCAACTTTTAATGGATTTTCTACTATATCATGGTATCAAGAAGACAATTATATGAAATGAAATTGCACAACCAGCCAGCTATTGAAAGTGAAAACCGAAAACTAAAGGAAGAAAAAGTAAGAAAAGAACCTCCTAGGCTTAAATGATACCAAATAATGTAGGAGCTTCTTCTTTGAAAGGGATGGATCTTGGTTCCTTTCCTTGTTCTTCCTTCAAGCCAATGAGGGAATCCTTTCTTGAATGTTGAAACCGAAATGGCAAAAGAGAAAAACTAGATGGAGGGGACGAAAATTGATGGAAATAAGAAGAGAAAGTGGAATGGTTTGGACAAAATGGAAAGGATGAAGAGGGAGATGGAAGGAGAAGGTGGGAGGCCACTTCCTTAAGGAAGATAACTCCCTAATCTCACCACCAAGAGGGAGAGAATCCTTTTGGATAAGAGCTTGCTCTAGAGCCTTGATCCTAGAGAGAAGGAGGAGCTTCTCACTCTAGAAAATTTACACTCATAGGTGAAAAATCTCAAATGATCATTATTGTGTGAATTTACAAAAGGAGAGCTCCCTTATATAGCCCTTCTACATTTCGGTCAAGGGAGGGGAAATGGGCTAGGATAATGGATCCAAGGCCCAATAGTAAAACAAAGGAGAGAACATGGCCTATACATGGCCCAAAATGAAGTACATGGCCCTAAAGTGGCCCATTTGACCTTGTAATGCCAAAACAAAACCTATAAGCCTAGAGAATCTAACTAGGAACTATATTACAAGCAAAATGTGAGTAGATCCTCAAGGAGTCCTCATTGGGCTTGGGCCCACTAAGCAAAGAGAGGAAGGAAGCTAATGCTTTGTGGATGCTCTCTTTGACTTTCTTTGACTTTTCCCTTGTGAGGGGACCTTGTAAGCTTCAAGTCCTTTAACTAGGGTAGTGTGAGGGTCCTCCCTTGGTGTGTCCTCATTAGAATTGACTCACACCCTCTCTGAATTGATTCACACGAAATGTTTTGCAAGTCAGAAAGGCTTGAATCGATTCATGCACACTGTGAATCGATTCACATGAATTCCAGTGGCCTCTAAATTGATTCAAAAGCCTTCTGAATCGATTCAAAGAGTCCAAAAACTCCCCCTACATTAGTTTTATGAATTTGACACCTACAAAGGCTAAGATCATGCATTTCCATTAAATTTTCACAAGACATTTACACATGTAACTCATTTCATCATAGATCATACAACAACAATTAATTTCTTATATTATTCCCATTAAAAGGGCTCTAAACATTCATCATCATCTCATATATACATGACCCCCAAAATCAATCGAATTGCCAAGCATACCATTTATCACATTACCAATCACCTTATTATTTCATTATAATCATGGCAAGGTAAGCATGAGTATAAGTCATATATACATCAATCACCAATCATTCTACTCATGCAATTGAAATGCAAACTCCTCTTCTACCTCAAGAGAAGAATCACAATGATTTGAATGCTTCGATCATTCCGTACCATCATCCGGAACACAATCTCCTATCAACACATATATGCATTCAATCAACCAATGAGTCATCACAAGGCTTCACCATAATTTTAAACAATCACAAACATCTCATAAGGCTTGGTAACAAGTTTTAAACTTGTCAAAACACCAATCTATACCATTCTGTTAGGTTTTGGGATTTCCCTTCTTAAAACCAAGATTTTCTAAATCTTAAAGGCTAACCATACCCAACAACACAACATCACATCCCTTATCCATAAGGCATCCAAATCATCATATGAATCATCCAATTGTCATCACTATCATTCAAGTTCAACATAAGCCTTTTCGCTTCATTTAAGACCATCATCAAACAACAATTTTAATTGGCACACATCATGGCCTAAAACCTTATTGAATCATAAGCCTCATTTCATTTATCCATCATTCATGGTCATCCACCATTATCATTATCCTCTATCATCATAACTAACAACATCCAAGCACAAGCATCATATAACTATTCTCAAACTCAATTCCTCTATTTTTATCATATACATCATTCCAAACATTTCTTCCACATACCAAAATCATTCTCATGACCAATGAATCATCAATTTCTTAAATCTTACTAAAGGCTCACACATGATCAATTCTTAAGGGTTCTATACAAATTGGCAATCATTAATTCTAATAATTTTCATGCATTATCACAAATATAACATCATTATCAAAGTGTTAATCAATTGTAAACAGCAATCAATGGTCCCAATGGTCATCTACGCTATGGTTTGGGTTTCATATGCATAAATCATCATAGACCACAATATGAACTTAGTTCAAACTTTCATCAACATCCATAATTAATTCCAATACTTCTAAAATTTCATTTTCCTCATATAAATTATTCTAAAGGCATCCAAACCATTAATATCACCAATTTGGCCAAAACCCCTAAATTTCCAACACTTAGGATTTTCTCTAAAATTTCCCAACAATAATCAACTTCTACCAATTTTCTTAAATTCATATGAATACCATAACCTTCCTCATCACATAGCATCAAGCCATATTCAAAAATCATATTTCCATAATCAAAATTTACATCTCAAGCCTAGGGTTCATCATTTTCATTAATACCCATGGTTTCTAACATCACCATTTCAAGCCCAACAACATTAAAATCATAAATGAAATAGCAAGGAGGCAAGAAATCCTTACCCCACATCCATGCCAATGCCAAATGAAAATGGAAAGGAGGGAGAAGGAGATGGTTCAAGATTTGCTCCAATGTCCCTTTAATCCTTCATGAATCCAAGCTTTTGTGTTAATTTTGATGAAAACGGGTATAGGAGGAGGTGGGTCATGGTTTTGGCATGGTGGAGTGAAGAAGAAGAAGAAAAATGAAGGAGAAGGAAAAAAAAGAGAGTGTTGCCGAAAATGAGAAGGGAAAGAGAGAGAAAATACCAAAAATTGGTTACTAACCAATGGTCCAAAAAGTGCATCACTTTTACTTTTTCCAATGGGTAATAATTCCCATTATCCAATAGGCAAAAGGATGAAAAGGAGAGGGAGAAAAGAGCCATGGTCAAAATTAGAGGAGAAATGAGATTTTTGGTTTTCTTTTAATTTCAATTGGTTCGTATATTCCCCGCTTAATAACATACGCCACGTTTAATTAATTATTTCCTTAACACCAAAAATTATTTTAACTATATCACCATAACCACAATAATTTTCTAAGTATTCTAGACCCATCAAATATTCAATTTGACTTAGTGGGTCCCACACCATCCGTTAAATTATCTAGTTCCCGTAAATCTTAATTTACCAATAATTCACCTCTAGCGTCTAATTAATTTTCCCACAATTACTGGACCATAAATAATTAATCATCTTTACCCAATAAATTTATTTTCTTTAAAATTTGAGATATTACACAAACAATCTTTACCCAATATATGATGCTTATCATGTAGTAAATGTTTTATAGGCTTGATTTTCTTATTTTATTAGGTTTCAGGAATTCCTTCTCATTAACCAAAATTCACCATAATTAAATGGTTGCAACAAAACACCCAAGTTACCAACACACACCAACTTCTTTCCCATCGTCCTTAAATGGTCTCAATTTCTTAAACACCTTTTACCAATTCCATTGATACTATCATCACTAAAATACACCTTCCATCAAATCTAACACTTAGAACACTAACACCTTTATTTAGTCTCTTAAATTCCAAAACCAACATCTATTATCTACTATTACTCATTCAAAAATATATTTCCATACACAAGACATTTCCATGGCAATTAAATTCCAATTTTCTTAAGTTTTGCTAAAAGACCCAATTCTACAAATTTAGGGTTTTCACTTAAGTTACCAAACTCCAATTCCAACCATTTTCATGTATTATTTCAAGTATTCTCAAGCTAACAATATATTCAAATCAACAACAACAACAAATCCTAATTGTCATTTGGCCTAGGGTTTAAGTTTCACATGCATTTCCTCAATATAATAACACTTAATCCTCTATTATTAAGCTCCAATAACCTCAAAACAACAAATAGAAACCATTAAGAGTAAAAAAACATACCTCTTCTCCAAGCCTGTATGAAAAATGAAAATGGTAAGAAAAGAAGAGGTAATGAGTAGAGAAATGCCCAAAGTGTTAATAATGCTTCACAAATCCAAGTTTGAGTATTAATTTTGCAAGAAAGTGGCTAAGGTGGAGGAGTAGATGGTTTTGTCTAAGTGAAAGAGGGAGAAGATGAGAAATAAAGAGGAGATGGGGAAGGAGAATAATGTGTTGAAAATTTAAGGGGGAGAGAGAGGAAAATTATGTAAAATTGGATGTTACCCAATGGGTATTGCACAGACCTTTTTGCTTTTGCCTTTTAGTCAACAAAACCCCTTTATTTATCCTTTGGACAAAAGAGAGTAAAGGGAGAGGGAATGAGTACACAACAATTTGAGAGGGAAAGGAATGGTAATTTTCATTTTTCTTAAAATTTATTTCATTTGTAATTTTGATGTTTATTAATATACATTGTGTTCAAGTAATTATCTCCTCCACACCAAAAATTATTTTGAACATACCATCGTAACCATAATAAATCCCTCATTATTCTAGACCCATGAAATACCCAAAATTATTTAATGGGTCCCATATCTTCTGTTAAATCATTTGGTTTCAATAAATCTTAATTCACTGATAATTTGTAATTAATACATAACTAATTTTCCTATGTGTTTTAGACATCAAATATTTAATTATCATTATCTAATAATTCATTTTCTAGATTTTTATGATGTTACAATCCACCCCACCTAAAAGAAATTTCGTCCTTGAAATTTGACATACCTGATCGAATATATTTGGATACCATTTTCACATATCATCCTCACATTCCCAAGTAATAGCACTTTCATTTCCATATCTCCAAGCCACTTGTACAAGTGGAACCAACTTGTTCCGCAATCTCTTGACAAAACGTCCAACAATCTTAGCCGAGATAGGAGGGACAGTCAGATCATCTCTGACTTCCACGTCATCAACACTAAGTACTTGTGAGGGGTCAGGTACATATTTTCTCAACTGAGAAACATGTAACACGTTATGAAGATTTGCTTAGTGTGGAGGTAAAACAATATGATAAGAAACTTCACCAATCCGCTTAAGGATCTCATAGGGACCAATAAATTTAGGACTTAACCTTCTGCTCTTCAAAGCCCTACCAACACCAATAAATTTATTTGGCGTAACTAAATGCTCTCGTAATCGAAAGAATTTATCGCGATAGGACAATGAAAAGAAAGTTAGAAAATTTAATGTTTATACGGGCTCGGTTTTATTAGATATGGTTGTATTAATTAATTTTTAATTTCATATTTATTATGTAAATTATAGATTATTATCCAGTAAGCCCCACCATTAGATAATTTAATTGATCATTTAAATGTCGCTGAGTTATTTTGGAAATATTACACACGTCGAAAAGAATTCTCTATCGGACGGTTAGAAATGCTTTTTTTACTAAGTTATAAAAGTAAGTTATTTTGGAAAAAGTTAAATAAAGAAATTATATTTTTAGAAGGTTACTCAAAATAATGTTATTGAAAAGTTTTTTTTGGCCCAAATAAGGCTTTAGAAGTTAAGTAAAAAAATTAAAAATTAAAAATAAAATAAAATAATAAATGATTACAACTTAATTAGTAGAGAAATTTTGTGACCATTTTGGTGACCACTTGAAAGAAAAGAAATAGTAGCCTTAGAAATTTAAGGAAAAAAATACTTTATTAAAAAGAAAGATATATGGAAGCAATTATTCTAATAGATTAAAGAAACTTAGAATAAAAGAAATGACAAAGTAGAATCTAAAATTTTAAGTAAGGTTTTGAAAAGGACCCTAACAATTAATAGGATTATTTAAATGAATTAAGCATAAAATCTGATATTTTAAAAGGAAATAATGTCATACTAGACATTTAGAAAGCCATTAAAAGTAGAAAAAGAGATTAAAGGAAATTTTACTCCTAGAACGAATTAGTTGGTAACTAAGAGAATGGATTTTTGGGTATACTAGTTTTTTAAACTTAAAATAGAAACCAATAGGACTTACCGATTCATTGGTGACTTTTGGGTGACTAAATAATATTAGATCAAGTTATGACATTTCAAATTGAAGAGGTTTCTAAGTCTTTGAGTAGCAAATAGACAATCATATGGCAAAAGAAATTAATTATAGTTAAAGAAACAAACTAATCAATCTAGTCACTAAAGAAAGGGTTTTAGGACTAAATCTTAGACTTATCATGAAAGGAAACTGGACCTATTAATTAAATAGTAACTTTTAGTAACTAAGTAATAATGGACTTAATTTGTGATATCAAGTTCAAGGTAGTGCCTAGATTTCTAAACAACTAATGGACACTCATAGAGGAAATAAATTTAGATACCTAAAAGAATGTAGTTAAGGAAATAATTTAGTTAATATAGATAAGAATAGTAGAAATAAGGTAAGGAGTTACAAAAATGTTAAGTTGAAGAGAAACATCGCTAAAACACTACTGGAACATAAAGGATTAGTGACTCGTTTAGTGACCAAGAAAATAAGTTATTCAACAAATAAAGCTCAATTAAATGGGTGAAATGAAATAGACAATGAGGTCACTTGAAGATGACCTAAGAAATTATAATTGGGCATTAGGGAATTAAATTATGAAATAAATCAATTATATTTGATTAAACTAATAGGAACATAAATGATTCAACAGAACCCAAATACCTTGAAAAACAAGCCGACCCGATGTATAACTTAAAACATCTAGTAATAATCCAACGTCAAAGCTAGCATATCAAATTTAATACCGATAAATATGTTGTTCACATCACGTCCATAAATGGTAAAATTAGAGGTACACGTTGTTGTGTATGTCATTATATCACTGTATAATTATTGATGTGATATGCTGATGAATGTTTAAGTATAGTTTCTCATGAGTATGTGGCTTGTACACGTTACATGGAATAGGTGTTGTATTGGATGATGTGATACTATTAAATGGTTGTTGATGTATGATTATGAATGTATGGATTGAGTGAAGTATTTCATAAATGTAGTATCCTGATGGATGTTGTGTGGTGCATGGAAATTAGATAAGGAAATTTATAAATAAGAAATTTGGAAAATGGAACCGGTAAGGATCCCGAAATGATTAAAATATAAAAGTCTCTGAGACTCAGATCTGAGATGAATTATGGGCGTTGTAGCGCCAAAGTACCCAAATTTTTGAGAAAGTAAGAAATCTCATTTCATTCCTAAGAGTCGGGTAAGATTGCTAAAATAAAGAAAAAGAGAAAATTTGATTTTTATAAGATAAAGAAAAAGAACTCAACATTAGGAATGAAAGGGAGTCATTTAGGGGACCTTGCCGAGGACCAATGAATGAAAAATGAATGGTTGAATCATGCATCATATATGGAAGATAAGGAGGGATGTTGGGATATTCCCCTTGAGCTACAGTTATAGGTACACTGGAGAAACAGCAGGCGTCTCGATCCCCTGTGGGCGGTCTTGGGAGTATACCGGGGGCGGACCTCCAATGGCTCGGATTCACGCCCGACGCCGGATAGCCTATGGCAAATGCTGATATACTTCGACGAGAGACGGGTGTTTCTATGGCCGCTGAGTGCCTGTTCTGATGTGATACGTGATTGCCCATTGTGATGATTGGACTGCGGGTCCTTACCCTTTTATGAAAACCAAAATGAGGAGAGCTCCAGTCGCTCTAGTTGGACAGGTAGAATAAGGCGGGATTGTTATGCATATGGATATTGATATATAAGATTGATGAGTGGAAGATGGGCCTACATGCATCATGATGACTAATAAAGAGAATGGAAATAAACACATGCATTGCATCATTATAGTGAGATTGTGATTGTTTGTTACTTATGTATGACTTTATAGAAATTAGAAATCCTGAGAGAGGAACAGAAGAATGGGAATAGTCAGCCAAAACCAAGAGCGGTGAGATACTTAGAATGTATATTAAAGAGCCTAAAGAGAGTAGGAAGGACTCAATTCTAAATTGTTTGTATTGTATGGTGCTCTAGTACCACCAATGTAACACCCTCAGTTAACTAGGACAATCCCTTCCAGTAGATTATCCTGGTCAACTGAGAGGTTACAAGTTTTAGAAAAATGTGGAATTTTTTTTTGGCCCAAAATGAGATTTTACAAGTTAAATAGAAAAATAGAGAGGAAGAAGAAATTTTACACATAACAAATGATTAGGACTTAATTAGAAGAAAAAAATTTTATGACTACTTTAGTGACTACTTTGGCGACTACTTGGAAGAAAGAAATAATAGCATTAGAAATTGTAGGAAAAAGGAATAGATTTGATGAAAGAATCTTTATTAAGAAGAAAAGTATATGGAAATGACTATTCTAATATATTAAAGAAACTTAGAATAATAGGATTAACAAATTAGAACCTAAAATTTTGAGTAAAGATTTGAAAAGGATTTTAATAATTAATAAGATTATTTACTTAGATGAGTTAGGTCCAAAATCTAGAATTTTAAAAGGAAATAATATTATGTTAGAAAATTTAGGAATCATTAGAATTGGAAAAAGAGGTTAAAAGAAAATCTATTCCAAGAACAAACTAGTTAGTAACTAGGAAATGAATTTTTGGTGTATTAGCTTTCAAACCAAAGTCAGGATTTAAAAATGGGTTTATTAATTGAAAAGTATTGGATGACTAAATAATGCCACCCTAAAGCATAATGCCTAAACTAAAGTGGTACGTAAGTTTTTGACAACTTTGAAACAAGTGAAATTTAATAGTTAAGAATAACTAGGAAATGAACTACATAAATATAGTTACTAAAGGAAAGAATTATATAATTTGGCAAGTTCATACTCAAGAAGGAAATCACTAAAACAATGTTGGAATATAAAGGACGAATGGCCCATTTAGTGAGTGAAATAACAGATTACTTAGTAGGTTGAACTTGTTTAAGATACGGTCAACCAATAATTAACAGCTCACAACTGTGCGTTAAGACATTTAATGACAGAATATACTGAACTGAATCATGAAGATTATAAGTGACCCTAACATACCTAAGAATTTCACTATCTCACGACATACACATTATTCAAAACCTTTAAGAAATGACGTAACATACAATTAACACATTAGTCCTCATGTCAGTAAGTATATCATTTATATGACCTTTATGAAGCTGACTAGAATAAGGCAAATATGGAATGTTATGGTGTCACTGATTGATGGTTGACGTAATGTTTTAGTGAATGTATGATTTTGAGTGATATATCTCCTAAGCGTATTTGGTTGATGAATGTTGTATGTGATGCATGGATAATTGAACCATAAAAGGTTCTGAATGAGATGTATGAATATGGAATGGTAGTATCGGTAAGGGTTCCAACGTGGTTGATTAAGAAAGGGCACAAACATGAATATAAGAATGCTTGATGGGCGTCGTAGCACCGAAGTACCCGTGACATTTAGAATTGTGAGACCTGATTTCATTTCTAAGGAGTCAAAAAATAATTTACAACTTTTATCGAGAAAATTGAAAAAGATTGAACATCATTCAGTATTGAGAGAAAAACTCAATGTTAAAAATGAAATGAAAAGGAACCCTACCGAGGAACCTTACTGTGGCAAATATAATAGTCGAACCATGCATCATACCTAGTGAATAAGGGTGGATGTGGGGATAGTTCCCTAGAGCTTACAGTGACAGTGACGGGTACACAAGAGAAACAACAGGCGTCTCGATCCTTTGAGGGCAGTCTTGGAAGTATATCGGGGGTAGACCTGCAATGCCTTAAATTCGCGCCAGACGCCAGATAGCTCGTGGCAAACACTGATATACTTCAAAGAGAGGCAGGACTTTCTGTGGCTGTTGAGTGCCCGTTCTGATGTGATGCGTGATTGACCATTGTGATGATTGGACTGTGGGTCCTTACCCCTTTGTAAAAACCAAAATGAGGAGAGCTCCAGTCACTCTAGTTGGGTAGGTAGAATAAGACTGGATTGTTGTGAACATGGATATTGATATATGAGATTGATGAGTGGAAGATTGGCCCACATGCATCATGATGACTAATAAAGAGAATGGAAATGAACATGCATTGCATCATTATACTAAGATTGTGATTGTTTGTTACTTATGTATGACTTTATAGAACTTAGAAATCTTGAGAGAGGAATGGAAGAATGAGAATAATAAGCCGGAACCAAGAGCATTGAGATAACTTAGAATGTATCTTAGGGAGCCCAAAGAGAGTGGGAAGGACTCAATTCTGAATTGTTTGTATTGTATGGTGCTCTGATACCACCAATGTAACACCCTCGGTTAACTAGGACAATCCCTTCCACTAGATTATCCTGGTCAACTGAGAGGTTACGAGTTTTAGAAAAATGTGGAAGTTTCTTTTAGCTCAAAATGAGATTTTACAAGTTAAGTAGAAAAATAGAGAGGAAGAAGAAGTTTTACACATAACAAATAATTAGGACTTAATTAGAAGAAAAAAAATTTGTGACTACTTTAGTGACTACTTAGGCGACTACTTGGAAGAAATAAATAATAGCCTTCGAAATTCTAGGAAAAGGGAATGGATTTAATGAAAAAATCTTTATTAAGAAGAAAAGCATATAGAAATAACTATTCTAATAGATTAAAGAAAATTAGAATAATAGGATTAACAAATTAGAACCTAAAATTTTGAATAAAGATTTGAAAAGAATTCTATTAATTAATAAGATTATTTACTTAGATGAGTTAAGTCTAAAATCTAGAATTTTAAGAGGAAATAATATTATGTTAGAAAATTTAGGAATCATTAGAAGCTGGAAAAAGAGATTAAAAGAAAATCTATTCCAAGAACAAACTAGTTAGTAACTAGGAAATTAATTTTTGGCGTATTAGCTTTTAAACCAAAGTCAGGATTTAAAAAGGGTTTATTAATTGAAAAGTAACTTTGGATGACTAAATAATGCCACCCTAATGCATAATGCCCAAACTAAAGTGGTAAGTAAGTTTTTGACAACTTTGAAACAAGTGAAATTTAATAGTTAAGAATAACTAGGAAATGAACTACATAAATATAGTTACTAAAGGAAAGAATTATATAATTTGGCAAGTTTATACTCAAGAAGGAAATTACTAAAACAATGTTGGAATATAAAGGATGAATGGCCCATTTAGTGAGTGAAATAACGGATTACTTAGTAGGTTGAACTTGTTTAAGATACGGTCAACCAATAATTAGTAGTTCACAACTATGCGTTGACATTTAATGACGGAATATATTGAATCTACCTAACTGAATCATGAAGATTATAAGTGACCTTAACATACCTAAGAATTTCACTATCTCACGACATACACATTATTCAAAACCGTTAAGAAATGACATGACATACAATTAACACATTAGTCCTCATGTCAGTAAGTATATCGTTTATATGACCTTTATGAAGCCGACTAGAATAAGGCGAATATTGAATGTTGTGGTGTCACTGATTGATGGTTGACATAATGTGTTAGTGAATGTATGATTTTGAGTGATATATCTCCTAAGTGTATTTGGTTGATGAATGTTGTATGTGATGCATATATAATTGAACCATAAGAGGTTCTAAATAAGATGTATGATTATGGAATGGTAGTATCGGTAAGAGTTCCAACATGGTTGATTAAGAAAGGGCACGAATGTGAATCTAAGAATATTTGATGGGCGCCGTAGCACCGAAGTACCCGTGACATCTGGAATTGTGAGACCTTATTTCATTTCTACGAAGTCGGAAAATAATTTACAACATTTATCGAGAAAATTGAAAAGGATTGAACGCCATTCGGTATTGAGAGAAAAACTCGATGTTAGAAATGAAATGAGAAGGAACCCTACCGAGGAACCCTATGTGGCAAATATAATAGTCGAACCATGCATCATACCTGGTGAATAAGGGTGGATGTTGGGATAGTTCCCTGGAGCTTACAGTGATGGGTACACTGGAGAAACAGCAGGCGTCTCAATCCCTTGAGGGTAGTCTTGGGAGTATATCGGGGGCGGACCTCCAATGGATCGGATTCACGCCCGAAGTCAGATAGCCCGTAGCAGACGCTGATATACTTCGATGAGAAGCAGGGGTTTCTATGGCCATTGAGTGCACGTTCTGATGAGATGTGTGATTGACTATTATGATGATTGGGCTGCGTGTCCTTACCCGTTTATAGATACAGAACGAGGAGAGCTTCGGTCGCTCTAGTGGACAGGAGGATCAGGCGGGAGTTGATCGATGGGATGTTGTGGTTGATGGATTTCATGCATCAACCAGTTAATTATATTATTAGAAACATCTAATACATGCATTGCATTCTCATAATAAAATTATGATTACTTGTAAATTATCTGTGATAATGAATTAATTATATTATTAGAAACATCTAATACATGCATTGCATTCTCATAATAAAATTATGATTACTTGTAAATTATCTGTGATAATGAGAACCTCAGCGATTCAAATAGACTATTAGGACATAGGAAAGGTCCAATAAGGCTAAAAGCGGTGAGATGACTTAGACTACATATTAGGACCCTATAGAGAGATTAGGGGGACGATTGGAATTGATTGATTTGTATGGGGCGACTACCAGAAACGAAACTCCCCAATTTGTTTAGAGGCAAAGACTCACCATTACAACTAATTCTTTTAGATCACCAGCCAGACATTCATACCGTACGACGAGGGCCTCGTGTCAGAAGGACCAGGCAGGTCCTAGTCACATTCCTGTGATTCCTGGGGATGTCTTAGTGGAGGAGCCTTTGCCACTCCAGCCAGAGGAGGAGAGACCCTATGACCGAGATGTGGAGGTCATAGAGAGTTCAGTTAGACGCTACGGTGATCCTCCATGTCCCCTGAGTGTGGAGGAGCTTGGGGAGTTAGCAGGTAGAGAGGCAGCCTTAAAGGTATACCCCTTCAAGTTCCATCCCTTACCTGTTCCACTAATGGATCCTCTCCCTGTCCAGCAGGCAGATATTCCAGATACACCTGGTCGGGTCGGAGCAGCGCCGAGAAGGATGACCCCAAAGTACATCCCCCAACCTATCGAGGATGAGGAAGAGGAGGATCCCGGGGAGTTCTCGCTTGAGGAGGCACCAATGGACCTCAGAGATCATCCCTTGTTGCATGCCTTACCACCTCATCTTCCACCAATCCTCCCTCTTCAAGTCCATGTGACAGGCGAGTAGGAGGACATTCCTCTACAAGAAGGAGTATTGGTCCTGACTCCTATGGAAAGGTACTTAGTGGTAATTTATTTTGCATGTTAATCATACAAAGGAAATGAAGTGTTCAAGGAAAGAGAATCAAGTTTGTATAATACAACTTCAATGGAATGTTTGTGCCAAGTTTAAACACAGTGATTGTAGTATAGTATAGATGTCGTTCCACTGATTTTGTTGTACAAAAGATTGAATACAAAAGAAACAGCAAGTGTTAAATAAAAATAATGACAGTAAAGTGTTTGGGTAAAAATCAGATTTGGAAAACTGGGATTAGTTTCATCGTATCGCACCTTTCGTAAGCTAAATAAATTTGCATGTATGTAAATTGAAATAATAATTTCTACGTCACAATCAAAGTCATTTGTATCGATCCCTCGACTACAAAATTCATAAGAATGATTTCAAACCGCTGAACCCTCAGTCACTTTGAAATCATTCCAGCATTACCGATCAATTGTTTCGACGTTCATTGCGTTAGATGCCATCCCTAGTCAGCTAATCACAATGAGTATTTCATTCAGATCTGCTCTTAAAAGTTACTTCCCAGTATACTTAAGAAAACTTAAAACAAGAAAATAGTGATCAAGTATCTTCAGGTATTAATGGCAGAATGAAATACATAAAGTATTAAATCTCATTAACATACATAAGAACTTACAACAACATTACTTCAGGTTTGAATTGATTACAACCAATCCCAATAAAGGAAAATTAGTTACTCATGCTATGCATTTTCACTTAAGAAAAATTGGAAATGACTACAGAATGAATGGTGGGATGTAGGAGATGTGTTAGATGATATGAAGGAGATGATGTATTATTCATGCTCTCTGCTTGATTTATAGGGATTATGTTTCAGCTTTTCTTTCCCCACTTGCATAGAACCCATGAAGAACCTTTCAGAGTCATGTAGGAGCACAAGAAAGTGGGTGAGTTGGCATCGCACCATTAGTGAATAAAAAATTGCAAATCCCATACTGCATGAGTCACGCTTGAGCTTAATGTCCACGCTCAAGCGTGGAAAGTTCTGATGCTCTCTGGTTATCTCACGCTTAAGCCATCTTAACCACGCTCAAGCGTGGCCTTCCTATATGATTTACGCTTGATCCACGCTCACTTCACACTCAGGCATGCTCAGGCCCACATTTGAGCGTCCCATTCTTACGCTCAAGCGCGAGGGGGGCTGATGCTGAATTTAGTCACGCTCAAGCTTTATAAGTCCACGCTCAAGCGCACCAGCTATGTCCAGGGTCATGCTTGGGCAAGCTCGGGCTCGCACTCAAGCGTGAGGTTCTCCTTAATGCTTCTCGCTCAAGCTACGCTCAAGCGTGGGGGGGGGGGCTGTCTTCATTAAATCACGCTTAGGCGTGCTGAGTGCCACGCTCAAGCGTCCTTGGCTTGACGTGTTGGTTCTTCTTGGTTTCTTCAGGATTTTTGGTACCTTTCTTCAAACATTTTTACAAATCAAGCTCTTTTACACAATATAACATTTATAACAGAATCATGTTCAATTATTCATTAATTCAGTTAAGTTATTCAAAAAGTGAGTCCAATTGAATCATGAATTTGATGTAAAATAATTAATTATCAAACTCTCCCCAACCTAGGGTCTTGCTTGTCCTCAAGCAAAAGAAATTTTTCAAATAAGAGACTAATCATGCTCAGATTCTAATCATGAACTAAAATTAAAAGACAACGATTATTATCCAATTTCTTGAGACAATTGGAATTCTTAATATCCATTAATCTGAAATATAGTGTTCTGTTTTAACTTCTCATAAACTAAGTAATCCAATGCTGTCAGAACAAGGAACTTCTCAATAATTCTCACTAGGTGACTGTTTCTTTTATCCATCATTAAAACTGCCTAGTTAACATTGTCAGTCATTTCCTTTCAAACCAAAATCAGAAGAATAGCAAGGATCAAAAAGGTCTTTTTAAGGTTGTAATGAGGCTGGGCTGACAAAAATTCTTGGTTTTTCTTTGATTTCAAATTGCATGTACAAAGTAGAGCAAAAGTACTTCAGTTTAACTGTTACACTTTAAGAGGCTTCTTCTTTAAAATTTTCAGAATTCTTTATCCGCTTTAATTTCCTCCAGCTCTTTCATAATCTTTTGGAGAACTTACTATCTTTATGCATTTTCTTTTTCTGCCTTTATTTCTTTTATCACCCTTTTGAAAAAGTATTTTATGCTCTTTTGAAAACATGCTGATAAGGTGGGATTTTGCTTTTCATGTTTAGCTCAGGGTGTTTTTATAGATTAAACTTTTTGGCTCAAACGGGCTACCAAAGAATAGGATATTTATAAGGGGCAGCTTTTTGGCTCTGGGCTAATTGTGTTTTTCCAAATTTTGCCTTGATCATTTTCTTGCTTATTTCTTTAGAAAAAGGTTAAATTAGAAAATTAGTCAATGTCAACTTAACAAGTTCAAACGAGGCTCTCTGTGTTTAATGGGTCTCTTCTCACCAGGTTAAAAGGCCTATTCCTTTGTTCTAACAGAAAAAGATTCAAGTACGTAAGAAATTTCAACAGTTCATGCATTTCCTATTTCTGGTTCTTAATACAACCAATTGTCCTTTTTAAGTGTTGCTGTCTTATAATTTGTTATGCCTAAAGAATCTGTTCATGTATTCTAATTTCTTGCTTATAGTTAGGGAACAAATCTATTGTAAGCATATTCATATAAAATCGTTCAAGCAGTTCATGCAAAATTATGAGATCTTCAAACCAAAACCAGGTTCTGCAGTAAGTAAAATAAAAGAAGCAAAATGAAAATTGTTTCTGAAAAGTAAAAGTAGCAATTAGGAAAAAAAAATATGTCACTCATTATCCTCCGTGTCTGTCTCTTCTTCCCTCACTGGAGGACCTTGTGAGGAGGGTCCTGCTCTTCCCTGTGATGTCTCACCTTCTCCAAAGAAAGGAGGCCTGTCCCCAGGCCAAGCAAGAAAAAATTCAAAGTAGATTGGATCCATCCAGGGGTTGGGTTGACCTACAGGAATACTATGGTATAAGCCATTATGTATGTGCATTAGACCTCTATGATTGGAATTCTGCTGTGCTAAAAGATGGCTATTCTGGATCTTCAGAATATGGATGGCCTGTAGAATCATTGTTGTCTTTGAGCTGAGAGGAGGAGGAAGGAGTTCTGATCCTGCTGGTGGTGCTTACTGTGTATCTGAAACAGGTGGTGGAGGTGCATCTGGTGAAGGGGTTGCTTGAACACTGCAATGACGCTCAATGAAGCGTTTGTCTATAGAAGGCCTGATGGGTTTAAGGTCCTGTACCTCAATCCCATGAACTGCACAAAAATCAGTGATAAAGGCAGGAAAGCCTAGACTTCCTTTTACCTTTTTTCCCTACTTGGGAGTATTTCTGATCAGCCTTCACAAACTTATGAATTTCATCTGAGATTATTTAGGCTAGATCAATGGATATGTCATTTTGCATAATGTAATATAGTAAATAGCACCTACTAAAAATAAGATTAGAAACATATGCATTAGGTGCAATGTTAGCAAGCATGAAAGAAGTCCATACTTAAGAGATGGTGGTCATGTCTTTCCTTAAAATGCACAGTGGGTTTTCTCCTTGACCCATCTGAAAGTGAGGACCTGGAATGCATATGGCCTCCTCAAGATCATTGATGGCAATGAATTGGTTTCTTATAAGCATAGCAGCGTATTCACAGATTTCTCCTTCTCCTAGTTCCATGATGCTTCCGAGGTAGAAGTTAATCTCATCCCTGCCATATGAGAGCCAATGACCTCTTACCCATGTCTTCCTATCACCTTCTCCCCTAGGCCAAGCGTTGGCGTAGAATTCTCTCACTATCTCTGGGTCATATTTCTCCCTTGGATAGTAGATCTTGAGCCAGTTTCTTCTTCTCACAACCTGTAAAAATGCATCACATCCTCCTAAGGCCAAATCTACCTTTCTTTACAGGATGAATGTCCAATTGGAAATATCCTCATAACGCCTATGCTTATCTTTGTTTCTGAATTTTAGGGCGTTATCTTGATCTTCGGTCCTTGGTCTCTTTCCCTTATTTCTTCTTGAACTTCTTGGTGGGGAAGTAGTTGTAGGAGAACTTGGTGCAACTTGCTTGGTCCTGGCCATTCTTGAAGAATCTGAAGTTGATGCAGAGAATAGAAAGTGCAGTGACCCTTGAAGTGATTTGTTGATGAAATATAGTGAGAATTCTTAATGTAAATTATGATGCAAGAGGAAATGTGAGGATTAGTGAAAATGGGTTAGTCAGTTACGAAATTTGAAAGACAGAGGTGATAATGGGCGGTTACAGGAGTGGAAAGTTACAAATCGCTGCATTTATTAGTATCAGGGCAGTTTTAAAAACTCCCGCTCAAGCGTGAATATATCACACTTAAGCGTGATCGTTCATCAATGGCTGATTCAGGTTTGCTTGAGCGTATGTCATAAAGGAATTGTTTCACGTTTGAGTGTGGGGGAATGGTGCTTGAGCGCGGTTAGCTTTTGAAGAAAATGATAATTGCGCTTTAAGCTTGGATGGATCACGCCTAAGCGTGTTTGAAATTTTTATGCTTGCACTTAAGCGCTCCAAACACATGCTTAAGCGTGTATAAGGAAATTAGGCTCTGATTCAGTTTTTATTCCCTCGCTCAAGCGTGTTGTTATTCGCCTAGGCGAATTTAAAACAGAATCAGGTTAACGTTTCTCGCTTAAGCGTGATAACCTTACACCTGAGCGTGATTAAAGTTCTCGCTTAAGCGTGTAATTTCCATGCTTGAGCGTGGCTAATACCTGATACCCCTTTTCTTTCTCGCTTGAGCATTTTCTATCACGCTTGAGCATGCTCGAGGCTGTGAACCTGCTGATGCTATTTTATCCCTTCCCTTGCGCTGGTTCGCTTAGGCGTGGTAAGTCTCGCTTGAGCTTGCATATACTTGATGCTTGAATTTCATACCTCGCTTAAGCGATTATATCCTTGCTTGAACATGGATAACCCTGATGCTTTTCTCCTACCCGTCTCTCTTCGCTTAAGCGTATCTTATCATGCTTGATCCCTTGAACTGGTCACGCTTGAGCGTGATTAATCAAGCTTAAGCGTTCATGATGTCTGCCAATGTTTAAAACTTTATTTTTCGTAATTGGAGTGGTTTTGATGAGTGACCTATAAAATAAATGAGAACTTCAATAGTATTAAAAGTAAAATCAACAGAATGAAGAAAAAAGTATTAGGTTGCCTCCCAAAAAGCGCTTATTTATCGTCATTAGCTTGACGCCTGCTTTGTTTGATCATGGATCTGTCAATTGAATGATGGTGGTGACCTTTTCCACCTCTCCTCCCAAATAAGGCTTAAGCCTTTGACCATTTACAACCCAGGTTCTTTCAGATTTTGGGTCTTGTAATTCAATGGCCCCATAAGATCTTACTTCCTTCACAATGAATGCTCCTGACCATTTGGATTTTAGTTTTCCTAGAAACAATTTTATCCTTGAATTAAAGAGGAGCACAGATTGTCCTAGGTAAAAACTCTTTTTCATAATATGTCTGTCATGGTAAGCCTTCATTTTCTCCTTATAGATCCTTGATGATTCATAGGCATCCATCCTTCATTCTTCTAACTTGTGCATCTGAATTTTTCTTTCTTGAGCTGATGCCTTTGGGTCATAATTGAGAATTTTCATTGCCCAGAATGCCTTGTGTTCAAGCTCTGTTAGAAGATGGAAATTATTTCCATACACAAACTGGTAAGGTGAAAATCTAGTTGGTGCTTTGTAGGCTGTTCTGTATGCCCATAAAGCATCATCCAGCTTTAAGGACCAATCCTTCCCGTTGTGGCCGATTGTCTTTTCTAGTATCCTCTTGATCTCTCTGTTGGATACTTCCACTTGGCCATTGGCTTGAGGGTGGTATGGAGAGGTTACCTTATGCTTTACTCTATAGTGTTCCAGACACTTTTGAAGTTGAGTGTTGCAGAAATGAGAACCTCCATCACTTATCAGTACCCTTGGAGTGCCAAACCTGCTGAAAATATTTTTCTTAAGAAATTTGATAACGGTTTTGGCATCAGCTCTAACACAGGCCAAGGCTTCAACCCTCTTTGATACATAGTCCATTGCTACAACAATGTACTCATTAGAAAATGAAGTAGGTAGAGGTCCAACAAAGTCTATACCCCAACAATCGAAGACTTCTATTTCAAGAATGGGAGTTAGTGGCATTTCATTCCTTTTTGATAGCTACCTATTTTCTGACATACATCACAATGCTCCACAAAAACATTAGCATTTTTAAACAATGATAGCCAATAAAAACCTGATTGAAGGACCTTAGCTGCAGTCCTCTCCCCATTGAAGTGTCCTCCATATGGAGAGCTGTGACAGTGCCATAAGATGCTGTTAGCTTCTTCTTGGGATACACATCTCCTTAAAATATGGTCTGATCCAAGTTTAAACAGGTATGGATCATCCCATATGAAATGTTTTGCATCCTTCAGAAACTTTTTCTTTTGTTGCCATGAAAGATCCTCAGGCAACACCTCTGCAGCTTTAAAGTTTGCCATTTATGCAAACCATGGCCTTTCCTTTATCATCAGTAGCTTTTCATCAGGGAATTCTTCATTCACTTCTGGTTGCAGTAGCATGACTTCCTTGTTAACAAGGCGAGACAAATGATCTGCAATAAAATTTTCACTGCCCTTTTTGTCTTTGATCACTAGATTGAATTGCATTAGCAAGATCCATCTAATTAGCCTGGGCTTAGAGTCAGGTTTATTCAGTAGATATTTAATAGTAGCATGGTCAGTAAAAATACTTGAGAACCAATCAGATAAGGTCTAAATTTTTCTAGGCCATACACTATTGCTAACAGCTCTTTTTCTGTTGTTGCATAATATATTTAGGCAGGGTTCAAAACTTTGCTAGCATAGTGTATAACATGAAAAACGTTTGCCTTCCTTTGTCCTAATACGGCCCCAATGGCATAATCACTGGCATCACACATTATTTCAAAATCTAACTCCCAATCAGGAGCAACTATCACAGGTGCACAAGTTAATTTATGTTTTAAAGTTTCAAATGCATGCAGACAAGAATCATCAAAAATAAAGGGAGTGTCTTTGTTCAAGAGATTACTCAAAGGCTTTGCGATTTTGGAGAAGTCTTTGATGAACCTTCGATAAAATCCTGCATGGCCCAAGAAGCTTCTCACTCCTTTCACATTCCCTGGTGGTGGCAGCTTCTCAATTACTTCCACTTTGGCTTTGTACACTTCAATGCCTCTTTTGGAGATTTGATGTCCCAGCACAATTCCTTCAGTAACCATAAAATGACACTTTTCCCAATTTAAAACTAAATTGGTTTTCACACATCTCTCAAATACTATACTCAAGTTTTCCAAGCATTGATTAAATGACGGTCCAAAAACTGAAAAGTCATCCATGAAGACCTTAATGCATTTTTCCATTAAATCTGAGAAAATAGCTAACATGCACCTTTGAAATGTTGCAGGGGCATTACATAACCCAAAAGGCATTTTTCTGTATGCAAACACCCCAAAGGGACATGTGAATGCTGTTTTCTCTTGATCTTCTGGTGCAACAACTATTTGGTTATAACCTGAGTATCCATCCAGAAAGCAATAGTATGCTTGTCCTGCAAGCCTTTCCAGCATTTGGTCCATGAAAGGTAGAGGGAAGTGATCTTTCCTAGTTGTTGTGTTTAACTTTCTATAGTCAATGCACATTCTCCATCCAGTGACTGTCCTTGTGGGAATCAATTCATTCTTGTCATTTTGTATGACGGTTACTCCTCCCTTCTTTGGAACGACCTGCACAGGGCTCACCCAAGAACTATTAGAGATTGGATAAATTATACTAGCTTCAAGTAACTTAATTACCTCCCCTTTTACTACTTCCTTCATGGTTGGATTCAAACGTCTCTGCGGCTGGGAAATTGGTTTGAATTCTTGTTCCATGTATATGCGGTGCATACAGTAGGCTGGGCTTATTCCTTTCAAGTCTTCTAGTTTCCAACCAATTGCTGTTGAGTGCTCCTTTAATACTTGAATTAATTGTTTTTCTTCTGATTCTGACAATTGCCTATTAATAATAACAGGCTTTTGACCATCTTTGTCAAGAAAAACGTATTTCAAGTATGAGGGCAACACCTTTAGCTCCACTTTTGATGCTACGACTTCTTTTGCTTTTTCTGGAAGCTTCTTATAATGAATTGTTCTCTAATGTCATGCTTATCCTCCTCTAAGTTCTTCAAATTTTCTTCTATTATTTTTCCACTTTGTTCGGTGTCTTCCATTAACTCGAACAGTGGATCTTTGTTGAGCAATTCATTGGATTGTTCTCTGATGGCTATTTCTTCAATGTCAATTCTGAAGCAGTGCTGCTTTTCTGCTGGGTACTTCATTGCATCAAACATATTGAAATCTGCTTCCTCATCTTGCACTCTCACCTTTAGCTTCCCATCGTTCACATCAATAATCACCTTTGCAGTTTTCATGAAAGGTCTCCCTAAAATGGGAGGTACCTCTGTATCTTCTTCAATGTCCATAATGACAAAATCTACAGGGAACACGAATTTGTCAACTCGTACCAACACATCCTCTGCTATGCCGTATGGAAACTTCATAGATCGATCAGCGAGTTGGAGGGTCATTCGTGTTGGTTTCACTTCAAGATCTCTGATTCTTTTTACCATTGAGAGGGGCATTAGGTTAATGCTAGCTCCCAAGTCTAAGAGTGCTTTTCCTACTGGTAAAGCACCAATAGTTACTAGAATTGTGAAACTCCCTGGGTCTTTTGTTTTCTGAGGCAATGCTTTTTGAATAATGGCGCTACATCCTGCTGCGAGTTCCACTGTTTCTTCAGAAAATCTTTTCTTCTTTGTTAACAGCTCCTTCATGAATCTTGCATACGTTGGCATTTTCTCTATGGCTTCCAGAAAAGGTATGTTTATTTGCAACCTTTTGAACATGTCCATGAATCTTGCAAATTGCCTCTCCTTGTCTATCTTTGAAGGGTTCTTTGGATACAGTAAACTTTTCAGCTGTGGTGTTGGGTTGTCTACCTTCTTCTTCCCTTCTTTTATTTCTTTCTTTTTTTCAACTTCATCCTCATCATCATTCTTTTTTTTTTCTCTTCACTGACTTCCTCTCTTATTTTTTCACAATTCTTCTCTTCCACCTTTTCGCCCTTTTCTTCTTGTTGTCCAATGACCTTTCCACTTTGTGTTGTGATTGCTTTGCATTCCTCCTTTGGATTTAGGTGGGTATTAGCTCCAAATTGAAAGTTATGATGTTCTACAATTTACTGAGCCAATTACCCCACTTGAGTCTCCAGATTTCTTATTGAAGCATCAGTGTTTTTCTGATTGGTGATTGAGACTTGCATGAATTTGTCTAGAGTGTCCTCTAGTTTTAATGTTCTTTCTGTCAAGGAAGGACCTTATTGATAAGGTTATTGTCTGTTGGAAGTGCTTGCCTCCTGCTTCCATCCACCATTTTGATTATTTCTCCATCCCTACAAAAAATTGTTAGAATAAGCGTTGTTATTGAAGTTACCCTGCTTACCTTGACTATTCATATAGAGGATGGATTGGTCTTCTTGCTCTCCTTGACAGTGTCCATTCTGATGTTCCCCTCCACAAAAGTCACAGTTCAATTGTGATTATTGATTGTTTGTAGAGGTTTGTACTGTATGTAATTGTTGTGGGAGTTTTGCCATTTGCTGTGTTAGAGCTTCAATTTGCTGAGTCAAAATTTTGTTTTGAGCTAATATGGCATCTGTTGTATTCAGTTCCAATATTCCCTTCTTCTGGACTTGTGTTCTATCATGCTGGGCTTGGTAATCTGTGGATGATAATGCTTCAATGATTCTTGTAGCTTGTTCTGCATCCACCGTCATCATAGTGCCTCCGGCTGCTGCATCCAGTATCATTTTGGTGTCTACTTTTAGTCCACTGTAGAAGATATTCAGTTGGGCAATATCTTCCAAGCCATGATTTGGACATTTTCTCAACAGAGATTTGAAGCGTTCCCATGCTTCACAGAAGGGTTCATCTTGCCCTTGTTTGAATGTTGTTATGTCTGATTTGGCTTTGATAAATCTGGATGGTGGGAACAATCTGTGTAGAAATTTCTCTTCCACAGTGTCCTAACTCTTCAAGCTTTGATTTGGGTGAGATTGGAGCCATTCCTTTGCTTTACCTGCTAAAGAAAAAGGAAATAGTCTTAGATATGCAGCTTCAATTATTTCCTGTTCAAAGCCCATTGTTCCTACTAATTCATAGAAGTGTGTTTGAATATGATTACAGGTTCAAGGATTTTGATAATGACAAAGGAATTTTGAAGAATATCTTATAAAAACAAGATTCAGCATTAGACATGTAAAAATAGCGTAGCTAATCGATTAGAGAGACAGAGCTAATCGATTAAATAGCTTCTGTTGAACAGCTAATCGATTACACCAACAGGGCTAATCGATTATAGAGCTTCTGACTTGTAAATAATCGATTACACCAGTATGCTAATCGATTACCAACATCAAAAATTGGATCAAATGTATCAGGCATATATGCTAATCGATTACAGGACTTCAGCCAATCGATTACCAAGCTACTAAAACGACACTAATCGATTACATGGGTGTGCTAATCGATTACCAAGATCAAGAATTGAATTAAATGCATCAGGTGCCATGGCTAATCGATTATTGGGCAAGATCTAATCGATTACCAGAGTTCTGAATTTAAGCTAATTGATTAAATGGTGAATACTAATCGATTACAACACAGACTAGACTAAAAAATTTGAAGTGTAATCGATTATAGCTCGAGGCGTAATCGATTACGATAGTGGGAAAACACATTTTAGTGGGAAACCAGCTCATTTTTACACCATTTCTCAGATGCCCACTACATGCAACGGCTAGGAAGATCTTGACACTCTCTCTAGCTCTATAAATGGGTTTCCAAACTCAAGCATAAAGAAGAGAACAACAAGGAACAAAAGGAAATCAATTCTACAATCATTCTTGGTGCTTAGTGAATTTTTACTCTTGTATATTCTGAGATTTCATTTGTATATCCTCTCTTGTTGAGAGTTAGAATTTGTGTGAGCTATCACTTGCTTATCCACTCTTTTGAGAGAGTATTTTTGCTTGTAAACACAAGCATCAAACACCAAAGTTCACTCTAGGTTGAGTGGTTACAAAGGTTGGGGTTCAACCTTTGGGATATTGTGAGGTTGAGAGATTGGGTGGGTTGCCCTTGTACTTGTGAGGATTGGGTTCTTGAGTGTGGGACACTAGGAAGCTGTAATTGCTCAAAGTTGTTTCTCTAATCTACAATAGTGGAAATCCTCTAAGTGGGTTGCTTAGAGGCGAGACATACACCGGGTTGGTGGAACTCGTTAAATCGGTTTGCAATCTCTTCTCCCTTACTCTTTTACTTTCATATATTGCTCTTGATCGATTTGTGTTGGTTGATTATGGTTTGCATATTTTAGCTTGCTTGATTTGGTCAATATTGGATATTGCACACCAAGTGTTTGATAATTTGTCTAAGCTATTTAAACCTTGTTGTGCATTGCATATCTCCTTAAACTAAACTTATTTTGCATAATCTTATAAACTTGTGATAAAAGAATCAAGTTTAAGGACATTCCAAGCAAAGTTTTAAAAACTCAATTCACCCCCCTTCTTGAGTATTAAGGCCACTTGAATAACAAGTGGTATCAGAGCTTGACTCTTGGTAGATCAAGCTTAACAGCTTCAAGAGATAAGATGGCCTCAAGTTCTCTAAACCTTTTTCCCGAGGGTGGTGCCACAAATAGACCTCCCGCTTTCAATAGGGAAGGTTATGCTTTTTAGAAGGAAAGAATAAAAATCTTTATTCAATCCATTAATCTAAGAGTTTGGAATGCCATTGAAAATGGTCCTTTTACACCCATGCATACTATCAATGGTAAAAATGTTGAAAAACCCATGGATGAATGGACTAGTGATGAAGAGAAGAAATTACAATATAACTATAAGGCTAAAAACCTCATTACTCTTGCATTAGGACCGGATGAATTCTTTAGAGTAATGACTTATCAAACGGCTAAGGAAATGTGGGATACTTTACAAGTAACCCATGAAGGTACTAGTGATGTAAAAGACTCCAAAATTAGTACCTTAACTAGTCAATATGAGAGTTTTAGGATAAACTCCAGAGAAACCATTATAGAAATGCAAAAGAGATTCACACTCATAATAAATCACCTTATTACTCTTGGAAAAGTATATACTAACAAAGAGCTTGTGCATAAAGTTTTGAAAAGTCTTAGCAGGGAATGGCAACCGCTCGTCATCGCCATCAAACAATCCCCAAGCATTAATGAGATGTCCCTTGCCACACTCTTTGGAAAGCTACAAGAGCAAGAGCAAGAATTAAAGGATTTAAAATAAGCGGAGGAAGAAGAGAAAACCTCTAAGAAGAAAGGCCTAGCTCTCAAGGCCACCTCCACACATGAAGAAGAATCTTGTTGTGACCTTGATAATTAGGAGGAGTTTGGATTGTTTGTGAAGAGATTCGGAAAGTTCATGAAAAACAAATGATTCCAAAAGAACTTCAAACCTCAAGGTAAGAGACCTATTCCCAATGAATCATCTTCTTCACCTAATTGTTTCGAATGTGGCAAGGTGATAAGTCTTGAAAAGACTTAATTATTCCACTGTTTATTTAACATAATTTACTAAGTATTGTCTAGTCTTGATATTATTATTTAATAATTTGTTAATAATTCATGTTTTAGTTATTTATTTCAAAAGTATGCTATTTATGTAAGAAACCGATTGAAAATATTAATTAGATAAGGAATTTTGAAGTATTTACAAATTTACTAAGCAGCCAGCGTATAAATGCTAGGCAATTAGCTATCTAATGGTGCAGGAACAGGGCGTACTTGAGAAAAGAAGACAAATCCGAGTGAAAATTACAAAAGCCGAGTGAGATTTGGAAAATCCGAGTGAAACTTCTCAATTCCGACTGAAAAGAGTCTAAAGACCGACCGAGTGAGACTTCAAAGACACTGACTCCAAAAGAGAACAAGGACTCGGAATATTGCATGAAGAACCCGAGCGCCAACTGCAGAATACCGATTGAATAATCAATCCGCTCAAGCGAGAGTTAAATTCGCTCAAGCGAAGGTCCAAGTTCGCTCAAGAAAAGCAAGACTACGCTCAAGCGTGACTAACTTGATGCTGAAATCCTAAGCCATTAATTTGGTGTAAAAATCTTAGTAAAATAAAATGTGACTCTCGGATTTACACTTTGGCAAGCGCACCAGTCGTTAAAATTGTAGTGTATTTGATCGTCCCACAGGGATTGTGGTAAGTACCTCAATCTAGGACTAGTACAAGCTGAACCAACAAAAAATACGCGAAGTTCATTCAGTTTTTATGGTTTTAGTGTTTTATAGTTGTTTTTGTATTTTCAGAAACAGAGTTAAAGTGAAATGTGTAAAGTGATTAATAGAAAACAGGTCAGGATTACTTCGGCTCACAATCTCCTCAAGAAACATGCAATTAAGTATAATCGAACTTCACAATCTAGAGGACAATTCGCTTGTGGTTATTCCCTAATTCCTTAGGTGAAAAACACTAATCCTTAAGCAATGAACCTTAATTCCTTAAGTGCTCGATTAGCCTAAGAATCTAATGCAAAATTGGAGGTTTGAACTCTAACTATTCACCTAAATTGATTAGGCCTGAACTAGTTAGAAAGCTGGAAGTTACCTAAGCTTCAACCATGATTCCTCACTGGCGAAGTTCTTCATCAATTCTGGATTTGTCAATCCAGCAATGCTGCTCCACTCCTCAGCTTGTTCACCTCAGGATCTTCAAAGTCGATCTACTCGCTCACAGCTTCAAGACTCCATTGCTAACCTTTGCAATCCCAACCTTAGGGATTTAGAACTCCATTGACTTCGGTTCCATCGAAGGATTGTGGAACGTTATAGAGGAGAGAGTTTAGAGAGATGAAAATGTAGTGAGAGAGTGAAAATAGAAAAATCAAGTGTATTATGTTGTACGCTGTTCTGTTCTCTGTCTCCACACATTTTTACAGAGTATGTACATGAATATATATAGGCATCTAACTAAACTAACTAACTTAACTGATAACTTAGAGAACTTAAGTTAACGAATAAAACTAATTAATTACATAGTTTACAGAGTAATCAACTAATTACAGCTCAACGCTTAACAGGATCCAGCTTAACCTTAGCTAATTTACAGCTCAGCACCAGCTAATTGACAGCTCACTTCTTAAGTTACTTAAGGTTGCAGTAGTAGAGAAGAAGGCAATGGAAGCGGAACAGTACTGCACCAAGTGTGCTGTTGGAGGGAAGGAACAGTGTTTAAATTACTGCCTTTATGCTTCAACTGCTGAGTTTTCGCTTGAGCGGATTAAACTTCGCTTGGGCGAGTCCGGATTAACACTGCAGTGTTTCTTTCTCGCTTAGGCGTTATGGCAAAACTTGGGCGAGGGTGGTCTCTTAAAGTTATGCTTGAGTGAGTCCGGATTTTACTAGGACGGATTAAATAATGAATAAGCACCTCGGTTTCTCATGTAGCATTCCGCTCTTCTTCTCTTTTGGAGCCGGTGTCTTGGGAGTCTTCTTAAGTTAGCTTACTTGAAGTCTCGCTTGGTCAGTATTTGGGCTCTTTTCAGTCGGATTCAGGAAGTCTCACTCGGATTTATCAATTTCTGCTTGGATTTGTAGGATTTCACTCGGAATTTTCTTCTTATCTTGAGTCCGCCCTGTTCCTGCACCAATAAACAGCTACTTGCCTAGCAATTATACGCTGGCTGCTTGGTGAATTTATAAATACTTCAAAATTCCTTATCTAATTAATATTTTCAATCGGTTTCTTACATAAACAACATACTTTTGAAATAATTAACTAAAACATGAATTATTAACAAATTATTAAATAATAATATCAAAACTAGACAATACTTAGTAATTTATGTTAAATAAACAGTGGAATAGTTAAGTCTTTTCAAGACTTATCACATCCCCAAACTTAAAACTTTGCTTGTCCTCAAGCAAATATTCAGACTTATTAACTAACAGCATTTGATCAACACAATCAACCTTTCCTTAACTTAATTCATACTATAATTATTGAATACCGATCATGCTTTCTTCTCGTAATTTCTAAAAGTATAAAAACTTACACCTCCTTTAGGAGACAAGCTGCTGATGCTTTCCTCACTGGTCGGTGTTTAACTCTTCTCTCGGTGTATAGGGTAAATAGAATGCACTCATCACCTGCATACTAGTTAGATCAACATAGGCTTGCAACAGTTCTAAACATCATGAAATATGCCAACTCAATCGGATCAGTAAGGGCTTTTTAAGCTTATAATGGGGCTCGGCTACAGGCTCAATTATTGTTTTTTCGAGTCATAGATAGGTTACAAGATGTGTCCACTGATGCTTTGCCTCAATTCTAACTTAATGGCCTCTACTAACAACTCTCTTTACTTTTCTGACTGAATGCTGTTTTGCACCTTTTTTTTTTCTTTTAGTCCTTCGGACTTCTCCTTTTTTCTTGACTTTTTCTTTCCATCTTTTTCCGATCGAAAAAAAAAATTTTTTTTTCTTCTTGTGGTGCTTTGCACCTTTTTCTTTTCTGAACTTTGTTCATTTTTTTCTCTCGGCTTTGCCTTTCTTTCATTTCTCAAGATTTTTATCCATAATCAAGGTCGGAGTGTGTCTTTAATTACTGTTAGGCGCACTCTTCATCCCCAAACTTAGAGATTGCTAGTCCCTAGCAATAAGCAAAAATTGAGTAATTCACCAGTGGAACATCCAGGGTACTCTAGTCGGGTTTTTCTTGGATAACTAGGCTTGTAACGTTAGGTATATAAAATGAATAAAAGGGTTTCAAGCTCAATCATAATTATTGGGTCAAAGAATGATTAATAAAATTAGGATGGCTAATTTTTGGCCCTGGCTAAATAATCAAAGAAGGCCTTCATCATTTCCGATTGGTTGACATACGACAATTAGCAGGCACTGAGGCAAATTCTGTCTCACTAACTAGCATGCAAGCTCACTCGGAAAAAGATAAAACAGGCTCAAAAAGCTCATATGAGTATAACAGTTAATCAGCCAGTCTTGTCCCCAAACTTAATGTAAGATCATACATTTAGATTGCTAACTAGCATGCCGAGTAAACAATTTAATTAATGATAAAGAATAGTTATGGGCAGAGATCATGAGTTAAGCAAAAACCGATTAATTAATATATCCGACTACAGCTTAACGCATCAGCAAACTTTAAATTATGAAGACGGAGTTGAAAGAAACAATAAGCATACTTTTGTAACTTATAATTAAGAATATTAATTTAAAGAATAAGTTGGAAAGAGACTTCCCTTTTTACCTGAGTGGTTGTGGATGGAAAAACGCGTAATCGGATTGGGACTCATAGATTTTACCAATACATATGACAAACCAAATAAAACAACAAATTAACAGAAAATAAAATTTTCATTACATAATAAAAATAGAAACAAGTTCACTGTTCAGAAAGCAGTTACAATAACATCAAATTAAATACATAGGAAACATCATAAAAACGTGGAACAACTGCTTAAACATTCTGATCTTCATCGTCTTTGTCCTGCTGGGAGGGAATCGTGAATCCAATGGACGCTAACCACGCATTTCTATCTAGTGGGGCTCTCATTTCTGGTGAATGTTCAACCCTCAGTTTCGTGGCAATCTTTCTGAGCATCTGATCGTGGTTCGAGACCCGATCATAAATTTCAAGTTGCATCTTCTTCACAACCTGTAATTCCTGTAACACCAAAAGAATGTCAGAAGAAGAAGAAGAAGAACCAGCTCCTACAGATTGCTTGGGACGTTCTGGTTCTGTGGCTTTAAACTTCATAGCACAGTTTTCAACAGCCTTAACACTTTCAACCTCTGGTAACTCATTTTCCTCACTCGCAGGAGATACATTCCTTTGAACCAGAGGAGATACATCCCTTTGCTCCTGACTTCGACTAGGTACATGTACAGACGAATCAGATATAGTGATGGTTGCCACTTCTCTTTCGTTATCTATTTGTTTCCTTCGCACACTTCCTTCTGCAAAATTTGGTCTAGGTTTCTGCAGAAGTCTTTGTGATCTTCTTTTCATGATTAATGTTAAAATAGTGATGATAACCAACCTAAGTAAAAAAAATAAGAACAGCAATCCAACAGCAACCAAAAACTATAAGACGCATGGCTTGTGAATGGCGGAAAACAATAACAATGAACAAAAAGATAATAAACATGAACTTACAAATGCACGAAATCAGTGAAAGAAGTGGAAAGGTGATACCTTTCTTAGAAACCAGAAAGTGTCTTTTCGTCTTCAGCCCAAGTTCAGCATAGGTACTGAGGGTTGGAAGCTGAAAGGGTTTCTCTTTTATAATGTTGAATTCAATTTTCAAGAAACGCGTAAATGCGGTCAGCTTTAATTATTACTTTATTAAATGTATTACTACTATTATTATTATGTTGTTTATTATTTATTTATTTATTATATATATATATTAGATTTTTTTTTAGAATACTCAAATACTAGAGGGGTAGAAGATCGAGGAAGAGTGGGATGAAACCAATGTGATGCCAAATGGACATAGGAGAATGGAAGATGAATAAATGAACAGACGATAAGATAAAATGGACAAATGAAAAATTTAAATAAATGAAATAGAGCGTATGACAAACGAGTGAACCATTGTAATGAAATACGAGTGAATCAAGAAGCGAATAATAAAAGAAAGGAATCGAAGTATGAATGAATAAAGGAATACCGAATAAATGAATAATGAGCGAAAAGAGTAAAAAGGGTGAAAGGATGATAACCGAGTGAGAAGGGAGACAGGTACCGAGTGATAAAAATCTGAGAAATGAAGAACAAGTGGCTGAGGGAGGTAGAGATAATAAAAGTCAAATAAATCGAAGTGAATTGAAAGAAAGAGGTTCTGAGTCAATGAGTGAAAGCTATACTGACTGGATGAATGAGACGAGTAAACGCACAAGCCAGTGGAAGAATAAATGGAAAAAATAAATAACGAACCACCGACTGAATACCACCGGGGAAGGAATTGGTCGAATAAATGAAAGAATTTGAATACAACTAAAAGGATGAAAACCCGAGTGAATGAACACCGGGTGAATGAAAACTAAATTTCAGAAAACTGGGTACTGAAAATACGAAAGTGACAGTCACGAATGAAAAATGAAGGAATGAAGAGGGAAACTACAGCATACGAAACCCGAGGAAAGTAAAATAAGTGGAGTGAAACAACAAGTATATGAATACTGAGTGGATAATACCGGTCAGATAATGAGCGAGTGAAAAGTGCATGAATGAATGGATGCCGAGTGGGTAGAAATTATACCGAGTGAATGAATAGTTGATCGACGAATGAGGTGAACAAAACGAAAGTCCGAGTAAATAAAAGGGAAAGAATGACTACATAACTGAAGGGCTGAATGACGGGTAAGGAACGTAAAAGAGAGTGATCGAGTGGAAGACGGACGAGTAGATTGATGGTGAATGACAAAGACGAGTGGATGAAAGAATGAAAGAGGAGAACGAATGAGAATATTTCGAGTGGAGATGAGTAAAGGGTATACTGATCGATGAAGGAGATGAGTAAATGAAGGAGGGAGTGGAAGAAACCGAGTAATCTAGATCTGAGATATGAAGAATGAGTGAATGATAATGAGAGTTCGGGCGAAGAACGAAAATGACAGGAGTGGAAAAATGGAATGAATGAAATACCGAGTAAATGAAAGGCCGGGTAAACAAAACGAATACAGCAAGGGGCCGAGTAAATGGAGAAACTAGTGGAATGAAAAACGAGATGACAGGAACTTGAGTGACTGGAAATACTGAGTGTGACAATCGCGAATGAAACACGAGTAGATGAAAAAGAAAAGCACAATGTGAGAAAACCGAGAAAGACAGTAGGTGGAATGAAACAACGAGTAAATGAATACTGAGTGGATTATACCGGGTAAAAGTGAAAAACGAATGAAAAAAAACAACGAGTGGTCGGAAAAATGGAAAAACAAGTGAAAGAACACGAAAGAATGACTGACCGACCGGGCGAATAAACATGAGTGAAAGACAGACGAAGAAGGAGATAACCTGAGTGGATCAAAGAACCACTACAATGGAAACTGAGTGGATGGATATACTGAGTGGCTGAAAAACGAGTGAAAAATGAGGTGAACAACGAAAGCCAGAATGATATGGAACGACTGAGAGAGAAAAATGAGTGAATATAAGAATGACTGCATAGGGGTCCGAGTGAATCGGAATACCGAATGGATGAAGAAGGAGACTATTGAGTGACAAAATGAGTAGACGAAAGAATGAGTGAATGAAAGGCTGGATGAACAACCAACACATGCAGAGAGATCGGGTGATGAAACCGAGAAAGAACTCAGGTGGATTGAAAGCATGAATGAATGAATCAACGACTGAGAGGAAGAGATAAAGTATGGGAATGAGTAACGGTTGAGAGTGGACAACAGAATATATGAAAAGGAGGCCGAGTGACACATAAATGAAAGAAACTGAGTGAGGAGTGAGAAATAAGAGATCCGAATGGAAGAAACCGACTACTAGAGAAAGCCGAGTGGATAAACGAAAAAAAACGAAAGACCGCGTGCATAAGAGACTAATGGATATAATACTGATTGTGATGAGTGAGGAATCCGAGTGATGAAAAGCCACCTGAAATAAGTCACTTTTCACTATCTGACCCGTTCATTACATCAACGATCAGAAATCCTTCAAAGTCTTTTTTTTTTCGCAGAAATTTATTAAACAACGCCGAGTGAAGTTCAGTCGGGAAGAAGGTTTAAGAAGAAGTAACAATTATCCGAGTGTACTTATTTTCATTCAACTCAGTACATTTTTTTCGCTAAGTGCGAAACAACAATCAGCATTGGCTCGCCTAAGCTACAAGTGCTTCGCCTGAGCGAAATAGAAGAATTAAACTCGGACTTCCTTCTTCAACTTCACAACTTTATTCACTAACTTTTTAGTTTTTCTTCTTTTTATTCATTTTGATTCAAAGTTCTAAACAAAACAATCGGAACATAGGGCTGCCTCCCTAGAGCGCTTCTTTAAGGTCACTAGCTTGACCTTATTGTATCTAAGAAGATGGCTTCAGTAACAAGGAGGTTTTCTGCCTATCAAACTCTCCTCCAAAGTAGAGTTTGAGTCGCTGGCCATTCACCTTAAAAATCCGATCGGTAGTCGGATCTTTCAGTTCGACTGCACCATGAGGAAAAACCTCATTTACAGTAAAAGGCCCGGACTACTTGGATCTAAGTTTTCCAGGGAAGAGTTTCAGTCGGGAATTGAATAACAAAACCTGATCGTCCTTCTGAAACTCTTTCTTATTAATTCGCTTATCATGCCATTTCTTTGTTTTCTCCTTATAAATGGAGGCACTTTGATAAGCGTTGAGTCGGAACTCCTCTAATTCATGGAGTTTCAAAACTCTTTCCTCCTGAGACTGGTCACAGTGCAAATTTAATAGCTTTGTGGCCTACCATGCTTTGTGTTCCAACTCCACAGGGAGATGGCAAGCTTTACCGTACACCAATTGATACGGGGACATGCCAATCGGAGTTTTGAAAGCTGTTCAGTAAGCCCACAATGCATCATCTAATTTTACCGACCAATCTTTTCTGGATTTTCCGACCACTTTTTCTAAAATTCTCTTGATTTCTCTATTGGACAGTTCGACTTGTCCACAAGTCTGTGGATGGTAAGGAGTGGATATCTTATGTAAAACCTCATAGTGACGCAGGGCTTTTTCCATTATCTTATTGCAAAAATGTGAACCCCCATCACTAATAATTACTCTCGGAACTCCAAACCTAGAGAAAATATTCTTCTTGATGAACCTAAGCATAACCTGTGCATCATTGGTTCGGGTCGAAATTGCCTCCACCCATTTGGAGACATAGTCCACAGCAACAAGAATGTATTCGTTGGAGAGCGACTTAGGGAAGGGTCCCATGAAGTCGATACCCCAAACGTCAAATAATTTCACAATTAGAATATTTGTCAAAGGCATGCCAGCTTTTGCAGAGAGACCTCCGCTCCTTTCACATTTATCACACCTTTTTACATATTCTTTGGAATCCTAAAAGATAGTTGGCCAATAAAAGCTACTCTGCAACACCTTTGCTGCGGCACGGGAGGCACCATGATGACCTCCGTAATAGGAATTATGGCAGTGCCACAAGAGCCTTTCTTGCTCGGATTCAGGCACACAGCGCCTGATTACTCCATCTATGCCTATTTTAAACAAAAATGGATCATCCCATAGAAAAGCCTTACTATCATGAAAGAATTTTTTTCTCATTTGGGATGTCCAACCATCAGGTACCACTGAGGCACTTTTAAAGTTTGCCATGTCAGCGTACCATGGCCCAGTTATAATGGCCATCAACTTTTCGTCTGGAAATTCCTCTTTTATTAAGACAGAATCCGACTCAACTTCCATACGAGACAATTGGTCTGCAACTGAGTTCTCTACTCCTTTTTTGTCTCGTATTTCTAAGTCAAACTCTTGGAGTAACAGAACCCACCTAATCAGTCTCGGTTTAGACTCTTTTTTAGCTAGTAAATACTTGATTGCCGAGTGGTCTGTATATACGATGACTTTGGCACCAATCAAGTATGCACAAAATTTATCAAATGCATACACCACAGCAAGCATTTCTTTTTCAGTCGTGGTGTAATGTATTTGATTTTCATTTAACACTTTACTAGTATAATAGATCACATGAGTTAATTTCTCTTTTTTCTGACCCAGCACAACTTTGATTGCAAAATCACTTGCATCACACATCAATTCAAACGATAAAGACCAGTCGGGTGATGCAAGGATCAGAGCTGAAGTCAAACTTTGTTTCAATGTTTCAAATGCCTTGACACAATTTTCATTAAATGCAAACACCTGATCTTTCACAAGCAAGTCGGTCAAAGGCTTAGCTATTTTTGAAAAATCTTTTATGAACCTTCTATAGAACCCAGCACATCCTAGAAAACTCCTTACTCCTTTCACGTTGATCGGAGGAGGAAGTTTTTCAATAATTTCAATTTTTGCTCGGTCCACCTGCATGCCCTCAGCATAGATCCTATGGCCAAGGACTATCCCTTCCTTAACCATAAAGTGGCATTTCTCCCAGTTAAGAACGAGATTGGTCTCTTGACATCTAATCAGCACTTTAGCTAAGTTGCTGAGGCATGTGTCAAAATTGCTCCCAAATACCGAGAAGTCATCCATGAATACTTCAATAAATTTCTCCACCATATCCCCAAAAATTGCCAGCATGCACCTTTGGAAGGTTGCTGGAGCGTTGCACAAGCCGAACGACATGCGCCTGTATGCAAAAATTCCATAGGGACATGTGAAGGCAGTCTTTTCTTGATCCTTCGGGTCAACCACAATTTGGTTATAACCCGAGTACCCATCAAGAAAACAATAGTATTCATGTCCTGATAACCTCTCAAGCATTTGATCAACAAACGGAAGGGGGAAATGGTCTTTCCGAGTAAAGTTATTCAGCCTTCTGTAATCAATGCACATCCTCCAGCCTGTAGTTGGCCGAGTGGCAATGATTTCACCCTGGTCATTTCTTACAGTCGTCATTCCTCCCTTCTTGGGCACCACTTGGACTGGGCTAATCCAAGTGCTGTCCGAGATCGGGTAAATGATTCCCGCATCAAGGAGCTTGGCCACTTCCTTTCTCACTGCTTCCTTCATAATGGGGTTCAGTCTGCGTTGTGGCTGTACAACAGGGGAATAGTCATCCTCCATCAGGATTTTGTGCATACAAAAGGATAGACTGATTCCCTTCAAGTCAGAAATGTTCCAGCCAATGGCAGATTCATGAGCCTTTAATACCCCAACTAGTTTATTCTCATCCTCCTCTTTTAAGTCGGCATTAATAATGACAGGATGAGTGTCATTTCCTCTCAGGAAAACATATTTCAGATGAGAAGGTAAAGGTTTTAAATCACATTTTTCTTCCGAAAATTCCTTTCCTTTCTCAGCTTCAGTATTTTCCAAATCATTTTTCTTTTCGAAATCACCTACTTCTAAAACTTCCAGTAGGTCTAGTATTTCCGAGTGAGAGTCATTGACTCGGTCTCAGAGTCAAAGTCATCCTCTAAAAAAGTTCGTAGAGCCTCTTCCTTAGTTTTTAGCAGTAAGGGAGTCTGGTAATTTTCAACCTCTTCAATCATTAGGCAATCCATCCGTTCAATCGGATGTTTCATGGAATTGAAGACATTAAAAATTACTTGCTCCTCCTGAACTCTCAGCATGAGTTCACCTTTTTCCACATCAATCAATGCTCTGCCAGTAGCTAGGAAGGGTCTACCTAAGATCAAAGGGATCTCTCGGTCAGCTTCCATATCCAACACTATGAAGTCTGCTGGAAAGATAAATTTATCTACTTTTACTAACAAGTCTTCCAGCATCCCTTGGGGATATTTAATGGACCTGTCAGCCAACTACAAGGACATGCGAGCCGGTTGCAAGTCATTAATTCCCAGTTTTTTCATCAATGATAGAGGCATCAGATTTATACTGGCTCCTAGATCACAGAGAGCACTTCCTACATGAATATCCCCTATTGCACACGGTATTGTGAAAGATCCAGGATCCTCTAGCTTTTGAGGAAGTTTCTTTTGAATGATTGCGCTACACTCTTGAGTGAGAGTAATCATTTCATCCCCCCTAAGCTTCCTCTTCTTAGACAATAGTTCTTTTAAAAATTTTGCATAGGAAGGCATCTCCTGCAATGCCTCAGCAAAAGGGATATTAACGTGAAGTTTCTTGAAGACCTCTAAGAACCTAGCAAACTTCTGCTCCTCTATTTGCTTTTTAAACCTGTGCGGAAATGGAGCATTCCTCAGTTTTTCAGGAGTCAGCTTAGAAGCTTCCTCCAGAATCAGATCAACCTTTTTCTTTTTCTTTTGATGGACTTTATTTTCTTTTTCTTTTTCTGATTCATTTTTATTTTCTACTTCATCTTTATTGTCCTGCTCGACTTCTTGTATTATTTCTTTTTCTTTTTCTGAACTTATTTCTTGACCCAGAGATGGAGAAATAATTTTTCCTCTCCTAGTAATTATGGCCTTGCAATGTTCCCTTGGATTTACCTCGGTATCTCTTGGGAAATTGCCTGCTTGCCTCTCAGCTAATTGTTTAGAAAGCTGTCCTACTTGATTTTCTAAATTTCTTATGGATGCTTCCTGATTCTTAAAACTGGCCTGAGTGGCCTGGATAAACTGAGAAAGTACATTCTCGAGTTCGGATTTTTCTTTAACAGGAGGGTGAGAAGGTTGTTGTGGTCTATTTGTGGGTTGACTCGGTAGGATATTCTGATTCAAATGTGGACCTTTCTGCCAGGAAAAATTGGGGTGGCTCCTGTAATTAGGATTGAAGGAATTAGAAGGATAATTCCTTTGATACTGTTGCTACCCCATATAATTCACTTGCTCGGAAGGCACAACTGGATCACACATTCCATTTTCATGGTCTCTACCACAAAAGTCACAACTGATCATAGAAACTTGACTCGGCTTTTGGAGTTCTGAAATCTGAATGCTTAATTTTTCCAAAGCCTGAGTCATCAGTTTGCTCTGAGCCAGATAGGCATCTTGTGCTTCTAATTCTAATATTCCTCTCCTAGGGACTTGGTTCCTCTCACTAATCAGACATTCATTAGAAGCCATCACATCAATCAGCTCTATAGCTTCTTCTACAGTTTTAGTTGTTAATGAGCCTCCAGCCGAGGCATCAATCAAGACTCTGGTAGCTGGCCTGACACCATTATAGAAAATAGTCACCTGCTGTACATCAGAAATCTGATGATGAGGACATCTCCTCAAGCTTTCTTTATACCTATCCCATGCTTCCATCAAGGACTCACCTTCTCTTTGCTGGAAACATGTAATTTCATTGCGCAGTTTTGCATATTTAGAAGGAGGGAAGTATTTAATCAAAAATTTCCTTTGCAAATCCTCCCAGGTGGAGATACTGCCTCTCGGTTGACTCTACAACCAGGCTTTTGCTCGGTCCCTTAGAGAAAATGGAAACAACCTTAGTCGGATTGCTTCTTCAGGGACCCCATTCATTTTTACTGTATCACAAATTTGGAGGAAGGTTGCTAAATGCAAATTTAGATCCTCAACCTCACTTCCTCCGAATTGTTCATTTCTTACCAGCTGCAGTAAAGCTGGTTTTAGTTCAAAATTGTTAGCTGCAATCGGTGGCCTAAGGATGCTAGCTTGCGATCCTTCTTCATTCGGCTTGGAGTAGTCACCTAGTGTAACTCTCCTCTGTTCCATTTCTTTTTCTTCTTTTTGCTTTTTCTCTTTTCTTAATCTACGTTCTAACAAATCGATGTCAGGATCAAAGAAGAAAGGTTCTCCTCTGCTCCTTGACTGCATACAACAATTGTTTACACGACAATGCAACTCACAGCTACGACTACACAAAACAATAACTACTAAAAAAAATACGTATTGACTGCAAACAAAAACAAAAGCAAATGGTTCAGTCTAGTACCGGTCCAAGGATTGTTGATATTACTCAACAATCCCCGGCAACGGCGCCATTAACTTGATGCTGAAATCCTGAGCCATTAATTTGGTGTAAAAATCTTAGTAAAATAAAATGTGACTCTCGGATTTACACTTTGGCAAGCGCACCAGTCGTTAAAATTGTAGTGTATTTGATCGTCCCACAGGGATTGTGGTAAGTACCTCAATCTAGGACTAGTACAAGCTGAACCAACAAAAAATACGCGAAGTTCATTCAGTTTTTATGGTTTTAGTGTTTTATAGTTGTTTTTGTATTTTCAGAAACAGAGTTAAAGTGAAATGTGTAAAGTGATTAATAGAAAACAGGTCAGGATTGCTTCGGCTCACAATCTCCTCAAGAAACATGCAATTAAGTATAATCGAACTTCACAATCTAGAGGACAATCCGCTTGTGGTTATTCCCTAATTCCTTAGGTGAAAAACACTAATCCTTAAGCAATGAACCTTAATTCTTTAAGTGCTCGATTAGCCTAAGAATCTAATGCGAAATTGGAGGTTTGAACTCTAACTATTCACCTAAATTGGTTAGGCATGAACTAGTTAGAAAGCTGGAAGTTACCTAAGCTTCAACCATGATTCCTCACTGGCGAAGTTCTTCATCAATTCTGGATTTGTCAATCCAGCGATGCTGCTCCACTCCTCAGCTTGTTCACCTCAGGATCTTTGAAGTCGATCTACTCGCTCACAGCTTCAAGACTTCATTGCTAACCTTCGCAATCCCAACCTTAGGGATTTAGAACTCCATTGACTTCGGTTCCATCGAAGGATTGTGGAACGTCATGGAGGAGAGAGTTTAGAGAGATGAAAATGTAGTGAGAGAGTGAAAATAGAAAATGAAGTGTATTATGTTGTACGCTGTTCTGTTCTCTGTCTCCACACATTTTTACAGAGTATGTACATGAATATATATAGGCATCTAACTAAACTAACTAACTTAACTGATAACTTAGAGAACTTAAGTTAACGAATAAAACTAATTAATTACATAGTTTACAGAGTAATCAACTAATTACAGCTCAACGCTTAACAGGATCCAGCTTAACCTTAGCTAATTTACAGCTTAGCACCAGCTAATTGACAGCTCACTTCTTAAGTTACTTAAGGTTGCAGTAGTAGAGAAGAAGGCAATGGAAGCGGAACAGTACTGCACCAAGTGTGCTGTTGGAGGGAAGGAACAGTGTTTAAATTACTGCCTTTATGCTTCAACTGCTGAGTTTTCGCTTGAGCAGATTAAACTTCGCTTGGGCGAGTCCGGATTAACACTGCAGTGTTTCTTTCTCGCTTAGGCGTTATGGCAAAACTTGGGCGAGGGCGGTCTCTTAAAGTTATGCTTGAGTGAGTCCGGATTTTACTAGGACGGATTAAATAATGAATAAGCACCTCGGTTTCTCATGTAGCATTCCGCTCTTCTTCTCTTTTGGAGCCGGTGTCTTGGGAGTCTTCTTAAGTTAGCTTACTTGAAGTCTCGCTTGGTCAGTATTTGGGCTCTTTTCAGTCGGATTCAGGAAGTCTCACTCGGATTTATCAATTTCTGCTTGGATTTGTAGGATTTCACTCAGAATTTTCTTCTTATCCTGAGTCCGCCCTGTTCCTGCACCAATAAACAGCTACTTGCCTAGCAATTATACGCTGGCTGCTTAGTGAATTTATAAATACTTCAAAATTCCTTATCTAATTAATATTTTCAATCGGTTTCTTACATAAATAGCATACTTTTGAAATAATTAACTAAAACATGAATTATTAACAAATTATTAAATAATAATATCAAAACTAGACAATACTTAGTAATTTATGTTAAATAAACAGTGGAATAATTAAGTCTTTTCAAGACTTATCAGTGACCCCAAAACATCACCTTTCACCCAAGCTTCGCCATAACGCTTAAGCGACCAAGCAACACTGTAGTACAATTCCCGAACTCGCCCAAGCGAGAGTTTAATCCGCTCAAGCGAAAACTCAGCAGCTGAAGCATAAAGGCAGTAATTTAAACACTGTTCCTTCCCTCCAACAACACACTTGGTGCAGTACAGTTCCGCTTCCATTGCCTTCTTCTCTACTACTGTAACCTTAAGTAACTTAAGAAGTAAGCTGTCAATTAGCTGGTGCTGAGCTATACATTAGCTAATGATGAACTGGAATCTGCTACGAGCTGAGCTGTGATTAGTTAATTATTCTGTAATTATTCAATTAGTTAGTTTAGTTTAATTAAGAACTCAGTTTTTAGATATTAGCTAAGTTAGTTAGTTTAGTTAGATGCCTATATATATATTCATGTACATACTCTGTAAAAAAGAACAGAACAGCATACAACATAATACACTTCATTTTCCATTTCCAATCTCTCACTACATTTTCATCTCTCTAAACTCTCCCATCCATGTCTCTCTGTATTCCTTCGATGAATCCAACGTCGATGGAGTTCTAATCCCCTAAGGTTGGGATTGTGAAGGTGAGCAATGGAGTCTTGAAGCTGTGAGCAAGTAGATCGATTTCTAAGATCCTGAGGCGAACAAGCTGAGGAGTGGAGCAGAATCGCTGGATTGACAAATCCAGAACCGATGAAGAACTTCGCCAATGAGGAATCATGGTTGAAGCTTAGGTAACTTCCAGCTTTCTAACTAGTTCAGGCCTAATCAATTTAGGTGAATAGTTAGAGTTCAACCTCCAATTTCGCATTAGATTCTTAGGTTAATCGAGCACTTAAGGAATTAAGGTTCATTGCTTAAGGATTAGTGTTTTTCACCTAAGGAATTAGGGAATAACCGCAAGCGGATTGTCCTCTAGATTGTGAAGTTCGATTATACTTAATTGCATGTTTCTTGAGGAAATTGTGAGCCGAAGCAATCCTGACCTGTTTTCTATTAATTACTTTCCACATTTCACTTTAACTCTGTTTCTGAAAATACAAAAACAACTATAAAACACTAAAACCATAAAAACCGAATGAACTTCATGTATTGTCTGTTGGTTCAGCTTGTACTAGTCCTAGATTGAGGTACTTACTACAATCCCTGTGGGACGATCAAATACATTACAATTTTAACGACTGGTGCACTTGCCAAAGTGTAAATCCGAGAGTCACATTTTATTTTACTAAGATTTTTGCACCAAATTAATGGCTCGGGAATTCAGCATCAAGTTAATGGTGCCGTTGCCGGAGATTGTTGAGTAATATCAACAATCCTTGGACCGGTACTAGACTGAACCATTTGCTTTTGTTTCTGTTTGCAGTCAATACGTATTTTTTTTAGTAGTTATTATTTTGTGTAGTCGTAGCTGTGAGTTGCTTTGTTGTGTAAACAATTGTTGTATGCAGTCAAGGAGCAGAGGAGAACCTTTCTTCTTTGATCCTGACATCGATTTGTTAGAACGTAAACTGAGAAAAGAGAAAAAGCAAAAAGAACAACAGGAAATGGAACAGAGGAGAGTTACACTAGGTGACTACTCCAGACCGACTGAAGAAGGATCGCAGGCTAGCATCCTTAGGCCACCAATTGCAGCTAACAATTTTGAACTTAAACCAGCTTTACTGCAGCTGGTAAGAAATGAACAATTCGAAGGAAATAAGGTTGAGGATCCAAATTTGCATTTAGCAACCTTCCTCCAAATCTGTGATACAGTAAAAATGAATGGGGTCCCTGATGAAGCAATCCGACTAAGGTTGTTTCCATTTTCTCTAAGGGACCGAGCAAAAGCCTGGTTGTAGAGTCAACCAAGAGGCAACATTTCCACCTGGGAGGATTTGCAAAGGAAATTTTTGATTAAATACTTCCCTTCTTCTAAATATGCAAAGCTGCGTAATGAAATCACATGTTTCCAGCAAAGAGAAGGTGAGTCCTTGATGGAAGCATGGGATCGGTATAAAGAAAGCTTGAGGAGATGTCCTCATCATCAGATTTCTGATGTACAGCAGGTGACTATTTTCTATAATGGTGTCAGGCCAGCTACCAGAGTCTTGATTGATGCCTCGGCTGGAGGCTCATTAACAACTAAAACTGTAGAAGAAGCTATAGAGCTGATTGATGTGATGGCTTCTAATGAATGTCTGATTAGTGAGAGGAACCAAGTCCCTAGGAGAGGAATATTATAATTAGAAGCACAAGATGCTTATCTGGCTCAGAGCAAACTGATGACTCAGGCTTTGGAAAAATTAAGCATTCAGATTTCAGAACTCCAAAAGCCGAGTCAAGTTTCTATGATTAGTTGTGACTTTTATGGTGGAGACCATGAAAATGGAATGTGTGATCCAGTTGTGCCTTCCGAGCAAGTGAATTATATGGGGCAGCAACAGTATCAAAGGAATTATCCTTCTAATTCCTTCAATCCTAATTACAGGAGCCACCCCAATTTTTCCTGGCAGAAAGGTCCACATTTGAATCAGAATATCCCACCGAGTCAACCCACAAATAGACCACAACAACCTTCTCACCCTCCTGTTACAGAAAAATCCGAACTCGAGAATGTACTTTCTCAGTTTATCCAGGCCACTCAGGCCAGTTTTAAGAATCAGGAAGCATCCATAAGAAATTTAGAAAATCAAGTAGGACAGCTTTCTAAACAATTAGCTGAGAGGCAAGCAGGCAATTTCCCTAGAGATACCGAGGTAAATCCAAGGGAACATTGCAAGGCCATAATTACTAAGAGTGGAAAAATTATTTCTCCATCTCCGGGTCAAGAAATAAGTTCAGAAAAAGAAAAAGAAATAATACAAGAAACCGAGCAGGACAATAAAGATGAAGTAGAAAATAAAAATGAATCAGAAAAAGAAAAAGGAAATAAAGTCCATCAAAAGAAAAAGAAAAAGGTTGATCTGATTCTGGAGGAAGCTTCTAAGCTGACTCCTAAAAAACTGAGGAATGCTCCATTTCTGCACAGGTTTAAAAAGCAAATAGAGGAGCAGAAGTTTGCTAGGTTCTTAGAGGTCTTCAAGAAACTTCACGTTAATATCCCTTTTGCTGAGGCATTGCAGGAGATGCCTTCCTATGCAAAATTTTTAAAAGAACTATGGTCTAAGAAGAGGAAGCTTAGGGGGGATGAAATGATTACTCTCACTCAAGAGTGTAGCGCAATCATTCAAAAGAAACTTCCCCAAAAGCTAGAGGATCCTGGATCTTTCACAATACCGTGTGCAATAGGGGATATTCATGTAGGAAGTGCTCTCTGTGATCTAGGAGCCAGTATAAACCTGATGCCTCTATCTTTGATGAAAAAACTGGGAATTAATGACTTGCAACCGACTCGCATGTCCTTGCAGTTGGCTGACAGGTCCATTAAATATCCCCAAGGGATACTGGAAGACTTGTTAGTAAAAGTAGATAAATTTATCTTTCCAGCAGACTTCATAGTGTTGGATATGGAAGCTGACCGAGAGATCCCTTTGATCTTAGGTAGACCCTTCCTAGCTACTGGCAGAGCATTGATTGATGTAGAAAAGGGTGAACTCATGCTGAGAGTTCAGGAGGGGCAAGTAATTTTTAATGTCTTCAATTCCATGAAACATCCGACTGAACGGATGGATTGCCTAATGATTGAAGAGGTTGAAAATTACCAGACTCCATTACTGTTAAAAACTAAGGAAGAGGCTTTACGAACTTTTTAGAGGATGACTTTGACTCCGAGACCGAGTCAATTGACTCTCACTCGGAAATACTGGACCTACTGGAAGTTTTGGAAGTAGGTGATTTCGAAAAGAAAAATGATTTGGAAAATACTGAAGCTGAGAAAGGAAAGGAATTTTCGGAAGAAAAATGTGATTTAAAACCTTTACCTTCTCATCTGAAATATGTTTTCCTGAGAGGAAATGACACTCATCCTGTCATTATTAATGCCGACTTAAAAGAAGAGGATGAGAGTAAACTAGTTAGGGTATTAAAGGCTCATGAATCTGCCATTGGCTGGAACATTTCTGACTTGAAGGGAATCAGTCCATCCTTTTGTATGCACAAAATCCTGATGGAGGATGACTATTCCCCTGTTGTACAGCCACAACGCAGACTGAACCCCATTATGAAGGAAGCAGTGAGAAAGGAAGTGGTCAAGCTCCTTGATGCGGGAATCATTTACCCGATCTCGGACAACACTTGGATTAGCCCAGTCCAAGTGGTGCCCAAGAAGGGAGGAATGACGACTGTAAGAAATGACCAGGGTGAAATCATTGCCACTCGGCCAACTACAGGCTGGAGGATGTGCATTGATTACAGAAGGCTGAATAACTTTACTCGGAAAGACCATTTCCCCCTTCCGTTTGTTGATCAAATGCTCGAGAGGTTGTCAGGACATGAGTACTATTGTTTTCTTGATGGGTACTCGGGTTATAACCAAATTGTGGTTGACCCGAAGGATCAAGAAAAGACTGCATTCACATGTCCCTATGGAATTTTTGCATACAGGCGCATGCCGTTCGGCTTGTGCAATGCTCCAGCAACCTTCCAAAGATGCATGCTGGCAATTTTTGGGGTTGAGAAATTTATTGAAGTATTCATGGATGATTTCTCGGTATTTAGGAGCAATTTTGACACATGCCTCAGCAACTTAGCTAAGGTGCTGATGAGATGCCAAGAGACCAATCTCGTTCTTAACTGGGAGAAATGCCACTTTATGGTTAAGGAAGGGATAGTCCTTGGCCATAGGATCTCTGCTGAGGGCATGCAGGTGGACCGAGCAAAAATTGAAATTATTGAAAAACTTCCTCCTCCGATCAACGTGAAAGGAATAAGGAGTTTTCTAGGATGTGCTGGGTTCTATAGAAGATTCATAAAAGATTTTTCAAAAATAGCTAAGCCTTTGACCGACTTGCTTGTGAAAGATCAGGTGTTTGCATTTAATGAAAACTGTGTCAAGGCATTTGAAAAATTGAAACAAAGTTTGACTTCAGTTCCGATCCTTGCATCACCCGACTGGTCTTTACCGTTTGAATTGATGTGTGATGCAAGTGACTTTGCAATCGGAGCTGTGCTGGGTTAGAAAAAAGGGAAATTAACTCATGTGATCTATTATGCTAGTAAAGTGTTAAATGAAAATCAAATACATTACACCACGACTGAAAAAGAAATGCTTGCTGTGGTGTATGCATTTGATAAATTTCTGCATACTTGATTGGTGCCAAAGTCATCGTATATATAGACCACTCGGCAATCAAGTATTTACTAGCTAAAAAAGAGTCTAAACCGAGACTGATTAGGTGGGTTCTGTTACTCCAAGAGTTTGACTTAGAAATACGAGACAAAAAAGGAGTAGAGAACTCAGTTACAGACCAATTGTCTCGTCTGGAAGTTGAGTCGGATTCTGTCTTAATAAAAGAAGAATTTCCAGACGAAAAGTTGATGGCAATTATAACTGGGCCATGGTACGCTGACATGGCAAACTTTAAAAGTGCCTCAGTGGTACCTGATGGTTGGACATCCCAAATGAGAAAAAATTCTTTCATGATAGTAAGGCTTTTCTTTGGGATGATCCATTTTTGTTTAAAATAGGCATAGATGGAGTAATCAGGCGCTGTGTGCCTGAATCCGAGCAAGAAAGGCTCTTGTGGCATTGCCACGATTCCTATTATGGAGGTCATCATGGTGCCTCCCGTACCGCAGCAAAGGTGTTGCAGAGTGGCTTTTATTGGCCAACTATCTTTCAGGATTCCAAAGAATATGTCAAAAGGTATGATAAATGTCAAAGGAGTGGAGGTCTCTCTGCTAAAGCTGGCATGCCTTTGACAAATATTCTAATTGTGGAATTATTTGACGTTTGGGGTATCGACTTCATGGGACCCTTCCCTAAGTCGCTCTCCAACGAATATATTCTTGTTACTGTAGACTATGTCTCCAAATGGGTGGAGGCAATTCCGACCAGAACCAATGATGCACAGGTTATGCTTAGGTTCATCAAGAGGAATATTTTCTCTAGGTTTGGAGTTCCGAGAGTAATTATTAGTGATAGGGGTTCACATTTTTGCAATAAGATAATGGAAAAAGCCCTGCGTCACTATGAGGTTTTACATAAGATATCCACTCCTTACCATCCATAGACTTGTGGACAAGTCGAACTGTCAAATAGAGAAATCAAGAGAATTTTAGAAAAAGTGGTCAAAAAATCCAGAAAAGATTGGTCGGTAAAATTAGATGATGCATTATGGGCTTACCGAACAGCTTTCAAAACCCCGATTGGCATGTCCCCGTATCAATTGGTGTACGGTAAGGCTTGCCATCTCCCTGTGGAGTTGGAACACAAAGCGTGGTGGGCCACAAAGCTATTAAACATGGACTGTGACCAATCTCAGGAGGAAAGAGTTTTGAAACTCCATGAATTAGAGGAGTTCCGACTCAACGCTTATCAAAGTGCCTCCATTTATAAGGAGAAAACAAAGAAATGGCATGATAAGTGAATTAATAAGAAAGAGTTTCAGAAGGACGATCAGGTTTTGTTATTCAATTACCGACTGAAACTCTTCCCTGGAAAACTTAGATCCAAGTGGTCCGGGCCTTTTACTGTAAATGAGGTTTTTCCTCATGGTGCAGTCGAACTGAAAGATCCGACTACCGATCGGATTTTCAAGGTGAATGGCCAGCGACTCAAACTCTACTTTGGAGGAGAGTTTGATAGGCAGAAAACCTCCTTGTTACTGAAGCCATCTTCTTAGATACAATAAGGTCAAGCTAGTGACCTTAAAGAAGCGCTCTAGGGAGGCAACCCTACCCTCCGATTGTTTTGTTTTGAAATTTGAGTCAGAATGAATAAAAAAAAAGAAGAAAAAAACTAAATAAATGAAGTTTGTGAAGTTGAAGAAGGAAATCCGAGCTAGATTCTTCTATTTTCGCTCAAGCGAAGCACGTGTAGCTTAGGCGAGACACTGCTGGGTGTTGTTTCACAGTTAAGCAAGAAATTACTGAGTTTTGAGTAAAAATAGTGCACTCGGATAACTGTTACTTATTTCTAATCCTTCTTCCCGATTGAATTTCACTCGTCATTTTTCAATAAAATTTCAAATTCTGATGCGAATAAAAGGAAGACTTTGAAGGATTTCTGATCGTTGATGTAATGAACGGGTCAGATAGTGAAAAGTGACTTACTTCAGTCGGCTTTTCATCACTCAGATTCCTCACTCATCACAATCAGTATTGTATCCATTAGTCTCATATGCACGCGGTCTTTCGGTTTCCTCCACTCGTTCTTTCTTTCACTCAGCCTTACTCTCATTCGTTCTTTCTTCCACGCACTTCTCTGTTCACTCGTATCTCACGGCAGTTGTGCACTCGTCCATTCATTGTCACACTCAGTTATCATACACTTTTCTTTATTCATTCATTCTTTCACTCATTCTGTGACCCATTCGGTATTCATTCACTCAGTATCTTTTCATTCAGTGTTTTATTCACTTTTTCTCACTCACTCATCACTCAGTTCCTCATTCACTAGGTTTCTCGCTAGATCACTCGGTTTCTTCCACTCGTTCATCTCCGTCATCCGATCGGTATATCCTTCACTCATCTCCTTCACTCGGAATATTCTCATTCGTTCTCCCATTCATTCTTCCATCCACTGGTTTTTTTTCATCCACCCTCAATCTACTTGTTTACTCTTCCACTCGGTCACTCTCTTTTCTGTTCGTCACCCGTCATTCAGTCTTTCATTACCGCACTCTATCTTTTTCGTTCTTCCACTTGTCGTTTTATTTCTTCAGCTTTACTTTCAGTTTTCCGTTCATTTGTTATTCATCAGTATTTCCATTTACGCATTCCTTCTCTGCAATTATTATTTGTTTACTTTTCCAACTTGTTCTTCATTTCTCAGATTTTTATCACTCGGTACCTTTCTCCATTCTCACTCGGTTATCATCGTTTCACCCTTTTCACTCTTTTCGCTCATTATTCATTTACTCGGTATTCCTTCATTCGTTCATACTTCTATTCGTTTCTTTTATTATTCGCTTCTTGATTCACTCGTATTTCATTACAATAGTTCACTCGTTTCTCATACGCTCTATTTCATTTATTTAAAGTTTTCATTTGCCCATTTTGTCTTATCGTCTGTTCATTTATTCATCTTCCATTCTCCTATGTCCATTTGGCATCACATTGGTATCATCCCACTCTTACTCGATCTTCTACCCCTCTAGTAATTGAGTATTCTAAAAAAAAAAATCTAATATATATATATATATATAAATAAATAAATAATAAACAACATAATAATAATAGTAGTAATACATATAATAAAGTAATAATTAAAGCTGAACACATTTACGCGTTTCTTGAAAATTGAATTCAACAATATAAAAGAGAAACTCTTTCAGCTTCCAACCCTCAGTACCTATGCTAAACTTGGGCTGAAGACGAAAAGACATTTTCTGGTTTCTAAGAAAGGTATCACCTTTCCACTTCTTTCACTAATTTCGTGCATTTGTAAGTTCATGTTTATTATCTTCTTGTTCATTGTTATTGTTTTCCGCTACTCACAAGCCATGCGTCTTATAGTTTTGGGTTGCTGTTGGATTGCTGTTCTTATTTTTTTTGTTTACTTAGGTTGGTTATCATTATTATTTTAACATTAATCATGAAAAGAAGATCACAAAGACTTCTGCAGAAACCTAGACCAAATTTTGCAGAAGGAAGTGTGCGAAGGAAACAAATAGATAACGAAAGAGAAGTGGCAACCATCACTATATCTGATTCGTCTGTACATGTACCTAGTCGAAGTCAGGAGCAAAGGGATGTATCTCCTCTGGTTTAAAGAAATGTATCTCCTGCGAGTGAGGAAAATGAATCACCAGAGGTTGAAAGTGTTAAGGCTGTTGAAAACTGTGCTATGAAGTTTAAAGCCACAGAACCAGAACGTCCCAAGCAATCTGTAGGAGCTGGTTCTTCTTCTTCTTCTTCTGACATTCTTTTGGTGTTACAGGAATTACAGGTTGTGAAGAAGATGCAACTTGAAATTTATGATCGGGTTTTGAACCACGATCAGATGCTCAGGAAGATTGCCACGAAACTGAGGGTTGAACATTCAGCAGAAATGGGAGCCCCACTGGATAGAAATGCGTGGTTAGCTTCCATTGGATTCACGATTCCCTCCCAGCAGGACAAAGACGGGGAAGATCAGAATGTTTAAGCAGTTGTTCCACGTTTTTATGATGTTTCCTATGTAATTAATTTAATGTTATTGTAACTGCTTTCTGAACAGTGAACTGGTTTCTATTTTTATTATGTAATGAAAATTTTATTTTCTGTTAATTTGTTGTTTTATTCGGTTTTTTTCATATGTATTGGTAAAATCCATGAGTCCCAATCCGATTACGCGTTTTCCATCCACAGCCACTCAGGTAAAAAGGGAAGTCTCTTTCCAACTTATTCTTTAATTAATATTCTTAATTATAAGTTGCAAAAGTATGCTTATTGTTTCTTTCACTCCGTCTTCATAATTTAAAAGTTGCTGATTCGTTAAGCTGTAGTCAGATAAATTAATTGATCGGTTTTTGCTTAACTCATGATCCCTGCCCATAACTATTCTTCATCATTACTTAAATTGTTTACTCGGCATGCTAGGTAGCAATCTGAATGTATGAAATTTACATTAAGTTTGGGGACATGACTGGCTGATTAACTATTATATATGAGCTTTTGAGCCTGTATTATTCTTTTCCGAGTGAATCTGCATGCTGGTTAGTGAGACAGAATTTGCTTCAGTACTTACTAATTGATTGTATGCTAGCCAATCGAAAATGATGAAGGCCTTCTTTGATTATTTAGCCAGGGCCAAAAATTTGCCATCCTAATTTCATTAATCATCCTTTGACCCAATAATTATGTTTGAGCCTGAGACCTTTTCATTCGTTTTATACACCTAACGTTACAAGCCTAATTATCCAAGAAAAACCCGACTAGAGTACCCTGGATGTTCCACTCGTGAATTACTCGGTTTTTGCTTATTGCTAGGGACTAGCAATTTCTAAGTTTGGGGATGAAGAGTGTGCCTAACAGTAATTAAGGACACACTCCGACCTTAATTATGGATAAATATGTAGAAAAATAAAAGGAAGAAAGGCAAAGCCGAGAGAAAAAAAAATGATGAATAAAGTCAGAAAAGAAAAAGAGGTGCAAAGCACCACAAGAAAAAAAAATTCGATTGAAAAAGATGGAAAGAAAAGAAAGAAAAGGAAAGGAAAAGTCCAAAGGACTAAAAGAAAAAGAAGGTGTAAAACAGCACGAGTTATTAAGTAGCATTCAGTCAGAAAAATAAAGAGAGTTGTTAGTAGAGGCAATTAAGTTAGAATTGAGGCAAGGCATTAGTGGATACATCTTGTAACCTATCTATGACTCGGAAAAACAATAATTGAGCCTGTAGCCGAGCCCCATTATAAGCTTAAAAAGCCCTTACTGATCCGATTGAGTTGGCATATTTCATGATGTTTAGAACTGTTGCAAGCCTATGTTGATCTAACTAGTATGCAGGTGATGAGTGCATTCTAGTCACCTTACACACCGAGAGAAGAGTTAAACACCGACCAGTGAGGAAAGCATCAGCAGCTTGTCTTCCAAAGGAGGTGTAAGTATTTATACTTTTAGAAATTGCGAAAAGAAAGCATGATCGGTATTCAATAATTATAGTATGAATTAAGTTAAGGAAAGGTTGATTGTGTTGATCAAAGGCTGTTAGTTAATAAGTCTGAATATTTGCTTGAGGACAAGCAAAGTTTTAAGTTTGGGGATGTGATAAGTCTTGAAAAGACTTAATTATTCCACTGTTTATTTAACATAATTTACTAAGTATTGTCTAGTCTTGATATTATTATTTAATAATTTGTTAATAATTCATGTTTTAGTTATTTATTTCAAAAGTATGCTATTTATGTAAGAAACCGATTGAAAATATTAATTAGATAAGGAATTTTGAAGTATTTACAAATTTACTAAGCAGCCAGCGTATAAATGCTAGGCAATTAGCTGTCTAATGGTGCAGGAACAGGGCGTACTTGAGAAAAGAAGACAAATCTGAGTGAAAATTACAAAAGCCGAGCGAGATTTGGAAAATCCGAGTGAAACTTCTCAATTCCGACTGAAAAGAGTCCAAAGACCGACTGAGTGAGACTTCAAAGACACTGACTCCAAAAGAGAACAAGGACTCGGAATATTGCATGAAGAACCCGAGCGCCAACTGCAGAATACCGATTGAATAATCAATCCGCTCAAGCGAGAGTTAAATTCGCTCAAGCAAAGGTCCAAGTTCGCTCAAGAAAAGCAAGACTACGCTCAAGCGTGACCCCAAAACATCACCTTTAACCCAAGCTTCACCATAACGCTTAAGCGACCAAGCAACACTGTAGTACAATTCCCGAACTCGCCCAAGCGAGAGTTTAATCCGCTCAAGCGAAAACTCAGCAGCTGAAGCATAAAGGCAGTAATTTAAACACTGTTCCTTCCCTCCAACAACACACTTGGTGCAGTACTGTTCCGCTTCTATTGCCTTCTTCTCTACTACTGCAACCTTAAGTAACTTAAGAAGTAAGCTGTCAATTAGCTGGTGCTGAGCTATACATTAGCTAATGATGAACTGGAATCTGCTACGAGCTGAGCTGTGATTAGTTAATTATTCTGTAATTATTCAATTAGTTAGTTTAGTTTAATTAAGAACTCAGTTTTCAGATATTAGCTAAGTTAGTTAGTTTAGTTAGATGCCTATATATATTAATGTACATACTCTGTAAAAAAGAACAGAACAGCGTACAACATAATACACTTCATTTTCCATTTCCAATCTCTCACTACATTTTCATCTCTCTAAACTCTCCCATCCATGTCTCTCTGTATTCCTTCGATGAATCCAACGTCGATGGAGTTCTAATCCCCTAAGGTTGGGATTGTGAAGGTGAGCAATGGAGTCTTGAAGCTGTGAGCAAGTAGATCGATTTCTAAGATCCTGAGGCGAACAAGCTGAGGAGTGGAGCAGAATCGCTGGATTGACAAATCCAGAACCGTTGAAGAACTTCGCCAGTGAGGAATCATGGTTGAAGCTTAGGTAACTTCCAGCTTTCTAACTAGTTCAGGCCTAATCAATTTAGGTGAATAGTTAGAGTTCAACCTCCAATTTCGCATTAGATTCTTAGGTTAATCGAGCACTTAAGGAATTAAGGTTCATTGCTTAAGGATTAGTGTTTTTCACTTAAGGAATTAGGGAATAACCGCAAGCGGATTATCCTCTAGATTGTGAAGTTTGATTATACTTAATTGCATGTTTCTTGAGGAAATTATGAGCCGAAGCAATCCTGACCTGTTTTCTATTAATTACTTTCCACATTTCACTTTAACTCTGTTTCTGAAAATACAAAAACAACTATAAAACACTAAAACCATAAAAACCGAATGAACTTCATGTATTGTCTGTTGGTTCAGCTTGTACTAGTCCTAGATTGAGGTACTTACTACAATCCCTATGGGACGATCAAATACACTACAATTTTAACGACTGGTGCGCTTGCCAAAGTGTAAATCCGAGAGTCACATTTTATTTTACTAAGATTTTTGCACCAAATTAATGGCTCGGGAATTCAGCATCACAAGGAAGGGCACTTCAAGGCGGATTGCCCAAATCTTAAGAAGAAAGGCAAGGAGAAAAGAGGAAGAAGAAGAGCTTACATCGCGTGGGATGAAAACGATGTAAGTAGCTCCGATGAGTCCGATTGTGAAGAAGCAAAACTTTGCTTAATGACAAAACATCGAGAAGGAGAAGATAATGAGGTAAGTCTTCTTGATAAAAATGAATTACTAGTAAGTACAAATTATCTAGAAAGACCATTGACACTCTTAGAGGGATCTTATAGAAGTGTGTAAAGAGAATAAATGCCTGAAAGATGAATTAGAAAATGTTCAAGTATGCTCTAGGACCAAACCATGTGAGTTTGTAGAGAAGTATGATATTCTTGAAACCAAGGTTGTAGACTTAAATAGGACACTAGAAAAGTTCACTAATGGTAGAGATAATTTAAATATATTACTTGGAAACCAAAGATGCATGTTTGATAAAACCGGTTTAGGATACAACTCTACCAAGAAAGAAAAACACTATAAAAATTTTTTTGTGCCACTTATGAAATTATCTTCACCTTTTATGAAATGCAATCATTATGGTTTCAAAGGTCATAGCTCATCAAATTGCAATGTTAGAAAATTAGGGCCAAAGGTCATAAGAAAGGTGTGGGTTCCCAAAGGAACATTACCACAAGCTAACCTTAAAGGACCCAATATAAAATGGGTACCTAGTTCTCTAAACTAATCTTGCTTTGTAGGTATACTTCAAGGCAAGCAACACCCATTGGTATTTGGATAGTGGGTGTTCAAAGCATATGACGGGAGACATAAGCAAGTTCACTTCCTTCACTCCCAAAAGGAAAGGAAGCGTCACCTACGGAGATAACACCAAAGGAAGAATTCTAGGCATTGGAAACATTGGTAAGAATTCCTCTACTTCTATTAGTGATGTGTTGTATGTTGAAGGCCTAAAACACAATTTACTTAGCATAAGTCAATTATGTGACAAAGGATATAGAGTTTTGTTTGAATCAAATTATTGCATAATTGAGCATAAGATTAACAAGGAAATCAAGTTTGTAGGTCAAAGAATTGATAATATTTACATGATTGATATGGATAGTTTGTCCTCAAATGATTTGTAATGCTTCATGACTAGAGAGGATGAAACTTAGTTGTGGCATAGAAGAATAGCTCATATACATGTAGACCATTTGAATAAACTTATTTCTAAGGAATTAGTAATTGGTTTACCAAAGCTTAAATTTGAAAACAAATTTTGTGATGCATGTCAAAAGGGAAAACAAGTAAAGGCATCCTTTCAAACTAAAAATATTGTTTCCACACAAAGGCCTTTGCAACTTTTGCACATGGATCTATTTGGACCTTCCAAAATCAAGAGCTTTGGTGGTAATTACTATGGTCTAGTAATTGTAGATGACTATTCTAGATATACATGGACCTTGTTTCTTGCTCATAAGAATGAAGCATATCATGCATTTAAGAAACTTGCTAAGATTATCCAAAATGAGCAAAATTCTAAAATTGCATCATTAGAACCGATCATGGGGGAGAATTTGAAAATCAATCTTTTGAAAGGTTTTGCGAAAAACATGGTATCATTCACAATTTTTCAGCTCCTAGAACTCCACAACAAAATGGAGTAGTTGAAAGGAAAAATAGATCCTTAGTGGAGCTCGCAAGAACCATGCTAAATGAAAATAACATTGCAAAACATTTTTGGGCCGATGCGGTAAATACCGCTTGTCACGTTATGAATAGATGTTTAATAAGGCCTATTCTAAAGAAAACCCCCTATGAACTTTACAAGGGAAGAAAACCCAACATTTCATATTTTCATATTTTTAGATATAAATGCTTTGTGCTCAATAATGGAAAGGATAATCTAGGAAAATTTGATGCTAAAGCTGATGAGGCAATCTTCCTAGGATATTCACAATCTAGTAAATCTTATCGAATCTTTAACAAACAAACAAACACCATTGAGGAGTCCATTCATGTCAAATTTGATGAAAATAGCCATAACTCCCCGAGAAAGGAAGATGTTGATGATATTGTAGGTACTCTTCAAGATTTAACCTTGAATGACAAGGAAGAAGAGAACAAAGACAAAGATGCAACACAACATGAGGAACCACAACAATGGATCACTTTGAAGGACCATCCCTTAGATAAAGTCATAGGTGAAATGACTAAAGGTGTAAGAACTCGAAACGCCATTAGGAATGCATGTAATCATTTAGCCTTTGTATCACAAATAGAACCCAAATGCATTGATGAAGCTATTATTGATGAACATTGGATGTTGGCCATGCAAGAAGAATTGAATCAATTTGAAAGAAATGAAGTTTGGGAATTAGTGCCAAGACCCAATGATCAACAAATAATAAGAACAAAATGGGTATTTAGGAATAAATTAGATGAAAATGGTATAATTACAAGGAACAAAGCTAGTCTAGTAGCTAAGTGTTACAATCAAGAATAAGGCATTGATTATGAAGAGACGTATGCTCCCGTAGCTAGGCTAGAAGCCATTAGATTATTATTAGCCTTTGCATGTTGTAAGGACTTTAAATTGTACCAAATGGATGTCAAGAGTGCTTTCTTGAATGGTTATATTCAAGAGGAAGTGTATGTTGATCAACCTCCAGGTTTTGAAAACTACCAATTTCCAAAACATGTTTTCAAACTAAAGAAAACCTTGTATGGCTTAAAACAAGCTCCAAGAGCTTGGTATGAAAGATTGAGCAAATTTCTTTTAGAAAACAACTTTGAAAGAGGAAAGGTTGACACAACATTATTCATAAAGCACAAAAAGAATGACATACTATTAGTGCAAGTATATGTTGATGATATAATCTTTGGTGCTACTAATGAGTCAATGTGGAAAGAGTTTCCTAAGTTAATGCAGGAAGAATTTGAGATGTCCATTGTAACACCCCAAATTTTATAAAAATGAATAAATAGGTGAAGTAAATATTGAATAATTATAAACAAATTTATGAGTGTCCCAAAATATTCGAATAATGAAATTGGAATTTATTAGGGGTATTTATGATTTATTGAGCTTATATGAGATAAAATTATACCCGATTAGGATATGGGTGTCGGACCAAGTATCTTCGATTGAGATGCCATTGTTCAGGGCTATTAAGAATATTATTGGGAGTCCAGATATATATTCAGAATAATTTTTAGATAAAGTATTGAGCCCGAACAGAGATCCTGTTTGATCTAAAACGGAAAACTTTAAGTGAGAGGTTAAATTAAAGCATTAAACTCTCTCAATCTCCTCTTCTTTCTCGTCACTTCTTCTCCTTCTTCTTCTTCTTCTTCCTATTCTCTTTCTCTTCATTTCCTCTCCCACTCTTCTTCTTCCTCTTCTAAAAACCCTAAACAAAAAGGGTGGTGGCTCCCTTCTCCTTCCATTTTCGTTTGCCATCTCCAAGCATGAGAAAGATGATGTTGGATGGAAGCTCTCTCCATCTTCTCCTCTCATTTTCATCACCCATCCTCCCTCTCTTGGAAGCTCACTTGTTTCATGGCTTGGGTAAGTTCCTCACCATTTTTGTTGAGCTTATACCATTGGTTATGAGTTTATTTGTTAGGAGAGTGTAAAATATGTATGGGTTATGGATTAGAAGCCATTTTTGTGTTAAACCCTAAGGTAGGGTGTGATTTATATGTGTTTTTGGATGGGTGTGAAGGGGTATACGAAAATTACAAGATTAGAAATGTAAGATGATGGTTGCTAGTGGTGATTGCTTGATTTTAATGGAACCCTAACTCTAGGATTTGGGGGAAATGAGTAATAATGCCATGAAAAATGATTTTTAGTGAAAACCCATGATAATATGTGTATGGGTGTTGTTAATGATGGAGATTGATGGTTATTGGAAATGATTATTGAGCTTTGAGGAAACCCTAAGTATGATAAATTGGGGGTCTTAGCTAAATAGGTGATTTTGATGATTATTGATGTCTTAAGAATGATTTTATATGAGGAGATGAATATTTGAAGCATTGGTGTTGATTAATGAGGTTGGAGGAATTAAATTGGATTGTTGATGTTTATGATGATGTTAAAAATGGTTGCAAGCCATTGATAATGGATTAAGGAAATAGATACTTGAGTTGATGAGTAAGTAGGCCTTGATATATGCCATTGAGGTTGTTGATTGATGATGGTCTTAAATGGAACCAAGGGCTTATATTGGACATAAATGATAATAATGATAGTTGAATGGTCCATAAGATGATTTGGAAGACTTGTGGATAAGAGTTTAGACAAGTCTAGGACTTGACAATGAGTTTTAAGAAAATGTTGCCTTATTAAGTTCATATACAAATATGTGTTTGTGATAGGATTGTGTTTCGGACGATGATGCAGAATGATTGAGGTAATCGAAGCACTTGGATTGCGGTTCTTGTCTCAAGGTAGGAGAGGAGTTTACATTCAAATTGCATGAGTTATATAATTGATGATTATCATATGTCATGATACTCATGCTTGCCTTGCCATGTTTATAGTGAAATGATGTGTATGGAAAATTGTTGGCTATTGATGATAATATATGTGTATATATAATGATGAATAACCCATGAGAGGTTGAAATGTGTACATGCTAATGAACCATCCTTGAGGGGATGAAGTATATTTTTTGTGAATTGAGAATTTATGTGGATGATTGGCATTGAATGTGATAGCCATTGTGATGGTATTGGTATAAGTTTAAGGTTTATGCATAATTGAGGAACTCATAGAGTCAATTAGAGTTTTACGTGGTTTTGATGACATAGGGCAGTTCCAATAGCTTCCATGTATGAATTAAAACTTGTGGAAATTGGAATGGGTCAATTTAAGTGAGAAATGACCCTTGAGTTGCACAAAAGTACCTCAAAATGGGTAAAATGCTTCTATGCGCATAACTCCCTCATTTTTAAGAATTTTTGAGTGAGACTAGTGGCCACGCATCACAAATGGTGTAATTTAGTTTGTGTCAAAATTTGGTAGCATTTGGAGTTGATATGAAAAAGTTAGGGGGTTAGAAGTTCCAAAATTATGCATTTTCTACATAATTTCTACATTCTGGTATGCGTAATCGATTACAAAGGTGTTCCTAATCGATTACAGGCATTCTATTTCATGAGTAATCGATTACAAAGGTATTAGTAATTGATTACAGGCCTTCTGAGTCATTTGTAATCGATTAGGTGCTTGGCCTAATCGATTAGCTACGACAGGATTGCTGTTTTTGGGCCGTTTGGGAATCTTAATGACATTTTTGGCCTCTGAGTTCTCATGAAAGTTGTAGATAATTATGTTACGGAGGTGTGATAATTGGTGTTACTTTAGTTGGAGTTTTCTAACTCTCATTAGGCAAAAAATACCAAACCCAGCGCGTTGAAAAGTACAAGTTTAAGAGGGTTTTAAACCCAACTTTTTATGGTTATCAAATTGGGACTAATAGGTGATACTTATGACATGTCCCAATATTTTTAAGACTAAAAGTAAGCTTTCCTCATGTCTTAATGTTGAAATTATCATGGGCTCATTATTGCCCAAAATCCCTTTTAGTATGGAAAAACAAGAGAATTCACTAAGGGTATATGTGTGGTTTGCCTTAGAGGTGATTGGGGAATGAATTAAGGCCATGGCAAGCTAGGTATATGTCTATGCTATGTTACAGAAACATGTATGTTTCCCCTCTATTGATATATTATGAATCTTAATGAGAAGTAAATGATGTGATTGTATGACATACCTTGGTTAACGATGGAACTAATAAGGGGGACAATTGAATAGCAATGAGTTGTTATAACTCAATGAATTTGAAAAAGTGTTAATGATGAATAAAAATGAAAGAATGAATGATAATGTTGAATGATAAGGGACGTTGTTGTTGAACATACCCTTGAATACACAGTGTTTGCTATTTTAGATGAGTATGGTGCTAATATGATTAATATAAGTATTGACTTGTATGTATGAGATGCAATAATGATTGCTGAATGTATGTTTAAAATATATTGTTGGTTTCCATGCGTGGATAAATGTTATGATGATTGATATGCTATGAATGCCATGTATGGATTTATGAAAATGTAAATGTTGAGCCTTGAGGGGCCTTATGGTTGATTGTATGCCAACGATAATAAAAACCAAATATATATATAAGATACCCCTAATTGAGAGGGTGAGATATCCTTGCAAGGTTGATGGGCATATGCATTATTGCATTTGCATTCATGGCATGGCATAACATTGAATATGTGGTTGCGATCACAATGATCAAAGATCCTGCGGGATTCTATGAAGGGAGTACCCCTTGCGAGGTGGGAAACCAAGTTGATGATGATACCCCTTGCGAGGAAGGAAACCAAGTTGATGATGATATGATATTGAGCCGGTGGTTGCGATCACCTGGTTGTTGAAATGAAAAAGGGCTTGCGAGTTCCTATGATGCCCGTGGTTACGATCACGAGGCGGGAGTACCCCTTGCGAGGCGGGAAACCTATGAGAATTGTTGAACGTGGTTACGATCACGAGGAGCACCTTGCGAGGCTGCTATAGGGAGTACCCCTTGCGAGGCGGGAAACCAATGATTATGAATGATTGATTATGGTGGTTGCGATCACCCTTGGTATGAAATCGGATCCGTTGCATCTGCATTAAACAGTTGACATGTGCATTAGCCATAAGAGCATGGCATATGAGATGGGATGACCACGAGTGTTGAGAAACCCCTTGCGAGGAGGTATTGAGTGAAGCCTTAATGAATTAATGATGATAATGATTTTGAGTGCCCTTGTTGATAAGTGGCAAATGATTGTGTATGTGATTGTGTATATGTTGTGCTTGTTTATGATATGAATTGCGATTTATGAGGATTGTATGCCTATTGTAATAATAAGATAATGAATGAATGATAATTTGATGATTTGATAGCAAAGCACACATGATGTTGTTATGCATATACACATGATCACAATATATATATTATTCGTCATTTTGAATGTATAACTCACTCTCCCATGTGGTCTCTTTTTTTAGCATTGTGATGCAGGTTGCCATGGGATGAGCTCGGATTTTAATTAAAGCTTGGGTGAAGGTAAATAGTGGTAATGGGCATGCCTTGGCCGGCATCATTTATGAGTTCTTATGTAATGAATGAATTGGTTATGAGAATGTAGACGATTTAGAGATTTTGAATATGTATGAGATAACCCTTGAAATTGTGGATGGTGAATAGATATGTAGAATATAAGAGATGATTTGATGTAGATTAGAAGGATTGAAATTGAATGATGTTCATTGATGATTGGGATAGTTGGGAGAATATCCCCGAGCGTATAGGTATATATGTATATATATAATTATATCCTAGGCATTGCATGCTTATGTAATTATGTAAAATGATGATGGTTGTCCATTAGACTATGATATGCCATTGCATGCTTTGCCGAGTCTTTTCTCATATCGTCATATATGGGACTAGGCGTGTGCCCGGTATACACAATCTTCCGCAGTAAACTCTATTATTTTCGTATACCGTTATAGGCATTTAATTATCGATCCAGCTTTAGGTTATTTAATCTCACTCTTTGGTTTTCTGTGATTTGGGACTTGATGTGATCATGGTGGTGTCTTGGAAATGTTTTCAAACGTGAAAAATTTACTCGCATTTTTATTAATTATGACGATCACACCGGGATTCGAGTACAAAAAATCAGGGGTGTTAGATCCATGATGGGGGAACTTACTTTCTTCCTTGGACTACAAATCAAGCAAACTAATGAAGGCACATTCATTAGTCAATCAAAGTACTGCAAAGAATTGCTTAGGAAATTCAACATGGACAAGGCAAATGACATTGCCACACTTATGGGCACTTCATGCTATTTGGATAAGGATGAGAAGGGTAAGGATGTTGAACTTACAAAATATAGAGGTATAATCGGATCCTTACTTTACTTAACCGCAAGTAGGCTGGACATCATGTTTGTTGTTTGTATGTGTGCAAGATACCAAGCATGTCCAAAAGAATCACACCTAACTGCTATAAAAAGAATAATGAAATATCTTGTTGGAACTCCAAATGTCGGTTTATGGTACCCCAAAGGGGTTGAATGCATATTAGTTGGATATTCGGATTCGGATTTTGCAGGATGTAAACTAGATAGGAAAAGCACTAGTGGAACATGTCACTTACTTGGTAGTTCTTTTGTTTCTTGGCATAGCAAGAAACAAGTAAGTGTTGCACTATCCATAGTTGAGGCAGAATATGTTGCAGCTGGTAGTTGTTGTGCTCAAATCCTTTGGATGAGACAACAACTTCTAGATTTTGGTGTTATGTTAGACCATGTGCCTCTCAAATGTGATAACACAAGTGCTATAAATATTTTAAAGAATCCTGTAATGCATTCAAGAACCAAACATATTGAGATTCGACATCATTTCATTAGAGATCATGTATTAAAGGGTGATTGTGTGCTCGAACATGTTGAAACTTCCAAGCAATTAGCGGATATATTCACCAAACCTCTAGCAAAAGATCAATTCATACATATTAGGAGAGAATTAGGAATCCTTGATATAACCAATTATGTTTGAATAAATAGATGATTTTGATAATTCCTTTATTCTGATTATGTTTCATTAAGTTCGAAATGTTCTAAGGAATAACTTAATAGATTTCCAGCCTTCTGAAACAAAATCTGCAAAATCCAGGCGTTTTTAAGCAAAACAGTCGATTACAAAGATTGACATAATCGATTAGTAAGCTTCTGGTTCTTAGCTAATCGATTTCTCCTTGACATCTAATCGATTACCAAGCTTCTGTTTTCTGCCTAATCGATTACCCCTTAGTCCATAATCGATTACAAAGCCTCTGTTTCAGGTCCAAAACGTTTCAACTTTCCTCTAATCGATTACCAGCCTCCCTTAATCGATTAGGACGATTCTGTTTCTCAACCTAATCGATTACCCATCTTCCCTAATCGATTACCCACTGTACGAAATGATTCAAATTCCTCAGAAACAGTGAACTAATCGATTACCTATGCCTCGTAATCGATTAGCATCGAGTCTGTGACAGTCAATTGCTGTTTTCCGAGGCTACTCGTTTTCTTCTCCAAATTAAACTCACATTAAACCATTTTCTCTCCTTTCTAAACCTACCTTTTCCTTATAAATTCATCCCTCCTCACCTTCTCCTCTCACACTACCTCTTCCACTCCCTCAAGCTTCAAAAGCTCTCACTCTCTTCTCATCTTCTTTACCTTTCTCCACCACCATGTCTTTCTCATACACTGTTAAAAAGGCAAGGTCCTCCATGGCCTAAGCCAACAACCTCTTAGACTTCTCTAGGTTTTTCTCCTCTCCTAGAGACCTTCAAAATTTCATTAAAAACTTTTCTGAGAAGGCCATAATCTCTCCCCACTTCATCAATGAGGAAACCTTCAACCACCCAAGCTTCACCTTCACCTAAAACCTCCACCACTATGAGCTTTTGCCTTTCCTCAGCCTCAAGGAGGAGTTGTACTATCCTGAACTTGTTAGAGTCTTCTATTGTAACCTAAGGTTGGTTGATGGGTTGTTTGAGTCCAAGGTCAAGAACGTGACTATAAGACTCACCAATGCTCAATTTGCGGAAATCTCTTTTCTTCCGCTAAATGATGCTGAGTTTGCTGGAGGAGATCCTGAGGATGAATAGGCCTTCAATCCTATTGCTACATGCCAGTCGCTGTGGAAGGCTAACCTCCCAAGGAGCAACCACAAGTTGGTAGGTCACCTTACCATGAACAACCGTCTACTTCACTTTTTCCTGGTGAAAATTTTGCTTCCTCACGGTGGGAATTATGCGTTGGTAGAGGAGGACGATGTTCTCCTAATGTGGGCAATGAAAAATTAGAAGGACATTAATTGGGTTCAAATGATCAAACTGCATATGCTCCAAGCCAAACATCAATAAAAGCTCCCATATGCAATCTTACTTACCAAACTTTTCAAAGCTGTAGGAGTTGATTTGGCTAGTGAGTTATCTGAAAAAGTGCCTCCCAAGGCTTGCATTGGCACTCATCACCTCACAAAATTAGGCATCGTTTTTCTCCATGGAGCTTGGTACTCAAGGAAGGAAGGCATTCATGCCAACATTCCTTTTGAAGCCCCTGCTGATGGGCTAGTCCCTCCTCCTCCTGCAACACAAGCTGCACCAGAAGCCCCCACTGATCCATTCGTATCTCTCTACGCTCACCTTGACCGCCGCTTTGACCGCATTGAGAACTCTCTTCAAGAGTTTTCAATGACTGAGCAGCAGCACTTTGAGATGATGCAACAGCGTTATGATAAGCTATCTCACCAAATCTCCGAGCTTCGCTTTTTCAATCCGGATTACTAAATCCGTTTTTCATGTTTTGGTTAATGTGTTTTGTGTTTTTCTCAATCATGCATAAGTTCTTAATTCTGCAACATTTCCATTGATGTACTTTCCCTTTTGAATTGAATAAAGATTTATCTTTCATTATATGCCTCTATTTGCTTTATTATTTTTGATGATTCCAAAGGGGGAGAAGTAATTGTTCATCCAAATTATTGTTTAATCTGATATTGGCTGCTAAAATAAATTACTAAATGATTAAATATCTCTAAAGTGGTTTATTATCTCTAAAAGGCATAGATTCCTTAAGATAGGGGGATACTTGATAATGTTTAAGAGATAAGAGATAATTCAAATTTGAAATAGATAAGAGATAAGGACTTAAGAGATAACATTTAAGAGATAATGTAAAATCTAAAAATCTGTTTAAAAGATAAGAGATAATGCAGAATTCAAAAGATATGGTTTTTGCATATAAATACTTAATTAAAGATAAGCTTATTGTTTAAACTAACAACCCTCAAGAGATGAACATGGTTGTCATCATCAAAAAGGGGGAGAATGTGTTTGAATATGATTACAGGTTCAAGGATTTTGATAATGACAAAGGAATTTTGAAGAATATCTTGTAAAAACAAGATTCAGCATCAGACCTGCAAAAATAGCATAGCTAATCGATTAGAGAGATAGAGCTAATCGATTAAATAGCTTCTATTGAACAGCTGATCGATTACACCCACAGGGCTAATCGATTATAGAGCTTCTGACTTGTAAATAATTGATTACACCAGTATGCTAATCGATTACCAACATCAAAAATTGGATCAAATGTATCAGGCATATATGCTAATTGATTACAGGACTTCAGCCAATCGATTACCAAGCTACTAAAACGACACTAATCGATTACATGGGTGTGCTAATCAATTACCAAGATCAAGAATTGAATTAAATGCATCAGGTGCCATGGCTAATCGATTACTGGGCAAGATCTAATCGATTACCAGAGTTCTGACTTTATGCTAATCGATTAAATGGTGAATACTAATCGATTACAACATGAACTGGACTAAAAAATTTGAAGTGTAATCGATTACAGCTCGAGGCGTAATCGATTACGATAGTGGGAAAACATATTTTAGTGGGAAACCAGCTCATTTTTACACCATTTCTCAGATGCCCACTACATGCAACGGCTAGGAAGATCTTGGCACTCCCTCTAGCTCTATAAATGGGTTTCCAAACTCAAGCACAAAGAAGAGAACAACAAGGAACAAAAGGAAATCAATTCTATAATCATTCTTGGTGCTTAGTGAATTTTTACTCTTGTATATTCTGAGATTTCATTTGTATATCCTCTCTTGTTGAGAGTTAGAATTTGTGTAAGCTATCACTTGCTTATCCACTCTTTTGAGAGAGTATTTTTTCTTGTAAACACAAACATCAAACACCAAAGTTCACTCTAGGTTGAGTGGTTACAAAGGTTGGGGTTCAACCTTTGGGATATTGTGAGATTGAGAGATTGGGTGGGTTGCCCTTGTACTTGTGAGGATTGGGTTCTTGAGTGTGGGACACTAGGAAGCCGCAATTGCTCAAAGTTGTTTCTCTAATCTACAATAGTGGAAATCCTCTAAGTGGGTTGCTTAGAGGCGAGACGTACACCGGGTTGGTGGAACTTGTTAAATCGGTTTGCAATCTTTTCTCCCTTACTCTTTTACTTTCATATATTGCTCTTGGTCGATTTGTGTTGGTTGATTGTGGTTTGCATATTTTAGCTTGCTTGATTTGGTCAATATTGGATATTGCATACCAAGTGTTTGATAATTTGTCTAAGCTATTTAAACCTTGTTGTGCATTGCATATCTCCTTAAACTAAACTTATTTTGCATAATCTTATAAACTTGTGATAAAAGAATCAAGTTTAAGGACATTCCAAGCAAAGTTTTAAAAACTTAATTCACCCCCCTTCTTGAGTATTGAGGCCACTTGAATAACAAGAATGTGGCCAAGTGAGTATATGGATCTTCACTTGTCATTCCATGGAATTGGTGGGAACTAATTAAACTAAGAAAGGCAGGTTTCATTTCTATAGCCCTTATTGTGTTTGGAATAGCAATGCTTGAGTAATGTCTGGGTCCTTGTTGTAAAGTGTAATCTCCCAGTGTTCTCCTTGGTGGATTTTGATTATTGCTGTTGACATCCATTGTATCAGAGGAAGTTTCTCCTGTGTGGAAGTTATGCTTTTGCTTAGCTTTCTTGATTTTCTTGAGGAGCTTATCTATTTCTGGATCAAATGCAAGTTGTTCTTATGGTCCCTGTCCTCTCAAGATCATAAATCAAGCACTTACTCTAGCAATGTTATCACACAAAAAATAATAAAAAACTAAAAAATAAAAAATGAAAAATGCAAACAAATGAAATTTATTTACAGAGTCTTGTCAATTCAATGCTAAAATATTCAAACTTAAATCACCTCCCCGGCTACGGCGCTAAAACTTGGTAATTTATTTTGCATGTTAATCATACAAAGGAAATGAAGTGTTCAAGGAAAGAGAATCAAGTTTGTATAATACAACTTCAATGGAATGTTTGTGCCAAGTTTAAACACAATGATTGTAGTATAGTATAGATGTTGTTCCACTGAGGAGGTGTTTGTTTGAAGATCTTAATTCTTGAATTGATTTTGACAAAAGGTTTAGTTTGATTTTGTTGTACAAAAGATTGAATACAAAAAAAACAGCAAGTGTTAAATAAAAATAATGACAGTAAAGTGTTTGGGTAAAAATCAGATTTGGAAAACTAGGATTGGTTTCATCGCATCGCACCTTTTGTAAGCTAAATAAATTTGCATGTATGTAAATTGAAATAATAATTTCTACATCACAATCAAAGTCATTTGTATCGATCCCTCGACTACAAAATTCATAAGAATGATTTCAAACCGCTGATCCCTCAGTCACTTTGAAATCATTCCAGCATTACTGATCAATTGTTTCAACGTTCATTACGTTAGATGCCATCCCTGGTCAGCTACTCACAATGAGTATTTCATTCAGATCTGCTCTTAAAAGTTACTTCCCAGTATACTTAAGAAAACTTAAAACAAGAAAATAGTGATCAAGTATCTTCAGGCATTAATGGCAGAATGAAATATAGAAAGTATTAGATCTCATTAACATACATTAAAACTTACAGCAACATTACTTCAGGTTTGAATTGATTACAACCAATCCCAATAAAGGAAAATTAGTTACTCATGCTATGCATTTTCACTTAAGAAAAATTAGAAATGACTACAGAATGAATGGTGGGATACAGGAGATGTGTTAGATGATATGAAGGAGATGATGTATTATTTATGCTCTCTGCTTGATTTATAGGGATTATGTTTCAGCTTTTCTTTCCCCACTTGCGTAGAACCCATGAAGAACCTTTCAGAGTCATGCAGGAGCACAAGAAAGTGGGTGAGTTGGCATCACACCATTGGTGAATAAAAAATTGCAAATCCCATGCTGCATGAGTCACGCTTGAGCTTAATGTCCACGCTCAAGCGTGGAAAGTTCTGATGCTCTCTGGCTGTCTCACGCTTAAGCCATCTTAACCACGCTCAAGTGTGGCCTTCCTATATGATTTACGCTTGATCCACGCTCACTTCACACTCAGGCGCGCTCAGGCCCACGCTTGAGCATCCCATTCTTACGCTCAAGTGCGAGGGGGGGCTGATGCTGAATTTAGTCACGCTCAAGCTTCATAAGTCCACGCTGAAGCGCACCAGCTATGTCCAGGGTCATGCTTGGGCGAGCTCGGGCTCGCGCTCAAGTGTGAGGTTCTCCTTAATGCTTCTCGCTCAAGCTGCGCTCAAGCGTGGGGGGGGGGGCTGTCTTCATTAAATCACGCTTAGGCGTGCTGAGTGCCACGCTCAAGCGTCCTTGGCTTGATGTGTTGGTTCTTCTTGGTTTCTTCAGGATTTTTGGTACCTTTCTTCAAATATTTTTACAAATCAAGCTCTTTTACACAATATAACATTTATAATAGAATCATGTTCAATTATTCATTAATTCAGTTAAGTTATTCAAAAAGTGAGTCCAATTGAATCATGAATTTGATGTAAAATAATTAATTATCACTTAGCTTGACAACAGTCGGACCAATCGTCAGGTTTTCTTTGTCATATCTACAGGAGTTATGTCTACGGTGAGACTGAGGACTGCTTGGACATGTCGGCTGAGGCCCAGAGTTTATTGGTGGAAGCCTATATGGCCTATGTCCGACGTAGGTATCAGCCGATCCACCAAGTCAACGATCCACCCTCTACTAGTTTTGCTCCTCCAGACCTATCTCAACAGGCAACTACTTCCGATCCACCTGCATCTCCGTGGTCAGATGAAGATTTTATGGGATGAGATAAGTAGTGTAGGATTTACTTTATATGTAGCTATTTCCCTGTATTTTATTAGGGTGCCTGTGTGCCCCTCTTTGTTTCAGCTGTACAGTTCTGATTTGACCAAGGAATGTATATATAACCTTTTGTGTATATATATGTTATGCTTTTATTCCATAATGTTTCTCTTGTAAAAAAAAACTTCCATATTTTTTTGAAACTCGTAACCTCTCAGCTGACCATTATAATCTAGTGGAATGGATTGTTCTAGTTAACTGAGGGTGTTACATTGGTGGTATCAGAGCAATATCAATTCATCTGGCTTAGGGTATGACTCACTATACCCCGCAGTACTCTGAAAGTTGTTGCTTAACAGCCAGTAGGGCTTGTGTGATAGGGACTACTTGACTGAGACTTAAGTAGTTGAAGCATCAGATAAGAATGCAACGAGTCAATGATCCAGAATTGCCTTAATGCCTATAGCTCTTACGGTGAATTTTGGGGGTGAAATTCCTAAAAGGAGGGGAGAGTGTAAGAGCCTGGATTTTTCTTAGGTAGAGACACAAGGTCTCAAGACTTCTGAGAATACTCGACTAAGTATTTTAGGAGAATAAGGCTTAGGCTTGACTCCTAGATCATCATGAAGAATTTAGAAAGTAAGACTTAAGAGAAAATGAGTAGTAAATAACCTAGTTAAATAAAAATGAGTTAGGAAGGATGTATGTAATAGTGACCTCTAGAGGAACTTGTTAGTTTAATAACAATTTATGAGAAGAGATAAATATGTTCGATTCTGTAATTGAATTATTACTGAGGCACCTATATTCATAATTTATTCTTGTTATTAACGTTAGAAATAGTAAATTATGAATAATGTTTGGTTATTGGTAATTTATAAATGATATTAGTCAATTGCCCGCTAATAATAGCCATAAATGATTTAGGATCTTTGATTTTAATTAGGTACTCAGTACAATTTTAAGGTTAAGAAATTATTAAAGCCCAAAGTCTTATAAAACATTAATTAATTCCTTTAGTAAAAGATGATTAGGAGAAAATACTTTATTTTAATCCTAATTTGTTAATGAGTTTTATTATTAATAATTTTAGTTAAAATGAAATAATATTAAGAAAGTAGATAATATTTATTTTGATACCTAATATTATTAATAAGAAGTTTAAAATATGAAGGTATATTTATAATGAGGTTTAATTGGAAATTAATTGGTTATTTTAATATTTTAATAATAAATAATGCCCGATTCCCCAGATTTAAACTATGGGGTCCAACCTGAGGTTGGACTTCGACCATTCGATCCAAGACTAGTAATACAGTAAGGAAACTAGTCCTGTTAGGATTGTTTCACAAAGAATCAAGGTTACCCGACTTAGCCTAACTGGTCAAATCAAAACCCTTAACGTCTCCTACGTTTGACTGTTTATATGCGTCGGGATATCTGATGGTGGTACGGTTAGTCTCTAATGACTCGTTTTGAAGTTTTAGAAACTTTTCTTGAAGAGGCCGAAGGCCGGTTCGGACTCTATTACCTTTGTGTTTCCATACTTTGGCTTATTTAAAAAATCATTTTAAAACTCAACCTGTGTACCTTCAGTGTTTTGGATCTAACTTTTGTAAAAAATCTTAGAACTGAATGATTTTGGTCTAGATTTCTTTGTTTTGAAAAGATCTCCAACCTCCGTTTCTAGCCCAAACTCTGATTCTTACTCTGTCAACCCCAAAATCAAAGATTAAGTATGTTCGCCTCAAAATTCCATTATTAGGACGTTTTTCCCTGCATATTGTTCAGAAACAAATTCATAACTTTTCCATACGATCTTTTATTTATGCAATCTTGGTTTCAAAATCTTCATAGCAAAATTATCTACATTTTTTGTGAAGACATCAAAGACTAATTCTCTCCAGATCGATATAGTTTAATGAATCTTTGAGAACCCATGACTGTTTCATTTTGATGCTTGCCATTTGTAGAAAAATATGCATATCTCCCTTGTCTGGTGCTTGAGTTACTTTGTTCTTTTTTTAATGGATTTGTATCGAGGAACTCTACAATTGTTTGCAGTCCACGAAGCCTAATTCTCAAAGGAAAATTGATGGTGAATTTATTTCTAAGTCCCTAACTGATTCAAGAGATTCTTGGGTATCCTATCATAAATCAGGTATATCTCGGGCTACCGATCTTTGATCGTCATGTATGACATATTGATTTAAAGAGAAAGAGGAGATATACAACTTTCATGTTGAAAGTTTTCTTTAATTCTAAATCCACAAATTAATTCATATTTATTCTTAATGTCCTTATTTTCCTGGTTCATAAAATCCTATACGTTTTAGTTTCTTGCCCGACAAGTTAATTTCCCGGCCACCAATTTTTTCGAACACCTCACCACCCTTGGACACCATCCTGGATAGATGTCACCATCCAGCTCTCCCTCCCCACTCAGCTGGCCACCTTGCACCTCAACCAATGAAAATTCATGCAGCCAATTAAACTCATCATCACACTTACACTTCCATCACTTCACTCATTTTCACTTGCAATCCTTCTTCACTCTCTTCTCCCACTCGCGGCTAGAAACCATAGCCCTCCAAACCCTCTCATTTCCTCTTCCATTTTTTTTGAGCCATCATAATTAGCCTTCCTCCTCACCCAATCACTGCACCACACCACCACAACTCACTTCTACACATCCAAACATTGTTATCCCTTCTCCTTGCTTCACAACCTTACGGTCAACCACCATCAATCAGCTCCTCATCTTTAGTCTTCTTGCATGACATGGCCTTGAAGAATTGAAGTTCATCTCCTTGCCTTGGAGACCTCCAAATCACCACTCAACCAAGCCATCCAAGGTAAAGGATTTTGATATTTTTCCATGAGTCTTGTCCTTGATCTTCCTAATTCCAAAAACAATTTTCATTTTGAATTTTCAATAGTATTTTCTTGTTGTTTTGAGGACAAAACTGTGGCTGTCTCCTTGCTCTAACCATGCATGCTTAAAATTTTTAAGGATCAGAAGTGTAGACGGTGATCGGAGGACATTTGGAACGTTTAGCAAATTTTTTGGTGAAAACCTTTAATTTCTCTCTCTAGACAACAACTACAATATGAGGTAAAGGGGGTCTTTTCCTCATTTAATTGTGTGTTTGGCTGTTCTATACCATTATATGCGTATTCGGGGACCTCCGTTTCGAATTTCATCGCGATCCAACGGCTAGATCTTAAACCGTAAAATTTTTCGTAACCGATGGCTAAAAAGTTTACAATTTTAAACTTATAGTTGTTTTCAAAAATTTATTTAACATAATTTTACGTTCCCAAATTTAAAGGGGTTTTATTGCGATTAGATCACTAAAACGGAATCTAAGAATTTAGCGCTTAGGCGGGCTCGACTTTATTTGATATGGTTGTATTAATAAAATATTTTATTTGGATGTTATTATGTAATTTGTAGATTTTTATCCAGTAAGCCCCGCTAGTTAGAAAATTAATTGATCGTTTAATCATTTCCAAAATTGTTTTTTGGAATATCGCATACGTCAAACGGATTTCTCGATCGGACAGTCCAAAATATTTTTTTATGAAAAGTAAAGTTAATTTGAAAAAAAAGTTAACAAAAGAAAATTAATTTTTGAAAGATGTTCTAAATGGCCTTATGGAAAAAAAAATTTTTCCCCAAAATGAGATTTTACAAGTTAAGTAGAAAAATAGAGAGGAAGAAGAAATTTTACACATAACAAATGATAAGGACTTAATTAGAAGAAAATTTTTTTTGCGACTACTTTAGTGACTACTTTGGTGACCACTTGGAAGAAAGAAATAATAGCCTTAGAAAGTCTAGGAAAAAGGAATAGATTTAATGAAAGAATCTTTTTTAAGAAGAAAAGTATATGGAAATAACTATTCTAATAGATTAAAGAAACTTAGAATAATAGGATTAATAAATTAGAACCTAAAATTTTGAGTAAGGATATGAAAAGGATTCTATTAATTAATAACATTATTTACTTAGATGAGTTAAGTCTAAAATCTGGAATTTTAAGAGGAAATAATATTATGTTGGAAAATGTAGGAATCATTAGAAGCTAGAAAAAGAGATTAAAGGAAAATCTATTCCAAGAACAAACTAGTTAGTAACTAGGAAAGAAATTTTTCGTATATTAGCTTTCAAAACAAAGTCAGTATTTAAAAAGGGGTTTATTAATTGAAAAGTAATTTTGGATGACTAAATAATGCCACCATAAAGCATAATGCCCGAACTAAAGTGGTACCTAAGTTTTTGACAACTTTGAAACAAGTGAAATTTAATAGTTAAGAATAACTAGGAAATGAACTACATAAATATAGTTACTAAAGGAAAGAATTATATAATTTGGCAAGTTCATACTCAAGAAGGAAATCACTAAAACAATCTTGGATATAAAGGACGAATGGCCTATTTAGTGAGTGAAATAACGGATTGCTTAGTAGGTTGAACTTGTTTAAGATACGGTCAACCAATAATTAGCGGTTCACAACTGTGCGTTGACATGTAATGATGGAATATATCAAATCTACCCAACTGAATCATGAAGATTATAAGTGACCTTAACATACCTAAGAATTTCAGTATCTCACGACATACACATTATTCAAAACCATTAAGAAACGACATGACATACAATTAACACATTAGTCCTCATGTCAGTAAGTATATTGTTTATATGACCTTTATAAAGCTGACTAGAATAAGGAGAATATTGAATGTTGTGGTGTCACTTATTGATGGTTGACATAATGTGTTAGTGAATGTGTGATTTTGAGTGATATATCTCGTAAGTGTATTTGGTTGATGAATGTTGTATGTGATGCATGGATAATTAAACCATAAGAGGTTCTAAATGAGATGTATGATTATAGAATGGTCGTATCGGTAAGGGTTCCAACATGGTTGATTAAGAAAGGGCACGAACGTAAATCTAAGAATATTTGATGGGCGCCGTGGCGCCGAAGTACCCGTGACATATGGAATTATGAGACCTCATTTCATTTCTACGGTGTCGGAAAATAATTTAAAACTTCTATCGAGAAAATTGAAAAAGATTGAACATCATTCAGTATTGAGAGAAAAACGCGACGTTAGAAATGAAATGGGAAGGAACCATATCGAGGTACCCTACTTTGGCAAATATAATAGTCGAACCATGCATCATACCTGGTGAATAAGGATGGATGTTGGGATACTTCCCTAGAGCTTACAGTGATGGGTACACAGGAGAAATAGCAGGCATCTCGTTCCCCTAAGGGCGGTCTTAGGAGTATATCAGGGGCAGACCACCAATGGCTCGGATTCACGCCCGACACTGGATAGCCCATGGCAAACGCTGATATACTTCGATGAGAGGCAGGAGTTTCTATGGCTGTTGGGTGGGAGAACAGAGTGAAGAAGGATTGCAAGTGAAAATGAGTGAAGCGATGGACGTGTAAGTATGATGATGAGTTTAGTTGACTGCATGAATTTTCATTGGTTGAGGTGCAAGGTGGCCAGCTGAACGGGTAGGGAGAGCTGGATGGTGACATTTGTCTAGGAAGGTGTCCATGGGTGGTGAGGTGGTCGGAAAAATCGGTGGCCGGGAAATTAACTTGTCGGGCAAGAAACTAAAACATATAGGATTTTTATGAACCAAAAAAATAAGGACGTTAAGAATAAATATGAATTAATTCATGGAGTCCGAATTAGAGAAAACTCCCAACATGAAAGTTGTATATCTCTTTTTCTCTTTAAATTGATATATCATACGTGATGATCAGAGATCGGTAGCCTGAGATATACTTGATTTATGACAGGATACTCCAGAAGCTCCCAAATAAGTTAGGTTCCTAAAAATAAATTCACCATAAATTTTCCTTTGAGAATTGGGCTTCGTGCCCTTCATAACAATTGTAGAGTTCCTTAATACAAATCTATTACAAAAATAAAGAAGTTATTATAGCACCGGACGAGGGAGATATGTGTATTTTTCTACAAACAGCCAACATCTAAATAAAACAGCCATGGGTTCTTAAAGATTCATTAAACCATAGCAATATGGAGAGAATTAGTCTTTCATGTATCCATAAAAACTATAGATAATTTTATTACAGATATTTTGATACCAAGATTGTATAAATCGAAGGTCATATGAAAAAGTTATGAATTTTTTTCTGAACCATGTGCAGGGAAAACGTCCTAATAATGAAATTTTGAGGCGAACATACTTAATCTTCGAGTTGGGGTTGACAGAGTATGAATCAGAGTTTGGGGCTAGAAAAGGAGGTTGGAGATATTTTCAAAATGAAGAAATAAAGACCAAAATCGTTCAATTCTAAGAATATTTTCAAAAGTTACATCCAAAACATTGAAGGTACGCAGGTCAAGTTTTAAAATGATTTTTTAAAGAAACCAAATTATGGAAAAACAGAGGTGATAGAGTCTGAATTGGGCTTCGGCCTCCGCAGGAAAATTTTCTAAAACTTTGAAACGAGTCTCCAGAGACTGGTCGTACCACCACCAGATATCCCGAGGCATATAAACGGTCAAACGTAGGAGACGTTAAGGGTTTTGATTTGACCAGTTAGGCTAAGTCAGGTAGCCTTGATTCTTCATGAAATGATCCTAACAGGACTAGTTTCCCTACTGGATTACTAGTCTTGGATCGAATGGTCGAAGTCCGACCTCAGGTTGGGTCCCACAGTTTAAATCCGTGCAACCAGGCCTTATTTATTATTAAAATATTAAAATAACCAATTAATTTCCAATTAAACCTCATTATAAATATACCTCCATACTTTAAACTTCTTATTAATAATATTAGGTATCAAAATAAATATTACCTACTTTCTTAATTTTATTTCATTTTAACTAAAATTATTAATAATAAAACTCATTAACAAATTAGGATTAAAATAAAGTATTTTCTCCTAATCATCTTTTACTAAAGGAATTAATTAATGTTTTATGAGGGTTTGGGCTTTAATAATTTCTTAACCTTAAAATTGTACTGAGTACCTAATTAAAATCAAAGATCCTAAATGACTTATGGCTATTATTAGCAGGCAATTGACTAATATTATTTATAAATTACCAATAACTCAACTTTATTCATAATTTACTATTTCTAACGTTAATAACAAGAATATATTATGAATATAGATGCCTCGGCAATAATTCAATTACAGAATCGAACACATTTATCTCTTCTAATTAATTGTTATTAAACTAACAAGTTCCTCTAGGGGTCTCTATTGCACACATCCTTCCTTACTCATTTTTATTTAACTAGGTTATTTACTACTTATTTTCTCTTAAGTCTTACTTTCTCACTTATTCAAGATGATCTAGGAGTCAAGCCTAAGCCTTATTCTCCTAAAATACTCAGTTGGGTGTTCTCGGGAGGCCCGAGACCTTAGGTCTCTACCGAGGAAAAATCCAGGCTGTTACACTGTGTTAGGTCCTTGAGGCCAATGGTTTTAATTTTGTGATAATTCTATATGTACTGATGATTGGGCTACGGCCGATTGACGTGTGTGTGATAGCTAAATTAGGTTTTAAAAGATTTTATGAGTATAAGATGAATATCCCTACTTTAATTAAGCGAGAAAATAGAGACAATTAAAATAATAACAATAATATGTTTAATGACACTCATAATAACAGAGATTTATCAGTTAGAACGTTAGAAATCTAATAGAAATATTTACAGTATTTTTGTTCAAGTTATTTAAACTGTGTAACCCCCCGGTTTTGGTCCAGAAATTATCTAAGGGACTTGAGTCAACTATCTAATCCCAAAACGTCCCTCACATCATCCTTAAAAATTTTATGAAGATCCCGAAGCCCATTTTTTAACCCCAAGCCCAAAAAGTTTGATTTTAAGTTACCCGTGTAAGCCCAAAATGCGCATCTATACGTATTTTGGGCGTAATTACCTCTCTCATTATTGGATTTGAGTCGTTATTATCCTAAAATCTCCGTATCAAATTTACATATAACTTTGATGTTGACCATGAGAGTTAATTCTTACCCTATAAATCCCAAAAATTAAAATACCACACTGATTCACGTTTTTCCAGTTGCTGCCTGCACCATGTTCAGTATTTTTCACGTATCTTCCTCTTATGACCATGAAATCGAACAACTCTCTGAAATTTTCTTAACTCAATTCCCTACAAAATTGATGAAAAATATGAAGCCTAAATCCCCACCAATTTGGCCCAGAAAAATAACATTTGCAAGAAACTATAATATTGTCACAGCCCTGAACTACTTTCATATTTGTGCCATAACTCCCTGATTCCTTAATGAAAAATATTTTGTACCATATACCAAATTAAAGATAACAAAAAGCTCTAAGACTTTTGCGTTTGGCCCAATTTCAAATTCGGCCCAGAAGACCCTTTAAACCCAAAAGCAAGTGACTGCCTCCTGTAGTTGACTCATCAGTTTGCATGAACAATTAACCAATCATGTTGCAACACACCTTGCCACTTGACCCAACTATCCAAGGCCTTTCTCCACCACAGTACCAGCTGCACATGACACCTATCAAGTGCATGAATGAAGGATGACACCTGCCCCACTCACTCTCTTGGCCGTGTGAACTCCTTGGGACGCAAGGTATTTTGCATACAAACTTCACTTAAACTACTTTAGTTCTCCTTTGTTTCCTTCATTCTCTCTAACTTAGGTAAAATTCTAGCAACACTTCCTCCATTTTTCTCATGCCTTCTTTCGTCTAAACAACATCATCCATCCATGATCATCCATCCTAAATCACTACACCACCTTTCCTAACCTCAAAGATTCAAGCCACTACTTTCAAACACCACACCTTCTCCTTGAATTTTTCCCCAACAGCAATGTTTTCTTCCTCTTCCACCACCATATTCACGTTGGTTCATCACCCTCCAAGCCTCCATTTTCCTCCTCCTTGATGAAGCAAGCCATGGAGTTCTAGGAGCAAGCACTTGGAAGCTCTAGTCACCTTCCTTGGAGGATGAAAATTTGGTGGTAAGGGGGAGTACATAGTTTTTTTTTAAATCCATAAAATGGTGCATGCATGGTGAGGTATAAGTGTTCCTTAGCACTTATACCTTGATATCTCCTTAAAGATCTTTGTTTGTATGGCTTAGATCTTGAAAAATCCTTTTGAAAAATTTAGATCTTTAAGTGATATCATGGTTGCACCATAATTTTATTTAATTCTTTAAATTCTGAAATTTTGATGATAAAGTTACTAACTTGCTAATTTTAGTTGTTGCAAAAATTTTGTTATAAATGCATGCATGTGATATAATTATTGGATATTATGTGTCATTGGTTTAAATTAGTGGCTTGTGGTGTGGATAATGTAACACCCTAATTTTAATAAATAATATACCCAAAAACAGGGAAAATTTTTCCACAAAAACAGCCACTGGACGATCGGCAAAGAAAAAGGAAGAGGAAAGCAAGGGAAGATAAAAGAACATTCATACGCATAGCAATCGGCGGAAGGGACAAGGCTTGAACCGACCCATTCGGTTCAACGAAACACATTGGCGCCTGGGCGAAATCCATGACAACGCTGACTCGCTCAAGCGAGGCCCAACGCCGCCTGAGCGAAATATGACCATGCAACAGTGGAACAAGGAGATGCTCACGCGAAGCCCAACACCAGCATCCACTCGCTCGGTGAAGTACCATTCGCTTAAGCGAACATCCCAGAAGCCTTCCATGCACGCACACTTGCTGGAGCTAAGTCTAATTCGCTGGGGCGGACACAGGTACAAGGTAATTTCTCACTCGGATTTGGGACATATGTTCACCCAGTAAGTCATCACGCTCATACTTTACTCGGGAATCTGCACAGCTCCTCATTCATCCATACAGGTCACAAGTATAAGCCACTCGGGAAATGACTCCCCCAATTCTGCCACTCGGAATCCAGAACCCTTTCTCACTCGGAACATATATATCCTAATCAAACATCACTCAACGCATTCCAATCTTAACACAATCGGGTCACATTACCTATTCACTATTTGGAATACATTCACACATTCACTCGGGAAATCAGGTAGTTAAGTCCCACTCGGTCTTATTCAAAACTCAACCAGTCGGCATACCAACCCTTACTCACTCGAATTTGCCACCCAGTAATCCTCACCTGGAACCATCAACTTAACATTATTTTACTCGTCAACAGCCCTCGAATCATATAACAACACATTCCAGTCGGAAGATGCATCAAATCCACAAAAAGCACATATGTATAAATATAAACCTGCCCACAAATCCAATCTGCCGACCTATATACATGTAACCATATACTCAGAATACTCATTAACTTAACATTATACCTTTACCATTATTTACAGATCCATATAAGTGACACCATGTCTATACTTATCAAATCAATCTTTATAAATAAATATGTTTAGTCATTTTACAAGAGAGCCGGCCAAGGCTACACTGACTGAACATAATAAACGCATTACGAGCACCCAACAGTCGGAGTGCACCACACTCGGACTTGAGGCCCTATCATCATTTCCGAGTCCGACCTGCACACACTGAAAAAATGGTGTAGGGGTGAGCTTCACATATTAAATGACAGATATTGGCTCGAATTATACCACAATCCTCGATTATGCAATTCATATAGTTCAATCATCCATAACACACACTGTTGTTTAAATATGAATATTCACTCATCATAATCCAATTGGAATTCATTCCAGTTAATCCACTCGGTTATATAAAACTCACATTATTTGCAATCACGTATAATCACACCCATAGGCTAATACTGCACTCGACAACAACATATACATATATATATATATACATATATTCAATCACACATGGACAGAAAATTCATATCATTCATTCACAGTATGTATAATACTCATGATGTCACATTTCACTCGGCAAATACATTAGTATGCATGCTTCAATCCAACTACTTCATATCCACATATGCAAACATTTCGTATTGAGCTTGGTATCAATCCAGAATGTGCACACATCAATTCGCCTGGATCCGGTTACCAGTTTTATTGTTGCAACATAGGCTCCAAGCCTTTCACTCAGCTCCAAGCTGATTCGGCCCTTTTACAGGTACCAAACTGTTTGCCCTCACGCGTAACACAATTGCTCCAAGCAACAACGAGACTGTCACGGGCAGCCCCGAGTCCAACTCGGTAAGCCTGCCTTGAGTCCAACCCAAGGTCTTTAAGCGTCCAACGCTTAGTGCACTTGGCACTGCCCCAAATCCAACCCAGGGTCTTTTATATAATCCAACACATATTCATCTGATTGCCGATCGGTATTAAGCGTCCAAGGCTATATGTTCTAAGCATTTCAATGGCGAATCGGATGAATATGGTCCTTCATCGGGCGTCCAACGCCTATGCACTCGACATTCAATGTATCAATCATATGCATCCAATGCAATACCACAACACACGCACACAGCAATCATATGCACTTGGTAATACATGCACTCAGCAATACATGCACTCAGCAATACATGCACTCGGCTTTCTCATCAACAGCCACAATATCCCATACCTTCACATGGAATTCATATAGCATTGCATGCACTCGGCAATTCACCTATAACACTCGGTAACCATAATATTCACATGCATTTCAAGCATTTTAACACCACATAGATTTATGCCCTGCCCCATGCCTTAATGCACTCGGCTATTCACAATTCCATCACATGCCAGCTGTATTGTATCATTCAAGTCATAATTAGGAGTCGATATAACAATGACATAGTACATGCACTCGAAACCATAATATCATTCACGTTTACATGCATCTAATCATATAATCACACACATGGGTATCAGTAAATGACCACACGATGCACTCAGCATTCCTCATATGCATCTCATACATTTAACATAGACATCATCAACAAGCATCATACTTCATATGGACGGAAAATCATGCACAACACAATAATAAACGTCATGCATCCGGTTTACCACTCAACAGCATGCAACATCCAAAAGGCACAACACAGTACAATGGCTCCACCCGGAAACCCGTCCATAAGCTATACACTTAACATGAAAGGCGTCCCCCTACCTGGAATAAAACTTCCATTCGGTCAATACGACACTCGGTCCCAGAGGAACACTAAGTCACTCTTAGTACATCTGCATGCAAGAGCAGGGGAGGCCATTCGGGCCTCTAAGACACCCAGCTCTCGGTTCGCTCCCTGGAGTAGCTCCATCACAACGCTGTGAACACTCCAACCACCTTGAAGCTCCTTGTAGAGCAGATCTCTACTGAGACTTGGCAACTTCGAGCAAGGAGGGGAAGAAGGAGGGAAGTCAATGAAGGGAATGAAGGAGCAAGGAAGGAACAGCATGGAAGGAGACGGGTTGCATGCAGAGGGAATGCACACCCTTACCCTCTCTGGCTCGTCGAGTAAGGAAGGAGGACTCCGATCCTCAGCCACCACTATTGCGAGCTCACGGAAGCAGAGCGCAGAGAAGAAAGAAGAAGAAGAGAGTGAAGAGCAAAGAAGAAAAGGAGAGAAAACAGAAAGAAGAGAAGTCTGAAGGGAAAGAATGAATGATAGTGTACCCATATATGAATGCACGGAGAGAAGGGAAGAGTGGGGTGGGAAGTCGTGCACAGCAGCAGCCCGCCCCCCCACACGTGTCATACGCACACAATTACAAATAATCAGCTAGTGACAACTAACCATAATCAATCAGCCTTTAACTTAAATTAATTAAACCAACTATAATTAATAAATAATTTCCCCCACTTAGCAATTATTATTTTAATGATTTATTTTTATTCGGCAATTAATTATTAAATCGGGATGTTACAGATAATATCTTTAAGAATCTAAAATACCGTAAAATGAGTTTTTATAACTAATAATGAACTATTGTTGCTGCTGGAAATGTTTTCGTTAGTGGAATAACTTGACGTTAATAGATCTTAACGTATAAACTCGCGTAAAATGAAATTGGTGATTGAGATTTAATTGTATGGATTGATCTTTAAATCTATGTGTTAAAGATGAGTTTTTGAATATGTACTAAATTCTAAAATTTATTTTTTTGTAAAAGAAGAATAAGTGACTTTTAGTTATGATAATTATGCAATACGTTCACGATACTAAGAAAATGATTTAAAGACTTTTAAAATGCATTTCTTGGCAAGTTATGGAAGATTGATGTTTCTGTATTTTTCAGTGTGGAATATTATGTTTGATTAAAAAGAATAAATCATGGATATGATGATTAATAAAGGAATTAAGAAGGGACCCAAGTTTAGACGCGAACTGTAAACTTAGAAATGGTGAAAAATGTGTTTTTATGGGCAAATGGAGAAATTTGGCAAAACTGTTTTGGAGGAGTGTTTTGTGATATGAGAAATGAATTTTGAGCATGATAAAAATACCCAAATAAGTAAAATTGATTGGGAGAAATTCCGATGCGTGATTTGTCCTTAAAACACGTTTTACAAAGTTAAACGAAGGATTTTAGCACCTGTGACCTTTTATGTAAGGGATGTTTTGTGGACAGAATTAATACTTAAAATACCTATATTTAATTAGTTTTTTAAAATTTAAACACTTTTGGCTTTGGGATCACTCATTTCATAATTTTCTAGATAAAATATGACAGAAAACGACGTTTTGATAACTAGTGAAAGTTAACCACTTGTATCCTTATTTTAGAAAGAGGGGATTCCTTTATTTTCAATATAAGACTAGGAGAAATATTTCAAACTATTTTCCAAGGATTTATGAAGATTTTAGAAAATCAAAAATTAATTTAAGATCGTTCGCTGTAAATCAATACAACGAAATGACCTTAGAAAATAATTGAAAAACCATGAGAAATATATTTTGTCCTTAATTTCCTCTTAAAGGTAAAGTCTAATTTTAAAAGTTAATATTTTGAATAAAGAAACAAAACAAATTAAGTTATTTATTTCCTTAAAAAGTTAATAAACAAAATGCGTTTAGATGTCTTTTAAAGATCTACAAGTAAATTGAATATTTTTATACTAGAAAATTTCGTTATAAGATTTGTTTAGGGAATAACCCTAATATTTTGAACCAAATAATTTAAGTAGTTTCCACGACCATTGCCATGCCTTCCACCATTTTGTCTACCATAACTACCAGCTCAGCCGTTATTGTGTCCATTACTGCACCTCGACCACCATTGTGGCCTTCACTGTTCACATGAGTGGGAGTAGTAGCATGAGTAGGGGTATTGGCTTACACATTAGCCCTCCTTGCATGTAAAGGACATGCAGGACAAATATGTCCTATCATAGTTGAAACAAACAACATTATCTTAGTGAATACACCCTCGAGCATAGTGAGGTCCACCACACTTAGTACATCTCGGTCCATTGGTATTTACATTGCCCCGACCAAAAGTGTTACGATGGACACCGCCCCTACTTTGGGCATTAGAGTGAGCACCCCTTTGTAATTGTCCCATCTTGAAATCCCTACGCTTCTTGAAACTAGAAGGTTTCAACTTAGAGTCAAATTTATAGTGAGGTGGAGCATGTTCCTTATAAATACAACATTTGTTCATAAGTAGTGAAGCTTCAGATCTCTTGGTGACAAATGGCCCTTTGAATATCAGAGCTTAGACCATTTTGAAATTTCACACACTTAGAGGCTTCAGTTCCCTCTTGTTCGTAAGGAGGGTAGAACTCACACAACTCCTCAAACTTGGAAGCATATTCTTCTACAGTCATGTTACCTTGCTTATGTTCTATGAAGTCAAGATTTTTCTTGCTCTTATAACTCTCTGGAATATATTTCCTCATAAGCTCAAACTTGAAATTCTCCCAAGTCAGGGGAGTAGCAATAACAATCATTCTACTTTTGATGAGTCTCCACCAAGTCTCAGCTTTATCTCTCAATATAAAATTAGCATACTCCACTTTTTGGATTTTAGTGCATTAAAAGCTATCAAAGATCTTCTCAACATCTTGGACCCAAACATAAGCTTGTTCAGGCCTAAATCCACCATGAAATTTAGTGGATTTCTACTTCAAGAATTTGTCAAGGCCTTGAGTGCCTTGAACAACTAGAGTAGTTTGTCTTTCTGTATTTTGCCTCTCTCGGTTTTACAACTCAAGGAGGTCAACAAAGTGGTTTAAAGCTCGTGCTATAGCGTCATCACTATCATGGCAACGACGTGACATTTTAGGATCTATAACCATGACATCAGGGTTAACTAATATTATTAAGCTAGCTCATAAACATGCCTATAGTCTTATACTATAGAAATTTATCTCCCATCATGGAGTTCAACATAAATCAATATGTAATGATACCAATCAGAGGCATATTATCACATTCTAATGTCAAGCGTACACATATAAGCATAAAATTCATCATTGAGAGAGAATAGTGTGAAAAGAGCTTGGCCAGACTTATCCAAATCAAATATCAATCACAATCAACTCATGTAAGATCGAACAACAATGGCAATGATTCACTAAAAGTATGTTATGCTTTGATACCATCCAATATGGCGCTCTTAATCCGATAAATGATATTCATGATATTATTATTTAGATATTAAAAATAAGGATAAATTTGTTATGATTTAAACAATTGTTGGAAGGGGAGACCACAAATACAAACTTTAACAATTAACCCTGGACCTTCTTAAAGACCTATCTCATATATGACGATATAAGAAGGTAAGTAATTTTAATAACCGTCTACTAGGACAATCAATTACATAATCACCATACAAGTGTTTATAAAACATATAAGTTAATCCAAGAGCAAGATTGGATATAAGAAGAGATCTAAATAAGCATAATGTGGTTGCCAAAGTTTAGTAAAAAAAAGTACATTCATTTATACAAATATGCCATGAAGCAAGGAAGTACGGATCCTAACCCAAAAAGGTACAAAAATATGTAAAATCAAACATTGGAGGATTCCACTAGCACTAAAATCATTCTACTGGCCGTTGAATCATTCCACTGGTCATGGACTCATTCCATGGATCCATGCCACTAGCCATGGACCTACCAGGATTTCATAATTTCAAGTCGAAGCATTCCACAGGCCGTGGGAATTTCCCACTGGCCATGGAATGCACTCTCTCATTGCCTAAATTTGTGAAACTTCAAGGTCAGAATGATGCACTGGCCATGGATCATCCCCTGATCCTCCATTTTCCAATTTCAACACATCATGCCTTGGGAACCTTAAATCATGCAATGGGTAGCCTTTCATGGACTCAATTTCATTAAGATATAGTCATGATAGGGTATAAAACATACGAAAAACACCCCAAACTCATCAAGACCTTTCCATATCAAATCCATTCATGAAATCAGTCATTAAACCATGGCTAAATCATGCATCACATTAAACCACAAACTAACAAGCTTGATATTACATCCATCCATGAGTTATCCCTCAACATAAATATCAATGTCACCATAGTGGCTATCAAATTCATAATGTATAATATCAACAAGGCCATTTACCATTCATTACTCAACTACTTATACCCTTTGACTAGGTTTCAAATTCAACCTCATGCATCATCACACATCACTTTATGTTATAAAATAATCACAAGTTCTTTTCAAATGATCCTAATGTATGAACCAACATCTTAAAATGTCAAGTCATCAGTATCCAATCACCATCATACTTATAAGGCATTAAAAAGTAGTTTAGCTATACAAAACAAATGCCACATACAACAATTTCAAAAGAAATATGACATAGTTGATTAATCCAAAAACATGCCGGCCAAGTGTGTCTCCTTGGGGTGCTCCTGTATTGTTAGTGAAAAAGAAGGATGGAAGCATGAGATGTGCGTTGACTATCGCTAACTCAATAAGTTAACTATCAAGAACAAATATCCTCTTCCTAGCATTGATGATCTTATGGATTAATTGAAGGGTGTTGTTGTGTTTTCCAAGAATGACTTACGTTCTGGATATCACCAAATTCAGGTGAAGACTGAGGATATTCCTAAAATTGCCTTCCGAACACGTTATGGTCACTATGAGTATGTAGTGATGCCATTCGGTGTAACAAATGCTTCTGCGATTTTCATGGATTACATGAATCACATCTTCCACGAGTATCTTGACCAATTCGTCATAGTGCTTATCGATGATATTTTGGTGTACTCTAAGGGCCATGAAAAGCATGAAAGACATATTCGCCTTGTTTTATCTTTTCTTCAAAAGAATTGTATGCCAAACTCTCCAAATGTGAATTTTGGATGAATGAGATCTCTTTTCTTGGTCATGTGATTTTCGGTGATGGAATTGACGTTGATAGATCAAAAGTGGAAGCTGTTATTGAGACACCCCAAAAATCAGGGTAAATTTTTTGTGATTTTAATGTAATTAATTCATGACATCTGTAAGTGATAAAGATGAACATTTAATTCCCTGAACCTATCAGAGACCTGTCTCATATGTGAAGATATGAGAAGGTAGACTGAGAGGATCAACCTTAAAAGGCATTCCTCAATTAAGACAACGGAAGAAAAATTGAGTATATTAATAATATATGAATGAGTTTAAGAAACCGACCATTTTGGGGTTAATGAGTTCAGTTTTATGTCCCATAGTGTTTACAATTTATTATGGAATAAAGTCTCTATGTGGAAGAGAAGAAGGAATTAATAAATAATGCAAACAGGACCATCAGAGTTCCCTTCGCTCAAGCGGACCCTGACTCGCTTGAGCGAAACCCTCAAGCCACGCTTGGGCAGAGCCAGCGAGCATTGGGAAAAATTCTTCCAGAACCGAATTTAGTACAGACTCGCTCGGGCGAGACTTTCTCGCTTAAGCGAAAGACTTCCAATGCCCAGCCTATATCCACTCGTCCAATAAGGTTTTCCAACACTTAAGTTTTCTCTCAGCAAAGCCCCTCCAAATCCGACTCCCAACACACAGGTTATCACTCGGCATAATTCTCCAAAACCGACTCAAGGCACTCGGGTTCTCACTCAACAAGATCATCCTGACCGACCATCATTCACTCAGTCTCCTACTCAGCAACAGCAGTCCAGACCGAGTCCTCCTTCACTCAGACATCCACTCGGTAAATTCGCTCCAAGTCCGAGTCTTCACCCACTCGGTGTTTCTCTCGGAAAACTTCCCAGAAACCGACTCACCCTTAATTGGTCATTCACTCGGAATTTCATTCCAAGGCCGACTTATTACCTGAATAGCTTTCACTCGGCATTTTATTACAATTCTGATTTCCTCTCTTTTTCACTCGAGTAGAGTTATTACATGGAACTTCTGGACAACTCACACTGAGGATCCCCAATCGGTGTCTTTCCACTCAGAATTACACAACCGGGGCACACCACCTGGAACAGATTACACTGGACTCGGAAATTCCCCATTTGGGACTCCACAGCCCAGATCATCACACTCAATAGCCAGCTTACTCGGATTTTCCTCACTCGGAAAGTCATGACTCAGACATGAGTCACTCGGAATTCACTCGGAAATTCCACCACCTCTTAGTTTATTTTCAAACCTCCCACTTAGACAAAGTTTGTTCAGAAACTCACCCACTCACCATTAAATTGTCTCGCCTGGGCGAATGCCATCCTCCAGACCCTTCGCTAGAGCAGATTTTATCCAGTAGCTAAATCCCTGATCTACTAATATTCTCGCTTGAGCAAACTGGCCATTCGCTTGAGCGAAATCAGACCAGTGGCTAATTCCTTCACCCTCGCTCGGGCGAAGCCCCATTCGCCTGAGCGAAATTCCTCCAGTATCTAAACACTGATACTGGGACAATCTCGCTTGAACGAGATTCACTCTCGCCTAAGCGAGAATTGTCCAGAAACTAATTTCCAAACAGGTGAGTCTCTCGCTCGGGCGAGAATCCACTTCGCCTGAGCGAAATCATCAGACATCATGCAGAACACGAAATTTACACAACACAATCCACTAAAATTGAACTCCATCTATTCTACCAGGATTCACTACATCTTAAACATCCTATGAGTCATTTAAAACTTGTTCTACATCATCTTACTCATCAATTTTCCATTCAACTCATCAAACATATGAAAATCAATTCTCCATCTCTTTAACTTAATAAAATCGACATTCAAATATAATTCTTCATTCATTCATCAACATATAGAAACATTCCAATATAAATAAATCCTTTATACATACTTAGGGTCACAAATGAAAATGAGATACACATACTGAACTGGTCTGAACCGGGGTCTAGGATCCGGTGTGGGACCAGCCACAAGAATACAGGTGTTTTAGGGTTTGTACACCAGTATCACGGGTATCCGGTGTCGTGATCCGGTCTCTCAGTGGGAGAAAACCGGTCTTGTTGTCCTGGAGATCCTTCACACCAACGTTTCGCGTTGAAGTGGGGGCGAAAGGTGGTGCCACCTGCGAAGATTCTCCGACGCTCAAGTTAGAAGAGTATATGAACTCAGCGAATGCTCAAGTGGTATAATAGCAAAGAGTAAGTTAGGACAACGTAACCTTGCATGTGTATTGAAATGAGCTATTTATAGTTGAACGTAGGAAATGAATCGTTGGGTGCAAGTGGGCCCCTTGGTTCTGATAGCGTGTGAAGTGTGTCAATCAAAGTGGCTCAGTACTCAGAGTGTGTCAGGGGGGTAGGTCAATTATCAGGGTACGATCCCGTGATAGGGATGGAGGATAATCACCTTTCCGCATATTTCGCTGACACATGTACTTGCTCTCTGAGGCCATTGACATGACATATTCTACCACATAGAGTATCTTCGCTGATAAGTTATTAGGAACTCTTATCTCGCTGTGACTGAGGGTCTAACGGCTATATAGACGTTTGGTGAGAACGAACGATCATCCGTTGTAGAGAAAACGAATGGAACAGCTGATGAGACAAGAGCGGATGAGGGGAGACCGGATATCCGGTATGGCAATAATGAACTGTGACACCGGTTCTCCTTACATGAGATCAGTCTGACGTCATAACATTGGGGGCCGGTATCCAGACCGGATCACATACAATTTCTCATTTTCCTCCATGATCCTCCAAAATCACTTATCATGTAAACTTCCAAAACAAACATTCATTACATCTCCTGCTACACAAAATACATATGTTTACATATATCGCCGGCCAAGGCGCTCCCTATACACTAATTACCTCCACAACCATAAGTATACATCAAAATGATTACTCTTCCCATGAGTGCCATGCATCACAAGTCTAAAATTGACAACATGGGAGAGTGAGTCCACATTCCAAAGGAATGAATATGAATACCAAGTGATTATGCATATAGGCATCCCCACATATATACTTTGCACATCATTAATAATCACCATGCCATATACCAACACAATTTCACACAAAGCACACAAGCATATACATAATCACATTATTCAACCATTGAATTGTCACGCAACTTTTAACTGGTATTCATATCTTTTATGTTGTCTTAATTATATTTTTACCACCTCACAAAGTCATCATCGTATCTCACCACCTTGGCATACTTACTTCTATATGCAAATGCTCTTAACTAATGCATATGCACAAGGAATATTTCAACAATTGCAGATCTGATTGTGGGAAATTCAACACCAACTGTGGGTTTCAAGCATGGTCATTTAACCACACCCCTACTGCAGTAGTAAAATATGTACACTTATTCTTTAAATTACATGCATTCATCAATCGTTTTATTGGTACCAAACCGCATCGCCCATCTTGCAACACCTGGCCATTTTCACCATGACCGCGGTACATATGGTGTTGCAGGCCGGCCAGATATTAAATCATGGCGGCTGTGATCATAAAGACCACCAGGGTCACCTGCTCATCAAGAGCCAGCCCCCAAAAGGGTCGGCAACATGCAGCTCCCCGAAGCAATACATGGGCGGCTTCGTGACTTTATCTTAAGGCACAGGGGAAAAACATCTTGCTCGTGCACCGAGCCACCCTCCCACTGGGTCGGCCGAGGGAACTCCCCTAATGTTCCACAACGGCGGCTATGGAGTATGCCATGGATGCAAATGCAGATCATATGCATTTCTCACTCTATGCATCCTATACATACCACTCATCATCCAACATCATGAACACCATCATCAACATCACCACAAGCTTTTATTAACATTGATTGTTCATAATAGTTTAAATCTTTAGGTGGCATTCTCTTTATTCTCAATCTCAACAAACAACTTCATCATTCATGTCACATTCATGGTAAACACAACTTAACATAACATACCATGAATATTCTAAATGCACAAAAGCATGTTCCCAAACATATTAACTACATCACACCACAAATCATCATTTCTTACAACATTCAAGCAAGGCTAACATGCATAACACTACATACCACAATCAATTAACATTCAAATTCATGCATTTAGAACTTAGACTCCTCTCCTACCTCAAGAGAAGAATTCCGGTTGATAAGACGGTCCCGCCTCGTTGTTCGGAATAGGTCCTACATTCACATTCATGTAAAACGTTAATCAATCATGTGTTAGACATGTTGTGGATATCATTTTTATTCTTTATTAGGCTTCGGGAATTCCTTCCCATTAAGCCACCATCATTAAATTCAAGGGTTACAAGACAACCCTATCCCCAAGCTTCACAAAACTCCTCAACGACATATATTTCTCCATTAAACACATTCTTAAACTAACTTTAACTATTTTCCCCCCAACTTTAAGGTTAGGGTTTCCTCCAAAACCCATCCACCTTCATTAATACATCATAAACCTTCACTTTTCACCATTATTAATGCACCCACCACCATTTTCTCATCATAAATACACACATTTATGATGACCTATTCTAGGGCATAAGCATTAAATGCTCTAATAAACACCCATGCACATGCATCTCCTCTCCAAATCATAATACCACATATTATCATCATCAATCAATTCTAAAAATGGTGAAGTGCTTACCTCACACCCTAAACGAAATGGGTTATCAAAGAAGAGGGAAACCACACGAAATGAGAGGAAGAGGAGGAAAGGTCTCCAACCTTCCAAGCTTCACATGGAAATGAGGAAGATGAAGATAGCACAAGTTATGCTTAAGGTTTGGAAGAGGAAGAGAAGAGAGAATGGAGGAAGATGAAGAGAAAAAGGAGTAAAGTGTGTTTGCCAAAGCTTCAGCGGGTTTACGTGAATAGGAGAAAGAGGTTTTGGGCTTTTGGGTTTATTTTAACTTCATCTATTAAAATTCATCGTTTTTGTCACTAACAGGTTCTTCGTTTAGGCTCAATACTACATCCGAAACTTAGTCTGAATGTATATTCGGATTCCCAATATTATTCTCTACAGCTCTGACCAATATCATCTCATTCCGAGACACTTGGTCCGACACCCATATTCCAACCGGCTCATATTCAGCTTAATTGATCTCCATAAATTACCAACAATTCCCAAAAATCTTAATTTAATTAATTTCAATTTATTGGGACATTAAACAATTCATATTCAACTTTTCAATATTTATTTTCCTTAATTAATCTTCTATTTTAAAATTCGAGATGTTACAATCCACCCCTCCAAAAAGAAAATTTCATCCTCGAAATTTAACTTACCGGATTCAAACGCATCGGGATACCATTCTCTGATGTCGTCTTCGCATTCCCATATGAACGTTTCAGTATTTTCATGTTTCCAAGCGACCTCCACCAAAGGTACCAACTTGTTTCGCAATTTCTTCACAGAATGTCCGACAATGCGAATGGAAACAGGAGGAATAGATAGATCCTCACGCACCTCAATCTCATCCACAGGAATCATGTGTAGAGGATCATAAATATATTTTCTCAACTGCGACACGTGGAACACGTTGTGTAGATTAGCAAGATGCGGAGGGAGTGCTATTCGGTAAGCAACCTCACCAATCCGCTCCAACACCTCGTAAGGTCCAATAAACCTAGGGCTCAACTTCCCATTCTTCAGCGCCCTTCCAATTCCCTTATCACGCGAGACCTTCAGGAATACATGATCACCCACTTGGAACTCAAGTGGTTTATGCCTCTTGTCATAATAGCTCTTCTGTCTATCCTGAGCAATCTTTATATTCTCTTGTATCTTCTTAATTTGCTCGGTAGTCTCTTGGATAATCTCTGGCCCTAAGGCTAAATTTTCACCAACTTCAAGCCAACACAAGGGAGTTCTCACTTCCTTCCATACAACGCCTCATAAGGTGCCATGCCAATATTGGAATGGAAGCTATTATTATATGTGAATTCAATCAACGGTAGGAATCTCTCCCAACATCCATCGTGCTCAAGGACACAAGCTCTCAACAAATCCTCCAGGCTTTGTATAGTTCTCTCTGATTGCCCATCAGTTTGAGGGTGATAAGCGGAACTAAGCTTCAACTTAGAACCTAACTCATCATGCAAACGTCCCCAAAACTGAGAAGTAAATCATGGATCACGGTCGGATATGATGCTGGACGGAACACCATGCAGCCTAACAATCTCCTTGATATATATTTGTGCTAATTTCTCCAAGGAACTCTTTATATTAATGGGCAAAAAGTGAGCACATTTTGTCAACTGGTCTACAATCACCCATATGGCATCGTTTCCAGCACAAGTTCTGGGTAATCCAGAAACAAAATCCATAGCTATGTTGTCCCATTTCCAAACCGGGATCTCCAACAGCCTCAAATAACTAGACGGTCTCTGATGCTCGACCTTAGCCTTCTGACAAATAAGGCAAGATGCTACAAAATTTGCCACATCACGTTTCATACCGGGCCACAAAAAATTCTTCTTCAAATCTTGATACATCTTGGTGGAACCAGGATAAATACTCAATATGCTTTTATGAGCTTCCTCAAGTACACGTTTCCTCACATCACCACTTGAGGGAACATAAATTCGGCCCTTCACACGCCAAATGCCATCTTGACCTTCTTCTATGAACAAATTCTTCCCTTTCTCTTGGGTCTTTTTCATCTCAATCAAATACTCATCATTGGGTTGTTGCGTCTTAACATATTCAAGAAATTCATTTGCAACTTTCAACATTTCCAACACCATTTTCTTGGAAGTGTAAGTCTCCACACCCACATTCAAATCTCTAAATTGTTCTATCAACTCCATTTCCTTTGCCATCATCATGGAGACATGCAATGACTTCCAGCTTAAAGCATCGGCAACTACATTCGCCTTGCCGGGGTGATACTTCAATTCAAACTCATAGTCTTTTAGGAACTCCATCCACCGTCTTTGGCGCATATTTAATTCCTTCTGGTCAAACAAGTACTTAAGGCTCTTGTGATCACTAAAGACCACAAACTTGGAGCCATACAAATAGTGTCGCCACAACTTCAATGCAAACACCACTGCCGCCAATTCAAGATCATGTGTGGGATAATTAACCTCATGCGGTCGCAACTGCCTCGACGCATAGGCTATCACACGCTCCTTTTGCATCAACACGCATCCAAGACCAAGCTTAGATGCATCGCAATATACCACAAAATCATCCGTCAAATCTGGAAATGCTAACACCGATGCGGTAGTAAGCCTTAACTTCAACTCTTGGAAACTCTCTTCACATTCATGGGTCCACACAAAAGAGTGATTCTTCCGAGTCAACTTCGTTAGTGGTAAAGCCAATCGGGAAAACCCTTCAATGAACCTCCGGTAGTAACTGACAAGACCAAGAAAACTCATTATCTTCGTCACTGTCGTTGGTCTCTCCCAAGCCATCACAGCTTCAACCTTGGATCTATCCACAACAACTTCATCATTTGAAATAACATGTCCAAGAAATTGGACCTCAGACAGCCAAAATTCACACTTAGAGAGCTTTGCATACAACTCTTTCTCTCGAAGAATGGTCAACACAAGACGAAGGTGTCTTTCATGCTCTTCATAACTCTTCGAATACACCAAAATATCATCAATAAACACCACGACGAATTGATCAAGATATTCATGGAAGATGCAATTCATGTAGCTCATGAAAATTGTAGGAGCATTCGTCACACCAAATGGCATCACTACATATTCATAGTGTCCATATCGCGTTCGGAAAGTAGTTTTCGGAATATCTTCAGTCTTCACCCAAATTTGGTGATATCCAGAACGTAAATCAATCTTCGAAAACACAACAGCACCCTTCAATTGATCCAAAAGATCGTCGATACGTGGGAGAGGATATTTATTCTTAATGGTTAGTTTGTTGAGTTGGCGATAATCAACGCATAATCTCATGCTCCCATCTTTCTTCTTCACTAACAGCACAGGAGCACCCCAAGGAGACACACTTGGGCGAATAAACTCCCGTTCAAGTAATTCTTCCACTTGCTTTTTCAACTCAACTAACTCCATAGGAGACATCCTATAAGGAGCTCGGGAAACAGGTTCCGCACCCGGAATAAGATCAATAGCAAATTCCACTTCTCGTGGAGGAGGTAATCCGGGAATCTCTTCCGGAAACACGTCGGGAAACTCCGAAACAATAGGAATTCCACCAGTTTGAGAAACACCATTCCCATCAACCAAGCAGAACATCATAAGAAGCTGGGAAATACCTTGTACATCAAAATCTTCAGCATTCAAAGTCGGGAAGATCACCGTCTTGCTATGACAATCCACTAAGACTTTGTTAGCGGATAAAAAAATCCTTGCCTAGAATAATACCCAAATCCTTCATAGGCAAGCATACGAGGGATACAACAAATTTCATACCCTCAAGGTTCATCTCAACGTCCTCACATCGAGTTACCGATCTTAAGCAAGTACCGGTCGGTGTAGTCACTAGTATAGAACCTTTCATCATACACACAGGCACCCGCAAGCGCCTCACACAATCTTCAGAAATAAACGAGTGCGTAGCACCAGAATCATAAATAATATGCACTGGAGTGCCAAGGATTTCACACTCATCACGGATAAGATCTTCAGCCTGAGCCACTTCTTCACCAGTAACTGTAAATACTCTTCCCGCAGCTTGTACTTGATCACCACCATTTCAGTTTCCATTTCTTCCACCACGGCCGATACCTCGACCATTTCTTCCACCGTTGTGATTGCCACCACGGCCACCATTACAGCCACCATTTTGGCCACCACCATTTCCACATCCACGGCCACCAAAACCTCCACGGTTAGCACCATAGTTCATACGGTTGGGAATGTCAACATTAGCACCTCTTGCATTCATTGGAATATTAGGGCGGATATGCCCGGGTTGGTTGCATTGGAAGCACACAATGTCATCACGAGGGCAATCACATGCCAAATGGTTGGCACCACATTTGAAGCAAGTTATGCCTTGGACATTTCCACAGTCTTGATTACCGCCACCATAACCGCCTCTAGGAGCACCTCGTCCCCTTCAGAAAGAAGAAGAACCACGTACAAATTATCTATTATTCTTAAAGTTGTCTTTCTTCTTGAAGCTAGAAGATTGGCCCTTCAACTTGTAATCATGCCCCGAGTAACTCCTTGGAGCAACATCATTTTCTTCAAAAATCCTACACTTGTTCACAAGAGTAGGAAAACTTCTAATCTCTTGGTGACAAATTGCCTTCTTGATCTCTTGGCGCAGTCCATTTTCAAATTTAACACACTTTGAAACTTCAGTACCCTCTTGTTGATAGGGTGGATAAAATACACATAATGCTTCAAATTTGGAGGCATACTTCTCCACCGTCATACTTCCTTGCCTAAGCTCCATGAACTCAAGCTCTTTCTTGCTCCTATAGCTGTCCGGAAAATATTTCTTCAAAAATTCCAACCTGAAATTTTCCCAAATCAAGGGAACATCAGCAGCTATCATGCGTCCTCTAGTAAGACGCCACCACGCTTTAGCCTCATCGTGGAGCATAAAGACCGCATACTCCACCTTTTGCGCTTCAAAACATTCGAAGCTTGCATATATTCTTTCCAAATCATTTATCCATGCATACATATCTTCGGGCTTAAATCCTCCATGAAACTCCGAAGGTTTCCTCTTTAGAAATAAGTCAAGACCTTGGATATTCAGCTGGCCTTGCCTTTCCAAGAGATCAGCGAATCGGTTCAAGGCGTTTGCCATAGCAGCAACCTCACGATTTTGTCTACCAGCCATATCTTATGCCTATACATCAAAACATGGCTCACACATAAGTACACTAGGCCAAACAATAGCTTTTTAATTTATAAATTCAGGAATTTCAGCAATTATAGGCCTATCATGTATCATATCACATAACCACATCATTTTCAATACATGATCACAGCATATTCATAAATAGAGGTAAATAGTGTAAGGACTCTTGGCCGGACTTAACAACTCCATACAACAATCTCAATTCAATGACAACCATTATAATCCAATCAAATAGTTCATAAATCAGTCATCCACAAACAATAATCACATGTACAACATAAATCATAATCGTATCAAGACCAACAATTGCTCTGATACCAGGTTGAGACACCCCAAAAATCAGGGTAAATTTTTCACGATTTTAATGTAATTAATTCATGACATCTGTAAGTGATAAAGATGAACATTTAATTCCCTGAACCTATCAGAGACCTGTCTCATATATGAAGATATGAGAAGGTAGACTGAGAGGATCAACCTTAAAAGGCATTCCTCAATTAAGACAGCGGAAGAAAAATTGAGTATATTAATAATATATGAATGAGTTTAAGAAACCGACCATTTTGGGGTTAATGAGTTCAGTTTTATGTCCCATAGTGTTTACAATTTATTATGGAATAAAGTCTCTGTGTGGAAGAGAAGAAGGAATTAATAAATAACGCGAACAGGACCATCAGAGTTCCCTTCGCTCAAGCGGACCCCGACTCGCTTGAGCAAGACCCTCAAGCCACGCTTGGACAGAGCCAGCGAGCATTGGGCGAAATTCTTCCAGAACCGAATTTAGTACAGACTCGCTCGGGCGAGACTTTCTCGCTTAAGCGAAAGACTTCCAGTGCCCAGCCTATATGCACTCGTCCAATAAGGCTTTCCAACACTTAAGTTTTCTCTCAGCAAAGCCCCCCGAAATCCGACTCCCAACACACAGGTTGTCACTCGGCATAATTCTCCAAAACCGACTCAAGGCACTCGGGTTCTCACTCAACAAGATCATCCTGACCGACCATCGTTCACTCAGTCTCCTACTCAGCAACAGCAGTCCAGACCGAGTCCTCCCTCACTCAGACATCCACTCGGTAAATTTGCTCCAAGTCTGAGTCTTCACCCACTCGGTGTTTCTCTCGGAAAACTTCCCAGAAACCGACTCACCCTTAATTGGTCATTCACTCAGAATTTCATTCCAAGGCCGACTCATTACCTGACTAGCTTTCACTCGGCATTTTATTACAATTCTGATTTCCTCTCTTTTTCACTCGAGTGGAGTTATTACATGGAACTTTTGGACAACTCACACTGAGGATCCCCAATCGGTGTCTTTCCACTCGGAATTACACAACCGGGGCACACCACCCAAAACAGATTACACTGGACTCGGAAATTCCCCATTCGGGACTCCACAGCCCAGATCATCACACTCAATAGCCAGCTTACTCGGATTTTCCTCACTCGGAAAGTCATAACTCAGACATGAGTCACTCGGAAATTCTACCACCTCTTAGTTTATTTTCAAACCTCCCACTTAGACAAAGTTTGTTCAGAAACTCACCCACTCACCATTAAATTGTCTCGCCTGGGTGAATGCCATCCTCCAGACCCTTCGCTCGGGCGGATTTTGTCCAGTAGCTAAATCCCTGATCTACTAACATTCTCGCTTAAGCGAACTGGCCATTCGCTTGAGCGAAATCAGACCAGTGGCTAATTCCTTCACCCTCGCTCGGGCGAAGCCCCATTCGCCTGAGCGAAATTCCTCCAGTATCTAAACACTGATATTGGGACAATCTCGCTTGAACGAGATTCACTCAAGCCTAAGCGAGAATTGTCCAGAAACTAATTTCCAAACAGGTGAGTCTCTCGCTCGGGCGAGAATCCACTTCGCCTGAGCGAAATCATCAGACATTATGCAGAACACGAAATTTACACAACACAATCCACTAAAATTGAACTCCATCTATTCTACCAGGATTCACTACATCTCAAACATCCTATGAGTCATTTAAAACTTGCTCTACATCATCTTACTCATCAATTTTCCATTCAACTCATCAAACATATGAAAATCAATTCTCCATCTCTTTAACTTAATAAAATCGACATTCAAATATAATTCTTCATTCATTCATCAGCATATAGAAACATTCCAATATAAATGAATCCTTCATACATACTTAGGGTCACAAATGAAAATGAGATACACATATAATTCCTCATTTTCCTCCATGACCCTCCAAAATCACTTATCATGTAAACTTCCAAAACAAACATTCATTACATCTCCTGCTACACAAAATACATATGTTTACATATATCGCAGGCCAAGGCGCTCCCTATACACTAATTACCTCCACAGCCATAAGTATACATCAAAATGCTTACTCTTCCCATGAGTGCCCTGCATCACAAGTCTAAAATTGACAACATGGGAGAGTGAGTCCACATTCCAAAGGAATGAATATGAATACCAAGTGATTATGCATATAGGCATCCCCACATATATACTTTGCACATCATTAATAATCACCATGCCATATACCAACACAATTTCACACAAAGCACACAAGCATATACATAATCACATTATTCAACCATTGAATTGTCACACAACTTTTAACTGGTGTTCATACCTTTTATGTTGTCTTAATTATATTTTTACCACCTCACAAAGTCATCATCACATCTCACCACCTTGGCATACTTACTTCTATACGCAAATGCTCTTAACTAATGCATATGCACAAGGAATATTTCAACAATTGCAGATCTGACTGTGGGAAATTCAACACCAACTGTGGGTTTCAAGCATGGTCATTTAACCACACCCCTACTGCAGTAGTAAAATGTGTACACATATTCTTTAAATTGCATGCATTCACTAATCGTTTTACTGGTACCAAACTGCATCGCCCATCTTGCAACACCTGGCCATTTTCACCATGACCGCGGTACACAACATATCAACATATAGTGTTGCGGGCCGACCAGATATTAAATCATGGCAGCTGTGATCATAAAGACCACCGGGGTCACCTGCTCATCAAGAGCCACCCCCCACAAGGGTCGGCCACATGTAGCTCCCCGAAGCAATACATGGGCGGCTTCGTGACTTTATCTTAAGTCACAGGGGAAAAACATCTTGCTCGTGCACCGAGCCACCCTCCCACTGGGTCGGCCGAGGGAACTACCCTAATGTTCCACAACGGCGGCTATGTAGTATGCCGTGGATACAAATGCAGATCATATGCATTTCTCACTCTATGCATCCTATACATGCCACTCATCATCCAACATCATCAACACCATCATTAACATCACCACAAGCTTTTATTAACATTGATTGTTCATAATAGTTTAAATCTTTAGGTGGCATTCTCTTTATTCTCAATCTCAACAAACAACTTCATCATTCATGTCACATTCATGGTAAACACAACTTAACATAACATACCATGAATATTCTAAATGCATAAAAGCATGTTGCCAAACATATTAACTACATCACACTAGAAATCATTATTTCTTACAACATTCAAGCAAGGCTAACATGCATAACACTACATACCACAATCAATTAACATTCAAATTCATGCATTTAGAACTTAGACTCCTCTCCTACCTCAAGAGAAGAATTCTGGTTGATAAGACGGTCCCGCCTCGTCGTTCGAAATAGGTCCTACATTCACATTCATATAAAACCTTAATCAATCAACTACTCAAGTCATCAATTCAATTCTATTTAGTCATATTCATATTTATAATGTCACAACATGTGTTAGACATGTTGTGGATATCGTTTTTATTCTTTATTAGGCTTCGGGAATTCCTTCCCATTAAGCCACCATCATTAAATTCAAGGGTTACAAGACAACCCTATCCCCAAGCTTCACAAAACTCCTTAACGACATATATTTCTCCATTAAACACATTCTTAAACTAACTTTAACTATTTTCCCCCCAACTTCAAGGTTAGGGTTTCCTCCAAAACCCATCCACCTTCATTAATACATCATAAACCTTCACTTCTCACCATTATTAATGCACCCACCACCATTTTCTCTTCATAAATACACACATTTATTATGACCCATTCTAGGGCATAAGCATTAAATGCTCTAATAAACACCCATGCACATGCATCTCCTCTCTAAATCATAATACCACATATTATCATCATCAATCAATTCTAAAAATGGTGAAAGTGCTTACCTCACACCCTAAACGAAATGGGTTATCAAAGAAGAGGGAAACCACACAAAATGAGAGGAAGAGGAGGAAAGGTCTCCAAGCTTCCAAGCTTCACACGGAAATGGGGAAGATGAAGATAGCACAAGTTATGCTTAAGGTTTGGAAGAGGAAGAGAAGAGAGAATGGAGGAAGATGAAGAGAAAAAGGAGTAAAGTGTGTTTGCCAAAGCTTCAGCGGGTTTACGTGAATAGGAGAAAGAGGTTTTGGGCTTTTGGGTTTATTTTAACTTCATCTATTAAAATTCATCGTTTTTGTCACTAACAGGCTCTTCGTTTGGGCTCAATACTTCATCCGAGAATTAGTCCGATTGTATATTCAGATTCCCAATATTATTCTCTACAGCTCTGAAAAATATCATCTCATTCTGAGACACTTGGTCCGACACCCATATTCCAACCGGCTCATATTCAGCTTAATCGATCTCCATAAATTACCAATAATTCCTAAAAATCTTAATTTAATTAATTTTAATTTATTGGGACATTAAACAATTCATATTCAACTTGTCAATATTTATTTTCCTTAATTAATCTTCTATTTTAAAATTCAGGATGTTACAGTTATGGCTTGGGAAAGACCAACGTTCATGATGGAAATAAGAAGTTTTCTTGGTCTTGCCGGTTATTATCAGAGGTTTATTGAGGGATTTTCCTGCTTAGCCTTGCCATTGATGAAGTTGACTTCTATTGTGAGGCTTCTATGCATGGTCTGGGTTGTGTTATGATGCAGTGTGAATGTGTGATAGCCTATGTGTAACACCTTAAATTTTAATAAATAGATACAACCCAAAAAAAAATAGGGAAAATTTTTCCCAAATAAACCAAGGAGAATCGGTACAAAAGAAATAAGGGAGAGGAAGACAAGAGGACCAAAAACCGACCCAAGAAGGTAGACAACGGGAGGAGAAACGCACAAGCGGATTCCACAAACAAAGCCCACTCGCCCAAGAGGGGTCCAACACGCTTGAGCGAGGTAGCCCAACTCACTCGGGCGGAGTACCATACACTTAAGCGAACTACCCAAAAGCCTCTCTAGTCCACACACTCGCTGGAGCGAATCCTTCGTTCGCTGAGCGAGGAGCTACACTCGGCTATCCAGACACTCGAGACCCGGAGTTATCATACAACCCATTCACTCGAAATATGATAGCTACTCCACTCGGCATTGACAACATATTCGCTCAGGGAAATCATTAAGTCAGTCCCCACTCGGTTTCCTTCTAATCTTAACCACTCGGAATATTCAGTTATGCTACACTCGGGAAAATCCTAACAGTTATCACTCGGTAAGTATCTAGATCAATCCTCACTCGGTGTCCTGTGCTCTCATTCACTCGGTAATACGTAAACTATTTTGCACTTAGAATAAATCACGGTCTCGCTTCCCACATCAACTCTTAACCCCATTTCCACCCATAACTATACCAACCTCACACACTCCATAAGTATGCATACATATATTACTCGGATCATTCCCGCAATATAGAACAACACACAGTTTTGGCAATGAAAAACTGAGCGATTGGAGTCGGTTTTAGGAGATTTACCGAGGGGACTCAGTTTTCCTTTTTCTTTACACGACTGGTAGAGTTCCAGTCGGACTAGAACTTGACCGAGTGAAAGGATGAAGGAAGAGGAGTCAGCTGAGTGAGATCGGAAGGAACACTTCTGATCCGTTCTGACCACCAAAGTTAGGACGATTTCAAGACTTCAAAGAAGAAGATCGGATGTCAACTAATGCCACATTACATCGGATGACCGATGTATGGAGGACAGCTTATGTGAAGCAGACCGGATCAACGTTTTACTGAATAAGCTATGAGTCGCATGACCATGAGACCGGATCAATGCTTTGTTATTAATGAACACCGGTTAGTTTCAAGGAAGGTTCATCCTTAGAACTGATGTTCACACCGGATAAATTGTACCGGTATTAAAGACCGGATTTAATCCGTCCAGAGAACAGAAGACTACAGAATAGGAAGGGTACAGTTTTCCTACAAAACTGGGGTCTCATGCCTTGGCGGAGTAATAAGCTTAGGCGGAGTCACACGTTTTGACAGAGTAATAAGCCTAGACGGGGTCTCATGCCTTGGCGGAGTAATAAATTTAGGCGGGGTCACACGTTTTGGCAGAGTAATAAGCATTGACGAGGTCAAATGCCTTGGCGGAGTAACGTGAACGTCTTTAGGGCATGGACATTTCTTAAGATACACTCAACACCGCCCTTCACACAACACCGCCCTTCACACAACACTGCCCTTCATACAACACCGCCCTTCACACTCAATACCACCCTCACGCCATACCGACCTCTACAAATCCTTCAATAGTAAACACCTTTTTATTTCCACTTCAGCTAGTGATCAGCCCACTTAATCACATGAATCCAAAAATGAGTGGCACAACGAACCAATCACAGGGGAAAGTTGCATCCATTATAATACCTTTGTATATTTTATTCCAACCAATGAAAAACTGACTGTGAAAGGAGTCAAAAGGCTCCATTATCCCACCTAATCTTCCAACTAATGTTCCCCACTTGTCTGGCATTATTAAATCTGCCCCATTTACTAAGGCCGATTAGAACAAACTTGTGAACTAATTCTCCTTCAATTCGAACAACTTTGGGGACTGTAAGGAGCCATTTCAATCGACAAACCAAGTAAGAGGGGAGAGGGTTGTGAATAACTATGAAATGGGTAGAGTTGTATGCTGTTCTAGGATACCAGTTTTAATTTCGTATCTTGTGGCTTAATTTTGAAACTGAAAACGTACGAATTTGTCTTTGACTTCTTCATGAAAGTTGTAGATCTTTTTGTTATCTAAATTATGAGACCTAATTCGATTAATTTGAGTATGTATAGCAAAAGTTATAGCCAAATTACTACTGCATATTCGAGTGAAAGATTTGTTCCATGTTTTGTGTATATTTTGATATGCTGGGAATTATACATGCATAATCAGCCTTGGATGTCTTCATGAAAGTTGTAGATATATATGTTGTGGATCTTTAGAAAGTGGTTTCACATTAAAATAATGTTTGTAGCTCAAGTTATGCTCATAATACTGAAGTATGTACAAGCTGTAAATCTGTGAACTTGAAATCCGTAACTTATTTTTAAAACTGGGAATTGTGTGGTGAGAATTAGTGATCAGTGTCTTCATGAAAGTTGTAAATCTTTTTGTTATGTGAATTTTGAGACCTGAACCGATTGATTTGAGTATGTGTAGCAAAAGTTATAGCCAAAATACTACTGTATGTCCGAGTGAAGGATTTGTTTCATGTTTAGTGTATATTTTGATATGCTGGGAATTATACATGCATAATCAGCCTTGGATGTCTTCATGAAAGTTGTAGATATTTAAGTTTTGGATCTTTAGAAAGTGGTTTCACATCTAAATAATTTTTGTAACTCAAGTTATGCTCAAATTACTGAAGTATGTGCAAGCTGTAATTCTGAAATCTGAAATCCGAATCTTGTTTTTAAAACTGGGAAGTTTGTGGTGAGAATTAGGGGTTGGTGTCTTCATGGAAATTATAGATATGTGTGTTAGGAATAATTTAGAATTGGTTTCATGTCAAAATCATGTTTGTAACTCCAGATACGTTCTAAATACTAATCTGTGTACATTTTGGAAAACTTATCTTGAGGCAGTATGGTATTTTGTGAATAAGTGGTATTTCTGATTGGAATCTGAAATTGTGTTCTTCATGAAAGTTGTAGATAATTGTATTATTAAGCCATATAAAGTAGAATCATCTAAAAAGGTGTTGATTTACCCATGTTATGACTGTTTTGCTAATGTATGTTGCTGTTGGGAATGCTGAAATTCACTTATAAAGACTATTATGAAAGAAAATGATATTTTCTTTATGGATAAAGATTTATGATTGAATTCTTGAGTGATTATGAGTTATTAGAAATGTTGTTGGGGCATTATGCAGTTTGTATGATGTGGTGGTGAATAATTATGAATAACGAAATTACCTTATATGTACATGAATGCCTTGTGATATTGACACATGTGACTGAAACAGTAAATCCATGATTTTGTGAATTATTATGAGTGTTGTGTCCTTTGAGGACTTGTATTCCAAGAGGTTTTGGAAATATGTATATCATGGTATGTTAATGAGAATTAAAGGCATTAATGCTTCATAAGCATTGGACGCATCATGGGATTTAGGGGTTCCATGATTGCCTACCCTGGTGGGGGGTTACTCTATGATAAGTTAAGCCCTATTTTGTTGTGTGCCATGGAGTGTAGGGATTCATGGTTTATGCAAAGCCCTACTTATGATACTTGTGTACTTCGGTACTTAAGCGCCATGAAGTATAGGGATTCATGGCATATGCTAAAGCCCTAATTGTGTGAGCGCCATGAAGTATAGGGATTCATGGTATATGCTAAAGCCCTAATTGTGTAAGCGCCATGAAGTATAGGGATTCATGGTATATGCTAAAGCCCTAATTGTGTAAGCGCCATGAAGTGTAGGGATTCATGGTATATGCTAAAGCCCTATTTGTGTCTCTATGAGACTTTTACTGCAGTATTCCCACCAAAATCAAATGGATCCAGCATGACATCATTTGACTAATTAAAGATCTATTAAATGGACTTGTTTGGCATATTCATCATATCATTATGAGTTGTTGATTGTGTTTGTGCAATTTTATCTATTTTATACTTATTCTATATTCTGTCTCACTCTTACATTAATTTTTATAGTGAATGACACGCAGAATGCAGAGTGATGCCATGATTGATGCCTATTTGAATTATTACTTGAACTTTGATTTTATGGGTTGTAATAAGTATAACATGTCATGTACCATTATCTTCTAAATCGTTTCCGCTATTTGAATATTTTCTTGAATTTAATTATTCACGACTAGAATGTATGATAATTTTCCGCTGTTATCAACTGTTACATAAACTCTGAATTGAATTTATGAATTTTAAAATGATCTTTCGAAAACGCGAAAAATTTACTTGAAAATTTTAATTAACGTTTGGGGGCGTTACAATGTTGGTATCAGAGCGTTTTCAAAAATTCAGGACCAATTACTATGACATGTATTGATTCTTGATATACTATGTGAATTGTTTAATTATTTGTTTGATAATATGTTACGTATGTGCTATATGACTTGTGCTTGATTGATAAAATGCAAAGTGAATTGTTGGGTTACTAGCTTGATAATATGATAAACGTGTGTTATATGACTTATTGCTTATTTGATAAACTGTAGAATACTTGTAGTTACGTTATAATATTATATATATATATATATATACGTACGATATATTTTCCCATAGGATTAGCATAATTCAAACCATGAATATAGGATGGCAAGGAACGATAACGACACTATGGCAGCTGCTATCAACCGTCTGGCTGAAGCTATAGAAAGGCAAAATCAACTAAGAATTTTCGAAGAAAATCACCAAGACAGATTGGCATGAGAAGAGATCAACAGACAACTGAAACCTCAGTCAATTGCCTACAAAAGGAGAGGATCGTTTTATCCAAATTGCTTCAAGGGAGGATCATCATCATCTTCTGAGAGATACAACAATCATATGGATATAAAGTGTTTTAAGTGCAAAGGTAATCACCATGTACGTGATTGCAATAGACGCTTAGAAAATATCACTTGCTATCAATGCAATCAGAAGGGTCACATCAGCCCAAATTGTCCACTGAAACAGTGAATCAATAACAACAATAACACTATGAATAAACAAAGAGATTCGGGTTATCAAGAAGTCTGTAGAGGAAACACTCGCACTGTTCAACCTATAAGACAGTATAGGGAGTCAACAGATGAAAGATCACATACAGGAAGAGTCTTTGACATTAGCAGCTCAGAGGCAGACCAAGCAGGCGACCTCATGCAAAGTAAGTGTGAGATCAATGATACCATTTTATCTGTGTTGTCTGATTCGGGTGCTACACAGAAGTAAGTTAGACGTTTTCAATTACCCGTAAAGCCTATAATATATGACTTGATTATTTCCATTCCCAACGGTACACAACTTAGGATTACTAAGATGTGTAACGATTATTCTGAGCTCACAGAAGGTAGGAACTTTCTTGTCAATCCTGTTTATCTTTAAAGAATATGGAAGTAATTCTAGGAATGAATTGGTTATCGGTGAATCAAGTTTTAATAGACTGTCATAACGAGACCAAGATAGTCCAAATGTTGGAAACTCCTTATTCTCTCTTCATTTTCTTGGACATACTAAGGCTAGAGATAGCTTGGAGCTTAAGGTGAAATTCTTATACTCTTTTGTTGTTTTTGGTTTTAGGTTTTGGTTTCTATGGTGATAGAAGAATACTTTATGAATGAGTTTAAGAATAGAAATCATTTTTCATGTGAAACCCAAAGGAAGAATATGTCTTAAGTATCTTTGGATAAGTGTGAAATGGTATACGAAGATTTTAAGATTTGAGATGGAAGATAATGGCTGTTAAGGGTGACTGTTTAATTTTAGTGAAACCCTAACTCTAGGATTTGGGAAAAATGAATGATAATGTTATGAAGAGTGATTTTGTGGAAGCCCATGATAATGTGTGTGTAGGTGTTATTAATAACGGAGATTAGTAGTTATTAGAAATGATTATTAAGTTTTGATGAAGAGTATAATAAGTTGAGGATTTTGGTTAAGTTGATGATTCTGATGACTTTTAATACTCTAGGATGATTATATATATGAGGAATCGAATTATTAAAACATTGGTATTGATTATTGGGGGATTAGGAGAAGAGTGTATATGAGTATGTGAGTGATTAGAGGACTTAAATTTAGATTGTTGATGTTTATGATGATGTTAATAATGGTTGCAAGCAATTGATAGTGAATTAAGGTAATAAATACTAGAGTCACTTTGAAGTAGTTAAAATAGTAATAGTTGAATGATTCATATGATGATCTTAAAAACTAAGGACCATAGTATTGTTATTGACGGGTGTGATTAGCTCTTTTAAGATTTAAGGAATCTTGGACTTGGGAAGGGAATTCCCGAAGCCTAACACGAGCATGTAAATTGAAGTTAGACGAGCTAGGATTTGATAAAGAGTATTGGAGGAGGATATTTACGATGGTATATTATTGGCATAAATATGTATATTGTAATAGGATTGTATTCCGGATGATGACACGGAAAGATTTCAGCTTTGAAATTTTGAGGACGAAATTTTTATTAGGGTGGGAGAATTGTAACATCCTGCTTTTAATAATAGCTCTATTTTGTAATTTATGAAGCATGGAAGGCTTGTAAGTGTTAATTAATGAATAAAACACTCTATGGATGGCTTTTAATGCTCCAAAAGTTTCATTTTTGGGTATAATTATGGAATTTTAGAGAAATTATTCAAATTCCGAGTAAAAAGGCTCTGATCCGAGTGACAGAGTGAAATTTTGAGTGAAGGATTACCAATTCCGACTGAAGGTTACAAAATCCGAGTGAAGCTATGGTATTTTCCGAGTGAGAATAGGCAAAGATACCGAGTGGAAGTTTGAGTGAGTGATGGTCAGTGTTGTATTAAGTTTACTGAGTGATAGATTGATTGAGGTGACTCGGTTTGGAGGTAGATCACCGAGTGATGACTGACCTGATGTTGAGTCGGTTTTGGCAATGAAAAACTGAGTGATTGGAGTCGGTTTCAGGAGATTTACCGAGGGGACTCAGTTTTCCTTTTTCTTCACACGACTGGTAGAGTTCCAGTCGGACTAGAACTTGACCGAGTGAAAGGATGAAGGAAGAGGAGTCAGCTGAGTGAGATCAGAAGGAACACTTCTGATCCGTTCTGACCTCCAAAGTTAGGACGATTTCAAGACTTCAAAGAAGAAGATCGGATGTCAACTAATGCCACATTACATCGGATGACCGATGTATGGAGGACAGCTTATGTGAAGCAGACCGGATCAACGTTTTACTGAATAAGCTATGAGTCGCATGACCATGAGACCGGATCAATGCTTTGTTATTAATGAACACCGGTTAGTTTCAAGGAAGGTTCATCCTTAGAACTGATGTTCACACCGGATAAATTGTACCGGTATTAAAGACCGGATTTAATCCGTCCAGAGAACAGAAGACTACAGAATAGGAAGGGTACAGTTTTCCTACAAAACTGGGGTCTCATGCCTTGGCGGAGTAATAAGCTTAGGCGGAGTCACACGTTTTGACGGAGTAATAAGCCTAGACGGGGTCTCATGCCTTGGCGGAGTAATAAATTTAGGCGGGGTCACACGTTTTGGCGGAGTAATAAGCATTGACGAGGTCAAATGCCTTGGCGGAGTAACGTGAACGTCTTTAGGGCATGGACATTTCTTAAGATACACTCAACACCGCCCTTCACACAACACCGCCCTTCACACAACACCGCCCTTCATACAACACCGCCCTTCACACTCAATACCACCCTCACGCCATACCGACCTCTACAAATCCTTCAACAGTAAACACCTTTTTATTTCCACTTCAGCTAGTGATCAGCCCACTTAATCACATGAACCCAAAAATGAGTGGCACAACGAACCAATCACAGGGGAAAGTTGCATCCATTATAATACCTTTGTATATTTTATTCCAACCAATGAAAAACTGACTGTGAAAGGAGTCAAAAGGCTCCATTATCCCACCTAATCTTCCAACTAATGTTCCCCACTTGTCTGGCATTATTAAATCTGCCCCATTTACTAAGGCCGATTAGAACAAACTTGTGAACTAATTCTCCTTCAATTCGAACAACTTTGGGGACTGTAAGGAGCCATTTCAATCGACAAACCAAGTAAGAGGGGAGAGGGTTGTGAATAACTATGAAATGGGTAGAGTTGTATGCTGTTCTAGGATTCCAGTTTTAATTTCGTATCTTGTGGCTTAATTTTGAAACTGAAAACGTACGAATTTGTCTTTAAATTCTTCATGAAAGTTGTAGATCTTTTTGTTATCTAAATTATGAGACCTGATTCGATTAATTTGAGTATGTATAGCAAAAGTTATAGCCAAATTACTACTGCATGTTCGAGTGAAAGATTTGTTCCATGTTTTGTGTATATTTTGATATGCTGGGAATTATACATGCATAATAAGCCTTGGATGTCTTCATGAAAGTTGTATATATATATGTTGTGGATCTTTAAAAAGTGGTTTCACATTAAAATAATTTTTTTAGCTCAAGTTATGCTCATAATACTGAAGAATGTACAAGCTGTAAATCTGTGAACTTGAAATCCGTAACTTATTTTTAAAACTGGGAATTTTGTGGTGAGAATTAGTGATCCGTGTCTTCATGAAAGTTGTAAATCTTTTTGTTATGTGAATTTTGAGACCTGAACCGATTGATTTGAGTATGTGTAGCAAACGTTATAGCCAAAATACTACTGTATGTCCGAGTGAAGGATTTGTTTCATGTTTAGTGTATATTTTGATATGCTGGGAATTATACATGCATAATCAGCCTTGAATGTCTTCATGAAAGTTGTAGATATTTAAGTTGTGGATCTTTAGAAAGTGGTTTCACATCAAAATAATTTTTGTAACTCAAGTTATGCTCAAATTACTGAAGTATGTGCAAGCTGTAATTCTGAAATCTGAAATCCGAATCTTGTTTTTAAAACTGGGAAGTTTGTGGTGAGAATTAGGGGTTGGTGTCTTCATGGAAATTATAGATATGTGTGTTAGGAATAATTTAGAATTAGTTTCATGTCAAAATCATGTTTGTAACTCCAGATACGTTCTAAATACTAATCTGTGTACATTTTGGAAAACTCATCTTGAGGCAGTATGGTATTTTGTGAATAAGTGGTATTTCTGATTAGAATCTGAAATTGTGTTCTTCATGAAAGTTGTAGATAATTGTATTATTAAGCCATAGAAAGTAGAATCATCTAAAAAGGTGTTGATTTGCCCATGTTATGACTGTTTTGCTAATGTATGTTGCTGTTGGGAATGCTGAAATTCACTTATAAAGACTATTATGAAAGAAAATGATATTTTCTTTATGGATAAAGATTTATGATTGAATTCTTGAGTGATTATGAGTTATTAGAAATGTTGTTGGGGCATTATGCAGTTTGTATGATGTGGTGGTGAATAATTATGAATAACGAAATTACCTTATATGTACATGAATGCCTTGTGATATTGACACATGTGACTGAAACAGTAAATCCATGATTTTGTGAATTATTATGAGTGTTGTGTCCTTTGAGGACTTGTATTCCAAGAGGTTTTGGAAATATGTATATCATGGTATGTTAATGAGAAATAAAGGCATTCATGCATCATAAGCATTAGACGCATCATGGGATTTAGGGGTTCCATGATTGCCTACCCTGGTGGGGGGTTACTCTATGATGAGTTAAGCCCTATTTTGTTGTGTGCCATGGAGTGTAGGGATTCATGATTTATGCAAAGCCCTACTTATGATACTTGTGTACTTCGGTACTTAAGCGCCATGAAGTATAGGGATTCATGGTATATGCTAAAGCCCTAATTGTGTGAGCGCCATGAAGTATAGGGATTCATGGTATATGCTAAAGCCCTAATTGTGTAAGCGCCATGAAGTATAGGGATTCATGGTATATGCTAAAGCCCTAATTGTGTAAGCGCCATGAAGTGTAAGGATTCATGGTATATGCTAAAGCCCTATTTGTGTCTCTATGAGACTTTTACTGCAGTATTCCCACCAAAATCAAATGGATCCAGCATGACATCATTTGACTAATTAAAGATCTATTAAATGGACTTGTTTGGCATATTCATCATATCATTATGAGTTGTTGATTGTGTTTGTGCAATTTTATCTATTTTATACTTATTCTATATTCTGTCTCACTCTTACATTAATTTTTACAGTGAATGACACGCAGAATGCAGAGTGATGCCATGATTGATGCCTATTTGAATTATTACTTGAACTTTGATTTTATGGGTTGTAATAAGTATAACATGTCATGTACCATTATCTTTTAAATCGTTTCCGCTATTTGAATATTTTCTTGAATTTAATTATTCACGACTAGAATGTATGATAATTTTCCGCTGTTATCAACTGTTACATAAACTCTGAATTGAATTTATGAATTTTAAAATGATCTTTCGAAAACGCGAAAAATTTACTTGAAAATTTTAATTAACGTTTGGGGGCGTTACAACCAACACCTTGTTGGTTGAAAGCCAATCTACACCGAGTTCAATGTCAAGGTCTTTCAGAGGCACGCACACCAGATCGAAGGTAAAACTCCGATCGCCCAATACAAACGTTACGTCTTTACACATCGATGATGTCAACACCTTAGTGCCAGTCAGATTGGCTATTTCCAAAGTCCGATCCATATACACAATCAGCAACTTTAAACGCCTTACACACTCATCAGCTATAAAAGAATGGGTGGCTCCCAAATCAAAAACTACATTAAGTGTATATCTACCGAGTAAGCACTTACTTTGCACCAGGTCATTCGCTTGTGCAGCCTCCTCCGCGTTGATGGCGTATACCCTCCCAACGGTCGGTTGGTCAGTATTTCTCCTTCGGTTGTTTGGGGCGAACATCATATTCCCTCTGGCTCCATTATCTCTGACTTCCGATCGTTGGCTACCATTCCCACGGCCTCTCCCTCGGAGGCCTCCACGATGCACATGGGCGTCTGCTTGGCGTAATCGAGTGCAGTCGGGGCGGATATGCCCCTTCTCATTGCAATGAAAACATATGACATTTCCTCCACCATCACAATTTTGAGCAAATTGGTCGCCACCATATTTAAAACACTTGCCGAATCTTGGACGTCCACCAGTCTGCCCCCCTCGACTGATCCGATCCTTATATCTAGCAGAGGGTCCACTTCTCCCGACGTTACCTAATCTCTTGAAGCGTGACTGTTGAGGTCTCAAGGAGGGTTCTGTCCTACTGCTCTGACCCGAATGGGCCTTGTCATCTTCTTCAAAAATCCTACATTTATTCACCAGCACTGGAAAGCTTCTGATCTCCTGGTATCTGCAAGCTCTTTTAATGTCTGATCACAGTCCGTTCTCAAATTTGAGGCATTTAGAACTCTCAGTCCCGGGTTGTTGAAAGGGCGGATAAAACAAACATAACTCTTCAAATCTGGCTGCGTATTCCTCTACAGACATGGAACCCTGTTTCAGTTCCATAAATTCCAATTCCTTCCGACTCCTCACTGTGTCGGGGAAATACTTTTCTAGGAAGCATGCTTTGAAATTTTCCCAAGTCAGCTGGGCGTCGGCATCAGTCAGTCGGTTTCAGGCGATCTTCCACTAATTTTCTGCCTCGTCTCGCAGCATGTACACTGCGCATTCTACCTTCTGCGCCTCGGTACAGTGAAGACCCCCAAAAATCCTCTCTAACTCTTGAGTCCATTTATAAGCTGCCTCGGGGTTACGTCCTCCTTGAAATTCAGTCGGCTTCCTCTTCAGGAAGCGGTCTAACACTTGGCCATCTTCAGCTCGAGGCTGGCCTTGCCTCTCAAACACGTCAGCAAAACGTTGGAAGGTCGCGGCTATGGCTTCCATGCTTTGGCGATTCGTCATTACTTATCCTGAAATTAACACCCCTTCAAGGATGAGTATACAAAGTTGCTCACCACCGGTCGGATTTCATCCCAACACTTAATAACTATAGCATATTACACTATTCATATATATATCTCATAATTAATCAGACCAGGGGAATAATCTCCCATCCTTAAATCAGTGTTTCCATATCATTCATGTCTGACCGAATATCACAACAATGATGACCACTTGGTCATAATGCACACAACCGCCTACACTCGGTAAGCATACCTTGGCCTTGGACCTTTTAGGTCTGCTCTGATACCAAAATGTAACACCCTAAATTTTAATAAATAGATACAACCCAAAAAAAAACAGGGAAACTTTTTCCCAAATAAACCAAGGAGAATCGGTACAAAAGAAATAAGGGAGAGGAAGACAAGAGGACCAAAAACCGACCCAAGAAGGTAGACAGCGGGAGGTGAAACGCACAGGCGGATTCCATAAACAAAGCCCACTCGCCCAAGCGGGGTCCAACACGCTTGAGCGAGGTAGCCCAACTCGCTCGGGCGGAGTACCATACACTTAAGCGAACTACCCAAAAGCCTTCCTAGTCCACACACTCGCTGGAGCGAATCCTTCGTTCGCTGAGCGAGGAGCTACACTCGGCTATCCAGACACTCGGGACCCGGAGTTATCATACAACCCATTCACTCAGAATATGATAGCTACTCCACTCGGCATTGACAACTTATTCGCTCGGGGAAATCATTAAGTCAGTGCCCACTCGGTTTCCTTCTAATCTTAACCACTCGGAATATTCAGTTATGCTACACTCGGGAAAATCCTAACAGTTATCACTCGGTAAGTATCTAGATCAATCCTCACTCGGTGTCCCGTGCTCTCATTCACTCGGTAATACGTAAACTATTCTGCACTTAGAATAAATCACTGTCTCGCTTCCTGATAAATCAATTTTAATACACTTATTATAGTTTTACACTTGGGGTTTATTATATAATTACTATGTTTAATAATAGTATTTTAATTAAGTTTTATGTTGTTTAGTTAAATTGAAGTATTATGTATATATGTTTCAATTTTCGTTTTTTGTATGTATCTTGAGTATCTTGCCTTATTTTGGCCATAACTTGGGCTTTTGTGATCCAAATGGGCTAATCTTGGAGCCCATGGAAAGCTAAGACAGAGGGCTACATCATGATGATCAAATTTGGTTATTTTGCATCTGGAAAAAATAAAGAAATGGAGCTTGAATCAATCAGCCCTCATATGTCCCACCAGCATTGACATAGTTCACCAAAATACACATATCTGGAGCTCTAGGTGTCCAAATGACCTCATTCTTACGCCAAATTCTCAATAAGACAGAGATCTACAACTTTCATGTTGAAGGTTTTTCAAAATTAGGCCATCTAGAAGGTCATATTGGACTCGCAAGGTGGAGAAGATAAAGAGGAGAATGCATTTCAACACCTACCATTATCTTCTTTTGAATTATTGTAATTTCAAGCCCACCAATGTTGAAAAAATGCATTAATAATCAGAAAATGAATGTATAGTATCATCATATCTTGCCTATAAATAGATGCTTGAAGTTGTAAGGAAGATACACAAGAAATACATAAGAAATACATGCTTTAGTTTCCATTATAATTCTATATCTTTGTTTTAGCTTCTTAAGTTTTAGTTCTTTCTTTTGCTTTATCTCCTTGTTCTATATTCCATCCTTCAAGTTATGGTTTTCATTTCCCTTCCTCAATATCAAGTAAGTTAATTTTATTATTTGTTATTTACTTTTATAATCAAAGTTTTAGTAAATTTAATATTAGCTTTCATTGTTAAAAATTATCATGGAAGCTTAATCTTTTAAAATCAACTCAAGGAATTTAATTTTTCTTTATGTTAACTTTGAGTTCTTGCTCTTAATATTTTGATTAAAGATAATTACTTTTCTTTGTTTCTCAAGCACTTATAATAGTAGATTATTTAAGTGTATAACCGATTGGTATATAATTAAACAATCTATAATCTAAACTGATGTTGGTTGGTTAATCAATAATCAATTTGAGAACAAAGATTAAGTTACTAAATAAGAGATTTCTATTTAGTTTCTTAATTTAACTTATACTATATTAATTTAACTTTTTATTTGACCCGACAACGACAGCGTGTCAAATTTGGCGCCGTTGCCGGGGACCTTTGGTCCTAATTATTTACATTCAATTATCTAATCTATTTTACATTTTTTTTTGTAGGTATATCGAAGATATTAAGGTTTGGTTGAATGTGAGCATATAAAAAATAATAAAAAAAAATCCACTTTATTATATTCGTATTCATTTTCTAGTAATCTCATTTTCAACCATTGAAAAAAAAATATAAATATAAAAAAAATCTTTGAATTTTTAAATATATGTTCTAAGCATTTCATAATTAAAATGATAACTTTTTCCTTTTATTACATAGTTACAGTATTTTGTTACAATATATGTAGATGTATTGTGCATGACTAGATCTAATCCCGAGACACTATATTCTTTTGATCCTGAAATAGATAGAACATTTCATCAATTAGTTAGATCATCTAAAAAACTATTAGACAATAATAATAATAATAATAATAATAATAATAATAATAATATTCTAGCTAATAGCATAAATAGTGAAACTAAACCTTCAACTTCTGAATATTTGCATAACATGGCTGAAAAGACATTAAAAGAACTAGCTACACCAGATGTCACTAATCAAACATCATGCATCTTATATCCTGAGAAAGATGTTCCTTTTGTGCTTAAAACTGGTTTAGTTCATTTGTTACCAAAGTTTCATGGTCGTGCAGGTGAAGATCCTCATAAACACTTAAAAGCATTTTATATCCTTTGCTCTACCATGAAACCTGAAGGGGTTTCAGAAGAACATGTAAAACTTAAAGCTTTTCCTTTCTCCCTAGCAGATATCGCTGAGGATTGGTTATTTTACCTTCCTCCTGGCTCTATTACAAGTTGGGATGACTTAAAAAAAATGTTTCTTGAAAAATTTTTCCCCGCTTCAAGAACTTCCTCAATTAGAAAAGAAATATGTGGCATCCGGCAACATGACCGGGAAAATCTTTATGAATACTGGGAAAGATTTAAAAGATTGTGTGCTAGTTGTCCCCATCACCAAATTACGGATCAACTTCTCATACAATATTTCTATGAAGGTCTTAATCCAATGGATAGAACTTTGGTTGATGCAGCTAGTGGTGGTGCTTTGCAAAATAAAACTACAAATGCAGCAAAAACTTTAATTGAGAACATGGCTGCTAATGCTCAACAACATGCCACTAGAAATAATTCTGTAGTAATTAGAGGAGTCCATGAAATTGAAACTACTAATGATGGAGATAAAAAATGGGAAAGTAAATTTGCTGAACTAGCAACACTTATGAAAAATATTATTGTGTCTCAAAAACAACAACCTGTAACCCCTGCTAAGGTATGTTCTATCTGTACTTCATCAGATCATTATACCGATTGTTGTCCTTCACTGCAGGAAGCTAAAATTCCAGATGAAAATCCTCAAGTATATGCTGCCAACTTATACAATAACAGACCGCCACAACAACAAAATAATTATGATCTTTCTTCTAACAGATATAATCCTGGTTGGAGGAATCACCCTAATTTAAGATGGGGTAATTCCTCACAACAACCTCATGCACCTTTTCAGGCAAATACTGGACCAAGCAGACCATATCAACCTCCTCATGTACAACAACAAGCTACACAAATAGCTGCACCTTCCACTGAGAAATCAAATTTGGAGGAATTGATAAAGCAAATGTCAGTAGATAATCTGAACTTCCAAAAAAGAACTGAGGCTACAATTCAGACTCTTGAAAATCAGATTGGTCAATTGGCTACATCTTTAAACCATTTGCAGTCTCAAGGTTCAGATAAGTTACCCGCTCAGACAATTGTCAATCCTAAAAATGTAAGTGCAATTACTTTAAGATCTGGTAAAGCTATCCATGGACCAGAAAAACAACAACAAACTGAAAATACTATTGTCACAGAAAAACATGCAGAAGAAGTTTTAGATAGTTCAAGTAATAATAGTAATGATATATCTCTTACAAATCCTACTTCTGCAGCTGGTCCTGATAAGCAACATATCCCTCTTCCATTTCCACAAAGACAAAAATCTATACAAAATAAGAAAATGGATGAGGAGATCTTGGAAACATTTAGAAAAGTAGAGGTAAATATACCTCTATTAGAAGCCATCAAGCAAATCCCAAGATATGCCAAATTCCTTAAAGAACTATGCACTAATAAAAGAAGACTAAAAGGCAATGAAAGGATTAATATAAGTAGAAATGTGTCTGCATTAATTGAAAAACCTTTGTCACATATACCAGAAAAATGTAAAGACCCTGGGACATTTACCATTCCATGCATAATAGGCAATAACAAATTTGAAAATGCCATGCTAGACTTAGGTGCATCTATTAATGTTATGCCTATGACTGTATTTACTTCACTTTCCCTTGGACCTTTGCAAACTACAGGTGTGGTTATACAATTAGCAAATCGAAGCTCTGCACATCCTGCAGGAATTATTGAAGATGTCCTTGTTAAAGTTAATGATTTAATTTTTCCTGCAGATTTTTATGTTCTAGATATGGAAAGTGAGAATTCCACCAATAAAGCTCCAATAATTTTAGGTAGACCATTCTTAAAAACAGCTAGAACAAAGATAGATGTGCATGCAGGAACACTTTCTATGGAATTTGGAGATAGTGTGGTTAGATTCAACATTTTAGATGCTATGAAGCATCCTACTGAGGATCATTCTGTTTTTCAAATTGACTTAATAACTGATTTAGTTGAGGATAATATTATTAAGTTGTCTGATGATGTTAATTTTCCTGTACTGTCTGATTTTTATGATACATTTGTTTGTGATTCATGCATGGATTCTCATCAATGCAATGTGTGTGCTGAAATTGAGAAATATTTACTTAATGATAATAATGATCCAAACTTCCTTAAAACAGAAAATATAGTTCTAGATGTTGTTTCAAAAGAATCAGAGTGCGATAATTTAATTAAAGTAGTTACAAATACATCTGATTATGTTGAAGTACAAGTTGCTGAGACAAATTCAACCAAGTTGATTCCTTCAATAATGCAGCCTCCTATGTTAGAGTTAAAACCTCTTCCTGAACATTTAAAGTATGCATATTTGGAGGAAGATAAGAATCTTCCAGTGATTATTTCTAACAAATTAAATGTTGATCAAGAAACAAGGTTGTTGCAGATTATTAAGAAGCATAAGAAAGCAATTGGTTGGACTTTGGCAGATATCCCAGGTATTAGCCCTTCCATGTGTATGCATAGAATTCTATTAGAGGAAGAAGTTAAACCAGTAAGGCAACCACAAAGAAGACTTAATCCTCAGATCCTTGATGTAGTTAAAAAAGAGGTAACAAAATTATTACAAGCTGGCATTATTTACCCTATATCAGATAGCACTTGGGTCAGCCCTGTACAAGTGGTTCCCAAGAAGTCTGGAATCACAGTGGTTAAAAATGAAAATGATGAACTAATTCCTACCAGAATCCAAAATAGTTGGCGAGTATGCATTGATTACAGGAAACTTAACAAAGCAACTCGAAAGGATCACTTTCCTTTACCTTTCATTGATCAAATGTTGGAACGACTGGCAGGTAAGTCACATTACTGCTTTCTAGATGGATTTTCAGGTTACTTCCAAATTTATATTGCACCAGAAGATCAAGAAAAAACAACATTTACATGTCCTTTTGGCACTTTTGCTTATAGGAGGATGCCTTTTGGCTTATGCAATGCCCCTGGTACCTTTCAACGATGCATGATTAGTATCTTTGCTGATTTTCTTGAAAATTACATGGAAGTATTTATGGATGATTTCACAGTATATGGTTCATCATTTGATGCTTGCTTAAATAGTCTAGATAAAGTATTACATAGATGCATTGAAACTAACCTTGTTCTTAATTATGAGAAATGTCACTTCATGGTAGAAGAAGGAATAGTTTTAGGCCATGTGATATCTAAAAAAGGCATAGAAGTAGATCCTGCAAAAATTACTGTAATTTCTCAATTACCTTATCCCTCTTGTGTGTGAGATATTCGTTCTTTTCTTGGTCATGCAGGTTTTTATAGAAGGTTTATAAAAAACTTCAGTAAGATAGCCCTTCCGTTGTCTAACTTACTACAAAAAAATATAACATTTGACTTTAATGACAAATGTAAAGAGGCTTTTGATTGCTTAAAGAAAGCTTTAACTACCACTCCTATCATTCAGGCACCAGATTGGTCACTTCCATTTAAACTTATGTGTGATGCATCAAATTATGCATTAGGAGCTGTTCTTGCTCAAAGAGTAGGTAAAGTACAACATGTTATTTACTATGCCTCACGAACTTTGGATACTGCACAAATAAACTATACTACCACAGAAAAAGAACTACTTGCTATTGTGTTTGCACTTGACAAATTTAGATCTTATTTGCTCGGTTCAAAAGTAGTTGTATTTTCAGATCATGCAGCATTAAAGTTCCTTTTAAAGAAACCAGATGCAAAACCAAGATTGATCAGGTGGATGTTGTTGCTCCAAGAATTTGACATTGAAATTAGGGATAAAATTGGAGCAGAAAATTTAGTGGCTGATCACTTAAGCAGAATTGAAAAAGAACTTGACCTAATTTCCATTAAAGATGATTTTCCTGATGAACAACTTATGGGAATACATGATTCCACTCCATGGTTTGCTGATTTGGTAAACTACTTAGTTGCTTCTGTTACTCCCATACATGCATCTAAACAACAAATAATAAAACTAAAAAGTGATTCTAAATACTATGTTTGGGATGATCCTTACTTATGGAAACTTTGTAGTGATCAAATCATTAGAAGGTGTGTACCTGAAAATGAAATTCATTCCATTCTTACATTTTGTCATACATATGCATGTGGAGGACATTTTGGACCTCAACGTACAGCAAGGAAAGTATTAGAATCTGGTTTGTATTGGCCAACAATTTTTCGTGATGCATATACGTTTTGTAAATCTTGCGAACGATGTCAAAGAATGGGAAACATATCTCGTAGAAATGAGATGCCTCAACAACCCATGTTATTTTGTGAAATTTTTGATGTTTGGGGCATAAATTTCATGGGACCTTTTCCTGTATCTTTTGGTTTTGTTTATATACTACTTGCGGTCGATTATGTGTCTAAATGGGTTGAAGCTAAAGCTACTCGAACTGATGATTCTAAAGTTGTTGCAGATTTTGTTAAATCACACATATTTTGCAGGTTTGGTGTTCCTAAAGCCATCATTAGTGATCAAGGATCACATTTTTACAACCGTAAAATGGAGTCCCTTCTTAAAAAATATGGAGTTATGCATAAGGTTTCAACACCTTATCACCCCCAAACAAATGGGCAGGCTGAAGTGTCTAATCGAGAATTAAAAATAATCCTTCAAAAAACAGTACAACCAAATAGGAAAGATTGGAGCAAAAGGTTAGAAGATGCTCTTTGGGCTTATAGAACAGCTTATAAAACACCTATTGGAATGCCCCCCTATAGGATTGTTTTTGGAAAATCATGTCACTTACCTGTAGAAATTGAGCACAAAGCTTATTGGGCAGTAAAACAATGTAACCTGGACTTAAATGAGGTCGGTAAAGAAAGGAAACTCCAACTACAGGAACTGGAAGAAATTCGTTTGGAAGCTTATGAAAGTTCTAAAACCTATAAAGAAAAAGCCAAATCCTTTCATGACAAACAGATCTTGAGAAAAAACTTTTTCATTGGACAAAAAGTTTTGTTGTACAATTCACGTCTAAAGCTCATATCTGGTAAGCTTCGCTCTAAATGGGCTGGCCCATTTGAAATAACTAATATCTTTCCTTATGGTGTGATTGAAATTTCAGATAAAGCGACAAACAAGGTTTTCAAGGTAAATGGGCACCGACTTAAACCTTTCTTTCAAGGGTTCCAAGAGCACATAGATACGGAGGTGTATTTGTGTGATGCCAAATATTTTGACTAATTTTTCCTAATAACAATATTTATAAAAATAAAAAAATAAAAAAATAAAAAAATAAATAAATAATAAATAATAAATAAATAAATAAATAAATAAATAGATATCAATTAATTACATCGTCATTCTTTTCGGTGGTAACACTTGTCTTAATCATTATTACTATTATTGTTTTGGCATTATTAACATTTTCTTGCAGTAGTTAAAAGGTCATCGTCAGGCTCGTGACGTTAAACAAGCGCTTGATAGAAGGCAACCTATCACCTTTTCACCTTCTTCATCTCTACTATTCTCTATAACCTCGTTTTCTATTCTCTCTTTTCTAAACAGCCACAACTTCAAAGTAATCTGACAATGGAACAAACCCTTGCAAAACTTAAGGAAAGATTCCCTACACTTCCACGCGATGTGATTGTAAAAATTTACAAAGCTCGAGTTCAAAGGTTAAAACTACTCACATATTTTGGCATTCCGGAGGATGTTCGTTGGCTTATTGAAGCAAAGGTACGTCTCTCTGGTGAATTACATAAGTCCTATATAAAACATTTGCCAGGTATGGGACGTAGTTCTTATTCTAAAAAACGAAGAGCTAAAAGGATGGGAGTTTGCCATAAGTGTGCAAGATGGAATTGTGATACATGTTGTAGGAACCCTGGAATGGTATCTATAAATCGGGAGGACAAAATTAAATTTATAAAGGATGGACTGAGTAAAGAGAACTTGGATAACTTAATCCAAACTCTTGAGACGCATCCATGTGGAACGGTTCAAGGAGTCCTTCTGAAATTATATGATCTATTCATTCAACAAAAAGAAAACTATAGCCTTGGGAATCTGGCGTTAAACGACCCTGTTTGCCAGTTTATAAGAAAACTGGATGGGTAGCAAAAACCTCGACTCATAGAAGGCGTTTAAGCCGTTACTGGACGTAAAACCAGAGGAAGATGTGAGCCATAATCACAACTACTGTACATATTTACTGTTGTTTTCAATGTTTTACTTTTCTGAATTCACTTTGACTTTTAAAATTACCTATTTTTATTTTCTTCAATCATGTCTTTTCAAATTTCTTCATTACCGTCATTTATTTTTATATAATAATAATTATGTAAACTTTTTATCTTTCATCAATTATTTCATCTCAGTTTTTATCTATATAAGGGCGCATAACTCTATATGGAAAACACAAAAAAAAAAGAGATGAAAAAAATCAAATCCATTTGTGTGCTTGGTGGATCCAACAATGGTAATTGTAAGGAGTACCTAATAGCAGCTACTAAGTTGGGAAAACTATTGGCTGCGAAAGAAATAAAGGTCTTGTATAGAGGAGGAGTACAGGGTTTGAGAGGCTCCATGGCACTATCTGCACTAGTTGAAGGAAGCAACGTTTCTAGTATCATCCTACATCATGTTGGTATTACACCAGATATTGTTGTAGGAACTGAGGTAAAAGTTACAAGCCTCTATCAACGAATGGCTCGTATGGTTATAGGTGCTGAAGCCTTTATCGCACTTCCTGGAGGTTTTGGTACTTTTGAGGAAATATTTTGCATTTTATCATGGTGTAGCATGAACTTTCATAAAAAGCCATTAGGATTATTAAATATTAATGGTTTTTATGACAGTTTGTTAATGTTTTTAGATAAAGCTGTGGAACAGGGCCTTATAACTCAAGATGATCGATCATTCATTCATGCTTCATCAGATGTAGATGAATTGATTGATATTTTGCAGAGCTTTTTACCCCAACCTCAACCCCTCTTGAAGCAAGATAAGGATCACACACACAAGCGAAAGAATCCAGAACCAGACACCACCCTTCGGTTATAACTTCTTTCTCACCTTTATCTATATTTTAAAAAAAAATCATAAAAAAAAAGAAAAAGAAAAAAAAATAGACTGTGGAAATCATATAAGACACTGAGGACAATGTCTTGAATAAGTGTGGGGGGGTCTGAGTTATATATATGGTCTAAGTTATATATATATATTTTATTATTTTTGTGAGGGATAGACAGAGTAAAGATTAATTTGGGAAAGTTGTATCTAAAGTCATAAAGATGCATCTTTGAGAACCAAAGTCTTGAGACGTATCCTTCACTATATAGTGTCAGTATCACTTTTGTTTAATTTTTTTTTTAAAAAAAATAAATAATTTTTTTTTTCTTTTTTTTCATGAGTACTTTTGTTGGGATGGGCTGAGTAAAGAGTCCAAACTCTTGAGACGCATCCTCATAACAAATCTCACTCGGATTACCACAATCGTTTCACCTTCCTTATCAAAACCATTTTTCATAAAAAAATAAAAAAAACAAAAATAAAAATAAAAAAAATAAAAACACACACACACACACATAGCCACTATATTTACTTTAGTGCCGCACCTTTGCCTTTACCTTCACCCGAATCATTTCTATTCGACATCAACCATTCTGCAACCATAAACATCATCTTCATCATTCTTCAGCCGCCACACTTTGCCTTCATCCTTTTTTTTTCAGATCGGAGCCATACCTCACCACTAGTCAATCATCAGGTTCTTTATTTTCTCTTAATGGATGATATAGCAGAGTCTTTCTATAGGCATACGAATGAATTAAGATGTATGTTATTGCTCTTGATGCTACTCATGGTTGTGTTGATGATATTTCTCTTATGGGTTCTAACACAAGGCCTATGAAACTTGGTTGTATGACACAATCAAATTGTTCAGTTTTACTAATCATTTCACATGCAATTGAACTGACCAATTTGTTGTAGGTATCTTTGTTACTAAGCGCCCTTAAAAAAAAAGTACAGAGCAAGAAGCATAAGGAACCGGATCTTGACACCAATATTTGGTTATGATTTATTTTTCCTTTTTTGTTTCTTGTTCACAAAAAAAAATCATCATTTCCAGTTTTTTATTTTAAATTCTACATGCTTTTCACTAAATTTGTTTTTTAAATTTGTCTAAGTAATTAGTAATTGCATCACCCTTGTCCAATATTTCATGACATGTTATGAATAATTTCCTTGCATATTAATTTAATAAGTTGTTTGTGAAGATCAAATTGTATATGAATTGTGATAGATTGACCACCCTCGGTGAGATTTTGAGCTTAATTGGATGGATCATATAATGCCATCTTTCCTTTTTCTTGATTAACCCTTATTTATTAGTACTCTAGAACTTGACTTGTTTCTTTTTGATGTATTATGTTCCATGTGCATGCTTTGATGTGATTAAGGCCATTTTTTTTTAACTAGCCACTAGCCATATGCCTTACCTTACATACTTTCCATTGTTACCCACGTTGAGCCTATATCCATTTCTTGATTCAGCCACATAATTTGCCAATAGCCCCAAAAAAAAAAAAACATGATCACCTTTGCTTAGGAATTGATTAGGAGTTTTGGAATTACTATGAATAAAGATTTTTGATGATTGTGGAAATGTACCCAAGATATATATGTTGTTGTTTCATTGTTCAAAAAGAAAGTAAAAAAAAAAATAATAAAGAAAAAAAGAAAAAGAAGAAAAAGAAGAAGTGGTGAATATATGTATGAAAATAATCAGGAGGATTTATTCTCATGTTTTATCCTCCATCATGTTTCATTTTGCTAAGTATTGAGTTTCAAAATGTACTTCCACAATCACTAAATCACTTACTCCATTGCTCTTTTTCAACCCTAAGTTTAGCCATACTATTTCATTTTATCCACCCTATATCACCTTGGCCCCATTACAACCTTAATAAAGTCCTTTTGATCTCTGCATGCATATGTGTTCAAATATGGAAATTAGAAATTTGTCAAGCCTATGGTAGTGCTAATTTATTTGGGTGATTTCTGAGAGTATACACAAACCCAAGCAATTGAGATATAGAGAGCATAAAGAGAACATCTATCACATTTTCATCCACGCTTTGATTTGATCACTCAATTTGTGAAACAAGTATGTAATGCTTCTTATTCACACTTATCATGACCTCTTGATATAAGGGATGATGTGCATTACTTATTATTTTAGACTTCAAAAAAAAAAAATCAATTTGAAAAAAAAAAAAAACCTTTTTCTGTTGTTTCTCATTTTAGTTTTTGGTTTGGTTTTGCCCTGGAGTGCAAAAGCTTAAGTGTGGGGGAATTTGATAAATCAATTTTAATACACTTATTATAGTTTTACACTTGGGGTTTATTATATAATTACTATGTTTAATAATAGTATTTTAATTAAGTTTTATGTTGTTTAGTTAAATTGAAGTATTATGTATATATGTTTCAATTTTTGTTTTTTGTATGTATCTTGAGTATCTTGCCTTATTTTGGCCATAACTTGGGCTTTTGTGATCCAAATGGGCTAATCTTGGAGCCCATGGAAAGCTAAGACAGAGGGCTACATCATGATGATTAAATTTGGTTATTTTGCATCTGGAAAAAATAAAGAAATGGAGCTTGAATCAATCAGCCCTCATATGTCCGACCAGCATTGACATAGTTCACCAAAATACACATATCTGGAGCTCTAGGTGTCCAAATGACCTCATTCTTGCGCCAAATTCTCAATAAGACAGAGATATACAACTTTCATGTTGAAGGTTTTTCAAAATTCGGCCATCTAGAAGGTCATATTGGACTCACAAGGTGGAGAAGATAAAGAGGAGAATGCATTTCAACACCTACCATTATCTTCTTTTGAATTATTGTAATTTCAAGCCCACCAATGTTGAAAAAATGCATTAATAATCAGAAAATGAATGTATAGTATCATCATATCTTGCCTATAAATAGATGCTTGAAGTTGTAAGGAAGATACACAAGAAATACATAAGAAATACATGCTTTAGTTTCCATTATAATTCTATATCTTTGTTTTAGCTTCTTAAGTTTTAGTTCTTTCTTTTGCTTTATCTCCTTGTTCTATATTCCATCCTTCAAGTTATGGTTTTCATTTCCCTTCCTCAATATCAAGTAAGTTAATTTTATTATTTGTTATTTACTTTTATAATCAAAGTTTTAGTAAATTTAATATTAGCTTTCATTGTTAAAAATTATCATGGAAGCTTAATCTTTTAAAATCAACTCAAGGAATTTAATTTTTCTTTATGTTAACTTTGAGTTCTTGCTCTTAATATTTTGATTAAAGATAATTACTTTTCTTTGTTTCTCAAGCACTTATAATGGTAGATTATTTAAGTGTATAACCGATTGGTATATAATTAAACAATCTATAATCTAAACTGATGTTGGTTGGTTAATCAATAATCAATTTGAGAACAAAGATTAAGTTACTAAATAAGAGATTTCTATTTAGTTTCTTAACTCAATCAAATTATGGTCTTAAAGTTATTTTAGTAATTAATAAGAATATATCGATTGATTATTCTTATTAGTTCATTAATTCAATTCTAGAAGATTTTCTAGAATATAATCATTTAGGGATTCCAAATGATTCAAGATTGAGAAATTAATTATATTTAATCATATTTATGAACAATGATTAGTTAACTAAAGATTTATTAATTCCTTGGGTTGGTTGTTTCTAAATTTGATTATTCCTACTCATAAATTTACTTTTTGCACTATCATATAATCACTTAATTTTCCTTTCAAGCTTAACACAAACCCCCCCCTTTATTATAACTAAATTGAGTGTAACTAATTGAACTAAGGTCCTTGAGAGACGACTAAGGTTGTTCACCTTATACTATATTAATTTAACTTTTTATTTGACCCGACAACGACAGCGTGTCACTTCCCACATCAACTCTTAACCCTATTTCTACCCATAGCTATACCAACCTCACACACTCCATAAGTATGCATACATATATTACTCGGATCATTCCCGCAATATAGAACAACACACAGTATGATAGATATAGAGAGGGATATGAATAATTACAGGTATAAAATCACGTCTTCTGCCCAAAAGGGTTCAAGTTCTAGTATAGAGAGACTAAGACTGAAATACGAGCCAGCCAAGGCTTAACAGGACATATACACAGCATATACATAAACACATAATTTCCATAGTGCACCAGCACTTCACTCGGCATTCAGCTCCTCTTCCATTCATCATTCCGAGAGACATTCACTGAAAAATTGCCACAATAGGGGTGAGCTTTTACATTTAAATGACAGTTAATGATTCGGCATCAGCATTAATACTTGCCCTCCCGTTCACTCGGTTTGCATTCAATTTGTATTTCAGTCATGCAGAATATAGTACTTTCAAGGACATATACTTACATACATATCACGTAAGATCAATTTCAATCATACAAGTGTACATCAACTCATTCAGAATTCACTCGTATCATTTCGAGCCATTCCATTCGCTCTACCCTAACCAACGTTTCATCTACATGCATGCCTGTGGATCCGACTTAAGCAATGATTTTCAGTTACAGGTTCCCTTACTGGCCTCTCGTCCATTAGCCCTTCCCACGTGGTACCGGCCTCCCATTGACGTCTTGAGACTTAACTCTAGCTCCTACGGCTACCACGGGCTCTCACCGGATCTAGCCAAGGGCCTGTAATTGGAGATCATTTTATTGGGCTCCTGACCTTCCTCGGGTCACCCCATTCCTCTACATGCAGCCTATATGCTTAAGCAACGAGCATCCTCAAGTATCCGACTCATTCTTTGTAACCATGAGTGCCACATCCGATCCAACATATTTCCTACGCTCAAACACTCATCGTACTAGCATGCATAGTATTCAAATGGTTCATGTGTACAATATCTCAATGAAATCAGCCAACAATCACACATACATATCCTCTTGGTATTAACAATAACAAGAACATGCATTACATACGTTTAGATAAAACCAGTTATCAGAATTCAATACAACGACTCTAAATACTTGCATGCAATTGTATAACCATAATCAGGACCCTGCAATCACACACATGGCATTCAAGGATTCACAATCATGTGTTGCACATAGTCATCACAGACACCTTTATACACACGTAAGGTAATACGTTTATCCGGTACCGTCCATCGACCATGCATTTTAACATGCAAGCGCCCGCTACCTTCTGGAGAGACTCAAGAAGCTCTTCTGCTTTCCGACGTTTGGTTTGATGCTCTATCTGCCTCGTTCAGTCTTCTTTGCATAATCGTACTCTGCAATCGGTTCTGGGATAGGAAGTTGTTCTTCCTCTGCTTCGAGGGTCGTCCTTCTCCAGCCGGAGGAAGCTCCAACTCTTCTGCAGTAGCGTCGTCGTGGGCTCCCAGTGGCAGAAGATAGAGATAGAGAACAGGGGAGAAGAAGAAGGAGAAGAAAGAACGAAGAAGAGAGGAGTGGCAGAAGAGAAGTGCTGAAGGAAAAGAATGAATGGCAAAGAGGCCCAGTAATCCTTTATATATGCATGCACGAAGAAAGAAGAGTGGGGTGGGAAAGCGTGAGGTAGCAGTCTGCTTACGTCACACCAAGTCACAATCAACCAACCATTAATAATTAATCACACTTAATCAGCCATTTATTCTCTCAGTTAAATTAATTAAGTTAATTATAATTAATAATCAATCTTCCCACTTGCAATTATTATCTCAATGACTTAATTTCACTCGGTAACATCGGGATGTTACAGTACTCCCCCTCTCAAAGAATTTCGTCCCTGAAATTCACTCGGTAACTCACCTTAGTAAACAACTCGGGGTATTGCTGCCTCATGGCATCCTCGTGTTGCCAGGTATAGGAAGTACTCCCGTCTTGCTGCCACTCCACTTCAACCAGTTGTACGTCCTTGCTTCTCAAAAGCTTTACCGATCGGTCTGTGATTCTAATCGGTACTGTTACAGTGGTTAGGTCCTCTTTAATCTCCACTTCATCATCCGATATCGCGTGAGTGGGATCATGTAGATATTTCCTTAATTGGGATACATGAAACACGTTATGCAATCGGGATAAGTGGGTCGGCAATGTGATTTGGTATGCCATGGAATCGACTCGTTCCAATACCTCATAAGGCCCAATGTATCGAGGGTTCAACTTTCCACTTTTCAAGGCTCGCCCGACTCCTTTGCTCGGTGAAATCTTTAGGAACACTCTATCTCCGACTGAAAATTCCAGTGGTTTGGTGCGTTTATCATAGTAGCTCTTCTGTCTGTCCTGCGATGTCTTCATCCTTTCCCTTATTCCTTGGATTTGTTCTGAGGTTTGTCTCACAATTTCCGGCCCCAAAAGTAGACTTTCACCCGTTTCCGACCAACAGAGAGGGGTCCGGCATTTTCGTCCATACAAGGCTTCGTAGGGTGCCACAATACTGCTGTGGTGGCTATTGTTGTACGTAAATTTGATCAAGGGAAGGTACTGCTCCCAACATCCACCATGCTCCAGTACACACACTCTCAGTAAGTCCTCTAGACTTTGTATTGTTCACTCGGATTGTCCATCCGATTGGGAGTGGTAGGCGGAACTTAACCAAAGTTTCGTGCCCAACTCCTGGTGCAGGCTGGTCCAAAACCGGGACGTGAATCTAGGATCCCTATCCGACATGATAGAAGCTGGTACTCCATGCAGTCGAACAATTTCACGAATATAAATCTGAGCCAACTTATGTAACGGGTATCTCATGTTTACAGGTAGGAAGTTTTCGCCAATCGGTCAACTATGACCCAAATCGCATCATGACCCGCTCGGGTTTTTGGCAACCCCATGACAAAATCCATGGCAATTGAGTCCCATTTCCATACGGGAATCTCCAAGGGTTGCAATGCACCATACGGTTTCTGGTGCTCGATTTTCGATTTCTGACAGGTGATACACCGAGACACATATTCCGCTACATTTCTCTTTAATTCGGGCCACCAGAATTGTCGTCGCAGGTCGTGGTACATCTTTGTAGTGCCCGGGTGAATACTCAGCAGGCTCTTATAGGCTTCATCCAGCACCATCCTTCGTAACTCACCCTCACTCGGCACATATATCCTATTCTTCACTCAGAAAATCCCATCCGATCCTTCGGTCAAGGACAAATCTTTACCCTTGGCCTGGGTCTTCTTCAATTCAGCCAAGTAGGGGTCTGATCTTTGCTGTTCAATTACCAGTTTTAGAAACTTATTGGCAATCTTCAGTGTACCGAGCGTCATTCTTCGAGACGAAGGGATGTCAACATGCAAATTCATGTCTCAGAATTGCTCCAATAACTCCACCTCCTTCACCATCATTACAGCCATATGGAGGGATTTCTGACTCAACGCGTCGGCAACAACATTCGCTTTACCCGGATGATACTTTAACTCGAAGTCATAATCCTTCAAAAATTCCATCCATCTTCTCTGCCTCATGTTCAGTTCCTTCTGGTCGAATAAATATTTGAGGCTCTTGTGGTCACTGTACACTTCAAATCTGGATCCGTACAAGTAATGCCTCCATATTTTCAATGCGAAGACCACAGCTGCTAATTCCAAGTCGTGGGTCGGGTAATGCTGTTCGTGAGGCCTCAATTGCCGAGAGGCATAAGCTATTACGCGGTCTTTCTACATTAGTACGCATCCCAATCCGAGAATAACCAGCCAGGCCCATAAAGCTCCTTATCTCCGAGACCGACTCGGGTCTCTCCCATGCCATTATAGCTGCCACCTTCGAAGGGTCTACCGAGACACCCTCCTTGGAAATCACATGTCCGAGAAAGTGGATCTTATCCATCCAGAAATCGTACTTTGAAAATTTTGCAAACAACTGCTTCTCCTTCAAAACTTGAAGTACCGCTCGGAGGTGCTCCTCATGCTCTTCAGGGGTCTTGGAATAGAGTAAGATATCATCAATAAAAACTACTACGAATCGGTCTAAGTACGGGTGGAATATACTGTTCATGTAATTCATGAATATGGCAGGGGCGTTTGTCACACCGAACGGCATCACTACATACTCGTAGTGGCCATACCGAGTCCTAAAGGCAGTCTTGGGAATATCCGAGTCCTTCACCCAGATTTGGTGGTATCCCGATCGTAAATCGATCTTAGAGAAGACTGAAGCACCACGCAGTTGGTCAATCAGATCGTCGATCCGGGGCAACGGGTATCAGTTCTTAATCGTGAGTTTGTTTAGCTGTCGGTAATCTATGCATAGTCTCATGCTGCCATCCTTCTTCTTAACAAGTAGTACGGGTGTGCCCCATGGTGATACACTCGGCCTAATGAATTGTTTACCGAGTAACTCATCCACCTGCTTCTTCAGCTCGGCCAATTCTGTTGTGGACATTCTATAAGGTGCATTGGAGACTGGCTCGGCTCCAAGAATCAAGTCTATAGAGAACTCAACTTCTCTAATTGGATTGACACCCGGCACATCTTTCAGAAACACCTCTGGGAATTCACAGACAGTCAGAATATCGTCCACTCGGGCTCTACTCTCACCCTCAGTTAGACAAAGCATCATAAATAGCTGAGCTATACCTTGTACCGTGTAGTCCTCATTGCTCTGCCTCGGAAGAATTATCCTGCGGTTTCTACAGTCTACCAACACCTTGTTGGTTGAAAGCCAATCTACACCGAGTACAATGTCAAGGTCTTTCAGAGGCACGCACACCAGATCGAAGGTAAAACTCCGATCGCCCAATACAAACGTTACGTCTTTACACATCGATGATGTCAACACCTTAGTGCCAGTCAGATTAGCTATTTCCAAAGTCTGATCCATATACACAATCAGCAACTTTAAACGCCTTACACACTCATCAGCTATAAAAGAATGGGTGGCTCCCGAATCAAAAACTACATTAAGTGTATATCTACCGAGTAAGCACTTTCTTTGCACCAGGTCATTCGCTTGTGCAGCCTCCTCCGTGTTGATGGCGTATACCCTCCCAACGGCCGGTTGGTCGGTATTTCTCCTTCGGTTGTTTGGGGCGAACATCATATTCCCTCTGGCTCCATTATCTCTTCCTTCCGATCGTTGGCTACCATTCCCACGGCCTCTCCCTCGGAGGCCTCCACGATGCACATGGGCGTCTGCTTGGCGTAATCGAGGGCAGTCGGGGCGGATATGCCCCTTCTCATTGCAATGAAAACATATGACATTTCCTCCACCATCACAATTCTGAGCAAAGTGGTCGCCACCACATTTAAAACACTTGCCAAATCTTGGACGTCCACCAGTCTACCCCCCTCGACTGATCCGATCCTTATATCTAGCAGAGGGTCCACTTCTCCCGACGTTACCTAATCTCTTGAAGCGTGACTGTTGAGGTCTCAAGGAGGGTTCTGTCCTACTGCTCTAACCCGAATGGGCCTTGTCATCTTCTTCAAAAATCCTACATTTACTCACCAGCACTGGAAAGCTTCTGATCTCCTGGTATCTGCAAGCTCTTTTAATGTCTGATCACAGTCCGTTCTCAAATTTGAGGCATTTAGAACTCTCAGTCCCAGGTTGTTGAAAGGGCGGATAAAACAAACATAACTCTTCAAATCTGGCTGCGTATTCCTCTACAGACATGGAACCCTGTTTCAGTTCCATAAATTCCAATTCCTTCCGACTCCTCACTGTGTCGGGGAAATACTTTTCTAGGAAGCATGCTTTGAAATTTTCCCAAGTCAGCTGGGCGTCGGCATCAGTCAGTCGGTTTCAGGCGATCTTCCACCAATTTTTCGCCTCGTCTCGCAGCATGTACACTGCGTATTCTACCTTCTGGGCCTCGGTACAGTGAAGACCCCCAAAAATCCTCTCTAACTCTTGAGTCCATTTATAAGCTGCCTCGGGGTTACGTCCTCCTTGAAATTCAGTCGGCTTCCTCTTCAGGAAGCGGTCTAACACTTGGCCATCTTTAGCTCGAGGCTGGCCTTGCCTCTCAAACACGTCAGCAAAACGTTGGAAGGTCGCGGCTATGGCTTCCATGCTTTGGCGATTCGTCATTACTTATCCTGAAATTAACACCCCTTTAAGGATGAGTATACAAAGTTGCTCACCACCGGTCGGATTTCATCCCAACACTCAATAACTATAGCATATTACACTATTCATATATATATCTCATAATTAATCAGACCAGGGGAATAATCTCCCGTCCTTAAATCAGTGTTTCCACATCATTCATGTCCGACCGAATATCACAACAATGATGACCACTTGGTCATAATGCACACAACTGCCTACACTCGGTAAGCATACCTTGGCCTTGGACCTTTTAGGTCTGCTCTGATACCAAAATGTAACACCCTAAATTTTAATAAATAGATACAACCCAAAAAAAAACAGGGAAACTTTTTCCCAAATAAACCAAGGAGAATCAGTACAAAAGAAATAAGGGAGAGGAAGACAAGAGGACCAAAAACCGACCCAAGAAGGTAGACAGTGGGAGCAGAAACGCACAGGCGGATTCCACAAACAAAGCGCTCTTGCCCAAGCGGGGTCCAACACGCTTGAGCGAGGTAGCCCAACTCGCTCGGGCGGAGTACCATACACTTAAGCGAACTACCCAAAAGCCTTCCTAGTCCACACACTCGCTGGAGCGAATCCTTCGTTCGCTGAGCGAGGAGCTACACTCGGCTATCCAGACACTCGGGACCCGGAGTTATCATACAACCCATTCACTCAGAATATGATAGCTACTCCACTCGGCATTGACAACTTATTCGCTCGAGGAATTCATTAAGTCAGTGCCCACTCGGTTTCCTTCTAATCTTAACCACTCGGAATATTCAGTTATGCTACACTCGGGAAAATCCTAACAGTTATCACTCGGTAAGTATCTATATCAATCCTCACTCGGTGTCCCGTGCTCTCATTCACTCGGTAATACGTAAACTATTCTGCACTTAGAATAAATCACGGTCTCGCTTCCCACATCAACTCTTAACCCCATTTCTACCCATAGCTATACCAACCTCACACACTCCATAAGTATGCATACATATATTACTCGGATCATTCCCGCAATATAGAACAACACACAGTATGATAGATATAGAGAGGGATATAAATAATTACAGGCATAAAATCACGTCTTCTGCCCAAAAGGGTTCAAGTTCTAGTATAGAGAGACTAAGACTGAAATACGAGCCGGCCAAGGATTAACAGGACATATACACAGCATATACATAAACACATAATTTCCATAGTGCACCAGCACTTCACTCGGCATTCAGCTCCTCTTCCATTCATCATTCCGAGAGACATTCACTGAAAAATTGCCACAGTAGGGGTGAGCTTTTACATTTAAATGACAGTTAATGATTCGACATCAGCAATAATACTTGCCCTCCCGTTCACTCAGTTTGCATTCAATTTGTATTTTAGTCATGCAGAATATAGTACTTTCAAGGACATATACTTACATACATATTACGTAAGATTAATTTCAATCATACAAGTATACATCAACTCATTCGGAATTCACTCGTATCATTCTGAGCCATTCCATTCGCTCTACCCTAACCAACGTTTCATCTACATGCATGCTTGTGGATCCGACTTAAGCAATGATTTTCAGTTACAGGTTCCCTTACTGGCCTCTCGTCCATTAGCCCTTCCCGCATGGTACCGGCCTCCCATTGACATCTCGAACTTAACTCTAGCTCCTACGGCTACCACGGGCTCTCACCGGATCTAGCCAAGGGCCTGTAACTGGAGATCATTTTATTGGGCTCCTGACCTTCCTCGGGTCACCCCATTCCTCTACATGCAGCCTATATGCTTAAGCAACGAGCATCCTCAAGTATCCGACTCATTCTTTGTAACCATGAGCGCCACATCCAATCTAACATATTTCCTACGCTCAATCACTCATCGTACTAGCATGCACAGTATTCAAATGGTTCATGTATACAATATCTCAATGAAATCAGCCAACAATCACACATACATATCCTCTTGGTATTAACAATAACAAGAACATGTATTACATATGTTTAGATAAAACCAGTTATCAGAATTCAATACAACGACTCTAAATACTTGCATGCAATTGTATAACCATAATCAAGACCCTGCAATCACACACATGGCATTCAAGGATTCACAATCATGCGTTGCATATAGTCGTCACAGACACCTTCATAAACACGCAAGGTAATACGTTTATCTGGTACCATCCATCGACCATGCATTTTAACATGCAAGCGGCCCCTACCTTCTGGAGAGACTCGAGAAGCTCTTCTGCTTTCCGATGTTTGGTTTGATGCTCTATCTGCCTCGTTTAGTCTTCTTCATACAGTCGTACTCTGCAATCGGTTCGGGGATAGGAAGTTGTTCTTCCTCTGCTTCGAGGGTCGTCCTTCTCCAGCCGGAGGAAGCTCTAACTTTTCTGCAGTAGCGTTGTCGTGGGCTCCCAGTGGTAGAAGATAGAGACAGAGAACAGGGGAGAAGAAGAAGGAGAAGAAAGAACAAAGAAGAGAGGAGTGGCGGAAGAGAAGTGCTGAAGGAAAAGAATGAATGGCAAAGAGGCCCAGTAATCCTATATATATGCATGCACGAAGAAAGAAGAGTGGGGTGGGAAAGCGTGAGGTAGCAGTCTGCTTACGTCACACCCAATCACAATCAACCAACCATTAATAATTAATCACACTTAATCAGCCATTTATTCTCTTAGTTAAATTAATTAAGTTAATTATAATTAATAATCAATCTCCCCACTTGCAATTATTATCTCAATGACTTAATTTCACTCGGTAACATCGGGATGTTACACTATGCGTCGAGACAGTTATGACCGCATGAGGTTAATTATCCTACACATGATCTTGAATTGGCGGTGGTGGTGTTTGCTTTGAAGTTGTGGCGACACTACTTGTATGGTTCTAAGTTTGTGGTCTTTAGTGATCATAAGAGCCTTAAGTACTTGTTTGATAAAAAAGAACTTAATATATGCCAACAGCGATGGATGAAGTTTCTAAAAGATTATGAGTTTGAATTAAGGTATCATCCCGAAAAGGCAAATGTGGTTGCTGATGCTTTAAGCCAGAAGTCATTGCATGTTTCCGCAATGATGGTGAAAGAGATGGAATTAATTGAGCAATTTAGAAACTTGAATGTGGGCATGGAAACATATACTCCAAAGAAGATGTTCCTTGAGATGTTGACGATTGTGAACGTGTTCCTTGAAACTGTAAAATTGCAACAACTGAAGGATGAATACTTGGTTGAGATGAGAAGAACTCAAGAAAAAGGAAGAACTTGTTTCTAGTGGAAGGTCATGATGGAATCTGGCGTGTGAAGGGCCGGATTTATGTTCCCTCGAGTGGTGATTTGAGGAAATGTGTACTTGAGGAAGCTCACAAGAGTGTATTGAGCATTCATCCTGGTTCCACCAAGATGTATCAAGACTTGAAGAAGAATTTTTGGTGGCCTAGTATAAAAAGTGATGTGGCGAACTTTGTTACATCTTGCCTTGTTTGTTAGAAGGCTAAGGTCGAGCATCAAAGACCATCTAGTTATTTAAGACCTTTGGAGATCCCTATTTGGAAGTGGGATAGCATTGCTATGGACTTTGTTTCTGGACTACCTAGAACTCATGCTGGAAATGATGTTATATGTAACATCCCAAATTTTTAATAATGTACCGGGTGAATAAAACCATTAAAATAATAATTTTAAAAGGGGGGAATTTGTTTATTAATTGCCATTAACTTAATTAATCAAGGGGTGCTGATTAAATAGGGTGATTGGCTTTAGTGGGTGCTGATGGGACTGGGTGACGTGAGCAGACTGCCCCTCACATTTTCCCACCCCACCATTTCTTCCTCATGCATGTGTTTATATTTGGACGAAGGTTCCTTGCCTTGCATTCTTCGAAACTCCCTCTGTGATTCCTCTTCTTCCTTCTTCTCTTTCTCTCTTGATCTCCTTCTTCTTCCTTTTTCTTCTCTTCTCCTTCTCTGCTCTCTGTTCCATTCCCTGTTTCGGAAGCCAAGTGACGGTGCTGCAGAGGAGTTAGAGCTCCCTCATACGAGTAGAGGACGAGCATCGAAGCAGAAGCAGAAACAGCTCTGTACCACTCGTGGAGGGCAACAGCGTTCAAGTAAAGGCTAAGCGAGTGGAAACGTTGAGTGAAGCAGCAAGAGGAGAACCAACACCAAAGCAGAAAAGCCTCTTGGAATCTCGTAGTTGGTAGGCGGAGTACCTTCCATGTTAAATGCATGGGTTATGAACGGGTTTTGAGTATTGATAATGGTGATTTTGTATTCTGTTGTATGATGTGCTTGCATGTGGAATGCTTTGTTGAATCCGTTCTTATTCATATGGATGCATGCGTTGCTTAAAGTCATGACGCTGTTGTATACCGATTGCATGTTATATTGTGTTGATTGGAATGCTTTGTTGAATCCGTTCATATTCATATGGATGCATGCGTTGATTAAGTCCTGACACTGTTGTATACCGAATGCATATTATGTTGTACTGATTGGAATGCTTGTTTAACTTGTTGATCTTCATATGGATGCATGAGTTGAGTAAGTTCTGACAATACTGTATACCGAGTGCATGTTATGCATGAGTTGATGAGAATGTTGTTAGGAGTTGATATTGACTGACACCGATTGCATTGGGCTCATATGTTGTTAATGAAGCTATGATGATGACTGCATGGAAGTATGTGTGTGTTAAATTAATATGTGGAATCCTGGAAATGCGTATTACCAACTGCATGCGAAATATGTATAACTGAGTGAAGGTTGTGTGCATGAATTCTATGTTATATGATGAATCCGCGTGTGGCGCATGGGATGCGTTGTGCTGGGAGCACGTAGTGTGGGACACTACCATCGGTTATTAAGCGTGGGATGCTGTAAAATCCTTGAGTGGGACTCAAGGTAGCCCTTGAGTGGGACTCGGGCTGCCTGTGAACACCTTCGTTGGCGCTGAGAGCGTTGGTGTCACCTGTGGGCAAACGGTTAGGTACCTGTAAAATGGCCAAGCAGCTGGGAGCTGATTTGATAGCTGAGTGCTATGTATAAAAAGGCTGAGAGCCTACGTTGCAACGTCTATACCGATACACACGAATGTGGAACCGAGTGAAATACTATGTCCCTATTTACTGTTGATATTGTTTGGAATTGGTTATGCATGCGAAGGTGTTAATGAGATAATGAATGTTTGCAACCGAGTGAATTACCCTGTGTGTATTAACTGTTGACATTGTTTGGAATTGATCATGCAGGTGGCAACGTTATTGAAAGGATGAATGCATATAACCGAGTGAATAATCTGTGTTTAAATTGCTACTGATGTTGTGTAGAATTAATTATGCATGTGATAGTGTTAATGAGATGATATATATATACCCTCAAGACCGAGTGCACTATTCCATGTGTATATGCTGTTGATGCTGATTGAATTCTGTTCTATGAATGTATGTCATGTATTGGAGAGTTGTGTATATATAGCCGAGTGAGAATTGTGGAATCTAACTGATAAATGTCCAAAAGAAGCATTCTAATACACGGATCTTAATATCACGATACCGATTGTTGTATGTTAATATTATTGAGTTGATGTGTGTAAAAGGCCGAGTGATAACTGATGGATTCAGATCGGTAAGGACCTTGTGTGTGTTCTGGCTGATTAGCATTGCCCTGACTATAATTGTTGCCATGTATAATTGTTTGTATATATATATATTGTTGTATAAAGGTGAGGCAACCTGAGTCAATATCTATCATTTAAAATTTAAGATACTCACCCCTGTTGTGGCAATTTTCCAGTGAATATCTCTCATAATGAGGATGGGAGGAGGAGCTGAAATGCCGAGTGAAGTGCTCATGCACTATAGAGTTTTACAACTGTGCATATGTCATATAAAGTGTTTTGAGTTAAGCCTCGGCCGGCTCGTGTTTTTCTGTTAGTCTTTTTGACGGAGTTGAATCTCTTGGAATGGGAACATGATATGGTGGTTATAAAATTGTGATATACACTTCTATATATATATATGCCTATGTTTATGCCATGTTGTATGTCTACCTTATGCTGTGAAATGCCTGGGTAATCCTTATATATATGCGCGTTCATATCCCCGAGCGTGTAGGAAATGACATAACTTATCATGAAGAAAGTCAACCTATGGTCTAGAGGGAAGGTTTGTGACTCTGTCACCGAGTGGGAAGGTTCAGACGTTCTGAGTGAGTGAAAGCAGATAGGAATTGGCGTAGAAGACTGCCCCCAGCGGTGAGCTGTTAGGATTCAGAGTTGAGAGTCTAGAGATGTTTTCCGAGTGACAACTACTAGGATTTCTCCCGAGCGTAGGATAATCAATGAACCCCGAGTGAGAATCCACCGAGTGAAGGTTTTCCGACTGGAGAGTGACACCTTAGACTCTAAGGGACCCCACTGTAGTAAATGGTTGGTAATAAAAGAATCTGAGTGAGTCTCAGCTTAGTAGAACGTTTAGAGTAGGCGAATTACGGCTACTGAGTGTAAACCAAGTAAAATACCCCGAGTGACAAGAAGGGTGCTAAGGTTGTCCCGAGTGAGGAGCATTCATAGATTCCGAGTGTAGTGAGCGAATACCGAGAGAAGTTTTCGCTTGAGCGAGTACGCGTTGCTGCGTGGTTCGCCTAAGCGATTTCCCCTTCTTCCGCTGTCAGCTCCCTGGATCGGTTTTATCTCTCTTGCTCTTCTTCTCCTCTCGTTTCTTTGTACCAAGGCATTCTGATCTTCTTTTCTTGCGGACAAAAAAGAAAATTTCCTCTTTTTATCGTCTACGATTCATTAAATTAGGGCGTTACATTTTGGTATCAGAGCCAGAGGAAACATAATGCTTGCTTCAAATAACCGAGAGAGGAATACTGACCAACCAGCGGTGGGAAGAGTCTACGCCATTAACGCAGAGGTTGCTGCACAAGCAATTGACCTAGTGCAATGTAAGTGCTCACTCGGTAGACATACGCTTAATGTTGTTTTCGATTCGGGAGCCACCCATTCTTTTATAGCTGATGAGTGTGTAAAGTGTTTAAAGTTACTGACTGTGTTTATGGATCGGACTTTGGAAGTGGCCAATCCGACTGGCCCTAAAGTATTGACATCGTCAATATGTAAGGATGTGACATTTGTGTTGTGTGATAGGAGTTTCACTTTCGATTTGGTGTGCATACCTTTAAAGGATCTTGATATTGTGCTCGGAATAGATTGGCTTTCAGCCAACAGGGTGTTAGTGGATTACAGAAACCGAAGGATAATCTTCCCGAGGCAGCACAATGAGGACGGCACAGCACAAGGTATAACCCAACTATTTATGATGCTTTGTCTAACCGAGGGAGAGAGTAAAACCCGAGTGAATGAAATTCCAACTGTCTTTGAATTCCCAGAAGTGTTTCCTGAAGACGTACCGAGTGTCCCTCCCAATAGAGAAGTCGAATTCTCTATAGACCTGATCCCTGGCGCCGAGCCAGTCTCCAATGCACCATATAGAATGTCCCCAACTGAATTGGCCGAGCTGAAGAAGCAAGTAGATGAGTTGCTCGGAAAACAATTCATTAGGCCGAGTGTATCGCTGTGGGGTGCACCTGTGCTACTTGTTAAGAAGAAGGATGGCAGCATGAGGCTTTGTATAGACTACCGACAGCTAAACAAACTCACGATTAAGAATCGGTACCCGTTGCCCAGAATTGATGACCTCATTGACCAACTGCGTGGAGCCTCAATTTTCTCAAAAATCGACCTGTGATCGGGATACCACCAAATCCGAGTGAAGGAATCGGATATTCCAAAGACTGCCTTTAGGACTCGGTATGGTCACTACGTGTATATAGTGATGCCGTTTGGTGTAACAAACGCCCCTACTGTCTTCATGAATTACATGAACAACATATTCCACCCGTATTTAGACCGATTCATAGTTGTTTTCATTGATGACATCCTAGTCTATTCTAAGACTTCTGAGGAGCATGAAGAGTATCTCCGGGTGGTACTCCAAGTGTTGATGGAGAAGCAGCTGTTTGCAAAGTTTTTAAAGTATGATTTCTGGATGAATAAAATCCATTTCCTCGGACATGTGATTTCCGAGGAAGGTGTCTCGGTGGATCCTTCAAAGGTGGCAGCTATAATGGCATGGGAGAGACCCAAGTCGGTCTCGGAGATAAAGAGCTTTATGGGCCTGGCAGGTTATTATAGAAGATTCATTGAAGGTTTTTCTAAGTTGGCCTCGCCACTGACCAAATTGACTCGGAAAAACATTCCCTTCGTATGGAGTCCCGAGTGCGAGAACAGCTTCCGAGAGCTGAAGGACAAGTTGACGACTGCTCCAGTACCGGCATTACCTGACTTGCAAGAGAACTTTGTGGTTTATTGTGATGCATCGGGACTCGGATTACGATGCGTGTTGATGCAGAGAGGCCGAGTGATAGCGTATGCCTCTCAGCAATTGAGACCTCATGAGCAGCATTATCCGACCCACGACCTTGAATTGGCAGCTGTGGTGTTTGCATTAAAAATCTGGAGGCATTACTTGTACGGGTCCAGATTTGAAGTATACAGTGATCACAAGAGCCTCAAATACTTATTCGACCAAAAGGAACTGAACATGAGTCAGAGGAGATGGATGGAATTTTTAAAAGATTATGATTTCGAGCTAAAGTACCATCCGGGTAAAGCGAACGTCGTTACCGACGCGTTGAGTCGGAAATCCCTTCATGTAGCAGTGATGATGGTGAAGGAGGTAGAGCTATTGGAACAGTTCCGCGACATGAACTTACATGTCGACATCCCCTTCTCTCGAAAAATGACAATCGGCACGCTGAGGATTGCCAATGAATTCTTGAAATCCGTGTACGAGCAACAGTAGTCAGATTCTTACTTGGCTGAGATGAAGGAGACTCAGGCCAAGGGTAAGGATTTGTCCTTGACCGAGGGATCAGATGGAATCTTCCGAGTAAGAAACAGAATATACGTAACGGGTGGAGGAGAATTAAGAAGAATGGTGCTTGATGAGGCCCACAAGAGCTTGCTAAGTATCCACCCGGGTACCACGAAGATGTACCATGACCTGAGAAACCAGTTCTGGTGGCCCGAATTAAAAAGGAACGTGGCAGAATATGTGGCTCGGTGCATCACCTGTCAGAAGTCAAAAGTGGAGCACCAGAAGCCGTATGGTGCATTGCAACCCCTGGAGATTCCCGTGTGGAAATGGGACGCAATTGCCATGGACTTTGTCATGGGATTGCCCAAAAACCGAGCGGGCCATGATGTGATATGGGTCATTGTTGACCGATTAACGAAGAGTGCACATTTCCTGCCTGTGAATATGAAGAACCCGATGCATAAGTTAGCTCAGATTTATATTCGTGAAATTGTCCGACTACATGGTATACCGACTTCCATCGTGTCAGATAGGGATCCTAGGTTCACATCCTGATTTTGGACCAGTCTGCACCAGGAAATGGGTACAAAACTTTGGCTTAGTTCTGCTTACCACCCCCAATCTGATGGGCAATCTGAGCGAACAATTCAGAGCTTAGAGGACTTACTAAGGGCGTGTGTGTTAGAGCACGGTGGGGATTGGGAGCAATACCTTCCCCTGATCGAGTTTACATACAACAACAACCATCACAATAGTATTGGTATGGCACCCTACGAAGCACTGTATGGTCGAAGATGCCGAACCCCGCTTTGCTGGTCGGAATCAGGTGAAAGTCTGCTATTGGGACCAGAGGTTGTGAAGCAAACTTCAGAGCAGATCCGGGTGATAAGAGAAAAGATGAAGGCGTCTCAAGATAGGCAGAAAAGCTACCATGACAAATGCACCAGACCTTTGGAATTTTCAGTCGGAGACAAGGTATTTTTAAGGACTTCACCGAGTAAAGGAGTCGGGCGAGCCCTAAAAAGCAAAAAGTTGAGCCCTAGATACATTGGGCCTTATGAGGTGTTGAAACGAGTCGGCTCCATGGCATACCAAATACCATTACCGACTTATTTATCTCGATTACATGACGTGTTTCATATGTCTCAACTAAGGAAGTACCTGCCAGATTCTACTCACACAATGCCTGATGATGAGGTGGAAATCAAGGAAGATCTAACCACTGCAACTATACCGACTAGGATCGTGGACCGATCGGTAAAGCGATTAAGGAGTAAGAAAGTGCAACTGGTTGAAGTGGAATGGCAGCAGGACGGGTATACCTCTTATACCTGGGAGCGCGAGGATGCCATGAGGCAGCAGTACCCCGAGTTATTTGACCAAGGTGAGTTACCGACTGAATTTCAGGGACGAAATTCTTTTGAAGTGGGGGAGAACTGTAACATCCCAAATTTTTAATAATGTACCAGGTGAATAAAACCATTAAAATAATAATTTCAAAAGGGGGAATTTGTTTATTAATTACCATTAACATAATTAATCAAGGGGTACTGATTAAATAGGGTGATTGGCTTTAGTGGGTGCTGATGGGACTGGGTGACGTGAGCAGACTGCCCCTCACGTTTTCCCACCCCACCATTTCTTCCTCGTGCATGTGTTTATATTTGGACGAAGGTTCCTTGCCTTGCATCCTTTGAAACTCCCTCTGCGATTCCTCTTCTTCCTTCTTCTCTTTCTCTCTTGTTCTCCTTCTTCTTCCTTCTTCTTCTCTTCTTCTTCTCTGCTCTCTGTTCCATTCCCTGTTTCAGAAGCCAAGTGATGGTGCTGCAGAGGAGTTAGAGCTCCCTCATACGAGTAGAGGACGAGCATCGAAGCAGAAGCAGAAACAGCTCTGTACCATTCGTGGAGGGCAACAGCGTTCAAGTAAAGGCTAAGCGAGTGGAAACGTTGAGTGAAGCAGCAAGGAAGAGAACCAACACCCAAGCAGAAATGCCTCTCGAAATCTCGTAGTTGGTAGGGGGAGTACCTTACATGTTAAATGCATGGGTTTTGAGTATTGATAATGGTGATTTTGTATTCTGTTGTATGATGTGCTTGCATGTGGAATGCTTTGTTGAATCCGTTCTTATTCATATGGATGCATGCGTTGATTAAAGTCATGACGCTGTTGTATACCGATTGCATGTTGTATTGTGTTGATTGGAATGCTTTGTTGAATCCGTTCATATTCATATGGATGCATGCGTTGATTAAGTCCTGACACTGTTGTATACCGAATGCATATTATGTTGTACTAATTGGAATGCTTGTTTGAACCTGTTGATCTTCATATGGATGCATGAGTTGAGTAAGTTCTGACACTGCTGTATACCGAGTGCATGTTATGCATGAGTTGATAAGAATGCTGTTAGGAGTTGATATTGACTGACACCGATTGCATTGGGCTCATATGTTGTTAATGAAGCTATGATGATGACTACATGGAAGTATGTGTGTGTTAAATTAATATGTGGAATCTTGGAAATGCGTATTACCGACTGCATATGAAATATGTATAACTGAGTAAAGGTTGTGTGCATGAATTGTATGTTATATGATGAATCCACGTGTGGTGCATGGGATGCGTTGTGCTGGGAGCACGTAGTGTGGGACACTACCATCGGTTATTAAGCGTGGGATGCTGTAAAATCCTTGAGTGGGACTCAAGGTAGCCCTTGAGTGGGACTCGAGCTGCCTGTGAACACCTCTGTTGGCGCTGAGAGCGTTGGTGTCACCTGTGGGCAAACGTTAGGTACCTGTAAAACGGCCAAGCAGCTGGGAGCTGATTTGATAGCCGAGAGCTATGTATAAAAAGGCTGAGAGCCTACGTTGTAACGTCTATACCGATACACACGAATGCGGAACCGAGTGAAATACTATGTGCCTATTGACTGTTGATATTGTTTGGAATTGGTTATGCATGCGAAGGTGTTAATGAGATGATGAATGTTTACAACCGAGTGAATTACCCTATGTGTATTAACTGTTGACATTGTTTGGAATTGATCATGCAGGTGGCAACGTTATTGAAAGGATGAATGCATATAACTGAGTGAATAATCTGTGTTTAAATTACTACTGATGTTGTGTAGAATTAATTATGCATGTGATGGTGTTAATGAGATGATATATATATATACCCTCAAGACCGAGTGCACTATTCCATGTGTATATGCTGTTGATGCTGATTGAATTCTGTTCTATGAATGTATGTCATGTATTGGAGAGTTGTGTATATATAGCCGAGTGAGAATTGTGGAATCTGACTGATAAATGTCCAAAAGAAGCATTCTAATACACGGATGTTAATATCACGATACCGATTGTTGTATGTTAATATTATGGAGTTGATGTGTGTAAAAGGCCGAGTGATAACTGATGGATTCAGATCGGTAAGGACCTTGTGTGTGTTCTGGCTGATTAGCATTGCCCTGACTATAATTGTTGCCATGTATAATTGTTTGTATATATATATATTGTTGTATAAAGGTGAGGCAACCTGAGTCAATATCTATCATTTAAAATTTAAGATACTCACCCCTGTTGTGGCAATTTTCCAGTGAATATCTCTCATAATGAGGATGGGAGGAGGAACTGAAATGCCGAGTGAAGTGCTCATGCACTATGGAGTTTTACAACTGTGCATATGTCATAAAGTGTTTTGAGTTAAGCCTTGGCCGGCTCGTGTTTTTCTGTTAGTCTTTTTGACGGAGTTGAATCTCTTGGAATGGGAACATGATATGGTGGTTGTAAAATTGTGATATACACTTCTATATATATATATGCCTATGTTTATGCCATGTTGCATGTCTACCTTATGCTGTGAAATGCCTGGGTAATCCTTATATATACGTTCATATCCCCGAGTGTGTAGGAAATGACATAACTTATCATGAAGGAAGTCAACCTATGGTCTAGAGGGAAGGTTTATGACTCTGTCACCGAGTGGGAAGGTTTAGACGTTCTGAGTGAGTGAAAGCAGATAGCTCCGAGTAGGAATTGGCGTAGAAGACTGCCCCCAGCGGTGAGCTGTTAGGATTTGGAGTTGAGAGTCTAAAGATGTTTTCCGAGTGACAACTACTAGGATTTCTCCCGAGCGTAGGATAATCAATGAACCCCGAGTGAGAATCCGCCGAGTGAAGGTTTTCCGACTGGAGAGTGACACCTTAGACTCTAAGGGACCCCACTGTAGTAAATGGTTGGTAATAAAAGAATCTGAGTGAGTCTCAGCTTAGTAGAACGTTTAGAGTAGGCGAATTACGGCTACCGAGTGTAAACCAAGTAAAATACCCCGAGTGACAAGAAGGGTGCTAAGGTTGTCCCGAGTGAGGAGCATTCATAGATTCCGAGTGTAGTGAGCGAATGCCGAGAGAAGTTTTCGCTTGAGCAAGTACGTGTTGCTGCGTGGTTCGGCTAAGCGATTTCCCCTTCTTCCGCTGTCAGCTCCCTGGATCGGTTTTATCTCTCTTGCTCTTCTTCTCCTCTCGTTTCTTTGTACCAAGGCATTCTGATCTTCTTTTCTTGCGGACAAAAAAAATTTTCCTCTTTTTACCCTCTACAATTCATTAAATTAGGGTGTTACATTATATGGGTGATTGTGGATCGATTGACGAAGTGTACTCACTTCTTGCCCATGAATGTGAAGAGTTCTTTGGAGAGATTAGCCTAGTTTTACATAAAGGAGATTGTTAGGCTGCATGGTATTCTATCTAGTATTATATCCGATGGTGACCCTTGGTTTACTTCTCGATTTTGGGGAAGTTTGCATCATGAATTAGGTTCTAAGTTTAAGATTAGTTCCACTTATCATCCTCAAACCGATGGACAATCTAAGAGGACTATCCAAAGCCTTGAAGATTTGTTGAGGGCTTGTGTTCTTAAGCATGGCGGGTGTTGGGAGAGATTTCTTCCATTGATTGAATTCACTTATAACAATAGTTACCACATTAGTATTGGTATGGCTCCTTATGAGGCACTCTATGGCAGAAAATATAGAACGCCTCTATGTTGGTTGGAGATGGGTGAGAATTTGGCTTTAGGGTCGGAGATTATTCAGAAGACTACTGAGAAAATTAAAAAGATACAAGAGAATATAAAGATTGCTCAAGACCGACAGAAGAGTTATTATGACAAGAGACATAAACCACTCAAATTTCAAGTTGGCAATCATGTGTTCCAAACGGTCTCATATGATAAAGGGATGAGAAGGGCGTTGAAAAGTGGAAAGCTAAGCCCTAGGTTCATTGGACCTTATGAGATTTTGGAGCGGATTGGCGATGTTGCTTATAGGATTGCACTCCCCCCGCATTTCATGAATCTACATAATGTATTCCATGTGTCAGTTAAGGAAATATGTTCATGATCCCTTACACGTAATCCCCGTTGATGATGTGGATGTGCGGGATGACTTGCCTATTCCTCCTGTTTCTATTTGCATTGTTGAGCATTCCGTGAAAAAATTGCGGAGCAAGTTGGTGCCTTTGGTGAAGGTCGCTTGGAAACACGGAAATGTGGAGACGTTCACCTAGGAACGTGAAAGATGATATAAGAGAACGATACCCTGATGCATTCGAATCTAGTATGTTAAATTTCGAGGACGAAATTTTTTTTTTGGTGGGGTGGATTGTAACACCCTAAATTTTAAAATAAAAGATTAATTAAGGAAATAAATATTAAATAGTTGTATGTGGGTTATTTAATGTCCCAAAATATTGGAAATAATTAAATTAAGATTTTTGGGGACTATTCATAATTTATTAGAGTCGAATAAGCTTAAATTAAGCCCGATTAAAATATGGGTGTCAGACCAAGTATCTCCGATTGGAATGATATTGGTCAGGGCCGTTAAGAATATTATTAGGAGTCTGAATATATATATTCAGAACAATTTTTAGATAAAGTATTGAGCCCAAATGAAGATCCTGTTTGTGGTAAAACGATGAAATATTAGTGAGGGGATTAAAATTTAAAGCAAAAGCCCGTATTTTCCCTTCTCCTTTTTTGTTACTTGCTGGAACCATTTTGGCAAACACATTTTCTTCTTCTTCTCCTACTTCCTTCCTTTCTTTTTCTCTCTTAAAACCCTAGCAAAGGTAGTAATCTATTTTTCCTCTATTTTCATTTTTGAGAGAGGACTTGAAGGAAATCATTGGAGCTTGGATTCTCTTCCTCTCTTCTCCCATTTTCGTTTGGTCTCTCTCTCTGTAACATCCCAATTTTATAATAATGTACCGGGTGAAATAAGCCATTAAAATAATAATTCAGAAGTGGAAATTGTTCACTAATTACCCTTAACTTAATTAATCAAAAGGTGATTAGCTTTAGTAGATGCTGATGGGACTAGGTGACGTGAGCAGACTGCTCCTCACGTTTTCCCACCCCACCATTCCTTTCCTTCATGCATGCGTTTATAATTGATTGATGGCTTTTCCTTGCCATTCATTCTTCAGAATTTCCCTGCGAGTTCTTCTTCTTCTTCCTCCTTCTCTTTCTCTCTTGTTTTCCTTCTTCTCTTCTCCTTCTCTGCTCTCTGTTTCCACTCCCTATTTCGGAAGCCACGTTGACGGTGCAGTAGAGGAGTCAGAGCTCCCTTATACGAGTAAAGGACGAGCGTCGAAGCAGAAGCAGAAGCAGCCCTGCACCACTCATGGAAGGCAGCAATGTTCCAGTGAAGGTTAAACGAGTGAAAGTGTTGAGTGAAGCAGCGAGGAAAAAGGACCAGCACCCAAGCAGAAGAGTCTCTCGGAGTCTCGTAGTTGGTAGGGGGAGTACCTTATATTTTAAATGCATAGGTTATGAATGGGTTTCGGGTGTTGACAATTGTGGCTCTGCAATCTGTTTGTATGATGTGCCTGCATGTGGAGTACCCGAGTGTAGGATAAGTGAGAGTGAGTGTTGCATGTTATCATTGCCCTTGAAGATGTATGCGTTGATTAAGTCCTGACACTATTGTATACCGATTGCATGTTATGTTGTGTTGATTGGAATACTTATTTGAATCTGTTGATCTCTATATGGATGCATGCATTGATTAAGTCCTGATACTGTTGTATACCGAGTGCATGTGATGCTTGAGTTGATGAGAATACTTATAGAATCTTGATATTGATTGACACCGATTGTATTAGACCTTTATGTTGTTGTATCCATCTAATGGAGTTATGATGATGATTGCATGGAAGTATGTGTGTGTTAGATTAATATGTGGAGTTCTGAAAATGGTATTACCGACTGCATGTGAAGTATGTATGGCTGAGTTAAAGATTGTGCGCATGAACTCTATATTGTGTGATGAATCCGCGTGTGGCGCATGGGATGCGTTGTGCTGGGAGCACGTAGTGTGGGACACTACCATCGGTTATAAAGCGTGGGACGCTGTAAAATCCTTGAGTGAGACTCAAGGTAGCCTTCGAGTGGGACTCGGGCTGCCTGTGAACACCTCCGTTGGCGCTGAGAGCGTTGGTGTCACCTGTGGGCAAACGGTTGGGTACCTATAAAACGGCCAAGCAGCTGGGAGCTAAAATGATAGCTGAGAGCTATGTACAAAAGGCTGAGAGCCTACGTTGCAACGTCAGAATCGATTACACACGAATGCGGAACCGAGTGAATAATCTGTGTATATTAACTGCTGATATTGCTGGAATTGATTATGCATGAGATGATGAATGTATATATTTTTATATATCCATGTGCATATGTTGTTGATGCTGATTGAAACCTGTTCTATGAATGTATGTTATGTTGTTGAAGAGTTGCGTATACGTATATATATAGCCGAGTGAGAATTGTGGGTTCTGACTGATAAATGTTCAAAAGAGGCATTCTGATTCATGGACCTTAACATCATGTCACTGATTGTTGTATGTTAATGTTATTGAGTTAATATGTGTAAGGGGGCGAGTGACAACTGGTGGATTCCGATCGGTAAAGATCTTGTGTGTGTGTCCTGGTTGATTAGTAATACTCTAATCTTAATCATTGCCACATGTGATTGTGTGTGCATATATATAGTAGTATAAATGTGAGACAACCTGAGTCAGTATCTATCATTTAAAATTTAAGATACTCACCCCTGCTGTGGTAATTTTTCAGTGAACATCTCTCGTAATGAGGATTGGAGGAGGAGCTGAAATGCCGGGTGAAGTGCTGATGCACTATGGAAATTTTATGACTGTGCATGTGCTGTATATAATGTTTTGGGTTAAGCCTTGGCCGGCTCGTGTTTTGTTGTTAGTCTTTTATACAGAGTTGGTCCCCTTAGAATGGGAATATGACAATGTGGTTGTAAATCCGTGATATGCACTCCTATATACATGTATATATGCCTATGTTTATGCCATGTTGCATGTCTATCTTATGCTGTGAAATGCCTGGGTAATCTTGATATACATATGCGTTCATATTCCCGAATGTGTAGGAAATGATATAACTTAACATGAAGAAGCCAACCTATGGTCTAGAGGGTGAGTTTGTGACTCTGTCACCGAGTGGGAAGGTTCAGACGCTCTGAGTGAGTGAAATCAGATAGCTCCGAGTAGGAATTGACATAGAAGACTGCCCCTAACGATGAGTTGTTAGGATCAAAGTTGAGAGCCTAAATATACGTTCCGAGTGGTTATTACTAGAATTTCTCCCGAGCATAGGATAATCAACGAACCCCGAGTGAGAATCCGCCGAGTGAAGGTTTTTCCGACTGGAGAGTGACACCTTAGACTCTAGGGGACCCCACTGTAGTAAGCTGTTAGAGACAAAAGAATCCAAGTGAGTCTTAACCTAGTAAAATGTTGAGAGTCGGAAGATTATGGTTACCGAGTGAAAACTAAGTGAAATACCCCGAGTGACAAAAAGGACGTGAAGATTACTCTGAGTGAGGAGTCCTCCTAGATTCCGAGTGAGTGATAGTGGGGACCACTTCCGTATTATTCGCGTATATGTTCTGATTGATGAAACCGTAGAATAAGTTGCATTGTCTGAATGGGACTAGTAGGTGCAAGAGCTAAGTCCGAGTAGACTGAGGTTGGATCCTTCCGAGTGAATCAGGCGCTGGAACCCGAGTGCGGAAATGCCGAGTGAAATGAACGAATACCGAGTGAAGCTTTCTCTTGAGCGTGTGTGCGTTGCTATGTGACCTGCCTACGCGATTTCCCCCTTCTTCCGCTGTTAGTTTCTTGAATTTCTTTTGTTCTCTTATTCTTCTTCTCCTCTTATTTCTTATACCGTGGTATTCTGGTTTTAATTGTGAAAAATTTTCTATGTTTTTCTTGTCTATGATTTGTTTAAATTAGGGTGTTACATTTTGGTATCAGAGCAGACCGAAAGGTCCAAGGCCAAGGTATGCTTGCCGAGTGTGAGCGGTCCTGTGCTTTCTGACTGAGTGGTCATCATGATTGAACCTGATTGATATTGACTTGTGGATAGGAGGTTGTTTCCCTCCTGGTCCGATTGATTGAGTAGCATATAGAAATAGTATGATGTGCTAAGTTACTGAACGTTAGGCTGAAATCCGATCGGTAGTAGGTGGCTTGGTATACTTAACCTTGAAGGGGTGTTAATTTCAGGATAAGGGATGACGCATCGCCAAAGCATGGAGGCTATAGCCACGACATTCCAACGTTTTGCAGACGTGTTTGAGAGGCAGGGCCAGCCTCGAGCTGAGGAGGGCCAAGTGCTGGACCACTTCCTGAAGAGGAAGCCGAGTGAATTTCTAGGAGGGCGGAACCCTGAGGCAGCCTTTAAATGGACCCAGGAGCTGGAGAGGATTTTTAGGGGTCTTCGCTGTACCGAGGCCCAGAAAGTAAAATGTGCAGTATACATGCTGCGTGACGAGGCGGAAAACTGGTGGAAGGTAGCCAGAAACCGATTCCCTGACGATGATAATCAGCTCACCTGGAACGATTTCAAGACATGCTTCTTAGAGAAGTACTTCCCCGACACAGTAAGGAGTCGGAAGGAGTTGGAGTTTATGGAGTTGAAACAAGGCTCCATGACTGTGGAAGAGTATGCGACCAGATTCGAAGAGTTGTGCCTATTCTACCCACCTTTCCAAAAACCAGGGACGGAGAGCTCCAAGTGCCTTAAATTTGAGAATGGATTAAGATCTGATATTAAGAGAGCTTGTAGATAACAAGAGATACGGAGTTTTCCTGCGTTGGTGAATAAGTGTAGGATATTTGAGGAGGATGACAAGGCCCATTCGGGCCAGAGCAGCAGAGCCAACCATTCCTTGAGGCCCCAGCAATCCCGCTTCAAGAGGCCGAGCAACGTTGGCAGAAACCGATCCTTTTCCAGATTTGGGGGTCGGAACCAGCCTGAGAGACGACCAGTTATAGGGGATGAAAAATGTTTCAAGTGTGGAGGGAGTCATTATGCCCGAGACTATAACAACGATGGTGAGGTGGTATGCTTTCATTGTAATAAAAGGGGACACATTCGCCCCGATTGCCCCCAACTCCGTTAAGAAAACACCAGTGTACGTCAAGGAGGTTTCCAAGAGAGAAATCGAGTGAATGATAACCAAAGACCGGGTGGCAGAGGCAACAGAGCCAGAGGAAACATGATGCTTGCTCCAAATGGCCGAGAGAGGAATACCGACCAGTCAGCAGCAGGAAGAGTCTACACCATCAACGCGGAAGATGCTACACAGGCGAATGACTTGGTACAATGTAAGTGCTCACTCGGTAGATATACGCTTAATATTGTTTTTGATTCGGGAGCCACCTGATAAGTGCTTTATAACACAATAAAATAGATCTAGTTTGCTTAGGATTTTAATCATTATGCACTGTATTTCCTTTATTTACTAAGATTTTTGCTTTCTTTCCACTCTATTCTACTTGGGTATGTTATTTTGCAAGAATTAAGGTAATAAAGGGTCAAAAACAAGAGAAAAACGACCATAAAATGATAAAGAAACAAGAAGAACAAGCCCAGAGTAGAAAGAACTCTCTTTTTATGCTGAATTCCGACTCAGAATACTGAAATCCGACTCAGAAATGCTGAATTCCGACTCAAAATGACCAAATCCGAGTGGGATGACTGAGAAAGGACCAAATCCGAGTGGAATTACTCAGAATGGAGCAAATCCGAGTGGAATACTGCACTGTTGAAGGAAAATCCGAGTGGAATGGCTCAGAATGGAGCCTTTTCGAGTGGAACGACTCAGAATGGAGCATTGCCGAGTGGAATACTTCACTGTTGGAGCCAAATCCGAGTGGAAAGTTCCCTGTCAAAGCTATTTCGAGTGATAAATGGCTGAGGTTCAATGCTGAAATGGAAAGAGTCTCGGTTGGAGGAGATTCCGAGTGGAAACTTCCCTGACTGCGTCCATTCCGAGTAAAAAAGGAGACTGACCTCCAATAAATATGTCCAAAGCTATTCTCCGAGTGAAAAGATTGCTGATTGAAGTGAATCCGAGTGGGAGCTTTCTGATTGCAACTAATCCGAGTGAAAAGCTGTTCTGAGTGAAATGATTCCAAGTAGAAGAGGCCACTAAAATGAATAAATGCTGACTAAGGAGGAATCCGAGTGGTTTCACTCAGAGAAAATGGCATCCTCAAGCAGAACAAGGCATTTCCGAGTACAGTCTTATCGAGCAATGAAAAATCCAACCGGAAATCAGTCACACTCGGGCAGACTCTCAAGTTTCACACCAAGCCCGAGTGAGAAGTCTCCAAGGAAAACACATCCGAGTGAGTTGGGTCAGGAAGCTGCATTTCCGAGCAAAGCAAGGCTCGGACATGAAAGAAATTCAATCACCCAGTCAAGTCTAAATTTCAGAGTGAAAGATATATCCGAGTGAGTTGATTGACGACTGAAATCAATTCCGAGTCGGAATCAACTCGGACTTCCGAGTGAAGGTGTGATTTTATCATTTGAATGTATCCAAATGAATTTGACCGAGTGAATTCCAAAGCAAAATCCGAGCAAAGTTCTAACCGAGTGATTCAAATTCAGAGACAGCCAAGTGAAACAGCTTGGGAACCGATTGAATTTGTTTCGTTCCTGAGTGAGTCTTCAATCGAGTCCTGAATGGGCCTTTCTGAGGATTAAGCAGCGCTTTCCATAGGTTAGGTACATTAATAGGATTCCGAGAGGAACATATTAATTAGCTTTTGGAAAATTCGCCTTGGAAAACTTAATTCGATTCTTATTTATGAAAAGTTAAAATTCATTAACATAAAATAGAGTCTTAATCCCCCGAAATCCCAAGATACTCTCAACTCTAATTTTTAAGTGTCAAGTAAATTTTATTTTTATATTTATTCGTATTCTGTGCAACTTTAATTTGTGCTTTATTTTATAAAAATCTTAAAAATCAATTGTGTGGATAATTAAATTTTAATATGCTGGTACTTTCAACACAGTCCCTATGGAGAACGATAATCTTTTATATTACGCGACATAACCCGTGCGCTTGCGGGCCCTGTCAAGTTTTTGGCGCCGTTGCCGGGGACTGTTGTCCCTCAAATATCGGCAATATTGAAATTCGATTAGATCATACTTGTTAATATTTTTATTTTTATTTTTATTTTTATTTTTATTTTCTTTGTAATTTTGTATTTTGTTCTATATTCTGTGTATCTGTTGTTGTTTTATTTTTGTAATTGTTTGTTTTATTTGTCATTTATTTTCTATTTATGCGACGAAGCCGTAGTGTCGATCTAAACTTAGGATTTGACCCTGAGATAGAACGTACCCTTAGAGCTTTGAGAAAACAACAAAAACAACAAAAAGAACAAAAAGAAAAACAAATGGCGGACCAACATAGACCCTTAAGAGATTTTGCCGCTCCAAGCACTAATGGGAGAGGATCTAGCATCCTCAGACCCACAGTGGAGGCTAACAATTTTGAATTGAAGCCTTCACTACTCTCAATGGTTCAACAGAATCAATTCGGAGGATTACCCTCTGAAGATCCAAATCTTCATCTTCAAATCTTTCTTGAATACTGTGACACCCTGAAGATGAATGGAGCCACCAATGATGCCATTCGCTTAAGACTTTTCCCTTTCTCCTTAAGAGACAAAGCGAGAGCATGGTTATACTCTCTTCCTGAAGGATCCATCACGACTTGGGAACAATTGTCCAGTGCTTTTATCAATAAATGGTACCCAAGGAACAAGACTGATGTGCTGAGAAAACAAATCATCAATTTTTCACAAAAAGATGATGAATCCTTGTATGAAGCCTGGGAGAGATACAGAGAGTTGCTAAGAGAATGTCCTCACCATGGGATAGAAAGGTAGTTGACAATCCATATTTTCTATAATGGACTAACTTCCACACAAAAGATCTCTTTAGATGCTGCAGCTGGAGGAGCCTTCATGAGTAAAAATGTTGATGAAGCTGAAAACCTGATTGAGGAAATAGCTCAAAACACTCACCAATGGAACTCTGAGAGAGGATTACCTTCTAAAACACCAGGTAAGTACTCCGTTGATGCTCTTTCCTTACTCTCTGCCAAAGTTGAAGCATTAACATTAAAACTTGATAAAATAGGGTCAACAGGTGCTACTAATATTGTTTGTGAAGTTTGTGGTGTTTCAGGACATGGAGCTACAAATTGCCATTTAGCAATGACTCCTAATCAAGAACAAGAAATGCATCAGGTGGATGCTATTGGAAACTATGGTGGAAATTATCAAGGTAACGACAGACCTCCACAAGGTCCACCTGGCTTCCAAAATAGGCCACCTCAATTCCAAAGTAACTACAAACCTCAACAAGGAACCTATATTCCACAAAAATCAAAGCTAGAATCCTTGATGGAGACATTTGTAGCTACTCAACTTAAACAAAATGATGAATTCTTTGATGCAATAAAAAACTTGGCTTCAAAAGTGGACTCTCTTGCCACTCACAACAAAATACTGGAAAATCAAATTGCCCAACAAGCCTCCTATTCTCAAAGAGCACCGGGAACATTTCCTGGGAAACCAGAGGCTGGACCATCTAACCAAACCATGGCTGTCACTCTTAGGAGTGGTACTCAATACGATGGGCCAGTTGACAAGACAGCAAAGGAGGAAAAGAAAGTCGATGAATCTTCATCTCATCCAGTAATTGAAGAAGAGAAACCACAAGAAAAGAAGGAGGAGGTTAAGCCATATCAACCTCCCATTCCATTTCCTCAGCGCTTAGCCAAAGCAAAGTTGGACAAACAATTTGGTAAGTTCCTTGATGTTTTAAAGAAATTGTATATTAATATTCCCTTTACAGATGCTTTGCAGCAAATGCCTACATATGTGAAGTTCCTGAAGGACATTCTGTCCAACAAAAGAAGACTAGAGGAAGATGGTACAGTTGCACTTACTGAAGAGTACAGTGCTCTAATTCAAAAGAAACTTCCACCCAAGCTCCAAGATCCAGGTAGTTTCTCTATTCCTTGCATGATTGGTGACATGAATATAGATAAAGCATTGTGTGATTTAGGAGCAAGTGTGAGTTTAATGCCATTATCTGTTGCTAAAAAGTTAGGATTGGGTGAACTAAAACCTACTAGGATGTCTTTACAATTGGCTGATAGATCTGTAAAATATCCTGTAGGAATTTTAGAGGATGTTCCTATTAAGATAGGAAAATTTTTTATACCTGCTGACTTTGTTGTGCTTGAAATGGACGAAGATTCTTTGATTCCTATTATTTTAGGCAGACCATTTTTAGCAACTGCAGGTGCTGTGATTGATGTCAAGAATGGTAAGTTGTCTCTAACTGTTGGAGACCAAAAGGTTGATTTTAATTTGAAAAATGTTTTAGAAAAACCTTACAATGATGTTTGCTGTACTGTGGATTTTGTCGAACAAGTGGTAAAGGAAGCAACCCTTCCTAATGACCCACTTGAAACTGTTTTCATGATTGAGCCGACAGAAACATCTGATTGCTCTGAGGCCCCACATGATACTGAGGTCATGTGCGACAAAGTGGTAAGCCCTAATGTGGAATTAAAACCTTTACCAGCTTCATTAAGGTATGATTTTCTTGGTCCCAATTCCATATATCCTGTGATTATCAATGCTGAATTAAATCCATGTGAAACTGAAAAACTTTTGAAACAACTTAGGTTGTATAGAAAGGTAATAGGTTATACAATGAATGATATCAAAGGGATTAGCCCTTCTCTTTGTATGCACAGGATTACTGTAGAAGATGAAAGTAGGCCCACAGTAGAACCACTTAGGAGATTAAATCCTAAAATGCAAGAAGTGGTTAAAAAGGAAATTTTGAAATTGCTTGATGCTGGAGTCATATATCCTGTTGATAGCAGTAAATGGGTAAGTCCTGTCCATGTGGTGCCTAAAAAGGAGGGAATAACTGTGATTGAAAATGATAAACATAACTTGATTCCTACTAGGATTGTCTCTAGTTGGCGCATGTGCATTGACTATAGGAAGTTAAATAGCGCCACGAAAAAAGATCATTTTCCCCTCCCTTTTATTGATCAGATGCTTGAAAGACTTACAAAACACTCTTATTTCTGTTATTTGGATGGGTATTCAGGTTTTCATCAAATTCCCATTCATCCATCTGATCAAGAAAAGACTATCTTCACTTGCCCTTATGGGACTTATGCTTACAGACGTATGCCTTTTGGTTTATGTAATGCACCTGCGACTTTTCAAAGGTGTATGCAAGCAATTTTTTCTGACCTTATTGAAAATGTGATGGAAGTCTTTATGGATGATTTTTCAGTGCATGGTTTGGATTTTGATAATTGTTTAACAAATTTGTGCCAAGTCTTGCAGCGTTGTGAAGAAACCAATTTGGTTCTAAATTGGGAAAAATGCCATTTTATGGTAAGAGAAGGCATAGTTCTTGGACACCTGGTGTCTGAGAGAGGTATAGAAGTTGATAAGGCTAAAGTGGAAGTGATTGAAAAATTGCCTCCACCCACAAATGTGAAAGGTATTCGGAGTTTTCTTGGACATGCAGGGTTTTATCGCAGGTTCATTAAAGATTTCTCCAAGATCACAAAGCCTCTTACAACTCTTCTGGGTAAGGATGTGCCTTTCAATTTTGATTCATCTTGTATGGAAGCTTTTTGCAGGATTAAGCAAGCTCTAATCTCTGCCCCTATCATACAACCACCTGATTGGAAACTCCCATTTGAGCTGATGTGCAATGCGAGTGATTACGCAGTGGGGGCTGTGTTGGGGCAAAGAAAGGATAAAAAGCTCCATGTAATTCATTATGCCAGCCGGACGCTCAGGTAAATTATGCCACAACTGAAAAAGAACTGTTAGCTATTGTCTTTGCTTTTGATAAATTTAGGTCTTACTTGGTAGGTTCACATGTTACTGTTTACACTGACCACTCTGCCATTAAGTATCTATTGAATAAAAAGGAAGCAAAGCCTAGATTAATTAGGTGGATTCTAATATTGCAAGAATTTGACTTGGAAATTAAGGACAAGAAGGGTACCGAGAACTTGGTCGCTGACCACCTATCTAGGTTGACATCTGAAAAAGAAGAAACAGATAATATTCCCATCAATGAATCTTTTCCAGATGAACAACTCTTGAATCTTAGTATCCAACGTGTTCCTTGGTATGCTGATTTTGTAAATTTTCTTGCATGTGGTATCTTACCTCCTGATCTTAGCTTACAGCAAAGGAAAAAGTTTTATGCAGATGTCAAGCATTATTATTGGGATGAACCACTCCTTTTCAAGCAATGTGCAGATGGTATGATTCGGAGATGTGTTTCACAAGATGATGTCCATGCTATCTTCGATTATTGCCATTCTCTTTCTTGTGGAGGACATATGAGCACCTCTAAAACAGCCGCTAAAGTATTGCAAGCTGGGTTCTATTGGCCAAATATTTTTAAGGATGTACGTAAGTATGTTCTAACTTGTGATGCTTGCCAAAGAACAGGTAACATTGGTAAGAGACAAGAAATGCCATTGAATACCATTTTAGAAGTTAAACTATTTGATGTATGGGGTGTTGATTTTATGGGACCTTTTCCTTCCTCCTTTGGAAATCAGTTCATATTAGTGGCAGTTGACTATGTGTCAAAATTGGTGGAAGCCATTGCTTCACCCCATTCCGATGCTAAAACTGTTATTAAACTTTTCAAGAAAATAATATTTCCAAGGTTTGGGGTCCCAAAATGTGTTATAAGTGATGGAGGGTCTCATTTTATTGAGAAAAATTTTCAGACCCTTCTAAAGAAATATGGAGTTAAGCATAAGGTTGCTACACCTTATCACCCACAAACTAGTGGACAAGTTGAGGTATCCAATCGGGAAATTAAAAATATTCTTCAAAAAGTGGTGAATACATCACCTAAGGATTGGTCTATTAAGTTAGATGATTCCTTATGAGCGTATCGAACCGCATACAAAACTCCCATTGGAACCACACCTTTTAAGCTAGTATATGGGAAGCCCTGTCATTCACCTGTTGAGCTAGAATATAAATCTTTTTGGGCTGTTAAAACTCTTAACTTTGATCATAAGGCTGCAGGTGAACAAAGATTGTTGGAATTAAATGAGCTTGAAGAACTCCGTCTAGATGCATACGAAAATGCCAGAATTTATAAAGAAAAAACCAAACAATGGCATGATCGTCACATCCAACGAAGAACATTTAATCCAGGTGATATGGTTTTACTGTTTAATTCCAGATTGAAGCTTTTTCCAGGTAAACTGAGATCCCGATGGTCGGGACCATTCAAGGTGACAAAAGTCTTTCCCTTCAGAGCTGTTGAACTATGGAGCGAGAAATCTGGTACATTTAGGGTAAATAGACAGAGAGTAAAGCACTATCTGACAGGTCAACCAATACAACAAGCAAGTGACTTGGACTTGTTTGATGCTCCTGATGAGTAAATCCAAACGGTGAGAAGTCTGGCTGAAGACTTAAAACTTAGCACTGATAGGGAGGTAACCCTATAAAAAGTTGTTGTTTCATTCTGAAAAAAAAAACCAACTATGTCAGATGCTGGTTTGGGGTTATTACAGGTAAGTTTTCTTATCCTTTTATCATCCATTTTAACATTGAGGACAATGTCAAATTCTGGTTTAGGGTGGTAGGTAAGAAAACTTAACTGTTTTGTTTACATTGTGTGATTGTCATTTTATTATGCATGTGTGTTTTCCTTGATTTGTTTGTAATCTTGTAATTTACCATGATTGCATGATAAATTTACTTTGAACACAAGGCTAAAGTATCTAAGGATCCCAAAATTTTGAGTTAAATTTTCAAAATTTGATTGTTTAAATGCCAAATCAATGTCTAAATGAACCTTATGTGATTAAAATTTTCTTTGAAAAGACTTTCCATGGTTAGACTTGAGCCAAAATGGGTTGTTTATCAAACAAATTTTCAAAACCTATATTTTCTTGATTGAGTGAATCTCATAGTCATTAATATTCTAGAACTTGTTTTTCAACTGATTCAAAATGGTTTTTGATTATATGTCTTAGGATGATAAAGGCACAATTAGGTCTTATTCTTAAGCCTCAGAATTTTGTATAATTTGACCCCTAGTTGCCCCTTTTGAGCCTAAAAACAAAAATTTTTCCTTGAAACCTTTCATTGAATGATATTCTCTTAATAGTGAAAAAGTTGGAAATTTAGTGGAGCAAAGAAATAAAAAAGGACTTAAGAAAAATATGTATTGAAGAAAAGCAAGAAAAAGAAAAAGAAAATCAAAAGGATGATATTGAATGAATTCCAAAAAGTCCATAAAAGTTCAAAAATTTGCTCTATTAAATTTATAATGGTGATTTGAATCATTCATGACTGTTAAAGCCCTTTTGTATTCCATTTTTCTTGAAATTCCTACCTTGACAATACAACCCAAGGCCACGTTACAACCTTTGAAAGACCTTTAGACTTTGACATATTTTCTATCTAAACTATGGAGTTTCTGGTTTATTAACAAGCTTATGGTAATATTTTTTTGACTATGATCATTTGAGAGATACACAAACCTTGAAACACTTGAGTGAAAATTGTGAGAAGAGTATCTCAAGTCTTGACATTGAAAATTGATTCACATAAGAAAAATAAAACTGGCATTTGAATAAATCTGTTTCTCTGTTTTGGATTCCTTAGTTTATTAAGTTTAGTGTTTTCTGTATTTTATCTTGTGAATATGGTGATTGCTTGAGGACAAGCAATGCTTTGGTTTGGGGTATTTTGATAAGTGCTTTATAACATAATAAAATAGATCTAGTTTGCTTAGGATTTTAATCATTATGCACTGTATTTCCTTTATTTACTGAGATTTTTGCTTTCTTTCCACTCTATTCTACTTGGGTATGTTATTTTGTAGGAATTAAGGTAATAAAGGGTCAAAAACAAGAGAAAAACGACCATAAAATGATAAAGAAACAAGAAGAACAAGCCCAAAGTAGAAAGAACTCTCTTTTTATGCTGAATTCCGACTCAGAATGCTGAAATCCGACTCACAAATGCTGAATTCCGACTCAAAATGACCAAATCCGGGTCGGATGACTGAGAAAGGACCAAATCCGAGTGGAATTACTCAGAATGGAGCAAATCCGAGTGGAATACTGCACTGTTGAAGGAAAATTCGAGTGGAATGGCTCAGAATGGAGCCTTTCCGAGTGGAACGACTCAGAATGGAGCATTGCCGGATGGAATACTTCATTGTTGGAGCCAAATCCGAGTGGAAAGTTCCCTGTCAAAGCCATTCCGAGTGATAAATGGCTGAGGTTCAATGCTGAAATGGAAAGAGTCTCGGTTGGAGGAGATTCCGAGTGGAAACTTCCTCGACTGCGTCCATTCCGAGTAAAAAAGGAGACTGACCTCCAATAAATGTGTCCAAAGCTATTCTCCGAGTGAAAATATTGCTGATTAAAGTGAATCCGAGTGGGAGCTTTTTGATTACAACTAATCCGAGTGAAAAGCTGTTCTGAGTGAAATGATTCCGAGTAGAAGAGGCCACTAAAATGAATAAATGCTGACTAAGGAGGAATCCGAGTGGTTTCACTCAGAGAAAATGGCATCCTCAAGCAGAACAAGGCATTTCCGAGTAGAGACTTATCTAGCAATGAAAAATCCGACCAGAAATCAGTCACACTCGGGCAGACTCTCAAGTTTCACACCAAGCCCGAGTGAGAAGTCTCCAAGGAAAACACATCCGAGTGAGTTGGGTCAGGAAGCTGCATTTCCGAGCAAAGCAAGGCTCGGACATGAAAGAAATTCAATCACCCAGTCAAGTCCAAATTTCTGAGTGAAAGGTATATCCGAGTGAGTTGATTGACGACTGAAATCAATTCCGAGTGGGAATCAACTCGGACTTCCGAGTGAAGGTGTGATTTTATCATTTGAATGTATCCGAATGAATTTGACCGAGTGAATTCCAAAGCAAAATCCGAGCAAAGTTCTAACCGAGTGATTCAAATTCAGAGACAGCCGAGTGAAACAGCTTAGGAACCAATTGAATTTGTTCCGTTCCTGAGTGAGTCTTCAATCGAGTCCCGAATGAATATTCTTCAGTCGGATCTGAGCCACTTTTCAGTCGGTTCTGAGTCCCTCTTTAGTCAATTCCGAGCCACCTTCTAATCAGTTCCGAGTGAATACTTTCACTCGGTTCCAATTTACTTTTCAATCGGTTTCGAAGAAATAAAGCAATCGGAGTTGCTTTGCTCATCTCCTCACAGCAACTAACACTGTCCGACTTCACAGCAACTCAACACCGACCGGTTTGTACCAAATACCGACCGGGTTTCTTCCAAACACCGACCCCTCAACTCGACACCGAGCAAAGATTCACTCGGTCTTCTTTAGAAAATGCACCTTTTTCTAGTCGGTTTTGTGCACAAAAGGCATTTTTCCACTCGAATTCTAGAGAGAAGGTGAAAACCGACCCAATTCTTCACAATGCAACACCGTCCAGCACTCAGCAAACCACCCTCCAGCAATCTTTCACTCGGATTTTGGAGAAAAGATGAAAACCGACCCATTTTTCCACTCAGAATTTGCCCAGCTGAATAAATCCAAGCACCAAATTATTGGAAATATTAAAATAATGTAATTTGGGACAGTTGGAAGTCACATGCACCGAAAGTTTCCTCCCACTTGCAATTACAACGCGTTTCTTAGCTGGATCCCCCCTTTCCATTGCCTATAAAAGGAGAAGAAGTTGCAAGCATCCAGCATCAATCTCTTCCCATCAATTACCATCAGCTTCGTTCCAATTCTTCTTTCCTTTCTCTTTTCTTTGTTTCCTTTTCCGCTTCTCTTTTCTTTCTTTTCTTTCTTTTTCTTCTTCATTTTTCTTCTCCTTTTCTTTTCTTTTTCTTTCGTTTTATTTCTCTTATTTTTTTTCTCTGTCCCGTTCCCATTTTTTTTCTTTTACTTTCTTTTTCTTTATTTTATTTTAAGAGTTGTGAGCTGTAAAAGTGAGAATTTAAATTTGTAATTGGTGGAGAAATTATTGCAACAAGGAATTACAGTGGTAAATTATTCTGAGCTTTTGGAGAAACCCGTAAGTCTTTATTTTTACCATGTCTTGTATGTTTTATTTTTCCATTATATATATAAATTTGAATTATTTCATGAGTAGCTAAATTAGTTATCTTGGGATAAAGGGGGTATGATAATATTTTATTTTAATGTTATTTTGACTTGGAATTAAATAAATTTCTGTTTTCCATTTAGTTCAATTATGCTCAATGATTTTAGTAATTCTTAACAAGAACCTAAATGATAAAACTGTATACTTACGGGTATATTAGTAAGTTTAGGTAATAAATAGAATCGAGAGATTTATTTTTACTGGAAAACTTTGAACTAAACCTAAGATTTTTAAAATGCTTTTTGTGACCTCGGTAAAACCGTGAAAGTAATCAAAATTGTTTTGAGGAAATAAAAGGGATTTTCATAAAACGATAATGGGCCTTTCTGAGGATTAAGCAGCGCTTTCCATAGGTTAGGTACATTAATAGGATTCCGAGAGGAACATATTAATTAGCTTTTGGAAAATTCGCCTTGGAAAACTTAATTCGATTCTTATTTATGAAAAGTTAAAATTCATTAACATAAAATAGAGTCTTAATCCCCCGAAATCCCAAGATACTCTCAACTCTGATTTTTAAGTGTCAAGTAAATTTTATTTTTATATTTATTCGTATTCTGTGCAACTTTAATTTGTGCTTTATTTTATAAAAATCTTAAAAATCAATTGTGTGGATAATTAAATTTCAATATGCTGGTACTTTGAACACAGTCCCTGTGGAGAACGATAATCTTTTATATTACGCGACATAACCCGTGCACTTGCGGGCCCTGTCACCACCCATTCTTTTATAGCTGAGGAGTGTGTAAAGCAATTAAAGTTACTGACTGTGTTTATGGATCAAACTTTGGAAGTAGCCAATACGATTGGCGCTAAGGTGTTGACATCATCAATGTGCAAGGATGTAACATTTGTGTTGTGTGATCGAAGTTTCACTTTCGATTTGGTGTGCATACCCTTAAAGGACCTTGACATTGTGCTCGGAATAGATTGGCTTTCAGCCAATAAGGTGTTAGTGGATTGCAAAAACCGAAGGATAATCTTCCCGGGGTAGCACCATGAAGACGACACGGCACAAGGTATAGCTCAACTGTTTATGATGCTTTGTCTAACCGAGGGTGAGAATAAAACCCGGGTGAACGAAATTCCAACTGTCTGTGAATTCCCAGAGGTGTTTCCTAAAGACGTACCGAGTGTCCCTCCCGATAGAGAAGTCTGATCCCTGGAGCTGAGCCAGTCTCCAGTGCACCATATAGAATGTCCCCAACTGAATTGGCCGAGCTGAAGAAGCAAGTAGATGAGTTACTCAGAAAATAATTCATTAGGCCGAGTGTATCACCTTGGGGCACACCTGTGCTGCTTGTTAAGAAGAAGGATGGCAGCATGAGGCTTTGTATAGACTACCGACAGCTAAACAAACTCACGATTAAGAACCGATACCCATTGCCCCGAATTGATGACTTGATCGACCAACTGCGTGGAGCCTCAGTCTTCTCAAAAATTGACCTGCGATCGGGATACCACCAAATCCGAGTGAAGGACTCGGATATCCCAAAGACTGCCTTTAGGACTCGGTATGGTCACTACGAGTATGTAGTGATGCCGTTCGGTGTAACAAACGCCCCTACTGTCTTCATGAATTACATGAACAACATATTCCACCCATATTTAGACCGATTCGTAGTTGTTTTCATTGATGACATCCTAGTCTATTCTAAGACTTCTGAGGAGCATGAAGAACATCTCCGGCGATACTCCAAGTGTTAAAGGAGAAGCAGTTGTTTGCAAAGCTTTCAAAGTGTGATTTCTGGATGAATAAAATCCATTTCCTCAGACATATGATTTCCGAGGAAGGTGTCTCGGTGGACCCTTCGAAGGTGGCGGCTATAATGGCATGGGAGAGACCCAAGTCGGTCTCGAAGATAAGGAGCTTTATGGGCCTGGCAGGTTATTATAGAAGATTCATTGAAGGTTTTTCTAAGTTGGCCTTGCCAGTGACTAAATTGACTCGGAAAAACATTCCCTTCGTATGGAGTTTCGAGTGCGAGAACAGCTTCCGAGAGTTGAAGGACAAGTTGACGACTGCTCCAGTGCTGGCATTACCTGACTTACAAGAGAGCTTCGTGGTTTATTGTGATGCATCAGGACTCGGATTAGGATGCGTGCTAATGCAGAAAAACCGAGTGATAGCGTATGCCTCTCGGCAATTGAGACCACACGAGCAGCATTATCCGACCCATGACTTGGAATTGGCAGCTGTGGTGTTCGCATTAAAAATCTGGAGGCATTATTTGTTCGGGTCTAGATTTGAAGTATACAGTGATCACAAGAGCCTCAAATACTTATTCGACCAAAAGGAACTGAACATGAGACAGAGGAGATGGATGGAATTTTTAAAAGATTATGATTTCGAGATAAAGTACCATCCGGGTAAGGCGAACGTTGTTGCCGGCGCGTTGAGTCAGAAATCCCTTCATGTAGCAGTGATGATGGTGAAGGAGGTAAAGCTATTGGAACAGTTCCGAGACATGAACTTACATGTTGACATCCCCTCCTCTCGAAAAATAACGATCGGTACGCTGAGGATTACCAATGAATTCCTGAAATCCGTGTACGAGCAATAGCAGTTAGATTCCTACTTGGCTGAGATGAAGGAGACTCAGGCCAAAGGCAAAGATTTGTCCTTGATCGAGGGATCAAATGGAATCTTCCGAGTAAGAAACAGAATATACGTGCCGGGTGGAGGAGAATTAAGAAGAATGGTGCTTGATGAAGCTCACAAGAGCTTGCTAAGTATCCACCCGAGTGCCATGAAAATGTACCATGACCTAAGAACCCAGTTCTGGTGGCCCGGATTAAAGAGGAACGTGGCAGAATATGTGGCTCGGTGCATCACCTGTCAAAAGTCAAAAGTGGAGCACTAGAAGCCGTATGGTGCATTGCAACCCCTGGAGATTCCCGTGTGGAAAAGGGACTCAATTGCCATAGACTTTGTCATGGGATTGCCCAAAAACCGAGCAGGCCATGATGCGATATGGGTCATTGTTGACCGACTAACGAAGAGTGCACACTTCCTACCTGTGAACATGAAGTACCCGATGCATAGGTTAGCTCAGATTTATATTCGCGAAATTATCCGACTGCATGGTATACCGACTTCTATCGTATCGGATAGGGATCCTAAGTTCACATCCCAGTTTTGGACCAGCCTGCACCAGGAAATGGGTACGAAACTTTGGCTTAGTTCTGCTTACCACCCCCAATCGGATGGATAATCCGAGCGAACGATTCAAAGCCTGGAGGACTTGCTAAGGGCGTGTGTGCTAGAGCACGGTGGGGAATGGGAGCAGTACCTTCCCTTGGTTGAGTTTAAGTACAATAACAGCCATCACAATAGTATTGGTATGGCACCCTACGAAGCACATGGTTAAAGATACCGAACCCCGCTTTGCTGGTCGAAATCGGGTGAGAGTCTGCTATTGGGGCCAGAGGTTGTGAAACAAACTTCAAAATAGATCCGAGTGATAAGAGAAAAGATGAAGGCGTCTCAAGATAGGCAGAAGAGCTACCATGACAAACGCACCAGACCATTGGAATTTTTAGTCGGAGACAGGGTATTTTTAAGGACTTCACCGAATAAAGGAGTCGGGCGAGCCTTGAAGAGTGGAAAGTTAAGCCCTCGATACATTGGACCTTATGAAGTGTCAGAATGAGTCGGCCCCATGGCATACCGAATAGCATTACCGACTCATTTGTCTCGATTGCATGACGTGTTTCATGTGTCTCAACTAAGGAAGTACTTGCCAGATTCTACTCACACAATGCCTGATGATGAAGTGGAAATCAGGGAAGACTTGACCACTGTAACTATACCGACTAGGATCGTGGACCGATCGGTAAAACGATTAAGGAGTAAGAATGTGCAACTGGTTGAAGTGGAGTGGCAGCAGGACGGGTATACCTCTTATACCTGGGAGCGCGAGGATACCATGAGGCAGCAGTACCCCGAGTTGTTTGACCAAGGTGAGTTACCGACTAAATTTCAAGGACGAAATTCTTTTGAGTGGGGGAGAACTATAACATCCCAATTTTATAATAATGTATCGGGTGAAATAAGCCATTAAAATAATAATTTAGAAGTGGAAATTGTTCACTAATTACCCTTAACTTAATTAATCAAAAGGTGATTAGCTTTAGTAGATGCTGATGGGACTGGGTGACGTGAGCAGACTGCTCCTCACGTTTTCCCACCCTACCATTCCTTTCCTTCATGCATGCGTTTATAATTGGTTGATGGGTTTTCCTTGCCATTCATTCTTCAGAATTTCCCTGCGTGTTCTTCTTCTTCTTCCTCCTTCTCTTTCTCTCTTGTTTTCCTTCTTCTCTTCTCCTTCTCTGCTCTCTGTTTCCACTCCCTGTTTCGGAAGCCACATTGACGGTGCAGCAGAGGAGTCAGAGCTCCCTTATACGAGTAAAGGACGAGCGTCGAAGCAGAAGCAGAAGCAGCCCTGCACCACTCGTGGAAGGCAGCAGTGTTCTAGTGAAGGTTAAACGAGTGAAAGTGTTAAGTGAAGCAGAAAGGAAAAAGGACCAGCGCCCAAGCAGAAGAGTCTCTCGGAGTCTCGTAGTTGGTAGGGGGAGTACCTTACATTTTAAATGCATGGGTTATGAATGGGTTTCGGGTGTTGATAATTGTGGCTCTGCAATCTGTTTTTATGATGTGCCTGCATGTGGAGTACCTGAGTGTAGGATAAGTGAGAGTGAGTGTTGTATGTTATCATTGCCCTTGAAGATGTATGTGTTGATTAAGTCCCAACACTATTGTATACCGATTGCATGTTATGTTATGTTGATTGGAATACTTATTTGAATCTGTTGATCTCTATATGGATGCATGCGTTGATTAAGTCCTGATACTGTTGTATACTGAGTGCATGTGATGCTTGAGTTGATGAGAATACTTATAGAATCTTGATATTGATTGACACCGATTGCATTGGACCTTTATGTTGCTGTATCCATCTAATGGAGTTATGATGATGATTGCATGGAAGTATGTGTGTGTTAGATTAATAAGTGGAGTTCTGAAAATGGTATTACCGACTGCATGTGAAGTATGTATGGCTGAGTTAAAGATTGTGTGCATGAACTCTATGTTGTGTGATGAATCCGCGTGTGGCGCATGAGATGCGTTGTGCTGGGAGCACGTAGTGTGGGACACTACCATCGGTTATAAAGCATGGGATGCTGTAAAATCCTTGAGTAGGACTCAAGGTAGCCTTCGAGTGGGACTCGGGCTGCCTGTGAACACCTCCGTTGGCACTGAGAGCGTTGGTGTCACCTGTGGGCAAACGGTTGGGTACCTGTAAAACGGCCAAGCAGCTGGGAGCTGAAATGATAGCTGAGAGCTATGTACAAAAGGCTGAGAGCCTACGTTGCAACGTCAGAACCGATTACACACGAATGCGGAACCGAGTGAATAATCTGTGTATATTAACTGCTGATATTGCTGGAATTGATTATGCATGAGATGATGAATGTATATATATATATCTGTGTGCATATGCTGTTGATGCTGATTGAAACCTGTTCTATGAATGTATGTTATGTTGTTGAAGAGTTGCGTATATGTATATATATAGCCGAGTGAGAATTGTGGGTTCTGACTGATAAATGTTCAAAAGATGCATTCTGATTCATGGACCTTAACATCATGTCACTGATTGTTGTATGTTAATGTTATTGAGTTGATGTGTGTAAAGGGGCGAGTGACAACTGGTGGATTCCGATCGGTAAGGATCTTGTGTGTGTGTCCTGGTTGATTAGTAATACTCTGATCTTAATCATTGCTATGTGTGATTGTGTGTGCATATATATAGTTGTATAAATGTGAGACAACCTGAGTCAGTATCTATCATTTAAAATCTAAGATACTCACCCCTATTGTGGCAATTTTTCAGTGAACATCTCTCGTAATGAGGATTGGAGGAGGAGCTGAAATGTCGGGTGAAGTGCTGATGCACTATGGAAATTTTATGACTGTGCATGTGCTGTATATAATGTTTTGGGTTAAGCCTTGGCCGGCTCGTGTTTTGCTGTTAGTCTTTTATACAGAATTGATCCCCTTAGAATGGGAATATGACAATGTGGTTGTAAATCCGTGATATGCACTCCTATATACATGTATATATGCCTATGTTTATGCCATGTTGCATGTCTATCTTATGCTGTGAAATGTCTGGGTAATCTTGATATACATGTGCGTTCATATTCCCAAATGTGTAGGAAATGACATAACTTAACATGAAGAAGCCAACCTATGGTCAAGAGGGTGAGTTTGTGACTCTGTCACTGAGTGGGAAGGTTCAGACGCTCTGAGTGAGTGAAATCAGATAGCTCCGAGTAGGAATTGACATTGAAGACTGCCCCTAACGATGAGTTGTTAGGATCGAAGTTGAGAGCCTAAATACACGTTCCGAGTGGTTATTACTAGAATTTCTCCCGAGCGTAGGATAATCAACGAACCCCGAGTGAGAATCCGCCGAGTGAAGGTTTTTCCGACTGGAGAGTGACACCTTAGACTCTAGGGGACCCCACTGTAGTAAGCTGTTAGAGACAAAAGAATCCAAGTGAGTCTTAACCTAGTAAAATGTTGAGAGTCGGAAGATTATGGTTACCAAGTGAAAACTAAGTGAAATACCCTGAGTGACAAAAAGGACGTGAAGATTACTCTGAGTGAGGAGTCCTCCTAGATTCCGAGTGAGTGATAGTGGGGACCACTTCCGTATTATTCACGTATATGTTCTGATTGATGAAACCGTAGAATAAGTTGCATTGTCTGAATGGGACTAGTAGGTGCAAGAGCTAAGTCCGAGTAGACTGAGGTTGGATCCTTCCGAGTGAATCAGGCGCTGGAACCCGAGTGCGGAAATGTGATGAGTGCTTATTTTATGATTAAATTCATGACTCAATTAGACCCATTTTTTGAAATAACTTAACAAAATTGATAAATAATTGAGCATGATTTTGATTATAAAAGGAGTATTAAGAAAAGAAGCTTGAAATTTGAAAATCAGTGAACAAATTGTCAAAAGCTTTGAAGAAACAAAGAGCATCAAGCAAGGACACTTGAGCGTGATACACTACACGCTTGAGCATGGAGGAAACAAAAGCCTACGTTGCCCATGCACCCAAGTGAAATGATGAGGAACACACCAACAGGCTCTCACGCTTGAGCGTGAGCCCGAGCTCGCTCAAGCGTGACTTCATGCATGACTGACGCTCAAGCGTGGCAACATGGAGCTCAGGCGTGACTGAATTGGAAGCAGGGATAGCATCAGGGTCATCTCACGCTTAAGCGTGGGAAGGAGCCGCTTGGGCGTGACCTCGATCCCGCTTGAGCGTGGCTTGAGCGTGGAGTACATATGTTGGGATAGAGGAGCTCGCTCAAAGCGTGACATGCCCAGCTTGAAGTGAAAGATCAAGCATATGCTGAACAAAGGAACCACGCTTAAGCGTGGACAAGGAAGCTCAAGCGCAAGACTATCAAAAAGCTTCAGAACCCTTCACGCTTGAGCGTGACCATCAAGCTCAAGCGTGACTCACACAGCGTGGGCTTCTTAATTCTTTATTCACCCGTAATGCGATGCAAACTCATCCACTTTCTGCTGTTTCCACCAGTCTCTGAAAGATGCCGCATGGGTTCTACGTAAGTGGGTAAGAGAAGCTAAGCCAAAAACTCCTATAAAGCAAGCTGCAAACAGGGCATCATCATCATCTAGGACCCAACACATCATCTGATACATCATTTTATCCTCTGTATTTTTCATTTCACACTTTCCATTTTCTGTATTCATTTCTTTGATGGTGAAAATGCAAGGCATGAGTAACTAATCTCCTTTATGGGATTTGCTGTACTCCATTCAACACTGAAGTAATGCTGTTGTAAGTTTTTATTGAGTAATGAGATTTGATAAGTTTCTGTATTTCCTTTTGCGTTTAATGCCTGAAAGTACTTGATCACTATTTTCTTGTTCTAAGTTTTCTTGAGTATGCTGGGAAGTGACTTTTGAAAGCAGACCCTGAAAGAAGTACTTATTGTGAGTAGGTAGCCAGGGATGGCGTCTAACGCAATAAACGTCTAAACAATCGATCGATAATGCTGGAATGGTTTCCAAAGTGACTGAGGGATCAGCGGTTTGGAAATCATTCTTATGAATTTTGTAGTCGAGGTATCGATGCAAATGACTTTGATTGTGACGTAGAACTTATCTTTTCGATTTACTTATATGGAAACTTATGCAGCTTACAGAGGTGAAGATGTGATGAAGCCAATCCCTGTTTTACAAAACTGATTTTTCCAACCTCATTTACTGTTATATTTTGCAAAGTGCTATCCTCTGTTATTTTGTTACTTACTGTTTTTCATTCAGCAACATTCACAACAAATCAAAACTGAAACTTTCTGCCTAATCAATTCAAACTAAGATCTTCATTCTAGCACCTCCTCAGTGGAACGACAACTATACTATATTACAACTTCTGTGTTTAAACTTGGCACATCCATTTCATTGAGTTCATATTATACAAACTTGATTCTCTTTCAGCAAACTCAATATAATCAAACACTTATCAAGTTTTGGCGCCGCAGCCGGGGAGGTGATTTAAGTTTGAATATTTTAGCATTGAATTGACAAGACAGTGTAAATAAACTTGTTTGTAATTTGTTTTTTATTTTTTTTAACCTTGCTACTTTGAGTTCTTGATTTATGATCTTGAGAGGACAGGGTACAAAAGAACAACTTGCATTTGATCCTGAGATAGACAGGTTCCTCAAGAAAATCAAGAAAGCCAAGCAGAACTTCCACGTAGGACAAACTTCCTCTATTACAATGGAGGACAACAGCAATAATCAAAACCCACCAAGGAGAACACTTGGAGACTATGCTTTACAGCAAGGGCCAAGACATTTCTAAAGCATTGCAATTCTAAACACTGTCAGAGCACTAGAAATGAAACCAGCATTTTTGAGTTTGATTAGTTCACATCAATTCCATGGAATGTCCAGTGAAGATCCGTACACTCACTTGGCCACATTCTATGAATTGGTTGGAACCATGGGATTTGACCAAGATATTATTGATGCTGCATATTTAAGACTATTTCCTTTCTCTTTAGCAGGAAAAGCAAAGGAGTGGTTACAATCTCATCCAAATCAAAGTTTAAATAGCTGGAACATAGTTAAAGAAAAATTTCTACAAAGGTTCTTTCCTCCATCTAGATTCATCAAGGCCAAATCAGATATTACAACATTTAGACAAGGCCAAGATGAACCTTTTTGTGAGGCATGGGAACGCTTTAAATCACTGATCAGAAAATGCCCAAACCATGGACTTGAAGATATTGCACAACTTAATATTTTTTACAGTGGTTTAAGGGCTGACACTAAAATGATTTTAGATACAGCAGCAGGAGGAACAATGATGACAGTGGATGCTGACCAAGCCACAAGGATAATAGAAGCTTTATCCTCAACAGACTACCAAGCTCAACATGATCGTCAGCAAGTTCAAAGGAAAGGAGTTCTTGACTTAAACACCACAGATGCCATCTTAGCACAGAACAAAATTCTGACCCAACAATTAGAAGCATTGACCAAAAAGATAGCCAATCTTCCACAACAATTACATGCAGTACAATTATCACAACCAGGGCAACAACAAATACCTACAAAATGTAACTTTTGTGGAGAAGATCATCTCAATGAGAACTGTGGCTCACAAGAAGCAACTGTATACTTCATGAACAACCAAGGAAGGTCTGGTAATTTCAATTCAAATTTTTCTAACCAACCGTTTTAGGGATGGAGAAGTAACCAAAACCAAGGATGGAAGCAAGAGCCCAGCTCTTCAAATAAACCATATCAAAATAATGGTCCTACTTTGGTGGAGAGAACTTCTAGATTAGAGGACACCTTGGAAAAATTTATGCAAACTTCTTTAGCAAGTCAAAAGAACAATGAGGCATCACTTAGGAACTTGGAAACACAATTGGGACAACTAGCCCAATAACTTGCTGAAAAACAGAAGCCTCAGTATGGAGCAAACACTGAAACAAACCCAATAGAGCATTGCAAGGCTATAACCACACTGACTGAGGAAATAACTGAGGAAGAAGATGGACATGATGCTATCACACATGAAGCAGTACCTTATAACACCAAAGATCCAGGGAGTTTTTCTATTCCCGTTACTATTGGAAATCTTTCAAAAAGTAAAGCTTTATTAGATCTTGGTGCTAGTGTAAATTTGATGCCATTATCCACACTTAAAAGTATAGGGGATTTTTTAGTGAAGCCAACAAACATGACTTTAAAAATGGCAGATCAATCAATAAAAACTCCTTATGGTATTGCTGAAAATATTGAGGTCAAAGTTGATAAATTTGAATTTCATGAGAACTTTGTTGTCATAGATATGGAGGAAGATTCTGAAGTTCCTCTAATACTGGGGAGACCATTCTTGAAAGCAGCCAAAGTCATCATAGATGTGGATGACAGAAAAGTAAAAATTCGAGTGCAAAAAGAACAAGCTGATTTTGCTATTGAAGGTGCACTTGAAAAACAGAGAGGAAGAAAGCCAAGGCCTGACTTAGGCAAGGAGGTGGAAAAACTCAACACTCTCATTCACCAACTCCATGACCCATATTGAAAAATCTATCAGGCGTCAAGCTAATGACGTTAAACAAGCGCTTATTGGGAGGCAACCCAATCTTTTATGTTTTCTTTTCATCCTGTTGATTTTATTTTAAGTAAATTTTATCCTAAGATTGAATTTTTCTTTTATTTGGCAGCTCATCAAATTCATCCCACTCATTATCCGAAAGTAAGTTTGCATCCCACATTGTTTAGCCTGGGGACAGGCCTTCTTTCTTAGGAGGGGTGAGACTTCATAGGCTAAACCAGGACCCTCCTCACAAGGGCTTCCAGCAAGGAAACATGAGACAGAGGATGACTCTTCTAAGGATGAGTGATGAGTTTACTGCTTTAGTTTTTATTGCTTTAGTTTACTTTGAGTTAGTTTTGTCTAACATTACTGCAGCATACTTTGAAAATTTTTAAAATTTTTATGCTTTTGGTTGATTGTTTGGATATACCATTACATGCTTGCAGTTATACCATTTTGGAAAAAAACCCAACCAAAGATTTTACTTTTTGAACAAGAAAAGTTTCTAAGCAGCAGAATATTTTTAGGCAATAACACTGATTTTTTTTTAGGCAAAATGACTAAATTAAGAACCAAGGAACTGGAATGCATGTACTTTTGCCTGTTCACATGACTTGAACCCTTTTCTGTTAGAATAAGGAAGTAAGCAGTGAGAAATCTAAACACTTGAGAGCCTCATTCGAATTTGTTAAATTAGCATTGACTGATTTTCTAATTAAAACCTTTTTCTTAAGAAATAAGCAAGGAAATGATCAGGCAATTTTGAAAACATAGTTAGCCAAGAGCCAAAAAGCTACCCTGATAAAAATATCCAATTTTTTTGGCAGCCCATCTTTTGAGCCATAAAAGCATAAAAATTTTTTTTTCTCTACCCTAAGCTAAGCATAAAAGCAAAAATCCTATCCTACCTGCATGTTCATCTTGAAAAAAGAGCATAAAATATTTTTTTTCTCAAAAGGAGATGAAACAAATGGAGGCAGTAGAAGAAAATGCAAAAAGAAGAATAGTAAGCTCTCCAAAAAGGTATAAAAGAGCTGGAGGAAAACAAAGGAAAGGTCTGAAGTTTCAATGCAAAGAAGAAGCCTTCTAAATTGTTAAATAAATTAACCAAAAACACTTATGCTCTTCTTTGAACATGCGTTTTGAAACCAAGAAAAACCAAAGATTCTTGTCAACCCAGCCTCATTACATCCTTAAAAGACCTTTTGATCCTTGCTATTCATTTGAATTCTGGTTTTACTGGAAATGACGGCCAATGTTAACTGAGCAGTTCTAATGATGGATGAGCGAACCAGACACCTGGTAAGAAATAATGAGAGTTCTCTATTCTTACAGCAATGGGTTACATGCTTTATGAACAAGGTAATAGTGCATTACATTTTAAGGAATTGGTATTAAGAAAATCATTTGCCCAGACATCAACTCAGATTATTGTTTTCTAAACTTTTTGTCTGCAACAGAAACTTAGATTTTTGAATGCTTGATTCCCTTTCCAAAATTTCTTTTTACTTGAGGACAAGCAAAAATCTAGGTTGGGGAGAGTTTGATGAGTGCTTATTTTATGATTAAATTCATGACTCAATTAGACCCATTTTTTGAAATAACTTAACAAAATTGATAAATAATTGAGCATGATTTTGATTATAAAAGGAGTATTAAGAAAAGAAGCTTGAAATTTGAAAATCAGTGAACAAATTGTCAAAAGCTTTGAAGAAACAAAGAGCATCAAGCAAGGACACTTGAGCGTGATACACTACACGCTTGAGCGTGGAGGAAACAAAAGCCTACGTTGCCCATGCACCCAAGTGAAATGATGAGGAACACACCAACAGGCTCTCACGCTTGAGCGTGAGCCCGAGCTCGCTCAAGCGTGACTTCATGCATGACTGACGCTCAAGCGTAGCAACATGGAGCTCAGGTGTGACTGAATTGGAAGCAGGGATAGCATCAGGGTCATCTCACGCTTAAGCGTGGGAAGGAGCCGCTTGGGCGTGACCTCGATCCCGCTTGAGCGTGGCTTGAGCGTGGAGTACATATGTTGGGATAGAGGAGCTCGCTCAAAGCGTGACATGCCCAGCTTGAAGCGAAGGATCAAGCATATGCTGAACAAAGGAACCACGCTTAAGCGTGGACAAGGAAGCTCAAGCGCAAGACTATCAAAAAGCTTTAGAACCCTTCACGCTTGAGCGTGACCATCAAGCTCAAGCGTGACTCACACAGCGTGGGCTTCTTAATTCTTTATTCACCCGTAATGCGATGCAAACTCATCCACTTTCTGTTGTTTCCACCAGTCTCTGAAAGATGCCGCATGGGTTCTACGCAAGTGGGTAAGAGAAGCTAAGCCAAAAACTCCTATAAAGCAAGCTGCAAACAGGGCATCATCATCATCTAGGACCCAATACATCATCTGATACATCATTTCATCCTCTGTATTTTTCATTTCACACTTTCCATTTTCTGTATTCATTTCTTTGATGGTGAAAATGCAAGGCATGAGTAACTAATCTCCTTTATGGGATTGGCTGTACTCCATTCAACACTGAAGTAATGCTGTTGTAAGTTTTTATTGAGTAATGAGATTTGATAAGTTTCTGTATTTCCTTCTGCGTTTAATGCCTGAAAGTACTTGATCACTATTTTCTTGTTCTAAGTTTTCTTGAGTATGCTGGGAAGTGACTTTTGAAAGCAGACCCTGAAAGAAGTACTTGTTGTGAGTAGGTAGCCAGGGATGGCGTCTAACGCAATAAACGTCTAAACAATCGATCGATAATGCTGGAATGGTTTCCAAAGTGACTGAGGGATCAGCGGTTTGGAAATCATTCTTATGAATTTTGTAGTCGAGGGATCGATGCAAATGACTTTGATTGTGACGTAGAACTTATCTTTTCGATTTACTTATATGGAAACTTATGCAGCTTACGGAGGTGAAGATGTGATGAAGCCAATCCCTGTTTTACAAAACTGATTTTTCCAACCTCATTTACTGTTATATTTTGCAAAGTGCTATCCTTTGTTATTTTGTTACTTACTGTTTTTCATTCAGCAACATTCACAACAAATCAAAACTGAAACTTTCTGCCTAATCAATTCAAACTAAGATCTTCATTCTAGCACCTCCTCAGTGGAACGACAACTATACTATATTACAACTTCTGTGTTTAAACTTGGCACATCCATTTCATTGAGTTCATATTATACAAACTTGATTCTCTTTCAGCAAACTCAATATAATCAAACACTTATCAAAATGCCGAGTGAAATGAACGAATACCGAGTGAAGCTTTCGCTTGAGCGTGTGCGCATTGCTATGTGACCTGCCTACGTGATTTCCCCCTTCTTCCGCTATTAGTTTCTTGAATTTCTTTTGTTCTCTTATTCTTCTTCTCCTCTCATTTCTTATACCGTGGTATTCTGGTTTTAATTGTGAAAAATTTTCTCTGTTTTTCTTGTCTATGATTTGTTTAAATTAGGGTGTTACACTCTCCCTCTTTGGAACCCATTTTCATTTTTGGGTGAGGTAAGCTCTTCTCACCATTTTGTTTGGGTTTAATGCTATGTTTATGAGTTATTAGGACTTGGGAGAGTAATGTATATGAATGGGGGTTGGTGGAGAGCCATAAATGTGAAGACACTAAGATGAGTTATCATAAATGCAAGCTTTGGTGGTAATAGGTGAGGTAGGTGAATTTATTGTTGGAAGGAGATGAAGATTTATGATGTATTTATGAATGTTGTTGGGTTTTAGGTGAAACCCTAACTATGAAAAATTGGGGAAAATGATAAATGTGTGATGGATAATGTGTTTGAGAGCAAATACATAATATTAAGGATATGGGTATTAATTGATGGGGCATTGTTATGAATGTTAGGCTATAGTTATTTGTAGCCTTTAAATATAATGTGTATGATTTGATAGGAAGGAATTCCCGAAGCCTAATAAATGAAGGAATGATAACATGTCTTATATATGTTATGAAATTGTAGATATGATGATGGTTAAATTGAGTTGAAGTTATGCCTTAAATGGTTAATTGATTGTGATTCTATATGTATGTTAATGTAGTATCCATTCCAAATGACGAGACGGGTATGTCGTATCAATCAAAATTCTTCTCTTGAGGTAGGAGAGGAGTCTTTATGTTCTAAATGCATGAATTGAATAGTATTTGATTGTCATATATGACAACATGCATGTTTGCCTTGCTTGCAATGTTATGTTGAATTGTAATGTTGTGTATGATGTTGGTGATGATGTTTGGCAACTTGCATTATGCATTTAGAATATAAGAGGTGTGCTATATGGTGGCGTTAAATTATTTAGCAAATGTAAGCCTTGAATATGATGTTGTGTTTACATCCACCACAAGTGAGAAATGAATGTTATTAATGATTGAATGAGAATAGTGTGAACGAATATATACCTTGTTTGATAATGAAAGATTGATGCCATTGTGATTGATGAAAGAATTAAATTATGTTAACTAGAATTATTGAGAATGCCACACGAACACTTAAAACAATGACAATAACCAACTATAATAAATCCACTAAAAGCCTTGTGGTGATGTTGGTGATGATAATAATGATGATTGATGAGAGGCATGATTAGGATGCATAGAGTAAGCAATACATACGATTGGCATTTGCATCCATGGCATACTGCATAGCCGTGATGTTGGAATGTTAGGGGAGTTCCCTCGGCCGACCCAGTGGGAGGGTGGCTCGGTGCATAAGCAAATGTTATTTTCCCTTGTGACTCGGTGTGTAAGTCATGAAGCCGCCCATGTATTGCTATGGGGAGTTACATATGATCGACCCTTTTGGAGGGTGGCTCTTGATGAGCAGGTGACCTCAGCGGTCCATTGGATCACATCCCCCATGATATAAGTCATGGCCGGCCCGCAATACCATATGTTGAATATGTGTTACCGCGGTTATGGTGAAAATGACCAGGTGTTGCAAATGGGAGGTGCGGTTTGGTACCAGTAAAAAATTGGTGAAATGCATGTAATTGGATGACAAGTGTACATATTTTACTACTGTAGTAGGGGTATGGTTAGATGATCATACTTGAATCCCATAATTGGTGTTTATTTCCCATAGTCAGATCTGCAATTGTTGAAATACTTTGTTGTGCATATGCATTAGCTTAAGACCATTTGCATATAGCAAGGAAGTATACCAAAGGTGATGAGATATGATGATGGTTGTGTTAAGGATGAGAAAATGTATTATGACAACATAAAAGATGTGAATACCAAACAATAAATTGAGTAAAATGATGAGGTATGTTATAGTCTAATTTATTGAAGGACTTGATTATGTGTATGCTTATATACTTTGCTTAATCTAAAATGTTGATTGTGAGATATGAATGATAGTACTATGATGATGAATAAGATGATGAATGATATGTGTATGCAAAGTATACATGTTTTGATGCATATGTACATAATCACATGGTATTCATATTCATTCTTTTGGAATATATGACTCATTCTCCCATGTTATCTACTTTTTAGATTTGTGATACAGGACATTCATGGGGGATGTGAATCTCTTTTGAAGTATATTTTGATGAAGGAGGTAAGTAGATGTATAGGAAGTGCCTTGGCCGGCAAAATCTGAATTTTGTATAGCACATAGTATGGATGTATGTATATTTTGTAATTTGGATGATTGAATGATGATTTTGGATGGTCATGGACGAAAATTGGACCTTGGTGTGTATGGCCAATTTTCATTAATGACCTAGATGATGTATGTGGTTGAATTGTGATGTTGGTAAATATTGAATCCCATGAATGAATGAAGTATTTTACAACTTACAGTAATTTATGAAGTTTATGTGAAAATGATTCAAATATCATGCATTGAATTAGATATGTATGATTAATTAATTGGCTATTGTATGTATGAATGACTGTAAATGATAAGTTAGCTTAGGCCATAATTAGTAGGAAATGAAAATTGATACATGAGTTGTGTAAAAATTTCCAAGATTTTTGCTGTTCTACATAACTCGCTCAAGAGAGTAATAATCTCGCTCAAGCGAGATCCTCTTGTGTCAGAGGTGTAGCTACTGGCCACATTTCACTCAGGCGGGCAGGGCCTCGTCCGAGCGAGCGCAAGAAGGATCGATACTGGACCACTTTCGCTTAAGCGAAATGGTAAGTGTACGGTGGCTCGCTCAAGCAAACGAGAGGGGGATTGATTCTAGATGAATTTCGCTCAGGTGGGCATGGCCTCACTAGAGCGAAATGTGGGCAATGAGGTTCTGTTCTTTTTCACTCAAGCGAGCGTGCCTCGCCCAAGCGAAGGGGAACCACTTAGCTACTGAAGTGATCTCGCTCAAGCGAACAGAGCTCGCTCAGGCGAGATTGGTACCTGATGCATATTTTTCCCTTTGCTCAAGCATGATCGTTGGCCCGCCCAGGCATGGATTGTTGAACCGCTCAAGCGAGCAGGGCATCCGCTTGAGCGAAATGCCCCCTAATTCTCCAGACATGAATGCTTTAATTATTTTGGTTTTCCCTTGAATTAAGGCTCCTCCTAGCGTCATTACACAAATGTTATTTAACATAGTTTGATCTATTAATCTTTGAAGCATTTATCCTTTTTAAATCCAATCATATAACACCATTGTAAATTATTTTTCCGTTGTCTTTAATTGAGAAATTCTCATGAATCATTTTTAATTCACCTTCTCACATCTTCATATATGAGATAGGTTTTTCATAGATCCAGGGTGTTGGTTAAAGCTTCACCACTTCATTTCCTCATTAATTAATGATTTTAAAATCGTGAAAAATTTACCCCCATATTTTTGGGGTGTCTCATAGATTGCCTTAGAATTTTTGAGAGCGTTCAGAAGCATGGAAAGATGGAAAAATCGAAAATGAAAATGCCAAGGAAAGGAAAAGCTTATGGTATTTAAAGAGGAAAAGGTGAAAGAAATGGTTAAAGGTGGAAATGGTTTGATGAAGGTGAATGGAATGGATGGAAACGTTAAAGGAGACGCCACCAAGGAACTTGGATAAGTCTATATCCCGCCACTATACAGATGGTCACCTAGTGATAAGAGCTTGAAGAAGGTTAGAACTTTGTCTAGTGATGGACGTTTTATGAAAATGGTTACTGTCCAGTGGCAAGTTCCATTGTCTAGTTGTAGTATATGTAAAAATAGAGTGTCGTTCAACTGGGATACGGTATTTTAAATAGTGATTCATTGTTACCTTAGTAGAAATAAAGTGTTGTTTTCATAAACATGCTGAAATTGAAAAAGATTGAACGTAAACAAACATCAATTGAAATAAGCAGTAAAAATTGCGGACTATCAAGTGATAAAAGCTGGGACTTGGCTTTATCTATCCCGCCCTTTAATACATTGTATATATTTATATATAACGGTTTCTAAACTATTGCTTTCTACGTCACAATCTTAAGTCATTCGCATCGATTCCTCGACTATGAAATCCATAAGAATATTCTTAAATATGTTGATTTCTCAATCACATTAAAGATATTCCAACATTAAAAGTGATTATTTCGACGTTTGTTATGTCGATTATTATTCCTAATAGTCTCTATAATAAGCATTTCGTTTAGATCCATTTTTACAAGCTATTTTCCAATAGTCAAACAGAAATGAAAATCAAGAAACTATTTATCAATAGAATCAAGCATTAAGCATAAAATGGAAAACCAAAAGCGATAGAGCAAAAATTCTGAATATATAAATATATGACAAGCGTACGTTGAGGTTTGATTCGACTACATCCAATCCCAATGAAAAGTTTATCTACACATGGTAGCCATTACGATCAAGCTTACAAAATAGAGGAAAAAAATGAAAAAAAGAAGAGAAAAGCCTCTTGACGCTGTAAGCGATTTTTGATTTTGATGGCAATCCCCTCTCAAGAACGTCTTCTTCATTATTTATATTTTTGTCAATTCACTTAAGCAAGTTAGTAATTCACTCAAGTAAATTGCTTTCTTCACCTTGAAGGAAGCTTCTAGTCCTTGGTTTTTCCCACGTTGACTCGCTTGAGTGAGTGGTTCGCTCAAGCGAGTTTACATATGTCCTGTTTCCTTTGTTCTTCATTCACTTGAACCATTTATTGCTCGCTCAAGCGAATTCCTTTTAAGTAGCTTCTAGAAGAATTTTGCTTGAGCACAATGGACTCGCTCAAGCGAATTAATCCTGTTTCCAAATCTACCTTTTTTTGCTTGAGCTAATTAAACTCGCTTAAGCGAATTCACATATTCTGCTCTCTAGAGGAGATTCGCACAAGCATTTGTAGCTTCGCTCAAGCGAATTTCACCTCTGATGCTTTTTAAACTTGAATTCCTTACTCGCTCAAGCGAATTGAGCCTCGCTCAAGTGAGTTCATCAATGTTTACACTTTTCTTGGGTTTTCTTAGGAAAATTCTCTTTAGCTTTCTTCCTTCTTTTCTTCCTTATCCTTCTTATCTATAAATACCCAAAACTTGGGATAAAAAACACGTATTTACATGAAATCTCAAAACAATATCTGGAATTCCTATTTTATCAATTACAGTGCATAAAACATCTAGATACAATAATATTTCATCAAATTCATATCCAATTAACATCCAAAATATACATAATTTAACTATTTATCATCTAGCCTAAAGGATAGGAGAATATCTCAACCACTTACAAAACACTCAAAGTGTATCCATCTCAAATTCAAATTTATTATTTACAAAGGGTTATGGCCTTTATATAGGCAAGGTGAAGTGGTGGCCAAGCTAGGCAACTTGGGCTTCCCATTCTTCCTTAGACCCAAAAGGTCAAAGCTAGAGAAATTGGCCAAATACAAGGCCCAAAATGAAAGTACAAGGCCCAAAAGTGACCCTTTAACCATTTAAGGTCCTAAACTTACAAAATAATATTTAAAATTATTTATAAAAAAGAAAATAAAACTTTATTGGCCATGTCCTCATCATTTGGCCTCTTAAATTCCAATACCAACATCAATTATTACTCATTCAACAATGCATTTTCCATGCACAAAAACATTTCCATGGCAATTAAATTCCAATTTTCTTAAGTTTTGCCAAAAGCCCCAATTCCACAAATATTAGGGTTTTTACTTAAGTTACCAAACTCCAATCCGAACCACGTTCATGCACCATTTCAAGCATTCTCAAGCTAATAACATCATATTCAAATCATCAACAACAAATCCCAATGGTCATCTAGCCTAAGGTTTAAGCTCCACATGCATTTCCTTAATATAATAATACTTAATCCTCCATTATTAAGCTTCAATAACCTCAAAACAACAAATAGAAACCATTAAGAGTCAAAAATACATACCTCTTCTCCAAGCCTATGTGAAAAATGAAAATGGTAAAAAGATAAGAGGTGATCAATAGAGAAATGCCTAAAGTGCCAATAATGCTTCACAAATCTAAGCTTGAGTATTAATTTTGTAAGGAAATGGCTAAGGTGGAGGAATGGACAGTTTTTCCTAAGTGAAAGTGGAAGAAGATGAAAAATTAAGAGGAGATGGGGAAGAAGAAGAATATGCTAAAAATTTAAGGGGAAGAGAAAGGAAAATTATGTAAAATTGGGTATTACCCAATGGGTATTGCATAGACCTTTTTGCTTTTGCCTTTTGGTCAACAAAACCCCTTTATCCTTTGGACAAAAGAGAGTAAAGGGAGAGGGAATGAGTACACAACAATTTGAAGGGGAAAGGAATGATATTTTCATTTTTCTTAAATTTTATTTCATTTGTAATTTTGCCATTTATTTCTAAGGATTATGTAAGGCACTTGAAAGTGCATGTTTGTGTGATGAAAGGTTCCATAATGGTGACTACACCGACCGGTACTTGTTTGAGATCAGTGACTCGATGTGAGGAAGTCGAGATAACTCTTGAGGGTAGGAAATTTGTTGTATCCCTCGTCTGCTTACCTATGAAAGACCTGGATATTATCCTAGGCATGGATTAGTTGTCTGCCAACAGAGTTTTGATGGATTGTCATAATAAAACGGTGATTTTTTTAACTTTGAATGCTAAATATTTTAATCTTCAAGGTATATCTCATCTTCTTATGATGTTTTGCATGGTTGATAGGAATGATACTTCCCAATCATGTGAGATTCCTGTTGTTTCAGAATTCTCAGATGATTTTTTGGATGAGGTTCCTGGTTTATCTCCTCTGTGTGAAGTAGAATTTTCTATTGATTTGATTCCCAACACTGAGCCCATTTCTCGAGCTCCTTATAGGATGTCTCCTAGGGTGTTGTCTGAGCTTAAAAGGTAAGTCGAGGAATTACTTAAAAGAGAATTTATCCGCTCAAGTGTATCTCCTTAGGGCGCACCTGTGTTGTTGGTGAAAAAGAAAGACGGAAGCATGAGATTTTGCATTGACTATCGCCAACTCAACATGCTAACTATTAAGAACAAATATCCTCTTCCTCACATTGATGATCTCATGGATCAATTAAAGGGTGATGTTGTATTCTCCAAAATTGATTTATGTTCTGGATATCACCATATAAGGGTGAAGACTGATGACATCCCAAAAACTGCTTTTCGAATGCGTTATGGCCACTACAAGTATGTGGTGATGCCATTTGGGGTGACGAACGCTCCTATGATTTTCATGGACTACATGAATCGTATCTTCCATGAGTATCTTGATCAATTTATCATGGTGTTTATTGATGATAGATTGGTGTATTCTAAGAGCCATGAAGAACATGAAAGGCATCTTCGCCTTGTATTAACTATTCTTTAAGAGAAACAGTTGTATGTGAAGCTCTCTAAATATAAATTCTAGTTGAATAAGATTTTATTTCTTGGTTATGTGATATCTTGTGATGGCGTTGCTGTTAATCCATCAAAGGTTGAAGCTGTGATGAGTTAGGAAAGACCAACATCTGTAACGGAGATAAGAAGTTTTTTTGGTCTTACCGGTTATTACTGGAGATTTATTGAAGGATTTTCTTGCCTGGATGAATTTGTGCTGTATGTGATGCTTCTAAGCTCGATGTTGGTTGTGTACTAATGCAAAATGAGCACGTGATAGCCTATGCGTCGACACAGTTATGACTGCATGAGGTTAATTATCCCGCATGATCTTGAATTGGCGGTGGTTGTGTTTGCTTTGAAGTTGTGGTGACACTATTTGTATGGTTTGAAGTTCTTGGTCTTTAGTGATCACAAAAGTCTTAAGTATTTGTTTGATCAGAAAGAACTTAATATACGCCAACGACGATGGATGGAGTTTCTAAAAGACTATAAGTTTGAAATGAGGTATTATCCCAAAAAGGTAAATGTTGTTGCTGATGCTTTGTGTAAAAAATCGTTGCATATTTCTACAATGATAGTGAAAGAGATGAAGCTAATTGAGCAATTTAGAAATTTGAATATGGGTGTGGAGTTATATACCCCAAAGAAAATGTCTCTTGAAATGCTAAAGATTGTAAATGTATTCCTTGAATATATGAAGACGCAACAACCAAATGATGAATATTTGATGAAGATGAAAGAAGCTCAAGCTAATGGGAATTATTCATTCTTATCAGAAGGTCATGATGGTATTTGGCGTGTGAAGAGTCGAATTTACATTCCATCTAGTGATGATTTAAGAAAATCTGTGCTTGAGGAAGCTCACAAAAGCGTGTTGAGTATTCATCCTGGTACCACTAAAATGTACCAAGATTTAAAGAAGAATTTCTAGTGGCTCGGTATGAAACATGATGTGGTAAATTATGTTGCATCTTGCCTTATTTGTCAGAAGGCTAAGGTTGAATATCAAAAGCCTTCTGGTTTGTTGATACCCTTGGAGATCCCTATTTGGAAATAGGATAGTATTTGTTAACCAAGTGGCCTCAATTACTCAAGAGGGGGGTGAATTGAGTATTAAAAAATTTACTTTGAATGCTTTTGAAATTGATTCTTTAGTTACTATGTTTATTGAAGATGATAAGCTTAATAGCAAGTGATAACAAATTATGCACAAATCAAGATAGTAAGTACATAAAAGGTCTAAGTAATAATCAAGATATAGAATCAAATTAACCACAAAGCAATTTATGAGACTTTTAGAAAGATTAATAAAAGAGAGTTACTAAAAGTCAAGTTCAACAATGTTAATCAAAATAGTTTGCAACTTAGTATAACATGCACTTAGTCCAAGTTAATGAAACAATAAATCAAGCAAGCAACTTAAGTGTATAAATTAAATGAGTTTAGGGAAGAGAGATTTACAAACCGATATATACGAGTTCCACCACGCCGTTGTACGTCTCGCCTCTAAGTAACCCACTTAGAGGATTTCCACTATTGTAGATTAGAGATACAACTTTGAGCAATTGTAACTTCCTAGTGTCTCACACTCAAGAATCCAATCCTCACAAGTACAAGGGCACCCCACCCAATCTCTCAATCTCACAATTACAAGGTTGAAAACCCCAACCTAAAGATTCTAGTATGTTTGGTGTTTGAGTGTACAAGGAAACTCTCTCAATAGAGTGGATATACAAGTTAAAGTTTTCACAAAGTAATAACTCTCAAGGAGAGGATATGCAAATTAAGTACACAATATAATTTCCCCACAAATTAACTCTCAAAAATAACTTCAAGAAATATGCCAATCAAGAATAAAGAGAGCAAGAAGAAGAGCAAGAAAATGGAGGGGGAAGAAAGCAAATGGAAATGCTTCAAATGCTTGGTGTACTTAATGCCTTCAACTCTTCTTTTATTTATAGTGTCAAGGCATTGCTTCTTTGCAATTAAAGAATTCCCTTCGATCCATAAATTGCGTAATGGGACTTGCTTTTGTCTGCTTAATGGAGCATTATTCATGAAATGCGATCTGAGGCTTCCCAATTTGCGATTCCAGGTTGTAACACATTTTAACTGAACGTTCTAAAACTATTTGAACTGAATGAATCAATTCATTTCACAAAAGAATCGATTCATTTAGTGTTTCTGTGCAATTTATTGCGCATGAATCGATTCAAGGTAGGGAGGAATCGATTCAATCTTGTAAAATGGAATCCTGGGCCAAACTAAAAACGCATGAATCGATTCAACTGCTTAGTGAATCAATTCATCATGCTGTTCCTTCATTCTTGCATATTGTTTTATCCTTTTGACATGTACTTGCATATGGCTTTTGTTCTTTTGGTCCTTAGGCACTTTGATGATTGTTCTTCACTTGTTTTAGACCTCTATAAGTGCCTTGAATCATCTCTTTGGAATTCATTAATTTTCCTTCATCAAACATAATTATTTCATCCTTGATCTTGATCCTTCATTTGTTGTGTCATTATCAAAACCTACATCAACATAAAAATACAGTATTGCTATGGATTTTATTTCTGGTTTGCTGAAAATTCATACAGGAAATGATACTATATGGGTGATCATGGATCAATTGACGAAGTGTGCTCACTTTTTACCCATGAATATGAAGAGTTTGTTGGAGAAATTAGCCCAGATGTACATAAACGAGATTGTTAGATTGCATGGTGTGCCATCTAGCATTGTATCTGATCGTGATCCTCGATTTACTTCCTGATTTTGGGGAAGCTTACATCCGGAATTAGGCTCTAAGTTGAAGCTTAGTTCTGCTTATTATCCTCAAACCGATGAACAGTTTGAGAGGACTATCCAAAGCCTTGAAGATTTGTTGAGGGCTTATATTCTTGAGTATGGTGGATATTGGGAGAGATTTCTTCCATTAATTGAATTCACGTATAGCAATAGTTACTAGAGTAGTATCTGTATGGCTCCTTATAAGGTACTTTATGGAAGAAAATGTAGAGCGCCTCTATGTTGGTTGGAAACTGGTGAAAATTTGGCTTTAGGGTCAGAGATTGATCAAGAGACTACTGAGCAGATTAGAAAGATACAAGAGAATACAAAGATTGCTCAAGACCGACAGAAAAGTTATTATGATAAGAGGCATAAACCATTTGAGTTTCAAGTTGGTGATCATGTATTTTTGAAAGTCTCACGTGACAAAGGAATTCATAGAGCATTGAAGAGTAGAAAATTAAGTCCTAAGTTTATTGGATCATATGAAATCCTTGAAAAATCAGTGATGTTGCTTATCGGATTGCACTACCTCCACATCTTACGAATTTGCATAATGTATTTCATGTGTCGTAGTTGACAAAGTATATTCCAAATCCCTCACATGTGATTCTAGTTGATGATGTTTATGTGCGAGATAATTTGTCTATCCCTCCTGTTTCTGTTCGTATTGTTGAGCATTCCGTGAAAAGATTGCGGAACAAGTTGGTACTGTTGGTGAAGGTCATATGGAAATATGGTAATGTAGAGACTCTCGCTTGGGAATGTGAAGAGGATATTCAGGAGCGGTATCCGAATGCGTTTGAATCTGGTATGTTAAATTTTGAGGATGAAATTTCTCTTTAGGTGGGGTGGATTGTAACATCCTAAATTTTATATAAATGATTAATTGAGAGGAACAAATATTAAATAATTACATGTAGGTTAATTAATGTCCCAAAAGTGTTGAAATAAATACATTGGAATTTATTATGATTATTCATAATTTATTGAAGCTAAATATGCTAAAATTTATACCCGATTAAAATACGGGTGTCGGACCAAGTATCTCCAATTGAGGTGTTGTTGGTCAGGGCTGCTAAAAATATTATTGTGAATCCAAATATGTTTTTGGAATAATATTTGGATAAAGTATTGAGCCCGATTGGTGATCCTGTTTGTTATAAAACGGTAAAGTTTCAATGAATGGTTAAAAATTAAAATCAAACTCATTTCCCTTCCTTTATTTCATATTGGCAAATCCCTCTCGAAAGAAACCTTCTCCTTGTTTCTCTTTTCTCCATCTCACTCTCTTCTTCTTCTTCTTCTTCCAAAAACCTAACCAAGGTAGTGTGTGCTTTCTCTCTCCACTTTATTTTCCTTTTTCCTCTTAAGCTTGAAGGATTGAAACTTCCTCTCCTTCTCTTATGATTTTCATGCTTTCCCTCCCCCTCTCTTGAAGCTCACTCTTTTCTGGGCTTGAAGTAAGTTCCTCTCTATTTTTAATAAGCTTATGCCCTAGGTTTTGGGTTGTTAAAGTTAGATGAGTGATTAAATACAAGCTTTTATGTACATTAAAAGTGGTACATGAAAATGTAATGGTGAATGGTGGGTGATGATAATAATTTATGATGGTTCTTGGGTTTTTAGTGAAAACCCTAACTCTTGAAATTGGGGAAAACATTAAATGTTGGTTTGAGAGTTGATTTCAGGGGAAATGTATGATATTGAGAGTGTGGGTATTGTTAAATATGTTGGGAGAATATTTATTGATGATGGTTGATAACATTAATGATATTGGATGGTCATTAATGGTGGTTTATGACCAGTGATGTGTGAGCCCATCAATGGGTGAAGCTATAAATGCTTTATAATGAACTTGAACATTAAACCCATAGTGGTTATGGTGAAATAAATAAAAAAGGAAATTGTTTGATAATGATGGCGTTATAAACACCAAGTCTTTAATTAAGAATATGTAAACCTTGGTGATTTTGAATAGAAAATAATGATGTGGAACCTTATGAAATGTAGGGTCTATTCCGAATGACGAGGCGGGAATGTCGAATCGCTTGGATTACTTCTCTTAAGCTAGGAGATGAGTTTTATATTTTAAATGCATGAAATGAGTAATGGTTGATTGTCATATGTGACAATACACATGTTTGCCTTGCCTATCTTGTATTGATAAATTATGATGTTGTGTGTTAAGATGTTAATATGCTTGGCAATGTGTGGTATGCATTTGAAATATTGATGGTATGCTTTATGGTGATGTTGTTGTTTGGCAAATATTGTTCTTTGGAATATTGAGAATGTACTTGTGTTCACCACCAATGTTGAATGATGATTATTGATGATGAATGAGTATGAATATTGGTGTTGAGCATACCTTGAATATTGATGAAAGATTGATGAATGTTTTTGATGATTGTGATGACATTGTGATTGATACAAGTATTAGCTTGTATGTATGAGATGAAATTGTGTCGATGGAAAATATTGTATATGCCACTTTAAAACTTGAAACAATGGCAATGACCAATGATAATAAAATCCACTAAGAATTGTGTGGTGATGGTGATGATTGATGAGTGGCATGATAAGATGCATAGTGTGAGGATGCATATGACTTGCATTTACATTGCATCCATGGCATATTGCATAGCTGCTAGTAAGGGAATATTAGGGGTTCCTCGGGTTGGCCCAGTGGGAGGCGGCTCTGTGCACGGGCATTATTGATATTACCTTAGTGACTCGATGTGGAAGTCACAAAGCTGCCCATGCTTAGCTACGGGAGTTGCATATGGTTAACTCTGTAGGGATGGCTCTTTGAGGAGCAAGTATTTCCTGGTGGTCCTTAGATCACAACTGCAATGGTATGATTCATGGTTGGCCCGTAAAACCTTTATGTTATTTATGTTGTTTACCGTGGTCATGGTGAAAATGACCGATGTTACAAGATGGGCGATGCAGTTTGGTACCATTAAAATATGATGTTATGCATGCTAATTATGAGATAAATGTACACATTTTACTACTGTAGTAAGGGCATGGTTATGTATTCATGCTTGAACCCATAACTTTGTGTTTTATATTCCCAAAGCCGGCACTGTGATTGATATTAATTATGATGTTCATGTGCATTAGCGTAAGAGCATTTGCATATAGCATAGAGACATGCCAAAGGTGATGAGTTATGATGATAGTTGAGATGGATGAAAGAATACCTAAAGAAAACTTATAAAATATGAATACAAAGAAATAACATTACGTTTGGGTGATGTTATATGTGATAGCCCAATATGGTAAAGGGCATGAATGTGTGTATGCAATTATGCTTTGCTATGAGGTTCGTTGATGACCATGATATGTGTATATGTTGAGGAAATGATATATTCGTTGTGGTAATGAATAATTTGATGCAAAGCCTACATGTTGATATATGCATATGCACATAATCACAAATGTATTCATATTCGTCATGTTTCCATTTATGAGTATTGATAAAGTATAATGTATGTTCATGTACAATTGGAATGTTGAAATGCGAGAATATTGGGAAGTGGATAGGTCATGTTTACATTTAATGGCCAAGGCTTTTAGTAAGGGTCATTCATAGCTCCCAATGTATGTATATAACTTGTGTGTATGAGTGGTTGTGGCCAAATAGGCTTATCTTGAGAAATGGCATGCTTGGTTGGACCAAAATGCATATTGATTGTCATTCATGCATAGATTAATGTAAAGCTTGAATTATGGTTTATGATTGGTTGGAACAAGTCTTAAATAAGTATATAAATGTATACCAAGTGATGTTTGGGATTAAATCTTTGAATAATGTAATTTTTTATGCCATGTAAATTAAATTGCATAAGTTAGAATACATTTGCTGATAAATTCACTCAAGCAAATGGGATCTCGCTTAAGCGAGATTCGCCCTATATCAGTGTTTAGGCTTTTGGCCTAAATTCGCTCAAGCGGCTTGGTCGCTCAAGCAAGTTTTGGTGTTTTCGCTCCAGCGAGATGATTCTCGCTGAAGCGAGTTGGCTATACATTGGATATGTGGTCTCTGGACTAATTTCACTTAAGCGAGTGTGGTTTGATCAAGTGATTTCTCGAAGCATTTGATTCTGCCACATTTTCGCTCAAGCGAATAAGGTCCCGCTCGAGGGAAATCCTTCAAAATGGATACTGTCCCTTTTTTGCTCAAGCGGGAGGTGTCTCGCTCAAGTGAATTAATTATGAATTTGGTTCTGGATAATTTTCGCTCAGGAGAGTGGGGCTCGCCCAAGCGAATGGTTGGGTTTGATGTTTATGGTTTTTTCACTCAGGTGAAATTGATTCGCCCAAGCAAATGAGCGTGATTTTGCTCAAGCGAATTATGCTTTGATTGAGCGAAATGCCTAGAATTCTGTTTTCTAATTCTTTGCTTATTTTGGGCCTTTTCTCATATCTTCATATATAGGACTAGGCGTATGCCCTGTATACATATTCTTTCCACTGCAAACTCAATTACTTTTGTATACATATTGGGGAATTTATTTATTGATCCAGTCTATAAACTCTTAAAACCTTAATCTTTGGTTTTCTGTGATTTGTATCTTGGTGTAATATGGAAGGGTTTGGATTTCTTTTAAACGTAAAAAATTTACTCGCATTTTTATTGATTAATTAACTTGTTTACATTGGGATTCGGGTCTGGGAAATTGGGGGTTGACATACGGGATCTTGTGTAAAGGACCCTTGCGCGGGGGATAAATATTTAAACGATTATATATGGTTGCGATCACTTGACAATGTGGAAATAATTGAGGTCTTGCAGGATCTTGTGAAAAGGACCCTTGTGTAGGGGACAAATATTTAAACGATTATATATGGTTGCAATCACTTGACATGTGGAAATAATTGAGGTCATGCGGGATCTTATGAAAAGGACCCTTGCAGGGGACAAATATTTAAGCAACTATATGTGGTTGTAAATAATTGATAAATTATGTACACATGTGTAATCAATAATTATTTCAAATTAGATTTGTTGCATATGCATTTCATGCTATGACACATGCATTAGCCATAGGGACATTGCATTTGTGTTGGAGATAGCCAAGAGAAATGGTAACTTATTGAGAGTGTGGATTGAAAGATGAAACTCCACTTATTGGACACTAACTAATTATGTTATCGTTGTTAGTGTAGTCTTTGATGTTGCCTATGGACTTTGACAATAAATATGATATTGATATGATCTAGTGACATGATTCTATTTGGTAGTATCATTGTTATTAGAGCTTGATTATATACATATATATATATGTTTAATTGAAATTAATATGAATTGTGAAATTGATGTTAGATTGAAACTCCTTGATAGGAGAAGATGATTGGTTGCATTCACATATCTACATTATCACAATTTTATTTGATTGTTCATCATTGAGAAAGTATGCTCACTCTCCATGTTGTCTACTTTTAGCTCTTGAGTTGTAGGGCATGACCATGGAGTGATGCTTTTTTGGAAGAAATGAAGTATAGTGTGAAGAAAGAGTTGACTTGATGCCTTGGCCAACATGCTTTTAGATTGAATGACTTAGACATATTTCCTTTGAACTTGTTGTATATGCCATTTGTTTTGTATAGCTATACTATTGTTGAATGCCTTATAAGTGTAATGGTAATCGGATATTGATGATTTGACAATTTATGATATTGGTTGATACATTGGGATCTTTGGAAAGGAATTGGTGATCATTTTGTATCATATAATAATGTATGTATTTTGATGCCAATGATGTTGGTATTAATGTGGTGGCAATGGCCTGGGTTCTTGAGTACTTGAACCTTTATTCTTTTATGTATACATTGGCCAACTCGTTTGTATATGACTATAATGATATAGAACAACATGAATTTGTTAGCCATTGAGATGGCAATAATGTGATGATGGTAAATATAAGTGTTTATGAGTTAATGAGATATTAAATTGATAAGTTATGACTTAATATTTATGTGTAGTTCATTTTGGGGTGGTAATCTGTTACCGTAATCGATTAGGACCATTCTAGTTGAGTGGTAATCTGTTAGCTTATCGATTAAGACCATTCTGGATGAGGCGTAATCAATTAGCACAATTGATTACCAACATTCTGGATGGTGTTAATCGATTAGCCTAACAAATTAGCTAATCGATTAGCCTAACAGATTAGCTAATTGATTAGCACCCTACTAACAGATTAGCTAATGTTGTAGGATTTTGCTTGAAAATCCTTTAGCAGGATGAATCTTCCTCTTATCTATTCTTTTGATCCAAGGCAAGAAAACTTTAATTTGATGAATAAATTTTGAATTCATGTGGATAGGTCATCATATATATGGTGAAGTAATAGAGATTTTTGGTGAAGAAAAACCTAGATCTAAGGTAGGAATTGCAAGAGAAATGGAGAAGAATGGAAGACTAGTGTGGGAGAAGTGATTTCCACCACTCTCTAAGGCTAGAGAAATAAGGGAAAGGTTGTTCACCACCTTTGGGAAGGAGCCAAAGGATAAGAACCTAGAAAAGGAGCTAAGGCTTCTACTTTCTAGAGAGAATGAGGAGTATCTTACTCTAAAACTCATAAAAACTTGAACTATGAAGCATTACTAAGGAAATGAGGCATTTATACCTCCTTGAAAACTAAATTTTCAGCATTGGCTTGGGTGGGCTTGAAAAAGCTTTACCCAAGGCTCAAAAACTAAAAATACATAGCCAAAAAAGAGCCTAAACCAAGCTAACATGACATGGCCATCACCCAGGAGGAAGCCATAGATCCCTCGCATATACTAGAGGTTTACCTTGGACAGTTTTAGGGGTCCTTTGACTAGGTCAAGGGCCAAGAAAGCTAAAGCGGTACTCCAAAGTCATTTGGCTTCTTTCATGGATACCACAGTTGAGCCCAAGCCCAAGGAGGAGCTCTTGAAGACCCTTACCCTTTTTTCTTGCTCTATAGAAGGGTAATGGGCCTACTTTCATGGTTTGGGCCTCTTGTTGGGTATGGATATTTTTTTATATGTTTTTCATATTATTAGTTTTAGGAATAGTTTAGGATATAAAATTAGATTGGGCTTTACATAGCTTTTGATTTTCGGTCACTATTAGGCCTTGTACTTAGTATTTTTGCATTTGGGCTTGTATTGGGCCAATTTTTGTGTAGCTTTTAGGATTAGGCCTTTGGAATTAATCCAAGGCCCATGGTTTATATAGCTTAGCTGAAATTATGAGGAAACTATAAAAGCTCCCCTCCTTTGTATTTTGGTCATAATTTGAATGTTAGTGAATTTTAGAGTGAGATATTCCCCCTTCACTCTAGAAACTAGAAGCCCTAGCTCCTTTCTAATTTCTTATCCTTTGGCTTCCTCCCAAAGGCAGTGAACCTCCACAATACCTTATCTATCTACCTAGAGAGTGGTAGAACCTTAACTCACCTAAAGCCTCTCCACTTCTCTTTCATATTCTCTTATAATTCCTAAGCTAGATTTAGGTTCCTATCACCACAAGACCTCCATTTCCTCCTCCAATTCACTTCGGCCAGAACCTAACCTTTACCATTTCCGTGTGCAAATCTCTACTTGAAGCATGCTTGCTTGGATCTAAGAGAAGCTAGAGAAGAAGATCCACCTCCTAGCCTTGGAGTTCAAGGTTTTTCCTATATCATTTGGTATCAAGAGTCTCACCTTCTCTTTGCATTTTCTTAGATCTATTTTTATGTAGTTTAGATTCTGAATTTTCAGTTCTTAATTTGAACTCCTCACTTTCTCTACATAAATTTTCATGTTTCATATGTTAAAAAACTCCAAGATTCAAGAAGTGATGCTTACTTTAATTTTTAGATCTATATAGTTTGGCTTGGACTTTTGTAAAGTGCCTTCAGATCTTTTATTTCTACACTTGACCGAAACATAACCTCCAAGTTTGAGAAAAAATTAAGCAAAAAATATTTTTTAGGTCAACTTGTTTACCTTAAGTGTTCTACTTCAAGCTACCTTGCATTTCTAGTGTTTTCTTGATGTTTTTTTGCATATTGTGCTTGTTTTGTGTCATTTACTTCATTTGAAAGCTAATTTCAGTTATGGACTTATTGAAAACCGTGTAGAAATTATGTGCCTATTAGGTGTTTGTTCATTTGCTTAAGAGTTTTTTAGCATCCTTAGTTAATGTCTTAGGTTAAGGAACTTGTTTCCATGTGTTTCTAGGTGATTTCTTTTGTATTTACCTTTGTTTTGTGTTACTGGATTCTTAGGCATTTTAAACTCATTATTTGAAGTTCCTAACAAGCTCCTTGTGTGGTTTTGTCCATCTCATTTTAAGTTGGACTTGTTGTTTGATTATTGTAGGTTGTTAGTTTTCCATTAGGTGTGTTTTTCTAGTTTAATTTTCATTTTTCCAGCAGCTTTACTTCACTCTTTGCATACTGTATTTTTGTTCTTTTTTATGTCAATTGATGCATTTTACCTTGCCTTCCATTGCCTTAATGTGTTGGAATTCGATCATTTGCCTTTGACTAGTTTCCTAATTGTACCTCTTTTGTGCACTTGTTTTGAGTAATTGGCAATTCTATTTTTGTTGGAGTTTTTCATGAAAAAATAGAGGGAAAAAGAAAAAAATGAGTGAAAAGAAAAAAGCTTCTTAGGTCCTTGCTTATATATTTGTTTGGGGCCATTTTCTAGTGAAAAAGTGTGAAAAAAGTGCTTGAAAATACTTACAAATAAAAAAATATAGCAGCTATATTTTGTGTAGTGCAATTGTGTATGTTTATGCCCTTGTGTTAAGGAAAAACATTTTTGGAAACTATGTCAAAAGGTTGTGAGGTTGTAAGCATTCTAGAGTTTCTAGTTTGCTTTTTTGGTGTCTGCTTTCTTCTTGCATTTAATTTCTAGTGTCTGTTCTTTGCATTCCTAGTTTGTCACCTAATTTTCTACTCTTGTGTTCCTTCTTTCATTTAGCTTTTGTTGCTTGTCAAGTTCTTGTTTGTCACCTAACTTTCGTTTTGGTTTAACTTCCTAATGTGCCTTTTCTTGCTTGTGTTTTTCTCTCTAGTTTTGTCATTTGAGTATTTCTCTTTTTGGCATTTTTGAGACTAAGGATTAGTACGAACATTATCATTTGGGTAGCTTATTGGAAGGATTGAGATTTGACTTTAAGAAAGTGACCTAAGGCATTCTATAAATAAAGAGAGAGTTGGACCTTTGAGTGTATACACTTGTGAGCTAGGAGTGCAAACACCATTTTATTTCTTTTTCTATTATTTCTTGTGCTAACCATTACTTTGAGTTTCCAAGTGTTTTTCTTGTAGCTTGGTGGAACTCCATTGTTGGACTTAAAGAAGCTTGGAAGCCTTTTATATTGGAAAGCAAACTTTGTAATAGTTTAGGATTTATTTTGAGTAATTTGTATTTTCTTTTCCCTTGTATTTTGGGAATTTATTTTAAGTACTTTTATTAAGTCCTTGTATTTGGAAATTAGAGACTTTGGACATTGGACTTTAATTTTTCTTTAATTAGTTGATTAGGAGTAATTGAGCTTAGGGCTTAGTTTATTTTTTGTGCACCCGACTAGTGTAAGTGCGATTTTGTATGCTAGGTCTAGTTTAAATTCTTGCACCAACCGACTAGTTTGCTTTGCTTGCTTTCTAGTTAGTATAAGTGTGTTTTTGCATGCTAGGCTTAGTTTAAATTGTGCACCCAACTAGTTTTGTCTACTTGCTTTCTTTCTTGTCTTTTCTTGTTGCCTTGTATGTTATTTTCTTTTTCCAGGGTTAGAATCAACTTGAGTGATCAGACTAGTATCTCATGTCTTGCATCTTGCATTATAACATGTCTTCATCTAGTAAGATAGATAGAGAGCCAACCCCCCTTACATGAGACTAATTTAGAGAAACTTAACAATATGCCCACTAGGTTAGATAACCTAGAAAATAGGGAGGGTAGAGATAGAACCACTAGATATCATAGGCATCATAGACAAAGACATAATGAGGAAACTAGTGAGGTCGAGGATAGGCACTATAGGAGACACCATAGGTCTCATGTTTGGGCTTTTTCCAAATTCAGCCCACAAAACCCCTTAAAACTCGAACAAGTTGCTGCCCATTTTCTCTAAGTTACCCCTTTTCTCTAAGTTACCAAAAATTTAGCAAGCCTTTTCCTCTCTCTCTCTTCATCCTAATTCACATCAACCACCATCATCCACCTATCATCATCAAGTCCAAACCGCCACCCCTTGTAGCTCCTATACACAAGGTATTACCTCCTAAACACTTCATTTTCTCCTAGAATTTTCCAAAAACGGCCATATTTTCTACTTCTTCTCATTATCATATTCACGTCATTCCCATGCATCCAACCTCCATCCATTTCCTTTTTTTTGGTGTAGCATCTTGTGGTGATCTTAAAAAAAAACTTGGAACTCTTGGTGCCTTCCTCCTTGGCCCAAAATCCTTAAGGTAAGGGAGGGAGTATTAGCTTGTTTAAAAATTTATACCTCGGTACCTCTCTTAAAGATCCTTATTTCATGGCTTAGATCTTTAAAATCTCTTGAGAAATTTGTGATCCTTTGGGTGGTATCATGACTGCACCATGATCAAGTTAAATTCTTTCATTTTTTGAAGATTAAATTACAAGGTTACTAACTTGTTAAATTCTTTTGCTACAGAATTTATTTTGAGTACATGCATGTCATTATAAATGTCAGAATATTGTATTTCCTTTAGTTTAAGTGGTGGATTGTGGTATCATTATATTTTTAGAAGACTTAACATGCTTTGAAAACAAGTTTGAAGCCTAAATTAATTATGTGTTGCGGCTGAAATTTTTTTTTTAAGATAAATGACTTAACATTCATGGATTCTAACATAAAATCTCGCTTTAAAATGATCTAGTGCTTAAGGCTTGTTTGCATGACTTGATCTTTGGATATTTATTGATAAAAATGGATTTTTAAATGTATGTTTAATTCTAGAATTTTATTAATTAAGAGATTAAATTGCTTACACTTATATTAATTGTGTGATATGCTTGAAATTCGAGAAAGTAAATTATAGAATGTTTAAAGCCTAATTCTTGACAAATTATGAGATGATGGAGCTGCTGTATTTTGATGTTTTAGTACATCACAAAATTTTGTGGATGTGATATTAAATGAAAGATTTAAAAGGGGATCTGAGTTTAGATGTGAACAATGAGTTAAAAATTATATAAAATGTGTTTTCATGGGGAAACTGAGGAATTTGGCAAAACTGTTTTGGAGGTGTATTTTATGGTATGAAAGGTGAATTTTGAACATAAGAAAAATACCCAAACAAGTAAAATTGGTTTGAAGAATTTCCGATTTGTGATTTGTCCTTAAACGTATTTTTTGAACGTTAAAATGATGAACTTTGATACCTTGATACCTCTTCATGTAGGGGTTGTTTCTAGGCAGAATTAGTGTCTAAATTTACTATATTTAATTAGTATTTTAAAAGTTAAACACTTTTGGCTTTGGAATCACTGAATTCAGAATTTTCTAGATAAAATACGATAAAAACAAAGTTTTTAGTAAACAGTGAGAGCTAGTAACTTTATGTCTTGAGTTTAACTAAAGAGAATTTTTATTTTTAATGCAGAACAAGAAAGGATTTTAAAAATCATGATAAAGTATTTTGCTTAAAGTTTTGGAAATTTTTAAAGAGTCAAGCCAATTTAATTCGTTCATCGTAAGTCAATACGACGGAACGACATTGGCAAATAATTGAAAAATATAAGAAACGTACCTTGTTCTTATCTTCCTCTTAAATTAATATCTAATTTTAATACCATATTTTTGGAATAAAGAAATAAAATAAGTTACAAAATTTTTCTCTCTAAAAGTTTAACAAACGCAATGTACATTAAAATATTCTTTTAGGAAAAAGAGGATTTGAAAAATAAATTAGATATTTTAAATTCTAGAAGCTTTATTATAAGCCTTATTTAGGAACCAACCTCAGTGCTTCTAAGCAAACTGATTTAGGTAGAACTTAGGCCTTGGTCCTCAATGTTCACTACTCGAAAAGATTTTACACCGAACAATTTAAACGCTTTAAGGACAAATACGTCGAGTGGGTAAGGTTCCATCTAGTACTCAGGCACCCTAATGATAAGACTAGCATATTACATGTTGAATTTGGAGTTAAGGAGGGATGTTGGAATGATCCCCTAGAGCATATAATGATGGGTACACTAAAGAAACAACGACGTCTCGATCCCCTGTTGGCGGTCTTGGGAGTACACCAGGGGCGGACCTCCAATGGCTCGGATTCACGCCCAATGTCAGACTGCTCGTGGCAAACTCTGGTGTACTTCGACTCAGGGCGAGGGTTTCTATGGCCGTGTAGTGCCCATTTTGGTGAGACATGTGATTGATTTGTTATTGATGAGACTGTGAGTCCTTACCCATTTTTGTGAAAATAGAACGAGGCGAGCTCTGGTCGCTCTAGTTGGGCAGGGAGGATAAGGTAGGATGGTTGTGCATATGGATATTGGTATGTGAGATTGATAAGTGGAAGTTGGGCCCATTGCATACTGGTAATGAATCAATATGAATAATAAATGAACCTAACGCATGCATAACATATCATGATTGTGTGACTAACTCTGTTGATGTACTTTTTAACTGTATGGACGTTTTGAGGTATGTTGTATAAGATCTTTCTACTCATTTAGTACATATATAATTATTAAACATTTAAAGCTGCCCTTACATGTGGATTATATGGGTTGAGAGCTTATACTCACCCCTTCCATGTTGTATGTCTATTTTCCTTTGTCGTGATCATCAGTCGAAGGTCAGGGCAAACATGAATAGGACTTGGACTACCTGTAGGAGAGGACGTTAGACCATGGGCATCGGCTGTTCATATTCGATACCATTATAGGTCCCAACGTTTATTTCATTTTATACCATTTTTACAGTAACTGTTATTGGAAGCCTGTGAGCCCTATATCTTCTAAGTACACTTGTTACGAAGAATCAATCTATGTTATGAACTTTGTTTAAAATTGTGTGCTGTTGATCACCAATAAAAAAATTCCATTTTTCTCAAACATTAGTGACTTCTTAATTAAGTAGGACGTTCCAGTACGGGAACTAGTCCTAGTTAATCAAGGGTGTCATAAATAATTATCGAAGCCAATTACGATGGTTGGGAAAAGGGTAGAATAGTGAAATAACGAATGTAAATATATAAATCCATATATATGTTTTGTATGAGTATGGTTAGGTAGATATTTGATGAAATGGTAATGATTGAATTATGTCCACGAAAGGTAGTCGATAGAAATAATTGCTTATATATTGATGATTGTGTTATAAATTATGAACTATATACTGGATAATATTGATAATTCAGGTAATGTTGATTGATAGCTATATGTTGCATGGTGATAATGGTGTTGTTGATGAAACATGGTAAAGTGATTATGATATAGATGCTAGGAATAAGATAAATTGTTGATGAATTGAAATATGTTAAGCTATGGTGATGAATTGAGAAATATAAATAAGGGTTTTGATGAGATGGTTGCTTGAGTGGCTTATGTGATTGTCCTATGGTGATGGCTATAATGCCGGGAATAAATGTGATGTATAATCTGAAATGAGAATGAAAAATATTGATTTAAATGAGTTGATGATGATTTATAAATGTGATATGTGCATGTTGTGTGGTGTGAATGGCCAATCGGTATAGATAACCCCTTATTTTTGGCTCTAGTGGCCGATTGTGGCCTAGTTGAGCTACCTAGTGGTCAGGTAGGACCCAATGGTGAGGTGGGGAGCCAGGCGGGCTCGGTGAGCCAAGTAGGGGTCTATGGGGTGTCAGGTAGGACCCTGAACTGATAGTCGATCCTTTTAGTATTCGAATACTAAAGTCATATTTTATGATTGATTGAGAGTCAGTGGTGACTATAGTTAAGTTAATGTTGATTAAATTAATGATAAAGTGATTTAATAAGATTGATAATGATATAAGGTTTTTTGAAACAATTGATAAGATTAATGTTAATTAAATTGATGATTGAGTAAATAGATGATGAGATTGGTGTTAATTAAGTTGGTGATGAGAAACAATGACCGTACTTGTCAGGTGTAAAGTAGTGCCAAGGAAGGACATTTAAGTCATTGATGTATATATGTGATTATCTATACATGTATATGTGATGTTTTTAGTTATTAAGTACTATATGGGTGGTGATTATGTAAAAATGTACATATATTCATGTGTTGGTTAATAGTTGTGAAGGATGAGTATATCATGATGTTTTGATGGTCCAATATTAGTCATGGTGATATATGTATGTATATATGTATGTATGTATGTATGTATGTATGTATGTATATATGCCTATATGGTGACGATCGTTGATGATGAATTATATTTTATGATTGAAGTAGCAAAGTTAATGAGCAGGATATGTTGAGTGATCACCAGTTTGTGTTTGGTTGTGGTTTGGCATTGATGTTTGATGATTATTTTGTATTGAGACAATGATTGGAATGATTAATTGAAATGGGCAGGTTCTATGATTGATGTGGCACTGAGCCATATGTTATGATGTTGAATTGTACATAGGAAGGTTGTGTAATTATGTATATGAATGTGTTGTGATTAAATGGCATGGAGCCTGTCACATAGCATACTGTAGTCAATTATAGTGCAAATGGATTGAATTAGGTGTTTTTTAGCCAACTAAAAGGTGAATTGAAGTTCTAAAGGGATTTAGAATCCCCAGAAGGTACCAATAGGATCTTGGAGGAATTTGAAACTTGTGTGCATAGAGAAATTGATACTTGTCTTGCATTTGGAGTCTTTTATGGTGTGATATTGCAAAAAATTGATTTAATTACATTATAGTGCATAGGTTGCTCATATGAAGAAATATTGGAGAACAAACTAGGCCAACGAATCCGGAATAAGGGAAATATAGGGCTCATGAAGTTTTGTAATAATCGAAGTTGAAACGAGCAAGTTAGGTGGTGTGGAAGTTGGTTCTAGTACCAAAATCTACATAATTTTGCATCTGTACTGATGATAATTGATTACAGCCTTCTCTGTAATCAATTACCAGAGAGTAAAATCAATTTTATGCACAGGTTGGTCTCTAGTAATCGATTACCAAGCCTTGTGTAATTGATTACAAGACAGACTTAAAAAGTGGGGTTTTGGGTTGTTTTGAGTGGCGTGGCCCTAGGTTCCTAATGTTGATTGCCGGAGAAGTTTAGAAGGAAAAAAATTTACCATAATTTTAATCAGACCCCGAGATAAATGTTACAAATCGCTAAAGGAACGTTATATAGACCTTTTTTAGGGAGGCAGTGGAGTTTGAATGAAGATTTAGAGATTGAAGTCCTACAACTAGTAGGAGATGAATATTGCAAAGGCAAGGTCTGATACCTTGTGATCAAGAAATTTCTGTTAAGGGTAACACTTAAGTCCATCATGGACCATCCAACTTAGGGATGTTAAAGCAAACACTTACTTGGGGCAATATAGTTCTCTGGCCTTTTCTCTGTATTTGCTTTATTTGTGTTTGGTGTTAATATGATTGGTGATAAGTTTTGAATTATGATGTCATGTTGTTAGTAGTTATGTTTTGGTGAGTTAAAATGTGTGTAAGTGTGTAAGCAACCAGCGTGGATGTTTAAGTTGTTGCATGTGGTGTGTTTTTTTGTTGTATAATAGAACATATGTATGGAAATGTGTTTTGTGTACTTATGTTATGTGTTTTGTAACATCCTTGGTTAACAAAGACGAATCTCTCACTCAAGATCATCATGTTTGACTAAGGGTGTACAGGTTTAGTGAAAAACGTGAATGTTTTTTTTTTGCATGAGAAAAACAACAGACCTGGTGGATCATTACATGCCACTACAAGTTTCAGTTCATTACAACATTCAACAAGGAACGATACTCAAATAAAGGTAGGGGAACGTAGGCTCCGAAAAATAGAATAAAGTAACATAAAATTCCCAAACACGAGAGAGAGACAATGCCTTCATGATAGACCAACGTCTAGTTAGTCAATCCTTTGTAGCATGCGTCCTTTGTTCTCCTAAAATACTTTTTTTTCATGTAGCAGGAAATCCGACCATGTTCGCAAATAGTTGTGGTGTTTATCCTTGTTTATCTCCAACCGATCTCTTGTCACCTAGAGTGCATATATAAATATACACCAATAGGGACCATAAACAAACAAAAAAGGGTGAAATCTTGTCTCCACTTATCTTTTCACACAAAAGAAATGATATCATTGCTAACACCACTTTACATGATACCCTTAGCATATAATACACACATGGAACAACCAAATCAGGAATAAGTTCATCACATATATGCATTTCACAATAGTTGGCTAAACCTTAAAATTCCTATTTTAAAACTATAGCCTAGTTATGATAAATCTCATCATACTTCATATGATCCTGCCCTCGCCATCAATTCAATATAGTTGGTACAGACATATAGTATAGTAATCAAGACATGAATCATTGGTACAATTTTTACTAGTCTATATTAATTAATTTCTTCATGCTATATATATATACATTATTCTCATACTCAAAAATAGTACCCAACCATCTTAGTCCTTAACTAGCCTAAAATTCACATTTTTAATTAAAATTTACTTTATCATACTTCACTTCATAAAAAACATTAATACCTATATATTTTTATATAACACAGGTCCATTCAAACATAGTCATGACAGGTTATCAATCATTACAATACCCACAAACATAACCATCAATCCACATAATCATCGTAAAGACCAACACACAACTTACAATAATTATGACTGATTCAGAATTGCATCATCATCCATAAATATGGTTAGTCAATCAAAATGCTATGCATGTGTTAGATTCATCGTGTCTTTTCCTTTTATTCAATTCTTATGAATACATATGGGGCCCATTAATTCATTATAATCATCTTCCATCATCGTATCATCAACAACAAAAATATTATCGCGTCAGTGTGTCCACTTAGGAGGAATGATCATTGTGGAATACCAGTATGACTAGAGTCCTTTCGAGTTCTCTACAAAGGGTACATGGACCGCAACCCATTACCAATAATATGGATCCAATTCTCGCGTCCGAGATGTGGAAATATCACCAGAACTCACACTACAGAGTCCTAGAAATTCTCATCAAAATACTCCAAGCTGGCTCCGACATTAGGGTGCAAGCCCAAGCCCAAGCCTTCTAGACTATCACGCAGTTCTCCAATGTACCCCCTACATTGTAATGTAATTAACCGTGACACCATCACCATAATATCTCATTACAATGAATGATACATGAATGCTCAATGTTCTTATTCGTTATCATTATCATTGCCTTAGTAAAGTGACGGGTAGGGTTCTTACATCAAAGGGTCGCTGTCCTTAAAAGCATATTCCTCATTATTTTAATAAACATTCCTTTCCTGATAGTGTTCTTAAGTCAACGGACTTCTAAGTTTCAAAGTCAATTTTTCACTTTAAGTAAAAATATAATTGAATTATCAAAAGACTTTAGAAATAAAGACAATAAGTGGTTCTTAAGTAAAAATCTTAAAAGGAAGAATTTGTAAAGCACTTGTCCATTAAGAGTTTCAATTAGAATTTTAAAAACTAAAATAATTAAACCCCGTAAAATTTCTTATTCATAGAATAGGGAAACATGAAGGATAGACCCCCTACCATTAAGTTAGCACCATATGTGCCCAAACCACAGAAGCAGTTCATCAAACAAATTTTAACATCACATTACATCTCATACATGAAGTTAGCACTTTACATGCTCATTCATCAAAATCAAATTATCAAATCACATCACACAGGTTTTCAAGCCAACACATATATCAATTCATATAGTCATTTAAGAGTATCACACTAATCCTTCTATCATCTCATTAAATCCTTTACTCAAATTATACCTGAATTATCCTTCTTTTCATGAAAACTCTTTACACCAAAATCTTCTAGTTTAAGATTTTAATCCTTTTTTAAAGAATTTAGTCTTAAATAATTCTTCACTAAAATTTCCTTTCCCTATTCTAGTTCATTCGTTAGAAATTTCAAATCCAAGAACTACTTATATTAATTGCTTGACTATCATAAAATCTCTTGGTAATCCTAAGAATTTATCTTTAATTTATTCCTAATCTTGATAAAAATTTCAAGTTCTTTTATTACTTTAACATCAAAAACTCCTTTTATCAACACCAATGTTTTTCTTTTCTTTTAACCTTCATAAAAATTTCTTTGGTCTTAAATCACTAGTTATTTGATAACATTAATGTTTAGGGTTTAATGTTTAGGGTGTAAAAGTTTCTAATTCATTTAAGGCCTTCTTAAATTTTCAACAAGTAAATATTTTCACAAAACTCTTAATGAGTCTAATTTATAAAACTTCTTTTTTAGAACCTTTTTAAAAACTCTATTTTTATTATCATAAAAAATTGATATTTGACACCTATTACATTTTAGATTTTAATTCTTTTAAAACCACAGCTTTTAACACCATGAAATTTTTGACTTTCTACATCTATTACTTTCTGTTTTTAACACCTGTTTCCATTATTTTAGTACTGGTTACTTTTCTATTTGTAACATTTCTTGTTGTTGTTTTAACAACTACAATTTAACTTTCAACGCCATTTATTTTAGACTTTTAACATCATTTAAATTTCTATTTTAACACCATAAATTCCTAACTTTTTAAACATTTCAATTCTTCACCTTTTTAACACTATCATACTTATCATCAAATAAAGAAAATCTCTTCTTCACCACTTAGACAAGTCACGGTCATGTAACAACAACATACATGAATTTCCTAAGCATTTTGATCACTTAATAATTCACCAAAAATGCAATTAAACATACACAAATATCATACGATCAGCTCCAAAATATTACACACAAACTTTTTCCAACTTACCAATGTATCATACAAGTACAACATCACAGTCCATACACATGTCATCATATCATACTCATCACATATTTCATCACATATACACATTACATAACTAACACACATATATCCATGTATACAATCATTTACAGTCACAAATTTAATCATATTTTCCAATTAATGAGTACCATATTGCATGTAGTATCCATTGTACTAAGGAACCATTACACAATAATCATTAAGTACACCATATACTATACATATCAGTATCCATCATTTACTACGTCTTAACAAGTTATCAAATATTTAACGTCACTAAATTTTTACTTATATAGGCAACTAGATTCAAGCGTTCATATTATATCCTTACCATCTATCTAGTTCACGTTATTAGCATTCCCTTAATTTAGTTTGTTATTAAAGGCATACTGTCACTTAATTTAGTTGTTTATGTAACTTTCAGTTATTGTTTAATTAGGTATGATTATCTTTTTACTTAATCTCCTAAGGTCCAATTATGAACCCTTTAGTCATCGTCAACCGGCCTCACTGTTGATTTTCCTTTACTGATCCAATTAATTTAACTGAACGACCTGTTTCCTTGGTCACTAAAAATGTCACTAATTCTTTATGTATAATTATCAATTTAGTAATGTTCTTTCGAGATTCATGACTACTTATCTTTTTGTACTTCTTTCTTTATTCCCCTTATTAACTAATTTGCTTCTTTAGTTACATTCTCTTAATCGACTAAATTTTACTTCTTATGATGTTGATTTATTGTTGAAGAACTTAGATACCACTCTAACCTTTATGTTATGAACTTGGTCATTTTGTTCCTTAGTTACTAAAAGTTATCATCTAATTTATTCTATTACTTAGTTCAAGTCTAAATTTTGATTCTTTAACTTTACAAATGATTAGTGCTTCAGAACTTAAATATTTATTTCATGTATATCATGTCCTAAAATTTACGCCTCCTTAGCAAAGTATTACTTAGTTACTAAAAGTCACCATTTAATTAGTAAGTCCTATTTGTTTTTATCTTAAGTTTAGTATGCCCAAAAATTCATATCTTAGCTACTAACTAATTTATTCTTGGCACAAAATTTCCTTTAATTTCTTTTTCTACTTTTAATGACTTCCTTAATTCCTTAATTTCTAGTATAACACTACTAAAAAAATTCCCGATTTTAGACTTAATTTATTGAAGTAAATAATCCTATTAATTTATTAGGATCCTTCTCAAAACCTTACTCAAAATTTTAAATTCTAGTTTGTCATTTCTTTATTATTAGCCTCTTTAATCTATTAGAATAATTGATTCCAAAATCCTTTCTTCTTATTTAAGTTCTTTATTAAACCTATTCCTTTACCTCAAATTTCTAAGGCTACCATTTCTTTTCTTCTGAGTGGTCACCAAAAATGGACACTAAAATTATCACAAAAGTTTCTCTTCTAGTTAAGTTCCAATTATTTGATATATATATATATATATATATATATAGTTTTTTTCTTAACTTGTAAAGCCTTATTTTGGACCTAAAAAAACTTTTCAATAAGGCTATTTTGAGCAACCATCAAAAATTAATTTCTTTGCTTAACTTTTTCTAAAATAACTTCACTTTTTATAACTTAGTAAAAAAAACGTTTCAGACTATCCGATCGAGAATTCCTTTTGATATACGCAATATTCCTAAACAATTCCGGCGACGTTTAAATAGTCAATTAAATTTCTAACTAGCGGGGCTTACCAGATAATAATCTACAAATTGCATAATAATATCTCAAAATAAAAATTTAATTATTACAACCTTATCGAACGAAACCGAGCCCGCCTAAACGCTAAATTTCCTAAATTTCTTTTTGTTGATCCAATCGTAATAAAATCCTTTTGAGTACAAGAATGTCAAGTTACGTTAAACAAGTTTTTAAAATATCTACAAATTTAAAAACATAAACTTTTTAGCCGTCGGTTATGAAAATTTTACGGTTTAAGATCTAACCGTCAGATCACGTCGAAATTCCAAATGGGGGTCCCGAATACGTAAACAAGAATATAGGACAGCCAAATATATAATCAAGCGAGGAAAAGACCCCCTTACCTTGTCGGACAGTCGCTGCCAGAGGAAGAAAATGGTGGTCTCGCCAAAAATTTGTCAAACATTCTAAAATGTCCACTGATCGCTCTCGGATCCGCTAAAATCGACATGCAAGAAATTTTCAAACCATTAAAGGTCATGGACAGAAAATGAAGAGTCACAAAACAGCCATGCACTTGGTAAAGTTTTAAAGATTTAATTTACCGAAGGTTCACCGTTTACTCTAAATCCTTCGTTGATCGTCGCCTAAGGTTCCCGATCTTAAGGAAAAGTAACACATGCACAAGAAATTGAAGGAAGAAGGTCATAGATTTGGTCTTTCAATAAAGAAAAGTTGTCACAAAATTTATGGATACAAGCTTATTTTAACAAGGAGAAAATAATGGGAAGATTAATGACTAAAATTTTAAAATCTTACCTTGTCCTTGCTAGTGGAGTTTATGATCAAGAATGGCCAAGGTAGAAGGAGGATAGCTGCAAAATTATAGACTTTAGGTGGTAGAAATAAAGTAGAAGAGGGTTGGAGGCAAAAGAGCCTTCACGGGTTGGTAGGAGAGGTGAGTGAAGAAATTGAAATTTTATGGTATGGTGGCCTAGAATGGTGCTGCCGAGAGAATGAAGGAATTATGGTGAGTGTGGTTGGTGGAGAATGGTTATAAAAAAGGAAGATTGTTGCTGAAATAGAGAGGAAGTAGCTGCTAGAATTTTAGAAAAAAAAGAGTAAGTAATGGTTATTGTGAGAAGGGAGAGAGTTAGTGGGAAGTGTGTTGGATGGAATGAAGGTATCATGTGCATGGCATAAGGCATAGTGTAATAAAAGAATGAAGTGTGTTGAAGTCTTGGCTTTTAACTTGAAATTCTGAATATAAATGAGCAAGGGAAGCATGACAATTCTTAATGAATGTATGGCATAATACATGGTATGGCATAATACATGTACACTTTTCATGGATGTATATTATGATGCATGGCATGGTGACAACTTGTCACACAAGTTATAAATCCTTGCAAGAGAAAGAGTTAAGGAGAGGAGGACATGTGGTATTCTGGTTGAGCAAGGAGTTAGGGTGAAGAAGACAAGTGTCTATTGGTGTTGCAAGTTAATTGGCTTATGATGCATGAAGGCTAGTGTGGCATAACCAGGGACGTCCAATTTTTTAGGTTTGTAAAGGTTGATGAGGATCTAATTAGAAAAAGAGCCCAACATAAGAATTGTAGGCCTTTCTGTTATATTTAAATTGATATATGGCATAAAAAGTTTCATTGAGAAATGAGAGAGTTATGGACCAAATACAAAAGTAGTGTAAAGCTGTGATAGGATTATAGTTTCTTGCAAAGATTAATTTTCTGGCCAACATTAGTGAGGATTTTGACTTCTTTCCCTTCATCAAAGTTGTAAGGAATGGAGTTAAAAACATTTGGCAAAAGAATCATTTGATTTCATGGTCATACGAATGAGAAACGCAAACAATACTGAACATAGTGCAAGCTGCCACTAGGAAAACGTGAATTAGTATGGTATTTTAAATTTTGGGATTTATGGAGCAAGAATTGGTTTTCAAGCCCTGCATGAAGTTTATAGATATTCTTTTTTATATTTAATTTGATATATCATTTGTGACCATCCAAGTTTGGTAGCCCGTGATATACACGATTTACGATAGGGTGCTCCAAAAGCTTCCCAAATTAGCTACGTCTTCGAAAATAAATTCACCATTAATTCTCCCTTGAGGATTTGGTTTTGTGCCCTTCATTAACATTATAGAGGTCTATGGTACAGATTCATAACAAATAGAATGAAGTGATTCAAGTACCAGACGAAGTAGATAAGCGAGTTTTACCAACGAGTGCCAGCATTGAAACGAAATAGCCAAGAGGTTGCAAAGATCTATTAAAATGTACAGATTTAGAAAGATTTGGCCTTCGATGTCTTCAAAAAAACATAGATAATTTTGTTATGGAGATTTTGACACCAAGTTTGCATAAATCAAAGGTTGTATGAGAGAATTATGAATTTTTTTCTAAACTATGCACAGGGAAAAACGTCCAAACATTGGAATTTTGAGACAAGTATACTTAATCTTCAATTTTGAGGTTGACAGAGTGAGAATCAGAGCTCGGGGATAGAAATAGAGAATGAAGATCCTTTCAAAATGAAGAGATTGAAACCTAAATCATTTGATTCCAAGATCGTATGCCAAAGTTGGGTCCAAAACACCGAAGGTATTCGAGTCGAGTTTGAAAATGATTTATGAAGAAATTGATTTATGGAAAAACAAGGGTGAGAGCCGAACCGGGTTTCGGCCTCTTCAGAAAAAGTTCTTAAAATGTCGAAATGAGTCACTAGAGACTAACTATGCCACCATCAGATATCTCAAGGTATATGAATAGTCAAACGTAGGAGACGTTAAGAGTTCTGATTAGGTCGGTCAGGCTAAGTCAGACATCCTTAATCCTTTAGGAAATGATGCTAACACGACTAGTTTCCCTATTAGATCACTAATCTTGGGTCGAACAGTCAGAGTCTGACCTCCGACTGGGTCCCACAGTTCATATTTAAGGAACCTGACAATATTTTATTATTAAACATAATTATCAAATAAATAAACAATTAAAAAATATAATTTCAAAATAAATTATTATAATTATTTATCTATTAAATAATTTTAATAGAAAATAATTATCGAATAAATATAATTATAAATCAATTAGTACAAAATAATCGATATTAACATATTATTTTTAATTAGACAGTATGGTCGAACGTTATTATGGATCTTACCGTTTTCTTATCTTTCCTTCTCTTATTTGTTATGTTCTTTTGGTATTCTTATATTTCATGTTAAGCTCCACTTCTCCCTATTGTTCTCATTCTAAACTGTTCGGGGAACAGGCCGAAGCCTTAAGCTTCTTACCAAAAGCTCAACAGAGTATCCTCAGAGTCCTGAGGGTATGGTTTCCTATTCTAAAAAATCAGGGCTGTTACACTTAGCCTATTTAATCTATTAAAATATTTAATCCCAAAATATTCATTTCCTACTCAAATTTCTTTTGCCAAATTCATTTTATTTAATCTAGTTCCTAAAGTCACTTTTTATTCTACTTCAAGTGGTCACAAAAATGGTCACTAAAATTGCCACGAAATCTCTTTCTAACCTCTAACATTCATTGCACTTAAAAAGATCCCTTTATTTCCATTTCTTTTTCTTATTGGACATAATTTATTTAAACCTAAACCAAGATACTTATTAGTAAATCTTTTCAAATAAGACTTTTCACTTATTGAAAAGAATTCATGTATTTATTTAATAACTTTCTATAAAGCCTTATAGCAACTTAAAACAATGCCATTTTTTTAGTGCTTAGTAAAATAACACGTCGTAACCGTTCGGATGGTAACCTTCCTCGAAACACGTGATCTCTTCAAATAACTTTGGTGGTACACAACGATAAAGAAATTTCTTAAAGCAGGGCTTACCAGGATAAAATAACCACGAACTACACAAGATCACAAAAAATTTAAATTTAAATAACATAACTATATCGAATAAAACCGAGCCTACCTAAATACTAAGATTTTTAAGTTTCTCGTACGACTCCGATCGCGATAAAATCTTCTCGAGCACATAAACGTGGAGTTACGCCAATTAAATTTATAAAATCTCCATTAATTTAAAAATGTAATAATTTTAACCATTGGTTACGAAAATCTTCACGGTTTAAAATCTAACCGTTGGATCGCGATGAAATTTAAAGCGGAGGTTCCCGAGTACGCAAACAATATCATAGAACAACCAAAAATGCAATCAAATGAGGAAAATACCCCCTTACTTTGTTGGACAACGACTATCCCAGAGGAAGAAGAATCGTGAGCTCACCGAAAAAATTGTCAAACGTCCCGATTGCTTCCAATCACGCTCGATTGTGCCTGCAACCTTAAGAGATCAACATGCAAGAGTTTTTAACCATTAAAGGGGTCACGGCCAGCAACTAGAAAATCACAACAGCCATGCATTCATTTGGTTAAAAGAGATTAGTTACCGATGGCCCATCGTTTGCTCCGAATCCTTTGTCGTTTTGTCACCGATCATCACCGGTTGCTCCCGAACCTAAAAACAACCAACAGTTAACCAAGAGAGGGCAATGGGTCACATTTTTAGGCTTCTAGAATAGCAAGGAAAAAGTCCAAAATGCATGCATGGAAGTGAAGAAATCTATAGAAAAAGAAAATAAAGGTTTTAAGAGTAAGAAAATTAAAACCTCACCTTATCTTGGTAAGTGATGCTCACGGTCTTGGAAACCAAGACAAGGGAAGCCAAGTTGAGTTTTTTTAGAAGCCCATTGCTTGTGGAAAATTTAAGAAGAGGTGGCTGTTTGGTGGAGGAGTGGCCACGGTTCAAGAGGAGAAGGGAGGAGAAGAAGAGAGATTATGGTGGTTGGTGGTGGTGTAGTGAAGTGTGGCCGTGGAAGGGGGAGGGAAAGGTGGATGGTAGTGTTTGTTTTTGTGATTAGGAAGAAGGGAAAATAAAGAAGATAAAAGGTGGAGGTGTTTTCATGAAGAGCAAAGGAAAAGAATGGGTGAATAAAATGTTTGATGGAAGGGTGATATGCAAAATTTAGCTTGCTAGACAAGTGGCAAATATTGTTGATCAAGAAGTGTGGCTGGTTGTGACAAGTGGTGGCTTATAGTTATGAATGAGAGAGGAATTAAAGAGAGGAGGGCATGTAGTAAACTTACTGAACAAGGGGTGAGGCTGAGTGAGACAAATGGCCATTGGTGTTGCAAGCCAATTGGCTCATGTTGCATGAAGGCTGGTGTGGCACAACCAGGGATGTCAACTTGTTTTGGCTTTTAAGAGTTAATACAGGCTAAATTAGGAAAATAGCCTAACATAAGAATTTTAGGCCATTTTTGCATCTTTAAATTGATACATGGCACAAAAAATTTCATTGAGAAATGAATAAGATATGACCCACTTACTAAAATAGTGTAAGGCTGTGACAGGATTAAAGTTTCTTACAAAGATTAATTTTCTGGGAAACATTGGTGAAGAGTTTAACTTCATGCCCTGTATCAAAGTTATAGGGAATTAAGTTTAGAAAATTTAGGCAAAAGAATTGTTTGATTTCTTGGTCATACGAGTGAGAAACACAAAAAATACTGAACATAGTGAAAGCTGCCACTATGAAAACATGAATCGGTATGATATTTTAAATTCTAGGATTTATGGTCATGAATTGGCTTTCAAGTCCTTGATAAAGTTTGTAGATATTCTTTTTCTCTTTAATTTGATATATCATTTGCAACGATCTATGTTTGGTAGCCCGAGATATACCCGATTTATGACAGGGTACTCTAAAAGCTTCCTGGATCAGCTATGGCTTCGGAAATAAATTCATCATTATTTCTCCTTTTAGAATTTGGTTTCGTGCCCTTCATAAACATTATAGAGCTCTTTGATACAGATCCATATCAAAAAGAGCGAAGTGATTCAAGCAACGAACAAACGAGATACGTGAATTTTAATGAAGACTGCCAGCATGATGATGAATATAGCTAAAGGGTTGTAAAAATCTATTAAACTGTACGGATCTAGAAGGATTTAGCCTTTGATGCCTTCACAAAAAACATAGTAAATTTTGTTATGGAGATTTTGACATTAGGTTTTCACGAACTGAAGGTTGAATGAGTGAGTTATGAATTTGTTTTTGAACCATGCTTAGGGAAAAATGTCCAAACAGTGGAATTTTGAGGCGAACCTACTTAATCTTCGATTTTGAGGTTGACAGAGTAGGAATCGGAGTTCAAGACTAGATGGAGATTGAAGATATTTTTCAAAACGAAGAGATTGAGATGAAAATCATTCAATTCCAAGATCGTATACAAAATTTGGGTCCAAAACACCAAAGGTATTCAGGTCGAGTTTGAAAATGATTTATGAAGAAACTGATTTATGGAAAAACTAGTGTGATAGAGTCCGAAACGGATTTTGGTCTTTTCAGGAAAAGTTCCTAAAACATCGAAAAGAATCACTAGAGACTGACTGTGCCGCCATCGGATATCCCAAAGCATATGAACGGTCAAACCTAGGAGACGTTAAAGATTTTGATTGGGCCGGTTAGGCCAAGTCAGACACCTTTGATTCTTCACAGAGGGGTCCTAATAGGACTCATTTCCCCGGTAGTTCACTAGTCTCGAGTCGAACGGTCAGAGTCTGACCTCAGACTGGGTCCCACAGTTCAAATCTGAGAAACCCAACAATATTTTATTATTAAATATTATTGTGAATATTTATATATTTTCAATATAATCAATTGAATATATTTTATTAATATAAATTTTAAAATATGTTATTAAGCATAATTTATTATTACATGTTAAAATATTATTAACAAGGAATAATTACTAACTAAATTATTATCAACTAAATAATTATCAACAAATTAATACAATCAAAATAATTATCATGAATAATTATTATATAGATGATGTTATAAAATTTCAAACTAAATAAATAACACTTTTGAAATTAAACAATTAAACATTTAATATATTTTCAAAATAAATAATTATTGATTGGAGTTGGATACTAATTACCCAGATGAAGTATTATCTATTAAATATTATTGACAGGAAATAATTATCGAATAAATATAATTATAAATCAATCAGTATAAAATAATCGATATTAACATATTATTTTTAATTAGACAATATTGTCGAACGCTATTAAGGTTATTACCATTTTCTTATCTCTGTTTTTTCCACTCGTTATATTCTCTCGGTGTTCTTATATTTCATATTAAGCATCTTAACTAGCTCTGTTCTTCACTATTTTTCTCATACTAGACTATTCAGGAAAAAAGGCCGAAGGCTTAAGCTTCCTACTAAAAGCTTAACAAAGTTTAGTGGTTTCCTATTCCCAAAATTAGGGTTGTTACACAAGAGGGAGAGTTTAGTGGTGAAGGGTCCAGAGAAATTGAGAGAGTGAAAGTGAAATGATTAAGTTTAAAGGGGGAAAAATATATAAATGTGGAGGGATAGAGAGAGCACCATGTAAAGAGAAAGAATAGGCACAACAAGAATGAAATCTATCAAAGCTTTTGAATTTAATTGTAAAATAATTTAAATAAAGACATGCAACCACTAGGAATAAGACTTGTTGTCCAGAAGATTTAAATTTTCAAGAGACAAGACACCAAAGATATTTGAAAATTTGAAAAAGAATTTCTAAGATAATTGGTTCAGCCATCCCATCAAAAAGTGACAAGATCAATCAAATAATTAAATGCAAAGCGGTCGGAAATAAAGAGGAAAACCATGAAATTTATAATTAATTATAGGATGGGAATCTGGGAAAATTCCCAACATCAAAGTTGGAGATCACATTTTTCCCTTTAAAACAAGCTATGGTACATGAAAATTCGATATTGAACAAAGGAGATATGCTTAAAAAAATGAAAGACTGTCCAAATTGGTTCCCAAACAGATGTAATGATCTTATATTTAAAACTGGGATAACATGGCTAGGATTTTGCGAAAGTGGTCAACTAAAAAATTTTAGATATCGGACGAGGGAAATATGCCCAAAACACCGAAGACTGTTCAAAGCTGAAACAATTTCATAAACTCCAACTTGTAATTAAAATTGGGAAAAATCAGAAGGAATTAAATTTTGAGGTTTTCATCAAAGTTGTAGGTCTTTGACTCAAGAAAATTATAGAAAAAGAATGGGTCAATTTTGATCACGAATGAAGGAACTATGACCAAAACACTAACATATGCACAACTAAATCAGAGAATTAATCAATTATAATTTCATTTTAAAATCTTAGCCAAATTCACAAGAAATCAAAGTTTTGGCTTAACATTAAAGTTGTAGAGGATTTTGATACAAAATTTTAGAAATTAGAACCAAGACGTTTTGACACTAGGAGAAGAAATTACGTCGAAAGCAAGTTAACAGGTGCAAAAGCTCAATATTCAAACAAGGTTCTTAGGCATAAATAAATAAGTCGGGACCCAAACCAACTTCAAGAAAATTTATCGGTACATATTAAAGGTATATCAAACAAATCATTAATGATTCAGGGTGTCCCTCTCACCTTAAGGCCTCTAGTACTTTCTATAACTTGAACTGGTTCTTGAGGCAACTTCTGGTGAACGCTCCCCTTGGATATATTTTAAAATCTTTGTTATCATCATATAAAAATAATACTATCATGCCATGTCACTAATTGATATTACATCAGGCTATTACTTATCTTACATTAATATTTTAAATCTTATTCCAATTAATAAATCATATAATTAATTTACAACTATTATTTCTCCTCATATCTATTCAACTTAACCCTGTGTGATCACTAATTATTCTCATGTCTTCTAATTAATCACTTATTTAATTTACCAAATTGACACTCTTCTTGTAACATCCTAATTTTTAATTGAATAAATAAAATCAACAAGGGAAAAAAATTCCAAATTTTAAGGTTAACAAACCGTGCATAACCTGCCTGAATTGATAAAACCGAGTACAGCGGAAGAGATAACCCCCTGAGCGAGCCCTTCAGCATTGCACACGCACTCGCTCACACGAGACTCCACGTCGCTTGGGCGAGGCAGCCCACTCGTTCGGGCAAAGTACCATTCGCTTGGACGATGCCACAACAAAAGCCTTCCAGCAGTACACCTTCGCTGGAGCGGATCCCTCATTCGCTAAAGCAAGAAGCCTCACACGGCAATTTCATCACTCGGCGTTCGAACATCCATGCACTCGGTAAACGACTAAGTCCACTCGGAGGTCTTTCCTAAGTCCATTCGGTATTTCATAACTTAGCCTCTCAGATTCATCCATACGGCCACACCTATACTCTACTCGGATACTGGGAGCTGTCCCACTCGGATTCCAGAATTCCTTCTCACCCGAAATATACATTCTTCACTCGGATTATCAATGTTTCACACTTAGAACCCATTCCATTCTAAACCACTACACTAACTTCTCTCTCAGGAGAGAATTGCTCAGGGTTTTCACTCGGAAATACGAACTCCTCCTCACTCGGGTTATATTTTCACTCGGTAATGACCACTCTCATTATCACTCGGAGATTCTCTCATTAGATCTCACTCAGTATAGGTTCATCCAAGTATTTTACTCAGAGTCCATTGAAGTATCATCATTCGAACATGAAGGCATAGCCATTTGCAGCCCCACTCGGAGTTGACTCCCCAATTACTTCTACTCAGAAATCATTAACTGAGCAATATTCTAACCATCCACACACCTCAGTCTACCCAGACACAAACCACCCGTATACAACGTATAGGTACATACATAATTATACACTCGGAATACCCAATACCTTAACATCATTCATTCCTCAGCACCTGCTATCAATGTGAACTATATACGTATAAAAACATGCACTCGGGTCACAATAGCTTAAATTTCTTATATATATATATATATATATATATATATATATATATTCGTATTCATTACACCACACTGATATTATGAGCCGACCAAGGCTACAACTGACGAAACATGACAAATTACAAAAATAAGCACTCTACGGTCGGAGTGCACCCCACTCGGACCTGAGACCTTATCATCACTTCAGAGTCCAACCTGCACACACTGAAAAATGGTGTAGGGGTGAGCTTTTGCATATAAGGTGACGGCTATTGACTCGGACTTTACCTCCATTCTCAATTATATAATTTACCGGGTTCAATCCATAACGATATATATATATATATATTGCCAATTAATTTAAGGGTCAGACCACATCATTCAATCGGAAGTTGTACAATAACATATATTCTCAATCATAGCATCACATTGCACTCAGCATCGGTATCAATACCCGTACATTTGTTCAGTCAGAATTCGCTCATACTACATCGTCTAGTCGGAGTTCACTCAATTCATTTAATCCATGCAATTCACAATAATCTCACTAACAATGCTCATAGACTCATGCATGCAGATCCGACTTAAACAATGAGTTCAGTGCAGATTCCTTCCCGGTCCCTCGTCCACTAGCCCTTTCCGTGTGGCACCGGTCACCCCGTGACGTCTCGAGACCCAGCTCTAGCTCCATCGGCTACCACGGGTCCTCATGGATCTAACCAGGAATCTGACTGGAACTCGTTTTACATGACTCTAGATGTCTTTCCGACCCCCCGTCCTCATGGAACTGGTCAGGAATCTGGGAATCATCCCACATATGCAATCTCATGCAAATCCACAACAACATCCAAGCTTACCAGACGCGTCTCACACAGCCATCAATGGGTCACAACCGATCCCCCACACAGCAATCAGATTCATTCAGAATCCCACATTCCATTACAACAATCACATGCCTCTATCATAATAACTCATAACAGCAAGCATAGGGAACCACATTACAGTACATCCACTCAACATTTTTACAGAGTCAGCATACCTTTCCACACGGCATTCAAAATGGAAATCATGCATCAATTCACATCTCATGCATTCGGGGATAATGGTAACACACACGCACATTCACTCAGCAAACTCAGATTTCAACAACATGCATCACAGAAGTATTAACAGGCACTCAAAGATGAGGTCACACAACCCTCAACCTTTCACAGATGTCCCAATTCGGAAGTTGCATGCACAATCAGTCAATCACTACACATCGATCTACACATTTCACACACATATTACATTAAAGCAAGCACCAGGGACCCGGTCATAAACCATACGCTTGACATGCAAAGCGCCCCCTACTTGCTGTCGGGGTTCAGAGACTCTTCAAGTTGCAATGCTGACCGATCGTCCCTCCGTTACTCCTCCAACAGCCTTCGAGTTCAGCGTTGATCTTGGGCCAGAGTTGCTCCTTTCCTCCAACGGGTCCGTCTCCTCCACAGCTCCAAAGCACTTCCAGCACAGCCTTCTAACTGGAATACCACAGCTCCAGGTAGAAGAAGAAGGAGAGGAAGAAGGCAATAGGGAGGAAGGAGAGAACAGGGAGTGGAGTCAGAGCTGTGTTGATGTTCCTCCAGGAGCTCTCGACTCTCTCACTGTTCGAGTGGCGACGTGAATGAGAGTGAAGAAGAAGAGAAACAGGGAAGGAGAGACCATATACACACACAAGGAGAGCTGCCAGCGTGAATAATAAGAGAAAGAGAGAGCTGAAGTTGTCTTATACTCCTAGGGACACATGCGTCCTTTCGCCTGGCACTATTATTATTATTTATTCAATTATTTCTACCCAAATCAGTAATTACTCTAATTAACCATTAATCCTAATTCTGTAATTAACCTTTAATTAATAACTTAACTTCAATCGGTAATTAAGTTAGAAATCGGGATGTTACACTTCTCATCATATTTATCTCATTAAATCATCAATTATTCATCCCAATAATTACCACGTACATATCCTTATAATTCATCATCATTACTGATGCACTAATTCATCAAGCTATACCATATAGTCAGGCCTTTCTATCGTTACAACCACCATACCAAACAGATTTTGTGATTAAAATTCCCATTAGATTATTCTTTAGTGATAAAGTTATCTTTAATATTTGTTAAAGTCTTTTCTTAATATAAATCTTAGCATTGGGTTATTAAGGGATTGAAATTGATGCTAGGGTTTAGAATTTGTTCATTAAGGGGTTAGGTTTAGTGACTTTTATGTCACATTAACTTGATTCAATGTGTAACCATACATAATAGGATCTCACAAGAATGAATAGAATGGGGAAGTCTAATTCCAACACCTTTTATTAATTGTTAATTACATTTTATTACTTTTTTCACTTAAAAAAATAATTTCCAACAACCAATTGTATGAATGAAACTTTGCACATAGTGAATATATATTCATTGTGATATACAAGTGAAATGTTTGTTATGTATGGGGTATTTTCTTGTAACTAGTGTGTAATCTCTCTATCACTCTTCTTTTTAGACTGGTTTAGTGGGAATCCAGTATTGTATAACACAGGCTTAGTGGGAGCATTGTGCCTTCTATGATTTGGCCTTGGTACCTCGGGTCGATGACTTTAGGAACTGGTAGTGGTGGTACCTACAAAGACTCTCCAATGATTAAGTTAGTACAAATTAAATGAATAACAGAGAATTAAGAGTTATAAATGACTTACTTAATTTCATTATAAAAGATGGTATTTCTAGTCTAATAGAAGTCCAACTCATGATTTGACATTTGATAGGTCCAGGATGCTTTTTCAAGCAAGTTGTAAACTTGGTTCAGAAGTTTTGACTCACTGGCAGACTTTTTACTAGGGTCAATTCAGTAAGCATACCAGTTACTCTATCAATCGTGTTTTAGCTATCTTACTAGACCTACATCTTTTTCCCTTTCTTGTCTCTCCCTAGTTTAGGGTCCGATATTGATACCGGATCATTTGCTCCCTAGCTTGTCATAGTGACAGTGTTATTGTGATAAGCTACAAGATGTTAATTTTTCTTATTTTGTGTTACCATGCGATATATCTGGCCGATGGGCCTACTTACCATTTGTTTTTTAGGAATAAATGATGAGAAAAATTTTAACATTTAAATTTTTAGAATTATTATTTGTGGGGTAATGGCACATGGAACTTTTGTATTAGCACGACACCTAACATTCCAGGTGTCAGCACAGTTACGTCATTTTGAAGTTTAAGCACTGCGTCTCTTATGGACCACTTCGTTTCATATTTTACCGCGTCCATGGGCCCGTGTCTTTTCACTTTCTGCCCGTTGCCTTCAAAACCTCTATAAAAAGAGGACTAATGCCTATAGCTTCCTTACTTTCGCTTTTACCTCTTGAGAGATCCTGCTACTCCGGTGGTCTGCTAATTTCATTTCGGTCAAATCCTGGCCCACCGTAAAAACGCTACCAAAGTAATCCACACAGGTAGCCTTTTAATCTCGGCCTTTTCCTTAATACTTTGTATTCTTTTCAACAATCTCAAACTGGTATTCAAGTGACGGCCATGCGAGGTATAACACCCCTGATTTTCTGTACTCGAATCCCAATGTGATCGTCATAATTAATAAAAATGTGAATAAATTTTTCGCGTTTGAAATTATTTCCAAGCCATCTCCATGATCACATCAAGACCCAAATCACAGAAAACCCAAGGGTGAGATTAAATAACCTAAAGCTGGATCGATAGTTAAGTTGCCCATAACAGTATACGAAAATAATGGAGTTTACAGCGGAAGAATATGTATATCGGGCACACGCCTAGTCTCATATATGACGATATGAGAAAAGGCTCGGCAAAGAATGCAATGGCATATCATAAGCCTAATAGACAACCATCATCATTTTACATAATTATATAAACAGGCAACGCCTAAAACATAATTATATATATACATATCTATACATATACATTTGGGAATCTTTTCCCGACTATCACAACCATCAATGAACATCACTCAATTTCAATCCTTCTAATATACATCAAATCATCTCTTACATTCTACATATATATATACATATATTCATCATCCATCAATTCAAAGGATTATCTTATACATACTCAAAATCTCTAAATCATCTATATCATCATATACAATTTATTCATTACACAAGAATCCATAAATGATGCCGGCCAAGGCACTTCCTCTACCACTATTTACCTTCACCCAAGCTTTAATTAAAATCCGAACTCATCCCATGGCAACCTGCATCACAATGCTAAAAAGGAGATCACATGGGAGAGTGAGTTATACATTCAAAATGACGAACAATATATATATATTGTGATCATGTGTATATGCATACAAACATCATGTGTGCTTTGCTATAAAATCATTTAATTATCATTCATTCATCATCTCATTATCATATTAGGCATGCAAGCATCGTGAATCGCAATTCATATCATAAACAAGCACAACATATACACTATCACATACACCAAAACTTTGCCACTTATCAACAAGGGCACTCATAATCATTATCATCATTCATTCATTAAGGTTTCACTCAAATACCTCCTCGTAAGGGGTTTCTCATCACTCGTGGTCATCCCATCTCAAATGTCATGCTCTTATGGCTAATGCACATGTCAACTATTTAATGCATATGCAACGGATCCGATTTCATATCACGAGTGATCGCAACCACCATAATCAATCATTCATAATCATTGGTTTCCCGCCTCGCAAGGGGTACTCCCTATAGCAGCCTCGCAAGGTGCTTCTCGTGATCGCAACCACGTTCAACAATTCTCATAGGTTTCCCGCCTCGTAAGGGGTACTCCCGCCTCATGATCGCAACCATGGGCATCATAGGTGCTCGCAAGCCCTTTATCATATCAAATACCAAGTGATCGCAACCACTGGCTCATCATCATACAATGGTCCCCGCAGGCACTTTCACATTTCACAACCAGGTGATCGCAACCACCGGCACAATATCATATCATCATCACATTGGTTTCCCGCCTCACAAGGGGTACTCCCTTTATAGAATCCCGCAGGATCTTTCATCACTGTGATCGCAACCACAAAGTATCAATGCTATGCCATGCCATGAATGCAATGCAATAATGCATATGCTCAACAACAACCTCGCAAGGATATCTCACCCTCTCAATTAGGGGTATATTGCATCTTTTAGTTTTATCATCAATGGCATATAAACATTCACAAGGCCCCTCAAGGCATAACATACATGTAATAGGCACTTCAATGGCCACAACATCATTCATGACAATCCACACATGGATATCAAAAGCATAGCAACCAATCATAGTATTTATCCATACATAAAATTATTCGAAGCATACTCATCATTCCACATAAGGCAATCACATTTATGCCCAACACAATCATGTTCTTAGACATGCATTTCATAATTCATCATCAAGCCCTTAACATTGCTTTCACATGATCATTCTTGGTGGTTAAGATTTTATGTTTCTCATTATATGTATTATGGGCATAATCAAGTCATCTTAAGATTTTAATCATTATCCAACACCACCATATCATTGTCTTAAATATATATCCCTTTACATCCCCTCAAACAAGCCCTTTATCATATCAAATACCAAGTGATCGCAACCACTGGCTCATCATCATACAATGGACCCCGCAGGGCCTTTCATATTTCACAACCAGGTGATCACAACCACCGGCACAATATCATATCATTATCACATTGGTTTCCCGCCCCGCAAGGGGTACTCCCTTCATAGAATCCCGCAGGATCATTCATCACTATGATTGCAACCACAAAGTATCAATGCTATGCCATGCCATGAATGCAATGCAATAATGCATATGCTCAACAATAACCTCGCAAGGATATCTCACCCTCTCAATTAGGGGTATATTGCATCTTTTAGTTTTATCATCAATGGCATATAAACATTCACAAGGCCCCTCAAGGCATAACATACATGTAATAGGCACTTCAATGGCCACAACATCATTCATGACAATCCACACATGGATATCAAAAGCATAGCAACCAATCATAGTATTTATCCATACATAAAATTATTCGAAGCATACTCATCATTCCACATAAGGCAATCACATTTATGCCCAACACAATCATGTTCTTAGACATGCATTTCATAATTCATCATCAAGCCCTTAACATTGCTTTCGCATGATCATCCTTGGTGGTTAAGATTTTATGTTTCTCATTATATGTATTATGGGCATAATCAAGTCATCTCAAGATTTTAATCATTATCCAACACCACCGTATCATTGTCTTAAATATATATCCCTTTACATCCCCTCAAGCATCATACAATATAAGGGAAAAAGGCCCCAAGCCATCAGAACCAAGAAAAGAAGGGAAAATTCCATCAGGGGGGGGTCACTCGCTCAAGCGAGGCCCACATCCGCTTGAGCGAGACAGCCCATCTCGCTTGAGCGTCTCAGTTCACTCCAGCGAAACCATTCCAGTAAACATTTTCAGGTACATTCGCTCGAGCGAGGCTCCCTTCAACTAGCCACTTGCTCGGGCGAAATTGCTCCAGTAAGGAATCCCACACTCACTCGCTTGAGCGAGGTATCCATATGCTTAAGCGAAATCCGACTAGAGGTCATCCTTCCCATCACTCGGTTTTGCACTCGGGGAAGTTATTCCAGAACCGATTCCTCTTATTCGAACCCTCACTCGGCAATTTACATTAAAACCGACTTATCACTCGATCGATCATTCACTCGGTAATTCACCCTCACACCGACTCATCTTGCTTGGTTTTCTACTCGGAAAAATCAATCAAAGCCGACTCGTCTTTCACTTGGCCTTTCACTCGGTAATATATTCAAAATCTGAGTCATCTCTCAATCAGTCTTTCACTCGGCAACTTCACTCCAAGTCCGAGTCATCTCAATCAGTTTTTCACTCAGCAACTTCGTTCCAAGTCCGAACCATCTCTGATGGTCCTCACTCGGTTAAATCATTCCAGACCGACCCCACACTCGTTCGGTCTTCCACTCGGTTAAATCATTCCAGACCTAGTCTTTTCTCACTAGGTAATTTATTTCAAAAACTGACTTCCTTTTCATTTTCTCACGAGTGAAGTTATTCCAGAATACTTCTGGACAAACACCATGTATCCCCAATCGGTGCCATCCTCACTCGGAATTACACACACGGAGGGACTCCACTTGGAACGAGTTACTTTGAACTCAGAAATTTCCACTCAGAACTCCACTACCCGGGGTATCATATTGGGAGACCCTTCACTCGAAATTATACGCACTTCCTCACTCGGACACAGCCCACTCAGAATTTCACTCGAAAATTCACTACATCATAGAATTATTTTCTAAGGTTCCCACTCAAGTGGAATTTCGTCCAGAGTCCCACTTACTCACCATACACTCGTCACACTAGGTCAAAACATAACCATACCAGTCACACACTTGAGTGAGCACCATCCCAGCATCAGACTTCACACTTTCGCTCAAGCCACTCACACACGTTTGGGCAAAAAATGTCCAGTGACCATTTCCTCACTAGCTCGCTCAAGCACGGCCATGCCCGCTTGAGCGAGATTCATCCAGTAACTCCCCTGATTGCATAACATGCATCTCGCTTGAGCGGAAGTCCCACTCGCCTGGGCGAGATTGGCCCAGAGGCCATAATACTGATACAGGGGATCCTCACCTGAGCGAGATCCCATCTCGCCTGGGCGAGATTACCAGAACATAAACAGAATACGAAATTCTCACAGCTCAACATAGAAATCACATTAAAGGCCAATTCACTCACTTCCAATAAATCATATACAACATGTGAGGCATATACAACTCGTTCTAAGCATTCTCACTCGAAAGTTCTCATTATAAGCCAAATTTGGATATCACCAACATTTCATACACATAAAAAGGCATGTATAACCGGTTCCCACATTCATACTTATAAATCTTCATTCGAAACTTATTAATCATGCAAGATTCAAACTCATCATCTTTAACAAACATATTCTCATACATTATCCACAATAATCATCAACTTGCCATTCCAAACATCTCAATAACCATATGGCAAGGCAGGCATAGTATTCATCACATACAACAATCACTATCAAATTTACTCATGCAATTTGAATGTTAACTCCTCTCCTACCTTGAGGGAAGAGCCGAACGGTTCCAATGCTCCGAATGCTCTATTGCATCACCCGGAATACGATCTACATACCATATGCAAGTTTATTCACATAATTAATAACCACCATAATTTCAAATACTTGCTAGCTTATCATAAAGCTCAACCTCAAGTCCTAAACTTGATAAACACCAACTTATGCAATTGTGTTAGGCTTCGGGAATTCCTTTCCCAAAGCCAAGATCCTCTAGATCTTAAGGCTAACCAAATCCAACATCATCATCATCGCCTATTATCATATCTAAAGATACCTTACATCGAATATTCCATATGTCCATCCTTAAAATCAATTCTCCTACTTCCTCACATTCCTTATTCATACCAACACCTATCTATGGGTTTCACCCTCAATGGTTCTATATTATTTTAAGCAACATTTAATCTTAAACATCATTCATTCATTTTCAATTTAACCTTCCAAGCTAGATTATATCCATTTCCCCAAATTCTTAGGGCTAGGGTTTTCATCAAAACCCAACAACATCTACCCATGCTCATTAATCACCATCAATGGCCATCTTTCATCATTAATATCATTCTCCAATATCATTAAACCTACATTCTACACACATTTCACACTTTCCCCAATTTATTAAAGTTAGGGTTTCACTAAAAACCCATCAACATCATAAATGCTCATTTATTTTCCACTTATCCAAGTATTAATTCCATGTACCTATAACAACCCACCATTAATGCCATGATAACAACACCCCACCTTAGGGTTTCCTCATTTAAAGCTTCTCCCAACGACCCATATGAAGTAAACACTCTCCCAAATACCAAGAACCAAAAATCTAGGGCATAAACTCATAAAGAATGGTGAGGAACTTACCTCAACCAAGAGTCAACACAGAGCTTTCAATGGAGGGAGAGAAAACACGAAAATGGAGGAGAAGAGGGGAGGGGAATTCCAATCACAAGCTTCTCCTTCAAGCTCCCATGGAAACGAAAATGGTGGAGGAGAAGAAGGCTCCACATGGCTTAGGTTTTGGAGAGGAGAGTGGAGAGGAATAAGAAAGGAGAAGGAGAATGAAGGGAAGAGAATAGAAAGAAGAAGAAAAGTGGCGTGAAAAATACAAGAGAGGGAGAAGGGTTTATGTTTTAATATTTTGCTTCACATTAAAATTTCACCGTTTTATAATAAACAGGCTCATAGTTCGGGCTCAAAACTATATCCAAAAATTATTCCGAATATATATTTAGATTCCAAATAATATTCTTAACAGCCCTGACCAACGGCATCTTATTCGGAGATACTTGGTCCGACACCCATATTCTAATCGGGTATAATTTTATCTCATATCAGTTCAATAAATCATAAATATCCCTAATAAATCCCAATTTCATTATTCCAATATTTTTGGGACACAAATCAACTCACATTCAATTATTTATTATTTATTCTCATCAACTATTCATTTTTATAAAATTCGGGGTGTTACAATCCACCCCACCTAAAAAGAATTTCGTCCTTGAAATTCAGCATCGATATACATATCACAAGGCCATACCTCAGGCCACACATCAACAAGGTTCAACAACACCATAGAATAACATTGGACTTACCAAAGTCCATCAAGACATGTTCATCATCATATCATCACTCTTAACATAAAATTTCCACATCAAGTGTGTCATGTATCAACAATTACAATTCACCCAACAGAGCTCACATGTTCATACTCGGTATGACCAGATAGGCTCAATACATTCACCATAAGTAGTTACAATCCCTACACCGGCCCGGCCTATGTGTTGCTGCATCCGACATACAGGAAGGCATCCTAATCCTGTAGTGGTTACCACAAACACTTAAAGTCGACGCATAAGTGCATGCTGCCACAATGCCTATGGCATGTAAGGCCATATCAGGACCAGTACTTCATATTCCCATTGCTCATATTGGTCACACATTTCCAAATGGTACCAGTCCACAACTAATGTATTCATATTTCATCATCATTATATAGTTAATTTGGCATCCATCATGCCATATCAATATCAAATCTTAATTAACTTCACTATCAATTGGTGTACCAACCGTAAATTTTCAACCATCACATGGTAAATACCCTATCCTTGGGTTTCATCCATCCAAATCCGTGCGCAAATAGCCTAAAATTCTTGTCTCACTTACATATTTGTTGGCTATAAATCAATTCGAGCCTTAAAAGATTCACCAAACTCTTATCAAGTAGGCTACTTAATCGTATAATAAGCTTCCACATTAGGCATTCTCCTCATAAATCACAACCAAAGCTCATAAATTAAACATATAACTCACATCATATCACATCACTATATGGTTTCTATCATCAATATAGCACCCTTCGAATAAAATAGAGGGGGTAATGACATGATCAAATTTCTATTCACCAACTCACAATCACACATGTCATCTCTAAATCACATCATCATCCATAATTAATCCAATGATCATAATCCCAAGGGCACACAATTTAGCCCAAGGTCACTTCGTAAAATCATATACATAATCAATTCCAATTATACCCCAAATTCAACATTATTATTCATCAATCATTAGGGGTTACATTCATTCATTCGCATTCCATCACATATCAGCTCTAGCTTCAACAACGTATTTCACAATTAATTTCATTATGGCTCAGCCATTCATAAGGTTCCGTCAATCAATAGACTTAGGAAGTCTAAGGGTTACCTAGTACCCATTGGGGAGTTCTCACATACCACACAACATCATTATATATGGCTCACAAAAACAACATAGAGCCTAGACCGCCATAGGGTCCAATTAAATTAATCCTCCACAGCAATTGATCATACAGATTATGCCAATCAATGGGGTCACCACACCCAGTGGCTTACATCAAATCAATCATCCACTCGGTTTTCACACATCAAAACCGAGACACAACTCCAATCTAATACGTATCCAATTTCATATTTAATCACTTATCACATATTCAGTCTCCCAATCTAGGGAGATACAACAATCCCTCAAATCATATAACATATAGAGTTCTTGTGCCAAAGGATATAAAATTCATCCTTCACAAGTGGCACAACCAATCATTTAGATTCAAACATACCCATACTAGGGAATTATTCAATATCATCCATCTAATCAACTCAAGCATATGAGTTCCATTTTCATTTAACAAGCACTCCTTGGCTAGATGCCATAGGCATAATGCATATAAGAGACCCAACCAACAATTTATATTCAAGGTGCATAAGCACATCAAGGTCTCAACATATATAGTCTACTATCGTATCAATTTCTTTCTCAATATTCTCTATCCATGATCAACACATAGCACAAAATCATCATCATATCAATTCATACCTTATATTTCATATTCATAAACTCATCTTTCATATCTTATATTCATCAATTTCAATATTTCATTTCCATGATTAACATTCAATCATGGGTTCATCATCAAATCAATTTGCATTTCATATATCAACATCAATACACAATAACAATGTATTCGTCATTTGAAGGCAATAGGGTAAGGAACTTGGACGGACTTACACAAATAAATACATCAATCATATATTGAGGAAATTCATTCACTCATATTTAATCTCATAATTCATTCATGATTATCAATGAGCAACTAGGCTCCACAAGCACATCATACAACCTCAATGAAAAAAGGTATACTCCCAATAGACAGCAACCACATCTTATGAATCAAAATCTCATAAAAGTCCCCATTGAGCATCCATTCCAACTCAACATTAATGACTCACAATAATTCCTCAACAAACAATAATGCCCTCATAATCGATCCACAATTCTTAGTCAACTAATCATTCATATTTCTATATAGGGCAATCAATACCTTAACATATCATCATCCTCTAAATAATTATCATTCTCAAATCTATACAAATAACCATATCCCAATAATGAGCATCCCGCTCCAAAGATCACCATAAGTATCTCACCATTGAGCAATCATGCTCCAATCATCCATAATATCAAATCCTCAAAGAGCAGCCATGCTCTGGTAGTAACCAATAACTCCAATTCAGATCAAAATATGCTCTGATACCAGATTATAACAACCCTGATTTTCTTTACTCGAATCCTGATGTGATCGTCATAATTAATAAAAATGCGAATAAATTTTTCGCGTTTGAAATTATTTCCACGACATCACCATGATCACATCAAGACCCAAATCACAGAAAACCCAAGAGTGAGATTAAATAACCTAAAGCTGGATCAATAGTTAAATTGCCCATAACGGTATATGAAAATAATGGAGTTTACAACAGAAGAATATGTATACCGGGCACACGCCTAGTCTCATATATGACGATATGAGAAAAGGCTCGGCAAAGTATGCAATGGCATATCATAAGCCTAATAGACAACCATCATCATTTTACATAATTATATAAACAGGCAACGCCTAAAATATAATTATATATATATATATATATCTATACATATACATTCGGGAATCTTCTCCCGACTATCACAACCATCAATGAACATCACTCAATTTCAATCCTTCTAATATACATCAAATTATCTCTTACATTCTACATATATATATATATATATATTCATCATCCATCAATTCAAAGGATTATCTTATATATACTTAAAATCTCTAAATCATCTATATCATCATATACAATTTATTCATTACACAAGAATCCATAAATGATGCCGGCCAAGGCACTTCCTATACCACTATTTACCTTCACCCAAGCTTTAATTAAAATCCGAACTCATCCCATGGCATCCTGCATCACAATGCTAAAAAGGAGACTACATGGGAGAGTGAGTTATACATTCAAAATGACGAATAATATATATATATATATATATTGTGATCATGTGTATATGCATACAAACATCATGTATGCTTTGCTATAAAATCATTTAATTATCATTCATTCATCATCTCATTATCATATTAGGCATGTAAGCATCGTGAATCGCAATTCATATCATAAACAAGCACAACATATACACTATCACATACACCAACACTTTGCCACTTATCAACAAGGGCACTCATAATCATTATCATCATTAATTCATTAAGGTTTCACTCAAATACCTCCTCGCAAGGGGTTTCTCATCACTCGTGGTCATCCCATCTCAAATGCCATGCTCTTATGGCTAATGCACATGTCAACTGTTTAATGCATATGCAACGGATCCGATTTCATATCACGGGTGATCGCAACCACCATAATCAATCATTCATAATCATTGGTTTCCCGCCTCGCAAGGGGTACTCCCTATAGCAGCCTCGCAAGGTGCTTCTTGTGATCGCAACCACGTTCAACAATTCTCATAGGTTTCCCGCCTCGCAAGGGGTACTCCCGCCTCATGATCGCAACCATGGGTATCATAGGTGCTCGCAAGCCCTTTATCATATCAAATACCAAGTGATCGCAACCACTGGCTCATCATCATACAATGGTCCCCGCAGGGCCTTTCATATTTCACAACCAGGTGATCGCAACCACCGGCACAATATCATATCATCATCACATTGGTTTCCCGCCTCACAAGGGGTACTCCCTTCATAGAATCCCGCAGCATCTTTCATCACTATGATCGCAACCACAAAGTATCAATGCTATGCCATGCCATGAATGCAATGCAATAATGCATATGCTCAACAACAACCTCGTAAGGATATCTCACCCTCTCAATTAGGGGTATATTGCATCTTTTAGTTTTATCATCAATGGCATATAAACATTCACAAGGCCCCTCAAGGCATAACATACATGTAATAGGCACTTCAATGGCCACAACATCATTCATGACAATCCACACATGGATATCAAAAGCATAGCAACCAATCATAGTATTTATCCATACATGAAATTATTCAAAGCATACTCATCATTCCATATAAGGCAATCATATTTATGCCCAACACAATCATGTTCTTAGACATGCATTTTATAACATCCAAATTTTGAGGAGTAATACCGAATGAAAATAAACCATTAAGATTCTGATTGCAAAGAAGGAAAATTAATTATTAATTATAATCAACTTAATCTAAGAAATAGTGACAAATTAATTAAGCTTGGTTGGTAGGAGGTGGCTGCTCCCGATTGGGAGCCACGTGAGTGGGACTGCAATTCACGTTTTCCCATCCCACTCTCCCTCGTACACGCATGTGCTATATATGTGCACTGAAGTTACGTATCTCCTTCAGACTCCCTCTTCTTCTCTTCTCTTCTTTTTCCTTCTTGTACTCTCTTCCCTCTTGCCCTTCGTCTTCCTTTCCCTGTTCACTGTCCTGTTCCTGAGAACGCACGGCGATGATACTATAGGAGACTTAGAGTTCCTTCAGCTGGTGAGGGACGATCGTCAGGGTGAAAGAAGAACAGCCCCTGTTTCACGGTGCGACTACGACCAAGGAGGCCGAACGAGTGTGACCCTGGGTGAGCAAATCAGACCAGCGTCGAGAAACAGAGGAACCCCTCGAACTTCCTTCAGTAGGTAGGGGGCGCTTGCATGTCAAATGCATGGTCCACGAACGGTACCGGATGAATGTACTGCTTTAAGTGTATGCATGTGTCTGTCACGATTGTATATTATGCATGATTGTTGACCTTGGACTCCATGTGTATGACGAGTAGTTAGATAATATTTACATGTAAACAAGATAGTGGTAATGTAGTCTGTTAGCCTTCCTGATATAGCCGAGTGACATGCATGGTTCTACCTCTGTTAATACTGTGAGAATATGAATGTGTGACTGTTAGTTGATTCGTCCAATGTTATTACCTTGATTGTTTGATCACTGTGCATGTTGGTATGATTGGCAAAGTAAAGATAGAGACCGTGTTGACTATGCTCCTACCTTGATGTTTACGAAGGAGGTATCAGTTGAGTGATGTTGCTTGCTGGTTAAACGCATAAGTTGCATATATAGGAATGGGGTGACCCATGGAAGGTCATGAGCCCCGAGGGAATGACTTCCAGCTACAGACCCTTGCTAGATCCTGAGAGAGCTCGTGGTAGCCGTAGGAGCTAGAGAGGAGTCTCGAGACGCCAATAGGAGGCCGGTACCACGCGGGAAGAGCTGATGGACGAGAGGCTAGTAAAGGGGGGGACTGTAACTGAAAGTCATTACTTAAGTCGGATCCGCAGGCATGCATGTAGTTATGATGTTGATTAGGATAGTACGTGTGGCATTTGTTGGGTGTTATGAATGAATTCTGAGTGTGTGGATGCATGTGCATGTGTGAATAAGGATGAACTTTATGTAATACGCATGTGAGTGTATGTTATTGATATTGTTCTAATTTGCATGGCCTTAATTTAATCTGAATGCGACCGAGTGAACATAAGTATGCGTACTGACACTGAGACCGAGCTCTTGGCTGTCATTTTCCATGTAAAAGCTCACCCCTACTGTGGCTACATTTTTCAGTGAACATCTCTCGGAATGAAGGATGAAGAAGGAGCCGAGGGCAGAGCAGAGAACCTGAGCACTATGGAATATATATGTATATGTATATACTGTACATAAGGTCTCATTAAGCCTTGGCCGGCTCACATTTTGATTTAGTCCTTATATCAGAAATTGAACACTTTCGGGTAGAAGGGATGTAACATCCCCGTTTTAAAATTTAATGCTGAATGAAGAATAAACCATTAAGATTTGATTTTTAACTAAGAAATAACTGTTAATTGCATTTAACTACTTAGGATTAAGCCATTAAAATATTAAAAATGGTGGTGGTCAGGGGATGGGGTGGAGTGCACGTGACTGCTGGACACGCACTCTCCCATCCCACTCTTCTTTTACTGCGCACATACACATATATATATATATAAGCGTGAGCCCTTGGCGGAAAAACACACTTGCTATTTCTTCAGACTCCCTTCCCCGTCACTTCATTCTCTACTTCCTCCCTTTGTCTTCATCTTTCTTCTTCTTCTATCTTACTCTTCGCTCCTGGAGGTCTGGGTTGCAGTACTGGAGAACGGACCACACTTCATCCCAGAATCAGGCGCAGGATACGACAAGCCAAGGAAGACCGAACGAACCAGGAGAAAGACGTCGGACCCAACAACGAGAACAGAAAGGTTTCTGAGGATTCTTCTAAAGGTAGGGGGCGCTTGCATGTCGAATGCATGGTCTAAGAACGGTACCGGATGAATGTATTGCTGAGTGCGGGTGTGTGTGTGCATGTTTTTATAATCATTAGAACTGATGCTGTGCATGTGTGCATGTATTCACAATTACTAAAACTGATGCATGATTTGAGATTCTGATAGTGATCTTCGTGGCGATGGCGTAGCCTGCTCGTGGATGATAATGATGGATCTATTTTGTTGTCACTATGAAAAGTATGTATGTGCATGTTCTTAATTGGATTGCTCAATGTTGTTAGTCTGATGACCGATTGTAACATGAGCTGGTGTGACTGACTGAATGATGACGAGTAGTGGGGGATATTCGTTCTTACTTAATGACTACGGTAAGGTGTTCATGGCGCGATGATGTGTAATAATGAATGTGTTAGTTGTATGAGTAAGAGTGGGGTGACCCATGGAAGGTCAAGAACCCCAAGGGAAACGACTTCCAGTTACCAACCCTGGCTAGATCCCAATAGAGCTCGTGGTAGCCGTTGGAGCTAGAGAAGAGAGTCTCGAGACGCCGTGGGGAGACCGGTGCCACCTGGTAAGAGCTGAGGGACGAGGGGCCAAAAGAAAAGGGGGCCGTAACTGAGAGTCTTTACCCGAGTCGGATCCACAGGCATGCATATAGAAATAAGGCTGATTGTGGTGATGTATAAATCTATATATGTGCATGTGTATGATTTTGAATGCATGAATATATATATTTAGATGTGGAATAAACTCTGTGAATTATGTGTGTCATGAATGTTGTTTGAATTGTATGAATTTGGTTACTTGAGAAAGGTTGAGTGATAGCAGGAGCGTGTATTGACGCTGATACGGAGTCTATGAGTATCATTTTACATGTAAAAGCTCACCCCTACAGTGGCCATTTTCAGTGAATGTCTCTCGTGAGGAGGATCAGAAGCAGAGCTGGAATGCTGGGCGGAGTGCTGATGCATTTGGAAGGTTTAATTAAGGCGTTGTTAGATGAAGCCCGGACTGGCTCATACCGGATGTTAATGTTTTTGGGGATGAATAGAACTTTACGGGCAAGGAGAAGTCCGATTTTGTATTGTAAATATTGACGTGCACTTTTATGTATATATATGGATGTATGGTTTTGGTGTGCGTGATGCTATGTGCTGCCTTGTTTCCTAATTATGCTTTAATAGATACGCAGGGACAGTCTGATTGAGCAGGTTATAGCTAAGTTCGAATGAACCGAGAATTGTCTTAGGAAAATTTATGTCGGATACGCTGGGCGGAGTCGTACCCCGCCCGAAGTGTGGGAGCAATTCGCCCAAGCGCGAGGACTCACGCTGAAGCGAGTAATTACCAGAGTGAGATATCGACCATTTTCCTTTCCTATCCGTTGCGATGCTAACATAATCCAGACCCCGATGTTGACCCCGAATTGGGCGTTATGGCTAAGTCCGCCCAGGCGTCGTCATACTTAGTTGAGCTGGGTGGAATAGGTTCAGATCCCTCCTTTCTCCACAACCTACTAACGTATATGTACCCTGTAACTTCTCATTTTTCTGAGTGAAAGGCGAGTGTGAGGATTTACTTAGTGAACCCTTGTCCATACCCGATGGAGGAAATTACCTTGTAGTTGTGTTAAAGAGGCGTTATGTAGATTTCGTTTAGGCGGCGTCATACCTCGCCCAAGTAACTAGGACAGCCCGCCCAAGATAAATATACCCCGCCTAGCCAAGTAGGATGATTCTAACTTCGCCTTTCCACCAAATGCTACGCGTGTGAATGTATTAACATATTTCCCTTATCTATTCCTCCCGTTGAGTGACCAGTATTTCTCGAAGGGAAGCCTCAGTGCGAAATCTCCTCTATCCGCTGCTGTATTACCATACTCCGCCTGGACGGTGTAAGACCCCGTCTGAGCGAATAAACGGTGTTGTGCAATCCGCCCTAGTGTTGGTGCGTTACGATAAACCCATTGAGCCGGCCCCAGTTTTAGTTTCCCTGTAGGTTGCTATGTGCGTGTGAAGGCTTTTCGTTCTTCCCTTGCCTGCTCCCTCATATATCGAATAATACGGGACTGTTTTGTGAAAAATTTTCTCATATTTTTTTGGAATTTTTTTTTAGTTGCAATTAATTAGGGTGTTACAAGGGACATGTTAATGCATTTGTAATTATTTAAATACTTCCCTATATATATATTGTGTGTTCATTCTATACTGTGGGTGATGTTCGAGCGATAAACCTGGATGTATAAGTATACTTTTCGAGCGTAGGAAGTCAGTGTGACTATGGGAAGAAGTGGAGCTAAGTTGTTGTTGGGGGAAAGCGAGATGGCAAGTCATTCCGAGTGATGAGAGGTTGAATTGTCCGAGTAATTGAGGTCGTATAGCCTGGAGTAGGAGTTGGTGTGAATCCTGTGAGTGATAATTGTGAGGTTTTCTGAGTAGAGGAAAATCAACGATTCTAAGTGAGAACCCGCCGAGTGAGAGTTCACCGACAAGGGAACGACACCTAAGACTCTAAGTGGATTTGTTGTAATAAATCAGTAAGCAGCTAGGGAACCCGAGTGAGTCTTGACTTAGTAGGAAAATTAGAGCAGGAAATATTATGGTTACCGAGTAAAGGGTGAGTAGAATACCCCGAGTGGCGTAATGGACGTGCATGTTATCCCGAGTGAGAAGTCTTCATAGATTCCGAGTGAGCAGCTTTGAGAATCATTCTCGGATTGCCAATACATATACGTATATAATCCAATCGAGTGGAGCAACGGAGTGTGATACGCTGTTAGGATGGAACATGTGAGTATTAAGGTTAGCCCGAGTGGATTAGGAAGTGAACCTTCCCGAGTGAACCATACACTAAAACCGGGTGGAATGGCAGGATACCGAGGGTAGCATCGCTTCAGCAAATGTAGTGCGGACTGGAGATCTTGAGTAGAATCGCCCGAGTGTAGTTAGCCCTCGCTTGAGCGAGTGTACCTGGTGCCATTGGGTTCGCTTAAGCGTTTCTTCCTCTCGCTGTGCATGAGTTTCTCCCTTGTCTTCTTCCATTTCCTTTCCTTATCGTACTCGGTTTTATTAATTCAAATAGATTATGCATGGTTTGTTAACCTTAAAATTTGGAAAATTCCACTGTTGATTTTATTTATTTAATTAAAAACCAGAGTGTTACATTTTGGTATCAGAGCAGACCGAAAGGTCCAAGGCCAAGGTACGCTTGCCGAGTATGAGCGGTTGTGTGTATTATGATCGAATGGTCATCATTATTGTGATATTTGTTGAACCTGTTTGATGTTGTGATGTTAATTTATGGATAGGAGGTTGTCCCTTCTGGTCCGACTGATTGTGTAACATATAGAAATGGTATAATGTGCTAAGTTACTGAATATTAGGCTGAGATATGACCGGTAGTAAGTGACTCGGTATACTTATCCATGAAGGGGTGTTAATTTTAGGATAAGGGATGACGCATCGCCAAAGCATGGAGGCTATAGCCACAGCATTCCAACGCTTTACTGACGTGTTTGAGAGGCAGGGCCAGCCTCGAGCTGAGAATGGCCAAGTGCTGGACCGCTTCCTGAAGAGGAAGCCGAGTGAATTTCAGGGAGGAAGGAACCCTGGGGCAGCTTTTAAATGGACTCAAGAGATGGAAAGGATATTTGGGGGCCTTCGCTGTACCGAGGCCCAGAAGGTAGAATGTGCAGTGTATATGCTGCGAGACGAGGCGGAGAACTGGTGGAAGATAGCTAGAAACCGATTTCCTGACGATGATGCTCAGCTGACCTGGAACAACTTCAAGACATGCTTCTTAGAGAAGTACTTCCCCGACATGGTAAGGAGTCAGAAGGAGTTGGAGTTTATGGTGTTAAAACAGGGTTCCATGACTGTGGAAGAGTATGTGACTAGATTCGAAGAATTGTGTCTATTCTACCCACCCTTCTAACAACCCGGGACTGAGAGCTCCAAATTCCTCAAATTCGAGAATGGATTGAGGTCAGATATTAAGAGAGCCTGCAGATATCAAGAGATCAGGAGTTTTTCTGCATTGGTGAATAAGTGTAGGATATTCGAAGAAGATGACAAGCCCACTCAGGCCAGAACAGTAGAGCAGGTCCCTCCTTGAGGCCTCAACAATCACGCTTCAAGAGGCCAGGAAACATGGGAAGAAATGGGCCCCTTACGAGGAATCAAGACCGTAGTGACCGAGGGAGACAGATGAGTGGACGACCAAAATATGGAAAGTGTTTTAAATATGGTGGCGACCACTTTGCTCAGAATTGCAATGGTGCAGATGTCAAGTGTTTCCATTGCCAGGAGAAGGGGCATATTCGCCCTGACTACCCCTAACTCTGTCAAGCAAGTGCCAGTGTGCGTCAGGGAGGATTCCAGGTGAGGAGCAGTAGGAACGATGGTCAAAGCTCGAGGGGCGGAAGCAACAGAGCCAGAGGAAATATGATGTTTGCCCCAAATAACAGGAGGAGAAACACCGACCAGCCAGCTGCTGGAAGAGTTTACGCCATCAGTGCTGAAGAAGCTGCGCAGGCGAACGACCTCGTACAAAGTAAGTGCCTACTCGGTAAACATACACTTAGTGTAATTTTTGATTCTGGAGCCACCCACTCCTTCGTAGCTGACGAGTCTGTGAGACGACTGCGATTACCGACTGTGGATATGGATCGGATTTTGGAAGTAGCCAACCCGACTGGCCCTAAGGTGCTGACATCAACGATGTGTAAGGACGTAATGTTTGTGTTGGACGATCAGAGTTTTACCTTCGATCTTGTGTGCGTGCCTTTGAAAGACCTTGATATCGTGCTCGGCATAGATTGGCTTTCGGCCAACAAGGTGTTGGTGGATTGTAGAAACCGAAGGATAATCTTCCCGAGGCAGCATAATGAGGACTACACGGCACAAGGTATAGCTCAACTGTTTATGATGCTTTGTTTAACCGAGGGTGAGAGTAAAGCCCGAGTGAACGAAATTCCGACTGTATGTGAATTCCCAGAGGTGTTTCCTGAGGATGTACCAAGTGTCCCTCCCAATAGAGAAGTCGAATTCTCTATAGACTTGATTCCTGGAGCCGAGCCAGTCTCCAGTGCATCTTATAGAATGTCCCCAACTGAATTGGCCGAGTTATAGAAGCAGGTAGATGAGTTACTCGAAAAACAATTCATTAGACCGAGTGTATCACCATGGGGCGCACCCGTGCTGCTTGTTAAGAAGAAAGATGGCAGCATGAGACTTTGTATAGATTACTGACAGTTGAACAAACTCACAATTAAGAATCGATACCCATTGCCCAGAATTGATGATCTAATTGACCAACTGCATGGAGCCTCAGTCTTCTCGAAAATCAACCTACGATCGGGACACCACCAAATCCGGGTGAAGGACTCGGATATTCCAAAGACTGCCTTTAGGACTCGGTATGGTCACTACGAGTATGTAGTGATGCCGTTCGGTGTGACAAACGCCCCTGCTGTCTTCATGAATTACATGAACAACATATTCCACCCATATCTTGACCGATTTGTTGTCGTTTTCATTGATGATATCCTCGTCTATTCTAAGACCCTTGAGGAGCAAGAAGAATACCTCCGAGCGGTACTTCAAGTATTGAAGGAGAAGAAGTTGTTTGTAAAGCTTTCAAAGTGCGATTTCTGGATAGATAAGATCCACTTCCTCGGACATGTGATTTCCAAAGGAGGTGTCTCGGTGGACCCTTCCAAAGTGGCAGCTATACTGGTGTGGGAGAGACCCAAGTCGGTCTTGGAGATAAAGAGCTTTATGGGCCTGGCTGGTTATTATAGAAGGTTCATTGAAGGTTTTTCTAAGTTGGCTTTGCCCCTGACTAAATTGACTTGGAAAAACATTCCCTTCGTATGGAGTTCCGAGTACGAGAGCAGTTTCCGAGAGCTGAAGGACAAGTTGACGACTGCTCCAGTGTTGGCATTACCTGACTTGCAAGAGAGCTTTGTGGTTTACTGTGATGCATCAGGACTCGGGTTAGGATGCGTACTAATGCAGAAAGACCAAGTGATAGCGTATGCCTCTCGGCAATTGAGGCCTCACGAGCAGCATTACCCGACCCATGACTTGGAGCTGGCAGCCGTAGTCTTTGCATTAAAGATCTGGAGGCATTATTTGTTCGGGTCCAGATTTGAAGTATACAGTGATCACAAAAGCCTCAAATACTTATTCGACCAAAAGGATCTGAACAGGAGGTAGATGAGATGGATGGAATTTTTAAAAGATTATGATTTCGAGCTAAAGTACCATCCGGGTAAGGCAAACGTCATTGCCGATGCATTGAGTCGGAAATCCCTTCATATAGCAGTGATGATGGTAAGGGAAGTGGAGTTATTGGAACAGCTCCGAGACATGAACTTACATGTTGACATCCCCTCCTCTCGAAAAATGACGATCGGCACGCTGAGGATTGCTAATGAATTTCTAAAATCCGTGTACGAGCAGCAGCAGTCAGATTCCTACTTGGCTGAAATGAAGAAGACTCAAGCCAAAGGGAAGGACTTGTCCTTGACCGAGGGATCAGATAGAATCTTCCGAGTAAGAAACAGAATATACGTACCGGGTGGAGGAGAATTGAGAAGAATGGTGCTTGATGAGGCTCACAAGAGCTTGCTAAGTATTCACCCGGGTACCACGAAGATGTACCACAATCTAAGGGCGCAATTCTGGTGGCCCAGATTAAAGAAGAATGTGGCAGAATACATGGCTCGGTGTATTACCTGTCAGAAATCAAAAGTCGAGCACCAGAAGCCGTACGGTGCATTACAGCCCCTGGAGATTCCCGTGTGGAAATGGGACTCAATTGCCATGGACTTTGTCATGGGATTGCCAAAAAACCTAGCGGGCCATGATGCGATTTGGGTCGTTGTCAACCAACTAACGAAGAGTGCACGCTTCCTACCAGTGAACATGAAGTACCCGTTGCATAAGTTAGCTCAGATTTACATCCACAAAATTGTCCGACTGCATGGAGTGCCGACTTCTATCGTATCGGATAGGGATCCTAGGTTCACGTCCCGGTTTTGGACCAGCCTGCACCAAGAATTGGGTACGAAGCTTTGGTTAAGTTCTGCCTATCACCCCCAATCGGATGGATAATCCGAGCGAATGATTCAAAGCCTGGAGGACTTGCTAAGGGCGTGTGTGTTGGAGCACGGTGGGAATTGGGAGCAGTACCTTCCCCTGATCGAGTTTACATACAACAATAGTCACCATAACAGTATCGGTATGGCACCCTACGAAGCACTTTATGGCCGAAGATGTCGAACCCCACTCTGCTAGTCAGAGACAGGTGAGCGTCTGCTATTGGGGCTAGAAATCGTAAAGCAAACATCAGAACAGATCCGAGTGATAAGGGAAAGGATGGAGGTGTCTAAGGATAGGCAGAAGAGCTACCATGACAAACGAACCAAACCACTAGAGTTTTCAGTCGGAGACAGGGTGTTTTTGAAGACTTCACCGGGTAAAGGAGTCGGGCGAGCGTTGAAAGGTGGAAAGCTAAGCCCCCGATACATTGGGCCTTATGAAGTGTTGGAACGAGTCGGCTCCATGGCATACCGAATAGCATTACCGACCCACTTATCCCGATTGCACAACGTGTTTCATGTGTCTCAATTAAGGAAATATCTACATGACCCCAACCACACGATGCATGATGATGAAGTGGAAATCAAGGAAGACCTGACCACTATGGCTACACCGATTAGAATCGTGGACCGATCGGTAAAGCGTTTGAGAAGCAAGGACGTACAACTGGTTGAAGTGGAGTGGCAGCAAGGCAGGACTACCTCCTATACCTGGGAACGCGAGGACGCCATGAGGCAGCAGTACCCCGAGTTGTTTGCTAAGGTGAGTCGCCGAGTGAATTTCAGGGACGAAATTCTTTTGTGAGGGGGAGAACTGTAACATCCCAATTTTGAGGAGTAATACCGAATAAAAATAAACCATTAAGATTTTGATTACAAAGAAGGAAAATTAATTATTAATTATAATCAACTTAATCTAAGAAATAGTGACAAATTAATTAAGCTTGGTTGGTAAGAGGTGGCTGCTCCTGATTGGGAGCCACGTGAGTGGGACTGCAATTCACGTTTTCCCATCCCACTTTCCCTCGTACACGCATATGCTTATATATGTGCACTAAAGTTACACATCTCCTTCAGACTCCCTCTTCTTCTCTTCTCTTCTTTTTCCTTCTTGTACTCTCTTCCCTCTTGCCCTTCGTCTTCCTTTCCCTGTTCACTGTCCTGTTCCTGAGAACGCATGGCGACGATACTGTAGGAGACTTGGAGTTCCTTCAGCTGGTGAGGGACGATCGTCAGGGTGAAAGAAGAACAGCCCCTGTTTCATGGTGTGACTACGACCAAGGAGGCCGAACGAGTGTGAGCCTGGGCGAGACAATCAGACCAGCGTTGAGAAACAGTGGAACCCCTCGAACTTCCTTCAGTAGGTAGGGGGCGCTTGCATGTTAAATACATGGTCCACGAACGATACCGGATGAATGTACTGCTTTAAGTGTATGCATGTGTCTGTCACGATTGTATATTTTGCATGATTGTTGACCTTGGACTCCATGTGTATGACCAGTAGTTAGATAATATTTGCATGTAAACAAGATAGTGGTAATGTACTCTGTTAGCCTTCCTGATATAGCCGAGTGAGATGCATGGTTCTACCTCTGTTAATACTGTGAGAATATGAATGTGTGACTGTTAGTTGATTCGTTCGATGTTATTACCTTAATTGTTTGATCATTGTGCATGTTGGTATGATTGGCAAAGTAAAGATAGAGACCGTGTTGAATATGCTCCTACCTTTGATGTTTACGAAGGAGGCATCAGTTGAGTGATGTTGCTTGCTGGTTAAACGCATAAGTTGCATATGTAGGAATGGGGTGACCCGTGGAAGGTCATGAGCCCCGAGGGAATGACTTCCAGCTACAGACTTTGGCTAGATCCTGAGAGAGCTCGTGGTAGCCGTAGGAGCTAGAGAGTGTTATTCAAGTGGCCTCAATACTCAAGAGGGGGGGGTGAATTGAGTTTTTAAAACTTTTAGTTGGAATACCTTTGAACTTGATTCTTATATACAAATTTACAAGATTATGCAAGTGAAATAAAGTTTAGTGAAATATGCAATGCAAAACAAAGGTAAATATAGCTGAGACAATTAAACAAACACTTGGTGTGCAGTCTTCAAGATTTACCAATTTAAACAAGTTCAAGTATGCAAGCCACAATCAATCAACACAAGCCAGTTAAGTGCAGTATATGAAAGTAAAAGAGTAAGGGAGAAGAGCTTTGCAAACCGATTTAACGAGTTCCACCAATCCGGTGTACGTCTCGCCTCTAAGCAACCCACTTAGAGGATTTTCCACTATTGTAGACTAGAGATACAACTTTGAGTAATTGCGGCTTCCTAGTGTCCCACACTCAAGAACCCAATCCTCACAAGTATAAGGGCAACCCACCCAATCTCTCAATCTCACAATATCCCAAAGGTTGAGCCTCAACCTTTGTAACCACTCAACCTAGAGTGAACTTTGGTGTTTTGATGTAGTGTTTACAAGCAAGTAACTCTCTCAATAGAGTGGATAAGCAAAATGATAGCTCACACAATTTCTAATCTCTCAAGATGAGAGGATATACAAATGAAATTCAAGATACAAGAAATAGGGCTTACAAAGCACAAAACAGAGCAAAGGATTTGTAGCTTCTTGGTGTGTCTTTGTGCTTGTGTTCCTCTTCAATTTATAGAGCCATTTGAGGTGTTGAGGTGTGCCCTTCTTCTTCCTAGCCGTTGCACTTAGTGGGATTTTGAAGAATGGTGGAGACATGAGCTGGTTTCCCACTTAAATGTGTTTTTCCACTAGTGTAATCGATTACACCCTCGCGTTGTAATCGATTATCTTCAAGTCAGAGGGTCCATAATCGATCATTTCTTTTCCTGTAATCGATTATCATCTATACCTGATGCATTTAATTTGATTTCGTAGCTTCCTAATCGATTAGCATGTCTGGTAATCGATTACCTTAATTCCAGTAGCCTCCTAATCGATTGTGTAACTTCCCTTAACCGATCAGCCACTATACCTGATGTATTTAATCTCATTTTTGACAGTTGTAATCGATTACATCAAGTGCGTAGTAGATTAGATTAATTCCAGTAGCTTCATAATCGATTATCTTCATTGCTGTAATCGATTATCTTGTGGCCTGATGCAATTTCTTCCAAAACAGAATGTTCCTAGTCGATTCGCATAGTTGCCCTAATCGATTAGCTTCTCTGTTTCTCAGCACCTGGTTCCATGTCTTTGTTTTTGCATAGATTTCTTCAAGAGTGTTTTTGTCATTATCAAAATTCCTGAACCTGTATACACATTCAAACACATTCTCCCCCTTTTTGATGATGACAACTATGTTCATCTCTTGAGGGTTGTTAGTTTTAAAAAGTCAATCTTATCTCTAATTTTATCTCTTTGCAAAAACATATCTGCTGCATTATCTCTTAATCATAGTCAGCATCTTTTTCAGATTTTAAACAAGATAAGTTAAACAAGATATGAACACATTTAATAATACTTCTCCCCCTTTGGAATCATCAAAAATAAACAGTGCAAGTAAAGAGATATATTATGAACGGAAAATTTTATTGAATTAGCAAAACATAAAGTAGGGAATTACATGAAGCAAAAGTACAGGATTGAAAAAGAACAAAAGCAACCTAAACAACACATGAAAAGTGGATCTAATTATCCGGATTAAAGAAACAAATTTCAGCGATTTGATGGGACAGCTCTTCATAACGCTGTTGCATCATCTCAAAATGTTGCTGCTCGGTCATTGAGAACTCTTGAAGGGAGTTTTCAAGGCGATCGAAGCGGCGGTCAAGATGGGCGTAGAGTGATGCAAAGGGGTCAGCAGGAGCGGATGAAGGGGCTTGAGATGCAGCTTGTGGTTGAGGAGGAGGAGGAACGGGTTCTTCTTCAGCAGGAGCTTCGAAGGGAATGTTGGCATCAATGCCCTCCATTCGTGAGTACCATGCTCCATGCGTAAAAACAAGACCCATTTTGGTGAGGTGATGGGTGCCAATGCAAGCTCTTGGAGGCACTTTTTCTGATAATTCTCCAGCCAAGTCTACTCTACAATATTTGAAAATTTTAGTAAGGAGAATACCATAAGGGAGTTTTTGTTGGTCCTTTGCGTGACGCATATGGAATTTGACCAACTAAACCCAGTTAATCTCCTTGTGGTTCAGCATTGCCCACATCAAGAGGACATCATCCTCTTCCACCAAGGCATAGTTCCCACCACGAGGAACTATCATTTTGACCAAGAAAAAGTGAAGCAGACGGTTGTTCATGGTCAAATGTCCTACCAGTTTGTGGTTGCTCCTAGGGCGGTTAGCTTTCCACAAGGATTGACGAGCAGTTAGAGCATTGAAGCCCCATTCGTCTTCCGGTTCTCCTCCATCAAAATCAGCATTGTTGAGAGGTAGCTGGGAGATTTCTGCAAATTGAGCATTGGTGAGTTTGATGGTTGCGTTCTTCACTTTGGATTCAACCATCCCATTGACAAGTCGGAGGTTGCAGTAGAATACCCTTATGAGTTTAGGGTAGTACTCTTTTTCCTTGAGGGAGAGGAAGGGAAAGAGGTTGTAGTGGTGAAGGCTTTGGGTGAAGGTTAGGCTGGGGTTATCGAAGGTGTCGGCAATGGTGAAGTGGGGAGTCATTATTTCTTTTTCAGAAAAGTTTTTCACAAAATTTTGAAGGTCTCTAGGGGAAGAGAAGAACCTTGAGAAGTCAAGGGGGTTAAGGGCCTGAGCCATGGAAGACCTTGCTCTCTTAACATTTCGGGACGAAGACATGGTGAGGAATGCAAGGAGGAAGATGAAGAGAGAAGAATGTTTGAGAGTTTTTGAAAGATTTGAGAGGAAAGAGGTAGTGTGAGATGAGAAGGTGAGGAGAGGGGTATTTATAGGTGAGAATTAGGCTTAGGAAGGAGGGAACTAGGTTTAGAAAGGAGTGAAGGGAGTTAAGAGAGGGAGTGGTTCGAGTAGGCCTTGGAAATTGCAATATTGACTCTTCAGAACCGAGGCTAATCGATTACGAGACAGAGTGTAATCGATTAGATCACTGTTTCTGGGGAATTCCAACCGTTTCGTGCAGAGTGCAATCGATTAGATCTTTGTCATAATCGATTATAATGGAAACAGAAACGTCCTAATCGATTGGAGCAAGATGGTAATCGATTATGGAGAAGAGGAAACGTTTTATACCTGAAACAGAGGCTGTGTAATCGATTGTGGATCAAGGGCAATCGATTAGATTAGAGACAGAATCATTGTAATCGATTAGGGATGAAATAGTAATCGATTATCAAAAAAACAGAAGCATAGTAATCGATTGTGAGGATGCATATAATCGATTATTGGTTCAAAAACTTCAGGTTTTCATACAGCAAGGTTGCAAACATGAAATGTAATATTAATGAGTCACACCATTCATCTAATCATGCCATACAACACAGTTTTTATCAAAATACTCCATCATTCAAACACAATTTGACATGTCAAGAATGCCTAATTCTTTTCTAATGTGGATGAATTGTTCTCTAGCCAAGGGTTTTGTGAAAATATCTGCTAGTTGCCTAGAAGTTTCAACATGCTCAAGTACACAATCCCCTTTTAATACATGGTCTCTGATGAAGTGATGCCTAATCTCAATATGCTTGGTTCTAGAGTGCATTACAGGATTCTTTGAGATATTAATAGCACTAGTATTATCACATTTGATGGGTACTTTATTTAAAACAATGCCAAAATCAAGAAGTTGTTGTCTCATCCAAAGAATTTGAGCACAACAACTACCGGCGGCTACATATTCTGCCTCAGTCGTCGATAATGCAACACTTGCTTGCTTCTTGCTATGCCAAGAAACAAGGGAGCTACCAAGTAAATGACATGTGCCGCTAGTACTTTTTCTATCAAGTTTATAGCCCGCAAAGTCAGAGTCGGAATATCCTAAAAGATTACATTCAACACCTTTGGGATACCACAAACCAACATTTTGAGTACCCACAAGATATTTCAAAATTCTTTTTACGGCAGTTAAGTGTGATTCTTTAGGACATGCTTGATATCTAGCACACATGCATACCGCAAACATAATATCGGGCCTACTAGCAGTTAAATAAAGTAAGGATCCAATCATACCTCGATATTTAGTGATTTCAATGTCCTTACCCTTTTCATCTTTATCTAAATAGCAAGATGTACTCATGGGTGTGGCTATTTCGTTTGCCTTGACCATTTCAAACCTTTTGAGTAGTTCTTTACAATACTTGGTTTGACTAATGAACGTTCCATCATTTGCTTGTTTTATTTGTAATCCAAGGAAGAAGGTGAGTTCTCCCATCAAGGACATTTCAAACTCATTCTGCATAATCTTGGCAAACTCTTGACAAAGATTTTCATTAGTAGCACCGAATATTATATCATCAACATAAATTTGTACCAAAAGAATGTCATTATTTTTGCGTTTTATAAACAGTGTAGTATCAACCTTTCCTCTTTCAAAATTGTGTTCTAAAAGGAATTTACTTAGTCTTTCATACCAAGCTCTTGGAGCTTGTTTTAAACCATATAAGGCTTTTCTCAATTTAAAGACATGGTTTGGAAATTTATGATTTTCGAAGCCGGGAGGTTGATCTACATAAACTTCTTCTTGGATAAAGCCGTTTAAAAATGCACTTTTGACATCCATTTGATAAAGTTTAAAATCCATACAGCATGCAAAAGCTAACAATAACCTAATGGCTTCTAACCTAGCTACGGGAGCATACGTTTCTTCATAATCTATTCCCTCTTCTTGATTGTATCCCTTTGCAACTAGTCTAGCTTTGTTTCTTGTTATTAAACCATTTTCATCTAACTTATTTCTAAAAACCCATTTGGTGCCTATTATTAGATGGTCATTGGGTCTTGGCACAAGTTCCCAAACTTCATTTCTTTCAAATTGGTTTAATTCTTCTTGCATGGCCAACATCCAATGTTCATCAATAATGGCTTCATCAATATTTTTGGGTTCAATTTGAGATACAAAAGCTATGTGATTGCATGCATTCCTAATGGCATTTCGAGTACTTACCCCTTTGGTTATTTCTCCAATGATTTTGTCCAAGGGATGATCCTTTAGGGTTACCCAATCTTGTTGTTTATCAATTTGTGTTGCACCTCCTTCATTGTTGACTTCTTCTTTGTCTTCCAAGTTTATTTCTTGGAAGGTATCTACAAGATCATCAACATCTTCCTTTCTCGGAGGGTTATGGCTATTTTCATCAAATTTAACATGAATAGATTCTTCAATGGTATTTGTTTGTTTGTTGAAGATTCTATAACATTTACTTGATTGAGAGTATCCTAGGAATATTGCCTCATCAGATTTTGCATCAAACTTCCCTAGATTATCCTTTCCATTGTTGAGCACAAAACATTTACATCCAAAAATATGAAAGTATGCAATGTTGGGTTTTCTACCCTTGTAAAGTTCATAGGGGGTTTTCTTTAAAATAGGCCTTATTAAACATCTATTTATAACATTACACGCGGTGTTTACCGCATCGGCCCAAAAATGTTTTACAATATGGGTTTCATTTAGCATGGTTCTAGCAAGCTCCACTAAAGATCTATTTTTCCTTTCAACCACTCCATTTTGTTGTGGAGTTCTAGGAGCTGAAAAATTATGATTAATACCATGTTTTTCGCAAAACTTTTCGAAAGATTGATTTTTAAATTCTCCCCCATGATCGGTTCTAATGGATGTAATTTTTGAATTTTGCTCATTTTGGATAATCTTTGCAAGTTTCTTGAATGCATGATATGCTTCATTTTTATGAGCAAGAAACAATGTCCATGTATATCTTGAATAGTCATCTACTATAACTAGACCATAGTAATTACCTCCAAAGCTTTTGATTTTGGATGGTCCAAATAAGTCCATGTGCAAAAGTTGTAAAGGCTTTTGTGTGGAGACAATGTTTTTGGATTGAAAAGATGCCTTTACTTGTTTTCCCTTTTGACATGCATCACAAAATCTATTTTCAAACTTAAGCTTTGGTAAACCAATTACTAATTCTTTAGAAACAAGTTTGTTCAAATGGTCTACATGTATATGAGCTATTCTCCTATGCCATAGCCAAGTTTCATCATCTTTTGAAATGAAGCATTGTTCATCATTTGTAGACAAACTATCCATATCAAACATGTAAATATTATCAATTCTTTGGCCTACAAACTTAACTTCCTTATTAGTCTTATGCTCAATTATGCAACAATTTGATTCAAACAAAACTCTATATCCTTTGTCACATAATTGACTTATGCTAAGTAGATAATGTATGAGGCCTTCAACATACAACACGTCACTTATGGATGTGGAAGAATTCTTACCTATATTTCCGATGCCTAGGATCCTTCCTTTGGTGTTGTCTCCGTAGGTGACACTTCCTTTTCTCTTGGGAGTGAATGATGTAAACTTGCTTATGTCTCCTGTCATATGCTTTGAACACCCACTATCCAAGTACCAATGGGTGTTGCTTGCCTTGAAGCATACCTATAAAACAAGATTAGTTTAGAGAACTAGGTACCCATTTTATGTTGGGTCCTTTAAGGTTAGCTTGTGGTAATGTCCCTTTGGGAACCCACACCTTTCTTATAAGCTTTGGCCCTAATTTTCTAACATTGCAATTTGAAGAGTTATGACCTTTGAATCCACAATGATTGCATTTTATAAAGGGCGAAGATGATCTCATAGGGGGTACAAAGAAGTTTTTGTAATGCTTTTCCTTTTTAACAGAATTGTACCCTAAACCAGTTTTGTCAAACATGCATCTTTGATTTCCAAGTAGTACATTCAGATTATCTCTACCAGTTGTAAACCTCTCTAAGGTTTTGTTTAGATCTAGGACTTTATTTTCTAGATCAACACATTTCTTAGCAAAATCACAAGGTTTACTTTTGGAGCATGTTTGAGCGTTTTTCAATTCTTCTTTTAAGCATTCATTCTCTTTGCAAACCTCCATAAGGTGCATCTCTAGAGTGTCACTAGTTTTTCTAGACACCTTAAGTCTATTGGAGACTTTTGTAAATTTATCATACAATTCCTCTAGAGCATCAAGTAATTCATCCTTATCTAAGTCATGGAAGTTTACCTTATCATCTTTTTCTTGGTGGTTGGCCATGAGGCAAAGGTTTGCTTCTTCATTTTCTGAGTCATCCGAGCTGCTTATCTCGTTTTCATCCCATGCTATATATGCTCTCCTTCTTCCTCTTTTCTCTTTTCCCTTCTTCTTAAGATTTGGGCAATCCGCTTTGAAGTGCCCTTCCTTGCCACATTCAAAACAATTGGGTGAGGAAGAATTTTCTTTAGTGATAGGTTTCTTACTTGGGTTTTTGAAGCTTCTTTGGAAGCGTTTGCCTTTCATGAATTTCCCGAAGCGTTTCACAAATAGTCCAAACTCTTCTTCTTCATCAAGTTCACTTCTGGATTCTTCTTCATTTATGGGAGTGGCCTTGAGAGCGAGAGCCTTTTTCTTGGAAGATTTTTCTTCCTCTTCCGCCATCTTTAATTCTTTCAGCTCTTGTTCCTGTTCCTGCAACTTACCAAATAGTGTGGCAAAAGACATTTCGTTTATGCTAGGAGATTGTTTGATGGCGGTAACTAGCGGTTGCCATTCTCTGTTAAGACTTTTCAACACTTTATGAATGAGCTCTTTGTTAGTGTAAGTCTTTCCAAGTGTAATGAGTTGATTAATGATGAGAGTGAATCTTTTTTGCATATCAACAATTGATTCATGAGAGTTTAATCTAAAGCACTCATATTGACTAGTTAGTGTACTAATCTTAGAGTCTTTAACATAATTTGTACCTTCATGGGTTACTTGAAGAGTATCCCACATTTCCTTGGCGGATTTACAAGTGATTACTCAGAAAAATTCATCTGGTCCTAGTGCAAGAGTAATTAGATTTTTAGCCTTGTAATTGTATTGTACTTTCTTCTCTTCTTCACTAGTCCAATTATCCATAGGTTTTTCAACTAGTTTATCATCAACAGTATGCATAGGTATAAAAGGACCATTTTCAATGGCATTCCACACTCTTAAGTCAACTGATTGAATGAAGATTTTCATTCTCTCTTTCCAAAAGGTATAACCTTCCCCATTGAAAGCAGGAGGTCGATTTGTAGCACCACCCTCAGGAAAAAGGTTTAGAGAATTTGAGGCCATCTTTATCTCTTGAAGCTGTTAAGCTTGATCTACCAAGAGTCAAGCTCTGATACCACTTGTTATTCAAGTGGCCTCAATACTCAAGAGGGGGGGGTGAATTGAGTTTTTAAAACTTTTAGTTGGAATACCTTTGAACTTGATTCTTATATACAAATTTACAAGATTATGCAAGTGAAATAAAGTTTAGTGAAATATGCAATGCAAAACAAAGGTAAATATAGCTGAGACAATTAAACAAACACTTGGTGTGCAGTCTTCAAGATTTACCAATTTAAACAAGTTCAAGTATGCAAGCCACAATCAATCAACACAAGCCAGTTAAGTGCAGTATATGAAAGTAAAAGAGTAAGGGAGAAGAGCTTTGCAAACCAATTTAACGAGTTCCACCAATCCGGTGTACGTCTCGCCTCTAAGCAACCCACTTAGAGGATTTTCCACTATTGTAGACTAGAGATACAACTTTGAGCAATTGCGGCTTCCTAGTGTCCCACACTCAAGAACCCAATCCTCACAAGTATAAGGGCAACCCACCCAATCTCTCAATCTCACAATATCCCAAAGGTTGAGCCTCAACCTTTGTAACCACTCAACCTAGAGTGAACTTTGGTGTTTTGATGTAGTGTTTACAAGCAAGTAACTCTCTCAATAGAGTGGATAAGCAAAATGATAGCTCACACAATTTCTAATCTCTCAAGATGAGAGGATATACAAATGAAATTCAAGATACAAGAAATAGGGCTTACAAAGCACAAAACAGAGCAAAGGATTTGTAGCTTCTTGGTGTGTCTTTGTGCTTGTGTTCCTCTTCAATTTATAGAGCCATTTGAGGTGTTGAGGTGTGCCCTTCTTCTTCCTAGCCGTTGCACTTAGTGGGATTTTGAAGAATGGTGGAGACATGAGCTGGTTTCCCACTTAAATGTGTTTTTCCACTAGTGTAATCGATTACACCCTCGCGTTGTAATCGATTATCTTCAAGTCAGAGGGTCCATAATTGATTATTTCTTTTCCTGTAATCGATTATCATCTGTACCTGATGCATTTAATTTGATTTCGCAGCTTCCTAATCGATTAGCATGTCTGGTAATCGATTACCTTAATTCCAGTAGCCTCCTAATCGATTGTGTAACTTCCCTTAATCGATTAGCCACTATACCTGATGTATTTAATCTCATTTTTGACAGTTGTAATCGATTACATCAAGTGCGTAGTCGATTAGATTAATTCCAGTAGCTTCATAATTGATTATCTTCATTGCTGTAATCGATTATCTTGTGGCCTGATGCAATTTCTTCCAAAACAGAATGCTCCTAATCGATTCGCATAGTTGCCCTAATCGATTAGCTTCTCTGTTTCTCAGCACCTGGTTCCATGTCTTTGTTTTTGCACAGATTTCTTCAAGAGTGTTTTTGTCATTATCAAAATTCCTGAACCTGTATACACATTCAAACACAGAGAGGAGTCTCGAGACGCCAATGGGAGGCCGGTACCACGCGGGAAGAGCTGATGGATGAGAGGCCAGTAAAGGGGGGGACTGTAACTAAAAGTCATTACTTAAGTCAGATCCGCAGGCATGCATGTAGTTATGATGTTGATTAGGATAGTACGCGTGGCATGTGTTGGGTGTTATGAATGAATTCTGAGTGTGTGGATGCATGTGCATGTGTGAATAAGGATGAACTTTATGTAGTACGCATGTGAGTGTATGTTATTGATATTGTTCTAATTTGCATGGCCTTAATTTAATCTGAATGTGACCGAGTGAACGTAAGTGTGCGTACTGACACTGAGACCAAGCTCTTGGCTGTCGTTTTCCATGTAAAAGCTCACCCCTACTGTGGCTACATTTTTCAGTGAACATCTCTCGGAATGAAGGATGAAGAAGGAGCCGAGGGCAGAGCAGAGAACCTGAGCGCTATGGAATATATGTGTATATGTATATACTGTACATAAGGTCTTGTTAAGCCTTGGCCGACTCACATTTTGATTTAGTCCTTATATCAGAAATTGAACACTTTCGGGTAGAAGGGATATGTTAATGCGTTTGTAATTATTTAAATACTTCCATATATATATATTGTGTGTTCATTCTATACTGTGGGTGATGTCCGAGCGATAAACTTGGATGTATAAGTATACTTTTCGAGCGTAGGAAGTCAGTGTGACTATGGGAAGAAGTGGAGCTAAGTTGTTGTTGGGGGAAAGTGAGATGGCAAGTCATTCTGAGTGATGAGAGGTTGAATTGTCCGAGTAATTGAGATCGTATAGCCTGGAGTAGGAGTTGGTGTGAATCCTGCGAGTGATAATTGTGAGGTTTTCTGAGTAGAGGAAAATCAACGATTCTAAGTGAGAACCCGCCGAGTGAGAGTTCACCGACTAGGGAACGACACCTAAGACTCTAAGTGGATTTGTTGTAATAAATCAGTAAGCAGCTAGGGAACCCGAGTGAGTCTTGACTTAGTAGGAAAATTAGAGCAGGAAATATTATGGTTACCGAGTAAAGGGTGAGTAGAATGCCCCGAGTGGCATAATGGACGTGCATGTTATCCCGAGTGAGAAGTCTTCATAGATTCCGAGTGAGTGGCTTTGAGAATCATTCTCAGATTGCCAATACGTATACGTATATAATCCAATCGAGTGGAGCAACGGAGTGTGATACGCTGTTAGGATGGAACTGGTGAGTATTAAGGTTAGCCCGAGTGGATTAGGAAGTGAACCTTCCCGAGTGAACCATACACTAAAACCGGGTGGAATGGAAGGATACCGAGGGTAGCATCGCTTCAGCAAATGTAGTGCGGACTGGAGATCTTGAGTAGAATTGCCCGAGCATAGTTAGCCCTCGCTTGTGCGAGTGTACCTGGTGCCATTGGGTTCACTTAAGCGTTTCTTCCTCTCGCTGTGCGTGAGTTTCTCCCTTGTCTTCTTCCATTTCCTTTCCTTATCGTACTCGGTTTTATTAATTCAAACAGATTATGCATGGTTTATTAACCTTAAAATTTGGAAAATTCCACTGTTGATTTTATTTATTTAATTCAAAACCAGAGTGTTACACATTTCATAATTCATGATCAAGCCCTTAACATTGCTTTCGCATGATCATCCTTGGTGGTTAAGATTTTATGTTTCTCATTATATGTATTATGGGCATAATCAAGTCATCTCAAGATTTTAATCATTATCCAACACCACCATATCATTGTCTTAAATATATATCCCTTTACATCCCCTCAAGCATCATACAATATAAGGGAAGAAGGCCCCAAGCCATCAGAACTGAGAAAAGAAGGGAAAATTCAATCAGGGGGGTCACTCGCTCAAGCGAGGCCCACATCCGCTTGAGCGAGACAGCCCATCTCACTTGAGCGTCTCAGTTCGCTCCAGCGAAACCATTCCAGTAAACATTTCCAGGTACATTCGCTCGAGTGAGGCTCCCTTCAACTAGCCACTCGCTCGGGCGAAATTACTCCAGTAAGGAATCCCACACTCACTCGCTTGAGCGAGGTATCCACACGCTTAAGCGAACTCCGACCAGAGGTCGTCCTTCCCATCACTCGGTTTTGCACTCGGGGAAGTTATTCCAGAACCGATTCCTCTCATTCGGTCCCTCACTCGGTAATTTACATTAAAACTGACTTATCACTCGATCGATCATTCACTCGGTAAATCACCCTCACACTGACTCATCTTGCTTGGTTTTCTACTCGGCAAAATCAATCAAAGTCGACTCGTCTTTCACTTGGCCTTTCACTCGACAATATATTCAAAATCCGAGTCATCTCTCAATCAGTCTTTCACTCAGCAACTTCACTCCAAGTCTGAGTCATCTCAATCATTTTTTCACTTGGCAACTTCGTTCCAAGTCCAAACCATCTTTGATGGTCCTCACTCGGTTAAATCATTCCAGACCGACCCCACACTCGCTCGGTCTTCCACTCGATTAAATCATTCCAGACCTAGTCTTTTCTCACTCGGTAATTTATTTCAAAAACCGACTTCCTTTTCATTTTCTCACGAGTGACGTTATTCCAGAATACTTCTGGACAAACACCATGTATCCCCAATCGGTGCCATCCTCACTCGGAATGACACACATGGAGGGACTCCACTCGGAATGAGTTACTTTGAATTCGGAAATTTCCACTCGAAACTCCACTACCCAAGGTATCATATTGGGAGACCCTTCACTCAGAATTATACGCACTTCCTCACTCGAACATAGCCCACACGGAATTTCACTCAAAGATTCACTACATCATAGAATTATTTTTTAAGGTTTCCACTCAAGTGGAATTTCGTCCAGAGTCCCACTTACTCACCATACACTCGTCACACTCGGTCAAAACATAACCATCACAGTCACACACTTGACTGAGCACCATCCCAGCATCAGACTTCATACTTTCGCTCAAGCCACTCACACACGCTTGGGCGAAAAATGTCCAATGACCATTTCCTCACTAGCTCGCTCAAGCACGGCCATGCCCGCTTGAGCGAGATTCGTCCAGTAACTCCCCTGATTACATAACATGCATCTCGCTTGAGCGGAAGTCCCACTCGCCTGGGTAAGATTGCCCCAGAGGCCATAATACTGATACAGGGGATCCTCGCCTGAGCGAGATCCCATCTCGCCTGGGCGAGATTACCAGAACATAAACAGAAAACGAAATTCTCACAGCTCAACATACGAAATCACATTAAAGGCCAATTCACTCACTTCCAATAAATCATATATAACATGTGAGGAATATACAACTCGTTCTAAGCATTCTCACTCGGAAGTTCTCATTATAAGCCAAATTTGGATATCACCAACATTTCATACACATAAAAAGGCATGTATAACCGGTTCCCACATTCATACATATAAATCTTCATTCGAAACTTATTAATCATGCAAGATTCAAACTCATCATCTTTAACAAACATATTCTCATATATTATCCACAATAATCATCAACTTGCCATTCCAAACATCTCAATAACCATATGGCAAGGCAGGCATAAGTATTCATCACATACAACAATCACTATTGAATTTACTCATGCAATTTGAATGTTAACTCCTCTCCTACCTTGAGGGAAGAGCCGAACGGTTCCAATGCTCCGAATGCTCTATTGCATCACCCAGAATATGATCTACATACCATATGCAAGTATATTCACATAATTAATAACCACCATAATTTCAAATACTTGCTAGCTTATCATAAAGCTCAACCTCAAGTCCTAAACTTGATAAACACCAACTTATGCAATTGTGTTAGGCTTCGGGAATTCCTTTCCCAAAGCCAAGATCCTCTAGATCTTAAGGCTAACCAAATCCAACATCATCATCATCGCCTATTATCATATCTAAAGATACCCAACATCGAATATTCCATATGTCCATCCTTAAAATCAATTCTCCTACTTCCTCACATTCTTTATTCATACCAATACCTATCTATGGGTTTCACCCTTAATGGTTCTATATTATTTTAAGCAACATTTAATCTTAAACATCATCCATTCACTTTCAATTTAACCTTCCAAGCTAGATTATATCCATTTCCCCAAATTCTTAGGGCTAGGGTTTTCATCAAAACCCAACAACATCTACCCATGCTCATTAATAACCATCAATGGCCATCTTTCATCATTAATATCATTCTCCAATATCATTAAACCTACATTCTACACATATTTCACACTTTCCCCAATTTATTAAAGGTAGGGTTGTAACATCCTAATTTTAAAGCTAAATACCAAATGAAAAATAAACCATTAAGATTTGATTCAAAAATAAGAAGTTAATTGTTAATTATAATCAAGATTAGCTTAAGGAATAATGACAAGTTAATTAAAGCTGAGTTGGTGAAAGATGGCTGTTTGTGATTGGCGAGTTACGTGAGTGGACTACGACTCACGTTTTCCCATCCTACTTCCTTTCCTTCGCATGCATATATATGCCCTGTACCACCATGAATACTCATCCTTTTTCCCACTACTTCATTCCCCTTTTTCTTCTTTGCCTCCATCCTCTTTTCTGTTCTTGCCCTTCGCTTCCAGAGATCACGACGGTGGTGCTGGAGGAAGGTCAGAGCCCCTCCAACTGGTGAAGGACGATCGTTGAGGCAGAGGAAGAACAACGCTCTATTCCCGAACTGAGTGCAGAGTACGACGGAGCGAAGGAAGACCGAACGAAACAGAAGAAGGGCGTCAGACCCAACGTCGAGAGCAGAAAAGCTTCTTGAGTTCCTTCTGTAGGTAGGGGGTGCTTGTATGTCAAATGCATGGTCCACGAACGGTATCGGATGAATGTACTGCTTGAGTGTGTGTGTGTATGTGTTTATAACGACTAGATTTTATGCATGATTGATGATTCTGGATTCTGTGTGTATTACAGTGGTTATGCAACAATTGCATGTAATCAAGATGGTAGTAGTGTAGTCTGTCGGCCTTGGGTAATGACGAATGCAATGCATGGTTTTATCTCTGTTAACACTGTGAAAATATGAATGTGTACTCGATAGTTGATTTGCCAGATGCTATTACTTGATTGTCCGATTGTTGTACATATTGGTGTGACTGATAAAACAAATATAAAGGCTGTGTTGATTCTGTTCTTACTTAATGGTTGCGAAGGAGGTATCGGTTGCGTGATGATGCTTGCTAGTAAACGCATTAGCTGCATGAGTAAGAATGGGGTAACCCGTGGAAGGTCTAAAGCCCCGAGGGGATAACTTTCAGCTACAGACCTTGGCTAGATCCTGAAGGGGCTCGTGGTAGCCGTAGGAGCTAGAGAGGAGTCTCGAGACGCTAATGGGAGGCCGGTACCACACGGGAAGAGCTGAAGGACGAGGGGCCAGTAAGGGGGGAACTGTAACTGGGAGTCATCACTCGAGTCGGATCCGCAGGCATGCATGTAGATATGAGGTTGACTAGGGTAGTACGCATAGTATGTGTTGGGTGTTATGAATGATTTCCGAGTGTGTGGGTGCATGTGTATGTATGTGTGAAGATGAACTAGACGTAGTATGTATGCTATAGATGTTATTCTGACTGGCATGGCCTTAGTTAACTTGAAAACAATTGAATAAAAGTAAGTGTGCGTACTGGCACTGATACCGAGTCCTTGATTGTCATTTTACATGTAAAAAAAAGCTCACCCCTGCAGTGGCTACATTTTCAGTAAACGCTTCTCGGAATGAAGCTTGAAGGAGGAGCTAAGTGCGAAACAAAATAGCCGTGTGCTTCTGAATATATGTGTATATATATATACTGTGTGTAAGGTCCTGTCAAGCCTTGGCCGGCTCATATTTTGGTTTTAGCCTTTACGTTAGAACTTGAACACCCTCGGGTGACAGAAGACATGATGAAACTCCTGTAATTATTTAAATGCTTCCCTATATATATATACATCGTGTGTTCTTCTATACAGTAGGTGACACCCAAGCGGTAAATATGGATGTATGAGTATACTTTACGAGCGTAGGAGGCTAGTGTGTCTATGGGTAGTAGCGGAGCTGAGTGGTTGCTGGGGAAAGGGAAGATAATAATTTATTCCAAGTGTTGAGAGGCTGAAATGGCTGAGTGGTTTCGAAAGAGTTAGCTACTACTCCCCGAGTGAATATGAGTCTGAGGATTCCCGAGTAAATATAGGTATAAAAGTCAAGCGAGATTCATTTGTATGAGTTCCTTCCGAGAGAAGAACACTTAGACGAACTCTTAGGGGAGTTCCCCTCGAGACATTCTGGCGAGTAACTTAGTGGAAAGATTCCCGAGCGCATAGGCTTAACGGATTCCGAGTGAAAACATGTATAGGTTCCGAGGGGGGAAATATTCCGAGTGAGAGTTTATGGAATCTGAGTGAAATAACCCTCCTTACCGGGCGAATCAGGTGCGTACCTTGGTGGATATATATATAAAAGGCTATGTTATAGGATGTAGGTGTGATAGGGTTGTTTCCTGAGTGTTGGAACCCTTATACCGAGTGGCCTTAGGAATGGATCCCGAGTGGACTTAGTCGTTTACCAAGTGTTTGGATGTCTCGATGCCGAGTGGTGGTTTTGCCGAGTGAAGCTCTCGCTTCAGCGAATGGTGGACTCGCTCCAGCGAATGTGTATTGCTGGAAGGCGTTGTCGTGGTATCGTCCAAGCGATTGTGTGCTCGCCCGAGCGAGTTGGGCATCTCGCCCAGGCGGATTAGGTCTCGCTTGAGCGAGTGCACGCTGTTTGGTGGCTCGCTCAGGGCCTGTCGGTGCTTCCGTGTGAATGGTTTTAATTCCCTTGCCTCCTTTTCTTTTCTTCTTGGCCATGGAGCCAGCTCTCTCTTACCTTCACATAAGGGAGTGTTTTTATTATGGATCCAGGTTATTTTCTAATTATCCAAGAAATTTTTTTTTAGTTTCCCCTAAAAATTAGGATGTTTCATTTTGGTATCAGAGTAGACCAAAAGGTCCAAGGCCAAGGTATGCTTACCGAGAGTAAGCGGTTGTGTGCTTTCTGACTGAGTGGTCATCATGATTGTGGTATGAGTTGAACCTGATTGATATTGACTTGTGGATAGGAGGTTGTTTCCCTTCTGGTCCGATTGATTGTATAACATATAGAAATAGTATGCTGTGTTAAGATACTGAATATTAGGCTGAAATCCGATTGGTAATGAGTGACTCGGTATACTTATCCTTGAATGTTAATTTCAGGATAAGGGATGACGCATCGCCAAAGCATGGAGGCTATAGCCACAGCATTCCAACGCTTTACGGACGTGTTTGAGAGGCAGGGCTAGACTCGAGCTGAGGATGGCCACGTGCTGGACCGCTTCCTGAAGAGGAAGCCGAGTGAGTTTCAGGGAGGACATAACCCAGAGGCAGCTTTCAAATAGACTCAGGAGCTGGAAAGAATTTTTGGGGGTCTTCGTTGTACCAAGGCCCAAAAGGTGGAATGTGCAGTATATATGCTGTGAGATGAAGCGGAGAATTGGTGGAAGATAGCCAGGAACCGATTCCCTGACGATGACGCTTAGCTGACATGGAACGATTTCAAGACATGCTTCTTAGAGAAGTATTTCCTCGACACAGTAAGGAGTCGGAAGGAGTTGGAGTTTATGGAGTTGAAGCAGGGCTCCATGACTGTGGAAGAGTATGCGACCCGGTAATTATTTAAATGTAGGTATAAAAGTCGGGCGAGATTCATTTGTATGAGTTCCTTCCGAGAGAAGAACACTTAGACGAACTCTTAGGGGAGTTCCCCTCGAGACATTCTGGCGAGTAACTTAGTGGAAAGATTCCAGAGCGCATAGGCTTAACGGATTCCGAGTGAAAACATGTATAGGTTCCGAGGGGGGAAATATTCCGAGTGGGAGTTTAAGGAATCCGAGTGAAATAACCCTCCTTACCGGGCGAATCAGGTGCGTACCTTGGTGGATATATGTATATATATAAAAGGCTATGTTATAGGATGTAGGTGTGATGGGGTCGTTTCCTGAGTGTTGGAACCCTTATACTGAGTGGCCATAGGAATGGATCCCGAGTGGACTTAGTCGTTTACCAAGTGTTTAGATGTCTCGATGCCGAGTGGTGGTTTTGCCGAGTGAAGCTCTCGCTTCAGTGAATAGTGGACTCGCTCTAGTGAATGTGTATTGCTGGAAGGCATTGTCGTGGTATCGCCCAAGCGATTGTGTGCTCGCCCGAGCAAGTTGGGCGTCTCGCCCAGGCGGATTGGGTCTCGCTTGAGCGAGTGCACGCTGTTTGGTGGCTCGCTCAGGCGCTGTCGGTGCTTCCGTGTGAATGGTTTTAATTCCCTTGCCTCCTTTTCTTTTCTTCTTGGCCATGGAGCCAGCTCTCTCTTACCTTCACATAAGGGAGTGTTTTTATTATGGATCCAGGTTATTTTCTAATTATTCGAGAAATTTTTTTTTATTTTCCCCTAAAAATTAGGATGTTTCAAGGGTTTCACTAAAAACCCATCAACATCATAAATGCTTATTTATTTTCCACTCATCCAAGTATTAATTCCATGCACCTATAACAACCCACCATTAATGCCATAATAACAACACCCCACCTTAGGGTTTCCTCATTTAAAGCTTCTCCCAACGACCCATATGAAGTAAACACTCTCCCAAATACCAAGAACCCAAAATCTAGGGCATAAACTCATAAAGAATGGTGAGGAACTTACCTCAACCAAGATTCAACACAGAGCTTTCAATAGAGGAAGAGAAAACATGAAAATGGAGGAGAAGAGGGGAGGGGAATTCCAGTCACAAGCTTCTCCTTCAAGCTTCCATGGAAATGAAAATGGTGGAGGAGAAGAAGGCTCCACATGGCTTAGGTTTTGGAGAGAAGAGTGGAGAGGAATGAGAAAGGAGAAGGAGAATGAAGAGAAGAGAATAGAAAGAAGAAAAGTGGCATGAAAAATACAAGAGAGGGAGAAGGGTTTATGTTTTAATATTTTGCTTCACATTAAAATTTCACCGTTTTATAATAAACAGGCTCACAGTTCGGGCTCAAAACTATATCAAAAAATTATTCCGAATATATATTCGGATTCCCAATAATATTCTTAGCAGCCCTGACCAACGGCATCTCAATACTTGGTCTGATACCCATATTCTAATCGGGTATATTTTTATCTCATATCAGTTCAATAAATCATAAATATCCCTAATAAATCCTAATTTCATTATTCCAATATTTTTGGGACACAAATCAACTCACATTCAATTATTTATTATTTACTCTCATCAATTATTCATTTTTATAAAATTCGGGGTGTTACACGAGGGATGATTTTTTGGAAATCCTTTCTAAGCCATCATCGTGGCCGTCTGTGGGACCCTGACATGAGTAGTGGGTTACGAAAATGGATATATGTAGGTGGGTTAAGATAAGGTTAAGGGAAGCTACCTTTTCTAATCTGAGGTTGGAAAATCTTGAGGGCTTAGCCCCATCACTAAAATTGTCATTTGCCTCCTTTGACCCAACAACGGCTGGATCCCTGCTTCCAGAGTCCTTGCTAGCTCACGATACAAACTCTGGTGATCCAACAAGTACAAAAACCATTGATGGTATAGAGTCAGAATTAGAAAAGGGCTGAATAAGTCTCAAACTCTTTTTGTACAATTATGAACCTTTGAATGCAAGTAATCAGACTTTGAAAAGCACACTTGAATAGAGTAAGGAAAGGAAAGAACACTAAGAGTTTATACTAGTTCACTTCCAACACATAAACTACGTCCAGTCCTTTCTAATTTGAAGGATTACCACTATTGTAAAATCTCTTTTACAATAATAGCACCAGACCAGTGCCACAAGTATTCTTGACTCTAGCCACTCCTAGCTTAAACCCAAATATTCTTTTCAAGAAGCAACTCCTGGCTTAACAACCCAAGTATTCTTCCGAAAGCCTTTTCAAGCCAACACTGTTTCCTATAGAAACTAAGGCTGGTAACTTACCAGATTTTACATAATACAAAATTGAATAAGAGTATAAGTGGTATCTCATGAAACCAAGTGTATAAGGATATGCAATAAAGAATGAATACACTAAGTTATGAAAGATAAGAGACCAAGGTCTGCTAGAAGAAGAACAACAAACAAGGTTTTTATCTTTTGAAAGCTAAGAAGAGATTTGAGAAGATTGATCACAAAGAGTGTGTATGAGAGTAGGGCTTCTATTTGTTAGTTTTCCACATCCTTCGAATCAAACTTCTTTGAGAATATATAGGTGCTGGAATATAACTGTTACTGATCTTGAAAGGAGATATGAACATTGGAAACCCTGTGAAGGAGTTTTTTCTTAAGAGCTCATGTACTAGACCTTTAATAATCTAAAGGATGTTCAAGAGTTTGGTAGTTAGGGACTTCAGCTCTTGCATGAATTAGGTATCCTTTGCATTTTCAGAAAAGATAAAGCTAGTTATTGGCTTTATTTGTTCAAGCAATCGTGCAGAAGTCAATGTTGTAATCCTTCTAATTGTAACTGACACACATGCTGACATGGTTTAGCTTTTCCTGAATTGTGTAGAGTTGATATGTTAAAGAATTCAAAACACTGAATTTAGATGCTACGCTCATTTTTCTCTCATTCTATTTGGTGATAATCACACATTTCTTGATAAAAGCTTGACTTCTAAAGCATCACCAAAATAGATATCAGAATGTTGTATTTTGTACTTCTGGAGTAATATTCTTATTTTGCAATTTTGGATGCCTAAAAGTCTAAAGTTTGATGCTGTAGAATCATAAGATTGAGGCTTCTTCACATAGACTTTTGGTTATACACCGAATGTTAAAGATTAGACTTTGATTTTATGGACTCCCCCTTTGTCTTATAACTTATGCGCTATAAAACCTAAAACACTTAAATACATAGATTAGATTGCACATTTGTAGACTTTATTTAGTTTAAGTCTCTTGATGTATATTATTAACAAATCCAAGGTCTGAAAATAACAATGTAATCTAGGGTCTAGTCCAGTAATAATCATTTACTTCTTTTTCAAACTAGACTTTTCTTCAACTATCTCCCCCTATTTATTGATAGTAAACATCACGTATTTTTCATAAATGAAGTCCATGATAAAAGGAGGATGAATCAAACTTACAAGGTATTTGATTATAATTCCTTATCAGAGTAATTTATGTAAAGAGATTTCAGAGCATGAGCATATACCAAAGTAAAGACCACTTTAGTCATCAGATTATGTGTGTATATATGTATCGAAGCTTTAAATAATTTTCAATTTTTTAGAGAGATCAGAGCATATATTAATAACTGATGCATATTTCATGTGAGTTCTTTATTTGATTATCAGAGCATTCGACCAATTTAAAGCATTAAGAATCAAACTTGTTATATCAAAGCACTATAGAGTAAAAACATATCAGAGCATCATATATCAAAGCAAGAAAAGATTTCATTAACAATAGATAATTAGTACAAGAGATATGAGTTAAAACAGACTGATTATACCAAAATAAGATATTAATAGACTTCAAGCTAAAACTTAACAAATCACAGACTTCTAAGACTGTACCCACACAAAAAGGCTTTTAAGATTCTCCTCCTTTTGATATCAACAAAAGGTAGGACATCATAGAGGACCAAGCATTAGTCCACGGGCAGGGGTAGAGACAATGAGAAGGAAGGCTGGAGTCAAAAAAAGTATGAGATATCGAGTCTAATAAACAAAAATGGTAGAGGAGTAAAAATAAATAATAGAGGGACGATAAAGAAAAATAAGTTGGTCAGGAAAAGAATAGGTGGAGTAAGAGCCTTCTTCTCTGATTGACTAAAGATAATAACACCAAAGGGCATCAACATGCTTTTCTATTGGCTTAGGAGCGGACAGGATACTCTTCAAAGAATCTGGAGGGAGCTGGCAAGGTCTGGGGGGACCTTTATAGTGTGGCTTATGCTTGGGAGGCATGGGCTACTTAAGTCTTCCTAAATTGATCCATATTGCTAGATTCTGTAATCAGTCTGGGGCAATTAATATCTTCTTTCTAGGGGACATCATTGTGTGGAACTTGTGATATTGTAGAAAAAACTTCATATCTCGCATGACACTTATTTCTTTAACCTTCAGTGCATGGTACATAGCTATATCCTTTGGTGAGAGTAGGTAAAGGAGAAGTATGAGTTTCTCTAAGGGCATGGGTGGTACATAACTGGGGGTAGTAGAAAGGATATAGACTCTTTCTATCAAGTTAGGGTAAAAAATAATGGCTAGGTTGTGAGGGTTGCGATAACCTTTATTAGTGACATCAAGGGTAGGTTAAAAATATCTGAGCAAGGGGACACTAGGGGTGATAAAATGAAAAGGAGGGAATGTAGGTAGAGATACAATGGGAGGGTCTGGAAGAAGAATAAGGGTAAGGCTGTCATCAGGTGTGGTTTGGGTCAACTAGTTTGGTTTGGGAATTACAACAATTTAGCTTAGCTGAGAAGGTGGATCAAGTTGAAATGGTTCAAGAGGAATGGGGAGTAAAAGGTCTGGACTACTCACTAAGTCAAATTTAGCTTTCTTTACACTAGGTTCAAACTTAGAGTTTTTCCTTTTCCTTTTTTCAAGCAAGAGTGGCTCTAAAGCTTGTTTCATTACTCTGAAATTCTCCAACCACTTTATAGAACCTATTTATCCAGTCAATGTGATTCTACTTTAAAACATCATAATCAGGAAAACTCTTGAGGTGTCTTGATATAAACTTCATATACTTGGCAAAACTTGGATATCCACCACACTTCATTAGTTCTTCCTTGTTTACCCTCATGACTTTCAAATAGTCAGACCTTGGCTAATTGTACTTAGTTTGCCACTTTGTACTAGTCCATCCATGCATAGATACAAAAGGATGAAGAGTAGTAAAAACATTAATAAACTACTTACAAGTATCTATAGTAAGAGAAGATGGGGTCTACTATTGTTGTTGTTATTGTTATTAGGTTTGACCCTGCTTGGCCATAGACTTCCTTTAAAGCTGACTTAGAGAATGCCATCATTATAGTCTGATTACTTCTTAGCATCCTTAGAGCCTTCAAGCACAGAGTCCTTAGTAGGGGATGGTTGAGGAGGAGCATCTGACTGAGGTTTCACATCAAGGGTAGAATCTGAGTTATGAGATTCATCAGATATATCCATTATCATCTTCCTGGACTTCTTGGCAGGGTACTTCACTCTACCACCTTTTCTCTTAGGGGCTAGCTTAGATGGCTCAATCTCAGACTTTTTGGTGTCTGTAGGGGAAGACCTCTTCTTCTAGGTTAGTTTGGGAAGGGACCTTCCCAAGGTTTGTTCAAGCAAGGGTGAGAAGGGAGAGAGTTTTCTCATCAAACATGTAGACTGTACCAAGTCACTTACAGTCTGTGTCTACACATTCTCCAGTACAAACACCTTCATCAAGACTACTGGGTAGGGAATCTTATTTTGCTTATTCCCTACTAAAGAAATGAGGTAGGTCATGATGATGTTGGGAAGACTGACCTTTTTAACCAGCATATGGTACATGTAAAATCTTTCCAGCTTAGTAATGTTGTCCTTCATACTTTTTGAGAGGTAGAAAACTTCCTTCATGACCAAATCTAGCATTTTTACTTTGGGAAGAAGGTTCCCAAAAACCATCTTAGTAGGGTGAGTCTTTCCAAATAACAACTTGCTCATATCTAGACTCAAGACTACCTCAAACTCAAAGTCTTCAGCAAAGACTTCTCCAACAGCAGGGCACCCAATTATAGTAGCCAACATATCTTCAGAAATTTTAATAACTTTCCCTTTCAGCTCACCTAAAATGATGAATTTAGGACTTAGGATTATCCATAGAAAGAGTATTCCAAAAGTCTAAAACAAAGGAATGAGAGTAGGTCTCCCTGTCCAAGCAAAACTTTGCCCAACCTATGCCACCAATTTTAGCTGAGATATCTCTCCCATCAATTTTATGTTGCCTAGGATGGAAGTGTAAGGACTCCATAATGTCTGAGACCTTGAATGCCATTACTATGGCTCAAGGAAAAAGAATGAGGGGTTTAGGGTTTTAAGAGGTGAAAAGTTTTTCAAATAAGAGAGAGTTGAAGGGTTTAAGTAAATAAGGGTTTAAGCCAGCTTTGATACCAATTGATGGTTTTGAGTCTGGCTTAGAAGGGGGGTTGAGTAAGTTTGAGCAAGTCTTAGACTCTTTTTGCAGAATTATGAACCATTGAACGCAAGTAATTAGACTTTGAAAAGCACAATTGAAAAAAGCAAGGAAATGAAAGAACACCTAGAATTTATACTAGTTTAATTCCAACACAGAAGCTACATCCAGTCCATTCTAACTTGAAGGATTTCCACTATTGTAAAATCTTCTTTACAATAACAACACCAAACTAGTGCCACAAGTATTCTTGACTTTAGCCACTCCTAGCTTAAACCCAACTATTCTTTTCAATAAGCCACTCCTGGCTTAACAACCTAAGTATTCTTTCGAAAGCCTCTTCAGGCCAACACTATTTCCCACAAAAACTAAGGCAGGTAACTAACCAGACTTTACACAATACAAAATTGAATAAGAGTGTAAGTGGTATCTTATAGAACCAAGTGTGTAACATTTCTGGTATTTTAATAAAAGTTATGAAGAGTGGAAAATATTAGCAAATGTTTTAGAGATTTATTTAATATTTGATCTACCTGAACCGGGGTAGAGGAATCTGGTGTCGGGCCGGTCTTAGATGTGAGGACCAAACAGTATTGAAGATCGGTTGTACAGGGGAGAACGGTCAAAGACTTACTGTCAGGCGACTGATGCTTATCCGGTGTGCCTGGAGTGGTCTTGGACTAACCGGTGTGAGGAGAACGCCTAACTCAAAATTATAGTCCGGATCAACCTCTTGTAATGGCTGAGGCAAACGGATATGCATAACAAAGATGTAAGGATGGATGAAGTGTCTGACCTCTCAAGCGTTAGCTCGGATTACTGAGGTGTGGGCACTACACCTAGATACCGGTTGGCCGGTATCCAGATCGGGTCAACACTCTTAAGAAGTATTAGGCAATCACGAATAATTAAACATTGTGAAAGTAAATAAGCGTAGTTGGTTAGGTAACTATAAAAGAGTCTAATATGGTGAAATTAATTAAAACTTTTAATGAGAATGCAAATGAAATAGAGGAAAAGGTTGTCCTGCCCCTGAGCCTTATATAAAAAGAAATTCTCTCTCTCTTTCCCTCTTTATTATTCATGAGAACTACTTCTTCTTTTTGGTTTGTTTCTCCTTCTTCTTTATTTTCTTCTCTCTTGTCCCTGAGTTGCATGCTCCGGAGGAGGACTCTGTTAGTGTTAAGACTTTAATCGAACCCCATTTCTGTGATCGTGGCCTCAAGGTGAGTCCACTGATCCATTTTATTTATGGTTCCTTATCCCTTTCATTTCTCTGGTAGCCAAGGACCATGCATGGCTGTATTCAAGTCTGTTCTCCACTCCTTTGGTGAGTGTGAGCTCAAATGTGGCCCTTAGAGCTGAGGGCGTTGAGTTAACGGGTTTTTACATTCTGACCCATAGATGATAGATTAAACAGCGAAAGGCTGAGTGACGAAGCTGAGACTGTGAATCCAGTGCTCAGAGGAAGGGACCGACACCGGGAGCAGATCATCGAAGCGTGGAACCGAGGTAAGGGGGTGTTCGGGTTATGATTAATTAGAATAGGACTTACTTCCTATCCGAGCCGTTGAATTTTATGAACAGGGTAAGAAAACGTTATTGAATATTGTTGTGTGCCTATGTTGTGCATGTGTGACTGTGTACACCGATCAATTAAGGATCGGGTGTGTGGCTAAGTTAATCGTGTCATGAGCTTGAAATATTTAATGTTGAGATGATCGGTGTTATAATGTGAATCCGGGTTTGACAAGCAGGTCACCCGAGTGATGAGAAATTGATGTTAATGGCCACGTTTGATATGTGAAATGTGAACTGTATGTATGACTATGTGGTGTGGGACGGCTGACGGTATGTTATAGCCCCTCATTTCCAGCTCCCGTGGTTTTTGTGCCCAGTTGAGCTACCCAGTGGTCAAGTAGGACCCAGTGGTCGAGGTGGAGAGTCAAGTAGGACTCGGTGAACCAGGCAGGGTTCACGGGGTGTCAAGTAGGACCCCCAGCTGAAGGCCGATCCTTTAGTATCCGGATACTAGGAGTCAGATTGCATGAGAGTCAGTGGTGATTATTGATGAATTTGATATAATTGCTAAGTTAAGTTGATATGTTCATTGTGTGCAACGTGCTATAATTTTCGAGTGTGACTTGATAAATCTCCGAGTGAAAATTTAATATATTTGATGAGTATGAATTGTTATCTTTACTGAATGCTGTTGTTGGGTTTTGCTGAGTGAACTGCTACGATTTCTGAATGAGACTTATACATATATATATATATATACCTAGCGTGATTTGTCATCAAGTTTGCCGAGTGAAATTCGCTATTATGATTGTTGAGTACGATTTGAAAGAGGGACGAAGATGCATTCAGATAAAATATATATATATATATTTAACTTGTTAAATTCCGCTCTATATTAATTATGATGCCAAACACTCACCTTTGTTGTTATCTTAATTTAGTAACCAGTGACAGGGAGGAAGCCGGAGCCATGGAGTCGCACCAAGGGGGAGATCGATGCCAAGGCCCGAGTGATTTTGAGTGATTGTGTAGAGTATATGTGTGTATAAGGAGTTTCTGAGTGTTTAATATTATCTGTGTGCCAACTTAATCTGAATCAGATATGAATTTATATTTTAAAATACATTGATATATATGTTCTCATGTTTGCTGTGATAGCTCATTAACTAACGGATTCATTCCCGAGTGAAGGATAACCGAGAGATCCCCTTCCGGGTGGAAGGTTAGAATGTCCCGAGTGGGATTGGTTGGGAGAGAGTTCCGAGTGAAGAAAGTGTATAAAGATTCTGAGTGAAGAAGGTGTACCATGATTCCGAGTGAGGAGAAGTTGGATGTGTCCGAGTGGAAATTTGAGTGCTTCCGAGGGAAGGTGAGAGTGTTTCTGAGTAAAATGTGGCCGAGAGAGAGTTTCTTCCGAGGGAAGTAAGGATAGGGTATTCTCCGAGTGAGGATATCCGGAGAAACTATAACCGAGTGAAGGAGGCTGAATTATCTCCGAGGGAGTTGTGACCGAGCGAAGCTTTCTGAGTGAAAGGTAGTAAAGAGTCAAGTGAGGAATGTTCGAGCGAATGGAAGTTGAGCGTTTCTGAGTGAAACCCTTTTGCCGAGTAAACCATTTTACCGAGTGAAATCCCATGTGAGTCCACATGTGCGTCTTGTTCGCTCAGACTTTAGGTGTGGCATTCGCTCAAGCGAGTCGGCACTCACTTAAACGACTCTCGGATTTCGCTCAGGTACCTTGGGGTCTCGCTCAGGTGAATGACCTCTGTCCTCTTCTTCTTCTTCTTCTTCTCCCGCTGTTGTAACTCCACTTTACCGAAGGATGTATTCCGACCGGATATTATTTCACGTACACTCTTATTATTACTTTGATTATATTTAAGTGAATACTAATGATTATCAAGACCGAGTGGAACCATTTCCGATCGGTTATTATTTTAACATACTTTATTTAAGGATTTATTTTAGAAACAGTTTTGTTCATTCTGAGTATGATTTTATGTAACTAAAAGAGGTAAATATTATTTTACATTAAGGCCGAATGGATTATTTATTAGGGGAAATAGATACTAATTCATATTAAGATACAAACTTTTATTCAACGTGAAAATTTATTTTGAAAATAATTTGCCGTGTGTAAATAAAAAGGGTAAATCAACCTAGGATGTTACAGTTGGTATCAGAGCGGTTCTTTCCAGAGCCGGGTGTATGGGTCAATCCAGTGATTGTATGAGCCCTATGAGAGCTGGTTGCATTCAATTGTATTGTGTTTTGTTTGTGCAGCTTGGCATCGTTCTCTTGGCACTCCAGTGGCGCTGTATTTTGTGTGTGTGAGGTAAATCTCTGACTCCCTGGTTAGCATTGGTTATTAATGGTGACGTGTTTGCTCATTGTAGAATTACTATATGGCCGAAGGAACCAGTACCGATGAAGGAGACGATTTCTTCTCTATATTTACCCAGCTAATGAGTAGGACCGAGTCTGGTCCCACTCTGGATAAATTCCTGAAAAGGAACCCCCCGGCCTACAAGGGAGGACACGATTATGACGGGGCATACATTTGGATCAGGGACATAGAGCAGGTCTTTGAATACTTCGAGTGCTCGGAAGAGCAAAAGGTTTTATTTACTACTTATCCATTAAAGGACGAAGCTAAAGTGTGGTGGTCTGGGGTGAAGGTGCAGATGAACGCGGCAAATGAGCCGCTAGTATAGGCAAATTTCTGAAAGAGATTCCTTATTATGTACTTCCTAGATAACTACAAAATCCGGAAGGAAATGGAATTCCTGAAGTTGAAGCAAGGCCGGCTGTCTGTGGCCGAGTACACAAGCAAGTTCGACGAGCTGTGTGATTTCTACCATCCTTTCTTATTGGAAGGGACTGAGGGCAGCAAGTGTGCTAAATACGAGGCTGGACTACGGATTGAACTCCATAGTGTAATTGTACCGATGGAGATTCGGGACTATCCGACTCTTGTAAACAAAGCTAGGCTGACAGAAGAGGTGCAGATACAGAGGGCATCTCAGCCAAGAGATAAAAAGCCACTGAAAGCAAAGGGGTTCAGCTTCAAAAGGATAGGCCAATTCTTTCAGGGCGGCAAGTCTTCCACCACCTCTTCATCCTCTTCCGGTCGGGGTTCTACTGGCCGATCGGGTAATCAGTCTGGTAGCCGTGCGTGCTATAATTGTGGCCAGGAGGGTCACATTGCCAAGCACTGTCAAGCCAATCAGATTGTATGCTTCTAGTGTGGACAGCCGGGGCATCTCAGGCCCGATTGCCCACATAGGCAGCAGCAGGGCGGGCAGGGCAACCGAGCTAACCCTTCTGGAACTCGGGGTGCCAATTTTCAGAGAGGAGGCAGGCATGGTGCTGGTCGGGGAGGCCAACAATCGGGAAGATCTGATGCCCAGTCTAGTGGTGCCCAGAATACAATGACCGGGCGGGTATTTTCTTTTGATGCCTCAGAAGCCATGAGGAATGACAACTTGGTGCAGGGTAAGTGCCTCATCTGTGGCTATCTTGTTGATGTAATTTACGATTCGGGCGTGACCCATTCATTTATTTCTGAGAGTTGTGTGCGACGGCTTAGTTTGCCGATCGGTTTAATGGAGAACGCTCTTATTGTTTCCACTCCAACCGGTTCCACTTTTCGCGCAACCACCGTGTATAGAGAAATGTCGATGCAAATTGAAGACCGTACTTTCTGAGTGAATTTTATCTGTATGTCATTGAGGAACTTAGATGTTATTCTAGGTCTCGATTGGCTAGCTGCTAATCATGTGATGGTCGACTGCTATCGGAAGAGTATTGTTTTCTCCCAGGAACTCGACACAAAGGACGTGGTGAGTGATGTCTCAGCCACATATGTTATTTTATTTGCTTCGGAGGGTCGGTATAACCTTCTACCGAGTGATATTCCAATTGTTTGTGAATTTCCTGATGTTTTTCCGGAAGAAATTCTGGAGTTGCCTCCCAGTCGGGAGATTGATTTCTCTATTGACTTGATTCCCAGGGCCGAGCCTGTGTCCAGTGCGCCATATAGGATGTCTTCGGTGGAATTAGCCGAGGCAAAGAAGCAAGTGAATGAGATGCTCGAAAAAGGCTTCATTCGACCGAGTGCCTCACCATGGGGCGCTCCGGTGTTACTGGTAAAGAAGAAGGATGGTAGCATACGAATGTGCATCGATTACCGACAACTGAACAAATTGACGGTCAAAAATAAATATCCATTGCCTTGGATTGACGATTTACTGGACCAGTTGAGAAGCGCTGTGGTGTTTTCTAAGATCGACTTGAGGTCAGGATATCACCAGATCCGAGTGAAGTCAGAAGATATTCCGAAGACAGCATTTCGGACTCGGTATGGGCACTTCGAGTACATTGTAATGCCCTTTGGAGTGACGAATGCCCCTGCCATCTTCATGGACTACATGAATCGGATTTTGCAACCGTACTTGGACCAGTTTGTAGTGGTATTCATTGATGACATTCTGGTGTATTCGAGGTCGGTTGAGGAGCATGCTCAACACCTTCAGATTGTTTTGCAGATACTCCGAGAGAAGAAGTTGTATGCTAAATTATCCAAGTGTGATTTCTGGGAAAGTAGTGTACAATTCTTGGGACATGTGATTTCCCGAGAGGGCGTCTCGGTTGATCCGACTAAAATTGAGGCGGTTATGGCTTGGGAGAGGCCGAGGTCGGTAACTGAAATTAGAAGTTTCCTAGGATTGGCTGGATACTATCGACATTTCATTGAAGGGTTCTCTCGGATTGCACTTCCTCTGACGCGGTTAACAAGAAAAGAGAGTCCCTTTGTGTGGTCGGAAAAGTGTGAGCTGAGTTTCCAGACTCTTAAACGATGTTAGACGACTGCCCCGGTGCTTGTATTGCCCGATGTAACACGGGAATTTGTAGTGTATTGTGATGCATCCAAGTTCGGTTTGGGATGCGTGCTAATGCAATCCGACTGGGTGATTGCCTATGCTTCCATGCAGTTGAGACCCCATGAATTGAATTATCCGACCCATGATCTGGAGTTGGCAGCAGTAGTATATGCATTAAAGATTTGGCGTCATTACCTATATGGATCCCGTTTTGTGGTGTTCAGTGACCACAAAAGCTTGAAGTATTTATTCGACCAAAAGGAGCTAAATATGAGGCAGAGAAATGGGTGGAGTACTTGAAAGATTATGACTTTAACTTGAAGTACCACCTGGGCAAAGCGAATGTTATTGCCGATGCACTGAGCAGGAAGGTGTTGCACGTGGCTTACTTGATGGGTAGAGAGCAGGAATTGCTGGAGAGCTTTAGGGATATGAACATTGGAGTCGTTATGGACGCTCCAAACCGAATGATAGTTGGAATGTTGAAGATCTCCAACGAATTCCTGGAGTCTATTGTTGCTGCTCAGAAAGATGATGAGAAGTTGCTGAAACTGATTGACACTCAGGCTCGAGGCAAGAACATGGAGTTAACTCGGGGTAACGATGGAATATGAAGATTCCGGGACCGAGTGGTGGTGCCTGCGCATAGTGATTTCAGGCAAGCCGTGCTAGCTGAGGCATACAGGAGCTCTCTAAGTATTCATCCCGGTGTGACAAAGATGTATCACGACCTGAAGAAGGAATTCTGGTGGCCGGTATGAAGAAGGCAATAACCGAGTACGTGAAGTCCTACGTGATATGCCAGAAGTGCAAAGTTGAACATCAGAGACCCCCAGGTTTGCTTCAACCTCCAGAAATTCCGATCTGGAAGTGGGAAAGTATCACGATAGACTTCGTATGTGGGCTGCCTCGCACCCGATCCGGGTGCAACGTGATTTGGGTAATTGTTGACCGACTGACCAAGAGCGCTCACTTCCTGGCGATGAATATGAAATGGTCGCTGAACCGATTGGCTAGGCTGTATGTTGCTGAGATTGTACGACTGCACGGTGTACCCTCAAGCATTATTTCTGATCGGGATCCTTGATTCACTTCAAGATTTTGGGGGAGCTTGCAATAAGAACTGGGTACTGAGCTCGGCTTATCATCCTCAGACCGATGGCCAGTCAGAACGGACAATACAGACTCTTAAGGATATGCTGAGGGCATGTGTGTTGGAGCAGGGCGGATCATGGGAAAGATACTTGCCTTTGGTGGAGTTTGCATACAATAACAGCTATCATAGCAACATTTGGATGGCTCCATATGAAGCCCTTTATGCTCGGAAATGTCGTACCCCATTATGTTGGAACGAGAATGGTGATGCCATAAATCTGGGGCCCGAGCTGATCCAAGAGATGAACGAACAAGTTACTCTAATCCGGGAGAAGATAAAAATAGCCCAAGACCGACAAAAGAGCTATTATGACAATCAGCATAGGCCACTCGAATTTCAAGTGGGCGACTGGGTGTTCTTGAGGATTTCACCGACCAAAGGTGTAGGTCGGATTTTGAAGAGCCAAGAGCTTAATCCGAGATACATCAGACCATACCAAATACTGGAACGAATCAGTGAGGTTGCTTACCGACTGGATCTTCCCCAGTCGTTGACTAACATCCACAACGTGTTTCATGTATCACAACTTCGAGCCTACATTCCGTGTGACACAATGATTGTACCGAGTGACTCCATCGAATTGAAGGAAGATCTGACGGTGGAAGCTGTACCGATCAGTATTGAGGAGTATCAAACGAAACGGTTAAGGAGCAAGGAGGTGTCGTTGGTGAAGGTGAAATGGCAGAATTTGAATTGGATAACCTACACTTAGGAATTGGAATCGGATATGAGGCGGATGTACCCCCATCTTTTTCAATCGGAACACTAATTTCGGGGACGAAATCCCCTTTTAGGGGGGATGGATGTAACATTCCTGGTATTTTAATAAAAATTATGAAGAGTGGAAAATATTAGCAAATGTTTTAGAGATTTATTTAATATTTGATCTACCTGAACCGGGGTCAAGGAATCCGGTGTCGGGCCGGTCTCAGATGTGAGGACCAAACAGTGTTGAAGATCGGTTGTACAGGGGAGAATGGTCAAAGATGTGCTGTCTGGCGACTGATGCTTATCCGGTGTGCCTGGAGCAGTCTTGGACTAACCGGTGTGAGGAGAACGCCTAACTCGGAATTATAGTCCGGATCAACCTCTTGTAATGGCTGAGGCAAACAGATATGCATAACAAAGATGTAAGGACGGATGAAGTGTCCGACCTCTCAAGCGTTAGCTTGGATTACCAAGGTGTGGGCACTACACCTGGATACCGGTTGGCTGGTATCCAGATCGGGTCAACACTCTTAAGAAGTATTAGGCAATCATGAATAATTAAACGTTATGAAAGTAAATAAGCATAGTTGGTTGGGTAACTATAAAAGAGTCCAATATGGTGAAATTAATTAAAACTTTTAATGAGAATGCAAATGAAATAGGGGAAAAGGCTGTCTTGCCCCTGAGCCTTATATAAAAGGAAATTCTCTCTCTCTCTCTCCCTCTTTATTATTCATGAGAACTACTTCTTCTTTTTAGTCTTTTCTCCTTCTTCTTCGTTTTCTCCCCTCTTGTCGCTGAGTTGCATACTCCGGAGGAGGACTCCGTTAGTGTTAAGACTTCAATCGAACCCCATTTCTATGATTGTGGCCTCAAGGTGAGTCCACTGATCCATTTTATTTGTGGTTCCTTATCCCTTTCGTTTCTCTGGTAGCCAAGGACCATGCATGGCTGTATTCAAGTCTGTTCTCCACTCCTTTGGTGAGTGTGAGCTCAAATATGGCCCTTAGAGCTGAGGGCATTGAGTTAACGGGTTTTTAAATTCTGACCCATAGGTAGTAGATTAAACAGCGAAAGGCTGAGTGACGGAGCTGAGACTGCGAATCCAGTGCTCAGAGGAAGGGACCGACACTTGGAGCAGATCATCAAAGTGTAGAACCGAGGTAAGGGGGTGTTCGGGTTATGATTAATTAGAATAGGACTTACTTCCTATCCGAGCCGTTGAATGGTATGAACAGGGTAAGAAAATGTTATAGAATGTTGTTATGTGCCTATGTTTGTACATGTGTGAATGTGTACACCGATCAGTTGAGGATCGGGTGTGTGGTTGAGTTAATCATATCATGAGCTTGAAATATTTAATGTTGAGATGATTGGTGTTATAATGTGAATCCGGGTTTGACAAGCAGGTCACCCGAGTGATGAGAAATTGATGTTAATGGCCTCGTTTGATATGTGAAATATGAACTGTATGTATGACTATGTGGTGTGGGACGGCCGACGGTATGATATAGCCCTTCATTTCCGGCTCCCGTGGTTTTTGTGCCCAGTTGAGCTACCCAGTGGTCAAGTAGGACCCAGTGGTCGAGGTGGAGAGTCAAGCAGAACTCGGTGAACCAGGCAGGGTTCATGGGGTGTCAAGTAGGACCCCCAGCTGAAGGCCGATCCTTTACTATCCAGATACTATGAGTCAGATTGCATGAGAGTCAGTGGTAATTATTGATGAATTTGATATAATTGCTATGTTGAGTTGATATGTTCATTGTGTGCAACGTGCTATAATTTTTGAGTGTGACTTGATAAATCTCCGAGTGAAAATTTAATATATTTGATGAGTATGAATTGTTATCTTTACTAAATGCTGTTGTTGGGTTTTGCTGAGTGAACTGCCATGATTTCCGAATGAGACTTATACATATATATATATACCCAGCGTGATTTGTCATTAATTTTGCCGAGTGAAATTCGCTATTATGATTGTTGAGTACGATTTGAAAGAGGGACGAAGATGCATTCGGATAAAGTATATATATATATATATATTTAACTTATTAAATTCCGCTCTATATTAATTGTGATGCCAAACACTCATCCTTGTTGTTATCTTAATTTAGTAACCAGTGACAGGGAGGAAGCCGGAGCCATGGAGTCGCGCCAAGGGGGAGATCGATGCCAAGGCCCGAGTGATTTTGAGTGATTGTGTAGAGTATATGTGTGTATAAGGAGTTTTCGAGTGTTTAATATTATCTGTGTGCCAACTTAATCTGAATCGGATGCGAACTTATATTTTAAAATACATTGATATATATGTTCTCATGTTTGCTGTGACAGCTCATTAACTAACGGATTCATTCCCGAGTGAAGGATAACCGAGAGATCCCCTTCCGGGTGGAAGGTTAGAATGTCCTGAGTGGGATTGGTTGGGAGAGAGTTCCGAGTGAAGAAAGGTATAAAGATTCTGAGTGAAGAAGGTGTACCATGATTCTGAGTGAGGAGAAGTTGGATGTGTCCGAGTGGAAATTTGAGTGCTTTCGAGGGAAGGTGGGAGTGTTTCTGAGTAAAATGTGGCCGAGAGAGAGTTTTTTCCGAGGGAAGTAAGGATAGGGTATTCTCCGAGTGAGGATATCCGGAGAAACTATAACCGAGTGAAGGAGGCTGAATTATCTCTGAGGGAGTTGTGACCAAGCGAAGCTTTCTGAGTGAAAGGTAGTAAAGAGTCAAGTGAGGAATGTTCGAGTGAATGGAAGTTGAGCGTTTCCAAGTGAAACCCTTTTGCCGAGTAAACCATTTTACCGAGTGAAATCCCATGTGAGTCCACATGTGCGTCTTGTTCGCTCAGACTTCAGGTGTGGCATTCGCTCAAGCGAGTCGATACTCGCTTAAGCGACTCTTGGATTTCGCTCAGGTACCTTGGGGTCTAGCTCAGGTGAATGACCCCTGTCCTCTTCTTCTTCTTCTTCTTCTTCTCCCGTTGTTGTAACTCCACTTTACCGAAGGATGTATTCCGACCGGATATTATTTCACGTACACTCTTATTATTACTTTGATTATATTTAAGTGAATACAAATGATTATCAAGACTGAGTGGAACCATTTCCGATCGGTTATTATTTTAACATACTTTATTTAAGGATTTATTTTAGAAACGGTTTTGTTCATTCTGAGTATGATTTTATGTAACTAAAAGAGGTAAATATTATTTTACATCAATGCCGAATGGATTATTTATTAGGGGAAATAGATACTAATTTATATTAAGATACAAATTTTTATTCAACGTGAAAATTTATTTTGAAAATAATTTGCCGTGTGTAAATAAAAAGGGTAAATCAACCTAGGATGTTACAAAGTGTATAAGGATATACAATGAAGAATGAATACACCAAGTTATAAAATACAAAAGACCAAGGTCTGCTAGAAGTAGAACAACAAAGAAGGTGTTTGTCTTTTGAAAGCTAAGAAGAGATTTGAGAAAGATTGATCATAAAGACTGTGTATAAGAGTAAGGCTTCTCTTTGTTAGTTTTCCACATCCTTCAAATCAATCTTCTTTGAGAATATATAGGTGCTGGAATATGACTGTTACTGATCTTAAAAGAAGAAAGAAGATATGAACATTGGAAACCCTGTGAAGGAGTTTGTGCTTTCAGCTCATATACCAAACCTTTGACAATCTGAAGGATGTTGAAGAGTCTGGTAGCTGGGGACTTCAGCTCTTGCATGAATCAGGTATCCTTTACATCTTCAAAAAGATAAAGTTCATTGTTGGCTTTATTTGTTCAAGCAATCGTATAGAAGTCAATGATGTAATCCTTCTTATTGTAATTGACACACATGCTAACTTGGTTTAGCTTTTCCTGACTTGCGTAGAGTTGATATATTGAGGAATTCAAAACACTAAATTTAGCTGCTCTACTTATTTATCTCTTTTTCTCTTTGGTGATGAGCACACATTTCTTGATAAAAGCTTGACTTTTAAAGCATCACTAAAATAGATTTCAAAACATTGTAGCTTGTACTTCTGGGGTAACATTCTTATTTTGTAATTCTGGATGCCTAAAACTATGAAGTCTGATACTATAGAATCATAAGATTGAGGATTCTTTACATAGACTTTTGGTTATACACTAAATAATAAAAGATTAGACTTTGATTTTATGGACTTCTCCTTTGTCTTATAACTTTTGCATTATAAAACCTAAAACACTTAAATACACAAATTAGATCGCACATTTGCAAACTTCATTTAGTTTAAGTCTATTGATGTATGTTATTAACAAATACAAGGTTTGAAAATAACAACGTAATTTAGGGTCTGGTGCAGTAATAATCATTTACTTCCTTTTTAAACCAAACTTTTCTTCAACAACCATTTTTCAATACTTATGCCATTGTACAGTGACTGGGCTTGTCATGTGCCCTGAGAATGTTTTTCTTTATGTATGAGATCCTTTTTGAAATGCCCTTAATCCAGTAAATAATATTAAAGATATTATTAATTAGATATTAAAAGTGAGGATAAATTTTTCATGATTTAAATAATTGTCAGAAGAAGAACACCATAATTAAAAACTTCAATATTTAACCCCGGACCTATTTAAAGACCTATCTCATATGAAGATATGGGATGGTAGATGTTTTATACAATTATTAACTTAAAGTAATCAATTACACAGTCACCATGCAAGTGCTTAGTGGAAACGTATATTGATTTGGAAGCAAAAGTGGGCATGAGGAATAATCCAAGAAAACATGCATGAGAAGTAGGAAAAAAGCCATGACTCAACAAGCATCAAGCAAGCATCAAAACGTATGGAAAATTGGCAAATGGCAAGCCATGAATCGATTTGAGCAAACCATGAATTAATTCATACGAGAAAGGCATCCAAAACAACAAAACAGAAGTCTATGAATCGATTCAAGACCCGTGTGAATCGATTCACACAAAAGGAAAATCAGGCTCAGCAAACTAGCAAGCCATGAATCGATTTAAGCCACACCATAAATCGATTCATGAGTTCTTAGAAAATACCTCCCTAGAGACTAGTAAGCCATGAATCGATTCAACCCAGAACATGAATCGATTCATGAGTTCCTGGAAAATGCCTTTATGGGAACTAGTGGTCTATGAATCGATTCAGCCATACCATGAATTGAATCATGACAGCAGACTACAACAGGATGCAAAAAAATGCACTAAAAAACTACAAATTCCAACTACTAACCACCCTAAGTCTTTCATATAAAATCCAATCACCACCAAATTTTGATACCACCTAATATACACCATTTATGACGTGTAACCACTGGCCATACTCAAAAATTCCCAAAAACGAGAGACTTATGTGCAGAAATACGTGTCGCAACCGGGATCGCGGCGGCACGGCCGACCCTCAAAACATTTCGAAAAGATAAAAAATAGGGAGTCGCCACCAATATTTTTTAGGATAAAATACTGGAAAAACCTTTGTTAAAGCACTGGTTATAAAAAATGAAATTCCATGATTCAGGAGTCTAATTATAGGTGAGGAAGGTATTAGCACCTCACAACTGTCCGTTATAAAAATGGTTACCTCAATATGATAGCGCGCGTTATAATTAGCCCAGTAATTATTTTAAATCTTCATACAAAAAAAACAAATATACGAGACGACAAAGTATACAAAAATAAACAAAAATAAACACAGAATATTTACATGAGATTAACAGGACGTCTCGTCTAAATTAATCTCACTCCACCATTTAAAAAATGAAATTAACAGGACGTCTCGTTCAAATTAATCTCGTTCCTCCCTTCTTTTTTTTTAAGAAAATAATAATAATAATAACAACAATAATAATAATTACAATTTTTAGGCTAGTCCAAATAAAATGTGTGAAGCACTCATTTTTATTAATATTTATTAATCAATAGGAATTAATTGATAACTAAAAAAAAGGAACAGTCATAAAACAACAATTAATTTTACAGAAAGTAAATAAATACAAGCATTAAAAATGAGAGTGAGACCAGTGTGGTGAGAAAGGAGCTGGATGATGCGTAAAGGAGAGGGACGGTTGAAAAAAAGGGGCGGTATTAATGAGAATCCTAGTGGGTTGGACAGCAGGTACTCTTAAGAGGAAGGTGTTGGGTTGATTTGAAGGAGCTAGTAGGTGTGTAGGAGAGGGCCAGCGTTGAGGATTGGGGACGGTGTTAGGTGAGGAGTGAGGATGGTTGTATAAGAGGAGAGGGACAGTTGAGGGTTGAGGATGGTATGGAGAGGAAAACGGTGTAGGGTTTAAAAGGGAGGACAGTTGAGGATGGAGGACAGTGGAGAGAAATGAGGAGGGCGGTATTTGGAGGAAAAAGGGGAACGGTGTTGGTGTTTGAAAGGGAGGACAGTGTAGAAAGGAGAAAGGACTTTGGGAGAAGGGGAAGGACAGAGTATGGAGAAGAGAAGGACGGTGTTGGGCTTAAGAGAGGGGCTGTACGGTTGGAAGAAGGGGCACAGCGTTTGGGAGGAGTGAGTGAGGACGGTTAGGAAGGGGTTGAATAAGGACGGTTTGGAGGGGGTTGTACGGTTAAGAAAGGAGAGAAGATAGTATGGTGTTAGAGGGCTGGACGGTGTAGTGGGAGAGGAGAAGGACGTTGGGGCTGTGTGATGTGGGTTGGAGTTTGAGGCTGTGAGGAGGGAGAAGACAGTATGGTGAGGGGCAAGGAGAAAGGGGATGGTTGGAAGGAGAAGGAGGGGTGTACGGTTGGTATAAAGAGAGAGGGTTGTTGGAGTTTTTTTTTTAGAGTTCTCTCTCTCTTTCTTAATGCTTCTTCGTCCTTCTTCAAGTGAAAGCTTCTGGATCCCCTTCTTCTCTTTCGTTGGGAGTATTTGTAGAAAATTTCAGGAGCATGTTGATTGCCTGAACAGCTCCGAGACAGCCTGGCTGCCAATTGGTGAGGATTTTTTTATTATTTCCTCTTTGTCTTGTTACTAGCCGCCCTTTGAATTTAGCAAATCAACTTGGATACAACCTAGATCTTGACAATAATGAAGGCTGGTAGGAGTTTTTAATATTTTCCTCCTTCGTCTGGTAGTGAGCCGCCTCCCATAATTCAAGGATCCACTTGGATAGTGGAAATCCAAGTCAGCATGGTGGAAATCCGAGTGGAAAATGATGGAAATCTGAGAGAGCATGGTAGAATTCCAAGTAAAAATGACTCGGATTAGCCTCTCAGTCAGTATTCATCCATAATTGGAGTTAATTCCGAGTGGAATCAAGGTTTTCCAACAGAAAACCGAGTGAAAATAGTCCTTTCCGAGTGAGAATTCTTTTGGGAGGAGCTCTCCTATGGAAGGCCGAGTGGAAGTTTTGCTCGGTTATTGGGTCGCTGTGAGGAGAATCTGAGTGAACAAGTGTGCAATTGGATTGAGGGGACAAGTAAGGCAATTCTGATTGGAACAATCAATCAGACCGAGTGAAAATTGACTCGAAACCGATTGAAGAGGACTCGGTGCTGATTGAAAAGTATCAGTCGGAATTGGTGAAAAGTGTCTCAGAATTGAGTAAAAGGTTGGTCACTCGGTACTGACTGAAAATTGGCTCAGGAATGGGTGAAAGGATAGCTCGGATTTGAGTGAGAGTACTCACTCGGGAGTGGGTGAGAAAGGAATGACTCGGAAATGGGTAAAAGAACGGCTCGGAAATGGTTACAAGAGTGGCTCGGTAATGGTTAAAGGATGACTCAGATCCGATTGAAAATTAAAGAGAATGACTCGGTGTTGACTAAGAGAGTGACTCGGTGCTGACTGAAGATACTTTACTCGGTGCAGACTGAAGAGAGAGTGGCTCAGAGTTGTTTCAATCGGAAGTATTTGGCTCGGATCTTGTTTCTGTTTAAAGCATCCACTTCAATCGGAGGTGTTTTGCTCGGAACCAACGGTCAGGATGCATTCACTCGGAACCGACCCTACATTTCAAATCAGAATGATTTTACTTGACAATTAACAGCCCGAATGCATTCGGAGTCGGCCTTGTTTTCACTTGGATATGCTTTCCTTGGAACCTTCACTTGGGAGCATCTGACTCAGACATATCACTCGGTAATAACCATTTTCACTCAGAAATATCCATTTTTACTCAGAGTCGGTCTTATCTTCCAATCAGGATGGTTTCACAATTTGACCACTCGGCGTCGATCTTCCCTTTACTCAAAATTTGGGACAGCTTCATCATGCCTTCGGTTGCCATCACTCGGATTCAGCCTATTCACTTCAATCAGAAAAGCTTCATTCAATAGCCTGTCCACTCCACTCGGAAACCCGACTGGCTTCTCACTCGGCATTTCCTTCAATCGTCAATCACTCACTCGGATATACCTTTCACTCTGAAATTTGGACTTGAACGACTCTGGAATCTGGCTGATAGAAGTTCTTTCATGGCCGAGCCTTGCTTTGCTTGGAAAAACAATTTTCTGCCCCAACTCACTCGGATGTCTTCCTTGGGAACATCACACTCGGGCTCAGTGTGAAACTGTGAGTCTGCCTGAGTGTGGTTTATTTAGTGGCTTCTTCTGCACGGAATCCATTCACTCAGAACAGCTTTTTGCCCAGAAAAGCACTTGTTCCCTGGTCAGACCTATTTCAGTCAGTATCCTGTCACTCAGAATTAGCTTTGGGCAGTTTTATTGGTCAAGTCCTTTTTATCACTCGGAATGGTTGCATTCGGATAGCTTCCACTCGGATTCACCTCTAACAGGGACATATTTCTTTTCAGCGTTGAACTTCCAACAGGGTCAGCCATTTACCACTCGGATTGTCTAAGACAAGGGAGTTTCCACTCGGATTCTCCTCCAACAGTGAAGTATTCCACTCGGATTTGCTCCATCATGAGTAATTCCACTCGATTTTGATCATTTCTGAGTCATTTCACTCGGATTTACTCCAACAGGAGCATATTCCACTCGGATTTGATCCATTCTGAGTCATTTCACTCGGATTTGATTATTCCTTAAGTGATTTCACTCGGATTTATCCTAAAAGGGCAATATTTCACTCGGAAATGCTTCAATCTAAGTCCTCCTGTTCGGATCTGATTATTTTTGAACCATTCTTCTCGGATTCATCTCCAATAGGGCTATATTTTACTCGAAAATGCTTTAATCTAAGTTATTCTTCTCAGCAGATCATTCGAAAATGAAGTCCAGTCCTTTCAGAATTCTTTCCATTTGGGTCACACCGAAAGAGGTGTTCACAGATGCCCCTCTTTACTTCTTTTTCACAAGAGAAACACGAAGCTTTCCGTGTTTTTGAAGTGAAAAGGAAGTAAAGATATGAACACCGATGTAGGGACCAAGTGGGACCTCTCGATAGGTATGGTGTCCGAGCTGTTGTAATCTTTTCCTCTTTTCCATATCTGTCTCTCTCTCTTTCTTTTTTTTTTCTTTCTCTTTTTTTTTGTTTGTTTGTTTGTTTGTTTTTTTGTTTTTTTTTGTGTGTTTTTTTTGTTTTTTTTGTTTTTTTTTGAGTTCTAAATGGACCGGGAAAAATTCTTTCAATGAGAAGATCGGGATTGACCCCCGGTAGACTGGAAAATAATGGGTGCCTGCATAGCGACTGGAAAGTAAAGGGTGCCTGAATAGGCGAACGGGAAGTAAAGGGTGCCTGAATAGGCGAACGAAAAGTAAAGGGTACCTGAATAGGCGAACGGAAAGTAAAGGGTGCCTGAATAGGTGAACGGAAAGTAAAGGATGCCTGAATAGGTGAACGGAAAGTAAATGGGTGCCAGCTTCGGTGACTGGAAAAGTAAAGGGTGCCTGAATAGGCGAACGGAAAAGGTAAATGGGTGCCAGCTTTGGTGACTGGAAAAGTAAATGGGTGCCAGCTTCGGCGACTGGAAAAGTAAATGGGTGCCAGCTTCGGCGACTAGAAAAGTAAATGGGTGCCAGCTTCAGTGACTGGAAAAGTAGATGGTGCTTGAATAGGCGAACGGAAAGTAAATGGGTGCCAGCTTCGGCGACTGGAAAAGTAAAGGTTGCCTGAATAGGCGAACAGAAAGTAAAGGGTGCTTGAATAGGCGAGCGGAAAGTAAAGGGTTCCATCTTTGGCAGTCGGGAAAGATAAACCCTGAAAGGTGCCAGCTTTGGCGATTGGTTCCACTGGGGAAAAATTTGGGAAGTACCAGCTTTGGAGACCGAAAGGATTTTGTGGAACTACCCGTTGATTTAAAAAGTAGATCCTTGGGGTGACGTTCACAGTTGAGGAGGTTGATGGATTACCCCCTGACTGAAAGAGAAATGAACCTGGGGTGATGCCCCAGTTTGACATGATATGAAGGAATCTTGAGGACATGCTCCTTGATTGAAAGAGATCTGGGGTGATGCCCCAGTTTGAGGTGGTCTGAAGGAGCCTTGGGGAACCGCTCTTTGACTGGAACAGAAGAAATCTAGGGAGATGCCCTAGTGTGATTTGGTGATTCAGGGTACTGTCTCTTTGGATGAAAGAGAATAAACCTGGGGTGATGCCCCAGTTTGAACTATCTGCCTCGGAACCTTGGGGAACTGCCCCTTAACTGAGAAGAAATGAACCTGGGGTGATGCCCCAGTTTGATTTGTTTGGGAAGGGTAGTTCTGCCGGGGAAGGATTGATGGTTCGGGGTACTGCCTCTTGATTGGGAAAGGAAAATCTGGGGTCCACCTGGTATGTGTAGATTCACTGGGAGAAGTATACTGGGGCCCCTTGGGGAGAGTCCTTCTAAGCCTGATTAGAAAAGAGTTCTTATTCGGGGGAGAAGATGATCTGAATTATAGGCTCACTGGGGAGAGAGTTTGATGATTCTGTTGGGAGAGAATTTTGCTGGAAACTATCCTTGGGAAGGGAAACGTTTGACTCTCAGAATGTATCAGGTAGATTCCTAGGAAGGGAGTTTGAAGAAGTGTCAGCTTTGGCAATTAAGGAGAAGACTTCAAGAAGTGCCAACTTTGGCGATTTAGGGAAGGAGTTATGAGAAGTGCCAGCTTGGGCGATTTGAGGAAGGAGTTTTGAGAAGTGCCAGCTTTGGCGATTTGAGGAAAGAGTTATGAGAAGTGCCAGCTTTGACGATTAAGGAGAAATTTTGAAAAATGCCAACTTTTGGTGATTTGGGGAAAACTTTGAGAATTGCCAACTTTGGCGATTAAGGAGAAGACTTTGAGAATTGCCAACTTTGGCAATTTGAGGAAAGAATTTTGAGGAGTGCCAACTTTGGCGGTTCAAGGAAGGAACTTGGAGGCCTTGATTGAGGTGTCAACACTTGACACAATTGTCTGTTGTAATAACCTACAGAAAAAGGTTAGTAATGCAAAGTAAACTTCAAAAACTGGGTAGGTCCTGTGAAATCGCGACTTTTAGGATAACTCATGAACAGAGGAGAATCAACGAGGCGATCATAGCTTTGAAGCGCGTGTCTGGCTGAGTCTTTGTGATGATTGTCCAAGACGAGGTCAAGTAGTAGGAGCGTCTTGTTCCTCACGACTTTAAATGTTCACCATTCTTTCATTTTATTTTTATAAAAATACAAGTCTAGGCCATTCTTTCATTATCAAATCAATGCAATCAATACAGAGAATGGACAATGGGGAAAATAGATGGGATGAAATAAAGTTACATAGGACAAGTCTAGGCCGGGAGAAACAGGGAAGGTTCAAGGATCCTCCAGTGAATTCCTGAGACTAGTGAGAACCTTAATCCCACATCACGACCTCAAGTACATCGTTCAACTCTGCCTTCGAGAGGGTAGTTTGACCATGGTCCACATGCCTCAGTTTGCACGTTTTGCATTGGGAACTTTAGTTACTCTGCCAAGATGTTGACCCTAATTTTTATCTGAGCCGCCTTTTCAGGTTTTCAACTCACCGGGTTGCTCTAACTTTTGCCTAGGCCGCCCTTTCAGGTTTTTAGCCTAGCGAGCTTTTCTCTTTCTTTATAATGTGTTCTTGTTTATTTTGGGCTGCATCCTTTACAGTAAAAAGTTGAAACTGATCACACTCCAGTTGAGTCTGCCTATCCTTTTCCAAATTAGTTTGATCCTTTGGGAAACTGATGTTACTTCAAATAGGAGACTCTACTCCTATGCCATGTATCCAAGGAATATTGGTGAGTCTTTTGGCATCGATGAGAGGGAATTACTTTGAATCATCATTTTTCCCTTTATTTTTTCCTCTTTTTTTTGCTTTTTTGTTTTCTGGATTTTTTTCTTTTCCATTTTTGAATTTTTTTTATCCCCTTGATGATGCAATGACTCAATCTGATAGACTATTTCCTTGGTTACATGAGCATGAGGAATAGCGTACCTTTTAAGGTTGAGGTGTTGATGATGACAAGAATGTAAGTTCTTGGTCTAGTAACATTCATTCCCTAACACAGAAAATGACAGCTTGCTTGATGATCTGGACGTAACCAGCTTTCCCCGATTGGCACATGTGCATTTAAGCTTGACTCTATTTTGCATTTTTCATTCCCTTCTTTTTTCTTTTTCTTTTTTTTTTTTGCAAAGTCTCTCTTGACTGTATCTACATTTATAGGCATTATTAATTTTCCCCTATTTATGCTGGTAACAGTTGTGGTTTTCTTAGTTGACTGGCCTACCACTTGTCCAATTCGGGATTTGGCAATGTTGTTATTCACATAGATTCCTTCCACATCTTGAAACAAAATACTAATGCCTTCTGATAGATTACCACCGTGATTCCTTCAGTTGTTCTTGACTTAGTGTATTCTTTAACCTCTTGTTCTAACAATCTTGTTGACTTGTGCGGTGGCTCACAGGTTTCCCTCACCTTCTTCGTTGGCATAGTCGACTGGGTAATCAAAATCGTGAAGCGTGATTGTGATTTCACTAGTCTCAAGAGGATCATTTTTGGATCTGCAATTTAGTGCGTTATGGTAAAATAAAGAAGAGATAGGAAAAGCAAGTTAAGGAGAATGAGTCAAAAGCAAGGATAAAGGGATGAGAATTTTTTGAATTTCGATACGCGTTTATTGATTGACTGGTAAAACAAGTTTTTTTTTTCGCCCTTATTACATGAAAAATCCCAAAGCCTTAGGCATAGTAGAGGGATAAACAAGACTTTAAGGCAATGGCAAATTATTTTGGTGAATCATTTAAAATCGAAGGGAGTTTGACAGCCTCCCTATTACTGAGCTCTTGGTCCAGCGGGCAAGCGATCACCAAATCAGTATTACCATCAAAACCATCTTCATTATCGGCCACCACGGCATTAACTTCTGAACCTCCATGATTGGGCAGGGGATTTGTGGTCACGTTAGGGCTTCCTTCCCGAAAATTAATCCAGTCGGCTTTGATCAAATCTCTCACTTTATATTTCAAAGCCATGCAATTTTCTATAGAATGCCCTGGTGCCCCAGCATGGTAATCACAATGAGTGTTTGGGTCATACCCCCTTGGGTAAGGAGGTTGCAACGGTCTCATGGGGCATGGAGTTACCAGACCCTTCTGAACGAGGATTGGCAAAAGTTTGGTATATGTTATGGGAATTGGATCGAACTGCACAGGGGTGCGCTCATTGTTGGGATTCCTTGTGTTCTGATCATGATTGGGTGGTCGAGTCATCTGCTACGGGTGATGGTATGTCATGGGTTATGGCATTGGCGCTCTTGCCATGGGCGGACGAAAGTGAAGAGTATAAGTTATCGGGCCCTGAGTGGCAGCGGCCACATAAGGATTGGGAGCTTGAATCATGGTAGGGGAGAATGGTCTTGGCGGAGCCGTCTTTTGATTAGAAGAGATGGAATTAGTTTCTCCATCCCTTCTCCCAGGCACTGGCTTTCTTGTCATGCTTGTCCCAGATGGGCCCTGAGTGATCTTTCCTGTTCGTATTCCGCTCTCTACCCTTTCTCCAATGGTCACAATGTCAGAGAAATTGGATGAAACACTACCAATCATCTTGCCATAGAAAGGTGATTGGAGTGTGTCAATAAACATTACGATTATCTCTTTTCCGATAATAGGGGGTCCACTTGTGCCGCTGTTTCTCTCCAACGTTGGGCATACTCCTTAAACGTCTCACTGTCCCTCTTCAACATATTCTGTAACTGAACCCTGTTGGGTGCCATATCCATGTTATACTTGTATTGTCTAAGGAAGGTATCTGCCAGGTCCTTCCAACAACGAATATGGTTCCGCTCAAGGTGAGCATACCATGTAAGAGCGGCCCCTGCCAGACTATCTTGGAAGTAGTGAATCAACAGCTGGTCGTTAGAAGAGTAAGATGCCATCTTTCGACAGTACATCGTGAGATGTTTCTTTGGACAAGTCATTCCCCGATACTTGTCAAAGTCTGGCATCTTGAATTTGGGCGGGAGGACAACATCTGTGACTAGGCATAGTTCAGAATCATCTATCAGTCCGAAACCTCCAGCGCCTTCCATCATTCTCAAACGCTCCTCTAGGATTTCTATCTTTTCCTTTTGGGAAGCTACGACCGTGCTATGACTGCCTACCGGGTTCATTATGCGGGTTGTATCTTGGAGATTGGTCATATAGGGAGTTGCGTATCCGTATGGATAGCCGAGTGGCTGGTTGAACGGAGGCAACACATGGGACTGGTTCATTAGGCCTGTATTTGGTGAGGGTCCTTGAGGTTGGGCCATAGTTTGTACAGCATAAGTTGGCTGGGTCATTTGGGCTCGTGTGTTTTGGGCTTGTGCGTTGTAAGTTGGCTGGGCCATTGGGGCTTGTGTGTTTTGGGTTTGGTAGGTTTGTGGGTCATGGGCCTGCGTGTTTTGGGTTTGGTAAGCTTGTGGGTCATGGGCTTGCGTGTTTTAGGTTTGGTGAAGTGGTGGCATATTTGGCTGAGTGGGGTATGAAGCGTGAGGATTTATCGGTTGCTGGTCATGGGCGTCTTGTTGGTTAGCGAGCGGGGGATAGTACCCTGGTGGTAGGCCATAAAGTGGAAAAGGTACTAGGTTGCCGTCAGGACCGATAAATGTATGCTGTTGTGCATAAGACTGGCCGTAGGGTGGCTGGGTCTCAATGGCAGGGTTAGGTCTTCCAACATGAATAGTGAGAGGGGGTGTCGTTGTGTTAGGTAGTTGGGTTCTTGCGGTGACAGGCTGCTGTTGGCTGTCCTCAACACCTGCAGAGGAGGCTCCTTCTGTGAGTTTCTTTTCTAAGAGTTTAGTTAACTCTGCCACTCGCTCTTTCAGCTGATCGAACTCAGTCCTAAAGTCTCCATTAACAGCTTCTGCCTCAGCCATGAGTTTCCTTTGAAGTCGGGTCTGGTAAGGATGCCTACCCGTGACGTCTGTGTTTTAGTATCAGTGTAAGAAAAACAAGAAATGTCAGGTGGAAATAGAAAGAAGGAGAATGTCATGGGAAGCAATCATAGGCTTTGGCGAGTATCCTTTGACCATTCCTTAGAACTTATCGTTCAAAAGTACTAGGTATGGTAAGCACGGAAATTAATACGGGATAGTTGTGAAGACAAAAAAATTTTTCATTCTGAAATGCAATAGGAGCTTCAAGTTCAGCTATTTCTAGCTCAGGGAAGCATGACCCCTTCTCTTAAAGGTTTGATCCCACGTTAATTTCCATATCTTGCTCAAAGGTATTTGTTAAGCCCTGAATAGCTTCCGGTGAGAATAGAAAGAAAGGAGAGAAAGAGCCGTCAAGAAATGACGTGCTTTGCAAATCGATATTCCCCTAGTAACTTTCTTGAAAACTTTTTTTTTGTATTTAGGGGTGTTACGATTTGACAAAACTTGTGTCAAGTCAAGGATCATGTGAGCTATGGATTTTCTGATCATTGTCAAAACAAAAAAAAGAATTGATTTTTTTTTGATTTTTTTATATTTTTTTTGGTTAAAATTTTTGGCTTTTTTTTTATGATTCAGAAAATTCGTAACTCAAGATCCTAAGACTTAAGTAAATATAAAAGGAAAGGACCACCTTCCCATTAAAGGATCACTGTTTAAAAGTAGGTCATTTTTTGAAAAAGTAATCCACTAAACGGGCAAGTGGTCCCTTAATTTGGATCAAAAGAGAAAGTGAGAATGAGAAAAGGTAGAAGTAACGTTTTCCCCTTTGTGCCTTAAGTCGGGTTTTTCTGAAGGTCTCCTAATGGTACTAAGGTTTGTCTAACAGTGATATCTCGCATTAGGTGGCTTGTTCTAAAACTTCTAAAGGTCACTAGAGCCAAGATCCTACTCATGATGTTGGCCACAACAGTAGGAAGTCTACTAGGTGTGGGCACCATGAATAAGTCAAACTCTAGCTGAGATTCTCACGGTAACCAGACAGGAAGTATATCCCAAATGGCTCCGCTATCAACCTCCCCTAATCTTATGTTTTATTTGGGCCCGGGTATAGGGTCCCACTCAAAAATGTGTGCAAACTGTGAGTGTAGTGTGTGAAAGAGGCATTCAATACCTGTACCTTACTCATCCTGCACATAGAACAAACACAGAGCAACAAATAAAGTCATCTACCCTAGGGTTCAATAATCACACAGACATTAACAGAACATAAATGATAGAATACAAACAAAACAGAAACCATATACAAATATTGACAAAAATAATAATAAAAAATAAAAAATAAAAAAAATAAAGAGAGAAGTTAAATAATTAATATGCTAATTAAAACATGCACTATCAAATTGACTGGCTTGACTCTCTAAATTCCCCAGCGGAGTCGCCATCTGTCGCGACCGGGATCGCGGCGGCACGGCCGACCCTCAAAACGTTTCGAAAAGATAAAAAACAGGGAGTCGCCACCAATATTTTTTTGGATAAAATACTGGAAAAACCTTTGTTAAAGCACTGGTTATAAAAAATGAAATTCCATGATTCGGGAGTCTGATTACAGGTGAGGAAGGTATTAGCACCTCACACTGTTTGTTATAAAAACGGTTACCTTAATATGATAGCGTGCATTATAATTAGCCCAGTAATTATTTTAACTTCTTCATAAAAAAAAATATATACGAGACGACAAAGTATACAAAAATAAACAAAAAATAAACACAGAATATTTACATGAGATTAACAGGACGTCTCGTCCAAATTAATCTCGCTCCACCATTTAAAAAATAAAATTAACAGGACATCTCGTCCAAATTAATCTCGTTCCTCCCTTCTTTTTTTTAAGAAAATAATAATAATAATAATAACAATAATAATAATTACAATTTTTAGGCTAGTCCAAATAAAATGTGTGAAGCACTCATTTTTATTAATATTTATCAATCAACAGGAATTAATTGATAATTAAAAAAGGAACAGTCATCAAACAGCAATTAATTTTACAGAAAGTAAATAAATACAAGCATTAAAAATGAGAGTGAGACCAGTGTGGTGATAAAGGAGCTGGATGATGCGTAAAGGAGAGGGACTGTTGAAAAAGAGGGGCGGTATTGATGAGGATCCTAGTGGGTTGGACAGCAGGTGCTCTTAGGAGGACGGTGTTGGGTTGATTTGAAGGAGCTAGTAGGTGTGTAGGAGAGGACCAGTGTTGAGGGTTGGGGACGGTGTTAGGTGAGGAGTGAGGATGGTTGTATGAGAAGAGAGGGACAGTTGAGGGTTGAGGACGGTATGGAGAGGAAAACGGTGTAGGGTTTAAAAGGGAGGACGGCTGAGGATGGAGGACAGTGGAAAGAAATGAGGAGGGCGGTATTTGGAGGAAAAAGGGGAACGGTGTTGGTGTTTGAAAGGGAGGACAGTGTAGAAAGGAGAAAGGACTTTGGGAGAAGGGGAAGGATGGAGTATGGAGAAGAGAAGGACGATGTTGGGCTTAAGAGAGGGGCTGTACGGTTGGAAGGAGGGGCACAGCGTTTGGGAGGAGTGAGTGAGGACGGTTAGGAAGGGGTTGAATAAGGACGGTTTGGAGGGGGTTGTACGGTTACGAAAAGAGAGAAGATAGTATGGTGTTAGAGGGCTGGACGGTGTAGTGGGAGAGGAGAAGGATGTTGGGGCTGTGTGATGTGGGTTGGAGTTTGAGGCTGTGAGGAGGGAGAAGACAATATGGTGAGGGGCAAGGAGAAAGGGGATGGTTGGAAGGAGAAGGAGGGGTGTACGGTTGGTATGAAGAGAGAGGGCTGTTGGAGTTTTTTTTTTAAAGTTCTCTCTCTCTTTCTTAATGCTTCTTCGTCCTTCTTCAAGTGAAAGCTTCTGGATCCCCTTCTTCTCTTTCGTTGGGAGTATTTGTAGAAAATTTCAGGAGCATGTTGTTTTCCTGAACAGCTCTGAGACAGCCTGGCTGCCGATTGGTGAGGATTTTTTTATTATTTCCTCTTTGTCTTGTTACTAGCCGCCCTTTGAATTTAGCAAATAAACTTGGATACAACCTGGATCTTGACAATAATGAAGGCTGGTAGGAGTTTTTAATATTTTCCTCCTTCGTCTGGTAGTGAGCCGCCTCCCATAATTCAAGGATCCACTTGGATAGTGGAAATCCAAGTCAGCATGGTGGAAATCCGAGTGGAAAATGATGGAAATCTGAGAGAGCATGGTAGAATTCTGAGTAAAAATGACTCGGATTAGCCTCTTAGTCAGTATTCATCCATAATTCGAGTCAATTCTGAGTGGAATCAAGGTTTTCCAACAGAAAACTAAGTGAAAATAGTCCTTTCCGAGTGAGAATTCTTTTGGGAGGAGCTCTCCTATGGAAGGCCGAGTGGAAGTTTTGCTCGGTTATTGGGTCGCTATGAGGAGAATCTGAGTGAACAAGTGTGCAATTGGATTGAGGGGACAAGTAAGGCAATTTTGATTGGAACAATCAATGAGACCGAGTGAAAATTGACTCGGAACCGATTGAAGAGGACTCGGTGCTGATTGAAAAGTGTCACTCAAAATTGGTGAAAAGTGTCTCAGAATTGAGTAAAAGGTTGGTCACTCGGTACTGCATGAAAATTGGCTCGGGAATGGGTGAAAGGATAGCTCGGATTTGAGTGAGAGTACTCACTTGGGAGTGGGTGAGAAAGGAATGACTCGGAAATGGGTAAAAGAACGGCTCATAAATGGTTACAAGAGTGGCTCGGTAATGGTTAAAGGATGACTCGGATTTAACTGAAAATTGAAGAGAATGACTAGGTGTTGACTAAGAGAGTGACTCGGTGCTGACTGAAGATACTTTACTCGGTGCAGACTGAAGAGAGAGTGGCTCAGGGTTGTTTCAATCGGAAGTATTTGGCTCGGATCTTGTGTCTGTTTGAAGCATCCACTTCAATCGGAGGTGTTTTGCTCGGAACCAACGGTCAGGATGCATTCACTCGGAACCGACCCTACATTTCAAATTAAAATGATTTTACTTGACAATTAACAGCCCGGATGCATTCGGAGTCGGCCTTGTTTTCACTTGGATGTGCTTTCCTTGGAACCTTCACTTGGGAGCATCTGACTCGGACATATCACTCGGTAACAACCATTTTCACTCGGAAATATCCATTTTTACTCAGAGTCGGTCTTATCTACCAATCAGGATAGTTTCATAATTTGACCACTCGGTGTCGATCTTCCCTTTACTCAAGAATTTGGGACAGCTTCATCATGCCTTCAGTTGCCATCACTCGGATTCAGCCTATTCACTTCAATCAGAAAAGCTTTATTCAATAGCCTGTCCACTCCACTCGGAAACCCGACTGGCTTCTCACCCGGCATTTCCTTCAATCGTCAATCACTCACTCGGATATACCTTTCACTTAGAAATTTGGACTTGAATGACTCTGGAATCTGGCTGATAGAAGTTCTTTCATGGCCGAGCCTTGCTTTGCTCAGAAAAACAATTTTCTGCCCCAACTCACTCGGATGTCTTCCTTGGGGACATCACACTCGGGCTGAGTGTGAAACTGTGAGTCTGCCCGAGTATGGTTCATTTAGTGGCTTCTTCTGCACAGAATCCATTCACTCGGAACAACTTTTTGCCCAGAAAAGCACTTGTTCCCTGGTCAGACCTGTTTCAGTCAGCATCCTTTCACTCATAATTAGCTTTGGGCAGTTTTATTGGTCAAGTCCTTTTTATCACTCGGAATGGTTGCATTCGGATAGCTTCCACTCGGATTCACCTCTAACAGGGACATATTTCTTTTCAGCGTTGAACTTCCAATAGGGTCAGCCATTTACCACTCGGATTCTCCTCCAACAGTGAAGTATTCCACTCGGATTTGCTCCATCATGAGTAATTCCACTCAGTTTTGATCATTTCTGAGTCATTTCACTCAGATTTACTCCAACAGGAGCATATTACACTCGGATTTGATCCATTCTGAGTTATTTCACTCGGATTTGATAATTCCTTAAGTCATTTCACCCGGATTTATCCCAAAAGGGCAATATTTCACTCGGAAATGCTTCAATCTGAGTCCTCCTGTTCGGATCTGATTATTTTTGAACCATTCTTCTCGGATTCATCTCCAACAGGGCTATATTTTACTCGAAAATGCTTCAATCTAAGTCATTCTTCTCAGCAGATCATTCGGAAATGAAGTCCAGTCCTTTCAGAATTCTTTCCATTTGGGTCAGACCGAAAGAGGTGTTCACAATGCGTTTAGCCCATTTTAAAGCATTTTGCGCAACTCAAGGGTCAATTCTTAATGTAATTGACCCATTCTAGTTTCTACAGGTTCTAAATCATGCATAGGCACCATTGAAAACTATTCCATGGCATCTAAACCACCTAAAACTCTATATGGCCCTATCAGTTCCTAAATTATGCATAAACATTATGAACATAGCCTCACACTTGCATCTTACCCCATGCACATCCTACATCACCATGCTAAAAAGAGACAACATAGGAGAGTGGGTTATACATTCTAAGTGATGAATGTGAATACATTGTGATCATGTGTACATGCATATAAACAACATGAGTGTTGTGCAATATAAATCATCAATTTATCACCAAGTCTTCATCAAGACATCTCCATAGGTTTACAAGTTTCATTGTTTACAACATAATAGCAAGCATATACACATACACATTTACATTGCCCTTCATCATCATGGGCTATAACAAGTATCATCAATAAGTTTTTACATCTTAAATCAATTTACACTCCCAAGGGGTTATCATTTATCTTAGCCATCTCCAACTCAAATGTCATGCCCCCAGCAAACTATCTACATAGATGAGGAAGGTAATGCCATACCTTTTCCCCCATATGGATTGCCACCTGGCTATTTCCCACCACTTCAAGAAGAGCCTGATTATCAGGAAACAATCCTTCATACGGCTCAGCCAAACGCTCCGCCCGTCCGGGATCCTCAAACGATTCCAATCCATACACAAGCCGTGCAACCACAAGCTGCTCAAGCAACAGCCAGACCCCACATCTCAATGCCTAACGCAAACCCGACACATGTCGACCAACCAGTTAGGGGTACTAGTCATCATGTCACTGCTGGTCCAAGCGCTGTTGCTGCTACCCAGGAGGAAAGGTTAGAGTTCCTGGAAAGGCGATTCAGAGAAATGGAAAGAACGAATAGGTTTAGAATGGGTAGTGCCGCACAACTCTGTCTGATTCCTGATGTTGTGATTCCCCCCAAATTCAAAATGCCAGAATTTGACAAATATCGGGGGCTAACCTGTCCGAAGAACCATCTTACCATGTACTACTGGAAGATGGCTTCTCATGCTTCCAATGACCCTCTGCTCATTCATTGTTTCCAGGATAGTTTGGCTGGAGCACCTCTGACCTGGTACAATCATCTTAAACGATCTCGTATATGCTGTTAGGAAGATCTGGCAGATGCTTTCATGCAACAGTACAAGTATAATCTGGATATGGCGCCAGATAGAGTACAGTTGCAAAACATGACCAATAAAGATAACGAGACGTTTAAAGAATATGCCCAACGGTGGCGAGAAGTAGCAGCGCAGGTTAACCCACCTCTATCAGAGAAGGAGGTAATTTCTACATTTATTGATACACTCCAGTCACCCTTCTACGATAAGATGATTGGAAGCATTTCCTCCCATTTCTCCGACATCGTCACTATCGGAGAAAGAATAGAGAATGGCCTAAGGACTGGGAAGATTACTCGTGGCCCACCTGGGGTTGGAGCAGTAAGAAAACGTTCATTTGGAGAAGGTAAGAAAAGAGAGGGAGAGACTAACCTGGTCTCTCATAACCAAAGAAGGAACCAGCTCAGACCACCTACTCCCATCACCTTTCTGTCAACTTACCATAACACGCCACACCCATATGTGGCTGCAATTCCAAATTCGAACCCACCACATTTCCGACCACCAGTTATGCGACTACCTATACCACCACAAGCACCATACCAACCACCGCAAATGAACCCACCGAATCCAAACCTGAGGAGACAGAATAGTGACCGCACTTAAGTGCAATTTGATCCAATTCCCATGACCTACACTGAGCTTCTTCCCCATCTTATTGCAAATACACTGGTAGCGCCTTACCCTCTAAAGCCACTTCAGCCACCTTACCCCAGAGGGTATGACCCAAATGCGCGGTGTGATTACCACGCTGGTGCACCAGGACATTCCACTAAGAACTGCCTGGCACTGAAATTTAAGGTAAGGGATTTAATCAGAGCTGATTGGATAAGCTTCAAAGAAGGAAGCCTAAATGTGACCATCAATCCTCTGCCTAATCACGAGAGACCAGGTGTTAACGCTGTGGAAAGAGATGAGGAATGTATTTCCAAGGTTGAGGACATCCAAATGCCATTGGAAATGATTCACTCCCATATGCTTAAGGTGAGATTAATAGAAGGATCATGGGATGAAGAGTGCAATGACCTCCAATCCACAAAGCGAAGAGACTTCCAAAAAACCCTTCAGGGACTTATGGACAGTCATGTCATAGAAGTTTGCCGGCATCGTGAAGGCAGAATAAATATAATACAAGAGCAAAGCCGAGTTCGAGCCCTAAAGCCTCTAGTCATATTTTACAACAAAAACGCACCTGTGGCTTCGACTCCTGCTAAAACTGTCATCACGGTGAACGCACCAACCCCGTTCCCTTACAAGGATTCACGAGCTGTACCATGGAAATATGGCACTGATGTGTTTGTTACTAGTTCTGAGGCAGTTGAGCCTACGCCATCATCCCCTGTCACGAATATTGCTGGAATTGGGGGCGTCACCCGGAGTGGAAGAGTATATGCTCCCCCAGAACCAAAACTTGACAAAGCTACAGGGGATGTTAGAGCTGGGAAGGGAGAATCCTCTGGTGAGGCAAAGAAGTCCATAACTGAAGAGGAAGCCCAAGAGTTTCTAAGATTCATTTGTCATAGTGACTACCAGGTGTTGGACTAACTGAACCACACCCCGGCAAAGATTTCTCTATTGTCCTTGCTAATGAGTTCCGAACCACACCGGAACACACTGATGAAGGTTTTGAGTGAGGCACATGTGAAACATGATTTTCCAGTAGATAAGTTTGAAGGCATAGTGGGACATATTGTGGCCAACAACTATCTAACTTTTACGGATGATGAGACACCGGTAGAAGGAAGAGGGCACAATAAAGCCCTTCATATCTCCGTAAAATGCCAAGATCATATCATGGCGAAGGTGCTTGTTGACAATGAGTCGTCCTTGAATGTAATGCCAAAATCTACATTGGCAAAGTTGCCTTTTGATGGGACCCATATGAGACCCAGTTCCATGGTAGTCCGGGCTTTTGACGGAACTCGCCGAGAAGTTATGGGAGAAATTGAACTGCCTATACAAGTTGGGCCATGCACCTTTCAAATCCTTTTTCAAGTCATAGATATTACGCCCGCTTACAGTTGTTTGCTGGGACGGCCATGGATCCATTCGGCTGGGGTAGTTCCTTCCACTCTGCACCAGAAGTTGAAATTCATCATCGACAACAAGTTGGAGATTATCTCTGGAGAAGAGGACTTGTTGGTCAGCAAACCTGCCAACACCCCATATATTGAAGCAACCGAAGAAGCCCTCGAAACCTCGTTTCAGGCTTTAGAGGTAGCCAATGCAACAAGCATTACAAAGACATCTTTCCCAAATGTGCCTCTGATGGTTGCAAAGACAATGTTGAGAGAAGGATACGAGTTGGGGAAAGGGTTAGGACGAGAATTGGAAGGAAGAACCTAACCTATATGCCTCCCAGAGAACAAGGATAGATATGGTCTGGGATACAAGCCTACAGCAGCTGACAGAAAAAAGATAAGAAAAGAAAGGAGGGAGAGAAGGATTGCTCGCCTTACCGGTCAAGAGTTTGACACTGCTAGAATCCCTATCTGTGACCTCTATCAAAGCTTCAGGAGCGCAGGGATTATATATCTGGGACAGGTGGCCATGGTTGGAGACAGGCCCAGCTATGATGTGGAATTGGTGCATGCTTGCTTACCCAGTCAAGAACTAGACAACTGGGAAATCATGGAGTTCCCAATAACTATCAATCCTCAGTCAAAGTAATTGTTGTTTTCAAAACTTGTTGATCCTTTTGCTATGCCTAAGGCTTTGGGATCTATTTTGTAATAAGGGCAAAAACTTGCTTGTTTATTAAATTAAATGAATGCAGTCCAATTTCATACCTCATCTTTGTTCAATCTCTTTCTTTTAAACCTTCCATTTGCTTGCCTTTCTTTGTTTTCATTCATTATAATATAACACCAAATGCAGATCTGAAAGCGATTCTTCTGAGAGTAATGAGAACTCAGTTCTATTTCATGACTCTGATAATCCGAATGATTACGCCTATGAGGAGAATGAGGAAGACTTTGAACCTTCACCCAAATTGATGAGATTAATGGAACAGGAAGATAAGGAAATCCAGCCTCATCAGGAAAAGATTGAGACCATTAACCTGGGAGATGAAGGGGAAAATAAAGAAGTTAAGATAGGCACCCTCTTGAGCGAACAACGGCAGAGTGAATTGATTAAACTGCTCCGGGAATTTCGAGACATTTTTGCATGGTCGTATCAAGATATGCCGGGTCTGGATAATAACATTGTGGAACACAAGTTGCCTTTAAAGCCGGAATGTCTGCCGATCAAGCAAAAGTTACGACGAATGAAACCAGAAATGCTTCTTAAGATCAAAGAAGAAGTCAAGAAACAATTCGATGCTGGTTTCTTAGCCGTAGCTAAGTATCCGCAATGGGAAGCAAACATAGTTCCCGTTCCAAAGAAAGATGGGAAAGTAAGAATGTGTGTGGACTACCGAGACTTGAATCGGGCGAGTCCTAAGGATGATTTTCCTTTACCTCAGATTGACGTACTGGTTGATAACACAGCTCAGCATTCCATCTTCTCATTCATGGATGGATTTTTGGGATATAACCAGATCAAGATGGCACCAGAAGATATGGAAAAGACCATGTTCATCACTCTGTGGGGCACCTTTTGTTATAAAGTAATGTCCTTTGGATTGAAGAATGTAGGAGCCACCTATCACAGGGCAATGGTGACTCTCTTCCACGACATGATGCACAAGGAAACAGAAGTCTATGTGGATAACATAATTGCCAAGTCTAGATCTGAAGAAGAACACATTGCTGACCTGAGAAAACTTTTCGAAAGGTTAAGGAAATTCAAGCTTAGATTGAATCCCGCCAAGTGCACTTTTGGCGCAAGATCCGACAAATTGTTAGGATTCATTGTGAATGAGAGAGGGATAGAAGTTGATCCTGACAAGGTCAAGGCAATTCTGGAAATGCCTCCTCCTCGTACTGAAAAGGAAGTCCGAGGGTTCTTGGGAAGATTGAATTACATCGCCTGATTCATTTCCCAAATGACAGCAACCTGTGAGCCGGTTTTCAAATTGCTTCGCAAGAACCAGCCTCGACAGTGGAATGATGATTGCCAGATTGCATTTGAAAAGATAAAGCAGTACTTATTGGAGCCACCAGTCTTGGTGCCGCCCGTTCATGGGAGACCGCTAATTCTATACCTGACCGTGCTGAATGAATCCATGGGGTGCGTATTAGGTCAACATGATGAGACTGGGAGGAAGGAATGCGCCATCTACTACTTGAGCAAGAGATTTACTGAATGCGAGATGAGGTATTCATCTCTTGAAAGAACATGTTGTGCATTGGCCTGGGCTGCCCGGCGCTTACGGCAATACATGCTTAATCATACTACTTGACTGGTGTCTAAGATGGATCCCATTAAGTATATCTTTGAAAAACCTGCTTTGACTGGGAGGATTTCCCGTTGGCAAGTGTTACTGACAGAATATGACATAACATACGTCACCCAAAAGGCAATCAAAGGGAGTGTGCTAGCAGATTACTTAGCACACCAACCCATTGACAGTTACCAACCAATGCGGCATGATTTCCCAAATGAGGATATCTTGGCCCTTTCCAAAGAAGAAGATGGTTTGGAAACCAGATGGATCATGAGATTCGATGGAGCATCCAATGCACTGGGACATGGAATTGGGGTTATCCTGATCTCGCCTGATAAGGAATTCATCCGTATTTGCGCTCGGCTATGTTTTGATTGCACCAACAATGTTGCGGAATATGAAGCATGTTCTCTAGGAATGCAAGCAATTCTGAACATGGAAATAAAAATCCTGGAAGTTTATAGAGATTCTGCTTTGGTTATCCATCAACTAAAGGATGAGTAGGAAACTAGAGACAGTAAACTAGTTCCTTATCATGCTCACATCAAGGAGATGATCAAAAGATTTGATGAAGTTACCTTCCATCATGTTCCACGGGAAGACAACCAAATGGCAGATGCTTTAGCCACCCTAGCCGCTATGTTCGAAGTCAGCAATGATTACGAAGTACCTCTCATTGAGGTAAAGAAGCAGCAAGAACCTGCCCATTGCCAGGTCATAGAAGAAGAACCGGATGGCAAGCCTTTGTATCATGACATCAAGAGATACCTCCAGTGCCAAGAATACCCTGAGGGCATCACGGATAATGACAAACGAACTTTGAGAAGGCTAGCTATGGGATACCTATTGAGTGGTAACATGCTGTACGAGAAGAATTATGATTCTGTTCTCCTCCGGTGTGTTGATACCGTTGAGGCAAACCAGATCATGAAAGATATCCACGAAGGATCTTTCGGAACTCATACAAGTGGGCATGCTATGTCAAGAAAAATCCTGAGAGCCGGGTATTATTGGATGACTATGGAAGCAAATTGTTTTGCTTACGTACGGAGATGTCATAAATGCCAGATTTATGTTGATCACATTCATGCACCGCCTTCATCCTTAAATGTCTTGTCAGCACCATGGCCCTTTTCAATATGGGGTATGGATGTAATTGGGCCCATTGAGCCAAAAGCCTCAAACGGTCATCGTTTCATTCTAGTTGCCATCGATTATTTCACCAAGTGGGTAGAGGCAGCTTCGTACACCAATGTGATGAAAAATGTTGTGGTCAAATTCGTCAAGCGTGAGCTGATATGCCGGTACGGCCTACCAAACCAAATCATCACGGACAATGGTACAAATTTAAACAACAAAATGACGAAGGAGCTTTACGAGAGCTTTAAAATCTCCCATCACAACTCCTCTCTATACCGTCCAAAAATGAATGGAGCAGTTGAGGCAGCCAACAAAAATATCAAGAAGATAGTACAAAAGATGGTAGTAACCTACAAAGGCTGGCATGAAATGCTCCCTTTCACGCTGCACAGATACCGAACCTCAGTGCGAACTTCAACTGGGGCAACACCATTTTCTTTGGTCTACGGAATGGAAGCTGTACTGCCATTTGAAGTGGAAATTCCATCCCTTAGGGTGATCATGGAAGCCAAACTGGAAGAAGCTGAATGGGTCCAGACCAAATATGACCAATTGAATCTGATTGACGGGGAAAGGTTAACCGCCCTTTGTCAGGGACAATTGTATCAAAGACGCATGAAGCAGGCATACGAAAAGAAAGTGCGCCCCCGACAGTTCCAAGAAGGGGATTTGGTTCTCAAAAAGATTTTGCCAATTCAAAAAGACGTCCGAGGGAAATGGACACCTAATTACGAAGGACCATATGTTATAAAGAAGGCTTTTTCTGGAGGAGCTCTCATACTCACCAACATGGATGGAGACGACCTGCCAATACCTGTCAATACCGATGCAGTGAAAAAATACTTTGCATAATAAAAAAAAAGAAAAAGAAGAAGCTCGCTAGGTTGAAGACCTGATAAGATGACCTAGGCAAAAGTTAGAGCAGCAAGATGAGCCGAAAATCTGAAAAGGCAGTTCCACAAACTCGACTCTGCAACATAAACCCTTCAAGCCAAAGATAAAGAAGGTCAAAACGGGTATTAGGGTCGTTGTCAAATTACTCCGTCTGAAGCAAAATCAGAGGACGAACACAAAGTCGTGATAAAGGGTCAAGTTTCTCATTGCTCTCAGAAGATCACTAGAGGATATATGAGCCTTCCCCTTTACACTTGCCTTCCATTCTTTATATCTTGTCATATCTCTATGTTTAATATTATTTTCATCTCTACTATACATAATTGATGTTTATAAATAAAAGTCTCCCTTCTTCCTACATGTGTTCATGACTGAATTTTATGAATAAACAAGTTTTTGCCTAAAAGAAATTTTGAAATTGGAAACGACAGAGCGTAAAGTTATGGGGAACGAAATGCATCCTAACGCCAGAATTCGCTTGGTATAAGCATAACTATCTCTGCTAAATACCCTCACCAAAAGTCAGAAGATGTTTCTATTTTATCGATGAGTTATCTTAAAGAGCCAGTCGCCAGGGAAGATTTACCTGTAAGTCTTTTTATACTAACTCACTCTTTTGTCAAAAGGGACACCAAATCCATCATCCAAAAGCAGGTATTCGCCAAAATTTTCTCTCAGCAAGACCTATTGTTCGTACTTCAGTAGAACATAGACTGAAGATCTCTCCTGAGGAAAACCGCAAAATGGACTCAGCTCCCTCAACCAGGATATTTCTTTGATCAGGCTTAAGAGGACTTATCCTTCCCCAGTGAGTTCACCATTACCAAACTAGCACCCATCATGCTCCTCTCACTAAAAAGCTCAAACTGGGGCATCTCCCCAGATCTCTCTTCCAAACTGGGGCATCTCCCTAGATCTCTCTTCCAAACTGGGGCATCTCCCCAAGTCTCTCTTCCAAACTGGGGCATCTCCCCAGATCTCTCTTCCAAACTAGGGGCATACCCCCAGATCACTTTTCCAAAATTAGGGCATCACCCCAAAGCTTTAGATCCTGGTTAATTTGGACGAGACGTCCTGTTAACCCCAGATCACTTTTCCAAAATTGGGGCATCACCCCAAAGCTTTAGATCCCGGTTAATTTGGACGGGACGTCCTATTAACCCCCAGATCACTTTTTCTAAAATTGGGGCATCACCCCAAAGCTCTAGATCTTGGTTAATTTGGACGAGACGTCCTGTTAACCCCAGATCACTTTTCCAAAATTGGGGCATTACCCCAAAGCTCTAGATCCTGGTTAATTTGGACGGGACGTCCTGTTGACCCCCAGATACACTTTTTCCAAAACTGGGGCATCACCCTAGGCCTCCTCCTTTCAAACAAAGGGAAGTACCCCAAAATTCTTTCAAACCATCTCAAACTGGGGCATCACCCCAGATTTATTCTCTTTCAGTTGAAGGCTTCAGTCATGGCAAACCGGGGCATCACCCTGAGCTTTTAGGTATAGAGAGTTAATTCGGACGAGACGTCCTGTTAGCTCCCCCAATCCCTCATCCTTTACTTTCCAGTCAACCGAGAGGCAACACCCTCACCCTTTACTTTCCAGTCAACCGGGAGGCAACACCCTCACCCTTTTTCTTTCCAGACGCCGAACAAATGGAAACCCTTTACTTTCCAGTCAACCGAGAGGCAACACCCTCACCCTTTACTTTCCAGTCAACCGAGAGGCAACACCCTCACCCTTTACTTTCCAGTCAACTGGGAGGTAACACCCTCACCCCTTTTCTTTCCAGTCGCCAAACAAATGGCAACCCTTTACTTTCTAGTCAACCGAGAGGCAACACCCTCACCCTTTACTTTCCAGTCAACTGGGAGGCAACACCCTCACCCCTTTTCTTTCCAGTCGCCGAACAAATGGCAACCCTTTACTTTCCAGTCAACCGAGAGGCAACACCCTCACCCCTTACTTTCCAGTCAACCGAGAGGCAATACCCTCACCCTTTACTTTCCAGTCAACCGGGAGGCAACACCCTCACCCCTTTTCTTTCCAGTCACCGAATAAATAGCAACCCTTTTCTTTCCAGTCAACTAAGAGGCAACACCCTCACCTTTTTCCTTCCTGTCGCCAATCAAATGGCACCCCTTTATTTTCCAATTGCCGATCAAATGGCACCCTTTACTTTTCCTGTAAACCGAGAGGCAACACCCTCACCTTTTTCTTTTCCTATCAACCGAGAGGCAACACCCTCACCTTTATTTCTGTTGTTCACTGAGAGGCGATACCCACGCCATTTACTTTCCAGTCATAAATTTAAAAATCCCCTGCCTAGACAATTTCCAAGCACACCCCAATTCATTCATTTTTCTCCAAAGCTTCGGATTCCAAGCTGCTCGAGATACTAAGGTAATCCTTAATATCCGAAAAGATTCAAGTGTCAATTCTTAGATTTTCCCCTCATCTGGTATTCTTGGTTATTTCGACAATGGTGTTCACGTCTTTACTCCCTTTCCATTTCAAAAGCAAGAAGAAACTTCATGCTTTTCTCATGAAAAAGAAGTAAAGAGGGGCATCTGTGAACACCTATTTCAGTCCGATTGATATCCACAAGTGAAAAGAACACAAATAGTAAAATAAAATAAGAAAAAGAAAAAAAAGGTAAAAAAAATAATTAAAAATAATAATAAAAATAATAAAAATTAAAAAAAATAAAAAATTCTGACTCGGAAATGATCATTTCCGAGTAAGATGACTCGGAATTATCATTTCCGAGTAAAGAGGCTCCGAGTGAAACGTGGCAAGGTGATATTCTGATTGGGCTTCAAGAAAATTTTAAAAAAATGAAGAAAAAGCTTCAAGAAAGGACTCAGGGAAAGAAATTCCAAGCAAAATGAGACTATCCGAGTGCAAATTCCCAAGATCCCGAGTTCTGAGTGAGAAGAAGGTCAGTTCCGAGTGAAATTCCAAATTTTGAGTGGAAAGAAGGCCAATTCCGAGTGAAATTCCAAGTTCTGAGTGGAAAGAAGGCCAATTCCGAGTCAGATTGCCAAATTCCAATTTCTGACTGATAAGAAGGCGGTTTCTGAGTGGATATGTCAAAGTTTCCAAGTTCTGAGTGATAAGAAGGCGGTTTCCGAGTGGATATGTCAAATTCCAAGTTCCGAGTGATAAGAAGGCGGTTTCCGAGTGGTTATCCAAGTTCCAAATTCTGAGTGAGGAATAAGACCAATTCTGAGTGCAAATGTCCAACTTCCATTCTGATTGGAAGATGAGACCGACTCCCAAGGTCAGTTCCGAGTAAATCCTTCAAGCAGTGAAGTTCTGTCACTTTTAAAGAAAATCCGAGTGATAAGCTTCCGAGTGAAATGTTCTTCATGACTGTCAATGTAAAGTCGAAGAAAGAGTGGTTCTGACCTGTCGGTAACAGAGTGAATAAAAATGAATTGTGATTGATTGATGGTGGATGATTGAAACCGAGTGAAAACAAGGCCGACTCTTGAGTGAGTTGGTTCCGAGCAGAAGCCATTGAATGATCACCTGAATGATCAAGCAAGAAAGGTTCCGCCCATGAGTGAATCACCTTGAGGCAGACTCAATATTTCAAACTAAGCCCGAGTGAGATTCCAACGAGTGAGCACATCCGATTGGAGACTCCTGAGCAATCAACACCGAGTAAGATCTCTTCAACCTGCACCGAGTGACATCTCTTCGGTCAACACCGAGTGAGATTTCTTCAGTCTGCACCGAGTAAAGAATCTCCAGTCAGCACCGAGTGAGTCCTCTCTCAATCAACACCGAATGAAGAATCTTCGGTCAGTACCAAGTGATACCTTTTCAGTCAGCATCAAATAAAGAATCTTCAGTCAGTACCCAGTGATGCCTCTTCATTCAGCACTGAGTGAACCCTCTTCAGTCACTTCCGAGTCATTTTCTTTTCAGTCAGTACCAATTGAACCAATCCTTAGTCAGAACCGAGTGAATCTTTTCACTCAATTTCTGAGTCATCTTTGATTCACTTTTGAGCCATTTCCGAGTCCTTTCACTCAATTTCTGAGCCATTTTTACCCAATTCCGAGCCACACGTAAGCCATTTCCGAGTCATCCTTTTTAGCCATTTCCGAGCCATCCTTTTAGCCAATTCCGAGTCATCTTTAACCCAATTCTGAGTCGTACTCCAACCATTTCAGTCGGTTCTGAGTCATTATTCACTCAGTTTTTGTATCAACAACACCTTTTCCACTCAGTCTTTTGCACAAAAGGTATCTTTTCCACTTGGATTATGGAGAGAAGGTGAAATCCGACCCATATTCCCACCGAGTACCCTTGCTGACTTGGATTTCCACTATCCAAGTGGATCTTTCCACTATCCGGCCCACTAACTGTCGACCCCTATAGCTGTCTAGGTGCAAGCTGTGTCCACCAACTCCATCCAGGCTGTATCCAATGCTGATCAAGTGGGGCGGCTGACTACAGGACAAAAGGGGAAGCCCCACATGCCACTGATGGTGGGCGTCCAGGACCTCTATAAATAGAGAGGATCCTGAAGCCTTCAAAAAAAGAGGAGCCTTCATTGAGAGAACCCCAACATCGTGCAGTCCCCTCTCTTTTCCTCCCAAACGCTGTCCCTCTCTTCCTCCCTTCACTGTCCCCCTCACACTGCCCCTCTTCCTACAAACCACCACAGCGTCTCAACATCCAAACCTTCATACCGTCCCACTCCTCACAGCCCCCTCCTCACAGCTTCCAATACCGTCCCTATCCCCTCTCCTTTCTTCTCCACCCACACCATCTCCTCACTCTCTTCTCTCCACACCATCCTCCAACCCACTAACACTGTCCCCCTCTCCTTATAACCCATACCATCTAGCTCTCTCTCTCTCCACTAAAACCCACACGGTTCAACCTCTCCTCTCTCCCAACACCGTCCTCCTCCTACCATACAACACAGCCCTTTCTCTCCCTCTAGACACCTTCAAACTCTTGTCAACCCCTCACTGTTCTTCTCCCTCAGTCAGCCCACGTTTTCACTCGGTATCCATCTTTCACTCGGTATTCATCTTTTCACTCGGTTTTCCATTTTTCACTCGGAATTCCATTTTTCACTCGGTTTTTCACCTTTTCACTCGGAATTCCATTTTTTCACTCTGTACTCCATTTTCCCACTAAAATAAATTGCTGTTATTTTCTTTTCTTCTCTTTTTTACCCCTTCCTAGGTTTATAATAAATATATAACAAAAAAAATGAGTGCTTCTTACATTTTATTTAGACTAGCATAAAAGTTGTAATGATTATTGTTATTCTCATTATTATTGCAATTTTTATTTTTCTATTTTAAAAAAAGAATAGGAGCGAGTTTAACATAGACGAGACGTCCCGTTAATCTTATGTAAATATTCCATGTTTATTTTTGTTTATTTTTGTATGTTTTGTCATCTCGTATACTTTCTTTTCATGAAGAAGTTAAAATAATTATTGGGTTAATTATAATGCGCGTTATCATATTGAGGTAACCGTTTTTATAACGGACAGTTGTGAGGTGCTAATACCTTCCTCACCTGTAATTAGACTCCCGAACATGGAATTTCATTTTTATAACCAGTGCTGTAACGAAAGGTTTTCCCGATATTTTATCCTAAAAATATTGGTGGCGACTCCCTGTTTTTCTTTTCGAACCAAACTAAAAGATCGTTTTGAGGGTCGGCCGTGCCGCCGCGATCCCGGTCGCGATATCTATAGTGGACTAACTTCCACACAAAAGATCTCTTTAGATGCTACAGCTCGAGGAGCCTTCATGAGTAAAAATGTTGATGAAGCTGAGAACCTGATTGAGGAAATAGCTCAAAACACTCACCAGTGAAACTCTGAGAGAGGATTACCTGTTAAAACACCAGGTAAGTACTTTGTTAATGCTTTTTCCCTACTTTCTGGCAAAGTTGAAGCATTAACATTAAAACTTGATAAAATAGGGTCAACAGGTGCTACTAATATTATTTGTGAAGTTTGTGGTGTTTCAGGACATGGAGCTACAAACTGCCATTTAGCAATGACCCCTAATCAAGAACAAGAAATGCATCAGGTGGATGCTATTGGAAACTATGGTGGAAATTATCAAGGTAACTACAGACCTCCACAAGGTCCACCTGGCTTCCAAAATAGGCCACCTCAATTCCAAGGTAATCAAAGTAACTACAACCCTCAACAAGGACCCTACATTCCACAGAAATCAAAACTAGAGTCCTTAATGGAGACATTTGTAGCTACTCAACAAAAGTAGAATGATGAGTTCTCCAATGCAATAAAGACCTTAGCTTTAAAAGTGGACTCTCTTGCCACCCATAACAAAATACTAGAGAATCAAGTTGCCCAACAAGCCTCCTACTCTCAAAGAGCGCCAGGAACATTTCCTGGGAAACCCGAGGCTGGACCTTCCAACCATGCCATGGCTATCACTCTTAGGAGTGGTACCACAAGAAAAGAAAGAAGAGGTTAAGCCATATCAACCTCCTATTCCATTTCCTCAACGCCTGGCTAGAGCAAAGTTAGACAATCAATTTGGTAAGTTTCTTGATGTTTTAAAGAAATTGTATGTCAATATTCCCTTCATAGATGTTTTGCAGCAAATGCCTATCTATGCGAAGTTCTTGAAGGATATTTTGTCCAACAAAAGAAAGCTGGAAGAAGACAATATAGTGGCACTTACTAAAGAATGTAGTGCTTTAGTTCAAAAGAAGCTTTCACCCAAGCTCCAAGATCCAGGTAGTTTCTCTATCCCATGTATGATTGGTAACATGACAATAGATAGGGCATTATGTGATTTAGGAGCTAGTGTTAGTTTGATGCCTTTATCTATTTTTGAAAAATTAGGATTGGGTGAATTGAAACCTACTAGGATGTGTTTACAATTGGCTAATAGGTCCATTAAGTATCCTGTAGGTATCTTAGAGGATGTTCCTATTAAGATAGGAAAAATATTTATCCCTGCTGATTTTGTTGTGCTAGAGATGGATGAGGATTCTATGATCCCCATTATATTAGGCAGACCTTTTTTAGCCACTGCAGGTGCTGTGATCGATGTCAAGAATGGTAAGTTGTCTCTGACTATAGGAGACCAAAAGGTTGATTTTAATTTGAAAGATGTTTTGATAAAACCTTCTCATGATAATGTTTGCTGTAAAATTGAAATTGTTGACCGAGTGGTGAAGGAAGAAACTCTTCTTAATGACCCACTTGAATCTATTTTTCTAAATAAGTTTACAGGAACATCAAAAAGCAGTGAAGGTAATATACCACTGAGACATGACACTGAGGTCATGGTGAGCCCAAATGTTGAACTTAAATCTTTACCTTCCATACTAAGGTATGAGTTTCTAGGCCCTAATCGATTCTTGACTGTGATTGAGGGATAGAGTCTGGCTGAAGACATTAAACTTAGCACTTGTGGGGAGGTAACCCCATGTCTTTATTTTTATTTAAAAAAAACAAAAACAAAAACAAAAACAACTATGTCAGATGCTGGTTTGGGGTTACTACAGGTAAGTTTTCTTATCCTTTTATCATCCATTTTAACATTGAGGACAATGTCAAATTATGGTTTGGGGTGGTAGATAAGAAAACTTAACTATTTTGTTTATGTTGTGTGATTGTTATATTTTTCATGCATGTGTGTTTTCCTTATTTTGTTTGTAATCTTGTAATTTACCATGATTGCATGATAAATTTACTTTGAACATAAAGCTAAAGTATCTAAGGACCCCAAAATTTTGAGTAAAATTTTCAAAATTTTCAAAATTTGATTGTTTAAATGCCAAATCAATGTCTAAATGAACCTTATGTGATTAAAATTTTCTTTGAAAAGACTTTCCATGGTTAGACTTAAGCCAAAATGGGTTATTTATCAAACAAATTTTCAAAACCCATATCTTCTTGATTGAGTGAATCTCATAGTCATTAATATTCTAGAACTTGTTTTTCAACCGATTCAAAATGGTTTTTGATTATATGTCTTAGGATGATAAAGGCACAATTAGGCCTTATTCTTAAGCCTCGGAATTTTTGCATAATTTGACCCCTAGTTGCCCCTTTTGAGCCTAAAAGTGAAAATTTTTCCTTGAAACCTTTCATTGACTGATCTTCTCTTAATGGTGAAAAAGTTGGAAATTTAGTGGAGCAAAGAAATAAAAAAGGACTTAAGAAAAATAATGTATAGGATGCAAAGAAAAGCAAGAAAAAGAAAAGAAAATCAAAAGGATGATATTGAATGAATTACAAAAAGTCCATAAAAGTTCAAAAATTTGCTCTGTTAAATTTATGATGGCAATTTGAATCATTCATGACTATTAAAGCCCTTTTGCATTCCATTTTTCTTGAAATTCCTACCTTGACAATACAACCCAAGGCCACGTTACAACCTCTGAAAGACCTTTAGACTTTGACATATTTTCTATCTAAACTGTGGAGTTTCTGGTTTATTAACAAGCTTATGGTAATATTTTTTGACTATAATGATCTGAGTGATACACAAACCATGAAACACTTTGAGTAAAAATTGAGAAAAGAGTATCCTCTGTCTTGATAATGAAAATTGATTCACATAAGAAAATTAATATTGGCATTTGAATAAATCTTTTTCTCTATTTTGGATTCCTTAGTTTGTTGAGCTTAGTGTTTTCTGTATCTTATCATGTGAATATGGTAATTGCTTGAGGACAAGCAATGTTTTAGTTTGGGGTATTTTGATAAGTGTTTTATAACACAATAAATTAGATTTAGTTTGCTTAGAATTTTAATCATTATGCACTGTATTTCCTTTATATATTGTGATTTTTGCTTTCTTTCCACTATATTCTACTTGGGTATGTTATTGTGCAGAAATTAAGGTAACAAAGGGTCAATAACAAGAGAAAAACGACCATCAAATGATAAAGAATCAAGAAGAACAAGCCCAAGTGGAAGGAAAGCTCTTTTTTATACTAAATTCTGACTCAGAATGATAAAATCCAAGTAGGATGACTCATAAATGATAAAATCCGAGTAAGATGACTCAGAATGGAGCGTTGCTGAGTGGAATATGTCTCGATTAGAGGTAAATCCGAGTGGAAGCTTCCCTGTCAATGCCATTCCGAGTGAAAAATGGCTGACCTTGAAGGAATATGTCCCGGTTGGAGGTGAATCCGAGTGGAAGCTCCCCGACTGCAACTAATCTGAGTGAAAAAAGGGACTGCCCAAAGCTATTGTACGAGTGAAAGGATTGCTGATTGAAGCGAATCTGATTGGGGAAAAAGTGTTTTTCTGGGCAAAACTGTCTCCGAGTGGAGGACTCCCGAGTGAGTTGATTCCGAGCAGAAGAAGCCACTAAATGAACACCTGTTGAATAAGGAGGTCTCCGAGTGGTGTCATTCGGAAAAGATGGCATTCTTAAGCAAAGAACAGGTCCTTTCCAAGTAGTTCGTTTCAGAGAAAATGTCTTATCAAGCAAGGAAAGATCCGATCGGGAATGAGTCTCTTTCGAGCAGACTCTCAAGTTTCAAACTAAGCCCGAGTGAGATGTCTCCCAAGAAGGTACTTCCGAGTGAGTTGGGGCAGAGAGCTGTATTTCTGAGCAAAGCAAGGCTAGGACATGGGAAGAGCTTCTATCAGCCAGATTCCAAACTCTCTCAAAGTTCCAAATTTCTGAGTGAAAGGCAAAGACAACTGCCGAGTGAATGTGTCCGAATGAATGTGTCCGAGTGGATCATTTCAAGGAGTGAAGAAAGGGTCGACTGAATTACTCCCAAGCAAATCCGAGCAAGGTCTCTCTGAGTGGTTCATTTCCAGAGACATAGCCGAGTGAAACATTTCAATTGGTTCCGAGTCAATCTTCAATCAGTTCCAAGTGAGTCACTTTTCAATCGGTTCTGAATGAATGTTTCAATTTGTTCCGAGTCACTCTTTGAATCGGTTCCGATTGAATGTTTCAATCAGAATTGCTTTGCTTGTCCAGCTCTCTTCAAAGCCACAACACCGATTCCATCCAATTGCACATCGGCTCCTCTCAACACCGTCCAGCTCCTCTCCACAATGTCCAGAACTTCTTAACACCGTCCAGCAAAGCAACACCGAATGAACAATGCTCCTGATGAATGCCACTCGGTCTTTTGTGTACGAAGAGCACCTTTTCCACTTGGATTATTTCCCACTATGGGTGGATACTGACTGAGGCACTAAATCCGAGTCAAAAGGAGAAAACCGACTCTATATTTCCACTAATTACCCATGCTGAGTTGGATTTCCACTATCCAAGTGGATCCTTGACTTATGAAGGGGCGGCTGACAACAAAACAAAAGAGCTAGCCGCCGCTCCCTATAGTTGTCACCATCCAAGCTGTTTCACCACACCATCCAGGCTGTATCCAAGCTGATCTCGTGGGGCGGCCAACAAGAAAATAAAAAAAAACCCCACTAGCCATCATTCCCCATTTCTATAAATAGGGGGGAGGTCTGAAGCCAAAAAGAGCATCACAAAAAGCATCAATTCTGATTCAGTTCTCTTTTTTTTTCGTACTTTAATTTCTTTCTTTTCTTTGTCTTTCTTTTTCCGTTCCTCTTTTCTTTCTTTCTTCTTCGTTTTTCTTCTCTGTTCGTTTTTCTTTCTTTTTCATTTTCTTTCTCTTTTATTTTCTTTTTCTTTCTTTTATTTTAAGAGTTGTGAATTGTAAAAGTGAATGTTCCAATTTGTAATTGGTGGAGGGATATTGCAACAAGGAAATACAGTGGTAAAATTATTCTAAGCTTTTGGAGAAACTCGTAAGTTTTTATTTTTACCATGTCTTGTATGTTTTATTTTTCCATCATATATATGAATTTGAATTATTTCATGAGTAACTAAATTAATTATCTTGGGATGAAGGCGGTGTGATAATATTTTATGATAATGTTATTTTGACTTTAAATTAAATAAATTTCTGTTTTCCATTTAGTTCAAAAAAATGCTCAATGCTCTTAGTAATTCCTAACAAGAACCTAAGTGATAAAACTGTATACTTGCGGGTATATTAGTAAGTTTAAGTAATTAATAGAATTGAGAGATTTATTGTTACTGGAAAGTTTTTGAACTAAGCCTAAGTTTTTGAAATACTTTTTGTGACCTCAGTAAAACCGTGAAAGTAATCAAAATCTTTTGGGGAATAAATAAGGGATTTTCACAAAACGATAATGGGCCTTTTCTAAGGATTAAGCAGCGCTTTCCATAGGTCAGGTACATTAATAGGATTTCGAGAGGAACATATTAATTAGCTTAAGGAGAAATCCACCTTGGAAAACTTAATTTGATTCTTATTTATGAAAAGTTAAAATTCATTAACATAAAATAAAGTCTTGATCCTCTGAAATCCCAAGATACTCTCAACTCTGATTTTTAAGTGTCAAGTAAATTTTGTTTTTAAATTTATTTTTAATTTGTGTTTTATTTTACAAAAATATTAAAAATCAATTGTGTGGATAATTAAATTTCAATATGCTGGTACTTTGAACACAGTCCCTGTGGAGAACAATAATCTTTTATATTACGCGACATAACCCATGCGCTTGCGGGCCCTGTCACATCAACAATCATCAGCAATAATATTCATCAATCCTTCATCAACATTCAAGGGTATAGCCAACAACAATATTCATCATTCAATATTTGTGGTGAACATGTATACATTTTCAACAACAAAGAGGTACAACATTTTCCCAAATTCTCATGATAATTACCAATCACCACAAAGTATACCACCAGTATTCCAAATGCATATCACACATTTGCCAAGCACAATAACATCAAAATATCAATCATCATATTATTTCAACATAATCATAGCAAGGCAAACATAAGCAATATCATATACATTAATCATCAATTATTCAAACCATGCATTTAGATTATAAACTCCTCTCCTACCTTCATAGAAGTAATCCGAGCGATTCAATATTCCTGCTTCGTCGTTCGGAATAGGTCTTACATTTCATAAGGTACCACATCATTATTTTCTATTCAAAATCACCAAGACTTACACATTCTAAATATAATACTTGGTGTTTGTACCATTAATAACTATCAAACTATCTTCCCATTTCATTAATTCTTACCACAACCACTATGGGTTTGGTGTTTAAGTGCATTATTAAGTACTTATAGCTTCACCTATTAATAGGTTCTCACACCAATGGCCATGAACCACCATCAATGGCCACCCACCATCATTAATACCACATCCCATTATCAATAAACATTCTCCCAACATATTTAATGATACCCACACTCTCAATATTATATATTTCCACTTAAAATCAACTTTCAAATCAACATTACATGTTTTCCCCAATTTTAGAGTTTGGGTTTCACCAAAAACCCAACAACCATCATAAATAATCATCATCTTCCATCATCTCCATCATTAATTTTGTATACCATCATAAATGCTCATAAAAGCTTGCATTTAACACACCCTACCTTAGGATTTCCATATTTAATGGTTCTCCCAAATAACCCATAGGCATATAATCACTCACCTAACAACAATAACCCAAACCCAGGGCACAAGCTCATTAAAAATGGAGTAGAGTTTACCTCAACCAACAAACCATAATGAGTTTCTAGGGGAGAAAGATGGATGACAAAAATTTGAGAAAAGAGAAGGAAGAGCTTCAATCAACCAAGTCTCCTTCAAGCTTGATGGAGGAAAACGAAAATAAAGGGGAAAGAAGAAGGCACACCGCCCTTGTTAGGTTTTTAAGAGGAAGAAGATAAAGAGGAATTGAGAGTGTAGAGAAAGGAGAGTGAATGTCATAGAGGGAGAGGGAGTAACATGAATGAGGAGAGAGAAAAGGGAGTTTGGTATTTTATTTTAACCCTTCATTTAAGTTTCTCTATTTTACAACAAATAGGATCACTGTTCAGGCTTAATACTATATCCAAAAATTATTCCAAAGACATACTCGGATTCCCCATAACATTCTTAACAGCCCTGACCAACAGTACCTCAATCGGAGATACTTGGTCTGACACCCATATTTTAATCGGGTATAATTTCATCTCATTAAGTCTCAATAAATTATGAATACCCATAATAAATCCTAATTTAATTATTCCAAAATTTTCAGAACATGAATCCACTTATATATAATAATTTACTATTTATTCCTCTCAATTATTAATTTTTATAAATTTTGGGATGTTATAATCCACCCCACCTAAAAAGAAATTTCGTCCTCAAAATTTAATCTTGAAATATATTACAAAGCGACACTCCTGGTCGTACCCCAACAGGGTTTAATGACATCATAATATAGCATCGAACTTCCTAAAGTCCAACAAAACATCATTATCATTATTCCTTTTACCCAACACAACATCTTCCATATCCAAAGCGAGTCACACATCATTAATCTCAATTCATCCAGCACAACTCGCGTATTTTATCCAGTACCACCAAATAGACTTAAAACATTCACTATAAGCAGTTTCTGTAACACCCCGGTTTTCCGGACTCGAATTCTGATATGATCAACATAATGATTAATAAAATGCGAGTAAATTTTTCGCGTTCCAAATTAAGTCTGACGTCACACCGAAACTTGAATCACAGAAAACTGAAGAGTACGAATTAATAAGATATGACTGGATCGATAACTAAATTGCCCATAACAGTATACAAAAATAGTAGAGTTTACAGCGGAAGAGAAATGTGTATACCGAGCAAACGCCTAGTCCCATATATGACGATATGAGAAAAGGCTCGGCAAAGCATGCAAATACCCGACATAGACCTAATAGAACAAAGCCCGTCTAATTCACTCACAACATACACATGCATTGCCTAAGACACAATTATATATATATATACATATACATTCGGGGATCTTCTCCCAACTATCACTATCATCAGTGTACATCATTCAATTTCAATCCTTCTAGTACACATTAAATCATCTCTTACATACTGCTTATATATATTCACCATTCCTAAATATGAAGGATTATTTTATACATGACTAAATTCACTAAATCATCTATATCATCATAAACAATTTATTCATTACATAAGAACTCATAAATGATGTTGGCCAAGGCACTTCCATTACCACTATTTACCTTCGCCAAAACTTCAATTCAAAGTCTCATCTCAGCCCATGATAACCCTGCATCACAATGCTAAAAAGGAGACCACATGGGAGAGTTAGTTTTACATTCAAAATGACGAATATAAATATATTGTGATTATATGTACATGCATACAATCATCATGTGTGCTTTGCTATAAAACCATTAGACTATCATTCAATCATCATCACATTATTATAATTATACAAGCCTCATGAATCGCAATTCACAACATAAGCAAGCACAAGCACATACACAATCACATTGCCACTTATCAACAAGGGCATTCACAATCATCATTATCATTTTATTAATTTTTTATTCCATTCCTCCTCGCAAGGGGTCTCATCTCTATAGTCATCCCATCTCAAATTCCATGCACTTATGGCTAATACATATGTCAACTGTTTAATGCATATGCACGGATCCGATTTCATTTCATCAGGTGATCGCAACCACCATATCATTCATTCATATGGGTTTCCCGCCTCGCAAGGGGTACTCCCTCTAGCAGCCTCGCAAGGTGCTTTCTCGTGATCGTAACCACGTTCAATAATTCATAATGGTTTCCCGTCTCGCAAGGGGTACTCCCGCCTCGTGATCGCAACCATGGGCACCATAGGAACTCGCAAGCCCTTTTTCATTTCAAATACCAAGTGATCGCAACCACTGGCTCATTATCATACAATGGTCCCCACGGGGCCTTTCACTTTCCATAACCAGGTGATCGCAACCACCGGCTCAATACCATATCATCATCACGTTGGTTTCCCACCTCGCAAGGGGTACTCCCTTCACAGAATCCCACAGGATCTTTCATCATTGTGATCGCAACCACATAATATCAATGTTATGCCATGCCATGAATGCAAAATGCAATAATGCATATGTCAATCAACCTCGCAAGGATATCTCACCTTCTCAATTAGGGGTATATTTTATATTTGGTTTTTATTATCATTGGCATACAATCAATCACAAGGCCCCTCAAGGCACAACATTCATATTTTCATAAATCCCTACATGGCAATCATAGCATGTCAATCATCATATCATTTATCCACGCATGGAAACCAATAAGATATCTTAAAACATGCATTCAACAATCATCATTGCATCTCATACTTACAAGTCAATACTTGCATTAATCATATTAGCACCACACTCATCCAAAATAGTAACACTGCTTATCCAAGGGCATGTTTAACAACAACGTCTCTTTTTATTCATCAATATCATTTATCATTCAATATATGTGGTATCCTTAACTTTTAATCATCATTAAAACTATTTCAAATCCATTGATTTATACACACATTGCCATTTAATTGTCCTCCCATTAATTTTGTCATTACACAAAGTGTGTCATGTAACCATATCATTTACTTCCCATCATACTTCATAATATATCCATAGTGGTGAAGCATATAAATATTCATAACATAGCATAGGCATACACATACCTTGCCAAGGCCTTACGCCATTCTCCAATTACCACTAAGACAAACCACACATATACCCCTAGTGGATTCGCTCGTAATTACTCCAAAAGTATACATCAGATTGGGAAAAGGTTTTAGAATACTCCATTTAATTGTTAAGTAGGCCTAAAAGTCCAAGGAGTACAAGATAAGTACTGATGTAGGCTCTTCATCCACTTTCTTGAAGAGAGATGGATATAGGGCTCTTTCTCCTTTCTTCCTTCAATGTAAGCTTGAGAACTTCTTCTTCTAGGCAAGGAAACCGAAAACCCAAAGCCTAAACTAAAGGATTATGATGTAAGGAATAAGAGAAAAGGGAGTGAAATGGAAGAAGAGAAGGATGAACAATGGAGGAAGGTTTGGAAAAGGGGAGAGGAAAGGGTTGGAGGCCACTTCCCAAAGAGGGGAAGATAACTCCACTCACCACCAAGGGAGGGAGAAACCACTTGGATAAGAGGTTGAGAGAGCTCTCTAATTCTAGAGAGAAGGAGGAGAATCTCTCACTAGGAAACACTAAGTGCTCTCAAAATTCTTGCAAATGAATTAATTGTTGCTTGTTTACAAAAGGAGAAGTCCTTATATAGGCCATGGGAATTTTGGCCAAGGACTAGCAAAGTGGGCTTGAGCATGAATCCAAGGCCCATTAAGAGAAAAGATAAGCAAATGGCCTATACATGGCCCAAAAGGAAAGTACAAGGCCCTAAAGTGGCCTATTTGACCTTGCAAGGTCCAAATCTATCCTATAAGCCTAGAGAAACTATTTAGAAAGTATATTACAAGTAAAATACTCATAGATCCTCATAGGTTCTTTATTGGGCTTAGGCCCACTAGAAGAGAGAAAAGAGAAAAGGGCTTTATGAATGCTCTCTTTGGCCCTTTTGGTCTTGGCCCTTGTGAGGGGACCTCTATATGCTTCAAGTCCTTTCTCTAATGTAGTGTGAGGGTCTTCCTTGGGTATGTCCACATTATGCTCCCCCTCTTTAAAAGGATTTGTCCTCAAATCAAAGGCATCATCCTCATCATCTATATCAAAGAGAGACAAATCAATTATATTAAAAGAAGCACTCACACCATAATCTCCTGGTAGATCTAGGACATAAGCATTATTGTTAATTTTCTTGAGAATTTGGAAAGGCCCATCACCTCTAGGGTTGAGTTTGGATTTTCTAAAATTAGGAAAGCGTTCCTTTCGAAGGTGTAACCATACCCAATCTCCAACCTCAAAGGTGATCTCCTTTCTTTGTTTATTTACACAATGAGCATAATGTTCATTTTTAGTTTGTATTTGGTGTCTAACCTTCTCATGAAAATCTTTGATAAATTGGGCCTTTGCCTCTCCATCCATATGAAGGACAGAGTCAGAAACCTCAATGGGCAAAAGGTCCAAGGGTGTGAGAGGGTTAAAACCATATACAACCTCAAATGGACTATGCTTGGTTGTGGAGTGTTGTACCCTATTATATGCAAACTCAATGTGGGGTAAACACTCATCCCATGATTTTACATTTTTGTGTACTAAGACCCTAAGAAGTTGAGAGAGGATCCTGTTTACTACCTCTGTTTGGCCATCTGTTTGAGGATAACAAGTTGTGGAAATGAGGAGTTGTGTTCCTAGCCTTGACCAAAGAGTTTTCCAAAAATGGCTTAGGAATTTGGTGTCCCTATTAGAAACAATGGTTTTGGGCACACCATGTAGTCTCACAACCTCTTTAAAGATCTTAGCAATATGACTAGCATCATCAACCTTATGGAAAGGGATGAAGTGAGCCATCTTGCTAAACCTATCCACAACCACAAAGATAGAATCCATTCCCCTTTGGGTCTTAGGCAGGCCTACCACAAAGTCCATTGATATATCAATCCAAGGTGCACTAGGTGTTGGCAAGGGAGTATATAAACCACTAGGTAAAAGTTTTGATTTAGCCTTTCTACATACAATACACCTAGAGCAATGTTTTTGAACATCCTTTTTCATTTTGGGCCAATAGAAGTGTTCATGTAATATAGACAAAGTCTTATCTCTTCCAAAATGACCCATGAGTCCTCCCTCATGACTCTCCCTAAGTAGAAGATCTCTTAAAGAGCTTCTTGGAATACAAAGTCTATTGGCTTTAAAAAGATAGCCATCTAAAATGTAAAAGCCTTTATGAGATGTCGAAGTGGAAGATGAGTTAAAGATGTTTGAAAAATCAAGATCATTTGGGTACAAAGACCTAATTTCATCAAGCCCAATAACTTTGGCTCCTAGAGAGGTAAGTAAAGAATGCCTCCTAGATAAAGCATCAGCCACAGTATTAGTTTTGCCATTCTTATACTTGATGACATAAGGAAATTGTTCCAAATACTCAACCCACTTAGCATGTCTTTTGTTTAACTTATGTTGCCCTTTTATGAATTTTAAAGATTGGTGATCACTATGTATCACAAACTCTTTTGGGATTAAGTAGTCCTCCCAAGTTTGTAGGGCTCTAATTAAGGCATAGAATTCCTTATCATATGTGGGGTAGTTAATAGTGGCCCCATTAAGTTTTTCACTAAAGAAAGCAATGGGGTGACCTTCTTGTAAAAGCACAGCTCCTATGCCCACATTTGATGCATCATACTCAAGCTCAAAGGTTTTAGAAAAATTTGGAAGTTTTAAAATTGGAGCATGAGTGAGCCTATCTTTGAGATCTTGAAAGGCTTTTTCTTGCCTAGGCCCCCACACAAAAGAAACATTCTTTTTAACCAACTCATTTAGAGGGGGGGCTAAGGTTGAAAAATCTTTCACAAATCTCCTATAGAAACTTGCGAGACCATGGAAACTTTTTATTTCACTCACATTTCTAGGTGTAGGCCAATCTTGGATTGCCTTAACCTTAGAGTGATCTACCTCAACACCCTTAGAACTAACTACAAAACCAAGAAAGACAATGGTATCCATGCCAAAAGAACATTTTTCAAAGTTAGCATAAAGATTGTTTGTTCTTAAGGCAAGCATAACTTGTCTTAGGTAGATTAGATGAGATGCCATGGACTTTGAATACACAAGAATGTCATCAAAGTATACCACAACAAAATGCCCTATGAAATCCCTTAAAACATGGTTCATAAGTCTCATGAAGGTACTTGGTGCATTAGTTAGGCCAAAAGGCATCACTAACCACTCATAAAGGCCAAGCTTGGTTTTAAAAGCGGCTTTCCATTCATCTCCTTCTTTTATTCTAATTTGGTGGTAGCCACTTTTAAGATCAATCTTGGAGAAGATTGTAGATCCACTAAGCTCATCTAACATGTCATCAAGCCTAGGTATGGGATGCCTATACTTGATGGTGATGTTATTAATGGCTCTACAATCCGTACACATTCTCCATGAACCATCTTTCTTGGGTTCAAGTAAAACCGGTAATGCGCAAGGGCTTAAGTTTTCTCTAATCCAACCTTTGGAAAGTAGTTCATTCACTTGATTTTCTATTTCTAAACTCTCCTTAGGGTTGCATCTATAGGCAGGTCTATTTGGCAAACTAGCCCCAGGAATAAGGTCTATTTGATGCTCAATGCCTCTAATAGGAGGTAACCCTTTTGGAATGTCTTTTAGGAAGAGGTCTTTAAATTCTTGTAAGATATTTTGGATCCCTTTGGGAAAAGGGGGAAGAGAGGTTCCCATATAACACAAAGAAGTGTTAGGGATATCTTTTGGATATATGATCAAGCAATGTTTTTGTGAAAACATGGCATGTTTCACATCATATTTTGTTGTGAAGAGATTGGGTTAGGAGTCATTATAGATAATAACTCCTTTCCCTTTATTGTCTTTTTTGTTTTTCTTTGGTTTTTCTAAATTCGTATGGGAAGAAGATCCTAACTCTATTTCTCTCTTAGTTTTCATTTGGATTTGGTCTTTTGCTACTTGTTGTGGAGTTAGAGGATGTAGTACTATCTTCTTGCCATCTAGTTTAAATGTGAGGGTGTTAGTGAACCCTTCATGAAGGACCTTCCAATCAAATTGCCAAGGCCTTCCTAATAGTATATGGGTTGCTTCCATAGGCACTACATGACATTTGACTTCATCTCTATATGTGCCTATGGTGAAATTTATTAGGACTTGCTTATTGACTACCATTTCCCCTTTTTCATTTAACCATTGTAATTTGTAGGGACTTGGGTGATCTATAAGCTCTAATCCTATCTTTTTGACTAGTCTTTGGCTTACAACATTTGCACAACTCCCACTATCAACAATGAGAGAACATAATTTGTCATTAATGTAACATCTTGTATAAAAGATGTTCTCTCTTTGTGTCGTGTCATCGAGTTTTACATGACTACCAAGCAATCTTCTAATCATGTACAACTCACCATCATCCCCTAGAATGTGCTCACTGTCACTGGAATCACTACTAGAGTCATCACTTGAATAGTGAGAATCAGAATTAGACTCTGATTGACTTGAGTAGGTTCCATTAGTTTTTAAGATCATGGTTCTTTTTGTTGGACAGTCCGAAGCAATGTGTCCTCTTCCAAGGCACTTAAAACATTTTATGGAAGAAGATCTAGAGGATTGTGGTTTTGATGATGGCTCATGCTTATCATGTTGATTCCTAAAGACTTTGCCATTTTTATGTAACTCACTTTGGAGTTTAGAGGAGGAAGTGCCCACTTCTCTCTCTCTAGGGTTTCTCTCAAACTTACCCTTATTTTCTACCCATTTTGACTTATAGGCTCTATTGTTATCCCCACTATAGGATTCTCTTTCCTTAAATTGGTTTTCTACTTTGGTGCATTGGTGGAGTAACTCTTCTATATCCACATGTGGAAGAAGTTCTACCCTATTTTTGATGTTCCTATTAAGTCCATGTAAGAACCTATGCATTAAGGTTTCTTCATCCTCTTCTAGGTTGGCTCTAATCATGGCTATTTCTAAGGCTTTATAGTAGTCTTCTACACATTTGGAGCCTTGGGTGAGCCTATTAAGCTTTGCTAATAGTTCACCATGATAATAGTTAGGAACATATCTTTTCCTAAGGAGAGCTTTTAAGTCTACCCAATCATCTATGGGAGGGAAGTTGTCTCTTTTTCTCTCCTTACAAATTTGGGTCCACCAAACTAGAGCATAATTTTGGAAAGAAAGAGTTGCAATCCTAACATTTTTATCATCTTTTATTTGATGAGAGTTGAATATTTGTTCTACCCTCATCTCTCACTCTAAGTAAGCTTCAATGTCACTCTTGCCATTGAATAGGGGAATTTCTAACTTTACTTCTCTTAAGCCTATGTCATCCTTTCTATGGTCATGGTGCCTTCTTTGTATTGTTTCTTCCTCATTATCACTAATGTTATGTCTTTGATTTCTTTGTTGTCTATGCCTAGTTCTAGGGGGTTCATTATGCTCAAGATTGGTTAGCCTAGCATTAATATTGTTTAAGCTATCCATTATGTTATGAAACATGGTTTTGTTCTCCCTATCACTAGATGACATCTTTTAATGTTGTCAAAGAAATTTGAGACAAAAACAAAGTATGTATAGACAAGCTAGTCGAGGAAGATGAATGCAATACAATTGAAAGAAACACTTCAAAAATCCTAAAATATCAATACTAGGTTTCTATCCTAAGGGAAAAACAATGTCCTAGGTTGTCTTTAACTAGGTTAGTCCTATGTTGCTTATGTAAATCCTAAGTTTTCCTTAACCTAAATTGATTATGTTTGTCCTAGGATGTTACTAGTGATTAACTAACCTTAGACAAGCCTAACCAATTTCAGTTTTAAGAAGTAGTTAACCTAAGAAAATTAGTTCAACTAACTAACTAAGTCTTAATAAACCCTAACTAAAAAGTAGTTAATTAGTTATGGAAGTTGTAACAAAGTCTAACCACTATAACTAACCAACTAATTCGGTTTTGTATTAGTTAACCCAACTAACTATTAGTTATGATAACTAGAATTAGTTCCAACCACTAACTAATTAACCTAATTAGTTAAGACACTCAACTAACTACCAACTAACTAACTAATTATAGTTGTAACTTCTAACTAATTCTAACCAATTAACTAAAAGTAGTTAACAATCAAATGCACACGTACTATCCTAATTCGAAATTTACTAAGCAAAAAAGGAAAGTTATAATGTCCAAAAAGTCCAATGTCCTTGTTGTGTCCAAAATACAAGACAAAATCCTACTACACAAAGCCTAAGAATTGAAAAATTTGCCTAAGTTTTACTAGTTACAAAGCTTTTGCCTCCTTTACAATTGTCTTCAAAAGTCCTTCTTGATGTAAAAGCTCCAACTTTACCTAGCAAAAGAAGACAAGACAACAACTCCAAACAAGATTTGGTTAATAGAAACCACAAAGAAAAATTTTAAACCTCACTAAAGTGTATCTCTCAAGTGTATGCCTTCTCTTAGAGATTATCAAGCTCAATCAATTTCCACACCAATCTCAAGTGTTTCAATATGCTAACCTCAATTAATGGAGAAATGGAGTGATCTTAGAAGTTTGAAAAGATACAAACTCAAGACAAAACTTTAAGAAGCAAAAATGACAAACTAAAAAGGCTTAAGAAATAAAGGCTAATCAAATGGATTTTTTTTTATATGACAAGACTCTAAAAGCAATAAAAGTTCAAAATAATGAAAGCTAACTTGGAATAGAATTGAATTTGACAAAACAAGACAAACAAGAAAACACATGCAAGAAACAAAGCTTAAAGTACAACCTAGCTTAGAAACTCTAGAGTTGCAAAAATAAGCAAAGAAGTCTTAATGAACAAGTCTTAGAAATGTCAAGTAATGAAACACTTCACTTTTGGTATTGGTTATTTTGAAATTTTGGTGATGATGTTTGGTGTCTCAAATTCAACTTGGTAATGAGGCTCTCTTTTTAATACTCTTTTTCTCCTTTGGTACTTTTCTTTTCTTGTGATACTTTTCTTTTCTTTTTGATACTTTTCTTTTCTTTTGCCTCTCAAGATTACAAGGTAACAACACCAATCTTATAATTCCAAAACCGAAATGCACAAATGGTACAAACAAGTTCAATTAATGCTTCTTGCTTAAGGCAAACTATGCAACCTTCTCCCAAATTAATGTATAGGAGGTGACTAATTTTTTTTTGACAAGTTTTTGTTTTTGATGCAAGCAAGATGAAAAGGAATGTAAAAGTGATATCCTAATAGTGCAAGTAAAGAAAAAATTAAACCTAGAATCAAAGCTAAGATTGGAAACTAACAACCCTAAAAGTTGACTTGACTTTGGAGTGTCTTTAATGTGAGACCTCCCAACAACAAGAATGGAACCTTTTTAGAAGCTAATCAAAGTGCTTGAATTGCCCCTTCACCCACACGGTTTTGCACAACTAAAAGATGAAGCAAGTAATTTCCTAGAACTCTAGACAAGGTTCCACATGGCACCTAACTAACTTCCTTAATTGGCTCTAACTAACAACTAACAATTAACTAACTTGTAACAACAAACTAACAACCTAACAAACCAAAACTAACATGTGCCAACTCTGAATTTTAGAAGCTAAAACAGAATGTTAACATAAGCCAACCGAAAATGACCATACCAATATGCAAAAATTGAAGCCACAAAAGAAACTAGCACAAAAACTCAAAAGAACTAAAACTTTTTATGATTTTTTTATGCTAACATGGCGTTAACAAGACCTATGAATGATTAATAACCAGAATTCCAGCCAACAAACAGAAGTGAAAACAAAAATTAAAATGGAAGAGAAGAAGAAAAGAACCTCCCAAGGCTCAATGATACCACATGATGTAGGCTCTTCATCCACTTTCTTGAAGAGAGATGGATCTAGGGCTCTTTCTCCTTTCTTCCTTCAATGTAAGCTTGAGAACTTCTTCTTCTAGGCAAGGAAACCGAAAACCCAAAGCCTAAACTAAAGGATTGTGACGCAAGGAACAAGAGAAAAGGGAGTGAAATGGAAGAAGAGAAGGATGAACAATGGAGGAAGGTTTGGAAAAGGGGAGAGGAAAGGGTTGGAGGCCACTTCCCAAAGAGGGGAAGATAACTCCACTCACCACCAAGGGAGGGAGAAACCACTTGTAAAAGAGCTTGAGAGAGCTCTCTAATTCTAGAGAGAAAGACGAGAATCTCTCACTAGGAAACACTAAGTGCTCTCAAAATTCTTGCAAATGAATTAATTATTGCTTGTTTACAAAAGGAGAAGTCCTTATATAGGCCATGGGAATTTCGGCGAAGGACTAGCAAAGTGGGCTTGAGCATGAATCCAAGGCCCATTAAGAGTAAAGATAAGCAAATGGCCTATACATGGCCCAAAAGGAAAGTACAAGGCCCTAAAGTGGCCCATTTGACCTTGCAAGGTCCAAATCTATCCTATAAGCCTAGAGAAACTATTTAGAAAGTATATTACAAGTAAAATACTCATAGATCCTCATAGGTTCTTTATTAGGCTTAGGCCCACTAGAAGAGAGAAAAGAGAAAAGGGCTTTATGAATGCTCTCTTTGGCCCTTTTGGTCTTGGCCCTTGTAAGGGGACCTCTATATGCTTCAAGTCCTTTCTCTAATGTAGTGTGAGGGTCTTCCTTGGGTATGTCCACATTAAGTACTCAAAAGAAGTAAACATGCAATTCTTAAACTGATTTAATCATTTTAGCTAGTGATAATCGATTACAGGGTAGGAGCTAATCCATTACAATGCTTCTGTAGGCGGTATAATATATTAGGTATTGTTCATAATCGATTATGAGACTAGAGTAATCGATTACCCTGTTTTTGTTTTAGTACATAATCCATTACACCTTCGAATGCAATCGATTACATTGGTTCTAGACGGTCCATAATCGATTACAGTCTGATTCCTAATCGATTAGATGAAGGACAGAGGCCTGGTAATCGATTATACCCTAGAGGCTAATCGATTATGCCCTGTCATTCTGCAGAAATTATGCAGATTTTACACCAAAAATAAACTTCTCAACTACCAAAACCCATGCAAAAGATATCGGAATGTCACCAAATTTTGACACAGGCTAAAACACATTAATTGTGACGTGTGGCCACTGGCCTCACTCAAAAATCCTTTAAAATGAGTGACTTATGCGCATAAATGCGTTTTACCCATTTTGAGGCACTTTTGTGTAACTCAAGGGCCTATTCTCAATGGAACTGGCCCATTCCTATTTCTACAAGTCATAAACTACATATAAATACTATTAGAACTATCACATGCCATCAAAATCACATAACACACAATTTGACCCTATGAGTTCCTCAATTATGCATTATATTTCAACCTTATCATCAATACCATCACAATGGCTATGACATTTAATGCCAAACATCCATATAAATTCTCAATTCATAAACATATGGTTCATCCCCTCAAGGACGGTTTATCAACAACATATCATTCCCTCCAAGGGATAGCTAACCAGTCATCATTATCACATATATATATATATCATCATCAATAGTCAATAATTGCCATTCACATCATTTCACTATAAACATGGCAAGGCAAGCATGAGTATCATGACATACAATAATCATCAATTATATAACTCATGCAATTTGAATGTAAACTCGTCTCCTACCTCGAGGGAAGAGCCGAAATTTGAATGTACGCTCCAAAAGCTCCGCCATATAGTCCGGAACACAATCTACATGACATACATATGCATTCATACAATTAATAAGCCATCTCAAGGCATTCCTCATAATTCTAAACATTTTCTAGCTTATCATAGCCCAATATCAAGTCCTAGACTTGCAAAAACACCAATTCATACCATTGTGTTAGGCTTCGGGAATTCTATTCCCAAAACCAAGGTTCTCTAGATCTTAAAGGGCCAACTACGTCCAACGACATCAATATCACTCTCATCATTCGTAATGTGTTCCTTACTACTCAAACTATCCATTTCCCATTCAAGTTCATCATGAGCCACTTGGCTCCTATCAAACCATTATCCATCAACAATCCCATATGGCACACCAATGGTCTAAGACTCCATCAAGAAACATGCTCATTTCACTAACCCCTCACATTCACCATGGCTTTGGTGTTCATATTCATCATTTCATACTCATATTAACACCTACATTGGGTATTTTCTACCCATATTCAATTCAACCTTCCTAACCACAATACATGTATTCCCTTAAATTCTTAGGACAAGAGTTTTCATCAAAACTCAACAACCATTATCAAGATTCGTCAATTCAACATCCATGGCTATCTCTCATCATTAATATCATTCTCTAACATCATTAAACTTATACTCTACTCATATTTTACATTTTCCCCCAATATATTAAAGTTAGGGTTCCATCAAAACCCAACCATCACCACAAATAATCAATTCCAATCTTCCCAAGACCCATTCTAAAGCATAAATCATTAATACCTATCAATTGGCCAAAAGCCCCAAATTCCTAAACCTAGGGTTTTCACCAATAATCAACAATCATCAATTTCACCCATTTATATGCATCATCTCAAGCACTCATGAGCTAACAACATATCACTCAAACCCTTAACTGTAACACCCTAATTTAATAAATAAATAAATGCCAAAACCGGGAAAATTTTTCCACAAAAACAGCCAATGGACAACCTACACAGAAGAAGGAAGGGGAAGGCACGGGAAAATAAAAGGACATTCATACGTATAGAAATCAATGAAAGGGACAAGGCTTGAACCGATCCATTCAGTCCAATGGAACACATCAGCGCCTAAGCGGATTCCTTAACAACGCTGACTCGCCCAAGCGGGATCCAACACGCTTGAGCGAGGCAACCAACTCGCTCGGGCGGACAGCCCTTCGCTTAAGCGAAGCCAGCACAAAGCCCTTCCATCCACTCACACTCGTAGGAACTAAGCCTAATTCGCTGGGGTGAACACAGGTTCTAGGTAATTTCTCACTCGGATTTGGGTCGTAGGTTCACCCGGTAAATCATCACGCTCCTGCCTCACTCGGGAATTTACACAGTTCCTTATTTCATTCATATAAGTCACAAGTATAACCACTCAGGAATGGCTCCCTCAATTCTCACCACTCGGGACCCAGAACCCTTCCTCACTCGGGATATTTCCTAATCGAACATCACTCGAGTATTTAACTTCAACACAATCGGGAGTGTGCTGTACACCCGTCGCTCGATATATTTTCGCATCTCTCACTCAGAGAACACACAGACCTTCCCTCACTCAGAAGGGGACTCCACTATCCTACTCCACTCGGAATACTCATTCTAGTTTCACTAGGCATATGATACCTTACTCACTCGGGAAACATTAAGTAAGTCCCTTTTGGACTTGCTCTACGACTCACCGCTCGGGATATGGAAGCTCGTTCACTCGGATTATACTTATATCACTTACTTAGATTATATTCCAATCTCCACCATTATAATAACTCTTCCCTCGGAAAAGGTTCACTCGGACTCTCACTCGAAAATGTCCAAACACCATAGTCTCACTCGGAATCATCAACTTAACACTATTTCACTCATCAACAACCCTCAAATCATTCAGCAACACATTCCAGTCGGAAAGACGCATCAAATCAACATAAAACACTTATACGCATGTTATATATTCATACACTCGGAATATTTAGCATTTTAACATTATTCATTCACCAACACCCATTAACCGATACAAGTACTTGATGCCAATGTAAACCATATATATATATATACACGCATTCGGATTACAATACATATATACTCGCATTCGTTATACAACATTGTTATATGAGCCGGCCAAGGCTTAACACCGACTAAATATAATATAAATATACAAGGCATGCACTCAACAGTCAGAGTGCACCCCACTCGGACTTGAGTCCTTCACATCATTCCTGACTGACCTGCACATACTGAAAAATGGTGTAGGGGTGAGCTTTTACATATAAAATGACAATTACTGACTCGGATTTAATCCCCAATTCTCAGTTATATAGTAACATCACTCATTCGGATTTATACAATTCAGTCAGGATTAAGTAATTCACATCATTCACAATAACATAGACTCACAATCATAACATCGCCTCACGCTCGGCCACAGCACGAACGCACATATATTCCCTAGTCGGAATTCACCCCACTTAATCATGGCCATATTAATCATGCTATTCACGACAGCATTTACACATACAAATATATACACACAATCACATTGAACTCATCAACAATATAAATATGTGCATTCACATTCAGTCGGAATTCATTCAGTCATCTAAGCTATACCAACCATGTCAATCTCAATAACGATGCTCCTACATACATGCATGCGGATCCGACTTAATTAGTGATCGCAGTTACAGATTCCTTCCCTGCCTCTCGTCCATTAGCCCTTCCCGTGTGGTACCGGTCTTCCAAAGACATCTCGAGACTTAACTCTAGCTCCCTCGGCTACCACGGGTCCTCACGGATCTAGCCAGGAATCTGTAGTTGAACGTCATCTCATAGGGCTCCTGACCTTCCACGGGTCACCCTTTTCTCATATATGCAATTTCATGCAATCCCACACAGCATTCAGATTCACTCGGAATTACACAGCTTCATCACAGCATCATAAGCGTTTATCATAGTAACTCATAACAAGTAAATCATGATAACAACATTACAATACACCACTTCGACGTTCTTAATGAAACCAGCATGCATGTCAACACGACATTCCAAATAGGGACTCAGCGTAATAACTCACATCTCATGCATTCAGAATTTATCATGGCATCCTCATTCACACACGTCTAGACATAAACTGCAAACAGAACTCAGCAAGTAACCCCCTTTTTAAATCATGCATTAGGCAATAATGTTAACGCACACATGTATTCACTCCGCATTCTCATATTCAACAGCATGCATCTCAGAAATATGAACAAGCACTTAGGGATGGAATCACCACAACACTAGACAGACCACAACCATCCTAGACTCGGGCGTTGCAAGCACTCTTACTCGAATACAACACATCAATCGACACACTCAGACACGACACAACACATGAAAGCAAAACACCCAGAACCCGTTCATGAACTATGCATTTGACATGCAAAGCGCCCCTACCTGGCATGAAGATTCCAGAGGCTCCAAGGGCTTACAGCTCCAATCGGTTGCTCTGCACAGCCCATTCACTGATTCACAATGGGGCGACCCTTCGTCAGTCATCCACTATTACACTTGGCTTTGGAGGGACTCCAAGCCACTCCTACTCTTAAACAGCTCTGCATGCAAGATCAGCGGGGAGGCCCAAGCCCTCTGGGCACCACCTTGACCTTCCACTCGATCCAGTAGAGATTTCCAAGCTTCCGAGGCACTCATTTCCCTGCTCGCTCTTTTGAGCAGCTCCATCACAACGCTGGTGAATGCTCCAACCTCTCTGAACACTTCGTAGTGTAGATCTCCGCTGAGACTCATGCAGCCTCAAGCAAAGGAGAGGGAGAAAAGATAAGTCGTCAAAGGGAAGTGGAAGAACATGGAAGGAACAGAGTGTCATCCCTGAGTCACCGGAGGAGAAGTTCTCAACCCAACATCCTCACTCTCATGCTCGACGAAGGAAGGAGAAGAAGAACGAAGAGCGAAGAAGAAGAAAAGAAGAGAGAACGGAAGGGAGAGAAGCCTGAGGGGAAAAATAAATAATAAAGTGGCCCAGTAGTACATATATGCATGCACGGAGAAGGGAAGAGTGGGGTGGGAAGTCGTGCACAGCAGCAGCCCCCACACGCGTCACACGCACATAGTCACAACTAATCAGCTATTGACAACTAATCACAATGAATCAGCCTTTATTTCCTTAAGTTAAATTAATTAAGTCAATTATAATTAATAAATAATTTTTCCCACTTTTGAAATTATTATTTAATGATTTATTTTCATTCGGTAATTAACTATTAAATCGGGATGTTACATTAGCAACCATAACAACAATCCCCAATGGTTTCATAAGCTAAGGTTTGGTTCCCCAAGCCATTTTCCATCAAAACAACACCCAATCTCCCATCACAATACTTAAATAGGCTCAAAACCATAAACTAAACCCATGGGTGTTCAAGATCATACCTCTTTCTCCAAGCTCAAACCCCTAAACGAAAATAAGATGAAGAGAAGAAGAGATGAGCCAAGCTTTGCTCCAAGTGCCTTCCTTGCCTCATGATTCCATTAGATCCCAAGCTTTTTGGATGAAAAATGATTTATGGAGGGAGAGAGGGAGTGAACGGTTTTGGAGAAGAAGAATGGACGGAGAGGAAGAAAAGGAAAGTGAATGAAAGAGAGGGAGAGAGGCCAACGTGAGAAATGAGAGAAAAGAGAGGTTTTGTGTTTTAATTTTAATTCACCACTTAAAATTCTCTGTTTCAAATCAAACAGGATCTCCGTTCGGGCTCAATACTAAATCCAAAAATTATTCCGAATATAGATTCGGATTCCCAATAATATTCTTAATAGCCCTGACCAATGACATCTCAATTAGAGATACTTGGTCCGACACCTATATCTTCACCGGGTATAATTTAACTCTTAAAGCTCCAATAAATTATAAATAATCCTCATAAATCTCAATTTAATTATTTCAATATTTTTGGGACACTTATTAACCTATTTATAATTATTTAATATTTATTCCTCCTATTTAATCATCTTTATAAAATTCGGGATGTTACAATCCACCCCACCTAAAAGAAATTTCGTCCTCAAAATTTGATATCGGCATATACCATAAGGCCACACTTTAGGCCGCACATCAGCAAGGTTCAATGACACCATAAAATAACGTCGAACTTCCCAAAGTCCATCAAGACATGTTCATCATCATTTCTTTTCCCCAAATGTAAAATTTTCTACATTTCAAAATATGTTACATATCTTCGATCATAACTCATCCAACATAGTTTGCATGTTCATACTCAGTACGACCAGATAGGCTCAGTACATTTACCATAAGCAGTTAAAATCCTACACCTGCCTGGCCTATGTGTTGCTGCATCCGACATACAGGAAGGCATCCCAATCCCGTAGTGGTTACCACAAACACATAAAGTCAGCGCATAAGTGCATGTTGCCACAATGCCTATGGCATGTAAGGCCATATCGGGACCAGTACTTCATATTCCCATTGCTCACATCGGTCACTCATACTCAAATATCCTCAATTCACATGAGACTTGGTGAATATTCTCACAAGTCCATAATCAATATATTCATATCTCGTCGTCATTCTACAATCAATTTGGCATCCATCATGCCACACCAATCATCAATCTTAATTAACATTGCCATGTGTTGGTGTACCAACCATAGATTTTCAATCATTACGGGGTAAATACCGCATCATCGGGCCTCATCCATCCCGAAGTCATGGTCAAATCGTCTAATAATCCTTTGTCTCATTCATACATCGTTGGCTATATATCGATTCAAGCTTAAATGAGTTACTAAACTCATAGGAAGTACACAACTTTGAGGTCAAAATAGGGTTCTCAACCGCATACTAGGCTTTCACATTAGGGATTCTTCTCACAATTCAAAATCAAAGTTCATAACTCGGTCATACATCACATATCGTATCACTTCATTATGTGATTTCTATCACCAATATGTCATCTTTCAAATTAAACGGGAAGTAATGACATGATTAAGTTTTCTATCTACCGACTCACAATCGCGCATGTCATCCCTATATCCTACCGTAATTCTCAATTAGTTCCCTGATCACAACGTCAAAGGTATACAATGTAGCCTAAGGTCATACCATAGGATCAAGTGCATCATAGCCAATACCAAAAATACCCCAAATTCAACATTATTATTCATCAATCATCAGGGGTTACATTAATCATTTGTATTCTATTTTATTCTGGCTCTATCCTTAACAACGTATTTCACAATTAATTCGTTATGGCTCAACTATTCACAAGATTCGATCAATCACTAGACTTAGAAAGTCTAAGGGTTACCTAGTACCCATTGTGGAATACTCTCACAACACACAAACATCATTAGACATGGTTCATAAAAATATCATAGGGCCTAGACCGCCATAGGGTCTATCCCATAAAGTTTGATCATACAAGTTTGCATCAATTCATCCGGGTTACCACACCTAGTGGGTTATAATCAAATCAATCATTCACTTGGTTCACAAATATGAAACCGAATCGTAACCCCAATCTAGTGAATCACAATTTCACATTTAATCATTTTATCACTTATTCAGGTTCTCAATCTAATGAGACATAGTAAGTCACTTGCATTATAAAATACAAGGTTCTTATGCCAAAGGATATGAAATCCATCTTTCACAAATAGCATAATTAATCCTTTTAATTCATCTTTCAACAATAACTTAATCAATCATTTCGTTCCATGAATACTCATGTTAGGGAATTCTTTCACTACCATTTATTCAATCAATTCACATGAACCACTCACATTCAATAAGCATACTCTGGCCAGGAGCCATAAGTGCAACTCATACAAGAGACCTAATCACATGATTCAATTCCAACATATCTATCAAGGTCTTAACATATATGGTCTACCACCATCCCAATTCTCATTTAATATCTCCTATCCGTGATCAACATACGGCATAGGTCCATCATCAAATCAACACATATTTAACATATCATATCCATGATCACACATGGTACAAATTCATCATCAATCCAAGTCATACCCAATGTATAAACATCAATGCATAATCATAATATATTCATCAATAGAAGGAAATAAGGTAAGGAACTTGGCCGGACTTACACAAAAGAAACACATTAATCACATCAAAGAAGTTCGTTAACACATATTTAATTTCATGATTCATTCATGATTATCAATGAGCAACTAGGCTCTACCAACGCATCACACATCCTTGACAACAAATTAGGCACATTTCCATAAACATTAACCATAACCCATTATCAATAATCCACAAGGAATCCAGAAAGGGTAAGCAATGCCCTAATAGTTAATATATAACTCCTAGTCAATTAATCATTCACAAATCCTTATAGGGCAACCAATATTTTGATACGATATCATTCACTAGGCAATGATCCCCTTAAATTCATGCTAAGGAACCAAATTCGAACAATAAGCGTCTAGCTCTAATCACCACCAAAACCTTTCAATCTTGAGTAACCATGCTCCAATCGACAATAATATCAATTTAATATAGAGTAACCACACTCTGATGATAATTAACAAATCTAATTTAGAGCAAAACCATGCTCTAATACCACCACTGTAACACCCCAGTTTTCCGGACTCGAATTCTGATATGATCAACGTAATGATTAATAAAATACGAGTAAATTTTTCACGTTCCAAAGTAAGTCTGACGTCACACCGAAACCCGAATCACAGAAAACTGAAGAGTACGAATTAATAAGATATGACTGGATCGATAACTAAATTGCCCATAACGGTATACAAAAATATTAGAGTTTACAGCGGAAGAGAAATGTGTATACCGGGCAAACGCCTAGTCCCATATATGACGATATAAGAAAAGGCTCGGCAAAGCATGCAAATACCCGACATAGACCTAATAGAACAAAGCCCGTCTAATTCACTCACAACATACACATGCATTGCCTAAGACACAATTATATATATATATATACATATACATCCGGGGATCTTCTCCCAACTATCACTATCATCAACGTACATTATTCAATTTCAATCCTTCTAGTACACATTAAATCATCTCTTACATACTGATTATATATATTCACCATTCCTAAATATGAAGGATTATTTTATACATGACTAAATTCACTAAATCATCTATATCATCATAAACAATTTATTCATTATATAAGAACTCATAAATGATATCGGCCAAGGCACTTCCATTACCACTATTTACCTTCGCCAAAACTTTAATTCAAAGTCTCATCTCAGCCCATGATAACCCAGCATCACAATGCTAAAAAGGAGACCACATGGGAGAGTGAGTTATACATTCAAAATGACGAATATAAATATATTGTGATTATGTGTACATGCATACAATCATCATGTGTGCTTTGCTATAAAACCATTAGACTATCATTCAATCATCATCACATTATTATAATTATACAAGCCTCATGAATCGCAATTCACAACATAAGCAAGCACAAGCACATACACAATCACATTGCCACTTATCAACAAGGGCATTCACAATCATCATTATCATTTTATTAAATTTTTATTCTATTCCTCCTCGCAAGGGGTCTCCTCTCTATAGTTATCCCATCTCAAATGCCATGCACTTATGGCTAATGCATATGTCAACTGCTTAATCCACGGATCCGATTTCATTTCATCAGGTGATCGTAACCACCATATCATTCATTCACATGGGTTTCCCGCCTCGTAAGGGGTACTCCCTCTAGCAGCCTCGCAAGGTGCTTTCTCGTGATCGCAACCACGTTCAATAATTCATAATGGTTTCCTGCCTCGCAAGGGGTACTCCCACCTCGTGATCGCAACCACGGGCACCATAGGAACTCGCAAGCCCTTTTTCATTTCAAATACCAAGTGATCGCAACCACTGGCTCATCATCATACAATGGTCCCCGCAGGGCCTTTCACTTTCCACAACCAGGTGATCGCTAAAACATCCTAAGTTCAATTTAAGGACAAACCGAGACAAGGAAAATTTTTCCAAAGATCAAGGGATTTGAAGGTAAGGGAATCGGTGGAGGATTAGGAAAAAGGAATTAAGTTAAGAAGGAACCATAAGTCGCATGCAAACGGTGGAAGAAGTTGAACGTGAACAAGCTCAACAACATCTACTCGCTCGGGCGATATTCCGCTTCGCATGAGCGGGACACCACAATGTGCTCGGGCGAACACGCGTCGCTTAAGCGGACTCGGCTAGGAACCTTTCTATTCACTCGTACTCGCTAGAGCGAGCGTTCATTCGCTGAGGCGAACAACTCCAATCCTCGGCTTCATTCACTCGGGTCACAGTTGCTGGCCACTCGGGAAATGATTCCCACGGCAATTCCACTTGGGTTTATAAGGGACTCCTCACTCGCAAATACTCAGTCGCTCCTCACTCGGGAAATACTTAGTCACTCCTCACTCGGGAAATACTTAGCCACTCTTCACTCGGGAAATAATTAGCCATTCCTCACTCAGGAAACCTCAACAGTTATCACTCTAAGGGTATCAGGATCGATTCTCGCTCGGTACCACGTGTCCTATTCGCTCGTTCTCACTCAGCATCACTCTGTCTCATTCACTCGGGATTACCTAGACTTCCCTTCACTCGGAGGGAGTCACTAACTCTCCTCCCACGCCAACACTCGACTCCATTTCGACTTACAGTTATACTAACCTCTCACCCATAACAAATACGCGTACATAGGTTACCTGGATTTTCATGCACAATATAGGGTTTCACGCAACATAGTAGATGTAATTAATTACAGGCACCAAAATCATGTCCTCTACCCCAAAGGGTTCAGGTTCTAATAAAAGGAACTAAGGCTAAACATGAGCTGGCCAAGGCTTAACAAAACACATAAAAAGAATATACATAACATCTATCCCTATAGTGCACCAGCACTTCACTCGGCATTCGGCTCCTCCTTCACTCCTCATTTCGAGAGATATTCACTGAAAAATTGCCACAGTAGGGGGTGAGTATCTTAAATTTTAAATGATAGATACTGACTCGGATTATCTTTAATCATGCAACAATATAATGCACACGGCAAGTACTAAATATGCATATAACATTTCAATAACATCAACAATCATACATGGAACAGAATTCAGTCGGTACAGTTAGTGCATGTACACAGAATAGTTCACTCGGTTTCGCATTCGTGTGTAATCAGTTTTCGACGTTGCAACGTAGGCTCCCAGCCTTTTTATACATAGCTCTCAGCTATCATTTCAGCTCCCAGCTGCTTGGCCATTTTATAGGTACCCAACCGTTTGCCCACAAGGTGATACCAACGCTCCCAGCATCAACGGAGGTGTTCACGGGCAGCCCGAGTCCCACTCGGAAACTACCTTGAGTCCCACTCAAAGGATTTCACAGCGTCCCACGCTTTTCAATTAACCGATAATAGTGTCCCACACTACGTGCTCCCAGCACAACGCATCCCATGCGCCACACGCGGATTCATCACACAATACAGAATTCATACACATAACTTTTCACTCAGTCATATATACTTCACATATAGTCGGTAACACGTATTCTCAGAACTCAATATATTGATTTAACACACATACTTCCATGCAATTAGTATAATTGCTCAAGTAGATGAATACAGCAACACGTGCTTCCCATGCAATTGATATCAACCAATATCAGGATTCAATAAAGTATTCCACTCAACACAAGCATAACATGCAATCGGTATTCAGCAATATCAGGATTCAACTACGCATGCATCAATATGAATATTATCAGATTCACTACACCAACACTCGATCACATACAGTCATCATTTTATATTTATAACGACTCACAAGTTACATAAACCATACAGTTATCGTCATCAACAATACAGCACACCTTTTCCATGCAATCATTCAACATTCTCTAAGCTATCGGCGTGTATCTCAGGGATAATACTAAACATGCAACACTCAACTCCTACTTATCATGCACCCGGGTATTGCGCACTCCACATACAAGTATAACACACAAACAGAATACAGAACAACAATCATTAACACCCGGAACCCGTCCATAATCTATGCGTTTAACATATAAGGTACTCCCCCTACCAACTACGAGACTCCGAGAGACTCTTCTGATTAGGTGTTGGCCCTCTTCCTTGCTGCTTCGCTCGATACCTTCACTCGTTCAGCCTCCACTCGAACACTGTTGTCTTCCACGCTTGGCTCGGGTACAGGGGCTGTTTCTTCAGGAAAGGTGGGGTGGGGAAAACGTGAAGCAACAGTCTGCTCACGTCACCCAGTCCCATCAGCAACCATCAATAGCTAATCCCACTTAATCAACACTCATTTGATTAATTAAATTAATGGTAATTAATAAACAATTCCCCACTTCTGAAATTATTATTTTAATGGCTTTATTTCACCCGGTACTTTGTTTAAAATCGGGATGTTACAGTTCTCCCCCTCTCAAAAGAATTTCGTCCTCGAAATTCACTCGGTGACTCACCTTAGTAAACAACTCGGGGTACTGTTGCCTCATGGCATCCTCGCGTTCCCAGGTATAAGAGGTATACCCATTTTGTGGCCACTCGACCTCAACCAGTTGCACGTCCTTACTCCTTAAACGCTTTACCGATCGGTCCACGATTCTAGTTGGTACAGTCACAGTGGTCAGGTCTTCCTTGATTTCCACTTCGTCATCAGGCATTGTGTGAGTGGAATCGGGTAAGTACTTCTTTAGTTGGGACACATGAAACACGTTATGCAATCGGGATAAGTGAGTCGGTAGTGCTACTCGGTATGCCATAGAGCCGACTCGTTCCAACACCTCATAAGGCCCAATGTACCGGGGGCTCAACTTTCCACTCTTCAAGGCTCGCCTGACTCCTTTACTCGGTGAAGTCTTCAGAAACACCCGGTCCCCGACTGAAAACTCTAATGGTTTGGTTTGTTTATCATGGTAGCTCTTTTGCCTATCCTGAGACGCCTTCATCTTTTCTCTTATCGCTCGGATCTATTCTGAGGTTTGCTTCATAATTTCTAGCCCCAATAGCAGACTCTCACCCGTTTCCGACCAGCAGAGTGGGGTTCGGCATCTTCGACCGTATAGTGCTTCGTAGGGTGCCATACCGATACTGTTGTGATGGCTATTGTTGTATGTAAACTCGATCAGGGGAAGATACTGCTCCCAGTTTCCACCGTGCTCCAACACACACGCCCTTAGCAAGTCTTCCAAGCTCTGGATTGTTCGCTTAGATTGTCCATCCGATTGGGGGTGGTAAGCAGAACTTAGCCAAAGCTTCGTACCCATTTCTTTGTGCAGGCTGGTCCAAAGCCGAGATGTGAACCTAGGATCCCTATCCGATACGATGGAAGTCGGTATACCATGCAGTCAGACAATTTCGTGAATGTAAATCCGAGCTAACTTATGCAACAGGTACTTCATGTTCACAGGTAGGAAGTGTGCACTCTTCGTCAGTCGGTCAACAATGACCCAAATCGCATCATGGCCCGCTCGGTTTTTTGGCAATCCCATGACAAAGTCCACGGCAATTGAGTCCCATTTCCACACGGGAATCTCCAGGGGTTGCAATGCGCCACACGGCTTCTGGTGCTTGACTTTCGACTTTTGACAGGTGATACACCGAGCCACGTATTCTACCACATTCCTTTTTAATCCGGGCCACCAAAATTGTGCCCTTAGATCGTGGTACATCTTCGTGGTACCCGGGTGGATACTTAGCAAACTCTTGTGAGCTTCATCAAGCACCATTCTTCTCAATTCTCCTCCACCCGACACGTATATTCTGTTTCTCACTCGGAAAATTCCATCCAATCCCTCGGTCAAGGACAAGTCCTTTCCTTTGGCCTGAGTCTCCTTTATCTCATCCAAGTAGGAATCTGATTGCTGTTGTTCATACACAGATTTTAGAAATTCATTGGCAATCCTTAACGTACCGATCGTCATTTTCCGAGAAGAGGGGAGGTCAACATGCAAGTTCATGTCTCGGAACTGTTCTAATAACTCCACTTCCTTCACCATCATCACTGCCATATGAAGGGATTTCCGACTCAACACGTCGACAACAACATTTGCCTTACCCGGATGGTACTTCAGCTCGAAGTCATAGTCCTTTAAAAATTCCATCCATCTCCTCTGCCTCATGTTCAGCTCCTTCTGGTCGAATAAATATTTGAGGCTCTTGTGGTCGCTGTAAACTTCAAATTTAGAACCGTACAAATAATGCCTCCATATCTTCAACGCGAAAATCACAGCTGCTAGTTCAAAGTCGTGGGTCGGGTAATGCTGTTCGTGAGGCCTCAATTGCCGAGAGGCATACGCCATCACTCGATCTTTCTGCATTAGCACGCATCCCAATCCGAGTCCTGACGCATCACAATAAACCACGAAGCTCTCTTACAAGTTAGGCAATGCCAATACTAGAGCAGTCGTCAACTTGTCCTTCAGCTCTCAGAAACTGCTCTCGCACTCGGAACTCCACATAAAGGGAACGTTTTTCCGGGTCAATTTAGTCAGTGGCGAAGCTAGCTTAGAAAAACCTTCAATAAACCTTCTATAATAACCGGCCAGGCTCATAAAGCTCCTTATCTCCGAGACCGACTTGGGTCTCTCCCATGCCATTATAGCTGCCACTTTCAAAGGGTCCACCGAGACACCTTCCTCAGAAATTACATGTCCAAGGAAGTGGATCTTATCCATCCAGAAATCGCATTTGGAAAGCTTTGCAAACAACTGTTTCTCCTTCAACACTTGAAGTACCGCTCGGAGGTGTTCTTCATGCTCCTCAGGGGTCTTAGAATAGACTAGGATGTCATCTATGAAAACTACTACGAATCGGTCTAGATATGGGTGGAATATGCTGTTCATGTAATTCATGAAGACAGCAGGGGCGTTTGTCACACCGAACGGCATCACTACATATTCATAGTGACCATACCGAGTTCTAAAGGCAGTCTTAGGAATGTCCGAGTCCTTCACTTAGATTTGGTGGTATCCCGATCGTAAATCGATCTTCGAAAAGACTGAAGCGCCATGCAGCTGGTCAATCAGATCATCAATTTTGGGCAATGGGTATCGGTTCTTAATTGTGAGTTTGTTTAGCTGTCGGTAGTCTATACATAGCCTCATGCTGCCATCCTTCTTCTTAACAAGCAGCACAGGTGTATAACACCCTAATTTAATGAATCAAAGACGGTAAAGTAGAGGAAATTTTTTTTTTAAAAAAGAAAATCAGAATTTCTTAGCACAAAAGAAATGAGAGGAGAAGAAGAACAAGGGAAGTAAAACCGAATCAAAGATGCTGACAGCGGAAGAATGGGGAAATCGCTTGGGCGAATCACACCGTAACACGCACTCGCTCAAGCGAAAGCTTCACTCGGTATTCGCTCACTTCACTCGGATTCCAGCTCGCAATTCACTCGGAAGGGTCCAATCTCAGTTCACTCGGATTTAGCTTTTGCACTTACTAGTCCCACTCGGGAATGTAATTTATTTTACGGTTCCAACAATCAGAACACACACACGAATAATACGGGAATCGTCCCCACTATCACTCACTCAGACTCTATGAGGACTCCTCACTCAGGACAGCCTATGCGCCCTCTATACCACTTGGGTTATTTCACCAAATTTTCACTCGGTAACTATAATCTCCCTACTCTAAACTATTTGAGTTCACTCACTCTGAACGTCTGAACCTTCCCCCGCCCGGTGACAGAATCATAAACTCGCCCTTTAAACTATAGGTTGGCCTCCTTCATGCTGAGTTGTGACGTTTCCTACACATTCGGGAATATGACCGCACATATACATTTATATATATAGATTATCCAGGCATCACACATAATAAGATGGACATGCAGCATGGCACAGACGTAGGCACATATATATATAGAAGTGTATATCACAATTTTACAACCACAATATCATGTTCTCATTCTGAGGAATTCAACTCTATTTAAAAGACTAACAACAAAACACGAGCCGGCCAAGGCTTAACTCAAAACACTATATACAGCATATACACAGGCATAAAATTCCGTAGTGCATCAGCACTTCAGCCGGCATTTCAGCTCCTCTTCCAATCCTCATTACGGGAGATGTTCACTGAAAATTGCCACAGCAGGGGTGAGTATCTTAAATTTTAAATGATAGGTGCTGACTCAGGTTGCTTCATATTTATACAACTATATAAATACATACACACAATCATACGTGGAAACAATAAAGGTCAGAGTTTTACTGATCAATCCAGAACACACATAAGATCCTTACCGATCGGAATCCCCCAGTTGTCGCTCAGCTCTTTACACACATCAACTCAATAATATTAACATACAACAATCCGTGACATGATGTTAAGAACCATGAATCAGAACACATCTATAGGACGTTTATCAATCAGGGTACAAAATTCTCACTCGGTCATATATTCACAGCTCTTCAACAACATAACATACATTTATAGAGTAGATCTCAGTCAGCATTAACAGCACATGCACACGGAATAATGAACTCAGTCATGAGTATACGTCGTCCTACTAGCATCATCACATGCATAATTAATTCCTCACAACATCAGTAGGAATATATATATATATATACAGATTATTCACTCGGTTCCGCTTTCGTGTGTAATCGGTTCTGACGTTGCAACGTAGGCTCTTAGCCTTTTGTACATAGCTTCTCAGCTATCATTTTAGCTTCCAGCTGCTTGGCCGTTTTACAGGTACCCAACCGTTTGCCCACAGGTGACACAAACGCGCTCAGCGCCAACGGAGGTGTTCACAGGCAGCCTGAGTCCAACTCGAGGGCTACCTTGAGTCCCACTCAAGGATTTTACAACGTCCTACGCTTAATAACCGATGGTAGTGTCCGACACTACGTACTCCCAGCACAACGCATCCCATGCGCCACACGCGGATTCATCACACAATATAGAATTCATGCACACAACCTTTCATTCAGTTATACATATTTCACACGCAGTCGGTAATACGTGTTTTCAGGACTCCATATATTAATTTAACACACACATATTTCCATGCAATCATCATCATAGCTCCAATAGCAACATATGAGTCCAATGCAATTGGTGTCAATTAATATCAAACTTCTATAAGCATTCTCATCATCTCAAGCATAACATGCACTCGGTATACAGCAGTATCAGAACTTAATCAACGCATGCATCCATGTGAAGATCAACAGGTTCAAACAAGCATTCCAATCAACACAACATAACATGCAATTGGTATACAACAGTATCAAGACTTAACCAACGCATACATCCATATGAACATGAACAGATTCAACAAAGCATTCCAATCAACACAACATAACATGCAATCGGGTTCTGTGGTATCGGAACTCAAACAACGCATGCATCTTCTAGGACGATAATAACATGCAACATTCACTCTCACTTATCTTACACTCGGGTAATCCATATGCAAGCATATCATACAACAGGATAAGAACCACCAATATCAACACTCGAAACCCGTTCATAACCCATGCATTTAACATGTAAGGTACTCCCCCTACCAACTACGAGACTCCGAGAGACTTTCTGCTTGGGTGTTGGTTCTCTTCCTTGCTGCTTCATTCAACGCTTCCACTCGTTTAGCTTTTACTTGAATGCTACTGCCCTCCACGTGTGGTGCAGGGGCTATTTCTGCTTCTGCTTTGACGCTCGTCCTCTACTCGTATGAGGGAGCTCTGACTCCTCTGCAGCACCGTCACTTGGCTTTCGAAACAGGGAATGGAACAGAGAGCAGAGAAGGAGAAGAGAAGAAGAAGGAGAAACTCGCAGGGAATTCTGAAGAACGAATGGCAAGGAAGGCCATCGTCCAATTATAAACACATGCATGAGGAAAAGGAATGGTGGGGTGGGAAAACATGAGGAGCAGTCTGCTCACGTCACCCAGTCCCACCAGCACCCACTAAGGCTAATCGCCCTTTTCAATCAGCACACCCTTTGATTAATTATGTTAATGGTAATTAATAAACAAATTCCCACTTCGGTAATTATTATTTAATGGCTTTATTCACCCGGTACATTAAAAAAAATTGGGATGTTGCAGTTCTCCCCCACTTCAAAAGAATTTCGTCCTCGAAATTCAGTCGGTAACTCACCTTGGTCAAACAACTCGGGGTATTGCTGCCTCATGGCATCCTCGCGCTCCCAGGTATAAGAGGTATACCCGTCCTACTGCCATTCCACTTCAACCAGTTGCACGTTCCTGCTCCTTAATCGCTTTACCGATCGGTCCACGATCCTAGTCGGTATAGTTACAGTGGTCAGGTCTTCCTTGATTTCCACCTCATCATCAGGCATTGTGTGAGTAGAATCTGGTAGGTACTTCCTTAGTTGAGACACATGAAACACGTCATGCAATCGAGATAAATGAGTCGGTAATGCTATTTGGTATGCCATGGAGCCGACTCGTTTCAACACCTCATAAGGCCCAATGTATCGAGGGCTTAACTTTCTGCTCTTCAAGGCTCGCCCGATCCTTTACTCGGTGAAGTCCTTAAAAATACCTTGTCTCCGACTGAAAATTCCACTGGTCTGGTGCGTTTGTCATGGTAGCTCTTCTGCCTATCTTGAGACGCCTTCATCTTTTCTCTTATCACCCGGATCTGCTCTGAAGTTTGCTTTATAATTTCTGGTCCCAATAACAGACTCTCACCTGTTTCCGACCAGCAAAGCGGGCTTCGGCATCTTCGACCATATAGTGCTTCGTAGGGTGCCATACCAATACTATTGTGATGGCTGTTATTGTACGTAAACTCAATCAGGGGAAGGTATTGCTCCCAATCCCCACCGTGCTCTAGTACACACGCCCTTAACAAGTCCTCTAATCTCTGGATTATCCGCTCGGATTGTCCATCAGATTGGGGGTGGTAAGCAGAACTAAGCCAAAGTTTCGTACCCATTTCCTGGTGCAGGCTAGTCCAAAACCGGGACGTGAACCTAGGATCCCTATCCGATACAATAGAAGTCGGTATACCATGCAGTCGGATAATTTCGCGAATATATATCTGAGCTAACCTATGCATCGGGTACTTCATGTTCACAGGCAGGAAGTGTGCACTCTTCGTCAGTCGGTCAACAATGACCCAAATCGCATCATTGCCCACTCCGTTTTTGGGCAATCCCATGACAAAGTCCATGGCAATTGAGTCCCATTTCTATACGGGAATCTCCAGGGGTTGCAATGCACCATACGGCTTCTGGTGCTCCACTTTTGACTTCTGACAGGTGATGCACCGAGCCACATATTCTGCCACATTCCTCTTTAATCTGAGCCACCAGAACTGGGTTCTCAGGTCATGGTACATCTTCGTGGCACCCGGGTGGATACTTAGCAGGCTCTTGTGTGCTTCATCAAGCACCATTCTTCTCAATTCTGCCCCACCCGGCACGTATATTCTATTTCTTACTCGGAAGATCCCATCTGATCCCTCGGTCAAGGAAAAATCCTTGCCTTTGGCCTGAGTCTCCTTCATCTCAGCCAAGTAGGAATCTGACTGCTGTTGCTCGTACACGGATTTCAGGAATTCATTGGCAATCCTCAGCGTACCGATCGTCATTTTCCGAGAGGAGGGGGTGTCAACTTGTACGTTCATGTCTCAGAACTGTTCCAATAGTTCTACCTCCTTCACCATCATCACTGCTACATGAAGGGATTTCCGACTCAACACGTCGGCAACAATGTTTGCCTTACCTGGATGGTACTTTAGCTTGAAATCATAATCTTTTAAAAATTCCATCCATCTCCTCTACCTCATTTTCAGTTCCTTTTGGTCGAATAAGTATTTGAGGCTCTTGTGATCACTGTATACTTCAAATCTGGACCCGAACAAATAATGCCTCCAGATTCTTAATGCGAACACCACAGCTGCCAATTCCAAGTCATGGGTCGGATAATGCTGCTCGTGAGGTCTCAATTACCGAGAGACATACGCTATCACTCGGTCTTTCTGCATTAGCACGCATCCTAATCTGAGTCCTGATGCATCACAATAAACCATGAAGTTCTCTTGCAAGTCAGGTAATGCCAGTACTGGAGTAGTCGTCAACTTGTCCTTCAGCTCTCGGAAACTGTTCTCGCACTCGGGACTCCACACGAAGGGAATATTTTTCCGAGTCAATTTAGTCAGTGGTAAGGCCAACTTAGAAAAACCCTCAATGAATCTTCTATAATAGCTTGCCAGGCCCATAAAGCTCCTTATCTCTAAGACCGACTTGGGTCTCTCCCATGCTATTACAGCTGCCACCTTCGAAGGGTCCACTGAGACACCTTCCTCAGAAATCATGTGTCCGAGGAAATGGATTTTATCCATCCAAAAATCACACTTTGAAAGCTTTGCAAACACTTGCTTCTCCCTCAACACTTGGAGTACCGCCCGGAGATGTTCTTCATGCTCCTCAGAAGTCTTAGAATAGACTAGGATGTCATCAATGAAAACAACTATGAATCGGTCTAAATACAGGTGGAATATGTTGTTCATGTAATTCATGAAGACAGCAGGGGCGTTTGTTACACCAAACGGCATCACTATATACTCGTAGCGACCATACCGAGTCCTAAAGGCAGTCTTTGGGATATTCGATTCCTTCACTCGGATTTGGTGGTATCCCGATCGTAGGTCGATTTTTGAGAAAATTGAGGCTCCACGCAGTTGGTCAATGAGGTCATCAATTCTGGGCAACGGGTAAAGATTCTTAATTGTGAGTTTGTTTAGCTGTCGGTAGTCTATACAAAGCCTCATGCTGCCATCCTTCTTCTTAACAAGCAGTACATGTGCGCCCCATGGTGATACGCTTGGTCTAATGAATTGTTTTCCGAGTAACTCATCTACTTGCTTCTTCAGCTCGGCCAATTCAGTTGGGGACATTCTATATGGTGCACTGGAGACTGGCTCGGCTCCAAGGATCAGGTCTATAGAGAATTCGACTTCTCTATTGGGAGGGACACTCGGTATGTCTTCAGGAAACACCTCTGGGAATTCACAGACAGTTGGAATTTCGTTCACTCGGGCTTTGCTCTCACCCTCTGTTAGACAAAGCATCATAAACAGTTGGGTTATACCTTGTGTTGTGTCGCCTTCATTATGCTGCTTCGAGAAGATGATCCTTCGGTTTCTGCAATCCACTAACACCTTATTGGCTGAAAACCAATCTATTCCGAGCACAATGTCAAGGTCCTTTAAGGGTATGCACACCAAATCGAAAGTGAAACTTCGATCACACAACACAAATGTCACATCCTTGCACATTGACGATGTCAACACTTTAGGGCCAGTCGGATTGGCCACTTCCAAGGTCCAATCCATAAACACAGTCGGTAACTTTAAATGCCTTACACACTCATCAGCTATAAAAGAATGGGTGGCTCCCGAATCGAAAACAACATTAAGTGTATGTCTACCGAGTGAGCACTTACATTGTACCAGGTCATTTGCTTGTGCAGCATCCTCTGCGTTGATGGCGTGGACTCTTCCTAGTACTGGTTGGTCGGTATTCCTCTCTTGGTTATTTGGAGCAAGCATTATGTTTCCTCTGGCTCTGTTGCCTCTGCCGCCCGGTCGTTGGTTATCATTCACTCGGTTTCTTTCTTAGAAACCTCCTTGACGTACGCTGGTGTTTGCTTGATGGAGTTGGGGGCAATCGGGGCGAATGTGTCCCCTTTTATTGCAATGGAAGCACACCATTTCACTATTGTTGTTGCAGTCTCGGGCATAATGATTTCCTCCACACTTGAAACATTTTCCGTCTCCTACAACTGGTCGTCTTTCAGACTGATTCCGACCCCCAAATCTGGAAAAGGATCGGTTTCTGCCAACATTACTCAGCCTCTTGAAGCGGGATTGCTGGGGCCTCAAGGAATGGTTGGCTCTGCTGCTCTGGCTCGAATGGGCCTTGTCATCCTCCTCAAATATCCTACACTTATTCACCAGTGTAGGAAAACTCCGTATTTCTTGGTACCTACAGGCTCTCTTAACATCATATCTCAATCCATTCTCAAATTTAAGGCACTTGGAACTCTCCGTCCCCGGTTGTTGGAAAGGTGGGTAGAATAGGCACAACTCTTTGAATCTGGTCGCATACTCCTCCACAGTCATGGAGCCTTGTTTCAACTCCATAAACTCCAACTCCTTCCGACTCCTTACTGTGTCGGGGAAGTACTTCTCCAAGAAACATGTCTTGAAATCATTCCATGTCAGCTGAGCATCATCATCAAGGAATCGGTTTCTGGCTATCTTCCACCAGTTTTCCGCTTCGTCTCGCAGCATGTACACTGTGCACTCTACCTTTTGGGCCTCGGTACAACGAAGACCCCCAAAAATCCTTTCCAGCTCCTGAGTCCACTTAAACGCTGCCTTAGGGTTCTGTCCTCCTAGAAATTCACTCGGCTTCCTCTTCAGGAAGCGGTCCAGCACTTGGCCCTCCTCAGCTCGAGGCTGGACCTACCTCTCAAACACGTCTGCAAAGCGTTGGAATACCGTGGCTATAGCCTCCATGCTTTGGCGATGCGTCATCCCTTATCCTGAAATTACACCCTTCAAGGATAAGTATACCAAGTCACTTGCTACTGATTGGATTTCAGCCTAATGTTCAGTAACTTAGCACATCATACTATTTCTATATGCTACACAATCAATCAGACCAGGAGGGAAACAACCTCCTATCCACAAGTCAATATTAATCAGGTTCAATCATGATGACCACTCAGTCAGAAAGTACACAACCGCTCGCACTCGGCAAGCACACCTTGGCCTTGGACCTTTCAGTCTGCTCTGATACCAAAATATAACACCCTAATTTAATGAATCAAAGATGGTAAAGTAGAGGAAATTTTTTTTTTTAAAAAAGAAAATCAGAATGTCTTGGTACAAAAGAAATGAGAGGAGAAGAAGAACAAGGGAAGTAAAACCGAATCAAAGATGCTGACAGCGGAAGAATGGGGAAATCGCTTGGGCGAATCACACCGCAACGCGCACTCGCTCAAGCGAAAGCTTCACTCGGTATTCGCTCACTTCACTCGGATTCCAACTCCCAATTCACTCGGAAGGGTCCAATCTCAGTTCACTCGGATTTAGCTCTTACACTTACTAGTCCCACTCGGGAATGTAATTTATTCTACGGTTCCAACAATCAGAACATATACACGAATAATACGGGAATGGTCCCCACTATCACTCACTCGGACTCTATGAGGACTCCTCACTCGGGACAGCCTACGCGCCCTATATACCACTCGGGTTATTTCACCAAATTTTCACTCGGTAACTATAATCTCCCTACTCTAAACTATTTGATTTCACTCACTCAGAACGTCTGAACCTTCCCCCGCCCGGTGACAGAATCATAAACTCGCCCTCTAAACTATAGGTTGGCCTCCTTCATGCTGAGTTGTGAGGTTTCCTACACATTCGGGAATATGACCGCACATATATATTTATATATATAGATTATCCAGGCATCACACATAATAAGATGGACATGTAGCATGGCACAGACGTAGGCACATATATATATAGAAGTGTATATCACAACTTTACAACCACAATATCATGTTCTCATTCTGAGGAATTCAACTCTATTTAAAAGACTAACAACAAAACACGAGCCGGGCAAGGCTTAACTAAAAATACTATATACAGCATATGCATAGACATAAATTCCGTAGTGCATCAGCACTTCACTCGGCATTTCAGCTCCTCTTCCAATCCTCATTAAGGGAGATGTTGACTGAAAATTGCCACAGCAGGGGTGAGTATCTTAAATTTTAAATGATAGGTGCTGACTCAAGTTGCTTCATATTTATACAACTATATAAATACATACACACAATCATACGTGGCAACAATAAAGGTCAGAGTTTTACTGATCAATCCAGAACACACATAAGATCCTTACTGATCGGAATCCCCCAGTTGTTGCTCGGCTCTTTACACACATCAACTCAATAATATTAACATACAACAATCCGTGACATGATATTAAGAACCATGAATCAGAACACATCTATAGGACGTTTATCAATCAGGGTACAAAATTCTCACTCGGTCATATATTCACAGCTCTTCAACAACATAACATATATTTATAGAGTAGATCTCAGTCAGCATTAACAGCACATGCACACGGAATAATACACTCAGTCATGAGTATACGTTGTCCTACTAGCATCATCACATGCATAATTAATTCCTCACAACATCAGTAGGAATATATATATATACAGATTATTCACTCGGTTCCGCTTTCGTGTGTAATCGGTTCTGACGTTGCAACGTAGGCTCTCAGCCTTTTGTACATAGCTTCTCAGCTATCATTTCAGCTCCCAGCTGCTTGGCCGTTTTACAGGTACCCAACCGTTTGCCCACAGATGACACCAACGCTCTCAGTGCCAACGGAGGTGTTCACAGGCAGCCCGAGTCCCACTCGAGGGCTACCTTGAGTCCCACTCAAGGATTTTACAGCGTCCCACGCTTAATAACCGATGGTAGTGTCCCACACTACGTGCTCCCAGCACAACACATCCCATACGCCACACGCGGATTCATCACACAATATAGAATTCATGCACACAACCTTTCATTCAGTTATACATATTTCACATGCAGTCGGTAATACACATTTTCAGGACTCCACATATTTATTTAACACACATATATTTCCATGCAATCATCATCATAGCTCCAATAGCAACGTATGAGTCCAATGCAATCGGTGTCAATTAATATCAAACTTCTATAAGCATTCTCATCATCTCAAGCATAACATGCACTCGGTATACAGCAGTATCAGAACTTAATCAACGCATGCATCCATATGAAGATCAACAAGTTCAAACAAGCATTCCAATCAACACAACATAACATGCAATCGGTATACAACAGTATCAGGACTTAACCAACGCATGCATCCATATGAACATGAACAGATTCAACAAAGCATTCCAATCAACACAACATAACATGCAATCGGGTTCTGTGGTATTAGAACTCAAACAACGCATGCATCTTCTAGGACGATAATAACATGCAACATTCACTCTCACTTATCTTACAATCGGGTATTCCATATGCAAGCATATCATACAACAGGATAAGAACCATTATTATCAACACTTGAAACCCATTCATAACCCATGCATTTAACATGTAAGGTACTCCCCCTACCAACTACGAGACTCCGAGAGACTTTCTGCTTGGGTGTTGGTTCTTTTCCTTGTTGCTTCGTTCAACGCTTCCATTCGCTTAGCTTTTACTTGAATGCTACTGCTCTCCACGTGTGGTGCAGGGGCTGTTTCTGCTTCTGCTTCGACGCTCGTCCTCTACTCGTATGAGGGAGCTCTGACTCCTCTACAGCACCGTCACTTGGCTTTCGAAACAGGGAATGGAACAGAGAGCAGAGAAGGAGAAGAGAAGAAGAAGGAGAAACTCACAGGGAATTCTGAAGAACGAATGGCAAGGAAGGCCATCGTCCAATTATAAACACATGCATGAGGAAAAGGAATGGTGGGGTGGGAAAACGTGAAGAGCAGTCTGCTCACGTCACCCAGTCCCACCAGCACCCACTAAGGCTAATCGCCCTATTCAATCAGCACACCCTTTGATTAATTATGTTAATGGTAATTAATAAACAAATTCCCACTTCGGTAATTATTATTTAATGGCTTTATTCACCTGGTACTTAAAAAAAATTGGGATGTTACAAGGTGCGCCCCATGGCGATACGCTCGGCCTAATGAACTGCTTTCCGAGTAACTCATCCACCCGCTTCTTCAACTCGGCCAATTCTGTTGGGGACATTCTATAAGGTGCACTGGAGACTGGCTCGGCTCCAGGGATCAGGTCTATAGAGAATTCAACTTCTCTACTCGGAGGGACACCCGGTACATCTTCCGGAAACACCTCGGGGAATTCACAGACAGTCAGAATATCGTTCACTCGGGCTCTACTCTCACCCTCGGTCAAACAAAGCATCATAAACAGTTGAGTTATACCTTGTACCGTGTAATCCTTATTGTTTTGCCTCAGAAAGATTATCCTCCGGTTTCTGCAATCCACTAACACCTTGTTGGCTGAAAGCCAATCTATACCGAGTACAATGTCAAAGTCCTTCAAAGGAATGCGCACCAGATCAAAGGTAAAACTCCGATCACCCAATACGAATGTTATGTCTTTACACATTGAGGATGTCAACACCTTAGGGCCAGTCGGGTTGGCCACTTCCAAAATCCGATCCATATCCACAGTTGGTAATCTCAAACGTCTTACACAATCATCAGCTATGAAGGAGTGGGTGGCTCCAGAATCAAAAACTACACTAAGCGTATATTTACCGAGTAGACACTTACTTTGCACTAAGTCATTCGCCTGCGTAACTTCCTCAGCACTGATGTGTAGACTCTTCCAGCAGCGGGTTGGTCGGTGTTCCTCCTCCGGTGGTTTGGGGCAACCATCATATTTTCTCTAGCTCCGTTGCCTCCGCCCCCCGGTCTTTGACCATCGTGTCCATGGCTCCTCTCTTGGAAACCTCCCTGACGCACATTTGTATTTGCTTGACGGAGTTGGGGGCAGTCAGGGCGAATGTGTCCCCTCTTATTACAATGGAAGTACACCATCTCACCATCGTTGTTGCAGTCTTGAGCATAATGATTTCCTCCACACTTGAAACAATTTTCGTTCCCCATAACTGGTCGTCTCTCTGGCTGGAACAGAATTCAGTTGGTACAGTCAGTGCATGTACATAGAATAGTTCACTCGGTTCCGCATTCGTGTGTAATCGGTTTTCGACGTTGCAACGTAGGCTCCCAGCCTTTTTATATATAGCTCTCAGCTATCAATTCAGCTCCCAGCTGCTTGGCCATTTTACAGGTACCCAACTGTTTGCCCACAAGGTGACACCAATGCTCCCAGCGTCAACGGAGGTGTTCACGGGCAGCCCGAGTCCCACTCAGAAACTACCTTGAGTCCCACTCAAAGGATTTCACAGCGTCCCACGCTTTTCAATTAACCGATAATAGTGTCCCACACTACGTGCTCCCAGCACAACACATCCCATGCGCCACACGCGGATTCATCACACAATACAGAATTCATACACACAACTTTTCACTCAGTCATATATACTTCACATACAGTCGGTAACACGTATTCTCAGAACTCAATATATTGATTTAACACACATACTTCCATGCAATCAGTATCATTACTCAAGTAGATGAATACAGCAACACGTGCTTCCCATGCAATTGATATCAACCAATATCAGGATTCAATAAAGTATTCCACTCAACATAAGCATAACATGCAATCGGTATTCAGCAATATCAGGATTCAACTACGCATGCATCAATATGAATATTATCAGATTCACTACACCAATACTCGATCACATACAGTCATCATTTTATATTTATAACGACTCACAAGTCACATAAACCACACAGTTATCATCATCAACAATACAGCACACCCTTGCCATGCAATCATTCAACATTCTCTAAGCTATCGGCGTGCATCTCAGGGATAATAATAAACATGCAACACTCAACTCCTACTTATCATGCACCTGGGTATTGTGCACTCCACATGCAAGTATAACACACAAACAGAATATAGAACAACAATCATCAACACCCGGAACCCGTCCATAATCCATGCGTTTAACATATAAGGTACTCCCCCTACCAACTACGAGACTCCGAGAGACTCTTCTGCTTGGGTGTTAGCCCTCTTCCTTGCTGCTTCACTCGACACCTTCACTCGTTCAGCCTCCACTCGAACACTGTTGTCTTCCACGCTTGGCTCGGGTACAGGGGCTGTTTCTTCTTCCGCTCCGACGATCGTCTTTCACTCGTATAAGGGGCTCCGACTCCTTTGCAGCACCGTCGACGTGGCCTCCGTAAGCAGAAATGGGGACAGAGAGCAGAGAAGGAGAAGAAGAAGAAGAAGAACGAGGGAGAAAGAGAAGAAGGAAGAAGAAGGGAAATCGCAGAGGGAATTCTGAAGAATGAAAGGCAAGAGACCATCGACCAACTACATATATGCATGCACAAAGAATGGAAAGGTGGGGTGGGGAAAACGTGAAGCAGCAGTCTGCTCACGTCACCCAGTCCCATCAGCAACCATCAATAGCTAATCCCACTTAATCAGCACTCATTTGATTAATTAAATTAATGGTAATTAATAAACAATTCCCCACTTCTGAAATTATTATTTTAATGGCTTTATTTCACCCGGTACTTTGTTTAAAATCGGGATGTTACAATCGCAACCACCGGCTCAATACCATATCATCATCACGTTGGTTTCCCACCTCGCAAGGGGTACTCCCTTCATAGAATCCCGCAGGATCTTTCATCATTGTGATCGCAACCACATAATATCAATGTTATGCCATGCCGTGAATACAAAATGCAATAATGCACATGTCAATCAACCTCGCAAGGATATCTCACCCTCTCAATTAGGGGTATATTTTATATTTGGTTTTTATTATCATTGGCATACAATCAATCACAAGGCCCCTTAAGGCACAACATTCACATTTTCATAAATCCCCACATGGCAATCATAGCATGTCAATCATCATAGCATTTATCCACGCATGGAAACCAATAAGATATCTCAAAACATACATTCAACAATCATCATTGCATCTCATACTTATAAGTCAATACTTGTATTAATCATATTAGCACCACACTTATCCAAAATAGTAACATTGCTTATCCAAGGGCATGTTCAACAACAACGTCTCTTTTTATTCATCAATATCATTTATCATTCAATATATGTGGTATCCTTAACTTTTAATCATCATCGAAACTATTTCAAATCCATTTATTTATACATACATTGCCATTTAATTGTCCTCCCATTAATTTTGTCATTACACAAAGTGTGTCATGTAACCATATCATTTACTTCCCATTATACTTCATAATATATCCATAGTGGTGAAGCATACATGTATTCATAACATAGCATAGGCATACACATACCTTGCCAAGGCCTTACGCCGTTCTCCAATTACCACTAAGACAAACCACACATATACCCCTAGTGGATTCGCTCGTAATTACTCCAAAAGTATACATCAGAGTAGGAAAAGGTTTTAGAATACTCCATTTAATTGTAAAGTAGGCCTAAAAGTCCAAGGAGTACAAGATAAGTACTCAAAAGAAGTAAGCATGCAATTCCTAAACTGATTTAATCATTTTAGCTAGTGATAATCGATTACGGGGTAGGAGCTAATCGATTACAATGCTTCTGTAGGTGGTATAATATATCAGGTATTGTGCATAATCGATTACGAGACTAGAGTAATCGATTACCCTGTTTCTGTTTTAGTACATAATCGATTACACCTTCGAATGCAATCGATTACATTGGTTCTAGCGGTCCATAATCGAGTATAGTCTGCTTCCTAATCGATTAGATGAAGGACATAGGCCTGGTAATCGATTATACCCTTGAGGCTAATCGATTACGCCCTGTCATTCTGCAGAAATTATACAGATTTTACACCAAAAATGAACTTCTCAACTACCAAAACCCATGCAAACGATATCAAAATGTCACCAAATTTTGACACAGGATAAAACACATTAATTGTGGCGTGTGGCCACCGGCCTCACTCAAAAATCCTTTAAAATGAGTGACTTATGCGCATAAATGTGTTTTACCCGTTTTGAGGCACTTTTGTGCAACTCAAGGGCCTATTCTCAATGGAACTGGCCCATTCCTATTTCTACAAGTCATAAACTACATATAAAGGCTATTGGAACTATCACATGCCATCAAAATCACATAACACACAATTTGACTCTATAAGTTCCTCGATTATGCATTATCTTTCAACCTTATCATCAATACCATCACAATGGCTATCACATTTAATGACAAACATCCACATAAATTCTCAATTCACAAACATATGCTTCATCCCCTCAAGGACGGTTTATCAACAACACATCATTCCCTCCAAGGGATAGCTAACCATTCATCATCATCATATATATATATCATCATCAATAGTCAATAATTGCCATTCACATTATTTCGCTATAAACATGGTAAGGCAAGCATGAGTATCATGACATACAATAATCATCAATTATATAACTCATGCAATTTGAATGTAAACTCCTCTCCTACCTCGAGGGAAGAGCCGAAATCCGAATGCACGCTCTAAAAGCTCTGCCATATAGTCCAGAACACAATCTACACGACATACATATGCATTCATACAATTAATAAGCCATCTCAAGGCATTCCTCATAATTCTACACATTTGCTAGCTTATCATAGCCCAATATCAAGTCCTAGACTTGCTAAAACACCAATTTATATCATTGTGTTAGGCTTCGGGAATTCCTTTCCCAAAACCAAGGTTCTCTAGATCTCAAAGGGCCAACTACGTCCAACGACATCAATATCACTCTCATCATTCGTAATATGTTCCTTATTACTCAAACTATCCATTTCCCATTCAAGTTCATCATGAGCCACTTGGCTCCTATCAAACCATTATCCATCAACAATCCCATATGGCACACCAATGGTCTAAGACCCCATCAAGACACATGCTCATTTCACTAACCCCTCACATTCACCATGGCTTTGGTGTTCATATTCATCATTTCATACTCATATTAACACCTACATTGGGTATTTTCTACCCACATTCAATTCAACCTTCCTAACCACAATACATGTATTCCCTCAAATTCTTAGGATAAGAGTTTTCATCAAAACTCAACAACTATTATCAAGATTCGTCAATTCATAATCAATGGCTATCTCTCATCATTAACATCATTTTCTAACATCATTAACTTATACTCTACTCACATTTTACATTTTCCCCCAATATATTAAAGTTCGGGTTCCATCAAAACCCAACCATCACCACAAATAATCAATTCTAATCTTCCCAAGACCCATTCTAAAGCATAAATCATTAATACCTATCAATTGGCCAAAAGCCCCAAATTCCTAAACCTAAGGTTTTCACCAATAATCAACAATCATCAATTTCACCCATTTATATGCATCATCTCAAGCACTCATGAGCTAACAACATATCACTCAAACCCTTAACAACCATAACAACAATCCCTAATTGTTTCATAAGCTAGGGTTTGGTTCCCCAAGCCATTTTCCATCAAAACAACACCCAATCTCCCATCACAATACTTAAATAGGCTCAAAACCATAAACGAAAGCCATGGGTGTTCAAGATCATACCTCTTTCTCCAAGCTTAAACCCCAAAACAAAAATAAGATAAAGAGAAGAAGAGATGAGCCAAGCTTTGCTCCAAGTGCCTTCCTTGCCTCATGATTCCATTAGATCCCAAGCTTTTTGGATGAAAAATGATTTATGGAGGGAGAGAGGGAGTGAACGGTTTTGGAGAAGAAGAATGGAGGGAGAGGAAGAAAAAGAAAGTGAATGAAAGAGAGGGAGAGAGGCCAACGTGAGAAATAAGAGAAAAGAGAGGTTTTGTGTTTTAAATTTAATTCACCACTTAAAATTCTCCATTTCAAATCAAATAGGATCTCCGTTCGGGCTCAATACTAAATCCAAAAATTATTCCGAATATAGATTCGGATTCCCAATAATATTTTTAATAGCCCTTACCAATGGGATCTCAATCGGAGATACTTGGTCCGATACCTATATCTTCACCGGGTATAATTTAACTCTTAAAGCCCCAATAAATTATAAATAATCCTTATAAATCTTAATTTAATTATTTCAATATTTTTAGGACACTTATTAACCTATTTATAATTATTTAATATTTATTCCTCCTATTTAATCGTCTTTATAAAATTCGGGATGTTACAGTTTCAACCCCACCTGCCCGGACTATGCGCACTACATCTAATATACAAGAAGGTGTCCCTTCCCGTAGTGGTTACAACAAACACATGAGATCGGCGTAAAAGTGTATGCTGCCACAACGCCTATGGTATGTAGAGTCAGATCGAGACAAAATACCTCTTATTCTTAGTGCTCACATCAATCACACTTACTCAAATAACACCAATCCATATGAGACTTAGTGACAATTCACACAAGTCCATAATTAACACACTTATATCAACATGGCCCCTATACATAATCTGGCATAAATTATGCTATAATAATCATTAAATATTAGTTACCATCACCATAAATTGGTATAATAACAATAGACCTCTAGACATCACAAGGTAAATACCCCATCATCAGATCTCATCTATCCTGAAGCCACAGTCAAATAGTCTAATAATCATTTGTTTCATCCACACATTGCGGGTCATAAATCAACTCAAGCCTAAATGATTCATCAAACTCACCTTAGACATGCAACCTCAAGGTTACAATAGGGTTTTTAGTCATATAACATGCTTTTACATCATATACCTCTTCACTTAGTGCAAACAAAATCCATGATCTGGACGTACAGCCTATATTGTATCACATCATTACATGGTTTCTATCACCAATATATCTCTTTTCAGCATGAAAAGGAAGGGTAATGACAGGATCAAATTTCCTTTACCAATCCAAAATCATGTATGTCATCCTAATTTCATATCATAGTCCATAGTTAGTCCAATGATCACAATATCAAGGGCATACACTTTAGCCTAAAGACCTATCATAAGCTTTTATGTTATACTCAATATCAAATCATACCCCAAATTCAAAATTATCATTCAACATCTGTTCAGGGATCACATTCATTGGACCTTGGCCCTTCTGAAGTCCGAGGAGGAGCTCAAAGATGAAGTAAAGCAGTTACATTGGGAGGCTGAGGAATTGAGAGACCAAAAAGTTATTCTGCAAGAAGAGAAAAATAGTCTTCTACCAAGGTCAAAGAAGAAGAAGCTAAGTATCAACAAGATATAAGGCTTTTTGGACAAGTAATAGTGGAGTCTTTTAGCCATGTGGTTCGGTGAGTGGTATATCAGAAATTAGGTTATACCTTAAACTTGAATAGGATTAGTTTCTGTAACAAACGCCAGAATAGTGAATTGATGACTGTGGTTGACGATGAAGACTATAAGTCGTCCAACGTTCCGTTTGAGTTCACCCCTTGCCTGAAGACCAAGATGATACCGTTCCTGATGGGGATAAAGGTGAGGGGAGTCAAGTCACTCTTAGTTTTCTTCCTTTTGAAAGTTCTTTGTAAAAGGGATAAGCTCTATTTTCTAATATTTTTTGTTGCATCTTCAATATGGTCATTGTTGTAACAACCTAGATTTTAGAGTGATGCCCTAAATCCTCAGGAACACCTGAATGTGTCTTATTAAGCTTTCTATGAGAGGTGTGTGGCTTTAGCCTATTCTACGGGTTGTATAACTATAACATAATAGTAGGAAATAAGCTTCGACCAATGTTATGATTTAGTTCCGTGTGAAATATAGTAGAAAAGGAATGAGAGTAACCTTGAAGGTGTAGGTGATAAGAAGTAGAGTAAAGGGACATATGGAGTGACAGTGAGAGTGGTAGCGGAGATGTTAACATATAAAGGTAAGTATGAATACATGATTAGTGATAATAGTGATATTGGTAATATCAATAATGATAATAATAATTTAATAATAACAATAATTACGATAAAATATAGTTAGGCTCTCGAATATAAGTATGAAACCTTATGGATGGTCATGTGCTAACAATCTTGCCTCGAGGCTAGTACACCTACGTGGATAAGGGTGACAAAGAAATTAGTAGAATTCGTACGATAAGTGAAGTAAATCGAGAAGAATTATTTAAATCTCTTAAGCTTGATCCATGCCCCAAAAGCCTCCCCTAGTTGGCCGTACAAATGCCATGATTATCTTATTCAAGCAATATTGGTCTCAAATGATTCGTATTAAAATCTTATACACTTATCCTCAAGACACCCAACTCCAATTCGGACCATATTGATCATAGTTCTTGAGAAAATACCCCATTGAACCGTATCCCTGTAATCAGACCGAACACTAGTTGGTGTTTTAAGCCTAACTTTTACGCATAACATTGAAATCAAGTAATTATTGTCTGTGTTTACTCCTAATAAAATTCCCTATAATTTTCATGAAGGCCTCAAAAGGCTCCGAGAGCTAGTTCACATCACAAACGTGTGAAAAATTTGATCCCTTCTCTATCACGTCCAAGACGCCCTAAACAGGGCTAGACTTTAGTGTTTTGCGCATAACTTCCTCTACCAATGTCAGAATTGAGTGATGCTTGTCTCGATGAACTCGTAACAAAATTCCCTAAGATTTTTATGAAGAGCTTGGTGGGGACATGATCAAGGAAGATCCGATCATAACCCTAGATAAGGGTTTGGAGGTTTATAGAGGTCCCTTAACAAGGGCAAGGAAAAAAGGGCCAAAGACATCACCTAGAAAACCGTAGCTGACTTCTTGACCACTTTACAAGGGCCTAAGTAAAGGAGGATCACTTGAAGACCTATACATTCTCTTCATGTAATATTTTAGAAGAATAGGTTTTTAAGTGTAAAAAAGGTTTCATATGTGTTAGAGTTAGGATTTGGGCCTTGCATGGTCAATGGGCTACTATTGGGCCTTGTCCATCACTTTGGGCCTTATTCTTGGCCATCCTTCTCTAGTTTGAACTAGTTGGGCCTGGGAACTTGTTAGAATCCCAATTAGGCATGGCAAAGCCAAATGCTCCCTTAGCCTATAAAAGGCTTGCATTCTGTGTATTCCATACCTTTAGTTTTGAATGAGAATTTCATTTTGTGAGAAGTGTGTGCATACTTCCATTCTTAGGCTAGAGAGAGTTTTAGCCTTCTTCAAGCTCTCATCTCTAGGTTTTTATCCCTAGAGTAGTGGATAAGAGAGTTATCCAACCTTGATGACGTCTCTAATCAATCTATTTTCCCTAATTCCAATCCATTTTCAAACCTTTCGCACTACCCTTCCACATTTCCCTTTCCATTTTCCCTTTAAATAACTTAACTCCATATCTCCTTTAGCATTTTAGTTTTGATTTCCATTTCATAGTCATGCTTCCAAATTGCATAAACATCAATGAAGGCTTCACACATCAAGATTGAAGAGAAGGAAAGCTAACTAGATCTATCCATATCCCTAAGAAAGACCATGGGGCTACATGAATTAAGAGTCAAGGTGCTCTCTTTCCACTTTTCTCTTCTAAAATCACGTTTAGTCTTATGTAGTGTTACTCGAAATTTTAGAATTTGATCTTGTTATTCTTAGTTCATAGCGTTTTTTTGTTGAAAAATTTCAAGAAAATACAAAAAGATGCATGATCTTGCCTTTGTTTTGAGTTTCTTTCATTGAGTATCTTGCATATTTTTTTTAGTCTTTAATTTTTCAGAATTGTATATGTGTTGTGATAAGTGTTATTATACATTGATTTAATGTTTCAATTAAACTCATTTTTGTAAAGAATTTAACTAAATTAGTAATTAATTGAGCATGATTTTTATTATAAATAACACATTGTGTAAAAGAGCTTGATTTGTCAGAGTTTTTGAAGAAAGGTGCCAAAAGTTCTAAAGAAACCAAGAAACATTAGCATAAAGCCCAGGTACACTTGAGCGTGGCACATTCCACGCTTGAGCGTATATTTAAGGAAGTAAATAACAGTAGGACCCCTCCACGCTTGAGCGAAAGCTTGAGTGAGAAGGCCTCACGCTTGAGCATAGATTGGAAGTCGCTCAAGCGTGGTTTGGAAAAACTTAAAGAAAAGAAGACTCAGCATCAGGTCCCTCCCCAAGCTTAAGCGTAAGCAAGGGATGCTCAAGCGCAACCCCGAGCTCGCTTGAGCGTGAGTTAAGCGTAGACTGAGCGTGGTCTAAGAAGAAAAGCGCTTGAGCATGGCTTGAGCAAAAAGAGAACCTCATGCTTGAGCGCAAGCATTCCACGCTTGAGCGTGAATGATGAATAGCAAAGCTTGAACCCGAGTTTGCTTGAGTGTGGCTGAGTTGGGCTCAAGTGTAAGAAAAATAGTGGACATCAGATTCCTCACGCTTGAGCGTTACCAGCAAGCTCAAGCATGACTCATGCAGCATGGGATTTTTTAATTTTATATTAACCAATGGTGCGATGCCAACTTACCCACCTTGGTGTGTTTCTGCATGTTTCTGAATGATTCTTCATGGGCTCTACGCAAGTGGGGAAAGAAAAGCTGAAACATAATCCCTATAAATCAAGCAGAGAACAGGGATCAGAGCATCATCTTCGGCTGAATTATCTCCTTCATATCATCAAATACTTTTCCTACATTTCACTCTGTATTTATTTCCAAATTTTCTTGAGTGAAAATGCAAGGCATAAGTAGCTAATTTTCTTTCATTGGGATTGGTTGTAATCAATCCAAACCTGAAGTAATGCTGATGTAAGTTTTTATGTATGTTAATGAGATTTGATACTTTCTGTATTTCATTCTGCCATTAATGCCTGAAGGTACTTGATCATTATTTTCTTGTTTTAAGTTTTCTTAAATATACTGGGAAGTAACTTTTGAAAGCAGATCTGAATGAAATACTCGTTGTGAGTAGCTAGCCAGGGATGGCATCTAACGCAATGAACGTCAAAACAATCGATCGCTAATGCTGGAATGATTTCAAAGTGACTGAGGGATCAGCGGTTTGAAATCATTCTTATGAATTTTGTAGTGGAGGGATCGATACAAATGACTTTGATTGTGACGTAGAAAATATCATTTCAAATTGCATACATGTAATTTATTCAGCTTATGAAAGGTAAGATGCGATGAAACCAATCCCAGTTTTCCAAGTCTGATTTTTACCCAAATATTTTATTGTCATTATTTTCATTCAACACTTGCTGTCTCTTTTATATTCAATCTTTTGCACCACAAAATCAAAACAAAGCTTTTGTCAAAAATCAATTCAAGAACTAAGATCTTCAAACCAACACCTCCTCAGTGGAACGACATCTATACTATACTACAATTACTATGTTTAAACTTGGCACAAACATTCCATTGAGTTCATATTATACAAACTTGATTCTCTTTCCTTGAACACTTCATTTCCTTTTATGATTTACATAAAAAAACACATACCAAGTTTTGGCGCCGCAGCCGGGGAGGTGATTTAAGTTTGAACATTTTAGCATTGAATTGACAAGACTCTGTAAATAAATTTTATTTGTTTGTATTTTTTATTTTTGTGTGGTAACATTGCTAGAGTGAGTGCTTGATTTATGATCTTGAGAGGACAGGGACCAAAAGAACAACTTGCATTTGATCTAGAGATAGATAGGCTACTCAAGAAAATCAAGAAAACCAAGCAAAAGCATAACTTCCACACAGGAGAAACTTCCTCTGATAGAATGGCAGATGTTAACAGCCATAACCAAAATCCACCAAGAAGAACACTTGGAGATTACACTTTACAACAAGGACCCAGACACTACTCAAGCATTGCTATACCAAATACAATAAGGGCTATAGAAATGAAACCTGCATTTCTTAGTTTAATTAGTTCCTACCAATTCCATGGAATGACAAGAGAAGATCCATACACTCACTTGGCAACTTTCTATGAATTGGTTGGAACAATGGGCTTTGAACAGGAAGTAATTGAAGCCGCATATCTAAGACTATTTCCTTTTTCTTTTATAGGTAAAGCAAAGGAATGGCTCCAATCTCACCCAAATCAAAGCTTGAACAGTTGGGACATAGTGGAAGAGAAATTCCTACACAAATTCTTTCCACCATCCAGATTTATCAAAGCTAAATCAGACATCACAACATTCAAGCAGGGCCAAGATGAACCCTTTTGTGAAGCATGGGAACATTTCAAATCTCTTTTGAGAAAATTTCTAAATCATGGCTAGGAAGATATTGCCTAACTTAATATCTTCTATAGTGGACTCAAAGCAGATACCAAAATGATACTAGATATAGCAGCTGGAGGCACTATGATGACGGTGGATGCAAAACAAGCTACAAGAATCATAGAAGCATTATCATCCATGGATTACCAAGCCCAGCATGATAGAACACAAGTCCAGAAGAAGGGAATATTGGAACTGAATACAACAGCTGCCATTTTAGCTCAAAACAAAATTTTGACTTAGCAAATTGAAGCTCTAACACAGCAAATGGCAAAACTCTCGCAGTAGTTACATGCAGTGCAAACCTCTACAAACAATCAGCAATCATAATTAAAATGTGATTTTTGTGGAGGAGAACATCAGAATGGACATTGTCAAGGAGAGCAACCAGACCAATCCATCCTCTATGTGAATAATCAAGGTAAGCAGAGTAACTTAAATCTATTATAACAATTTTTCACAGGGATGGAGAAATAATCAAAATGGTGGATGGAAGCAAAAGGCAAGCACTTCTAACAGACAACAACCTTATCAACAAGGTCCTTCTTTGATGGAAAGAACATCAAAATTAGAGGACACTCTAGAAAAATTCATGCAAGTTTCAATCACCAATCAGAAAAACACTGATGCTTCAATAAGAAATATGGAGACCCAGGTAGGGCAGTTGGCTCATCAAATTGAAGAACATCATAATTCACAATTTGGAGCTAATACCCACCCAAATCCAAAGGAGCAATGCAAAGCAATCACCACAAGAAGTGGAAAGCTCATTGGACAAGAAGAGGAAAAGGGTGAAAAGGTGGAAGAAAAGAATTGTGAAAAAGAAGCAAGGGAGGAAGTTAGTGAAGAGATAAATAAAAAGAATGATGATGTACATATGAAGGAGGATGAAGTTGAAAAATTTTAAAAAAGAGAAATAAAAGAAGGGGAGTAAAAGGTAGACGACCCAACACCACAGCTGAAAAGTTTGCCATATCCAAAGAACCCTTCGAAGATAGACAAGGAGAGGCAATTTGCAAGGTTCATGGACATCTTCAAAAGGTTACAGATAAACATACCTTTTATGGAAGCCATGGAGCAAATGCCAACATATGAAAGTTCATGAAGGAGTTATTAACAAAGAAGAAAAGATTTTCTGAAGAAACAGTGGGACTCGCCGCAGGATGTAGTGCCATTATTCAAAAAGCACTGCCTCAGAAAATAAAAGACCCAGGGAGTTTCACAATTCCAGTAACTATTGGTACTTTACCAGTAGGAAAAGCACTTTTAGACTTGGGAGCTAGCATTAACCTAATGCCCCTCTCAATGGTAAAAAGAATCAGAGATCTTAAGGTAAAACCAACACGAATGACTCTCCAACTTGCTGATCGATCCATGAAGTTTCCATACGGCATAGCGGAGGATATGCTGGTACGAGTTGACAAATTCGTGTTCCCTGTGGATTTTGTCATCATGGACATTGAAGAAGATATAGAGGTGCCTCTCATTTTAGGCAGGCCCTTGATGAAAACTACAAAGGTGATTATTGATGTGGACGATGGGAAGCTAAAGGTAAGAGTACAAGATGAGGAAGTAAATTTCAAAGTGTTTGATGCAATGAAGTACCCAGCAGAGAAGCAGCAGTACTTTAAAATTGACATTGAATAAATAGCCATCAGAGAACAATCCAATGAATTGCTCAACAAAGATCCACTAGACGAATTAATGACAAACACTTAACCAAGTGGAAAAATAATAAAGGAAGAAGATGTGAAGAACTTGGAGGAGGACAAGCATAACATCCAAAAAGCAATTCATTATGAGAAGCTACCAGAAAAAGAAAAAGAAGTCGCACTATCAAAAGTGGAGCTAAAATTTTTGCCCTCACATTTGAAATACATTTTTCTTGATGAGGATGGTCAAAAACCTGTTATTATTAATAGGCAATTGTCAGAATCGGAAGAAAAACAATTGATTCAAGTATTAAAGGAGCACTCAACAGTAATTGGTTGGAAACTAGAAGACTTGAAAGGAATAAGTCAAGCCTACTGTATGCACCACATTTACATGGAACAAGAATTCAAACCAATTGCCTAGCCACAGAGACGTTTGAATCCAACCATGAAGGAAGTAGTCAAATGAGAGGTAATTAAGTTACTAGAAGCCGGTATAATTTATCCAATCTCTGATAGTTCTTGGGTGAGTCCTGTAACACCCTCGGTTAAATAAGACAGACCCTTCTATAGGATCATCCTATTTAACTAAGAGGTTAAAAGTTTTTAGAAAAAATGAATTTTTTTTTGCAAGTAAAATAATGGCAGATCAGTGGAAGCAAATATTAGGTAATTCACATAGTCATTCACAAACTATAAGCAATTGTACTCTTAATAGAATGGGGCACATAGGCACCTTTAAATACATACAGTCATCCATTGTCTTATTATTTATTTATAAATATTCAACTACATATATCCTACTTTTATTGAGTGCTCCCAGTTGGTCCAACGTATTGCTGTTCTTTGTACTCTGGTTCTTGGTTTCCTAGCTCCTCTATTATTATTAAACAGAAAGGGTGAGTATATACCCTAGACCCTGAAGGTTCCCGGTGCGGGCATATTCAGTCAACAGATAATATAACATAAATAATACATTTAACATATTTACAACTATAACAATCAATAATGTTGTTATGGAATGCATGAGTTAGGTTTATTATTATTTATCTTAAGTTTAAGTCTCATGATGCATGTGGGCCCAATAAACCAATCCACCATTACCATTATCTCATTCTTTGGAAGTCGTCCTGCTCAAGCTGCCCCTGGGCACAACGTTTCCATACTAGAGCGATCGGAGCCCACCAAATCCCCTAATCATTATTTAATCATCATAAGGTACGAATGAACTCACAGGTTCTAATCATTATATTATCCTGGGACTTGGCTCTACACGATCATAGTTACATTCCGTCATTTAGTCAAAGTACATCGGACTTGCATCGTCTGACCCGGCTTCAGGCGCGACTCTGATGCCATTGGGTTTCCGTTCCGGTTGTACTCCTAAGATTCTCCTCAAAGATCGGACGTGAATATCCTCTAACGTACCCGGTGTATGCTCTAGTTTAAATCCTTCAAAAATATCTTCATGATGCAAAATGTATTATTGAAGTTTTATCATTACTTTGATCCCTGGGTATCTATGTGTTTCCAGCCTCGTAATATTTGTTCTTATGTTCTTAGGTCCCACTTATTTTTCAGACGTTGTAGGTTATTTTTATTATTTTATTTATTCTTATTCTAGAAAATATATCGGTTATATCTTGGCTAAAATAATGCTTCGTTTAAAGAGTAAGTAGTATGTTCCTTATTTCATTATTCATAACTAAAACAATAATAATATTAGTAACAAGAATAACAATAATAATAATAATAATAATAATAATAATAATAATAATAATAAGGCATCGTCTATTATAATATAAAAAAATGAAATAAAAGGAAAAATAAATGCAGAGAATAAGGCGGCAGGGCCGGCCATTGTATTTGATAAAATAAATGAAAGAAATTAAATAAAGAAAAAATAAATGTTAAGAATAAAGTGGTAGAGCTGTGCATTATAATATAGATAAGCATAAATGAAATACAGAGAATAAGGCGGCAGAGCCGTCCATTATAACATAGATAAGCAGAAATAAAAGAAAAGATAAATGTAGAGAATAAGGCGGCAGAGCCAGCCAATATATTCGATAAAATAAATGACAGAATTTAAATAAAATAAAAACAAATGTTAAGAATAAGGCGGTAGAGCCATCCATTATAATATAGATAAGCAGAAATAAAAAGAAAGATAAATGTAGAGAATAAGGCGGCAAAGCCAGCCTTTAAGCTTAATAGTAAATAATAATAATAATAATAATAATAATAATAATAATAATAATAATAATAATAATCATAATAATCATAATAATGATAATAATAATAATAATAATCATATTCATAGTCATAATTATAATCGTAATCATATTCATAATAATAGTAACAGTGATATAAATGGTGACCCTTCATCCTTATTTCCTTGTTTATCTCGTCTTTTAAAACTTCCTCACTGGAATCCACATAGACACCCATGGTTCTTAATATTTTCACAATTCAATACCTAACATATCCACTTAATCATCATGGTTAATAATAATCAACACAGCCAAATAATTATATACATAGCAATAAAAATATATAAGAGAAATATATAAAAATTAAAGCATCTTAATTTAACAACAATTCCCGAACCTGTCCTCGGAAAGGTAAGGACCAAAAGTACCTTAGTCTTTCCAAAAACACGGTCCCCCCAGGATACCAGAGAATATACCCTCTTACCTCAGGTGTCGTATTTTTGTGATGCTAGATGAGAGGGCAAAAATTTAACTTTCAAACCGTAGCTCCGATTGACGATCCTTCTCCGTAGTTAGACTCTACGTGATGATTAGAGCTTGGATGAAAATGATTGGGCAAAAAGAGAGAGTGACAGAAGTAGTGGAGGACGAAGAAGATTAGGGGTTCGCGGTGGTCGGAGGTGGTTTTTGGTGAAGAACAAATGTGGTTTAGTGTCAATAGAGAAGAGAGGGAGAGAGGGAGAGAGAGAAAGAGGCTGCATGAAGAAGGAGAGAAAGAGTGGTGCAGATGGGTGATGCCATATTTATAGGAAAATCTGGCCACCGGGTCTAAATTTAATTGGTACCGGTTTTGAATAGTTAATTTTAAAAGAAAACAAAAAGTTACTTATAGTTACGGTTAGAATCTGAAAACGTTTCCAACATGAAAGTTATAGATCGGCTCTTTCTCTTTGAACCGATATGTGGTAAGTGAAAATCTGACACCCGGAGCAAAAGTTACACCAAAAATAGAGAAAAATCAGAGTTAGTGTAATAGTTCTTTTTTGAAAGATAAATCTGCCGCACAAAATCTGTTATGAATTAGCTTATGGTTTCTTCATGAAAGTTGTAGAATTTTTTGATACAAAACCATGAAAAAAAGAACAAAGTCATTTCGACGTCGTATGAGAGAGATATTCACGTTTTTCTATAGGGGGTACTATTTATGTGAAAATCACCATTTCTCTAAAAATTTTCACTTTTCGGGGATGATCGAGCAAGAACTAGCTTTCATGTTCTTCATAAGAATTGTAGAGGGATTTACTACGAGAACAAAGAAATTACAACGAACTGATTCTGAGCTCATATGAGAAAGTTATGATTTTTCTAAGAATTTAACAAGATTAAATAACGAGTTTTTCAAGTTTGGTGATGATAGATCACGAAATAGAGTTTGAGGCAAGAAATAGAGTTTGTCAGGTTTTTCATAACAACGAAACTGAGATTAAAATTTCTTAATTTCGACCTCGTATGAAAAAGTTATGCCCAAAACAGGAAAGATATTTGAGTTGAATTCAGAGGTTCCTATTTAACTAGATAATTTTTCCAAGAAACGAGGTTGATGAGGTCTGAATTAAAGTTTGGGCTCTTCAGGAGAAATGTTTGATTTGTCAAAATAGTTCATTAGGGACTATCCATGCTGGAATCGGATATCCCAAAGTATAGAGACAGACAATTATATACCTCTTTTCGGTATGAATCAGGTGTCTAGGAATTGACCCGGTGAATGATGGTACATGTATAATTAGTTTATTATATTAGTATTAGATATGGGATCGGATTGTCAATTCTTGACTACCTGCAGAGTCCTTTATTTATTTATTATCACTTACAGAACTTCCATACTTCAAAATTTACAAGGTTAAGGTTGCTTACTAAAAACAAGGATGTTACAAGTCCTGTGTAGGTTGTTCCAAAGAAGAGAGGAGTAACTGTCATACAAAATGACAAGAATGAATTGATCCCCATAAGGACAGTCACTGGATGAAGAATGTGCATTGACTACAGGAAGTTAAACACAGAAACTAGGAAAGATCATTTTCCTCTACCCTTCATAGACCAAATACTGGAAAGGCTTGCAGGACAAGCATACTATTACTTTTTGGATGGATACTCAGGTTATAACCAAATAGTTGTTGCACCAGAAGATCAAGAGAAAACAACATTCACATGTCCCTTTGGGGTGTTTGCATACAAAAAAAATGCTTTTTGGGTTATGTAATGCCCCTGCAACATTTCAAAGGTGCATGTTAGCTATTTTCTCAGATTTAGTGGAAAAATACATTGAAGTTTTCATGGATGATTTTTTTGTTTTTGGACCATCATTTAATCAATGCTTGGAAAACTTGAGTATAGTATTGAAAAGATGTGTGAAAACCAATTTAGTTTTAAATTGGGAAAAGTTCCACTTCATGGTTACTGAAGGAATTGTGCTGGGGCATCAAATTTCCAAAAGAGGCATTGAAGTGGACAAAGCCAAAGTGGAAGTAATTAAGAAGCTGCCACCAACAAGGAATGTGAAAGGAGTGAGAAGCTTCTTGGGCCACGCAGGATTTTATCGAAGATTCATCAAGGACTTCTCTAAAATTACAAAGCCTTTGAGTAATCTCTTGAACAAAGACACTCCCTTTATTTTTGATGATTCTTGTCTACATGCATTCGAAACTTTAAAACATAAATTAACCTATGCACCTGTGATAGTTGCTCCTGATTGGGAGTTAGATTTTGAAATAATGTGTGATGCTAGTAATTATGCCATTGAGGCCGTATTAGGACAGAGGAAGGCAAAAGTTTTCCATGTTATACACTATGCTAGCAAAGTTTTGAACCCTGCCCAAACAAATTATGCAATAACAGAAAAAGAGCTGTTAACAATAGTGTATGGCCTGGAAAAATTTAGACCTTATCTAATTGGTTCCCAAGTCACTATTTTTACTGACCATGCTGCTATTAAATATCTGCTGAATAAACCTGACTCTAAGCCCAGGCTAATTAGATGGATCTTGCTGATACAAGAATTCAATCTGGTAATCAAAGACAAAAATGGCAGTGAAAATTATATTGCAGATCATTTGTCTCGCCTTGTTAACAGAGAATTCACACCACTGCAACCAGAAGTGAATGAAGAATTCCCTGATGAGAAGCTACTGATGATAAAAGAAAGGCCATGGTTTACAGACATGGCAAACTTTAAGGCTGCTGGGGTGTTGCCTGATGATCTTTCATGGCAACAAAAGAAAAAGTTTATGAAGGATGCAAAACATTTCATATGGGATGATCCATAACTGTTTAAACTCGGATCAGACCATATTTTGAGGAGATATGTATCTCAAGAAGAAGCTAATAACATCTTATGGCACTGTCACAGCTCACCATATGGAGGACACTTCAATGGGGAGAGGACAGCAACTAAAATCCTCCAATCAAGTTTTTATTGGCCTTCATTGCTTAAGGATGCTAATGTTTTTGTGTAGCATTGTGATGCTTGTCAGAAGACAGGTAGCATATCAAAAAGAAACGAGATGCCATTAACCACCATTCTTGAAATAAAGGTCTTTGATTGCTGGGGCATAGACTTTGTTGGACCTCTACCCGCTTCATTTTTAAATGAGTACATTATTGTAGCAGTTGACTATGTATCAAAGTGGGTAGAAGCCATGGCTTGTGTTAAAGTTGATGCCAAGACCATCATCAAATTTCTAAAAAAACACATTTTTAGTAGGTTTGGCACTCCAAGAGTACTGATAAGTGACGGAGGTTCTCATTTCTGCAACGCTCAACTTTAAAGGTGCCTAGAACACTATAGAGTGAAGCATAAGGTAACCTCCCCATACCACCCTCAAGCCAATGGCCAAGTAGAAGTATCCAACAGAGAAATCAAGAAGATACTAGAAAAAACAATTAGCCAAAACAAAAAGGATTGGTCCTTAAAGCTAGATGATGCTTTATGGGCATATAGAACAGCCTACAAGGCACCAACTGGATTTTCACCTTACCAGTTGGTGTATAGAAAAAATTGCCATCTTCTAGTAGAGCTGGAACACAAGGCATTCTGGGCAATGAAAATTCTCAATTATGACCCAAAGGCATCAGCTCAAGAAAGAAAAATTCAGATGCACAAGTTGGAAGAATGGAGGATGGATGCCTATGAATCATCAAGAATCTATAAGGAGAAAATGAAGGCCTACCATGACAGGCACATTATGAAAAAGAGTTTTTACCCAGGATAATTTGTGCTCCTTTTCAATTCAAGGATAAAATTGTTCCCAGGAAAACTAAAATCCAATTGGTCAGGACCATTCATTATGAAAAAAGTAAGGTCTTATGGGGCCATTGAATTACAAGACCCTAAATCTGAAAGAACCAGGGTTGTAAATGGTCAAAGACTCAAACCTTATTTGGGAGGAGAGGTGGAAAAGGTCGCCACCCTCATTCAACTGAAGGATCCATGATCAAACAAATCAGGCATTGAGCTAAAGACGATAAACAAGCGCTTATTGGGAGGCAACCCAATCTTTTATGTTTTCTTTTCATCTTGTTGATTTTACTTTTAAATTTTATCTTATGATTGAAGTTTTCTTTGGAAACTCATTAAATTTATCCCACTCATTATCCAAATGATAAGTGCTAAGTTTAGAGGGGAAGGAAGGACAAGTTGCACGCTCAAACATGACTTGCCACGCTCAGTTGGAACACCATCACGCTCGAGCATGGTAACATTCGCCTAAGAGAGTAAGGAAAAATGGGGCTCTGTCTTAAAATTCGCTCAAGCGAACCTTGTTAAAATCTCAAGCGAGATAAAGAAAGCATTAGGGGGATCACCACACTCAAGCGTGGATAATCTCGCTCAAGCGAGTCAAGGTAACGCACTCATTATCCATATTTCACGCTTAAGTGCAAGAATGATGCTTAAAGCGTGGCAACACTACCAGTGAAGTTTATCAAACTCTCAAACCCGATCACGCTTAAGCGTGGCATGTTGCATTTAAGCGAGAAGGACCTTTTCTAAATTAACAAGTGCCACGCATAAAGCGAATACACTTGCGCTCAAGCGAGAAAACAAAAACTGCATCAGGGACCAATCTTCAAACATCACACTTAAGCGTGGAACTTCAGCGCTTAAGCGAACCATACTAAGCAACCGATCACGCTCAAGCGTAGTCAACTCTCGCTCAAGCGTGGAGACAATAATTTTCAGGTGATAGCTACGCTCAAGCGTGGAAACCGTGAGCTCAAGCGTGCCTAAATAACACAATCACGCTTAAGTGTGATGAGCTCGCTCAAGCAGGGCATTTTTAAAACTGCCACCTGACACCATTTTTAAAACAGTTTAAAAGAGACATTATGTTAAAAATCTGTAACCGCTCTTCACATTAATCCCTACACCCCATTTGCTTCTCCTGGTCATTTTTCTTTGAGCAACCCTGTGACAAGTTCCACTTTGCACGTTACTTATCTTTTTATTTGCCATTTCTACAAACTTTTCATCTTCTGTGCATCATCCATTTCTGCTGAAGCAAGGTAAGTCTTAGCCCCTTTCTTTTCTTATGATTGTCCTACAATGATTGCTGTGATATGAAGTACAAAGCATGGTTCCATTGAAATTCAAGTTTGAAAATCAAGTTTCCTTTTTACATGCTTTGTGATCGGATGATACATTTCATCTGGATGTGCTAAGTCAACATTGGATTAACTAATTGATGGTGAAAGAGTATTGTGAAAACCTTTGTTGTTTTAATGACGCACGTCAACCATTTGATAAAAGTACAAAATCTGTCATGCTAAAGGATTAAATTACTATGCTATGCCAATTAACAATCACTGTTCTTTTGCTTAAGTCACTAATAAGCATGCTTGATTTAGAGATATTATGCATAATAAGTCTCTAGACTCACTTGAAATGGTTATTATATAGTTAGAGATTTACAATTTATCTTCCCAAATTTATATTTTGATGGTTTGTAGATGGCCAGAACCAAGCAAGTTGCACCAAGTTCCCCTGCAACCACTTCCGCACCAAGGTCTTCAAGAAGAAATAAAGGGAAATGACCCTGCATTGAAGAGCCAACTTCTGGACAAAAATTCAGGGACAAAGAATGAAGAAAGAGATATGAAGACATTCAAAATTGGACATTCATTCCTGAGCAAAAAGTGGATTTAGAACTAGGGGAATGTGATGCCTTTTTACAAGTCATCAGAAGAAGGAATTGGCTCAAAATCTGTTACCCAAGAGAAAGATATGACCCAGAGGTTGTGAGAGAGTTTTACGCCAATGCATGGCCAAAAGGAGGGGCAGAAGATCGAAGGACATACGTGAGAGGCCATTAGCTCTCCTATGGTAGAGACGAAATCAACTTTTACCTGGGCAACCTCATGGCACTAGGAGAAGAGGAGACCTGTGATTATGCAAGCATGAGACTACAGAATCAAGAGATCCCTGCCCAAGATCTAGAGGCAGCCATATGTATTCCAGGTCGACACTTTCAGACTGGCCAAGGGGAACAACCAACGCGTATCCTGAGAAAGGATATGACTACCCCTTCTCAAGTCTGGACCTCCTTCTTACTTGCTAATGTGGCCCCAAATGCTTATATGTCCGATTTGATTTATGCAAGATATTATTTGTTATACTGTATTTTACAGGATAATATCACCATTGATTTGGCCCAAATCATCTCAGACGAAATTCATAAGTTTGCCACCACATATCAAAAATACTCTCAGGCTGGGCAAAAGGTTAAATGGAGTTTAGGATTTCCTGCTTTTATTACTGACCTGTGTGTAGTTCATAGAATTCAGGTACAAGACTCAAATCCTATCAGACCATCTATTGATAGGCGCTTCATAGAAAGATACTGCACCAACAGGCCTGCCCAAGAACCCCAACAAGAGCCTCAGGGGGCACAACAGCAAGCACCACCACCAGCAGGACCAGAACTTACCCCTCCTCCTTCAGCACAGAGACATCAATGATTCTACAGGCCATCCATCTTCTTAAGATCCAGAACAGCCACCTCTTGGCACAACAAAATGTTGATCATCGAGGTTTGATGCATATACATAATGGCTTATACCATAGCATTCCTGCTGGACAACCCAACCCCTGGATGGATCCAGTCCAATTTGAAGCCCTCATTGCTTGGCCTGGGGACAGGCCTCCTTTTGTGGGAGGGGGTGAGACTTCACAAGCTAGGCCAGGACCTTCTTCACAGGGACCTCTAGAAAGGGAAGAGGAAATAGAGAATGACTCTTCTAAGGATGAGTGATGAGTTTACTGCTTTAGTCTTTATTTGCTTCAGTTCTACTACTTTAAGCTCTTTTTAAATTTCTCTGATTGACATTTTATGGTCTTACTTTAAGTTTTTTTCTTAGTTTCATATTACTACAGCGTACTTTGAAAATTTTTAAATTTTCTATGATTTTGTGTTATGATTGTTTGGATGCAAAGTTACATGCTTGAAACTGAAACAGTTTTGAAAAACCCAACCAAGATTTAAATTTTTTAAGCAAGAAAAGATTATGAGTAGCAATTATTTTGAAACAGTAACATTGATTTTGAGAAGGCAAATTAACTGATTTAAGAACCATGAAAATGAAGGAAATGAGCTATTAACATTTGTTTACATGCTTGAACCCTTTTCTGTTAGAATATGGAAGTATGCCTTATAACCCGGTGAGTAGTGAGAAATTTAAACACTGAGAGTCTCATTAGAATTTGTCAAGTTGGCATTTCCTAATTTTCCGATTCACATTTTTCATAAGAAATTAAGCGAGGAAATGATAAAGGCAATTTTGAAAATCCAATAGCCCAGAGCCAAAAAGCTACCCTAAAAAATATGCCCTATTCTTTGGTAACCCATTTGTGAGCCAAAAATTTTATTCTATAAAAACACCCTAAACCAAGCATAAGAAATAAATTCCTACCTTATGAGCATGCTTATTTTTGAAAAGAGCATAAAATACTTTTTCAAAGGGTGATGAAAGAAATGGAGGCTGAAAAAAAGAATGATAAAAATAGTAATGTTCTGCAAAAATTCAAACAAAAATAGAGAACTAGAAAAAGAGAAATAAAGAATTCTATAGCTCAAAAAGGAAGAAGCCTCATAAACTTTGAAAGTTTCATAACTTATGCTCTTCTTTGTGCATGCATCTTGAACCCAAGAAAAACCAAGAATTCTTGTTTTGCTCAGCCTCATTACAACCCTTAAAAGACCTTTTGATTGTTACTGCTCTTATGATTTGATTTTAATTGGAAATGACTGGAAATGTTAATTAGGCAGTCCTCATGATGAATGTGCGACACAGACACCCAGTGAGAAATAATGAGAGTTCCTTATTCTTACAGTAATTGGTTACCTACCTTGTGAATAAGTTAATGGTGCATTACTTTTCAAAGAATTGGTATTAAGGATGTTATGTGCCTTAAAAAGAAGTTAAACTGAGATTATTGTCTTATAAATTTTGTCTACAAATGAATATAATCTTCTTGACTGCTTGATTTCCTTTCCAACTTCTTTTACTTGAGGACAAGCAAAAATCTAGGTTGGGGAGAGTTTGATAAGTGTTATTATACATTGATTTAATGTTTCAATTAAACTCTTTTTTGTAAAGAATTTAACTGAATTAGTAATTAATTGAGCATGATTTTTATTATAAATAACACATTGTGTAAAAGAGCTTGATTTGTCATAGTTTTTGAAGAAAGGTGCCAAAAGTTCTAAAGAAACAAAGAAACATCAACGTAAAGCCCAGGGACATTTCAGCGTGGCATATTCCATGCTTGAGCGTATATTTAAGGAAGCAAATAACAGTAGGACCCCTCCACACTTGAGCGAAAGAGGGGACGCTTGAGCGAGAAGGCCTCATGCTTGAGCATAGCTTAGAAGGTGCTCAAGCGTGATTTGGAAAAACTTAAAGAAAAGAAGACTCAGCATCAGGTCCCTCCCCACACTTAAGCGTAAATAAGGGACGCTCAAGCGTAACCCCAAGCTCGCTTGAGCATGAGTTAAGTGTAGACTGGGCGTGGTCTAAGAAGAAGAGCGCTTGAGCATGGCTTGAGTGAAAAGAGAACCTCACGCTTGAGCGCAAGCATTCCACGCTTGATAGTGAATGATGAATAGCAAAGCCTGAACCCGAGCTAGCTTGAGCGTGGCTGAGCTGGGCTCAAGCGTAAGAAAAATAGTGGACATCAGATTCCTCATGCTTGAGCGTGACCAGCAAGCTCAATCGTGACTCATGTAGCATGGGATCTTTTTAATTTTATATTAACCAATGGTGCGATGCAAACTAACCCACCTTGGTGTGTTTCTGCATGTTTCTGAATGATTCTTCATGGGCTCTACGCAAGTAGGGAAAGAAAAGCTGAAACATAATCCCTATAAATCAAGTAGAGAACAGGGATCAGAGCATCATCTTCAGTTGAATTATCTCCTTCATATCATCAAATACTTTTCCTGCATTTCACTCTGTATTTATTTCCAAATTTTCTTGAGTGAAAATGCAAGGCATGAGTAGCTAATTTTCCTTCATTGGAATTGGTTGTAATCAATTCAAACCTGAAGTAATGCTGATGTAAGTTTGTATGTATGTTAATGAGATTTGATACTTTTTGTATTTCATTCTGCCATTAATGCCTGAAGGTACTTGATCACTATTTTCTTATTTTAAGTTTTCTTAAGTATACTAGGAAGTAACTTTTGAAAGCAGATCTGAATGAAATACTCGTTATGAGTAGCTGACCAGGGATGGCATCTAACGCAATGAACGTCAAAACAATCGATCGTTAATGCTAGAATGATTTCAAAATGACTGAGGGATCAGCGGTTTGAAATCATTCTTATGAATTTTATAGTCGAGGAATCGATACAAATGACTTTGATTGTGACGTAGAAATTATCATTTCAAATTACATACATGCAATTTATTCAGCTTATGAAAGGTAAGATGCGATGAAACCAATCCTAGTTTTCCAAGTCTGATTTTTACCCAAATATTTTACTGTAATTATTTTCATTCAACACTTGCTGTCTCTTTTATATTCAATCTTTTGCACCACAAAATCAAAACAAAGCTTTTATCAAAAATCAATTCAAGAACTAAAATCTTTAAACCAACACCTCCTCAGTGGAACGACATCTATACTATACTACAATTACTGTGTTTAAACTTGGCACAAACATTCCATTGAGTTCATATTATACAAACTTGATTCTTTTTCCTTGAACACTTCATTTCCTTGTATGATTTACAGAAAAAAAGCACATACCATGTTGTATGCTTCTAGTTTCTTTGATCTTGCACCATTAAGTTTCCACCTTGAGTTGTTAAAAGTTGAAGATCATATGCTTGAAAATTCTAGAGCCATTTAGGGTTTTGTATGGTGCATCTTGGTGCTTTGTCATTGTTTTTAGGAACTGCTTGAATTCATGACTAGAAATTTTTGTAATTCTTGCCATTAAAACTCATATTCTTTAATTGGCCCAAAGCTCCAAGTCTTGTGTATGATTGCCTTACTTTTAGGTGATCCAAGGTTAGCTCAAAATTAAGGTTGTTTTAGTTTCTTTCTTTAGAATTTTTTTCTAGGATTTATTTTACATTTTTTTGTCCAGCACTTTTTTTCTAGAACATTATAAATTCTATTTTTCATCTTGTTTTTTCATCTAAAATTTATGAAACTACCATTACCTTCTAGACCTAAAAATCTTGGAAGAAGATGCATGCATTATGTAAGTGAAAGGGATTTTTGAAATTGAACTTTAGGGTGTTTTGGTGCATTCTATTTTGCAAAGGGAAAAAGAAAGACAAAAAATAGTGAAGAAGAAAAAAGTACAAAAGAAAAAAGAAGCCCTCATAAAAAATAATAAAAATTATAAGGGCATTTTAGCAAAAACTATAAAAAATTGTATTCCCTTGATTGGCATTAAAGTGGCAAGGTTTTAATATTTTTGAGAAGCTCAATCATTTGCTGAATTTGTTACATAATACACACCTTAACTCAAGTTCAATTTTATCATCAAAACCTCAAACTACACAAAAGTGCATTTTAGAAGTTCTAGGTTTAAGTGTGCTTACTTTAATTGTTTGCATTTAATTTTTTTATTGTCAAAGTTTTTTTTCATTGTGTGTGTCTCGGCAATACTTCTATTTCTTAGATACCATCTCATTTATTTTGAACCCTTATTGCTTTTTAGGTTTGTTAATTGTCAAAATCCAATTTCCTCTTTGAGTTGCCTTTCTTTCAATTTTAACTTCTTTTTTGCTTATCTTCTTCTTACTCAAGTTTCGTCTTAAAGTCTCTTTTTCCATTCAAATTCTTTTGGATATTTTCTTACTATACACTCTAAGGGTAGCATTCTTGGGAAATAGAAGGTGAGAGTGAAAATTGAGGAGGGTGACAAAAGCTTGATGGCCTAAGCAGAGGAAGTTAAGTGAACCACTTAGTGAGGAAGAGTGATTCGATTTTGGCATTTTCTAACATATAAATTGAGTTTGTTGTTTTGTGTAGCATAAGACATTATGAAGTGGAGGACTTAAAGGCAAAATTGTGAACACTTGTAAAGAGAGCAAAGCCTTGTATCACAAAAGGTTAAACAAATTTTTCAATTTTTTTGTATTAGTTTTAAGTCCTTGTATTTTGGACATTTAATTTCAAGCAAAAAGGCTTTGGTCTCTGGACTTTGGACATACAATTTCATTCAAATTTGCATGAACAAAGCATAAACTTCAATTAAGGTCATGTCTGAATTCTCAAAAGTGGATAGTCCCTAAATCCTTCGGTCATTATCACTATTTCACTACAAGTTAACCTTAATTCCTTAGGTATTCACATGCACTGAAACAAAATGCAAAAATATGGATGAACCCTAGTCATTCACCTAATGTCTTAGGTCTGGACTAACTAGGTGACAAATTGTATACCTGAGGTCTCAACCATGATTCCACTCTGGAGAGAACCTCTAATTGTTCCCTGAATCTTCCAATTCAGGAGTTGAAACTCACAATTTGCCTTGTTTTGACATGCCTTAAGAGAAATATAGCTTTAATCAGCAGAAATTAACATCCATTATAGCTTTAGCAAATCCCAACATTGGGGATTTAGCAACACATTGAGGATGAGAAGATAATCAAAAAAGAAGACATGGTTTTGATAGACTAAGAGAGTTTGGAAAGAGATAATTAAAATTGAGAGAAAGAAATCTAAGAAATAAATCTTAGTTATAGAGTTATGTGTTAATTACAAATCAAGTTACATATAAATACTAATTGAAATAAACTAACAACTACTAACTAATTTAGTTTCTAACATGCCCTCTAGGGAACAAATAAATATGAAAATTTAAGTTAATTGATTTACTAGGAATTAGTACATGACCTATTCAAATTAGGTAACTTCCCTCGCATCTGCGTGTGACCATGCCTGTGGGTGTGGGTCTTAAACTGGTTTTAATGAAAATATAATTATTGGGTCCAGGAGCTTGGCGTGTGAACGTTGGCAGCCAGTGTACTAACGCTATCTTGTTGTTCTAGCCCTGATGTAGGCATATAATTAAGCGTAGGTTGAGTGTAGGAGCGCTGGCTTCTGGGTCTAGTCTTAATAATGAGCGTAAGAGGTAGCGTGGGCTGAGCGTGTGTATGATGAGCCTCTGGAGTGCTTCCTGAACTATATTCCAACCCAATGTGGCCTTACGCTATTCACCATAGGCATGTGTGGGCTGCTGGGCTCTCTCGTATTTAGCGTGAGACTTGGGCGTGTGGTGGGCGTGTACGCGTTGGCTCTCTAAGTTGGTACCTTATGATCCTTACCAGCTAGCGTAACCTTACGTTGGGGAGTGTAGGTATGCATGGCTTGCTTCACCCTGTGCACTTGGACCATTCATTTAGTTGTCTGGCCCAGCGTATGTACACACTGGGCACCGTAGTGATGCTTGCACTCTTTGCCTTTCCTTACACACAAGCGTGAGTCCTTGATCCCTTGAGCGTAAGTCACGCAAGTGGGCACCTAAAACATAAACAGAAAATAGCAGCCTAGCGTGCATACGTTAGAATTCAATGTTAGTACGCTGAAAAATATGCACCATGGCTTTCAACACTTGGCACAAACCTCTTACGATTTAAATTACCTTAAATATTACATAATTAACCTTAAAAGAAAAAATAATTATAAAATTCTTGAATTTCACAATTTATGCAATTAATGATTAAATAGCCTTCAAATTAATATCTAATGACTTAAATTATGTGATTAATACATTAATTAGTGTTAAATAAATAAGTCTTTTCAAGACTTATCACACCCCTAAACTTAAAGATTGCTTGTCCTCAAGCAATATCTAAAATATTGAATTTTCCACTGAACAAAAACATTTAACTACTTATGACTTATGCCCACATTTAGTCACAACATCAACATGACAAGCCTTTCAATGATTCCACACACAATGCTGAGTGCAAATCATCTTTGTTTTAGAAATATACTTGTGACAAAACCTCACATGTTAAGTGTTTCACTCTACTCTTAGTGTATAAGGTTCATGTATATCTCTTTTTACTTGCAAGATGACAAATAAACATATGTTTACAACTATTCTAAGCATCACACATGCACAAGCACACACATGGATTAGTAAGGTTTTTTCAGGCTTGTAATGGGGCTAGGCTACAGGTTCTATTAATGTTTTTTTGGTCATTGTTAGGGTTATAGATGTATCAATAATGTTGTTTTGCTTTGACCCTCAATGCCTTCCTCAATTCATTGCCCAATACATAAGTTAGAACCATTTTTTCAGAGAGAAGAAAAAATTTTCATTTGGTGCTTGATAGAAAAAAAAAATTTAAGCTTTGCTCTTTCATTCATCTTTCTAGTCTTATGGATTGCATGATTATATTTATATTTTTTTCTTTGCACCTGAGTTTTCATTTGGATCCCTCCCTTTCTCTTTGTTTCAAATTTTTTTAGAACCTTATTTTTATTAGAACATACATAATTAGAGTTTGCCTTTTTATTTGATGTAGGGCACACTCTTCTTCCCCAAACATAGAAGTTGCTAGTCCCTAGCAACCAACCAAAACAAGAAAAGCCTTATAGGTATATTAGAGCAATATTTTTCATGGTTTTTCTCATATTTAACATTTGCTTGTAATGTTGGTTCATAAAATTACCAAATAAACATGGCTTAGGCTTAAGTTATCAGGTCAAGGGATATTTATATATGGGATAACTTATTTGGCCTTGGTTAAAAATAGAAAGGCGACCTTCATCATTTCCATATTATGGCAAGCACAAGTATAAGCAAGAACAAAAGCAATTTCTATCTCCCTATCAAAATGTAAACACACTCAAACAAGAACAAAAGGCTTAAAACTCACAGTCATAGGTAGTCAACCAGCCATATCCCCAAAGTTAAAATGAAAGCCTATATCTCATATTGATGTCCTCGGCATAACATGCATACACTAGTAATTCAGCCATGGCAATCATAATAGATTAGTCTCATGTAATTGGAATAATGGTAAGCCTCAACCAACTCAGTTAAGCATGAAACAAACACCTAAAGTTTGGGATGCACAAGTTATAAATATAATTTACTTAGCCCTAAACAATACATAACCATATTTTTTTATATTTCCAGATTTCTAATGGATGAACTAGTTAAAAAGAGTAAGAACACTTATCTGCCATGATAATGAATATTGTGTGGTTGAGTGTAAGCATTTACAATGGAAAATAAACAATTACAGTGGAAATAAAATACAAATAATGTATAATGAAAAAGAAATACAACCACATGAGATGTTAAAAATGTTTTCATTACAGAAATGGAAATTCAAAATCCAAAATATGAAGTTTAAAGGTTCAAAATATTACAACCGAATTCAAAAATAGAATTAAAGTGCAACGTGATAGAATTGAAATAACAAACAATATAAATCCTACACTACCTATTATCCTCTTTATCTTCAGCCTCTGCCATTGTTTGATCCTCTTGGTAGGGTACCTCAACTCCTTGGGATTTCTCTATAGGTGGATTAGTGAATCCAATTGATGCAAGCCATTGATCCCTATCAGTATGGATCCCTATTTCAGTGGTGGTGTTCTAATTCATTCATGACCTGTATTCACTTCATAGCTTATAATTCATTCATGATGTTGGTGATTGTCTGCACTAGTGGTTGATAAGGTTATGGCCTTGTTAGTCTAGGCTCCCTTACATGAGCATAGTCAATGTGATCTCGGACCCACAGCTTATCCAAGAACCTTTCAACCTTCACCTTCAAATAATCTTCCTTATGTATTTTAACTTTTTGTTTCCTTGCAAGCAAGGAAATAACAGAACAATAGAGAAGTTTTGCATTTTTGTACTCAGCTCTACCATTTCAGACAATATTAGTTCACCAAGATCCATATATAAATCTTCCATTCAGCAATATATCAATACCATTCTCTTCACTACAACTTCAGTGGAGTGGAATGAGCCACTGATTGTAGAGAAGATAACAAGTATTGACACCAAATCATAGGTACATCAAGTAAAGTACTTTTTGTAACAAATTTTAGAACACCACTTTCAGTAGTTTTAAATTGGGTGCCCTTTTGACAACAAACCTCTAATACTTGCTTCAACATAGCTTGATTGTCCGAGTGAGTAAAATTGTTCATAATTCTTGTGCACTCACACACAGTACCCTCCACCTTGGTAACTTTATTGCTTTTCAAATCACATCTACAGAAAGCAAAATTTGTTGCCCCTTTACATAAGAAGAATAAGGATATTCATCTTGGGACTCAGCAATAGTATTGGGTCTAAAGTTTGCATAGAATTCCTAACTAATTTCATGATACCATTGCACAAGAATCTTATTGAAATACTGCCATCCATTAGACAGCATTGCTGCTCTAACGCCAGGATGAGGGAAATCTTCCTCATTTAGCATTATCAATTTGTCCTTAATAACAACTTGCTGCTTAAACTAAGTCTCAAAATCTTGTTCTACTTTTAAGTCGTGAAACCTCTTCTAGTCATTGTCATGGGCATGCTTGGAGTGCTTTTTGTAACATCTTGATTTTTATTAATTACCGATTAATGGTTAATTGGGGTTTAATGGTTAATTAGATTAATTATTAAATAATAATAATAAGAATAATAATAATTTTAGCAAATGATTCATGTTCCTTGGTGGAAAATGGGCCGGTTCTCTCTCTCTCTCCTTGTCCACGTTGGAAGGGAGTGATGATTGCTGAGAGAATTAGCATTAAATGCTAAAGGACTTGTATTAAATGAAGAAGTGATGGTTGATTGAGGAGCTGTGGCAGAGCAGCGTGATTATGGGGCTGAGTGGGAGAGTGAGATGATGAAGGTGTATTGATAAGGCTTCAGCTTTGGTTTTCCTCCTCACTCTCTTCATTCCTCGTTGGTGCATATTCTAAAGAGAGAAACACTCTTCCTTCTCTCTAAACTCTCTAGAGACTCTTCTTCTCCTTCGTCTCTTTCATCTTCTTCTTCCACTTACGCATCGTATAGGACCGAGTGGAACAGCGTGGTTGTGGTAGAGGAATCAGCGTATGGCTGTGTGTGGAGGCTGGGTTCAGGTCCCTTTCCTGTTCCCTGGTGCTTCCTCTTCATCTTTCTCTTCTTCTTCCTTCATATGTTGGGCTCAGTTTGGGAGCCTGCTGCAGCGTGGGTGTGTGTGCCTCGGTGTTGTGGAAGTTGATCCACTGTGTGAGGCTGTGCTGTTTGTGTGAAGAAGAAGGCATGGTTGGTGCATGGAAGCTTGGTTATCCTCCATGGTGGTGAGGACTAGCTCTCGGTGTTGTTCGAGTGAGGAACAACTTTGAGATGTGCTTGGTGGTTGCTATTCAAGTGTGGAGTAGTGTTGGAATCCTCTACTGGTCGTGGGAGAAGATGATGTTGTGTTTGGGAGCTTGGTGGTCCTCCGAGCGGTGAGCGTGTTGCTGGGACGACTGGGAAGCCATGTTGGCTCTTCCCACGATTGGAATACCGAGCAGAGAGCTGCTGTGGCTGGGCTGAGTGGCCCATGTGACTTCTAGAACGTCATTCCAGGTAAGGGGGCTTTGCATCTCAAATGCATGGCTTATGGACGGATTTTTGGGTGACATAATTGTATTGTGTTGTGTTTGATATGTATTGTATGCTGCTGTTGAGTTGAACCCGGATGTATGATATTTATTACTGCATGGTGTATGATTATCCGTTCAAGAGCTGTATGACACTATTTGTGATGATATGAGTTAATATATGAGATGCATGATAATTGTAATATGAATACTGAGTTAATTGTGTAGTTTGTTATTGGTCCCTATGTGAGTAATGGTATAATTGTATGCATGCGATGAATGATATTGAATTTGTGTATGCTGAGTGCATAGGATGGGGACTGGCATGATAATTCCGAGTGGAATGTATATGAGAAAACATGGGATGATTACTAGTGTTGATTACCGAGTGGAATTCTATATAAAATGGTGTGTGAGGCTTAGAAATGCTAAGGCTGAGTGGATCCCATGAAATAGCATGTGAGGCTCGTGGATGATGATAATCCGAGTGAATGGCATAGTGATTGCCGTGTGGATGTGATACAGGCTGAGTCATCTGATTTGCTGTGAAAATGCCAAGTGCATAGAGTGTTGAATGCAGATTTTCGAGTGGGCAATCAAATGAATATGAGTTGAATGTATATGCATACATGTTGAGTATAATCCCGAGTGAAGAGGATGTGGTCCTAATGTTGAACATGATGAAAGACCTCGAGTTGGACTCGGGGCAGTTCCTGGGGCACTAAGCGTGAAATGAGACGCTTGATGAAATGCCGAGTGCATTGGCGTTGGACGCCGAGTGAATGAAATTGTATGCATCCGATTCGCCACTAGAATGCGTTGGACTTCTATTACCGATTGACAATCAGATGTCAACATATGAATATGACTAAGTCCTGGAGCTGGGCTCAGGCACACTCCTTGAGCAAGGCTCGGAGTTGTGTGAAATCTGAGTGGATTATTATACTTGTTACTGAGTAAGTTGAGCTTTATAGCCGAGTGAAATGAGTGAATTCCTGATCGGATGATGATTGTGATTGTTCATATTGAATGGCAGTGTTTGTTGTGCTGATTGATGTTATATGTTATTGCATGTTGAGGATCCTACGATTAATCCGAGCCAATATCTATCATTTAATATGTAAAGCTCACCCCTACACCATTTTTCAGTGTATGCAGGTCAGTTTGGAATGATATGATGGCTTTAACCTGAGTGTTGGGTGTTTATGATGAGACTGTGTACATAATATAATGTACCGAGTATATTTGACGTATTAAAGCCTTGGCCGGCTCATAATAACAACGTTGTATAATGAGTACCATTTATATATATATATTGAATCTGAGTTATTGGAAATCCGAGCGTAAATTCCTATTTGTGTATATATGTTTTACATGGGCATTATGTATTGGAGTTGGCTAGGGATTAATATTGAATGAATCATGTTAAGATAATGGATAAACCGAGTGCTTGTATATAGATATGCATATTATGGATAATACGATTATGTATTGGTTGAAGAATGTTGCTGAATGAGCAGTCGGGTTTGTGAAGCAGAGAGTATATATATATATATATATATACAAGTATTTATGTTGATTTGATGCTTCTCACCGATTGGAATGTGTTATTGAATTATGTGAGGAGTCTTGATGGATTGAAATAATGCTAAGTTAATGAATCCCGAGGAGAATATAGGAGGTTTAGACTCATTTCTGAGTGAGACTCGTACGTTTGGGCCTTTTCCGAGTGATAATGGCCTTAATGGATTCTGAGTGAAATGTATTATCAGAGAAGGTTAGCCTATTTATGATTAAGTGATGAATATCCGAGTGAACCCTGAGTAGGGGAAGACTGTAGTGACCCTGAGTGGTGGAACGCGAGTGAATCTCTTTCGAGGGAAGAGTTGTTGATGGTTCAGATAAGAAATATTCTAAGTATATAAGTTATATATGTTTTTCGAGTGAACATGGGTACCTATTCCGAGTGAATAGGGTAATATGTATTCTGAGTGTCTAAGTATGGAATGAGTCCGAGTGGGACTTGACTTAATGGTTTTCCCCGAGTGGTTAAGTATTACATAAGTCCGACTGACTTACTTGGTGAATATTTCGAGTGGAGTATGATTGTAGTGACCCCTTCTGAGTGAAGGGTGGTTTGAGTATTCTCCGAGTGAGAAATGATGAATGTGCCGAGTGGCGTTTGATTGGATGATATCCCGAGTGAGGGAAGTTATTGGATGTCAAGTGGGATTATTATTACTTTTCGAGTGATTTATTGTGAGGCCTCTGCGGATAAAAATTTAGTGACTAAGTTATGGGCTTCCGAGGGAGGCAAGTGTTGGGGTTGTTCCCGAGTGAATGGAACCCTCTAATACCGAGTGATTGAATACCGAGTGTGGCTTCTCACTTCAGCGAGTGAGTTCTCGCTCCAGCGAGTATATGTGAAGGGAAGGCTTTCAGGTAGTTTCGCATAAGCGATTGAGTGCTCGCCCGAGCGAGTTGGGTTGCCTCGCCCAAGCGGAGTCGGATCTCGCTTGAGCGAGTGCATGCTATTTTGGGAGCTTCGCTCAGGCGCTGTTTGCTTCTCCGCTATATGCCTTTGGTTGGCTTTTATTTTATATTCGTTTACCTTCCTTTCCTTCTCCTTGTTGTGCCCGGTTTAATTTTATTTCTTTGCCTTCCTTCCCCTTTCTTTATTTAATCGGACCCGGTTCTTCATGGTCTATGGACCTGGCTCTTATATCTTCATATATGAGAGTGGCTTTTTATTGATCCAAGTATTTTCTAAATAAAAATTAGGAAAAATTTCCCCTGTTTCGGATTTTAATTATTTATTAAAACAAGGGTGTCACATTTTGGTATCAGAGCAGACCAAAAGGTCCATGGCCAAGGTTTGCCTACTGTGTGGCCGGTTGTATGCAATATGACCGAGTGTCATCATTGCTTGTGAATTCCTATTGGATTTTATGCATGCTTAATTATGATTAGTGTGATTATATAGCTATGAGTTCTGTTGGGGGACAGTAGTGAAAGGTACTACTGTTGTGATGTTGATTTGAGGGTGGAAGAATTATTGCTACCCTGACCCGGTTGCCTATGTAATGCTTAGGATAATTCTAAGCTTGAGTCAACTGTGAGGGAATAGGATAATGAATGTTGTGACCCTTGTATAGGTTAATTATTGGGTCTTTGGTGTAAGCCGAGCTAGTGGCTCATGGCCAAGGAATGTATGTTGGATGGAATAGAACCCATATATATTGAGTTGATTAAGTAATAATATTTCAGAGATTCCTCAGTGTGATGAATTTAAATTCTGTGTGTGGCAGTGCTATTTGAGATGGATGTTTTGTACCCTGGCACGTGAACCCTTTGTGATATATGTAAATGATATAAGTGATTGAATGTGAAGCCTAGTGCAGATTAGATTATGGTAGAGTCTCGGTTTCTGGTTTATGAAAACTGAGTGAATGATTGGTGGATGTTGGCCACTAGGTATATGACCCTGTTGATTAGGTGGTTGGTTGAAGAAACCGAGTGACTGATGGATTAGATGCTGTGAGTTTGACCCATGATGGATAAATGGTAACCCCTTATGAATTTTAAGTTTGATAATTTGTTAATCTTGTGAGTTGTTAAGCCGAGTAAGACAATTGTATAATATATCCTTGAGGCATGAATTATTGTAAGAGGGAAAGCAGATGCCGAATGGTAACGCTGAATTCCGGGTATACTATGGTATTGAATATACTGATGATGAAAAATTTATGGTGACCCGGAGCTATATAGCTTAGTGAGCGTAGTAACTTAATTAGCTTAAGGCTGAGTTGTGGCCAGTGATGAATGATGAGTTGAGGGATTGTTAGGCTGTTGAGCCATGGTTTTGTAATGAATAGATTTAAAGATGAGACAATTACTCGGTCTGGGCTGAAAACCGATTGCTATTATGCCATTTTATGGTGAGTGTGATGGATATTTAATGATTGATATCATGTAATATACCCTAGTGTATGCGTGAGACCAGGATATATGCCTTGAATGAGTCAGAAATTCATTGATAATATGCATTTTACTATGAGAATAATTGATGTTTGCTGACTGTTGGCATGAGATGCATCACTGTTGGTGCCTAATGGTGATGTTGATTCGGATATATTGCTTATAAAATGGTAAGAATTGCCATTAATTTTCATGTAGATTGACATTATCTGAGTGAATGTAGTCGGTCTGAGTGAAAAAGGGTGCGAGGATGTTGTTCTGGTGTGACTCTGCATGCCATAGGTATTGTGGCAGTGTGCATTTTGCATTGACTCTATGCAATTGTTGTGACCCTATAGGAATGAGGCATCATCCTATAAGTTGGATGCAGCAGTTCATAGGTCAGGCAAGTGAGACTATAGCTGCTTATGGGGATGGCTTGAGTCTATCGGACTGCTCCGAGCAAGGTGAAGAATTGCTGAGTGAAGTTTTCTGAGGCGAAGTAAAGCCTTGAATTTGGTGTACTGCTCGAGTTGGAATGTTTCCGAGTAGTGCGTACCCGAATGGATGATTCCGATTCGGATGTGACACTTCCGAGTGGAAGGTGTTAAGAGTGATGTCTCAGAATTCCTTATGGTGTGATCGGCAAACCGCTTGAGAGGTGAGATTGTGCCGATTAGAATTGACTGGTCGATGAATGCTTGGAAAGCATTGGTATATAATTGTTTTGAGTGGCATGCAATGATATTCCGAGCGGTTTATTGTGGTATGTTATGCTTGAATTTCGAGGACGAAATTCCTTAAAGGTGGGGAGAGTGTAACATCTCGATTTTTATTAATTACCGATTAATGGTTAATTGGGGTTTAATGGTTAATTAGATTAATTATTAAATAATAATAATAATAATAATAATAATTTTAGCAAATGATTCATGTGCCTTGGTGGAAAATGGGCCGGTTCTCTCTCTCTCTCCTTGTCCACGTTGGAAGGGAGTGATGATTGCTGAGAGAATTAACATTAAATGCTAAAGGACTTGCATTAAATAAAGAAGTGATGGTTGATTGAGGAGCTGTGGCAGAGCAGCGTGATTATGGGGCTGAGTGGGAGAGTGAGATGATGAAGGTGTGTTGCTAAAGCTTCAGCTTTGGTTTTCCTCCTCACTCTCTTCATTCCTCGTTGGTGCATGTTCTAAAGAGAGAAACACTCTTCCTTCTCTGGAGACTCTTCTTCTCCTTCGTCTCTTTCATCTTCTTCTTCCACTTATGCATCGTATAGGACCGAGTGGAACAGCGTGGTTGTGGTGGAGGAATCAGCGTATGAATGTGTGTGGAGGCTGGGTTCAGGTCCCTTTCCTGTTCCCTGGTGCTTCCTCTTCGTCTTCCTCTTCTTCTTCCTTCATATGTTGGGCTCAGTTTGGGAGCCTGCTGCAGCGTAGGTGTGTGTGCCTCGGTTTTGTGGAAGATGATCCACTGTGTGAGACTGTGCTGTTTGAGTGAAGAAGAAGGCATGGTTGGTGCATGGAAGCTTGGTTGGCCTCCATGGTGGTGAGGACTAGCTCTCGGTGTTGTTCGAGTGAGGAACAGCTTTGAGATGTGCTTGGTGGTTGTTGTTCAAGTATGGAGCAGTGTTGGAATCCTCTACTGGTCGTGGAAGAAGATGATGTTGTGTTTGGGAGCTTGGTGGTCCTCCGAGCGGTGAGCGTGTTGCTGGGACGACTGGGAAGCCATGTTGGCTCTTCCCACGATTGGAATACCGAGCAGAGAGCTGCTGTGGCTGGGCCGAGTGGCCCATGTGACTTCTGGAACGTCATTCCAGGTAAGGGGGCTTTGCATCTCAAATGCATGGCTTATGGACGGATTTTCGGGTGACATAATTGCACTGTGTTGTGTTTGATGTGTATTGTATGCTGCTGTTGAGTTGAACCCGAATGTATGATATTTATTACTGCATGGTGTATGATTATCCGTTCAAGAGCTGTATGGCACTATTTGTGAGAATATGAGTTAATATATGAGATGCATGATAATTGTAATATGAATGCCGAGTGAATTATGTAATTTGTTATTGGTCCCTATGTGAGTAATAGTATAATTGTATGCATGCGATGCATGATATTGAATTTGTGTATGCTGAGTGCATAGGATGGGGACTGGCATGATAATTCTGAGTGGAATATATATGAGAAAACATGGGATGATTACTAGTGTTGATTACCGAGTGGAATTCTATATAAAATGGTGTGTGTGGCTTAGAAATGCTAAGGCCGAGTGGATCCCATGAAATAGCATGTGAGGCTCGTGGATGATGATAATCTGAGTGAATGGCATAGTGATTGTCGTGTGGATGTGATACAGGCTGAGTCATCTGATTTGCTGTGAAAATAATAAGTGCATAGAGTGTTGAACACAGATTTCTAAGTGGGCAATCGAATGAATATGAGTTGAATGTATATGCATACGTGTTGAGTATATCACCTTGCGGGGTGCCACGAAGGGTATAATCCCGAGTGAAGAGAACGTGGTCCTAATGTTGAATATGATGAAAGACCTCGAGTTGGACTCGGGGCAGTTCCTGGGGCACTAAGCGTGAAATGAGACGCTTGATGAAATGCCGAGTGCATTGGCGTTGGACGCCGAGTGAATGAAATCGTATGCATCCGATTCGCCACTGGAATGCGTTGGACTTCTATTACCGATCGGCAATCAGATGTCAACATATGAATATGACTAAGTCCTGGAGCTGGGCTCAGGCACACTCCTTGAGCAAGGCTCGAAGTTGAGTGAAATCTGAGTGGATTATTATACTTGTTACTGAGTAAGTTGAGCTTTATAGCCGAGTGAAATGAGTGAATTCCCGATCGGATGATGATTGTGATTGTTCATATTGAATGGCAGTGTTTGTTGTGCTGATTGATGTTATATGTTATTGCATGTTGAGGATTCTATGATTAATCCGAGCCAATATCTGTCATTTAATATGTAAAGCTCACCCCTACACCATTTTTCAGTGTATGCAGGTCGGTTTGGAATGATATGATGGCTTTAACCCGAGTGTTGGGTGTTTATGATGAGACTGTGTACATAATATAATGTACCGAGTATATTTGATGTATTAAAGCCTTGGCCGGCTCATAATAACAACGTTGTATAATGAGTACCATTTATATATATATATATTGAATCTGAGTTATTGGAAATCTGAGCGTAAATTCCTATTTGGGTATATATGTTTTACATGGGCATTATGTATTGGAGTTGGCTAGGGATTAATATTGAATGAATCATGTTAAGATAATGGATAAACCGAGTGCTTGTATATAGATATGCATATTATGGATAATACGAATATGTATTGGTTGAAGAATGTTGCTGAATGAGCAGTCGGGTTTGTGAAGCAGAGAGTATATATATATATATATATATATATATATATACAAGTATTTATGTTGATTTGATGCTTCTCACCGATTGGAATGTGTTATTGAATTATGTGAGGAGTCTTGATGGATTGAAATAATGCTAAGTTAATGAATCCCGAGGAGAATATAGGAGGTTTAGACTCATTTCCGAGTGAGACTCGTACGTTTGGGCCTTTTCCGAGTGATAACGGCCTTAATGGATTCTGAGTGAAATGTATTATAAGAGAAGGTTATCCTATTTGTGATTAAGTGATGAATATCCGAGTGAACCCCGAGTAGGGGAAGACTGTAGTGACCCTGAGTGGTGGAACACGAGTGAATCTCTTTCGAGGGAAGAGTTGTTGATGGTTCAGATAAGAAATATTCTAAGTATATAAGTTATATATGTTTTCCGAGTGAACATGGGTACCTATTCCGAGTGAATAGGGTAATGTGTATTCTGAGTGTCTAAGTATGGAATGAGTCCGAGTGGGACTTGACTTAATGGTTTTCCCCAAGTAGTTAAGTATTACATAAGTCCGACTGACTTACTTGGTGAATATTCCGAGTGGAGTATGATTGTAGTGACCCCTTCTGAGTGAAGGATGGTTTGAGTATTCTCCGAGTGAGAAATGATGAATGTGCCGAGTGGCGTTTGATTGGATGATATCCCGAGTGAGGGAAGTTATTGGATGTCGAGTGGGATTATTATTACTTTCCGAGTGATTTATTGTGAGGCCTCTGCGGATAAAAATTTAGTGACTAAGTTATGGGCTTCCGAGGGAGGCAAGTGTTGGGGTTGTTCCCGAGTGAATGGAACCCTCTAATACCGAGTGATCGAATGCCGAGTGTGGCTTCTCGCTTCAGCGAGTGAGTTCTCGCTCCAGCGAGTATGTGTGAAGGGAAGGCTTTGAGGTAGTTTCGCCTAAGCGATTGAGTGCTCGCCCGAGCGAGTTAGGCTGCCTCGCCCAAGCGGAGTCGAATCTCGCTTGAGCAAGTGCACGCTGTTTTGGGAGCTTCGCTCAGGCGTTGTTTGCTTCTCCGCTGTATACCTTTGGTCGGCTTTTATTTTATATTCGTTTACCTTCCTTTCCTTCTCGTTGTTGTGCCCGGTTTAATTTTATTTCTTTGCCTTCCTTCCCCTTTCTTTATTTAATTGGACCCGGTTCTTCATGGTCTATGGACCTGGCTCTCATATCTTCATATATGAGAGTGGCTTTATATTGATCCAGGTATTTTCTAAATAAAAATTGGGAAAAATTTCCCCTGTTTCGGATTTTAATTATTTGTTAAAACAAGGGTGTCACACTTTTCTTTTTCCTTCTTACTCTTCTTGGGAGGAAGAGAAGTGAGAGTTCTTGCAGAAGCTACCCTCTTTCCCTTGTCCTTCTTTGAAACTCTCTCTTGCTCCATTGTATAATTTCTTAATTTTCACTATATTTCTCGAGGGTCTTATAGCCATTGCTTAGAAAAATATGATATTTATAAAGTGGGTATGGCAGATGAAAGGGTAAGATGAAGGGTGGTGATGAGTGGGTATAATATTTAGGTGTAAGTGGTGATAAATAAGATTAAGTGGTTGTAAATGAGATTAATGGCACTTGGGAGGTTACCTTTTGAAGGATTTCGGAAGACATGATCGTTGGGTATCAAAGAAGCACTCTATGGGTGTGAGGAATAAGGGTTAGGGTTTTGTATGTTAGGGTGGTTATTTATAGGAAAATCCGCCAGCGTAAACACATTGTACTTGTAACATCCCGAATTTTATAAAAATGATTAAATATGATAAACAAATATTAAATAATTATAAATGAGTTAATGAGTGTCCCAAAAATATTAGAATAATTAAATTGGGATTTATTATAAAAATTATAATTTATTGGAACTAAATGAGATAAAATTTCACTCGGTTAAAATATGGGTGTCGGATCAAGTATCTCCGATTGAGATACCATTGGTCAGGGCTATTAAGGATATTATTGGGAGTCTGAATATATATTCGGAATAATTTTTTGATAATGTATTGAGCCCGAACTGAGAGCCTGTTTGTTATAAAATGATAAAATTTTAATGAAGGGGAACCAAGTTAAAAATAAAACTCTTTCTTCCCCTCCACTTTCACGTCATTTTTTTCCCTCTTTCTCCCACACTTCTTCTTCTTCTTCTATCTTCTTTATTCCTCTCTACCTTTCTCTTCAAAAACCTAAGCCAAGTGGTGTCTTCTTCATCCTCCACCATTTTCGCTTGAGGGAGCTTGAAGGAGAAGCTTGTGGTAGGATCCTCTTCCCCTCTTCTCTTCTATTTTCGTGTGGCCCTTTCCCTCTCTTAGAAGCTCATGGTTATCTCTTGGGTTAGGTAAGTTCCTCGTCATTTTCATGAGCTTTATGCCCTAGATTTTGGGTTCTTGGTATTTGGGGGAACATTTATTGCATAGGGGTTGTTGGGAGAGCATGAAACATGGAAACCCTAAGGTAGGGTGGTTTTAAATGCAAGTTTTATGAACCTTTAATGGGGTAAATGAAATTAATACTTGGATGAGTGGAAAATTGATGTGTATTTATGATGGTGATGAGTTTTTAGTGAAACCCTAACTCTAATGAATTGGGGAAAATGTAAAATATGAATGGAATGTATGTTAAGTGATGTTAAAGAATGATGTTAAGGATGAGAGATAGCCATTGATGATGATAGGTGAATACTGATAATGGTTGTTGGGTTCTCATGAAACCCTAGCCCAAAGAATTTGGGGAAAATGAATATATTGTAATTTGGGAGGTTAGTTGAATGTGGATAGGTGAAATTTAAGGTTGAAGGTTACTTGAAATGGTAGAGGACGATTTATGGTGAAATCTATAGATAAGTATTGTTATGAATGTGGAATGTGAGGGATCAGTATGATAAGATTGTGACTTGATGAGGTTCTAGATCTAATGTGGACATACCGAAGGAAGACCCTCACACTACATTCGAGAAAGGACTTGAAGCATATAGAGGTCCCCTCACAAGGGCAAAGACCAAAAGGGCCAAAGAGAGCATTCATAAAGCCCCTTCTCTTTTCTCTCTTCTAGTGGGCCTAAGCCCAATAAGGAACCTATGAGGATCTATGTGTACTTTACTTGTAATATACTTCCTAAATAGTTTCTCTAGGCTTATAGGATAGCTTTGGGCCTTGCAAGGTCAAATGGGCCACTTTTGGGCCTCGTACTTTTCCTTTTGGGCCATGTATAGGCCATTTGCTCATCTCTTTTCTTAATGGGCCTTGGAGTCATGCTCAAGCCCAATCTTCTAGTCCTTGGCCGAAATTCTCCATGGCCTATATAAGGGCTTCTCTTTTTGTAAACAAGCAACCATTAATTCATTTGCAAATTTTGAGAGCACTTACTGTTTCCTAGTGAGAGATTCTCCTCCTTCTCTCTAGAATTAGAGAGCTCTCTCAAGCTCTTATCCAAGGGGTTTCTCCCTCCCTTGGTGGTGAGTGGAGTTATCTTCCTCCATCTTAGGAAGTGGCCTCCAACCTTTCCCTCTCCCTTTTTCCAAGCCTTCCTCCATTGTCCATCCTTCTCTCCTTCCATTTCACTCCCTTTCCTTTTGTTTTTGCGTCACACTCCCCTAGTTTTAGGCTTTAGTTTTCGGTTTCCCTTGCCTTGAAGAAGAAGTTCTCAAGCTTACTTTGAAGGAAGATAGGAGAAAGAGCCCTAGATCCATCTCTCTTCAAGAAAGTGCATGAAGAGCCTACATCATGTGGTATCATTGAGCCTTAGGAGGTTCTTTTCTTCTTCTCTTCCATTTTAGTTTTTTGTTTTTCACTTCTTTTGCTGGCTGGAATTCTGTTTCTTAGTCATTCATATGCCTTATTAATGCCATGTTAGCATAGAAAATCATAAAAAGTCTTGGTTCTTTTGAGTTTTTGTGCTAGTTTCTTTTGTGGTTTCAATTTTGCATATTGATATGGTCATTTTTGGTTAGCAATTGTTAGCATACTATTTTAGTTTCTAAAATTTCAGATTTGGCACTTGTCAATTTCGGTTGTTAGGTGGTTAGGTTGTTGTTACAAATTAGTTAATTGTTAGTTGTTAGTTAGAGCCAATTTGGGAAGTTAGTTAAGTGCCATGTGGAACCTTTTTCTAGAGTTCTAGGAAATTACTTGCTTCATCTTTTTAGTGGTGCAAAACCATGTAATAGAGGGGCAATTCAAGCACTTTGATTAGCTCCTAAAAGGTTGCATTCTTTTGTTGGGAGGTCTTACATTAAAGACACTCCAAAGTCAACTCAATTTTTAGGATTGTTAGTTTCCATTCTTAGTTTTGATTCTAGGTTTAATTTTTCTTTACTTGCACTATTAGGATATCACTTTTACTTTCCTTTTTCATCTTGCTTGCATCAAAAACAAAACTTGTCAAAAAAAAAATTAGTCACCTCCTATACATCAATTTAGGAGAAGGTTGCATAATTTGCCTTAAGCAAGAAGCATTAATTGAACTTGTTAGTCCCATTTGTGCATTTCGGTTTTTGGTATTATAAAATTGGTGTTGTTATCTTGAAATCTTAAGAGGCAAAAGAAAAGCATCAAAAGAAAAAAAAAGTATCAAAAGAAAAGAAAAGTACCAAAGAAGAAAAAGAGTGTTAAAGAGAAAGCCTCATTACAAAGTTTGAAATTGAGACACCAAACATCATCACCAAAATTTCGAAATTACTAATACCAAAAGAGAATTGTTTCATTACTTGACATTTCTAAGACTTGTTCATTAAGACTTCCTTGCTTATTCTTGCAACTCTAGAGTTACTAAGCTAGGTTATACCTTAAGCTTTGTTTCTTGCATGAGTTTTCTTGTTTGTCTTGTTTTGTCAATTTCAATTCTATTCCAAGTTAGCTTTCTTTCTTTTGAACTTTTATTGCTTTTAGAGTCTTGTCATTCCAAGTTAATCGTTGAACTTTCATTCTATTCCATTTGAGTAGCCATTATTTCTTAAGCCTTTTTAGTTTGTCATTTTTGCTTCTTAAAGTTTTATCTTGAGTTTGTATTCTTTTGGACTTCTAAGATCACTCCATTTCGCCATTAAGTGAGGGTAGCATATTGAAACACTTGAGATTGGTGTGGAAATTGATTGAGCTTGATAATCTCTAAGAGAAGGCATACACTTGAGAGATACACTTTTGTGAGGTTTAAAGTTTTCTTTGTGATTTCCATTAACCAAATCTTGTTTGGAGTTGTTGTTTGTCTTGCTAGGTAAAGTTGGAGCTTATACATCAAGAAGGACTTTTGAAGACAATTGTAAAGGAGGCAAAAGCTTTGTAACTAGTAGAAATTAGACAAATTCTTTTTAATTCTTAGGCTTTGTGTAGTAGGATTTTGTCTTGTATTTTGGACACAACAAGGACATTGGACTTTTTGGGACATTATAACTTTCCTTTTTGCTTGGTAAATTTCGAATTAGGATAGTGCATGTGCATTTGATTGTTAACTACTTTTAGTTAATTGGTTAGAATTAGTTAGAAGTTACAACTATAATTAGTTAGTTAGTTGGTAGTTAGTTTAGTGTCTTAACTAATTAGTTAGTGGTTGGAACTAATTCTAGTTGTCATAACTAATTGTTAGTTGGGTTAACTAATAGATAACCGAATTAGTTGATTAGTTATAGTGGTTAGACTTTGTTACAACTCCCATAACTAATTAACTACTTTTTAGTTAGGGTTGTTAAGACTTAGTTAGTTAGTTGAACTACTTTTTCTTAGGTTAACTACTTCTTAAAACCGAATTTGGTTAGGCTTGTCTAGGGTTAGTTACTCACTAGTAACATCCTAGGACAAACATAATCAACTTAGGTTAAGGACAACTTAGGATTTCCATAAGCAACATAGGACTAACCTAGTTAAAGACAACCTAGGACATTGTTTTTCCCTTAGGATAGAAACCTAGTATTGATATTTTAGGATTGTTGAGGTGTTTCTTCCAATTGTATTGCATTCATCTTCCTCGACTAGCTTGTTTATACATACTTTGTTTTTGTCTCGAATTTCTTTGTCAACATTAAAAGATGTCATCTAGTGATAGGGAGAACAAAACCATGCTTCATAACATAATGGATAGTTTAAACAATATTAATGCTAGGCTAACCAATCTTGAGCATAATGAACCCCCTAGAACTAGGCATAGACAAAGAAATCAAAGACATAACACTAGTGATAATGAGGAAGAAACAAGACAAAGAAGGCACCATGAACATAGAAAAGATGACATAGGCCTAAGAGAGGTAAAATTAGAAATTCCCCCATTCAATGGAAAGAGTGACATTGAAGCTTACTTAGAGTGGGAGATGAGGGTAGAACAAATATTCAACTCTCATCAAATAAAAGATGATAAAAAAGTTAGGATTGTAACTCTTTCTTTCCAAAATTATGCCCTAGTTTGGTGGACCCAAATTTGTAAGGAGAGAAAAAGAGACAACTTCCCTCCCATAGATGATTGGGTAGACTTGAAAGCTCTCCTTAGAAAAAGATATGTTCCTAACTATTATAGGGGTGAACTATTAGCAAAGCTAAATAGGCTCACCCAAGGCTCCAAATGTGTAGAAGACTACTATAAAGCCTTAGAGATAGCCATGATTAGAGCCAATCTAGAAGAGGATGAGGAAACTCTAATGCATAGGTTCTTACATGGGCTTAATAGGAACATCAAAAATAGGGTAGAACTTCTTCCACATGTGGATATAGAAGAGTTACTCCACCAATGCACCAAAGTAGAAAACTAATTTAAGGAAAGAGAATCCTATAGTGGGGATAACAATAGAGCCTATAAGTCAAAGTGGGTAGAAAATAAGGGTAAGTTTGAGAGAAACCCTAGAGAGAGAGAAGTGGGCACTTCCTCCTCCAAACCCCAAAGCGAGTTACACAAAAATGGCAAAGTCTTTAGGAATCAACATGATAAGCATGAACCATCGTCAAAACCACAATCCTCTAGATCTTCTTCCATAAAATGTTTTAAGTGCCTTGGAAGAGGACACATTGCTTCGAACTGTCCAACAAAAAGAACAATGATTTTAAAAACTAATGGAACCTACTCAAGTCAATCAGAGTCTAATTCTGATTCTCACTATTCAAGTGATGACTCTAGTAGTAATTCCAGTGAAAGTGAGCATATTTTAGGGGATGATGGTGAGTTGTACATGATTAGAAGATTGCTTGGTAGTCATGTAAAACTCGATGACACGACACAAAGAGAGAACATCTTTTATACAAGATGTTACATTAATGACAAATTATGTTCTCTCATTGTGGATAGTGGGAGTTGTGCAAATGTTGCAAGCCAAAGACTAGTCAAAAAGATGGGATTAGAGCTTATAGATCATCCAAGTCCCTACAAATTACAATGGTTAAATAAAAAAGGGAAAATGGTAGTCAATAAGCAAGTCCTAATAAATTTCACCATAGGCACATATAGAGATGAAGTCAAATGTGATGTAGTGCCTATGTAAGCAACCCATATTCTCTTAAGAAGGCCTTGGCAATTTGATAGAAAGGTCCTTCATGAGGGGTTCACTAAAACCCTCACATTTAAACTAGATGGTAAGAAGATAGTATTACATCCTCTAACTCCACAACAAGTAGTAAAAGACCAAATCCAAATGAAAGCTAAGAGAGAAAAAGAGTTAGGATCTTCTTCCCATATAAGTTTAGAAAAAACAAAGAAAAACAAAAAAGACAATAAAGGGAAAGGAGTTATTGTCTATGATGACTCCCAACCTAATCTCTTCGCAACAAAATATGATGTGAAACATGCCATGTTTTCACAAAAGCATTTCTTGATCATATATCCAAAAGATATCCCTAACACTTCCTTGTGTTCTATGGGCACCTCTCCTCCCCCTTTGCCCAAAGGGATCCAAAATATCTTACAAGAATTTAAAGACCTCTTCCCAAAAGACATTCCAAAAGGGTTACCTCCTATTAGAGGCATTGAGCATCAAATAGACCTTATTCCTGGGGCTAGTTTGCCAAATAGACCTGCCTATAGATGCAACCCTAAGGAAAGTTTATAAATAGAAAATCAAGTGAATGAACTACTTTCCAAAGGTTGGATTAGAGAAAGTTTAAGCCCTTGCGCATTACCGGTTTTACTTGTACCCAAGAAAAATGGTTCATGGAGAATGTGTACGGATTGTAGAGCCATTAATAACATCACCATCAAGTATAGGCATCCCATACCTAGGCTTGATGACATGTTAGATGAGCTTAGTGGATCTACAATCTTCTCCAAGATTGATCTTAAAAGTGGCTACCACCAAATTAGAATAAAAGAAGGAGATGAATGGAAAGCCACTTTTAAAACCAAGCTTGGCCTATATGAGTGGTTAGTGATGCCTTTTGGCCTAACTAATGCACCAAGTACCTTCATGAGACTTATGAACCATGTTTTAAGGGATTTCATAGGGCATTTTGTTGTGGTATACTTTGATTACATTCTTGTGTACTCAAAGTCCATGGCATCTCATTTAATCCACCTAAGACAAGCTATGCTTGCTTTAAGAACAAACAATCTTTATGCTAACTTTGAAAAATGTTCTTTTGGCATGGATACCATTGTCTTTCTTGGTTTTGTAGTTAGTTCTAAAGGTGTTGAGGTAGATCACTCTAAGGTTAAGGCAATCCAAGATTGGCCTACACCTAAAAATGTGAGTGAAGTAAGAAGTTTCCATGGTCTCACAAGTTTCTATAGGAGATTTGTGAAAGATTTTTCAACCCTAGCCTCCCCTCTAAATGAGTTGGTCAAAAAGAATGTTTCTTTTATATGGGGGCCTAGGCAAGAAAAAGCCTTTCAAGATCTCAAAGATAGACTCACTCATGCTCCAATTTTAAAACTTCCAAATTTTTCTAAAACCTTTGAGCTTGAGTGTGATGCATCAAATGTGGGCATAGGAGCTGTGCTTTTACAATAAGGTCATCCCATTGCTTTCTTTAGTGAAAAACTTAATGGGGCCACTATTAACTATCCCACATATGATAAGGAATTCTATGCATTAATTAGAGCCCTACAAACTTGGGAGCACTACTTAATCCCAAAAGAGTTTGTGATACATAGTGATCACCAATCTCTAAAATTCATTAAAGGGCAACATAAGTTAAACAAAAGACATGCTAAGTGGGTTGAGTATTTGGAACAATTTCCTTATGTCATCAAGTATAAGAATGGCAAAACCAATATTGTGGCTGATGCTTTATCTAGGAGGCATTCTTTACTTACCTCTCTAGGAGCCAAAGTTATTGGGCTTGATAAAATTAGGTCTTTGTACCCAAATGATCTTGATTTTTCAAACATCTTTAACTCATCCTCCACTTCGACATCTCATAAAAGCTTCTACATTTTAGATGGCTATCTTTTTAAAGCCAATAGACTTTGTATTCCAAGAAGCTCTTTAAGAGATCTACTACTTAGGGAGAGTCATGAGGGAGGACTCATGGGTCATTTTGGAAGAGATAAGACTTTGTCTATCTTACATGAACACTTTTATTGGCCCAAAATGAAAAAGGATGTTCAAAAACATTGCTCTAGGTGTATTGTATGTAGAAAGGCTAAATCAAAACTTTCACCTAGTGGTTTATATACTCCCTTGCCAACACCTAGTGCACCTTGGATTGATATATCCATGGACTTTGTGTTAGGCCTACCTAAGACCCAAAGGGGAATGGATTCTATCTTTGTGGTTGTGGATAGGTTTAGCAAGATGGCTCACTTCATCCCTTGCCATAAGGTTGATGATGCTAGTCATATTGCTAAGATCTTCTTTAAAGAGGTTGTGAGACTACATGGTGTGCCCAAAACCATTGTTTCTGATAGGGACACCAAATTCCTAAGCCATTTTTGGAAAACTCTTTGGTCAAGGCTAGGAACACAACTCCTCTTTTCCACAACTTGTCATCCTCAAACGGATGGCCAAACAGAGGTAGTAAACAGGACCCTCTCACAACTTCTTAGGGTCTTAGTACACAAAAATGTAAAATCATGGGATGAGTGTTTACCCCACATTGAGTTTGCATATAATAGGGTACAACACTCCACAACCAAGCATAGTCCATTTGAGGTTGTATATGGTTTTAACCCTCTCACACCCTTGGACCTTTTGCCCATTGAGCTTTCTGACTCTGTCCTTCATATGGATGGAGAGGCAAAGGCCCAATTTATCAAAGATTTTCATGAGAAGGTTAGGCACCAAATACAAACTAAAAATGAACATTATGCTCATTGTGTAAATAAACAAAGAAAGGAGATCACCTTTGAGGTTGGCTATTGGGTTTGGTTACACCTTCGAAAGGAACACTTTCCTAACTTGAGAAAATCCAAACTCAACCCTAGAGGTGATGGGCCTTTCCAAATTCTTAAGAAAATTAATAATAATGCCTATGTCCTAGATCTACCAGGTGATTATGGTGTGAGTGCTTCTTTTAATATAACTGATTTGTCTCCCTTTGATATAGATGATGAGGATGATGCCTTTGATTTGAGGACAAATACTTTTGAAGAGGGGGAGCATAATGTGGACATACCGAAGGAAGACCCTCACACTACATTCGAGAAAGGACTTGAAGCATATAGAGGTCCCCTCACAAGGGCAAAGACCAAAAGGGCCAAAGAGAGCATTCATAAAGCCCTTTTCTCTTTTCTCTCTTCTAGTGGGCCTAAGCCCAATAAGGAACCTATGAGGATCTATGTGTACTTTACTTGTAATATACTTCCTAAATAGTTTCTCTAGGCTTATAGGATAGCTTTGGGCCTTGCAAGGTCAAATGGGCCACTTTTGGGCCTCGTACTTTTCCTTTTGGGCCATGTATAGGCCATTTGCTCATCTCTTTTCTTAATGGGCCTTAGAGTCATGCTCAAGCCCAATCTTCTAGTCCTTGGCTGAAATTCTCCATGGCCTATATAAGGGCTTCTCCTTTTGTAAACAAGCAACCATTAATTCATTTGCAAATTTTGAGAGCACTTAGTGTTTCCTAGTGAGAGATTCTCCTCCTTCTCTCTAGAATTAGAGAGCTCTCTCAAGCTCTTATCCAAGGGGTTTCTCCCTCCCTTGGTGGTGAGTGGAGTTATCTTCCTCCATCTTAGGAAGTGGCCTCCAACCTTTCCCTCTCCCTTTTTCCAAGCCTTCCTCCATTGTCCATCCTTCTCTCCTTCCATTTCACTCCCTTTCCTTTTGTTTTTGCGTCACACTCCCCTAGTTTTAGGCTTTAGTTTTTGGTTTCCCTTGCCTTGAAGAAGAAATTCTCAAGCTTACTTTGAAGGAAGATAGGAGAAAGAGCCCTAGATCCATCTCTCTTCAAGAAAGTGCATGAAGAGCCTACATCAAGATCATTTATGGTGTGCCATTTAAATTTGATTAATTAATTATGGTTATTGAAGGATATGGGAGCTAAGTTGAATATTGAGTGATAATGATGATGTTAGAAGGATTAAAATTGAATGATGTACATTGATGATTGTGATAGTTGGGAGAAGATCCCTGGATGTATATATATATAATTGTGTCTTAGGCAATGCATGCGTATGTTGTGAGTGAATTAGACGGGCTTATTCTATTAGGTTTATATGGGGTATTTGCATGCTTTGCCGAGCCTTTTCTCATATCGTCATATATGGGACTAGGCGTTTGCTCGGTATACATATTCTTCTTCTGCTGTAAACTCTATTATTTTTGTATACCATTATGGGCAAGTTAGCTATCAATCCAGTCTTAGTTTATTAAATCGTACGCTTCAGTTTTCTGTGATTCGGGTCTTGATATAATCGTTGAGGGTTTTCAAACATGAAAAATTTACCCGTATTTTTATTAATTATTATCTTGGTTACATCGAGATCCGAGCCCGGAAAACCGGGGTGTTACAAAGGTGGTATCAGAGCGTGGTTTTGCTCTGAGTTAGATTTGGTAACTATCATCAGAGTATGGTTACTCTGCATTGAAATTGATACCATGGTTGATTGGAGCATGATTGCTCAATATTGAAACATTTTAGAGATCATTGGAATATGGTTGTCCTGTATAGATTTAGGAGTGGTTATCATTTTGAGGATGATATTATGTTAAGTATAGGTTGCCCTACATGAATTTGTGAAGGACTAATTGTCTAGGAATTGTGAATTGACTATAAGGGCAATGCTTCTTTAATGGCGATTCTTTGTGAATTATTAGTGTTGAATTATGATGATAGCTCGTTGAGGACTCTGTGAAATCATAATCCATGAGTTATGATTGGTGTTTATGGGAGTATACCCTTTATCATTAAGGTTGTATGATGCACTTGTGGAGCATAGCTGCTCATTGGAAAGCTTAATGAAATTATGAGATTAAATGCATATAGATGAATTCCTCAATATGATTAATATGTTTCTTTTGTGTAAGACTTGCCAAGTTCCTTACCCTATTACCTTCAAAATGACGAATACATTGTTGTTGTGCATTGATGTTGATATATAGAATACATATTAATTTGATGATATATCCATGTTGGATGTTAACCATGGAAATGAAATATTGAGTTGATTAAATTAATGATAGGGAAAGAATCCCCTAGTGTGGATGTCTATGAATTGAAATGCTTAGTTGTGTTAAGTTTTGAAGAATGGATTTTATGTCCTTTCTAACATCCATAATTTAATTAAACTCAAACCGAGACCAGGGGAAAATTTTTCCCAAAATTTAGAGTTTACAAATCATTCATAATCTGCCCAGGTTAATAATTGGAATAGAATTAAAATGGCGTAAGGGTAGAGAAGGCAAAAGCCGACCAGAAGAAAGGAAAACCTTCATAAGAAGGCCCAGCGGAAGTCACAGCTCGAACGACCAGTGCTCACTCGCTCAAGCGAGACCCAGGACGCTTGAGCGAGACAGCCCACTCGCTCGGGCGGGGTACCATTCGCTTAAGCGAACAACCCAGAAGCCTTCCATGCACACACACTCGCTAGAGAAAATCCTCCATTCGCTGAAACGAGAAGTCACACTCGGATATCCAAACACTCAGAATCCAGAGTTCCATTCACTCGGAAACAACCCATCATATCATACTCCTCTCGGAAGCTTACAGAACCCCCTATTTTATTTCGCAAGATCATACAATTCATTTACTCAGAAAATGATAGCTAGTTCACTCGGAATCTATGAATTTCCTTTACCCGGACTATTCCTCTATCAACACCACCCGGTGTATTTCAACCTGAGATCACTCGAAGGTACATTACTCATCCTTCACTCGGCACATTATCACTTCTTCCACTCGGGGAATACCTAGATCTTCCTTCACTCGGAAAGGGGTCACAATAGTCATTCATCACTCGGAACATTCCAGCTAGATCCACACGGCATATGACACTTATTCGCTCGGGGAAAAATCATTAAGTCGAGCCCCACTCGGACTTTATCTAATCTTAACCACTCGGGATGTAGAACCTCATTCACTCGGATTATGTATATCGTACACTTGGAATTCATCCCAATCTAACCATTACAACAACTCTTCTTCGGAAGAGGGCTCACTTGGGGTTTCCACTCGGAATTATCCAAACCCTGTCCTGCTCGGGATCTATGATGACTTATCTTTTTACCTTTAATTACTTACTCTGTTTGTCTGTTTTATCTACTGTTAAATTATAATAACTGTGTTTTAGCGTAATTTGTCAGTAATCTCCGTTTTTCATTTTTATCTCACTACTTGCTAGTGATCATTGTTTTCTTATTTTTTACTGTTACTATTGAGTGTTGAATTTTGTGATTTCTATTTTCTTTTACTTTTACTGTTTACTAGTAATTGTTGTTTCCAATTTCTACTGTTTCTATTTAGTTTGTGTTAATTAGTATGTTTAAAATAAATTAAGCTTTCATCCTAAAATAAAATCTATTAAATTAACTAAGTTTAATTTGATTTTATTTTATTTTACAGGTTATCAAATTATTAGAAGCTTTCTCATTATTTTGCAAATAAACTACCCTCCTCCAAGTACAAATTCACATTAATTACTTTTTCTCGACAAGTATATTAATGTGAAATTGTTTAAGCATTATCCATGCTTGCCTTTCATTTCACACATTAAAAGAAGTTCAAATTGCCCAATTTTATTGCTTGCAAATAATTGGTACAGCTGCACCTAAAAACAAAGTTCCATATGCTTTAAAAAAAAGAAAAGGAAAATCCAGCAGCAAAACAAAACGTGAATTCTGGACAGCATCAAGAAGGATCCATGTTCCAATTATTTAAAGAAAACAAATGCATTTTGACAAGCCTTCCATGTCACTAATAAAGCAAGGGTCCCATTTGACAAAACTCTTGACTTTTCTAAGCTTCCCAACGTGTAGTGCATGGGCTGAATGTGGAATTGGCAAAGCTTTGTCCACTTTGTTTCATGAATAAAATAATGCAATCTTCCCCTACTTGCTACATGAAATATACAAAGCTGAATGTGTCCTAGTGCAGCCCCATGATTCCAACGTCAAAGTTGAATGGTTCAAAGGCAAAGTGTTAAATTTTCAAAAGTGGACAGCAATTCACGTTGATTGCTGCTGCTCTTGGACAGCAATTGAACAAGATAAATTAGCATCATTCTAAGGCAATTCACGTGAATAATGCTGGCTGGTTGGCAATGTGAATTTTAACAACAAAACAACAAAGAAAATGGGACAGCAAGACAGCAAGCTAACGTGAAGGATGATACTAAGTCATGGGTTCCCATTTTTGCCAACGAAAAATCAAGAGACAAAGTGGAAATTATCGCTGGCCAGATTGGAAGGAAATAAAAATAAAAACCAGCTGAAACTACTATAAATATGGGACAGCAGTAGAGAGGAAGGAGGGAGGGAAGGGAGTGACGGACTTGTTCAGAGCAGAGAGGAGTCAGAGGGAATTTTTGAAGCAGTGGACACCAGAAGAATTCGGGAGAACTTCATTTCGGGTTCGGTTTTTATCTTGTTTTAATTATGGAGGGCTAAAACCCTTAGATTGATTTTCTTGGAGGTTAATGTAATGTTATTTTTGAGGTTTTGATTTTCAATACATTTCCTTGTTATTAATATCTTCATAATTCTAGCTCAATTATTTAATATCTATATTGTTTAATTAAGTTGTATGCTTAATCAATTTAATTATACAGTTAGAATTGAATAAAAATTATATTAAGATAGATTAAGAAATATACATGCTTAATGAATGTTTCAAAATCAATCTTGATAGTTGTGATTTGCTTAATTCCATAACGTTGAAGTTAGATTATGTATGTAGGCGATGTTCTATGTATGTTCAATAATTCCTAGAATTTAAAATCTTGACTCCTTTTGCTTAATTAGGATGCTTGATTAAAATCTTCATTTTATGAAAGTAAAGGAATTATGAATTAAAAGACGCTTAGTTGATTAATTCAAATTGAACTAAGGGATTGACAGTAAGGAAGTGTATAGAAACCTTTTCAAATCCAAGGATAAAATAAATTACAATACTCCAAGAAAATCAATCGTTCATTATTTACTTGTTCTACACTCATTTTGTATTTTGTATTCTGTTTTAAATTTCTGTAACAATCAAACCCCCCCCAGTGTATGTTTGTTGAACTTCTGTTTGTAAAAAGAAAATTATTAAATTTTGTTTGTTAAATTTTAGTTTGTTAAAATTAGTTTAAGACTTGATTTTCCTAAATTTTAGTGTTGATCTTTGAGAGAACGACCTAGGTTGACACCCTAGTACTACATTAATTAATTTTAATGTACTAATTTGACGGGGCCACGACAGCCAACGTCAAATTTTGGCGCCGCAGCCGGGGATCAACGATCTTTAGGAAAATTGTTGTTTTAAATTAATTTTTTTTAAAAATTTAAAAAAAAATTAAAAAATAAAATAAAATAAAATAAAATAAAAATAAAATTATTTTATCTATTTGTTTATTTTGTTTTATTTCTTTTGCATGATTTAGGATTCTTATGATATATTGCTCATTATCATGAAATATCTTGTTGTATGCTATGTATGACTAGAAGGACTTTTGGGCATTTATATTCATTTGATCCTGAAATTGATAGAACTTTTCATAGATTAATTAGAGAAGCTAGATTTAATAATAATTTTGTTGATATTTCATCTGAATCTGTTGAAAATAATTCTGAAAATTTTTCTGATATGGCTGGACCTCGTGAGAGAACTCTTAGAGAATTAGCTGCCCCCGAATTCACATACGAAAGTTTGTGTATTCAATATCCTGATGAGGATGTCCCTTTTATTCTTAAGACCGGACTTATACACTTGTTGCCTAAGTTTCATGGTCTTGCGGGTGAAGATCCGCACAAACACCTCAAAGAATTCCACATTGTGTGTTCCACAATGAAACCCCAAAACGTTCAAGAAGACCACGTCTATCTTAAAGCGTTTCCTCATTCGTTAGAGGGTGTTGCTAAGGATTGGTTCTACTACCTTGCTCCAAGATCAATCACAAGTTGGAATGACTTAAAGAAAATGTTCTTGGAAAAATTCTTTCCTGCCTCTAGAACAACTGCAATCCGTAAAGACATATCTGGCATTAGGCAACTCTCTGGAGAAAGTCTTTATGAGTATTGGGAAAGATTCAAGAAACTCTGTGCAAGTAGCCCTCACCATCAAATTTCTGAACAACTTCTTCTTCAGTACTTCTATGAAGGTCTGCACCACGTTGATCGCAACATGATAGATGCGGCAAGTGGAGGAGCTTTAGGAGATATGACTGCTGCTGAAGCAAGAAACTTGATTGAGAAGATGGCATCCAACTCTCAACAATTTGGTATGAGAAATGATTCTTTCAAACCTATGTTTGATTCCAATTCTAGTTCATCTGGAATTAAATTGGAGAGCAAACTTAATGCTCTCACCACTCTGGTCACACAATTAGCAGTAAATCAAAAATCCATGACTGCTAAAGTATGTGGTATCTGCTCTTTACAAGAGCACCCCACTGATTGTTGTCCTTCTTTACAAGAAAAGGGTAATGATAATCCCCAAGCCTATGCAGCCAATATCTACCATGATAGACCTCCACCACAACAGCAACAAAACCATGACCTTTCCACCAATAGATACAACCCAGGTTGGAGGAACCATCCAAACTTGAGATGGGGTAACCAACAACAAAATTCCTATTCCCAACCCCCATTTCAAAGTAATGCACCAACCTTTCAAAGACCTACACCTCAACCATCCACAAGTAGCCCTTCTTTAGAGGATCTGGTGAAACAAATGGCTGCACAGAACATGGAATATCAACACAGGAATGATGCCACCATCCAGAGTTTAAGCAACCAAATTAGGCAACTAGCTTCATCATTGAGCCAGTTACAGTCTCAGAACTCTAACAAATTACCATCTCAACCAGCTGCAAATCCAAGAAATGTGAGCGCAATTCAGTTAAGATCAGGTAAAAACCTTGAAGTACCCATGCCCAAGGAACCTGAGAAACAAAAAGATGTGCCCACAATAGTTGAGAATGATGTACCCTCTTCAAGCTCAAGAAAGTCTGAGATACAACCACCCCAAGTTCTATCTCATATCCCTCTTCCATTCCCACCTAAAGCAATTCCAAGCAAGAAGATGGAAGAAGTGGATAAAGAAATTTTGGATACTTTCAGGAAAGTGGAAGTAAATATACCTCTTCTTGATGCAATCAAACAAGTCCCCAAGTATGCCAAGTTTTTGAAGGAACTGTGTACTCACAAGAGGAGACTCAAGGGTAATGAAAGGATAAGTATGGGAAGGAATGTATCTGCACTGCTTAGTAAAGAAGTTTCAAATATTCCTGAGAAATGCAAGGATCCAGGTACGTTTACTATACCCTGTATCATAGGTAATAACAAATTTGAAAATTGCATGTTAGATTTAGGAGCTTCAATAAATGTTATGCCTATGTCTATCTTTAAATCTCTGTCTATTGGAAATTTACAACCTACTGGTGTAGTGATTCAACTAGCCAATAGAAGTACTGCTTACCCTGTTGGAGTCATAGAGGATGTTCTGGTTCAAGTAAATCAACTTGTTTTTCCGACTGATTTTTATGTGCTTGATATGGAAGAAGGCAGGTCTGATATCCCTGTTCCTATCATTTTAGGAAGACCATTTTTGAAAATAGCCCGAACTATAATTGATGTCCATGCTGGAACCCTTTCTATGGAATTTGGTGACACTAAGGTAAGATTTAACATTCTAGATGCCATGAAACACCCTTCTGAAAATCATTCTATTTTCCAAATTGACATTATTGATGAACCAATTTTTGAACATTTCTCTGATGTTGATTTGGAATGCATAGATGATTCAAACAATTGTTTTGCATGCGATAATTCTGAGAATTATGATATTTGTGCTGAAATTGACAAATATATAACTGCTGATTTAGAGTCTATAGAAATACCTATTCTGAATGCAGATTATCAAGAAGACTCTAACAAAAATTTTAAGGTGCAAGCAGCGGAACCCAAGTTTGCTTTGTTAGTTCCATCTGTTTTGCAGGCACCCAATCTGGAGCTGAATCTCTTACCTGAAAACCTCAAGTATGTATACTTGGGAAATGATGAGGAGCTCCCTGTGATAATTTCCACTTTTCTTGATGAAAATCAAGAAGAAAAATTACTACAGGTTTTAAAAAAGCACAAGAAGGCTAGACCACTATCCAATCTGCTTCAAAAGGATGTGGTATTTGAGTTTGATCCACCTTGAGGGAGTTTTTCTTACCCATCTCTTTACTTTTTCATTCTATTGTCTATTTTGTATGCTCTGTCTTACATTGAGGATAATGTATGATTTAAGTGTGGGGGTGGGATCATTCATGTGTTATTGATTGTGTTATTGATTTTATTGTGTGATTAATTTTGTGTGACTATTTTTCAAAAAAAATTAAAAAAAAAATTAAAAATAAAAGATTTTGTGTGTTTTTGTTTTAAAATGGCATGTTTTATTAGAATTTTAAGATATGCATGAGTAACAGGTAAATTCTTTCATGTCTGATATAAGCTTAATGATATGTTATGATTTGAACTCAAGCAATTTTGGTATGTTGAGAATGACATGATAATTGAGAAATGGTCATATATGATAGAATTATACCTTGTGAGATTTTTGAGCCTTTAAAATTTGATGGATCACTTTAAACCATCTTAATTCTTTCATGTTTGATTAATTCCTGAATGCTTACATCCTAATTTTTGTCTTGTTTCTTGATGATACTTGAAACACATGTGAATGTATTTGAAATGACACAGGCATTTTGTTCAATTGAGCCATAAGCCATATAAGCCTACCATGAATAAATTATCCCTTGTTAGCCCCTTTGAGCCTATTTAACTATTTCTTTGTTGCAGCACAAATAAGCCATGAAAAAAAAACCAAAAATATACCTACCTTAAGGAATATATTGGAGCTTTGGAATCAAGTCAAAAATAGGCATTCAAATAAGTTTGGGGGTGTACAAAAAGGAGTCACAACTCTTGTTTCAAGTGTTATGCAATCACATAAGAAAAAGATAAAAAAATGATGAATAAATAAAAAGAAATATTTTGATGATTGCGACCAAAAGAAATTGGAACACAAAGTGTTATATCCTCATGCTTACCTGTAAAATTATTTGCTCCTTATTATTTTTGGTACTTGCCATAATCCTAAAAATTTTACCATCCATTTTCACCTTGGCCACATTACAACCCTAAAAAGCCCTGTTGATCTATACATGCATTTGTGTTGATTGTGGAATTGAGAAACTTGCCAAATTTTTGGACTGTCTATTTTTCAGGAAATGTTTGAGAGTATACACAAACCCAAAACACTTGAGAGTTGAGAGTATGTCTTGTGAGGTTCTGTCACTTATGATTTTCCTTTCAGTTTGATTTAATTCTCACATGTCGAAGTGATTGTATGATTTTTATACATATCTTGATGCTCTGTATCTTACATGTTGAAAACTCTTGTTTCTCTGTGTATTCCTAAGATTTCATGACAAGCATGCCAGTTCTGTGTATTTACTGTATTTCAATTTTTGATGTTTTCAATAAAGTGTGAAACTTGTTTTTATTCTGATTTTGCCCAGGAGTGCAAAAGAGTAAGTGTGGGGGTATTTGATGACTTATCTTTTTACCTTTAATTACTTACTCTGTTTGTCTGTTTTATCTACTGTTAAATTATAATAACTGTGTTTTAGCGTAATTTGTCAGTAATCTCCGTTTTTAATTTTTATCTCACTACTTGCTAGTGATCATTGTTTTCTTATTTTTTACTGTTACTATTGAGTGTTGAATTTTGTGATTTCTATTTTCTTTTACTTTTACTGTTTACTAGTAATTGTTGTTTCCAATTTCTACTATTTCTATTTAGTTTGTGTTAATTAGTATGTTTAAAATAAATTAAGCTTTCATCCTAAAATAAAATCTATTAAATTAACTAAGTTTAATTTGATTTTATTTTATTTTACAGGTTATCAAATTATTAGAAGCTTTCTCATTATTTTGCAAATAAACTACCCTCCTCCAAGTACAAATTCACATTAATTACTTTTTCTCGACAAGTATATTAATGTGAAATTGTTTAAGCATTATCCATGCTTGCCTTTCATTTCACACATTAAAAGAAGTTCAAATTGCCCAATTTTATTGCTTGCAAATAATTGGTACAGCTGCACCTAAAAACAAAGTTCCATATGCTTTAAAAAAAAAGAAAAGGAAAATCCAGCAGCAAAACAAAACATGAATTCTGGACAGCATCAAGAAGGATCCATGTTGCAATTATTTAAAGCAAACAAATGCATTTTGACAAGCCTTCCATGTCACTAATAAAGCAAGGGTCCCATTTGACAAAACTCTTGACTTTTCTAAGCTTCCCAATGTGTAGTGCATGGGCTGAATGTGGAATTGGCAAAGCTTTGTCCACTTTGTTTCATGAATAAAATAATGCAATCTTCCCCTACTTGCTACATGAAATATACAAAGCTGAATGTGTCCTAGTGCAGCCCCATGATTCCAACGTCAAAGTTGAATGGTTCAAAGGCAAAGTGTTGAATTTTCAAAAAGCAAAATTGGACCCACAAGCTAAGAAATTAATTAATTAAGCTATCACTCAATGCTTTCAACGTAAAAGCTGCAGAAACAGAGGAAAAGTGGACAGCAATTCACGTTGATTGCTGCTGCTCTTGGACAGCAATTAAACAAAATAAATTAGCATCATTCTAAGGCAATTCACGTGAATAATGCTGGCTGGTTGGCAATGTGAATTTTAACAACAAAACAACAAAGAAAATGGGACAGCAAGACAGCAAGCTAACGTGAAGGATGATACTAAGTCATGGGTTCCCATTTTTGCCAACGAAAAATCAAGAGACAAAGTGGAAATTATCGCTGGACAGATTGGAAGGAAATAAAAATAAAAACCAGCTGAAACTACTATAAATATGGGACAGCAGCAGAGAGGAAGGAGGGAGGGAAGGGAGTGACGGACTTGTTCAGAGCAGAGAGGAGTCAGAGGGAATTTTTGAAGCAGTGGACAGCAGAAGAATTCAGGAGAACTTCATTCCGGGTTCGGTTTTTATCTTGTTTTAATTATGGAGGGCTAAAACCCTTAGATTGATTTTCTTGGAGGTTAATGTAATGTTATTTTTGAGGTTTTGATTTTCAATACATTTCCTTGTTATTAATATCTTCATAATTCTAGCTCAATTATTTAATATCTATATTGTTTAATTAAGTTGTATGCTTAATCAATTTAATTATACAGTTAGAATTGAATAAAAATTATATTAAGATAGATTAAGAAATATACATGCTTAATGAATGTTTCAAAATCAATCTTGATAGTTGTGGTTTGCTTAATTCCATAACGTTGAAGTTAGATTATGTATATAGGCGATGTTCTATGTATGTTCAATAATTCATAGAATTTAAAATCTTGACTCCTTTTGCTTAATTAGGATGCTTGATTAAAATCTTCATTTTATGAAAGTAAAGGAATTATGAATTAAAAGACGCTTAGTTGATTAATTCAAATTGAACTAAGGGATTGACAGTAAGGAAGTGTATAGAAACCTTTTCAAATCCAAGGATAAAATAAATTACAATACTCCAAGAAAATCAATCGTTCGTTATTTACTTGTTCTACACTCATTTTGTATTTTGTATTCTGTTTTAAATTTCTGTAACAATCAAACCCCCCCCCAGTGTATGTTTGTTGAACTTCTGTTTGTAAAAAGAAAATTATTAAATTTTGTTTGTTAAATTTTAGTTTGTTAAAATTAGTTTAAGACTTGATTTTCCTAAATTTTAGTGTTGATCTTTGAGAGAACGACCTAGGTTGACACCCTAGTACTACATTAATTAATTTTAATGTACTAATTTGACGGGGCCACGACAGCCAACGTCAATCTACACATATTTTTCACTCGGAATAATCAAGCCTAGCATTACTCGGAAATTCTCCCATTAAATCCTACACAGAATAGGTTCACCAAGAGATTTCTCAGAATCCTTTTTAAGTCTTCTCCACTCGGAAAAGAAGGCCAACACTATAGCTTCGCTCGGAACGGCTCAGACAATAATAATCCACTCGGAATTCATCACCTTAACATTATTTATTCAACATCTCTTCACAACCAATACAATGTATGTTACCACTATAACCACACACATATGTATATACAGACATACACTTGGATACTTATTATCCTAACATTATTCATTCACTAACACTTGTTATTCGATGCAATTAACACTGTACCCATGTAAAATATATATATATATATGTGTACGTGTACTTGTCTACAATTCTGATAGGTATTGCTCATAAACAATAAGTTAGTTATCCTATTACATGAGAGCCGGCCAAGGCTACACTGACCAGACATAATAAATATAATATAAGCACTCAACAGTTGGAGTGCACCTCACTCGGACTTGAGGCCCTATCATCGCTTCCGAGTCCAACCTGCACATGCTGGAAAATGGTGTAGGGGTGAGCTTTCACATATAAAATGATAGTTATTGACTCGGATTACACCTCAATCCTCAATTATACAATTTACATGGCTCAATCCACGATAATATATATACACTGCCAATTAATATAGAGTCACACAACATCACCCAATCGGAAACTGCACCATGACATACATCCTCAATCATAACATCATATTGCATTCGGCAACAGCATCAATACATACATATTCATTCAGTCGGAATTCACTCATACGACATCATCTAGTCAGAATTTACTCAAATCATTCAAATCCATGCGAATCATGTTAGTCTCAATATCAATGCTCTTACACACATGCTTGCGGATCCGACTTAAACCATGATTTCAGTTACAGATTCCTTCCCTGCCTCTCGTCCATTAGCCCTTCCCGCGTGGTACCGGTCTCCCAAAGACGTCTCGAGACTTAACTCTAGCTCCCTCGGCTACCACGGGCCCTCACGGATCTAGCCAGGAATCTGTAGTTGAACGTCATCTCATAGGGCTCCTGACCTTCCACGGGTCACCTTTTTCTCATATATGCAATTTCATGCAATTCCACACCGCATTTAGATTCACTCAGAATCCCACAGTTTCATCACAACATCACATGCATTTATCATAGTAACTCATAACAAGTAAATCAGGGTAATCAACGTTACAGTACATCCACTCGACCTTTTTAATGAAATCAGCATACATTCCAGTACAACATTCCAAATGGAAATCAAGTATCAATTCACATGTCATGCATTTGATAGTAATAGTAACGCACACCTGCATTCACTCTGCATTCTCATGTTCAATAGCATGCATCTCAGAAATATTAACAAGCACTCAAGGATGGAATTACCACAACACTAGACAGACCACAACCATCCTAGACCCGGGCGTTGCAAGCACTCCTACTCGGATACAACACATCAATCAACACACTCGGACACAACACGACACATGAAAGTAAAGCACCCAGAACCCGTCCATAAACCATACAATTGACATGCAAAGCGCCCCCTACCTGCTGTCGCGGTTCAGAGACTCCTCGAGTTACAATGCTGACCGATCGCCCTTCGGTTACCCCTCCTCCCACAGCCTTCGAACTCAGTGTCGATTCTGGGCCAGAGTTGCTCTTTCCTCTAACAGGTTCGTCTCCCCCACAGCTTCAAGGTACTTCCCAGCATAGTCTTCCGACTGGGGCACTAACGGCTCCAAGTGGAAGAAGAAGAAGAAAACAAATGTGACGGAGAGGAAGAAGAGAACAGGGAGTGAAAATAGGACCGCGTCACTGTTCCTCCCAGAAAAGCTCTCAACTCTCTCCCTGTCCTTTCCAAGCGGACGATGCGAATGAGGGTGAAGAAGAAGAAAAATAGTAAAAGAAGAGACCAGATGCACGCACAAAGGAGAGCTGTCCAGCGTGAATAATGAGGGAAAGAGAGAGCTGAAGTTCTTTTATACCTCCAGGGGCACATACGTCTTTTCACCTGGCATTATCATTATTATTTATTCAATTATTTCTAACCAATCAGCAATTACTCTAATTAACCATTAATCCTAATTCTGTAATTAACCCTTAATTAATGGCTTAATCTCAATCGGTAATTAAATTAAAAATCGGGATGTTACAATTCTCCCCCTCTCAAAAGAATTTCGTCCTCGAAATTCAGACACACGCTTAGCCTCCTTGAACCACTCAGAAAATCACTGCCATACCACAATAAGCAATTACACATCTATGCATCTCAAGTATTCATACATTACTTAAATTCCAGTCGGTATAATTGGCTTCCAAAGCAATTTACCGACCGCTCCACCCAGAAAACTGAGTCATCACTCTTAACACATATCCACTCGGAAGTGTCACCATTGATTCGGAATAACATTCCTTTCTTTCACTCAGACTTACCTCAACAAACAGATCAGAATACCACAGTCATGCTCCGACTGCAACTCTTCACTTCTTAACATTTCCGACTGCTCGCAATTTCTAATCAGCATAAATAAAACAACTCTTCATAGTCTTCAATACATTTGGGATTCCATTTCCCACATAGAGTTATCCCCATTCAACTCTGCCAGTTCACCCTAGCCATTGGCATTTTCCAGTTCTTTGGCCACTCGGCCCTACACTCTCAACACCGATCGACGTATTTACATCATCGGGTTCTCCGACTCAATGAGTCACTCGGCACGACCATGAACTCACACAAAGCATAGGCTTGACATTGTGTCATATGGGACATATTCTAGATGTTATTCACCCAGTTGGGAAGAATCTAGTCGGTAAACAACATTACCGATTCCCACCAATACTCACTTTCGACCGATTTATCTCAGATTAAACCCTCAGATTTTCAAAATCTGACCACAAAATTTCTTTCTTAGCCAAAATGAACACTCAAATGAGTTCCCATATGCTTCAATTAGCACAACTTGCCTGGATTTACCTCGTACAGGCACCACACTCGGTTCTAACATCTCAGATTCCTAACCATTCCTTCGGCTAACTTCATGCCTATAACCCGAGAATGTCACTCGGACCTCTCACTCAAAAAATATCAATCGGGGTTTTAAAGGCAGTTCTCATCCGAAAATCTTTCCACTTGCAAAATTCACTCGTAATTCAAGCCTACCTCAAAACCAACCTGAGTTCAAGCCCAGCAGTCCTAATCGCTCACCTGAGTACGATTTCAAATAAATCCTTCTCTTGGATATCTACTCCCCTTGGAGACCCTTCACTCGAAAACTTTCTATTTAACCAATTTCCACTCAGAATACAGGCCTACTCTAAATATAAATCTGAGTTCAAAGTCAGCAGCTCAACATCACCCGAACACAGCTATGAATAAGTTTACCGCTCGGTATCTACTTCCCCCTTGGGTAATTCACTCGAAAACTTGCACACTCGAAGTTCTATTTTCTGACCAGAAGTACTTTTCTCCTGGATAGAGATCACTTGGTGGAACATCACACGGGTATTAGGAATTCTACACTCGATACCTTTCCACTCAGAACCGCTCCACACGGTACCATCCACTCAGAAGTGGTACACTCCGAGACACTTCACCCGAAATTCACACGACTCGGATATTTCACTTTGATTTTGCCTAACACAGAAGTGCCATTCGGACACAGCTCCTTATTGATGACCAAAACGATGTTTCACTCGGAACATCATAATTTTCACTTAGCAATTCTTTCTCCTAGAAGGATTTCACTCGGAACTATCTCTACTTTCACACACTCGGAATATACTAATCTTTCCCGAGCAAACCCTCACCTTATAATTTATCTTGGCTCAAGATCCTGGTCCCCTTGTTAAAATTAAAGTATCACTCGGTTAACCTTATAAAACTCCAATTCTAGTGACAGGCTTGATCACCCATCTATTTCAATAACTACCATCATTTCAATAGTCAATTCATACCCAATAATCTTTGATCCTCCCGGAGGTAAACACATCAAGGTTAAACAAACCCCCTATCCACATTTTGATACATAACCACCTATTATTCACTTAATACAACTCTCATGTTCACTCAGAACAGCCTGATAGACTCACCATCACCATACGCAACTACAACCTCACCTGCTCGACTTATGAATTGCTACATCCAACTTATAGGATGACGTCTCACTCCTATAGGGTTACAACAATTACATAGTCACTGCAACGTGTACGCTGCCACAATACCTATGGCATGAAGAGTCATCTCAGAACAGCATGCCTCACACTGACTAGACTCACTCAACTAATACTAATTCACATGGAAATTAATGGCAATTCACACACACACATTGTAATCAATACATCTACATCAACATTGTAACACCCCGAATTTTTAAAATAGGAAGATAAATTAGGAAAATAAATGTTTGATAATTAATTTTGGGCTAATAAATATCCCAAAATTCTTGAAATGACTTAAATAAGGTTTTTCAAAACTGTTGGTGAATTATGGTGGTTAGATGAGCTGAAAACTGACCCGGATAAAATATAGGTGTCGGACCAAGTATCTCCGATTGAGATGCCGTTGGTCAGGGCCGTAGAAAATGTTATTGGGATTCCGAATTTATATTCGGAATAATTTTTAGAATATGTTTTGGGCCCAAACGGCGAACCTGTTTGTTTAAAAATGGAAGAATTAATGAAGGATTAATAATTTAAATATTAAATTCCCATTTTTCCCATTCAAAAAGGCGGTTTCACTCTTTCTCCCTCACGTAGACACTCTTCTTCTTATCTTCTTCTTCATATCTCCTTTTCTTCTTCATAATTCACCTTCCTCTTGCTTTTGAATTCTAAATTAAAAGAAGATATCTCTTCTTTCTCCATCAATAACCTTTAGAGACTTCAAGAAAGCTTAGAAACTAAAGTATTTCCTCCTCCTTCCTCCTCAAATTCGTGTGAACCTCTTCATCTTTTGAAAATTCACTGTTTTCTTTTCTTGAGGTAAGATTATGACCATTTTCCATGTATATAAGTATAAAGTTGAAGATTAGTTGAAGTTTTGGTGTTAGAATACAATAAATGTATGAGTAATGTTGGAGAAAGTTTAAAAGTGGAAATCTAAAGATAAGTTGACATAAATACAAGCTTATGAATGATTAATGAGGTAGTTATAACTATGGTGAGAAAAGAAGGAGGTATATGAGCATTTATGAAGGTTGGTGGGTTGGTGAAAACCTTAAATTTGAATCCTAGGAGGAGAGGTAGGATATTGAAAGATATTGCAGTTAATGAAGAAATTAGCATTTGTTGATGGGAAGAATGATATAAATGATGTGGTAGACACATTAAATGATGATAAAGTTGATTTGAAGATATAATAGGTAGAAACTCACCAAGGTGTTGGTGGAGATCTTACTAGATGGAATAACCTAATAATTAGGTTGTAGTCTTTGATACTAATAGATTGTGATTTAAGGAAAGGAATTCCCGAAGCCTAAGTAGGCAAATGAATGAATTTGATAAATAGTTTTCACATGATAAGAATCATGTGTACACCTATGTATATGTATATTGAATTGGTATTTGAATAAATGATTGATGTGGCCCTATATATGATTGGTGTAGGGCTTGGCAATATTGGTCAAGCAGGAACATCAACCCCAGAGGTCTACTTCTCTTGAGGTAGGAGAGGGGTGTATTTTCTAAATGCATGAGAATTGTGTTGATAATGTATGTATTAATGTAGTATGACATGTTTGTGTGGTTAAAGGTGATATTATGTGTATGTGAAGTGAATTGTGTATGATGATATGAATTTAGTGTTTATATGATGAAACCTAAGTGTGGCTATGGATGGTTTATTATGCGTGGTACATGATTGAGTTCATATGAAGATTGATTCTTGTGTATGAGTTTGATGGAAAATTGTGTGGTTGAAAATGAATATACCCTAGATGAAAGGGTAGGATAATCTAAATGAGCTTGAGGTATGCATGAGTATTTTGTATACATGGCATGACATACATATCATAATGATATTGATAGTGGTTGAGATCATTTGATGATGGAAATGAAAAAGGGCTTGCGAGCACCTATGATGCCCATGGTTGCGATCATGAGGCAGGAGTACCCCTTGCGAGGAGGGAAACCTATGTGAAATGTTTATGAGGCGGGAGTACGCCTTGCGAGGAGGGAAACCTATGTGAAATGTGTATGAGGCGGGAGTACCCCTTGCGAGGAGGGAAACCTATGTGAAATATTGAACGTGGTTGCGATCACGAGAAACACCTTGTGAGGTTGCTAGAGGGAGTACCCCTTATGAGGCGGGAAACCATTGAGAATGAGTATATGATATGGTGGTTGCGATCACCCGAGGAAACGAAATCAGATCCGTGCATGTGCATTTTCATGACATTAGCATGTGCATCAGTTTGAAAGCATGGTATAGTGTGATACCTTGATGATGGGATATGAAAAGAAACTCCCTTTTTAATTACTAAATTGTGATGGTGAATTGATTGATATAATTCTGAGAGAATCAGGGAATAATTGTATCAAAATGAAAAATCATCGATTGATTGATTGATATTAAATAAACTCCTTTCGGGAAGAAGATAGTTGTATTACATTCATACATATATTGTTCTAATTATTGGATTTTTGTCATTGAGAAAGTATACTAACTCTCCCTGTGGTATATTTTTTTTAGCTCCTGTATTGTAGGTATTGCTTTGGAGCTATGGTGGAGGAGGAGTGTGAAGAAGGCCCCCCTTTTTGGTAAAGAATGCCTTGGCCGGCAATATTTTGGGATATATAGATATGTGGAATAGATGTAATGTATGTAATACAATGTATGTTTGCATAGTGTGGATTTAGAATGGATAATTGTATGAATAATGAGTTTGGGAGGTCATGGAGGAAAATGAGATCTTTTGTTTAAGATTCATTTTCAATTATGACCCTGTTAATGAATGAATGATGAAACTCTTCATATTTTGATGAACGAATAAAATTTATATGTGGAGTGTTAGATTTGTGAAATGGAAGAGTTAGTGAGTTGATTTATACAAAAGATGAGTTGTAATGGAAATTGATAAGAATGACTTATTAGAACAAGTTTCAAATGTGTAATATGATATATATGAAGTGTTGAAGTTAGGTAAATTTGATTAGAATGAGTTTTGGTGTAGGGAGTTGGGTGATTTCTACAATTCCCCTGTTTTTCTGTCGAACTCGCTCAGGCGAGAGGGCTTCTCGCTCAAGCGAGAATGCCCCTGTTTCAATTTTTGGAATCTAGACGAGTCTCGCTTAGGCGAGAATGGGACTCGCTCAAGCGAGATCGTCCCAGCATCAGTGTTGGGACATTATTCCATTTTCGCTCAAGCGGATGTACAAGTCGCCCAAGCGAAATCGCATTAGAATCAGAGTTTGGACCTTGGTTGGTGTTCGCTCAGGCGAGCTAAGGGTTCGCCCAAGTGAGAGGGTGTTGCCCTCAGGTTTTGCTCTCGGGTTTATCAGGAAATTGCTCTCGGGAGCAATCTCGCTTAAGCGGGGATAGTGTCGCCCGAGCGAGTGAGCGTGGAATGGATTCTGGGCGTTTTTTGCCTTACGCTCGCTAGCTTCGCCCAAGCGAGGATTGTGTTACTCGCTCAAGCGAGTTGGGTTCGCTTGAGCGAAGTGGCCCCTGAATCTCCATTTTCTTCTTTCGCTCAGCATTTTATGGTTCGCCCAAGCGTGCTGTGCGAAGCTCGCTCAAGCGAATTGGGATTTTGCTTGAGCGAGAGGGACCTGATTCTCCCAAAAAGCTTTAAATATATTATTTTCCTTTTTCTTCATACTAATCCATGATTCTATCCTATTTAATGATCACTTTGGGATAACCTTGGCTATTAAATTTCAAATGAATGATCTCTTAAGAATTTAATTCCATAATGTTATTTTACTAAAGATTCTTCCGCTATTATTAATTATGGATTTCTTAAGAGTTAATTTCTTTAACTTACCTTCTCATATCTTCATATATGAGATAGGTCTCTGATAGATCCAGGGTAATTGTTAAATGGCTTCACCACCCACATGTTTTAGAGATTAATAATAATAAAATCGCAAAAAATTTACCCCTATTTTTGGGATGTCACAATTTGGTATCAGAGCATTATTCGCTCTGTATTATTGTGTTTAGCCATTGCTATTACTGAAAAGTGATATGTGATTGATGAATCATTGTTATTGTTGATTGATTGCGTATGAATTGATGATGGATTGAATGTGATTTTTATAAGTCCGGCCAAGCTTCTTCACACTATCCTCCCTCAATGAAGAATATTATGTATTATGAATGCATATTATGTTATGAAATGATGATGTTGCCATGCGTACTTTAATATGAAATGTTGTTATTGGACTCCATGGGGAAGGGTCACAATGTAAATTTTATAATGAAATACTATAGTATGAACTCATAGAGGAATTTTATGAATGAATTTACTGATATTGGTTGAATTTTATGTTGTGGTTTTAGATATTGTGATGGCCCGTCGTCGTCAAGATAATGATGACGCCATAGCTAGAGCCTTGAATCGTTTTGCGGATCTCCTTGAATCGCAAAACCGTGAGAGACAAGAGGCAGAAAGACCATCTGCTCCTATTGTTGTACAAGGCACTCAGGGGCTTGACATGTTTTTAAAGCGAAAACCTACTGAATTTCATGGTGGATTTAGGCCTGAGCAAGCCTATGGTTGGATCCGGAATGTTGAGCGGATCTTTGATAGCTTTGAATGTAATGAGCTCCAGAAAGTGGAGTATGTTGTCTTTATGTTGAGAGATGAAGCGGAGACTTGGTGGAGACTCGCCAAGAACAGAATGAATGCTGCTGCGATTCCCTTAACTTGGGAGAACTTTAAGCAAGAACTTATGAGGAAATATGTGCCCGAAAGTTATAAAAGCAAGAAAGAACTCGAGTTCATGGAACTCAAGGAAGGCACGCTGACGGTGGAAGAGTATGCTTCTAAGTTTGAAGAACTTTGTGAATTCTACCCTCCTTTCCAACAAGAGGGAACTGAAGTATCAAAATGCGTGAAGTTTGAAAATGGGTTACGCTCCGATATTCAAAGGGCTATATGTCACCAAGAGATTCGAAGTTTCACGGTGCTTGTGAATAAGTGCCGCATCTATGAAGAACATGCTTGTTTTCAACACTCTAAATTTGACTCTAAGTTGAAGGGTCAAGCTTCTAGTTTTAAGAGGCAAAGAAGTTTTAGAAGAGGACGCTTTTTGAGGGGTGCTTCTTCTAATGTCCAAGCTAGAGGTGGTGGACGTGGTAATGTTTTTGGCCGGGGTAATATAAATACCAATGGGCCGAGATGTTATAGATGTGGAGGACCTCATTACGTTCGGGAATGTATGCATCGTGAAGATGTTGTAGTTTTAATTGTGATCAGGTGGGGCATATCCGTTCTGCATGTCCTATGCTTGTAAGACCAGCTCCGGTACAAGCTAATGTTACCAATCATGCTAATACACCTGCTTATGTGAAACGCGGAGGTTATAATGGTGGTCGAGGTCGTGGTAATGGAAATAATGGCGGTCGACGTGGTGGCTGAGGTGGCTATAATGGTGGAAGACGTGGCAACGGTCGAGGAAATGGGAATGATGCTAATAAAGGAAATAGGGATGGAGGAGATCGTCAACCTAATGTTGGCAGAGTATTTACTGTGACCGGTGAGGAAGCAGCACGAGCAGAAAACCTGGTTGAAAGTAAGTGTAAAATCCTTGGACATTCAGTTCATGTAATTTACGATTCGGGTGCGACCCACTCTTTTATATCTGAGGATTGTGTTCGGCGATTGAGATTGCCGGTGTGTCTAATGAAAAATGCTCTTATGATTACCAATCCAACCGGTACTTGTCTTAGATCGGTTAACCGGTACGATAATGTTGATATGCTCCTGGAGGGGAGAAAATTTGTTGCATCTTTTATTTGCTTGCCTATGAAGGGATTGGAGATTGTACTTGGTATGGATTGGCTTTCTAACAATAAAGTCATGGTTGATTGTCAACAACGGATCGTTAGTTTCCCTTCTCTTGATAAAGAACAGTTTGATGTACAAGGTATAATTCAACTTTGTGTGTTGTTATCTCTCACTGATGGGACAAGTAATCCCGGTCCCACTAATATTCCCGTAGTGTCTGAATTTCTGGACGTGTTTCCTGATGAGATACCTGGTTTACCACCTCCAAGAGAGGTTGAGTTTGCTATTGACCTTGTACCTGGTGCCGAACCAGTGTCTATTGCTCCTTATAGGATGTCTCCTATGGAGTTAATTGAATTAAAGAAGCAAGTTGAGGAATTACTTGAGAGGGAATTCGTTCGACCCAGTGTGTCACCCTGGGGAGCTCCTGTTTTGTTAGTTAAGAAAAAGGATGGAACCATGCGGTTGTGTGTAGACTACCGCCAATTGAACAAGTTGACAATAAAGAATAGATATCCTTTACCTCGTATTGATGATCTGTTGGATCAATTGAGAGGTGCGGTGGTATTTTCAAAGATTGATTTGCGTTCCGGTTATCATCAAATTCGGGTGAGAGCCGAAGATATTCCCAAGACTGCATTTAGGACGCGTTATGGTCACTATGAGTATGTCGTGATGCCATTTGGAGTTACTAATGCTCCACCTGTATTCATGAGTTACATGAATCACATCTTCCATAAATACCTAGATCGTTTTGTTGTGGTGTTTATTGATGATATTCTGGTATATTCCAAGAGTCACGAGGAACATGAAGAACATTTAAGAGTGGTACTGAACATTCTTAGAGAGAACCAGTTATATGCCAAGCTCTCTAAATGTGAATTCTGGATGATGAGCGTCCAATTCCTTGGACATGTAATATCTGAGGATGGTATTTCTGTGGATCCTTCAAAGATTGAAGCCGTTATGGCATGGTCGAGACCTACAACGGTTACTGAAATCCGAAGTTTTCTTGGACTTGCGGGTTATTATCGAAGGTTTATTGAAGGTTTCTCTCGTCTTGCGAGACCTTTGACAAATTTAACAAAGAAGAACCAACCTTTTTATTATGGACGGTTGAATGTGAGAAATGTTTTGAAGAGTTAAAAATGAGATTGACTTCAGCTCCTATCTTAGCGTTGCCTGATTTACAAGAAGAGTTTGTAGTGTATTGTGATGCTTCCAAGCATGGACTTGGATGCGTGCTAATGCAGAAGGAATGTGTAATAGCTTATGCTTCACGCCAGTTGCGACCTCATGAAAGTAATTACCCCACTCATGATTTGGAGTTGGCGGCGGTTGTGTTTGCCTTGAAGATTTGGCGTCATTATTTGTATGGTTCGAGATTTGTGGTGTACAGTGACCACAAAAGTTTGAAATATCTTTTCGACCAAAAGGAATTGAATATGCGACAAAGAAGATGGATGGAATTCTTGAAGGATTATGACTTTAGATTGATGTACCAACCGGGGAAAGCTAATGTTGTTGCTAATGCTCTTAGTCGGAAATCCTTGCATATATCAACCATGATGATCAAAGAGCTTGAATTAATTGAAGAATTTCAGAATTTGAATGTTGGAACCGAAGTTCAATCCTCCAAGAAGTTATGTTTACTTTGAAAATAAGTAATGAGTTTTTGGAACTTATGAAAGAGAAACAAAAAGATGATGATTATTTACAAGAGGTGCGAAGATCTCAGGATAATGGGAAAAATCTATTCCTTGTGGAAGGCGTTGATAGTATATGGCGAATAAAAGGTCGTGTATATGTACCTTCATTCGGTGATTTGAGACGTACAGTGCTGGAGGAAGCACATAAAAGCATGTTTCGCATCCACCCTGGTGTAACAAAGATGTATCGCGATATAAAGAAGAACTTTTGGTGGCCCGGAATGAAACGTGATGTTGCTAACTTTGTAGCTTCTTGCCTTACTTGTCAGAAGGAGAAGGTGGAACACCAAAGACCTTCAGGTACTTTGAGGCCACTTGATATCCCTGTTTGGAAGTGGGACGCGATTGCCATGGATTTTGTGTCCGGATTACCAAGAACGAGGTCCAGATGTGATGGAATATGGGTGATTGTGGATCGTTTGACAAAGAGTGCCCATTTCTTGCCAATCAGTATGGAGAGCTCTTTACAAGATTTAGCACATTTGTACATTCAGGAGATTGTGAGATTACATGGTGTGCCATCAAGTATTGTTTTTGATCGTGATCCCCGATTTACTTCCCGATTCTGGGGAAGCTTACATGAGGCGATGGGTTCAAAACTGAAGCTAAGTTCGGCATATCATCCCCAGACCGATGGGCAGTCTGAGAAAACTATTCAAAGTCTTGAAGACTTGCTGCATGCTTGTGTTTTGGAACATGGCGGTTCGTGGGAAAAATATTTACCTTTGATCGAATTCACTTACAATAACAGTTTTCATTCTAGTATTGGTATGGCACCATACGAGGCCTTATATGGAAGAAGATGTCGAACTCCTTTATGTTGGCTTGAAGTTAGTAAGAATCTAGCCTTAGGACCTGAAATTGTTGAAGAAACTACTAAGCAGATCAAGATGATCCGGGAAAAGATGAAAATTACTCAAGACCGACAGAAGAGCTATTATGATAAAAGAAAAAAACCACTAGAATTTCAAGTTGGCGATCATGTGTTATTACGAGTTTCACGTGATAAGGGTATAGGAAGAGCCTTGAAGAGTAAAAAAACTGAGCCCTAAATTCATTGGACCCTATGAGATTTTGGAGCGAATTGGAGACGTCGCATATCGAATTGCACTCCCTCCACAGCTTGCAAATCTTCATAATGTATTCCACGTGTCTCAGTTAAGGAAGTATGTACATGATCCTCAGCATGTGATCTCTGTTGATGATCTTGAGGTGCAGGATGACTTATCCATTCTTCCCGTTTCCGTTTGTATCGTTGAGTATTCCGTGAAGAGACTACGGAATAAGATGGTACCATTAGTAAAAGTGGCATGGAAGCATGGAGATATGGAAACATTTACGTGGGAACGCGAGGACGATATCCGTAAGCGGTACCCTCATGCATTCGAGTCCGGTAAGTTGAATTTCGAGGACGAAATTTCTTTTAGGGAGAGTGGATTGTAACACCCCGAATTTTTAAAATAGGGAGATAAATTAGGAAAATAAATGTTAGATAATTAATTTTGGGCTAATAAATATCCCAAAATTCTTGAAATGACTTAAATAAGGTTTTTCGAAACTGTTGGTGAATTATGGTGGTCAGATGAGCTGAAAACTGACCCGGATAAAATATAGGTGTCGGACCAAGTATCTCCGATTGAGATGCCGTTGGTCAGGGCCGTAGAAAATGTTATTGGGATTCCGAATTTATATTCGGAATAATTTTTAGAATATGTTTTGGGCCCGAACGGCGAACCTGTTTGTTTAAAAACGGAAGAATTAATGAAGGATTAATAATTTAAATATTAAATTCCCATTTTTCCCATTCAAAAAGGCGGTTTCACTCTTTCTCCCTCACGTAGACACTCTTCTTCTTATCTTCTTCTTCATATCTCTTTTTTTTCTTCATAATTCACCTTCCTCTTGCTTTTGAATTCTAAATTAAAAGAAGATATCTCTTCTTTCTCCATCAATAACCTTTAGAGACTTCAAGAAAGCTTGGAAACTAAAGTATTTCCTCCTCCTTCCTCCTCAAATTCATGTGAACCTCTTCATCTTTTGCAAATTCACTGTTTTCTTTTCTTGAGGTAAGATTATGACCATTTTCCATGTATATAAGTATAAAGTTGAAGATTAGTTGAAGTTTTGGTGTTAGAATACAATAAATGTATGAGTAATGTTGGAGAAAGTTTAAAAGTGGAAATCTAAAGATAAGTTGACATAAATACAAGCTTATGAATGATTAATGAGGTAGTTATAACTATGGTGAGAAAAGAAGGAGGTATATGAGCATTTATGAAGGTTGGTGGGTTGGTGAAAACCTTAAATTTGAATCCTAGGAGGAGAGGTAGGATATTGAAAGATATTGCAGTTAATGAAGAAATTAGCATTTGTTGATGGGAAGAATGATATAAATGATGTGGTAGACACATTAAATGATGATAAAGTTGATTTGAAGATATAATAGGTAGAAACTCACCAAGGTGTTGGTGGAGATCTTACTAGATGGAATAACCTAATAATTAGGTTGTAGTCTTTGATACTAATAGATTGTGATTTAAGGAAAGGAATTCCCGAAGCCTAAGTAGGCAAATGAATGAATTTGATAAATAGTTTTCACATGATAAGAATCATGTGTACACCTATGTATATGTATATTGAATTGGTATTTGAATAAATGATTGATGTGGCCCTATATATGATTGGTGTAGGGCTTGGCAATATTGGTGAAGCAGGAACATCAACCCCAGAGGTCTACTTCTCTTGAGGTAGGAGAGGGGTGTATTTTCTAAATGCATGAGAATTGTGTTGATAATGTATGTATTAATGTAGTATGACATGTTTGTGTGGTTAAAGGTGATATTATGTGTATGTGAAGTGAATTGTGTATGATGATATGAATTTAGTGTTTATATGATGAAACCTAAGTGTGGCTATGGATGGTTTATTATGCGTGGTACATGATTGAGTTCATATGAAGATTGATTCTTGTGTATGAGTTTGATGGAAAATTGTGTGGTTGAAAATGAATATACCTTAGATGAAAGGGTAGGATAATCTAAATGAGCTTGAGGTATGCATGAGTATTTTGTATACATGGCATGACATACATATCATAATGATATTGATAGTGGTTGAGATCATTTGATGATGGAAATGAAAAAGGGCTTGCGAGCACCTATGATGCCCATGGTTGCGATCATGAGGCAGGAGTACCCCTTGCTAGGAGGGAAACCTATGTGAAATGTTTATGAGGCGGGAGTACCCCTTGCGAGGAGGGAAACCTATGTGAAATGTGTATGAGGCGGGGGTACCCCTTGCGAGGAGGGAAACCTATGTGAAATATTGAACGTGGTTGCGATCACGAGAAGCACCTTGTGAGGTTGCTAGAGGGAGTACCCCTTGCGAGGCGGGAAACCATTGAGAATGAGTATATGATATGGTGGTTGCGATCACCCGAGGAAACGAAATCGGATCCGTGCATGTGCATTTTCATGACATTAGCATGTGCATCAGTTTGAAAGCATGGTATAGTGTGATACCTTGATGATGGGATATGAAAAGAAACTCCCTTTTTAATTACTAAATTGTGATGGTGAATTGATTGATATAATTCTGAGAGAATCAGGGAATAATTGTATCGAAATGAAAAATCATCGATTGATTGATTGATATTAAATAAACTCCTTTCGGGAAGAAGGTAGTTGTATTACATTCATACATATATTGTTCTAATTATTGGATTTTCGTCATTGAGAAAGTATACTAACTCTCCCTGTGGTATATTTTTTTTAGCTCCTGTGTTGTAGGTATTGCTTTGGAGCTATGGTGGAGGAGGAGTGTGAAGAAGGCCCCCCTTTTTGGTAAAGAATGCCTTGGCCGGCAATATTTTGGGATATATAGATATGTGGAATAGATGTAATGTATGTAATACAATGTATGTTTGCATAGTGTGGATTTAGAATGGATAATTGTATGAATAATGAGTTTGGGAGGTCATGGAGGAAAATGAGATCTTTTGTTTAAGATTCATTTTCAATTATGACCCTGTTAATGAATGAATGATGAAACTCTTCATATTTTGATGAACGAATGAAATTTATATGTGGAGTGTTAGATTTGTGAAATGGAAGAGTTAGTGAGTTGATTTATACAAAAGATGAGTTGTAATGGAAATTGATAAGAATGACTTATTAGAACAAGTTTCAAATGTGTAATATGATATATATGAAGTGTTGAAGTTAGGTAAATTTGATTAGAATGAGTTTTGGTGTAGGGAGTTGGGTGATTTCTACAATTCCCCTGTTTTTCTGTCGAACTCGCTCAGGCGAGAGGGCTTCTCGCTCAAGCGAGAATGCCCCTGTTTCAATTTTTGGAATCTAGACGAGTCTCGCTTAGGCGAGAATGGGACTCGCTCAAGCGAGATCGTCCCAGCATCAGTGTTGGGACATTATTCCATTTTCGCTCAAGCGGATGTACAAGTCGCCCAAGCGAAATCGCATTAGAATCAGAGTTTGGACCTTGGTTGGTGTTTGCTCAGGCGAGCTAAGGGTTCGCCCAAGCGAGAGGGTCTTGCCCTCAGGTTTTGCTCTCGGGTTTATCAGGAAATTGCTCTCGGGAGCAATCTCGCTTAAGCGGGGATAGTGTCGCCCGAGCGAGTGAGCGTGGAATGGATTCTGGGCATTTTTCGCCTTACGCTCGCTAGCTTCGCCCAAGCGAGGATTGTGTTACTCGCTCAAGCGAGTTGGGTTCGCTTGAGCGAAGTGGCCCCTGAATCTCCATTTTCTTCTTTCGCTCAGCATTTTATGGTTCGCCCAAGCGTGCTGTGCGAAGCTCGCTCAAGCGAATTGGGATTTCGCTTGAGCGAGAGGGACCTGATTCTCCCAAAAAGCTTTAAATATATTATTTTCCTTTTTCTTCATACTAATCCATGATTCTATCCTATTTCATGATCACTTTGGGATAACCTTGGCTATTAAATTTCAAATGAATGATCTCTTAAGAATTTAATTCCATAATGTTATTTTACTAAAGATTCTTCCGCTATTATTAATTATGGATTTATTAAGAGTTAATTTCTTTAACTTACCTTCTCATATCTTCATATATGAGATAGGTCTCTGATAGATCCAGGGTAATTGTTAAATGGCTTCACCACCCACATGTTTTAGAGATTAATAATAATAAAATCGCGAAAAATTTACCCCTATTTTTGGGATGTCACAAACATCGTCATTATGCACCACATAGGGTACATCACGCAACAGCAATCATAAAAATCATTGATCACTTCTGTAAAACAGTACAATGGTAATATTCTTCCGGCCTATACAGGACATATACCTCATCATAAAATGACATATCAACAATCGGCTTTTCAGCCCATACCGAATAAATACCTCTTTTCTTTAAAATCTCATTCATCACAAACCATGACCCCATATCCTTATAATCCCTTATTTCATCACTCGTCACAGGTCCCCAATCAATTTTAAGCCTAATGATTCATCGAGCATAAACACAATCCAGTGGGGTACAATCATCATAATCATTGCTCTCTGTAACACCCTCGGTTAGATAAGACAACCCTTCTATAGGATCATCCTATTTAACTAAGAGTGTTAACAGTTTTCATAAAAAGTGAATATTTTTTTTAAAATAAAGAGATGGCAGATCAATGGAAGCAAATAGTGAATATATCACATAGTCATTCACAAACTTACAAATAATTGTACTCATAACAGAATGGGGCACGCAGGCACCCTTAAACATTATACAGTCATCCGGTGTCTTTGTCATTAATAAGTATTCAATCTATATAAATTCTATCTCTAATGATTATTCTCAGTAGGTTCAGCATATTGCTGTTCTTCATACTCGAGTTCTTGATTTCCTAATTCCTCTGAAAAATGGTCAACAGTAAGGGTGAGTATAACCCAAGACCCTGATTGGTTAATCCGGTGCGGACATAATCCAGTTAACATACAATATCACATACATCATACAATTAGCATATTCACAATTATAACAATCAAGCATGTTGTCATGGAATGCATGGGTTGAATTTATTATGATTTATCTTTGATTAAGTCTCATGATGCATGTGGGCCCAATAAATCATTTCTTCATCTCATTTTTGGAATATCTCCATTCCAATTTTTCTAGAGCGATCAGGGTCCGCCCAAGTTCCATATGGTACAAATGAACTCATTGGTTCTTATCATTGATTTAAATATTTTTGGAACTTGGATCCCTACGATCATAGTTACACTCCGTCATTTAGTCAAAGTACACTAGAATTGCATCGTCTCACCCGGCTATCAGGCGCGACTCTGATGCCATTGGGTTGCCGTTCCAGTTGTACTCCCAAGATTCTTCATGGAGATCGAACGTGAGTGTCCTCCACTGTACCAAGTGTATGCTCTAGAGGTTTTTCTTCTTCAAAAATATTTTCATGATGCGAAATGCATTTATTTTATCAATTGATTCCTTGGATATCTATGTGTTTCCAGTCTCATTATATTATTCTCAAGTTCTAGGATTCCATTATTCAAACGTTGTAAGAAAATATATCGATTATATCTTGATTAGAATTATACTTGTATCAAGAGTAAAATAATATATTCCTTATTTAATTTTTTTCATAACAAGATAATATCAATAATACTAGTTATTAATAATGATAAGATTCACAATAAGAATTATAATAATAAGAATAATAGTAATTTTAGTTGTAACATTTCCAAAATAATTTAAAAGAATTAAAGAAAAGTCTTTGAATGAAAAATCTGGGTGATATATGTTAAAAACAGAGTTTCCGAGTAAAAGAGATTGATTCTAAGTGTAATAAATAGAATTTTTGAGTGAAATAAGTAAGAATCCGAGTGAAAATATGGTTCAGAGAAGTTTCTGAGTAGATTAAATGTGAATCCGGCTGGAATAACCATGATTCCGAGTGATATCAAACTGAATGAAATTTTCTGAGAGGAATTAAGTTGTTTTCCGAGTGAAATATAATTAAGGAAGAGTTCTCTAAATAATTTACTTATAATTCCAGGTGAAATCCGACTGGAAAGATGTATTTCTGAGTGAAAAATCGTTCTGTTTGAATAGAATACATTTGAGTACTATAAATCCGAGTGAAAATGAACTGGAAGGCTGTTTTCTGACTAAAACAGGTTTGATTCCGAGTGAAAATGGGTTTTCCGCATGAATTAGCTATGAATCCGAGTGAAATAAAACTGAGCAGAGTTTTCTAAAGGAAATTAATATGTTTTCCAAGTGAAACAGATACTGAAAAGGATTTTCTAAGTGAAATAACTTAAATTCTGAGTGAAATAAGTTTCTAAGTGAATTAAAACATGATTCCGTGTGAAATCAGTATGAAAATGGTTCCCTGAGTAGAATTGTTTGCAAATCCGAGTGAAATATAATTAAGAAAGAGATTTCCGAGTGGAATAACTATAATTCCGAGTAAAAATGATTGAAAGGAGGTTCTTCAAGTAAGAAAAGGGTTCTGTCTGATATATATAATGATTTACCGAGTGATATTGTTTAAAAACCGATTAAATTCATATAAAACCGAGTTGTTTGTCATTTATTCCAACATTTAATTGCAATTCTTCGCTGGAACGCACATAGGTACCTATGATTTAGTATTTTCACAGTCAATACAGTTCATATTTTTCTCACAATTCACACAAAGTATATCATTTACCAACAAATATATATATATATATATACAAAATAGTAACAATTAAGCATTTAATACACCCATCACTGAATCTGTCCTGGAAAGGTTAGGAACAAATTCCTTAACCCTTTCCTTCACTCGGTTTTCCCACAGAGCACCCAAGAATATACCCCCTTACCTTAATGAAGTTCTTGGATGGAAAGAAAAAGGTTCCTTCCACTGTCCTGCTTCAAATCCGAGTGAAAGAAAAAAGAAAAGAAAGAGAAAGGAACTTGTAGGAAGAAGAATGATAATAGAGGTGTGTCTGTTTCGTGTGTGTGTGTTCTCTAAGAGTCATCGCACTGGTTTAAATAATGAGAGAGTAATTGGAAAACTAAATGGGGAACAGCTTTTGTGAGTGGGCTGCTAGTGGATTTTTAGTGGAGTGTTAATGGAGTGTCAGTGGAGATTTAAATAAGGAGGTAGGCTATGTCAATGCCCATTTCTGGCCGCCTACTAGCTATAGTGTGCATGATTGAATTAAAATAAGCATTAAAAGACAAAATTGAAGTCAACACGCAAAACTGACACTGAATACCGAGTGAAAATTCCACTCGGTTAACCACTATGCCGACTAGAATTCTTCTTCCGAGCCAATAAATACAAGGCTCGCTTGAGCGTGGCTTGCTCGCTTGAGCGAAGTAGAGAAATATGCATCAGGGGTCCTTCTCGCTCAAGCGGAATCCGACTCGCTTGAGCGAGTCTTCAAGTCCTCGCTCGGAATTCCTTTGAAACGGACTCAGGTACTCGGTTTCTCACTCGGTAATATCGGTCCAGACCGAGTTCTCTCTTTCTCAGAGTTTTCACTCGGAAATCCGAGTCTTCATTCACTTGGTTCACTCGGTTTAGACCAACTTCTTCAACTATCTTTCCAAATTAAGGCTTATTTAAGCCATTACCTCTCGGAACAAGACCTACACATACGAGTCTCACTCGGTTTTGGTCCAGTAGAGTATATCTCACTCGGAAGAGGGGTCATACTCATAGACTCACTCGGAAATGGTTCAGCCTCTTACATTTCTCTCGGAATGGGCTCCCTCTACCATTTTCCACTCGGTTTCCTAAGCAAACACATACGAAACCATTCGGAATCCTTCCCAATTGATTCCACAACACATTCCAGTCGGTAGGAAGCATCAAATCAATATAAACATAAGTATATATGCATTCTTTCACTCGGAATGCTTCAATCAGAGGAATTTCCTTCGGAAAAGGAAGCATTTGGCAAGGTTTGACTCGGAAAAGAGCCTTTCTAGGTGTTTTGACTCGGAATTTCACCCAGAAGTGGTTCTCTTGAACACACTTCACTCGGAATTGCTTCTCAGGTCAGGACTCCACTCGGTGGTAGCCCTCTCAGTCATATTTTTACTCGGAAAACATGACACTGACTCAGAATTCCATCCTTCACTCGGAATTTATAATTATTCACTCGGAATTCCTCTCTGTTACTCGGAACAGAGCCCTTTTCACTCGGTTTTTGCATAATTTTCACTAATGGTCCATATAAATTCCATTATTATGCACAAAAATGACATTTCTGAGATACTACAGACCATCAATAGGGTATATATTGACTTATTCTTACTTACAAACCATCCATAATTCAAAAATTACAAGGGTAAAACTATTTCTAAAAACAGGGATGTTACATTCTCCTCTCCTTTTAGGAATTTCGTCTCAAAATTCAAAGTTAAAACAATTGAGGGAACAATTCTCTTATTTTCCCCTCAATTTCCCAAGTAGCGTCTCCATCATCTGTCTGACTCCAAACTACTTTGACCAAAGAGATTTCCTTGCCTCTTAACTGTTTGAGACGTCGGTCAACAATCTTCACTGGTGATGCTTCAAAGGTAAGGTTTTCCTTCAGAACAAATTGATCAGGACTCAGAACATGATCAGGGCTTGGTACATATTTGCGGAGTTGGGAAACATGAAAGACATTGTGAAGATTTGTTAGCTCAGGTAGCAGAGCAATACGATACGCATGAGTTCCTATCTTTTGCAAAATCTGATAGGGTCCTATGTATCTGGGGCTTAACTTCTTGGCCTTCAAAGCTCTTCCTACTCCAATGGTAGGGGTAACTTTGAGAAAAACATGATCTCCCTCCTCAAACTCCAATGGCTTTCGACGTTTGTCGTAGTAACTCTTTTGTCTATCTTGCGAAGTCTTCATTGCCATTTGGATCTTTTGGACTTATTCTGTAGTCTTCTGAACAATCTCTGGTCCAATTATCGTCTTTTCACCAGTCTCATACCAACATAAAGGTGTACGACATTTCCTTCCATATAAAGCTTCATAGGGGGCCATTCCGATGCTAGCATGGTAGCTGTTGTTGTAAGTGAACTCAACAAGTGGAAGGTATTCTTGCCAACTTCCCCCATGTTCTAGAACACAAAGACGCAACAAATCTTCAAGAGTCTTGATTGTTCTTTCTGATTGTCCGTCTGTCTGTGGGTGATATGTGGAACTTAACTTCAGACGAGTTCCCAGAGCTTGTTGCAGGCTCTTCCAAAATTGTGATGTGAAATGAGGATCTTGATCGGACACAATTGCAGTGGGAGTTCCATGTAATCGTACAATTTCCTTGATATAGATCTGGGTGAGTTTCTCTAGGGAATACTTCATATTGACAGGAATGAAGTGAGCGGTCTTTGTTAATCGATCCACGATTACCCAAATAGCATCACATCCACCTGATGTCCTGGGAAATCCAGTCACAAAATCCATAGCAATCTCATCCCATTTCCATTCTGGAATATCTAAAGAACGAAGGGTCCCACTTGGTCGTTGTTGTTCCGCCTTTACCTTCTGACACATCAGACAAGCTGTCACATATTCAGCTATATCCTTTTTCATTCCTTACCACCAGAATAATTTCTTCAAGTCCTGATACATTTTGGTCGACCCTGGGTGGATACTGTATTTGCTCTTATGTGCTTCATCAAGGATGGATCTTTTAAGATTTGTATTAACTGGAATATAGATTCTCTGTTGATACCTGATCACCCCATGTTCATCCTTGCAAAATTCTGAGACTCCTTCTTTTGTCCTTTCTGCTAAATCTTGTAATTCCTGGTCATTGGCTTGAGCTTCTTTGACTTGTTCCAGAAAATCATTTGAAACTCTTAGCATTCCAACCATAAGGCTTCCCCTTTTTGGTGTTACTGCTAGGTTCAAATCGCGAAACTGTTCAATCAATTCTAACTCCTTTGTCATCATATATGATAGGCGTAAAGCCTTTCTACTGAGTGTATCTGCCACAACATTTGCCTTTCCAGGGTGATATCGGAGTTCGAAATCATAATCCTTAATGAATTCCATCCATCTACGCTGTCGCATATTCAACTCTTTCTGGTCGAATAGATATTTCAAGCTTTTATGATCACTGAAGACTTCAAAGTATGTACCATACAAGTAGTGTCTCCAGATTTTCAAGGCAAACACAACTGCAGCTAATTCCAAATCATGTGTGGGATAATTAACTTCATGCGTTCTTAGCTGTCGTGAAGCATAAGCAACAACCTTTCTTTCTTGCATTAGAACACATCCCAATCCTTGTCTTGACGCATCACAATACACTTCATATAGCTTGGCAGGATCTGGCAAAATCAAGACAGGTGCACTAGTGAGTCGTTGGCGTAACTCCGTAAAACTGCTTTCGCATTTGTCAGTCCATTCAAATGGTTGATCTTTACGAGTCAACCTAGTTAAAGGTGCTGCAATTCGAGAGAAATTCTCGATGAATCGACGATAATATCCAGCCAGTCCAAGGAAACTATGGATTTCTGTCATATTCTTGGGTTGTTCCCAATTTAGTACAGCTTCTACCTTTGTAGGATCCACAACAATTCCTTCCTTAGAGATGACATGTCCTAAAAATTTCACTTCTGTCAACCAGAATTCACATTTTGAAAACTTGGCGTACAATTGCCTTGCACGCAAAGTATTTAGAACAATTCGGAGATGCTCCTCGTGTTCCTCATGGCTCTTGGAGTAGACGAGAATATCGTCAATGAATACAACCACGAATTTGTCCAAGTACTCATGGAAGATTTGATTCATGTATCCCATAAAGACTGCAGGTGCATTGGTAACTCCAAAGGGCATAACAAGATACTCATAGTGCCCATATCGTGTCCTGAATGCTGTTTTGGGTACATCATCTTTCTTCACCCTGATTTGATGATATCCTGACCGTAGATCAATCTTCGAGAAGATAGTTGCTCCTCGTAATTGGTCCATCAAATCATCAATCCTTAGAAGAGGGTATCGGTTCTTGATCGTAGCTTTATTCAACTGACGATAATCAACACATAACCGCATACTGCCATCCTTCTTTTTGACTAGGAGAACTGGTGCTCCCCAAGGTGAGACACTGGGTCTAATCATTCCTTTCTCTAAAAGTTCTTCTATTTTCTCTTTAAGTTCACTGAGTTCCTTAGGTGACATTCGGTAAGGAGCAATAGAGATTGGTCCCGCGCCCGGTATAATGTCAATACTGAACTCAGTTTCTCATTCTGGAGGTAGCTCACGTATATCATCAGGAAAAACTTCTGGGAATTCTTGAACAACAGGAATCTGATCAATTTGAGGAGTGGCCTTACTTCCAATTTCAGTAAGGATCATGTATAGTTGGACTTCCTTTGCTGGAATTACCTTTTCTGAGCTAACAGGACAAGAATCAATGTCTTGATCACAGTGTGATGTAGTAGACCCGAGAGAAATGGATCTATTATAACAGTCAATCAGAATATGGTTGGCAGCAAGCCAATTCATTCCTAGAACAATATCTAGATCAATCAAAGGCAAACATATCAAATCTACTTGATAAGCTTTCCCTTCGATGTTGAGTGGGCATTTCGAACACATGTAAGAAGGGCAAATGGGCTTATTAGCAGCAGTTGTGACAATCATCTGATTGGGCAGAGAGGTTGTAGGAAGCTTTAAATGTTTTACATAATTCTCAGATATGAAAGAGTGAGTGGCTCCTGAATCATATAATACATTCAATAGAGTGCTTCCTATAAAACATGTACCTTGCACAAGGTCGTTCCCTTATGATATTTCCGCACCATTCATGGTAAAAACTCTAGCATTTCCTCCTGGTCTTCCAGTAGAGTTATTTTCGGGCCTTCTAAGATTATTGTTTTGATTGAAATTGTTGCCGCGGTGAATATTTTGCATCCTTGGGACATTGTTGGTAGAGGTATTTGCAGTAGATCCTCCACTTCCTTGACCTGTTGGTCGTACTGCCTGTCCTTGAGTTACTTGTTGTTGGTTATTTTTATTTCTGTACCAACAATCAGCATCACAATGTCCAATCCGTCCACAAATTGTGCAGTTTTTACCGCTTTGGTTCTCCTGACCTCTAGGAGGAATTCGGTTGGCTGAGTAAGGTGGACGAGAGTAGGGTCGATCTACTCGAAAATCTCTCCTCTATTGTCTGTCTGGCATACGTCGTTCTGGCCCATGATTAGACATTCCAGGTCATCGTAGATTAAAGGTGTTCTCAAAGATACAGCATCTGTCAACCAAAGTAGAGAATCGAGTAATTTGTTGGCAACAAATAGCTTGGCGAATTTCTTGCCGTAGCCCTGCTTCAAATTTCGCGCATCTTGACGCTTCTCCCATGTGGGTGTAGTAGGGACAACATTTTGCCAACTCATCAAACTTAGCAGCGTACTCCCCAACAGTCATATTACCTTGTTTCAGATTAAAGAACTCCTGCTCCTTCTTCCTCCTTATGTCTTCAGGGAAATATTTAGCGAGAAACTCTGTCTTGAATCGTCCCCAAGTAATGACATGTCCTTTAGTTGCCATCCTAATTCTGGCATGAGTCCACCAGTGCTCTGCTTCTCCAACCAGCATGAAGACAGCAAAGGTTATACGATCCTCATCAGAACATCGCATAGCGGCAAAAATCTTTTCAAGGTGTTCAATCCATAATTGTGCTCCTTCTGGATTGAAGCCTCCCTTGAACTACGTAGGATTGTTCCTTTGAAAATCAGCTAATCCCTGGCTCTGCCTAGCAGAAGCATAAGGTAACTCTTGTCGTTCTATTACCTCCATAATTCTGGTAAGAAGATCCTCCATCATATGATCGTTATTTCGGCGTGCCATTAGGAATTTGCTGAAAGAATATCAACAAATAGGTTCAGGGTATATGTTATGTGGAGTATTCCACATAGGATATTTAGTCTTAGGAGTGTTATAGACTGTTCAATATTACTATCAGAGTACGTGGAAACCTAATGGTCCACTTCCCAAGTTTAATGAATCGACTATGCTCTGATACCACAATTGTAACACCCTCGGTTAGATAAGACAACTCTTCTATAGGATCATCCTATTTAACTAAGAGTGTTAACAGTTTTCATAAAAAGTGAATATTTTTTTTAAAATAAAGAGATGGCAGATCAATGGAAGCAAATAGTGAATATATCACATAGTCATTCATAAACTTACAAATAATTGTACTAATAACAGAATGGGGCACGCAGGCACCCTTAAACATTATACAGTCATCCGGTGTCTTTGTCATTAATAAGTATTCAATCTATATAAATTCTATCTCTAATGATTATTCTCAGTAGGTTCAGCATATTGCTGTTCTTCATACTCGAGTTCTTGATTTCCTAATTCCTCTAAAAAATGGTCAACAGTAAGGGTGAGTATAACCCAAGACCCTGATTGGTTAATCCGGTGCGGACATAATCCAGTTAACATACAATATCACATACATCATACAATTAGCATATTCACAATTATAACAATCAAGCATGTTGTCATGGAATGCATGGGTTGAATTTATTATGATTTATCTTTGATTAAGTCTCATGATGCATGTGGGCCCAATAAATCATTTCTTCATCTCATTTTTGGAATATCTCCATTCCAATTTTTCTAGAGCGATCAGGGTCCGCCCAAGTTCCATATGGTACAAATGAACTCATTGGTTCTTATCATTGATTTAAATATTTTTGGAACTTGGATCCCTACGATCATAGTTACACTCCGTCATTTAGTCAAAGTACACTAGAATTGCATCGTCTCACCCGGCTATCAGGCGCGACTCTGATGCCATTGGGTTGCCATTCCAGTTGTACTCCCAAGATTCTTCATGGAGATCGAACGTGAGTGTCCTCCATTGTACCAAGTGTATGCTCTAGAGGTTTTTCTTCTTCAAAAATATTTTCATGATGCAAAATGCATTTATTTTATCAATTGATTCCTTGGGTATCTATGTGTTTCCAGTCTCATTATATTATTCTCAAGTTCTAGGATTCCATTATTCAAACGTTGTAAGAAAATATATCGATTATATCTTGATTAGAATTATACTTGTATCAAGAGTAAAATAATATATTCCTTATTTAATTTTTTTCATAACAAGATAATATCAATAATACTAGTTATTAATAATGATAAGATTCACAATAAGAATTATAATAATAAGAATAATAGTAATTTTAGTTGTAACATTTCCAAAATAATTTAAAAGAATTAAAGAAAAGTCTTTGAATGAAAAATCCGGGTGATATATGTTAAAAACAGAGTTTCCGAGTAAAAGAGATTGATTCTAAGTGTAATAAATAGAATTTCCGAGTGAAATAAGTAAGAATCCGATTGAAAATATGGTTCAGAGAAGTTTCTGAGTGGATTAAATGTGAATCCGGGTGGAATAACCATGATTCCGAGTGATATCAAACTGAATGAAATTTTCTAAGAGGAATTAAGTTGTTTTCCGAGTGAAATATAATTAAGGAAGAGTTCTCTGAATAATTTACTTATAATTCGGGTGAAATCCGACTGGAAAGATGTATTTCCGAGTGAAAAATCGTTCTATTTGAATAGAATACATTTGAGTACTATAAATCCGAGTGAAAATGAACTGGAAGGCTGTTTTCTGACTGAAACAGGTTTGATTCCGAGTGAAAATGGGTTTTCCGCATGAATTAGCTATGAATCCGAGTGAAATAAAACTGAGCAGAGTTTTCTAAAGGAAATTAATATGTTTTCCGAGTGAAACAGATACTGAAAAGGATTTTCTAAGTGAAATAACTTAAATTCTGAGTGAAATAAGTTTCTAAGTGAATTAAAACATGATTCCGTGTGAAATCAGTATGAAAATGGTTCCCTGAGTAGAATTGTTTGCAAATCCGAGTGAAATATAATTAAGAAAGAGATTTCCGAGTGGAATAACTATAATTCCGAGTAAAAATGATTGAAAGGAGGTTCTTCAAGTAAGAAAAGGGTTCTGTCTGATATATATAATGATTTACCGAGTGATATTGTTTAAAAACCGATTGAATTCATATAAAACCGAGTTGTTTGTCATTTATTCCAACATTTAATTGCAATTCTTCGCTGGAACGCACATAGGTACCCATGATTTAGTATTTTCACAGTCAATACAGTTCATATTTTTCTCACAATTCACACAAAGTATATCATTTACCAACAAATATATATATATATATATACAAAATAGTAACAATTAAGCATTTAGTACACCCATCACTGAATCTGTCCTGGAAAGGTGAGGAACAAATTCCTTAACCCTTTCCTTCACTCGGTTTTTCCATAGAGCACCCAAGAATATACCCCCCTTACCTTAATGAAGTTCTTGGATGGAAAGAAAAAGGTTCCTTCCACTGTCCTGCTTCAAATCCGAGTGAAAGAGAAAAGAAAAGAGAGAGAAAGGAACTTGTAGGAAGAAGAATGATAATAGAGGTGTGTCTGTTTCGTGTGTGTGTGTTCTCTAAGAGTCATCGCACTGGTTTAAATAATGAGAGAGTAAGTGGAAAACTAAATGGGGAACAGCTTTTGTGAGTGGGCTGCTAGTGGATTTTTAGTGGAGTGTTAATGGAGTGTCAGTGGAGATTTAAATAAGGAGGTAGGCTATGTAAGTGCCCATTTCTGGCCGCCTACTAGCTATAGTGCGCATGATTGAATTAAAATAAGCATTAAAAGACAAAATTGAAGTCAACACGCAAAACTGACACTGAATACCGAGTGAAAATTCCACTCGGTTAACCACTATGCCGACTGGAATTCTTCTTCCGAGCCAACAAATACAAGGCTCGCTTGAGCGTGGCTTGCTCGCTTGAGCGAAGTAGAGAAATATGCATCAGGGGTCCTTCTCGCTCAAGCGGAATCCGACTCGCTTGAGCGAGTCTTCAAGTCCTCGCTCGGAATTCCTTTGAAACGGACTCAGGTACTCGGTTTCTCACTCGGTAATATCTGTCCAGACCGAGTTCTCTCTTTCTCAGAGTTTTCACTCGGAAATCCGAGTCTTCATTCACTTGGTTCACTCGGTTTAGACCAACTTCTTCAACTATCTTTCCAAATTAAGGCTTATTTAAGCCATTACCTCTCGGAACAAGACCTACACATACGAGTCTCACTCGGTTTTGGTCCAGTAGAGTATATCTCACTCGGAAGAGGGGTCATACTCATAGACTCACTCGGAAATGGTTCAGCCTCTTACATTTCTCTTGGAATGGGCTCCCTCTACCATTTTCCACTCGGTTTCCTAAGCAAACACATACGAAACCATTCGGAATCCTTCCTAATTGATTCCACAACACATTCCAGTCGGTAGGAAGCATCAAATCAACATAAACTTAAGTATATATGCATTCTTTCACTCAGAATGCTTCAATCAGAGGAATTTCCTTCGAAAAAGGAAGCATTTGGCAAGGTTTGACTCAGAAACGAGCCTTTCTAGGTGTTTTGACTCGGAATTTCACCCAGAAGTGGTTCTCTTGAACACACTTCACTCGGAATTGCTTCTCAGGTCAGGACTCCACTCGGTGGTAGCCCTCTCAGTCATATTTTTACTCGGAAAACATGACACTGACTCGGAATTCCATCCTTCACTCGGAATTTATAATTATTCACTCGGAATTCCTCTCTGTTACTCGGAACAGAGCCCTTTTCACTCGGTTTTTGCATAATTTTCAATAATATAAATTCTATTATTATGCACAAAAATGACATTTCTGAGATACTACGGACCATCAATAGGGTATATATTGACTTATTCTTACTTATAAACCATCCATAATTCAAAAATTACAAGGGTAAAACTGTTTCTAAAAACAGGGATGTTACACTCTCAGTACTAAAAGTACTCGGGTTTCAACCCTACCATCACTATCAATCGGGTATCCCATTTACTATCTACACTTCACCTTAAGACAATTCAGCTTCAATAATTCAGTATACCATTACATACTCGGCTCAATAATCCATAAGGTCTGTTAGATTATCCGACTCGGAATTTCCAGTGGTTACCTAGTACACCCACAACATCCAGTTGCCACCGAGCCCAGATCACCATAGTGTCTAATTCCATAAGGTCTGACTATATAAGATCACATTAAATCTAATCGGTTTTCTACACATTATAGGTCACAATTCAATCAATAATTCACTCGGTTTTCAACCATAACACCGAGTCTAACCCAAATCACCACACAATAAAAATCATCACACAATGGTAATTCAAGCCTCAATGAGTTACTACGCAATTACTTTACTCGGGCTCAACAACTCACAAGATTAATAAATTATCAGACTTAGAATTCCTAAGGGGTCACCATTTACCCATCGTGGGTCACACCCAAAATATCAAAATATTATAAAGCCTAATACCATCTACTCGATTTTCACACACCAAAACCGAGACAGTATTCAAATCAAACAGGTATTCTATTTCATATTCATTCATTTATGATCATGCCCAATTAACTGGGTCACCATACATAGTGGCCCAGCATCTAATCCATCATTCACTCGGTTTCTTCAATCACCACCGAGACACAATCCCAATTTAACATATACCCGATCTCACCTTTACTCACTTATCATACACCTAGAGGTTCAACTTAGGAAACTGCAACACATCACTTATACTATATATCGTATACATCATATGTCATTCATTCATCACATACTCAAATTTCCCAATTTAGCAATCTGCAACCAATTATTTACATCATATACCATATAGGATTCATGCGCCAAGGGTATAAAACATCCTTTAAAATGGCATAACCAATCACAGAATTTAAATTTAACCCACTAGAGGATTCCTTCAATATTATTCACTCAGCTAACTTAACATATGAGTTCTAATCCATTTAATCAATATGTCTCAACTACGAGCCACTATCATGGCCCACCAAGAGATCAAATCAATTAATCAGTTTCAATATACCTGAAGGTTTCAACACCTTTCCTTCTATTTCCTCTCTCGTCCAACCCCACACTTAGAATAATTCTTATTCAATAAATGGCCGAACCAGGGTAGTAACAATCCTCTACCCCCAAATCAACATCCCCACAGTAGTACCCCTCACTACTGTCCACACCAAAACACAGAAGCATAGAATCACACAAATCATGATTAATCATGTATCAAATTCAACAGAATACTACAGGCAATGATGACAATCGGTCATATTGCATACAACCGCCCACTAACAGTAGGTAAACCTTGGCCATGGACCTTTTGGTCTGCTCTGATACCAAATTCTAACATCCATAATTTAATTAAACTCAAACCGAGACCAGGGGAAAACTTTTCCCAAAATTTAGAGTTTACAAATCATTCATAATCTGCCCAGGTTAATAATTGGAATAGAATTAAAATGGCGTAAGGGCAGAGAAGGCAAAAGCCGACCAGAAGAAAGGAAAACCTTCACAAGAAGGCCCAGCAGAAGTCACAGCTCGAACGACCAGTGCTCACTCGCTTAAGCGAGACCCAGGACGCTTGAGCGAGACAGCCCACTCGCTCGGGCGGGGTACCATTTGCTTAAGCGAACAACCTAGAAGCCTTCCATGCACACACACTCGCTGGAGAAAATCCTCCATTCGCTGAAACGAGAAGTCACACTCGGATATCCAAACACTCGAAATCCAGAGTTCTATTCACTCGGAAACAACCCGTTATATCATACTCCTCTCGGAAGCTTACACAACCCCCTATTTTATTCCGCGAGATCATACAATTCATTTACTCAGAAAATGATAGCTAGTTCACTCGAAAGCTATGAATTTCCTTTACCCGGACTATTCCTCTATCAACACCACCCGGTGTATTTCAACCTGAGTTCACTCGGAGGTACATTACTCATCCTTCACTCGGCACATTATCACTTCTTCCACTCAGGGAATACCTAGATTTTCCTTCACTCGGAAAGGGGTCACAATAGTCATTCATCACTTGGAACATTCCAGCTAGATCCACACGACATATGACACTTATTCGCTCGGGGAAAAATCATTAAGTCGAGCCCCACTCGGACTTTATCTAATCTTAACCACTCGGGATGTAGAACCTCATTCACTCGGATTATGTATATCCTACACTTGGAATTCATCCCAATCTAACCATTACAACAACTCTTCTTCGGAAGAGGGCTCACTCGGGGTTTCCACTCGGAATTATCCAAACCCTGTCCCGCTCGGGATCTACACATATTTTTCACTCAGAATAATCAAGCCTAGCATTACTCAGAAATTCTCCCATTAAATCCTACACAGAATAGGTTCACCAAGAGATTTCTCAGAATCCTTTTTAAGTCTTCTCCACTTGGAAAAGAAGGCCAACACTATAGCTTTGCTCGGAACGGCTCAGACAATAATAATCCACTCGAAATTCATCACTTTAACATTATTTATTCAACATCTCTTCACAACCAATACAATGTATGTTACCACTATAACCACACACATATGTATATACAGACATACACTCGGATACTTATTATCCTAACATTATTCATTCACCAACACTTGTTATTCGATGCAATTAACACCGTACCCATGTAAAATATATATATGTGTGTGTACGTGTACTTGTCTACAATTCTGATAGGTATTGCTCATAAACAATAAGTTAGTTATCCTATAACATGAGAGCCGACCAAGGCTACACTGACCAGACATAATAAATACAATATAAGCACTCAACAGTCGGAGTGCACCTCACTCGGACTTGAGGCCCTATCATCGCTTCCGAGTCCAACCTGCACATGCTGGAAAATGGTGTAGGGGTGAGCTTTCACATATAAAATGATACTTATTGACTCGGATTACACCTCAATCCTCAATTATACAATTTACATGGCTCAATCCACGATAATATATATACACTGCCAATTAATATAGAGTCACACAACATCACCCAATCGGAAATTGCACCATGACATACATCCTCAATCATAACATCATATTGCATTCGGCAACAACATCAATACATACATATTCATTCAGTCGGAATTCACTCATACGACATCATCTAGTCAGAATTTACTCAAATCATTCAAATCTATATGAATCATGTTAGTCTCAATATCAATGCTCTTACACACATGTATGCGGATCCGACTTAAACAGTGATTTCAGTTACAGATTCCTTCCCGGCCTCTCGTCCATTAGCCCTTCCCGCGTGGTACCGGTCTCCCAAAGACGTCTAAAGACTTAACTCTAGCTCCCTCGGCTACCACGGGCCCTCATGGATCTAGCCAGGAATCTGTAGTTGAACGTCATCTCATAGGGCTCCTGACCTTCCATGGGTCACCCTTTTCTCATATATGCAATTTCATGCAATTCCACACCGCATTTAGATTCACTCAGAATCCCACAGTTTCATCACAGCATCATATGCATTTATCATAGTAACTCATAACAAGTAAATCAGGGTAATCAATGTTACAGTACATCCACTCGACCTTTTTAATGAAATCAACATGCATTCCAGTACAACATTCCAAATGGAAATCAAGTATCAATTCACATGTCATGCATTCGATAGTAATGGTAACGCACACCTGCATTCACTCTGCATTCTCATGTCCAACACCATGCATCTCAGAAATATTAACAAGCACTCAAGGATGGAATTACCACAACACTAGACAGACCACAACCATCCTAGACCCGGGCGTTGCAAGCACTCCTACTCGGATACAACACATCAATCAACACACTCGGACACAACACGACACATGAAAGTAAAACACCCGGAACCCGTCCATAAACCATGCAATTGATATGCAAAGCGCCCCCTACCTGCTGTCGGGGTTCAGAGACTCCTCGAGTTACAATGCTGACCGATCGCCCTTCGGTTACCCCTCCTCCCAAGCCTTCGAACTCAGCGTCGATCCTGGGCCAGAGTTGCTCCTTCCTCCAACAGGTTCATCTCCCTCACAGCTTCAAGGTACTTCCCAGCACAGCCTTCTGACTGGGGCACTAACGGCTCCAAGTGGAAGAAGAAGAAGAAGACAAAGGTGACGGAGAGGAAGAAGAGAACAGGGAGTGAAAACAGGACCACGTCGCTATTCCTCCCAGAAAAGCTCTCAACTCTCTCCCTGTCCTTTCCAAGCGGACGATGTGAATGAGGGTGATGAAGAAGAAAAACAGTAAAAGAAGAGACCAGATGCACGCACAAAGGAGAGCTGTCCAGCGTGAATAATAAGGGAAAGAGAGAGAGCTGAAGTTCTTTTATACCTCCAGGGGCACATGCGTCTTTTCACATGGCATTATCATTATTATTTATTCAATTATTTCTAACCAATCAGCAATTACTCTAATTAACCATTAATCCTAATTCTATAATTAACCCTTAATTAATGGCTTAATCTCAATCGGTAATTAAATTAAAAATTGGGATGTTACATCCTTGATACAAGAATCTTATATATCATAGGATACAAGTAATTTGTTATGTCTCCCTAGATTGGGACATGGATAAGTGACAAGATTATGAATGTGAAATTGTGTTGGCATATGAACGGGGTTATGTCTCGGTTTTGTGTGTGAAAACCAAGTGAACGATTGATTTGATTTTGACCCACTAGGTGTAATAACCTAGATTGACTTGGTATGATCTTGCATAATCAAACTTTGTGGATGATTGATTTAATTGGGCTCTATGTTATTTTTATGAGCCATATCTAATGATGTGTGTTGTGGGAGTATCCCACAATGGGTACTAGGTAACCCCTTGGACTTTACAAGTCCGATGATCGATCGAACGTTATGATTAATTGAGCCATAGTAAGATTGATTATGAATTAAATTGTCGAGGCTAGAGCTATCATGATAGGGAATGCGAATAATGAATGTAACCCCTAATGATTGATGAATAATAATGTTGAATTTGGGGTATGATTAGTATTGTCTATGGTGTACATGATTTTATGGTATGACTTTGGGCTAAATTCTATGCCATCGACGTTGTGATCATGAAACTAGCCATGGATTATGATATGACATAGGGATGACATGCATGATTTTGAGTCGGTAAATGGAAATTTGATCATGTTATTACCTCCCTCTTTAATTGAAAGGTGCTATATCGAGGGTAGAAACCATGTAGAGATGTAATGTGATATGAATTATACGTCTTTCTTATGGACTTTAGTTATGATCTGTGAGGAGAATTCCTAATGTGAAAGCACATTACATGATTGGAAACCCTATGTTAACCTTGGAGTTGTGTACTTTCTGCGAGTTAGTGACTTGTTTAGGCTGAAATCGATCTATAGCCAGCGATGTGTGAATGAGGTAAAGGATTATTAGGTGATTTGATCATGACCTCAGGATGGATGAATGCCCGATGATGCGGTATTTACCCCGTAATGATTGAGAATCTATGGTTGGTACACTAATTTATTATGATGTTAACTATTATTTGATGATTGGTATGGCATGACGGATGCCAATTTAGTTGTAGAATGACAATAAGATATGAATATGTTGACTAGAGACTTGTGAAAATTGTCACTAAGTTCATGTGAATTGATGATTATTAGGAAATGTACGACCGATGTGAGCAATGGGAATACGAAGTACTGGTTCCGATATGGCCTTACATGCCATAGGCATTGTGGCAACATGCACTTATGCTCTGGCTTCATGTGTTTGTGGTAACCACCATAGGATTGGGACGCCTTCCTGTATGTCGGATGCAGCAATGCGTAGGTTGGGCAGGTGTAGGGATTGTAACTGCTTATGGTGAATGTACTGAGCCTATCTAGATGTACTGAGTATGAACATGTGAGCTATATTGGACGAGTTGTGATCGATAACATATGACACGCCTGGATGTAGAAAGTTCTTTGATAAGAATGATAAAATGATGATGAACATGTCTTGATGGACTTTGGAAAGTCTGACGTTAATTTATGGTGTCATTGAACCTTGTTGATGCGTGGCCTGAGGTATGGCCTTATGATATGTATATCAATGCTGAATTTCGAGGACAAAATTCTTTTTAGGTGGGGTGGATTGTAACATCCCGAAATTTATAAAAATGATTAAATATGATAAAAAAATATTAAATAATTATGAATGAGTTAATGAGTGTCCTAAAAATATTAGAATAATTAAATTGGGATTTATTATGAAAAATTATAATTTATTGGAACTAAATGAGATAAAATTTCACCCGGTTAAAATATGGGTGTCGGACCAAGTATCTCCGATTGAGATACCGTTGGTCAGGGCTATTAAGGACATTATTGGGAGTTTGAATATATATTCGGAATAATTTCTTGATAATGTATTGAGCCCGAACTGAGAGCCTGTTTGTTATAAAACGATAAAATTTTAATGAAGGGGAACCAAGTTAAAAATAAAACTCTTTCTTCCCCTCCACTTTCACGTCATTTTTTCCCTCTTCCTTCCACACTTCTTCTTCTTCTTCTTCTATCTTCTTCATTCCTCTCTACCTTTCTCTTCAAAAACCTAAGCTAAGTGGTGTCTTCTTTATCCTCCACCATTTTCGCTTGAGGGAGCTTAAAGGAGAAGCTTGTGGTAGGATCCTCTTCCCCTCTTCTCTTCCATTTTTGTGTGGCCCTCTCCCTCTCTTGGAAGCTCATGGTTATCTCTTGGGTTAGGTAAGTTCCTCATCATTTTCATGAGCTTTATGCCCTAGATTTTGGGTTCTTGGTATTTGGGGGAGTATTTATTGCATAAGGGTTGTTGGGAGAGCATGAAACATGGAAACCCTAAGGTGGGGTGGTTTTAAATGTAAGTTTTATGAACCTTTAATGGGGTAAACAAAATTAATACTTGGATGAGTAGAAAATTGATGTGCATTTATGATGGTGATGAGTTTTTAGTGAAACCCTAATTTTAATGAATTGGGGGAAATGTAAAATGTGAATGGAATGTATGTTAAGTGATGTTAGAGAATGATGTTAAGGATGAGAGATAGCCATTGATGATGATAGGTGAATATTGATGATGGTTATTGGGTTCTCATGAAACCCTAGCCCTAAGAATTTGGGGAAAATGAATATATTGTAATTTGTGAGGTTAGTTGAATGTGGATAGGTGAAATTTAAGGTTAAAGGTTACTTGAAATGGTAGAGGACCATTTATGGTGAAATCTATAGATAAGTGTTGTTATGAATGTGGAATGTAAGGGATTGGTATGATAAGATTGTGACTTGATGAGGTTCTACATCATTTTTGGTGTGCCATTTAAATTTGATTAATTAATTATGGTTATTGAAGGATATGAGAGCTAAGTTGAATATTGAGTGATAATGATGATGTTAGAAGGATTGAAATTGAATGATGTACATTGATGATTGTGATAGTTGGGAGAAGATCCCCGTATGTATATATATATATATATATATATATATATAATTGTGTCTTAGGCAATACATGCGTATGTTGGCACATAGTACGGGTTCAAATTTGCATGAATATGCCATCATTTGTCTTTGCACATGGTACGGGTTCAAATTTCAATGTGGTAATGGACAAGGCAAGCGTGAACACGTTTTAGCACTGATTGGCCCTAAAAAAATTCCAACATGTGAGTGTAAGGACGCTGCACTTTGGGCATCTATACCCTGAACTCTGACTTGTAATGCTCTAATTTTCCATAGCGTGAATTGTCACATCCCGATTTTCTGAACCCGAATCCCAATGTAATCAAGATAATAATTATTAAAATGTGAGTAAATTTTTTTTCGCGTTTAAAATAATTTCAAAACACCACAACGATTACATCAAGACCCAAACCATAGAAAACTAAAGAGTGAGATTTAATAATTTATAAACTGGATCGCTAATAAAAATGCCCACACATGTATACAAAACAATTTAAGTTTACAGCGGAAGAAGAATATGTATACCGGGCACCCGTCTAGTTCCATATATGAAGATATGGAAAAAGGCTCAAGCAATCATGCAATTTCATGACATAAGCCTATTAGGCCATAATCGACTATGCACCTAAATCATAATCATACATCATCAATTTTAATTAGTCCCTACATGAGACATTCATCACCAAAGGGTATCAATTCAAATATCATCACCATTAATATATATTATCATAATCATTCATTCGCATATTAAGCAATACATATTCACAAAGCATTCATCATCGATATCATCATTCATAATTTAATTCATTACATCATATTTTACGATCGTTGCTGGCCAAGGCTTTCGTTACAACTACTTACCTTCCTCAAAAACTTTAGCTCAAAGGTACACTCTCATCCCATGACAACCCTGCATCACAATGCTAAAAAGGAGACAACATGGGAGAGTGAGTTATACATTCAAAATGACGAATATAAATACATTGTGATTATATGTACATGCATTCAACCAACATGTGTGCTTTGCTATAAATCATCAATTCATCATTAAACCATCGTCAAGATATTATCTTAGGCATACAAGCCTCATTATTCATAATTCATGTCAAGCACTAGCACAAGCACATACAAATTCACATTGCCTTACATCATTATGGGCATTCACAATTTTCATCATTAAGTCATTTTAATCTTTAATCAATTAATACTCTCTCAAGAGGTTCTCATCTCTGTTTGGTTATCTTCATCTCAAATGCCATGTACCTATGACTAATGCATATGTCAACTGTTTAATGCATATGCAATTGATCCATTTTAATCACCCACGCGCACATGGTATCTCAAGTGATCGTAACCACTTATAATTCATCATTCTCATATTGGTTTCCCGCCACGCATGAGGTACTCCTTTTCATAACCCCGCAAGGCTTTCTTCATGATCTCAACCACGTTTCATTCATTTCACATTGGTTTCCCGCCATGCATAGGGTACTCCCTTCATAGTCCCGCTAGACCAAGTTTAATTTCAATACACTGGTGATCGCAACCACAGACTCATTCCCCCACGCATAGGGTACTCAATCTCATAGAATCCCACGGGATCTTTATCATTTTAATACTCGTGATTGCAACTACATTCCTTATTCTCAACATATTGGTGATCGCAACCACCGTCATTCATTCACATATTGGTTTCCCGCCACGCATGAGGTACTCCCTCTCGTATATTCCCGCAAGACTTTCATCATTGTGATCGCAACCACATATTCAATACGAAGCCATGCCATGAATGCAATAATTCAATAATGCATATACCAAATCTTAACCTCGTACGGATTTCTCACCCTCTCATTTAAGGGTATATTATATATTTAGTTTTGTCATCATTGGCATACAATTAACCACAAGGCCCCTCAAGGCACAACATTCACATTTTCATAAAATCCACACATAACAATCATAGCATTAATCCACACATGGAAACCAACAAGATATTTCAAAACATACATTCAGCAATTATCATTGTATCTCATACATACAAGTCCATACTTGCATTAATCATAATGGCACCACACTCATCAATAATAACAAACACTATTTATTCAAGGCATGTTCAACAACAACGTCCCTTTTCATTCAACAATATCATTTATCATTCAATATATGTGGTATCATCCACTTTTAATCATCATCAAAACTATTTTAAATCCATTGATTTATACGTTCACTGCCATTCAATTGTCCCCTTATGGGTTTCATCATCACACAAGGTGTATCATATATCCACATCATTTACTTTTCATCATGATTCATAATATATCAATAGTGGTGAAGCATACATGTATTCATAACATAGCATAGGCATACACATACCTTGCCAAGGCCTTAAGTCATTCCCCAATCACCACTAACACAATCCACACATGTACCCCTAATGAAATCACTTATTTTTACATAATAAAAAAGGGGTTTTAGATAATAATGAACTTATGACAAATTTCAATATTGAGACATGAGAAAGGGTCATTTTTAGTCTCAAAAATAGAGGGAGATGTCACAAATATCACCTATTAGTCCCAATTTGGCAATCATAAAAAGTTGGGTTCATAACCCTCTTAAACTTGAGTTTTACAATATGGTGGGTTCCGTATTTTACACCTCATGAGAGTTAGAAAACTCCAATTGAGGTAAGACCAATTTTCTCTCCTCCGTAACATTATTATATACAACATTCATGTAGAAGTCGGAGGTCAAAAATGTAATTAAGATGCCTAAACGGGTCAAAAACAGCAAATGGATTACAGCAGTTGGAAAAATAGCATAGCAGTGGCCAAAACAGGCCATGAATCGATTCAGCCCTTGCATGAATCAATTCATGCGTTCTCAAGTCCCAAAATTGACAAACAGAGGGCCTTGAATCAATTCAGACACTCCATGAATCCATTCATACATTCTAGGAGCTCAAAACAGTGAAAACAGAGAACCCTGAATCGATTCAAACCCCATATGAATCGATTCAAGCATTGAGAAATTGATGAACAGTAAATCTAGTGAGTCTTGAATCGATTCAAACTTCGTATGAATCAATTCAAGCCCATCCAGTATCCTTTGAATCGATTCAAACACTGTTTTGAATCGATTCATGACAGGCACAGACCCCTTTTATGCAGAAAATACCACATTTTTGAACTTCTAATCCTTTTAACTTTTTCATATGAATTCCAATGCCCACCAAATTTTAACACCAACTTATATATATTATTTGTGACGTGTGGCCACTAGCCGTACTAAAAAATCCTCAAAAATGAGGGACTTATGCGCATAAATGCGTTTTACCCATTTTGAGGCACTTTTGTGCAACTCAAGGGCCTATTCTCATTGGAATTGGCCCATTCCAATTCCTACAAGTCATAAACTACATACATGGGCTATTGGAATTATCACATGCAATCAAAATCACATAAAACTCAATTTAACTCTATGAGTTCCTCAATTATGCATTATCTTTCAATCTTACCATCAATACCATCATAATGGCTATCATATTCAATGCCAATGATACACATAAATTCTTAATTCACAAACATACACTTCATCACCTCAAGGATGGTTCATTAACATCTATATATTTCAACCCTTCATGGGTTAATCATCAACAACACATTGCTCCCTTTAAAGGGGCAATAAACATTCATCATCAATTATTATACACACATATCATTCTTAATAGCCAATAATTTGCCACTCATATCATTTCCCTATAAACATGGCAAGACAAGCATGAGTACCATGACATACATAAATCACAAATTATTATACTCATGCATTTGGAATGTAAAACTCCTCTTCTACCTCGAGGGAAGAACCGCAATCTAAATACTCCAATCGTTTCGCCACATTGTCCGAATTACAATCTACACATTCCACATATACATACATACACTAAATTAATGAGCCATCATAAGGCATCATCATAATTTCAAGTAATGTAAATATATCTTAAGGCTTAATATCAAGTCCTAGACTTGTTAAACACCAATTCACATACTTTTGTTAGGTTTTGCAAATTCTTTTCCTAACACCAAGATTTTCCAAGTCTAAAAGGGCCAATCATACCCAACAACAACATCTCTCCCATCATTACTTAAACTATCCATTTTCCATTCAAATTCATCATGAGCCTCTTAGCTCCTTTCAAACCATTATCAATCAACAATTTCATGTCATTTATCATGGCCCAATAACTTATCAACCCACCATGTTTATTTCATTAATCCCACTATCAATGACCATCACAAGCACAACATCATTATCTTAGTTCAAAATTTATCATCATCAATCAATAATCAATCTGATCCTTCCCAAAAACTCATTCCAAGAGCCTAAATTAATTTTGAACTGTTCTTTACAGGGGGTGTAGAGTTATGATTGTTGAACAATTCAAAATATACATGTAATGTTAGTCTGGTACAAGGATGTATTTATACAGGTGCAAATACGGAATGTCCTCGTGTACTGGGGCGGAGTATAGTTCACTCTATAGCGGTGTTGCAGTCTGCCTGAAGTAGCCTTCTTTGCCTTGACACAATTGGTGGTGGTACCTGCAATTATTCTCCGACGCTCAAGTCAGTATTATGGAATACTATTAGACTTAGAAAGCAAATCTGAGAGAATTATGCAAGTATGAGTGTAAGGTCCAGAATTGGGGATCTCCTCTTATACCTTTTTGCTAAGGTTTATATACCTGTTATTGGTGCTCCATTATTGGTAGGACCCGTTCCTTGTTTTCTGGCATAATGCAAGAAAGGTAGTGGGTCCCTATGTCGTTCACGAGCACCATCACTGTAGTGGGCATTTCCACTTGCTTGGAAAGCGTTAATGCTTGATTATTTTATTCATTGTTCCCTTTTATGCGTGACAGCGTGATTTCCATTTTCAACCTCTCAAGACAGAGTCAATCTCGTGCCGGGGTTATAAGTATGGGCTCACTACGCAATATAGGAAATTCAATATTCCGCCTATGGCTTGGCGGAGTAGTATGCATTGGAAATACTTTATGCATGTGTATAAGATATTCAATATTTTCCACCTTGGCGGAGTAATGAGCTTAGGCGGAGTAACATGCCTTGGCGGAGTTACATGCCTTTGTGGAGTTTTCATGCCTTGGCGGAGTTTCCTGCCTTGACGGAGTATCGTGCCCTGGCGGTATGTACTCCGTATAAAAGTAACTATAAGGTATTTGAAACGTACTTCTCCTGTTCAAAATGCTGATCTGGCAAAGCATTAAAACCATGCTCTTGGGGGCCGGTGTTGGGACCGGATCATCAGCCCCCTAGCTTGTTATAGTGACTGGCGGGGTTACTTTAATAAGCTATAACACTTAAGTTTAGCTTTTATAGGCATGGGTTTAGGCGGTGTTTGCTAGTTCCGAATTTGTGGACAAGTATCTTCAGGCATTTATTGCTTTTGTCATTACTTGTCACGCCCGTCATTAAAGCGTCTCGAAACTACGTTTTACCGCTTCAATCTCACATTGCCACGTATGCCCTCGTAACGATTGCTATTCCAATGATGGGACATAAATGCGTGGGATGGCAGTTGAGATATGTTTTCGAGGTTATTACCATGGGCCTTGGATTTTGAAAATACGGCCCAGGAAATTCCTGCCTTAAGATTCATCTATCAGTTTTAGAATTAAAGGAATCGTCAGTGAGATTCATCCAACGGCCATAAGCGTGTTTCTGAAGTTTTTGGTGTTTCGCTTATTTCCCCCCAAGCCATGCCTATAAATAGGTAAACTCTTAGGGGGGAAATGTTTTGCTTCATCTTCTTCTCTGCGCTTTCGTGTTAAAACTGCCTTGTTAACGCTACTTTCTTGCGAGTCATTTGTTGTTGCCAGTTCATCTTCTTCAGAAATTTTAAGGTAACTTTCTTCTTCCTCTGTTCTTTGTCTTTGTTGTTATTGGGTTGGTTCTGTTTTCTTTATATGTGTGTTTGTTGAAACGAGGATGAGAGGAAAAAAGTCAGAGTCGTGCTCTAGGGTTTCTGTTCACCCCATGTTTTCGGATATTGAGAGTGAAGATGATGCTTTCTATACTGGGAGGGATTCAATATTTTACAGCAGCGTGGAGGGTTTTAGTAATGCTGTACATTCGTTTGTATCAGGAGGTACCCCTCAGATTGAAGTAAGAACAATGGCAGAATGTCAGAACTTTGTGTTACACGGGTTAGATTGGGTAAAGATGCTTGAAACTGATCCCTACTATTGGGTTGAAGAGGATGTTAAAGAAGCTCATTCGCGTCATGCGACGATGAGCGGTGGGGTAATGGAGTTATCAGTTCCTGTTTGGAAGGATGAAAGGTTTGAAAGGAGATTCATCATCCGTTCGCCCAAGACGTTTAAACGTATTTGCCATCGTCCTCAAGATGAGCGTACTTTATACATGTACGATATTTTGTTTACCCAGTTGGGGGTGCGACTTCCACTGAATAAATTCTAGATGGGCGTACTCAGGTTTCTGGATTGCGCCCCTTCTCAGCTGCACCCTAATGGTTGGGGGATAGTTCGCAGCTTTGAAGTGCTGGATGAACATCTGGAGTTTACGCCTACTGTGGCGTTGTTCTTTACTTTTTGCCGCATCATGAGGAGGGTGAATGCGAAAACTGGCGGCCTGGGTTTTGTAACTCTTCGGGCGGAGCCAAAGATTGTAAATTTCAAGGCGTTTACTGACTCCGCCAAAGAAGGCGGACTTCATTTTAGGATGAGCTTTGTAAAGGTTTCTGTTAGGAAGAACAAGTCCGTCTTCTGGCGGAGTAAGGAGGGAGTTGATAAATTCCCAGTAGCGTGGACTCACGAGCATTTCCTCCTAACCAAACAAGCTTACGAAGTTAAGGAGAGTGCTCTATCAGCTACCTCCGTGGAGGCACTCCGGACATTGAAGGAGTACAACTCCATCCACAAGCAGATTTTGTGCCGAAGGCTGCTTGGGCGGGATGCTGAGGGATATTTAAGTAATGTTTTAAGACTTGTTGCTTGAATACTACTCCTGTTGTTTCCTACAGCTTCTAATCGTATTTATGTATGTTATTTTGCAGGAGAGATCGCTGAATTTCCTGGGATGGAGCGTATCAAGCAAATTCGCATGAGTCGCCAGGAAATTGATGCGGAAAACAACATGCAGCCTCAGAGGAATTTGGCTGCAGCTCTGACGAGGACTCTTCCTTTTCCTGCAGCCACCAACGTAGTGATGTTGGAGGGTAGTGCAGGGTCCTCGACAGTTGAGGTTAAAAGGCGATCTAAAAAACGCCAAGAGCCAGAAACTGTTGAGGTGGAGGAAGTGGACCCCCAAACCTTGCTAAAGAGGAAAAACAAGGGCAAGGAGAAGATAGGGGAAGGAGCATCATCTGATGCTCCTATTGAAGTGGAAGAGACTCCTGAGTTACCAACTACGAGTGTCACTGCTGAAGTGGGCGGTGCTGAGGGCGCCCTTGAAGAAGATGTTGTAGAGGAGGAGGTGGAGGGAATTCAAGTTTCTCCACTCCACCAAGCTGAGAGTCCTGCCCTGGACTTGACTACTCGAGGAACAACAGTTTTCCTCATCGACGTTCCAGGGGAGTCATCCAGGCGATCCGTCTCTCTTCCTGCGGCGGGGTCTCGTTTGAACCCTTTTTTGTATTACACAAATGTGGGATCCCGCCAGTCAGAGAGGCGTGATTCGGACTTCATTCTCCGCCCAGACATCGACTTTGAGGAGATTCCAGACGCCGCTGCTGCTGCAAGGTAGCACCTTGCGGAAATTGATGGTTTCCTTGCTTCTATACCGCGTATCGCTGAGGTTGCTGCGGAGGCTGCAATGTTTCAAGAATCATATCATGATTCTGTCGAAAAAATCCGCAGCTTAGAGCATGACAATGAAATGTTGTCGGAGGTGATCAAGGCTAAAGATAAACACCTTGACACCGCCGACTCTGATATAAAGAAGCTGGAAGAAGAGCTGGCTCAGGTTAAGGCTGACAAGGCCTTGCTTGAAAAGCAAGTTTCTGATTTGAAAAGGCAGAATTTGAAACTGGGCGAAGAGGTAAGCGGGTTGACCCAGGTGAAGGCTGACAATGTTCTGCTGAAACAACAAGTTTTAAATCTGAATCAGCAGAACCAAAAACTGGGCGAGTATGTGAGTGAAGTTCAGCAGAGGTTGGTTTCCTTTGAAATTAGCAAGACTCTTGCTGAAGACGCCTGGGCTGCGGAGTTGGACCAGACAGCCACTACATATAGTAACCTTGAAAAACAGGTTGAAGAGCTACAAGCTGAAAAAGCCACTTCATATGCCGCCAATGAACGACTTGATAAGGAATTACAATCAGCTTTGGATGCAGCTGAGGCGGCAATTGATGATGCTTTCAGCATGGCTATTCGCCAACTCCGTCATCGCAACCCAGGCGTTGCTCTCAACACTGCAGGCATTCATCATTATTATGAGTTTATCAATGGTGAATTGATGGTGCCTGCTCGGGGGGGTCATGTTCCTGCGCCTAATGCAGAGTATGTTCTGGCGGACTTGCCCCCCTCACAAAGTTTGTCTAAACCCAGTGAGAGTCAGCCCAGCTCCTCCCGCCAAGAAGGAGTGCCACCTGAGCCTTGAGGATTAGCTCCGGAGTTCTTTTCAAATTTTGTTTTTTATACTTTAATAATATTGCCTTGTTCCAGGATAGGCTCTGGACCCTTATCAATCTTTGACAATATTCAATAAAGTATATTTTCTGTAAATTTATACTTGTTCATATAAACAATGTCTGGGTCCGTCGGATTTATGCCTTGTAAAACGATATTAAGAAGGCAGAGTAATCATTTGAGGGCTTAATGAAATATGACTAAGTATATTGAGGCGGAATAACCTCTTTGGGAATTTGGTGAAGTAAAATTCAGTAATGAGGCGGGGCAGCCTCTTAGGAATTTTAATGAAATAAATTCATTAATGAGGCAGAGTAGCCTCTTAGGAATTTCAATGAAATAAATTCATTAATGAGGCGGAGTAGCCTCTTAGGAATTTCAATGAAATAAATTCATTAATGAGGCGGAGTAGCCTCTTAGGAATTTCAATGAAGTAAATTCTGTAATGAGGCGGAGTAGCCTCTTAAGAATTTCATTGAAGTAAATTCTGTAACGAGGCGGAGTAGCCTCTTGAGAATTTCAATGAAGTAAATTCTGTAACGAGGTGGAGTAGCCTCTGAAGAATTTCAATGAAGTGAATTCTGTAACGAGGCGGAGTAGCCTCTTGAGAATTTCAATGAAGTAAATTCTGTAACGAGGCGGAGTAGCCTCTGAAGAATTTCAATGAAGTGAATTCTGTAACGAGGCGGAGTAGCCTCTTAAGAATTTCATTGAAGTAAATTCAATAATGAGGCGGAGTAGCCTCTGAAGAATTTCAATGAAGTGAATTCTGTAACGAGGCGGAGTAGCCTCTTAAGAATTTCATTGAAGTAAATTCAATAATGAGGCGGAGTAGCCTCTTAGGAATTTCAATGAAATAAATTCATTAATGAGGCGGAGTAGCCTCTTAAGAATTTCATTGAAGTAAATTCTATAATGAGGCGGAGTAGCCTCTTAAGAATTTCACTGAAGTAAATCAATAATGAGGCGGAGTAGCCTCTTAGGAATTTCAATGAAATAAATTCGTTAATGAGGCGGAGTAGCTCTTAAGAATTTCATTGAAGTAAATTCTGTAATGAGGCGGAGTAGCCTCTTAGGAATTTCAATGAAATAAATTCATTAACGAGGCGGAGTAGCCTCTTAAGAATTTCATTAAAGTAAATTCTGTAATGAGGCGGAGTAGCCTCTTAGGAATTTCAATGAAATAAATTCATTAATGAGGCGGAGTAGCCTCTTAAGAATTTCATTGAAGTAAATTCTGTAATGAGGCGGAGTAGCCTCTTAGGAATTTCATTGAAGTAAATTCAGTAATGAGGCAGAGTAGCCTCTTAGGAATTTCAATGAAATAAATTCTATAATGAGGCGGAGTAGCCTCTTAAGAATTTCAATGAAGCACAATTTTCGCAAGTGTTATACTTACTTGGACTTGTTGATAGTGCTTGAGTTTGTTGATTATGTGTCCGTAAAACATTGGCAGTTAGGCGGAGTCAAGTTTTGGATGGAGCGTTCATCCCTTTGAATTTGAATTGGAGTGTATCTCCTGATCAAGTGAAAATTGTTGAATCCAGGGTTGGTATGGTGCAGTATATAGCTGTGACACCAATCCTTTCCGCAAGAATTTGGCTGGACCTTGGAGCTATTATGGTGCAGCATATAGCTGTGACACCAATTCTTTCCATAAGAAGCCTGCAGGACCTTGGGGTCGATATGGTGCAGCATATAGCTGTGACACCAATTCTTTCCACAGGAAGCCTAGGAAGCCTGCAGGACCTTGGGGTCGGTATGGTGCAGCATATAGCTGTGACACCAATCCTTTCTCCCCAAGGAGTTTTTTGGACCTTAGGGTCGGTATGGTGCAACATATAGCTGTGACACCAATCCTTTCCCCCCAAGGAGTTTTTTGGACCTTAGGGTCGGTATGGTGCAGCATATAGCTGTGACACCAATCCTTTCCCCCCAAGGAGTTTTTTGGACCTTAGGGTCGGTAAGGTGCAGCATATAGCTGTGACACCAATCCTTTCCCCCCAAGGAGTTTTTTGGACCTTAGGGTCGGTATAGTGCAGCATATAGCTGTGACACCAATCCTTTCCCCCTAAGGAGTTTTTTGACTCCGTTTGTGAAGCTTTGTTGCATGTTGGATGATCTTTATGGAATAAAGAGTTATGCCATTATGCTTCAATTGTTGGAGCCGGTGTCTTATCTGCATGGGAACAAGTTCTACCATGGATAATTAACTGAAAGTTAGAATGAAGACTGAATGTAAGAAGGCATTTTATTAATGATGGAACTACATAAGGAGCTGAGTTGGGATATGTCTCATCAGAACCTTTTCAAGGAAAGCACAGCTGGGAAAAACCTTGAGTTAGGAAGAAAAGAACATACCATGTTACCCAACTAGCTGTAATATATGCGTAAATTTAAAATGTTCCATTTATTCCTGACCGGAGTGCCATCTAAGTTTTCTAGGCGGTATGTGCCTTTGCCCAGAATTTCGACGACTCGGTATAGACCTTCCCATGTTGGTGCCAATTTGCCTTGGTGTGCAAATTTGTTACCGATATTGGCCCTTCTCAAGACCAAATCTCCTTCTTTGAAACGGCGTTCAGAAACACGTGTGTTATACCGTTTGGCGGCCTTTGCTTTAACAGCTTGGTCCCTCACAAAGGCTTCCTCTCTCAACTCCTCCAAGACCTCGAGTTCATGGGCGAGGTTCTGTTGATTGGCTTCTTCGTTGAAATGGAGGACTCGAGCTGATGGGGCTGCCAATTCAATGGGAATAACAGCCTCGACTCCATATGTCAGCCGATATGGAGATTCATTTGTGGTGGAGTGAGGGGTTGTTCTATATGCCCATAGAACGTGGCATAATTGATTTGCCCAATCTCCCTTTGCCTCACCAAGGCGTTTCTTAAGGCCTTTCAAAATTTCTCTGTTGGCAACTTCAGCTTGGCCATTGGTTTGAGGATGTTTCACAGAAGAGAAAATCTGCGTAATGCTGAGATTTTCCAGGAGTTCAGTGAACTTATGATCTGTGAATTGGGTGCCATTATCAGTGACTATGCGTCCAGGGACTCCGAAACGTGCAATTATATTTTCATATACGAATCTGTGAGTCCTGGCTGACGTAATGTGCACCACTGCCTCTGCTTCAATCCATTTGGTGAAGTAATCAACACCAACTATCAAGTATTTGATACCGCCGGGCGCAGTTGAGAATGGACCCAAGATATCCATGCCCCAGTGATAGAAAGGCCAAGGCGTTATTGATGATGACATTTCTTCCGCCGGAGTATGGTGGAGATTTGCGAATCGTTGACATTGATTGCACTTTTGAACATACGAGGCGGAGTCATGCTTCAGGGTGGGCCACCAGTACCCCACCCTGAGTATTTTTCGCATAAGACTACGTACCCCTGGATGGTGTCCACATTGCCCTTCATGGACTTCTTCTAATACAGCTTGCACCTCATTTTCGTTTATGCATACCAAGTAAGGAACAGAGATTCCTCGGCGGTATAACTGTCCGTCTAGGAGTGTATAGTAAGGTGCATTCTTTCTTTAGTTTTCGTCGCTCAAGATCATCCGTGGGTAATTGTCCATTAACAAGGTAACGAACTATCGGTGCTACCCAGGAATTGTCATCAAAAGAGCGGCTTTTAATCATACACGCTGAGGAAGGAAAGGAAATGCTTGGCTCCGCCAAGGTACTTTGTACAACCGTAGTTGTGCATCCTGCCTTCTTTGTGCTAGCCAACCTGGAGAGGATATCAGCACGTGTATTTTCTTCACGGGGTACATGCTTGAAAGTGACTTCATCGAAGCGCTGCTTTAACTCATTGACGCAGTCTAGATATTGTTGTAGCAGAGGTTCTTTAGCCTGATACTGACCAAGAATTTATGAGATTACTAATTGAGAATCACTGCATAGGGTGACAGTTTTGGCCCCAATATCTTGTGCTGCTCTGAGTCCGGCCAAGCAGGCTTCATACTCCGCCTGATTGTTAGACGTAGTGAAGGTAAAGTGCAGTAAAATTTCAAGGTGTACCCCGTCATCACTTTCCACAATAATTCCTGCTCCACATCCTTTGCTATTGGAAGACCTATCTACGTATACCGTTCAGTGTGAATGATCTGCATCTGGGCTGGAACCTGTTAACTCAACTATGAAATCTGCTAGGACTTGTGCCTTGATAGCAGTTCTTGGTTCGTAGGATATGTCAAATTCAGAGAGTTCTATGGCCCATTTGATCATTCTTCCAGCTAGGTCTGGTTTGAACAGTATAGTACGAAGTGGCAAGTCTGTGCGAATCAGGATAGGATGGGCATGGAAGTATGGTCTTAGGCGTCGTGAAGCCCAAACAACTGCAAGTGCTGCCTTTTCAATCTTCTGATAACGGCACTCTGCACCATGCAATGTTTTACCAGTGAAGTACACTGGTCGTTGGCCTTCAACTGTTTCCTTGACCAGAGCCACTGCCAAAGCTTCATCTGAAACAGACAAATAAACAATGAGTTGCTCACCTGGGCTTGGTTTTACCAGGATTGGAGGGCTGGCCAAGACATTTTTCAAGCTTTGGAAGGCCGCCTCTTGCTCTGGGCCCCAACTGAATTTCTTGTCTTTTTTCAACATTTTGTATAAGGGGAGGGAGCGATGAGCCATCTTTGGCATGAATCATGCTAGAGCAGCGATTTTGCCATTGAGGGATTGTATCTCTTTCAATGTCTTGGGGCTCTACAGCTCTTGAATTACGTGACATTTGTCGGGATTAGCCTCTATACCTCTTTGTGTTAACATGAAACCCAAAAATCTGCCCCCAGGGATAGCAAACGTACACTTTAATGGGTTGAGTCTCATGTCGTATTGTTGTAGGCATTGAAAAATGAGGCGTAAATCTTCAACATGGTCTCCTCTTTCAGGAGTCTTGGCAATAATATCGTCAATATAAACTTCTACCAGCTTTGTGTGCATACCCTCAAAAACTTTGTTGATCATGCGCTGGTAGGTTGCCCCGGCGTTCTTTAACCCAAATGGCATAACGTTGTAGCAAAAGACTCCTTTATCATTAACAAATGCTATTTTTTCTTGATCATCCTTACACATTGGAATTTGGTTGTAACCGGAGTAAGCATCCATAAAAGATAGATACTTGTATCCTGAAGAATTGTCAACCAATCTGTCAATGTTGGGGAGAGGATATGGATCCTTGGGACAACATTTATTCAAATCAACGTAGTCTATGCACATACGCCACTTGCCATTGGCTTTCTGTACCATGACCACGTTGGACAACCAGGAGGAGTAACGGAGTTCCCTGATGAACCCCGCCTTGAGGAGTTCCTCTGTTTGTTCGCAAGCAGCTTTTTGCTTAGCAGGACCCATACGCCGTTTCTTTTGTGCTACTAGCTTAGTTTCAGGATACACCGCCAGGCGGTGACAACAAAAGTTGGGATCCATGCCAGGCATGTTTGCAGCGGTCCAAGCGAAGATTTCTTTATACTCATGGAGAAGTGCAATTAGTTTTGCCTCCATGTTAGCCTCAAGCTTGTCATTGATGTTTGTAGTTTGTTCCGGGGTGCCACCCAAAACAATAGACTTAGAACCACCGTCAGGAGTTGGTTTCAAAGGGTTCAGTGGGTCTACAGAAGATTCCGCCCTGGGGTCAAGATCCACCAAATTGACGGACGCCGCCGCACTGCTCCCTTCATTCAACTTTCTTTTCTTAGACATGGTTTCAAGCTTCACCATATTAAGACTCAAATTGTAGTAATAGCGAGCCATTTCTTGGTCACCCCTTACAGATGAGACTTGGTTATCTTTGTCAATGAACTTGATTAACAAGTGGGGGGTTGAGACGATGGCTTCCATGGCATTCAGGGTAGGCCGCCCAATGATGCCATTGTACGAAGATTTTAAATCGATGACAAGGATCCTGGATTTCACAGTCCTTGTTCCAGGTTCGCTATCAAAAGTAATCCTTGTGTCCAAGTAGCCTTTGGTGGGCTGTTTGGCACCATTAAAGGTTGTAAGGTCCTGCGTATATGGCTGTAAATCTGCATCAGTTAGTCCCATGCGTTTAAAACAGTCATAAAAGATAACGTCGCAGGAACTTCCCTGATCAATTAGGATGCGTTTTACATCCATATTTGTGATTACCGCAATAATCACCACTGCGTCATCTCCTTCAAGAATAGTAGGGCCAAAATCGTCGTCTGTGAATGTTATAGGCGGAGTCTGAACCCCGTTCCTGAATGGGCGATATTCTTTACTCTTGCCTTGCATAGACAAGATCATGCGATGATGATTTTTCCTGGCGGTGTTTGAGGGTCCGCCTCCGGCGAAGCCTCCAGCAATCATATCTACCACCTGCCTTTTGCCCCGTGATCTGGGTTCAGGGCTTGGCTCTCTTTGGGCGGACTCCAGAACAACACTCTTTTGTTTTTTTGTTGCCGCTGTACGTTTTGGCTCCCGAGTGTTATCAGGATCAGGAGAACGGTCACGAGATCTTTTCTCAAACTTCTCTGGCTCATCATGAGATTTACCCTTAAACAGATAATGTTTCAGCTTGCCTTCACGAATAAGCACCTCAATGGTGTTTTTGAGTTGCTTGCACTCCTCCGTGGTATGGCCAACTGATTCGTGGAACTCACAATATTTCTTTGGGTTCCCACCGCGTCTGATTGGAGGTGGACGTTGAATCCCATAAACGTTGAGGGTAGTCCATCCTATTTCACGCAAGATTTGTTCATATGTCGTGTTCAGGGGTGCATAATGAGCGAAATTGAACACACGTCTATCTTGTTGTTTGAAGGGTTGGTTCCCTGCTTTGTCTTTCTGAGGGAACTTATCATTCCTGGATTTTTCCTTTTCTTTGTCATGGTGTGGGGTTGCAATGGGTGGTTTACTGCGGGACGCAGTGGCTTCCAAGTGCATCTCAATACCCACATACTTGGATGCTTTTCTGCGAAATTCCTCCATAGTGGATGGAGGTCCTTTTGCCAATGACAAAGCAAAGGGTGATTTCAGTTGCATGGCTTCGATGAGGATATGCAATTGAATTGCTTCTGTCAGGTCAGGGACCATGGCTGCCTCTTTATAAAATCTCTTAAGGAAATCCTTTAGTGACTCTTTGTCACCTTGCTTGATCTGAGCCAAGGTATGAGAGGTTCTAGGCATATCCCTAGAGATTACAAAGTGGCTGCCAAAAGCTGTGGCTAGGTCCTCCCATGAATCGATGGATCCTGAAGGTAAACTCTTGAACCAGCTAAGAGCTTCACCTGTAAGGGTCCTGGGGAACATTCTGCACATGACATCTTCCTCTGCACCTAAGAACATAGCCTCGTAGATGTAAGCATCTAAATGCTTAGAAGGATCTGTTTCCCCAGTGTATTTTCCTATGGAAATGGGTTGCATAGTTTGCAAATATCTGGGAACATACGCATTCATGAGTCTTTTGGAAAATGGGATACTCATCTTGTATCCCGAGGGGGATGCATTTGAAACTGCTCTTTTCCCCTCATGAGGTTGAGCATTTGCCAGTGGGAGGCTTCGTTGCTCTTCCATGTAAGTAGGGATGCGAGAGTAATTTGGAGTACTCGATTCCTCCTGTGCATGCAATTCATGGCGTGGCTGGTTTGCAGGGCCCGCTCTCTCATGCATAGGATTTGCCTTCTCACGATGAAGCTCTGCAATTTCTTCTTTCAGCATTCTGATCATGTCATCTCTTGGATCTGGAGAGTCAACATGCGTTGCCTTTTTGTGAGCATCGTTGTCAAAGTTGAGACGTCTAGGATTGCGTGGAGGAGAATCCTCTGTCTGCACTTCTGGTCCTGGTCTTTCCATTAATGATGAATATAATAGGAATTGCTCAAGGATTGTGGGATTACCAATTTTACAGGTCCTACTGGGCGTGCCAATGAACTGTTCTTTACAGGGGGTGTAAAGTTATGATTGTTGAACAATTCAAAATATACATGTAATGTTAGTCTGGTACAAGGATGTATTTATACAGGTGCAAATACAGAATGTCCTCGTGTACTGGGGCGGAGTATAGTTCACTCTATGGCGGTGTTGCAGTCCGCCTGAAGTAGCCTTCTTTGCCTTGACACAATTGGTGGTGGTACCTGCAATTATTCTCCGACGCTCAAGTCAGTATTATGGAATACTATTAGACTTAGAAAACAAATCTGAGAGAATTATGCAAGTATGAGTGTAAGGTCCAGAATTAGGGATCTCCCCTTATACCTTTTTGCTGAGGTTTATATACCTGTTATTGGTGCTCCATTATTGGTAGGACCCATTCCTTGTTTTCTGGCATAATGCAAGAAAGGTAGTGGGTCCCTATGTCGTTCACGAGCACCATCACTGTAGTGGGCATTTCCACTTGCTTGGAAAGCGTTAATGCTTGATTATTTTATTTATTGTTCCCTTTTATGCGTGACAGCGTGATTCCCATTTTCAACCTCTCAAGACAGAGTCAATCTCGTGCCGGGGCTATAAGTATGGGCTCGCTACGCAATATAGGAAATTCAATATTCCGCCTATGGCTTGACGGAGTAGTATGCATTGGAAATACTTTATGCATGTGTATAAGATATTCAATATTTTCCACCTTGGCGGAGTAATGAGCTTAGGCGGAGTAACATGCCTTGGCGGAGTTACATGCCTTTGCGGAGTTTTCATGCCCTGGCGGAGTTTCCTGCCTTGGCGGAGTATCGTGCCCTGGCGGTATGTACTCCGTATAAAAGTAACTATAAGGTATTTGAAACGTACTTCTCCTATTCAAAATGCTGATCTGGCAAAGCATTAAAACCATGCTCTTGGGGGCCGGTGTTGGGACCGGATCAAATTTTAACTATCAATTAAGCCAAAAGCCCCAATTTCCATACTTAGGGTTTTCCTCTAAAATCACCTAACAACCATCATTTCCAACTATTCCATTTAATCATAATAGCCTCATTAACCTCTCAATCTCATATATAAAATCACCCTAATATTAATAACTCATAATTTTCTCATGAATTTCTCAAAGCCCCAAAATCCTAAGTTCTAGGGTTTTCATCAAAATCCACCATCATCAATTCCAACTACAATTATGCCCCATTTCAAACATCTATAGGCTAACAACATTATATTCCAATCCCCATCAACATCAATAACAATCCTTAATGGTTTTCTAATCTAGGGTTTCCATTTTTATTAATACCCCATAATCTCTAACACCACCATTTCACACTCAACCTTATTAAAACCATAAATGGAACATCAAGGAGGCAAGAAATCTTTACCTCAAATCCATGCTCCTCCAAAAATGAAAATAGGTGTGCAAGAAGAGGAAACAACCAAGTCCTTGCTCCAATGTGCCATCCATGCTTCATGGATCCGTGAAAACCCAAGCTTTTAGGTGGAAAAATGATATATGGAGGGGAGGGGGAGATGGACGGTTTTGGGCAAGGGAGAAAGGTGAAAAAGGAGAAGAAATAAAGAGTGGAGGGAGGTGGATAAAAGGCCAACAAAAAAGAGAAAGAAAGGAAGGAGTTTTTTGTTTTTAACTTAATTCCTTCATTAAAATTTTACCGTTTTACAACATACAGGATCTTCGTTCGGGCTCAATACTATATCCAAAAAATTATTCTAAATATAGATTCGCATCCCCAATAATATTCTTAACAGCCCTGACCAACAGCATCTCGATCGGAGATACATGGTCTGACACCCATATTTCAACCGGGTATAATTTCGTCTCATTTAGTCTCTATAAATTTTGAACATCCATATTAAATCCTAATTTAATTATTTCTAAATTTTTGGGACATGAATCAACTCATATATAATTATTTATTATTTATTCCTCATATTTAATCATTTATATAAAATTCAGGATATTACATGAATACACTGAACTATTGAACCTAGGTTTGATAAGGTGACCACGATCACGCGTAACCATGTTGACCCTAGCGTTGACATGTTGTATGCTTGAATTGTACCTAACATATTGCTCTTTCCCAACATAAGCCTATGCTTAGGCAGTGCAGGTATACTATTAGCAGGAGTAGTGTACCATGGCCCTTGTCTGCAATGAGAGTTGGCACACGTGAAGCTAGCGTAAACATGTTGTAAGTCTGACTAAGCTTCCAACTCCCAGCGTAGACCCACGCTACCCAGCATGGGCATACGCAAGTCCATTACTTGAGTCCTGTTGTTGAGCGTGACTACATGCTAGTACCAAAGTCTGATACACATGAACACTGACTCCCTTTGACCTTTGCACCTTACTTGAACGTTCAAGGTAGACCACAAGACACAAAATGAAATTATCATAAAAAATTGTTTCCTATTTGTTTTCATTCAAAACATATATTTTTTTAATAATATATATTTTTTACTATTTTATATATATATATTATTTTTATTTATTTATTATCTTTTTTACACTTCATTTTCACAGATATTTTTTTATCTATATATATACTTTTTAAATGTACAAAAAAAAAGTAAATCTGGGTTGCCTCCCGGTAGCGCTTCTTTAATGTCACTAGCTTGACGGTTGATGCTTAAGAAGGAAAATGAAGATCAATGGAAGTTTTTTGCGTTTTAACCTCCCCTCCAAGACACAACTTGAGTCTTTTGCCAATCACTTTAAAAGTTCCGGTTGAGTCAGTTTCCCTTAATAGTAAAACACTATAAGAAAAAGCTTCTTCAATAATGAAAGGCCCGGATCATTTGGATTTCAGCTTGCCTAGAAAGAGTCTCAATCTTAAGTTGAACAGCAGCACTTTATCCCCCTATTGAAATTATTTCCTTTCAATTTTTTGATCATGCCACCTCTTGGTTTTCTCTTTATAGATTGAAGCACTTTGGTATGCCATGAGTTTGAGTTCATATAACTCATGTAACCTCAACACCCTCTCTTCTTGTGCAATATCAAACTCCACATTTAGTAACTTAGTAGCCCATCAAACTTTGTGCTTCAACTCCATAAGTAAATGGCACGCCTTACCATAAACCAATTGATAAGGAGCCATCCCTATTGGAGTCTTGTATGCAGTATAATATGTCTATAAGGCATTATCCAGCTTAAGAGCCCAACCCTTTCTAGATTTCCCATCAACTTTCTCAAGAATAAGCTTAGTTTCTCCGTTAGACAACTCTACTTGGCCACAAGTATACGGATGGTAAGGTGTCAAAACCTTATGCAGTACCTCATAATGGTTGAGGCCCTTCTCCATTAGTTTGTTGCAAAAATGTGACCCTTCATCACTAATGGTCACCCTTGGTACTCTATATCATGAAAAGATATTCTTAATAAACTTTAGCACAACATATGCATCGTTGGTCGGAGTGGTAATAGCTTTAACCCACTTGGAAACGTAGTCTACTCCCACAAGAATTTATTCATTAAAGAAAGACTTGGGAAAGGGTCCCATAAAGTCTATCCCTCATATATCAAAGAACTCTACCACTAAGATATTGTTTAATGACATGCAAGACTTTATTGACAAAACACCACTTCTTTAGAATGTATCACATTTTTGCACATGACTCTTAACATCTTGAAAGAATGTTGACAAATAAAAACCATTCTAGAAGACCTTAGCAGTAATCTTGGATGCACCATGGTGTCCTCCATATTTAAAGTCATGGCAATGCCAAAAGATCCTTTCTTACTCTTTTTCAGGCACATATCACTTGATCAGCCCATCTACTCTAATCTTATACAAGAATGCATCATCCCATAAGAAACTTTTACTGTCATGAAAGAATTTTTACGCATTTGGAATGTCCACTCTTTTGGTATCATCTTTTTTACTTTAAAATTGCCTATGGCAAACCATGAACTCTTGATGATAGACATTAAACTATCATCAAGGAATTCTTCTTTGATGGGCACCATTTCAGCAGTTCCTTCAAACCTAGATAATTGATTTGCCACAGGATTTTCTTTTCTTTCTTATCCTGAATCTTAACATCAAACTCTTGGAGTAATAATACCCATCGTATCAAGCGGGGCTTAGATTCCTTCTTTGCAAGCAAAAACTTCAAAGCTGAGTGGTTAGTATATACCACTACTTTGGAACCAATGAAATAAGACTTGAACTTATCAAATGCATGTATCACTACTAGCATCTCTTTCTCAGTGGTGGTGTAATTTACTTATGCCTTATTCAGGACTTTGCTTGTGTAGTATATGACATGGCTTTGTTTGTCCTTCTTCTGCCCCAATACAACTGCAATCACAAAATCACTTACGTCACACATCAACTCGAGTGGTAATGACTAGTCCGATGCTACTAGAATAAAGACTAAAATTAATCTTTGCTTCAATTCTGCAGAAGCTAACAAATATTCCTCACCAAATCTTTTATAAACCAATAGTAGAATCCTGCACAACCTAAGAAACTCCACACTTCCTTGACATTGATGGGAGGAGGAACTCTTTCAATAGTTTCAACCTTTGCACGGTCTACTTCAATTCCCTTAACAGATATTTTATGACCAAGAACGATTCTTTCTTTCACGATGAAATGAATTTCTCCCAATTAAGCACTAGGTTAGTCTCTTGGCACCTTGTCAGCACTTGTGCCAAGTTACTAAGATAGGTTACATAGGTAAAACCAAAGACTGAGAAGTCATCCATGAATACCTCTATCAACTTATCCATTATATCACTGAAAATTACCAACATACATCATTGGAATGTAGCTAGAGCGTTACATAATCCAAACGACATACATTAGTAAGCAATGGATAGCTAATGCAGTCTTTTCTTGGTTCTTTGGGTCAACCATAATTTGGTTATACCCATAGTAGCCATCAAGAAAATAATAGTACTTATGCCCATATAACCTCTCCACTATCTGATCGATAAAAGGCAATGAAAAATTATCCTTCCTTGTTGCATCTCAGCCTTCTATATCGGTGCACATCCTTCAATTGGTCGTGGGTCTTGTTAAGATCACCTCCCTGTTCTCATTCTTCATGATAGTCATTCCTCATTTTTTTGGTACCACCTGAACTCGGCTGGTCCAAGAACTATTAGAGGTGGGATAAATTATTCCAGCATCTAAGAGTTTCACTACCTCCTTTTTAACTGCCTCCTTCATTATAGGGTTCAACCTTTTCTGTGGTTGCAGCACTAGAGAGTAGTTCTCCTCTAATAGAATCTTATGCATATAAAAGGAATGGTTGATCCCTTTTAGATATGATATTTTCCAACCGATGACTTATTTTTGCTTCAACATATTTATTAGTTTCTCAAAAACAACATCATCCAATTTATCACTAATTATCATTGGAAATGTTTCCTTTTCTCCTAAAAATGCATATTTCAGATGAGTACATAATGGCTTCAGTTCTTGTTTCTCCTTAATGACATCTTCTTTTTTGACTTCCAACTTTTCTTCCACCACTTCTTCATTACTAAGTGGTTCATCCTCATTCTTGAGCATGTTCAACTCTTACTTTTCCTCGTTCATACTCTCTTCCTCTTCATCAAAATTATCTTCAATAAAAGACATCAAAGCCTTCTCCTCATCCCTTAATAACATTGGAGTTTGAAATTTAACTACTTCTTCAATCATGAAACAATCTACCCTATCAACAAGATTTTTCATAGCATTAAACACATTGAAGGTCACTTTCTCCTCCTGAATTCTCAACATGAGTTTTCCCTTCTCGATATTAATTAAAGCTCTCCATGTAGCTAAGAAGGGTCTCCCTAAGATAAGGGGTATGTCTTTATCTGCTTCCATGTCTAATGCAACAAAATCTACTGGAAAAATGAAGTTGTCTACCTTTACCAATGGATCCTCCAAAGTGCCATAGGGATATTTGATGGATCTATCAACCAATTAAAATGACATCATTGTTTGTTGAACGTCTTTAATCCCTAGCTTCCTTATTAATGAAAGAGGCATCAAATTGATGTTGGCACCCAAATCATAGAGGGCACTCCCTACATGCACATCTCCAATAATGCATAGAATGGTGAAAGAACCAACGTCCTACAGCTTTTGTGGCAACATCTTTTGAATTATTGCACTATACTCTTGTGTCAATGCAATGGTTTCATCACGTCTCAACTTCCTCTTCTTTGCCAATAGATCCTTCATAAATTTTGCGTAGGAGGATATTTCTTGTAAAGCTTTCGCAAAAGGGATATTTATTTACAACTTCTTGAAAACCTCCAGGAATATTGCAAACTTCTTCTCTTCAATTTGCTTTTTAAGCCTTTGCGAGAAAGGAGCATGTTTCAATTTTCTAGAGTAATGTTGGAAGTTTCTTCTAACTCAATATCTATTTTCTTATTTTTCTTTTTTTTACTCTTTTTTTTCTTTTTCTGAATCTTTTTCCCTCTCATTCTTTTTTTTCTCTTCACTCTTCTTTTCACTCTCTTTTTCCTACTCACTCATTATTTTTCTCAAATTATCTTTCTCATTTTCTTTTTCACTCATCACTCTAGAAGGATCAGCTAAGGTTTCTCTACTCCTTGTTACAATTGCATAGCATTACTCACTCAAGTTGACATAGTATCGCCTAAAAAATTCCCTATTTGTCGCTCTGCCAATTACTTAGATAGTTGGCTAACCTAACTTTCTAAATTCCTAATTGAAGCCTCCTGATTTTTTAAACTGGCCTAAGGGGCCTGAAGGAATTATGACAACACACTTTCGAAATCAGGTTTCTCTTTCTGGCCTTGTTGTTGAGTGAGAGTAGCTTGTTGGTGGCTAATTCCAAGTGAGATGTCGGTTCAGATGCGGACCCTTCTGCCATGAAAAGTTGGGATGGCTTCTATAGCTCGGATTAAAAGAGTTTGAAGGGTAACTCCTTTGTATCTGTTGTCCCATGTATTTAACTTGCTCTTGTTGAGCATTGGAGTCGTGCATTCGGTTGTCATGATCTCTACCATAGAAATCAGCTGAGAGTACACACTTGAACTTGGCTTGGTTTTTGAAGCTCTGAAATCTGCACACTTAATTTCTCTAAGGCTTGAGTTACTAATTTACATTTTGCAAGGAAAGCATCTTGCACATCAAGTTCCAACACCCTATTTTTCTGTATACTTCTCTCACTGATCAAAAATTCATTACTTGCCATCACATCAATAAGTTCTATAGCCTCTTTTGTGATTTTAGTTGTCAATGAACCTCCAGCTAAGGCATCTATCAAAACACGAGTGACTAGCCTAACACCATTGTAGAAAATGTTTACTTATTGCATCTCTGGAATTTGATGATGTGAATATTTCCTTAAGCTTTCCTTATATCTGTCCCATGCCTCTAACAAGGACTCTTTCTCTCTGTTGAAAATAGGTAATCTCATTCCTCAACTTTACATATTTTAAAGGAGGAAAATATTTAGTTAAGAACTTCCGGGTCAGATCTTCCCATGTTGAAATACTCCTCCTAGGCTAACTTTGTAACCATGCATTTGCCCTATCCCAGAGGGAAAATGGGAAAAGTCTAAGTCTTGTGGCTTTATCAGGCACACTATTCATCTTCACTGTATCACAAATTTGTAGAGAGCTTGCTAGATGTAAGTTAGGGTCCTCACATTCACCACCCCACAACTGTTCATTCCTCACTAACTGCAATAAGGCTGGCTTCAATTCAAAATTATTTACAGCTATAGGAGGTCTTAGAATGCTAGGTTGTATCCTTTAATTTATAGGTCTGGAATAGTCTCATAGTGTCATTCTTTTCCTGTTGTTTTTCGTTTCTACTTATTCTCTCAATTTACTCTCTTTTCTCAATTTCCTTTCTAAGTGGTCAGTGTCAGGATCAAAGAGTAGTTTTCTTTTCCTTCTTTGTTTCTAACTTGCATACAAAACTTAACAGACAAAGAAATATAAGTGCAATTCTATTTCTACTATTTGTACTACACAATAAATTGAAACAAAGTAACTACAACTATGACTACTTAAAAAACTACAAGAAAAATAACTAAAAAACTAACAACAAAATTGAACAGTTCAGCTAGTACTGGCCCAAATCCCCAGCAACAACGCCATTAACTTGATGTAAAGTCATCTAGTAATGAATTCTTTAGCAAACACACCAATCGTTAAAATGTAATATATTTGTATCGTCCCATGTGGATTGCGTTAATTACCATAACCTAGGGCAAGTCCTATCTGAACCAAACAAAAACCCAAGGCAACACATTCTATTTTTGTATTTTCTAATTCTAAATTTTTATGAATTTTCAATACACAAACAACAATATACAAGAAATACAATAGTAAAATAAAGTGACAACAAAAGTGAGATTAGGTTGGAATCAACTTCAACATATAATTTCATTCAAATTTGGTTGAACAAAGCATAAATTTCAATTAAGGTCATGTCTGAATTCTCATAGGTAGATAGCCCTTAATTCCTTAGGTAATTATCACTATTTCACTACAAGTTAACCCTAATTCCTTAGGTGTTCACATGTACTAAAACAAAATATGTAAATAACAATGAACTTTAGTGATTCACCTAATGTCTTAGGCATGAAGTAACTACGTGGTAGATTATATACCTAAGGTCTCTACCATGATTCCTCTCTAGAGAGAAACTTTAATTGTGCCTGAATCTTTTAATTTAGGAGTTGAAACTCATAATTTCCTTGTCCTTACATGCCTTGAGAGAAATCTAGGTCTAATTAGTAGAAATTAACATCCATTGCAGCTTCAGTAAATCCCAACCTTGGGGATTTAGCAACACATGGTGGATAAGAAGATGATCATAGAAGAAGACATGGTTCTGATGGATTAAAGAAAGTTTAGAAAGAGAAAATTTGAAGTGAGAGAAAGAAATCTGAGAAATCAATCTTAGTTATGAGGTTATATGTTAATTACAAAGCAAGTTACATATAAATACTAACTAAAATAAACTAACAACTACTAACTAATTTAGTTGCTAACATGCCCTCTAGGGGCTTAAAAATAAATATGAAAACTTAAGTTGATTGATTTACAAGGAATCGGTACATGACTCATTAAAATTAGGTAACCTCCCTCGCATCTTCACGTGACCACGCCTGTGGGTGTATGTCTTACACTGGTCTGAGTGAAAACACAATTATTGGTTTCAGGACATGTGTGAATGTCGGCAGCAAGTGAACTATGTGGTGCCCTTAATCCGATAAATGATATTAAAGATGTTGATATTTAGATAATGAAAATTAGGATAAATTTTTTATGATTAAGAATAACCATTGAAAGAAGAACACCACAAATAAAAATTGTATAAATTAACCCTAGACCTTTTAAAGACATATCTCATATATGATGATATGAGAAGGTATATAGTTTAAACAAATGTCTCCTTAGGACAATCAATTACATGATCACCATACAAGTATTTGTGGAATATGTAAGTTAATTCAAGTGCAAGAGTGGATATGAGAAATGATCCACGTAAGCACAAGGTGATTTCCAAAAATTAATAAAAATATTTACATGCATCTATACAAACATTCCATAATTAGAAGTATACACATTTAATTAGGGAAACATGTTAAAAAAATGTTTTATAAGTAATTAAGTATAAGATATTACAAGCATAGGTGTAACATCCCTGTTTTTAGAAACAGTTTTACCCTTGTAATTTTTGAATTATGGATGGTTTGTAAGTAAGAATAAGTCAATATATACCCTATTGATGGTCTGTAGTATCTCAGAAATGTCATTTTTGTGCATAATAATGGAATTTATATGGACCATTAGTGAAAATTATGCAAAAACTGAGTGAAAAGGGCTCTGTTCCGAGTAACAGAGAAGAATTCCGAGTGAATAATTATAAATTCCAAGTGAAGGATGGAATTCCGAGTCAGTGTCGTGTTTTCCGAGTAAAAATATGACTGAGAGGGCTACCACCGAGTGGAGTCCTGACCTGAGAAGCAATTCCGAGTGAAGTGTGTTCAAGAGAACCACTTCTGGGTGAAATTCCGAGTCAAAACACCTAGAAAGGCTCGTTTCCGAGTCAAACCTTGCCAAATGCTTCCTTTTTCGAAGGAAATTCTTCTGATTGAAGCATTCTGAGTGAAAGAATGCATATATACTTATGTTTATGTTGATTTGATGCTTCCTACCGACTGGAATGTGTTGTGGAATCAATTGGGAAGGATTTCGAATGGTTTCGTATGTGTTTGCTTAGGAAACCGAGTGGAAAATGGTAGAGGGAGCCCATTCCGAGAGAAATGTAAGAGGCTGAACCATTTCCGAGTGAGTCTATGAGTATGACCCCTCTTCCGAGTGAGATATACTCTACTGGACCAAAACCGAGTGAGACTCGTATGTGTAGGTCGTGTTCCGAGAGGTAATGGCTTAAATAAGCCTTAATTTGGAAAGATAGTTGAAGAAGTTGGTCTAAACCGAGTGAACCAAGTGAATAAAGACTCGGATTTCCGAGTGAAAACTCTGAGAAAGAGAGAACTCGGTCTGGACAGATATTACCGAGTGAGAAACCGAGTACCTGAGTCAGTTTCAAAGGAATTCCGAGCGAGGACTTGAAGACTCGCTCAAGCGAGTCGGATTCCGCTTGAGCGAGAAGGACCCCTGATGCATATTTCTCTACTTCGCTCAAGCGAGCAAGCCACGCTCAAGCGAGCCTTGTATTTGTTGGCTCGGAAGAAGAATTCCAGTCGGCATAGTGGTTAACCGAGTGGAATTTTCACTCGGTATTCAGTGTCAGTTTTGCGTGTTGACTTCAATTTTGTCTTTTAATGCTTATTTTAATTCAATCATGCGCACTATAGCTAGTAGGCGGCCAGAAATGGGCACTGACATAGCCTACCTCCTTATTTAAATCTCCACTGACACTCCATTAACACTCCACTAAAAATCCACTAGCAGCCCACTCACAAAAGCTGTTCCCCATTTAGTTTTCCACTTACTCTCTCATTATTTAAACCAGTGCGATGACTCTTAGAGAACACACACACACGAAACAGACACACCTCTATTATCATTCTTCTTCCTACAAGTTCCTTTCTCTCTCTTTTCTTTTCTCTTTCACTCGGATTTGAAGCAGGACAGTGGAAGGAACCTTTTTCTTTCCATCCAAGAACTTCATTAAGGTAAGGGGGGTATATTCTTGGGTGCTCTATGGAAAAACCGAGTGAAGGAAAGGGTTAAGGAATTTGTTCCTCACCTTTCCAGGACAGATTCAGTGATGGGTGTACTAAATGCTTAATTGTTACTATTTTGTATATATATATATATATATATATATATATTTGTTGGTAAATGATATACTTTGTGTGAATTGTGAGAAAAATATGAACTGTATTGACTGTGAAAATACTAAATCATGGGTACCTATGTGCGTTCCAGCGAAGAATTGCAATTAAATGTTGGAATAAATGACAAACAACTCGGTTTTATATGAATTCAATCGGTTTTTAAACAATATCACTCGGTAAATCATTATATATATCAGACAGAACCCTTTTCTTACTTGAAGAACCTCCTTTCAATCATTTTTACTCGGAATTATAGTTATTCCACTCGGAAATCTCTTTCTTAATTATATTTCACTCGGATTTGCAAACAATTCTACTCAGGGAACCATTTTCATACTGATTTCACACGGAATCATGTTTTAATTCACTTAGAAACTTATTTCACTCAGAATTTAAGTTATTTCACTTAGAAAATCCTTTTCAGTATCTGTTTCACTCGGAAAACATATTAATTTCCTTTAGAAAACTCTGCTCAGTTTTATTTCACTCGGATTCATAGCTAATTCATGCGGAAAACCCATTTTCACTCGGAATCAACCTGTTTTAGTCGGAAAACAGCCTTCCAGTTCATTTTCACTTGGATTTATAGTACTCGAATGTATTCTATTCAAATAGAACGATTTTTCACTCGGAAATACATCTTTCCAGTCGGATTTCACCCGGAATTATAAGTAAATTATTCAGAGAACTCTTCCTTAATTATATTTCACTCGGAAAACAACTTAATTCCTCTCAGAAAATTTCATTCAGTTTGATATCACTTGGAATCATGGTTATTCCACCCGGATTCACATTTAATCTACTCAGAAACTTCTCTGAACCATATTTTCACTCGGATTCTTACTTATTTCACTCGGAAATTCTATTTATTACACTTAGAATCAATCTCTTTTACTCGGAAACTCTGTTTTTAACATATATCACCCGGATTTTTCATTCAAAGACTTTTCTTTAATTCTTTTAAATTATTTTGGAAATGTTACAACTAAAATTACTATTATTCTTATTATTATAATTCTTATTGTGAATCTTATCATTATTAATAACTAGTATTATTGATATTATCTTGTTATGAAAAAAATTAAATAAGGAATATATTATTTTACTCTTGATACAAGTATAATTCTAATCAAGATATAATCGATATATTTTCTTACAACGTTTGAATAATGGAATCCTAGAACTTGAGAATAATATAATGAGACTAGAAACACATAGATATCCAAGGAATCAATTGATAAAATAAATGCATTTCGCATCATGAAAATATTTTTGAAGAAGAAAAACCTCTAGAGCATACACATGGTACAGTGGAGGACACTCACATTCGATCTCCATGAAGAATCTTGGGAGTACAACTGGAACGACAACCCAATGGCATCAGAGTCGCGCCTGATAGCCGGGTGAGACGATGCAATTCTAGTGTACTTTGACTAAATGACAGAGTGTAACTATGATCGTAGGGATCCAAGTTCCAAAAATATTTAAATCAATGATAAGAACCAATGAGTTCATTTGTACCATATGGAACTTGGGCGGACCCTGATCGCTCTAGAAAAATTGGAATGGAGATATTCCAAAAATGAGATGAAGAAATGATTTATTGGGCCCACATGCATCATGAGACTTAATCAAAGATAAATCATAATAAATTCAACCCATGCATTCCATGACAACATGCTTGATTGTTATAATTGTGAATATACTAATTGTATGATGTATGTAATATTGTATGTTAACTGGATTATGTCCGCACCGGATTAACCAATCAGGGTCTTGGGTTATACTCACCCTTACTGTTGACCATTTTTCAGAGGAATTAGGAAATCAAGAACTCGAGTATGAAGAACAGCAATATGCTGAACCTACTGAGAATAATCATTAGAGATAGAATTTATATAGATTGAATACTTATTAATGACAAAGACACCAGATGACTGTATAATGTTTAAGGGTGCCTGCGTGCCCCATTCTGTTATGAGTACAATTATTTGTATGTTTATGAATGACTATGTGATATATTCACTATTTGCTTCCATTGATCTGCCATCTCTTTATTTTAAAAAAAATATTCACTTTTTATGAAAACTGTTAACACTCTTAGTTAAATAGGATGATCCTATAGAAGGGTTGTCTTATCTAACCGAGGGTGTTACATTGGTGGTATCAGAGCATAGTCGATTCATTAAACTTGGGAAGTGGACCATTAGGTTTCCACGTACTCTGATAGAAATATTGAACAGTCTATAACACTCCTAAGACTAAATATCCTATGTGGAATACTCCATATAACATATACCCTGAACCTATTTGTTGATATTCTTTCTGCAAATTCCTAATGGCACGCCGAAATAACGATCATGTGATGGAGGATCTTCTTACCAGAATTATGGAGGTAATAGAATGACAAGAGTTACCTCATGCTTCTGCTAGGCAGAACCAGGGATTAGCTGATTTTCAAAGGAACAATCCTACGCAGTTCAAGGGAGGCTTCAATCCAGAAGGAGCACAATTATGGATTGAACACCTTGAAAAGATTTTTGCCGCTATGCGATGTTCTGATGAGGATCGTATAACCTTTGTTGTCTTCATACTGGTTGGAGAAGCAGAGCACTGGTGGACTTATGCCAGAATTAGGATGGCAACTGAAGGACATGGCATTACTTGGGGACGATTCAAGACAGAGTTTCTCGCTAAATATTTCCCTGAAGACATAAGGAGGCAGAAGGAGCAGGAGTTCTTTAATCTGAAACAAGGTAATATGACTGTTGGGGAGTACGCTGCTAAGTTTGATGAGTTGGCAAAATGTTGTCCCTACTACACCCACATGGGAGAAGCGTCAAGATGCGCGAAATTTGAAGCAGGACTACGGCAAGAAATTCACCAAGCTATTTGTTGCCAACAAATTACTCGATTCTCTACTTTGGTTGACAGATGCCGTATCTTTGAGAACACCTCTAATCTACGACGACCTGGAACGTCTAATCATGGGCCAGAACGACGTATGCCAGACAGACAACAGAGGAGAGATTTTCGAGTAGATCGACCCTACTCTCGTCCACCTTACTCAGCCAACCGAATTCCTCCTAGAGGTCAGGAGAACCAAAGTCGTAAAAACTGCACAATTTATGGACGGATTGGACATCGTGATGCTGATTGTTGGTACAGAAATAAAAATAACCAACAACAAGTAACTCAAGGACAGGCAGTACGACCAACAGGTCAAGGAAGTGGAGGATCTACTGCAAATACCTCTACCAACAATGTCCCAAGGATGCAAAATATTCACCGTGGCAACAATTTCAATCAGAACAATAATCCTAGAAGGCCCAAAAATAACTCTACTGGAAGACCAGGAGGAAATGCTAGAGTTTTTACCATGAATGGTGCGGAAATATCACAAGGGAACGACCTTGTGCAAGGTACATGTTTTATAGGAAGCACTCTATTGAATGTATTATATGATTCAGGAGCCACTCACTCTTTCATATCTGAGAATTATGTAAAACATTTAAAGCTTCCTACAACCTCTCTGCCCAATCAGATGATTGTCACAACTGCTGCTAATAAGCCCATTTGCCCTTCTTACATGTGTTCGAAATGCCCACTCAACATCGAAGGGAAAGCTTATCAAGTAGATCTGATATGTTTGCCTTTGATTGATCTAGATATTGTTCTAGGAATGAATTGGCTTGCTGCCAACCATATTCTGATGACTGTTATAATAGATCCATTTCTCTCGGGTCTACTACATCACATTGTGATCAAGACATTGATTCTTGTCCTGTTAGCTCAGAAAAGGTAATTCCAGCAAAGGAAGTCCAACTATACATGATCCTTACTGAAACTGGAAGTAAGGCCACTCCTCAAATTGATCAGATTCCTGTTGTTCAAGAATTCCCAGAAGTTTTTCCTGATGATATACGTGAGCTACCTCCAGAACGAGAAATTGAGTTCAGTATTGACATTATACCGGGCGCGGGACCAATCTCTATTGCTCCTTACCGAATGTCACCTAAGGAACTCAGTGAACTTAAAGAGCAAATAGAAGAACTTTTAGAGAAAGGAATGATTAGACCCAGTGTCTCACCTTGGGGAGCACCAGTTCTCCTAGTCAAAAAGAAGGATGGCAGTATGCGGTTATGTGTTGATTATCGTCAGTTGAATAAAGCTACGATCAAGAACCGATACCCTCTTCCAAGGATTGATGATTTGATGGACCAATTACGAGGAGCAACTATCTTCTCGAAGATTGATCTACGGTCAGGATATCATCAAATTAGGGTGAAGAAAGATGATGTACCCAAAACAGCATTCAGGACACGATATGGGCACTATGAGTATCTTGTTATGCCCTTTGGAGTTACCAATGCACCTGCAGTCTTTATGGGATACATGAATCGAATCTTCCATAAGTACTTGGACAAATTCGTGGTTGTATTCATTGACGATATTCTCGTCTACTCCAAGAGCCATGAGGAACACGAGGAGCATCTCCGAATTGTTCTAAATACTTTGCGTGCAAGGCAATTGTACGCCAAATTTTCAAAATATGAATTCTGGTTGACAGAAGTGAAATTTTGAGGACATGTCATCTCTAAGGAAGGAATTGCTGTGGATCCTACAAAGGTAGAAGCTGTACTAAATTGGGAACAACCCAAGAATGTGACGGAAATCCGTAGTTTCCTTGGACTGGCTAGATATTATCGTCGATTCATCGAGAATTTCTCTCGAATTGCAGCACCTTTAACTAGGTTGACTCGTAAAGATCAACCATTTGAATGGACTAACAAATGCGAAAGCAGTTTTACGGAGTTACGCCAACGACTCACTAGTGCACCTGTCTTGAGTTTGCCAGATCCTGCCAAGCCATATGAAGTGTATTGTGATGCGTCAAGACAAGGACTGGGATGTGTTCTAATGCAAGAAAGAAAGGTTGTTGCTTATGCTTCACGACAGCTAAGAACGCATGAAGTTAATTATCCCACACATGATTTGGAATTAGCTGCAGTTGTGTTTGCCTTGAAAATCTGGAGACATTACTTGTATGGTACATACTTTGAAGTCTTCACTGATCATAAAAGCTTGAAGTATCTATTCGACCAGAAAGAGTTGAATATGCGACAGCATAGATGGATGGAATTCATTAAGGATTATGATTTTGAACTCCGATATCACCCTGGAAAGGAAAATGTTGTGGCAGATGCACTCAGTAGAAAGGCTTTACGCCTATCATATATGATGACAAAGGAGTTAGAATTGATTGAACAGTTTCGCGATTTGAACCTAGCAGTAACACCAAAAAGGGGAACCCTTATGGTTGGAATGCTAAGAGTTTCAAATGATTTTCTGGAACAAGTCAAAGAAGCTCAAGCCAATGACCAGGAATTACAAGATTTAGCAGAAAGGACAAAAGAAGGAGTCTCAGAATTTAGTAAGGATGAACATGGGGTGATCAGGTATCAACAGAGAATTTGTATTCTAGTTAATACAAAACTTAAAAGATCCATCCTTGATGAAGCACATAAGAGCAAATACAGTATCCACCCAGGGTCGACCAAAATGTATCAGGACTTGAAGAAATTATTCTGGTGGCAAGGAATGAAAAAGGATATAGCTGAATATGTGACAGCTTGTCTGATGTGTCAGAAGGTAAAGGCGGAACAACAACGACCAAGTGGGACCCTTCGTTCTTTAGATATTCCAGAATGGAAATGGGATGAGATTGCTATGGATTTTATGACTGGATTTCCCAGGACATCAGGTGGATGTGATGCTATTTGGGTAATCGTGGATCGATTAACAAAGACCGCTCACTTCATTCCTGTCAATATGAAGTATTCCCTAGAGAAACTCACCCAGATCTATATCAAGGAAATTGTACGATTACATGGAACTCCCACTGCAATTGTGTCCGATCGAGATCCTCGTTTCACATCACAATTTTGGAAGAGCCTGCAACAAGCTCTGGGAACTCGTCTGAAGTTAAGTTCTGCATATCACCCACAGACAGACGGACAATCAGAAAGAACAATCAAGACTCTTGAAGATTTGTTGCGTCTTTGTGTTCTAGAACATGGGGGAAGTTGGCAAGAATACCTTCCACCTGTTGAGTTCACTTACAACAACAGCTACCATGCTAGCATCGGAATGGCCCCCTATGAAGCTTTATATGGAAGGAAATGTTGTACACCTTTATGTTGGTATGAGACTGGTGAAAAGACGATAATTGGACCAGAGATTGTTCAGAAGACTACAGAACAAGTCCAAAAGATCCAAATGGCAATGAAGACTTCACAAGATAGACAAAAGAGTTACTACGACAAACGTCGAAAGCCATTGGAGTTTGAGGAGGAAGATCATGTTTTTCTCAAAGTTACCCCTACCATTGGAGTAGGAAGAGCTTTGAAGGCCAAGAAGTTAAGCCCCAGATACGTAGGACCCTATCAGATTTTACAAAAGATAGGAACTCATGCGTATCGTATTGCTCTGCTACCTGAGCTAACAAATCTTCACAATGTCTTTCATGTTTCCCAACTCCGCAAATATGTACCAAGCCCTGATCATGTTCTGAGTCCTGATCAATTTGTTCTGAAGGAAAACCTTACCTTTGAAGCATCACCAGTGAAGATTGTTGACCGACGTCTCAAACAGTTAAGAGGCAAGGAAATCTCTTTGGTCAAAGTAGTTTGGAGTCAGACAGATGATGGAGACGCTACTTGAGAAATTGAGGGGAAAATGAGAGAATTGTACCCTCAATTATTTTAACTTTGAATTTCGGGACGAAATTCCTAAAAGGAGAGGAGAATGTAACATCCCTGTTTTTAGAAACAGTTTTACCCTTGTAATTTTTGAATTATGGATGGTTTGTAAGTAAGAATAAGTCAATATATACCCTATTGATGGTCTGTAGTATCTCAAAAATGTCATTTTTGTGCATAATAATGGAATTTATATGGACCATTAGTGAAAATTATGTAAAAATCGAGTAAAAAGGGCTCTGTTCCGAGTAACAGAGAGGAATTCCGAGTGAATAATTATAAATTCTGAGTGAAGGATGGAATTCCGAGTCAGTGTCATGTTTTCCGAGTAAAAATATGACTGAGAGGACTACCACCGAGTGGAGTCCTGACCTGAGAAGCAATTCCGAGTGAAGTGTGTTCAAGAGAACCACTTCTGGGTGAAATTCCGAGTCAAAACACCTAGAAAGGCTCGTTTCCGAGTCAAACCTTGCCAAATGCTTCCTTTTCCAAACTGATTGAAGCATTCCGAGTGAAAGAATGCATATATACTTATGTTTATGTTGATTTGATGCTTCCTATCGACTGGAATATGTTGTGGAATCAATTGGGAAGGATTCCGAATGGTTTCATATGTGTTTGCTTAGGAAACTGAGTGGAAAATGGTAGAGGGAGCCCATTCCGAGAGAAATGTAAGAGGCTGAACCATTTCCGAGTGAGTCTATGAGTATGACCCCTCTTCCGAGTGAGATATACTCTACTGGACCAAAACCGAGTGAGACTCATATGTGTAGGTCTTGTTCCGAGAGGTAATGGCTTAAATAAGCCTTAATTTGGAAAGATAGTTGAAGAAGTTGGTCTAAACCGAGTGAACCAAGTGAATGAAGACTCGGATTTCCGAGTGAAAACTCTGAGAAAGAGAGAACTCGGTCTGGACAGATATTACCGAGTGAGAAACCGAGTACCTGAGTCTGTTTCAAAGGAATTCCGAGCGAGGACTTGAAGACTCGCTCAAGCGAGTCGGATTCCGCTTGAGCGAGAAGGACCCCTGATGCATATTTCTCTACTTCGCTCAAGCGAGCAAGCCACGCTCAAGCGAGCCTTGTATTTGTTGGCTCGGAAGAAGAATTCCAGTCGGCATAGTGGTTAACCGAGTGGAATTTTCACTCGGTATTCAGTGTCAGTTTTGCGTGTTGACTTCAATTTTGTCTTTTAATGCTTATTTTAATTCAATCATGCGCACTATAGCTAGTAGGCAGCCAGAAATGGGCACTGACATAGCCTACCTCCTTATTTAAATCTCCACTGACACTCCATTAACACTCCACTAAAAATCCACTAGCAGCCTACTCACAAAAGCTGTTCCCCATTTAGTTTTCCACTTACTCTCTCATTATTTAAACCAGTGCGATGACTCTTAGAGAACACACACACACGAAACAGACACACCTCTATTATCATTCTTCTTCCTACAAGTTCCTTTCTCTCTCTTTTCTTTTCTCTTTCACTCGGATTTGAAGCAGGACAGTGGAAGGAACCTTTTTCTTTCCATCCAAGAACTTTATTAAGGTAAGGGGGGTATATTCTTGGGTGCTCTGTGGGAAAACCGAGTGAAGGAAAGGGTTAAGGAATTTGTTCCTCACCTTTCCAGGACAGATTCAGTGATGGGTGTATTAAATGCTTAATTGTTACTATTTTGTATATATATATATATATATATTTATTGGTAAATGATATACTTTGTGTGAATTGTGACAAAAATATGAACTGTATTGATTGTGAAAATGCTAAATCATGGGTACCTATGTGCGTTCCAGCGAAGAATTGCAATTAAATGTTGGAATAAATGACAAACAACTTGGTTTTATATGAATTCAATCGGTTTTTAAACAATATCACTCGGTAAATCATTATATATATCAGACAGAACCCTTTTCTTACTTGAAGAACCTCCTTTCAATCATTTTTACTCGGAATTAAAGTTATTCCACTCGAAAATCTCTTTCTTAATTATATTTCACTCGGATTTGCAAACAATTCTACTCAGGGAACCATTTTCATACTGATTTCACACGGAATCATGTTTTAATTCACTTAGAAACTTATTTCACTCAGAATTTAAGTTATTTCACTTAGAAAATCCTTTTCAGTATCTGTTTCACTCGGAAAACATATTAATTTCCTTTAGAAAACTCTGCTCAGTTTTATTTCACTCGGATTCATAGCTAATTCATGCGGAAAACCCATTTTCACTCGGAATCAAACCTGTTTCAGTCGGAAAACAGCCTTCCAGTTCATTTTCACTCGGATTTATAGTACTCGAATATATTCTATTCAAACAGAATGATTTTTCACTCGGAAATACATCTTTCCAGTCGGATTTCACCCGGAATTATAAGTAAATTATTCAGAGAACTCTTCCTTAATTATATTTCACTCAGAAAACAACTTAATTCCTCTCAGAAAATTTCATTCAGTTTGATATCACTCGGAATCATGGTTATTCCGCCCGGATTCACATTTAATCTACTCAGAAACTTCTCTGAACCTTATTTTCACTCGGATTCTTACTTATTTCACTCGGAAATTCTATTTATTACACTTAGAATCAATCTCTTTTACTCGGAAACTCTGTTTTTAACATATATCACCCGGATTTTTCATTCAAAGACTTTTCTTTAATTCTTTTAAATTATTTTGGAAATGTTACAACTAAAATTACTATTATTCTTATTATTATAATTCTTATTGTGAATCTTATCATTATTAATAACTAGTATTATTGATATTATCTTGTTATGAAAAAAATTAAATAAGGAATATATTATTTTACTCTTGATACAAGTTTAATTCTAATCAAGATATAATCGATATATTTTCTTACAACGTTTGAATAATGGAATCCTAGAACTTGAGAATAATATAATGAGACTAGAAACACATAGATATCCAAGGAATCAATTGATAAAATAAATGCATTTCGCATCATGAAAATATTTTTGAAGAAGAAAAACCTCTAGAGCATACACTTGGTATAGTGGAGGACACTCACGTTCGATCTCCATGAAGAATCTTGGGAGTACAACTGGAACGGCAACCCAATGGCATCAGAGTCGCGCCTGATAGCCGGGTGAGACGATGCAATTCTAGTGTACTTTGACTAAATGACAGAGTGTAACTATGATCGTAGGGATCCAAGTTCCAAAAATATTTAAATCAATGATAAGAACCAATGAGTTCATTTGTACCATATGGAACTTGGGCGGACCCTGATCGCTCTAGAAAAATTGGAATGGAGATATTCCAAAAATGAGATGAAGAAATGATTTATTGGGCCCACATGCATCATGAGACTTAATCAAAGATAAATCATAATAAATTCAACCCATGCATTCCATGACAACATGCTTGATTGTTATAATTGTGAATATGCTAATTGTATGATGTATGTGATATTGTATGTTAACTGGATTATGTCCGCACCGGATTAACCAATCAGGGTCTTGGGTTATACTCACCCTTACTGTTGACCATTTTTTAGAGGAATTAGGAAATCAAGAACTCGAGTATGAAGAACAGCAATATGCTGAACCTACTGAGAATAATCATTAGAGATAGAATTTATATAGATTGAATACTTATTAATGACAAAGACACCGGATGACTGTATAATGTTTAAGGGTGCCTGCATGCCCCATTCTGTTATGAGTACAATTATTTGTAAGTTTGTGAATGACTATGTGATATATTCACTATTTGCTTCCATTGATCTGCCATCTCTTTATTTTAAAAAAAAATATTCACTTTTTATGAAAACTGTTAACACTCTTAGTTAAATAGGATGATCCTATAGAAGGGTTGTCTTATCTAACCGAGGGTGTTACAATAGGGACCCTAGGAGTACAAGCCCATGGCAAGAAAAGTTCATCTTTAGTCTTAGAATTAGTAGAACATGTCATAAATATCACCTATTAGTCCTAAATTGAAAATCATAAAAGGTTAGGTTTAAACCCTTCTTAAATTTGAGTTTTTCGATGTAGTGCGTCCGATGTTTTACACCTAATGAGAGTTATAAAACTCCAACTGAGGTGAGATCAATTTTCAAACCTTTCTAACACATTTATCTACAACTTTTATGCAGAAGTCAGAGGCCAATAATGTCATTAAGATACCCAGAACCAAAAACAACAAGGGAAAAACAACAATTGAAAAATCCTGACAGTGGCCATTCCACTGGCAGTGGGGAATTCCCACTGGCATTGGAATCCACTATCTTGACCACCAAAAATTCCCACAGGTTACTTTTTCACAAGATCCCACAAGATCTTAATTCTTTCAACATGTCATGTGATCGTAATCACATATAATATGATATACCATGCATGCCATGAATGCAATAATGCATATGTCAGTCTCAGCTTCACAAGAATTTCTCACCCTCTCACTTAGGGGCATATTTTACACTTAGCATTACAGATAATGGCATGCAAAAAATTATAGTATTCTCCAAGACATACAACTTGTCACATAATCTCTAAGGCATTAATTCACATTGTTCACAACATAATAGCGAAGGAGTCTCATCAATATTAATCCACACATAGAAATCAAAAAGGCATATGAATAAGTATACTTCAAATGTATAACATTAACATATACATTGTCACCATACAATTCTTAGTGGATTTCACTTTCAATTATCTTGCCATTGTTTCAAGTTTTAGTATGACATTCACAATCCCTTTAATCATCTTAATTTTTCAACATCATTTCTAATTTACTAATTGGCAACAAACACAATGACATTTAATCATTGTCTCAATATTTTCATCATCATTTATAGGTGTGCTACACAACCATATTATTCAATTCTCATCATCAATTATCATATCTCATCAATAGTGATGAAATATACATGGTTTTCACAATATGACTTAGGCACACACTTTTACCAAAACCTTAAGTCACTACCAATCACCACCAAGGACACACCACATACATATATTCTAAATGATATAACATATTTTCCTTGCACATCATCATTACAATATCAATCATCGCATAGTTCCAACATAATTATAGCAAGGAAAACATGAGCAACATCATATACATTAATCATCAGTTATTCAAATTATACATTTAAAATATAAACTCCTCTCGTACCATATGAGAAGAAGTAATCCAAATGGTCTAACGACCCTGCCTCGTCTTCCGGAATACAATCTACATATCACATATATGTATATAAATTCAATTAATTTGCCATTCAAGGCAAGGACACAAGGTCTAACTATTCAATAGTAAGTAAGTAGACACAACAACATATCCAAGACTTGTTATAGACATGGTTTCACAACCTCCTTAGGTTTCGGGAATTCCTTTCCCATATACAAGATTCTCTATATTTAAAAGTGGGTCAAATCTACCCAATGCACACACTAGTGGGTTTCCTAACATCACAACTTAGCATACTCTTAATTTCCATATATACATGTATAAAGTCATTCCTCATGGCACTAATTTTCATCTTATCATAAATTTTCCAAAAGCCTTAATGTTCTCAAACTAAAATTTACACCATTTATCATTTCAACAATTTTTCATTCATCACTCTTAGTTTACTATGCCATATAATTATATTTCTCACATGTCTATCAATAAAGCATCATCATCCCAACTAGGGTTCACATACTCAGAATTACACTTCAACATAAATGTCATCAATCCATAATTTTATTTCATTAATCCACCACAACCATCATAGGTTTGGTGTTCCCATTCATCATTTCATATTTATAACAACACCTATTTATAGGTTCCATCATCAATGGTCATCTACCATTACTAATCTTATTTCTCACCATAATAATTACAATTTTCTCAAGATTCTCCAAAAGCCCCAAATTCCAATTTCTAGGGTTTTTACTTAAATTGCCAAACATCAATTCCAATAATTTTTCTTGCATCATTTCAAGAATACTAAATCCAATAATCTTATATGTTAATCATCATCAACCAATCAACAAAATTCCCAATGGTTGTCTAGCCTAGGGTTTGGGTTTGACATGCATTTTTTTATCACAATAACACTTAATCCTCCATTATCAAGCCTTATCAACCTTAAAACTACCAAGAAAAATCAGTAATTGCCAAGAACACTTACCTCTAACTCCAAGGTTATGTGAAAAATGAAAATAAGAGGAGGAGAAGAGATGATGAGTCAAGCTTAGCCCCAATGTCCAATATGAGCTTCACAAATCCAAGCTTAGGTATTAATTTTACAAGAAAATGGAAGTGAAGAGTTATGTCATGGTTTTAGGCAAGAGAGAATGATGAAGAAGAAGAAGAAAATGAAGTGTGGAGGGAGAGTGGAGAAGCCAACAAAAATTAGAGAAGGGGAGAGAAAATTACAAAAATTGGTTATTGTCCAATGGGTAATGCATTGTCCAATGGAGAAAAGCATAAATGGAGAGAGGGGTAGAATGTCACGGCAATTTGAGAGGGAAAAGTATGGAATTTGCATTTTTTTATTAATTCTATTTCATTCATAATTTCACTGTTTATTGACATACATCGTATACGAATAAATATCTCCTCAACACCAAAAATTATTTTGAACATATCACCATAACCGTAATAAATCCCTCATTATATTAGACCCATCAAATGCCCAAGATTATTTAATAGGTCTCACACCATCCATTAAATTGTCCGGTTTCAGTAAATTTTAATTTACCAGTAAATCACATCTAGTGTCTACTTAATTTTCCCACATATATTGGACCATAAATAATTAATTATCATTATTTAATAATTTTATTTCTCTAAAATTTGGGATGTTACACACTAATGTTGTCTTACCGTTCCAGCCCTGATGTTATACGTATAATTAAGCGTAGGTTGAGCGTGAGAGTGCTAGCTTCTGGGTCTGGTCTTGATAATAAGCATAAGAGGTAGCGTAGGGCCTTTAGAGTGCTTCTTGATTTAGATTCCAACCCAACGTGGCCTTATGCTATTCAGCATAAGCACGCGTAGGCTCCTATGCTCTCTGGTATTTAGCATGAGACTTAGACGTATGGTGGGTGTGTTCGCGTTGGCTCTCTAAGTTCGTACCTGATGATCCTTACCAGCCAGCATAACCTTACGTTAGGGAGCGTAGGTACGCGTGGCTTGCTTCACCCTTAAGCACTTGGACCATTCATTTTGTTTCCTGGCCTAGTGTGTGTAGATGTTGGGCACCGTAGTGACACTTGCACTCTTTTCCTTTCCTTGCACACAAGCGTGAGTTCTCGATCCCTTGAGCATAGGTCACATAAGTGGGCACCTAAAACATAAACACAAAATAACAACCTAGCATGCATATGTTGGAATTCAATATTAGTACGCTGAAAAATATGCACCATGGCTCTCAACACTTAGCATAAACCTCTTATGACTTAAATTACCTTAAATATTGTACAATTAACCTTAAAATAATAAAATAATTATAAAAGTCTTGAATTTCATAATTTATGCAATTAATGATTAAATAGCCTCCAAATTAATATCTAATGACTTACATTATGGGATTAATGCATAAATTAGAGCCAAATAAATAAGTCTTTCCAAGACTTATCAATCCCTAGGGAAGATCTTGGGAGTACAACAAGGCAGTAATCCTAATAGCTCGAGAGTAGCTCCCCGAGGCAAGGTGTAGCAAAGTAAACCCGGTGTACTTTGACTAAAGATAGAGTGTAACTATGGCCATCGAGAACCAGTTTCGTTGTAAACTTATCATGAATTATGGGAGTAAGGAAGGATCCTTCTTCATTATGGACATAAGTGTCCTTAATACCCTTATGGTTATAGAAACTCAATGAACTCAGGTCGCTCTAGCATTGAAACATTGTGCTTAGATGAGATTGAGGCAGGATGATTCTGATGAGAATGATGAGATTTTTGGGACCACATGCATCATGTTAATGACATTAAAGAATGAATGAATGATAAACACCTGCACTCAAGTATGGAATTATGTTTGACTAACCCCTTATCTAATATGTGTTCTTTGTGTGTTGATATATTTATGATAATGTTGAATGTTTGGCATTATGGATGAACATAAAATAAGTTAATTGTGGAGTAAGATGAATGCAATAATGATCGAAATGAACCTAAAATTTATGATGCTAAATAAGGCTATAGTTATAGGTGATTCTTAGCCATTGAAGTATGTGGGAGTGAGGCCCGAACCTTACGGAAAAATTAATTTTTTGTGAGTCATGTGTTAGGTGGGAGAGATGCCAGAGGTGACAATTCTTTGTTGTTTGTAAGTGATAGAATGTTCCTCACCTTTATAAATTTTTATAGACACGGAACTCAAGGAAAAGAGGAAGAAAGAGTTGTGGCAAAATGAACCACAATAATAGGGTAGTATCTATTGTGTTCTTGTGTCTTAAGGAAGCCTGTGTGCCCTACTATTTAGATTAATGTAAGTTATTGTTATGACCATGTAATGTGTAGCGTTCTGTTTCTTGATCGACCATTGTTTTATGAACGAAAAAAAAAACTTCCACATATTTTCTGAAAACTCGTAACCTTTTAGTTAAGTAGGATGATCTAGTGGAAATGATTGTTCTAGTTAACCAAGGGTGTTATGTTGATGGTATCAGAGCATGGTCAATTCAACAAGCTAGTATGAACTGCCATGCCCCACTGTACTCTGAATGGTTATTTTTTAGTCAGTAGGACTTGTGTGGTAGGAGCTACTAAAATTCAAGTAGTTGAAGCGTTGATTGTGGTACCAAAGGTCGATAGTAACAGAATAGTTCATAACGGATGAAGGAACTGGAAGTATGATAAACCCCAATAAAGGAGGACAACTAGGTTACATAGTAAGAAGACTATACCATGGGCTCTTGCCTTGTGAACAGTCTATTCTAATCCTAATAAGTTAAGTATAAAATAACTATTTGATCTAATCCCGACCAATGCTTGAACCCTTGTGGTGTTCTTTCATTATGGTCGACTCCCTTGAATTCCTTGATTTGGTTCTTGATCTCTGAAAGTTTAAATCTCTGAATTCATCCTCGTTGTAGTTCCAAGTACCTTTTTAGGGCCAACATATTTATTCTTCCCTGATTTTATTTATATTTACTGATCTACCTATCATCTGTATTATCAAAGACTGAGCCTTGTTTCCATATGGATCCTTGAATTTGAAATCCTTAAGTACTTATCTAATTCTAGTACTCCAAATTTGACTCTTTCTCAGGAATTTATCACCTTAGAACTATTTATTTTTGGAAAACCCCTTGAGAATACTCTTAATATCTTAATTCAACTAAAATTTATCCATTGATATCACTACCTAAATATCTTGAGATTCATACCAAGTATATCTTGTTGTATATCTTATTACGTACTCTCCATCAATTTTGCCCTTGTGAACAAAAATGTCTAGTGTGTGAGATTAACGGGGATCTATAAATCTTTAAAGACGAACAAGTTGGCAAGATAAGCTGCTAACGATTAGGGTCATCTCAATGCCTGTAGTAAGCATGGAGAATTTTGGGGACAAAATTCCTAAAAGGAGGGGGAGTGTAATAGCCTAGACTTTAGGGTGATGCCCTAGACCCTCAGGAACACCTGAGTGTGTCTTAGTAAGATTTTTGTGAGAGGTGTGAGGCTTCGGCCTATTCTGTAGGTTGTCTACACTGTAAGACAATAGTAGGAAACGAGCTTCGACCGATGTTTTGATTCGGTTCTACGTGAAATATAGTAGAAAGGGAATTAGAGTGACCTTGAAGGTGTAAGTGATAAGAACTGGAGTGGAAGGACACATAGAGTGATAGTAAAAGTGGTAGAAGAGATGTTAATGTATAAGGGTAAGTATCAATAAGTGATTCGTGATAATAGTGATAGTGGTAATATCAATAATGATAATAATAATAATAATAATAATAATAATAATAATAACATTTAATAATAATAATAATAATGATAAAATATAGTTGGGTTCTCGAATATGAATATGGAACCCTGTGGATGGTCATGTGTTGACAATCTTGCACTGAGGCTAATACACCTACAAGGATAAGGCTGACAAAGAAACTAGTAGAATTCGTATGATAAGTGTAGTAAATCGAGAAGAATCAGTTAAACCTCGTAAGCCCAATCCGTGCCCCAAATGCCTCCCCCAGTTGGCTATACAAATGCCACGAGTATCTGATTCCAGCAATCTTGGTCTCAAAGGATTCATATTGAAATCTAATACACTTCTCCTGAAGACACCCAACTTCAATTTAGACCAAATTGATCATAATTTTTGAGGAAATATTCCCTTAAATCGTAACCACGTGATCGAACTGGATGCTAGTTAGTGTTTTGAGTGTAACTTTTACCCATGACATCGAAATCAAGTAATTCTTATCTTGGTTTACTCCTAAAAAAATTTGCTATAATTTTCATGAAGGCCTCAAAGGCTAATTCCAAATAGATTATTTCTAGTCTAAGATTCAAGAATTTATATCCCGTAAACCCTTTGTTATTCTGTTAATTTTCATATGGTTTACAAAACAATTCGTAACTCCCTATACATATGTCTGATTTGCATAATTCTGGTCCCAAATCTCTCATAACAAAATCCTCTATAATTCTCATGCAAGCTTTTAGAGCTAGTTCATATCATAAACATACAAAAAATTTGATCCTATAACCATCACATCTAAGACGCCCTAAATAGGGCCAGATTTTAATGTTTTGCGTGTAACTTTCTTTACCCATGTCAGAATTGAGTAATCCTTGTCTCGATAAACTTGTAATAAAATACCCTACAATTCTTATGAAGAGCCTAAAAGCCAATTCCTAACAAATTTTCCCCAGTAATTGCCTCTTTTTAGGCATTAAAAATCCATGGGCCTCCAGAGCATATTTCCTTGGTTCGAGCATAACTTTCACTACGATTATCAAAATTGCTCATTCTTTTTCTTGTTTTGAAGAGCAAATAAAACTTTAAAACTTTCATGCTCATCATTTTTCCAAATTCTCATCCATATGGAATTTATAAATTTATCACAACTTGTTATGATTATGTTAAAGTTCCCGTTTATCGACCGCTAAATGAGAACCTGGTTTCTTACGCCCTAAGTTACTTTTCCACTCACCGTTTCTCCCTCCACCACTGTGCACCACTCCTTCCTTTCCTTATATATATACGTGACCCCTCTTTTACATTCACTTCTCACTGACTCTTACGCTCTCTTACTTTCTTCCTCGCGCATGCTCTCTATTTTCTCTCTCAGTCTCTCATGCTCTCTTTTGGCTCCATCTCTATTCTTTCTTTCTCTTTGTGGCCATCACCACACACCACCAAACTACCTCTTCGACCACTATCCTCCATCGTACTACCACACTAGCCACCCTCTTCCACCTTCTTCTTCATCCCCTTCCCCAACTGGCCGCTGTAACACCCCAATTTTCTAGACTTGAATCCTGATGTAGCCAAAATAATTAAACAATAAAAATACGAATAAACTTTTCATGTTTGAAATAATTTCAAAACACCACCACGACCACATCAAGACTCTAACCACAGAAAACCAAAGGGTGAGATTTAATTATCTATAACTGGATCGTTAAATAGTTTGCCCATAACGGTATACAAAAATAACAGAGTTTATAGCAGAAGAAGAATGTGTATACCAAGCATACGCCTAGTCCCATATATGAAGATATGGAAAAAGGCTCGGCAAGGTATAAAATGACATATCATAAGCCTAACAGACAACCATCATCTTTTCACATAATTTCATGAACATACAACGCCTAAGATATATGCATATACATATCTATATGGTCATGCATCATACATCTCCAATATTCATAATCTATAATTGACCATAATCAATTCAATCCTCAATTTATGTATTTTAATACTTATACATACTTAGAGGGTTAATAAATCAATATCCTATTATACACTAGATTGGTAAACATCCAATACTTATACATATTCACCATTCATCCATCAATGTCCGTAATACCATTTATACATAACTCAATAAATTACAAACGCTGCCGGCTAAGGCATTCCGTTACCACTATTTACCTTTCCAAAACTTTACTTTAAAAATATACTCTTCCCATGATATTCTTGCATCAATACTAAAAAGTATACCACATGGGAGAGTGAGTTATACATTTCAAATGACGATATGAATACAATTGAAATTTTGTGAATATGCATATCAACATCATGTATGCTTTGCTAAACACACCAATGATCATCATGAATTAAAAATTCAACAACTTATACATATCTTATATTTATTATTCAAGTCATAACAAAGCAGGCATATACACATCCACCACAAGGCCACAATGGGCCAACGTCATCAATATCAACCATTCAGGTCTTTTCTCAAAGCCACCATAGGCTATCATCATTATCATCAATCATAATAATTATGCCTTTCATTACATTGGGCCATAACATACATATGGTCATATTTGATATCATTTCATGTATTCATATCATTTATTACTTTTATGTGGTCTTTTAGATACTCAATTACCCATCTCATCAACACCATACCACAATCTCAATCATCATCAAATTCTGGCATATCTCCATGCTATATGCAAATGCTCTTATGGCTAATACATATGCACAGTGGAATAGATAACAAATGCGGATCCGACTGTGGGAATAAACACCAAATTGTGGGTCAAGCATAGGTGTGCTACTATGCCCTTACTGTAGTAGAAAAATGTGTACACATATATCTCAATTCATGCATGGTCAACAACATACTTTTACTGGTACCAAACTGCTCTCGTCCATCTATAGCACTAGTCACCCCGTGACTTGCAGATCAACAACATGGCCTCACTTGCCATAAGTGCTACAGGCCCCTCCCAAACATACATCGAGAGAGTTATGCCCCGTCGGACACCGAGGTAACTTTCTCATCACAGAGCCGCCCGCCTACTGGGCCAGCCACATAGGGTGCCTCATCACCAAACTATGGATAGCTTCATGATTCCCAAAATCACTAGGGAAATACAACAATATACCCATGCACTATGTCGCCCTCCCACTGGGCCCGCCTAGTGGAACCCCTAACATTCCATATAGACAACGTACGATATGCCATGGATGCAATGCAATGCAAATCAAATGCATTTCTTACACTGTGCATCCTAAATGCTACTCATCAAACATCATCATTATATCACCAACACTACCATACACACCTTAGTGGATTTTATCATTGTTGGTTTTAGCCACTGTTTTTCAAGTTTTATATGTGGCATTTTCATCTCGATATATCATATATTATACATGCAAGTTAACACTTGCAATTAACCATAATAGCATCACAAAAGTCACAATCATCATTAACATTCATTAATCTTTCATCAATACCACCACATAGTCATTTAGTGGATTTTCATTTCATTCATCATTATCATTATTTTATCTATACATATATTAGTGTGGCATTAACACATTTCACCATTATATTTCAAACCACACATACAAGATCACACTGGTATCACTCACAATGGTACACTACGAAATCATCAATAATAACGATCATCCTTTACTCAAGGGAATGATCCACTACATCATTCGTTATTACACATTACCATTGTCATCTCCAATTCATAGGTTTATAGCAAACACCTCATCATTTAATCATTCTCTCATTGGGTTCAAAATCACTCTAGGGTATATCTCATAACCCATCATCAACTCTTACTAGCATTCTTCCATTTTTCCATTCTAGGTGGTGAATATATCATAAGTAATTTCATCCCAAATGTATCAATCAATTTCAATCACCACCATGCCATACCATCATTAAATACCCCATACGCATTTCCTCATTTATCTCACAATGTAAAGAAATGGGGTTTAACATCAGCCAAGACAAAAATAACATAAAATCTCACACTGGGCAACTCGCTCAAGCGAGTTGAGGTGGGTCGCTTGAGCGCCCCCAATTTCCCCTCGAGCGAAGAAGTTTTTGTGTGCCAAGCCCCGATCTCGCTTGAGCGGGCCACTCTCACTTGGGCGAGATTCCTCCAGTGTCATTTCTACACTCACTCGCTCGAACGAGGCTTCTCTCACCTACATGCCCCCTCGGCCGAAAAAATCCAGTATCCAATTCCCCACTCGCTCGCTTGAGCGAGACCCAGTATGCCATATTACTCACTTAAGCGAGATCAGTCCAGAACTATTTTCCCACCACGCTCGCTCAAGCGTGGCCACACCCGCTTGAGTGAGATTCGTCCAGTGTGCATCCCTCTGTTGCACACGCATCTTGCTTGAGCGAGACTCCTTCTCGCTTAAGCGAGATTGGGCTAGAGGCCATCCATCTGATGCAAGGGACTCTCGCTTAAGTGAGATCCCAACTCACTTGAGCGAGTTAATCAGTACACGCCCAAAACTCAAGTTTTTCACTCCCTTTTACATGCCAATATCCTCATAATGTAAAATTGGCCTTACTAACATTTCTCATACATTAATTCATGTATTTAGGACTTGATTCAACAAGCCATACCTCACCATTTTCAATTCTAATTCATTTAACTACTTAAGGGGATTTTAACACCAATTTTCATCATAGCCACACATATCATTGTGCATAATTATCATAAACGTTATTTCACACCTCAAGTGAGTTATCTATTCATAGATTTTCATTACCAATAATTCATGTCCAACAAAGGGACATCCCAATACTTATCATCATATATATATATATATTCATAATATTCAACATAAGCCAAACCATCATTCATCACATTATCAATTTAAACATTTAACACATTCATGGCAAGGCATTGCATGAGTTCATACATATACATAATTAACAATTATTCACTCATGTAATTTCAAATGTAAACTTCTCTCATACCTCGAGAGAAGAACCACAATGCCATTGCCTCGATCATTCTGCATCATCGTCCGGAACAGAATCCTATCAACAAACACATATATACATGCTATTAATAAGTCATCATAAGACATCATCTCTTAAAACTCATTATCAAGTCCTAGACTTGACTAAACCCCAATTCACACACTTATATTAGGCTTCGGGAATTCCTTTCCCAAAACCAAGACTCTCTAGATCTCAAAAGGGCTAACCAAACCCAATAACCAAAAGATCATATCCCTTATCCATAATGCATCCAATTTGAACTTAAGTCACCATGGACTCTTTTAAGCCATCATCAATCAATAAACCCTAAATGACATATATTATGGTACTAAACCTCATTGTATCAATTTCCACTCCATTGGTCTATCACTCACAGTCATCTTCCATTATGATTATTATCTTAAGGAACACCAATAATTTACTAACATTATTACTAGATTAATATTGTCATTCATCAAAACTTACTTTAATATACCACAAAACTCATTCTAGAGTGCAATATCACTAATACCCATCATTCTTAACTAAAACCCCCAAAATCATTAACACTTAGGGTTTTTCTCTAAAATCACCCAACAACCATCAACAATCTTTATCAATCTCCAATCCATTTTATTTTATCATAATAACCTCATTCTCACATACTCACAAAACCATAATCAAAATCATTTCTCAAACATTCAAGCCTAAGGTTTCCACATTTTCATTAACACCCATAACCTTTAACACCACTATTTCAACTTACATAACTTAAAACCATATATAAAATAGCAAGGAGGCAAGAAATCCTTACCTCACATCCATGCTTCTTCAAAAACGAAAATAGGGGAGGAGGAAGGAGAACATGCTTCAACATAAGCTTCCATGTCCCATAAATGCTTCACAACTCCAAGCTCAAGTATTAATTTTGGTAAGAAAATGGAAGGAGAAGGAGGTGGTTCGGTTTGTCCATTAGAGAGGAAGAAGGAGGTGGAAAAATGAAGAAGAAGGTGAAAGGGATAAGCTTGGATGGTTTGGAGGGAGAGAGAAAAGAAAAAGTGAAAGCTTTGGGTCATTAACCAATGGGTAAAACCATGCTTCTTTCTACTTTTTCAAATGGTCCATAAATCTTATTACTCAATGGGTAAAAGAACTAATTAAAAGGAGGTAAAATGCACACAGTTGAGTAAAGAGAGGAAAAGGGAAATTTATAATTTCTTCTAATTCCATTTGGCTCGTATTTTCTTCGTTTAATAACATATGTCGAGTCCAATTAATTATTTCCTTAACACTAAAAATTATTTCAGCTATATCACCCTAACCATAACAATTTTCTAAACATTCTAGACCTATCAAATATTTAGTTTGACCAAATAGGTCCCACATCATCTGTTGAATCATTCAGTTCTGGTAATTCTCAATTTACTGATAATTCACCTCTAATATCAAATTAATCCTCCCACAATTATTAGACCATAAATAATTAATTACCATTATTCAATAAATTATTTTCTTTAAAATTTGGGGTGTTATAGCCGCCACCTTCCTTCTTCCTTCCTCCACTATTTTTCTTTTCTCTTACACCACGGTACCACGATCACCGTCCTATGTAACATCCCAAAATTTATAAAAATGATTAATTAAGGAGAATAAATAATAAATAATTATATATGAGTTGATTTATGTCCTAAAAATTTAGAAATAATTAAATTGGGATTTATTTTGGATGTTCATGATTTAGAGAGACTAAATGAGATAAAATTATACCCGGTTGAAATATGGGTGTTGGACCAAGTATCTCCGATTGAGATGCCGTTGGTCAAGGCTGTTAAGAATATTATTAGGAATCCAAATATATATTCGGAATGATTTTTGGATTAAGTATTAAGCCCGAACGGAGATCCCGTTTATTATAAAATGGTAAAATTTTAACGAAGAGGGTTTAAAATTAAAACACAAAACTCTTCTTTCTTCTCCTCATTTTTCACGTTGCCTTCTCTTCTCCCTTGCGAAAAACACTTTTGCCTTCTCTCTCATATTTCTCTCCTCTTCATCTTCTTCATCTTCTTCTTCTCAAAACCCAAAGGGTGATGTGCTCTTCCACCCCTTTATTTCATTTTTACCATTGGGCAAGAAGGAAACTTGGTTATTTGAAGCTAACCTTCTCTTCTCCTTCATTCATTTTCATGTTCACCTTGATGCCCTTGAAAGAGGTATGATATTTGAACACCCATGGCTTTTATTGATAGTTTGAGTTATTGAAGTATTGTAATAGGTGATTAGATATTATTTTGGTGAATAATGCTGTGGAGAACTAAACCCTAGGTTGGATGACCCTTGGGGATTTATGGTTGTTGATTGATGTTAGAATATTGTATTATCATAAGGGAGATTAGAATTAGGTATATGAGAAAATGATGATTATTAGATTTTGATGGGATCCTAATCTCAAGATTAGGGACTATATATGTTGTGGTTAGAAGGATTGAGTTTGAGAATGAATATGTGATGTTTAAAGTGGGGTATTGTTGTTTATGATAATGATAATGATAATGATGATGCTTGATAACCATTGATGATGAGTAGATGAGGCTTTGATGAGGCCTTAGGCCATGATGTGTGTCACTTAAAATTATGAATTGTTGATGGCCTTGAGTGAAGCTAAAAGGCTCATGATGAATTTGAATGGCAAATAGATAGTTTAAGTAATGATGGGAGAGATGTTGTTGTCGTTGGGTGTGGTTAGCCCCTTTTAGATTTAGAGAATCATGGTTTTGGGAAAGGAATTCCTGAAACCTAACATAATGGTATGAATTGGTGTTTTAGCAAGTCTAATACTTCATATTAGGCTTTATGATAAGATAGCAATTATTTAGATTTATGATGGTTCCTTGTGGTGGCTTATAAACTGAATACATGTGTATTTATATGTGTTGATAGGAGATTATATTTCGGACAATATGGCGAAATTATTGGAGCATTGGATTGCGGTTCTTCCCTCAAGTTAGGAGAGGAGTTTACATTCCAAATGCATGAGTAGAATAATTAGTGATACTCATGCTTGCCTTGCCATTTTTATAGTGAAATAATATATATGGCAAATTATTGGCTATTGATAATGATATATATTTATATATGTTGATGAATAACCCATGAAGGGTTGAATTAAGTGCATGTCAATGAACCATCCTTGAGGGGATAAAATATATGCCTTATGAATTGAGGATTTTAGATGAATGCTTTGCATTGAATGTGATGGCCATTGTGATGGCATTAGTGATAAGATTGAAAGATAATGCATAATTGAGGAACTCATAGAGTCAAATTGAGTTTTATGTGATTTTGATGGCATGTGAGTCCCAATAGCCCATATATGTAGTTTATGACTTGTAGGAATTGGAATGGACAAATTCTAAAGAGAATAGGCCCTTGAGTTGCATAAAAGTGCCTTAAAACGGGTAAAACACATTTATACACATAAGTCCATCATTTTTGGGAATGTTTGAGTGCGGACGATGGCCACACGTCATAAATAATATATTAAGTTGGTGTTAAAATTTGGTGGGCATTGGAATTCGTATGAAAAAGTTAGGGGATTAGAAGTTCAAAAATGTGACATTTTCTACATAAAAGGGGTCTCTGCTGTCACGAATCGATTCAAAATAGTGTTTGAATAGATTTAGAGGCTTCTGGATGGGCTTGAATCAATTCATACAAAGGCTTGAATTGATTCAAGACTCACTGGATTTATTGTTCCCCAATTTTCCAATGCTTGAATCGATTCATACGGGGTTGGAATCGATTCAAGGCCCTCTATTTCTACTGTTTTGAGCCCCAGGCACGTATGAATCGATTCATGGGGTTGTGAATAGATTCCCCACTCTTTATTTGTCAATGTTTGGACTTCAAGCATGCATGAATCGATTCATGCAAAGCTTGAATCGATTCATGGCCCTGTTATGGTCACTGTCATGTTGTTTTCCCAACTACTGTAATTCCTTTGCTGTTTTTGAACCGTTTGGGCATCTTAATGGCATTGTTGGCCTCCGACTTCTGCATAAAAGTTGTAGATAATAATGTTACGAAGGTAGAAAAATTGGTCTTACCTCAATTGGAGTTTTCTAACTCTTATGAGGTGAAAAATATCGGACCCACTACATTGTGAAACTCAAGTTTAAGAGGGTTTTGAACCCAACTTTTTATGATTGCCAAATTGGGACTAATAGGTGATATTTATGACATATCCCACTATTTTTAAGACTAAAAATGAGCTTTCCTCATGTCTTGATGTTGAAATTGTTATGAGCTCATTAATATCCAAAACCCCTTTTTATTATATAAAATCAAGAGATTATATTAGGGGTAAACCATGAGGTGTGTTTGGTGGTATTTGATGTTGATCTAAGATATTGGCGAAGTGTGTATATGCCTAAATCATGTTATGAAAACATGAATGTACACTATCATTAATGTGATATGATAATTGATAATGAAAAACAAAGGTTGTGGTTATATGACACACCTTGTATGATAATGAAATTAATGAGGGGACAATGGTGTGGCAATAAGTTATGATAACTCAATGAAATTGAAGTAGTATCAATAATGATCAAAAATGGATGATGCCACACACATTGAATGATGATTGGTCAATGAGAAGGGATATTGTTGTTGAACATACCCTCGATTTAATGGTGATTTTTACTATTAATGATTGCAATGCCATTGTGTTTGATACAAGTGTAATCTTGTATGCGTAAATTGAATCGTATTGGCTAGCACGTGATGCTATGAATTTGAAATGTGTTTATTAACATGCCTTAATTGATTCCCATGTGTGGACTCATACTATGATGCTTGCTATGCTTCTTGAATTCCATGCGTAGATTAATGTGAGAATGGTATTGTGGCCATCGAGATGCCAAGTATATGAATGATATGCCTTGAGGGGTTTTATAAATGATTGTATGTTAATTATTGAAAATGCTGTGAACACCTATTTTTGTCCGGCAAAATATATATTAAGATATGTAAAAAAAAGAGTAGAAAGAAAAAGAAAAAGAAAAAAATGGGCCCTAAAAAAAAGAAAAAAAATCAGAAAAAAATAAAAAAATAAATGGGCAAAAAAAATAAAAAAGTAAAAAAAATAAAAAAATGAAAATAAAAAAATAAAAATCAAATAAAAAAAGGCCAAAAAAAAGAAAAGAAAAAGAAAAAGAAAAAGAAAAAAATGGGCCCTAAAAAAAGACAAAAAAATCTGAAAAAAAAAGGAAAATGGGCCAAAAAAAAGGTCCAAAAAAAAGAGTTAAAAAAACAGAATAAAAAAAAGAAAAGAAAGAAAAGTCACGTAGGTTTTCGGTGGTTTTAGTGGTGGGCCCCGGTTTGGTTGGATAATTGGAGAAAATTAGGAAAATTGACATCAAATTTGGACAAATTGAATAAGTAGAAAAGTGATGTCATTTATGAAGGATCCAATGCCAATTTTCTTCTATAAATAGAAGGTGATATTGAGGCATTTTAGGAGGAAGAAGAAGAAAAGAAGGGAAAGAGTGTTAAATTTTTGTGAGAATTTTTAGAAGTTTTGATTTTCAAAAATTATGTTGTGTAATCCTAGTTAGGAAAATGAGTGCACCACTCTAGTTTGTCTTGGTATGTGAGTTTTTGTGAGCCAAAATACTGTCCAAGTGTTATAACCGGTGTCCAAATACCTTCAAATCGAGTCCAAACAAAGCCAAAAGCAAAGGAAATCTACACAAAATTGATTTCCCGACTTCCGTTCTAGTTTCTCTGTAATTGATCTTATACCAAGGTATTTTTTATTAATACAAGGTTGTTTATTTACATTTATTTATTCATTTTTATTTAATTGTTATTTATTTTTCTGTACTTTTATTTTTCTTTATTTATATTCAAGCACTTTATTTTCCTGCACTTTATTTTTCTGTAGTTATTTATCTGTTTATTTATTTTTATGCATCTCCATCTTTAGTTATTTATTTGTACCTTTATTTTTCTTTATTTATTTTTTTTACACTTTTATTTCTCTTTATTTACTTTTCTGTACTTTTATTATTGTTAATTTATTTTTCTGTACTTTATTTATCCGCACTTTATATTTCTGCAATTATTAGTTTTTTTTTTACATTTTTATCTTTATTTATTTTTATGCCCTTTTATTTTATTTATTTACTTTTCCGTCCCTTTATTTTTGTTATTTACTTTTCTACCCCTTTATTTTTATGTATTTACTTTTTTACCCCTTTATTTTTGTTATTTACATTTCTACCCCTTTATTTTTATTATTTACTTTTCTACCCCTTTATTTTTGTTATTTACATTTCTACTCTTTTATTTTCATGTATTTACTTTCTTGCCCCTTTATTTTTTGTTATTTACTTTTCTGCCCCTTTATTTTCATGTATTTACTTTTCTGCCCTTTATTTTTATTATTTACATTTCTGCCCCTTTATTTTCATGTATTTACTTTCCTGTCCCTTTATTTTTGTTATTTACTTTCCTGCCCCTTTATTTATGTTATTTACTTTTCTGCTCCTTTATTATCTATTTTTCTGCCCCTTTATTTTATGTATTTATTTTTCTGCTCTTTTATTTTTATGTATTTATTGTTATGTCTATTTATTTTTATTTTTATTTTTATTTTTATTTTTTGAACTTTTATTTATTTTTCTGTACCTTTATTTTTTTTATTTTGTTATTATTATTTATTCTCTGTACTTTTATTTTTAGTTATTTATCTTTTTGCCTTTTTTATTTATTTATTTTTCTACACTTTCTATTTATTTATTTACGTTTGACCATTTTAATCGTTTATAAATATGTATATATATATACATAATTATCCATTTTTATTATGGTCATGATTTCCTATTATTTTCTCTTAGTAACCTTTTGATAATTAAGAAAATATCACTTTCATAAAAAAATAATAAAAAAAATAAAAAATAAAAAATCAAGACTAATAAATAGTGTGTTATTTATTCATTCATTTTTTTTAAAATTTAAGAGGAGATTAATTTAGATGAGACATCTTATTAATCTTATTTTTTCTAAAAGATAATTAAATAATATTCCTTGTTAATTTTAATTAATTATGTGTATTATATTTCTTTATCTTCATGTTGATGTGTTTAATTCTATTTTTTTTCTCTTATCTTTATTTATTTATTTGTTTTGAACTTTATATTTCTCAATAAAATCAATTTTTTTTACTAGAAAATAAGTAAGACAAGACGTCTTATTGTTTTTTTATTTTTTATTTTTATGGTCTTTTAATCATTTGTTTATTTATTTTCTTAGAACTAAAAACAACAAACTTAGGAGATGTATTTTATTATTATCTTTGTTTTATTCATATTTATATATTTTTTTTATTGTGTATATTATTTATGATTGTTTTATGAAGGATGAAATACTTGATAATTATTTTTGAAATTATGCATGATCAATTTGGGTAACCGTTTTTTTTACGGACAATGTGGGGTGCTAATACCTTCCCCTCCTGTAATTCGACTCTCGGACTAAACAGAGTCTCATTTTTTTTAAAAAAAAAACCAGTGCTGTTTAAAGGTTTTCCTAATATTTTCCTTAATAAATATTAGTGGCGACTCCTTGAACCCTTTATTTTCTTTAGGCTTCTCAAGAGCCTCATTTCAATACCGTTTCAATTTTCTTTTATTTGTCTTTAACCAGTCTGCGTCGTGCGCCGGGACCCCGGTCGCGACAGATGGCGACTCCGCTGGGGACATTTTGAGAGTCAAGCCCGTTAAATTAATCTTGTGTGTTTTGTTGATTGTTAATTATTTCATCCTTTATATTTATTTGTTATGTTATTCTCGTTGTTCATCTAATCTTCCATTAATTTTAGATTTTATATTATTATTATTATTATTATTATTATTATTATTATTATTATTATTATCATTATTATTTTACTTCTTTATTGCCTTAATTTAGAACCATAGGGTAGAAGACATTGATATTTATTTTGTCTTATGTTTGTTCATTATGAAGAATGGGTAAAAGTCCAGGTATGAATGCCCCACACACTTCACATTCATCATAATGCATACACTACTAGAAGGGACCCTATTCCCAGGCCCCGCAAAAGACATAGGCTAGGGAAGATTATTAGCGGTGTCATTTAGGACGAGACGTCCTACCATGATTCGCGTGAAAATCTCAGCCGGGGTGTTATCTTAGTTATGATGTCCGCACTAAGTAAGATTCCCTACTTTTTGCATAAGACTCATAGCTAAAGATCAGAGCTCCGGTGACCTTCTTAGAACTAATTAGAACAATCACCTTTTAAAGAAACACGATTAAATAGCCTTAGAGTTAATTAGGTGGTTACCTTGTCTAAGACACAATTGGGCAAACATTCCTTTTATCTTTTATTCATTTGCACAAAGTTTTTTAAAAAAAATGTATATTTTCTATACTTAAGTCATGATAAATATTATCACACTCTTATGTGAGGATATTTATCAAACTGTTTTCTTTGTTAATCTGATTCATTTATTTCTTTTGTTAAAGGTGAAATTTAAACATCGGTAAGTATAACTAAAAAATGGAATTTAACATGAGATCAAGTGATCAAGAAGTGAAGGCAACTGGTTTAAAAAATTTGTTACACCTCAAAGTCATCAGATCAAATACTAGCAATCTGTTGTCCTTAAGCAAAAGGATGGATATTACTCAGAAAATGACCTTTACAAGGAAGTATAGAAAGATCCTAAAATTCTTAGAGGTCAAAGTGCAAGAAGGGGCCCTTACTGCTCTAGCTCAGTTTTATGATCCTCCTCTCCGCTGTTTTACATTCAAAGATTTCCAGTTAGCTCCTACTTTGGAGGAGTTTGAACAGATATTTGGCTTGCCATTAGAAGATCTGAAACCTTATCGTCGAACTGAACATCATGCTTCAATCTTTAGTGTAGCTCGCATTCTCAAGATGGATCCTGAAATGCTTAAGAAGGCTCAATTAAACAGGAACCAAATTTCAGGATTCGCACTAAGCTTCTTTGAGCAGCAACTCCTCAGTCAGGCAGGGAAAGGAGAATGGGACGTGTTTGTTGACATTTTTGCGTTGGCCATCTATGGTGTGATCCTCTTCCCAAGCCTTGATAATTATATTGATTTTAAGGCAATTGATGTTTTCCTAGCTAGAAAGCTTAGAGGTGAAAGTTCCATGATTGCTGTCTTAGCTGATATCTATTGTACAATGGATTCCTGTCACAACCGGAATGGGAAGAAGATCGTGTATTGTCTACCCGCCTTGTATCTATGGCTTAATTCTCATGTCTTCAATCAAGTTGGCAAGGTTGAATGTCTTATCTCTGATTTGAAGCTCCTTAGGTTAACCAAGAAGACTAATAGGGAGTGGGCAGGACATCTGGCAGGATTATCTGCTAGCATGATTCGGTGGTACCCTCAGTGGATGAACGTGGATTCCATTATTTACTGCTGTGGGAAATTTTTGAATGTGCCTCTTATAGGAACTCAAGGATGCATCAATTACAATCCTAGCATTGCGAAAAGACAACTTGCTTATCCTATGATACAGCCTCCCGAAGAAGAAACAGTAACACCTTTTCTTTATTATTATATTGAGGGAAATAGTGCTCCTGTTATTCAAACTGTCATTGATGCTTGGGGCAAGGTCCATAGGAAAGGAAAAGAATTGGGTGTCCGAAGTTATGCTGCAAAAGAAAGTTACCACCAGTGGATTTCAAATAAGGTAGCCATTGTCAAATTACCCTTCAAAGATCACGGTGCTCATCTGAGAAATCCAGCTCCCGATGAAAGCAAAAAGATTGAAAACTTGAGGAGTAAGTTGGCTGAAATGACAAAGAAAAATCAAGCTTTGGAGGATAATTTAATCAAAATTCAACAAGACAATGCTTCTCTTAAGAGAAAAAGGTGTGAATTAGAAAATGCCTTTGAAGACATGGGTAAGAAGCGGTGAATTGAAAGAGAACATATGATGCAATTGGATCAATGCCTCCAAATAGCGAACAGCCAATTGAAGACCAAAGAGAAACAAAAGGATGATATATTGGCTGACAAAGGGCGGTTACAAGGAATTCTAGCCAAGACAAAAGAAGAAGCTCAAGTTGAAAAGAACCTTATGCAAGCACGAATTGATGAACTGGAACAACAAGTCAGAGATGTCGCCAGTGCTTGCGAGCGTGAAATAAATGAAGAAAAATGGCAAGCCATGGAAGACAAGGATAGATATGAAGAGATTATACATTTAATGACCCTAGAAAGGGTTGAGTTGGAAAGTCTTGTTTATTCTTGGAGAGACCATTTTTCTAATCTAGCCGGTCTTGCTAATGGAACACTTAGAGATATTCCTTACCTGTTGAAGAAGGCTGAAGCAATGATGAATCCGCTTTCTACACCGAAGGAAATTGCAATATTCATCCAATACTGCAAAGGGCGATTGGATGAAATGAAGGTCTGGATTGCTAGAGCGAGAGAGAATTAATTTTGATTTGTTGTAACAAATAATGTATCAGAACTTGTTGATCAATGAATAAATCTCATGTTGAATTTCCATTTTTCTTCTAACTTAGTACTTTAGAAAAAGACATTCTAAAAGAAAGGTTTATCTTTGCTTACCGATATTTAAAAATTCATCGTGTATTTACTTTACATCTCTTTATGTCAATACTTGTTCTTGTACCAAAGGAGGTTTCTTTGTATTTACTCTCATCATAGGGAGGAAGGGCTCAAAGCATCCTTATCAAACCCGACTGTAAAAAAGACTCATGGCAGAGCTAGAAAACTCAGTTGAAGAATTGAGGAATGAAGTTGGCCAGATCAAGGAACAGATGGCAGAAATACTTAAGCTCCTTGAAAAAAGAGGTACAGAAAGGGGATCTTCTGCAGGAAATGGGGAACAAACATCCACTCCTCAAGTTCAAGCTCAAGAGGGGAACCCTATACCTTTAAATGATCCTGCTCCAGTCACTGAAACTCCATTCATCTCACACCAACCTTATGGTATGCCATTGCCACCTTTTGTTTCCCAAGACGGGAATGTTCAACAAGCATATGCTTGGCCTCCATATGGCTTACCTCAAGGATATTACACCATGCACCCTAATCCTAATCAAGAAAATCCTCCTGCTGCTCAACAAATTCCCAATTTCCCGGTATCTAACCCTCCAAATTTCAACCAATCAACAGCTGTTCCCCAAAACACTCAGGCTCCACCCAATGTCACTCCACCTAATACAATTCCACCACAAAATCACCAGACTCCGAATGATGCCACACAACCAAACCCACAAGCAGTGCCATATTATTTCCCTTATGGTTGCCCAATACCACAGGCAGGTGCTTCCCAAAACTTGTCACACAAAGCTCAGGTCCCTCCACCAAATCTTGATCAGCTAGCAGTGCCTTTGTCAAAAGGTCAAATGGAAATATTGGAAGAAAGGTTGCGTCCAGTAGAGGGAGGAAGTGACTTAGGCATAACAAATGTTTCTGAATTATGCCTAGTTCCAGATGTGGTAATTCCTCCCAAATTCAAATTACCAGAATTTGATAAATATAAAGGAACAACTTGTCCTCATAACCATTTAACCATGTACTGCCGAAAGATGGCTGGATATGCTTATGAAGAAAAGTTGCTGATCCATTTTTTTCAAGATAGCCTTGCTGGGGCAGCATTGAGCTGGTACACTCACCTTGAACGAACTCGTATTCGTTGTTGGAAGGATCTAGTCGATTCCTTTCTAAAGCAGTATAAATACAACATGGACATGGCACCAGACCGGCTACAACTTCAAAATATAACCAAAAGGAATACTGAGTCCTTCAAAGAATATGCTCAACGATGGAGGGAAATGGCTGCACAAGTTGAACCACCCCTGATAGAGAAAGAGATAGTGGCAATGTTCATTGACACTCTTCGGCCACCGTTCTATAAAAGGATGCTTGGGAGTGTATCATCAAGCTTTTCTAATATGGTGGTAATAGGGGAAAGAATTGAAAGCGGTTTGAGAACAGGAAAAGTTGTCCAAAGTTCCCCGTCAATAGGAAGACCTATGACAGGGGCAGGAAGAAGAAAGGGTGAGGAAGCAAATGTTGTAATGGGAAATCAAGGTGTACATAATCAAAAAATGTTTCAACCTTCCTCTTTCCCTTTCCCACCTCATTATGCATCGTACGGACCTTACCCATATGTAGCTGCTGCTTCTGGAAATCCATTTCCCCATCCTCAAGCATATAGACCCTCACCCGTCCATAATTTCAAGAATACACCACCACCTCCTCCCCAACAATGGATGCAAAATCCTAACCCAAATCTTCCACAAAAAAAGCCAAACAATGACCGTCCTTCTATCCAATTCGATCCAATTCCTATGACATATACTGAACTTTTGTCTCAACTTCTCAAAAGTTCTCTTGTTGTACGATGTCCTTTAAAACCCGTAGGGCCACCCTATCCTAAGGGGTACGATCCTAATGTGAAGTGTGATTATCATGCTGGGGCACCAGGGCATTCTACAGAAAATTGCATTGCCTTAAAGTTTAAGGTACATGATTTGATAAATGCCAAGTGGTTGGATTTCGAAGAAGGCTCCCCAAATGTGATTAGAAATCCTTTGCCTAATCATGGAAATGCTGGGGTAAATGCAATAACACATGACTTGGGAAGTGATCATGTTAGGAATGTTTCAGATATCAAAACTCCTATCCCATGGATCTATAATGAACTTTTGAGGAAAGGATTAATATCTGAAACTCAAAGTTCTAATGAGGATATTCATAATTAGATGCCTAAAATGCTTTAAAAATTACTTGACACCCATCTGGTACAAGTTTATCGTCGCCTTTGTAATGATGTCAACATGATCCATGGGCAGCATGGTACAGACTCAGTAAGCCCAGTCACCCCTGTTCCTTTGGTGGTCTATTACACCAAGAAACCTTTGACCGAACCAGTCATAAACCATTCGTCCTTGACAATTAGGACCCCATCTCCATTTTCATACAAAGATACCCATACAGTACCTTGGAAGTATGAAGTGGATGTAATCCCTCAACTCCTAAAGGGATCGTCATCCTCGGTAACCAATATTTCCGAGACAAGTGGAATGACTAGGAGCGGACGGGTTTATACTCCTGAAAACTTGAGAAAGGAGGATGCACCTATAAGTGAAAAAGAAAGTCGTGGTAAAGAACAAGACCCTCCCCAAGGAATAACAGATGAAGATGCTTGTGAATTTTTGAAATTCATTAAGCAAAGCGTATACCAGGTCCTCAACCAGTTAAATCATACTGCTGCAAAAATATCCTTGTTATCTCTCTTATTGGACTCAGAACCACATCGTGGAAGGTTATTGAAAGTCTTGAATAAAGCACATGTTGTGAAAGATATTTTGCCAGAAAAGTTCGAAGGGATAGTGGGGCATATTGCCTCAAATGACTACTTAACTTTCACCGATGAAGAGATACCTGCTGAAGGGAGAGGTCATAATAAGGCATTACATATCTCTGTCAAGTGTCAGGATCATATCTTAGCCAAGGTCCTAGTTGACAATGGATCCTCTCTGAATATCATGCCAAAGTCCACTTTAAATCAACTACCTTTTGATGGGTCACATATGAAGCCAAGCACAATGGTTGTAAGAGCCTTTGACGGTACTCGGAGAGAGGTCATTGGAGATATTGAGATCCCCATCCAAGTGGGCCCATGCACCTTCAACGTATTATTTTAAGTGATGGATATCAATCCTGCTTATAGTTGCCTATTGGGGAGGCCTTGGATACATTCTGCTAGTGTGGTGCCATCTACCCTTCATCAAAAGCTCAAATTTGTGGTAAACAACAAGCTAGTCATTGTTTCTGGTGAGGGAGATTTCCTTATCAGCAAGCCCATGTCAACTCCATATATAGAAGCGGCTGAAGAAAGTCTTGAGACTTCTTTCAAATCATTGGAAATTGCTCATACCACTTATGTGAGCGAAGGGTTACAACTAGCTCGTCCTTCCAAAGCTTCTATGATGGTGGCTAAAGTGATGATGAAATCTGGATTCCAGCCAGGGAAAGGGCTTGGGAAGATGCTTAATGGAGGAGTAGACCCATTATTAGTTAAGGAGAATAAGAACGGCTTTGGGCTGGGATATCATCCATCTCCAATGGAAAGAGCGAAGGTTTTCACAGATAAAAGAGAAAAACGACTTGCACGGTTAGAAAACCGAGAACCCCTAACTGTGAAGATCCCTATTTGTGACCTTTACCAAAGCTTCAGGAGTGCAGGCTTGACATCTCCAGACCAAGTGGTAGTCATCGATGATGAGTCCAAGAGAGAAGAAGACTTGATTTACCCTTGTCCATCAGATACTGAGTTGTGTAATTGGGAAGCCGTTGAGCTTCCAGAGATCATTTCAAAGTAATTGTTCACTTTGTAGGTTTTTGTTTAAATCCTATGGCTATGCCTAAAGCCTTAGGATGAGTTTTAATAAGGGCAAAACATGTTTCCTTTATCATTTCAAATAAATAAAAGTTAAGTTCAATTATCATTTTCCTTATTTTTCCTTTTTTATATTAAATAAATTGCAGATCTGAAATTGAATTCCAACATAATAAGATTACTTTCTTCCATCATGATTTTAATCTAACAAGCGGAGAGGACGAAGAGTCCGATGAACCTTCCCCTGAATTACTAAGGCTGCTAGATCTGGAAGATAAAGAAATTTCTTCCTATCTAGAAATTGTTGAAGTCATAAATTTGGGGAGTGAAGAAAACAAACAAGAAGTCAAGATCGGCACCTCTTTGAGTAGAGAACATAGGAGGAAATTAATAGAATTGTTGGTCGAATTCAGCGATGTGTTTACTTGGTCGTATCAGGATATGCCGGGATTAGATAATTGCATCGTTGAACACAAGTTGCCATTGAAACCCGGTTGTGTCCCTATAAAGCAAAAGTTGAGAAGGATGAAGCTAGAAATGCTGTTAAAGATTAAAGAAGAGATAACCAAACAGTTGGATGCTGGGTTCTTGGCTGTCTCCAAATACCCTGAATGGGTGGCCAACATTGTTCTGGTCTCGAAGAAGGATGGGAAGGTACGAATATGTGTTGATTACCAAGATTTGAATAGAGCTAGCCTAAAAGATGACTTTCCATTGCCACATATTGATGTTCTTGTTGATAACACGGCCCAACATTCTATTTTTTCATTCATGGATGGATTTTCTGGGTACAACCAAATCAAGATGGCACCCGAAGACATGGAAAAAACCACTTTCATTACTTTGTGGGGAACCTTCTGCTACAAGGTGATGTCTTTTGGATTGAAAAATGCCGGTGCCACTTACCAAAAAGCGATGGTAACTCTATTTCGTGACATGATGCATAAAGAGATAGAGGTTTATGTGGATGATATTATTGCCAAATCCAAATCCGTTGAAGGTCACGCCTGAGAAAATTCAAACTCAGATTAAATCCGACTAAATGCACTTTTGGGGCTAGTTCTGGAAGGTTGCTTGGTTTCATTGTTAGTGAGAAAGGTATCGAAGTGGATCCTAATAAAGTAAAGGCAATCATGGAAATGCCTACTCCTAGCACTGAAAAAGAAGTATGAGGATTCCTTGAAAGGTTGAATTACATAGCTCGTTTCATTTCTCAACTAACAGCTGTATGTAATCCAATCTTTAAGTTGCTTCGTAAAAATCAACCATCACAATGGAATGATGATTGTTAGGAGGCCTTTGACCAAATAAAGCAATACTTACAATCCCCACCGATCTTGTTTCCACCAACCCCGGGAAGACCACTCCTGTTGTATTTGACAGTGATAGATGAGTCTATGGGCTCTGTACTGGGGCAGCATGATGAGTCTGGGAGAAAAGAGCATGCTATTTACTATTTGAGCAAGAAGTTCACTGAGTGCGAACCACGATATTCCACTGTGGAACGAACTTGTTGTGTGTAACACCTTATTGTTTGCAACTAATAATTCCAAAAATATGAGAAAATTTTTCACAAACAGTCACGTAACATTTGATATAGAAGGGAGCATGCAAGGGAAGAATGAAGAGCATTCACACGCATTTAGCAACCTACAGAGAGCTAAAACTGGGGCCGGCTCAATGGGTTTATCGTAACACGCCAGCACTAAGGCGGATTGCACAACACCGCTTATTCGCTTAGGCGGGGTATATTTATCTTGGGCGGACTACATTACAACATTTCACTTACTCAGACGATGTTCAATACCGCCCGGCGAGACGGAATAATGCGACAACGGAGAAAGAAGGTACATAGGCAGAATCTCGAGTTGATATGTACCTGCTTCAGCATAGCTCTACGCGTTTGGGCGAACTGTCCTAGTTACTTGGGCGAGGTATGACACCGCCTAAACGAAATCTGCACAATGCCTCTTTAACACAACTACAAGGTAATTTTCTCCATCGGGTATGAACAAGGGTTCACCAGGTGAATCCTCACACTCGCACTTCACTCAGAAAAACGGGAAGTTACAGGGTACAAATGCGATAGTAGGTTGTGGAGAAAGGAGGAGTCTGAACTTATTCCGCCCAACTTAACTAATTATGACAACGCCTGGGCGGACTCAATCACAACGCCCAATCAGGGGTCAACCTCGGGGTCTCATTCTAACAACTACATCGCTCCAGCGCGAATCCTCACGCTTGAGTGAATTGCTCCCAAACTTCGGGCGGGGTACGACTCCGCCCAACGTATCCGACATAAATTTTCCTAAGACAATTTCTCGATTCACTCAGACTTGGCTATAACCTGCTCAATCATACCGTCCCTGCGTTTCCATTAAAGCACAATTATGAAACAAGGTAACACATAACATCACGCACACAAAACTATACATCCATATATATATATAGGAGAGTATATGTCAATATTTACAACACAAAAATCGAACTTCTCCTTGTCCATAAAGTTCTATTCATCCCCAAAACATTAACATCCGGTATGAACCAGTCAGGACTTAATCTAACAACGCCTTAATTAAACCTTCCAAATGCATCAGCACTCCGCCCAGCATTCCAGCTCTGCTTTTGATCCTCCTCATGAGAGACATTCACTGAAAATGGCCACTGCAGGGGTGAGCTTTTACATGTAAAATGATACTCACAGACTCGGTATCAGCGTCAGTACACGCTCCTGCTATCATTCAACCTTTCTCAAGTAACCAAGTTCATACAGTTCAAACAATATTCATGACACACATAATATACAGAGTTTAATCCATACCTAAATATATATTCATGCATTCAAAATCATACACATATACATACATAGATTTATACACCACCACAATCAGCCTTATTTCTATATGCATGCCTGCGGATCCGACTCGGGTAAAGACTCTCAGTTACGGTCCCCTTTTCTTCTGGCCCCTCGTCCCTCAGCTCTTACCAGGTGGCACCGGCCTCCCCACGGCGTCTCAAGACTCTCTTCTCTAGCTCCAACGGCTACCACGAGCACTATTGGGATCTAGCCAGGGTTGGTAACTGGAAGTCGTTTCCCTTGGGGTTCTTGACCTTCTATGGGTCACCCCACTCTCACTCATGCAACTAACACATTCATTAATACACATCATCGTGCCACAAACACCTTCGCCGTAGTCATTAAGCAAGAACGGATTTCCCACACTACTCGTAATCAATCAGTCAATCACACCAGCGCATGTTACAATCGGTCATCAAATTAACAACATTGAACAATCCAATTAAGAGCATGCACATACATATTTTTCATAGTGACAAGAAAATAGATCCATGCATATCATTCATCATTATCATCTACTAACAGGCTACACCATCGCCACAAAAATCACTATCAGAACCTTAAACCATGCATCAGTTTTAATGATTATAATTACATGCACACACACACACCCACACTCAGCAGTACGTTCATCCGGTACCGTTCTTAGACCATGCATTCGACATGCAAGCGCCCCCTACCTTTAGAAGAACCTCAGAAACCTTTTCCGTTCTTGTCGTTGGGTCCGATGTCCTTCTCCTGGTTCGTCCGGTCTTCCTTGGCTTTGTCGTATCCTGCGCCTGATTCTGGGATGGAGTGTAGTCTGTTCTTCAGTACTGCAACCAAGGTCTCCAGGAGCGAAGAGTGAGAGAAGAGAAGAAAGATGGAGACGAAGAGAGGAAGTAGAGGATGAAGTGACGGAGGAGGGAGTCTGAAGAAAGAGTAAGTGCGTTCATCCCAAGGCTCACGCTTTATATATATATATATGTACATGCGCACAGTAAGAGAAGAGTGGGATGGGAGAGTGCGTGCCCAGCAGTCACGTGCACTCCACCCCATCCCCTGCCCATCACCATTTCCATATTTTAATGGCTTAATCTACTTAGTTAAATGCAATTAACAGTTATTTCTAGTTGAAATCAAGTCCTAATGGTTTATTCTTCATTCAATATTTAATTTCAAAACTGGGATGTTACAGTTCTCCCCCACTGAAAAAGAATTTCGTCCCCGAAATTCAGTCGGTACTTACCTAGGTAAACAACTCGGGGTACTGCTGTTGCATGGTGTCTTCGCGTTCCCATGTGTAGGAGGTGGTTTTGCCTTGCTGCCACTCCACCTTAACCAGCCTTACGTTCTTGTTTCTTAAGCGTTTTGCTGATCGGTCCACGATTCCAACCGGTGTAGTTACAGTGGTTAGGTCTTCCTTGATCTCTACCTCGTCGTCAGGCATCGTGTGGCTGGGGTCATGCAAATACTTCCTTAGTTGAGACACGTGAAATACGTTGTGCAATCGGGACAAGTGAGTTGGTAACGCGAGGCGGTATGCCACGGGGCCGATCCGTTCTAATACCTCGTAAGGTCCAATGTATCGAGGGCTTAACTTCCCACTTTTTAAGGCTCGTCCAACTCCTTTACTCGGAGAGGTTCTCAGAAACACTCGATCTCCGACTGAAAATTCCAATGGCTTGATGCGCTTGTCATGGTAGCTCTTCTGCCTGTCTTGTGATGCTTTCATCTTCTCCCTTATCACTCGGATCTGTTTTGTGGTTTGCTTCACGATGTCTGGTCCCAATAGTAGACTTTCACCCGCTTCCGACCAGCAGAGTGGGGTTCGGCATCTACGCCCATATAACGCCTCGTAAGGTGCCATGCCAATGCTGTGATGATGGCTGTTGTTGTACGTAAACTCGATCAAGGGAAGGTACTGCTCCCAGTCCCCACCGTACTCTAACACACACGCTCTCAATAAGTCTTCTAGACTCTGAATTGTTCGCTCGGATTGTCCATCCGATTGGGGGTGGTAGGCAGAACTAAGCCAAAGCTTCGTCCCCAATTCTTGATGCATGCTGGTCCAAAATCTGGACGTAAATCTAGGGTCCCTATCTGATACAATGGAAGTAGGTATGCCATGCAGTCGGATAACTTCTTGAATGTAGATTCGAGCCAACTTATGCAATGGGTATCTCATATTCACAGGTAAGAAGTGTGCACTCTTCGTCAATCGGTCAACAATGACCCAAATTGCATCATGGCCCGCTCGGTTTTTGGGTAATCCCATGATAAAATCCATCGCAATTGAGTCCCATTTCCACACGGGGATCTCTAGAGGCTGCATTGCACCGTACGGTTTTTGGTGCTCTACCTTCGATTTCTGACAAGTGATACACCGGGCCACGTACTCCGCCACATCCTTCTTTAGTCCGGGCCACCAAAACTGTCTCCTCAAGTCGTGGTACATTTTCGTGGTTCCTGGGTGAATGCTGAGTAGGCTTTTGTGGGCTTCATCAAGCACCATTCTTCTCAATCTTCCTCCACTTGGTATGTATATTCCGTTCCTCACCTGGAAGATCCCATCTGACCCCTTTGTCAAGGATAAATCCTTTCCTTTGGCTTGAATTTCTTTCATTTCAGCTAGATAAGAGTCCGCCTGTTGCTGTTCGTACACAGATTTTAAGAATTCATTGGCAATCCTCAACGTACCGATTGTCATCTTCTGAGAGGAAGGGGTGTCAACATGCAAGTTCATGTCTCTGAACCGCTCCAATAACTCAACTTCTTTTGCCATCATAGCTGCTATGTGGAGGGATTTCCGACTCAATGCGTCGGCCACGACATTTGCCTTACCTGGGTGGTATTTTAACTCAAAATCATAGTCTTTCAAAAACTCAATCCATCTTCTCTGCCTCATGTTCAGCTCCTTTTGGTCGAATAGGTATTTGAGGCTCTTGTGATCGCTGTACACTTCAAATTTGGACCCGTACAAGTAATGCCTCTAGGTTTTCAATGCAAAAACTACTGCTGCCAGCTCCAAGTCATGGGTCGGATAATGCTGCTCGTGGGGTCTCAATTGTCGAGAGGCATATGCTATCACTCGATCTTTCTGCATGAGTACACACCCTAATCCGAGTCCGGACGCGTCACAATAGACCACGAAGCTTTCTCACAACTCAGGTAATACCAACACCGGAGCAGTTGTCAACTTATTCTTCAGCTCTTGGAAGCTGTTCTCACACTCCGGACTCCACACGAAAGGAACGTTCTTCCGAGTCAATTTAGTCAGGGGTAATGCCAACTTAGAAAAACCTTCGATGAACCTCCTATAATAACCTGCCAAGCCCATAAAACTTCTTATTTCCGAGACCGATCTGGGCCTCTCCCATGCTATTACAGCAGCTACCTTCGCAGGATCCACCGAGACGCCTCGCTCGGAGATCACATGCCCGAGGAAGTGGATCTCATTCATCCAGAATTCGCACTTCGAGAGCTTTGCAAACAACTGTTTCTCCCTCAACACTTGGAGTACCGCTCTGAGATGTCCTTCATGCTCCTCAGACGTCTTAGAATAAACTAGGATGTCGTCGATGAAGACAACAACAAACCGATCTAAGAAGGAGTGGAATATGCTGTTCATGTAATTCATGAAAACAGCAGGGGCGTTTGTCACACCGAACGGCATCACTACATATTCGTAGTTTTAGGAATGTCCGAGTCCTTCACTCGGATTTGGTGATACCCTGATCGTAAGTCGATTTTCGAGAAGACTGAGGCTCCACGCAGCTGGTCAATTAAATCATCAATTCTAGGCAGTGGGTATCGATTCTTGATTGTGAGTTTATTAAGCTGTCAATAATCTATACAAAGTCTCATGCTGCCATCCTTCTTCTTAACAAGTAGCACAGGTGCGCCCCGTGGTGACACGCTTGGTCTAATGAACTGCTTCTCAAGTAACTCATCCACTTGTTTCTTCAACTCTGCCAATTCAGTTGAGGACATTCTGTAGGGTGCACTAGAGACCGGTTCGGCTCCAGGGATCAAGTCTATAGAGAATTCAACTTCTCTATTGGGAGGCATACTCGGAACGTCTTCTGGGAACACTTCTGGGAATTCGCAGACAACCGAAATTTCGTTCACTAGGGTCTCACTCTCATCTTTGGTTAGACAAAGCATCATAAATAGTTGGGTTATACCTAGTGCCGTGCCATCTTCAGTGGGTTGTTTTGGGAAAACTATCTCTCAGTTTCTACAATCTACTAATACCTTATTGGCTGAAAGCCAATCTATTCCAAGCACAATATCAAGACCCTTTAAGGGCATGCAAATAAGATCGAAGGTGAAACTCCGATCATACAACTCAAATGCTACATTTTTGCATATTGACGATGTGAACACACTAGGGCCAGTAGGGCTGGCCACTTCCAAAGTCCGGTTCATAGACACAGTTGGTAACTTCAACCGTTCCACGCACTCATCAGCTATAAAAGAATGGGTAGCTCCCGAATCGAAAACAACATTAAGCGTATTCATTCCAAGTGAGCACTTACATTGTACTAGATCATTTGCTGGTGCAACATCCTCTGTATTAATGGTGTAGATCCTTCCTGCTGCTGGCGGACCGGTATTCCTCTCTCGGCTGTTCGGAGCACGCATCATATTTCCTCTGGTTCCGTTGCCTCTGCCACCAGGTCGTTGGTTATCACTCACTCGGGTTCTATCTTGAAATCCTCCTTGACGTACATTGGCGTTTGCCTGGCGGAGTTGGGGGCAGTCAGGACGAACGTGTCCCTTCTCTCCGCAGTGGTAGCATTTAACATTTGTATCATTGCAATCCTTAGCAAAGTGGTCACCGCCGCATTTAAAGCATCCGCCATACCTTGGTCGTCCACTCATTTGTCTCCCTCGGTCATTATGATTCTGATATCTGGTGAAGGGTTCATTCCTCCTCACGTTCCCTGGCCTCTTGAAACGTGATTGCTGAGGCCTCAGGTGCTGGTTAGCTCTGCTGCACTGGCCCGAATGGGCCCTGTCATCCTCTTCGAATATTCGACACTTGTTCACTAAGGCAGGGAAACTCCGGATTTCATGGTATCTGCAGGCCCTCTTGATATCCGATCTCAATCCGTTCTCAAACTTAAGACACTTGGAGTTCTCCGTTCCTGGCTGCTGGAAGGGCGGATAGAATAGGCACAATTCCTCAAATCTGGTCGCGTATTCTTCCACAGTCATGGAGCCCTGTTTTAACTCCATAAACTCCAGCTCTTTCCGACTCCTCACTGTGTCGGGAAAGTATTTGTCTAAGAAGCAGGCCTTGAAATCGTTCCACGTCAGTTGATTATCATCTTTAGGAAATCGGCTTCTGGCTATTTTCCACCAATTCTCCGCTTCATCTCGCAGCATATACACTGCGCACTCCACCTTCTGGGCTTCGGTACAGCGAAGACCCCTAAAAATTCTCTCTAATTCCTGAGTCCACTTGAACGCCGCCTCAGGATTCCGTCCTCCTAAGAATTCACTCGGCTTCCTCTTCAGGAACCGGTCCAGCACATGGCCATCCTCAGGTTGATTTTGGCCTTGCCTTTCAAATACATCCGCAAAGCGTTGGAATGCTGTGGCTATAGCCTCCATACTTTGACGATGCGCCATTCCTTATCCTAAAATTGACATTTAAGGATAAGTATACGGAGCCACTTACTACCGATCTAGTTATTAGTCCAACAATTAATAGCTTAGCACATTATATCATTCGCCTAGGTCATACACACAATCAGACCAGGGGAAAACAACCCCTTGTCCTCAAGTCAATCATCAATCAAGTTCAACTAGCATCAGAACAATTTCAACCATTCAATCAAAAGACACACACACCACCGCTTACACTTGGTAAGCATACTTTGGCCTTGGACTTTTCGGTCCGCTCTGATACCAAAATGTAACACCTTATTGTTTGCAACTAATAATTCCAAAAATATGAGAAAATTTTTCACAAACAGTCATGTAACATTTGATATAGAAGGGAGCAGGCAAGGGAAGAATGAAGAGCATTCACACGCATTTAGCAACCTACAGAGAGCTAAAACTAGGGCCGGCTCAATGGGTTTATCGTAACACGCCAGCACTAAGGCGGATTGCACAACACCGCTTATTCGCTTAGGCGGGGTATATTTATCTTGGGCGGACTACATTACAACATTTCACTTACTCAGACGATGTTCAATACCGCCCGGCGAGACGGAATAATGCGACAACGGAGAAAGAAGGTACATAGGCAGAATCTCGAGTTGATATGTACCTGCTTCAGCATAGCTCTACGCGTTTGGGCGAACTGTCCTAGTTACTTGGGCGAGGTATGACACCGCCTAAACGAAATCTACACAACGCCTCTTTAACACAACTACAAGGTAATTTTCTCCATCGGGTATGGACAAGGGTTCACCAGGTGAATCCTCACACTCGCACTTCACTCAGAAAAACGGGAAGTTACAGGGTACAAATGCGATAGTAGGTTGTGGAGAAAGGAGGAGTCTGAACTTATTCCGCCCAACTTAACTAATTATGACAACGCCTGGGCGGACTCAATCACAACGCCCAATCAGGGGTCAACCTCGGGGTCTCATTCTAACAACTACATCGCTCCAGCGCGAATCCTCACGCTTGAGTGAATTGCTCCCAAACTTTGGGTGGGGTACGACTCCGCCCAACGTATCCGACATAAATTTTCCTAAGACAATTTCTCGATTCACTCAGACTTGGCTATAACCTGCTCAATCATACCGTCCCTGCGTTTCCATTAAAGCACAATTATGAAACAAGGTAGCACATAACATCACGCACACAAAACTATACATCCATATATATATATAGGAGAGTATATGTCAATATTTACAACACAAAAATAAAACTTCTCCTTGTCCATAAAGTTCTATTCATCCCCAAAACATTAACATCCGGTATGAACCAGTCAGGACTTAATCTAACAACGCCTTAATTAAACCTTCCAAATGCATCAGCACTCCGCCCAGCATTCCAGCTCTGCTTCTGATCCTCCTCACGAGAGACATTCACTGAAAATGGCCACTGCAGGGGTGAGCTTTTACATGTAAAATGATACTCACAGACTCGGTATCAGCGTCAGTACACGCTCCTGCTATCATTCAACCTTTCTCAAGTAACCAAGTTCATACAGTTCAAACAACATTCATGACACACATAATATACAGAGTTTAATCCACATCCAAATATATATTCATGCATTCAAAATCATACACATATACATACATAGATTTATACACCACCACAATCAGCCTTATTTCTATATGCATGCCTGCGGATCCGACTCGAGTAAAGACTCTCAGTTACGGTCCCCTTTTCTTCTGGCCCCTCGTCCCTCAGCTCTTACCAGGTGGCACCGGCCTCCCCACAGCGTCTCAAGACTCTCTTCTCTAGCTCCAACGGCTACCACGAGCACTATTAGGATCTAGCCAGGGTTGGTAACTGGAAGTCATTTCCCTTGGGGTTCTTGACCTTCTATGGGTCACCCCACTCTCACTCATGCAACTAACACATTCATTAATACACATCATCGCGCCACAAACACCTTCGCCGTAGTCATTAAGCAAGAACGGATTTCCCACACTACTCGTAATCAATCAGTCAATCACACCAGCGCATGTTATAATCGGTCATCAAATTAACAACATTGAACAATCCAATTAAGAGCATGCACATACATATTTTTCATAGTGACAAGAAAATAGATCCATGCATATCATTCATCATTATCATCTACTAACAGGCTACACCATCGCCACAAAAATCACTATCAGAACCTTAAACCATGCATCAGTTTTAATGATTATAATTACATGCACACACACACACCCACACTCAGCAGTACGTTCATCCGGTACCGTTCTTAGACCATGCATTCGACATGCAAGCGCCCCCTACCTTTAGAAGAACCTCAGAAACCTTTTCCGTTCTTGTCGTTGGGTCCGATGTCCTTCTCCTGGTTCGTCCGGTCTTCCTTGGCTTTGTCGTATCCTGCGCCTGATTCTGGGATGGAGTGTAGTCTATTCTTCAGTACTACAACCAAGGTCTCCAGGAGCGAAGAGTGAGAGAAGAGAAGAAAGATGGAGACGAAGAGAGGAAGTAGAGGATGAAGTGACGGAGGAGGGAGTCTGAAGAAAGAGTAAGTGCGTTCATCCCAAGGCTCACGCTTTATATATATATATATATGTGCATGCGCACAGTAAGAGAAGAGTGGGATGGGAGAGTGCGTGCCCAGCAGTCACGTGCACTCCACCCCATCCCCTGCCCATCACCATTTCCATATTTTAATGGCTTAATCTACTTAGTTAAATGCAATTAACAGTTATTTCTAGTTGAAATCAAGTCCTAATGGTTTATTCTTCATTCAACATTTAATTTCAAAACTGGGATGTTACATTGTGCATTAGCATGGGCTGCTCGTCACCTAAGGCAATACATGTTATCTTATACTACTTGGTTGATATCTAAGATAGACCCAATTAAGTACATCTTTGAAAAACCGGCTCTGACGGGAAGAATAGCTCGTTGGCAGGTTCTTTTGACTGAGTATGATATCATTCATGTCACCCAAAAAGTTGTAAGAGGGAGTGCTTTGGCTGATCACTTGGCCCACCATCCCCTAAAAGAATACCAACCAATGTCATTTGAATTTCCTAACAAAAATATTATGATGTTGTCAGAAGAGAAAGATTGTCCTAATAGAACTTGGATTTTGATGTTCGATGGGGCGTCGAATACACTGGGCATGGGATTAGAGCCATCCTAATCTCACCAGATAACAAGCTTTTCCCATTCACTGCTAGACTTTGTTTTGATTGTACCAATAATATTGCAGAATATGAAGCTTGTGCTTTGGGGATTCAGGCGACACTTGAAGCAAAGGTGAAATCTCTACAAATATACGGAGATTCTACCTTGGTGATTCATCAACTGAAAGAAGAATGGGGTACTAAAGATGGAAAATTGATTCCTTATCAAGCTCACATCATGGAACTAATCAAAGGGTTTAATGAAGTCTCTTTCCATCATATTTCTCGGGATGATAACCAATTAGCCAATGCTTTGGCCATGTTGGCCTCCATGTTCAACGTAAGTAGGGAGTGTGACATGCCCTTCATTGAGATTGAAAGGGGTCTCAAACCTGCATATTGTCATGAGATAGAAGAAGAGTCCGATGGGAAACCATGGTTTCATGACATTAAAAATTATATTCAAAATCAAGAATATCCCCCTGGTATCTCAGAAAATGATAAAACAACCCTCAGGCGCCTAGCCATGAATTTCTTTATGACTGGGAATACACTTTATAAGAGAAATTATGATTCTGTTCTCCTTTGTTGCGTAGACGTGACAGAAGCTAACAAAATCATGAAGGATGTTCATGAAGGGCCTTTCGGAACACATGCAAATAGGCACTCGATGGCAAGAAAAATTCTCAGATCTGGATATTATTGGATGACGATGGAAAATGATTGTCATAACTATGCCAAGAAATGTCACAAGTGTCAAACCTATGTAGACAACATTCATGCACCACCATCTTCTTTGCACGTTCTAACAGTGCCTTGGCCTTTTGCTATGTGGGGCATAGATGTTATTGGTCCCATTGAACCAAAAGCATCGAATGAGCATCGCTTTATTTTGGTGGCCATTGATTACTTCACTAAGTGGGTTGAAGCAGCTTCCTACACCAACGTGACTAAAAATGTTGTGGTCAAATTCATCAAGAGAGAATTAATTTGTAGATATGGTTTACCAAATCAGATCATCACTGATAATGGTACAAACCTGAATAATAAAATGATGGATGAACTTTGCGAGGAATTCAAAATTAAACACCTCAATTCATCTCCATACAGACCTAAGATGAATGGAGCAGTGGAAGCTGCTAACAAAAATATAAAGAAAATCATACAAAAGATGGTTGAAACCTACAAAGACTGGAGTGAGTTACTTCCTTTTGCTTTACATGGGTATCGTACCTCTGTACGAACTTCGACAGGGGCAACACCCTTCTCATTGGTGTATGGTATGGAAGCTGTTTTACCAATAGAAGTGGAAATTCCGTCTTTAAAAGTAATCATGGATGCCAAATTAGAAGAAGCTGAGTGGGTTCGGTCCCGGTATGATCAATTAAATTTAATTGACGGGTAAAGGTTAACCGCTCTCTGTCATGGGCAGTTATACCAAAAGCGTATGAAGAAGGCATACGAAAAGAAAGTGCGACCTCGTCAATTTCATGAAGGTGATTTGGTACTGAAGAAAATCTTGCCGAATCAAAATGATCACCGAGGCAAATGGAGGCCAAATTATGAAGGACCATTCGTCGTAAAGAGAGCCTTTTCTAGAGGAGCTTTGATTTTGACGAACATGGATGGTGAGGAGTTATCTTTCCCAGTCAATTCAGATGCAGTCAAGAAGTATTATGCTTGAGCATACTCTAAAGGGATAGGGTAGTCTTTATGTCCTCTAAAAGTTTGGATTAAAAATTATGATGTAAACTTGTAATTTTCCCAAGTAAATATATGGAATTCTCAATTTCAGTTCCAATCCTTGTCTTGTCAGGTTTCATTTACATGCATTTTGTGAAAAATATTTAAAAAAATCATGAAAGGCATATTTTTAATCTCAAACAAGCTTGATACTTCCCAATTACACAGACCTTGGTAATCAGGATATTCCGCTCTGCCATGAGTAATAACAAGTCCCATAAGGATTGTGGTAGTCACCTGGAGGAAACAAGATCTTTAACCTTTGGTTTTCCACTTGATTATTTCTTCTATGCAGGGTTGAGGTTACAACAAGGACAAATATTCCCCATGAAGAGTCAAGATCAATAGTTTCAGCCTATCACCTAACTCCAGTCGGGATGGTTTACTAAGATGTGAAAATGCAATCCTTGTATTCACTTGGAACCCACACTAAGTTAGAAAAGTCAATCTCAGACACATACTTCTTGAGCATAAATCTCATATAATTCTCCACCATAAGTCAATATGGTAGAGGTATTTCCCTTAAGTCTTACTTCATGTCCAAGCCTCAGGTATCCATTCCTAGGCTACTCAAATCAAATCAGGGGCATTTCCCCAGTCATTTATTTTCATGTCAAAGCCTCAGGTATCCATCCCTAGGCTATCTCAATCAAAATCAAATCAGGGGCATCCCCCCAGTCATTTATTTTCATGTCAAAGCCTCAGGTATCCATCCCTAGGCTATCTCAATCAAAATCAAATCAGGGGCATCCCCCTAGTCATTTAGTTTCATGTCAAAGCTTCAGGTATCCTTCCCTAGGCTATCTCAATCAAAATCAAATCAGGGCATCCCCCCCAGTCATTTATTTTCATGACAAAGCCTCAGGTATCCTTCCCTAGGCTATCTCAATCAAAATCATTCAGGGGCATCCCCCTGTCATCTATTTTGTGTCGAAGCCTCAAATACCCATTCTTAGGCTCTTCAAAATGTCAAGGCAACTTCATATTTTTCCAAAGCTTCAGGTATTAACCCCTAGGTTATGTCATTTATCTTCCTGTCATGTTCCAGGTGCCTCTCCTTAAACTGTCTAGCATTGGGACAACACCATTCGGCTATTTACTTCTTGCCAAAAGTTGTCGAGTATTCTTAGTGGTGTTCACGTCTTTACTTTCTTTTCACATCAATAATATGAATATGTCTCATATTCTTTCATGAAAAGAAGTAAAGAGGGGCATCTGTGAACACCTATTTTTGTCCGGCAAAATATATATTAAGATATGTAAAAAAAAGAGTAGAAAGAAAAAGAAAAAGAAAAAGAAAAAAAATGGCCCTAAAAAAAAGAAAAAAAAATCAGAAAAAAATAAAAAAATAAATAGGCAAAAAAAATAAAAATAAAAAATAAAAAACAAAAATAAAAAAAATAATAATAAAATAAAAATCAAATAAAAAAAGGGCCAAAAAAAAGAAAAGAAAAAGAAAAAGAAAAAAAATGGGCCCTAAAAAAAGATTAAAAAAAATCTGAAAAAAAAGGAAAATGGGCCAAAAAATAAATAAAATAAATAAAATGGGCCAAAAAAAAAGGTCCAAAAAAAAAGAGTTAAAAAAAACAAAATAAAAAAAAGAAAGAAAGAAAAGTCACATAGGTTTTCGGTGGTTTTAGTGGTGGGCCTCGGTTTGGTTGGATAATTGGAGAAAATTGGGGAAATTGACATCAAATTTAGACAAATTGAAAAAGTAGAAAAGTGATGTCATTTATGGAGGATCCAATGCCAATTTTCATCTATAAATAGAAGGTGATATTGAGGCATTTTGGGAGGAAGAAGAAGAAAAGAGGGGAAAAAGTGTTAAATTTTTGTGAGAATTTTTAGAAGTTTTGGTTTTCAAAAATTATGTTGTGTAATCCTAGTTAGGAAAATGAGTGCACCACTCTAGTTTGTCTTAGTATGTGAGTTTTTGTGAGCCAAAATACTGTCCAAGTGTTATAACCGGTGTCCAAATACCTTCAAATCGAGTCCAAATAAAGCCAAAAGCAAAGGAAATCTACACAAAATTGATTTCCCAACTTCCGTTCTAGTTTCTCTGTAATTGATCTTGTACCAAGGTATTTTTTTATTAATACAAGGTTGTTTATTTACATTTATTTATTCGTCTTTATTTAATTGTTATTTATTTTTTTACACTTTTATTTTTCTTTATTTATATTCCTGCACTTTATTTTTCTGTAGTTATTTATCTATTTATTTATTTTTATGCATCTCCATCTTTAGTTATTTATTTGTACCTTTATTTTTCTTTATTTATTTTTTTTACACTTTTATTTCTCTTTATTTACTTTTCTGCACTTTTATTATTGTTAATTTATTTTTCTGCACTTTATTTATCCGCACTTTATATTTCTGCAATTATTAGTTTATTTTTTTATTTTTTATTTTTTTACATTTTTATCTTTATTTATTTATTTTTATGCCCTTTTATTTTATTTATTTACTTTCCTGTCTCTTTATTTTTGTTATTTATTTTTCTGCCCCTTTATTTTCATGTATTTACTTTTCTGCCCCTTTGCTTTTGTTATTTACATTTCTACCCTTTATTTTCATTATTTACTTTTCTACCCCTTTATTTTTGCTATTTATATTTCTGCTCTTTTATTTTCATGTATTTACTTTCCTGCTCCTTTATTTTTTGTTATTTACTTTCCTGTCCCTTTATTTTTATGTATTTACTTTTCTGCCCTTTATTTTTGTTATTTATATTTCTGCCCCTTTATTTTCATGTATTTACTTTCCTGTCCCTTTATTTTTGTTATTTACTTTTCTGCCCCTTTATTTTTGTTATTTACTTTTCTGCTCTTTTATTTTTTATTATTTATTTTTCTGCCCCTTTATTTTATGTATTTATTTTTCTGCTCTTTTATTTTTATGTATTTATTGTTATGTCTTTTTATTTTTATTTTTAATTTTTGAACTTTTATTTATTTTTCTGTACCTTTATTTTTTTATTTTATTATTATTATTTATTCTCTGTACTTTTATTTTTAGTTATTTATCTTTTTGCCTTTTTATTTATTTATTTTTCTACACTTTCTATTTATTTATTTACGTTTGACCATTTTAATAGTTTATAAATATGTATATATATATATACATAATTATCCATTTTTATTATGGTCATGATTTCCTATTATTTCCTCTTAGTAACCTTTTGATAATTAAGAAAAAATCACTTTCATAAAAAAATAAAAAATAAAAAATAATAAAAAATCAAGACTAATAAATAGTGTGTTATTTATTCATTCATTTTTTTAAAATTTAAGATGAAATTAATTTAGATTAGACATCTTATTAATCTTATTTTTTCTAAAAGATAATTAAATAATATTCCTTGTTAATTTTAATTAATTAAGTGTATTATATTTCTTTATCTTTATGTTGATGTGTTTAATTCTATTTTTTTCTCTTATCTTTATTTATTTATTTATTTATTTGTTTTGAACTTTATATTTCTCAATAAAATCAATTTTTTTACTAGAAAATAAGTAAGACAAGACGTCTTATTGTTTTTTTATTTTTTTTATTTTTATGGTCTTTTAATCATTTGTTTATTTATTTTCTTAGAACTAAAAACAACAAACTTAGGAGATGTATTTTATTATTATCTTTTTTTATTCATATTTATATTTTTTTTATTGTGTATATTATTTATGATTATTTTATGAATGATGAAATACTTGATAATTATTTTTGAAATTATGCATGATCAATTTGGGTAACCATTTTTTTTACGGACAGTGTGGGGTGCTAATACCTTCCCCTCCTGTAATTCGACTCCCGGACTAAATAGAGTCTCATTTTTTTAAAAAAAAAAAACCAGTGCTGTTTAAAGGTTTTCCTAATATTTTCCTTAATAAATATTAGTGGCGACTCCTTGAACCCTTTATTTTCTTTAGGCTTCTCAAGAGCCTCATTTCAATACCGTTTCAATTTTCTTTTATTTATCTTTAACCAGTCCACATCGTGCGCCGGGACCCCGGTCGCGACAAATGCCAAATTAAAATATATCCCTATGTGAGAGGGTGAGATATCCTTGTGAGGTTAAGATTGGCATATGCATCGTTACATTGTTGCATTCATGGCATGGCATAACATTGATGTTATGTGGTTGCGATCACAATGAATAACCTTGCGGGGTTCCACGAAGGGGGTACCCCTTGCGAGGCGGGAAACTGACATGATGACAATTGATATGTAGATTTATGAAATGAATGACATGGTGGTTGCGATCACCTGATGGTAAGAAATGGATCTATTACATATACATTAAATAGTTGACATATGCATTAGCCATGGGTACATGGCATTTGAGATAGAGATGACCAAAATAAGATGAGAACCTCTTGAGAGAGTGTTAATTGATTAAAGATTTAAAATGATGATGACTATGAATGCCCATAATGATGTAGGGCTCTGTGAATGTGTATGTGCTTGTGCTTGTGCTTGACATGAATTATGAATAATGAGGCTTGTATGCCTGAGATAATACCTTGATGATGGTTCAATGATGAATTAATAAATTATAGCAAAGCACACATGTTGGTTAAATGCATGTACATATAATCACAATGTATTTATATTCGTCATTTTGAATGTATAACTCACTCTTCCATGTTGTCTCCTTTTTAGCATTGTGATGCAGCATTGTCATAGGATGAGAGTATGCTTTTGAGCTAAAGTTTTTGAGGAAGGTAAATAGTTGTAACGTAAAGCCTTGGCCGGCAGCAATCGTTAAATATGTTGTAATGAATTAAATTATTAACGATGATGATATTTGATTTGATACCATTAGGTGAAGGACGTCTCAAGTTAAGGCTAATTGTAATTGATGATGTATGATTACGATTTAGGGGCGTAGTTGATTGTGGCCTAATAGGCTTATATTATGAAATTGCATGATTGATTGAGCCTTTTTCCATATCTTCATATATGGAACTAGGCGGGTGCCCTGTATACATATTCTTCTTCTGCTGTAAACTCAAATTATTTTGTATACATATGTGGGTATTTTGATTTACGATCCATTTTATAAATTATAAAATCTCACTCTTCGGTTTTTTGTGGTTCGGGTCTTGGTGTAATCTTTGTGGTGTTTTTGAAATTATTTTAAACGCGAAAAATTTACTCACATTTTTATTAATTATTATCTTGATTACATCGGGATTCGGGACCAGAAAATCAGGGTGTGACAAGCTGGTATCAGAGTGTATTTTTCTCTGAATTAGATTTTTTTTAATTACTATTAGAGCATGGTTGCTCTGTGATGAATTGGTATTATGGATGATTGGAGCATGATTGCTTAATAGTGAAACATTTTGGTGATCATTGGAATATGGTTATTCTATATAGATTTAAGAGTGGCAATTATCTTGAGGATTATGTTATGTTATACAATCGTTGCCCTATATGGATTTGTGAAGGACTAATTGTCTAGGAATTATGAAAAGACTATAAGGGCATTGATTACTCATTGAAGATTCCTTGTGAATTATTAATCATAAGTTGTGGTTGTTGTTTATTGGGGTATGCCCAATATCATTAAGGTTGTGTGATTGCTCATTGTTAACCTTGATTGATTTATGGATTGAATACATATGAATGAATCCGTCGGTGTGATTGCTATGCTTGATTGTGTAAGTCCGGCCAAGTTCCTTACACTATTTCCTTTAAATGACGAATACATTGTTATTATGCATTGATATTGATATATAATAAGTATGAATTGAATAGATGATGAATTGATACCATGTGTGATCATGGATATGATATATTAGGTATGAATTGATTTAATGATGGACCTATGCCATGTGTTGATCATGGATAAGAAGTATTAAGAAATGAATTGCTATGGTGATAGACCATATATGTTGAGACCTTGTTATGTGTTGAAAATTAAACCTTATATTATGTGATGCAAGTGAATTATTGTATCTCCCTAGATTGGGAACATGAATAAATTATAAGATGATTGTGAAATGTGAAATTGTGTATGCACACGATTGGGGTCATGACTCGGTTTCGCATGTGTGGACTGAGTGAACGATTGATCTATATGACCCACTAAGTATGGTAACCCCGACTGACTTGATGTGATCTTGGAAGATGAAACCTTATGAAATTAGACCCTATGGTGGTCTAGGCTCTATGTTATATTTATGAGCCATTTATATAATGATGTTATGTGTTGTGGGAGTATTCCACAATGGGTACTAGGTAACCCCTTGGACTTTATAAGTCTAATGATCGGTTGAACTTTATGATTAATTGAACCATAGTAAAAATTGCTTGCAAATTAAATTATTAAGGCTATAGCCGGTATGTGTAGGAATGCGAATGATTAATGTGACCCCTGATGATTGATGAATAATAATGTTGAATTCAGGGTATGATTGGTATTGGCTATAGTGTACATGATTTTATGGTATGACTTTGGGCTAAATTGTATGCCTTTGACGTTGTGATCATGAAATTAGCTATGGATTATAATATGACATAGGGATGACATGCGTGATTGTGAGTCGGTAAATAGAAATTTGATCATGTCATTACCTCCCTCTTTATTTGAAAGGTGCTATATTGAGGGTAGAAACTATGTAGAGATGCAATATGATATGAATTACACATCCGTCTTATGGACTTTGGTTGTGATCTATGAGGAGAATCCCTAATGTGAAAGCTTATTATACGATTGGGTAGCTTACTTGATAAGAGTTTGGTGAATCTTTTATGGCTCGAATTGATTTATAACCAACAATATGTAAATAAGACAAGGATTTTTAAGCTATTTTACCATGGTTTTAGATGGATGAAGCCCGATGATGGGGTATTTACCCTGTGATGAATGGAAATCTATGGTTGGTACACCAATTTATGGAGATGTTAATTAATATTTGATGATTGGTATGGCATGATTTATGCCGAATTAATTGTATAATGACGACGAGATATGAATATGTTGGTTATGGATTTATGAGAATTGTCACTAAGTCTCATGTGTTGAGTAAGTGTGATTAATGTGAGCGATGGGAATACGAAGTAGTAGTCCTGATATGACGTTACATGCCATAGGCATTGTGGCAACATGCACTTATGCATCGACCTCATGTGTTTGTGGTAACCACTATAGGATTAGGACATCTTCCTGTATGTTGGATGTAGTAACACATAGGCCGGGCATGTGTAGGGTTATAACTGCTTATGGTGGATGTACTGAGCCTATCTGATCGTACTGAGTATGAACATGTGAGCTCTGTTGGATGAGTTATGATCGATGATATATGACACACTTTGGATGTAGAAAATTTTATGTTAGGAATGATGGGATGATAATGATCATGTCTTGATGGGCTTTGGGAAGTCCAATACTATTTTATGACAATGATATACCTTGTTAATGTGTGGCCTGAAGTATGACCTTATGATATATGTATCGAGGTTAAATTTCAAGGACAAAATTTCTTTTGGGTGAGGTAGATTCTAACATCCCAAAATTTATAAAAATAATTAATTGAGGAGAATAAATAATAAATAATTATATATGACTTCATTTATATCCCAAAAATTTAGAAATAATTAAATTGGGATTTATTATAGATATTCACGATTTAGAGAGACTAAATGAAATGAAATTATACCCGGTTGAAATATGGGTGTCAGACCAAGTATCTTCGATTGCGATGTCGTCGGTCAGGGCTATTAAGAATATTATTGGGAATCCGAATATATATTCGGAATGATTTTTTGATTAAGTATAGAGCGCGAACAGAGATCCCGTTTATTATAAAATGGTAAAATTTTAATGAAGGGGGTTTAAAATTAAAACACAAAACTCTTCTTTCTTCTCCTTATTTTTCACATTGCCCTCTCTTTTCCCTTGCCAAAAATACTTTCTCCTTCTTTTTTAATATTTCTCTCCTCTTTATCTTCTTCTTCTTCTCAAAACCCAAAGGGTGATGTGCTCTTCCTCCCTCTTTATTTCATTTTCACCATTGGGCAAGAAGGAAACTTGGTTGTTTGAAGCTCACATTTTCTTCTCCTTCTTTCATTTTTGTATTCACCTTGGTGCCCTTGAAAGAGGTATGATTTTTGAACACCTATGGCTTTTATTGATAGTTTTTGAGTTATTGAAGTATTGTAATGGGTGATTAGATGTTGTTTTGGTGAATAATGGTATGGAGAACTAAAACCTAGGTTGGATGACCCTTGGGGATTTATGGTTGTTGATTAATGTTGGAATATTTATTATCATAAGGGAGATTAGAATTAGGTATATGAGAAAATGATGATTATTGGATTTTGATGGAATCCTAATCTCAAGATTAGGGACTATATATGTTTTGGTTAGAAGGATTGAGTTTGAGAATGAATATGTGATTTTTAAAGTTGAGTGTTGTTTGTTATGATGATGATGATGATAATGATGATGGTGGATAACCATTGATGATAAATAGATGAGGATTTGATGAGGCCTTAGGCCATGATGTATGTCACTTAAAATTATGAATTGTTGATGGCCTTGAGTGAAGCTAAGAGGCTCATGATGAATTTGAATGGCAAATAGATAGTTTAAGTAATGATGGGAGAGATGTTTTTGTCGTTGGGTGTGGTTAGCCCCTTTGAGATTTAGAGAATCATGGTTTTGGGAAAGGAATTCCCAAAACCTAACACAATGGTATGAATTGGTGTTTTAGCAAGACTAGAACTTGATATTAAGCTTTATGATAAGCTAGCAATTGTTTAGATTTATGATGGTGCCTTGTGGTGGCTTATGAACTGAATACATGTGTATTTATATGTGTTGATAGGAGATTATATTTCGAACGATATGGCGAAACAATTGGAGCATTGGATTGTGGTTCTTCCCTTGAGGTAGGAGAGGAGTTTACATTCTAAATGCATGAGTAGAATAATTAGTGATGTATGTATATCATGATACTCATGCTTGCCTTGCCATGTTTATAGTGAAATGATGTGTATGACAAATTATTGGCTATTGATAATGATATATGTGTATATATGTTGATGAATAACCCATGAGGGGTTGAATTAAGTGCATGTTAATGAACCATCCTCGAGGGGATGAAATATATGCCTTGTGAATTTAGGATTTTGTATGAATGCTTGGCATTGAATGTGATGGCCATTGTGATGGCATTAGTGATAAGATTGAAAGATAATGCATAATTGAGGAACTCATAGAGTCAAATTGAGTTTTATGTGATTTTGATGGCATGTGATAGTCCCAATAGCCTCCAAATTAATATCTAATGACTTAAATAATGTGATTAGTGCATAAATTAGTGCCAAATAAATAAGTCTTTTCAAGACTTATCAATCCCCAGGGAAGATCTTGGGAGTACTACTGGGCAATAGCCTTAATGGCTCGAGGGTAGCTCCTCAAGGCCGGGCATAGTAATGCAAACCTGGTGTACTTTGACTATAAAGATAGACTGTAACTATGGCCATTATGAACCGGTTCCATTGTAAACTGATCATGAATTGTGGGAGTAAGGAAGGATCCTTCTTGATTATGGACATGCGTGTCCTTAATACGCTTATGGTTGCAAGAACATAGTGAACTCTGGTTACTCTAGCATTGAAACGTCGTGCTCAGTATGAGATTGAGGTAGGACAGTTCTAATGAGAATGATGAGATTTTTAGGCCCACATACATCATGATAATGACACTAAAGAATGAATGAATGATAAACACATGTACTCATGCATGGCATTATGTTTGACTAACCCCTTATCTGATATGTGATCTCTGTGTGTTGATATATTTGTGATAATGTTGAATGTTAGGCATTACGGATGAACATGAAATTACTGTGAGTTAATTGTAGAGTAAGATGAATGCAGTAATGATAGAAATAAACCCAAAATTTATGATACTGAAATAAGGCTACAGCTATAGGTGATTCTCAGCCATTGAAGTATGTCGGAGTAAGGCTCGAACCACATAGAGGAATTGATTTTTTGTGAGTCATGTGTTGTGTAACATCCCAAATTTTAGAGAAATAAATTCTTAGATGATGATAATTAATTATTTGATGTCCAAAACATATAGGAAAAATAATAAAGTATTAATTACAATTTATCGGTAAAATAAAATTTACTAAAATCGAATGATTTAATGGAAGGTATGGGACCTATTAAATAATTTTGGCATTTGGTGGGTCTATATAATAAGGGATTTATTGTGGTTATAATGGTATGATTAAAATAATTTTTGGTGTTAAGGAGATATTTATTCAGATACGGCATATGTTAATAAATGGAAAAAATATGAATGGATGTACGATTAAGTAAAATGCAAATTCCTCATTTCCCCCTCTATTTCACGACCACTTTTTCTCTCCCTTTCACCCTCTTTTAACCAAAGGATAAAATGGTTTTAGGGACCAATAGATAAAAGAAAAAAGTTGATGCATTACTTGTTGGTGTATGCACTATAAGCTTTTATGCTTTTTCCATTTGTGTCATTTTTTTGCTTATGAATGAAATAAGTATTTTAGTTTAAAATTGTTTTAAAACATATTTATCCTTGGAGTAATAGGTCATGTGAGAGTTATTCCTAAAATGTCCTTAGTCAAGTATTTACGCAGGTACATATAAATACATTAAGACTAGTGTGTGGGTGTACTGATGATCTGATCTCACAGATCATGGATATAGATGATATCAAGTCTTCACACGGGTGCACATTAAGAGTAATGATATACTGGACAGACCCACCATGAGAATGTTGCATGGATCATTACATGAATGTCATAAACGATTCTCAATGTGATAATGGTATATGTAGTCCTTTGACCTGAAGTCACTATGATTTCTACATGGGGAGTTTGTTGTTGAATACAATCAAATGTCTTCTGTAACAAGAGGACTATAAAGGTTGTGATTAGGCAATGAACAAATTATGCAGAGGGATGTGAGTGATGTAGATGAGATTTGTCTCTCCTATATGACAAGAGTGATATCTGTAGGCCACTTGATAGAGTGAGACTAAGGAAATGCATGACCATGCTAGAAAGAATAAATTTTGGATATTTATTCGGATAAAGTCTACTTTGGTATCAAGTAAAATAAATTGGGTTATACAAGGATAATGCAACCATGCCTTGGGCCCAATTAGGATATCGTGACAAAAGGAACAAACATATAAAATAATTATCACTTATAGGTTATGTTGATAATAAATAATATTCAGACATAATGATGCATTGCTAGATGTCGCTCTTATTTTATGTTAATAATAAAATAGTTTATTATTAATATGATCGAGTCTTTTACCTATAGGGTCACACACATAGAGTAAACCTATCGGAAAATAGCTTTTATTTAAGGTAGACTAAAATAAATCTATTGGGCCTAACTCATTTAGAATGAGTAAGGAGCCCACTTTTTAGAAAGAGCAAATTTGGTTAAACCTAAGCCTATAAATAGAGCATATGATGCTTATAGGCGGCTCACCAAAAAGAGACACAAAATATGTAAAAGTTACAAGAGCTACACGTTGTCAAACTAGCATTTAGAAAATGTAGCGTTTCTGGTGGGAATGCTCGTGTGGACTCCTAAACAACAAGGCTAGGACTGCTTCGATTTGTTTTCTACAAGAGGTAATCCTAAAAAAACATAATATTTGATGTTTGTCTTATGCTTTGAAAAATGAAGTTTTGCAAGTCTAATGGGAATCCTTATTTTTCCGTTACCTATCCAAGAGAGATTGTAACATCCCGATTTAAAAATTAATTACCGAGTGAAATTAAGCCATTAAAATAATAATTTCAAAGTAGGAAATTACTTGTTAATTACAATCAATTTAATTAATTAACTTAAGAATTTAATTAATTATGATGTGTAAGGCACGTGTGGGACTGCTGTACACACTCTCCCATCCCACTTCCTTCGTTCTCTAGTGCACATATATATATGCCCAAGGTCACTATGGTTATTCATTTTCCTTCAGACTCCCTCTTCCTCTACTGTTTCGTTCTCTCTTTTCTTCTCTTCCTCGTTCTTCATCTTCTTCTCTTCTCCCCTGTCCTCTGTTCTCTGTTTTTGGAAACGCACGGCGACGGTACTGCAGAAGACTCGGAGCTTCCTTCTGCCGATAAAGAATGATCATTGAAGTGGAAGACGAACAGCTTCCTGCTCCCCGGTGCGACTGCGCTCAAGGAAGCCTGAACGAGTGTGAGCCCTGGACGAAGTAAACTGAGAGACAACCAACGTCAAAACAGAGGAGCTTCTTAGAATCTCTTAGTTGGTAGGGGGTATCTTATATCTTAAATGCATGGGTTATGGATGGGTTTCAGGTGTTAATGACTTGTTGATTCTGTGTTATGGTTGCTGGAAGGACGTGTGATACCCGGATCCATGATGATTTGGTGTCGAGTGATGCATATCTAAGTCCGTCCGTGAAATGCATGTTAATGGTCTTGAGAATGTTGAATGTTTGCATGAAAAGAATGTGTTGGAGTGTTGTTGATGATTGCCATGTGATTTATATAGCATGTAAGTGGCCATGAGTATTAAATCCTGATTGCATGTGAGAAATGTTATTTCTACGAGTCTGATGATGTTTTATACCGATTGCATATGATGCAGGTACTGTTAAATGAAAGATTGTATATATATGAACTCTGTGTTTGTGTGATCAATCCGCGTGTGGCGCATGGGATGGGTTAATGCTGGGAGCATGTAGTGTGGGACACTACCATCGGTTATTAAAAGCCTGAGACGCTGTGAAATCCTTTTGAGTGAGACTTAAGGTAAGCCTTTGAGTGGGACTCAGGCTACCCGTGAACACCGCTGTTGGCGCTGAGAGCGGTGGTGTCACATGTGTGGGGAAACGGTTTGGTACCTGTAAAATGGCCAAGTCAGCTGGGAGCTGAATAAAAGGCTGGAAGCCTACGTTGCAACGAATGAAAATCGATTACACACGAATGCGGATCTGAGTGATTGAATTCCGTGTACTTGTACAGTTGATGTTGATTGTTACCTGATTGCATGCACATGTGTAAGGTTATTGGGCATGATATGTGTATTTAGCCGAGTGATAATTGAATAGATTCTGATCAGAAAATATTTTAATACGTGTTCTGATTAATTGGTATTGTGTATGTTCTGATAGTTGTTATGTACATTTGTATTGTTGCTTAACTGAGGAATAATCTGAGTCAGTATCTATCATTTAATATCTAAGATACTCACCCCCCTACTGTGGCTATACTTTACAGTGAATGTCTCTCGGAACGATGAATGAAGGTGGAGCTGCATGCCGAGTGGAATGTTTGTGCACCCTGGAAATATATGTATATATGTAGATACTGTGTATAAGGTTTTGGTTAAGCCTTGGCCGGCTCGTATTTTAATCTTAGTCTCTTTAAATCAGAATTTGAACTCTCCCGGGTTGAGAGTATGACAATGTGCTTATAAATATTTATATACATTCCTATATATATATCATACTGTATGTTTATTCTATACTGTGCGTGAAATTCGAGTGATAGATATACGTACTTTCCGAGCGTGGGAGGTTAGCATGACCTTAGGTAAAAATGGAACTAAGTTATTGTTATGGGAAGCGAGATAGTGACTTTACCCCGAGTGAAGAAAGGTTTAGATGTTTCCGAGTGAATGAGGTAGTATAGACTGTTAGGATTTCCCTGAATGGGGAATAACAATATGCTTCCAAGTGAGAACCTTCCGAGTGAGTGTTTTCTGACTGAAGAGTGATCTATAAGGTTCTGAGTGAAATCCGTTGTAGTAAACTTATTGGAAGCTAGAAGATTTCTAGGTGAGGCTTGATTTGGTGAGGGGACTTAAGTAAGAAGGATTGTATGTGCCGAGTGAAGAACGAGTGAAATACCCGAGTGATAAAAGACCGTGAAGAATATTCTGAGTGAAATGTACTTGTGGAATCCGAGTGAAATGACTATGGGAATCATCTCCCGAGTGGTCAACATCCGTGGCTTGAAGGAATGAAGTTATGAGGTGTGTGGTAAACTCCCGAAAAGGAGCTTGTGAGTATAAGGGGGTTAATCCGAATGAATCGTGAGTAAAGACTTTTCCGAGTGAACATAGATTCTGAAATCCGAGTGATGGGAATACCGAGTGGAGTTACTTGCCTCAACGGCTAAGTGCTCGCTCCAGCAAGTGTGAGCGAAAGGAAGGTCTCTGATGGGTTACGCTTAAGCTATGTGAACTTCGCCCAAGCGTTTTGAGTTGTCTCGCTTGAGCGATATTGAATCCCGCCTGAGCGAGTAGGCGCTGTTGGGATCGCTCATGTCCTGCACCTTCCGCTATTTGCCTTGTGGATGGTTTGCATTCCTTTCCTTTCCTTCTTCTCCTAATTCTACCCTCCTTAACTCTCAGCTAATCATTTTGCCTTTGAATCCCCTTCGATTTTGGAAAAATTTTCCTGGTCTCGGTTTATTCACTAATTGAATACAAGGTGTTACATTTTGGTATCAGAGCTTTTGCTCTGTTCTACCTTATGTTGGTTTTAGAATCCTAGGTGTTACATTTTGGTATCAGAGCAGACCAAAAGGTCCATGGCCAAGGTTTGCCTACTGTGTGTGGGCGGTTTTGTGCAAAATGACCGATTGTCATTATTGCTTATGGTATTTCATTGGATTTGATGCATGCTTATGCATGGGTTGTATGGCTATATGCCTATGTGTTTACTGGGGACAATAGTGAAAGGTACTACTGTTGTGACGATTGATTTGGGGGTAGAAGAGTTATTCCTACCCTGAACCGATTGTTCATGAGATACTTGTAATGTTCCTAAGCCTGAGTCAGCTGTGAGAGAATAGAATGATGAAGATTGAGACTCATATGCATTGAAACTGATTAATTGATTTGATCTTTTGTGTAGGCCCTATTAGTGGCTCGTAGTTGAGATATATTGATAGAGTGGATTAGAACTCATATGTTGAGTTAGCTGAGTGAATATTATTGAAGGAATCTCCTAGTGGGTTGAATTTAAATTCTGTGATTGGTTGTGCCATTTTTTTAAGGATGTTTTATACCCTGGGCACGTGAATCCTATATGGTATATGATGTAATTGATTGGTTGCAGATTTCTAAATTGGGGAATTTGAGTATGTGATGAATGAATGACATATGATGTATACGATATATGGTATAAGTGGTGTGTTGCAGTTCCTAAGTTGAAAATCTAGGTGTAATAAGTGAGTAAAGGTGAGATCGGGTATATGTTAAATTGGGATTGTGTCTCAGTGGTGATTGAAGAAACCGAGTGAATGATGGACTAGATGCTGGACCACTAGATGTGGTGACCCAGTTAATTGGGCATGATCATGAATGAATGAATGTGAAATAGAATACCTGTTTGATTTGGATACTGTCTCGGTTTTGGTGTGTGGAAACCGAGTGGATGGTATTAGGCTTTATAATATTTGGATGTTGGGGTGTGACCCACGATGGATAAATAGTGACCCCTTATGAATTCTAAGTTTGATAATTTATTAATCTTATGAGTTGTTGAACCCGAGTAAAGCAATTACATAGTAACTTATTGAGGCTTGAATTATTATTGTGTGATGATTTTTATTGTGTGATGATTTGGGTTGGACTTGGTCTTATGGTTGATAACCGAGTGAATTATTAGTTGAATTATGACCCATAAGGTGTAGAAAACTGATTGGATTTAATGTGATCTTATGTAATTAGACCTTGTGGAATTAGACACTATGGTGATCTAGGCTCGGTGATAATTAGATGTTGTGGGTGTACTAGGTAACCCCTGGAGTTTCCGAGTCTGATAATCTGATTGACCTTATTTATTGTTGAGCTGAGCATGTGATGGTATAATGAATTGTTGAGGCTTGAATTGTCTTAAGATGAAATGTAAATAGTAAATAGGGTACCTGATTGATAGTGACTGGTAAGGTAGAAATCCGAGTACGCCTGGGTATCGATTATGGTGGTATTAGAAATCATACTATAATGATAATTGCATGACCAATTGGTGGATTATGTCTATGCTCGGTAAATCATTAGGCTTAAAATTGATTGGTGGTCTGTGAAGTGTGATGAAATGAAGGATTAATAGGCTATCGGATTATGGTATTAAGATGGATGAGATCCAATAATGTACTACTTACTCGGTAATGATTGGAGGCCGATTGTTAGTATGTGATTTTGTAACTAGGTGAGTACCTTATGGGGGCTGCCATTATATTGTTTTACAGTAATGGTAAATGATATTTTATGACTGTTGTTGCGTGATGTGCTCTGGGTGGTGCATACTAATGATGTTGATGTAATGTATTGCTTATATATGTATGTGTGTGAATTGCCATAATTATTATGAATTAGTATTGGCTGAGTGAATGCTGTCGGTGTGAGTGAAAGGAGTGTAATGTATCTTGTTCTGGTATGACTCTTTATACCATAGGTATTATGGCAGCGTACACGTTGCAGTGACTCTATGTAATTGTTGTAACCCTATAGGAATGAGACGTCATCCTATAAGTTGGATGCAGCAATTCATAAGTCGGGCAGGTAAGGTTGTAGCTGCTTATGGTGATGGCGAGTCTATCGGGCGGTTCTGAGTAAGGATGAGAGTTGTATTAAATGAACATTATGTGGTTATGTATCAAAGTGAGGATGGAAGGTTTGTTTAACCTTGATGTGTTACTTCCGAGTGAAGTTAGGATGTTCCGAGTGAAACATCGTTCTGGAAGTCACCATTGAGTTAAGGAACTGTGTCCGAATGACACATTTGTGTTAGACGAAATCTGGATGAAATATCCGAGTAGTGTGATTTTCGGGTGAAGTGTCCGAGCGTGACACTTCTGAGTAAGGTAAAATTCGAGTGGTGTGACTCGGATCGCGACATTTCTAAGTGAATGGTACAATGTAGACGGTTCCCATCATGTGAAATTTCTAAGTCTGTAGGATGTGCCCCTGACTAATCTTTACCAAAAGAACTTCTGGTCGGAATGTAGGGCTATGAATAAGTAAGTCTTCGAGTGAATTATCCAGAGGAAGAGTAAATACCAGAGAGGTAAATTTATCCATAGATGTGTTCAGATTGATGTTGGGAGTTGTTGAGTTTGAACTCAGATTTATAATTGAAGTAGGCTTGAATTCTGAGTGAAAATTTGGGTAAATGAAAAGTTTTCCGGGTAAGAATTAACTTCAAACCCCGAATAACCCTTTTGATCGAGAGTTCCGAGTGACCTTTTCAGGGTGTAGGCATGGGATCGGCTGAAGGAATGGTTAGAAATCTGAGATTTTAGAACCGAGTGTGATGTCTATAAAGGATGAATCCAAGCAGTCTGTGCTAATTAGAGCACCTTGAAGCTCTGTTGGGTGTTGGTTTCGGTATTGCTAAGATATATTATGGTTTAGAGAAGAGATTTTGTGGTCGGATGTTGAATACTCGGGAGTTTAATCCGAGAGTAATCGGACATTGATGAGTACTTGGTGGGAATCGGTAATGTTGTCTACCAACCAGATTCTTCCCAACTGGATAATTAGCACCCATAGTACGCCTTATGTGACATAAATTTTGAACTTACGCTCTGTGTGGGTACTTAAGTGTATTGAGTGATTCCTTAGAATTGGGGGAAATGACGATAGATGTACACCGATTGGTGTTGAGAGTGTAGGGCCGAGTGGCCAAAGAACTAATGGTGCCATCGGTTATGGTGAATTGGTAGAATTAAATGGGGTATCTTATGCGTTTTTTTTATAAAAAAAAAGGAATCCCCAAATATATTGAATTGTATGATGAAGTTGTAATCAGGTAGGACCTGACCTTAGTGTTTTTGCCGACTGGAATTGTGGAGCGGTCGGTAAACCTCTTGAGAGGTGATCATGCCGATTGGAAATTGCAAACCGGTCGGTGAATGCTTGGGAAGCATAGATGTGTAATTGTTTAGAGCGACATGACACTGATATTCCGAGCGGTTTATCGAAGCATGTATATGTTTGAATTTTGAGGACGAAATTCTTTGAAGTGGGGGAGAATTGTAACATCCCGATTTAAAAATTAATTACCGAGTGAAATTAAGCCATTAAAATAATAATTTCAAAGTAGGAAATTACTTGTTAATTACAATCAATTTAATTAATTAACTTAAGTATTTAATTAATTATGATGTGTAAGGCACGTGTGGGACTGCTGTACACACTCTCCCATCCCACTTCCGTCGTTCTCTAATGCACATATATATATGCCCAAGGTCACTATGGTTATTTATTTTCCTTCAGACTCCCTCTTCCTGTACTGCTTCGTTCTCTCTTTTCTTCTCTTCCTCGTTCTTCGTCTTCTTCTCTTCTCCCATGTCCTCTATTCTCTGTTTCCGGAAACGCACGGCGACAGTACTGCAGAAGACTTGGAGCTTCCTTCTAACGGTGAAGAACGATCATTGAAGTGGAAGACGAACAGCTTCCTGCTCCCCAGTGCGACTACGCTCAAGGAAGCCTGAACGAGTGTGAGCCCTGGACGAAGCAAACTGAGAGACAACCAACGTCAAAATAGAGGAGCTTCTTGGGATCTCTTAGTTGGTAGGGGTATCTTATATCTTGAATGCATGGGTTATGGACGGGTTCCGGGTGTTAATGACTTGTTCATTCTATGTTTGATACTGTGTTATGGTTGCTGGAAGGACGTGTGATACCCGGATGCATGATGATTTGGTGTCGAGTGATGCATGTCTAAGTCCGTCCGTGAAATGCATGTTAATGGTCTTGAGAATGTCGAATGTTTGCATGAAAAGAATGTGTTGGAGTGTTGTTGATGATTGCCATGTGATTTATATAGCATGTAAGTGGCCATGAGTATTAAATCCTGATTGCATGTGAGAAATGTTGTTTCTGCGAGTCTGATGATGTTTTATACCGATTGCATGTGATACATGTACTGTTAAATGAAAGATTGTATATATATGAACTCTGTGTTTGTGTGATCAATCCGCGTGTGGCGCATGGGATGCGTTAATGCTGGGAGCATGTAGTGTGGGACACTACCATCGGTTATTAAAAGCGTGAGACGCTGTGAAATCCTTTTGAGTGAGACTCAAGGTAAGCCTTTGAGTGGGACTCAGGCTGCCCGTGAACACCGCCGTTGGCACTGAGAGCGTTGGTGTCACATGTGTGGGGAAACGGTTTGGTACCTGTACAATGGCCAAGTCAGCTGGGAGCTGAATAAAAGGCTGGGAGCCTACGTTGCAATGAATGAAAATCGATTACACACGAATGCGGATCTGAGAGATTGAATTCCGTGTACTTGTACAGTTGATGTTGATTGTGACCTGATTGCATGCACATGTGTAAGGTTATTGGGCATGATATGTGTATTTAGCCGAGTGATAATTGAATAGATTCTGATCGGAAAATATTTTTACGCGTGTTCTGATTAATTGGTATTGTGTATGTTCTGATAGTTGTTGTGTACATTTGTATTGTTGCTTAACTGAGGAATAATCCGAGTCAGTATCTATCATTTAATATCTAAGATACTCACCCCCTACTGTGGCTATACTTTACAGTGAATGTCTCTCGGAACGATGAATGAAGGTAGAGCTGCATACCGAGTGGAATGTTTGTGCACCCTGGAAATATATGTATATATGTAGATACTGTGTATAAGGTTTTGGTTAAGCCTTGGCCGGCTCCTATTTTAATCTTAGTCTCTTTAATTTGAACTCTCCCGGGTTGAGAGTATGACAATGTGCTTGTAAATATTTATATACATTCTTATATATATATCATACTGTATGTTTATTCTATGCTGTGCGTGAAATTCGAGTGATAGATATACGTACTTTCCGAGCGTGGGAGGTTAGCATGACCTTAGGTAAAAATGGAACTAAGTTATTGTTGTGGGAAGCGAGATAGTGACTTTACCCCGAGTGAAGAAAAGTTTAGATGTTTCCGAGTGAATGAGGTAGTATAGACTCTTAGGATTTCCCCGAATGGGGAATAACAATATGCTTCCGAGTGAGAACCTTCCGAGTGAGTGTTTTCTGACTAAAGAGTGATCTATAAGGTTCTGAGTGAAATCCGTTGTAGTAAACTTATTGGAAGCTAGAAGATTTCTAGGTGAGGCTTGATTTGGTGAGGGGACTTGAGTAAGAAGGATTGTATGTGCCGAGTGAAGAACGAGTGAAATACCCGAGTGATAAAAGACCGTGAAGAATATTCCGAGTGAAATGTATGTGTGGAATCTGAGTGAAATGACTATGGGAATCATCTCCCGAGTGGTCAACATCCGTGGCTTAAAGGAATGAAGTTATGAGGTGTGTGGTAAACTCCCGAAAAGGAGCTTGTGAGTATAAGGGGGTTAATCCGAATGAATCGTGAGTAAAGACTTTTCTGAGTGAACATAGATTCTGAAATCCGAGTGATGGGAATACCGAGTGGAGTTACTCGCCTCAGCGGCTAAGTGCTCGCTCCAGCGAGTGTGAGCGAAAGGAAGGTCTCTGATGGGTTACGCTTAAGCTATGCGAACTTCGCCTAAGCGTGTTGAGTTGTCTCGCTTAAGCGATATTGAATCCCGCCTGAGCGAGTAGGCGCTGTTGGGATCGCTCATGTCCTGCACCTTCCGCTGTTTGCCTTGTGGATGGTTTGCATTCCTTTCCTTTCCTTCTTCTCCTAATTCTACCCTCCTTAACTCTCAGCTAATCAGTTTGCCTTTGAATCCCCTCCGATTTTGGAAAAATTTTCCTGGTCTCGGTTTATTCACTAATTGAATACAAGGTGTTACATTTTGGTATCAGAGCTTTTGCTCTGTTTTGCCTTATGTTGGTTTTAGAATCCTAGGTGTTACATTTTGGTATCAGAGCAGACCAAAAGGTCCATGGCCAAGGTTTGCCTACTGTGTGTGGGCAGTTTTGTGCAAAATAACCGATTGTCATTATTGCTTATGGTATTTCATTGGATTTGATGCATGCTTATGCATGGGTTGTGTGGCTATATGCCTATGTGTTTACTGGGGACAGTAGTGAAAGGTACTACTATTGTGACCATTGATTTGGGGGTAGAAGAGTTATTGCTACCCTGACCCGATTATTCATGAGATACTTGTAGTGTTCCTAAGCCTGAGTCGGCTGTGAGAGAATAGAATGATGAAGATTGAGACTCATATGCATTGAAACTGATTAATTGATTTGATCTTTTGTGTAGGCCCTATTAGTGGCTCGTAGTTGAGATATATTGATCGAGTGGATTAGAACTCATATGTTGAGTTAGCTGAGTGAATAGTATTGAAGGAATCTCCTAGTGGGTTGAATTAAAATTCTGTGATTGGTTGTGCTATTTTTTTAAGGATGTTTTATACCCTGGGCATGTGAATCCTATATGGTATATGATGTAATTGATTGGTTGCAGATTTCTAAATTGGGGAATTTGAGTATGTGATGAATGAATGACATATGATGTATACGATATATGGTATAAGTGGTGTGTTGCAGTTCCTAAGTTGAAAATCTGGGTGTAATAAGTGAGTAAAGGTGAGATCGGGTATATGTTAAATTGGGATTGTGTCTCGGTGGTGATTGAAGAAACCGAGTGAATGATGGACTAGATGCTGGACCATTAGGTGTGGTGACCCAGTTATTTGGGCATGATCATGAATGAATGAATGTGAAATAGAATACCAGTTGGATTTGGATACTGTCTCGGTTTTGGTGTGTGGAAACCGAGTGGATGGTATTAGGCTTTATAATATTTGGATGTTGGGGTGTGACCCACGATGGATAAATAGTGACCCCTTATGAATTCTAAGTTTGATAATTTATTAATCTTATGAGTTGTTGAACCCGAGTAAAGCAATTACATAGTAACTCATTGAGGCTTGAATTATTATTGTGTGATGATTTTTATTGTGTGATGATTTGGGTTAGACTCGGTCTTGTGGTTGATAACCGAGTGAATTATTGGTTGAATTGTGACCCATAAGGTGTAGAAAACTGATTGGATTTAATGTGATCTTATGTAATCAGACCTTGTGGAATTAGACACTATGGTGATCTAGGCTCGGTGATAATTAGATGTTGTGGGTGTACTAGGTAACCCCTGGAGTTTCCGAGTCTGATAATCTGATTGACCTTATTTATTGTTGAGCTGAGCATGTGATGGTATAATGAATTATTGAGGCTTGAATTGTCTTAAGATGAAATGTAAATAGTAAATGGGGTACCTAATTGATAGTGACTGGTAAGGTAGAAATCCGAGTACGCCTGGGTATCGATTATGGTGGTATTAGAAATCATACTATAATGATAATTGCATAACCAATTGGTGGATTATGTCTATGCTCGGTAAATCATTAGGCTTAAAATTGATTGGTGGTCTGTGAAGTGTGATGAAATGAAGGATTAATAGGCTATCGGATTATGGTATTAAGATGGATGAGATCCAATAATGTACTACTTACTCGGTAATGATTAGGATTGCTCATGTCCTGCACCTTCCGCTGTTTGCCTTGTGGATGGTTTGCATTCCTTTCCTTTCCTTCTTCTCCTAATTCTACCCTCCTTAACTCTCAGCTAATCATTTTGCCTTTGAATCCCCCCGATTTTGGAAAAATTTTCCTGGTCTCGGTTTATTCACTAATTGAATACAAGGTGTTACATTTTGGTATCAGAGCTTTTGCTCTGTTCTGCCTTATGTTGGTTTTAGAATCCTAGGTGTTACAGAGATTCCCTAATAGTGGTATTAAAGCCTAGTTGCAAAATCGTGTTTTGGGCATTTGTTTGTGTTTTATGATGACATGTTTTTCATTTTTCAAGAGCTTTTAGAAAATATGGTTTGTGAAATCGTCTCTTTTTATAAAGCTTTGCGTTTTTGTTTTACAAAATTATTTTGTGGAACTAGGATTCGAAAACGAACAAGCATGATTATGTATGAGATCATATTATATTGCTATTTTGGGTTATTGTATATGATGCATATTATAATAATGATTAATCATGTATATGGTATGATCTCTATTTTTTCATTGATTCGTATGCTTTTGAGTTATTCTTTATAAATCATATGAGATGCATGTTATAGAAATTCTCAATTTTAGTATGCATGTTGTTGCCATTTTAATTTGTATGATGTATAAGTTTATGTAATTTTCATATTTGATACATATGATTTTTACTCATATTATGGTCGTCATACAAATTGTGAATCAATTAAGTTGATCTTTGAACATAAATGGTTCATGTTATGGGGCGTTAAGTGATAAGGTTTAAGTGTTAAACCCTGGTCATTCCTTAATCTAGGTTCAAGAGTTGAAACCTAGATGGTCGTCACGAAAAGGCATTACATGTTGGCATAGACACAAGTTGAATTCTAGGTTTTGAAACCCTAGACAACAATATCTCCATGTGCCTTGACGGTTGCGTTATGAAGCATTCACAATAAGGAATTAGGGTTTCAAAGTGGTTGAAACCCTAACTAAAATTTTAGAGTTGTTAATGATCAGCGAGACCCCTGTAAATTTTTTGCGTAACACACTATTGCCGACCCCACACGTTTAATTACTCGTTTTAAAGTTTTAAATTTTTATTAATGGCTATATTAATTGATTAATTAACACGTCCAATAGTGAATGGTTATGGTCTTAGATTTTTTATTTAATTTTTAAAAACAGCCTACATGTTGTGCCTTTCTCTATTCTTGAATTTCTTCTCTCAACCCTTCACTCGTATGTAAAACAAGTTTCTTTATTACATTGTAATCTTGAAGAAGCTAACACGGTGGAGACCTAGAAGAAACCTAGAGTGGTGACTCTTGATGGATATGACCTTGAAAGGAACAAAGGAATGGTGACTCTCGGAGAATGGTGGTTTCAAGAAGTAGGACTTCATGAAGTCAAGGCACCATAGTTCCTTTAAGTTTATTTTATTTTATTTTATTTTCTAGGAAGACCATAACCATCTCATATTTTTTGTTTGTGTGTTTTGGGGATAATTTTATGCATTAAAGTGTTTTAAATAAGATGATAATTTTAAATAACCTAAATCCCTCAAAATAAATATTAAGTTTTAAAACACCTTCCAATAAGTACACTCGTCAATACTAAAGTCAATAAATAATGGGTCTGCCGAAGTAGGGTACTATAATTTATATTAGTATGACGTGATGGGATAATGGTCATATCCAAACTGTTTTATTAGGCTTTAACTTGACTAAGTTTTTAATTGGATTAAATATAACTTAGAGGCGTAAACATTGGGCTAAATATTCATAAGATGAATAATCGGTAATGGTTGCCTAACCTAATCTCTAAGAGTTTTATAAAGATACAATTAAAAAGGAGTTCCCTACCTAAATAACCAAGTATTAGGTGATTAGCTAAAGCTGACTTAACACTTGGCAAAATATGGATCTTAGGCCACTAAAAAATTTTCCAGCAGAATTTTCTGATTCGTGTAGGGTATTTTGTTTTGAATCAAAATAGTGGGAGACATATTTAATTTAAATAACCACAACTTAAATATGTTTTTGGAAAATGATACTTACTATATATTTTCTATTTTAGATAATCATGACGTCAAACACACCTTTGAACCTTTCATTGCGATCAATCCTAGAGAAGGAAAAATTGTCTGGGTCCAACTTCCTTGATTGGTATAGAAACTTGAGGATTGTCCTCAAACAAGAGACAAAGCAGTATGGTTGATAGCCAACCGCAAGTGCACAGGGTATCGTAGTGATAAAAAGAATATCGTTCCCACAGAGATTGTGCCCAATTACTAGTTTTAACAACGATTCAATTATCTAGAGAAATCAAGTTAATTTAATAAGAACTTAAAGTGTGTAAAAACTAAATTACTAACAAAAACTCAGAGTCTTATCAAAAAGAAGATTCAATCACTTTTAAAAAATATCAATCGAAGGAAACTTCTTGGGAATTTCAGGTTCATATGAGAGCACTAAATCCGAGTGCAATTCATCTCTTCGATTATTCTATTTCGTTTCTAAGATAGGTGTCCCTAAATCAATTAATAACTTTCTCTTGAAACCTTATTAATGTACCTAATTGTTATTCCTTAATTTTATTGTTATTTTTATATTAAAAAGTGTGATAAAATAAATTAAAATTAGATAAAAATAAATAAATTTAGGTTTTATTTTAAATAAATAGAAGTTATTGAATTTAACTTGGCATGACCTATTTTTTTCCATTTTGTAGTGAAAAGTTAAGGATTTAAGGTGGAAATTTATTCAAGACAGAAGGGCTGACGCGTAGCATCAATCCTACGCTCAGCGTCAAGATTTTGGTGAGCGTCAGGCCCACGCATGGCGTTAGATGCTACGTGTATCCCACTTACAGGTGGATTTACACTCTGAAAAGGGCCAAATAATGGCCAATCCACTTCAGACATAAGGCCAAAACACAGTGGGTAATATGATTGAAGCTTGTCTATAGATTATTGGGATAAAAATGGGGTTTAGTGGCTAAAAATCAAGAAAATTAATGGAGGCTAAGTCAGGAGGCTGACGCGTAGCGCCATGCCCACGCGTAGCATCTGGACCTCGACTCAGCCCTATAAATAGGTCATTTACCAAGGGTTTTGGTATCCCATTCTACATTCTAATCACTTTTTTCTTCGATTCTAGAACCTTTGTTTCTGAGTTATACTGCAGAAGCTTCCATATACTTGAGAAATGTTATTTAGTGTTGTTTCCTTTCGTGTTGTGAAGTGTGTTCAAGTGTGATCAACTATTCGTGATGTCTTCAATTGTAAGTTATGTTTTTACTTTCACCATGTGTAACTAATCTGTTTATGTTGGAATTGGCTAACTAATCTATGAATATGATGTTTTGATTGAGTTATGCATGTTTACGATTCAAGTTTTATGTTAGTATTTCAACTTTTATTAGTATAAACTTCAAATGGAGAATGATTTTCATGCGTGTTCAGATCACTTTAATAGAAGTAAAATTTGAAATACCCTTAATATAGCAATTACTAGGGATAGAGTTGGTAATTATTGTTGTGTTAAGGCTAGCACTTAAAGCAAGTTTTTACTGAGAAAGCATCTGAGGGATCAGACTTTACGATAACTATTTAGAATCTATTCACCAAGGGATCATGTTTAATAATTTTAAGCTGCAATAACATGAACTTGATGATTAAATATACATGTTTATAATAGTTATGTTATGTTCTAGTGCGAGGATCCAAATTCTAACATAGTTTGTTAATCTGTGTTCAAATCGTAAGTATTGGATTTATTCTTAAGTACTATTTTTCTAGTCAATTTCTAGATAGATTTATAATTTAGTTTACATCATCTTTTTCTTAATGAATCAATCAATCTCTAATCTGTGAATATTGTATACTTTGTATATGAATCATTCTTTTGTTAATAAGTTTTGACACTTTTTACCATAATAAATAAAAATTACTATCACACACTGAAAACATTCAATCCTTGAGGGAATGATATTTATTTTGAAAACTACAACAATACATTGGTGCGCTTGCCAAAAAGCCAACAATATTTCAGGCACTAACAAGTTTTCTGGTGTCTCCAGGGATTGAATTGATTTTAGTAAAACAGTAAATTTTTAACTACCATGGTAAATTTCTTTACTTTTAACTTAGATAAACTTTCAATTTTTTTTACTCATTCATCTATTTACTCATTTTTACTTCTTCTTTAATTACTCTTATTACACTAAGTTTCTCTGTTTAGTTTATGTATGCAAACTTGATATTCTACAGGAAGAATCTACTTTGACCCTGAGATCAAAAAATTTGCAAAAAGACTTAAATCTTTGAAATCTAAAACACAAACTACTACTACTTCTTCTTCTTCAACTTTATCTTCTTCAACTTCATCTTCTTTTCAAAACTTTAAAAATTATAAAATGGCTGGAGAACAACCAAGATGAACATTGGGACAGTTTGCTGCTATTAATGGACCACCCCGTGTATCGGGAATGTTTCAAGGACCCACTGTTGCGGTGGAAATTAAACCTGCCACATTGAATATAATTCAAAACAATCAATTTGCTAGTTTAAATCATGAAGAACCGTATAAACATCTAACTGTTTTTAATAAATTATACAGCACTATTGGTTTTGAACCTAATCAAGAAGAATCTATTTACATGAGATTATTTCCTTTTTCTTTGGTTGAGAAGGCAAATGAATGGTTTAAATCTTGTCCTCCTGGTAGTTTTACAAACTGGTCCGATGTCAAAAGAAAATTTTTGGAAAGGTTTTATTCTCCTTCTAAATATTTTGAAGCTATGATAGCCATTTACTTATTTTTACAAAATAATGATGAGTCATTAGGAGAACCATGGGAACGATTCAAAGTATTGTTAAGAAAGTGTCCAAATCATAATTTGGATGATGATGGAAAGTTAAGAATCATCTATCATGGTTTATTGCCTCAGTTTAAGATAATACTAGATGCCTGTGTAGATGATTCATTAATGAACAAAACAACAGAGAAGGAATTAGCCATAATGGAGTCCATGTCTACCAGTGACAGACAAGCAAAACATGAAAGAGGTAATGTTTCTAAAAAACCAGGTGTGCTTGAGTTAGGAGTCAATGATGCAGTCCTAGCTTAACAAAAATTGTTGACACAACAAATTGAAGAAATGAGTGAGTAATTGCAGAAACTTCAGATTGCTCAAGTTTTATCACCACCCCCTGCTCAATTGAAACAGTGTGTGCATTGCATGGGTGAACAACCTTGTTGTTACTATGCACCCAATGGAATTAAACAAGAGCAAGCCAACTTTCTGAATAACCAAAGATTACCTTTAGGTAATTTTCCCTTCGATGCTAGTAATTTTTTCCCTAACAATTTTCAACAAGGTTGGAAGAATAAGAATTTTGGATGGAAACAAGATGTTGGACCTTCCAATAGACCTCCTAACAACTAGTTTCAACAACAACCACAATCTGATCAGAATGCTAGACTGACAAGGAATGAAGCCACATGAAAAGCGTTGGATTTGTAATTGGGACAGCTAGAAAAAGGAAGTAGCTGAAATGAAAAGTTCTGGTTTTTCTGCCAATACCCAGAACCTAAGGGAACAACGTAAACCTATTTTACTAGAAGTGGTAAAATTGTAGGGACTGATTGTAAAGAAGATAAAGAAATAAAAGAAAAAGAAAAAGAAGAAAAACAAAAACAAAAAAATCAAAAAACCAAAAAAGAAAAGAATCAGTACTTGGGTCAGACTCCTCCTGTCAAGGATCTACCTTATCCTCATGCACCATCAAGAAAGGATAAGGAGAGAGAATACAAGAGATTCCTTGAGATTTTTAAGCAGTTATAAATAAACATTTCATTCTCTAAGGCATTGGAACAAATGCCAACATATGCAAAGTTTATAAAGGAACTGGTCATAAAGAAAATGAGGTATAATGAAGAAATTGTAGAGCTTGAAGTAGGTTGTAGTGCTATCTTACAATACAACATACCAAAAAAATCAAAAGATCCCAGAAGTTTCACCATTCCTGTCTTCATTGGAGGTGTAAATATTAGGAAGGCTTCATTAGATTTAGGGGCTAGCATCATTTTAATGCCCCTAAGTATGATGAAGTGCATTAGTGATCTTGATCCTCAAAGGACGAAGATGACTCTAAAACTAACAGACTGCTCAATCAAAAGACCCTATAGAATTGTGGAAGATGTACTTGTAAAGGTTGACAAGTTCTACTTCCCTGTTGACTTTGTGGTATTAGACATGAAGGAGGATACTGAAGTCCCCCTAATTCTTAGAAGACCATTCATGAAGACTGCTAGAGTGTTGATTGATGTAGATAATGGAAAGCTTACAGTCAGAGTACATGATGAGGAGGTAAATTTTGATGTGTTCAAAGCTCTCAAACATCCTAGCCCAAAACAAGATTGTTTTAGAGTGGATGCCCTTGATGAAGTTTGCCTCTCTGTATCAAAAGGTATGTTTATTTTTGACCCTCTAACTAAATTATTGATTGACTCTATGGAATGGTTAAATAAGGAAGAGGAAAAATAGATAGACAGGTGTTTAGAAGAACTTAAAAGAGGGAAAGACATTTCCCCTAAATCTAGAAAGATTGAGGAACTCCAAGAAACACCTATTGAACAAGTCCAGAGATCAAAGCTCAAAGTTTTTCCTTCACACCTAAAGTATATCTTTCTAAAAGAAGGTAATCTTAAACCAGTTATTATTAGTAATTTACTAACTAAAATAAAAGAAAAAAGACTGGTAAAAGTGTTGAAGAAGAATCAAGAAGCAATTGGGTGGACACTTAAAGATCTGAAAGGTATAAGTCAATTATATTGCATGCACAAAATTTTATTAGAAGATGATTTCAAGCCAGTAGCCCAACCTCAAAGACGCCTCAACCCCACAATGAAAGAGGTAATAAAGAATGAGGTTCTAAAATTGTTGAAAGCAGGTATCATCTATCTTATTTCTGATAGTGTATAGGTAAGTCTGATCCAAGTGGTACCGAAAAAGAGAGGTATAACAGTAATTATAAATGATAAAAATGAATTAATTCCAACATGAACTGTCACAAGCTGGAGAATATGCAAAATTAAACCAAGCAACAAGAAAAGATCATTTTCCCCTTCCTTTTATGGACCAAATGCTTGAAAGATTTTCTGGACAAACTTATTATTGCTTTCTTGATGGTTATTCTGAATATAACCAAATTGCTGTGGATCCTCTTGACCAAGAAAAGACTGCATTTACATGTCCTTTTGGTATCTTTGCTTATAGAAAAATGTCATTCAGATTGTGCAATGCACCCGCTACTTTTCAACGATGTATGTTTGCAGATTTAGTTGAAAAGAGGATGGAAATTTTCATAGATGACTTCTCAATCTTTGGGAACTCCTTTAATACATGTTTATCAAACTTGGACACCGTACTAAAGCGGTGTATTGATACAAATCTGGTCTTGAATTGGGAGAAGTGTCACTTCATGGTGACAGAAGGGATTGTACTTGCTCATAAAATCTCTAAAAAAAGGTATTAAAGTAGACCAAGAAAAAATTGAGGTGATATCTAAACTCCCACCCCCTATAAATATGAAAGGGATTAGAAGTTTTTTAGGACTTGCTGGGTTTTATAGAAGGTTCATTAAAGATTTTTCAAAATTTGCTAAAACTTTGACAAACCTCTTGAACAAAGATGTTGAATTCAAATTTGATGAAGCATGTCTTAAAGCTTTTAATTCTTTAAAAGAAAAATTGGTTTTTGCTCCCGTTATTATTGTGGGAGCTGTTGTAGGACAAAGGCATGAAAATTGGTTTCAACTTATGTGTGATGCAAGTGATTATATTGTGGGAGCTGTTTTAGGACAAAGGCATGAAAATATTTTAGGCTTATACATTATGCTAGTAAAGTTTTAAATGAAAATCAAGTAAATTATGCCACTACTGAGAAAGAATTACTAGCCATAGTGTATGTCTTGGAAAAATTTAGATCATATTTGATTGGCTCAAAACTAATTGTTTTTACTGATCATGCAGCCATCAAATATCTTTTGACTAAAACAAATTCTAAACCTCGGTTAATTCAATGGATTTTACTCCTACAGGAATATGATCTTGAAATCAAAGATAAAAAAAGGTAATGAAAATGTGGTTGCTGATCATCTGTCTAGATTAATGAATGATGAAGTCACTGCTAAGGAACATGAAATTTTGGAAGAATTTCCTGATGAAAAATTATTTGAAATAACAAAACGACCATGGTTTGTTGATATGGCCAATTCTAAAGAAACAGGAATTCTTCCCAATGATTTAACTTGGCAGTAGAGAAAATTGTTTTAGACAGATGCTAAATATTTTGTCTGGGATGACCCTCATCTATTTAAAATTGGTATGGATAATTTGTTACGACACTGTGTACCTGATATGGAAATTAATGATGTGTTGTGGCATTACCATAAATCCCCTTATGGTGGTCATTTTAATGGAGAGAGGACTGCTGCAAAGGTCCTCCAATCAAGTTTGTACTGGCCTTCCATTTTTAAAGATGCTACTCATTTGTACAATCTTGTGACAATTGCCAAAGAACAGGGAAGATAACCAGGAGACAAGAAATGCCTCTTACAAATATACAAGAGGTAGAGGTATTTGATTGTTGGGGAATCGACTTCATGGGACCCTTCCCCAACTCTCAATCTAACCAATTTATCCTTTTGGCATTTGATTATGTTTCTAAATGGGTGGAAGTAGTTGCTTCACCTAATGCTGACTCCAAAACTGTGGTGAATTTTTTAAAGAAAAATATTTTTTGCAGGTTTGGAACACCAAGGACTCTGATTAATGATGGAGGTTCATATTTTTGTAATAAAGTTCTTTAAAAGGTGTTACAGCATTACAGTGTAAGACATAAGGTGGCCACAATATATCATCCACAAACCAATAGTCAAGCTGAAATTTCAAATAGGGAATTGAAAAGGATCTTGGAAAAGACAATGTCTTCTTCAAGAAAAGATTGGTCATAGAAACTTGATGATGCACTCTGGGCATACAGAACTGCATTTAAAACCCCTATTAGCCTTTCCCCTTTTCAGATGGTTTATGGAAAAGCTTGTCATCTCCCAGTAGAAATGGAGCACAAAGCATACTGGGCATTGAAATTCCTTAACTTTGATTAAACTACTGCAGCTGACAAAAGAAAGTTGTAATTATTTGAGTTAGAGGAAATGCGAAATCATGTTGATGAATCATCCAGGTGCTACAAGAACAAGGTGAAAGGTTACCATGATAAGAAATTAAAGAAAAGAGATTTCATACCAGGTCAACAAGTCTTATTATTTGATTCAAGATTAAAACTATTTCCTGGTAAATTGAAATCAAAGTGTTCAGGCCCATTTGTGATCAAAGAAGTGAAACCATATGGAGTGGTGGAAATTGAAGATCCAACTTTAAAAAGAAGTTGGATGGTGAATGTACATAGGTTAAAGCCTTATCTGGGTGGGGAGATTAACAGACTCACTACCATTTGTTACATAACAGATTTGTGAAACTACAGGATGTCAAGCTAAAGACATTAAACCAAGCTCTCAATAGGAGGTAACCCATTATTCTTCCTCATTAGTTGTTTTTAATTTTAATTTTAATATATATATATATAAAGATTTTAATTAAATTTTGGTCAATTTTAGAATTTTAGAAATAAAAGGGGTTAAAAATGCATGAAATTGAGTTTTAAAATTAAAAATTGAAAAGATTGAAATTCTTACTCTCACACGTAGTGAAAATCTCATACCTGACGCTACACGTTAGGTTCTGCGTGTAATTTTTAAAAACAGAACCCATTTCAGAATGGAGGCCCATTTTAAAATTTTTAAACCTAAAAATTCCCTCTTTTCCTCTCATTCTCCCTAAAACCTAATCTTTCAATCCTCAAACCTCTCAATTCCTCATATTCTTCTTTTCTCTGTAATCTTCAAGTAACTTTCTCTATTTCTTTTTCTTTTTAATTTATGCATTTTAATTCTAGAATGTATGTCGTTAGGATTAGTTTTAGGACAATTAGAGACCCTATAGGACTAGTTGGTAATGTTGTTGATTAATTATGTGAAAAAGAGGTTGTTGTTTTGCAACCCCTAAAAATTGGGTTTCTGTAACTGCAATCTCACGCGTAGCATCAACCTGACGCGTAGCGTAGCGTCAGCCTGGCGCTATACGTCAGGCCCCTGTTTCTGGTTTTTTTAATTTTTATGTTTTAGTTAGTTTTTGTATTTCATGTGTTATGTTGTATGTTTTTGTTTAATATGTACTTTGTTTTTAACTTTTGAATGTTGAAATTAATTTTTAATAATATGTCTTTTTTAATTAGTTTTTATTAAATTGTATGTTTTATATGTTTTTATTTTTTTAATATAAGATTAAAACTTTTGTATGTAATTTGTGTGTTTTTAAGTATATATATATTTGTTGTGTGAAATCTTTTTCTTATTATTTGTTTAAAAATATGTTGTTTTTTTAAAATTTTCTTGCAGATGGCCCCGAAGAAATCTGTTCCTGCTTCTGGTCCAAAGAGAAGGAAGAAGACTGATACTACCTCCTCTGAGGACCCAAATATTCAGATTGAGGAGGAGTAGCTTGGACCTCATGATCCTACTAGATTCAAGATAGAGGCGAAATGGCATAGGTTCCACCATATTAAAGGATAGAGGTTAATCTGGGAGTTGTTGATTACCTAGAGCTACTTGGAGAGATTTAAAGGAGGAAGTAGGGAACACTATTTTCCCTACCCACTAAGGGAGATCCCATCTTGGTGACGGAGTTTTATGTGAATGCCTACAGGACTCGACAGGATTCGCCATACATTGGGCAGATGAGGAGTAGCTGGGTGAGGGGTAGACATATTGTCTACGATAGGGATACCATTAGTACCCTTCTAGGTAACCTTTGGGAGCCTACTCCCGAGGGTGATACTTGTTTATGGCAAGAGAACAGAAACAAGATTGCCACTGAGGATAGTGACTTAGGATATTTTCTAGAGCAGGTTGCTCAATCTTTAAGCAAGGATGGAGTCTATTTTAACCTTAGCAGGGTTAATAAAGCTCCCTCCAACCTACTAAAGACGTAGTTGACCCCTACAGCCCAGGCATGGATGTATCTTATGCTCCACAACATCACACTAGTGTCTCACCTCTCCACCTTACCTATTGACTGTTGTTGTTTACTATTCTCCATTCTATAGGGACACACCATCGACATCGTTGTTCTTATTTCTGAGCAGATTCACCATTATGCCCGTAGGAATAAGGTGAATCGCCTAGTACCCTTTCCACTTATCATATCTGCCTTACTGAGGAGGCAGGGAGTATCAGTACCTTCTGCAGAGTTCACTAGTTTATCAAGGCGAGTACCTAATGTTCTAGTGAATAGAGCTTATTTTGTTCAGCAATGCGAGCTCGCTCCTCTTGAGTAGGAGGCCCAGTCGAGGCCTAGGATGAGACATCCACCACAAGCAGCCCTTATTGATGTTATGACCCAGGAGTTTCTTAGGATGAGGATAGATCATCAGCATATGATGCAGATAATGGCTGCTTCCCATCTAGCTTACGTGCACTTACATGATTCCTTTAATCAGTACAGGGGACAAATGCACCATACATGACACCGGCTGAGTTCGCATCTCATGTAGCTTGGCCAAGTGACCATCCGATATATCCTGAGGTAGGTGGGACATCTGGAGCTCAGGCTGACACTGCTGATTCTAAGGGTGATGCTGATGGGGATAAAGAGATGCAGGAGGATGATGATTGAGGACTTTATTTATTTTCTGCATCTTTTATAATTGCTTTTACTTTTACATCATTACATTGATTTACTTTGGTACTTTCTATGAGATTTTAGTTATTATTAGTTTGATTTGGTATTTTTATTTTATGGTGTGATTTCATTTATTGCATAATATTTATTATATGATTTTCTTAAATTAAATAAAAATAAAAAATAAGTTTGATTTTCCTAAAATAAAGTAAAATCAAATTTTTGAAATTTGAATCTATATGCGCTTGAAGTTTTAAATAATAAGCCATTTTAAATAATCAAATATCGATTCTTTTACAACTAAGCATTTGGATAAAACAAATTACAATGTTCATATTAATAATCAAGTTAATTTTGAAAATTCGGTAAGTTAAAAGTTCTTTAAACACTTTGAGGGTATCGACATAATTTCTTACAAATTGGTTTTGCTTAAATCTTTGATTTATGTTATTGTATAAAGGATCCAAGAGCATGATCAAGGCACGTTGTTGGTAAATACATGAACTTAAGGCCAAAAAGCTTACCTTGGTAAAATATATTTATCCTTTGTTAGCCATTTTGAGCCTTAAAAATAATTTCTTTGACACCCCTTACCTATAAATGTTTTCAACCATTCCCTTTTTATCTAATTAAGTAAAAGAGCATTTTAATCAAAATAATTTAAGTGTTCTTACAAAATTGGGGAGTGAAATTATGAACTTGGTTCTTTTCAAAAATTATATCAAAGCAAGCATATATGAAAAATAAAAGAAAAATATATGTATATATGCAAATTTAGAAAAAGAAATAATGAAAAGAATTAAGTTGGGGGTATCCATCAAAAAGCGAAATGAGTTTTGGATAAAGAAAAACACCTTAAAATCTTACATGAAATGCTCTTTTATGATTTCAGGTGTTTGCTTTCCAAGAAAAACCATGAATTCTTTTGACCAAGCCTCATTACAACCTTTGAAAAGACCTTGTGACTCTTGTTTGATTATGTATGAATGCCAATTGATAAGATGAAAATCAAAATTAAATTTGTTTGATTTTATGATTGAGTGAGTGAAACAGGTTACCCTTTTTACAGAGAGAAACACTTGTAAGGTAAGCCTTGAAATAATCTTGAATTATTGGCATGATATTGTATTAGTTTTATCCTTAGGTCTCTTTTGCACAAGTCATCAATATTGATCAATTCAAAACGGTAAGTTATGAATCACTTCTTCTGGTAAGTTTTCAAATTTTTCAAAAATTGATTCAAAATTTTAGTTCGCTTTGCTCGAGGGCGAACAACTTCCTAAGTTGGGGGTAGTTAGTCGTTATTTTTATCATTATTTTTATATTAAAAAGTGTGATAAAATAAATACAAATTAGATAAAAATAAATAAATTTAGATTTTATTTTAAATAAATGAAAGTTATTGAATTTAACTTGGCATAACCCATTTTTCCATTTTTGCAATAAAAAGCTGAGGATTTAAGGTGGAAATTTATTCAAGACAGATGGGCTAACACGTAGCATCAACCCCACACTCAGCGTCAGGATTTTGGTGCTGACACTACGTGTCAGACCCATGCGTAGCGTCAGATGCTACGTGTATCCCACTTACAGGTGGATTTGCACTCTGAAAAGGGCCAAATAATGGCCAATCTACTTCAGACATAAGGCCAAAACACAGTGGGTAACATGATTGAAGCTTATTTGCAGATTATTGGGACAAAAATAGGGTTTAGTGGCTGAAAATCAGGAAAGTTAATGGAGACTGAGTCAGGAGGCTGACGCATAGCGCCAAGCCCACGCGTAGCGTCAGGACCTCGACTCAGCCTTATAAATAGGCCATTTGCCAAGGGTTTTGGTATCTCACTCTAAATTCTAATCACTCCTTTCTTCGATCCCAAAACCTTTGTTTCTGAGTTGTACTACAAAATAGTTTCCATATACTTGAGAAGTGTTGTTTAGTGTTGTTTCCTTTCGTGTTCTAAAGTGTGTTCAAGTGTGATCAAGTATTCGTGATGTCTTCAATTGTAATTTGTGTTTTTACTTTCACCATGTGTAACTAATCTGTTTATGTTGGAATTGGTAAACCAATCTATGAATATGATGTTTAGATTATGAGTTATGCATGTTTATGATTCAAGTTTCATGTTAGTATTTCAACTCTTAATAGTATAAACTTCAAACGGGAGAATGATTTTCATGCATGTTAAGATAACTTTAATAGAAGTAAAATTTGAAATACCCTTAATATACCAATTACTAGGGATAGAGTTGGTAATTATTGTTGTGTTAAGGCCATCACTTAAAGCAAGTTTTTACTGAGAAAGCATCTGAGGGATCAAACTTTATGATAACTATTTTGAATCTATTCACCAAGGGATCATGTTTAATGATTTTAAGCTGCAATAACATGAACTTGATGATTAAATATACATGTTTATAATTGTTATGTTATGTTCTAGTGCAGGGATCCAAATTCCAACATAGTTTGTTAATCTGTGTTCAAATCTTAAGTATTGGATTTATTCCTAAGTACTATTTTTCTAGTCAATTTGTAGATAGATTTATAATTTACTTTACATCATCTTTTTCTTAATGAATCAATCAATCTCTAAATCTGTGAATATTATATACTTTGTATATGAATCATTCTTTTGTTAATAAGTTTTGACACTTTTTACCATAGTAAATAAAAATTACTGTCACACACTGAAAACATTCAATCCTTGAGGGAACGAAATCTATTTTGAAAACTACAACAATACATTGGTGCACTTGCCAAAAAGCCAACAACATTTTAGGCACTAACACTAATCACCAAAGAACAACGTTCAATTTGCTAATTAATACGCTTTGTGAAAACCCTATTGATGCCTCAAATAGTTTTGCTTACTCTTTTAACTCAAAACTATAGGTTCAATTCATGCTTTTTAAATCACATGTCAATCTTTCGATTACCCATATAATTGATTAACATCTACACTTATTTCTAAGTCTTGTAGAAGCATTAAGAATCCATGAATTGAATAGAAAATAAAATTTAATAACTGAAGGATGAAGAACAATCAAATCTGATGCATGGTCATACTACCCCTAAGTCCCAAGAAATAAATTTAGTGTGCCATAGCAAGGATGATCACAAAGACACCATTCAATAAATCAACCCCAACATGAAAGAAACCAAAAAACAAAATCTAAAAATCAGAAATTAGAATAAGAGCTCTCACTATGTCTCCCAAATCTTTTACCCAAATTTGCAAACCGATGTTCTTCAATGTTGTTCCTTGAGAATCCCTTCCATTGTCTTGAGAAAAGCCCTCTCCTTTTCTTCCAAAATTTCTCTAATATGATTCCTCATCTATTCTAATGTGTTTCTTTTTTTATTTCTTTTAGAAACTGCCCCACAAAACAAGGAAACCACTGATCGTGCAAAACCCACTGGCAGTGGGAAAAACCATGGCCAGTGGATCGTGATAGGGGTCCAGAAAATACAATTTTTCTCCTCCATGAAGAGTACTCCACAGCCAGTGGGAAAAAACCACTAGTAGTGGATTTATTTTAGAGCCAAAACCATCTTCCAGAGAGAACCATGGCCAGTAGGAATTTCCCATTGGCAGTGGGTTTTTCTTAGCTTCACTGAAATACTTTTTTTCAAGTGTGTTAGGTCCTGGGATGTTCCCTTTGATGTATCCTTCCTTCATAGAGCACTCCAAAGGTCGATATTGCTTTATTCTTGAGCTTTTTGTGGCATGAATTCTTTTCCATTCATCCAACGCTTCATCAAATGTCACTTTTTTTCATGTTTATAAGCTTATAACAAAGCTATTCCTGCAAAATTGAGACACCCAAGTAACATGTGCAGAATGAAAGGAAACAATTGGAATAAAGGAAAAAACTAACACAAATAAACTAGAAAACTTAAACAAAACACCATGGAAACTAATGCAAACTTGACACCTATCAATGTCCTAGAAAGTCCATTTCTGGAACCACCTGCTACGAACGCCTCTAAAGTTCACAAGGATGCTTATAAGAAGCATTAGGATGATGCTTTAGATGTCTAATGCCTTATGTTGGCTACCATGTCTGTAACATCCCAAAATTTTAAAATAGAAGATTAAATTAAGGAAATTAATATTGAATAATTACATGTGAATTATGTGATGTCCCAAAATATTGGAAATAATTAAGCTAAGGTTTTTGGGGACTGTTGGTGATTTGTGGAAATCGGATAAGCTGAAATTAAGTCTGGTTGAAATATGGGTGTTAACCCGGCGATAGCGTCTGATCTGTTCGTTTCTACCACCGGGTTGTTAATTGGCAAGCGCACCAATCATTTGTAGTTTTCAAAATTTAGATATCATTCCACTGGGATTGAAAGTCTAATAACAACAGTAATTTTCTATTCATTATGGTAAATATGAAGAAAGTTATGGACAAAAGAATGATATATATACAATTTATACAATATTCACAAAATAGCATGGTTGAGTTGTTCATGAGATAAAAAGAAAATAAAAATGTATCTAAAAAGTTGAGTTGCAATCTAGAATAGGTAAGATACTTGAGATAAACACAGATAAACAAATTATGTTGGAAATTGGATCCCTAATCTAGAATAACAATGAGGAACTCAAGACATGCATATTTAATCATCAAGTTTCATGTCATTGCAGCTTAAAATCATTATAACCGATCCCTCGTGATATAAATTCTAAGAGTTCACCGTAAAGTCCGATCCCTCATGAGCTTTCTCAGTAAAAACTTGCATTAAGACCTGGCCTTATGGCAACAATGGTTAACAACCCCTATAGAATTGAGATACCAAGGGTATTCCAACTTTTACTTTCGTCAAAACAAGCTTCAATATGGCATGAATAATCATTCTCCCGTTTGACATTCATACTAATAAAATAAGTTTCAATACACATGAAAATCATTCTCCCGTTTGACATTCATATTAATAAAAGGTTGAAATACTAACATGGACTTGAATCATAAACATGCAGAGGTCGAATTCACAACATTATACTCAATAGATTAGTTCACCAATTCCAACATAAACAAATTAGTTACACATGGTAAAAGTAGAAACAACACTTACAGAGTTTGACATTACGAAGACGATGGAAACTTCACGATACAACGATCATAATACACCAAAACACACTCAAGTATCTAGAAAACTATTCTAGAACTACAACTCACAAAAGAAGTACTCAAAGTCGAGCACAAAGAGAGAAAAGAAGAGAAGTGAATGAGAATGGGATGTTTTGAAAGGTGTTGGATGGCCCTATTTATAGGGCTGAGCAAGGGTGCTGACGCTACGCGTCAGTGTGACGCTACGTGTCAGACCCCTGACTCAGCTTCCATTAAACAGCTAATAATGGCCACTTCTGTAACATCCCCGTTTTAAAATTAAATGTTGAATGAAAAATAAACCATTAAGACTTGATTGCATTTAACTACTTAAGATTAAGCCATTAAAATATTAAAAATGGTGATGGTCAGGGGATGGAGTGGAGTGCACGTGGCTGCTGCAGCACACACTCTCCCATCCCACTCTTCTCTTATTCATGCGCATGTACATATATATATAAGCGTGAGCCCTTGGCAGAGAAAAACACACTTGCTATTTCTTCAGACTCTCTCCTCCGTCACTTCATCCTCTACTTCCTCTCTTCGTCTCCATCTTTCTTCTTCTTCCATCTTACTCTTCGCTCCTGGAGATCTTGATTCCAGTACTGAAGAACGGACCACACTTCATCCCAGAATCAGGCGCAGGATACGACAAAGCCAAGGAAGACCGGACGAACCAGGAGAAGGACATCGGACCCGACAACAAGAACGAAAAAGGTTTCTGAGGATTCTTCTAAAGGTAGGGGGCGCTTGCATGTCGAATGCATGGTCTAAGAACGGTACCGGATAAATGTATCGCTGAGTGTGTGTGCATGTTTTTATAATCATTAGAACTGATGCTGTGCATGTGTGCATGTATTCACAATTACTAAAACTGATGCATGATTTGAGAATTCTGATAGTGACCTTCGTGACGATGGCGTGGTCTGCTCGTGGATGATAATGATGGATCTATTTTGTTGTCACTATGAAAAGTATGTATGTGCATGTTCTTAATTGGATTGCTCAATGTTGTTAGTCTGATGACCGATTGTAACATGCGCTGGTGTGACTGACTGAATGATGATGAATAATGGGGGATATTCGTTCTTACTTAATGACTACGGTAATGTGTTCATGGCGCGATGATGTGTAATAATGAATGTGTTAGTTGCATGAGTAAGAGTGGGGTGACCCATGGAAGGTCAAGAACCCCAAGGGAAATGACTTCCAGTTACCAACCCTGGCTAGATCCCAATAGAGCTCGTGGTAGCCGTTGGAGCTAGAGAAGTGAGTCTCGAGACGCCGTGGAGAGGCCGGTGCCACCTGGTAAGAGCTGAGGGACGAGGGGCCAAAAGAAAAAGGGGGCTGTAACTGAGAGTCTTTACCCGAGTCGGATCCGCAGGCATGCATATAGAAATAGGGCTGATTGTGGTGATGTATAAGTCTATATATGTGCATGTGTATGATTTTGAATGCATGAATATATATATATTTAGATGTGAGATAAACTCTGTGAATTATGTGTGTCATGAATGTTGTTTGAATTGTATGAATTTGGTTACTTGAGAAAGGTTGAATGATAGCAGGAGCGTGTACTGACGCTGATACCGAGTCTGTGAGTATCATTTTACATGTAAAAGCTCACCCCTGCAGTGGCCATTTTCAGTGAATGTCTCTCGTGAGGAGGATCCGAAGCAGAGCTGGAATGCTGGGCGGAGTGCTGATGCATTTCGAAGGTTTAATTAAGGCGTTGTTAGATGAAGCCCGGACTGGCTCATACCGGATATTAATGTTTTGCGATGAATAGAACTTTATGAACAAGTAGAAGTCTGATTTTGCCTTGTAAATATTAATATACACTTTTATGTATATATATGGATGTATGGTTTTGTGTGTGTGATGCTATGTGCCGTCTTGTTTTATAATCGTGCTTTAATAGATATGCAGGGACAGTCTGATTGAGCAGGTTATAGCTAAGTACGAATGAACCGAGAATTGTCTTAGGAAAATTTATGTCGGATACGTTGGGCGGAGTCGTACCCCGCCTGAAGTATGGGAGCAATCCGCCCAAGCGAGAGGGCTCGCGTTGGATCGATGTAGTTGTTAGAGTGGGATGCCGTCCAATTATCCTTCCTATCCGTTGTGATACTGACGCAATCCGGACCCCGGTGTTGAACCCCGGATTTGGGCGTTATGGCTAAGTCCGCCCAGGCGTTGTCATAATTAGTTGAGTTGGGCGGAATAGGTTCAGACTCTTCCTTTCTCCACAACCTACTAACGTATGTGTACCTTGTAACTTCTCCTTTTTCTGAGTGAAAGGCGAGTGTGAGGATTTACTTAGTGAACCCTTGTCCATACCCGATGGAGGAAATTACCTTGTAGTTGTGTTGAAGAGGCGTTATGTAGATTTCGTTTAGACGGCGTCATACCTCGCCCAAGTAACTAGGACAGCCCGCCCAAGATAAATATACCCCGCCTAGCCAAGTAGGATGATTCTAACTTCGCCTTTCCACCAAACGCTATGCGTGTGAATGTATTAACATATTTCCCTTATCTATTCCTCCTGTTGAGTGACCAGTATTTCTTGAAGGGAAGCCTCAGTGCGAAATCTCCTTTATCCGCTGCTGTATTACCATACTCCGCCTGGACGGTGTAAGACCCCGTCTGAGCGAATAATCGGTGTTGTGCAGTCCGCCCTAGTGTTAGTGCGTTACGATAAACCCATCGAGCCGGCCTCAGTTTTAGTCTTCCCTGTAGGTTGCTATGTGCGTGTGAAAGCTTTTCGTTCTTCCCTTGCCTGCTCCCTCATATATCGAATAATACGGGACTGTTTTGTGAAAAATTTTCTGTTATTTTCTTTGAAATTTTTATTTTTAGTTGCAATTAATTAGGGTGTTACATTTTGGTATCAGAGCGGACCGAAAAGTCCAAGGCCAAAGTATGCTTACCAAGTGTAAGCGATGGTGTTTGTGTCTTTTTGATTGAATGGTTGAAATTGTTCTGAGGCTGGTTGACCTGATTGATGATTGTCTTGAAGACAAGGGGTTGTTTTCCCCTGGTCCGATTGTGTGTATGACTTAGGCGAATGACATGATGTGCTAAGTTATTAATTGTTGGACTAGTAACTAAATCGGTAGTAAGTGGCTCCGTATACTTATCCTTGAATGTCAATTTCAGGATAAGGAATGGCGCATCGTCAAAGTATGGAGGCTATAGCCACAGCATTCCAACGCTTTGCTGATGTGTTTGAAAGGCAAGGCCAAACTCAACCTGAGGATGGCCATGTGCTGGACCGCTTCCTGAAGAGGAAGCCGAGTGAGTTCTTAGGAGGACGGAACCCTGAGGCGGCGTTCAAGTGGACTCAGGAATTAGAGAGAATTTTTAGGGGTCTTCGCTGTACCGAAGCCCAGAAGGTGGAATGCGCAGTGTATATGCTGCGAGATGAAGCGGAGAATTGGTGGAAGATAGTCAGGAGCCGATTCCCCGAAGATGACAATCAACTGACGTGGAACGATTTCAAGGCCTGCTTCCTAGACAAATACTTTCCCGACACAGTGAGGAGTCGGAAAGAGCTGGAGTTTATGGAGTTAAAACAGGGCTCCATGACTGTGGAAGAATACGCGACTAGATTTGAAGAATTGTGCCTATTCTATCCGCCCTTCCAGCAGCCGGGAACGGAGCACTCCAAGTGTCTTAAGTTTGAGAACGGACTGAGATCGGATATCAAGAGGGCCTGCAGATACCATGAAATCCGGAGTTTCCCTGCCTTAGTGAACAAGTGTAGAATATTCGAAGAGGATGACAGGGCCCATTCGGGCCAGTGCAGCAGAGCCAATCAGCACCTGAGGCCTCAGCAATCACGTTTCAAGAGGCCAGGGAACGTGAGGAGGAATGACCGAGGGAGACAGATGAGTGGGCGACCAAGGTATGGCGGATGCTTTAAATGCGGCGGTGATCATTTTGCTAAGGAATGCAATGATACAAATGTTAAATGCTACCACTGCGGAGAGAAAGGACACGTTCGCCCGGACTGCCCCCAACTCCGCCAGGCAAACACCAATGTGCGTCAAGGAGGATTTCAAGATCGAACCAGAGTGAATGACAACCAACGACCTGGTGGCAGAGGCAACGGAACCAGAGGAAATATGATGCGTACCCCGAACAGCCGAGAAAGGAACACCGGCCCAACAGCGACAGGAAGAATCTACACCATCAATGCAGAGGATGTTGCACCAGCAAACGATCTAGTACAATGTAAGTGCTCACTTGGAACGAATACGCTTAATGTTGTTTTCGATTCGGGGGCAACCCATTCTTTTATAGCTGATGAGTGCGTGGAACAGTTGAGGCTACCAACTGTGTCTATGAACCGGACTTTGGAAGTGGCCAGCCCTACTGGCCCTAGTGTGTTCACATCGTCTATATGTAAAAATGTAGCATTTGAGTTGTATGATCGGAGTTTCACCTTCGATCTGATTTGCATGCCCTTAAAGGGTCTTGATATTGTGCTTGGAATAGATTGGCTTTCAGCCAATAAGGTATTAGTAGATTGTAGAAACCGAGAGATAGTTTTCCCAAAACAACCCACTGAAGATGGCACGGCACTAGGTATAACCCAACTATTTATGATGCTTTGTCTGACCAACGATGAGAATGAGCCCCTAGTGAACGAAATTCCGGTTGCCTGTGAATTCCCAGAAGTGTTCCCAGAAGACGTCCCGAGTGTGCCTCCCAATAGAGAAGTTGAATTCTCTATAGACTTGATCCCTGGAGCCGAACCGGTCTCCAGTGCACCCTACAGAATGTCCTCAACTGAATTGGTAGAGTTGAAGAAACAAGTGGATGAGTTACTTGAGAAGCAGTTCATTAGACCAAGCGTGTCACCTTGGGGCGCACCTGTGCTACTTGTTAAGAAGAAGGATGGCAGCATGAGACTTTGTATAGATTATCGACAGCTTAACAAACTCACAATCAAGAATCGATACCCACTGCCTAGAATTGATGATTTAATCGACCAGCTGCGTGGAGCCTCAGTCTTCTCAAAAATCGACTTACGATCGGGATATCACCAAATCCGAGTGAAGGACTCGGACATTCCTAAAACTGCCTTTAGGACTAGGTATGGTCACTATGAGTATGTAGTGATGCCGTTCGGTGTGACAAACGCCCCTGCTGTTTTCATGAATTACATGAACAGCATATTCCATTCCTTCTTAGATCGGTTTGTTGTTGTCTTCATCGATGATATTCTAGTTTATTCTAAGTCATCTGAGGAGCATGAAGGACATCTCAGGACGGTACTCCAAGTGTTGAAGGAGAAGCAATTGTTTGCAAAGCTTTCAAAGTGCGAATTTTGGATGGATGAGATCCACTTCCTCGGGCATGTGATCTCCAAGCGAGGCGTCTCGGTGGATCCTGCGAAGGTAGCTGCTGTAATAGCGTGGGAGAGGCCCAGATCGATCTCGGAAATAAGGAGTTTTATGGGCTTGGCAGGTTATTATAGAAGGTTCATCGAAGGTTTTTCTAAGTTGGCATTACCTCTGACTAAATTGACTCGAAAGAATGTTCCTTTTGTGTGGAGTCCGGAGTGTGAGGGCAGCTTCCAAGAGCTGAAGAATAAGTTGACAACTGCTCCGATGTTGGCATTACCTGAGTTACGAGAAAGCTTCGTGGTCTATTGTGACGCGTCCGGACTCGGATTAGGATGTGTACTCATGCAGAAGGATCGAGTGATAGCATATGCCTCTCGACAATTGAGACCCCACGAACAACATTATCCGACCCATGACCTGGAGTTGGCAGCAGTAGTTTTTGCATTGAAAATCTGGAGGCATTACTTGTACGGATCCAAGTTTGAAGTGTACAGCGATCATAAGAGCCTTAAATACCTATTCGACCAAAAGGAGCTGAACATGAGGCAGAGAAGATGGATTGAGTTTTTGAAGGACTATGATTTCAAGTTGAAATACCACCCAGGTAAGGCAAATGTCGTAGCAGACGCATTGAGTCGAAAATCCCTCCACATAGCAGCCATGATGGCAAAAGAAGTTGAGTTGTTAGAGCGGTTCCGAGACATGAACTTGCATGTTGACGCCCCTTCCTCTCAGAAGATGACAATCGGTACGTTGAGGATTGCCAACGAATTCTTAAAATCCGTGTACGAGCAGCAACAGGCGGACTCTTACCTAGCTGAAATGAAGGAAATTCAGGCTAAAGGAAAGGATTTATCCTTGGCAGAAGGGTCAGATGGAATCTTCCGGGTGAGGAACAGAATATACATACCAAGTGAAGGAAGATTGAGAAGAATGGTGCTTGATGAAGCCCACAAAAGCCTACTCAGCATTCACCCAGGAACCACGAAGATGTACCACGATTTGAGGAAACAGTTTTGGTGGCCCGGACTAAAGAAGGATGTGGCGGAGTACGTGGCCCGGTGTATCACTTGTCAGAAATCGAAGGTAGAGCACCAAAAACCGTACGGTGCAATGCAGCCTCTAGGAATCCCCGTGTGGAAATGGGACTCAATTGCGATGGATTTTATCATGGGATTACCCAAAAACCGAACGGGCCATGATGCCATTTGGGTCATTGTTGACAGATTGACGAAGAGTGCACACTTCTTACCTGTAAATATGAAGTACCCATTGCATAAATTGGCTCGAATCTACATTCAAGAAGTTATTCGACTGCATGGCATACCTACTTCCATTGTCTCAGATAGGGACCCTAGATTTACGTCCAGGTTTTGGACCACCATGCATCAAGAACTGGGGACGAAGCTTTGGCTTAGTTCTGCCTACCACCCCCAATCGGATGGACAATCCGAGCGAACGATTCAGAGTCTAGAAGACTTATTGAGAGCGTGTGTGTTAGAGTACGGTGGGGACTGGGAGCAGTACCTTCCCTTGATCGAGTTTACGTACAACAACAGCCATCATCACAGCATTGGCATGGCACCTTACGAGGCATTATATGGGCGTAGATGCCGTACCCCACTCTGTTGGTCGGAAGCGGGTGAAAGTCTATTACTGGGACCAGACATCGTGAAGCAAACCACAGAACAGATCCGGGTAATAAGGGAGAAGATGAAAGCATCACAAGACAGGCAGAAGAGCTACCATGATAAACGCATCAAGCCATTGGAATTTCGAGTCGGAGATCGAGTGTTCCTGAGAACCTCTCCGAGTAAAGGAGTTGGACGAGCCTTAAAAAGTGGGAAGTTAAGCCCTCGCTACATCGGACCTTATGAGGTAGTAGGACGGATTGGCTCCGTGGCATACCGCCTCGCGTTACCAACTCACTTGTCCCGATTACACAACGTTTTTCATGTGTCTCAGCTAAGGAAGTATTTGCATGACCCCAGCCACACGATGCCTGACGACAAGGTAGAAATTAAGGAAGACCTAACCACTGTGACTACACCGGTTTGAATCGTGGATCAATCGGTAAAACGCTTAAGGAACAAGAACGTAAGGCTAGTTAAGGTGGAGTGGCAGCAAGGCAAGATCACCTCCTACACGTGGGAACGCGAAGACGCCATGCGACAGCAGTACCCCGAATTGTTTACCTACGTAAGTACCGACTGAATTTCGGGGACGAAATTCTTTTCAGTGGGGGAGAACTGTAACATCCCCGTTTTAAAATTAAATGTTGAATGAAAAATAAACCATTAAGACTTGATTGCATTTAACTACTTAAGATTAAGCCATTAAAATATTAAAAATGGTGATGGTCAGGGGATGGAGTGGAGTGCACGTGGCTGCTGCAGCACACACTCTCCCATCCCACTCTTCTCTTATTCATGCGCATGTACATATATATATAAGCGTGAGCCCTTGGCAGAGAAAAACACACTTGCTATTTCTTCAGACTCTCTCCTCCGTCACTTCATCCTCTACTTCCTCTCTTCGTCTCCATCTTTCTTCTTCTTCCATCTTACTCTTCGCTCCTGGAGATCTTGATTCCAGTACTGAAGAACGGACCACACTTCATCCCAGAATCAGGCGCAGGATACGACAAAGCCAAGGAAGACCGGACGAACCAGGAGAAGGACATCGGACCCGACAACAAGAACGAAAAAGGTTTCTGAGGATTCTTCTAAAGGTAGGGGGCGCTTGCATGTCGAATGCATGGTCTAAGAACGGTACCGGATAAATGTATCGCTGAGTGTGTGTGCATGTTTTTATAATCATTAGAACTGATGCTGTGCATGTGTGCATGTATTCACAATTACTAAAACTGATGCATGATTTGAGAATTCTGATAGTGACCTTCGTGACGATGGCGTGGTCTGCTCGTGGATGATAATGATGGATCTATTTTGTTGTCACTATGAAAAGTATGTATGTGCATGTTCTTAATTGGATTGCTCAATGTTGTTAGTCTGATGACCGATTGTAACATGCGCTGGTGTGACTGACTGAATGATGATGAATAATGGGGGATATTCGTTCTTACTTAATGACTACGGTAATGTGTTCATGGCGCGATGATGTGTAATAATGAATGTGTTAGTTGCATGAGTAAGAGTGGGGTGACCCATGGAAGGTCAAGAACCCCAAGGGAAATGACTTCCAGTTACCAACCCTGGCTAGATCCCAATAGAGCTCGTGGTAGCCGTTGGAGCTAGAGAAGTGAGTCTCGAGACGCCGTGGAGAGGCCGGTGCCACCTGGTAAGAGCTGAGGGACGAGGGGCCAAAAGAAAAAGGGGGCTGTAACTGAGAGTCTTTACCCGAGTCGGATCCGCAGGCATGCATATAGAAATAGGGCTGATTGTGGTGATGTATAAGTCTATATATGTGCATGTGTATGATTTTGAATGCATGAATATATATATATTTAGATGTGAGATAAACTCTGTGAATTATGTGTGTCATGAATGTTGTTTGAATTGTATGAATTTGGTTACTTGAGAAAGGTTGAATGATAGCAGGAGCGTGTACTGACGCTGATACCGAGTCTGTGAGTATCATTTTACATGTAAAAGTTCACCCCTGCAGTGGCCATTTTCAGTGAATGTCTCTCGTGAGGAGGATCCAAAGCAGAGCTGGAATGCTGGGCGGAGTGCTGATGCATTTCGAAGGTTTAATTAAGGCGTTGTTAGATGAAGCCCGGACTGGCTCATACCGGATATTAATGTTTTGCGATGAATAGAACTTTATGAACAAGTAGAAGTCTGATTTTGCCTTGTAAATATTAATATACACTTTTATGTATATATATGGATGTATGGTTTTGTGTGTGTGATGCTATGTGCCGTCTTGTTTTATAATCGTGCTTTAATAGATATGCAGGGACAGTCTGATTGAGCAGGTTATAGCTAAGTACGAATGAACCGAGAATTGTCTTAGGAAAATTTATGTCGGATACGTTGGGCGGAGTCGTACCCCGCCTGAAGTATGGGAGCAATCCGCCCAAGCGAGAGGGCTCGCGTTGGATCGATGTAGTTGTTAGAGTGGGACGCCGTCCAATTATCCTTCCTATCCGTTGTGATACTGACGCAATCCGGACCTCGGTGTTGAACCCCGGATTTGGGCGTTATGGCTAAGTCCGCCCAGGCGTTGTCATAATTAGTTGAGTTGGGCGGAATAGGTTCAGACTCTTCCTTTCTCCACAACCTACTAACGTATGTGTACCTTGTAACTTCTCCTTTTTCTGAGTGAAAGGCGAGTGTGAGGATTTACTTAGTGAACCCTTGTCCATACCCGATGGAGGAAATTACCTTGTAGTTGTGTTGAAGAGGCGTTATGTAGATTTCGTTTAGACGGCGTCATACCTCGCCCAAGTAACTAGGACAGCCCGCCCAAGATAAATATACCCCGCCTAGCCAAGTAGGATGATTCTAACTTCGCCTTTCCACCAAACGCTATGCGTGTGAATGTATTAACATATTTCCCTTATCTATTCCTCCTGTTGAGTGACCAGTATTTCTTGAAGGGAAGCCTCAGTGCGAAATCTCCTCTATCCGCTGCTGTATTACCATACTCCGCCTGGACGGTGTAAGACCCCGTCTGAGCGAATAATCGGTGTTGTGCAGTCCGCCCTAGTGTTAGTGCGTTACGATAAACCCATCGAGCCGGCCTCAGTTTTAGTCTTCCCTGTAGGTTGCTATGTGCGTGTGAAAGCTTTTCGTTCTTCCCTTGCCTGCTCCCTCATATATCGAATAATACGGGACTGTTTTGTGAAAAATTTTCTGTTATTTTCTTTGAAATTTTTATTTTTAGTTGCAATTAATTAGGGTGTTACAACTTCAAATTATTAAATTTGATCATGCCTGCCCACTTGGACGTGTTTCCGCTGTATTTTGGCCATTTGTGCTTAGTGGGGTGGCCCTTGGTGCTGAGTGGGGTGGCCATTATTGGGTCAAAGCTGAGTGCTTGGCCAAGTTGGATGTGGAGTCCACGCAGCACTGACGCTACGCGTGGCTTTGACGCGTAGCGTCAGCATCAAAATTCAGAGTCCACGCTACGTGTGGGATTGATGCTACGCGTCAGATCCTCCAGTATAATTTTCTCTTGAATTCTTTACTTTTTCACTGCAAAACTAGAGAAAATTGATCAAGGGCAGATTATTTCCAACAACATCCATTTATTGAATTAAAACCTAATTTTCTAACAAATTAACCAAATTTTTATTTATTTTTATGAAATTTTTATTAAAAGATTTAATGTAAATTTGAGGACTAACAAATACCCCCAACTTGAGACATTGCTCGTCCTCGAGCAAGAGAGAAAAATAAAAAAAATAAAAATTTGAAATCAAATTTTTGAGTTAGTCTGAGAATTTACCACAAAAAGTAATTAAATAATTTACCATTTTGAAATAATCAATTATAGACATCTAATATAACAAAGGTTTAATGATAAAATTCTTTACAATATTTTATTAACATACCAAGCATAATTTCAGGCTTACCTCTCCAAGTGTTTATCTCAATGCAATTGGTAACCTGTTTCACTCAATCAATCATAAAATCAAATGAATTTAATTTTGATTTTCATCTAATTAATGGTTAGTTATACAGAGTTAATTCAGAAATCACAAGGTCTTTTCACGGGTTGTAATGAGGCTTGGCTTACAAGAATCAATGGTTTTTCTTGAAATTCAAAAACCTGAAATCATAAAAGAGCATTTTATAATTCTTAGGCTTTCTCTTGGCCCAAACTTCTCATTTTCTTTTATTGGTGAAAAATAAATACCCCCAACTTGATTCTTTTCACTATTTTTAACTTTTCTTTTTCATACTTTATTTTCTTTTGAAAAGAATCAAGTTGCTTATTTTCACTCCCCATTTTTGTAAGAACACTAAAGATATTTTTCATTTATTTCAACTGCTCTTTTAATTAATCAAGTATAGGGAATGGTTATAATAGATTTAGGTTTTAAGGGTACCAAAGAATTTATTTTAGGCTTAAATTGGCTTTCAAAGGATAAAATAATTTTTACCAAGGTAAGCTGTTTGGCCCAAGGTTTCTTTTCACCAATAAATGTGCCTTGATCATTTTCCTGAATTCTCTGTACAATAACACAAATCAAAGATTAAAGCAAAATCAATTCGAATGAAGTTATGTCGATTAAACCCTCAAGTGTTTAACAAGATCTCTCAACTCACCAGGTTTTTTGAAATTTGCTTGATAGTTAATAAACTTATTGTAATTAAATTTATCAAAATTCCTAAGTTATAAAAGAATTAATAATTGATTTTACAAAATTGGTTTTATTATGTAAAAATGTTAAGTGAATAAATTAACTTTCTAACAAAAATTTGATTATTTATTGAAAAATTTATTATTGGATTTTTCTTGCAAAAACAAAATTACGCAAGATTAAACACACCACATAATAAAAGACAAAATATAATCCAAAATAATATCAATGTAAACAAGGAACTAACAATAAAAATGTATGTAAAAAGATGCAAAAGATAACACCATCAATCCTCCATCTGGTCATCATCCTCCTCCTCCTCATCAGCATCACCATCAGTATCAGCCTGTGCTCCAGAAGGTCCACCAGTCTCAGGGTAGGTAGGTAAATCGCCGGCCCAAGCTACATGTGCTGCAAACTCAGCCGGGGTGACATATGGTGCTCCTTCTCCCTGTAACCTATACTGATAAAATTCATCATGAAGATGAATATATGCTCTATGAGTAGCAGCCATCATCTGTATCATATGCTGATGCTCAAGTAAAATCCGGGCAAATCCCTGTGTGACAGCATCAGTAGATGAAGGCTGAACTGGTGGTCTCCTCCTCCTAGGTCTGGGCTGAGCCTCCTGCTCCAGAGGTGGAAGCTCGCACTGCTGCACAAAATAGTCTCTATTCACTAGAACTTTAGGGACTCTCCCTGAAGAACTAGTGAACTCTGGTGAAGGTACAATGACTCCCTGCCTCCTCAGTAAGGCAGATATGATGAGAGGAAATGGAATGGGGCGGTTCACTTTATACCCAAGGGCATAAAAGTGAATCTGCTCAGATATAAGCTCGGCGATGTCGATGGTATGGCCCTAAAGAATAGAAAAGAGAAGGCAACAGCGTTCAACTAGAAGAGATGAGAGGTGGGTGACAGGAGTGATGTTATGAAGCATAAGGTGGGACTATGCCTAGGCTAGAGGGGTCAGCTGGGTTTGTGAATACAAAGGAAACAATTAAAGGTATCATATAAATTCAAATGCAAGAAGAAAACGGTTTCACAAAAGTTCAAGAAATCAAGAAACCAATGAGCCAAGACACAGGAAAGCAACCATGAATCACTAAATACAAATAGATGACCAACAGGCATGGAGAAATTACAAAGCCTGAATCGATTCAAGCACGTGAATCGATTCACAGCCCTGGAAGTCACAAAAACTGAAAATAGAATGGGTCGAATCGATTCACCATGACTCTGAATCGATTCGAACACCTGGGAGTCACTTTATTTGAAGACAGAATGCTTCGAATCGATTCAGACAATGCTCGAATCGATTCATACGAATCAGAAACTCCAAATTGCAGAAACAGAATGTTTCGAATCGATTCAGACAAAGCTCGAATCGATTCATATGAATCTGGAACTCAAATTTGCACAAATCAGAATGCTCTGAATCGATTCAAGGCACTACGAATCGATTCAAGAAGTGGGAAACACCACTAAAAAGACAGATTTAAGTGGGAAACAAGAACCTAATCTTATAATGCGCAAAGACAAGCTGGAGCCATCATCTTGCAACGGCTAGGAGACCTTGATGCTGCACAAATGACTCTATAAATTGAAGAGGAACACAAGCACAAAGGGACAACCCAAGAAGCTACAATTCCTTTGCTTATTCTTGTGCTTTGTAAGCCCTATTCTTGTATATCTTGAATCTCATTTGTATATCCTCTCTTCTTGAGAGATTAGAAATTGTGTGAGCTATCATTTTGCTTATCCACTCTATTGAGAGAGTTACTTGCTTGTAAACACTACATCAAAACACCAAAGTTCACTCTAGGTTGAGTGGTTACAAAGGTTGAGGCTCAACCTTTGGGATATTATGAGATTGAGAGATTGGGTGGGTTGCCCTTATACTTGTGAGGATTGGGTTCTTGAGTGTGGGACACTAGGAAGCCGCAATTGCTCAAAGTTGTATCTCTAGTCTACAATAGTGGAAAATCCTCTAGTGGGTTGCTTAGAGGCGAGACGTACACCGGATTGGTGGAACTCGTTAAATCGGTTTGCAAAGCTCTTCTCCCTTACTCTTTTACTTTCATATACTGCACTTAATTGGCTTGTGTTGATTGATTGTGGCTTGCATACTTGAACTTGTTTAAATTGGTAAATCTTGAAGACTGCACACCAAGTGTTTGTTTAATTGTCTCAGCTATATTTACCTTTGTTTTGCATTGCATATTTCACTAAACTTTATTTCACTTGCATAATCTTGTAAATTTGTGTATAAGAATCAAGTTCAAAGGTATTCCAACTAAAAGTTTTAAAAACTCAATTCACCCCCCCTCTTGAGTATTGAGGCCACTTGAATAACAAGTGGTATCAGAGCTTGACTCTTGGTAGATCAAGCTTAACAGCTTCAAGAGACAAAGATGGCCTCAAATTCTCTAAACCTTTTTCCTGAGGGTGGTGCTACAAATCGACCTCCCGCTTTCAATGGGGAAGGTTATACCTTTTGGAAAGAGAGAATGAAAATCTTCATTCAATCAGTTGACTTAAGAGTGTGGAATGCCATTGAAAATGGTCCTTTTATACCTATGCATACTGTTGATGATAAACTAGTTGAAAAACCTATGGATAATTGGACTAGTGAAGAAGAGAAGAAAGTACAATACAATTACAAGGCTAAAAATCTAATTACTCTTGCACTAGGACCAGATGAATTTTTCCGAGTAATCACTTGTAAATCCGCCAAGGAAATGTGGGATACTCTTCAAGTAACCCATGAAGGTACAAATGATGTTAAAGACTCTAAGATTAGTACACTAACTAGTCAATATGAGTGCTTTAGATTAAACTCTCATGAATCAATTGTTGATATACAAAAAAGATTCACTCTCATCATTAATCAACTCATTACACTTGGAAAGACTTACACTAACAAAGAGCTCATTCATAAAGTGTTGAAAAGTCTTAACAGAGAATGGCAACCGCTAGTTACCGCCATCAAACAATCTCCTAGCATAAACAAAATGTCTCTTGCCACACTATTTGGTATGTTGCAGGAATAGGAACAAGAGCTGAAAGAATTAAAGATGGCGAAAGAGGAAGAAAAATCTTCCAAGAAAAAGGGTCTCGCTCTCAAGGCCACTCCCATAAATGAAGAAGAATCCGGAAGTGAACTTGATGAAGAAGAAGAGTTTGGACTATTTGTGAAACGCTTCGGGAAATTCATGAAAGGCAAACGCTTCCAAAGAAGCTTCAAAAACCCAAGTAAGAAACCTATCACTAAAGAAAATTCTTCCTCACCCAATTGTTCTGAATGTGGCAAGGAAGGGCACTTTAAAGCGGATTTCCCAAATCTTAAGAAGAAGGGAAAAGAGAAAAGAGGAAGAAGGAGAGCATATATAGCATGGGATGAAAACAAGATAAGCAGCTCGGATGACTCAAAAAATGAAGAAGCAAACCTTTGCCTCATGGCCAACCACCAAGAAGAAGATGATGAGGTAAACTTCCATGACTTAGATAAGGATGAATTACTTGATGCTCTAGAGGAATTGTATGATAAATTTACAAAAGTCTCCAATAGACTTAAGGTGTCTAGAAAAACTAGTGACACTCTAGAGATGCACCTTATGGAGGTTTGCAAAGAGAATGAATGCTTAAAAGAAGAATTGAAAAATGCTCAAACATGCTCCAAAAGTAAACCTTGTGATTTTGCTAAGAAATGTGTTGATCTAGAAAATAAAGTCCTAGATCTAAATAAAACCTTAGAGAGGTTTACAAATGGTAGAGATAATCTGAATGTACTACTTGGAAATCAAAGATGCATGTTTGACAAAACTGGTTTAGGGTATAATTCTGTTAAAAAGGAAAAGCATTACAAAAACTTCTTTGTACCCCCTATGAGATCATCTTCGCCCTTTATGAAATGCAATCATTGTGGATTCAAAGGTCATAACTCTTCAAATTGCAATGTTAGAAAATTAGGGCCAAAGGTTATAAGAAAGGTGTGGGTTCCCAAAGGGACATTACCACAAGCTAACCTTAAAGGACCCAACATAAAATGGGTACCTAGTTCTCTAAACTAATCTTGTTTTGTAGGTATGCTTCAAGGCAAGCAACACCCATTGGTACTTGGATAGTGGGTGTTCAAAGCATATGGCGGGAGACATAAGCAAGTTTACATCATTCACTCCCAAGAGAAAAGGAAGTGTCACCTACAGAGACAACACCAAAGGAAGGATCCTAGGCATCAGAAATATAGGTAAGAATTCTTCCACATCCATAAGTGACGTGTTGTATGTTGAAGGCCTCAAACATAATCTACTTAGCATAAGTCAATTATGTGACAAAGGATATAGAGTTTTGTTTGAATCAAATTGTTGCATAATTGAGCATAAGACTAATAAGGAAGTTAAGTTTGTAGGCCAAAGAATTGATAATATTTACATGATTGATATGGATAGTTTGTCTACAAATTATGAACAATGCTTCATTTCAAAAGAGGATGAAACTTGGCTATGGCATAGGAGAATAGCTCATATACATGTAGACCATTTGAACAAACTTGTTTCCAAAGAATTAGTAATTGGTTTACCAAAGCTTAAGTTTGAAAATAGATTTTGTGATGCATGTCAAAAGGGAAAACAAGTAAAGACATCTTTTTAATCCAAAAACATTGTTTCCACACAAAGGCCTTTACAACTTTTGCACATGGACTTATTTGGACCATCCAAAATCAAAAGCTTTGGAGGCAATTACTATGGTCTAGTTATTGTGAATGACTATTCTACATATACATGGACATTGTTTCTTGCTCATAAAAATGAAGCTTATCATGCATTCAAGAAACTTGTAAAGATTATCCAAAATGAGCAAAATTCTAAAATTACATCCATTAGAACCGATCATGGGGGAGAATTTGAAAATCAATCTTTTGAAAAATTTTGCGAAAAACATGGTATTAATCACAATTTTTTAGCTCCTAGAACTCCACAACAAAATGGAGTAGTTGAAAGGAAAAATAGATCTTTAGTGGAGCTTGCTAGAACCATGCTAAATGAAAACCATATTGCAAAACATTTTTGGGCCGATGCGGTAAACACCGCGTGTTATGTTATGAATAGGTGTTTAATAAGGCCTATTTTAAAGAAAACCCCCTATGAACTTTACAAGGGTAGAAAACCCAACATTGCACACTTTCATATTTTTGGATATAAATGTTTTGTGCTCAATAATGGAAAGGATAATCTAGGAAAGTTTGATGCCAAATCTGATGAGGCAACCTTTCTAGGATACTCTCAATCTAGTAAATCTTATAGATTATTCAACAAACGCACGAATACCATAGAAGAATCCATTCATGTTAAATTTGATGAAAATAGCCATAACCCTCCAAGAAAGGAAGATGTTGATGATCTTGTAGGTACTCTTCAAGAATTGACCATTGATGACAAGGAAGGAGAAATCAAAGACACAAATAAAGCCAAACATGAGGAACCACAACATTGGATCACTTTGAAGGATCATCCTCTAGACAAAGTCATAGGTGAAATGACTCAAGGTGAAGAATTTGAAATGTCCATGATGGGGGAACTCACTTTCTTCCTTGGACTACAAATCAAGCAAACCTATGAAGGCACATTCATCAACCAATCCAAATATTACAAAGAGCTACTAAGAAAATTCAATATGGACAAAGCAAATGATATTGCCACACCCATGGGCACTTCATGCTATTTGGACAAGGATGAGAAAGGTAAGGATGTTGAACTCACAAAATATAGAGGTATGATAGGATCCTTACTTTACTTAACCGCTAGTAGACCGGATATCATGTTTGCTGTGTGTATGTGTGCTAGATACCAGGCTTGTCCTAAAGAATCTCATCTTACTGCAGTAAAAAGGATAATGAAATATTTGGTAGGAACTCAAAATGTTGGTTTATGGTACCCCAAAGGGGCTGAATGTATTTTAGTTGGTTACTCTGATTCAGAATTTGCAGGATGTAAACTTGACAGGAAAAGCACTAGCGGAACATGTCACTTGCTTGGTAGTTCTCTTGTTTCTTGGCATAGCAAGAAACAAGTAAGTGTTGCGCTATCAACAGCTGAGGCAGAATATGTTGCAGCTGGTAGCTGTTGTGCTCAAATCCTTTGGATGAGACAACAACTTCTAGATTTTGGAATTGTATTAGACCATGTGCCTCTTAAATGTGATAATACTAGTGCTATTAACATCTCAAAGAATCCTGTAATGCATTCTAGAACCAAACATATTGAGATTAGGCATCATTTCATTAGAGACCATGTATTAAAAGGAGACTGTGTACTTGAGCATGTTGAAACTTCTAAGCAACTAGCAGATATTTTTACAAAACCCTTGGCTAGAGAACAATTCGTCCACATTAGAAGAGAGTTAGGAATTCTTGACATGACCAATTATGTTTGAATGATCTCTTAATTTTGTGTATTGATTGCTTGATAACGGTTGTTGATTAATAAGAAGGCAAAAGATCTTCATGAAAATAAAGTCTTCATGATCCAAAATGAACCTCTTCATGCCTTGAATAAATTGGAATGGATAGAAATGTAATCTGGAGTAAATCAGTCATTCGAATCGATTCACCTTTCCTCGAATCGATTCAAGCTCCTGATGATTCAAAATCTCTCAAAACAGCAACGTTCGAATCGATTCAGCATATCCTCGAATCGATTCAAGCACCTGATGGGTCAAAAATTTCAAAACAGAATCACTCGAATCGATTCAACGCTCCTTCGAATCGATTCATGCACCTGACTGTCCCATTTTTCTCAAAACAGTGATGCTCGAATCTATTCAAGCAATCCCTCGAATCGATTCACGCGACAGTTTCTCCCCAGTAACGCTGATTTAAGGCACTCATTCACTCTTTCTCTCATTTCTCTTCCACTATCTCCCACTCTCCACCCCTAAAAACCTCCCAACCTCCTCTCTAAAACTTCCACTCAACTTCTCCACCTTCAATGGCATCTTCTTCCCAACCTCGCAAAAAGCAACGTGCCAACATTGCTGCTGCTTCATTGCCTCAACACTCTGATCTCTCAAGATTTTTCACTACCCAAAAGGAATTGGAAAGGTACCAATCCTCTTTCTCTGAAAAACATCTTATCTCCCCTCATTGGCTTGATGTTCCCTTCTTTGAGACCTCTGGACTTCCTCTTATCAACACCCTTCATCAACAAGAGCTTGTTGGATTTATGGCTCTTGAGGAAGTGACTATCTACCCCGAATTAATCCGTGTCTTTTATTCAACATTGCGCCTTCAAGATGCTCGGTACATTGCCAAAGTGAAAGGCAAGACTATAATTCTAGACAATGAAGTTATGAACCAGGTAGGCTTACTTCCTCTTAGCAATGCTTCATTCCATAGCAAGGAACCACCTCTTGCATGGAACTATAACCCCTTGGAGGCAAGAACTCTCTTCAATCTTGCAGGGCCTTCCAGTACCGTTGGAACTTTAAGCCTCAATCACCGTCTTCTGCACTTTGTCCTTGTAAAAATTCTCCTCCCTTCTGGTGGAAATTATGCAAGGCTAAATGAAGCACAAATTTTGCTACTCTGGGCCATTGTAAATGAGAAGGACATTAACTGGATTGACTTGGTAAGGCATCATATGATTGAAGCCCAAAATCTTGCTCATCTTCCATATGCCATCTTCATCACAAAATTGCTCCACCACTACAAAGTGGATTTGAAGAATGAAGTCAAAGAAATTGTTGGTCCTAAAGCACCAATTGGAAAAACTCATCTCACCAAGATGAATATTATTAAATACCATGGACGGTGGCAATTTCTTAGACGTCCCCATCACAATGCTGAAGATGATGCTCCTCCTCCTCCTCCACCCGCTCCTACTGATGATCTGTTCACCAGACTCACTGCCCACTTGGATCAGTGCCTAGACTCTATGGAAGCCAACATCAATGCTCGCCTGAACAAGCTTGAAGCCAACATGGAAGAGCGATACACCGAGCTTGCCACTCAAATCTCAAGCATCCATTTTCCTCAGCCTTAATTGACTTTTTGCTCTTCATGATTTCTATTATTTACTCTCATGTTCAGACTTGGTTGTTCTACTGCCACATTTCCTTTACTTACTTTGGTTTATTACAATAGCTACTTTGTTAACTGTTTGGATGATTAAATTTCTTCCTTGAATAGTCTTACGTGGCCTGTGATTATTCCTCGATTGATTGCATACTCTCAAATTTTGTTTTTGATAATGACAAAGGGGGAGAGATATATGCTAATGGTTTAAAAGGAGAGATACATGTGTATTTTTTCAAACACTTGAAAGGGGGAGAGATAATGACTGAGATATAATGACAAAAGGCATGGTTTTATTGAAAAACAAAGGGGGAGACATATTTAAAAAAAAAAAGAAATAATTGTTTAACAAAGGGAGACATGATTTCTTATAACTTGTTAGCACTGCCTTTTTAAAAGTATTATTGGTTATTAAAAACCCCAATAGATGGCCATTGTTTGTCATCATCAAAAAGGGGGAGAATGTATTTGCATGTGATAACAGGTTTTGATAATGACAAGGAAACAAGCACTGCAAACTCTTTGTGAATCAAAAACAATTAAAGGTGTCATATAAATTCAAATGCAAGAAGAAAACGGTTTCACAAAAGTTCAAGAAATCAAGAAACCAATGAGCCAAGACACAGGAAAGCAACCATGAATCACTAAATACAAATAGATGACCAACAGGCATGGAGAAATTGCAAAGCCTGAATCGATTCAAGCACGAGTGAATCGATTCACAGCCCTGGAAGTCACAAAAACTGAAAACAGAATGGGTCGAATCGATTCACCATGACTCTGAATCGATTCGAACACCTGGGAGTCACTTTATTTGAAGACAGAATACTTCGAATCGATTCAGACAATGCTCGAATCGATTCATACGAATCAGAAACTCCAAATTGCAGAAACAGAATGTTTCGAATCGATTCAGACAAAGCTCGAATCGATTCATACGAATCTGGAACTCAAATTTGCACAAATCAGAATGCTCTGAATCGATTCAAGGCACTACGAATCGATTCAAGAAGTGGGAAACACCACTAAAAAGACAGATTTAAGTGGGAAACAAGAACCCAATCTTATAATGCGCAAAGACAAGCTGGAGCCATCATCTTGCAACGGCTAGGAGACCTTGATGCTGCACAAATGACTCTATAAATTGAAGAGGAACACAAGCACAAAGGGACAACCCAAGAAGCTACAATTCCTTTGCTCATTCTTGTGCTTTGTAAGCCCTATTCTTGTATATCTTGAATCTCATTTGTATATCCTCTCTTCTTGAGAGATTAGAAATTGTGTGAGCTATCATTTTGCTTATCCACTCTATTGAGAGAGTTACTTGCTTGTAAACACTACATCAAAACACCAAAGTTCACTCTAGGTTGAGTGGTTACAAAGGTTGAGGCTCAACCTTTGGGATATTGTGAGATTGAGAGATTGGGTGGGTTGCCCTTATACTTGTGAGGATTGGGTTCTTGAGTGTGGGACACTAGGAAGCCGCAATTGCTCAAAGTTGTATCTCTAGTCTACAATAGTGGAAAATCCTCTAAGTGGGTTGCTCAGAGGCGAGACGTACACCGGATTGGTGGAACTCGTTAAATCAGTTTGCAAAGCTCTTCTCCCTTACTCTTTTACTTTCATATACTGCACTTAATTGGCTTGTGTTGATTGATTGTGGCTTGCATACTTGAACTTGTTTAAATTGGTAAATCTTGAAGACTGCACACCAAGTGTTTGTTTAATTGTCTCAGCTATATTTACCTTTGTTTTGCATTGCATATTTCACTAAACTTTATTTCACTTGCATAATCTTGTAAATTTGTGATAAGAATCAAGTTCAAAGGTATTCCAACTAAAAGTTTTAAAAACTCAATTCACCCCCCCTCTTGAGTATTGAGGCCACTTGAATAACAAGATGGACTCCTTCCAACCTTACTTAGGTTGAAAAAGATTCCATCTTTGTTCAAGAAATGAGCAACCTCCTCGAGGGAGTATCGTAACTCTCCCTCAGTAGCAACCTTGTTTCTGTTTTCCTTCCAGAAACAAGTATCATCCTCGGGTGTAGGCTCCCAAGGATTACCCAATAGGGTACTGATAGTGTCCCGGTCATATGTAATATGTCGGCCCCTCACCTAACTCGTCCGCTGCTGTCCTATGCTCGGTGCGTCCTGGCGAGTCCTGAAGGCGTTCGCATAAAACTCCATCACTAAGATGGGATCCCCCTCAGTCGGTAGAGAAAACAGGGGTCCCCATCTCCTCCTCTGAATTTCATCCTGCAGCTCAGGATAGTCTCCAGCACTGAGATCCAATACTCTCTCCCACATCAGCTTTTGGCCCTTAATCTGATGAAAGTTGGCCCATTTCGCGTCAGTATGAAATCTTGTAGGATCCCTTGGTCCTAACACCTCCTGTCCCTGAAGATCAAGATCCTCAGAAGTAGTATCGGTGTCAGTGGCCCTTCTTTGTCTTTTAGAAGGACCAGTGGTAGGGATGGATTTCTTCGGAGCCATCTATAAAAAAAATTTAAAATTAAACACACATTAAATTAAAAAGTAAATTACACATTACAATCATATACAATCAACCAAATATTTACATAAAATTTAAAACACAAATATTTTTGGTTTTTCTAAGGATAAAAATTTATATAAAATAGACATGTAATTCACAAAATTCAAAACAACATATTATTGTATTTTTGTGATTTATAAAGAAAGTTAATATGCATATTTTTGGATTTTTAACAATAAAACAAAAATTCACACAAAATAATATGCATCAACAAAATTTTATTTTTATTTTTTTTAATTTTTATAAATGCAAGAAAGTATAATAAATACTAAATAAGATAATTTATTAATTTTAAAAGAAAACAACAAACAAACTTTAAAATAGGCATACTGGACTGATTTATTAAAAACAAAAAATAAATATATACATGAAACAGTAAACATCACTCAATATTTAACAAAATCAAAAACAGAGGCTGTAACACTCTGGTTTTTAATTAAATAAATAAAATCAACAGTGGAATTTTCCAAATTTTAAGGTTAACAAACCATGCATAATCTGTTTGAATTAATAAGATCGAGTACGACAAGGAAAGGAAATGGAAGAAGACAAGGGAGAAACTCACGCACAGCGAGAGGAAGAAACGCTTAAGCGAACCCAATGGCACCAGGTACACTCGCTCAAGCGAGGGCTAACTATAACACCCTTAGTTTTCTGTACTCGAATCCCGATGTGATCGTCATAATTAATAAAAATACGAGTAAATTTTTCACGTTTGAAAACATTTCCAAGACACCACCATGATCACACCAAGACCCAAATCACAGAAAACTAAAGAGTGAGATTATATAACCTAAAGCTGGATCGATAGATAATTTGCCCATAACGGTATACAAAAATAATAGAGTTTATAGCGGAAGAATATGTATACCGGGCACACGCCTAGTCCCATATATGACGATATGAGAAAAGGCTCGGCAAAGCACGCAATGGCACATCATGGCCTAATAAACAACCATCATCATTTTACATAATTATATAAGCATGCAATGCCTAAGATATAACTATATATATATATATATATACATAAATACATTTATATATATTCGGGAATCTTCTCCCGACTATCTCAATCATCAATGAACATCATTCAATTTCAATCCCTCTAATACACATCAAACCATCTCTTACATTCTATATATATATATATATATATATATATCATTCATCAATTCAATGGAGTAACTTATACATACTCAAAATTTCTAAATCATCTATACAATCATATACAATTTATTCATTACACAAGAATCCATAAATGATGCCGGCCGAGGCACTTCCATTACCACTATTTACCTTCACCCAAGCTTTAATTGAAATCCGAACTCATCCCATGGTAACCTGCATCACAATGCTAAAAAAAAAGAGACCACATGGGAGAGGAAGTTATACATTCAAAATGACGAATAATATATATATATTGTGATCATGTGTATATGCATACAACGTCATGTGTGCTCTGCTATCAAAATATTAAATTATCATTCATTCATTACCTCATTATCACAATAGGCATACAAGCCTCATGAATCACAATTCATATCATAAATAAGCACAAGCACATACATAATCATATACACAATCACCAGCCACTTATCAACAAGGGCATTCATATTCATTTTAATCATTAATCGTAAACAGTCACGCCCTTCATCACATTGGGCCGTAAATACAGATCGTCATATTCATATCATTTCGTTTATTCATATATTCTCTTACTTTTATGTGGTCTTCCATTATATTAACTTCTCATCTCATCAACACCAATACCATCATCTCAATCATCATCAATCATCATCATATTCTGGCATATCTCCATGCTATATGCAAATGCTCTTATGGCTAATGCATATGCACAATGGAATAATCAACAACAAATGCGGATCCGACTGTGGGAATAAACACCAAGTTGTGGGTCAAGCATAGGTGTGCTACTATGCCCCTACTGCAGTAGAAAAAAAATTGTGTACACATATATCTCAATTTTAAGCATGCTTACATACTCATAATTTTACTGGTACCAAACTGCTTATCGCCCATCTGTAGCACTAGTCACCCTGTGACTTGCGGATCAACATCGTGGCCTCAACTACCACAAGTGCTACGGGCCCCTCCCGAACACACATCGAGAGAGCCGTGTCCCATCGGACACCGAGGTAAACTCGCTCACCATAGAGCCGCCCGCCCACTGGGCCCGCCACATAGGGTGCCTCGTCACCAAACTATGGACAGCTTCGTGACTCATACACCGAGTCACAGGGGAAAATCACAATATGCTCGTGCACTGAGCCGCCCTCCCACTGGGCCCGCCTAGTGGAACCCCCTAATATTCCACATAGACAGCGATCGATATGCCATGGATGCAATGCAATGCAAATCAAATGCATTTCTCACACTGTGCATCCTAAATGCCACTCATCAACCATCATCATCATAATCACCAACACCACCATATACATCTTAGTGGATTTTATCATAGTTGGTTTTAGCCATTATTTTCAAGTTTTAATGTGGCATTTCCATCTCAACATATTTTCGCATATATTTCACATCATACACGCAAGTCAATACTTGTAAACAGCCACTATGGCATTTTAACATCATATATTATTCATCAATATTACCACACTTCATTTAGTGGATTTTCATCTCATCATTCATAACAATCCACACATGGATATCAAAGGGCATAGCAATCATCATAATATTAATCCACACACGTGGCAACAAGGTGTTACAAATTACATATACATATATAGCAATCATAATTGCCTTACACACATGCAAGTCAATTACTTGCACCCATCACAAGAATATCATAATAATTCTCAATAATTATCAAATTGTCATTTCAATTAATTCAATACATATACATGGCAAGGTAAGCATGAGTATAGAACATATACAACAATCACCATCAAACTACTCATGCAATTTGAATATATAACTCCTCTCCTACCTCAAGGGAAGAGTCAAACGGTTCCAATGCTCCGAATGCTCCTTCACATCATCCGGAATACGATCTACATACCATATGCAAGTATATTCACATGATTAATAACCATCATAATTCCAAGCACTTGTTAGCTTATTATAAAGCTCAACCTCAAGTCCTAGACTTGGTAAACATCAACTTATGCAATTGTGTTAGGCTTCGGGAATTCCTTTCCCAAAGCCAAGATCCTCTAGATCTTAAAGGCTAACTACATCCCACATTATTTACTTCTCATCACGATTCACAATATATCAATAGAGGGGAAGCATACATGTTTCCGTAACATGGCATAGACATATACATAGCTTGCCATGGCCTTAAGTCATTCCCCAATCACCTCTAAGACAAACCACACATATACCCTTAGTAAATCCTCTTGTTTTTTCCATACTAAAAGGGATTTTGGGCAACAATGAGCCCATGATAATTTCAACATTAAGACATGAGGAAAGCTTACTTTTAGTCTTAAAAATAGTGGGACATGTCACAAATATCACCTATTAGTCCCAATTTGATAAGCATAAAAAGTTGGGTTCAAAACCCTCTTAAACTTGTATTTTTCAATGCGTTGGGTTTGGTATTTTTCATCTAATGAGAGTTAGAAAACTCCAATTAAAGTGAGACCAATTCTCACACCTCCGTAACATAATTATCTACAACTTTTGTGAAGAACTCGGAGGCCAAAAATGTCATTAAGATCCCCAAACGGCCCAAAAACAGCAAAGAATGCTTATCGGGGAATTCTATCGTAGCTAATCGATTAGGCCAAGCACCTAATCGATTACACATGACTCAGAATGCTTATAATCGATTACAAATACATTTGTAATCGATTACACATGTCCCAGAATGACTCTAATCGATTAGGAACCCATTTGTAATCGATTATGCATGCCAGAATGCAGAAATTATGCAGAAAATGCATAATTTTGGGACTTCTAACCCCCCTAACTTTCTCATATCAACTCCAAATGCTACCAAATTTTAACCACAATAAATACACATCATTTGTGATGTGTGGCCACCGGCCTCACTCAAAAATTCCTTAAAATGAGGGACTTATGCACATAAATGCGTTTTACCCATTTAGAGGCACTTTTATGCAACTCAAGGGCCTATTCTCAATGGAATTGGCCCATTCCAATTCCTACAAGTCATAAACTACATATATGGGCTATTGGGACTAACCCAAGCCATCAAAATCACCTAAAACTCAATTTGACTCTATGAGTTCCTCCATCATGCATAAACCCCAAACTTATCACCAATACTATCACAATGGCTATCACATTCAATGCCAATCATCCACATAAATTCTCAATTCACAAAACATATACTTCATCCCCTCAAGAATGGTTCATTAACATGTACATGTTTCAACCTCTCATGGGTTATTCATCATCATATATACACATATATTATCATCAATAGCCAACAATTTACCATACATATCATTTCACTATAAACATGGCATATATCAAGGCCTACTTATTCATCAACTCAAGTATCTATTATTATTGGTTTTTAACTGTTATTATCACATTAACAACATCTCATACTCATTCTCAACCCAACACCTCAAATCACCATTCCTACATACAAGCATATATCATCTTACACAACCTCATGAACATAGTTCAAAATATCATCAATCTTATTAATCAATCCCAATGATTCTAAGGATTCATTCCCTTCATATAAATCATTCTAAAGCATCAAAAATCATCAAAATCATCTATTTAGTCAAAATCCCAAATCACTACACTTAGGGTTTTTCATCAAAACTCAATAACCATTTTTAATAACCATCAATCTCTATCATTAACAACACCCACACATACATTATTGTGGATTTTCACTAAAAATCCTTTTTCATGGCATTATTACTAATTTCCCCCAAATCCTAGGGTTAGGGTTTCATTAAAATCAAGCAATCACCACTAACAACCATCATCTTTCATTTCTAAACACCATATTTTCGTGTACCCCTTCATACCCATCCAGAAACACATATAAATCACACCCCACCTTAGGGTTTAACACAAAAATGGCTTCTAATTCATAACCCATACATATTTTACACTCTCCTAACAAATAAACTCATAACCAATGGTATAAGCTCAACAAAAATGGTGAGGAACTTACCCCAAGCCATGAAACAAGTGACCTTCCAAGAGAGGAAGGATGGGTGACGAAAATGAGAGGGAGAGAAGAGGAGATGAGCCAAGCTTTGCCTCCATGTCCATTACAAGCTTCATAAACCCAAGGAATCCTCTTGATTTTGGGTGAAAATGGCCATGGAAAAGGGGCACGGTTTGGGCAAGAAGAGAGGGGAAAGAAGATGAAGGAAGTGAAGAAGGGAGAGGGAGAAAGAAGCTGACGGGAAGTGAAGAGAAGTGGAGGAGATTTTGTTTTTAACTTAACCCTTCATAAATGCTTCTCCGCTTTATGACCAACAGGTTCTCTGTTCGGGCTCAATACAAAATCCAAAAATTATTCCGAATATAGATTCGGACTCTCCGTAATATTCTTTACTGCCCTGACCAATGGCATCTCAATCGGAGATACTTGGTCCGACACCCATATCTCAGTCGGGTCAGTTTTCAGCTTATCTGGTCTGCATAAATCACCCATAGTCCCAAAAATCTTAATTCAATTATTTCTAATATATTGGGACATTAAATAATACACAAATAATTTTCTAAACACTCAAGACCCATCAAATATTTATTTCCACTTAGTGGGTCCCACATTATCTGTTAAATCACCCGATTCCGGTAAATTTTAATTTACCGATAATTCATCTCTAATGTCTAATAAATTCTCCCATAATTATTCATCCATAAATAAATAATTATCCTCTTCCAATAAATTTATTTCCTTTAAAAATCTGGGATGTTACAATCCACCCCACCAAAAAGAAACTTCGTCCTCGAAGTTCAACGTCGGCATATACCGTAAGGCCATACTTCGGCCACACACCAATAGGGTTCAATGACACCACGAAATAACATCAGACTTCTCAAAGTCCGTCAAGACATGTTCATTATCACTTCATCATTCTTAACATAAAATTCCTACATCATAGTGTGTGTCATATGTCATCGATCACAAATCACCCAATAGAGCTCACATGTTCATACTCAGTACGACCAGATAGGCTCAATACATTCACCATAAGCAGTTACAATCCCTACACCTGTCCGGCGTATGTGTTGCTGCATCCGACATACAGGAAGGCGTCCCAATCCCGTAGTGGTTACCACAAACACATAAAGTCGGCGCATAAGTGCATGTTGCCACAATGCCTATGGCATGTAAGGCCATATCGGGACCATCACTTCGTATTCCCATGCTCACATCGGTCACACTTATCTAAATAATACCAACTAACATGAGACTTAATGACAACTCGTATAAGTCTGTGACTCAACATGTTCATGTCACGTCATCATTAAATATAATTCGGCATCATTCGTGCCGTATAAATCATCAAATATCGATTACCATAACCATACATTGCTACATGGGTAATAATTTTCCAACCATCACAGGGTAATCACCCCACCATTGGACTTCATCCATTTGATGTCATGGTCAAGCAACTTAGTAATCATTAGTTTATTTCAAACATTATCGGCTGTAATCCGATTCAAACCTGATCTATTCACCAAACTCACATCAAATATATGCTCCCAAGGTTAAAATAAGGTTCATACCCATGTAATAACTTTTCCACACTACTAATTTTCCTTCACATATCACAACCAAAGTCCATAAATTGGACATACGATTCACATCGTGTCACATCGGCATAGGGTTTCTATCACCAATTTAATCCCTTTCAAAATGAAAAGAGAGGTATCTACAGGATTAAACTCCATTTACTAGCTCATGTTCACACCTATCATCTCTACATCACATCATAATCCATAATTAATCCAATGATCATAATCCCAAGGGCACACAATTTAGCCCAAGGTCACTTCATAAAATCATATACCATAATCAATTCCAATTATACCCCAAATTCAACATTATTATTCATCAATCATCAGGGGTTACATTCATTCATTCGTATTCCATCACATATCAGCTCTAGCTTCAACAACGTATTTCAAAATTAATTTTGTTATGGCTCAGCCATTCATAAGGCTCAACCAATCAATAGACTTAGGAAGTCTAAGGGTTACCTAGCACCCATTGTGGAGTTCTCACATACCACACAACAACATTAGATATGGCTCACAAAAACAACATAGAGCCTAGACCTCCATAAGGTCCAATTAAATTAATTCTCTACAACAATTGATCATACAAGATCATACCAAGTCAATCTAGGTTATCACACCTAGTGGGTCAAAATCAAATCAATTGCTCACTCGGTTTTACAAACACCAAAAACCGATACACAACTCTAATCTAACACGTATCCGATTTCACATTTAATCGCCTATCACAAATTCAAATTCCCAATATAGGGGGATACAATAAATCACTTGTATCATAGGACATATAGGGTCCTTGTGCCAAAGGATATAAAATCCATCCTTCATAAATGGCATAACCAATCATTTAAATTTGAAAATACCCACACTAGGGAATTCTTTCAATATCACTCCTTCAATCAGCTCAAGCACATGAAGTGCTTATACTTAACAAACATACTTTGGCCATGAGCCATAAGCATGAATTACATAAGAAACTCAATCAAATTAATTCAATTTCAATATATGCATTTCATGGTCTCAACAACCATGGTCTACTACCTTATCCATTCACCTTTATTACCTCCTATCCGTAATCAACATACGGCATAGGTCCATCATTAAATCAATACATAACTAACATATCATATCCATGATCACGTATGGTACAAATTCATCATCAGTTCAAGTCATATCTCATATTTCATATTCATCAACTTGTCTTTCATTTCCATGATTAACATCCAACATGGATCTATTGTCAAATCAATTTGCATGATATATATCAACATCAATGCACAATAATAATATATTCGTCATTTGAAGGTAATAGGGTAAGGAACTTGGCCGGTCTTACACAATAAATACATCAATCACATATCAAGGAAATTCATTCACTTATATTCAATCTCATAATCCATTTATGATTATCAATGAGCAACTACGCTCCATAAGTGCATTATACAACCCCAGGGATGAAGGGTATACTCCCAATAGTCAACAACCACATCTTATGAATCATAATCTCATAAAAAGTCCTCATTGAGCATCAATCCCAACTCAACGCTAATGATTCATAATAATTCCTCAATAAGCAATTATGCCCTTATAATCAATTCATAATTCCTAGACACTTAGTCCATCATATGTCCATGTAGGGCAATCAAACATAATATCAGTATCCTCTAGACATCTACCACTCTTGAATCTAGGCAAACAACCATATTACAATGATCATCAGAATATTTCCCAATCGAGCAATCGTGCTCCAAACATCCATAACATCGACTTTATTACCAAGCAACCATGCATTGACAATAATCAAGAGCTCTAATTCAGAGCAAAATATGCTCTGATACCAGATTATAACACCCTTAGTTTTCTGTACTCGAATCCCGATGTGATCGTCATAATTAATAAAAATACGAGTAAATTTTTCACGTTTGAAAACATTTCCAAGACACCACCATGATCACACCAAGACCCAAATCACAGAAAACTAAAGAGTGAGATTATATAACCTAAAGCTGGATCGATAGATAATTTGCCCATAACGGTATACAAAAATAATAGAGTTTATAGCGGAAGAATATGTATACCGGGCACACGCCTAGTCCCATATATGACGATATGAGAAAAGGCCCGGCAAAGCACGCAATGGCACATCATGGCCTAATAAACAACCATCATCATTTTACATAATTATATAAGCATGCAATGCCTAAGATATAACTATATATATATATATACATAAATACATTTATATATATTCGGGAATCTTCTCCCGACTATCTCAATCATCAATGAACATCATTCAATTTCAATCCCTCTAATACACATCAAACCATCTCTTACATTCTATATATATATATATATATATCATTCATCAATTCAATGGAGTAACTTATACATACTCAAAATTTCTAAATCATCTATACAATCATATACAATTTATTCATTACACAAGAATCCATAAATGATGCCGGCCGAGGCACTTCCATTACCACTATTTACCTTCACCCAAGCTTTAATTAAAATCCAAACTCATCCCATGGTAACCTGCATCACAATGCTAAAAAAAAGAGACCACATGGGAGAGGAAGTTATACATTCAAAATGACGAATAATATATATATATTGTGATCATGTGTATATGCATACAACGTCATGTGTGCTCTGCTATCAAAATATTAAATTATCATTCATTCATTACCTCATTATCACAATAGGCATACAAGCCTCATGAATCACAATTCATATCATAAATAAGCACGAGCACATACATAATCATATACACAATCACCAGCCACTTATCAACAAGGGCATTCATATTCATTTTAATCATTAATCGTAAACAGTCACGCCTTTCATCACATTGGGCCGTAAATACAGATCGTCATATTCATATCATTTCGTTTATTCATATATTCTCTTACTTTTATGTGGTCTTCCATTATATTAACTTCTCATCTCATCAACACCAATACCATCATCTCAATCATCATCAATCATCATCATATTCTGGCATATCTCCATGCTATATGCAAATGCTCTTATGGCTAATGCATATGCACAATGGAATAATCAACAACAAATGCGGATCCGACTGTGGGAATAAACACCAAGTTGTGGGTCAAGCATAGGTGTGCTACTATGCCCCTACTGCAGTAGAAAAAAAATTGTGTACACATATATCTCAATTTTAAGCATGCTTACATACTCATAATTTTACTGGTACCAAACTGCTTATCGCCCATCTGTAGCACTAGTCACCCTGTGACTTGCGGATCAACATCGTGGCCTCAACTACCACAAGTGCTACGGGCCCCTCCCGAACACACATCGAGAGAGCCGTGTCCCGTCGGACACCGAGGTAAACTCGCTCACCATAGAGCCGCCCGCCCACTGGGCCCGCCACATAGGGTGCCTCGTCACCAAACTATGGACAGCTTCATGACTCATACACCGAGTCACAGGGGAAAATCACAATACGCTCGTGCACTGAGCCGCCCTCCCACTGGGCCCGCCTAGTGGAACCCCCTAATATTCCACATAGACAGTGATCGATATGCCATGGATGCAATGCAATGCAAATCAAATGCATTTCTCACACTGTGTATCCTAAATGCCACTCATCAACCATCATCATCATAATCACCAACACCACCATATACATCTTAGTGGATTTTATCATAGTTGGTTTTAGCCATTATTTTCAAGTTTTAATGTGGCATTTCCATCTCAACATATTTTCGCATATATTTCACATCATACACGCAAGTCAATACTTGTAAATAGCCACTATGGCATTTTAACATCATATATTATTCATCAATATTACCACACTTCATTTAGTGGATTTTCATCTCATCATTCATAACAATCCACACATGGATATCAAAGGGCATAACAATCATCATAATATTAATCCACACACGTGGCAACAAGGTGTTACAAATTACATATACATATATAGCAATCATAATTGCCTTACATACATGCAAGTCAATTACTTGCACCCATCACAAGAATATCATAATAATTCTCAATAATTATCAAATTGTCATTTCAATTAATTCAATACATATACATGGCAAGGCAAGCATGAGTATAGAACATATACAACAATCACCATCAAACTACTCATGCAATTTGAATATATAACTCCTCTCCTACCTCAAGGGAAGAGTCGAACGGTTCCAATGCTCCGAATGCTCCTTCACATCATCCGGAATACGATCTACATACCATATGCAAGTATATTCACATGATTAATAACCATCATAATTCCAAGCACTTGTTAGCTTATTATAAAGCTCAACCTCAAGTCCTAGACTTGGTAAACATCAACTTATGCAATTGTGTTAGGCTTCGGGAATTCCTTTCCCAAAGCCAAGATCCTCTAGATCTTAAAGGCTAACTACATCCCACATTATTTACTTCTCATCACGATTCACAATATATCAATAGAGGGGAAGCATACATGTTTCCGTAACATGGCATAGACATATACATAGCTTGCCATGGCCTTAAGTCATTCCCCAATCACCTCTAAGACAAACCACACATATACCCTTAGTAAATCCTCTTGTTTTTTCCATACTAAAAGGGATTTTGGGCAACAATGAGCCCATGATAATTTCAACATTAAGACATGAGGAAAGCTTACTTTTAGTCTTAAAAATAGTGGGACATGTCACAAATATCACCTATTAGTCCCAATTTGATAAGCATAAAAAGTTGGGTTCAAAACCCTCTTAAACTTGTATTTTTCAATGCGTTAGGTTTGGTATTTTTCATCTAATGAGAGTTAGAAAACTCCAATTAAAGTGAGACCAATTCTCACACCTCCGTAACATAATTATCTACAACTTTCGTGAAGAACTCGGAGGCCAAAAATGTCATTAAGATCCCCAAACGGCCCAAAAACAGCAAAGAATGCTTATCGGGGAATTCTGTCGTAGCTAATCGATTAGGCCAAGCACCTAATCGATTACACATGACTCAAAATGCTTATAATCGATTACAAATACATTTGTAATCGATTACACATGTCCCAGAATGACTCTAATCGATTAGGAACCCATTTGTAATCGATTACGCATGCCAGAATGCAGAAATTATGCAGAAAATGCATAATTTTGGGACTTCTAACCCCCCTAACTTTCTCATATCAACTCCAAATGCTACCAAATTTTAACCACAATAAATACACATCATTTGTGATGTGTGGCCACCGGCCTCACTCAAAAATTCCTTAAAATGAGGGACTTATGCACATAAATGCGTTTTACCCATTTAGAGGCACTTTTATGCAACTCAAGGGCCTATTCTCAATGGAATTGGCCCATTCCAATTCCTACAAGTCATAAACTACATATATGGGCTATTGGGACTAACCCAAGCCATCAAAATCACCTAAAACTCAATTTGACTCTATGAGTTCCTCCATCATGCATAAACCCCAAACTTATCACCAATACTATCACAATGGCTATCACATTCAATGCCAATCATCCACATAAATTCTCAATTCACAAAACATATACTTCATCCCCTCAAGAATGGTTCATTAACATGTACATGTTTCAACCTCTCATGGGTTATTCATCATCATATATACACATATATTATCATCAATAGCCAACAATTTACCATACATATCATTTCACTATAGACATGGCATATATCAAGGCCTACTTATTCATCAACTCAAGTATCTATTATCATTGGTTTTTAACTGTTATTATCACATTAACAACATCTCATACTCATTCTCAACCCAACACCTCAAATCACCATTCCTACATACAAGCATATATCATCTTACACAACCTCATGAACATAGTTCAAAATATCATCAATCTTATTAATCAATCCCAATGATTCTAAGGATTCATTCTCTTCATATAAATCATTCTAAAGCATCAAAAATCATCAAAATCATCTATTTAGTCAAAATCCCAAATCACTACACTTAGGGTTTTTCATCAAAACTCAATAAACATTTTTAATAACCATCAATCTCTATCATTAACAACACCCACATATACATTATTGTGGATTTTCACTAAAAATCCTTTTTCATGGCATTATTACTAATTTCCCCCAAATCCTAGGGTTAGGGTTTCATTAAAATCAAGCAATCACCACTAACAACCATCATCTTTCATTTCTAAACACCATATTTTCGTGTACCCCTTCATACCCATCCAGAAACACATATAAATCACACCCCACCTTAGGGTTTAACACAAAAATGGCTTCTAATTCATAACCCATACATATTTTACACTCTCCTAACAAATAAACTCATAACCAATGGTATAAGCTCAACAAAAATGGTGAGGAACTTACCCCAAGCCATGAAACAAGTGACCTTCCAAGAGAGGAAGGATGGGTGACGAAAATGAGAGGGAGAGAAGAGGAGATGAGCCAAGCTTTGCCTCCATGTCCATTACAAGCTTCATAAACCCAAGGAATCCTCTTGATTTTGGGTGAAAATGGCCATGGAAAAGGGGCACGGTTTGGGCAAGAAGAGAGGGGAAAGAAGATGAAGGAAGTGAAGAAGGGAGAGGGAGAAAGAAGCTGACGGGAAGTGAAGAGAAGTGGAGGAGATTTTGTTTTTAACTTAACCCTTCATAAATGCTTCTCCGCTTTATGACCAACAGGTTCTCTGTTCGGGCTCAATACAAAATCCAAAAATTATTCCGAATATAGATTCGGACTCTCCGTAATATTCTTTACTGCCCTGACCAATGGCATCTCAATCGGAGATACTTGGTCCGACACCCATATCTCAGTCGGGTCAGTTTTCAGCTTATCTGGTCTGCATAAATCACCCATAGTCCCAAAAATCTTAATTCAATTATTTCTAATATATTGGGACATTAAATAATACACAAATAATTTTCTAAACACTCAAGACCCATCAAATATTTATTTCCACTTAGTGGGTCCCACATTATCTGTTAAATCACCCGATTCCGATAAATTTTAATTTACCGATAATTCATCTCTAATGTCTAATAAATTCTCCCATAATTATTCATCCATAAATAAATAATTATCCTCTTCCAATAAATTTATTTCCTTTAAAAATCCGGGATGTTACACTAACTACGCTTGGGCGATTCTACTCAAGATCTCCAGTCCGCACTACATTTGCTGAAGCGATGCTACCCTCGGTATCCTGCCATTCCACCCGGTTTTAGTGTGTGGTTCACTCGGGAAGGTTCACTTCCTAATCCACTCGGGCTAACCTTAATACTCACCAGTTCCATCCTAACAGTGTATCACACTCTGTTGCTCTACTCGATTGGATTATATATGTATACGTATTGGCAATCCGAGAATGATTCTCAAAGCTGCTCACTCGGAATCTATGAAGACTTCTCACTCGGGATAACATGCACGTCCATTACGCCACTCGGGGCATTCTACTCACCCTTTACTCGGTAACCATAATATTTCCTGCTCTAATTTTCCTACTAAGTCAAGACTCACTCGGGTTCCCTAGCTGCTTACTGATTTATTACAACAAATCCACTTAGAGTCTTAGGTGTCGTTCCCTAGTCAGTGAACTCTCACTCGGCGGGTTCTCACTTAGAATCGTTGATTTTCCTCTACTCAGAAAACCTCACAATTATCACTCACAGGATTCGCACCAACTCCTACTCCAGGCTATACGACCTCAATTACTCGGACAATTTAACCTCTCATCACTCGAAATGACTTGCCATCTCGCTTTCCCCCAACAACAACTTAGCTGCACTTCTTCCCATAGTCACACTGACTTCCTACGCTCGAAAAGTATACTTATACATCCAGGTTTATCGCTCGGACATCACCCACAGTATAGAATGAACACACAATATATATATAGGGAAGTATTTAAATAATTACAAACGCATTAACATGTCCCTTCTACCCGAAAGTGTTCAATTTCTGATATAAGGACTAAATCAAAATGTGAGCCAGCCAAGGCTTAACGAGACCTTATGTACAGTATATACATATACACATATATTCCATAGCGCTCAGGTTCTCTACTCTGCCCTCGGCTCCTTCTTCATCCTTCATTCCGAGAGATGTTCACTAAAAAATGTAGCCACAGTAGGGGTAAGCTTTTACATGGAAAACGACAGCCAAGAGCTCGGTCTCAGTGTCAGTACGCACACTTCCGTTCACTCGGTCGCATTCAGATTAAATTAAGGCCATGCAAATTAGAACAATATCAATAACATACACTCACATGCGTACTACATAAAGTTCATCCTTATTCACACATGCACATGCATCCACACATTCAGAATTCATTCATAACACCCAACATATGCCACGCGTACTATCCTAATCAACATCATAACTACATGCATGCCTGTGGATCCGACTTAAGTAATGACTTTCAGTTACAGTCCCCCCCTTTACTGGCCTCTCGTCCATCAGCTCTTCCCGCATGGTACTGGCCTCTCGAGACTCCTCTCTAGCTCCTACGGCTACCATGAGCTCTCTCAGGATCTAGCCAAGGTCTGTAGCTGAAAGTCATTCCCTCGGGGCTCATGACCTTCCACGGGTCACCCCATTCCTACATATACAACCTATGCGTTTAACCAGCAAGCAACATCACTCAACTGATACCTCCTTCGTAAACATCAAGGTAGGAGCATATTCAACACGGTCTCTATCTTTACTTTGCTAATCATACCAACATGCACAGTGATCAAACAATCAAGGTAATAACATCGGACGAATCAACTAACAATCACACATTCACATTCTCACAGTATTAACAGAGGTAGAACCATGCATCTCACTCGGCTATATCAGGAAGGCTAACAGACTACATTACCACTATCTTGTTTACATGCAAATATTATCTAACTACTCGTCATACACATAGAGTCCAAGGTCAACAATCATGCATAATATACAATCGTGACAGACACATGCATACACTTAAAGCAGTACATTCATCCGGTACCGTTCGTGGACCATGCATTTGACATGCAAGCGCCCCCTACCTACTGAAGGAAGTTCGAGGGGTTCCTCTATTTCTCGACGCTGGTCTGATTGCCTCGCCCAGGCTCACACTCGTTCGGCCTCCTTGGTCGTAGTCGCACCATGAAACAGGGGCTGTTCATCTTTCACCCTGACGATCGTCCCTCACCAGCTGAAGAAACTCTAAGTCTCCTGCAGTATCATCGCCGTGCGTTCTCAGGAACAGGACAGTGAACAGGGAAAGGAAGATGAAGGGCAAGAGGGAAGAGAGTACAAGAAGGAAAAAGAAGAGAAGAGAAGAAGAGGGAGTCTGAAGGAGATGCGTAACTTCAGTGCACATATATAAGCATATGCGTGTACGAGGGAGAGTGGGATGGGAAAATGTGAATTGCAGTCCCACTCACGTGGCTCCCAATCGGGAGCAGCCACCTCCTACCAACCAAGCTTAATTAATTTGTCACTATTTCTTAAATTAAGTTGATTATAATTAATAATTAATTTTCCTTCTTTGCAATCAGAATCTTAATTGTTTATTTTCATTCGGTATTACTCCTCAAAATTGGGATGTTACAATTCTCCCCCTCACAAAAGAATTTTGTCCCTGAAATTCACTCGGCGACTCACCTTAGCAAACAACTCGGGATACTGCTGCCTCATGGCATCCTCGCGTTCCCAGGTATAGGAGGTAGTCCTGCCTTGCTGCCACTCCACTTCAACCAGTTGTACGTCCTTGCTTCTCAAACGCTTTACCGATCGGTCCATGATTCTAATCGGTGTAGCCATAGTGGTCTTCCTTAATTTCCACTTCATCATCAGGCATCGTGTGGTTGGGGTCATGTAGATATTTCCTTAATTGAGACACATGAAACACGTTGTGCAATCGGGATAAGTGGGTCGGTAATGCTATTCAAAAACACCCTGTCTCCGACTAAAAACTCTAGTGGTTTGGTTCGTTTGTCATGGTAGCTCTTCTGCCTATCCTGAGACGCCTTCATCCTTTCCCTTATCACTCGGATCTGTTCTGATGTTTGCTTTACGATTTCTGGCCCTAATAGCAGACTCTCACCTGTCTCCGACCAGCAGAGTGGGGTTCGGCATCTTCAGCCATAAAGTGCTTCGTAGGGTGCCATACCGATACTGTTGTGGTGACTATTGTTGTATGTAAACTCGATCAGGGGAAGGTACTGCTCCCAATTCCCACCGTGCTCCAACACACACGCCCTTAGCAAGTCCTCCAGGCTTTGAATCGTTCACTCGGATTGTCCATCCGATTGGGGGTGATAGGCAGAACTTAACCAAAGCTTCGTACCCAATTCTTGGTGCAGGCTGGTCCAAAACCGGGACGTGAACCTAGGATCCCTATCCGATACGATAGAAGTCGGCACTCCATGCAGTCGGACAATTTCGTGGATGTAAATCCGAGCTAACTTATGCAACGGGTACTTCATGTTCACAAGTAGGAAGTGTGCACTCTTCGTTAGTCGGTCGACAACGACCCAAATCGCATCATGGCCCGCTCAGTTTTTTGGCAATCCCATGACAAAGTCCATGGCAATTGAGTCCCATTTCCACACGGGAATCTCCAGGGGCTTTAATGCACCGTACGGCTTTTGGTGCTCGACTTTTAATTTCTGACAGGTAATACATCGAGCCACGTATTCTGCCACATTCCTCTTTAATCCGGGCCACCAGAATTGCGCCTTTAGATCGTGGTATATCTTCGTGGTACCCGGGTGAATACTTAGCAAGCTCTTGTGAGCCTCATCAAGCACCATTCTTCTCAATTCTCCTCCACCCGGTACGTATATTCTGTTTCTTACTCGGAAGATTCCATCCGATCCCTCGGTCAGGGACAAGTCCTTCCCTTTGGCTTGAGTCTCCTTCATTTCAGCCAAGTAGGAATCTGACTGCTGCTGCTCGTACACGGATTTTAGAAATTCATTGGCAATCCTCAGTGTGCCGATCGTCATTTTCTGAGAAGAGGGGATGTCAACATGTAAGTTCATGTCTCGAAACTGTTCTAATAACTCCACTTCCATTACCATCATCACTACTATATGAAGGGATTTCCGACTCAATGCGTCAGCAACGACGTTTGCCTTACCCGGATGGTACTTTAGCTCAAAATCATAATCTTTTAAAAATTCCATCCATCTCCTCTGCCTCATGTTCAGATCCTTTTGGTCGAATAAGTATTTGAGGCTTTTGTGATCACTGTATACTTCAAATCTGGACCCAAACAAATAATGCCTCCAGATCTTTAATGCAAAGACTACGGCTGCCAGCTCCAAGTCGTGGGTAGGGTAATGCTGCTCGTGAGGCCTCAATTGCCGAGAGGCATACGCTATCACTTGGTCTTTCTGCATTAGTACGCATCCTAACCCGAGTCCTGATGCATCACAGTAAACCACAAAGCTCTCTTGCAAGTCAGGTAATGCCAACACTGGAGCAGTCGTCAACTTGTCCTTCAGCTCTCGAAAACTGCTCTCGCACTCAGAACTCCATACGAAGGGAATATTTTTCCGAGTCAATTTAGTCAGGGGCAAAGCCAACTTAGAAAAACCTTCAATGAACCTTCTATAATAACCAGCCAGGCCCATAAAGCTCCTTATCTCCGAGACCGACTTGGGTCTCTCCCACGCCAGTATAGCTGCCACTTTTGAAGGGTCCACCGAGACACCTCCTTCGGAAATCACATGTCCAAGGAAGTGGATCTTATCCATCCAGAAATCACACTTTGAAAGCTTTGCAAACAACTGCTTCTCCTTCAATACTTGAAGTATCGCTCGGAGGTGTTCTTCATGCTCCTCAAGGGTCTTAGAATAGACAAGGATATCATCAATGAAAACGACAACAAATCAGTCAAGATATGGGTGGAATATATTATTCATGTAATTCATGAAGACAGCAGGGGCGTTTGTCACACCGAACGGCATCACTACATACTCGTAGTGACCATACCGAGTCCTAAAGGCTGTCTTTGGAATATCTGAGTCCTTCACCCGGATTTGGTGGTATCCCGATCGTAGGTCGATTTTCGAGAAGACTGAGGCTCCACGCAGTTGGTCAATTAGATCATCAATTCTGGGCAATGGGTATCGATTCTTAATTGTGAGTTTGTTCAGCTGTCGGTAATCTATACAAAGTCTCATGCTGCCATCCTTCTTCTTAACAAGCAGCACGGGTGCGCCCTATGGTGATACACTCGGTCTAATGAATTGTTTTCCGAGTAACTCATCTACCTGCTTCTTCAACTCGGCCAATTCAGTTGGGGACATTCTATAAGGTGCACTGGAGACTGGCTCAGCTCTAGGAATCAAGTCTATAGAGAATTCGACTTCTCTATTGGGAGGTGTTGGTGTATGCACTATGAGCTTTTATGCTTCTTCATTTGTATCATTTTTCTACTTATCAATAGAATAAATATTTCAGTTTAAAATTGTTTTAAAACATATTTATCCTTGGAGTAATAGGTCATATAAAAATTATTCCTAAAATGTCCCTAGTCAAGTATTTACATGGGGATATGTAAATACACTGAGACTAGTGTGTAAGTGTACTGATGACCTGATCTCACAGATCATAGATATAGATGATATCGAATCTTCACACAGGTACACATTAAGAGTAATGATGTACTGGACAGACCCACCATGAGAACGTTGCATGGATCGTTACATGATTGTCATAAACGATTCTCAATATGATAATGGTATATGTAGTCCTTCGACCTGAAGTCACTACGATTCCTACATGAGGAGTTTATTGTTTTAATACAATTAAACGTCTTCTGTAACAAGAGGACTATAAAGGTTGTGATTAGGCAATGAACAAATTATGCAGAGGGATGTGAGTGATGTAGATGGGATTTGTCTCTCCTATGTGACAGGAGTGATATCCATAGGCCACTTAATGGAGTAAGACTAAGAAAACGCATGGCCATGCTAGAAAGAATAAATATTAGATATTTATTCGGATCCAGTCTACTCCGGTATCAAGTAAAATAAATTGGGCCGTACAAGGATGACGCGACCATGCCTTGGGCCCAATTAGGATATCGTGATAAAAGGAATAAACATATTAAATAATTATCACTTATAGGTTATGTTGATAATATTCGGACATAATGATGCATTGCTAGATGCCGCTCTTATTTTATATTAATAATGAAATAGTTTATTATTAATATGACCGGGTATTTTACCTATAGGGTCACACACATAGAGTAAGCCCATCAGAAAATGTTGTCTTATTTTAGTTTGACTAAAATAAAGCTATTGGGCCTAACTCATTTGGAATGAGTAAGGAGCCCACTTTTAGAGAGAACAAATTTGGTCAAACCTAAGCCTATAAATAGAGCATAAGATGCTCATAGGCCGTTCACTCAAGTGAGACACAAATTCGCAAAAGTTGCAAGAGCTACACGCCGTCAAACTAGCAGTTGGCAAGTGTTGCGATTCTGGTGGGAGTGCTCGTGTGGACTCCTAAAGGACGAGGCTACGACTGCTTCAGAGTTCTTCAAGAGGTAATCCAAAATGAATTTCGAAATTGTTTTTGTGTTTTAAAACACGGAACCTTGCAAATCCTATGAAATCCCTTTTATTTTTCCGCTGCTCATGCTTAGGGATTTCCTAACAGGAGGGACACTCGGTACATCCTCAGGAAACACCTCTGGGAATTCACATACAGTCAGAATTTCGTTCACTCGGGATTTACTCTCACCCTCGGTTAAACAAAGCATCATAAACAGTTGAGCTATACCTTGTGCCGTGTAGTCCTCATTGTGCTGCCTCGGGAAGATTATCCTTCGGTTTCTACAATCCACTAACACCTTGTTGGCCGAAAGCCAATCTATGCCGAGCACGATATCAAGGTCCTTCAAAGGCACGCACACAAGATCGAAGGTAAAACTCCGATCGTCCAACACAAACATTACGTCCTTACACATCGTTGATGCCAGCACCTTAGGGCCAGTCGGGTTGGCTACTTCCAAAATCCAATCCAAATCCACAGTTGGTAATCGCAGTCGTCTCACACACTCGTCAGCTATGAAGGAGTGGGTGGCTCCAGAATCAAAAATTACACTAAGTGTATGTTTACCAAGTAGGCACTTACTTTGTACGAGGTCGTTCGCCTGCGCAGCTTCTTCAGCACTGATGGCGTAAACTCTTCCCGCAGCTGGCTGGTCGGTGTTTCTCCTCCTGTTATTTAGGGCAAACATCATATTTCCTCTGGCTCTGTTGCTTCCGTCCCCCGAGCTTTGACCATCGTTCCTACCGCTCCTCACCTGGAATCCTCCCTGACGCACACTGGCACTTGCTTGATGGAGTTAGGGGCAGTCAGGGCGAATGTGCCCCTTCTCCTGGCAATGGAAACACTTGACATCTGCACCATCGTAATTCCGAGCAAAGTGGTCACCACCACATTTAAAACACCTTCCATATTTTGGTCGTCCACTCATCTGTCTCCCTCGGTCACTACGGTCTTGATTCCTAGTAAGGGGCCCATTTCTTCCCATGTTTCCTGGCCTCTTGAAGCGTGATTGTTGAGGCCTCAAGGAGGGACCTGCTCTACTGTTCTGGCCTGGGTGGGCCTTGTCATCTTCTTCGAATATCCTACACTTATTCACCAATGCAGGAAAACTCCTGATCTCTTGATATCTGCAGGCTCTCTTAATATCTGACCTCAATCCATTCTCGAATTTGAGGCATTTGGAGCTCTCAGTCCCGGGTTGTTGGAAGGATGGGTAGAATAGACACAATTCTTCGAAGCATACTCTTCCACAGTCATGGAACCCTGTTTCAACTCCATAAACTCCAACTCCTTCTGACTCCTTACCGTGTCGGGGAAGTACTTCTCTAAGAAGCATGTCTTGAAGTTGTTCCAGGTCAGCTGAGCATTATCATCAGGAAATCGGTTTCTAGCTATCTTCCACCAGTTCTCCGCCTCGTCTCGTAGCATATACACTGCACATTCTACCTTCTGGGCCTCGGTACAGCGAAGGCCCCCAAAGATCCTTTCCATCTCTTGAGTCTATTTAAAAGCTGCCTCAGGGTTCCTTCCTCCCTGAAATTCACTCGGCTTCCTCTTCAGGAAGCGGTCCAGTACTTGGCCATTCTCAGCTCGAGGCTGGCCCTGCCTCTCAAACACGTCAGCAAAGCGTTGGAATATTGTGGCTATAGCCTCCATGCTTTGGCGATACGTCATCCCTTATCCTGAAATTAACACCCCTTCATGGATAAGTATACCGAGTCACTTACTACCGGTCGTATCTCAGCCTAATATTCAGTAACTTAGCACATTATGCCATTTCTATATGTTACACAATCAGCCGAACCAGAAGGGACAACCTCCTATCCATAAATTAATATCACAACATCAATCAGGTTCAACAAATATCACAATAACGATGACCATTCGATCATAATACACACAACCGCTCACACTCGGCAAGCGTACCTTGGCCTTAGACCTTTCGGTCTGCTCTGATACCAAAATGTAACACTCTGGTTTTTAATTAAATAAATAAAATCAACAGTGGAATTTTCCAAATTTTAAGGTTAACAAACCATGCATAATCTGTTTGAATTAATAAAACCGAGTACGACAAGGAAAGGAAATGGAAGAAGACAAGGGAGAAACTCATGCACAGCGAGAGGAAGAAACGCTTAAGCGAACCCAATGGCACCAGGTACACTCGCTCAAGCGAGGGCTAACTACGCTCGGGCGATTCTACTCAAGATCTCCAGTCCGCACTATATTTGCTGAAGCGATGCTACCCTCGGTATCCTGCCATTCCACCCAGTTTTAGGTTATGGTTCACTCGGGAAGGTTCACTTCCTAATCCACTCAGGCTAACCTTAATACTCACCAGTTCCATCCTAACAGCGTATCACACTCCGTTGCTCCACTCGATTGGATTATATACGTATACGTATTGGCAATCCGAGAATGATTCTCAAAGCCACTCACTCGGAATCTATGAAGACTTCTCACTCGGGATAACATGCATGTCCATTACGCCACTCGGGGCATTCTACTCACCCTTTACTCTAATTTTCCTACTAAGTCAAGACTCACTCGGATTCCCTAGCTGCTTACTGATTTATTACAACAAATCCACTTAGAGTCTTAGGTGTCGTTCCCTAGTCGGTGAACTCTCACTCGGTGGGTTCTCACTTAGAATCGTTAATTTTCCTCTACTCAGAAAACCTCACAATTATCAATCACAGGATTCGCACCAACTCCTACTCCAGGCTATATGACCTCAATTACTCGGACAATTCAACCTCTCATCACTTGAAATGACTTGCCATCTCATTTTCCCCTAACAATAACTTAGCTCCACTTCTTCCCATAGTCACACTGACTTCCTACGCTCAGAAAGTATACTTATACATCCAGGTTTATCGCTCGGACATCACCCACAGTATAGAATGAACACACAATATATATATAGGGAAGTATTTAAATAATTACAAACGCATTAACATGTCCCTTCTACCCGAAAGTGTTCAATTTCTGATATAAGGACTAAATCAAAATGTGAGCCAGCCAAGGCTTAACGAGACCTTATGTACAGTATATATATATACACATATATTCCATAGCGCTCAGGTTCTCTGCTCTGCCCTCGGCTCCTTCTTCATCCTTCATTCAGAGAGATGTTCACGAAAAATGTAGCCACAGTAGGGGTGAGCTTTTACATGGAAAACGACAGCCAAGAGCTCGGTCTCAGTGTCAGTACGCACACTTACGTTCACTCGGTCGCATTCAGATTAAATTAAGGCCATGCAAATTAGAACAATATCAATAACATACACTCACATGCGTACTACATAAAGTTCATCCTTATTCACACATGCACATGCATCCACACACTCAGAATTCATTCATAACACCCAACACATGCCACGCGTACTATCCTAATCGACATCATAACTACATGCATGCCTGCGGATCCGACTTAAGTAATGACTTTTAGTTACAGTCCCCCCTTTACTGGCCTCTCGTCCATCAGCTCTTCTCGCGTGGTACCGGCCTCCCATTGGCGTCTTGAGACTCCTCTCTAGCTCCTACGGCTACCACGAGCTCTCTCAGGATCTAGCCAAGGTCTGTAGCTGGAAGTCATTCCCTCGGGGCTCATGACCTTCCACGGGTCACCCCATTCCTACATATGCAACTTATGCGTTTAACCAGCAAGCAACATCACTCAACTGATACCTCCTTCGTAAACATCAAGGTAGGAGAATATTCAACACGGTCTCTATCTTTACTTTGCTAATCATACCAACATGCACAATGATCAAACAATCAAGGTAATAACATCAGACGAATCAACTAACAGTCACACATTCATATTCTCACAGTATTAACAGAGGTAGAACCATGCATCTCACTCGGCTATATCAGGAAGGCTAACAGACTATATTACCACTATCTTGTTTACATGCAAATATTATCTAACTACTCGTCATACACATGGAGTCCAAGGTCAATAATCATGCATAATATACAATCGTGATAGACACATGCATACACTTAAAGTAGTATATTCATCCGGTACCGTTCGTGGACCATGCATTTGACATGCAAGCGCCCCCTACCTACTGAAGGAAGTTCGAGGGGTTCCTCTGTTTCTCGACACTGGTCTGATTGCCTCACCCAGGCTCACACTCGTTCGGCCTCCTTGGTCATAGTCGCACCGTGAAACAGGGGCTATTCGTCTTTCACTCTGACGATCGTCCCTCACCAGCTGAAGGAACTCCAAGTCTCCTACAGTATCGTCGCCGTGCGTTCTCAAGAACAGGACAGTGAACAGGGAAAGGAAGACGAAGGGCAAGAGGGAAGAGAGTACAAGAAGGAAAAAGAAGAGAAGAGAAGAAGAGGGAGTCTGATGGAGATGCATAACTTCAGTGCACATATATAAGCACATGCGTGTACGAGGAAGAGTGGGATGGGAAAACGTGAATTGCAATCCCACTCACGTGGCTCCCAATCGGGAGCAGCCACCTCCTACCAACCAAGCTTAATTAATTTGTCACTATTTCTTAGATTAAGTTGATTATAATTAATAATTAATTTTCCTTCTTTGCAATCAAAATCTTAATGGTTTATTTTCATTCGGTATTACTCCTTAAAATTGGGATGTTACAGAGGCTGACGCTACGCGTGGGTGGGATGCTACGCGTTAGCCTGTTCTGCCCACGCTACGCGTCAATGGGACGCTACGCGTGGGCTTGCAGTTCATACTCACGCTACGCGTCAGTGGGACGCTACGCGTGAGTTACGCAGAACAGAAACAAAAATAGGGGTTGCACAACAGCAACCCCTTTCCAAACCACATTCAATTCAATCAGCAAGTAATTTCCAATGGTCATCTAATTCTAACCCTAACCACATGCAATTCTAAGATTTGAAAATTAAAATCAAACTAAAGAGAAAGGATTAGAAAACTTACTTGTGATCCCTTGAGCAAATATGAGAAGGTTTGGAAAGGTTAAGAGAAAAAAAGGGTTTTAAAATTTTTTGGGTTTTGAAAACTAAAGTGAGGCAGAGAGGAGGTTTTAGGTTTTAAAACCTAAGATGGGCCTCTCTGGTTCAGTTTTAGAAACTGAACGTGGGCTCTGACGCTACGCGTGGTTGGGACGCTACGCGTCATGTTGAAAATTCAGAGTCCGCGCTACGCGTCACAGTGGCGCTACGCGTGGGCTTCTGTTTTTGATTTTTCAAAATTTTGATTTTCAAAAACCTTTTCTTTTGAGTTTTAAACCCCTTTTCTTTTAAAAAAATAATTCTAAAAATTTTTGTTTTGTTTTGTTTTGTTTTTTTTATGTTAAAAATAATTGAAAATAACAAGAAAAGAATGGGTTGCCTCCCATTGAGCGCTAGATTTAATGTCTCCAGCTAGACATTACCTCTAATTAATCAGGTGGTCTCCCAATATTCGTTGAGGAATCACCTGTCTTTTTCTTCCTCCTTCTTCTTCTCCGATGCTTGATTACTTGTCTTTTATAACTTAAAACATCGGTTAATTTAAAACAATTTAATTAATTGGGAAGAGATATACCTGGTTCGGTTGAAGGGCAAACTTTATCATTCGTCCTAAGATGTTCATGAGCACTGAAGTTTACCTCTTCTTCATAAACTTTGACTGCAACCATACTTTGATCAACATCTAATCTTATCTTTGCAGTCTTCATGAAAGGTCTTCCTAGGATCAGGGGGATCTCAGTATCCTCCTTCATATCTAGTACCACAAAGTCAACCCTGAAGTGGTACTTATCAACCTTTACCAATACATCTTCCACAATCCCAAAAGGCTTCTTGACAGAGCGATCCGCAAACTGTAAGTTCGTCTTCACTTCTTTTAGCTCATATTCACCAATGCGCTTTATTAAATCTAGGGGCATCAGATTGATGTTTGCCCCTAAATCTAACAAAGCATTCCTGATATTGATATTTCCAATGGTTATAGGAATGGTGAAACTCCCTGGATCTTTACATTTTTCCGGAGTTATGATGGTAGTACAGTTTGTTTCTTGCTCTTCATTTATTGGTTCTTGCATATTTTTTTCTTTTTCATTTTTTTCTATTTTTTTACTTTCTTTTTCTTCTTCTTCTTTCTTTTTCTCATTCTTTTCTTTACAATCAATTTTTACAACATTAGAAGAAACAACATTACATTGTTCCCTTGGGTTTTGAGTATTTGCAGTAAACCTAGAACTTTTCAATTCAGCTATTTCCTTTGCAAGCTGACCCATTTGTATGTCTGATGCTTTTCGGGAAGCTTCATTTGTCTCCACAAATTGCAATAACTGTTGGATAGATTCCTCAATCCTTGTCAATCTTACATTGTTAATTTGTGATTGTTGTGGCTTAAATTGATTGTTAGAAGGTCTGTTGGAAGGTCCAGCATCTTGTCTCCAGCCAGAATTCTGATTTTGGCATCCCTGTTTAAAATTGTTAGGAAAAGAATTACCATAATTAAAAGGAAAGTTACCCAATGGTATTCTTTGATGGTTCAGAAAATTGGCTTGCTCTTGCTCATTTCCACAGTAACCACATGGTTATTCTCCCATACAGTGCATACATTGTTTAAGTTGAGCAGGGGGTGGTGATGTTACTTGAGTAATTTGGAGTTTCTCCAATTGCTTGCTTATAACTTCAATTTGTTGGGTCAGTAATTTTTGCTGAGCCAATACTGCATCATTCACTCCCAATTCGAGTATTCCTGGCTTCCTCTGTACATTACCTCTTTCATGTTTTGCTTGGCGGTCACTCATAGACATTGATTCCAATATTTCAATTGCTTCCTCTACAGTTTTGTTCATTAAAGAACCACCTACACAAGTATCTAACATCATCTTGAACTGAGGTAATAAACCATGGTAAACGATCCTTACCTTTTCGGCATCATCCAGGTTATGGTTTGGACATTTTCTCAAGAGTTCCTTGAATCGTACCCATGTTTCCCCTAATGATTCATCATTAATTTGAGAAAAATAATGTATGGCTGTCATGGCTTCAAAATATTTTGAAGGAGAATAAAATCTTTCTAAGAACTTTCTTTCAACATCGGACCAGTTTGCAAAATTACCCGGTGGGCAAGATTTAAACCATTCTTTAGCTTTACCAATCAATGAAAAAGGAAATAACCTTATATAAACAGATTCTTCTTGATTGGGTTCAAAACCAATTGTGCTACATAACTCATAAAAAATAGTTAAATGTTCATATGGTTCTTCATGATTTAAGCCAGCAAATTGATTATTTTGAATAATATTTAAAGTAGCAGGTTTAATCTCCACTGGTACAACAGGTCCTTGAAACATTCCCGAAACTCAGGGTGGACCATTAATAGCAGCAAATTGCCCCAATGTTCTCCTTTCAGCAGCCATATTTGAATTTTCAAAAGTTTTAGAAGTAGAAGAAGATTTAGTTTGTGTTTTAGATTTCAAAGACTTGATTTTCTTTACAAACCTTTCTATTTCAGGATCAAAATAAATTTTACCTGTAGTAGATCGGGTTTGCATACACAAACTAGACAAAGAAAGTTAGTGTAAAAGTAAAAGTAAACAAAATAAAAAATTTAACTAAGGTAAAAAAAATATTTATCACGGTAATTAAAAATTTACTGTTTTACTGAAACAATTCAATCCCCGGCGACGGCGCCAGAAAACTTGTTAACCCGGCGATAACGTCTGATCCGTTGTTTCTACCACCGGGTTGTTAATTGGCAAGTGCACCAATCATTTGTAGTTTTCAAAATTTAGATATCGTTTCACTGGGATTGAAAGTCCAATAACAATAGTAATTTTCTATTCACTATGGTAAATATGAAGAAAGTTATGGACAAAAGAATGATTTATATACAATTTATACAATATTCACAAGATAACATGGTTGAGTTGTTCATGAGATAAAAAGAAAATAAAAATCTATCTAAAAAGTTGAGTTGCAATCTAGAATAGGTAAGATACTTGAGATAAACACAGATAAACAAATTATGTTGGAAATTAGATCCCTAATCTAGAATAACAATGAGGAACTCAAGACATGCATATTTAATCATCAAGTTTCATGTCATTGCAGCTTAAAATCATTATAACCGATCCCTCGTGATATAAATTCTAAGAGTTCACCGTAAAGTCCGATCCCTCGTGAGCTTTCTCAGTAAAAACTTGCATTAAGACCTGGCCTTATGGCAACAATGGTTAACAACCCCTATAGAATTGAGATACCAAGGGTATTCCAACTTTTACTTTCGTCAAAACAAGCTTCAATACGACATGAATAATCATTCTCCCGTTTGACATTCATACTAATAAAACAAGTTTCAATACACATGAAAATCATTCCCCGTTTGACGTTCATATTAATAAAAGGTTGAAATACTAACATGGACTTGAATCATAAACATGCAGAGGTCGAATTCACAACATTATACTCAATAGATTAGTTCACCAATTCCAATATAAACAAATTAGTTACACATGGTAAAAGTAGAAACAACACTTACAGAGTTTGACATTACGAAGACGATGGAAACTTCATGATACAACGATCATAATACACCAAAACACACTCAAGTATCTAGAAAACTATTCTAGAACTACAATTCACAAAAGAAGTACTCACGCGTCAGTGTGACGCTACGTGTCAGACCCCTGACTCAGCTTCCATTAAACAGCTGATAATGGCCACTTCAAATTATTAAATTTGATCATGCCTGGCCACTTGGACGTGTTTCCACTGTATTTTGGCCATTTGTGCTTAGTGGGGTGGCCCTTGGTGCTGAGTGGGGTGGCCATTATTGGGTCAAAGCTGAGTGCTTAGCCAAGTTGGATGTGGAGTCCACGCAGCACTGACGCTACGCGTGGCTTTGACGCGTAGCGTCAGCATCAAAATTCAGAGTCTACGCTACGCGTGGGATTGATGCTACGCGTCAGATCCTCCAGTATAATTTTCTCTTGAATTCTTTACTTTTTTACTGCAAAACTAGAGAAAATTGATCAAGGGCAGATTATTTCCAACAACATCCATTTATTGAATTAAAACCTAATTTTCTAACAAATTAACCAAATTTTTATTTATTTTTATGAAATTTTTATTAAAAGATTTATTGTAAATTTAAGGACTAACAATGGGTGTCGGACCAAGTATCTCCGATTGGGATGATATTGGTCAGGGCTATTGAGAATAATATCGAGAGTCCGAATATATATTCGGAATAATTTTTTGATGAAGTATTGAGCCCAAACAGAGGTCTTATTTTCCATAAAACGATGAAACTTTAATGAATGGAATTAAAAATAAAGCAAAAACTCATTCCTTCTCTTATTTTTTTCATTGGCTTGCTGAGGGAATGAGAAAACATATATATCACTTCTTCTTCCCCATTTCTCTTTATCTCTTTTCCTCTCAAAACCCTAAGCTAAGGTGATGGCCTTTTTGTCTCTCGTTTTCATTCAAGGGAGCTTGTAAGGAGGCCATTGAAGTTTTAAGTCTTCTCCTTCTTTCCCTCCATTTTCATAGTTCTCTCTCCCCATTGGTACCCATTTTTGTTTTGGGTGTGGTAAGCTATCTTCACCACTTTTGTTTGGTTTATATCTATGGGTATGGGTCATTGTGCCTTGGGAGAGCAATGCATGCATATGGGGAGTTTAAATGGAAGCATTTAATATGTAAACCCTAAGATGGGTGTCGTAAATGCAATCTCCAAATGATATCAATAGGGTAGATGCATTTATGGTTGGAAGGTGAGGAGGATTAATGATCATTTATGAATGGTGGTGGGTTTGGTGAAAACCCTAACCCTAAGAATTGGGGGAAAGTTATAATCATTGGTGGAATAGTGTATTTGAGAGCAAATACAAGCTATCGAGTGTGGGTATCGGTTGGTGAGGCATTTTGTGAAGGTTTGGGCTATTGTTGTTGGTAGCCCTTGAATTTAATGAATGTGGCTTGATGGGAAGGAATTCTTGAAGCCTAACAAACAACGGAAATAATGTCTATAACATGTCTCATGCATGTTATGAAATTGTAGATATGATTATGACTAAATAGAATTGAATTTGTATATTGAAATAGTTGATTGATTGGGGATTTTACATGCATGTTAATGTAGGATCCATTCTGAATGATGAGGTGAGTGCGTCGTATCAATTGGAATTCTTCTCTTGAGGTAGGAGAGGAGTCTTATATTCTAATTGCATGAATTGGATAGTGTTTGATTGTCATATATGACAATATGCATGTTTGCCTTATTTTGATGTTATGGAAATATGAATTGTGTATGTAATGTTGACAATAATGTTTGTCATCATGCTTGTGCAATTAGAATAAATATGGTGTGCTATATGGTGGTGTGGTTTGTTTGATAACTTGATGATATTCTTATGTCCACCATAGATGTGAAATGAATGTTATTGATGCTTGTTTAAGAATGGGTGTGAGTGAATAGCATACCATGATTTGATAATGGAAAGTTGATGATTAAAATTGATATTGAGTTCATTGTAAATGGTGTATGAATGTTAACGTGCCACACTTAAAACTTGAGAATAAAACTAAACCCAATAATGATAAATCCACTAAGAAATGTGAAGTGGTGTTGGTGATGATGATGGTAATGATGTTTGATGAGTGGCATGTATAGGATGAACAGAGTGAGAAATGCATATGATTTGCATTTGCATCCATGGCATACTGCATAGCCACCGATGTTGAAACATTAGGGGAGTTCCATCGGCTGACCTAGTGGAAGGGTGGCTCGGTGCACGAGCAATTTTGTTCTTCCCCTGTGACTCAGTGTGTAAGTCACGAAGCCGCCCATGTATTGCTACGGGGAGCTACATGTGGCCGACCCTTGTGGGGGGTGGCTCTTGATGAGCAGGTGACCCCGATGGTCCTTGGGATCACAGCCGCCATGATTTGAGATCTGGCCGGCCCGCAACACCATATGTCGAATATGTTGTATACCGCGATCATAGTGAAAATGACCAGGTGTTGCAAGATGGGCGATGCGGTTTGGTACCAGTAAAAGAATTAGTGAAATGCATGCAATTTAAGTATAAGTGTACACATTTTACTACGGCAGTAGGGGTATGGTTAGATGATCATACTTGTATCCCACAATTAGTGGTTATATTCCAACAGTTAGATCTGCAATTGTTGAAATATTCCATTGTGCATATGCATTAGCTTAAGAGCATTTGCATATAGCAAGGAAGTATACCAAAGCTGATGATATATGGTGATGGTTGTATTGAGAATGGAGAGAGGTGATTAAGACAACATAAATCATATGAATACCAAATAATAATATAAGATGGATGATGGAAAGTATGATGGCCTAAGTGTTGGAGGTCTAGATCATGTGTATGGTTTTATACTTGCTTGATTTACAAATATAATTGTAATTGTGATGATAGTTAATCATGAGTTATGTATGAATGCAAGTATACATGTTGTAGTACATATGCACATGATCTTATGGTATTCATATTCATTCTTTCAGAATGTATGACTCATTCTCCCATGTTGTCCATTTTTAGACTTGTGATGCAAGGCACTTATGGGAAGTGTGAACATTTTGAAGTACATTTGGTGGAAGGAGGTAAATAGATGTATAGGAAGCGCCTTGGCTGGCAAAACCTAGATTTTTGTATAGCATATAAGGTGTATGTATGTTTATTTTGTTGTCTAGATTGTAGATGATGATTTTTGTGGGTCATGTAGGAAAATTGGACCTTGGCGTTGTGGCCGATTTTCATTAATGACCCAAAGGATGTAAGATGGTGAATTATTGTGTTTGATGTTGCTAAATCTTGGTGAATTTTCATGAATGAATGAAGGCATGTGAAAATTTATATTTTGGTGATTACATGAGATAATGTGCTTGATTTAATATGATACTTAAGTATGAATGGAATTCAAAGGGGATTAATACTTGAGATAAGTTATAAATATGTAGTATGATAAATATGTCATGTTGAATTTGATTAATTTAGGATGGGATGAGTTTTGGTATGTTAAGTTACATGAAAATTTCATGTTTTTACGTTTTCTGCATAACTCGCTCAAGCGAGATCCTCTTGCATCAATGGTTTGGCCATTGGCCAAAATTCACCCAAGCGAATGGCCTTCTCGCCTAAGCGAGATTTTTCTGGAATCAGTGGTTGGTTACTGGACCATTTTTGCTCAGGAGAAATGGTCTTGGTCTGGGACTCGCTTAAGCGGGGGAAAAGGAAAATGGACACTGGATGATTTTCGCCCAGGCGAGCCTTGCCTCGCTCCAGCGAAAATCGGACAGTGAGTCCCTCATGCTACTGGAGCATTCTCGCTCAAGCAAGATGGAACTCGCTCAAGCGAGATTGGCCCCTAAGGCAAATCTTCTCTCTCGCTCAAGCGCCTCGCTGGCTCACCCAAGTGTGGCCTTCGAATCTTGCCCAAGCGAGATGGGGCTCACTCAAGTGAGAGCACCCCCTGATGCTCATTCTTTTCTTCACTCAAGATTTTCCTGGCTCGCTCAAGTGTCGCCTCGTGACCTCGCTCAAGTGAGTGTGGCTCTCGCTTGAGCGAGTGGCACTCTGATGCCCCTATTTGTTTTGTCCTAATTAATTTTTATTTCTTATGCATCAAATCCTTTTCTTGCATCATCTTAAGAGTACTTTGGACATATTATGAATTCTTGAGCCTCATGAAATTCTTTCTCCTTAAAATCCAATCATGCAACAACCAATTTAATTAATTCTTCAGCTGTTTTTAATTGGAAATTTCTCATGAAATCGTTTTAATTTACCCTTTCATATCCTCATATATGAGAGTGGCTTTTCATAGATACAGGTGTTGAATTAAAAGTTTCACCACTCTAATTATTTGATTAATTAATGATCTTAAATCGTGAAAAATTTATCAGTATTTTCGGGGTCGTCTCAATGTCTCCTAAGCTTCAGAAGCAACATGAGTACATGGAGGCTTTTGATATGATTGAAAATGTAAGGAAGCTATATTAAGGTCAAGCTGACCAGGAAAGATATGAAGTTTCCTTAGCCCTGTTTAATTGTAGACTTGAAGAAAGAGGTTCTATAGGACCTTATGTACTCAAGATGATTGGGTACCTAGAGAATCTATCTAGGCTAGGATTCCCTTTCCCTCAAAAGTTAGCTATAGACCTAATTCTTAAGTCATTCCTTAATAGTTTTAAACTGATTATCATGAATTATAACATGAATGCACTAGATAAAACATTGCCAGAATTACTCAATATGTTGAGGACTATTGAGCCTAATATTTCCAAAAGAAAGGGCAAGGCCATAATAATGGTCAACTCTGGCAAAGGCAAAGGCATAAGAAAAGGTATGCATAAAGGCAAAGGAAAGGCTGATATGGGAAAAGGCAAAGTAATTTGGAAAGGCAAGGATAAGCCAAGTACATCAACCTTAAAAACTATAGGTGGGGTAGGAAAGGAAGGTGATTGTTACCATTGTGGACAAAAGGGACACTAGAAGAGAAACTGTCCAAAGTACTTGGAAGAGCAAAAGAAGAAAGGAAGTGAGACTTCCACTTCAAGTATTTATGTTATAGAAATTAACATGTCTACTTCAACATCATGGGTATTAGATACTAGATGTAGATCTCATATTTGTCTTAATGTGTAGGATCTAAGAAGGAGTGGGCAGTTGATGAAGGGCGAGGTAGACCTACACGTTGGAAATAGAGCAAGAGTTGTTACATTAGCTATAGGGACTTATGTTTAATCCTTGCCCTTAGGGTTCGTCTTGAATTGGGAAATTGTTATTTTGTTCTGGTAATAAGGAAAACATTATTTCTGTTTCTTGTCTTGATAAGAAAGGGTTTTCCTTTATAATAAAGAACAATAGTTGTTCCTTAAATGACATGTTTTATTATTGTGCTAATTTGAGTAATAGACTTTATGTTCTAGATCTCGAAACCCATATCTATAACATTAATACTAAAAGGGTTAAAGCAAATTATTTAAACCTAACTTATCTTTAGCATTATCGCCTAGGACATATAAACGAGAAATGCATTTCTAAACTCCATCAAGATGGATATTTAGAATCTTTTGATTTTGAATCAATAGACACATGCAAATCTTGTTTATTAGGGAAGATGACTAAAACCCCATTTACCGGGAAAGGTGAAAGGGCGAGTGATCTTCTTGGCTTGATACATAGTGATGTATGTGGGCCTATGGGGATAATGGCTAGGGGATGTTTTAGTTACTTTATCACTTTTACCGATGATTTCAGTAGATATGGATGAAACACAAATCAAAATCCTTTGAAAAATTCAAGGAGTTTAAGCATGAAGTCGAGAACCAACTTGGCAAGACATTAAAGAACTTTAATCCGATCGAGGTAGTGAATACTTGAGCCTAGAGTTTGATGAATATCTTAAAGAGTGTGGGATTATATCTCAACTCACTCCCCCTAGAATACTAGAAGGGAATGGGGTTTCTGAGCAGAGGAATAAAACCTTGTTGGATATGGTTTGATAAATGATGAATCAAAGTAACCTCCTAACTCCTTCTGTGGACATGCTTTGTTGACAACAGTTTTCCTGCTTAACCATGTTCCATCAAAGGCTGTCATAAAGACACCATATGAGATATGGAATAGGAAATGACCTAGTATATCTTTTCTCAAGATTTAGGGATGTGAAGCTTATGTTAAGAGATAAAATTTTGATAAACTCAGGCCCAAGTCAGATAAATATCTTTTTGTGGAATACCCAAAAGAAACTAAAGGTTATTATTTCTACAATCCTACCGAGGGAAAAGTGTTTGTTGCTTGAAATGTTGTATTCTTAGAAAGGGAATTTATCTCTACAAGAATCAATGAGAGGAAAGTAAAACTTGAAGAAATTCAAGACCCACAAGGCATTGAAATGCCAATGGTGGAAATGGAGTAAGACCCATAAAATGTTATGATAACACTAGGTGCAATAGCACAAGACTTGCGTAGATCAAGTAGAATACATCAATAACCTGAAAGATATGGATTTCTTATAACTCGGGGAGGAGACGTATTGCTAATGGATCAAAATAAGCTAATATCTTATGAATAGGCCATTACAAGTCCAGAATCTGAGAAATGGCTAGAAGCTATGGAATCAGAAATGGACTCCATGTACACTAATCATGTAACATCCCGAATTTTATAAACATGAATAATTGATGAGAATAAATAATAAATAATTGTATGTGAGTGGATTTGCGTCCCAAAAATATTGGAATGATTAAATTGGGATTTATCAGGGATATTTATAATTTATTGAGCTTATGTGAGATAAAATTTTACCCGATTAGAATATGGGTGTCGGACCAAGTATCTCCGAATGAGATGCCGTTGGTCAGGGCTGTTAAGAATATTATTGGGAGTCCGAATCTATATTCGAAATAATTTTTGGAATTAGTATTGAGCCCGAACTGAGAGCCTATTTGTTATAAAACGGTGAGATTTTAATGTGAAGCCAAATAATAAAAATATAAGCTTCCACTTTCTCTTCTCCTTTTCATGTCACTTTCTCCCTCTCCTTTCTACACTTCTTCTTCTTCCACCTTCTTCTTCCTCTCCTAAAAACCCTAAGCATGGTGGTGTGCCTTCTCCTTCTCCATTTCATTTTCCTTCAAGCTTGGATGTGGTGGCAATGGCAATTAGAAGCCCTCCTTCTCCCACTCTATTTTCGTGTTTTCTCTCCCTCTCTTGGAAGCTCATGGCCAACTCTTGGGTGAGGTAAGTTCCTCATCATTCTTTATGAGTTTATGCCCTAGATCTTGGGTTCTTGGTATTTGGGGGAGTATTTATTGCATAGGTGTTGTTGGGAGAGTATTAATGTGGAACCCTAGAGTGGGTTGTCATAAATGTTAACATTGGTGGTAATAAATGAAGAGGATGAATGCATAGTTGGAAGGTGATGAGGAATAAATAGATATTAATGAGTGTTGTTGGGTTTTAGTGAAACCCTAACTTTAATAAATTAGGGAAAGTGTGAAATATGGATTGAATGTAGGTTTAATGATATTGGAGAATGATATTAATGATAAAAAATGGCCATTTGTGGTGATTAATGAGTATTGGTAATGTTGTTGGGTTTTGATGAAAACCCTAGCCCTAAGAATTTGGGGAAAATGGATATATTGTAATTTGGGAGGTTAGTTGAATATGGATAGATGATATTTAAGGTGTAATGTAACACCCTGAATTTTACAAAGGAATGAATAATTAATATGAATGGCAAATAGTTGATGCTTATTGAGGAAGATGGGTGAGAATATGTGGAATAAATCTAATTTGATTTATAATGAGGAATTCTGAGTGAGAATACTTAGGAACAAGTTAAATATGTCTTATATGATGTATATGATAGTATGGATGTGATTAAATTGGCTTATGATGAAGTTTCATAAGTTGGACTGTGTGAATTCTGCGTTTCCTGCCTCTGTGTTGATAGTCTCGCCCAAGCGAGAAGGGATCTCGCCCAGGTGAGGATTCCCTGTGTTGGCCTTATGGTTTCTGGGCAATTTTCGCTCAGGCGAAGGTTAATTTTGCTCAAGCGAAATTGCCTATGTATCAGTGTTGCTCTCTGGAAGGGATTCGCAGTATCAGTGTTTGCTCTCTGGAGGAAATTCGCTCAAGCAAATAGAGTCTCGCCCAAGCGAAGGGTCTGAGAAATGGCATTCGCTCAAGCGAGTGAGGGATCAGCTTGAGCGAGCCAGTGAGGAATTGGTCACTGGATCTTTCTTCGCCCAAGCGAATGTGAGTAGCTTGAGTGAAAGGGGAAGTATGAATGCTGGGTGATGCTCACTCAGGTGTGACTGGTACAGTTGTACTAGACCGAGTGTGGTAAGTATATGGTGAGTGTGTGGGATTTTGAATAAGATTTCCCTTGAGTAAGAACCTTAGAAAATAATTCTGTGATGTTGTCAATTTCCGAGTGAAATTCTGAGCAGTTGTGTTCCGAGTGGAAGTATTCGAGTTCAAGGTAACTCATTCCGAGGGAAGTCTCTCTGTGAGTGTAATGTCCGAGTGGAAATGGCACCGAGTGGGGTGTGTTGTCCAGAAGTATTTTGGAATGACTTCACTCGTGGGAAAAACAAAGGAAGTCAGCCTTTGAATTATTTATCCGAGTAGAATCCTGAGTGAGTGTGAAAGCAATAAGCATTCCGAGTGTATGATTATATATGTGGGTCGGTAGATTGGATTTGTGGATAGGTTTGTATGTATGAAAATATACATATATACATAAGGGATTTATGTTGATTTGATGCTTCTTACCGACTGGAATATGAATAATGTTGGGTGAATAATTCTAAGTTGATGAATTCTGAGAGAAATATAGGAGGCTTGGATCCAATTCCGAGTGAGGCTATGATATTTGTCCTTCTTTTCCGAGTGGAGAATATTTAAATGGATTTTTAGAGAATTGCCATTGATGAACCCATCCGGTGTAGGATTAGATGGGAGAATTTCCCGAGTGATCCTTGTGTGGCCTTTTTCCGGGTGGAAAAGCATGAGTAAACCCCGAGTGGGATGGGTTTAGATATTCCCGAGTGGAATTCCGAGTGATCCACTTCCAAGGGAGAGTTGTTGTAATGGTTTAGATTGGACTATATCCTAAGTGTAGGAAATATATATATAATCTGAGTGAATAAGATTATATACTCCGAGTGGTTAGGATCTGAACAAGTCCGGGTGAGACTTAATGAATTCCCCGAGTGAGTAAGATATCATATGCCGAGTGAATCTGGCTGGAATATTCCGAGTGGAGTATGATTGTGAAGACCCCTTCTGAGTGAAGGAAGGTCTACGTATTCTCCGAGTGAGAAATGTGAAAATATACCGAGTGGTGAATGTGGAATACATTCTGAGTGACTTATAGTGGTGATACACCGAGTGGTGTTGACAAGCAAATATTCTGAGTGAGGAAGGATTTAGGATTCCGAGTGGGATGCCCCTCATTTACCGAGTGGAAGACCTAATAAGTGATGGGTCAGTTTTAGAGAAATTACCGAGTGAAGGGTTGATTGAGATGACTCGGATTTGATTGGAATTGCCGAGTGAGAGACTATATGAGTATGAGTCGGCCCAAAATGTCTTGGTTGAATGGAAAGTGGATCGGTTTAGATTGTTATGTCAAGTGGGAAGCCGAGTGTGAGATGACTCGGATTTAGTTGAAGTTTGCCGAGTGAAAATCGAATTAATATTGGGTCGGTTTTAAGGAATCCTGCCAACAGAAACCCGAGTGCTGGGAAAGATGATTTCTGGTTGGATTCGCTTAAGCGAATTAATACCTCGCTCAGGCGAGTGAGTGTGGAAACAGGTACTGGGGTTATTTCACTTGTGCGAATGGAGAGGCTTATGCGAGATAGAGATGTTCCGCTCAAGCGAATGTGGGTTTCGCTTGAGCGAGTGACACTCTGTTTGCGTGTTTCTTCCCTTTTCTCGCGGTTTAATTACGTGGACCCTTCTTTTACTTAGTTCTAAGGATATTAAAGTAAATATAACATGGTATGATGGATTATTGGAATGCCATTTGTAATTATGAGGTAATAGTGAGATATTTTAAAGGGAAACATTTATTAAGACAAAAACTCTTACTTTCTTTCTACCTTTCACGTCACTTCTTCCCCTCCTTTCTTCATTATTCTTCTTCGTCTTCTTCATGCTGTTCCCCATCTCCTCTTTTCTTCTCTCCAAAAACCAAAACCGTGTGGAGCTTTCTTACCCTCTCCCATATTTGTTTTCATGGAGGCTCAAGGGAGAAGCTCATGGTTGAATCCTCTTCCACTCTTCTCCTCTATTTTCGTGTGGATCTCTCTTTTCCTTGGGAGCTCATAGCCAACTCTTGGGTGAGGTAAGTTCCTCACCATTCCTTATGAGTTTATGCCCTAGATTTTGGGTTTTTGGTTTTGGAGGAGTATTTATTGTGTATAGGGATTGTTGGGAGAAGCTTAAAGTGAGGAAACCCTAGGTGGGGTGTTGTTATTATGACTTTAATAGTGGGTTATTATGGAGATGCATGAATTAATATTTGGATGGGTGGAAAATAAATGAGTAATTATGATGTTGATGGGTTTTGGTGAAACCCTAACTTTAATAAATTGGGGGAAGTGTGAAAGGAGAGTAAAATGTATGTTTAATGACATTGGGGAAGGATATTAATGATGGAAGATGGCTATTGATGTGAGTAATGAGTATTGGTAGCAGTTGTTTGGTTAGTTGGCATTTATGATCTAAAGGATCTTGACTTTGGAAAAGGAATTCCCGAAGCCTAATACAATTATATAACTTAGTGTTTAACAAGTCTAGGACTTGATGATAAGCTAGAAAATGTCTAAAAACTATGAGGAATGCCTTGTGATGGCTTATTAATTGTATGAGTGCATATGTATAATATGTAGATCGTATTCTGAATGATGCAAAGGACCTTTTGGAGCGTTGGAATGGTTCGGCTCTTCCCTTAAGGTAGGAGAGGAGTTAACATTCAAATTGCATGAGTTATATATTTGATGATTATCGTATGTGATTGATACTCATGTTTGCATTGCCATATATATATGTAATGAATTAGTTAGAATGGCAATGGCTAATTATTGAGAATTATTATGATACTCTTGTGTTGGGTTGAAAATCCACAATGAATATATATAATGATATTGATATATATAAAAGGAAATATTATGACATTCTAGTGGTGGATACAAGTAGTTGACTTGTATGTATGTGAGGTAATGATGATTGCCAAATATGTGAATGGTGAATGTGCCTCGAATGAGTTTATGTGTGGATTAATATTATGTTGTTTGCTATGCCTTTGTTATCCATGTGTGGATTATTGTGATAGATGTTGTGGCTATTGGATGCCAATTATTTGAATGATGTGCCTTGAGGAGCCTTGTGAATGTTTATATGCAAATGAATGCTAGTTAAATTGATGATATGCCTTGAGGGGCTTGATAAATGATTTTGTATGATTATTGAAATGCCATTGATGACAAAATACGAAATATACAATATATCCCTAATTGAGAGGGTGAGATGTTCTTGCGAGGTTGTTGAGCATATGTATTATTGCATCTTGCATTCATGGCATGTTATAGCATTGGTATTATGTGGTTGCGATCACAATGATGAAAGATCCTGCGGGATTCTGTGAAGGGAGTACCTCTTGCGAGACGGGAAACTAATGTGATGATGATATGATATTATAATGGTGGTTGCGATCACCTGATTGTGAAATGTGAAAGGCCCTGCGGGGACCATTGTATGATAATGAGCCAGTGGTTGCGATCACTAGGTATTTGATATGATAAAGGGCTTGCGAGCACCTATGATGCCCATGGTTGCGATCATGAGGCGGGAGTACCCCTTGCGAGGCGGGAAACCTATGATTATGAATGATTGATTATGGTGGTTGCGATCACCCGTGATATGAAATCGGATCCGTTGCATATGCATTAAACAGTTGACATATGCATTGTTTTAAGACCATGGCATTTGTGATGGGATAACCACGAGTGTTGAGAAACCCCTTGTGAGGAGGTATTTGAGTGAAACCTCAATGAATTAATGATGAAAATGAATATAAATGCCCTTGTTGATAAGTGGCAAAGTATTGATGTATGTGATCGTGTATATGTTGTGCTTATTATGATATTGATTGTGATTTATGAGGCTTGTATGCCTATTCTAATGATGAGATGATTAATGAATGATAATTTGATGATTTGATAGCAAAGCACACATGATGTTTGTATGCATATACACATGATCACAATATATATGTTATTCGTCATTTTGAATGTATAACTCACTCTCCCATGTGGTCTCCTTTTTAGCATTGTGATGCAGGTTACCATGGGACAAATTCGGATTTAAAGATCAAACTTGGGTGAAGGTAAATAGTGGTAGAGGAAGTGCCTTGGCCGGCATCATTTATGAATTCATGTGTAATGAATAAATTGTGTATGATAATATAGTTGATTTAGAGATTTTAAGTATGTACGAGATAATCCCTTGAATTGATGGATGATGAATAAATATATGTAATTGTGTAAGAGGTGGTTGTTTAATAGGCTTATAATTATACCATTGCCTGCTAGCCTAGCCTTTTCTCATATCGTCATATATGGGACTAGGTTATGCCCGGTATACACATTCTTCCGCTGTATACTCTATTATTTTTGTATACCTTTATGGGCGAACTAGTTATAGATCCAGGTTTAATGTATTAAAATTGTACACTTTGGTTTTCTGTGATTCGAGTTTTGGTGTGATGCTGAACTTAGTTTGGAACGCGAAAAATTTATTCGCATTTATATTATTTATGACGATCACATCGAAATTCGAGTACAGAAAATCAGGGGTGTTACAAAGGTGGTATCAGAGCATATGTTGCTCTGAATAAGAATTATTGGTTACTACCGGAGCATGATTGCTTTAAGATAATTGATATTATGAATGGCTAGAGGATGATTTCGCAATGGTGAGACTTTTAAGACGATTTTTGGAGCAGGATGCTCATTATTGGGATCTGGATGTTGGTATAGAATTAAGAATGATAATTATCTAGAGGATAATATTATATTTTATTGCCCTACATGGACCTATGATGTACTAAGTGTCTAGGAATTGAGAATTGATTATAGGGCATATTTGCTTATTGAGGAATTATCATGAATGGTTAAAGTTGAGCTGGGATTGGTGCTCAATGAGAACTTTTGTGAGATTGTGATTTATAAGATGTGGTTATTGACTATGGGAAGTATACCCTTTATCATTGGGGTTATATGATAAATTTGTGGAGCCTAGTTGCTCATTGATAATCAAGAATGAATTGTGGAATTGAATATGAATGAATGAAATTTCTTGACATATGATGGATGTATGTATTGTGTAAGACCGGCCAATTTCCTTACCCTATTACCTTCGAATGATGAATATATTGTAATTGTGCATTGATGTTGATATATATAATGCAAATTGATTGATGATGAATCCATGATTGAATGTTAATCATGGAAATGAAATATTGCGATGTGAATATGAGATATGAAAAATGAATTGATATGATGATAATTTGATGCCATGTGTTGATCATGGATATGATATGTATATATTGATTTAATGATGGACCTATGCCGTATGTTAATTACGGATAGGAGATATTAAGAAAGAAATTGATATGGTAGTAGACCATATATGTTGAGATCTTGATGTGCATATGCACTTGGAATATGAATTGTGATTAGATTTCTTATATGCATTGTGCTTGTGGCGTTTAGCCAAAGAATGTTTGTTAAATGAAATGAAACTCATATGCTTGAGTTGAATGAATGAATAATATTGAGTAATTCCCTAGTATGGGTATGTTTGAATTTAAATGTTTGGTTGTGCCATTTGTGAAGGATGGATTTTATATCCTGGGCACAAGAACCCTATGTGTTATATGATATAAGTGATTTGTTGTATTTCCTAGATTGGGAATTTGAATATGTGATAAATGATTAAATGTGAAATCGAATACCTGTTAGATTGAGATTGGGTCTCGGTGTTGATGTGTGAAAACCGAGTGAAGGATTTATTTAATTATGACCCACTAGGTGTGATGACCTAGATGGATTTGGTATGATCTTGTATGATCAATTGTTGAAGAGAATTAATTAAATTGGTCCCTATATTTGTGATGGTATGATTAAATGCGTATGATGCTTGTTCATGCATATACTTGTGATAGATGCATGTATGGGGACTGTTATGATGAATGTCGAGTGGACTTTATGGAGGAAAGCATGAAATGCTTACCGTAAAGGGTAAATCCGAGTGAATCGATGATAATCCGAGTGAATCGATGATAATCCGAGTGAATGGCATAGGATTGCCGAGTGAATGTGGTATAAGCCGAGCCATCTGACTGTTGTTGAGTTACCGAATGAATTTAATGTTTAACACAGATTTCCGAGTGGGCAATCGAATGAATATGAGTTGAATTTCATATGCATACGTGTTATTGTGTATTGAATATGAACACCTTGCGGGGTGCCACGAGGGTGTTATCCCGAGTGAAGAGGACATGGTCCTAATGTTGATTGTGATGAAAGACCCGGGTTAGACTCGGGCAGTGCCTGGGGCACTAAGCGTGAGATGAGACGCTTGATGATATGTCGAGTGCATTGGCGTTGAACGCCGAGTGAATGAAACCGTATGCATCCGATTCGCCACTGGAATGCGTTGGATTTGTATACCGATCGGCAATCAGATGACAGGTGATGGATATGCTTAAGTCCTGGAGCTGGGCTCGGACAGACTCTTGAGCGTGGCTCGGAGTGTGAATATTATTGACATAGTATTGGAGCAAACTGGAAGTGAAATCCGATTGAGGATGATTGTGATTGATCATATTGAATGACAATGAATGTTGTGTTGAGAGATGTCAATTGTGATCATGAGTTGATGAATAGAAATTTAACCATGTCATTACTCCCTATTTTATTTGAAGGGTGCTATATTGGTGATAGAAACCACATAATGATGTGATATAATGTGAGTTATATGTTTAGTTTATGAGCCTTAATTGTGATCTGTAAAGAGAATACCTAATGCGAAAGCTCATTATTTGATTATGTAGCCTATTTGATAAAAGTTGATGAATCTTTTAAGGTTCGAATTGATTTATAGCCAGCAAATATGTAAGTAAAATAAGCATTTTAGATTAATTGAGCATGGATTTGGACGAATAAAACCCAAAGATGGGGTATTTACCTTGTGAGGATGGAAGAATTATGGTTAATACATCGATTTATTATGATGTTAAACAATATTTAATGATTGATATGGCATGATGGATGCCAAATTATCTATATAATGATGATAAAATATGAGTATTTTGGTTATGGACTGGTGAGGATTGTCACCAAGTCTTACATAAACTAGTATCGTTTGAATATATGTAACTAATATAAGCAATGGGAATACGAGGTACTGGTCCCGATATGGTCTTACATGCCATAGGCATTGTGGCAACATGCACTTATGCGCCGACTTTATGTGTTTGTGGTAACCACTACAGGATTGGGACGCCTTCCTGTATGTCGGATGCAGCAACACCTAGGCCGGGTAAGTGTAGGGATTGTAGCTGCTTATGGTGAATGTACTGAGCCTATCTGGTCATACTGAGTATGAACATGCGAGCTCTGTTGGATAAGTTGTAATTGATAACATATGACATGCTTGATGTAGAAATTTGTTAGGAACAATGGTGTGAGATGAACATGTTTTGATGGACTTTGAGAAGTCCAAGGTCATTTCATGGTGTTGTTGAATCTTGTTGATGTGTGGCCTGAGGTATGGCCTTGTGTCATGGGAATTGATGTTGAATTTCGAGGACGAAATTCTTTTTAGGTGGGGTGAATTGTAACACCCCGAATTTTACAAAGGAATGAATAATTAATATGAATGGCAAATAGTTGATGCTTATTGAGGAAGATGGGTGAGAATATGTGGAATAAATCTAATTTGATTTATAATGAGGAATTCTGAGTGAGAATACTTAGGAACAAGTTAAATATGTCTTATATGATGTATATGATAGTATGGATGTGATTAAATTGGCTTATGATGAAGTTTCATAAGTTGGACTGTGTGAATTCTGCGTTTCCTGCCTCTGTATTGATAGTCTCGCCCAAGCGAGAAGGGATCTCGCCCAGGCGAGGATTCCCTGTGTTGGCCTTATGGTTTCTGGGCAATTTTCGCTCAGGCAAAGGTTAATTTCGCTCAAGTGAAATTGCCTATGTATCAGTGTTGCTCTCTGGAAGGGATTCACAGTATCAGTGTTTGCTCTCTGGAGGAAATTCGCTCAAGCGAATGGAGTCTCGCCCAAGCGAAGGGTCTGAGAAATGGCATTCGCTCAAGCGAGTGAGGGATCAGCTTGAGCGAGCCAGTGAGGAATTGGTCACTGGATCTTTCTTCGCCCAAGCGAATATGAGTAGCTTGAGTGAAAGGGGAAGTATGAATGCTGGGTGATGCTCACTCAGGTGTGACTGGTACAGTTGTACTAGACCGAGTGTGGTAAGTATATGGTGAGTGTGTGGGATTTTGAACGAGATTTCCCTTGAGTAAGAACCTTAGAAAATAATTCTGTGATGTTGTCAATTTCCGAGTGAAATTCTGAGCAGTTGTGTTCCAAGTGGAAGTATTCGAGTTCAAGGTAACTCATTCCGAGGGAAGTCTCTCTGTGAGTGTAATTTCCGAGTGGAAATGGCACCGAGTGGGGTGTGTTGTCCAGAAGTATTTTGGAATGACTTCACTCGTGGGAAAAACAAAGGAAGTCAGCCTTTGAATTATTTATCCGAGTAGAATCCTGAGTGAGTGTGAAAGCAATAAGCATTCCGAGTGTATGATTATATATGTGGGTCGGTAGATTGGATTTGTGGATAGGTTTGTATGTATGAAAATATACATATATACATAAGGGATTTATGTTGATTTGATGCTTCTTACCGACTGGAATATGAATAATGTTGGGTGAATAATTCTAAGTTGATGAATTCCGAGAGAAATATAGGAGGCTTGGATCCAATTCCGAGTGAGGCTATGATATTTGTCCTTCTTTTCCGAGTGGAGAATATTTAAATGGATTTTTAGAGAATTGCCATTGATGAACCCATCCGGTGTAGGATTAGATGGGAGAATTTCCCGAGTGATCCTTGTGTGGCCTTTTTCTGGGTGGAAAAGCATGAGTAAACCCCGAGTGGGATGGGTTTAGATATTCCCGAGTGGAATTCCGAGTGATCCACTTCCAAGGGAGAGTTGTTGTAATGGTTTAGATTGGACTATATCCTAAGTGTAGGAAATATATATATAATCCGAGTGAATAAGATTATATACTCCGAGTGGTTAGGATCTGAACAAGTCCGGGTGAGACTTAATGAATTCCCCGAGTGAGTAAGATATCATATGCCAAGTGAATCTGGCTGGAATATTCCGAGTGGAGTATGATTGTGAAGACCCCTTCTGAGTGAAGGAAGGTCTACGTATTCTCCGAGTGAGAAATGTGAAAATATACCGAGTGGTGAATGTGGAATACATTCCGAGTGACTTATAGTGGTGATACACCGAGTGGTGTTGACAAGCAAATATTCTGAGTGAGGAAGGATTTAGGATTCCGAGTGGGATGCCCCTCATTTACCGAGTGGAAGACCTAATAAGTGATGGGTCAGTTTTAGAGAAATTACCGAGTGAAGGGTTGATTGAGATGACTCGGATTTGATTGGAATTGCCGAGTGAGAGACTATATGAGTATGAGTCGGCCCAAAATGTCTTGGTTGAATGGAAAGTGGATCGGTTTAGATTGTTATGTCAAGTGGGAAGCCGAGTGTGAGATGACTCGGATTTAGTTGAAGTTTGCCGAGTGAAAATCGAATTAATATTGGGTCGGTTATAAGGAATCCTGCCAACAAAAACCCGAGTGCTGGGAAAGATGATTTCTGGTTGGATTCGCTTAAGCGAATTAATACCTCGCTCAGGCGAGTGAGTGTGGAAACAGGTACTGGGGTTATTTCGCTTGTGCGAATGGAGAGGCTTATGCGAGATAGAGCTGTTCCGCTCAAGCGAATGTGGGTTTCGCTTGAGCGAGTGACACTCTGTTTGCGTGTTTCTTCCCTTTTCTTGCGGTTTAATTATGTGGACCCTTCTTTTACTTAGTTCTAAGGATATTAAAGTAAATATAACATGGTATGATGGATTATTGGACTGCCATTTGTAATTATAAGGTAATAGTGAGATATTTTAAAGGGAAACATTTATTAAGACAAAAACTCTTACTTTCTTTCTACCTTTCACGTCACTTCTTCCCCTCCTTTCTTCATTATTCTTCTTCGTCCTCTTCATGCTGTTCCCCATCTCCTCTTTTCTTCTCTCCAAAAACCAAAACCGTGTGGAGCTTTCTTACCCTCTCCCATATTTGTTTTCATGGAGGCTCAAGGGAGAAGCTCATGGTTGAATCCTCTTCCACTCTTCTCCTCTATTTTCGTGTGGATCTCTCTTTTCCTTGGGAGCTCATAGCCAACTCTTGGGTGAGGTAAGTTCCTCACCATTCCTTATGAGTTTATGCCCTAGATTTTGGGTTTTTGGTTTTGGAGGAGTATTTATTGTGTATAGGGATTGTTGGGAGAAGCTTAAAGTGAGGAAACCCTAGGTGGGGTGTTGTTATTATGACTTTAATAATGGGTTATTATGGAGATGCATGAATTAATATTTGGATGGGTGGAAAATAAATGAGTAATTATGATGTTGATGGGTTTTGGTGAAACCCTAACTTTAATAAATTGGGGGAAGTGTGAAAGGAGAGTAAAATGTATGTTTAATGACATTGGGGAAGGATATTAATGATGGAAGATGGCTATTGATGTGAGTAATGAGTATTGGTAGCAGTTATTTGGTTAGTTGGCATTTATGATCTAAAGGATCTTGACTTTGGAAAAGGAATTCCCGAAGCCTAATACAATTATATAACTTAGTGTTTAACAAGTCTAGGACTTGATGATAAGCTAGAAAATGTCTAAAAACTATGAGGAATGCCTTGTGATGGCTTATTAATTGTATGAGTGCATATGTATAATATGTAGATCGTATTCTGAATGATGCAAAGGAGCTTTTGGAGCGTTGGAATGGTTCGGCTCTTCCCTTAAGGTAGGAGAGGAGTTAACATTCAAATTGCATGAGTTATATATTTGATGATTATCGTATGTGATTGATACTCATGTTTGCATTGCCATATATATATGTATTGAATTAGTTAGAATGGCAATAGCTAATTATTGAGAATTATTATGATACTCTTGTGTTGGGTTGAAAATCCCCAATGAATATATATAATGATATTGATATATAAAAGGAAATATTATGACATTCTAGTGGTGGATACAAGTAGTTGACTTGTATGTATGTGAGGCAATGATGATTGCCAAATATGTGAATGGTGAATGTGCCTCGAATGAGTTTATGTGTGGATTAATATTATGTTGTTTGCTATGCCTTTGTTATCCATGTGTGGATTATTGTGATAGATGTTGTGGCTATTGGATGCCAATTATTTGAATGATGTGCCTTGAGGAGCCTTGTGAATGTTTATATGCCAATGAATGCTAGTTAAATTGATGATATGCCTTGAGGGGCTTGATAAATGATTTTGTATGATTATTGAAATGCCATTGATGACAAAATACGAAATATACAATATATCCCTAATTGAGAGGGTGAGATATTCTTGCGAGGTTGTTAAGCATATGCATTATTGCATCTTGCATTCATGGCATGTCAAAGCATTGGTATTATGTGGTTGCGATCACAATGATGAAAGATCCTGCGGGATTCTATGAAGGGAGTACCTCTTGCGAGACGGGAAACCAATGTGATGATGATATGATATTATAATGGTGGTTGCGATTGTAACATCCTAGGTTATTTTTGCATTTATTTTTATTCACACGATTACATCTTACGATAAATTTTTCCTTTTCTTGAAAATTAATCGATATTTAGTGAAAAGCATGTATTTTTACTGACTTATTCAAGTGACAGCAGTCACAGTTAGATTAATTAAATGAGGTCTAGAAAAGAAAAGCAAGTTAATTTACGCACAACGGATAGGAGAAAGGGAATCAGGGCTTCTCGCTTGAGCGAGGCCCCTACTCGTCTAAGCGAGATTCCGGACTCTCACTTAAACGAGGTTTCTATTCGCTTGAGCGAATACCTTTCACACACCGGATTAGACAAGACATGCAGACGGACTCCCGCAAGTCTCACCCTAAAAATGATTCTATTAATCAAAGGTTTGTCATAGCTACCACAACAACATAAGTAAATGACAGTAATGAATTTTAAAATATAGATTTGCATTCGTCCGGTCTTGATTAAACACAACTAATTAGTAATACTTGGAAGTTCTCATACACATATATAACCCTATAGAGAGTCACTCAAAGTCGCTCGGACCCTGGCACCGTTCTTCCCCTTGGCGCGACTCCATGGCTCCTTCCCCCTCCCTGTCTCTGGTTACTAAAAAAAAAGGGCAAGGGTGAGTGTTTGGCATTGTAATTAATATAGAATGGAACTTAACAAATATACATGCATATTTATACATACACATCAAACATCACTTGTAAGTAAGCATACCGAAACATAGTGTATTACATACAGTAACTATATTAAACCAACCACACAATTCCATCACATTCATCACGATCACAACTGACTCTCATACAATCTGACTCCTAGTATCCGGATACTAAAGGATTGGCCTTCAGCTGGGGGTCCTACTTGACACCCCGTGAACCCTGCTTGGTTCACCGAGTCCTGCTTGACTCTCCACCTCGACCACTGGGTCCTACTTGACCACTGGGTAGCTCAACTGGGCACAAAAACCACGGGAGCCGGAAATGAGGGGCTATCATATACCGTCGGCCATCCCATACCACATAATCATTCAACAGTTTACCTTTCACATAATAATATCAATTCCTCATCACTCGGGTAGCCTGCTTGCTAACCTGACGTCACATAACGCTGATCATTTCAACATTAGATATCACAAGATCATAACATGATAAACTCAACCACACCCGATCTTCCACTAATTAATGAACCCAGTCACACATGCACAAGCATAAACACTCATCTACGTTTAGCAATATTTTCCTTAACCTGTTTACATTACCTCAATGACCTGAATAAGAAGCGAGTCCTATTCTAATTAATTATAACCCGAACACCCCCCTTACTTTGGTTCCACGCTTCGATGATCTGATCTCTGTGTCGATTCCTTCCTCTGAGCACTGGTTTCGCAGTCTCAACTCCGTCACTCAGTCTTCCGTTGCTTAGCCTACTACCTACGGATCATAAAATACAGCTCGTCACTTCAACGCCTTTAGTTCATGGACTGCATTTGGGCTCACACTCACCAGAGGAGTGGAGAACAGCCACGAATATAGCCATGCATGGCTTTAAACCGCTAAAGAATAAAAGGAATAAGGGAATCACAATTGGAACGGATCAGTAGACTCACCTTGAAGCCTCGATCACAGGAATGGAAATAAATTGAAGTTTGGACACAAATGGAGTCCTTCTCCAGCGCATGCAACTCAGCGTTAAGAGAGGAGAAAAACGAAAGTGAAGGAACAAACCAACAGCAAAGGTAGCTTGTAAATAATGAAGAGGGAAGGAAGAGAATTTCCTTATATATATATAGCTCATGGGCAAGATCGTCTTTTCCTTTATTTTATTTGTATTCTTACTAAATTTAATCAATTTCACTATATTAAACTATTGCATAGTTATCAAATCAATTACACGTATTTATTCCCTCAACGTTTAATTATTCACAATTTTCTAATACTTCGCAAGAGTATAGGCCCAATATAAATATCGGCCCCCGGTGTCCTAACTTAGTGTTCATACCTCGGAAATCCGAGCTACAACCTGAGAGATCGGATATCTCATCCGTGCTCACCTCTTGGTTACCTACACCCGTTGTTTCAGTCATTATGAGGTTAATCCGGGCTATGACCCCGTGTGAGGCGCTCTCCTCACAACGGTTGGACCAGACCACCTAACTCCGTCCGCTCTTCTCCTACACTCCCGATCTTTAACTCCGCCTGCTCGCACTTCTGAGACCGATCTCGACACCGGCTTTCTTATCTCTGGCTAAGACAGAACAAATATTAAATAAAACTTCTAAAACATTTACTAATCATTTCCCATTTCTTATAATTCTCATTAAAACATCAGGGATGTTACAGCGATCACTTGATTATGAAATATGAAAGGCCCTGCGGGGACCATTGTATGATAATGAGCCAGTGGTTGCGATCACTAGGTATTTGATATGATAAAGGGCTTGCGAGCACCTATGATGCCCATGGTTGCGATCATGAGGCGGGAGTACCCCTTGCGAGGCGGGAAACCTATGATTATGAATGATTGATTATGGTGGTTGCGATCACCCGTGATATGAAATCGGATCCGTTGCATATGCATTAAACAGTTGACATATGCATTGTTTTAAGACCATGGCATTTGTGATGGGATGACCACTAGTGTTGAGAAACCCCTTACGAGGAGGTATTTGAGTGAAACCTCAATGAATTAATGATGAAAATGAATATAAATGCCCTTGTTGATAAGTGGCAAAGTATTGATTTATGTGATCGTGTATATGTTGTGCTTATTATGATATTGATTGTGATTTATGAGGCTTGTATGCCTATTCTAATGATGAGATGATTAATGAATGATAATTTGATGATTTGATAGCAAAGCACACATGATGTTTGTATGCATATACACATGATCACAATATATATGTTATTCGTCATTTTAAATGTATAACTCACTCTCCCATGTGGTCTCCTTTTTAGCATTGTGATGCAGGTTACCATGGGACAAATTCGGATTTAAAGATCAAACTTAGGTGAAGGTAAATAGTGGTAGAGGAAGTGCCTTGGCCGGCATCATTTATGAATTCATGTGTAATGAATAAATTGTGTATGATGATATAGTTGATTTAGAGATTTTAAGTATGTACGAGATAATCCCTTGAATTGATGGATGATGAATAAATATATGTAATTGTGTAAGAGGTGGTTGTTTAATAGGCTTATAATTATACCATTGCCTGCTAGCCTAGCCTTTTCTCATATCGTCATATATGGGACTAGGTGTATGCCCGGTATACACATTCTTCCGCTGTATACTCTATTGTTTTTGTATACCTTTATGGGTGAACTAGTTATAGATCCAGGTTTAATGTATTAAAATTGTACACTTTGGTTTTCTGTGATTCGAGTTTTGGTGTGATGCTGAACTTAGTTTGGAACGTGAAAAATTTATTCGCATTTATATTATTTATGACGATCACATCGAAATTCGAGTACAGAAAATCAGGGGTGTTACATGTAATGTTATTTAAAATGATATAGAACCATTGGTGGTGAAACCTATAGATAGGTGTTGACATGAATATGGAATGTGAGGGAGTAAGAGAATTGATTTTAAGGATGGACATATGAAATATTCAATGTTAGGTATCATTGGGTATGATAATAGACGATGATAATGATGATGTTATTGGATATAGTTGACCTTTAAGATCTAGAGGATCTTGGCTTTAGGAAAGGAATTCCCGAAGCCTAACACAATTGCATAAGTTGACATTTACCAAGTTTAGGACTTGAGGTTGAGCTTTATGATAAGCTAGCAAGTATTTAAAATTATGATGGTTATTAATTATGTGAATATACTTGCATATGGTATGTAGATCGTATTCCGGGTGATGCGGTGGAGCATTCGGGGCATTGGAATCGTTTCAGCTCTTCCCTCGAGGTAGGAGAGGAGTTTACATTCAAATTGCATGAGTAAAACAATAGTGATTGTTGTATGTGATGAATACTCATGCTTGCCTTGCCATGTAGTTAGTGAGATGATATGAATGGCAATCTGATGAAATTTTTGTGAATGGTGTGTGAGAATATATGTTGAATTGATATGAAAATGTATATATATATAAGATGATGACAAGTTTGAATTTGACATGATTGATAGATTGAATTGAATGTTAATGGGTATAAAGGTCTGGGACAGGTTTTAAATGCCTAGAATGATGTATATGCTATATTAAATTTGATGAATTTTGGTTGGTATAAGTTTTGGTATGTTTGGTTGTGAGCTTCTCATGTTTCTTGCGCATAATCTGATAATCTCGCTCAAGCGAGATGGATTCTCATCCAAGCGAGAATCCTCTGTATCAGTATTATGGCCTCTGGGCCAATCTCGCTCAGGCGAGCGAGCTTTCTGCTCAAGCGAGACGAGTGAATGGTGAGCAGGTGAGATTCTGGATGAACCTCGCTCAAGCGGGTGTGGCCGCGTTTGAGCGAGCAAGGGAGGACATTAATGCTGGATGAATTCCGTCCGAGCGGGAATTTTTGAAAATAATTTAAGATGTGAATTTCTGAGTGAAATTCCGAGTGAGCTATGTCTGAGACAGGACCTTTTGAGTGAGGAAGTGGATATAATTCTGAATGCAAGGTCTCCGAGTGTGATATTCCGGGTAGTGGAGTTCCGAGTGGGAATTTACGAGTTCAGCGTAACTCGTTCCGAGTGGAGTGCCTCCGAGTGTGTAATTTCGAGTGGGATGGCACCGATAATTTATGAATGCCCTTGTTGATAAGTGGCAAAGTGATTGTATATGTGATTGTGTATGTGCTTGTGCTTGTTTATGATATGAATTGCGATTCATAAGGCTTGTATGCCTATTGTGATAATGAGATGATAAATGAATGATAATTTTATGATTTTGTAGCAAAGCACACATGACGTTGTATGCATATACACATGATCACCATATATATATTATTCGTCATTTTGAATGTATAACTCACTCTCCCATGTGGTCTCCTTTTTAGACTTGTGATGCAGGTTGCCATGGGATGAGTTCGGATTTTAATTAAAGCTTTGGTGAAGGTAATTAGTGGTAGAGGAAGTGCCTTGGCCGGCATCATTTATGAATTCTTGTGTAATGAATGAATTGTTTATGAGAATATAGATGACTTAGAGATTTTGAATATGTATAAGATAATCCCTTGAATTGGTGGATGGTGATTATATATGTAGAATGTAAGAGATGATTTGATGTATACTAGAAGGATTGAAATGGAATGATGTTGATTGATGATGATTGAGATAGTTGGGAGAAGATCCCCAAATGTAGGTATATATATATATATATATATATATATATATATATATATATTTATCTTGGGCAATGCATGTGTATGCTGCGAAGGAATGAATAGGTTATGATCTCTTGAGTTGGTATTAAATATGATTGCATGCTTTGCCTAGCTTTTTCTCATATCGTCATATATGGGACTAGGCGTGTGCCCGGTATACACATTCTTCCGCTGTAAACTCTGTTATTTTTGTATACCGTTATGGGCATTTTAGTTATCGATCCAGCTTTAGGTTATTTAATCTCACTCTTTGGTTATCTGTGATTTGGGTCTCGATGTGATCATGGTGGTGTCTTGGAAATATTTTTAAACGCGAAAAATTTATTCGCATTTTTATTAATTATGACGATCACATCGGGATTCGAGTACAGAAAATCAGGGGTGTTATAAATCAAGTTTGGAACTTGGTTGATGCACCTGAAGGGGTAAAACCTATAGGATGCAAGTGGGTTTTCAAAAAGAAATATGACATGGATGGTAATCTAAGTACCTTTAAAGCAAGGTTGATGGCTAAAGGTTTCAAGCAAATTCATGGTATAGACTATGATGAAACTTTCTCCCCAGTCGCTATGCTGAAGTTTGTTCGGATTATGCTTGCTATTGCTACATACCATGATTATGAGATATGGCAAATGGATGTCAAGATTGTTTTCCTTAATGGAAATCTTCTTAAGGAAGTGTACATGACACAACTGGAAGGCTTTGTTAAGCCTGAAGCATCCAGGAAGGTGTGCAAATTGTAACATTCCATATAGGGACTTAAGCAAGCTTTCAGAAGCTGAAATCTTCATTTTTATGAAGTTGTTCAACAATTTGGCTTTTTACTTAAAATGAGGATGAACCTTATGTCTACAAGAAGGCTAGTGACTACATAATTGTTTTTCTAGTCTTGTATGTTGATGACATACTACTTATTGGAAATGAGGTTTCTACCCTTCAATCTATGAAGACTTGGTTGGGAAATTGTTTTTCCATGAAATACTTAGGTGACGCAACCTATGTGTTGGGAATTAAGATCTATGAAGATAGATCAAGAAAACTTCTTAACCTAAGTCAAAATACATACATAGACAAAGTGTTAAAAAGATTTAACCTGCAAGATTCCAAGAAAGGAACTTTGCCTATGGCTCATTGCATAAGCCTATCAAAGGCTCAATCTCTTTCCATTAATTAAGAGAGAACAGATGAATAAGATTCCATATGCATCTGTTATTGGATCAATCATGTACGCAATGTTATGTACTCAACCAAGTAGTCTCGTATGCTTTAAGCATGACAAGCAGATACTAGTCTGATCCCAGTGAAAGTCACTGGACTGCCGTCAAGAACATCCTAAACTACATAAGAAAAACAAAGGATTCATTCTTGATATATAGAGGGAAAAGGAGCTCATTGTAAAAGGTTACACTGATGCTAGCTTCCAAACTGATAAAGATGACTCAAGATCATAATCTGGTATGTGTTTTGTCTAAATGGTGGCGCTATGAGCTGGAAGAGTTTGAAGCAAAAGACAATTGCTAATTCTACTATATAGTTTGAGTATATTGTTGCCTCAAATGCTGCAAAAGAGGAAGTATGGATCAAGAAGTTCATAACAGAACTTGGAGTGTTCCTAGCATTGTGGACCCTATAAGTCTCTACTGTGACAATAATGGAGCAATCACACAAGCTAAGGAACCTAGATCATATCAACGATCCAAGCATATACTTAGGCATTTTAATCTCATTCAAGAGATCCTTGATCGAGGAGATGAAAAGATATGTAAGGTCATACCGATGAGAATATTGCTGACCCACTTACAAAACCTCTTGCACAACAAAAGCATGAGGGACACACAAGATCATTAGGCATTAGGAAAATGTCTGATTAGCTCTAGTGCAAGTGGGAGATTGTTAATGTATGCACTATGAGCTTTTATGCTTTTCCATTTGTATCATTTTCTGCTTATCAATAAAATAAGTATTTCAGTTTAAAATTGTTTTAAAATGTATTTATCCTTGGAGTAATAAGTCATATGAGAGTTATTCCTAAAATATCCCTAGTCAAGTATTTACGTGGGGACATGTAAATATATTAAAACTAGTGTATGAGTGTACTGATGATCTGATCTCACAGATCATAGATATAGATGATATCAAGTCTTTACATGGGTGCATGTTAAGAGTAATGATGTACTGGACAGACCCATCATGAGAACATTGCATGGATCGTTACATGAATATCATAAACAATTCTCATTGTGATAATGGTATATGTAGTCCTTTGACCTGAAATCACTATGATTCCTACATGAAGAGTTTAACATTTTAATACAATCAAACGTCTTCTATAACAAGAGGACTATAAAGGTTGTGATTAGGCAATGAACAAATTATGTAGAGGGATGTGAGTGATGTAGATGAGATTTGTCTCTCCTATATGACAAGAGTGATATCTATAGGTAACTTGATGGAGTGAGATTAAGGAAATGCATGGCCATGCTAGAAAGAATAAATATTAGATATTTATTTGGATAAAGTCTACTTCGGTATCAAGTAAAATAAATTGGGTCGTACAAGGATGACGCAACCATGCCTTGGGCCCAATTAGGATATCGTGACAAAAAGAACAAACATATAAAATAATTATCACTTATAGGTTATGTTGATAATAAGTAATATTCAGACATAACGATGCATTGCTAGATGTCGCTCTTATTTTATATTAATAATAAAATAGTTTATTATTGATATGATCTAGTCTTTTACCTATAAGGTCACACCCATAGAGTAAACTCATCGGAAAATAGCTTTTATTTAAGGTAGACTAAAATAAAGCTATTGGGCCTAACTCATTAGAATGAGTAAGGATCCCACTTTTTAGAAAGAGCAAAGAGCATAAGATGGTTATAGGCAGCTCACCAAAAAGAGACACAAAATACACAAAAAGTTACAAGAGCTACACGTCATCAAACTAAGGTATAGCGTTTTTGATGAGAATGCTCGTGTGGACTTTTAAAGGACGAAGCTAGGACTGCTTTGATTTGTTTTCTACAAGAGGTAATCCTAAAAAAACATAATATTTAATGTTTGTCTTATGCTTTGAAACACAAAGTTTTGCAAGCCCAATGGGAATCCTTATTTTTCCGCCGCTTATCCAAGAGGGATTCCTTAACATTACCTATTGGACAATGACCAATTTTAGCATTTCTCTCTCCTCCCGTATTTCAATTTTTTGTTGGCACCCTCTCCCTCTCCATTCACTTCATATTTTTTATCTTTTTCATCTTCTTTAAGCCCAAACCGTCACCCATTCTCTATAGCCATTTTCACTCAAAATTAATTAGATTTCTTAGATTGGTGAGGCAAAGAAGACACTTTAGAGAAAGTAATTGGTTGTCTTATCTTCTTTCCCGCTCATTTTCATTTTATTGGGGCTTGGGTTAAGAGGTAAGAGCTTATGATATTCAATGGCATTTATTCAATGTCTCATCAACAGTCACGCTTCAAGAGATTAGGTAACGTCGGGAGAAGTGGACCCTCTGCTAGATATAAGGATCGGATCAGTCGAGGGGGGCAGACTGGTGGACGTCCAAGATTTGGCAAGTCTTTTAAATGTGGTGGCGACCACTTTGCTCAGAATTGTGATGGTGGAGGAAATGTCATATGTTTTCATTGCAACGAGAAAGGGCATATCCGCCCCGACTGCCCTCGATTACGCCAAGCAGACGCCCACGTGCATCGTGGAGGCCTCCGAGGGAGAGGCCGTGGGAATGGTAGCCAACGATCGGAAGGCAGAGATAATGGAGCCAGAGGGAATATGATGTTCGCCCCAAACAACCGAAGGAGAAATACCGACCAACCAGCCGTTGGGAGGGTATACGCCATCAACGCGGAGGAGGCTGCACAAGCGAATGACCTGGTGCAAAGTAAGTGCTTACTCGGTAGATATACACTTAATGTAGTTTTTGATTCGGGAGCCACCCATTCTTTTATAACTGATGAGTGTGTAAGGCGTTTAAAGTTGCTGATTATGTATATGGATCAGACTTTGGAAATAGCCAATCTGACTGGCACTAAGGTGTTGACATCATCGATGTGTAAAGACGTAACGTTTGTATTGGGCGATCGGAGTTTTACCTTCGATCTGGTGTGCGTGCCTCTGAAAGACCTTGACATTGTACTCGGTGTAGATTGGCTTTTAGCCAACAAGGTGTTGGTAGACTGTAGAAACCGCAGGATAATTCTTCCGAGGCAGAGCAATGAGGACTACACGGTACAAGGTATAGCTCAGCTATTTATGATGCTTTGTCTAACTGAGGGTGAGAGTAAAGCCCGAGTGAACGATATTCCGACTGTCTGTGAATTCCCAGAGGTGTTTCCGGAAGATGTTCCGGGTGTCAATCCAATTAGAGAAGTTGAGTTCTCTATAGACTTGATTCCTGGAGCCGAGCCAGTCTCCAGTGCACCTTATAGAATGTCCACAACAAAATTGGCCGAGCTGAAGAAGCAGGTGGATGAGTTACTCGGTAAACAATTCATTAGGCTGAGTGTATCACCATGGGGCGCACCTGTACTACTTGTTAAGAAGAAGGATGACAGCATGAGACTATGCATAGATTACCGACAGCTAAACAAACTCACGATTAAGAACCGATACCTGTTGCCCCAGATCGACGATCTGATTGACCAACTGCGTGGTGCTTCAGTCTTCTCTAAGATCGATTTACGATCAGGATACCACCAAATCCGGGTGAAGGACTCGGATATTCCCAAGACTGCCTTTAGGACTCGGTATGGCCACTACGAGTATGTAGTGATGCCGTTCGGTGTGACAAACGCCCCTGCCATATTCATGAATTACATGAACAGCATATTCCACCCGTACTTAGACTGATTCGTAGTAGTTTTTATTGATGATATCTTAGTCTATTCCAAGACCCCTGAAGAGCATGAGGAGCACCTCCGAGCGGTACTTCAAGTCTTGAAGGAGAAGCATCTGTTTGCAAAATTTTCGAAGTGCGATTTCTGGATGGATAAGATCCACTTTCTCGGACGTGATTTCCAAGGAGGGTGTCTCGGTAGACCCTGGCATGGGAGAGACCCGAGTCGGTCTCGGAGATAAGGAGCTTTATGGGCCTGGCTGGTTATTATAGGAGGTTCATTGAGGGTTTTTCTAAGCTAGCCTTGCCACTGACTAAATTAACCCGGAAAAACGTTCCCTTCGTGTGGAGTTCCGAGTGCGAGAGTAGTTTCCGAGAGCTAAAAGACAAGTTGACGACCGCTCCAGTATTGGCATTGCCTGACTTGCGAGAGGGCTTCGTGGTTTACTGTGATGCGTCGGGACTCGGATTGTGATGCGTACTAATGCAGAAAGACCGCGTGATAGCTTATGCCTCTCGGCAATTGAGGCCTCACGAACAGCATTACCCGACCCACGACTTGGAATTAGCAGCTGTGGTCTTCGCATTGAAAATATGGAGGCATTACTTGTACAGATCCAGATTTGAAGTGTACAGCGACCACAAGAGCCTCAAATATTTATTCGACCAGAAAGAGCTGAACATGAGGCAGAGAAGATGGATGGAATTTTTGAAGGATTATGACTTCGAGTTAAAGTATCATCCGGGTAAAGCGAATGTTGTTGCTGACGCGTTGAGTCGGAAATCCCTCCATGTGGCTGTAATAATGGTGAAGGAGGTGGAGTTATTGGAGCAGTTCCGAGACATGAATTTGCATGTTGACATCCCTTCGTCTCGGAGAATGACGCTCGGTACACTGAAGATTGCCAATGAGTTTCTGAAACTGGTAATTGAGCAGCAGAGATCAGACCCCTACTTGGCTGAATTGAAGAAGACCCAGGCCAAGGGTAAAGATTTGTCCTTGACCGAAGGATTGGATGGGATTTTTCAAGTGAAGAATAGGATATATGTGCCGAGTGAGGGTGAGTTACGAAGGATGGTGCTGGATGAAGCCCATAAGAGCCTGCTGAGTATTCACCTGGGCACTACAAAGATGTACCACGACCTGCGACGACAATTTTGGTGGCGCGGATTAAAGAGAAATGTAGCGGAATACGTGGCTCGGTGTATCACCTGTCAGAAATCGAAAATCGAGCACCAGAAGCCGTATGGTGCATTGCAACCCCTGGAGATTCCCGTGTGGAAGTGGGACTCAATTGCCATGGATTTTGTCATGGGGTTGCCAAAAACCCGAGCGGGTCATGATGCGATTTGGGTCATAGTTGACCGATTGACGAAAAGCGCACACTTCCTACCTGTAAACATGAGATACCCGTTACATAAGTTGGCTCAGATTTATATTCGTGAAATTGTCCGACTGCATGGAGTGCCAGCTTCTATCGTGTCGGATAGGGATCCTAGATTCACGTCCCGGTTTTGGACCAGCCTGCACCAGGAGTTGGGCACGAAACTTTGGTTAAGTTCCGCCTACCACCCCCAATCGGATGGACAATCCGAGCGAACAATACAAAGTCTAGAGGACTTACTGAGAGCATGTATGCTGGAGCATGGTGGATGTTGGGAGCAGTACCTTCCCTTGATCGAATTTGCGTACAACAATAGCCACCACAGCAGTATTTGTATGGCACCCTACGAAGCCTTGTATGGACGAAAATGCCAGACCCCTCTCTGTTGGTCGGAAACGGGTGAAAGTCTACTTTTGGGGCCGGAAATTGTGAGACAAACCTCAGAACAAATCCAAGGAATAAGGGAAAGGATGAAGACATCGCAGAACAGACAGAAGAGCTACTATGATAAACGCACCAAACCACTGTAATTTTCAGTCGGAGATAGAGTGTTCCTAAAGATTTCACCGAGCAAAGGAGCCGGGCGAGCCTTGAAAAGTGGAAAGTTGAACCCCCGATACATTGGGCCTTATGAGGTATTGGAACGAGTCGGTTCCATGGCATACCGAATCGCATTGCCGACCCACTTATCCCGATTGCATAACGTGTTTCACGTATCCCAACTAAGGAAATATCTACATGATCCCACTCACGCGATGCCGGATGATGAAGTAGAGATTAAAGAGGACCTGACCACTGTAACAGTACCGATTAGAATCGCAGACCGATCGGTAAAGCGTTTGAGAAGCAAGGACGTACAACTGGTTGAAGTGGAGTGGCAGCAAGACGGGAGTACTTCCTATACCTGGGAACGCGAGGATGCCATGAGGCAGCAATACCCCGAGTTGTTTACTAAGGTGAGTTACCGAGTGAACTTCGGGGACGAAATTCTTTGAGAGGGGGAGAACTGTAACATCCCGATGTTTACCGAGTGAAATTAAGTCATTGAAATAATAATTGCAAGTAGGAAGATTGTTTATTAATTATAATTAACTTAATTAATTTAACTGAGAGAATAAATGGCTGATTAAGTGTGATTAATTATTAATTGTTGGGTGATTGTGACTGGGTGTGACGTAAGCAGACTGCTACCTCACGCTTTCCCACCCCACTCTTCTTTTCTTCGTGCATGCATATATATAGGATTACTGGGCCTCTGTGCCATTCATTTTTTTTCCTTCAGCCCTTCTCTTCCGCCACTCCTCTCTTCTTCGTTCTTTCTTCTCCTTCTTCTTCTCCCCTGTTCTCTGTCTCTATTTTCTGCCACTGGAAGCCCACGACGACGCTACTGCAGAAGAGTTGGAGCTTCCTCCGGCTGGAGAAGGACGATCATCGAAGCAGAGGAAGAACAACTTCCTATCCCCGAACCGATTGCAGAGTACGACTGTGCGAAGAAGACTGAACAAGGCAGACAGAGCATCAAACCAAACGTCGAAAAGCAGAAGAGCTTCTCGAGTCTCTCCAGAAGGTAGGGGGCGCTTGCATGTTAAAATGCATGGTCGATGGACGGTACCGGATAAACGTATTACCTTGCGTGTGTATGAAGGTGTCTGTGACGACTATGTACAACGCATGATTGTGAATCCTTGAATGCCATGTGTGTGATTGCAGGGTCCTGATTATGGTTATACAATTGCATGCAAGTATTCAGAGTCGTTGTGTTGAATTCTGATAATTGGTTTTATCTAAACGTATGTAATGCATGTTCTTGTTATTGTTAATACCGAGAGGATATGTATGTGTGATTGTTGGCTGATTTCATTGAGATATTGTACACATGAACCGTTTGAATACTGTGCATGCTAGTACGATGAGTAACTGAACGTAGGAAATATGTTGGATCGGATGTGACGCTCATGGTTACAAAGAATAAGTCGGATACTTGAGGATGCTCGTTGCTTAAGCATATAGGCTGCATGTAGAGGAATGGGGTGACCCGAGGAAGGTCAGGAGCCCAATAAAATGATCTCCAGTTACAGGCCCTTGGCTAGATCCGGTGAGAGCCCGTGGTAGCCGTAGAAGCTAGAGTTAAGTCTCGAGACGTCAATGGGAGGCCGGTACCACGCGGGAAGGGCTAATGGACGAGAGGCCAGTAAGGGAACCTGTAACTGAAAATCATTGCTTAAGTCGGATCCGTAGGCATGCATGTAGATGAAACGTTGGTTAGGGTAGAGCGAATGGAATGGCTCGGAATGATACGAGTGAATTCCAAATGAGTTGATGTATACTTGTATGATTGAAATTGATCTTACGTGATATGTATGTAAGTATATGTCTTTGAAAGTACCATATTCTGCATGACTGAAATCCAAATTGAATGCAAACCGAGTGAACGAGAGGGCAAGTATTAATGCTGATGCCGAATCATTAACTGTCATTTAAATGTAAAAGCTCACCCCTACTGTGGCAATTTTTCAGTGAATGTCTCTCGGAATGATGAATGGAAGAGGAGCTTAATACCGAGTGAAGTGCTGGTGCACTATGGAAATTATGTGTTTATGTATATGCTATGTATATGTCTTGTTAAGCCTTGGCCGGCTCGTATTTCAGTCGTAGTCTCTTTATACTAGAACTTGAACCCTCTTGGGTAGAAGACGTGATTTTGTGCCTGTAATTATTTATATCCCTCTCTATATCTATCATAATGTGTGTTGTTCTATATTGCGTGAATGATCCGAGTAATATATGTATGCATACTTATGGAGTGTGTGAGGTTGGTATAGCTATGGGTAGAAATGGGGTTAAGAGTTGATGTGGGAAGCGAGACCGTGATTTATTCTGAGTGCAGAAGAGTTTAAGTATTACCGAGTGAATGAGAGCACGGGACACCGAGTGAGGATTGATCTAGATACTTACCGAGTGATAACTGTTAGGATTTTCCCGAGTGTAGAATAACTGAATATTTCCGAGTGGTTAAGATTAGAAGAAAACCGAGTGGGGACTGACTTAATGATTTCTGTAACATCCCTGATGTTTTAATGAGAATTATAAGAAATGGGAAGTGTTAGTAAATATTTTAGAAGTTTTATTTAATATTTGTTCTGTCCGAGCCAAAGATTGGAAAAGCCGGTGTCGAGGTCGGTATCTGAAGCGCGAGCAGGCGGAGTTAAAGATCGGAAGTGTAGGAGAAGAGCGGGCAGGGCTAAGCGGTCTGGTCCAACCGTTGTGAGGAGAGCGCCTCATACGGAGTCATAGCCCGGATTAACCTCATAATGACTGAAACAACAGATATACGTAACCAAGAGGTGAGCACGGATAAGGTATCTGATCTCTCAGGTTGTAGCTCGGATTTCCGAGGTATGAACACTAAGTTAGGACGTCGGGGGCCGATATTCATATTGGGCCTATACTCTTGCGAAGTATTAGAAAATTGTGAATAATTAAACGTTGAGGGAATAAATACGTGTACTTGATTTGATAACTATGCAAAAGTTCAATATAGTGAAATTAATTAAATTTAGTAAGAATACAAATAAAATAAAGGAAAAGACGATCTTGCCCATAAGCTATATATATAAGGAAATTCTCTTCCTTCCCTCTTCATTATTTACAAGTTATCTTTGCTGTTGGTCTATTCCTCCTCTTTCGTTTTTCTCTCCTCTCTTAACGCTGATTTGCATGCGCTGGAGAGGGACTCCATTTGTGTCTAAACTTCAATTTAACCCCATTCCTGTGATCGAGACTTCAAGGTGAGTCTACTGATCCGTTCCAATTGTAATTCTCTTATTCCTTTTATTCTTTGGCCGTTTAGAGCCATGCATGGCCATATTCGTGGCTGTTCTCCACTCCTCGGGTGAGTGTGAGCCCAAATGTAGTCCATGAACTAAGGGCGTTGAAGTGATGAAGTTGTACTTTATGATCCGTAGGTAGTAGGCCAAGCAACGGAAGACTGAGTAACGGAGTTGAGACTGTGAAACCAGTGCTTGGAGGAAAGAATCGACACAGAGAACAGATCAACGAAGCGTGGAACCAAAGTAAGGGGGTGTTCGGGTTATAATTAATTAGAATAGGATTCACTTCTTATTCAGGTTTTTGAGATAACGTAAACAGGTTAAGGAAAATGTTGCTAAACGTAATTGTATGTTTATGCTTGTGCATGTGTGACTGAGTTTATTAATTAGGGGATGATCGGATGTGGTTGAGTTTATCATGTTATGATCTTGTGATATCAAATGTTGAAATGATCATCGTTATGAGACATCGGGTTAGTAAGCAGGCTACCCGAGTGATGAGGAATTGATATTATTATGCGAAAGGTAAACTGTTGAATGATTATATGGTATGGGATGGCCGACGGTATATGATAGCCCCTCATTTCCGGCTCCCGTGGTTTTCGTGCCCAGTTGAGCTACCCAGTGGTCAAGTAGGACCCAGTGGTCGAGGTGAAGAGTCAAGCAGGACTCGGTGAACCAAGCAGGGTTCACGGGGTGTCAAGTAGGACCCCCAGCTGAAGGCCAATCCTTTAGTATCCGGATACTAGGAGTCAGATTGTATGAGAGTTAGTTGTGATGAATGTGATGAATGTGATGAATGCGATGAATGTGATGGAATTGTGTAATTGGTTTAATTTAGTTACTGCATGAAATACACTATGTTTCGGTGTGCTTACTTACAGGTGATGCTTGATGTGTTTGTATCAATATGCATGTATAGTGTTAAATTCCGTTCTATATTAATTACAATTCCAAACACTCACCCTTGCATTTTTTTTTAGTAACCAGAGACAGGGAGGGGGAAGGAGCCATGGAGCCGCGCCAAGGGGGAGAACGGTGCCAAGGTCCGAGTGACTTTGAGTGACTCTTTATAGAGTCATATGTATGTATAAAACTTCGTAGTATAATTATTAGTTGAGTTTAATTAAGACCGGATCGAATGTAAACCTATATTTTAAAATATATCACTGTTATTTGCATGTGCGTTCATGGTAACTCTTTGGGTTCACAAAACCATTTTTATAGTGAAATTGTGAGAGTTCGGTTGCATGTCTTGGTATAATCCGATGTGTGAAAGGTGTTCGCTCCAGCGAATAGAACCTCGTTTAAGTGAGAGTCCGGAATCTCGCTTAAACGAGTAGGGGCCTCACTCAAGTGAGAAGTCCCGACACCCTTTCTCTTATCCGTTGTGTTCAAATTAAATTGTTTTTCTCTGAATATCGATTAATTTTCAAGAAAAGAAAAAAAAATTTATTGTAAGATGTAATCGTTTGAATAAAAATAAATGCAAAAATAACTTAGGACGTTACAATTTCCCCGAGCGAATTTGTCAATGCCGAGTGGAGTAGCTATCATTTTCCAAGTGAATGAGTTGTATGATAACTCTGGGTCCCGAGTGTCTGGATAGCCGAGTGTAGCTCATCGCTCAGCGAATGAAGGATTCGCTCCAGCGAGTGTGTGGACTTGGAAGGCTTTTGGGTTGTTCGCTTAAGCGTATGGTACTCCGCCCGAGCGAGTTGGGCTACCTCGCTCAAGCGTGTTGGACCTCGGTTGGGCGAGTGGGCTTTGTTGTGGGATCCGCCTGTGCGTTTCTCCTCCCGCTGTTTACCTTCTTGGGTCGGTTTTTGGTCCTCTTGTCTTCCTCTCCCTTATTTCTTTTGTGCCGATTCTTCTTGGTTTATTTGGGAAAAATTTTCCCTGTTTTTGGGTTGTATCTATTTATTAAAATTAGGGTGTTACATTGAACCCTCAGATGTTTTATGCCAACCCTAGTATGGAGTTTGATGCTGAAATAATCCAAGGCTTTTATGATTGCATGGGTAGGTTGGTGGGAAACCTAGAGTTGCAAACACAAATCTTGACGGAGATGCATTCATATAAAACATCAGCTGGGTTGTTTGGCACTCCTATGGCGAAAGACATGAGGAACAAAACCGCACCAGGTAAAAGACTATTCAATTTATAGTCAATTAGTCGTTTCCTAGGTGTTAAGTGCTAACAATTTGATTGACCATTGCTTTGTAGCTAATTGGTGGCGACTCTTTGGTACTACCACTCCTAATTTGCAAATCCTTGCCATTAAGATTCTGAACCTTACTTGTAGTGCATCCGATTGTGAAAGAAATTGGAGTGTTTTTGAGCAAGTAAGTCTGAAACATGACTTGAAGTTTACTTAAAATTAATTTTAAATTTATACATTTATTCTTATTATTCCCTTTTAATCTTGTAGATTCATTCTAAAAAAAGAAATAGGCTTGAGCACCAAAGATTGCATGGTTTGGTGTTTGTGAAGTACAATCAAGCACTCCTACGAAGACGCAACATTAGTGATGAGATTGACCCAATATCCCTTCAAGGGATTGATGAATCTAATGAGTGGTTAGTGGGAGACATGGATGGAGAGGATGAAGATGAAAGGGTCCATGAAGGAGATGATCTAAGATGGCGGGATGTGTATAGAATTTCCGGAATTGGAGAGCCTAGAACATACACAAGGAGAAAGAACAAAAAAAGGCAACCAAAATCAGTTGTGGTGTCTAAATCAAAAAGAGGTAGAGGGGCAAGTTCTTCAAGTAGAAAAGGAAAAGAAAAAGTGGCTGAAGTTGAAGAACCAGAATTTGTGGATGATGAAGTCACCGAGGAGGATTTTGAGGAGCTGGATCTTCATGACTACCCATCCGAAGAAGAAGCTGAAGGATTTGTTGCTAACATTCCCCACAAGGAGAATGACTATATTGATGAAGAAGAAGGGGATGAAGAAGAATGACTATATTGTTTTTTCTCATGATTATTTTATGTTTGTTTAACATTTAGATGTTTTCATGACTTGATGTTTTGAGTTATTTATGAGTTATGACATTATGTTTGTTTAACATTGATCTGGATGTTGTTTTGGATGATATTTTGATATGTTTTTTCATTTTATTTATAGTATTATGGTCTTATTTATAGTGTCCGCTATGTGTCCGCCATAACCCGTTATAGCGTCCGCTATAGCGTTTATAAAGTTTTTTTGGCTCGCCGCGATAACCCGCGACCGCTATTTAATAACACTGGTGTTTTGACATTCAGACTTTTGCAGCTGAACTTCATCAAAGACTTTGTTGGTGGAGGATTTGTTAAGCATATGCAGGTTGGATTTCTCTTGCATCTTTAATTCGCAAGCTTCCAGTTTTTGTGAAAAGCTTATAATATAGCAGAGTGGTCCTTTTTACCCTTTTCTTTCCCTCTCCTTTTGTAAATTAGGAAAATGAGTTACTGCATGATGTCTTTGGTTTCACACTAAAAAGAAAGTATCTGAATAGCAAGGAGCACAGAATGTCTGGTGGTGAAAAGGTTAGTTTGTCAGATTAAATATATAGTGAACAGTAAAATTACAAAGATCTTATCCGTTAACTTTCTAATCAACACTTCTTTTTTGCTTCTTTCTTGATGGTTGAATTTCATTTTGTAAGTCTACACCACAGAATCGTAGGCTTTATTAAATATAATCCAAAAGTTTAATATTCATAGTTGTTGATACTAGATTAATTAGATTGATGCAGGCAGTGTACTAATAATTAGGTCATCAATTATCTTATACTCTTGAAATTTTAATGTTAACCATAGATGTTTTTGGCACCCTGGATTTCTAGATCATTGTAAAAGTGGAATTTTTGTTTTATGATATGAATTTTTTCTGTTGAAGTTGACCATTATTTTGGATATTCTTAGGGTGGAATTGAAGATGGTGAAGAGCCCAAATCTGCTGCCATTAGGGAGCTTCAAGAAGAAACTAGAATAGTATCAGCTGAGATAATAGCTGAGGTTTGTGCAAAATATTTTCTCGTTTGGATTTAGTTTCTTCTGCAAGAACCGCAAATGTCATGCTAGAATGTAATATAAGCTCTATGGACCAGTGATATACTTCAAAGTAATGTTACCATTGTGTAATAAAATGAAAAATAATACTAACAATAATGCATGGGAAGCTAGAAACAAGAACTCTGGAATCAGATTCAAGAGTAGCATTTATACATCCTTTTGTTGGATACATTATATCGAAAACTCTGATTATTTTGATAATAGGGTGGATGTTAATCTTTTCATATATTTGATAGAGCTTGTGCCTTACAGGTTCAGAAATGGTTGACATATGACTTCCCTCCTGCTGTGAAGGCTAAAGTCAATCGTCTATGGGGAGGAGAGTGGCATGGACAGACACAAAAGTGGTGTGTGTTTTTATTTTATTTCACATGCTTGGCAGATCCAGATACTTTGACCCTTCATTGTTAACTTCTCAAAATTTTCTATCTATATCATTAAATAAGATATATTCCTCATGCACCTTGGTTCCCAGATGCTATGCCCCATAGTGACAATCCTGAATAGAATTGGGTGAGAAGAGAAAATGAAAAACAATTGAGTCAATTTGGTCCACAATGTTGATTTAAGACATTTGAAATAGAGTTTGTAAACATGTTAAACATTATACAATTATTAGGATGAGTGTCCAAAGATGCCTTGTACAACTCCATGGGTGCTAAATATTCCCATGACAAAGTGGATGGTTAGTCTACCTGACAGTGTAAAATGAAAAGGGGAAATGAGATTGGTAATGTAATTAATTAAATTAGTTACATTTATTAATTCTTATGAATTAATAAATGTAATTAATAGCCAAATGCACATCATATTGATATATATATATATAATAAAATCAATAAAAAAGATAAAAGAAAAAATAATTATATCTTTTAAGTTGTCTTGTGCGAACATGTTTTTAACTTTCAATGTTTCTTTATGGGTTTTTAACAACGGTGCTCTAATATATATTATAATATATTATGTTTCTAATATATATTATATATATATATATATTTATATTTACGAAAACTTTTAATTTTCTTTAGTTTTCTTTTAATCTAATATTTATTTATTTTTATTAAGGGCTGTTAACATAAACCCATAATTAATATAGAAATGAAAAAGAAAACGAGACAGCCACAACTACTGCATGAATCCTACCCTCAGCCCCTACTAGGATGCAAATTCAAATTTTGATCTAAAAATGGTGTAGAAGAGGATTAACTACCCTTACAAGTTAATTATGCTCACTTTTAGCATCCAATCAGTACCAAAAACCAAATGGACATATCCTTCTATCTTTTTTTTTTCTTCATTATTATCCTATATTTTCTAACAAGTTAGGATGCCTGCTTTCTTACATACCATACACTCCATACACCCTTGACAGGTAATCATAGAACTTTACCTGTAGAGACATTGTAGTTCTTGTTTATTACTATTCAACTACTAAACAGGCATTGTTGCATTTTAATGTCATGCTTCAACAATCATTTGGGATCATTATTATTAGATGCACACCTGCATTTTAACCTTGTTTCTTCTTTTTACATTTGCTTTCAGAACATAATGCAGGGATATGAAATTGGAGGATGGGCTATATCCCAAAGGCATATTAAGCAGCTCAACTCTTGTCATCAAATATGAAATATAGCATCTACCGTAGTTATCAATATTTTCAAGCCTAAATAGCAGTTCATAAAGGCCAACCCCGAAAACAAATAAACAATACAGCAGGATAGCGTATAGCAGGATACCAACTATTATGAAATTTTAGATATAGGTTAAATGATTTACACTAAACATATATAGATGCTAAAAATTATCAAAATTAAAGGTAAACTCATTAGTAGTAATCAGAAGTTATAGATACTTAGCTTTACGGACATATCATATACTCAGATTACTGGTGGCATTCCCTATAATATTGGATCTCTGCAAGTGGCTACTATGTGAGTACTTTGGTTGGGGAGTTATTATACTATTTAAGAATACTGCAAATCACTTGCTTACGAGTCTTCTATCTAGCCTTGAGAAACATGTCAATTATCATAGCATTTGTTTTTTTGTCACAGGTCTCTTCAAGGAAATAGACTAACTGGGAAGATTCCAGAAGTTATTGGTTTAATGCAAGCTCTTGTAAGCATGTTTAAAATCATTATAACAATAATGAAATTGAATATTCTTGATTGATTGATTGTTAAATGATTCTTTTACTGTATCCCTAGCAATATTATAGGGACTTGAGTGAGAATGAGTTAGTGGGATCAATTCCTCCAATACTTGACAATCTAACCTTTATTGGCAAACTGTAAGTGTAACTTCTCATTATCTAAAATCTGTGTATATTTATGTTGCTTTTTGCCTGAGTTTTTACTTATTGTTTAGATACCTTAATGGATACATGCTTGAATTGGCCCAGTAAGCATGTTAGAGAGTAGTGTTCATTTACATAGAACATTTCAATAGTTAACAGTGCCTAATAATGTTAGTTTTAAATTTCTTAAATGTTATGGAAACCAATTTTGAATGTCTAGTAGTAGACCTAACCAGAATAGTTAAAGTGGAATTATTTTGAGCAAAAATGACTGTTTCAAATTCTGAGGATATTTTTTTTCAATTGGCACATTTTAGTGGGGGTTATTTTATGTGGTCATAGCCGTCAGTAAAATAAATTAAATTTTACGGCGGTTTAACTAACAGTATTCTAATGTTCATATGTTTATGTAACAGGCATTCTAGGGGCGGTTAGAGTATGCCAAAACGCCACCAATGGACCGCCGTTATATTGCCAACGATGCTTCCGATGTTTGAAAAGAACCACCGTTAATTTTTTGTTGTCGCCGGTTTTAGCGGCGGTTTTGAAACCGCCGAAAGTGACTTTTGCAGCAGTTGAAACCGCTAGTAAACCCATTTTAGAAATGCCACTAAAAAGTGAATTTCTTATAGTGAGGTATTTAATGTGTGTTGGTGACCTGAGAGTTGTGTTGTAACCATTTAATTATAGAAAATCTTAATTAATGGGAAGGAATTCTTGAAACCTAACAAAATGAGAAATTGATGTCTATAATATGTTTAAGACATGTTAAGCATTATAAATATAATATAGTATATATTTAGAATTTGAAAATAATGTCTTGATAGGCAAGTTGGTTGAAATTTATGTGTTAATGTGGGACTTATTTCAAATGAGGTAGAACTATCGAATCGCCCGGATTACTTCTCTTAAGGTAGGAGAGAAGTTTATATTCTAAGTGCATGAGTTGAATAATTGATGATTGTTGTATGTAATGTTGCTCATGTTTGCCTTGCTATGGTTGTGTTCATTTCTTGTAATGTTGGTTATGGTGATGGTGTTTTGCTTGGCAAATATATGATGCGCATTTAGAATATTGATGGTGTGTCTTTATGGTGATTGATGATTATTATGAAATTTAGGCAAATGTGTGCCTTGTGTTGTTGCAAAGATGTTCATGTTCACCACTAATATGGAATGATGATTATTGATGAGATTAGAATGGATGTTAATGATTGGGCATACCCTTAAATGTTAATAAAAAATTGATAGGGATTGTTGTTGATGAGAATTGTTGATGTCATTGTGATTGGTGTAAGTATGAGCTTGTAAAATGTGTTGAAATTGTGTTGTTGAAAAAGATTATGAATGCCATACTAAAAGTTGAAACAATGGCAATAATTATTGAAATTAAAATTCACTAAGAATTAGGTGGTGAGGTTGATGATGATGGACGATTGATGAGTGGCATGGTAGGATGTATAATGTGAGATTGCATATGTTTAGCATTTGCATTGCATCTATGGCATATTGCATAGCAATTGGTATGGGATGTTAGGGGTTCCTCTGGTTGGCCTAGTAGGAGGGGGGTGTTGTGCATGAGCATTTGTTTACCCTAGTGATTCAGTGGTAGAATCATGAAGCTGCCCATGCTTAATCACGGTGGGTTGCATGTGGTTGACCCGGTGGGGTGGCTCTGTAAAAAATAGGTGTCCCTGGTTGTCCTATTAGATCACAGCTATCATGGCATGGTTCATGGTTTGCCTGCAACACCATTTGTTGTTGATGTTATTTACCGCTGTCATGGTGAAAATGACCGGTGTCGCAAGATGGGCGATGCGGTTTGGTACCAGTAAAATTGAGAATTGATATATATATATATATATATGTTTGTGTGTGTACATATTTTACTACTGCGGTAGGGGCATGATTATATATCTATGCTTGAAACCCATCTTAATGATTGTTATTCCCACGATCGGATCTGTAAATGTTTGATGAATATGATTCTTGTGCATATGCATTAGCATAGGAGCATTTGCGTATAGCATAGTGATATGCCAAAAAGAGGATGATTTTGAAATGATTGAAACATCGGGTGATGAATGACTTGGGTGAATGAAAACCTAAAGACTAAAGACTAACAAGTGAAATATTTATGATGAAAAGATTATGTAAATTGGTGATGATACTTGTGTTAGCCCAATGTGATAAGGGCAATGATATGTGTATTTGTATATGTTTTGCTATTGGTTTCATTTGATGAATATGATATATGCCTACGATGGTAGAATGAAGATGTGATGATAATTGGCGAATGTGATGCAAAGCTTACATGTCATTTATATACATATACACATGATCACAAAGTATTCAAATTCGTCACTTAGAATGTATAACTCACTCTCCATGTTTTCCTTTTTAGCTTTGTGATACAGGAATTGCATGGGGTGAGAATGCAATTCATTTTGGAATCCTTTATTTTGGTGGAGAAGGTAAATTAGTTGTAAAGGAAAGCTTTGACCGACAAATATTGATGTTTTAGATGTTGTATGTATTTTGATGACAATGATGCTTATATGGATTTGGTAGTTAAGGCCTAAGACTTTAATTGCTTGAACTTATATTCTTTTGTGTATATTTGTGTATACATAGGCCAATTCTTTTGTAAATGACTATGTAGACATTGAATAATATGATTTTGCTAGCCATTGTAGTGGCATTGGTGTTTATGTTGATGGAAAACTTATAGATTGATGAAATATCAAACTTGTTAGATTGTCATTTCAATGTTGATGTATGATTTAGCCATGGTTTGATGATTGAATTGATGAATGAATTTTGATGTAAAAAGGTCTTGATGAAGTTGTGATGTTTCTCACATATTTCGTGCCTTAACATAAATGATTCTTGACAAAATTGAGTCCCAAAAAGTCTAGGCATTGTATGATCTAAGGTCCCTAAGGCATGGTTCTTTGAAAATTGAAAAATAGGGGATCAAGGGGTGATCCACGGCCAGTGGATCACTCTGACCTTAAAATTTCTCAAAATTGGGCATGAAGGAAGTGCATTCCACGGCCCGTGGAATGTTCTAACTTGAGAGGTGCAATTCTAGTAAAATGGTAGTGCATTCCACGGCCTACGGAATGGATCCACGGCCAGTGGAATGATTCCACAGCTCATGGAATCCTTAAATGTTGGTTTTATGTGCTTTTGTGCAATTTTGGGTTAGGATTTGCACCTCTTTGCTTCTTGGCATGTTTATATAAATGAATGCACATGTTTTTACTAAACTTTGGCAATCACCTTGTGATTTCTTGGATCTCTTCTCATATCTTCATATATCAGATAAGATGGGTGCCCGATATATACTATCTTTTTTTTGTTTTTTTAAACACCATTGTGTATATGCTGTGGGCTTTTGCTTTACGATTCAATTCTTTCTTAATTCTTTAAAACGTGGCATCCAGTTTTCCGTGGTTTGAATCTTGATGTAAGTGGGTTGTTGTAAAGCTTTAAACTATGAAAAATTATTCATATCTTTATTGATTATTTATGTTTACATCAAGATTTAGATCCGGGAAATCGGGGTGCCACATGTTGGCTGGGAGAGACATGAGAGGTGAAAGTTCTCTGTTGTTTGTAAGTGAGAGTACTTTCCTCACCTTTACAAATTTTTACAGACACAGAAGTCGAGGAGAAGAGGAAGGAAAAGTTGTGGCAAAATGTACCGCAACAATAGGGTAGTGTCCTTAATAGGACTGTGTTCTTGTGTCTTAAGGGAGCTTGTGTGCCCTACCATTTAGAGTAATGGAAGTTATTTTTACAACAATGAAATGTGTAGTGTGTTGTTTCTTGATCCACCATTGTTTTATGTACAAAAAAAACTTTTACATATTTTCCAAAAACTTGTAACCTCTGAGTTAAAATGATCTAGTGGAAAGGATTGTCCTAGTTAACCGAGGGTGTTATATTTGTGCCCTTCCTTTTTTGTATTAGGGGCAATGCCCATTTTGTTAATGAAGAATTATTATTTTTTATATTTTCATTAACTTTTCATTATCGATATTGTTATAGCCTTGAATTTTAGGACAAGATCCTAGACTCTTAGAAATCCTGAGAAGGCTCTATTAAGCTTCAGTAGAAAGCATGAGGCTTCGGCCTATTCCCTGAGTTGCTCTAGTACATGAAAATAGTGTGAAGAGAAGCCAGTTAAGATATTAAGTATAAGATATAGGAATATCGAGAGGATATAAGTGGTGAGAAATCCCGCTTAGAGAGATGCAGAGAATTAGGAGAAGGATCAGAATGTGTACTGGTAGTTGGAAAAGAGCTGGGATGAGAGGATAATAATAATAGATAGGTTTGATGATATTATATTAATATTTAATCTTGTTTGATTTAGTAATAGTTGTTAGTAATTTTCTCTTTACTAATAACAATATTTAATTGTGTATAATGATAATTGATAATATTTAAATATAATATTTGGTTTAATATTTAATTACTAATATTAATATTTAATCAATATCTATTTATATAATTTAATTTGATATATTTATATATATATAATTATGAATTAAAAAATAGTTAATAATAATATTTAATTTTATAATAGATTTAATTATTTTATAAATTTAATTAAAATATATATAACTAATGATAATATTTTATTTTATTAATAATTATTTAATTGATTATTTAATTATTTGATAATTATTTATTAATTATTTGCTAATTATATTTAATAATAAAATATTATTAGGTTCTCGGATTTGAATTCTGAAACCTAGTAAACAATTTAATTCCGACGATTCAGCCTGAGACTAGTGATCCTATAGAGACATTAGTCCTGTTAAGACCCTCTAATAAGTCCTGAAAAGACTTATTTATTAGTAGTATTTTTAATTATATTTTAATAATTTAAGTGTCAAATTAATTATTGTTCTATTCATTTAGTAATTAATTAGCTATTTTAGTTATTTAGTTAAATAATAAAATATTTCATTATTTTTAACTGAATTATTAATTATTTATTATATTAAGATATTGAAAGAAAAAGAAAAAATTTCAGGTGCTGCCATTGAAACAACAAGCGTACCGACGCCTAGTACCAGCGTAAGCACGCCCACTGGTCCAGCACCAAACAGGAATCACGCGTACCAACGCTTCCACATGTGTGCCAACTTCAGCAAGCCAATGTACCCACAGCCAAGTTCAGTGTAAGTACGCTTATCATCTGTTGTCCTCTACAAGCCACGCGTAACTACACTGAGGGGGAGCATGCTTACGTTGATGCTTGCTAGACCACCAGTGTACCCACGCCCAAGGTACGCTCACCATCAGACCCTAATCCCATAAGCCCAGCGTGCCCACGCTAAGAACCAGCGTGCCTACTGATAGTTGTTTAATTTGCATTGTTTTAGTGGTGTTTTGTTTAGGTTTTCTAAGTTATTTATGTTGTTTTTCTCCTTAATTCCAAGTGTTTTCCTTCATTCCGCATTTGTTACTCGGGTGTTTCAAGTTTTGCAGGAATAGCTTAGTTACAGGTGCATAAATTCAAAAACAAGAAGCATTGGAAAGGAGTCAAGCCACTAAGAGCTCAAAAATAATGCCTTATCCATCTTCAAAAGCATGATAGAGAAAGGATCTACCAAGATGGAAATTCCAGGGCCTCGAAACAATGAGAAAAGCGCAAAAAAATGAAGTCTAGAAAAACCCACTGCCAGTGGGCTGTGGGCCTCTCTGGAGTGGGAGAATTGAGCTGTTGGAAACCCACTGTCAGTGGGTTTTTCCCACTGGCCGTGGATCTCTCTGCCTAGAGGTGAAAAAACTAATTTTTTGGACCCTGGAAAAACCCACTGCTAGTGGGTTTTTGCACATTCTGCACTTGCTTTAATATTTGGAGCAGTTTCTGAATAAAAGGGGCAGTTTTTGAGAGGCAAAATACGCAGAGACATTGGAGAAACTTTTTAGAGGAAAAAGAGAGAGCTTTGTAAAGGATTTTTGAAGGGGATCAAGGCCAAAACATGGAAGGACATCAATTTTGTAGATTTTGGGAGATTTAGTGAGAACTCATCTTGTATTTTCTGAATCCCTAGCTTTATCTTTGAATTTTCTGCTATGTTTGGTTTAATCTCTTTGTATTGTGGCATTGTGATTGTTGTTTCCATGGCACATTAAACATTACTCTTGGGAATTAAGGTGTAGCATTTATGTGAACCATATTAAATGTTCTTTGTTCTTAATTATTGAATTGTGTGTTCTTATTTAGTTTGTGAGTTCTTAATGCTTCCATTAAGCTTAGAGATAAGTGTGGATGATTGTAAACGGCATGGGTAATCGAAAGATTGACGTATAGTTTGAATTACACAAAATCGAACCTAGGGATTCGGGTTACGAAAGTAAACGAGACTCTTTGAGAGATATTCCAGTTTTCATAAAGCGTAAGGGATTTAATTAGTGAATTGAACGCGGTTCTTCAATAATTAGGTACGTTAGTGAGGTTTTGAGAGAAAGTCACTAATCAATTTAGGAAAACTCGCCTTAAGAAACAGGATTTAATAATTTAGAAATTGAATTGCATTAAATATTGGCACCCACATTCATGTGAACTTTTATCTCCCAAGAAGTTAATCTCCGTTGTTTCCAAGTAAATCTTTTCATTGTCATTGCTTAGTGTTTTCTATTTATGTTATTTAGTTCTGCATTATAAGTTTCTAAATCAACAAATGATTTGTCTAGATAATCAAGGTGCTATAAACCGGTAATTGGGAACAATCCCTGTTGGACGATATTTTTATTACTACGATACCCTGTGCGCTTGTGGTAGGCTATCAAGTTTTTGGCACCGTTGCCGGGGATTGTCCCCCAATATTGGCTAAACAGTGTTTTGATTAGACTAGATACTCTTTTATTTTATTTGTTTTTCTTTTTTTTTCTTTCTTTTTTCTGCATAAATTTTTGCTGCATTCCTTTATTTTTCTGCATAAATTTTTCTGGTTTTTGGTTTTTTATTTTTTCTGCAAAATTACGGTTGGGTATTTGTTGTTTTTGTGGATTGTGCAGGTTCCTTTATGCGAAAGTGTTCTAGCTTCAAACACATCTTCGACCCTAAAATCGAACAAACGCTAAGGAAACTCAGAGCACTTCGGCAGCAACTAAAGCAAAGCAAACAACAAGCTTCAAGTTCAACTACTGACGAGCAAATGGATAACCCAGACAATAGAGCACTCCGTGATTTTGCAGCACCCAATGCAATGGGTAGGAGGCCTAGCATCACAAGGCTAACCATTGAGGCAAACAACTTTGAATTGAAGCCCTCCTTGCTCTCAATGGTTCAACAAAACCAATTTGGAGGTTTTCCATCCGAGGATCCAAATCTACACCTCCAAATTTTCCTTGAGTACTGTGATACAATCAAGGTGAATGGCGTCTCAAGTGATGCAATCCGGCTATGGCTTTTCCCATTCTCTTTGAGGGACAAGGCTAGAGCATGGTTGTATTCACTTTCGGAGGGATCGATCACTACTTGGGAGCAACTATCTCATGCCTTCTTCAATAAATATTATCCACAGAGCAAAACAGACCAATTAAGGAAGCAGATCATCATTTTTACCCAGAAAGATGATGAGACATTGTATGATGCATGGGAAAGGTATAAAGAGTTGCTTCGAGAATGCCCACACCATGGAGTGGAAAGATGGTTGATGGTACACATCTTCTATAATGGTTTGACCCCGAACCAAAGGGTTACATTAGATGCCGCAGCTGGCGGTGCTTTTATGAGCAAGAATATGGAGGAGAGGTACAATCTTATTGAAGAGATGGCACAAAATACCTACCAGTGGTCATCTGAATGGAGCCTACCATCAAAAACTCCAGGTAAGTATTCTTTAGATGCTATTTCCCTTCTGAATGCTAAGGTAGAAGCACTATCTGTTAAATTTGATAAGTTAGGAACAGGTGCTTTTAATGTGGTGTGTGAATTGTGTGGGGTTATAGGTCATAGCACAACAGGTTGTCAGCTTGGTGTATCCCAAGGCCCCGAGGCTGAAATGCAACAAGTGGATGCTATTGGGAGTTATGGTGGAAATTTTAGGAATAACTACAGATAACAAGGCCCACCTGGTTTCCAAAATAGACCACCTTCATTCCAAGGCAACCAGAATAACTACAGACAACCACAAGGACCCTTCATTCCTCAAAAATCAAAATTAGAGTCCTTGATGGAGACGTTTGTAGCTACTCAACTAAAGTAGAATGATGAGTTCTCCAATGCCATGAAGAACCTAGCTGCAAAGGTGGACTCTCTTGCCACTCATAACAAGATATTTGAAACTCAAATTGCTTAACAAGCTTCCAGCTCTACCAGAATTCCAGGGACATTTCCAGGAAAACCAGAAGCAGGTGCATCCAACCACGCCATGGCTGTAATGCTTAGTAGTGGAACACAATGTGAAGGTCCAATGCCGCCAAAGGAAAAACAAGTTGAGAAGAACCCTAAGAAGGATGAGACCGTATCACCTCCGCTTGCTATGGAAGAAGAGAAGCAAGAGAAGAAGGGGGAGGTTAAGCCATATCAACCTCCAATTCCATTTCCTCAATGCTTGGTCAAGGCCAAGTTGGACAAACAGTTTAGTAAGTTTTTAGAAGTTTTGAAAAAACTATACATTAATATTCCTTTCACCGATGCTTTATAGCAAATGCCCACATACGTAAAGTTTCTGAAGGATATCTTATCCAACAAAAGAAGGTTGGAAGAGGAGGTACTGTAGCACTTACTGGAGAGTGTAGTGCATTGATCCAAAGGAAGCTGCCACCCAAGCTCCAGGATCCAGGTAGTTTTTCCATCCCATGCATGATTGGTGATATGCCAATAGATAGAGCTTTATGTGATTTAGGAGCTAGTGTTAGCCTGATGCCTCTGTCTATTTCTAAGAAGCTGGGATTGAGTGAATTGAAACCTACCAGGATGATCTTACAATTGGATGATAGATCTATTAAATATACTGTAGGTATTTTAGAGGATGTTCCTATTAGGGTAGGAAAAATTTTTATCCCTGTAGATTTTGTTGTGCTAGAAATGGATAAGGATTCTATGATCCCCATTATATTAGGCAGACCATTTTTAGCAACTGCAGGTGCCGTGATTGATGTTAAAAATAGTAAGTTGTCTCTGACTGTAAGGGACCCAAAAGGTTAAATTTAAATTGATAGATGCTTTGAAAAAACCTTTTCATGATAATGTTTGTTGTAACATTGAATTAGTTGACCAAGTGGTGAAGGAAGAGATTCTTCCTAAGGACCCACTTGATTTTGTTTTTCTGAATGAGCCTACAGGAACATCCAAATGCAGTAAGGGTTATGCACCATTGAACAATGATACAGAAGTCATGTGTGACAAAGTGGTGAACCCAAATATGGAACTTAAGCCTTCAAATTCTACACTGAGGTATGAATTTCATGGCTCTAATAGGTTTTTGGTTATAATTTAGGTATAGCGTCCGATTGAAGACGTTAAACTTAGCACTTGTGGGGATGTGACCCCATGGTTCCATGGTAATCTTAAATTTCTTTTTCTTATTTGAATTTGTGTGTTTTGTTTCACAAAAATAAAAAATTTAAGAAAAAAAGTCTCTTTAGTATTTCTTGGTTTCCTTCTGTGATTCATTTTGGGGTTATTACATATTGATTTATCTTTGATGAACAATGATGTGTAATCCCATCTCAATTGCATGATTGATTGTCTTTGTTGCATGTTTCTCTTGTATTTTTTCTATTTTGAATGCATGCATGTGATTCCTAGGACAAGTGCCAACAAATGCAACCAAGTTTTTGTGCAAATTAAAGGAGTTTCATGTTTAAAAATAGTGAAGTCCACTGCAGTGGGTTTTTCCCGGGATTTTTGCCAGGGTCACATGAGACGCCCCCAAAAGTAGGGGTAAATTTTTCACGAATTTAATGTTATTAATTTATGAAAAATATGAGTGATGAAGCTATCATCCATTACCCTGGATCTATGCAACCTATCTCATATATGAAGATATGAGAAGGTATCAGAGTACGCAATAGATGTTCATGTAGTACCATTACGATCCCGATTCATATAGTCGATAAATCCATGTACAAATTAAAGGTCCTAATCGATTACGGGATATGAACTAATCGATTATCATTCCATAATCGATTACAGAGCAACAGGTAATCGATTATAGAGCTCCTGGAAATGTCTGTCAACCCTAATCGATTACAAGGTTCCTGGAATCTATGCTAATCGATTAGAGAGTTGGTAGTAATAGATTACAGAGCTCCTGGAATTCATGTAATCATCAAGCATCCCACCTAATCAATTACAAGGACAATTCTAATCGATTACAGGACTTTAAGTAGTTGATAATCGATTACAGCACTCAGTGTAATCGATTACCTTAAAAACAGAGGCCCTATAATCGATTAGATCAGCAGGACTAATCGATTACACCCTGCCTTATGCAGAAATTATGCAGATTTTATAAGGAAAACAAACTTCACAACTACCAAAACCTATTCAAATGATATCAGAATGCCACCAAATTTTAACACAAGCTAAAACATATTATTTGTGACGTGTGGCAACTAGCCGCACTCAAAAATTCCTAAAAATGAGTAATTTATGCGTATGAGCGCGATTATCCCATTTTAAGGCATTTTGAGGTAACCAATGGGTCTACTTTTGGCAAAATGGATCCATTCCATTTCCCACAAACCACAATTAACGTACTTAAGCTGTTGCATTCCATCCATCGCATCAAAACCTCATAAATCATCATTTGACCATACTAGTTCCTAGCTCATGCATTAAAACAACTATACAAAGTTTCCAACACACATCCTAAAAGGCTATATTTCATGATTCTCAACATTCATTCATCAAATTGGTTGAGATTTAAACATCACAATAGTATTATACCTTACCAAAGGTTATTAATGAAAATGAGCCATGCACACAAGGTCTCATTTTCCTACATGACCCCAAAATCATCATTTACCATATCAAGATTACAAAATTTGGCATATATGCACCATGTACCATACAAAGTAAAAACACGCTGGCCAAGGCTCTCCCTTTTCCATTCCATATTTACCTTCTTCAAACTCGGCCTCCAAAATGGTAGGATTTAAGTCATTCCTACATCAACCTTAAAAATAGCAACGGGAAGGTGAGTAACAAAATCTAAATGAATCAAAGTCATACATTATGACGAAATACATGTATACTTGTTTATATACCACACCTCTCAGAATATCATACATCATTTATATACTATACTATTCAAAACCATATATCACGTTCTCAAGTATGCACCCACAATCATATTCATTCAAATCACTGAATACACCCATAGGGTTAGTATCATACTTTTTTCCCTTTTTAGTTCTCATTCATCCTTCGCCACTATGGGCTATCAACTAGGCATATCTCCGGCTATATGCAAATGCGCTTAAAGCTAATGCATATGCACAAGGATTTCTCATCAAACAATGCGGATCCGACTGTGGGATTACAACATCAAAACAATTTGTGGGACAAGCATAGGTGTGCTACTATGTCCCTACTGCAGTAGTAAATTGTGTACACATATATCTTAATTTGTGCATGCTTATAACATCATAACTTTTACTGGTACCAAACCGCTATCGCCCATCTGTAGCATTAGTCACCCCGTGACTTACGAATCAACATCGTGGCCTTAATTACCACAAGTGCTACGGGCCTCTCCCGAACACACATCGAGAGAGCCGTACCCCATCGGACACAGAGGTAACTCACTCACCATAGAGCTGCCAGCCGCATAGGGTGCCTCGTCACCAAACTATGGACAACTTCGTGACTCACACACCGAGTCACAGGGGAAACAACAATACGCTCGTGCACTGAGCCGCCCTCCCACTGGGCCCGCCTAGTGGAACCCCCTAATATTCCACATAGACAGCAATGATATGCCATGGATGCTACGCAAATGCAAATCAAATGCATCCGTACACTGTGCATCCTAGATGCCACTCCACATTCAATCATTTACCACCACCACTTAGTGGATTTCAATATTCTCATCATCCTCAATTATTTCCAATTCTCCTCAATACTCATACTCATTAATAGTTAGTGGCATATGCATTCATCAATTCAACATACATCTTTGGGATATTTCATACCATAGATTTCAATTCACACATAATCTTAAACCATCATCATATTTCATCATCAAGATCTAATCATAACATCATATCACTATCCCAAATACAATGCCACACAACAATCATCATTCTAAATGCATTCAAATCATAACATCATCATATCATCCATTCAAACAACATCAACATAATCACATATACATATTTTCACATCATCAATGGATGAAATCATGCATTTAGAATAGTTACCCCCTCCTACCTCAAGTGAAGTAGTGATCAACGCGGTTTGACGGTTCCGCCTCGTCAATGGGGTCGTTTCCTACATTATACAACATACCACACAATTATCCTCTATTAAAACCACCAAGATTCAAGTGCTCTTAATTAACCACTTGGTGTTTTATGCCTTTTTTAATTCTCAATCTTTACTTATTCATTTAATCCACCATAACCACCATGGGTTAGGTGCCCAATCACATTATTATGCATTTAAGGCTAAACCCATTCATGGGCTTCCACATTAATAAACTCCACCAACCATTTACCACCATTAATGGTCACTATACATCATAAATAGCATATACCATCAATAATAAATGCTCATCTACCTACATCTCACATTTCCCCCAATTTATAAAGTTAGGGTTTCATAAAAAACCTAATAACCACCATTTGTGTTCATCATTTTCCATCATTCATATGTCATTTTCGTGTACCACCCAAGGCCCTCATAAAACTCAATTTAAATACACCCCACCTTAGGGTTTTTCATCATAAATGTCTCTCCTAACATAACCCATATGCATTAACTCTCTCCCAACAACCAATACCCAAAAGCTAGGGCTTAAAGCTCATAAAAATGAAGAGAAACCCTTACCTTAAGCCAAAAGAAGTGAGATTCTAGAATGGGTAAGAAAGAACACAAAAATGGAGAGAGAGGGAGAGTGAGAGAGAGAGCCTCCAAGTTCTAAGCTCCAAACGAAAATGAAAGAGGAGATGGCACACACCACACTGGTGGATTTTTGAAGAGAAAGGAGAAGAAGATGATGAGTGGGAGATGAAGAGAAAGAGAAAAAGTGTTTGCCTAAGTGGGAGAGAACACACGTGAGAATGAGAGGGAGAAGAGAAGAGTTTATATTTTATTTGATGCTCATTCATTAAAGCTTTATCGTTTTTCCACAAATTGGCTCTTCGTTTAGGCTCAATACTTCATCTAAAAAATATTCCGAATACATATTCGGATTCCCAATATTATCCTTAACAGCCCTGACCAATATCATCTCAATCAGAGATACTTGGTCTGACACCCATATCTCAACCGGGCTTATTTTCAGCTTATCTGGTCTCCTCAATTTACCAGCAGTCCCCAAAACTCTCAATTTAATTATTTCAAATATTTTGGGACATTAAATGATTTATGTTCAATTTGTCAATATTTATTTCTCCTTAATTAATGCTCTATTTTAAAATTTGGGATGTTACAATCCACTCCACCAAAAAGAGAATTTCGTCCCCGAAATTTAACTTACCAGATTCGAACACGTCGAGATATCGCTCTCTAATGTCGTCCTCACGTTCCCATGTGAACGTCTCCATGTTTCCATGTTTCCAAGCGACCTTCACCAAAGGTACCAACTTGTTCCGCAATTTCTTCACGGAATGCTCGACGATGCGAACAGAAACAGGAGGTATAGATAAATCATCTCGTACATCAATCTCGTCCATAGGAATCACATGTAGAGGATCATAGACATATTTCCTCAATTGGGATATATGGAACACGTTGTGTAGATTAGCGAGATGCGGAGGGAGTGCTATCCGATAAGCAACGTCACCAATCCGTTCCAACACCTCATACGGTCCAATAAACCTAGGGCTTAACTTTCCACTTTTCAACGCCCTTCCAATCCCTTTATAACACGAGACCTTCAAAAATACATGATCACCCACTTGAAACTCAAGTGGTTTATGCCTCTTGTCATGATAACTCTTCTGTCTATCTTGAGCAATCTTCATATTCTCTTGTATCTTTCTAATCTGCTTGGTGGTCTCTTGAACAATCTCCGGCCCTAAGGCCAAGTTTTCACCGGTCTCCAACCAACATAGAGGCGTTCTACATTTTCTTCCATAAAGTGCCTCATAGGGTTCCATACCAATAGAGCTATGATAGCTGTTGTTGTATGTAAACTCAATCAACGGTAAGAATCTCTCCCAACATCCACCGTGCTCAAGAACACAAGCCCTCAACAAATCTTCAAGACTTTGTATTGTTCTTTCAGATTGTCCATCGGTTTGAGGATGATATGCGGAACTAAGTTTCAACTTAGAACCTAATTCATCATGCAAACTTCCCCAAAATCGAGAAGTAAACCGAGGATCACGGTCAGATATAATGCTAGACGGTACACCATGCAATCTAACAATCTCCTTTATATACAACTGGGCTAATTTCTCCAACGAACTCTTCATATTTATGGGCAAGAAGTGAGCACACTTCATCAACCGATCTACAATCACCTATATGGCATCATTTCCAGCACAAGTTCTGGGTAGTCCAGAAATAAAATCCATAGCCATGCTATCCCATTTCCAAACAGGAATCTCCAATGGTCTCAAATAACCAGATGGTCTTTGATGCTCGACCTTCGCCTTCTGACAAATAAGGCAAGACGCCACAAAGTTTGCCACATCACGCTTCATACCGGGCCACCAAAAATTCTTCTTCAGATCTTGATACATTTTGGTAGAACCAGGATGAATGCTTAATATACTCTTGTGAGCTTCCTCAAGTACACATTTTCTCACATCACCACTTGAGGGAACGTAAATTCAACCCTTCACACGCTAAATGCCATCTTGACCTTCCACTAGGAACAAATTCTTCCCTTTTTCTTGGGTTTTCTTCATCTCAATCAGGTATTCATCATTGGGTTATCGTACTATCACATATTCAAGAAATTCATTCGTGACCTTCAACATTTCAAGAGACATTTTCTTGGGGGTATAAGTTTCCACGCCCACATTCAAATTTCTAAATTGTTCAATTAACTCCATCTCTTTCGTCATCATCATAGAAATATGCAACGATTTTCGGCTCAACGCATCGGCAACTACATTTGCCGTTTCGGGATGATACCTCAACTCAAACTCATAGTCCTTCAAAAACTCCATCCATCGTCGTTGGCACATATTAAGCTCCTTCTGATCGAAAAGATATTTAAGACTCTTGTGATCACTAAAGACCACGAACTTCGAGCCATACAAGTAGTGTCGCCATAACTTTAACGCAAAAACAACCGCCGCCAATTCAAGATCATGTGTGGGGTACTTAACCTCATGCGGTCGCAATTGTCTCAACGCATAGGCTATCACATGCTCCTTTTGCATCAATACGCAACCAAGACCGAGGTTGGAAGCATCGCAATACACCACGAACTCATCCAATAAGTCTGGCAAAGCCAACACAGGAGCAGAAGTGAGTCTAACTTTCAACTCTTGGAAACTCCTTTCACAATCAAGATTCCAAACAAATGGCTGATTCTTATGAGTCAGCATCGTCAATGGTAACGCCAAACGGGAAAATCCCTCAATACATCTCCGGTAATAACTGGCAAGACCAAGAAAACTCCTTACTTTTGTCATAGACGTCGGCCTTTCCCAAGCCATTACAGCTTCAATCTTTGATGGATCAACAACAACACCGTCTTTGGAAATAACATGTCCAAGAAATTGCACCTCAGATAACCAAAATTCACATTTAAAGAGCTTCGCATACAACTCTTTCTCGCGAAGGACATTTAGTACAGACGAAGATGTTCCTTCTGTTCCTCGTGCCTCTTGTAGTAGACAAGGATGTCATCGATAAACACTGAAACATCCTGACAAAATTAAATAAAATTTGAAACGAGGGAAAATTTTTCCCAAAAATTCTGAATGGGTAACAGGGGAATCGGGACAAAAATCCGACCAAGAAGAAAGAAGGAACCGGGTCAGGGTCCCCTCACGCTAGCAAGACTCCGCTGCGTTTAAACAATGGACAGCGGAAGTAAGCGCCTAAGCGAATCATGATCGCAGGAGCGAGACCTTACTCGCCCAAGAGAACAAGGCACTCGGATAACTCGACCACTCGGAATCTGATCTCAAGTCCACTCGGTATCCTCATCACTCGGGATCGGAGCCTAAGTTCACTCGGTAATTATTCCCTCGGCCGTTACACTCAGAATCTATAAGTTTTCCTCGCTCAAAATATTTTCCACAGTCCCGTATCAATCGGAAACGTTTTACCTAATTTTCTCTCGGCATATATATAATCTTTTTCACTCCGAGAATTTCTTATTAAGCCAAGTCTCGCCTAAGGATTTTAAGGCTTCGATCACTCAGAATACTCTAGCTTCTATTGACTCGGGAAATTCTAATAAGTTCTTACTCGGGAGTTTTTAAGTCAATTCCCACTCGGGATTACATGACTTTACTCACTCGGGATATCCTGGCCTTATCTACATTTCTCACATAACACCCTTCGATTGATCCTCCTAGGGAAATAGTCCTTTAATGAGCATAACTCACTCGGAATTATCCCAACCCTTCTTCATTCGGAAGAGGGTTTCTAATCTCACTTCACTCGGATTTACCCTGGTTCTCACCTACTCGGAATCACACAAGCATTATTCATTTGGTAGAGTATAGATATACACAACTTAGATATTCATCCACATCATTATCCACTGAACAAGATAAAACACATAGCATTATATATATATTGAAATATGTTTAGTTCTATTCTCAATACCGAGAGAGTTCAAATCCTACACATTGAGTAAAATGATAAACTAAGAGCCGGCCAAGGCTATACAAAATCATCTATACAATATATGTATATACACATATACACTTCCACTATACAATGCACTTCCAAGCAATTGGTGCTCTCCCATCATTCCATATTCCGAGCAACCTCCACTGAAATATGGCCACAATAGGGGTGAGCTTATACATATAAAATGACAGTAATGACTCAGAAAATCCTCTAGTTCTCCACTACACAGCATTATCTTATCAATCAATCTATCACATGCACTGTCATTTGAAATATCCATACACAATCATTCAGTCGGAAGTTAATCAGATAACATACAACCATATTAATCAGTAATACACAACCATATTGCTCAAATTGATATTCCCCATACATATGCATATAACCACATTTATCTCATCAACAGTATAAGTGTGTACACATTAATTTCAGTCGGATCTGATCAGTTTTATTAAGTTTTATGTTGTAACATAGGCTCCAAGCCTTTTTCTCAGCTCCAAGCTGATCCGGCCATTTTACTGGTACCAAACCGTTTGCCCTCACATGTAACACAATCGCTCCAAGCGACAACGGGAGTGTTACGGGCAGCCCCGAGTCTAACTCGGTAAGCTTGCCTTGAGTCCAACCCAAGGTCTTTAAGCGTCCAACGTTTAGTGCACTCGGCACTGCCTCGAGTCCAACCCGAGGACTTTCACCAAGCGTCCAACGCTGGTACACGAGTGTTTCACTCGGTATTGCCTTGGGTCCAACCCAAGGTCTTTCATTATTCTTCCATATATATTCATTAACACAACAGTGGCATTTCACTCTGTAAAACCACATATCCCATGTATCTCATGTATTCATACTTTCAAATGTAAAAATCTACACAGGAATCAACCAACAGTCCCACAATATACACTCGGCATTAGCAATATCAATAACATATACCACATGCTGTTAAGTGTTTAACCACACACGGGACTCAGCATAACAACCTCTTAACGCTTGCACTCGGCCAATACAGATCCAGTATATTTCATGCATTCTCATGTTTATTAACACACATCTCATGGATGGAAAAAGGATATAACCTTACTTGACTCAGCTAACACACACACACCCCCGGTATTCGAAAGTTATCATCATATGATTCACACAACCAATATATTCACAATCATAAACACAACATACAGTACTTTTGAGATGTAAAGCGCCCCCTACCTTCTGAAAAGACGCAAGAACTCCTCTGTTTTCAGTGTTGACCCGTGCACTGTTTTTCAACGCTGATTTCGTTGCTCCTTCGCTTCCTCAATCACTCTTTCCTGCTTAGTAACCGTCAAACCCAGTCGAACACCACACACGCAGCTTGGAAGACTGGAAGTTGTTCCTCTTCTGAACGATCGCTCCTTCCAATAATGGGGAACTTCAAGTCCTCCACAAAACCACAGTCGTAACTGACGAAGAAGAAGAACGAAGAAGAAGGATGAAGGAGAAGAAGAAGAATTTTGAGAGAATGCAGAAGTGGTTAAGAGCTCCTAAACCTATACTCGAGGAAATGAGGGGAGCGGGTGGTAGAACGTGAAAATGGCAGCCACCATCCAATCATGTGTCACAATCAATCAATCACAATCAATGGTCAAGCTTTAACTTCTAATTAATCTCAATTAACAATTAATCCTAATTTGCAATGAATCTTAATTTTAATCTGGTCATTAATTTAATTAGGATGTTACAAACACCACCACAAATTTGTCAAGATAATTATGGAAAATGTGATTCATGTAATCCATGAAAATCGTAGGAGCATTAGTCACACCGAATGGCATCACCACATATTCATAGTGGCCATAACGAGTGCGAAAGGCAGTCTTTGGAATGTCATCAGTCCTTACCCGGATTTGGTGATATCCATAACGTAAGTCGATGTTAGAGAATACCACAGCGTCCTTTAATTGATCTAAAAGGTCATCAATACGGGGCAAGGGATATCGGTTCTTGATAGTCAACTTATTAAGTTGTCGATAATCCACACATAGCCTCATACTTCCATCCTTCTTTTTCACCAATAAAACAGGCGCACCCCAAGGAGACACACTTGGGCGAATAAATTCTCGTTCCAATAATTCTTCAACTTGTCTCTTCAACTCAGCTAACTCTATAGGAGATATCCAATATGGCGCTTGAGAAATAGGTTCCGTACCCAGAACAAGATCAATAGAAAACTCCACCTCTCGTGGAGGAGGTAAACCAGGTACCTCATCAGGGAAAACATCTGGAAATTCAGATACAATGGGAATATCAAGGGATTGAATAGCATTTTCTCTATCCATTATGCATAGCATAACAAGAAGTTGAGATACACCTTGCACTTCAAAGCGCTCGGTATTTGGAGAAGGGAAGATGACACTTCGATTTTGACAATCCACCAAGACCTTGTTGGCAGATAACCAATCCATTCCCAAAATAACCTCTAAATCTTTCATGGGTAAGCAAATAAGAGACACCATAAATTTCCTATTTTGAAGAACCATCTCGACATCATCACATCGAGTGACCGCCCGCAAATGAGTACCGGTCGGTATGGATACCAAGATAGAGCCTCTCATCATGTTTATTGGTAATTTCAATCGCCTCACACAATCTTCCGAAATGAATGAATGTGTTGCACCCGAATCAAATAAGACATCAACACAACTACCCAGGATTTGGCACTTACTTTGGACAAGATCACCAGCTTGTGCAGCCTCTTCGCCAGTCACGGCGAAAACGCTTCCGGCCATTTGTTGATTAGCACCACGATTGGGACCATTCCGGCCACCATTACCATTACCGCGGCTGTTACCACCATTTCTGTTACCATCACCATTTCGACTGCCATTACGGCTACCATTGTCGTTTCCACGGCCACGGCCTCTAAAAGCACCATAGCCTCCGTGGCTTGCATCATTACGCACCACCACATCCGTGGCATTCAAGGGACAATCAGGACGAATGTGCCCCGGTTGGTTGCATCTGTAGCATACCACCGTCTCTTCATGATTGCACTCTCGGGCCAAATGATTTCCTCCACATCGGAAACATCAAAGTCCTTGGCCATTACCTCAGCCACCATAAACACCATGTCTTCTGTAACACCCCAAATTTTTAAAATAGAAAGATAAATTAGGAAAATAAATGTTGGATAATTAACTTTGGGCTAAGAAATATCCCAAAATTCTTGAAATGACTTAAACAAGGTTTTTTCGAAACTGTTGGTGAATTATGGTAGTCAGATGAGCTGAAAACTGACCCGGATAAAATATAGGTGTCGGACCAAGTATCTCCGATTGAGATACCGTTGGTCAGGGCCGTAGACAATGTTATTGGGATTCCGAATTTATATTTGGAATAATTTTTAGAATATGTTTTGGGCCCGAACGGCGAACCTGTTTGTTAAAAAACGGAAGAGTTAATGAAGAATTAATAATTTAAATGCTAAATTCCTATTTTTCTCATTCAAAAGGCGGTTGCATTTTCTTCTCCACGTGAAGATGCTTTTCTTCTTATCTCCTTCTTCTTCTTCTCTTCTTCTTCTTCATTATTCCTCTTCATCCTTCTCTTGAACTTCAAATTAAAAAGAAATACATCTTCCTCCTCCATTCTTAACCTTCAAGAGACTTTAAGGAAGCTTGGAAACTAAACTATTTTCTCCTCCTTACTCCTCAAATTCGTGTGAACTCCCTCATCTTTTGTAAACTCACTCTTTTCTTTCATTGAGGTAAGATTATGATCATTTTCCATGTACATAAGTATATAGTTGAAGTTTAGTTGAAGTTTTGGTGTTAGAACACAATAAATGTATGAGTAATGTTGGAGAAAGTTTAAAAGTGGAAATCTAAAGATAAGTTGACATAAATACAAGCTTATGAGTGATTATGAGGTAGTTATAACTATGGTGGTAAAAGAAAGAAGTATATGAGCATTTTTGAAGGTTGGTGGATTGGTGAAAACCTTAAACTTGAATTTTAGGAGGAAAAGTAAAATATTAAAAAGTTAATATTTGTTGATGGGAAGAATATTATAAGTAATGTGGTGGATACATTAAATGATGATAAAGTTGATTTAAAGTCATAATAGGTGGGAAACTCATCAAGGTGTTGGTGGAGATCTTACTAGATGGAATAACCCAATAATTAGGTTGTAGACTTTGATACTAAGGGATTGTAATTCAAGGAAAGGAATTCCCGAAGCCTAAGTAGGAAAATGAATGAATTTGGTAAATAGTTTTCACATGATAAGAATTATGTGTACACCTATGTATATATATATATTGAATTGGTGTTTGAATAAATAATTGATGTGGCCCTATAAATGATTGGTGTAGGGCTTGGCAATATTGGTGAAGCAGGAACATCAACCCCAGAGGTCTACTTCTCTTGAGGTAGGAGAGGGGTGTATTTTCTAAATGCATGAAAATTATGATGATAATGTATGTATTAATGTAGTATGACATGTTTGTGTGGATAAAGGTGATATTATGTGTATGTGAAGTGAATTATGTATGATGATGTGAATTTAGTGTTTATATGATGAAGCCTAAGTGAGGCTATGGATGGCTTATTATATGTGATACACGATTGAGTTCATATGAAGGTTGATTCTTGTGTATGAGTTTGATGGAAAATTATGTGGTTGAAAATGAATATACCCTAGATGAAAGGGTAGGATAATCTAAATGAGCTTGAGGCATGCATGAGTATTTTGTATACATGGCATGACATACATATCATGATGATGTTGATAAGTGGTTGTGATCACTTGATGATGGAAATGAAAAAGGGCTTGCGAGCACCTATGATGCCCATGGTTGCGATCATGAGGCGGGAGTACCCCTTGCGAGGAGGGAAACCTATGTGAAATATTGAACGTGGTTGCGATCACGAGAAGCACCTTGTGAGGTTGCTAGAGGGAGTACCCCTTGCGAGGTGGGAAACCATTGAGAATGAGTATATGATATGGTGGTTGCGATCACCCGAGGAAATGAAATCGGATCCGTGCATGTGCATTTTCATGACATTAGCATGTGCATCAGTTTGAAAGCATGGTATAGTGTGATACCTTGATGATGAGATATGAATGGAAACTCTCTTTTTAATTACTAAATTGTGATGGTGAATTGATTGATATAATTCTGAGAGAATCAGGGAATAATTGTATCGAAATGAAAAATTATTGATTGATTGATTGATATTAAATAAACTCCTCTTGGGAAGGAAATAGTTGTATTACATTCATGCATATATTGTTCTATTTATTGGATTTTCGTCATTGAGGAAGTATACTCACTCTCCCTGTGGTATATCTTTTTAGCTCTTGTGTTGTAGGTATTGCTTTGGAGCTATTGTGGAGGAGGAGTGTGAAGAAGGCCCCTTTTTGGTAAAGAGTGCCTTGGCCGGCAATAGTTTAGTTTACATAGATATGTGGATTAGATGTAATGTATATAGTACAATGTATGTTGGTACAGTGTGGATTTAGAATGGATAATTGTATGAATGATGAGTTTGGGAGGTCATGGAGGAAAATGAGATCTTTTGTCTATGACTCATTTTCAATCATGACCCTGTAAATGAATGAATGATGAAACTCTCCATATCTTGATGAATGAATGAAGTTTATATGTGGAATGTTAGATTTATGAAATGGAAGAGTTAGTGAGTTGATTTATACAATAGATGAGTTGTAATGGAAATTTACAAGAATGATTTATTAGAATAAGTTCTAAATGTGTAATATGATATATATGAAGTGTTGAAATTAGGTAAACTTGATTAGAATGAGTTTTGGTGTAGAGAGTTGGGTGATTTCTGCATTTCCCCCTGTTTTTCTGTCAAACTCGCTCAGGCGAGAGGGCTTCTCGCTCAAGCGAGAATGCCCCTGTATCAATTTCTGGATTCTGGATGATTCTCGCTTAATCGAGAATGGGACTCGCTCAAGCGAGATCGTTCCAGCATCAGTGTTGGGCCATTATTCCATTTTCGCTCAAGCGGTTGTGCAAGTCGCTCAAGCGAAATTACATTAGAATCAGAGTTTGGACCTTGGTTGGTGTTCGCTCAGGCGAGCTAAGGATTCGCCCAAGCGAGAGGGTTTTGGTCTCAGGTTTTGCTCTCGGGTTTATCAGGAAATTACTCTCGGGAGTAATCTCGCTTAGGCGAGGATGGGTTCGCTCAAGCGAGTAAGCGTGGATGGATTCTGGGCGTTTTTCGCCTTACACTCGCTGGCTTTGCCCAAGCGAGAGATGTACTACTTGCTCAAGCGAGTCAGGGTTCGCTTGAGCGAAGTGACCCCTGAACCTTCATTTTCTTCTTTCGCTCAGCATTTCATGATTCGCTTAAGCGTGCTATGCGAAGCTCGCTCAAGCGAATTGGGTTTTCGCTTGAGCGAGGGGGACCTGATTCTCCCAAAAAGCTTTAAATATATTATTTTCCTTTTTCTTCATATTAATCCATGATTCTATCCTGCTTTATGAACACTTTGGGATAACCTTGGCTTCTTAATTTCAAATGAGTGATCTCTTAAGAATTTAATTCCATAATATTATTTTACTAAAAATACTTCCGCTATTATTAATTATGGATTTATTAAGAGTTAAAATTCTTTAACTTACCTTCTCATATCTTCATATATGAGATAGGTCTCTGATAGATCCAGGGTAATTTGTTAAATGGCTTCGCCACTCACATGTTTCATAGATTAATAATAATAAAATCACAAAAAATTTACCCCTATTTTTGGGATGTCACATCTTCCACCACCGTGTCCACCTCTAAGAGAAGAGGAACCATGCATAAATTGTCTATTCTTCTTGAAATCACTCCTCTTCTTAAAGCTAGAGGATTGGCCCTTCAGTCTATAATCGTGCCCCAAATAACTCTTGGGAGCCACATCATTTTCTTCAAAAATTCTACACTTGTTCACAAGAGTAGGGGAACTCCTAATCTCTTGGTGACAAATTGCCTTCTTAATCTCTTGGCGCAATCCATTCTCAAACTTAACACATTTTGAAGCTTCAGTACCTTCCTGTTGGAAAAAAAAGGGTAAAACACACATAGCTCTTCAAATTTTGAGGCATATTCCTCCACCGACAGGCTTCCTTGCTTGAGCTCCATAAATTCAAGCTCCTTTTTGTTCTTATAACTCTCCGGAAAATACTTCCTAAAGAATTCCACCTTGAAGTTCTCCCATGTCAAGGGAGTATGAGCAGAGACCATACATCCACGAGTCAAAATCCACCAAGACTCGGCCTCGTCACGGATCATAAATACCGCATACTCAACCTTTTGAGGTTCAGAACATTCCATGCTAGCAAATATTCGTTCCAAATCACGGATCCAAACATAAGCGTCTTTCGGTTTATAGCCTCCATGAAATTCAGAAGGCTTCCGCTTGAGGAATCGGTCAAGACCATGATTTGGTTGACCCACGGGTTGTTGTTGCCGTTCAAGGATATTGGCAAATCGGTTAAAAGCTTCAGCCATAGCGGCTGCATCGATGTTGCGTCTATTCGCCATCGATCAATCTAGACACACATCACAAATACATTTAGAAACTTTGTGTTTCTTTCCTCAAGATTTATCAATCAATAACAATTATCATCTACATATGTATCATCATAATGCATTCATAATTTGAAGGTAAATATTGGAAAGGAAATGCCTGGCCGGGCTTAATATCAATCACAATATAAAGTAGTGAGCAATTCAAGCTCCAATAATGCTTAATTATAACAATAATATATCAACATTAAGTGACAATCACTCTTTAACAATATTAATCTCATATAATTCATTAATGAGCAATCAATGCTCTGATACCAGGTTGAGACGCCCCCAAAAGTAGGGGTAAATTTTTTGTGAATTTAATGTTATTAATTTATGAAAAATATGAGTGATGAAGCTATCATCCATTACCCTGGATCTATGCAACCTATCTCATATATGAAGATATGAGAAGGTATCAGAGTACGCAATAGATGTTCATGTAGTACCATTACGATCCCGATTCATATAGTCGATAAATCCATGTACAAATTAAAGGTCCTAATCGATTACGGGATACGAACTAATCGATTATCATTCCATAATCGATTACAGAGCAACAGGTAATCGATTACAGAGCTCCTAGAAATGGCACAATGAATCAGGTGTTATAACTAATCGATTATAACTTTCAGAATAATCGATTACATTGTCCCTGTTGGGTCAATAATCGATTATTCTGTCAACCCTAATCGATTACAAGGTTCCTGGAATCTACGCTAATCGATTAAAGAGTTGGTAGTAATCGATTACAGAGCTCCTGGAATTCATGTAATGCATCAGGCATCCCACCTAATCGATTACAGGGAGAATTCTAATCGATTACAGGACTTCGAGTAGTTGATAATCGATTACAGCACTCAGTGTAATCGATTACCTTAAAAACAGAGGCCTTATAATTGATTAGATCAGCAGGACTAATTGATTACACCCTCCCTTATGCAGAAATTATGTAGATTTTATAAGGAAAACGAACTTCACAACTACCAAAACCTATTCAAACGATATCAAAATGCCACCAAATTTTAACACAAGATAAAACACATTATTTGTGACGTGTGGCAACTGGCCGCACTCGAAAATTCCTAAAAATGAGTAATTTATGCGTATAAGTGTGATTATCCCATTTTAAGGCATTTTAAGGTAACCAATGGGTCTACTTTTGGCAAAATAGATCCATTCCATTTCCCACAAACCACAATTAACGTACTTAAGCTGTTGCATTCCATCCATCGCATCAAAACCTCATAAATCATCATTTGACCATACTAGTTCCTAGCTCATGCATTAAAACAACTATACAAAGTTTCCAACACACATCCTAAAACGCTATATTTCATGATTCTCAACATTCATTCATCAAATTGGCTGAGATTTAAACATCACAATGGTATTATACCTTACCAAAGGTCATTAATGAAAATGAGCCATGCACACAAGGTCTCATTTTCCTACATGATGTAACATCCCGATTTAATAATTAATTGCCGAATGAAAATAAATCATTGAAATAATAATTGCAAGGTGGGAAAATTATTTATTAATTATAATTATAATTAACTTAATTAACTCAACTTAAGAAATAATGACTGGTTAAGAGTGATTAATTAATAATTGCTGGCTGATTGTGATTGGTGTACTGCTTCACGCTTTCCCACCCCACTTCCCCTTCTCTCCGTGCATGCGTATATGGGCTACTGGGCCACCCTATCATTCATTTTTCCCCTTCAGACTTCTCTTCTTTCTGTTCTCTCTTCTTCCCTTCTTCTTCGCTCTTCATTCTCCTTCTCTTCTTCTTCTTTCTTCTCTGCTCTCTGCACCGTGAGCTCGCGACCATGGTGGCTGAGGATCAGAGTCCTCCTTCCTTACTCGACGAGCCAGAGAGGGTGAGGTGTGCATTCCCTCTGCATGCAACCAGTCTTTTTCCCCATGGCTCCTTCGTCGACTTCCCTCTTTCTCCCTCTCCTTGCTCGAGGCTGCCGAGTCTCAGTGAAGATCTGCACCATGAAATGCTGCAAGGAGGTTGGAGCATTCACCAGCGTTATAATGGAGCTGCTCAAGAGAGAGAGCAGGGAACTGGACCGAGTGGAAGGTTAATGTGGTGCCCTGGGGGCTTGGGTCTCCCCGCTAATCTTGCATGAGAACTGTTTAAGAGTGGGAGTGGCTCGGAGTTCCTCCAAAGCCAAGTGTAATGATGGATGACTGATGCAGGGTCGTTCTATCGAGAACGAGTGAATGGGCTGAGCGGAGCAACTGATTGGAGCTGCAAGCCCTTGGAGCCTTTGGAATCTTCATCCCAGGTAGGGGGCGCTCTGCATGTCCAATGCATGGTTCTGGACAGTCCGAGCGAACATATTACATTACGTGTTTGTATGATTATGACTCTGTGAGGTGTTTGACTGTTGATTATTGGATATTCTATGTGTGTGTGTTAGTGGAGTCCTGTTAATTATTTCGTACTCATATGCATGCGTTCAGAATGTGTTGTTTGCTATATGTTGTACATGCTGCTGAGTGGAGTCTGGATGAATGATGATTATTACCTGTGTGGTGTATGACTATTGCTGTCTAAGAGACGTATGATGGCATTGGTGATGTTGTGGAGTTAATGTATGAATTGCATGTTAATTGTAATGTGAATATCAAGCACATTGTGTGGTCTATTGTTGACTTTCGGGTGGATATGATATGAATTGCTTAAGATGAACTTGCTGAGTGTGGATGACTGCCGTGACATGCATGAGGTTGCATTTATAGATAGAGGGTGACCCGTGGAAGGTTAGGAACCCAATGAGATAATTTCCAGCTACAGACCCTTGGCTAGATTCTGAGAGGACCCGTGGTAGCCGTGGGAGCTAGAGTTAAGTCTCGAGACATCCGTAGGAGACCGGTACCACACGGTAAGGGCTATCAGACGAGGGGCCAGAAAAGGGATCTGTAACTGAGAGTTATTGTTAAGTCGGATCCGTATGCATATAGGTAGGTGCATCATTGACGAGAGCAACACGCTCCTTAAAATCTGTGAATGTTATTAATGAATTCTGACTAGATTTGCGTGTGTGTTGACGCTGAGGCTAAGTATTATTGATGTTATTGTTAAGGGATATGTTATTGTGAATAATAGAAATTAGATAACCGTGAATGACTTAAGTAATCTGACTAGTGACTTGTGTAGATGCTTTATTAAATGTTAGTAAATGCTAGTATTGACTAAGATAGATAGAGTATGTTGAAAGGGAATGTGTATGCTAAGCCGAGCCAATAACTGTCATTGTATATGTGAAAGCTCACCCCCTACACCATTTTTCAGTATGTGCAGGTCGGGCTCGGAAGTGCTGACAGGGCCTCAAGTCCGAGTGTGGTGTACCCCGATTGTTGAGTGCTTATATTGTATTCATTATGTTTAGTCAGTGTAGCCTTGGCCGGCTCTTATGTAAAATGACGATTAAGCATATTTGTTTATAAAGATTGATTAGGAGAAATATAGATATGGGTTACTTGTATGGAATTGTAAGTGTTGGTGAATATATATATATAATGTTAAGATAATGGGTATTCTGAGTGTATGATTGTGTATAGACCTGTGTTGTATGCTGGTGACTTGTGTTGGGCTCTTTTCGAGTGGGGGATACGCATAAGGATTCTAAGAGAAACCCCTTTGATGAATTCTGAGCGGACGTTATAAATAATTCAAGCGAATTAGCCAAACGGTATTCTGAGTTGTTAGAATTAGAATAAGTCCGAGTGAGGATTTACTTAATGACTCCCCGAGCAAATAAGTTGTGGCGTGCCGAGTGAGTTAGCTATCATTTTCCGAGTGAATGAGTTGAAGGATGACTCTGGATTCCGAGCGTCTGGATAGCCGAGTGTGGCTTCTTGCCCCAGCGATCAAGGTACTCGCTCCAGCGAGCGTGGACTTGGGAAGACCTTGTGTTGGCATCGCTTAAGCGATTCGTACCTCGCCCGAGCGACTGGAGCTGCTTTGCTCAAGCGTATGGGATCTCGCTTAAGCGAGTGGATGCTGGTTTTAGGCTTCGCTGAGTGTTTCCTTCTTCCGCTGTATGCCCTCTCGAGTCGGTTTTATTTTCTCTTGCCTTCCTTCTCTTATTTCTTTTGTTACCCGGTTGCTTTATGGTCTATTTGGTTTATTTAATTTCGTAAAAATGCTCTTGTCCTGGGTCGTTTTCATTTTAAATTAGGATGTTTCATTTTGGTATCAGAGCAGACCGAAAGGTCCAAGGCCAAGGTATGCTTACCAAGTGTAAGCGGTTATATGCATTGTGACCGAGTGGTCATTATTATTGTGATATTGATTTGTGGATAGGAGGTCATTTCCCTGCTGGTCCGATTGATTGTATGCCCTGATTTAATTGGTATTGTATGTGTTTGATGATTTGGTATATGTTTGACTATGAATGGTGTGGTTGTATGCCTGTGCCTTGTTGAGGAATTTAAACGTGTGATGAATGAATAGTATATGATTTGCGGTATAAGAGATGTGTTAGCCTTAGTCCCTTTTACTTGAACCTGAACCCTTTGGAGTAGAAGACATAATTTGGTGCCTGTAATTAATTACACCCTCTATGTTGCGTGAACTCCTATACTGTGCATGAAGATCCGAGTAATATATGTATGCGTATTTGTTGTGTATGAGAGGTTAGTTTAACTATAAGTCGAAAATGGAGATGAGTGTTGACGTGGGAAGAGAGTTAGTGACTCCCTCCGAGTGAAAGGAAACCTAGGTAATCCCGAGTGAATGAGACAGTATGATGCCGAGCGAGAGTTTACCGACCAGAAGATGACACCTAGGACTCTGAGTGGATCCATTATAATAAACCATTAAGTAGCTAGAAAATCCGAGTGAGAATGAGTGAAGAGGGTGGGTGATACCGAGTAAGGAGTCCCTTTTAATCCGGGTGAAAAGAATGTGTGCACACTATAATGGTTGTTGAGCTCAATATGAATTACATGAATATGTGGAATGTTATTTAGAATAACATGATTGAATGGAATTCGATTGAATGAATGTATATATATAAATGTTATGGCCGGGTGCGATATAATGTTGTGGCTGTAATGCATGCTGTGGTGAATGATATGAATTGTATGGCCGAGTATGAATTTGATATTCCGATTGGATGATTGAATATATATATGTGTTAATGCTGTCGCTAAGTGCAAAGTGAGCCTATGGCTGTGATTATATGGGATTATAAATAATGTAAGTGATATAGCCGAGAGCTGGCTGGATAGATTCTGATCGAATGATGCTTGAATGTGTTCTGGTTGAATGATAGCGTGTATGTATTGAATGTTGGTACACACGTATACGTATATATATATATGATACTGTATGGTTTAAGGTGGATAAGATCTAAGGAAGAAGTAATTACGCGGTAATGGTCAGAAACCGACTGTTATTACACCATTTTGGGGTGATAGTAACTGCTACTTGACGATTGTCATCAGGAGAGTTACGCTAACTTATGAGTAATGAGGAGGTGTACGATTTTTGTGTGAGTCGGAGGCCTGTAGCCATTACACTGTTTTACAATAGTGGTAAATTATATTTCATGATTGTTGCTGTGTGACGTGCCCTACGTGGTGCATCATGATAATGTTGATGTGAATATGTGCTTATATATGTATGAGAATTGCCATTAATTCTTGTGAGTAAGTATTAGCTGAGTGAGTTGGTCGGTGTGTGTGAGAACGTTGTTAGGGAGACTAATATGGTTTGCATGGATTTGAATGATTTGAATAAACCCCGACTAGATGATGACGTACAAGTGAATTCCGACTGAATGAATATGTACGTACCGATACTGTTACCGAGTGTAATGTGGTGTTATAATTGAGAATGTACGCTATTGTGCAACTCCTGATTGGATATGATATTGTGAATGAAATCCTTAATGTAGTTTGGAATTGATTTGAGTAAATCCGATCAGATGAACACATATATATATTGATGCTATCGTTGAGTGCAATGTGTGGTTACGGTTATGGTGCGTGCTGTAATGAACAATGATATAGCCATGAATAATTGATATGAAATCCGATTGAGTGCCTGTATGTATATTAGTGCCGTTGCCGAGTCCGTAGTGTGTTATGACAACATATGTGAATGTGAATTACTTAATCCTGACTGAATTGCATGAAGTCGAATGAGTGATGTCATTATATAGCTGAGAATTGAGAATTTAATCTGAGCCATGATTTCGTGATGAATAAGATTTAGAGGAAATATTTACTCGGTGTTGGCTAGAAGCCGATTGTTGTATTGCCGTCATCCAGTTTTACAGAAGTGATAAATAATTTTCATGCTTGTTGTTGTGTGATGTACCCTATGTGATGCATAATGTTGATGTAGATGTACTGCTTCTAATGTGTATGTGAACTGCCATTAATTACCGTGTGAATTAGTATTAGTTGAGTGAATCAGGTCGGTGTGAGTCATGCTGTCCTGAAATGACTCGTCATGCCATAGGCATTGTGGCAGCGTACACGTTGCAGTGACTGTGTAATTGTTGTAACCCTATAGGAATGAGACGTCATCCTATAAGTTGGATGCAGCAATTCGTAAGTCGAGCAGGCGAAGTTGTAGCTGCTTATGGTAATGGTGAGTCTTTCAGGCTGCCCCGAGTGAAGAGGGGAGTTGTATTAAGTAGATCATAAGTAGCTATGTATCAAAATGGGGACTGCTTAACCTTGATATGTTGCCTCCGAGAGGATTAGAGGTTGTTGGGTACGGAATGGCTACTAAAGGGATGATTAGTTATTGAAATAAGAGGGTGATCAATTTTGCCACTAAAATTAGAGTTTTATAAGTTAGCCGAGTGGTACTGTAAGTTTAATAAGGAAACCTGGACCTTGAGCCAAGGTGTTCGGTAAGGTGAGGATTGCTCGGGAAAGATTAGTATGTTCCGAGTGTGTGAAAGTGGAGATGGTTCCGAGTGAAATCCTTCTGGGAGAAAGAACTGCTGAGCGAAAATTATGATGTTCTGAGTGAAGCATCGTTTTGGTCATCAATAAGGAGCTGTGTCCGAATGGCACTTCTGTGTTAGGCAAAATCAAAGTGAAATATCCGAGTCGTGTGAATTTCGAGTGAAGTGTCTCGGAGTGTACCACTTCCGAGTGGATGGTACCGTGTGGAGCGGTGTTGAGTGGAAAGGCATCGAGTGTGGAATTCCTAATACCCGTCTGATGTTCCACCAAGTGATCTTTATCCAGGAGAAAAGTACTTCTGGTCGGAAAATGGAACTTCGAGTGTGCAAGTTTTCGAGTGAATTACCCAAGGGGGAGTAAATACCAAGCGGTAAACTTATTCATAGCTGTGTTCGGGTGATGTGGAGCTGCTGAGTTGAACTCAGATTTATATTTGGAGTAACCCTGAATTCCGAGTGGAAATTTGGTAAATAGAAAGTCTCCGAGTTAAGGGTCTCCAAGAGGAGTAGATATCTAAGAGAAGGATTTATTTGAAATCGTACTCAGGTCAGCGTTTGGGACTGTTGGGCTTGGACTCGGGTTGGTTTCGAGGTAGGCTTGAATTATGAGTAAAGTTTGCAAGTGGAAGGATTTCTGGATGAGAACTGCCCTTAAAACCCTTATTGATATTTTCGAGTGAGAGGGCCGAGTGACATTCGTGGGTTATAGGCATGAAGTTAGCCAAAGGAATGGTTAAGAATCTGAGATGTTAGAACCGAGTGTGGTGCCTGTACGAGGAAAATCCAGGCAAGTGTGCTAATTGAAGCATATGGGAACTCGTTTGAGTGTTCATTTTGGTTAAGAAAGAAATTTTGTGGTCAAAATTTTGGAAATCCGAGAGCTTAATCTGAGATGAATCGGTCGGTAGTGGGTATTATAGGGAGTCGGTAATGTTGTTTACCGACTAGATTCTTCCCAATTGGTTGAATAACATCTAGAATGTGTCCCATGCGACCCAATGTCGAGCCTATGCTTTATGTGAGCTCTTTGTCATGCCGAGTGACTCATTGAGTCGGGGAATCCTGTAACATCCCGATTTAATAATTAATTGCCGAATGAAAATAAATCATTGAAATAATAATTGCAAGGTGGGAAAATTATTTATTAATTATAATTAACTTAATTAACTCAACTTAAGAAATAATGACTGGTTAAGAGTGGTTAATTAATAATTGCTGGCTGATTGTGATTGGTTTACTGCTTCACGCTTTCCCACCCCACTCTTCCCTTCTCTCTCCGTGCATGCATATATGGGTACACTATCACTCATTCTTCCCCTTCAGACTTCTCTTCCTTCTATTTTCTCTCCTGTCTTCTTCGCTCTTCACTCCCCTTCTCTTCTTCTTTCTTCTCTGCTCGCTGTTTCCGTGAGTCCGCAACAATGGTGGCTGAGGATCGGAGTCCTCCTTCCTTACTCGACAAGCCAGTGAGGGTGAGGGTGTGTATTCCCTCTGCATGCAACCCGTCTCCTTCCTTGTTCCTTCATTCCTTCGTCAGCTTCCCTCCTTCTTCTTCTCCTTGCTCGAAGCTGCCAAGTCTCAGTGGAGATCTGCGCTTCGAGGAGCTTCAAGGTGGTTGGAGTGTTCACAGCGTTGTGATGGAGCCATTCCAGGGAGCGAGCCGAGAGCTGGGCGTCTTGGGCCTCCCCTGCTCTTGCATGCAGATGTGCTATGAGTGACTCAGTGTTCCTCTGGAACTGAGCGTCGTGTTGACCGACTGAAAGCTTCAGTCCAGGTAGGGGGTATCTTCTATCTTAAATGCATGGGTTATGAACGGGTTACGGGTGTTACATTTTGGTATCAGAGCAGACCAAAAGGTCCATGGCCAAGGTTTGCCTACTGTTAGTGGGCGGTTGAGTGCATTAAGCCAGATTGTCACAATTGCTTATGATATTCTATTGTATGTTGATACCTGTTCAATCATGACTTGTGTGATGATATGTGCTTATGATCTTCTATTGGATTTGGTGTATGTTGACTATGAATGGTGTGGTTGTATGCCTATGCGTTGTTGAGGAATTTGAATGTGTGATGAATGAATGGTATATGATGTATATGATTTGCAGTATAAGGGATGGGTTGTAGTTCCTAAGTTGAAAATCTGGGTGTGTAATAAGTGAGCAAAGGTGAGATCGGATATATGTTAAAATTGGGGTTGTGTCTCGGTGGCGATTGAAGAAACCAAGTGAGTGATGGACTAGATGCTGGACCAATAGGTGTAGTGACCCAGTTGATTAGGCATGACCATGAACGAATGAATGTGAAATAGAACATCTGTTTGACTTGGATACCGTCTTGGTTTGGTGTGTGAAAAACCCAGTGAATGGTACTAGACCTTATAACAATATTTGAATATTGTGAGGTACCCATCGTGGGATACTGGATAAATAGTGACCCCTTAGGGATTCTAAGTCTAATAATTTATTAACCTTGTGAGTTGTTGAGCCGAGTAGAACAATTGCGTAGTAACTCATTAAGGCGTGAATGATTATCATGTGATGTGTTATGTGTGAGATGTGTTGGTAGCTGTACTAAGATTGAGTAGTTGTGCATGCAACTCCTGGATTGTGGTATTTGTGAACTGTTTAGTGATGGTGTGACTCTGTCCGTGAATGCATGTTAATAATTCTGTGAATATTGACTGAATACTTGTAAATAGGAGTGTTACCATTACTGCCGAGTGCTATTTGTGACGGATGTTTTGTAACCTAGCACATGAAACCTGTGTAATATATATATATATATATATATATATATATATATATATATGATATAGGTGATTGAGGGTGAACCCTGATTGAATAATTAGATTATGATAGAGTCTTGGTTCCTGGTTTGTGATAACTGAGTGAATGATTAATGGATATATTTATATGCTGATCTATATGAGTTGAAACGATGTAATTTGGATGGGTTCCGGGTGAACTGCTTTTATGTATTGCTCTATAATTGAAACATGACAGTTGTTTGATGATTGAAATACGTGATCTGTGTGTGATTAATTATTGATGCATGCAACACCCAGATATTGTGATAGACATTAATTGTGAATCGTTGTGATGATACCCCGTCTGAAAGATGTGTATATATATATATGCTAATGAGAATGTCAAGTGGCTTATGCTGTGAGTCAGCAAATAAGAGCTGTGTGTGATTTATAATGAAATGCATCAACGTTGAACGTTTTTCAGAGTGGGCAATCAGATGAATGCGTGGGGTATTGAGGATTCTGAGATTAATCCTAAAAGACCTCCGAGTTGGACTCGAGGCCATGCTTGGAGCATGAGCATTGGATGCTTAATGAAAGTCCTTGGGTTGGACTCAAGGCAAATGCCGAGTGCATTGGAGTTGGACTCCTGGTGAATAAATCGTATGCATCTGATTCGCCGACTGCATGAATACATGTGTATAAGAGCATTATTATTGAGGCTGACATGATCTGCATGGATTTGAATGATTTGAGTAGTTTCCGACTTGATGATGTTGTATGAATGAGGTCTGACTGAGTGAATGTACATGTATTGATGCTGCTGCCAAGTGTGATGCAATGTTATAATTGAGAATGTATGTTATGGTACAATTTCTAATTGAATGACTGTGTGTACACTTATGATGATAAATGAGCTCAGTGTGAATTATATGAATATGTGGATATGATATTGTGAATGAAACCCTTAATGTAGTTTGGAATTGATTTGGGTAAATCTGATTGGATGAGTATATGTATATGTCGATGCTATTACCAAGTGCAATATGATGTTGTGGTTATGGTGCATGATGTAGTGAACAATAATATAGCCATGAATAATTGGTATGAAATCCGACTGAGTGTCTGTATGTACATTAGTGCCGTTGCTGAGTTCATGATGTGTTATAATAGCATATGTGATTGTGAATTGCTTAATCCTGAGTGAATTATGTGAACCCGAGGGAGTGATGTTATTATATAGCTGAGAATTAAGAATTTAATCCGAGCCATGGTTTTGTGAGGAATAAGGTTTAGAGGAAATATTTACTCGGTGTTGGCTAGAAGCCGATTGTTGTATTGCCGTCATACTGTTTTACAGAAGTGATAAATAATTTTCATGATTATTGATGCGTGATGTACCCTATGTGATGCATGATGTTGATGTAGGTGTATTACTTATGTGTGTGAACTGCCATTAACTACCGTGTGAATTAGTATTAGTTGGGTGAGTCTGGTCCGTGTGAGGCATGCTGCTCTGAGATGACTCTTCCTGCCATAGGTAATGTGGCATCGTACACGTTGCAGTGACTATGTAATTGTTGTAACCCTATAGAAATGAGACGTCATCCTATAAGTTGGATGCAGCAATTCATGAGTCGGGCAGGTGAAGCTGTAACTGCTTATGGTGATGGTGAGTCTTTTAGACGATTCCGAGTGATGATGAGTTATATTAAATGAGTATTATGCGATTGTTTACCAAAATGAAGGTAGAGGGTTTGTTTGACCTTGACGTGTCTACTTCCGAGAGGATTAGAGGTTGCTGGGTACGGATTGACTACTAAAAGGATGATTGGTATTGGAACAAGAAGGGTGATCAAACTGTCACTGAAATTGGAGTTTTGAAAGGTTAACCGAGTGATACTGTAAGCCTAATGAGGAAACCAGGATTGGAGCCAAACTAAATTGTAAGGTTAGGAATTGCTCGGGAAAGGTTAGTATATTCTGAGTGTGTAAGAGTGGAGACAATTCCAAGTGAAGACCTTGTGGGAAAGAACTGCTGAGTGAAAATTATGGTGTTCCGAGTAGAACCTTATTGAGAGGATCATTACTAAGTTAAGGGAATAGTGTTTGAGCGTAACCTTCTGGGTAAGGTAAGATTCGAGTGACGTGACTCGGAGTGTATCACTTCCGAGTGGAATGGCACCGTGTGGAACGATTCTGAATAGTAAGATAGCGAGTGTAGAATTCCTAATACCCTCTGGATGTCCAACCGAGTGATCTTCCGGGAGAATTGTCCTTCTGGTCGGAAAATGGAACTTAGAGTGTGTAAGTTTCCGAGTGAAGGGGACTCCGAGAGGAAGTAGATATCCGAGTGAAGGATTTAATTGAAGTCGTACTCAAGTCAGTGATTGGGACTGTTGAGCTTGAACTCAGGTTTGGTTTCAAGGTAGGCTCGAGTTACGAGTAAATTTCTGGTAAGTGGAAGGATTTCCGGGTGAGAATTACCCTCAAACCCCGAGTGATGTTTTGTGTAAGAGGACCGAGTGAAACTCTCAGGATGAAAGCATGGAATTAGCCGGAAGCATGGGTAGGAATCTAAGATTTCAGAATTTAGTGTAGTGCATATGCGAAGCAAATCCGGGTAAATTGTGTTAATTGAAACACATGGAAATTCCTTGAGTGTTCCCTTTGGTGTAAGAGAGAGATTTTGTGGTCAGGTTTTGAAAACCCGAGGGTTTGGTCCGAAAGAAATCAGTCGGGAGTGAGTATTTTGGGAGTCGGTGGTGTTGTTTATCGACTGAATTTTTCCCAACTGGTTGAATAACCTCTAAGGATGTGTTCCCCACGACACAATGTCGAGCCTATGCTTTATGTGATTTCATCATTGTGTCGAGTAACTCGTTCAAGTCGGGAAACTGATGGTGTGAATATGTCGATGGTGTTGAGAGTATATGGCCGAGCGGCCAAGAAATTAGGAAGTGCCACTGCTTATGACGAAATTGGCTAAGTTAAATGAGGGACATGGTACGTTTTAGAAATTGAATCGCCAAATATATATTAAATTCTGCGATGAGGTTGTAATCAGGTGGGACCTGACTTTTGTGTCTTGCCGACTGGAATTGTGGTGCGGTCAGTAAACCACTTGAGTGGTGAATCCTTGCCGAGTGAAATTGTGGTCCGGTCGGTGAATGCTTGTGGAAGCACAGTCGTGTGAGTGATTGAGACAGCAATTTTCTGAGTTATGTATGTAAGGTAAGTTACCAATTGAATTTCGAGGACAAAATTCTTTTGAGAGGGGGAGAACTGTAACATCCCGATTTAATAATTAATTGCCGAATGAAAATAAATCATTGAAATAATAATTGCAAGGTGGGAAAATTATTTATTAATTATAATTAACTTAATTAACTCAACTTAAGAAATAATGACTGGTTAAGAGTGGTTAATTAATAATTGCTGGCTGATTGTGATTGGTGTACTGCTTCACGCTTTCCCACCCCACTCTTCCCTTCTCTCTCCGTGCATGCATATATGGGTACACTATCACTCATTCTTCCCCTTCAGACTTCTCTTCCTTCTGTTTTCTCTCCTGTCTTCTTCGCTCTTCACTCCCCTTTCTCTTCTTCTTTCTTCTCTGCTCGCTGTTTTCGTGAGTCCGCAACAATGGTGGCTGAGGATCGGAGTCCTCCTTCCTTACTCGACAAGCCAGTGAGGGTGAGGGTGTGCATTCCCTCTGCATGCAACCCGTCTCCTTCCTTGTTCCTTCATTCCTTCGTCGGCTTCCCTCCTTCTTCCTCTCCTTCCTCGAAGCTGCCAAGTCTCAGTGGAGATCTGCGCTTCGAGGAGCTTCAAGGTGGTTGGAGTGTTCACAGCATTGTGATGGAGCCATTCCAGGGAGCGAGCCGAGAGCTGGGCGTCTTGGGCCTCCCCTGCTCTTGCATGTAGATGTGCTATGAGTGACTCAGTGTTCCTCTGGAACTGAGCGTCGTGTTGACCGACTGAAAGCTTCAGTCCAGGTAGGGGGTATCTTCTATCTTAAATGCATGGGTTATGAACGGGTTACGGGTGTTACAAACCCGATGGTGTAAATACACCGATCGGTGTTGAGAGTGTAAGGCCGAGCGGCCAAAGAACTGGAAAGTGCCAATAGCTAGGGAGAACTGGCGGAGTTGAATGGGGGTAACTACGTGGGAAATGGAATCCCAAATGTAATGAAGACTATGAAGAGCTGTTTTATTTACGCTGATTAGAAATTGCGAAGCAGTCAGAAATGTTAAGAAACGAAGAGTTGCAGTCAGAGCATGACTGTGGTATTCCGATCCGTTTGTTGAGGTAGTCTGAGTGAAAGGAAGGAATGTTATTCTGAGTCAATGGTGACACTTCCGAGTGGAAATGTGTTAAGAATGATGTCTTGGTTTTCTAGGTGGAGCGGTCGGTAAATTGCTTTGGAAGCCAATTTTACCGACTGGAATTTAAGCAATGGATGAATACTTGAGGTACATAGATGTGTAATTGCTTATTGTGGTATGGCAGTGATTTTCCGAGTGGTTCAGTGAGGCTAAGCATGTGTTTGAATTTCGAGGACGAAATTCTTTTGAGAGGGGGAAAACTGTAACATCCCGATTTAATAATTAATTGCCAAATAAAAATAAATAATTGAAATAATAATTGCAAGGTGGGAAAATTATTTATTAATTATAATTATAATTAACTTAATTAACTTAACTTAAGAAATAATGACTGGTTAAGAGTGATTAATTAATAATTGCTGGCTGATTGTGATTGGTATACTGCTTCACGCTTTCCTACCCCACTTCCCCTTCTCTCCGTGCATGCGTATATGGGCTACTGGGCCACCCTATCATTCATTTTTCCCCTTCAGACTTCTCTTCTTTCTGTTCTCTATTCTTCCCTTCTTCTTCGCTCTTCATTCTCCTTCTCTTCTTCTTCTTTCTTCTCTGCTCTCTGCATCGTGAGCTCACGACCGTGGTGGCTAAGGATCAGAGTCCTCCTTCCTTACTCGACGAGCCAGAGAGGGTGAGGGTGTGCATTCCCTCTGCATGCATCAGTTTTCTTCCCCACGGCTCCTTCATCGACTTCCCTCTTTCTCCCTCTTCTTGCTCGAGGCTGCTGAGTCTCAGTGAAGATCTGCACCACGAAATGCTGCAAGGAGGTTGGAGCATTCACCAGCGTTGTGATGGAGCTGCTTAAGAGAGCGAGCAGGGAACTGGACCGAGTGGAAGGTCAATGTGGTGCCCTGGGGGCTTGGGTCTCCCCGCTAATCTTGCATGTAGAACTGTTTAAGAGTGGGAGTGGCTCGGAGTTCCTCCAAAGCCAAGTGTAATGGTGGATGACTGATGTAGGGTCGTTCTATCGAGAACGAGTGAATGGGCTGAGCGGAGCAACCGATTGGAGCTGCAAGCCCTTGGAGCCTTTGGAATCTTCATCCCAGGTAGGGGGCGCTCTGCATGTCCAATGCATGGTTCTGGACGGTCCGAGAGAACGTATTACATTACGTGTTTGTATGATTATGACTCTGTGAGGTGTTTGACTGTTGATTATTGGATATCGTATGTGTGTGTGTTAGTGGAGTCTTGTTAATTATTTCGTACTCATATGCATGCGTTCAGAATGTGTTGTTTGCTATATGTTGTACATGCTACTGAGTGGAGTCTGGATGAATGATGATTATTACCTGTGTGGTGTATGACTATTGTTGTCCAAGAGACGTATGATGGCATTAGTGATGTTGTGGAGTTAATGTATGAATTGCATGTTAATTGTAATGTGAATATCAAGCACATTGTGTGGTCTATTGTTGACTTCCGGGTGGATACGATATGAATTGCTTAAGATGAACTTGCTGAGTGTGGATGACTGCCGTGACATGCATGAGGTTGCATTTATAGATAGAGGGTGACCCGTGGAAGGTCAGGAACCCAATGAGATGATTTCCAGCTATAGACCCTTGGCTAGATTTTGAGAGGACCCGTGGTAGCCGTGAGAGCTAGAGTTAAGTCTCGAGACGTCCGTGGGAGACCGGTACCACATGGTAAGGGCTATCAGACGAGGGGCCAGAAAAGGGATCTGTAACTGAGAGTTATTGTTAAGTCGGATCCGCATGCATATAGGTAGGTGCATCATTGACGAGAGCAACACGCTCCTTAAAATCTGTGAATGCTATTAATGAATTCTGACTGGATTTGCGTGTGTGTTGACGCTGAGGCTAAGTATTATTGATGTTATTGTTAAGGGATATGTTGTTGTGAATAGTAGAAATTAGATAACCATGAATGACTTGAGTAATCCGACTAGTGACTTGTGTAGATGCTTTATTAAATGTTAGTAAATGCTAGTATTGACTAAGATAGATAGAGTATGTTGAAAGGAAATGTGTATGCTAAGCCGAGCCAATAACTGTCATTGTATGTGTGAAAGCTTACCCCCTACACCATTTTTCAGTATGTGCAGGTCGGGCTCGGAAGTGCTGACAGGGCCTCAAGTCCGAGTGTGGTGTACCCCGATTGTTGAGTGCTTATATTGTATTCATTATGTTTAGTCAGTGTAGCCTTGGCCGGCTCTTATGTAAAATGACGATTAAGCATATTTATTTATAAAGATTGATTAGGAGAAATATAGATATGGGTTACTTGTATGGAATTGTAAGTGTTGGTGAATATATATATATAATGTTAAGATAATGGGTATTTCGAGTGTATGATTGTGTATAGACCTGTGTTGTATGCTGGTGACTTGTGTTGGGCTCTTTCCGAGTGGGGGATACGCATAAGGATTCTGAGAGAAACCCCTTTGATGAATTCTGAGCGGACGTTATAAATAATTCGAGCGAATTAGCCAAACGGTATTCCGAGTGGTTAGAATTAGAATAAGTCCGAGTGAGGATTTACTTAATGACTCCCCGAGCGAATAAGTTGTGGCGTGCCGAGTGAGTTAGCTATCATTTTCCGAGTGAATGAGTTGAAGAATGACTATGGATTCTGATCTGGATAGCCGAGTGTGGCTTCTCGCCCCAGCGATCAAGGTACTCGCTCCAGTGAGCGTGGACTTAGGAAGACCTTGTGTTGGCATCGCTTAAGCGATTTGTGCCTCGCCCGAGCGACTGGAGCTGCTTCGCTCAAGCGTATGGGATCTCGCTTAAGCGAGTGGATGTTGGTTTTAGGCTTCTCTGAGTGTTTCCTTCTTCCGCTGTATGCCCTCTCGAGTCGGTTTTATTTTCTCTTGGCTTCCTTATCTTATTTCTTTTGTTACCCAGTTGCTTTATGGTCTAGTCGGTTTATTTAATTTCAGAAAAATGCTCTTGTCCCGGGTCATTTTCATTTTAAATTAGGATGTTTCACATGACCCCAAAATCATCATTTACCATATGAAGATTACAAAATTTGGCATATATACACCATGTACCATACAAAGTAAAAACATGTCAGCCAAGGCTCTCCCTTTTCCATTCCATATTTACCTTCTTCAAACTCGGCCTCCAAAATGGTAGGATTTAAGTCATACCTACATCAACCTTAAAAATAGCAACGGGGAGGTGAATAACAAAATCTAAATGAATCAAAGTCATACATTATGACGAAATACATGTATACTTGTTTATATACCACACCTCTCAGAATATCATACATCATTTATATACTATACTATTCAAAATCATATATCACGTTCTCAAGTATGCACCCACAATCATATTCATTCAAATCACTGAATACACCCATAGGGTTAGTATCACACTCTTTCCCCTTTTTAGTTCTCATTCATCCTTCACCGCTATGGGCTATCAACTAGGCATATCTCCGGCTATATGCAAATGCGCTTAAAGCTAATGCATATGCACAAGGATTTCTCATCAAACAATACGGATCCAACTATGGGATTACAACATCAAATCAATTTGTGGGACAAGCATAGGTGTGCTACTATGCCCCTACTACAGTAGTAAATTGTGTACACATATATCTCAATTTGTGCATGCTTATAACATCATAATTTTTACTGGTACCAAACCACTATCGCCCATCTGTAGCACTAGTCACCCCGTGACTTGCGGATCAACATCGTGGCCTTAATTACCACAAGTGCTACGGGCCCCTCCCGAACACACATCGAGAGAGGTGTGCCCCGTCGGACACCGAGGTAACTCGCTCACCATAGAGCTGCCCACCCACTGGACTCGCCATATAGGGTGCCTCGTCACCAAACTATGGACAGCTTCATGACTCATACACCGAGTCACAGGGGAAACAACAATACGCTCGTGCACTGAGCTGCCCTCCCACTAGGCCCGCCTAGTGGAACCCCCTAATATTCTACATAGACAATAATGATATGCCATGGATGCTATGCAAATGCAAATCAAATGCATCCTCACACTGTGCATCCTAGATGCCACTCCACATTCAATCATTTACCACCACCACTTGGTGGATTTCAATATTCTCATCATCCTCAATTATTTCCAATTCTCCTCAATACTCATACTCATTAATAGTTAGTGGCATACGCATTCATCAATTCAACATACATCTTTGGGATTTTCAAACCATAGATTTTAATTCACACATAATCTTAAACCATCATCATATTTTATCATCAAGATCTAATCACAACATCATATCACTATCCCAAATACAATGCCACACAACAATCATCATTCTAAATGCATTCAAATCATAACATCATCACATCATCCATTCAAACAACATCAACATAATCACATATACATATTTTCACATCATCAATGGATGAAATCATGCATTTAGAATAGTTACCCCCTCCTACCTCAAGTGAAGTAGTGATCAACGCGGTTTGACGGTTCCGCCTCGTCAATGGGGTCGTTTCCTACATTATACAACATACCACACAATTATCCTCTATTAAAACCACCAAGATTCAAGTGCTCTTAATTAACCACTTGGTGTTTTATGCCTTTTTTAATTCTCAATCTTTACTTATTCATTTAATCCACCATAACCACCATGGGTTAGGTGCCCAATCACATTATTATGCATTTAAGGCTAAAGCCATTCATCAGCTTTCACATTACTGAACTCCACCAACCATTTACCACCATTAATGGTCACTACACATCATAAATAGCATCTACCATCAATAATAAATGCTCATCTACCTACATCTCACATTTCCCCCAATTTATAAAGTTAGGGTTTCATAAAAAACCTAATAACCACCATTTGTGTTCATCATTTTCCATCATTCATATGTCATTTTTGTGTACCACCCAAGGCCCTCATAAAACTCAATTTAAATACACCCCACCTTAGGGTTTTTCATCATAAATGTCTCTCCTAACATAACCCATATGCATTAACTCTCTCCCAACAACCAATACCCTAAAGCTAGGGCTTAAAGCTCATGAAAATAAAGAGAAACCCTTACCTCAAGCCAAAAGAAGTGAGCTTCTAGAATGGGTGAGAAAGAACATGAAAATGGAGAGAGAGGGGGAGTGAGAAAGAGAGCCTCCAAGTTCTAAGCTCCAAACAAAAATGGAAGAGGAGATGGCACACACCACACTTATGGATTTTTGAAGAGAAAGGAGAAGAAGATGATGAGTAGGAGATGAAGAGAAAGAGAAAAAGTGTTTGCCTAAGTGGGAGAGAACACACGTGAGAATGAGAGGGAGAAGAGAAGAGTTTATATTTTATTTGATGCTCATTCATTAAAGCTTTATCATTTTTCCACAAACAGGCTCTTCGTTTGGGCTCAATACTTCATCTAAAAATTATTCCGAATACATATTCGGATTCCCAATATTATCCTTAACAGCCCTGACCAATATCATCTCAATCAGAGATACTTGGTCTGACACCTATATCTCAACCGAGCTTATTTTCAGCTTATCCGGTCTCCTCAATTTACCAGCAGTCCCCAAAACTCTCAATTTAATTATTTCAAAAATTTTGTGAAATTAAATGATTTACCTTCAATTTATCAATATTTATTTCTCCTTAATTAATGCTCTATTTTAAAATTTGGGATGTTACATCACACATAAAAATAAAAAAATTTTCTGGGCGAAAAAAAGAGAAATCCACTGGCCGTGGGTTTCACACATATTCAACGTTAATTTTTTGGGCCAGGACAGCAAGACCCATTGGCCATAGGAATTTCCCACTGGTCGTGGGTTTCTTGACAGGTGTATTTTTTTCCTATTTAACATGTTCCCACTGTCCGTGGGTCTCATCCTCTCTTGCATTCTCCCTCATCACTTCACACTATCACTCCCAATCACTCTTAACTTGAGAAATTGCTTGACCCTATTCACATTACATCACTCCTTTCTAAACTTTTCATCAAGTAAGTCTTATTCTCTATTCATATTTTGGGGTTCTTTCTCTTAGTTTGGGGTTATCTTCTACTTGCTATCTTAGGTGATTTTTGATGAAATTGATCATGAGAAAATGTTTATATATGTTCATATGTGCTTGTTTTGATGAAAATTTCATGTGGGTATTCTATCAAACTCTTGTTTGGGTTTATCTTGTTCATCATGTTCATTATTATCATTGAAACCCACATGCACTTTTTCTTCATGATTGAGACTCCATGACACATAGATGGACATTTATCATATTATTGTTCAATTGTGAAGTATGCTTTATGAATTTGGGAAACTTGGTGATGCATTATCCATGGATTTCTTAGTACATATTTTTATGCCCACCAAGTGTTTGACAAAATGCCAAAAATAACTCTTTGTTCTTCCTTTACATACTTATAGGTTATTTTATCCTCTTTGGGCCCTCATATGCTTACCCATTAATAAGCTTCCATTTTGTTGCCTATATTGACATGTTTGGTGTATGAACTTGAATTTGGACTTCAGGTACCAAGAACATGTCTTTCGGAAGAACCAAGAAAGGTGAGTTCCTCCAGATAAGTTTCACTGTACCTTACTCTCCCTCTACTGAATAGTGAGGACACTGCTCACGTTTAGTTTAGGGTGGTAGGTACATGAAGCTTATTCTGAGCCTTTGCAGTTTGTGATTTCATTTGACTTTGTTTGATTACATGTTGTATTTTTCCTTTGGTTTCATTTGATCATGCTAGATGTAGTTTGATTGCATTTTGTTTTTATTATGTCTCTACCTAGGATAACTTAGCTTGTTTGCTAGTGATTATTGTTGCCACAAATTGTTTTAGTTTAGAATGATGAAATTTGGGCCTTTTGGAATCCATATAAAAAAAATAAAAACATAAATATTTTGTTATGATGATTGCTAGCTTGTCAGGAGGTACTATGCTTTATGATTCTGTGTTTTCTCTAACTAGGTCTATTCACCATTTATTTTGAGAGCTTTTGAGCCAAAAGGGGTATGCATTGAAAATAAACATTTAGAAAACCCGTATTTTCTTGTATTGAGTGTGTCATACATTTGAAGTGCTCTAGAACTTGGCTTGTGGCCAATTCAAAATGGTTGGTGATTACAAGTTATGGAATGAAAAAGGCACCATAGGTTTTGTTCTTTAGCCTCTGAACTTTGAATGTTACAATACACCATTAGTTGCCCCCTGTTGAGCCTAAATTATTGATTTTTGTTTTGAAACCCTTTGGTAATTGATTTGATAAATTCCTAAAAAAATAATAGGAATTCAAGGATGGTAACTAGAATGAAATGGCTAAAAGAAAAGTCAGTTTTAGTTGGGAAATAAAAATAAACAAAATGAACTTGTGTTTCCAACTAAAGAAAAAAATTTTGGAAGAACAAAGAAAAGGATGAAAACAAGGTTGAGAAATGAGTCAAATTTGAAAATGAAAAACAAAAAGAATTCCTTAAAAGTTTTAGAAGGGATAAGAAAATGTGTTCTCTGGTCTGCCTTCCAAAACTTAATGGTTCTCAGTGATTTCATTGAATAATAATAACCCTTTGAATTTCCTTTTTCTTGGTATCCATTCCCGCATCTGTGAACCCCTAACTCCATTACAACTAGATGAAAGACCTTTTGACCATAACTTGCTGTTCTGAATAACTGTGGAGATTTGGGTCACTTGCCAAGCCTATGGTAGTGTCTTGAAATGCTATGACTTGAGTGATACTTATATGCAAGCTTAAACACTTAGAGAGAAATGAAAGGATGTGTATCTGTAGCCTAGTTTGGTGAGCATGGTATGAATAATTGTGTGGTTCTTATTTTGATAATCTTGCAATCATCTATTAATAATTTTTCCAATTGGGTTCCTCAAGTTGTTCTGAGTTCTTCATTCCTTATTGTTCATGTTTGTGGTGATGATGAATGCTTGGGGATAAGCAATGTTCTAGTTTAGGGTGTTTTGATAGTTGTTTAATTTGCATTATTTTAGTGGTGTTTTGTTTAGGTTTTCTAAGTTATTTGTGTTATTTTTCTCCTTAATTCCAAGTGTTTTCCTTCATTCCGCATTTGTTACTCGGGTGTTTCCAGTTTTGCATGAATAGCTTGGTTATAGGTGCATAAATTATAAAACAAGAAGCATTGGAAAGGAGTCAAGCCATTAAAAGCTCAAAAATAAAGCCTTATCCACCTTCAAAAGCATGATAGAGAAAGGATCTACCAAGATGGACATTCTGTGGCCTCGAAACAATGAGAAAAGCGTAAAAAAAATGAAGTCTAGAAAAACCCACTGCCAGTGGGTCGTGGGCCTCTCTGGAGTTGCAGAATTGAGCTATAGGAAACCCACTGGCCATGAGTGTTACTGTTGGAAACCCACTGCCAGTGGGTTTTTCCCACTGGTCGTGGATCTCTCTGCCTAGAGGTGAAAAAACTGATTTTTTGGACCCCTGGAAAAACCCACTACCAGTGGGTTTTTCTCACTGCTAGTGGGTTTTTGCGCGTTCTACACTTGCTTTAATATTTGGAGCAGTTTCTAAATAAAAAGGGTAGTTTTTAAGAGGCAAAATACATAGAGACATTGGAGAGACTTTTTGGAGGAAAAAAAGAGAGCTTTATAAAGGATTTTTGAAGGGGATCAAGGTCAAAACATGGAAGGACATCAATTTTGTAGATTTGGGGAGGAAGATTTTGGGAGATTTAGTGAGAACTCATCTTGTATTTTCTGAATCCCTAGCTTCATCTTTGAATTTTCTTCTATGTTTGGTTTAATCTCTTTGTATTGTGGCATTGTGATTGTTGTTTCCATGGCACATTAAACATTACTCTTAGGAATTAAGGTGTAGCATTTATGTGAACCATATTAAATGTTCTTTGTTCTTGATTATTGAATTGTGTGTTCTTATTCTATTTTGTGAGTTCCTAATAATTCCATTAAGCTTAGAGATAAGTGTGGATGATTGTAAACGGTATAGGTAATCGAAAGATTGGCGTATAGTTTGAATTACACAAAATCGAACCTAGGGATTCGGGTTACGAAAGTAAACCAGACTCTTTGAGGGATATTCGAGTTTTCATAAAGTGTAAGGGATTTAATTAGTGAATTGAACGCGGTTCTTCAATAATTAGTTACGTTAGTAAGGTTTCGAGAGAAAGTCACTAATCAATTTAGGAAAACTCGCCTTAAGAAATGGGATTTAATAATTTAGAAATGGAATTGCATTAAATATTGGCACCCACATTCATGTTAACCTTTATCTCCCAAGAAGTTAATCTCTGTTGTTTCCAAGTAAATCTTTTCATTGTCATTGGTTAGTATTTTCTATTTATGTTATTTAGTTCTGCATTATAAATTTCTACATCAATAAATGATTTGTCTAGATAATCAAGGTGCTATAAACCGGTAATTGGGAACAATCCCTGTGGGACGATATTTTTATTACTATGATACCTGGTGCGCTCACGGTAGGCTATCACCTACGCCCAACTACTTAGGTACGCTCACCATCAGACCCTGATCCCAGAAGCCCAGCGTGCCCAGGCTGAGAACCAGCGTGCCTACGCTTAGCTGCTGCTCCTAGTCCAACTCACCAGCGTGCCTACGCCTAGTGACTAGTCTACTTAGTTCTGTTTTATTTTTTAGAATTATAAATGCTGTATTTTTATTAACTTAAATTAGTTATTTATTTTGTACCTCTTAAATTAATTGTATTCTTTGTAATTATCTAATTTAGGATTTTTAGTTAAGCCTAGGAAAGCTATATATGTTGATGTAGGTTTTGATAATGACACAACAAATGAAGAGATATTAAGGATGTTATGCAAAGCGATTAATTGAATCATGAAGCTCAAACAAAACGGGTCAAGCATTCAAGAGTTAAATGCATTAGGATTGATGAACAACAAAGGACTTGAGTCAAGGTGTAACATCCCAAAATTCAAAATAGAGAATAAATTAAGGAAATAAATATTGGATAATTGAATTTGAACTAATTAATGTCCTGAAATATTAGAAATAATTTAATATGGAATTTTGGAGACTGTTAATGAATTATTAAGACTGGATAAGCATGAAACTAACCCGGATAAAATATGGGTGTCGAACCAAGTATCTCTGATTGAGATGCCGTTGGTCAGGGCTGTAGATAATATTATTGGGAATCCAAGTATGTATTCGGAATAATTTTTGGAATAAGTATTGAGCCCGAACAGAGAGCATGTTTGCTATAAAATGGAAAGATTTAAGTGATGGGTTTAAAATTAAAAACAACTCACCTCTTTCACTCTGAATTCCTGTGACTCTCCCTCCTTTTCAGCAAACTTACTTCTTCTCCTTCCTATCACTTCTCCATTCACATTTTTCTTCTAAAGACCCTAATCAAGAAGTGATCCCCATTTCCCTCTCTCATTTTCATTTTCTTGGAGCAAGAAGGAGAAGCTTAGAGTTTGAACTCTTTTTTTTCCCTCTCCTATTTCGTGATCTTCATCTCCCATTATTGGAACTCCTCCATTTCTTCATTTGAGGCAAGGTTCTAGCTATTTTTCAAGTATATGAACCTTTTGTTATGTGTCCTCAATGTTAAGGGAGCATTTAATGTATGTGGGTTATTAGGAGAAGCATTAAATGTGGAAACCTTAAGGTGGGTGTCATAAATACAAGCTTTAAATGGCATTAATGAGGTAGATGCATTTATGGTTGGAAGGAGATGAGAATGTATGATTATTTTTAAATGTTGATGGGTTTTGGTGAAACCCTAACCTTATGAATTGGGGGAAATATGATGTGTGGGTAGATGGGCATTAATTAATGGTGAGAATGTCATTAATGTTGGAGTATAATCATAAATGATGATTGGAGATGGTGGTTGGAAACCATAAATGAAAACCCACTTAGAATGAGTTAAATGTAAGGTTGGTAAATAGTGTAACCTAACTAATTAGGTTATTGCCTTGATGATAATGAATGGTGATTTAAAGGAAGAAATTCCTGAAGCCTAAATGGGCAAATGAATAAAACCTATAAATAGCCTCTACATGATAAAAATCATGAGTACACATATGCATATGTATGTTGAAATGGTGTTTGAATGAATGATTGATGTGGCCCTATAATTGATTGGTGTAGGGCTTGATAATACTTGTGAGGCGGGAACATCAAACCCGGAAGTTTACTTCTCTTGAGGTAGGAGAGGGGTGTATTTTCTAAATGTATGAGAACTTATATGATGATAATGTATGTATTGATGTAATATGGCATGCTTCCTTGAATGGATGTAGTATCATATGTATGTGATGTGAAATTGAGTTAGATTCTTATAATGAATAATTGTGGATAAGACCTTATTAAGGTTAAGATTGATATAATGTGTGATGACATATTATGGATTCGATATGTGGCTTGATGAATATTTGAAATCCTTGACTTAATGATTCCTGAATATTATGATCGGAATATATACATATGTTTAAATAGGTGGAATTAACATGGTAATTGAGTAGGAGTATACCCTATATGAGAGGGTGAGATAACCTATATGAGGTTGAGGCATGCATGAGTATTGTTGTATACATAGCATGACATGCATATCATGATGATGGGATATAAAGGGCTTGCGAGTTCCTGTGATTATTGGACCGATGGTTACGATCACCTGGTATTTGAAATAAAAGGCCTCGCGGGACCATTGAGATTGTATGCCTGTGGTTGCGATCATGAGGTGGGAGTACCCCTTGCGAGGCGGGAATCCATTATGAATTATTGAACGTGGTTACGATCACGAGAAAGCACCTTGCGAGGCTGGTAGAGGGAGTACCCCTTGCGAGGTGGGAAACCAATGAGAATGATTGAATAATTATGGTGGTTGCGATCACTTGATGGAATAAAATTGGATCCGTGCATATGTATCCTTAACACCAGCATGTGCATTAGCCATAGAAGCATGGCATAGAGTGGTATCCTGTTGAGGAGATTATGTGAGGAGTAGATGTAACTCCCTTTTTAATTTCTAACTGTAATTGGGCTAATGGTTGATGTAACCTTATGAATCTAAATGGATATGTGTGTTCAATGAATTTGATGAATGATTAATTTTGTGTTGATTGCACTTCTCTTAAGGGGTAAATGTTTATATTGCATTCATGTATATATTATCACAATTGTTAGATTTTCATCATTGATAATGTATACTCACTCTCCATGTGGTATATCTTTTTAGCTCCTGTGTTGTAGGGCTTGCCTATAGAGCTATTGTGTGGAGAAGAGGTGTGAAGGAAGCCTATTTTGGGTAAAGAATGCCTTGGCCGGCAATTGTTTTGAGTTTGTGGGTTTTACTTGAATTTTTGTAATGTATATAGCTATAATGGATGTTTTGTATAGCCAAGGATTGGTATAGACATTTGTATGGATGATGAATAGACAATGATGATTATAGAAGGTCATGTAGGAAAATGAGAGCCTAAAGTTTATGGCTCATTTTCATTAATGACCTTGGCCTTATTTGGATAATGAAAATGAAGTTTGATGTAGTTAAAACTTATGGATGAATGATAGTTAACATGAAATATTGCACTTTATAGAGCATGCTGAGTAGTAAGTTAGATTGGAATATAATTCATGAACTGGAAGGTAAATTTATGAGTAAGATAGATTGAAACAAGTTTTAAATGCTGAATATGATGAATGAGATATGATAAATTTAAGTGGAATGGATTAAATTGAATTTTGTTATGATGGGTTGTTTGATTCCTTTATTTCCTGTGTTTTAACTGATAATCTCGCTCAAGCGAGATGGGTTCTCGCTCAAGCGAGGATCCCCCCTGCAAGACATTTGGCTACTGGCCAAATCTCGCTTAGGTGGGAGTGTGTCTCGCTCAAGCAAGAATGCCCTGGCATCAGTGGTTGGCTACTGGAGGAAAATCGCCTAGGCGAGTTAGATCTCACTCGAGTGAGAGGGAGAGAGATCGCTACTGGCCCATTTTCGCTTGAGCGAAAGGCTTTTGGAGGTGGCATTCGCTCGAGCGAGTGAGCGTTGGGTAGTTTCTGGACGATTTTCGCCCATGCTCGCTTACTTCACCCAAGCGACTTTTGAGGGTCTCGCTCAAGAGAGACGGGGCTCGCCTAAGCGAATCGGCCCCTGTTCCTCCTCTTATTTCTTTTGTTCAGCTCTCCCTATGTCTTGCCCGAGCGCTCCCTTGGGACTCGCTCAAGCGAGTGTGGTTCTCGCTTGAGCAAGGGATGTCCTGGTCCTCCAAATTGTATTACCTTGATCACTTTTCATTTTCTTTATATATGAGCTTTATCCTAAACCAACTTATGAACCCTTTGGATATATTTTGAGGTCATTAATCCTTATGATGTTTAACCTCTTCGTACCCAATTATATAGCAACAATTTAAATAAATTTTCTGCTGTTTTCAATTAAGATCCTCAATAGTTTTTTCCCTTAACTTACCTTCTCATATCCTCATATATGAGTTAGGTTTTTTTAGATCCAGGGTATTGAATGACTGCTTCACCACTTATGTTTTTCACAGATTAAAAATACTCAAATCGTGAAAAATTTACCCCAATTTTCAGGGTGTCACAACCTGGTATCAGAGCATTATTTGCTCTTTACTGCTATGAACAATTATTATTCTTAGAGTATGACATGCATTTAAAGAATGATTTCCATTGTTACTTGACCTTGTATGGATTAACTGTGGATTAAATGTGATTGCTATAAGTCCGACCAAGCTTTCTTCACACTATTCTCCCTCAATGATAAATTCTTATAATTATATGAATGCATGTGACCCTAAGATATGATGATATGCTTTTATGAGCTTTAATATGAATTGGTTGATGTTGGAATCCATGATGGAGGACCCTAACTTAATTTTTATGATAAAGTACTATAGTATGAAACTACAGAGGGGTGTCTGAATGAGTTTACTGATGATAGTTGAATCTCATGTTATGATTATAGATATTGAGATGGCCCGTCATTGTCAAGATAACGGTGATACTATAGCTAAAGGTTTGAATCATTTTGTGGACCTCCTTGAGTCGTAAAGTCATGATAGACAAGAAGCGGAAAGGCAACCTGCTCCTGCCGTTCAAGGTACTCAAGGCCTTGACATGTTCTTGAAGCGGAAACCATCTGAGTTTTATGGTGGATTTAGACTTGAACAAGCCTATGTTTAGATCCGAGATGTTGAGCGGATCTTCGATAGTTTCAAATGTAATGAGCTCCAAAAAGTGGAGTATGCTATTTTTATGCTGAGGGATGAAGCGAAGAATTGGTGGAGACTCACCAAGAGTAGAGTGATTGCTGCTACTATTCCCTTGACTTGGGAAAATTTTTAAGTTTGAACTCATGAGAAAGTATGTGCCTGAGAGCTACAAGAGCAAGAAGGAACTTGAGTTCATGGAACTCAAGCAAGGCGCAATGACGGTGGAAGAGTATGCTTCCAAATTTGAGGAACTTTGTGAATTCTACCCTCCTTATCAACAAGAGGGAACTGAAGCCTCTAAGTGTGTGAAGTTCGAGAACGGTCTATGCCCTGATATTCAAAGGGCCATTTGTCATCAAGAAATTCAAAGTTTCACGGTACTTGTAAATAAGTGCCGCATTTATGAGGAACATGCTCTACCTCATCAATCCAAATTTGATTCTAAGTTGAAGGGTCAATCTTCCAGTTTCAAGAGGTAAGGGAATTTCAGAAGGGTACACTTTCAGAGGGGGTACTCATTCTAATGTCCAAGCTAGAAACGGTGGACATGGTAACACTTTTGGTCGGGGCAATGCAAATGCCAATGGGCCAAAATGCTATAGGTGTGGTGGTCCACACTATGTTCGTGAATGTGGGCACCGTGAGAACGTGGTATGCTTTAATTGTGATCAGGTGGGACATATCCGTCCTGCATGCCCTATGCTTACAAGACCGACTTCGATGCAAGTTAACACTCCCAACCATGCTAATGCACCCGCTCATGTGAACCGCGGAGGCCATAATAGTGATCGGGGCCGTGGTAATGGAAACAATGGTGGCCGAAATGATGGCCGTGGTGGCTATAATGGTGGGAGGCATGGTAACGGTCGAGGTAACGACGATGGTGCTCGCGATGGAAATAGGAACGGTGGAAATCTCCAACCAAATGCCAGAAGAGTGTTTGCTGTGACCGGTGAGGAAACAACACAAGCAAATAACTTAGTTGAAAGTAAGTGCAAAATACTCAGAAACTCAGTTCATGTCATTTATGATTCGGGTTGAACCCACTCCTTTATATCTGAGGATTGTGTTCAGTGATTGAGGTTGTCGGTGCGTTTAATGAAAAATGCCCTTGTGGTTACCACCCCAACCGGTACTTGTCTTAAATCGGTTAACCAATGTGATAATGTTGACATGCTCCTAGAAGGGAGAAGGTTTATTGTGTCATTTATTTGCTTACCTATAAAGGGATTGAAGATCATACTTGGTGTGGATTGGCTCTCCGTCAATAAGGTTTTGGTTGACTGTCAACAGCGGACTGTCATTTTCCCTTCTTCTGATGTAGCGAAATTCGATGTGCAAGGTATAGCTTAACTCTACATATTACTATCTCTTATCGATGGGACAAATGGTCCCGATCCCCTTAATATCCCTGTGGTGTCAGAATTTTTGGATGTGTTTCCCGAGGAGATACCCGGTTTACCGCCTCCACGGGAGGTTGAATTTACTATCGATCTTGTACCTGGTACGGAACCAGTGTCTATTGCTCCTTATAGGATGTCTCCTATGGAGTTGGCTGAACTTAAGAAGCAAGTTGAGGAGCTACTTGAGAAGGAGTTTGTTCGACCCAGTGTGTCACCCTAGGGGGCTCCTGTTTTGCTGGTCAAGAAGAAGGATTGAGCCATGCGGTTGTGTGTTGACTACCGTCAGTTGAACAAGATGAAAATAAAGAATAAATATCCTTTACCTCGTATTGATGACCTACTGGATCAATTAAGAGGTGTTGTGGTGTTTTCGAAGATTGATTTACGCTCTGGTTACCATCAAATTTGGGTGAGAACCGAAGACATTCCGAAGACTACCTTTAGGATACGATATGGCCATTATGAGTACGTTGTAATGCCATTCGGAGTGACTAATGCTCCAGCGGTGTTCATGAGCTACATGAACCATATCTTTCATGAATACTTGGATCGCTTTGTTCTGGTATTCATCGATGATATCCTAGTGTATTCCAAGAGCTGTGAGGAACACGAGGAACATTTGAAGGTTGTGTTGAATATTCTTAGAGAGAACCAGTTGTATGCTAAGCTCTCTAAATGCGAATTCTGGTTGTCGAGCGTCCAGTTTCTTGGTCATGTGATATCGAAGAAGGTGTTTCGGTGGATCCTTCCAAGGTTGAAGCCGTTATGGCATGGCCTAGACCTACATCGGTTACAGAAATCCGGAGTTTCCTTAGACTTGTTGGATATTATCAGAGGTTTATCGAAGGTTTTTCTCGTCTTGCTAAACCTTTGACAAACTTGACAAGAAAGAACCAACCTTTTGTATGGACGGTTGAGTGTGAGAGGTGCTTTGAAGAGTTAAAGATGAGGCTGACTTCTGAGCCTATCTTGGCATTGCCTGACTTGCAAGAAGATTTTGTGGTGTATTGCAATGCTTCTAAGCATGGACTTGGATGTGTTTTGATACAGAAGGAACGTGTTATAGCTTATGCTTCACGCCAGTTGAGACCTCATGAAGTTAACTACCCGACTCACGATTTGGAGTTGGCGGCGGTTGTGTTCATCTTGAAGATTTGGCGTCATTATCTCTATGGTTCGAGATTCATGGTCTTTAGTGACCATAAAAGCTTGAAATACCTTTTTGATCAGAAAGAATTGAATATGCGCCAGAGGAGATGGATGGAATTTTTGAAGGACTATGATTTTGAATTAAGGTATCATTCGGGAAAAGCTAATGTTATTACCGATGCTCTTAGTCGGAAGTCCTTGCATGTTTCGGCCATAATGGTCAAGGAATTCGAGTTGATTGAGGAATTTCAGAATTTGAATGTTGGAACCGAAGTGCAATCTGCCAAGAGGCTATGTTTTGCTACCTTAAAGATATGAAATGAGTTTTTAGAGCTTGTAAATGAGAAACAAAGAGATGATGAATATTTACAGGAGATGAGGAGATCTCAAAGCGAAGGGAAAAATCTATTTCTTATTGAGGGTGATGATGGCTTATGGCATGTAAAAGATCGGGTGTACGTGCCTTCATTTGGAGATTTGAGACACACGGTGCTTGAGGAAGCGCACAAAAGCATTTTTAGTATCCACCCTGGTGCGACCAAGATGTACCAAGATGTGAAGAAGAATTTTCGGTGGCCCGGAATGAAATGTGATATTGCCAACTTTGTAGCTTCGTGCTTTACTTGTCAGAAGGCGAAGGTAGAGCATCAGAGACCTTTGGGTACTTTGAGACCACTTGATATCCCCGTTTGGAAGTGGGATGCGATTGCTATGGACTTTATGTTTGGTTTGCCCAGAACGAGGTCTACATGTGATGGAATCTGGGTGATTGTGGATTGTTTGACAAAGAGTGTGTATTTTCTACCGATCAGTATGAAGAGTTCCTTACAGGATTTGGCACAATTATACATTCAGGAGATTATGAGGTTACATGGTGTGCCATCAAGTATTGTCTCTGATCGTGACCCCCGATTTACATCCCGATTTTGGGGGAGTTTACATGAAGCAATGGGTTCAAAATCGAAGCTAAGCTCGGTGTACCATCCTCAGACTGACAGACAATCTGAGATGACTATTCAAAGTCTTGAAGACTTATTGCGTGCTTGTGTTTTGGAGCACGGTGGCTCATGGGAGAAATATCTACCACTGATCGAATTTACCTACAATAATAGTTTTGACTCTAACATTGGCATGGCGCCATATGAGGCGTTATATGGAAGAAGGTGTCGAACCCGTTTATGTTGGCTAGAAGTCAGAGAGAACTTGGCCTTAGGGCTTGAGATTGTTGAGGAAACCACTGAACAGATCAAGATGATCCGAGAGAAGATGAAAATCGCTCAAGACTGGCAGAAGAGCTATTATGACAAAAGGAGGAAGCCACTTGAATTTCAAGTTGGCGATCATGTGTTCTTACGAGTCTCACGTGACAAGGGTATTGGAAGAGCTTTGAAAACTAGAAAATTAAGTCCTAAATTCATCGGACCTTATGAGATCTTGGAGCGGATCAGAGATGTTGCTTATCGGATTGCGCTTCCTCCATATCTTGCCAACCTACATGATGTGTTCCATGTATCACAGTTAAGGAAGTATATTCATGATCCTCTACACGTGATCTCTATTGATGATGTTGATGTGCAGGATGACTTGTCTGTTCCTCCCGTTTTGGTTCGTATTATCGAATATTCCATGAAGAGATTACAGAATAAAATGGTACCCTTAGTGAACGTAGCATGGAAGCATGGGAATGTGGAGACACTCACTTGGGAACGCCAGGATGATATCTGTGAGTGGTACCCTTACGTATTCGAGTCCGGTATGTCAAATTTCAAGGACAAAATTTCTTTTAGGTAGGGTGGATTGTAACATCCCAAATTTCAAAATAGAGAATAAATTAAGGAAATAAATATTGGATAATTGAATTTGAACTAATTAATGTCCCGAAATATTAGAAATAATTTAATATGGAATTTTGGAGACTGTTAATGAATTATTGAGATCGAGTAAGCAGGAAACTAACCCGGATAAAATATGGGTGCCGGACCAAGTATCTCTGATTAAGATGTCGTTGGTCAGGGCTGTAGATAATATTATTGGGAATCTAAGTATGTATTCGGAATAATTTTTAGAATAAGTATTGAGCCCGAACAGAGAGCCAGTTTGTTATAAAATGGAAAGATTTAAGTGATGGGTTTAAAATTAAAAACAACTCACCTCTTTCACTCTGAATTCCTGTGATTCTCCCTCCTCTTCAGCAAACTTACTTCTTCTCCTTCCTATCACTTCTCCATTCATATTTTTCTTCTAAAGACCCTAATCAAGGAGTGATCCCTATTTCCTTTTCTCATTTTCATTTTCTTGGAGCAAGAAGGAGAAGCTTGGAGTTTGAACTCCTTTTCTTTCCCTCTCCTATTTCATGATCTTCATCTCCCATTCTTGGAACTCCTCCATTTCTTCGTTTGAGGTAAGGTTCTAGCTATTTTTCAAGTATATGAACCTTTTGTTATGTGTCCTCAATGTTAAGGGAGCATTTAATGTATGTGGGTTATTAGGAGAAGCATTAAATATGGAAACCCTAAGGTGGGTGTCATAAATACAACCTTTAAATGGCATTAATAGGGTAGATGCATTTATGGTTGGAAGGAGATGAGAATGTATGATTATTTTTAAATGTTGATGGGTTTTGTTGAAACCCTAACCTTATGAATTGGGGGAAATATGATGTGTGGGTAGATGGGCATTAATTAATGGTGAGAATGTCATTAATGTTGGAGTATAATCCTAAATGATGATTGGAGATGGTGGTTGGAAACCATAAATGAAAACCCACTTAGAATGAGTTAAATGTAAGGTTGGTAAATGGGGTAACCTAACTAATTAGGTTATTGCCTTGATGATAATGAATGGTGATTTAAGGGAAGGAATTCCCGAAGCCTAAATGGGCAAATGAATAAAACCTATAAATAGCCTCTACATGATAAAAATCATGAGTACACATATGTATATGTGTGTTGAAATGGTGTTTGAATAAATGATTGATGTGGCCCTATAATTGATTGGTGTAGGGCTTGATAATATTTGTGAGGCGGGAACATCAAACCCGAAAGTTTACTTCTTTTGAGGTAGGAGAGGGGTGTATTTTCTAAATGTATGAGAACTTGTATGATGATAATGTATGTATTGATGTAATGTGGCATGCTTCCTTGAATGGATGTAGTATCATATGTATGTGATGTGAAGTTGAGTTAGATTCTTATAATGAATAATTATGGATAAGACCTTATTGAGGTTAAGATTGATATAATGTGTGATGACATGTTATGGATTCCATGTGTGGCTTGATGAATATTTGAAATCCTTGACTTAATGATTCCTGAATATTATGATCGGAATATATACATATGTTTAAATATGTGGAATTAAAATAGTAATTGAGTAGGAGTATACCCTAGATGAGAGGGTGAGATAACCTATATGAGGTTGAGCATGCATGAGTATTGTTGCATACATAGCATGGCATGCATATCATGATGATGTTGAAAAGTTGTTACGATCACTTGATGTTGGAATATAAAGGGCATGCGAGCTCCTATGATTATTGGACCGGTGGTTACGATCACCTGGTATTTGAAATGAAAGGCCCTGCGGGACCATTGAGATTGTATGCCCATGGTTACGATCATGAGGTGGGAGTACCCCTTGCGAGGCGGGAATCCATTATGAATTATTGAACGTGGTTGCAATCATGAGAAAGCACCTTTCGAGGCTGCTAGAGGGAGTACCCTTGCGAGGCGGGAAACTAATGAGAATGATTGAATAATTTTGGTGGTTGCGATCACCTGATGGAATGAAACCGGATCCGTGCATATGCATCCTAAACACTAGCATGTGTATTAGCCATAGAAGCATGGTATAGAGTGGTATCCTATTGAGGAGATTGTGTGAGTAGTAGGTAGAACTCCCTTTTTAATTTCTAACTGTAATTGGGCTAATGGTTGATGTAACCTTGTTAATCTAAATGGATATGTGTGTTCAATGAATTTGATGAATGATTAATTTTGTGTTGATTGCACTTCTCTTAAGGGGTAAATGTTTATATTGCATTCATGTATATATTATCACAATTGTTAGATTTTCATCATTGAGAAAGTATACTCACTCTCCATGTGGTATATCTTTTTAGCTTCTGTGTTGGAGGGCTTGCCTATGGAGCTATTATGTGGAGAAGAGTTGTGAAGAAAGCCTATTTTGGGTAAAGAATGCCTTGGCTGGTAATTGTTTTGAGTTTGTGGGTTTTACTTGAATTTTGGTAATGTATATAGTTATAATGGATGTTTTGTATAGCCAAGGATTGGTATAGACATTTGTATGGATGATGAATAGACAATGATGATTATAGAAGGTCATGTAAGAAAATGAGAGCCTAGAGTTTATGGCTCATTTTCATTAATGACCTTGGCCTTATTTGGATAATGAAAATGAAGTTTGATGTAGTTAAAACTTATGGATGAATGATAGTTTACATGAAATATTGCACTTTATAGAGCATGCTGAGTAGTAAGTTAGATTGGAATGTAATTCATGAACTGGAAGGTAAATTTATGAGTAAGATAGATTGAAACAAGTTTTAAATCCTGAATATGATGAATAAGATGTGATAAATTTAAGTGGAATGGATTAAATTGAGTTTTGGTATGATGGGTTGTTTGATTCCTTTCTCGCTCAAGTGAGGATCCCCCCTGCAAGACATTTAGCTACTGGCCAAATCTCGCTTAGGCGAGAGTGTGTCTCGCTCAAGCGAGAATGCCCTGGCATCAGTGGTTGGCCACTGGAGGAAAATCGCCCAGGCGAGTTGGATCTCACCTGAGCGAGAGGGAGGTAGATCGCTACTGGCCCATTTTTGCTTGGTTGAAAGGCTTTTGGAGGTGGCATTCGCTCGAGCGAGTGAGCGTTGTGTAGTTTCTAGACGATTTTCGCCCATGCTCGCTAGCTTCGCCCATGCTCGCTTGCTTCGCCCATGCGACTTCTGAGGGTCTCGCTCAAACGAGATGGGGCTCGCCCAAGCGAGTCGGTCGCTGATCCTTCTTTTATTTCTTTCGCTCAGCTCGCCCTATGTCTCGCCCGAGCGCTCCCTTAGGACTCGCTCACGCAAGTGTGGTTCTCGCTTGAGCGAGGGATGTCCTGGTCCTCCAAATTGTATTGCCTTGATCAGTTTTCATTTTCTTTATATATAAGCTTCATCCTAAACCAACTTATGAACCCTTTGGATATATTTTGAGGTCATTAATCCTTATGATGTTTAACCTCTTCGAACCCAATTATATAGCAATAATTTAAATAAATTTTCCGCTATTTTCAATTGAGAATTCCTCAATAGTTGTTTCCCTTAACTTACCTTCTCAAATCCTCATATATGAGTTAGGTCTTTTTAGATCCAGGGTATTGAATGACAGCTTCACCACTTATGTTTTTCAGAGATTAAAAATAGTAAAATCGCAAAACATTTACCCCAATTTTCGGGGTGTCACACTAGGCATTTATAAAAATCTTAAACAAGTGATAATAATCTTCCATGTGTCAAAGAATGAAAGGATTCAAGAACCATGAACAAAAACGCATCAAAAGACCCAAAACGCATCAGAATACATAAAAATGCAAGGAAACAGGTCCAGGATTGCAAGGAATCAATTCACCATACCAAAGGAATCGATTCATACATATTAAAAGCTCTACGAATCGATTCACAAGCAGAGGAATTGATTCACTGCATCAGGGAATCGATTCACAGCTGCAGGAATTGATTCATCACATGAAATACCCCAGGAATCGATTCAATGACTGAAGGAATCCATTCATGCTATTAGGAATCGATTCCCCTTGCCAGGAATCGATTCATTCGCTGTTTTTAATGGAAAAATACTCTAGAGGAATCGATTCTTCGCTGGAATCATGCGCTGAATCATGGAAAATATCAGTACGCGTTTTCAAAAACTCAACTCCACTAATTCCTTTCTCGAAGACTCAAATTGAACGGAGATTCCATTAATTGAGGCAGACAATTGCACTTCTCGAGTCAGGAAACATGGATTGCTGGCGGATTAAGTCTTCCAATGCAAAAATTAAGGAACCGGTGGAAATAAATTTTTGGCAGCAAGTCCCTTGAAGCGCCTATGAAAGGAGAAGAAGTGAAGAGGCAGAAACACACGTCACAGCAACGAAAAACTCCTTGCTTTCTTCTTTCGCTCTTATTCTCTAAGTATAAAGCTCTCTGTTTCTCAATTGCTCTCTCTTTTTATTATTTGGCAAATTATTTTGAGAGTGAGTTTTGTGAGCAAAATTATTTTTAAGAGCTAAACTTGAATATTATTTCTTGAGAAAGAAAAATCATTTTGAGTGCTAAAATTTGCATATTATTATCTAAGAGAGGAAAATAATTTTTGTGCGCTAAATTTGTATATTCTTTCTTTGAAAGGAAAATATTCTCAAGTGGTTTAATTTGTATATCCACTCTTTTGGAGAGTTATCTTTGTACACCTAAACACCAAAAATTCTAGAGGTTTGGGTTGGGGTTTCAACCTTGTAATTGTGAGATTGAGAGATTGGGTGGGGTGCCCTTGTACTTGTAAGAATTGGGTTCTTGAGTGTGGGACACTAGGAAGCCGTGATTGTTCAAAGTTGTATCTCTAGTCTCCAATAATGGAAATCCTCTCAGTGGGTTTCTTAGAGGCGAGACGTACACCGGTGTGGTGGACGAAACATCCTAATGAAAATAAGCAAAATCCGAGACAGGATGAAAGTTTTTCCAAAAATTCCAAATGGTTTAAGGGGAATTCCGAACAGAGAATCTGCTCAGAGAAAGGAAGCCCGAGTCAGGAAGCCTCACATGGGCAATACTCAGCTTTGGTCAAACAGACCAGCGGGAGAAAACGTTTAAAGCGAACAATACTCGCTTAAGCGAAGTCTCATACGTCAAGCGAATGAGACACTCGGTAACTCACCACTCGGGATCGGAATCTAAATTCACTCGGGAAGGTCCCCCAACACGCACCTACTCTCTTCAGACTTTTACCCAACACACCCTATTTATCCTTGAATGTCACAGGTATAGACCACACGGAAATGACTCCCTCGACCATATCACCCAGAATCTACAAGCTTTCCTTTCTTGGAATATTCCTCTCAGTCTAATATCACTCGGAAGTGGTTTGCACATCTTTCACTCGGGGTATATATATATATATTCTCCTTTACACTAAGGACTCTCAACAAGGTCAAATCTCACTTAGGGATCAAGTCATTCGCTTGTGTAGCTTCTTCGGCGTTGATGGCGTAAACTCTCCCTGCAACCGGTTGGTTAACATTTCTTCCTCAGTTATTTTGGGCAAACATCATGTTACCCCGAGCTCCATTGCCTCTGCCCCCATTCCCTCGGCCACCATTTCCATGGCCTCTCCCTCGGAAGCCTCCACGGTGCACATTGGCGTTTGCTTGATGTAGGTGAGGGTAATCGGGGCGAATGTGCCCCTTCTCATTGCAATGAAAACATACAACATCTCCTCCACCATCACAATTCTGGGCAAAGTGGTCACCACCACATTTGAAACATTTGCCATATTTTGGACGACCACCAGTCCGACCACCTTGATTACCCCAACCTTTATATCTAGAAGAGGGTCCACCTCTTCCAACGTTACCTAGTCTCTTGAAGCATGACTGCTGTGGCTGCAAGGACGTGTCTGCCTTGCTGTTCCGGCCTGAGTGGGCCTTGTCATCCTCTTCAAAAATTTTGCATTTATTCACCAGCACTGGAAAGCTTCTAATTTCTTGGTGCCTGAAAGCTCTCTTAATTTCCGACCTCAATCCGCTCTCGAATTTAATGCATTTGGAACTCTCGGTCCCGATTTGTTGGAAGGGCGAGTAAAACAGGCATAACTCTTCAAACCTGGCAGCGTATTCCTCTACAGACATGGAACCCTGCCTCAGTTCCATAAATTCCAGTTCTTTCCGACTCCTTACTGTGTCGGGAAAATATTTCTCCAGGAAGCACGCCTTAAAATTTTCCCAGATCAGCTGGGTGCCAGCATCAGTCAATCGGTTTTTGGTGATCTTCCACCAATTTTCTGCTTTGTCCCGCAGCATGTATACTTCGTATTCGACTTTCTGGGCCTCGGTACAGTGAAGGCCCCCAAAAATTCTCTCTAAATCTTGAATCCACTTGTAAGCTGCTTCGGGATTAAATCCCCCTTGGAACTCACTCGGCTTCCTCTTCAGGAAGCGATCCAATACTTGGCTATCTTCAGTTCGAGGCTGGTTCTGTCTCTTAAAAACATTAGCGAACCGCTGAAATGCCACGGCTATGGCTTCCATACCGTGAAGGTTTGCCATGACTTATCCTGAAATCAACACCCCTTGCAAGGATAAGTTTACAGAATTACTCACTACCGATCGGACTTCAATCCCATACTCAACAGTTATAACACATTATCATACAATCCTTAAGTATCATATAATTAATCGGACCAGGGTAGAAATAACCTCCTACCCCCAAATCAACGCCTCGTAGGCACATGGTCACTCAAATTACGCTTAAACATGGATCAAACTCAGCAGATACCGTAAGTAATTATAACATCCGGTCGTAATGCACATAACCGCTTACTAAGAGTAAGCATACCTTGGCCTTGGACCTTTTAAGTCCGCTCTGATACCAAAATGAAACATCCTAATGAAAATAAGCAAAATTCGAGATAGGATGAAAGTTTTTCTAAAAATTCCAAACGGTTTAAGGGGAATTCCGAACAGAGAATCTGCTCAGAGAAAGGAAGCCCGAGTCAGGAAGCCTCACATGGGCAATACTCAACTTCGGTCAAACAGACCAGCGGGAGAAAACGTTTAAAGCGAACAATACTCGCTTAAGCGAAGTCTCATACGTCAAGCGAATAAGGCACTGGGTAACTCACCACTCAGGATCGGAATCTAAATTCACTCGGGAAGGTCCCCCAACACGCACCTACTCTCTTCAGAATTTTACCCAACACACCCTATTTATCCTTGAATGTCTTAGGTATAGACTACACGAAAATGACTCCCTCGACCATATCACTCGGAATCCACAAGCTTTCCTCACTCGAAATATTCCTCTCAGTCTAATATCACTCGGAAGTGGTTTGCACATCTTTCACTCGGGGTATATATATATATATATATATTCTCCTTTACACTAAGGACTCTCAACAAGGTCAAATCTCACTTAGGGATTTCCTAGTTTCGTCTGCCCAGAATACCCCAGCATTCCTGTCACTCGGGGAAGTTCTAATAAACTCTTACTCGGATCGGATCAAGTTAATTCTCACTCGAAATTTCATGACTTCATTCACTCGGGGTATCATAGCCTTATCCACATGGAATAGGCTTATTAAGGGATTCCTCACGTAACATCCTTCGATTATTTCTCCTACGGAAATAGTCTTTAATGAATATAACTTATTCAGAATTGACCCAACACTTCTTCATTCAGGAGGGGTCTCATATCTCACTTCACTCGGATTTACCTTACTCTCCCTTACTCAGAATCACGCAAGCTCCATATTCATTCAGTAGAATATAAAGGTATTCAACTGGACGTTCGCCTACCACATTATTTACTGATCAAGATTAAACGTATAACATCATATATGTATATATATAATTAGTTTGCTCTTAATACCGAGAGAGTTCAATTCCAACATATTCAACGAAATATTATACTAAGAGCCGGCCAAGGCTTAACAACACTGTTTACACAGTATATACAATTATAAACAAGTCCACTGTTCAGTACGCCTCACAGGACTGGTGCTTCTCCATCATCCATTATTCCGAGAGACATCCACTGAAATATGGCCACAATAGGGGTGAGCTTTTACATATAAAATGACAGTTATTGACTCGGATTAGCCTATACATTGTTATTAATACAATCTATCTATCTCAGTCAACGCTAATATCTACTGCCGTTTAATAAAGTATTCACGCAAGTGCACTGGTTAGATTATTCAAGTCATTCATGGTTATATAAAATTTCTACCTTTCACAACAACATATACCTCAACCATATCATCAAGTTATACTCGGCATCAGTGTCAGTACACACGCATATTCAATCGGAATTCACTCAATTTAAATTAAGGCCATATAAACCATGATATTTTCAATAACATATACTCACATACATATCACATTAAGCTCATTCTCATTCATAAAGGAGCATGCATCAACTCAATCAGAATTCATTCGTATCATTCACAGATCATATGGATCGTGTTATTCTCTTTAATGATGCACCTACATATATGCATGCAGATCTGACTTAAACAATAATTTTCAGTTACAGGTTCCCTTCCTGGCCTCTCATCCATTAGCCCTTCCCACGTGGTACCGGTCTCCCATTGACGTCTCGAGACTTAACTCTAGCTCCCTCGGCTACCACGGGCCCTCACAAGATCTAGCCAAGGATCTGTAGCTGGAAATCATCTCATTAGGGTTCCTGACCTTCCATGGGTCACCCCGTTCCTATACATGCAACTTATGCATTTTATTAGCAAGCATTCCCGATTATCAAGCACATTCCACGCAACCATTAGAATCATAACCGATCCAACATAGTATCTACATTCACTCGTCAATCATACCACTATACACAGCAACCAAACAGTTCATATTCTTAATACAACACTCCAGACAAGATCAAACCAACAGCCACACAAATATATACTCTCGGTGTTAACAATGACAGGAACATACACCACATGTATTTATGTATAAACAACCATCAAGACTCAGCACAACAAACCCTGAACACATGCAGGTAAGTGTGAAACTACTAACAGGACTCTACTACCACACACACGGTATCCAAAGATTAACAGTCATACATTTCACACAGTCATCATAATCATAATCACACACACATAGAGCAATACGTTCACCCGGTACTGTCCATAAACCATGCATTTGACATGCAAAGCGCCCCTACCTACTGAAGGGACTCGAGAAGCTCCTCTTTTTCTTGACGTTTGGTCCGATGCTCTATTTGCTTCGTCCACCACTCTCCCTTGTTCATCCCCATCGAACACAGTCGCGCCCTTTAATCAGCTTGGGAAAAGAAAGCTGTTCTTCTTCCACTCGAACGATTGCTCCTCACCTACAGTGGGAATCTCGGGTTCTCCACAACACCACAGTCGTGAAGTTACGAAAAACAGGGGACAAAGAAGAAGAAGAACGAAGAAGAATGAAGAAGTAGGAGAAGATGGAAAGTCTTGAGAAAATTTGCAGTGAATAGAGAAGTGGTTAAGGGCTTCAGCCCATATACTCCTAGAAACGCGGAGAGTGAGTGGGGAACGCGGATCGGAGCCTGCTGCATGGTTACACGTCACAATCAGTCAGCCCCGTCAGCATTTAAGTTTTTAATTTATAATTAACCTCACTTAACATTTAATCTTAATCTAGCCCTTAATTAATACGCAGGATGTTACAGTGGAACTCGTATATATCGGTTTGCAAATCTCTCTTCCTTACACTTATTTAATTTGTGTACTTAAAATTGCTTGCTAAATATTTGTGTCTATAATTTAATTAATTAAACAACTTTATTAATTTACTTGTTAATATTAAAGTGCATGTTGTTTTAGTTTGATAAAATTTGTAACTCACTTAGATTAAAATTGTTAAAGTTATTTAAGTAATATTCTTGAATTAATTATGCTAAAATTAATTATTACTTTCTAATTGTTCAAAATAGTGTAACGATTAATTTGATATTCCTAATTGTTATCTCGAATATTACTTAAACTCTCTAAATGAATTCACTTGCCATACATTAAGTGCTTATTATTTTGTCTTGTGTATAAATTGTTATTTACTTGTGATTAAATTTATCTTTTTCATCAAGCATATTTATTAAAGAATTAATTTCAAAAGCATTCCAATTAAAATTTTTAATACTCAATTCACCCCCCTCTTGAGTAATTGAGGCCACTTAGTTAACAATATATAGCTAGATTGTAAAGGATCTAAAAAACTAATTTTCAAATGCTAATTTCATTTCTCAAATTTCTCTTATCTCTCTAGATCTTCTCTCTCTAAATTCTCTCATCCCTAACCTCCATTCTCTGTAACCATTTTCGTTTCTCTTCCATGAATGCATAACTCTCTTGGATTGGGATTGAAAGAAGCCTCCATATTTCTGAATCTCAAGTAAGGATGTTGAAGGTGCATTAGAGCAGGTTCTGAACACAGCAATTGTTTATCATTAACCCTAGGATTAGGAAATCCAAGACCATTCTAAAGTCTTCACTAGAGAGGAATCATGGTGAGGAATTCTTATTCGCAATTACTGACATAGTGCTTATACCTAAGGGATTAGGATGGTGCTAAGGTTCACTGTGATTTTGCATTAGATTCAATTGAAAACTGATACCTAAGGGATTAGGATTAGTTTAGATTGGATTAGTGGTAATTGCCTAAGGGATTAGAAATTGTCCATCTGTGAAGTTGAATTTTGCTGTATGTTTCTAATACTGAATGCATGCAAATTTGTGATTTATGGTGTACTGATTTAATCCTAATCTATGTGTTAGTATAGATCAATTGCTGACTTTATTCTACTTGTGACACTACTATATAAAAATTCATAAAAACAATATAAAATTCAGAAAACTGTAAGACTTTATTGGCTTTCTTGTAAGGTTCGGCTAAAGACTCTTCAAGATTATGGTACTTAACGCATCCCAGTGGGAGCGATCAAATATATTACTTTTTAACGATTGGTGCGCTTGCCAAAAATTTCATCATCCGATGAAATGCATCAAGTTAATGGCACCGTTGTGAAGGATTGTTGATTATTGGGGAGCTGCTAGACCGAACCATTTTTTTTTGTTTCTGTAATTTTTGTTAGTTGTTAGTGAATTTTGTTGTAGGAGTAGGATTTTGTTAATTGTTGTTAGTTGTTACTACTGTTTTGATTTTTTTGTTTTGTTACTGTTAGTTTTTTTTAAATTGTTGTTAGTTGTTAGCACTAACCATTACAGTAGTTTTGTTGTTAGTTATTGCACTTATGTGTTTGTTTTGTTTTGGAAAAAGAAAAGTTGAAGGTGATGGATCTTAAGGATACCTTAGTGGAGTTTCTTCAATATTCACAAACATTATGCATGAACCATGTGGAGGAGATAAAACCAATCGAGGAAGAACCATCAGAGTTAGAAAGAATTTTGATTCAATTCATGGAGTTCACTCAAATCGGCCTCAGAAATTTTGATAATGCAATCATGAACATTCAAAAGCAAGTGGATTTTATTGCAAAGCAAATGGCCGAAGAGTAAAGAAATATAGAGGTTGTACGAAGAGTGAGACGCCCCAAAAATACGGGGGAATTTTTTGCGTTTATCATTCATTAATAAATCGAATAATTAGGGTGGTGAAGCTTTTAACTCAACGCTTGGATCTATGAGAAACCGCTCCCATATGTGAAGATATGAGAGGGTAAATTAAAAGATGATTTTATAATAAATTTCCAATTAAAAATAGCGGAAGAATTAATTAATTTTGATGTTGCATGATTGAAATTAAAGAGAAGGTATTTCATGTAATGCAGAGATTTATAATATGCCCTAAAATACTCTTAAGATGATGCAAGAAAAGGGTTCAATGCAAAGGAGATTTAATCATTTGAAATAAAATAAAATTTATGCATTAGGGAGCTACTCGCTCAAGCGAGCACCACATTCGCTTGAGCGAGCAAGCATAGGCATGCTTGAGCGAAACAAGGAAAGGCTGAGCGAAGAAAAGATTAAGTATCAGGGGCTCCTCTCGCTTGAGCGAGCCCCACCTCGCTTGAGCGAGATTCGAAGAGTACCCTTGAGCGAGCCAACAGGACGCTTGAGTGAGAGAGAGGTATTTGCTTCAGGGGCCAATCTCACTTAGGCGAGTTACATCTCGCTTGAGCGAGATTGCTCTAGCAACGTTGGGGACTTACTGCCCGATTTTCGCTTGGGTGATGCAAGGCCCGCCCGGGCGAAAATTGTCCAGTGTCTAATTCCTTTCCTCTTGCTTGAGCAATTACCAAGCCAGGACCATTTCACTTGAGCGAAAATGGTCCAGTGACCAACCACTGATCCCAGTTCAATCTCACTTGGGTGGGAAAACCATTCGCTTTGGTGAATTTTGGCCAGTGGCCACAACACTGATGTAGGAGGATCTCGCTAGAGCTAGGTCACCACTCGCTTGAGTGAGTTATGCAGAAAACGGTAAACATGAGATTTTCATGCAACTTAACATACCAAATACCATTTATTGCTATTTTAGCCTATTCTAATGCATTACTCATATTCTATTATGCATTTGGGAGTCTATCCACTCTTTCATACATATCAAATTCAACTCCCTTTCATTCATTACATAGCATTTAAATCATTCTCACAACATCTTCGTCAAATACCATAAATTATAAAACACATCATTTATTCATAAGAATTCATCATCAACTAACTTCATAACTCATCATCTTACATCATGCGGGCCAATGATGAAAATCGGCCACAAACACCAAGGTCCAATTTTCCTACATGACCCTCAAAAATCATCATCTACAATCTAGATAACAAAATAAGTATACATATACACTATATACTATACAAAAATCTAGATTTTGCCGGCCAAGGCACTTCCTATACAACTATTTACCTCCTCAACAAAAGACACTTCAAAATATCCACTCTTCCCATAATTGCCCTGCATCACAAGTCTAAAATGGACAACATGGGAGAGTGAGTCATACATTCCAAAAGAATGAATAGGAATACCTTGTGATTATGTATATATGCATCAAACATGTAAACTTTGCTTGCACACATCATTCACCATCTCTTTCCTCATTACATTATTATCATGCACATACTACGACGACATTTTAAATCAAGCAAGGTATACAAGTATATACATAATCAAGTCCTACAACATTGGACTGTTACACAATACATCGTTTTACTCAAATTATTATTTGGTATTCATATCTTCATGTTGTCTTAATATATTATATCATCTCCAATTCATCCATCATCATAACTCATCTCCTTTGGCATACTACCTTGCTATATGCAAATGCTCTTAAGCTAATGCATATGCATAATGGAATATATCAACAATTGCAGATCTGACTGTAGGAATATAAACACCAATTATAGGACTCAAGTATGATCATCTAAGCATACCCCTACTGCAGTAGGAAAATGTGTACACTTATTCTTAAATTTGCATGCATTCACCAATTGTTTTATTGTTACCAAACCGCATCGACCATCTTACAACACCTGGTCATTTTCACCATGACCGCGGTATACAAAATATTCGACATATGGTGTTATGGGCCGGCCAGATATCAAATCATGGCGGCTGTGATCCCAAGGACCACCGGAGTCACCTACTCATCAAGAGCCACCCCCACAAGGGTCGGCCACATGTAGCTCCCCGTAGCAATACATGGGCGGCTTCGTGACTTACACACCGAGTCACAGGGGAAAATAAAATTGCTCGTGCACCAAGCCACCCTCCCACTGGGTCAGCCGAGGGAACTCCCCTAATGTTTCAACAACGATGGCTATGCAGTATGCCATGGATGCAAATGCAAATCATATGCATTTCTCACTCTATGCATCCTATACATGCCACTCATCATACATCATCATCATCATGAACATCAACACAAGGCTTTTAGTGGATTCAATATTGTTGGTTATTCGTATTAGTTCAAATATTTATAGGGCATTGTTACTGTTTCTCATTCATATCATTTACTTTCATCATCAATACAAAGACTCCAATCATTCTCTATTAAACATCGTCATTATTCATCATACAACTATGGTGGACATGTATATCATCATATAAAAATCAACAATTCACGTCACCATACAACACACTGAGATTATTCTAAATGCATCAAGCATGTTGCCAAAACATATCATCAACATCATTCTCAACATTATATAACACTCCAAGTAAGGCAACATGCATCTCAATACATATGGCAATCATATACCATTCAAATTCATGCATTTAGAACATAAGACTCCTCTTCTACCTCAAGAGAAGAATTTCGATTGATAAGACGTGCCCGCCTCGTCATTCGGAACGGATCCTACATTAACATGCATATACAATCCCAATCAATCAACTATTTAAGACATCATTTCAATTCTATTTAATCATAATCATTCCTATAATTTCTCAACATGTACTAGAGATCATTTTTTATTATTTATTAGGCTTCGGGAATTCCTTCCCATTAAGCCACATCCATTAGATTCAAGGGCCACCAATAATAATAGCCCAATATTCACCCAATTTCATTTATCAACACCTACACCCATCAAAGACATATATTCCTTCTTAAAACACACTCTTGAACCAATATTATTCATTTTCCCTAATTTCTCATAGTTAGGGTTTCCACCAAAATCCAACCATTCATTAATGCATCATCTTTCTCCATCTCTTTCCAATATAAATGCATCTACCATCATTAACCCCTCATAAATATTCACATTTATGATAACCCACTTTAGGGTTTAAGCATTAAATGCTCTCCTCAAACACCCATGCATATACATTGCTCCCCCAAATCACATTAACATATATACATGGCAAAACCTCAACAAAATGATGAGTATACTTACCTCACACCCAAAAATGAAATGGGTTCAAGAAGAGGGGAAATGATGCATGAAAATAGGGAGAAAAAACAAGAGAAGACTTCAACCTCCTAGCTTGCTTCAAGGATGAAAATGAGGGGGAGAGAGAGAGTTCACCACTTGGCTAGAGTTTTTGGAAGAAGGGAGAAGAAGTAGAGAAGAAGAAGTAAATAAGAAATAGAGAGAAAGAAGAAGAGGGATGTTGCCACGGAAAATGAAAAGCCAACATAAAGGAAGAGAAGAAATTGGGCTTTTGATTTTAACTTTAACTCCTTCATTAAAATTTTATCGTTTTATGGCAAACAGGATCTTTATTTCAGCTTAATACTTTATCTGAAAATTATTCCGAGTATATATTCGGACTCCCAATATTATTCTCAATAACCCTGACCAATATCATCTCAATCAGAGATACTTGGTCTGACACTCATATCTCAACCGGGCTTATTTTCGGCTTATCTAGTCTCAATAAATCACCAACAGTCCTTAAAAATCTTAATTTAATTATTCTCAATATTTTAGGACATCAAATGACTCATATTCAATTATTCAGTATTTATTTCTTTAATTTATTCCTTTATTTTTAAAATCTGGGATGTTACAAAAAGTAGACCAATATGAAGAGCCATGGGGTAATGATGTTGGTATAGATTAAGTTTGGGGAAGAAGATGACCAGCTGGAAAATATCTATGATGAAAAATACAATGAAATGAATGAACCTAAACTTGAGGTTAATGTTGAGATGTATGAAGTAGAAGAAGAAAAGGAATATGATGAAGTTCAGGGGAAACTTAGTAAAGAGAATTTGATTGATGAAGTTTGCTGCAAACCAAACCTTAAAGATCTGAGACATCTTCCTTTTCCTCAAAGGTTTATGGTGAAAAACACTCCTAAAGTAGAATTTGATATATCACTCACTGCCTTATTTAACGAATGCAAGGATGAAAGCATATCAGATACTATTTGAGTTGGAAGAGGATATATCCAGTGAAGCATTCTCGATGATTGGAATAAGAAGATTGGTCTGATGAAGAAGAGCAAGAGCTGTTAGTCAGTAATTTCTTTGATAAGACAAGTGTTGAAGTAGTCTAATTTGAAGAAATGATAGCAGAAGCCATTGAGGAAGTTGAGACTCAATTATATACTGTTGTTGAGCAACAAGTGATAGAAGAGGTAGAGGTCTCAGCTGAGATGGAAACCACATTTTGGCAAGACAATAATGATACTAAAATTTGGTTGGAGCCAAGTGTAAATATAGAGAAAGAAGTAGAAGTTTATGCACAAGAAGAATTAATACGTTTAGATGCTGAGAATACAAAAGAAGAAGAAATTCAGCCTTGACATGAGGAACGTTTGCTAGTGGTGACTATTGCAGCTATGGAAACCACAAGGAAATGAGAATCATCAATTCAAGAAAATCATTACTTATGGTATAAAAGATGAAGGCTAACACAAAATAGAAAAAGAAAAAGAGTAAAGAAAAGAAAAAGAAGAAAAAGCTGAAAGAATTTGAAAAGAAAAATAGAAGGAAAGTTGTGTGGAGCTTGAGCCTCAAAAACAAAAAGGAGAAAGTTGGAGTCAAAAGACCAAGAGTGTATGGTCATAGGCAATGGGATCTTGGGGGATGAGTTTAAGTCTGTTTTTGTTGTACATAAAAAAAGTAGTGAGAAAATTAAAAAAATAAAGAGAAGAATAGAGTGTGAAAAAAAAGAAAAAGAAGAGAAAAGTCATTTTCAGGATTACTCAATGGGGCAGCGTGCTTACGCTTACCAGTGAGCGTGCCCACGCGTGAAGATAGACACCTTTTCAGGATGCATTCCAGAACTTCAGAGTCAGTACGTTGGGAAGCTAGTTTCCCTACATTCATATGTTGACCCTTGCACCTACCTTGGCAAGAAAATCAGCGTTTTGACGCTTCCAGGTAGTGTTCTTACGCTCATCCTCTTCCTTTGACAAAGACCCACGAGCGTATGAACTTCTACACCATTCCTCTCTCACCATTTATGCTATTTCAATTTAGGTAACTTCAATTCCTCCATTTGAAAAAAATACATTGATAAATTTCAATTGTATGTTTTGTATAGCATACCATTGTACAACACCCATTTCTTTCAATGTGTGTTTCAATGTGATTTCATTGTTATTTTCCTTTCCTTGTAAATAATTCCATTTCCACCATACACCAATCAACCATTCACCACACCACAAGTAATAAAGGGAAGTGCTCTATCCCTGTCCTTAATACTTTGAAAACTTAAAACATTTTAGATGTGTACTAGGTTGTTAGTATTGTGAATAAATTTCAAACTTTCACATCCCAAATGCTGAGATAGCTTGTCTGGGGCAATACTTGATCATAATTGCATATTTGTGTTGGTTTTATTGGAAAAAGAAAGAGTCCAAAGGATTAGAAAACAAAAGAAAAAGAGCAAAGCTCTGGAAATGGTTAAAAGAAAGTTGAGAAAACTCAAGAGGAAGTAGCACCAAAAATTTCTACTGTTCTTTGAAGAAATAAAAAGAAATTCAAGTTCAACGCAAGGCAAACATCAATGAACACACTCATTACCTTTACATTAACTAGAAAAAAAAATAGAGCCTGTAACCTAACCTCATTATAAGCCAAATAAAGTCCTTATTGATCCATGTACAGTTGTTTTTATGTATGATGCTTAGGGGAATTGCAAGCCTATGTTTACATGTTGCTTTGTAAGTGAGTGTGCATATTTATGAACCATATACACTTGAGTGTAGAGAGTGATACACTTAACTTGTGAGATTGAAGGCATCATCACCATAACTTCCACTCTTAAGTATTGTATTCAGGTTATTATGGATCATTTGAGAGGTTTATCATTTATGCATTGCAGTTGGACTTGTGCAAGTTTGGCTTGGTATGGAAAATAAACCCAGTGCATTGGTTAATCCGAGTGTTTTGCTTGAGGACAAGCAAGTTTTAAGTTTAGGGATGTGATAAGTCCTAAAAAGACTTATTTATTAGTAGTATTTTTAATTATATTATAATAATTTAAGTGTCAAATTAATTATTATTTTATTCATTTAGTAATTAATTAGTAATTTTATTTATTTAGTTAAATAATAAAATATTTCATTATTTTTAAGTGAATTATTAATTATTTATTAAATTAAGATATTGAAAGAAAAAGGAAAAATTTTAGGTGCTGCCACTGAACAACGAGTGTACCGACGCCCATGACCAGCGTAAGCACGCCTATTGGTCCTGCACCAAACAGGAATCACGTGTACCAACACTTCCACCACGTGTGCCAACTTCAGCAAGCCAGCGTACCCACACCTAAGTTCAGCGTAAGTATGCCTATCACCTGTTGTCCTTTGCCAGCCATACATAACTACGCTGAGGGGGGCGTGCTTATGCTGATGCTTGTTAGACCACCAGCGTACCCACGTTGAGAACTAACGTACCCACACCAAAGGTACGCTGACCACTAGACCCTAATCCCAAAAGCCCAATGTGAATACCTCCTCCACCGATCGTGACACCCAACATGCCCACGCTGAGAACCAACATGCCTACTCCCAACTGCTGCTCCCAGTCCAATCTACCAACGTGCCTACGCCCAGTGACTGGTCTACTTATTTCTGTTTTATTTTCAAAATTGTAAATGTTGTATTTTTATTAACTTAAGTTAGTTATTTATTTTGTACCTCTTAAATTAATTGTATTCTCTATAATTATCTAATTTAGGATTTTTTAGTTAAGCCTAGGAAAGCTATATATAGCTAGATTGTAAAGGATCCAAAAAACTAATTTTCAAATGCTAATTTCATTTCTCAGATTTCTCTTATCTCTCTAGATCTTCTCTCTCTAAATTCTCTCATCCCTAACCTCCATTCTCTGTATCCATTTTTGTTTCCCTTCCATGAATGCATAACTCTCTTGGATTGGGATTGAATGAAGCCTCTATATCTCTGAATCTCAAGTAAGGATGTTGAAGGTGCGTTAGAGCAGGTTCTGAACACAACAATTGTTTATCATTAACCCTAGAATTGGGAAATCCAGGACCATTCTGAAGTCTTCACTAGAGAGGAATCATGGTGAGGAATTCTTATTCAGAATTACTGACTTAGTGCTTATACCTAAAGGATTAGGATGGTGCTAAGGTTCATTGTGATTTCATATTAGATTCAATTGAAAACTGATACCTAAGGGATTAGGATTAATTTAGATTGGATTAGTGGTAATTGCCTAAGGGATTAGGAGTTATCCATCTGTGAAGTTGAATTCTGTTGTATGTGTGTCTAATAATGAATGCATGTGAATTTACGATTTATGGTGTACTGATTTAATCCCAATCTGTGTATTTAGTATAGATCAATTGTCGACTTTATTATACTTGTGACACTACTATATGAAAATTCACAAAAACAATATAAAATTCAGAAAACTACAAGACTTTATTGGCTTTCTTGTAAGGTCCAGCTAAAGACTCTTCAAGATTGTGGTACTTAGCGCAATCCCCGTGGGAACGATCAAATATATTACTTTTTTTAACGATTGGTGCGCTTGCCAAAAATTTCATCATCAATGAAATGCATCACCCTCTAATAGTAAATTAAGGATCACAGGCTCGACCCGACAGGCCTGACCAGTACCTCAAGTACCTTCCATGTTTAATCGTTTATATACTTCGAGATATCTTATTATAGCGTAGTCAATTCCTAGTGAACTGTTTCGATGTTTTAGAAACTTTTCCTGAAGGGACCCAATCCTAATTCGTATCGGAACCTCCGAATCTAGCATAAGCACCTCCAATGTTTTTGGACTAAATTTCTCATACGAAGCTAAAATCAAGTGATTCTTGTCTTGGTTTCTTTGTTATGAAAAATTCTACAACCTTTATTTCTAGCCTCAAACTTCGATTCACACTCTGTCATCCCCAATTCGAGAAAGTATTTGTACTCTGAAACCTCATTATTTAATTCCTTTAATCTACGCATACTTCACTTAAAAATTGTAACTCTCTCATACAATGTCTGATTCACGTGATTCTAGTCCCATAATTTCTATAACAAAATTCTCAATGACTTTTATTCAAACCTCGAAGGCTAGATCTTCTCCAATTAGTACAGTTTTAGCAATCTTTCCAGGCCTAAATCTAACCCATAACAACAAGGTACTGTTTCACTAAAATATGCATACCTCCATCATACAACGTTGAACCCACTTCATTCTTTGTCTATGGTTTTGTATCAAAGAACCCTACAACTTTTATGAAGGGCTCAAAACCCAATTCCTAAAGCCTTGGTCTCCATAAATTTATCTTTTCAACCTTAAATGATTCAGGAGCTCCGGGAGCACTTTACCTTGGTTCAAGCATAACTTGAGCTACAGTTATTGGATTTCCACATATGATATATCAAATCAAAGAGGAAATAAAGCTCTACAAATTTGGTGTTGGGAGTTTTTCCTAATTCCAATCCTACAAATTATTATATATTTATTTAAAAATGGCTCTGAAAAAGGTAACTAGTTACTCGTCAGGTATTCAATTTCCGGTACCCTAAATTGCACTTCCGGCCGCCATTTCCTGGTATCACCATATTGTCAAACCTCATTCCTCCATGAGGCCGCAAGCTCTCCTCCTTTTCCCTTGTCAAGTACGTTGCTTCTTCTATAAGGGGACATCATCACATGCCATTTGCCTTAACATACCATAATGCTACTATGACATCATGCCATGAAATGGCCATACATGCTTATAAAATTGTCACACTCTTCCTTTTTCATTTCAAATTCATGGCCCCCTCCTTCTTTAGCAAGGAGTCCACTTCCTCTTAATTAAAAAAATTCCACTGTTGCCTTCTAATCCATAATTCCACTTTCAAAATTTCCAATTCCATGTTTCCTCTTTCTCTCGGTAGCAAGCATCCATTTTTCTCTTCTCTTATTTTTTCTTAAGATAGCCACCAACAGCCATCAAAATCCTTGTTTCTTCTCCCTCTACTACCACCATAAAGTTACTGATAAGTGCTTTTTAATACAATAAAATAGATCTAGTTTGCTTAGGATTTTTAATCATAATACACTGTATTTCCTTTATTTATTGCGATTTTCGCTTTCTTTCCACTTTAGTCTACTTGGGTATGTTACTTTGTAGGAATTAAGGTAATAAAGGGTCAAAAACAAGAGAAAAATAACCATAAAATGATAATGAAACAAGAAGAAGAAGCCCAAAGTAGAAAGAACTCTCTTTTTATGCTGAAATCTGACTCAAAAATGCTGAATTCCGACTTAAAATGACCAAATCTGAGTGGGATGACTGAGAAAGGACCAAATCTGAGTGGAATTACTCAGAATGAAGCCTTTCCGAGTGGAACGACTCAGAATGGAGCATTGCCGAGTGGAATACTTGACTGTTGGAGCCAAATCCGAGTGGAAAGTTCCCTGTCAAAGCCATTCCGAGTGATAAATGGCTGAGGTTCAATGCTGAAATGGAATGAGTCTCGGTTGGAGGAGATTCCGAGTGGAAGCTTCCCCAACTGCGTCCATTCTGAGTGAAAAAGGGGACTGACGTTGAATAGATGTTGTCCAAAGCTATTCTCCGAGTGAAAGGCTTGCTGATTGAAGTGAATCCGAGTGGGAGCTTTCTGATTTGCAACCAATCCGAGCAAAAAGCTGTTCCGAGTGAATGGATTCCGAGTAGAAGAGGCCACTGAAATGAATAAATGCTGACTAAGGAGGAATCCGAGTGGTCTCACTCAGAGAAAATGGCATTCTCAAGCAGAACAAAGCATTTCCGAGTAAATCTTAGCAAGGAAGGAAAAATTCGACCGGAAATGAATCACACTCGGGCAGACTCTCAAGTTTCACACTGAGCCCGAGTGAGAAGTCTCCAAGGAAAACACATCCGAGTGAGTTGGGTCAGAAAGATGCATTTCCGAGCAAAGCAAAGGCTCGGACATAAGAAGAAATTCAATCAGTCAAATTCCAACCCTTCAAGTGCAAGTTCCTGAGTAAAAGTGAAGGCCATTCTGAGTGATTTGATTGACGACTGAAGTCAATTCCGAGTGGAAATCAACTCGGACTCCCGAATGAAGGTGTGATTTTACCATTTGAATGTGACCGAGTGTATTCCTGAGAAATCCGAGCAAGGTCTCTCTCCGAGTGGTTCAAATTCCATAGACATAGCCGAGTGAAACAGTGAGCAGACTTCCCAATCCTGAGTGAGCCACTTTCTAGTCGGTTCCGAGTCACCTTTTAAATAGTTCCGAGTGAATCACTTTTCACTCGGTTCCGATTCACTCTGCAATCAGTTCCGAATGAACTCCATGAACCTGAGCCGAGTGAATGGTTTCAGTCGGTTCTGAGTCCTCCTGCATTCAATTCCGACTGAATGGATCAATCAGAAGTTACTCTTCAGTCACTCTTCACTCGTCCTTTCATCCAGCTTCATCACCGATCGGTTCTCCCACAAACACCGACTCCTTCCATCTCTTCTAAACACCGTCCCAAACCAACACCGTCCCATCCACTTTGAACACCGGCTCCATCCACCACACCGTCCAGCAACTCTGTCCCTCAAACCAACACCGCCCAGACTCTTCTCCCCAACCAACACCGCCCAGACTCTCCTTTCCATCCACAACACCGTCCAGCAGTACTCTCCACACCGCCCAGACTCTCTTCACAGGCCCAACACCGGATTAATTGAACACCGTCCAGCAACTCTATTGTCCCTCAAACTCCACAACACCGTCCCTTTCTCCCAAAACACCCAACCGTCCTCACTTCTCAACATCGTCTCATTCCCTCTTCTATCCACTGTCCCTTTCCGTTCCAACTCTTCACACTCACACCGGCTCCAACACTTTCCTCTCCACACCGTACAGATCTTCATCCAACAGCAACTCCTCTCCACGCTGTCCAGTTTGCACCCACACCGTCCAGCACTCAGCAAACCACCCTCCAGCAAGCTTCCACTCGGAATTTCATCATTCTGCACCAATCATCATGAAAATCCAAGCATCGAATTATTGGAAATATTAAAATATGCAAATTGGAAACAAGTTGGCACAGCTGGAACTCACATGCACTGAAAGTTTCTTCCACTTGCAATTTGAACGCGTTTTCATAGCTGGAAACCTCCATCCATTTGCCTATAAAAGCAGCAGCAACCCATCAGCAAATCAATCATCACTTGCATCAATTCCATCACCTTCGTTCCAATTCCTCCTTCCTTTCTCTTCATTTTTCGTTTCTCTTTTCGTTCTTTTCTTTCTTTTTTATTTCTCTTATTTTCTTTCTCTGTCCCGTTCCCATTTTTTCTTTACTTTCTTTTTCTTTATTTTATTTTAAGAGTTGTGAGGGCTGTAAAGGTGAGTATTTAAATTTGTAATTGGTGGAGAAATATTGCATCAAGGAAATATAGTGGTAAATTATTCTGAGCTTTTGGAGAAACCCGTAAGTTTTTATTTTTACCATGTCTTGTATGTTTTATTTTTCCATTATTTATATGAATTTGAATTATTTCATGAGTAGCTAAATTAATTATCTTGGGATAAAGGAGGTATAATAATATTTTATTGTTAATATTATTTTGACTTAGAATTAAATAAATTTATGTTTTTCATTTAGTTCAATTATGCTTAATGCTTTTAGTAATTCTTAACAAGAACCTAAATGATAAAACTGTATACTTATGGGTATATTAGTAAGTTTAGGTAATAAATAGAATCGAGAGATTTATTTTTACCAGAAAGCTTTGAACTAAACCCAAGATTTTTGAAATGCTTTTTGTGACCTCGGTAAAACCGTGAAAGTAATCAAAATTCTTTTGAGGAAATAAAAGGGATTTTCATAAAACGATAATGGGCCTTTCTGAGGATTAAGCAGTGCTTTCCATAGGTTAGGTACATTAATAGGATTCCGAGAGGAACATATTAATTAGCTTTTGGAAAATTCGCCTTAGAAAACTTAATTCGATTCTTATTTATGAAAAGTTAAAATTCATTAACATAAAATAGAGTCTTAATCCCCCAAAATCCCAAGATATTCTCAACTCTGATTTTTAAGTGTCAAGTAAATTTTATTTTTATATTTATTCGTATTCTGTGCAATTTTAATTTGTGCTTTATTTTATAAAAATCTTAAAAATCAATTGTATAGATAATTAAATTTTAATATGCCGGTACTTTGAACACAGTCCCTGTGGAGAACGATAATCTTTTATATTACGTGACATAACCCGTGCGCTTGCGGGCCCTATCAAGTTTTTGGCGCCGTTGCCGGGGACTGTTGTCCCTCAAATATCGGCAATATTGAAATTCGATTAGATCATACTTGTTAATATTTTTATTGTTATTTTTATTTTTATTTTTAATTTTGTTTGTAATTTTGTATTTTGTTCTTTATTTTGTGTATCTGTTGTTGTTTTATTTTTGTGATAATTTGTTTTATTTGTCATTTATTTTCTATTTATGCGACGAAGCCGTAGTGTCAATCTAAACTTAGGATTTGACCCTGAGATAGAACGTACCCTTAGAGCTTTGAGAAAACAACAAAAACAACAAAAAGAACAAAAAGAAAAACAAATGGCGGACCAACACAGACCCTTAAGAGATTTTGCCGCTCCAAGCACTAATGGGAGAGGATCTAGCATCCTTAGACCCACAGTGGAGGCTAACAATTTTGAATTGAAGCCTTCACTACTCTCAATGGTTCAACAGAACCAATTCGGAGGATTACCCTCCGAAGATTCAAATCTTCACCTTCAAATCTTTCTTGAATACTGTGACACCCTGAAGATGAACGGAGCTACCAATGATGCCATTCGCTTAAGACTTTTCCCTTTCTCCTTAAGAGATAAAGCAAGAGCGTGGTTATACTCTCTTCCTGAAGGATCCATCACAACTTGGGAACAATTGTCCAGTGCTTTTATCAATAAATGGTACCCAAGGAACAAGACTGATGTGCTGAGAAAACAAATCATCAATTTTTCACAAAAAGATGATGAATCCTTGTATGAAGCCTGGGAAAGATACAGGGAGTTGCTAAGAGAATGTCCTTACCATGGGATAGAAAGGTGGTTGACAATCCATATTTTCTATAATGGACTAACTTCCACACAAAAGATCTCTTTAGATGCTGCAGCTAGAGGAGCCTTCATGAGTAAAAATGTTGATGAAGCTGAGAACCTGATTGAGGAAATAGCTCAAAACACTCACTAGTGGAACTCTGAGAGAGGATTACCTTCTAAAACACCAGGCAAGTACTCTGTTGATGCTCTTTCCTTACTTTCTGCCAAAGTTGAAGCATTAACATTAAAACTTGATAAAATAGGGTCAACAGGTGCTACTAACATTATTTGTGAAGTTTGTGGTGTTTCAGGACATGGAGCTACAAACTGCCATTTAGCAATGACTCCTAATCAAGAACAAGAAATGCATCAGGTGGATGCTATTGGAAACTATGGTGGAAATTATCAAGGTAACTACAGACCCCACAAGGTCTACCTGGCTTCCAAAATAGACCACCTCAATTCCAAAGTAACTACAAACCTCAACAAGGAACCTATATTCCACAAAAATCAAAGCTAGAATCCTTGATGGAGACATTTGTAGCTACTCAACTTAAACAAAATGATGAATTCTCTGATGCAATAAAAAACTTGGCTTCAAAAGTGGACTCTCTTGCCACTCACAATAAAATACTGGAAAATCAAATTGCCCAACAAGCCTCCTATTCTCAAAGAGCACCAGGAACATTTCCTGGAAAACCAGAGGCTGGACCATCCAACCAAACCATGGCTGTCACTCTTAGGAGTGGTACTCAATACGATGGGCTAGTTGACAAGACAGTAAAGGAGGAAAAAAAAGTCGATGAATCTTCATCTCATCCAGTAATTGAAGAAGAGAAACCACAAGAAAAGAAGGAGGAGGTTAAGCCATATCAATCTCCCATTCCATTTCCTCAGCGCTTAGCCAAAGCAAAGTTGGATAAACAATTTGGTAAGTTCCTTGATGTTTTAAAGAAATTGTATATTAATATTCCTTTTACAGATGCTTTGCAGCAAATGCCCACATATGCAAAGTTCCTGAAGGACATTCTGTCCAACAAAAGAAGACTGGAGGAAGATGGTACAGTTGCACTTACTGAAGAGTACAGTGCTCTAATTCAAAAGAAACTTCCACCCAAGCTCCAAGATCCAGGTAGTTTCTCTATTCCTTGCATGATTAGTGACATGAATATAGATAAAGCATTATGTGATTTAGGAGCGAGTGTGAGTTTAATGCCATTATCTGTTGCTGAAAAGTTAGAATTGGGTGAACTAAAACCTACTAGGATGTCTTTACAATTGGCTGATAGATCTGTAAAATATCCTGTTGGAATTTTAGAGGATGTTCCTATTAAGATAGGAAAATTTTTTATACCTGCTGACTTTGTTGTGCTTGAAATGGACGAAGATTCTTTGATTCCTATTATTTTAGGCAGACCATTTTTAGCAACTGCAGGTGTTGTGATCGATGTCAAGAATGGTAAGTTGTCTCTAACTATTGGAGACCAAAAGGTTGATTTCAACTTGAAAAATGTTTTAGAAAAACCTTATAATGATGTTTGCTGTACTGTGGATTTTGTTGAACAAGTGGTAAAGGAAGCAACCCTTCCTAATGACCCACTTGAAACTGTTTTCATGATTGAGCTGACAGAAACATCTGATTACTCTGAGGCCCCACATGACACTGAGGTCATGTGTGACAAAGTGGTAAGCCCCAATGTGGAATTAAAACCTTTACCAGCTTCTTTAAGGTATGAGTTTCTTGGCCCTAATTCCACATATCCTGTGATTATTAATGCTGAATTGAATCCATCTGAAACTGAAAAACTTTTGAAACAACTTAGGTTGTATAGAAAGGTAATAGGTTATACAATGGATGATATCAAAGGGATTAGCCCTTCTCTTTGTATGCACAGGATTACTGTAGAAGATGAAAGTAGGCCCATAGTAGAACCACTTAGGAGATTAAATCCTAAAATGCAAGAAGTGGTTAAAAAGGAAATTTTGAAATTGCTTGATGCTGGAGTCATATATCCTGTTGATAGTAGTAAATGGGTAAGTCCTATCCATGTGGTGCCTAAAAAGGGGGGAATAACTGTGATTGAAAATGATAAACATAACTTGATTCCTACTAGGATTATCTCTGGTTGGCGCATGTGCATTGATTATAGGAAGTTAAATAGCGCCACGAAAAAAGATCATTTTCCCCTCCCTTTTATTGATCAGATGCTTGAAAGACTTGCGAAACACTCTTATTTCTGTTATTTGGATGGGTATTCAGGTTTTCATCAAATTCCCATTCATCCATCTGATCAAGAAAAGACTACCTTCACTTGCCCTTATGGGACTTATGCTTACAGACGTATGCCTTTTGGTTTATGTAATGCATCTGCGACTTTTCAAAGGTGTATGCAAGCAATTTTTTCTGATCTTATTGAAAATGTGATGGAAGTCTTTATGGATGATTTTTCAGTGCATGGTTTGGATTTTGATAATTGTTTAACAAATTTGTGCCAAGTCTTGCAGCGTTGTGAAGAAACCAATTTGGTTCTAAATTGGGAAAAATGCCATTTTATGGTAAGAGAAGGCATAGTTCTTGGACACCTGGTGTCTGAGAGAGGTATAGAAGTTGATAAGGCTAAAGTGGAAGTGATTGAAAAATTGCCTCCACCCACAAATGTGAAAGGTATTCGGAGTTTTCTTGGACATGCAGGGTTTTATTGCAGGTTCATTAAAGATTTCTCCAAGATCACAAAGCCTCTTACAACTCTTCTGGGTAAGGATGTGCCTTTCAATTTTGATTCATCTTGTATGGAAGCTTTTTGCAGGATTAAGCAAGCTCTAATCTCTGCCCCCGTCGTGCAACCACCTGATTGGAAACTCCCATTTGAGCTGATGTGCGATGTGAGTGATTACGCAGTGGGGGCTGTGTTGGGGTAAAGAAAGGATAAAAAGCTCCATGTAATTCATTATGCCAGCCGGACGCTAGATGATGCTCAGGTAAATTATGCCACAACTGAAAAAGAACTGTTAGCTATTGTCTTTAATTTTGATAAATTTAGGTCTTACTTGGTAGGTTCACATGTTACTATTTACACTGACCACTCTCCCATTAAGTATCTATTGAATAAAAAGGAAGCAAAGCCTAGATTAATTAGGTGGATTCTAATATTGCAAGAATTTGACTTGGAAATTAAGGATAAGAAGGATACTGAGAACTTGGTCATTGACCACCTGTCTAGGTTGACATCTAAAAAAGAACAAACAGATAATATTCCCATCAATGAATCTTTTCCAGATGAACAGCTCTTGAATCTTAGTATCCAACGTGTTCCTTGGTATGCTGATTTTGTAAATTTTCTTGCATGTGGTATCTTACCTCCTGATCTTAGCTTTCAGCAAAGGAAAAAGTTTTATGCAGATGTCAAGCATTATTATTAGGATGAACCACTCCTTTTCAAGCAATGTGCAGATGGTATGATCTGGAGATGTGTTTCACAAGATGATGTCCATGCTATCTTGGATCATTGCCATTCTCTTTCCTGTGGAGGGCACATGAGCACCTCCAAGACAGCTGCTAAAATATTGCAAGCTGGGTTCTATTGGCCAAATATTTTTAAGGATGTACGTAAATATGTTCTAACTTGTGATGCTTGCCAAAGAACAGGTAACATTGGTAAGAGACAAGAAATGCCATTAAATACCATTTTAGAAGTTGAATTGTTTGATGTATGGGGTGTTGATTTTATGGGACCTTTTCCTTCCTCTTTTGGAAATCAGTTCATATTAGTGGCAGTTGACTGTGTGTCAAAGTGGGTGGAAGCCATTGCTTCACCCCATTCTGATGCTAAGACTGTTATTAAACTTTTCAAGAAAATAATATTTCCAAGGTTTGGGGTTCCAAAATGTGTTATAAGTGATGGAGGGTCTCATTTTATTAAGAAAACTTTTCAGACCCTTCTAAAGAAATATGGAGTTAGGCATAAGGTTGCTACACCTTATCACCCACAAACTAGTGGACAAGTTGAGGTATCCAATCGGGAAATTAAAAATATTCTTCAAAAAGTGGTGAATACATCACGTAAGGATTGGTCTATTAAGTTAGATGATTCCTTATGGGCGTATCGAACCGCATACAAAACTCTCATTGGAACCACACCTTTTAAGCTAGTATATGGGAAGCCCTGTCATTTACCTGTTGAGCTAGAATATAAATCTTTTTGGGCTGTTAAAACTCTTAACTTTGATCATAAGGCTGCAGGTGAACAAAGATTGTTGGAATTAAATGAGCTTGAAGAACTCCGTCTAGATGCATACGAAAATGCCAGAATTTATAAAGAAAAAACCAAACAATGGCATGATCGTCACATCCAACGGAGAACATTTAATCCAGGTGATATGGTTTTACTGTTTAATTCCAGACTGAAGCTTTTTCCAGGTAAACTGAGATCCCGATGGTCGGGACCATTCAAGGTGACAAAAGTCTTTCCCTTTGGAGCTGTCGAACTATGGAGCGAGAAATCTGGTACATTTAGGGTAAATGGACAGAGAGTAAAGCACTATCTGACAGGTCATCCAATACAACAAGCAAGTGACTTGGACTTGTTTGATGCTCCTGATGAGTAAATCCAAACGGTGAGAAGTCTGGCTGAAGACTTAAAACTTAGCACTGATAAGGAGGTAACCCTATCAGAAATTGTTGTTTTATTTTAAGCTTTTATTCTATAAAAAAAAAACCAACTATGTCAGATGCTGGTTTGGGGTTATTACAGGTAAGTTTTCTTATCCTTTTATCATCCATTTTAACATTGAGGACAATGTCAAATTCTGGTTTGGGGTGGTAGGTAAGAAAACTTAACTGTTTTGTTTTGTTGTGTGATGACTATATTTTTTATGCATGTGTATTTTCCTTATTTTGTTTGTAATCTTGTAATTTACCATAATTGCATGATAAATTCACTTTGAACACAAGGCTAAAGTATCTAAGGATCCCAAAATTTTGAGTAAAATTTTCAAAATTTGATTGTTTAAATGCCAAATAAATGCTTAAATGAACCTTATGTGATTAAAATTTTCTTTGAAAAGACTTTCCATGGTTAGAATTAAGCCAAAATAGGTTATTTATCAAACAAATTTTCAAAACCCATATTTTCTTGATTGAGTAAACCTCATAGTCATTAATATTCTAGAACTTGTTTTTCAACCGATTCAAAATGGTTTTTGATTATATGTCTTAGGATGATAAAGGCACAATTAGGTCTTATTCTTAAGCCTTAGAATTTTGTATAATTTGACCCCTAGTTGCCCCTTTTGAGCCTAAAAGCAAAAATTTTTCTTTGAAACCTTTCATTGACTGATATTCTCTTAATGGTGAAAAAGTTGGAAAATTGGTGGAGCAAAGAAATAAAAAAGGACTTAAGAAAAATATGGTATTAGATGCAAAGAAAAGTAAGAAAAAGAAAAAGAAAATCAAAAGGATGATATTGAATGAATTCCAAAAAGTCCATAAAAGTTCAAAAATTTGCTCTGTTAAATTTATAATGGTGATTTGAATCATTCATGACTGTTAAAGCCCTTTTGTATTCCATTTTTCTTGAAATTCCTACCTTAACATTACAACCCAAGGCCACGTTACAACCTTTGAAAGACCTTTAGACTTTGACATATTTTCTATCTAAACTGTGGAGTTTCTGGTTTATTAACAAGCTTATGGTAATATTTTTTGACTATGATAATTTGAGAGATACACAAACCTTGAAACACTTGAGTGAAAATTGTGAGAAGAGAATCTCAAGTCTTGACATTGAAAATTGATTCACATAAGAAAAATAAAATTGGCATTTAAATAAATCTGTTTCTCTATTTTTGATTTCCTTAGTTTATTAAGCTTAGTGTTTTTTGTATTTTATCTTGTAAATATGGTGATTGCTTGAGGACAAGCAATGTTTTGGTTTGGGGTATTTTGATAAGTGCTTTTTAAGACAATAAAATAGATCTAGTTTGCTTAGGATTTTTAATCATAATGCACTGTATTTCCTTTATTTATTGTGATTTTTGCTTTCTTTCAACTCTAGTCTACTTGGGTATGTTATGTTGCAGGAATTAAGGTAATAAAGGGTCAAAAACAAGAGAAAAACGACCATAAAATGATAATGAAACAAGAAGAAGAAGCCCAAAGTAGAAAGAACTCTCTTTTTATGCTGAAATCCGACTCAGAAATGCTGAATTCCGACTCAAAATGACCAAATCCGAGTGGGATGACTGAGAAAGGACCAAATCTGAGTGGAATTACTCAGAATGGAGCCTTTCCGAGTGGAACGACTCAGAATGGAGCATTGCCAAGTGGAATACTTGACTGTTGGAGCCAAATCCGAGTGGAAAGTTCCCTGTCAAAGCCATTCCGAGTGATAAATGGCTGAGGTTCAATGCTGAAATGGAATGAGTCTCGGTTGGAGGAGATTCCGAGTGGAAGCTTCCCCGACTGCATCCATTTCGAGTGAAAAAGGGGACTGACGTTGAATAGATGCTGTCCAAAGCTATTCTCCGAGTCAAAGGCTTGCTGATTGAAGTGAATCCGAGTGGGAGCTTTCTGATTTGCAACCAATCCGAGCAAAAAGCTATTCCGAGTGAATGGATTCCGAGTAGAAGAGGCCACTGAAATGAATAAATGCTGACTAAGGAGGAATCCGAGTGGTCTCACTCAGAGAAAATGGCATTCTCAAGCAGAACAAAGCATTTCCGAGTAAATCTTAGCAAGGAAGGAAAAATCCGACCGGAAATGAATCACACTCGGGCAGACTCTCAAGTTTCACACTGAGCCCGAGTGAGAAGTCTCCAAGGAAAGCACATCCGAGTGAGTTGGGTCAGAAAGATGCATTTCCGAGCAAAGCAAAGGCTCGGACATAAGAAGAAATTCAATCAGTCAAATTCCAACCCTTCAAGTGCAAGTTCCTGAGTAAAAGTGAAGGCCATTCTGAGTGATTTGATTGACGACTAAAGTCAATTCCGAGTGGAAATCAACTCGGACTCCCGAATGAAGGTGTGATTTTACCATTTGAATGTGACCGAGTGTATTCCTGAGAAATCCGAGCAAGGTCTCTCTCCTAGTGGTTCAAATTCCATAGACATAGCCGAGTGAAACAGTGAGCAGACTTCCCAATCCTGAGTGAGCCACTTTCTAGTCGGTTCCGAGTCACCTTTTAAACAGTTCCGAGTGAATCACTTTTTACTCGGTTCCGATTCACTCTGCAATCAGTTCCGAATGAACTCCATGAACCTAAGCCGAGTGAATGGTTTCAGTCGGTTCCGAGTCCTCCTGCATTCAATTCCGACTGATTGGCTCAATCAAAAGTTACTCTTCAGTCACTCTTCACTCGTCCTTTCATCCAGCTTCATCACCGATCGGTTCTCCCACAAACACCAACTCCTTCCATCTCTTCTAAACACCGTCCCAAACCAACACCGTCCCATCCACTTTGAACACCGGCTCCATCCACCACATCGTCCAGCAACTCTGTCCTTCAAACCAACACCGCCCAGACTCTTCTCCCCAACCAACACCGCCCAGACTCTCCTTTCCATCCACAACACCGTCCAGCAGTACTCTCCACACCGCCCAGACTCTCTTCACAGGCCCAACACCGGATCAATTAAACACCGTCTAGCAACTCTATTGTCCCTCAAACTCCACAACACCGTCCCTTTCTCCCAAAACACCCAACCGTTCTCACTTCTCAACACCGTCTCATTCCCTCTTCTATCCACTGTCCCTTTCCATTCCAACTCTTCACACTCACATCGGCTCCAACACTTTCCTCTCCATACGGTACAGATATCCATCCAACAGCAACTCCTCTCCACGCTGTCCAGTTTGTACCCACACCGTCCAGCACTCAGCAAACCACCCTCCAGCAAGCTTCCACTCGGAGTTTCATCATTCTGCACCAATCATCACTAAAATCCAAGCATCGAATTATTGGAAATATTAAAATATACAAATTGGAAACAAGTTGGCACAGCTGGAACTCACATGCACCGAAAGTTTCTTCCTTCCACTTGCAATTTGAACGCGTTTTCATAGCTGGAAACCTCCATCCATTTGCCTATAAAAGCAGCAGCAACCCATCAGCAAATCAATCATCACTTGCATCAATTCCATCAGCTTCGTTCCAATTCCTCCTTCCTTTCTCTTCGTTTTTCGTTTCTCTTTTCTTTCTTTTCTTTCTTTTTTATTTCTCTTATTTTCTTTCTCTGTCCCGTTCCCATTTTTTCTTTACTTTCTTTTTCTTTATTTTATTTTAAGAGTTGTGAGGGCTGTAAAAGTGAGTATTTAAATTTGTAATTGGTGGAGAAATATTGCATCAAGGAAATACAGTGGTAAATTATTCTGAGCTTTTGGAGAAACCCGTAAGTTTTTATTTTTACCATGTCTTGTATGTTTTATTTTTCCATTATTTATATGAATTTGAATTATTTCATGAGTAGCTAAATTAATTATCTTGGGATAAAGGAGGTATGATAATATTTTATTGTTAATATTATTTTGACTTAGAATTAAATAAATTTCTGTTTTCCATTTAGTTCAATTATGCTTAATGCTTTTAGTAATTCCTAACAAGAACCTAAATGATAAAACTGTATACTTACGGGTATATTAGTAAGTTTAGGTAATAAATAGAATCGAGAGATTTATTTTTACCAGAAAGCTTTGAACTAAACCCAAGATTTTTGAAATGCTTTTTGTGACCTCGGTAAAACCGTGAAAGTAATCAAAATTCTTTTGAGGAAATAAAAGGGATTTTCATAAAACGATAATGGGCCTTTCTGAGGATTAAGCAGCGCTTTCCATAGGTTAGGTACATTAATAGGATTCCGAGAGGAACATATTAATTAGCTTTTGGAAAATTCGCCTTGGAAAACTTAATTCGATTCTTATTTATGAAAAGTTAAAATTCATTAACATAAAATAGAGTCTTAATCCCCTGAAATCCCAAGATATTCTCAACTCTGATTTTTAAGTGTCAAGTAAATTTATTTTTATATATTTATTCGTATTCTGTGCAATTTTAATTTGTGCTTTATTTTATAAAAATCTTAAAAATCAATTGTGTGGATAATTAAATTTTAATATGCCGGTACTTTGAACACAGTCCCTGTGGAGAACGATAATCTTTTATATTACGCGACATAACCCGTGCGCTTGCGGGCCCTGTTAGTTACCAAACCAACCACCAAGACCTCCTTCTCCTCACGGCTCCCTATTTTACGACAACCACTATTTGTTTCAAGCAATCCATCTTTCTCTTTTCTCTAAGGCCATTGACTACCACCCTTTAAAAACAGCCATCATTGGCCTCCATCCACCACCACAAATCACCATCCAAGGATGCCACCACCTTCATGAATCGGTAAGCGATCAGTAACCTTTTTCCATTTTGATTTTAATTTTCCTCTCTATTTCTTTTTCTCTTAGAATTTTGATGGTTGTTTTCTCTTGTTCTTTACTGGTCGTGACCATCTCTCACTTTTTTTGCCTTTACATGTTAAGTATCCTAAGCTTCGGGAGCAATTAACAAAGTTTAATCAGCGATTGGTAAATTTTTGGTGGTCGGATCCTTTCCCTTTCCCCTGAACGAGAGCTAAACCTTGAGGTAAGGGGAGTCTCTCTTTGTTTGATTTAATTTTTGACTATCATGTATTATTCCTATGGTTTCCGAGGATAACCCCTTTAAGTTTCGTTATGATACGACAGTCCGATTTTAAGTTACGTCATTTTTAATTGTCACTAATGATTTTATAATTATTTTTGAATGTATGTTTGTATTTTACCATTTTTCATAAATCATGCATCGAAAATTATGAACCTTTTTAATTGTTACCAAAGTTTAGGACCCCATTACGAAGATTCGGCACTTACCAGAATTTATTGCGGGCTCGGTAGTATTTTTAAATTTTTTCTTTAATTAATTATTAATTTTATTTGTATGTCTTTAATTTTTCTGGTAATCCCTACTAATTGGAGTAATTTATCTGGTCCAAGTTTCTAGAACGCCCTCAAAGAAGTCACACGTTTAAGAAATTTCATCATTTTGCGCCTGATCGCATTTGATTGCTATTTTTTTTAATATTATGACGCCAATAATTTACATAAATTATTATATGAGTTTTATGATTTTAAATAAATTTAAATAAAGAAAATGAATAATGAGGACTAAAACTGAAAAATAATAAACACTAGTAATGGCATTGGACTTAAAGAATTAAGAATAAATGGATTTATAGTATTTTATAATTAAATGTATGACTCCAATATTTGTAAGTTATAAAATAAATTCTGGGTATAGTTGTAGGTGGTAATGAATTAAACAAAAGTTAAAATTAAATAAAAAATAATAATGAGTTTTAGAAACCAAAAAGATTTACATATGTATATAAGTTTAAATAAATCAATAAACTTAGGCATAACTAATGGGTAAGTTAACTTGAAGTCATGAATAAGGATAGTAGTTATAGTTAGAAGTATTAATAACCCATCGCCAATGACTAATAATGACTAGTTAATCAACAAGTGTTACTAGTAACTAGTAAGCAAAGTATAAAGGAATAAATAGACTCATAATATAATAGAATTAATAAATAAATTATATTTTCAAAAGAAATAATGTACTTATATATATACATGACTAATATATGTATATTTTTCTTAGTATGAATTATTTAATCACTAGTATTTTCTACTATTTAGGAATAACCAATACAGCGTAAGATAAAACGGGATAAGTAATACGAATGCTTTATGGTAAGTTTTAATAAATACGACTAAGTTCTCATACCGACTAGATAAAACTTATGGATGTACTTGATAGATATAATGTTTAGATAATCATGTGTGCTTGATTGATTATGTGTGGTTGATCAAATGATGTTAAATTACTTGTTAGTGATTATGTGGTAACTAGATTACATGCTTTATATGCTTATGAGTGTGCTGAAATGTATGACAAAAATGAATGAATTCTGTTGTGATGCATCGATAAATTATAAAGTAAAGAAATGATAAAAAAAGGATGAGTCACAATAGAGATCCTGACATGATATAGAAATAGAGCGATGTGATTAAAAATAATGTGATGTTGGTGCATTGAGGTGCCAGATAATACCTTGAGGAATGATAGATGTTGACGCTCGACCATTTTCATTCTTAATTTTCAGAGGATAAACATTCCAAATAAGTGATAAGTAATAAAACTAATAATAATTACTTAAAGGAATATAGGCAGATAAATGAGACCGAGAGATTATAACCAATAGAAAGCTAGTATACACCTACATGACCAGAGTAACCCACACCTTTCAAATAAATCTATCCAATAATATTAAGACTGATACCATAAGCAACTTGGAATAAATTCCTAGTAATAATTAATAGTGAAAAAGATTTACCCGGAGTTAAGAATGAAAATAGACTATTGAGAGGACTCTACCGAGGACGAGTTGATAAAATGAAATATGTGTAGTACATGCATCATTTGCATATGATATAATAAAGACTAGAGCACTTAGAGAGGGTACATTGGAGGTACAAGTGCCTGGTCCACTATGTTGGATCTTGGGAGTACACCGGGCTGGGACCCCAAATGGCTCGACAGTAATGCCCCAGAATTTAGGAGAAACAATGCAACCTGGTGTACTTTGACCCCCGCAAGTATTCTATGGCCGTTGAGAACCAAGTCATGATCATCATTGGCCACGAATGGTGATGAGATGGATTTATATATATTATGCGGACTTGAGTGTCCTGGTTACCTCTTGTAGGGCTTGGTGGGCTCTGGTCGCTATAGTGTGGAAATGTTGTGTCCAGGGATAGCTTGGGCAAGACGGGTTTTGATATGGTATGATGATGATATTTGGGTCCACATGCATCATGATGGCTAAGAAAAGATTATATGAATGAATTAAAACTCATGCATTGCACTACATACTCTAAATGAGTTTGTGATTGATTGTGATTGTTGATTGTTATGTTACTGATAAAGAATTACGTTAAGGAACTAGTGTTTAATACTTCTATGTAATAGTTAGTGTTGAGAGGAGCAAAGAGTTATGTATTCAGGAAAGATTAAGTAAGGTTGAGTTAGAATAGATAACTTAGTATAGATTAATTAGGAACCCTGGTTATGGAAGGTAGAAGTAGAAAGTAATATAGCCTTGTACTATAGGAGGGAGGTCAGAAATGGCAACTCTCTGATTGTTGTGGAAGAAGAGGCTCACCCTTACAGTGTTTTTCCAGACCTTTCACCGGACCACGCTCTCGTACACATAGGGATTAGATTATACTATGCATTGAGGATCATCCAGACTCTCCTTGGACTGATGATGACTAGGATAAATGTTTTTCTTTTCATGTTTTAAATAGGAGCCTGTGTGTCCCTGATTTTCAGTATGTACGGTTTGCTATTTATGACTATGTATTGTATATAACTATGTTGTATACATATAATGTATCTGTTCCACCAAGTTTTTATGTACAAAAAAAACTTCCATAGTTTTCTAAAACAAATAACTTCTCAGTTAATTGGGATGATTTAGTGGAAGGGATTGTCCTACTTAATCGAGGGTGTTAGAGATACCAGTTATTTTCCTTTATTATTCTACTATCTTACTTTGTCTAAAATTCTTAACTGCCTTCATTAGAAATTGCCGCTGTTTTGGAATATGCTTTTACTTAACCATATCTGATTTTGTCTAAGTTAGATCATGCTATCATTTGTGGTTACATTAGTTTCATTACCACTCCGGGTTCTGACCTGTATAGTCCTAACCACTCTGAGGTTAAACAACCTCTTTAGGGTTTTAGGTAGTTCAACTACTCTAGGGCTTGATAGCCACTCCAAGGTTTATTCTTAACCACTCTAGAGTTTAATAACCATTTTGGGGCTTTTGACATTTCAACCACTCTAGGGCTTGATAGCTACTCTGGGGTTTACTTTAACCGCTTTGGGGTTTAATAACCTCTTTGGGGTTAAACGCTGACTCTTTCGGGTAAAAAAATCTTTAAAATAAAAGACAAATATTTGAAACCATTTTCATTAATAATTTATACTGAGTTATCTGGCTATATGCCTTATTAAAAACCTCCAAGGCAAAACCCTGTGGGAAAAATCCTTGGTAGGATAAAAGAGTACACGTCTTATGGTGTCGGTCAGCTATAATATATGTGTAAATTCTTTATATTCTATTTGTTCTTAAAAACCTTGCCTTGCAAAGTCGCTAATAGGTACGCCCCTCCTATTGTTACATCATGGATCCGGTATGGTCCGTCTCAAGTTGGGCCCAACTTACCTTGATGAGCAAGCCAGTTTCCTATTGATGCTTTTCTTAAGATAAGTACTTGATGTTGAATCTTCTATTTTGAACCTTCTTATTGTACTACAGAGCAGCTTTTGCTTTAATAGCTTGATCCCAGATGAAAGCGAGACCCTGAATCTCCTAGAGGGCATCCAACTCACTTCTAATCCTTACATGATTGTGATGAGGACATAAGCAAGGAAGATCCTGTAACACCGTAAATTTTAAATAAAATAATTTATTGAATAATGGTAATTAATTATTTATGGTCCAATAATTATGGGAGAATTAATTTGACATTAGAGGTGAATTATTGGTAAATTAAAAATTACTGGAACCGACTGATTTAACAAATGATGTGGGACCCACTTAGTCAAATTAAATAACTGATGGGTCTAGAATGATTGGAAAATTATTGTGGTTATGGTGGTATAGTTGAAATAATATTTAGTGTTAAGGAAATAATTAATTGGACTCGACATATGTCATTAAACGGCAAAGATACAAACCAATGGGAATTAAAAGAAATCAAAAAATCCTATTTCTCCTCTTAATTCCACCGTGACCTCTTTCTCTTTCTCCCATTTTTGCTTTCATGCTATTACATAATGGTTAATGAGGTTTTATGACACAATGGACAAAAAGCAAAATGCATGGTTTTATCCAATGGACAATGTCCAAATTTTATACATTTCCCACTTCTTCCTCCCTCATTTTCGGTGGCATTTTTCCCTCTCACCATTCTCCATTCTTTTCTTTTTCTTCTTCTTCCTTCATTCTCCTCTACCAACCGTCCACCTTCCTCTTGCTCCATTTCTTGCCAAAATCAAAAACTAAGCCTGGATTCATGGAGCATGAAGGTGACATTGGAGAAAATATTTGATGGTCTTCCCTCCTCACCTCTTCATTTTTGTGTTTGACATTGGGCTAGGAGATAAGGTAAGGTTTCTTGCCTCTATGATATTCCATTGATGATTGTTATGTTATTTGAGTTAAAAAGGTAGTTGTAGAAACTAAGGATATTGATGGAAATGGAAACCCTAGGTTTGAATGCTTGGAAATAAAACCCTTGATTTATGGCTTTGTGATTATGTGAGATTAAGAGGCTAATAAGGTTATTATGATAAAATAAAATGGATTGAAGATTATTAAAGATTGTTGATTGTTGTTGGAAGATTTTAAAGGAAACCCTAAGTGTTAATGATTTTAGGGGTTTTAGTTTAGAATGATGGGTATTGATGATATTGCACTCTAGAATGAGTTTTATGGTATATTGAAGTTAGTTTTGATGAATGACAATATTAATCTTGTAATAATGTTAGTAAATCATTGGTGTTCCTTAAGATGATGATCATAATGGAAGATGACTATGAGTGATAGACCAATGGAGTGGAAATTGATACAATGAGGTTTAGGACCATGATAAATATCATAAGAGATTGATAGTTGATAATGGTCTTAATTAGAGCCAAAAGGCTTATGTTGAATTGTAGTGATGGTTAAATGATTCACGTGATGATTTGGAAGGCTTATGGAATAGAGGTAATGATGTTGTTAGGTATAGTTAGCCCATAAGACTTAGAGAATCATGGTTTTGGGCAAGAAATTCTTGAAACCTAACACGATGGTGTGAATTGGTGTTTAAACGAGTCTAGGACTTGATGATGAGTTTTAAGAAATGATGCCTTACGATGGCTTATCAATTTCATGTGTATATATGTGTTTGTTGATAGGATTGTATTCCGGACGATGATGCGGAATGATTGAGGCAATTGCGTTGTGGTTCTTCTCTCAAGGTAGGAGAGGAGTTTACATTTTAAATTTGCATGAGTGAAAAATTGTTAATTATGTATATGTATGAACTCATGTATTGCCTTGCCATGAATGTATTGAATATTGAATAAATGATGTGATGAATGATGGCTTGGTCTTTATTGAATGTTAAGAAATTGTATATGTGTATATGTATAATGATGATGAGTGATTAGTTGTCCCTTTTGTTGGACATGAGTAAATTGATGATATAGACCCATAGATGAGTGAATTACCTAAAGTGTAAAAATATGTTTATGATGACTATGTAGAAAGATAGGTGAGGTAGTGATGATAAGTGTTGTAGATCCTCCTATAGGTAATTGATGAATTAAATCTAAATTTAAAAGTATAACTTGTTGGATTAGGCCTCTCATGCATGACGCAATATATGAGACTTGTTAACTTAGGCCAATTTTACCTTTTGAGGAAAATAGCATACGTGAGGGGTAAGAAAAACCTGACATTGAGTGTATGACGGTGATCTCGCTCAAGCGAGAGTCCCCTGCATTAGAGGGATGGCCTCTGGCCCAATCTTGCTTAGGCGAGATGCATGTGTAATAGAGGGATGCTTACTGGACGAATCTCGCTGAAGCGGGTGTGGCCGCGCTTGAGTGAGTGAGATGGAAAAGTTGTTCTGGACAGATCTCGCTTAAGTTAGTGGTGAGACATATTGGGTCTCGCTCAAGCAAGCGAGCATGAGATTGGACACTGGATGGTTTTTTCTCGAGCGAGTGACAAGTTGGGAGGAGCCTCGCTCGAGCGAGCGAGCATAGAAACCTCACTGGAGAAATCTCGCCCAAGCGGGAGTGGCCCGCTCAAGCGAGATCGGGGCCTAATACTTAAAAACTTCTTTGCTCAATGGGAAATTGAGGGCGCTCAAGCGACCCACCTCAATCTCGCTCAAGCGAGCATGGGTCTCGCTTGAGTGAGTTGGCCAGTGAAAAATTTTATATTATTTTCTTGTTTTGGTTGATAATTAATCCTTTCCTATTATGAAAAACTGAGGAAAATAAGATGGGGGCATACAATGGTGGCATGTATAATGTTACTCTATATTGATTTAGGTATTGGAAACCTTATATGTATATATGCTCAAGATATATTATGAACACATGGATATTTACCACCAATAATATGATATGATGGGTACAAATGAAAGGATACATGATGGTGTTGTAAGATACATCCTTGAGTGAATGTGAAATAGATGTGGAGATGATTGAATGACATAATAATTATTATAAACTAATGAATTGGAAATAATATTGATGATATGTAATAATAAACGAGGTGTTGATCACTTCCTTAAGTAAAGGATGTTTGTTATTATTGATGTAACATCCTAATTTTTATATAAATGCCCAAATAAGAGAAATAAATGACAATTATTTACATATGGAAAGATTAATGCCCCAAAAATATAAAAATAAATTGATTTGAGTCCATTATGATTTTTCATAAATTACTGGGCTTCATGAGCTAAAATTTATACCCGGTTAAAATATGAGTGTCAGACCAAGTATCTCCGATTGGGATGATATTGGTCAAGGCTGTAGATAATATTAATGGGAATCTGAATATGTATTCGGAATAATGTTTGAAATGAGCATTGAGCCCAAACAGAGATCCTGTTTGTTAAAGAACGGTAAAATTTAAATGAATGAAGTTAAAATTTAAAACAAAACCTCACCATTTCACTCTTGTTTTCTCGTGACCATCTTTCCCTTGGAAAAGTCACACTTCACTCTTCTTCCTCTTCTAAACTACCTCATTATCTTCATCTTCTTCCTCTCCAAAAACCTAGACTAAGTGGTGCCCTTCCTCTCCCATTTTCGTTCACCATTAGAGCAAGGAGAAGACAATGGAAGCTTGAAGTTCTTCCTTTCTCCTCCTCTATTTTCGAGCTCACCTTCCTCTCTCTAGCAACCTATTTTTGTTTCTTGATTAAGGTAAGTTCTTCCTCATTTTAATGGTATTTGAACCCTAGAATATGGATTATTAAGGTTTGGGAGAGTATGGTGTGTATAGGGGTTGTTGGGGGGAGCTTTAAATGTGAAAATCTAAGGTGGGGTGAAATAAATATGGACTTTTATGAACCTTGAAGTGGGTACACAAAAATGGTGTTAGAGGATGATGAATATTGATGTGTATTTATGATATGGGGGGTTTTAATAAAACCCTAACTTATAATTTTGGGGGAAATGTATAATGTGAATGGGGTTGGCATCTATTGATGAAGATGTGCTATTAATAATGAGATGTGGCCATTTAAAGATGATTTATGAGGTTGGTTGGAAGCCATAAATGAAAAACTCACCCAAGGTATTGGTGGGAAATTAATGTGTCTGAATAACCTAGTTATTGGGATTGTTGTTTTAGTTATAATGAGTTTTCATTTAAGGGAAGGAATTCCCGAAGACTAATTAGGAATAAAACTATAAATAGTTTCTACATGATGAGAATCATGTGTATATGTATATATATTAATAAGGATGCTTGAATGAATGATTGATGTGGTCCTACAATTGATTGATGTAGGATTTGATAACACTTGTGAGGCGGGAACATCAAACCCGGAAGTCTACTTCTCTTGAGGTAGGAGAGGGGTGTATTTTCTGAATGTATGATACCTTGTATGTTGATAATATATGTGTTGATGTAATGTGGCATATTTTTCCTTGAATGGATGTAGTGCTTTATGTATGAGATATAAAATTGAGATTGAATCTTATAATGGTTGATTGTAAAATGATACCTTGAAAAGGTTATGAGTTATATAATGTGTGATGATATGCTATTATTTCCATGTGCGGCTTGATGAATATTAAAATCCTTGGCTAGGATAACTCTTAAATATGATGAATGGTATATATAATGATTATGTGGGATTAACATTGTGATTGAGTATGAGTTGTATCCTAGATGAGAGGGTGAGATAATACTTATGAGGTTAAAGCATGCATGAGCATTGTTGCATACATAGCATGGCATGCATATCATGATGATGTTGATAAGTGGTTGCGATCACTTGATATTTAGAATATGAAGGGCTTACGAGTTCCTGTGATATTGAACCGGTGGTTGCGATCACCTGGTGTTTGAAATGAAAGGCCCTGCGGGAGCAATAAGAATGAATGCCCGTGTTTGCGATCATGAGGCAGGAGTACCGCTTGTAAGGCGAGAAACCATTATGAGATGTTGAATGTGGTTGCGATCACGAGAAAGCACCTTACGAGGCTGCTAGAGGGAGTACCCCTTGCGAGGTGGGAAACCAATGAGAATAAATGAATAATTATGGTGGTTGCGATCACCAGTTGAAATGAAATCGGATCCGTGCATATGCATCTCTAAACACCAACATGTTCATTAGCCATAAAAGCATGGCATTGCATGATATCCAATAAGGAAGTTACGTGAAGTGTATGTGGAATCCTCTTGATCACTAACTATATTTGTGCTATTGTTTTGGTGTGGCTAAGTGAATCTTTATGGATATGAGTGTTTTATGAATTAGGTGATTGATTGATTTTAGTGTCATTTGAACTCCTTTTTGGGAGAAGATGTTTAACTTGCATTCATATGTATATTATCACTAATTGTTGGATTTTTCATCATTGAGAAAATATACTCACTCTCTATGTGGTCTATCTTTTTAGCTCTTGTGTTGTAGGGCTTGACCATCGAGCTCATGGGAGGAAGAATTGTGTGAAGGAAGTTATTTTGGGTAAAGAATGCCTTGGCCGACAATTGTCTTGATTTTATGGCTTTTACGTGTATTTTTGTAATGTATATGCATGATGGATATTTTGTATAGCCATGGATTTATATGGATAACTTGTATGGATGATAGATATACGAATGATGATTTTGGGAGGTCATGTAGGAAAATGAGACCCTTGTGTCTTATGGCTGATTTTCATTGGTGACCTTGTCAATGCTTGGATAATGATAGTGTTGAGTTATGCTATTAGAGTTGATGAATGAATGACAATTATCTAAATTTTAGTGTTCTATAGAGCACCCTGTATGATAAGCTTGATTGTGATGTGACTTAATGAATTGAAATAGAAATGGTTGAATATAATACTTGAAACCAGTTCTAAATGCTTAATGTAATATAGGTAATGCATCAAACTTGTTTAATTTTGCTTGGCATGAATTTTTATATGCTAAGTTGTGAAATTCACATGTTTCTACGTATGAACTGGTATTCTCTCTCAAGCAAGATGGATTCTCGCTCAAGCGAGAATCCCCTATGTTGGTAGTACAGCCATTGGCCTAATCTTGCTTAAGCGAGAGTGGGTTTCGCTCAGGCGAGACACCCCTACATTGGGTATATGCATACTGGACAATTCTCGCTCGAGCCGGCTCGCCTTCGCTCAAGTGAGAGCTGTGTTGAATCACCTCTGGACATGTTTCGCTCAAGAGAACCAGTATCTTGCCCAAGCGAGATTGCCCATGCATCAGGTATTAGCTACTGGAGGGAATTCGCTCAGGCAAGTAAGGTCTCTGCCGAGCGAGGGCAAAGTATTTAGCTACTGGACTAATTTTGCTTGAGCGGAAGGCCTGTGTTTTTGGAGGCTCGCTCAAGCAAGGGGGAAAGAGATTTGCTACTGGTGCAATCTTACTCAAGTGAGGAGGGCTCGCTCAAGCGAGATGGACACCTGATACTTTTCTCCTCTTTGCTCAAGCGTGTTTACCTGGCTCGCTCAAGCGTACCACGCGGACTCGCTTAAGCGAGAGTGGCACTCGCTTGAGCGAGTGGTGCCCTAATTCCCCAAATTGTATTGTTTTGATTATTTTCCTTTCCCTTTGCATTAAATCTTCTTCTTGTATCATCTCAAAAATACTTTGGGCATACTATGAGGTCATTAAACCACATGATGTTTAACCACCTTAGACCCAATCATATAGCATCAATTTAAATGATTCTTTCTGCTGTTTTTAATTGAGGACTTCTCATTAATCATTTTTAACTTACCTCTCATATCTCCATATATGAGATAGGTCTTTCATAGATCCGGGTTGATGAATTAAAGCTTTAACATTGTATGCCCTCATTAATTAATGATGTTAAAATCGTGAAAAATTTTCCCTATTTTTAGGGCCTTATAATTGACAATTGTGAATGCCATTGTATTTTATACAAATATAATCTTGCATGTGTGGCTTGAATTATATTAATGAAATGTTGTGAATGCCACACCAATATATATAGATGAAACAATGGTGATGAATAATGAGATGAAAATCCACTAATTGATTATATGGTGATATTGATGAATAATGGATAAATGTTAACAATTTATGTGATGCCATTATGGTTGATTGCAAGTGTCAACTTGCATGTATAATATATGATATATCGAGATGAAAATGCCACATATAAAACTTGAAAACAGTGGCTAAGAAACCAACAATGATAAAATCCACTAAAATGAGTGTGGTGGTATTGGTGATTATAATGATGATGATTGATGAGTGGCATTTAGGATGCATAGTGTAAGAAATGCATTTGATTTGTATTGCATTGCATCCATGGCATATCATACGCTGCCGGTAAGGAATATTAGGGGGTTCCCCCGGTTGGCTCAGTTTCTTATTCTTTCCCCTGTGACTTGGTGTGTGAGTCACGAAGCTGCCCTTAGTTTGGTGACGAGGCACCCTATGTGGCTGGCCCAGTGGGCGGGTAGCTCTGTGATGAGCAAGTACCTCGGTGTCCGATGGGGCACGACTCTCTCAATGTGTGTTCAGAAGGGGCCCGTAGCACTTTTGGCAATTAAGGTCACGTTGTTGATCCGTAAGTCACGGGGTGACTATTGCTACAGATGGGCGATAACGGTTTGGTACCGGTAAAAGATATTGTTGATATGCATGCATGCATGCTTTGAGATATGTGTACATATTTTTCTACTGTAGTAGGGGCATAGTAGCACACCTATGCTCAACCCACAATTTGGTGTTTATTCCTACAGTCGGATCCGTATTTGTTGTCTATTCGATTGTGCATATGCAATAGCTATAAGAGCATTTGCATATATTATGGAGATATGCCAGATGATGATGATGATTGAGATTATGGTATGGTGTTAATGAAATGGGTAATTGATATACCTAAAAGGCCACATTAAAAATTTATAAATGATATGAGTACAATAAAAAGATATTGAATATGACAATATGTGTGTTATGGCCCTTTATAATGTAGGGCATAATTAGTATGATTGATGATAATGATGATAGCCCATGGTGGCTTTAAGAAAAGACCTGAATGGTCAATACTGATGATGTTGGCCCATTGTGGAGTTGTGATAGATGTATATATGCCTACTTTGCTATGACTTGATTAATAAACATGAGATATGTATATGTTGTTAAATTTATAATTCATGATGATCATTGGCGTGTTTAGTAAAACATACATGATGTTGATATGCATATGAACATAATTTCAATCGTATTCATATCGTCATTTGAAATGTATAACTCACTCTCCCATGTGGTCTAATTTTTAGTATTGATGTAGGAATATCATGGGATGAGGATTTTTTTAAAGTAAAGCTCTGGGAAGGTAAATAGTGGTAACAGAATGCCTTGGCCGGCAACGGTTATAATTATTGTATTATGAAATAAAATGTGTATTATAGTGATGATAATTAATGATATTGATGGATGTATTGTAAATGATAATATAAGTAGGCGATATATTGATATTTGGGGTATTGGGATTCAAACCCATTTTATGAATATAGTGACATTGGACATGTAGCCCATTTTGGGAATGTATAAGTCTTGATGATACATGATATTGAGATAGAATTGAATATGGTCATTTATGGAATATGGGTATTGGAGATGTATGATGCATGACCATATAGATATGTTTATACATATATCTTAGGCATTGTATGTTCATGAAATTATGTGAAAAGACAATGGTTGACTATTAGGCTTATGATATGCCTTTGCATGCTTTGCTGAGCCTTTTCTTATATCCTCATATATGGGACTAGGCATATGCCCGGTATACACATTCTTCTTCCGCTGTAAACTATGTTATTTTGTATACAATGCCCGGTATACACATTCTTCTTCCGCTGTAAACTATGTTATGGGTAAACTATTTAACGATCCAGTTATAGATTATTTAATGTCACCCTTTGGTTTTCTATGGTTCGAGTCTTGATGTAGTCGTAGTGGTGTTTTGAAATTATTTTAAACGTGAAAAATTTATTTGTATTTTTATTGTTTAATTATTGAGATTACATCGGGATTCGAGTCCAGAAAATCAGGGTGTTATTAGTTGGTATCAGAGTGTATTTTGCTCTGAATTAGATCTATTAATTAACACCAGAGCATGGTTGCTTTGTGATGAATTGGTATTATGGATGATTGGAGCATGATTGCTCAATAGTGAGACATTAATGGTGATTTTTGGAGCGAGATGCTCATTGTTGGAATATGGTTGTTCGTATGAACTAAAAAGTGGTAGTTATCTAGAGGATGATAACATGTTTAGGTATTGATTGCCCTATATGGATTATGAATGACTGGTTGTCTAAGAGTTGTGAATTGACTATCAGGGCATTGTTTTCTCAATGGTGACTCCTTATGAACTATTGGTATTGGATTGTGAATATAGCCCATTGAGGATTCTTGTGAATTATTATTCATGAATTATAATTGTTGTTTATGGAAGTGTGATCATTGTCATTGAAGTTATATGATGCATAAATGAAGCATAGTTGCTCATTGTTGATTATGGTTAATTCATGAGGATTGAATATATATATGAACAAATTCCTCAAGGTGATCAATATGTTTGGTTGTGTAAGTCCGGCCAGGTTCCTTACACTATTCCCCTTTAATAGTGAATACATTGATATTATGTATTTAAATATTGATATATTGAGTATGACCTTAATTAGTGGTGAATTTATACCATGTGTGATCATGGATATAATATATTGAATATGAATTGATTTGATGATGAACCTATGCCGTGCGTTGACCACGGATAGGAGATATTAATTATGAATTGATAAGGTGATAAATCGTGAAATGTTGCGACCTTGATATGTATGTATATTGAAATTGAATTATTTGCTTAGGTCTCTTGTATGAATTATGAGGTGACTTATAGTCATGGTATGCTCATTGAATGTGAAATTACGTTGGCACGTGATTGGGGTTATGTCTCGATTTTATATTTGTGAACCGAGTGAATGATTGATTTAATTATGACCCATTAGGTGTGGTGACCCCGGATAACTGAATATGATCTTGAAAGATCGAATCTTATGGAAATAGACCCTATGGTGGTCTACGCTCTACGATGCTTCTATGAGCCATGTTTATTGATTTTATGTGTTGTGGAAGTATGCTAGGTAACCCTTGAACTTCCTAAGCCTAATGATAGGTTGAATCTTATGAACGATTGAGTCGTAGTGAAATAAATTGTGGAATAAGTTGTTGAGGCTAGAGCTGATGTGTGATTGGATTAGAAATGTAAATGTAAACCCCTAAGTATTTGGTGAATAATGATGTTGAATTCAGGGTATGATTTAGCATTGGCCATGATTAAAAAATTTTATGGTATGACTTTGGGCTAAATTGTGTGCCCTTGACGTTATGATTATTAGATTGTCGCAACCTGGATCGCGACGGCGCGGCGAGAGAGAGTGAAACCTGAGTATGAAACAGGGAGTCGCCACCAACATTTTTATCCGTAGGAAAAACATTGGAAAAAAACTAAGTTCAGTAAAGCACTGGTTTAAAATTGAGATTCGAGTTCGGGAGTCGGTTACGAGTAGGGAAGGTATTAGCACCCTACGTCGCCTGTCGAAAACAGTACCAAGATTGAAAACACAACATAAATAGCCTTAAATAAAACATGGTTTCTTCCTCTTTTTTTTGTTTTTTTTATTTAAAAAAAAGAAGGACGGAAGGGGGCAAGAGAACTGTATAAACATAGAATGTCGAAGCGAAGTCAACGGGACGTTTCGTCCAAATTAAACTCAACTTCGATATGAGACAGAGATAAGAAGAGAATGCTAACAAGACGTCACGTCTAAATTAGACATCCTCGTGGAAAAAAACAGGAATAGGAAAGGGATAAGAGGGACGTCTCGTCCTAAGTATCCCTTCCCTATGAATTATGGCAAGGCTTGAACAAAAAACTAGGGAGAAATCAACAAGACATCACATCTAAATTGACTTTCACGGAAGCGACAAAAAGGGACATCATGAAAGAAACACGAAAGTAAAGAAGTAAAATAACAAAAAAAGAAATAATAATAATAAAAAAAGATAGGCCCGACAGGAGTTAAGGTCCTGCTCCTACGTATTCTTGAGTTATCAAGAAATCAGGGTTACGTAGTTCTGAATTTTTCTTTTAAAAGATTGGGAAAATGTTGGTGGGTATCATTTTGGTAAGGAACCCATACAAGACGAAGTTCTTCACACGTGTATGGATCCTATAGAGATTGTGTAGACGGAAGTATTTTCCGTACGACACTGACTAAAAATGATTTGTTTCTTTTTTTTTGACTTTATCTAGATTTCAAAGAAAACACAAGAGACATTTATTTCTTTTTCATTATTATTACAAAGTAAAAAGAAATTTAACTGAATGAACTTTAGGAAAGTAAACAAGTCCAAAAAATACAAACTCAGCAGATGAACGTTTAATAATAAAAAAAATGAAAGGAAAGAACACAGAACAGAACTGGTGGTGAGGTTGTTGAGGGAACAGCTTACAGATGTTGACCGGTGTGGATTCTGCTGGTGTGGATATGGGGTTGAAGGACCGAACAGTGGTAAGGAGATTCAGGAAATGTTGGGAAGATATAGTGGGTTTAGGAGGCTGGGACGGTGTGGTGTTTAGGGAGTATTGGGACGGTGTGGAGATTGATGGGTGTTGGGACGATGTGGTATTTGGGGGGTATTGGGACGGTGTAGTGTTTAAGGAGTATTGGAACAGTGTTCAGGAGTTGTTGGGACGGTGTGGCGGGATTAGGACGGATTAGGGCAGAACCGGGTGGTGTTCAGGAATATGGATACAATATGGTAGATTTAGGAGATCAGTGTGAAGGGCTACAGTGAATCGGTGGAGTTGATGAGGATCTGAGGGAGGACAGTGCTGTTAGAAGGATGCTGTTAGAACGATGTGGGTTGGAGGCTGAGACGGTGTGGTGTTCAAGGAATATGGAGATGGTGAATTGGGAGGTGTTGGGACGGTATAGTTTAGGGAGTATTGGGACGGTGTGGATTGGGAGATGTTGGGACGGTGTGGATTGGGAGGTGTTGGGACAGTATGGTTTTTGGGGGTATTGGGACGGTGTGGTGTTTAGGAGTGAACTGGGACAGAACTGTGTGAAGGGAATGAATTCCTTAAGACTCTTGAAGTGAAATTTAGAAGTTTCCCCTCTTTCCAGCTCTAGACCGTGCCAAGAACTTACCAGCCAGCCCCCTGTGCCTCTTCATGAGAGGTATTTATAGAGGGCTCTTGGACATGGGCCGAGTGGACAGCTCAGCCTCCACTTGGTGGAGGCAACCTGGCCACTAACAGATAGTGGGGGGATAATGGCTGATGGGAAATTTTTAATTCTTCCACTACCGCCCCCTTGTCTGCCACCTTTAGAAAGTGTAATTTCGAGTCAGCGCGCATAAGCATCCGGGTTCATTCCTCCGTTGTTAGGTTTGTGACCTCAGCCATGCAAGACATCGGTTTGATGTTCCAACAACCGGTCCGATGTGGCCTATTTAGAATCCGGACCGGTGTCACATTTACACTAGTCAGACCTTTTCAATGTTTGGGGTACCATGGGATCGGTGTTCTTCCTCGTGGCCCGGATCCACTGCCTCAGTTAGCATCCATCCTTAGTGGGAGTGAATTCCGAGAGGAAAAAAAGGGTCGGTCTTCACTTTGCCTCCTAAATCCGAGTGGGAAAAGGTCCCTTTTGTGCAAAAGACCGAGTGAAATCATGTTGGTGTTGTGTGCAATTGGATTGAGTGGGCAATCAAAGAAATTCCGATTGGAACATTGAGTCAGAACCGAGTGAAAAATGACTCGGATCTGACTGAAAAATGACTCAGACTGAAGAGGGACTCCACTTCTCGCTTGAGCGTAACAAGAATCGCTTGGGCGAAAGACCTGAAGAGGACTGAAATGGGTGAAGTATGACTCGGAACCGACTGAAATGGGTGAAGTATGACTCGGAATTAGCTAGAAATGGCTCGGAAATTGAGTGAAAAGTGGGTGAAGTATGACTCGGAATTGGCTAAAAATGGCTCGGAAATTGAGTGAAAGGACTCACTCGGTGCTGATTGGAAATACTTCACTCGGTTTTGACTGAAGAAGCAACTCTCAGTTCTGATTGAAGAGGCAACACTCGGAATTCTTTTCAGTCGGATGTATTTCGCTTGGATCTCATCTCTGCGTGAAACATTCACTCGGAATTTCTTTAAAAGTGACACAGAACATCACTGCTTGAAGGATTTACTCGGAACTGACCTTGGGAGCTCTTAATCAGAATGAAACTTGGACATTTTCACTCGAAACCTACCTTTTTCACACTCGGAAATTGGAATTTTGGCCATTTTTACTCAGAATTTGGAGACTTAGCAATCTTCACTCAGATCCGGCCTTCTTTCCACTCGGGAATTGGAATTTGAATTTCTTCACTCGGAATGTGCCTATTTTCCACTCGGATTTGATCCATACTGAGTCATTTCACTTGGATTCCCCCAACAGTAGCCTATTCCACTCGGATTTGACCATTTTTGAGTTTTTTCACTCGGATTTATATCCACCAGGGCTGTATTTCACTCGGAAATGCTTTAATCTGAGTCATCCTGCTTGGATTTGATTATATTGGAGTCATTCTACTCAGCAGATCATTCGGACATGAAATCCAGCCCTCTCAAAATCCTTTCCATTTGGGTCGGACCGAAAGAGGTGTTCACATAGATCAATTATGGATTATGATGTGATGTAGAGGTAATATATGTGAACATGAGTTGGTAAATGGAGTTTAATCTTGTAGATACCTCCCTTTTTGTTTTGAAAGGAATTATATTGGTGATAGAAACCACATACCGATGTGACATAATGTGAATCGTATGTCTAATTTATGGACTTTGGTTGCGATATGTGAAGAAATCCACTTGTGTGAAAGCTTATTATATGATTATGATCTTAAATTAGAGGGTGTATACTCAATATGAGTTTGGTGAATCAATTAGGCTTGAACCGAATTATAGCCGACAATGTTCAGATTAGACAAACAATTTCTAAGTTATTTGACTATGACTTCGGGATGGATGAAGTCCAATGGTGGGGTGATTACCCTATAAGGATTAGAGATCTATGGTTGATATATCAATATATGGTTAAGTTGGCTGACAATTGATGAATTATATGGCATGATTTACGCCGGATCATGATTAAATAATGATATTATGTGAATGTATTATTCGTGGGCTTGTGTGACTTCTTACAAAGTCTCATGTGTGAAGAGATATTATTTTAATTGATATGAATAATGTGAGCAAATAAGACATGAAGGTACTTATCCTGATATGTCTATACATGCCATAAGCATTGTGGCAATGTGCACTTATGCGTCGATCTCATGTGTTTGTAGTAACCACTACGGGATTGGGACGCCTTCCTGTATGTCGGATACAACAACAGATAGACTGGGCACGTGTAGTGTTGTAACTACTTACGGCGAATGTATTGAACCTATCCGGTGGTACTGGATAAGGATGTGAGAGTTATGATGGATAAACTGAGAATTGGTGAGTGGTGACTCACTATGAACATATGAGACAGTATGCTTAGACAAAGAATGATAATAATCATGTCCTGCTGGACTTTAGAAAGTCCGATATTACTTCATGGTGTCATTGAACCCTATTGGTGTGTGGCCGAAGTGTGGCCTTACGATGTGTGGCGATGTTAAACTTTGAAGACGAAGTTTCTTTTTGGTGGGGTGGATTGTAACACCCTAAATTTTAAATAAAACAATTTATTGAATAATGGTAATTAATTATTTATGGTCTAATAATTATGGGAGAATTAATTTGACATTAGAGGTGAATTATCGATAAATTAAGAATTACCAGAACCGGGTGATTTAACAGATAATATGGGACCCACTTGGTCAAATTAAATAATCAATGGGTCTAAAATGATTGGAAAATTATTATGGTTATGGTGGTATAGTTGAAATAATTTTTAGTGTTAAGGAAATAATTAATTGGACTCGACATATGTCATTAAACGACAAAAATACGGACCAATGGGAATTAAAAGAAATCCAAAAATCCTATTTCTCCTCTTAATTGCACCGTGACCTCTTTCTCTATCTCTCTCTCTCTCTCCCATTTTTGCTTTTCATGCTATTACACAATGGTTAATGGGGTTCTATGACACAATGGACAAAAAGCAAAATGCATGCTTTTATCCAATGGACAATGTCCAAATTTTATACATTTCCCACTTTTTCCTTCCTCATTTTCGGTAGCATTTTTCCCTCTCACCATTCTCCATTCTTTTCTTCTTCTTCTTCCTCCATTCTCCTCCACCAACCGTCCACCTCCCTCTTGCTCCATTTCTTGCCAAAATCAAAAACTAAGCCTGGATTCATGGAGCATGAAGATGACATTGGAGCAAATATTTGATGGTTCTGCCTCCTCACCTCTTCATTTTCGTGTTTGACATTGGGCTAGGAGATGAGGTAAGGTTTCTTGCCTCTATGATATTCCATTGATGATTGTTATGTTATTTGAGTTAAAAAGGTAGTTGTAGAAACTAAGGATGTTGGTGGAAATAGAAACCCTAGGTTTGAATGCTTGGAAATGAAACCCTTGATTTATGGCTTTGAGATTATGTGAGATTGAGAGGTTAATGAGGTTATTATGATAAAATAAAATGGATTAAAGATTGATAAAGATTATTGATTGTTGTTGGAAGATTTTAGAGGAAACCCTAAGTGTTATTAATTTTGGGGGTTTTAGTTTAGAATGATGGGTATTGATGATATTGCACTCTAGAATGAGTTTTGTGGTAACAGGGGGATGCTTACTGGATGAATCTCACTCAAGTGGGTGTGGCCACACTTGAGTGAGCAAGATGGAAAAGTGGTTATGGACAGATCTTGCTTAAGCGAGTGGTGAGACATATTGGGTCTCGCTCAAGCGAGCGAGCATGAGATTGGACACTGGATGGTTTTCGCTCGAGCGAGTGACCAGTTGGGAGGAGCCTCACTCGAGCGAGCAAGCGTAGAAACGTCACTGGAGATATCTCGCCCAAGCGGGAGTGGCCCGCTCAAGCGAAATCGGGGCCTGATACTTAAAAACTTCTTCGCTCAAGGGGAAATTGAGAGCGCTCAAGCGACCCACCTCAATATCCTTTCCTATTATGAAAAACTCAGGAAAATAAGATGGGGGCATACAATGGTGGCATGTATGGTGGTACTCTATATCGATTTAGGTATTGGAAACCTTATATGTATATATGCCTAAGATATATTATGAACACATGGATGTTCACCACCAATAATATGATATGATGGGTACAAATGAAAGGATACATGACGGTGTTGTAATATACATACTTGAGTGAATGTGAAATAGATGTGGAGATGATTGAATGACATAATAATTATTATAAACTGATGAATTGGAAATAATATCGATGATATGTAATAATAAACGAGGTGTTGATCACTTCCTTAAGTAAAGGATGTTTGTTATTATTGACGATTGTGAATGCCATTGTATTTTATACAAATGTGCTCTTGCATGTGTGGCTTGAATTATATTAATGAAATATTATGAATTCCACACCAATATATATAGATGAAACAATGGTGATGAATAATGAGATGAAAATCCACTAATTGATTATTTGGTGATATTGATGAATAATGGATAAATGTTAATAATTTATATGATGCCATTGTGGTTGATTGCAAGTGTCAACTTGCATGTATAATATATGATATATCAAGATGAAAATGCCACATATAAAACTTGAAAACAATGGCTAAGAAAACAACAATGATAAAATCCACTAAAATGAGTGTGATGGTGTTGGTGATTATAATGAAGATGATTGATGAGTGACATTTAGGATGCACAATGTGAGAAATGCATTTGATTTGCATTGCATTGCATCCATGGCATATCATATGCTGTCGGTAAGGAATATTAGGGGGTTCCCCCGGTTGGCTCAGTGGGAGGGTGACTCGGTGCACGAGCATTCTTGTTGTTTCCCCTATAACTCGGTGTGTGAGTCACGAAGCTGCCCTTAGTTTGGTGACGAGGCACCCTATGTGGCTGGCCCAGTGGGCGGGCGGCTCTGTGATGAGCAAGTACCTCGGTGTCCGACGGGGCACGGCTCTTTCGAAGTGTGTTTAGGAGGGGCCCTTAGCACTTTTGGCAGTTGAGGCCATGTTGTTGATCCGTAAGTCACGGGGTGACTAGTGCTATAGATGGGCGATAGCGGTTTGGTACCAGTAAAAGATATTGTTGATATGCATGCATGCTTTGAGATATGTGTACACATTTTTCTACTGTAGTAGGGGCATAGTAGCACACCTATGCTCGACCCATAATTTGGTGTTTATTCCCACAGTCGGATCCGTATTTGTTGTCTATTCCATTGTGCATATGCATTATCTATAAGAGCATTTGTATATAGAATGGAGATATGCCAGATGATGATGATGATTGAGATTGTGGTATGGTGTTGATGAAATGGGTAATTGATATATCTAAAAGACCACATTAAAAATTTATAAATGATATGAGTACAATAAAAAGATATTGAATATGACGAAATGTGTGTTATGGCCCTTTATAATGTAGGGCATAATTATTATGATTGATGATAATGCTGATAGCCCATGGTGGCTTTGAGAAAAGACCTGAATGGTCAATACTGATGATGTTGGCCCGTTGTGGTGTTGTGATATATGTGTATATGTCATCTTTGCTATGACTTGATTAATAAACATGAGATATATATATATATATATATATGTGGTTGAATTTATAATTCATGATGATCATTGGTGTGTTTAGCAAAGCATACATGATGTTGATATGCATATGCACATAATTTCAATTGTATTTATATCGTCATTTGAAATGTATAACTCACTCTCCCATGTGGTCTACTTTTTTGTATTGATGCAGGAATATCATGGGATGAGGATTTTTATAAAGTATAGCTCTAGGAAGGTAAATAGTGGTAACGGAGTGCCTTAGCCGGTAGTGATTGTAATTAGTCTATTATGAAATAAAATATGTATCATAGTGATGATAATTATTGATATTGATGGATGTATTGTAAATGATAATATAAGTAGGCGATATATTGATATTTGGGGTATTGGGATTCATACCCATTTGATGAATATAGTGACATTGGACATGTAGCCCATTTTGGGAATGGATAAGTGTTGATGATACATGATATTGAGATAGAATTAAATATGGTCATATATGGAATATGGGTATTGGAGATGTATGATGCATGACCATATAGATATGTATATACATATATCTTAGGCATTGTATGTTCATAAAATTGTGTGAAAAGACAATGGTTGACTATTAGGCTTATGATATGCCTTTGCATGCTTTGCTGAGCCTTTTCTCATATCCTCATATGTGGGACTAGGCGTATGCCTGGTATACACATTCTTCTTCCACTGTAAACTCTGTTATTTTGTATATCGTTATGGGAAAACTATTTAACGATCCAGTTATAGATTATTTAATCCCACCCTTTGGTTTTCTGTGGTTCAAGTCTTGATGTAGTCATAGTGGTGTTTTGAAATTATTTCGAACGTGAAAAATTTATTCGTATTTTTATTATTTAATTATTTAGATTACATCAGGATTTGAGTCTAGAAAATTGGGGTGTTATAGATCCCATCATAACCCTAGATAAGGGCTTAGAGATTTACAAAGGTCCCTTAACAAGGACATGGACAAAAAGGGCCAAAGACATCCCCTAACAAACCTTAGCTTCCTTCCTGACCACTTTACATCGCCCTAAGGCCAAGGAGGACCACTTGAAGACCTACATATTCTCTTCATGTAATATTTTAGAAGAATAGGTTTTTAAGTGTAGAATAGGGTTCTATATGTGTTCGTGATAGGATTTGGGCCTTGCATGGTCAATGGGTCACTATTGAGCCTTGTACTCTATTTTGGGCCTTGTATTTAGTCATCCTTCTCTAGGTTGAGCTAATTGGGCCTAGAAGAGTGCTAAAAGCCTAATAAGCATGCCATTTTTGAATTCCTCCTAAGCTTATATAAGGCTTGTATTTCCCTTGTATCATTACCATTAGTCTTGAATGAAATTCCATTTTGTGAGAAGTGAGTGCATACTTCCCTCCTTTAGTGGTGAGTAAAGACTTATCCAACCATGGTGGCATCTCAAACCATTTCCTTTCCATAATCCATTCCACTTTCCAAACCTTTATTCTATCCTTTCGCCTTTCCCCTTCTATTTTCCAGTAAATACTTCAAATTTTTGCTTTCTTTTTAGATTTTTAGTTTTGGTTTCTTAGAGTTTTCATGCTCCTGAATTCATCTTGCAACATTCAAGGATTCATCTCACAAGTTTAAAGAGAAAGGAAGAGGCTAGATTCATTAATTCCCCTTATAAGTGATCAAAAGGCTACATGAAGTGGTATAAAGAGTCAAGGTGCTCTCTTTCTACTTTTCTCTATTCTAAATTCACATTTTCATCTTGTGTTTTGTTGTTGGACAATTTTAGGTCTTGGTCATTAGTTCATAGTTGATAGCTTTCTTTGTTAAAAGAGTTCAAGAAAAATACAAAAAGATGCATGATCTTGTATTTTCCTTTGCTTTCTTTCATTGAATTTTTGCATATTGCCTTGAGCCTTTAAATTTTCAGAATTGAACAAGTGTTGTATGCTTCTAGTTTTCATGTCCTTGCACCATCATAATTCGGCTAGACCTTGTTAAAATAGAAATACATACTTAAAAATCCTAGAGCCAATTAGGGTTTTGTATGGTACATCTTGGAGCCTTCTCTTTGTTTCTAAGAAATTGCTTGTAAATCCATAATTAGAGTGTTGTTCTCTTTGATATTAAATTCATCTTTTTAATTGGCACAAAATGCTCCAAGTCTTGTGTTTGATTGCTTCACTTTTAGGTGATCAAAGGTTAGCTAAAAAATTAGGCTTGTTAAATACAATCTTTAGAAACTTTACTTCTAGGATTTCTTTTCATTTTGTCTAGCACATTAGGATCCATATTGATTGTGTTTGCATACTATTTTTGCATCAAAATCTTGTCAAAAGTCATTGCCTTCCATATCATAAAATTTTTGGAAGAAGATGCATGGTTTGTGTTAGTAAAAGGACCTTTTAAAATTGAACTTTGAGTGTGTAAGGTGTATTCTATTTTGGGTAATTAAAATGTAGTAAAATTCTATTAGTAAATGGAAAAAGAAAGTCAAAATAGAGTGAAAAAGAAAAAGGTGAAAAAGAAAAAATAAGCCCTCATAAAAAATACAAAAGTTCAAAAGCGTATTTTAGTAAAAAGTGTAAAAGAAAAGTATTCCCTTTTATGTCATTAAAAGTGCATGGTTTTTTTGTCATTTGAAGAGCCTACTCTATTGCTAAATGTTTTTGCATTACACACATTTTAAATCAAGTTCAATTTGCATCTAAACCTCAAACTACACAAAAGTGCATTTTAGGGTTTCTAAGTTTAAGTGTGTTTGCTTTGTTTGTTGCATTTAATTTTTGCTTGTCAAAGTTTTATCTCCAAGCTTTCTTTTAGTATCTCAGCATTAATCATTCTTAGCATACCAACTAACTCCTTGGAACCTTTATTGCCTTTTTAGGTTGGTCATTTGTCAAAAATTCAATATTCCATTTTGAATTGATTTTCCTTCAAATTTTTTACTTTTGTTTGCTTGTCTTTCTCTTATTCAAAGTCTTGTCTTAGAGTCTCTTTTACCATTGAAATTATTTAGACATTCTCTTCCCTACACTCCAAGGGTAGCATTCTTTGGGAAATAGTAGGTGAGAGTGAAAATTGAGGATGGTGAAAAAAATTGAAGGCTTAAGGGAGGAAGTGAGTGAAACACTTAGAAAAAGAAAGTAATTTCAGTTTTGGATTTTTTTTCTAACACTTGGATTGAGTTTGTTACACTGTGTAGCTCAAGACTTTGTGAAGGAGGACTTAAAGATAAAATTTGAAGAATTTGTAGGAGAGCAAAGCCTTGTAACACAAAAGTTCAAACAACTTTTTCAATTATTTTGTATTGTTTTTTAGTCCTTGTATTTTGGACATTTATTTTCAAGCAAAAAGGACATTGGACTTTGGTTAAATTTTTTTAGTTTTCACAAGGGTGTAATTTGGCTAGGGTTATTCATTCATCATATTACTTGCATTTTTTACCTAATTCTTGGGTTAGTTAGTAGTTTTAACAAAATTAGTTAAGTAGTTAGGGAGTTACAACATCTTAACCACTATTAGTTAATTTTGTTAAATTTGTTAGGTTGTTATAACTAAATTTATTAGTTGTTATGGTTGTTAAAACTAAATTTAGTTACTTGTTAGGATTTTGTCTTAACCACCTTAGGTTAGTTACAACTAATAACCTACATAACCAACTAGGATTATTGGTAGTTACACCTAACTAGGTTAGTTTTCCTACTCATAACTAATTAGTTAAACAACCTAGGACTAGAGTAATTAGTCTTTTAAAACATAAACAACCTAGTCCTACATCCTAGTATAGCATAACAACAACCTAGGTAGACAACTTAGTATAAACATCCTAGTATAGCCTTGCATCATAGTTTTTCATTTGTATTTTAAGTTTTGTTTTGCATACATCCTTGACTAATATCTGTTGTTTTCTTTTTGCTTCTTTGATTTCCAAATATGTCATCTAGTGATAGAGATAATATGTCCCTACTTAGGCTAATCATGGAACATCCTAATAAAATTAGCACTAGGTTAGATAACCTAGAAAATAAAAATGATCAATCTAGGCATAAAAATAGGGATAGGAATCAGAGACACAATAGACATTAGGAAAGTGAAAGTAAGGATGAACTTAGGTCAAGAAGACATCACAAAAGGAATGATATAGGTCTAAGAGAAGTTAAACTACAGATCCCACCCTTTCATGGTAAGAGTGATGGGGGACCTATCTAGAGTGGGAAATGAGGGTTGAACAACTCTTCAACTCCCACCAAATAAAAGATGAAAAAATGTTAGAATAGCAACCCTATCTTTTCAAAACTATGTTTTGGTCTGGTGGACCTAAATTTGTAAAGAAAGAAGAAAAGATAACTTTCCTCAAATAGAAGATTGGTTAGACTTGAAATCCATTTTAAGAAAAAAGATATGTTCCAAACTATTACCAAAATTAACTATTAACAAAGCTAAATAGGCTCACCCAAGGCACCAAATCAGTAGAAGATTACTATAAGGCCTTAAAGATAGCAATGATTAGGACAAATCTAGAAGAAGATGAAGAAACCCTAATGCATAGATTTTTACATGGTCTTAATAGGAACATTAAAAACAAGGTAGAACTTTTACCCTAGTGCACCAAAGTAGAAAACCAACTTAGTGATAGGGACTCCTATAATAAAGGGGACTACCAACCCTTTAGTCCCAAGTGGAAGGGTAAGGATGATTTTAGCCTTAAGAAAAAAAATGTTTGAGAGAAAACCTAGGGAGAAGGGAGTTGACGCTTCTTCTCTATATGTTAAGAGTGAGTTGCATAAAGAAGGGAAAATGTATAGGACTAATAAAGATAAGCATGATTTCACATCAAAATCTTCTTCTTCCAAATCTTCTTCCATTAAATGTTTTAAATATCTAGGTAAAGGACATATTGCTTTTAATTTTCCTACAAAGAAAATAATGATTTTGAAAAACAATAGGGATCTTAAGTCAATCAGACTCTGATTCTGATGTTCACTTTTCAAGTGATGACTCAAGTAGTGACTGATATGATAGTGAGCATATTTTGGGGGGTGATGGTGAACTTTACATGATTCAAAGGTTACTTGGAAGCCATGTAAAGGTTGATGATTGTACACAAAGAAAGAATATCTTTTACATAAGATGTTATATAAATGAAAAACTACGTTCTCTAATTATGGATAGTGGAAGTTATGCAAATATGGCTAGTCAAAGGCTAGTCCACAAAATGGGCTTAAATCTAATAGATCACCCAAGGCCATATAAGCTTTAATGGTTAAATGAGAGAGGTGAGATGTTACTAAATAAGCAAGTCTTAGTAGCCTTCACCATCCGATCCTATAAAGATAAGGTTACGTGTGATGTAGTTCTTATGGAAGCAACCCACATCCTATTAGGTAGACCTTGGTAGTTTAATAGGAAGGTCACTCACGAGGGGTTCTCTAACACCCTCACTTTCAAACATGAAAAATACAAAAATTGTCTTACATCCCTTAATTCCTTAGTAGGTTGTGGAGGATCAGCTTCAAATCAAGTTGAAGAGGGATAAAGAAGCAGGTTCTTCCTCTTCTTATCAAAAAGAAAACAATAGAAAACTTAGAAAAGATAATAAATACAAAGGAGTTGTCATACATGATGACTCTAAATCTAACCTCTTAGCAACCAAACATGATGTGAAGCAAGCACTGCTTCTTCACAAACTCTTATATGTCATGTACCCTATATATACTCCTAGCACTTCTGTGTGCTCAATGGGCTCCTTTCCTTCTAGTTTGCCCAAAGGAGTTTAAAATCTCTTAAAAGAATTTAGGGACATTTTTCCTAAAGACATACCCAATGGATTACCACCTGTTAGGGGCATTGAACATCAATAGATTTAACCCAAGGTGCTAGCTCACCTAATAGGCCTGCATATAGATGTCATCTAAAAGGCAGCCTTGAGATAGAAAAATAAGTGAATGAACTATTATCTAAGGGATAGATAAGGGAGAGTTTAAGTCCTTGTGCCTTACCTATTTTACTTGTTCCCAAGAAAGATGGTTCATGGAGAATATGCACTAACTGTAGAGCCATTAATAATATTACCATCAAGTATAGGCATCCAATACCTAAACTTGATGATATGCTTGATGAAATAAGTGGCTCCACCATATTCTCCAAGGTTGACCTTAAAAGTGGATATCTCCAAATAAGAATCAAAGAAGGTGATGAATGGAAAGCTATTTTTAAGATAAAACTTAGATTGTATGAGTGGCTAGTTATGCGTTTTGGCTTAACAAATACACTAAGTACTTTTATGAGATTAATGAATCATGTTTTAAGGGAATTCATAGCGCACTTTATTGTTATAACACCCCTGATTTTCTGTACTCGAATCCCGATGTGATCGTCATAATTAATAAAAATGCAAATAATTTTTTTGCATTTGAAAAATACTTCCAAGACACCACCATGATCACATCAAGACCCAAATCACAGAAAACCAAAGAGTGAGATTAAATAACCTAAAGCTGGATCGATAGATAAATTGCCCATAACGGTATACGAAAATAATAGAGTTTACAGCGGAAGAATGTGTATACCGGGCACACGCCTAGTCCCATATGTGACGATATGAGAAAAGGCTCGGCAAAGCATGCAATGGCATATCGTAAACCTAATAGACAACCATCATCATTTTACATAATTATATAAGCATACCATGCCTAAGATATACCGTAACTATATGTATATGTATACATTTGGGGATCTTCCCCAAATATCACCATGATCAATAATCATCATTCAATTTCGTTACCTCTAGTACACATTAAATCCTCTCTTACATTCTACATATGCATTCACCATCCATAAATTCAAAGGATTACTTTATACATATCCAAAATCACTAAATCATCTATATCATCATATACAATTCATTCATTACATAAGAACTCATAAATGATGCCGGCCAAGGCACTTCCTCTACCAATATTTACCTTCACCAAAGCTTTAATTAAAATTCGAACTCATCCCATGGCAACCTGCATCACAAGGCTAAAAAGGAGACCACATGGGAGAGTGAGTTATACATTCAAAATGACGAATAAGAATATATATTGTGATCATGTGTATATGCATACAAACGTCATGTGTGCTTTGCTATAAATCATAAAATTAGCATTCATTTATCATCTCATTATTATAATAGGCATACAAGCCTCATGAATCGCAATTCATATCATAAATAAGCACAAGCACATACATAATCACATACACAATCACTTTGCCACTTATCAACAAGGATATTCATAATCATGGTCATCATTAATTCATTAAGGCTTCACTCAATACCTCCTCGCAAGGGGTTTCTCATCACTCGTGGTCATCCTATCTCAAATGCCATGCTGTTATGGCTAATGCACATGTCAACTGTTTAATGCATATGCAACGGATCTGATTTCATAACACGGGTGATCGCAACCACCATAATCAATCATTCATAATCATTGGTTTCCCGCCTCGCAAGGGGTACTCCCTATAGCAGCCTCGCAAGGTGCTTCTCGTGATCGCAACCACATTTCGACAATTCTCATAGGTTTCCCGCCTCGCAAGGGGTATTCCCGCCTCATGATCGCAACCATGGGCATCATAGGTGCTCGCAAGCCCTTTATCATATCAAATACCAAGTGATCGCTGTAACATCCCTATTTTTAGAAAAAGTTTTACCTTTGTAAATTTTGAATTATGGAGAGTTGTAAGTAAGAATAAGTCAATATATACCCTGGTTGATGGTCTGTGGTATCTCAAAAATGTCATTTTTGTGCATAATAATGGAATTTATATGGATCATTAGTGAAATTATGCAAAAACCGAGTGAAAAGGACTCTGTTCCGAGTAACAGAGAGGAATTCCGATTGAAGGAATGAAATTCCGAGTGAAGGAATGAAATTCCGAGTGTAACGTTATGTTTTCCGAGTAAAACATGACTGAGAGGGCTACCACCGAGTGGAGTCCTGACCTGAAAGGCAATTTTGAGTGAAGTGTGTTTAAGAGAACCACTTCTGGGTGAAATTCTGAGTCAAAACACCCTAGAAAGGCCCGTTTCCGAGTCAAACATTGCCAAATGCTTCTTTTCCAAAGAAAATTCCTCTGATTGAAACATTCCGAGTGAAGGAATGCATATATATACTTATGTTTATGTTGATTTGATGCTTCCTACCGACTGGAATGTGCTGTGGAATCAATTGGAAAGGATTCTGAATGGTTTCGTATGTGTTTGCTTAGGAAACCGAGTGGAAAATGGCAGATTGAGCCATTTCGAGAGAAATGTAAGAGGCTGAACCATTTCCATGTGAGTCTATGAGAATGACCCCTCTTCCGAGTGAGATATACTCTACTAGACCAAAACTGAGAGGTAATGGCTTAAATAAGCCTTAATTTGGAAATATAGTTGAAGAAGTTGGTCTAAACCGAGTGAATGAAGACTCGGATTGCCGAGTGAAAACTCTGAGAAAGAGAGAACTCGGTCTGGACAGATATTACCGAGTGAGAAACCGAGTACCTGAGTCGATTTCAAAGGAATTCCGAGCGAGCCTTGTAATTGTTGACTCGGAAGAAGAATTCTAGTCGGCATAGTGGTTAACCGAGTGGAATTTTCACTCGGTATTCAGTGTCAGTTTTGCGTGTTGACTTCAATTTTGTCTTTTAATGCTCATTTTTAATTCAATCATGCGCATTATAGCTAGTGGGCGGCCAGAAATGGGCACTGACTCAGCATATCTCCTTATTTAAATCTCCACTGCCACTCCATTAACACTCCTTATTTAAATCTTGTTATGCCCTTTGGAGTTACAAATGCACCTACAGTCTTTATGGGATACATGAATCGAATCTTCCATGAGTACTTGGACAAATTCGTGGTTGTATTCATTGACGATATTCTCGTCTACTCCAAGAGCCATGAGGAACACGAGGAGCATCTCCGAATTGTTCTAAATACTTTGCGTGCAAGGCAATTGTACGCCAAGTTTTCAAAATGTGAATTTTGGTTGACAGAAGTGAAATTTTTAGGACATGTCATCTCTAAGGAAGCAATTGTTGTGGATCCTACAAAGGTAGAAGCTGTACTAAATTGGGAACAACCCAAGAATGTGACGGAAATCTGTAGTTTCTTTGGACTGGCTGGATATTATCGTCGATTCATCGAGAATTTCTCTCGAATTGCAGCACCTTTAACTAGGTTGACTCTTAAAGATCAACCATTTGAATGGACTGACAAATGCGAAAGCAGTTTTACGGAGTTACGCCAACGACTCACTAGTGCACCTGTCTTAATTTTGCCAGATCCTGCCAAGCCATATGAAGTGTATTGTGATGCGTCAAGACAAGGACTAGGATGTGTCCTAATGCAAGAAAGAAAGGTTGTTTCTTATGCTTCAAGACAGCTAAGAACGCATGAAGTTAATTATCCCATACATAACTTGGAATTAGCTGCAGTTGTGTTTGCCTTGAAAATCTGGAGACACTACTTGTATGGTACATACTTTGAAGTCTTCAGTGATCATAAGAGCTTGAAGTATCTATTCGACCAGAAAGAATTGAATATGCGACAACGTAGATGGATGGAATTCATCAAAGATTATGAGTTCGAACTCCGATATCATCCTGGAAAGGCAAATGTAGTAGCTGATGCATTCAGTCGAAAGGCTTTACGTCTATCATATATGATGACAAAGGAGTTGGAATTGATTGAACAGTTTCACGATTTGAATCTAGCAGTAACACCAAAAAGGGGAAGCCTTATGGTTGGAATGCTAAGAATTTCCAATGATTTCTTAGAACAAATCAAAGAAGCTCAAACCAATGACCCGGAATTACAAGATCTAGCAGAAAAGACAAAAGAAGGAGTCTCAGAGTTTAGCAAAAATGAACATGGGGTGATCAGGTATCAACAGAGACTCTGTATTCCAGTCAACACAGATCTTAAAAGATCCATCCTGGATGAAGCACACAAAAGTAAATACAGTATCCACCCAGGATCAACCAAGATGTATCAGGACTTGAAGAAATTATTCTGGTGGCAAGGAATGAAAAAGGATATAGCTGAATATGTGACAGCTTGTCTGATGTGTCAGAAGGTAAAGGCGGAACAACAACAACCAAGTGGGACCCTTCGTCCTTTGGATATTCCAGAATGGAAATGGGATGAGATTGCTATGGACTTCGTGACGGGACTTCCCAGAACATCAGCTGGATATGATGCTATTTGGGTAATCGTGGATCGATTAACAAAGACCGCTCACTTTATTCCTGTCAATATGAAGTATTCCCTAGAGAAACTCACCCAGATCTATATAAAGGAAATCGTACGATTACATGGAACACCCACTGCAATTGTGTCCGACCGAGATCCTCGTTTCATGTAACATCCCGATTTAATAATTAATTGCCGAATGAAAATAAATCATTGAAATAATAATTGCAAGGTGGGAAAATTATTTAATAATTATAATTAACTTAATTAACTTAACTTAAGAAGTAATGACTGGTTAAGAATGATTAATTAATAATTGCTGGCTGATTGTGATTGGTGTACTGCTTCACGCTTTCCCACCCCACTTCCCTTCTCTCCGTGCATGCGTATATGGGCTACTGGGCCACCCTATCATTCATTTTTCCCTTTCAGACTTCTCTTCTTTCTGTCCTCTCTTCTTCCTTTCTTCTTCGCTCTTCATTCTCCTTTTCTTCTTCTTTCTTCTCTGCTCTCTGCACCGTGAGCTCGCAACCATAGAGGCTGAGGATCAGAGTCCTCCTTCTTGACTCGACGAGCCAGAGAGGGTGAGGGTGTGCATTCCCTCTGCATACAACCAGTCTTCTTCCCCATGGCTCCTCCGTCGACTTCCCTCTTTCTCCCTCTCCTTGCTCGAGGCTGCCGAGTCTCAGTGAAGATCTACACCACGAAAAGCTTCAAGAAGGTTGGAGCGTTCACCAATGTGTGATTGGAGCTGCTCAAGAGAGCGAGCAGAGAACTAGGCATCTCGGAAGCTTGGAAATCCCCACTGGACCGAGTAGAAAGTCAATGTGGTGCCCTGGGGTCTTGGGTCTCCCCGCTAATCTTGCATACAGAACCGTTTAAGAGTGGGAGTGGCTCGGAGTTCCTCCAAAGCCAGGTGTAATGGTGGATGACTGATGCAGGGTCGCTCCATTGAGAACGAGTGAATGGGCTGAGTGGAGAAACCGACTGGAGCTGCAAGCCCTTGGAGCCTTTGGAATCTTCATTCCAGGTAGGGGGCGCTCTGCATGTCAAATGCATAGTTTCTGGACGGTCCGAGTGAACGTATTACCTTATGTGTTTGTATGATTATGATTATGATGACCCTGTGAGGTGTTTGACTGTTGATCATTGGATATCGTATATGTGTGTTAGTAGAGTCCTGTTGATTATTTCGTACCCACATGCATGCGTTCAGGATGTGTTGTTTGATATATATATATATATTGTGCGTGCTGCTGAGTGGAGTCCGAATGAATGATAATTATTAGCTGGGTGGTGTATGACTATGGCTGTCCTAGAGATGTATGATGACATTGGTGATGTTATGGAGTTAATGTATGAATTGCATGTTAATTGTAATGAGAATGTCAAGCACATTGTGTGGTCTATTGTTGACTTCCGGGTGGATACGATATGAATTGCTTAAGATGAACTTGCTGAGTATGGATGACTACCGTGACATGCATGATGTTGCATTTATGAATAGAGGGTGACCTGTGGAAGGTCAGGAACCCAATGAGATGATTTCCAGCTACAGACCCTTGGCTAGATTCTGAGAGGACCCGTGGTAGCCGTGGGAGCTAGAGTTAAGTCTCAAGACGTCCATGGGAGACCGGTACCACACGGTAAGGGTTATCAGACGAGGGGCCAGAAAAGGGATCTGTAACTGAGAGTTATTGTTAAGTCGGATCCGCATGCATATAGGTAGGTGCATCATTGACGAGAGCAACACACTCCTTAAAATCTGTGAATGCTATTAAGGAATTCCGACTAGATTTGTGTGTGTGTTTGACGCTGAGGCTAAGTATTATTGATGTTATTGTTAAGGGGTATGTTGTTGTGAATAGTAGGAGTTAGATGACCATGAATGACTTGAGTAATCCGACTAGTGATTTGTGTAGATGCTTTATTAAATGTTAGTGAATGCTAGTATTGTTGCAGATAGATAGAGTATGTTGAAAGGGAATATGTATGCTAAGCCGAGCCAATAGCTGTCATTGTATATGTGAAAGCTCACCCCTACACCATTTTTCAGTATGTGCAGATCGGGCTCGGAAGTGCCGACAGGGCCTCAAGTCTGAGTGTGGTGTACCCCGATTGTGGAGTGCTTATATTGTATTCATTATGTTTAGTCAGTGTAGCCTTGGCCGGCTCTTATGTAAAATGACGAGTAAGCATATTTGTTTATAAAGATTGATTAGGAGAATTATAGATATGGGTTACTTGTATGGAATTGTAAGTATTGGTGAATATATATATATATATAACGTTAAGATAATGGATATTCCGAGTGTATGATTGTGTATAGACCTTGTGTTGTCACCGCTTAAGCGATTCGTGCCTCGCCCGAGCGATTGGAGCTGCTTCGCTCAAGTGTATGGGTTCTCGCTTAACCGAGTGAATTGCTGGTTTTGGGCTTCGCTGAGTGTTTCCTTCTTCCGCTGTATGCCCTCTCGAATCGGTTTTATTTTCTCTTGCCTTCCCTTCTCATATTTCTTTTGTTACCCGGTTGCTTTATGGTCTATTTGGTTTATTCATTTCGAAAAATTGTTTTTGTTCCGGGTTGTTTTCATTCTAAATTTAGGATGTTTCATTTCACATCACAGTTTTGGAAGAGCCTGCAACAAGCTCTAGGAACTCGTCTGAAGTTAAGTTCCGCATACCACCCACAGACTGACGGACAATCAGAAAGGACAATCAAAACTCTTGAAGATCTGTTGCGTCTTTGTGTCCTAGAACATGGGGGAAGTTGGCAAGAATACCTTCCACTTGTGGAGTTCACTTACAACAACAGCTACCATACCAGTATCGAAATGGCCCCCTATGAAGCTTTATATGGAAGGAAATATCGTACACCTTTATGTTGGTATGAGACTGGTGAAAAGATAATAGTTGGACCAGAGATTGTTCAGAAGACTACAGAACAAGTCCAAAAGATCCAAATGGCAATGAAGGCTTCGCAAGATAGACAAAAGAGTTACTACGACAAACGTAGAAAGCCATTGGAATTTGAAGAGGGCGATCACGTATTTCTTAAAGTTACCCCTACCACTGGAGTAGGAAGAGCTTTGAAGGCCAAGAAGTTAAGCCCCAGATACATAGGACCCTATCAGATTTCGCAAAAGATAGGAACTCATGCCTACCGTATTGCTTTGCCACCCGAGCTGTCAAACCTTCATAATGTCTTTCATGTCTCCCAACTCCATAAATATGCACCAAGCCCTGATCATGTTCTGAGTCCTGATCAGTTTGTTCTGAAAGAGAACCTCACCTTTGAAGCATCACCAGTTAAGATTGTTGCGCTTTTCAGGAATGAACGACTCGCCCCACAGACCAACACGAGACCTTTCCAATGTGCTTTTGTCCTCACTCACACATTTCCTGAGAACTTCCCAGGAGGTCACCCATCCCAGAATTACTCCAAGTTAAGCACGCTTAACTTTGGAGTTCTTAAGTGATAGGCTACCGAAAAGGCTAATGCATTTGTTGGTATAGGTAGTACGAATTCATTTCTTTAAGCTATCCTTGACTGTATAGTCCCATACCTATACAGTCTTTGGATCCCTCTCATTCTGGTATGTATTCGGTTTGTTCATGTGTCCCTCCCACTGGAAGCCTGTCAGGAGCCGCTCCTTGTCTGTGCCTATGCACCGGCGATCACTCCCCGCCCTCAACAGTGCCCGGGATGCCACATTCCCCGCTGGAAGCCTGCCAGGAGCCGCTCCTTGTCCGTGCCCATGCACCGGCGATCACTCCCCGCCCTCAACAGCACCAGGACGTCACAAATGTAACATCCCTGTTTTTAGAAAAAGTTTTACCTTTGTAAATTTTGAATTATGGAGAGTTGTAAGTAAGAATAAGTCAATATATACCCTGGTTGATGGTCTGTGGTATCTCAGAAATGTCATTTTTGTGCATAATAGTGGAATTTATATGGATCATTAGTGAAATTATGCAAAAACCAAGTGAAAAGGACTCTGTTCCGAGTAACAGAGAGGAATTTCGAGTGAAGGAATGAAATTCCGAGTGAAGGAATGAAATTCCGAGTGTAACGTTACGTTTTCCGAGTAAAACATGACTGAGAGGGCTACCACCGAGTGGAGTCCTGACCTGAAAGGCAATTCTGAGTGAAGTGTGTTCAAGAGAACCACTTCTGGGTGAAATTCTGAGTCAAAACACCCTAGAAAGGCCCGTTTCCAAGTCAAACATTGCCAAATGCTTCTTTTCCGAAGGAAATTCCTCTGATTGAAGCATTCTGAGTGAAAGAATGTATATATATACTTATGTTTATGTTGATTTGATGCTTCCTACCGACTGGAATGTGCTGTGGAATCAATTGGGAAGGATTCCGAATGGTTTCGTATGTGTTTGCTTAGGAAACCGAGTGGAAAATGGCAAATTGAGCCATTCCGAGAGAAATGTAAGAGGCTGAACCATTTCCGAGTGAGTCTATGAGAATAACCCCTCTTCCGAGTGAGATATACTCTACTAGACCAAAACCGAGAGGTAATGGCTTAAATAAGCCTTAATTTGGAAATATAGTTGAAGAAGTTGGTCTAAACCGAGTGAATGAAGACTCGAATTGCCGAGTGAAAACTCTGAGAAAGAGAGAACTCGGTCTGGACAGATATTACCGAGTGAGAAACCGAGTACCTGAGTCGGTTTCAAAGGAATTCCGAGCGAGCCTTGTAATTGTTGACTCGGAAGAAGAATTCCAGTCGGCATAGTGGTTAACCTAGTGGAATTTTCACTCGGTATTCAGTGTCAGTTTTGCGTGTTGACTTCAATTTTGTCTTTTAATGCTCATTTTTAATTCAATCATGCGCATTATAGCTAGTGGGCGGCCAGAAATGGGCACTGACTCAGTATATCTCCTTATTTAAATCTCCACTGCCACTCCATTAACACTCCACTAGCAGCCCACTCACAAAAGCTGTTTCCCATTTAGTTTTCCACTTAGCAGCCCACTCCTTATTTAAACCAGCACAAGGACTCTTAGAGAACACACACATGAAACACACCTCCATCATTCTTCTTCCTACAAGTTACTTTTTCTCTCTTTTCTCTTCTGTTTCACTCGGAATTCGTGCGGGACAGTGAAAGGGAACCTCTGTTTCTCCTCCAGGAGCTCCATAAAGGTAAGGGGGTATATTCTTGGGTGCTCTGTGGGAAAACCGAGTGAAGGAAAGGGTTAAGGAACTTGTTCCTCACCTTTCCAGGACAGATTCAGTGTTGTGTGAATTAAATGCCTTAATTGTTATTATTTGTATTTATATATATATATTTGTTATTAAATGCATATAATTAGTGATGAATTGTGAAATGATATGAACTGTATTGGACTGAAAATACTAAGCATCATGGGTACCGTGTGATTTCCAGTGAAAAATTATGAATAGAAGATGGATTTAATGATAACAGGTTCTGTTTTATGTTAATCCGACCGGTTTTACATCTATAACAACTCGGTTTTGCTTAGTTTCAATTGGATTCAACCTTAACTGAATGTATTTCATTCTGATAGAACAATTCTTCACTCGGTAAACAACCTAATTTCAATCAGAGAACTTTTTCTAGTTTATTTCCACTCGGACAGCATCTTCCCAGTTGATATCACTCGGAAAACATATTTCACTCGGAACTTATATTGATTTCACTCAGAAAACTCCTTTGAGACTGATGTCACTCGGAATCGTATTTTATTATACTCAGAAATTCATTTTTACTCGGTTTCACCAACATTTTCACTCATGAAACTCTTTCTTACTGATTCCACTCGGAAATTATATTTTAATTCACTCAGAAATTTATTTCACTCAGAACTTAAGTTATTTCATTAAGAAAATACTTCTCAGTTTCTGTTTCACTCGGAAAACATATTAATTTCATTTAGTAAACTCTGCTCAATTTTATTTCACTCGGATTCATAGTTAATTCATGCGAAAAACTCATTTTCACTCGGAATCAAACCTTTTTCAGTTGGAAAACATCCTTCCAGTTCATTTTCACTCGGACCCAAACTTGTTTCAGTCGGAAAATAGCTTTCCAGTGTAATTTCAATCGGATTTTTAGCCAGATCGTTTGGAAAACCCTTCTCAGCATGATTCCACTCGGAATCATACTTATTTCACTCGGATTTACCCTTGTTCCACTCGGAAAACTCTGTTTTTAATGTTTTTCACTTGGATTTTCATTTAGAAACTATTCTTTAATACTTTTTAAATTATTGGAAAGTTATAATTATTATTATCATTCTTATTCTATTATTATTATTATTCTAATTATCATCAATCTTAATATTGTTATTATTATTGTTAGTATTATTGTTATTAACATTGTTAACGTCTTAATTCTGAGTAATTACATAAAGAATATATTATTTTACTCTTTATACAAAATATAATTTTAACCAAGTTATAATAGACATATTTCTAGAATAATAAACGAATATCTTACAATGTTTAAATAATTGATCGAATTCAAAGAGCTTGGGAATGATATGATGAGACTGGAAATACATAGATACCCAAGGAATCAATTGATAAAATAAATGCATTTCGCATCATGAAAATATTTTTGAAGAAGAAAAACCTCTAGAGCATACACTTGGTATAGTGGAGGACACTCACGTTCGATCTCCATGAAGAATCTTGGGAGTACAACTGGAACGGCAACCCAATGGCATCAGAGTCGCGCCTGATAGCTGGGTGAGACGATGCAATTCTAGTGTACTTTGACTAAATGACGGAGTGTAACTATGATCGTAGGGATCCAAGTTCCAAAAATATTTAAATGATAAGAACCAATGAGTTCATTTGTACCATATGGAACTTGGGCGGACCCTGATCGCTCTAGATGATTGGAATGGAGATATTCCAAAGAATGAGATGAAGAAAAATCGATTTATTGGGCCCACATGCATCATGAGACTTAATCAAAGATAAATCATAATAAATTCAATTCATGCATTTTCATGACGACATGCTTGATTGTTATAAATATGCTAATTGTATGAATTATGTGATATTATTTGTTAACTGGATTATGTCCGCACCGGATTAACCAATCAGGGTCTTGGGTTATACTCACCCTTACTGTTGACAATTTTCAGAGGAATTAGAAAATCAAGAACCCGAGTGTGAAGAACAGCAATATGCTGAACCCACTGAGAACGATCATTAAAGATAGAATATTTATTATTAATAATCAGACACTGGATGACTGTATAATATTTAAGGGTGCCTGCGTGTCCCATTCTGTTAAGAGTACAATTACTTACAGTTTATGAATGACTATGTGATATATTCACTATTTGCTTGTATTGATCTACCATCTCTTTAAAAAAAAATATTCATTTTTTTCTAAAAACTGTTAACACTCTCAGTTAAATAGGATATACCTACAGAAGGATTTGTCTTATCTAACCGAGGGTGTTACATTGGTGGTATCAGAGCATAATCGATTCATTAAACTTGGGAAGTGGACCATTAGGTTTCCACATACTCTGATAGAAATATTGAACAGTCTATAACACTCCTAAGACTAAATATCCTATGTGGAATACTCCACATAACATATACCCTGAACCTATTTGTTGATATTCTTTCAGCAAATTCCTAAATGGCACGCCGAAATAACGATCATGTGATGGAGGATCTTCTTACCAGAATTGTGGAGGTAATAGAACGCCAAGAGTTACCTCATTCTTCTACTAGGCAAAACCAAGGATTAGCTGACTTCCAGAGGAATAATCTTACTCAATTCAAAGGAGGCTTTGATCCAGAAGGAGCACAATTATGGATTGAACACCTTGGAAAGATTTTTACCGCTATACGATGCTCTGACGAAGACAGGGTAACTTTTGCCGTCTTCATGCTGGTTGCGGAAGCAGAACACTGGTGGACTCATGCCAAAATCAGATTAACAGCTGAGGGACACTTCCTCACTTGGGGATGATTCAGGACAGAGTTTCTCGCCAAATATTTTCCTAAAGATATAAGGAGGCAAAAAGAGCAGGAATTCTTTAATCTGAAACAAGGCAATATAACTGTTGGGGAGTACGCTGCTAAGTTTGATGAGCTGGCAAAATGTTGTCCCTACTACACCCACATGGGAGAAGCGTCAAGATGCGCAAAGTTTGAAGCAGGATTACGGCAAGAAATTCGCCAAGTTATATGTTGTCAACAAATTACACAATTCACTACTTTGGTTGACAGATGCCGTATCTTTGAGAATACCTCTAATCTTCGACGACCTGGAGCGTCTAATCATGGGCCAGAACGACGTATGCCAGATCGACAGCAAAGAAGGGATTTTCGAGCAGATCGGCCATATTTCCGACCTTTCAACTCAGCCAACCGAATTCCTCCTAGAGGTCAGGAGAACCAAAGCGGTAAAAACTGCACAATTTGTGGACGGATTGGACATCGTGATGCTGACTGTTGGTACAGAAATAAAAATAACCAACAACAAGTAACTCAAGGACAGGCAGTACGACCAACAGGTCAAGGAAGTGGAGGATCTACTGCAAATACCTCTACCAACAATGTCCCAAGGATGCAAAATATTCACCGCGGCAACAATTTCAATCAGAACAATAATCCTAGAAGGCCCGGAAATAACTCTACTGGAAGACCAGGAGGAAATGCTAGAGTTTTTACCATGAATGGTGCGGAAGTATCACAAGAGAACGATCTTGTGCAAGGTACATGCTTTATAGGAAGTACTCTATTAAATGTATTATATGATTCTGGAGCCACTCATTCTTTCATATCTAAGAATTATGTAAAACATTTAAAGCTTCCTACAACCTCTCTGCCTAATAAGATGATTGTCACGACTGCTGCAAATAAGCCCATTTGCCCTTCCTGCATGTGTTTGAAATGTCCTCTCAACATCGAAGGGAAAGCTTATCAAGTAGATCTGATATGTTTACCTTTGATTGATCTAGACATTGTTCTAGGAATGAATTGGCTTGCTGCCAACCATATTCTTATTGACTGTCATAATAGATCCTTCTCTCACGGGTCTACTACATCTGAATGTGATCAAGTCACTGATTCTTGCCCTGTTAGCTCAGAAAAAGTAATCTCAACAAAAGAAGTCCAACTATACATGATCCTTACTGAAACTGAAAGTAAGGCCACTCCTCAAATTGAATAGATTCCTGTTGTTCAGGAATTTCCAGAAGTATTCCCTGAGGACATACGAGAGCTACCTCCAGAGCGAGAAGTCGAATTCAGCATTGATATTATACTGGGCGTGGGACCAATCTCTATTGCTCCTTACCAGATGTCACCCAAGGAACTCAGTGAGCTCAAAAGAGCAATTAGAAGAACTTCTAGAGAAAGGAATGATTAGACCCAGTGTCTCACCTTGGGGAGCACCAGTTCTTCTAGTCAAAAAGAAGGATGGTAGTATGCGGTTATGTGTTGACTATCGTTAGTTGAATAAAGCTACGATCAAAGAACCGATACCCTTTCCCAAGAATTGATGATTTGATGGACCAATTACGAGGAGCCACTATCTTCTCAAAAATTGATCTGCGATCAGGCTATCATCAAATCAGAGTGAAGAAAGATGATGTACCCAAAACAGCATTCAGAACACGATATGGGCACTATGAGTATCTTGTTATGCCCTTTGGAGTTACAAATGCACCTGCAGTCTTTATGGGACACATGAATCGAATCTTCCATGAGTACTTGGACAAATTCGTGGTTGTATTCATTGACGATATTCTCGTCTACTCCAAGAGCCATGAGGAACACGAGGAGCATCTTCGAATTGTTCTGAACACTTTGCGTGCAAGGCAATTGTACGCTAAGTTTTCAAAATGTGAATTCTGGTTGACAGAAGTGAAATTTTTAGGACACGTCATCTCTAAGGAAGGAATTACTGTGGATCCTACAAAGGTAGAAGCTGTACTAAATTGGGAACAACCCAAGAATGTGACGGAAATCCGCAGTTTCCTTGGACTGGCTGGATATTATCGTCGATTCATCGAGAATTTCTCTCGAATTGTAGCACCTTTAACTAGGTTGACTCTTAAAGATCAACCATTTGAATGGACTGACAAATGCAAAAGCAATTTTAGGGAGTTATGCCAACGACTCACTAGTGCACCTGTCTTGATTTTGCCAGATCCTGCCAAGCCATATGAAGTGTATTGTGATGCGTCAAGACAAGGACTAGGATGTGTCCTAATGCAAGAAAGAAAGGTTGTTGCTTATGCTTCAAGACAGCTAAGAACGCATGAAGTTAATTATCCCACACATGACTTGGAATTAGCTGCAGTTGTGTTTGCCTTGAAAATCTGGAGACACTCCTTGTATGGTACATACTTTGAAGTCTTCAGTGATCATAAGAGCTTGAAGTATCTATTCGACCAGAAAGAATTGAATATCCGACAACGTAGATGGATGGAATTCATCAAAGATTATGAGTTCGAACTCCGATATCATCCTGGAAAGGCAAATGTAGTAGCTGATGCACTCAGTCGAAAGGCTTTACGTCTATCATATATGATGACAAAGGAGTTGGAATTAATTGAACAGTTTCGCGATTTGAATCTAGCAGTAACACCAAAAAGGGGAAGCCTTATGGTTGGAATGCTAAGAATTTCCAATGATTTCTTAGAACAAATCAAAGAAGCTCAAACCAATGACCAGGAATTACAAGATCTAGCAGAAAAGACAAAAGAAGGAGTCTCAGAGTTTAGCAAAGATGAACATGGGGTGATCAGGTATCAACAGAGACTCTGTATTCCAGTCAACATAGATCTTAAAAGATCCATCCTGGATGAAGCACACAAAAGTAAATACAGTATCCACCCAGGATCAACCAAGATGTATCAGGACTTGAAGAAATTATTCTGGTGGCAAGGAATGAAAAAGGATATAGCTGAATATGTGACAGCTTGTCTGATGTGTCAGAAGGTAAAGGTAGAACAACAACGACCAAGTGGGACCCTTCGTCCTTTGGATATTCCAGAATGGAAATGGGATGAGATTGCTATGGACTTCGTGACGGGACTTCCCAGAACATCAGCTGGATATGATGCTATTTGGGTAATCGTGGATCGATTAACAAAGACCGCTCACTTCATTCGTGTCAATATGAAGTATTCCCTAGAGAAAATCACCCAGATCTATATAAAGGAAATCGTACGATTACATGGAACACCCACTGCAATTGTGTTCGACCGAGATCCTCGTTTCACATCACAGTTTTGGAAGAGCCTGCAACAAGCTCTAGGAACTCGTCTGAAGTTAAGTTCCGTATACCACCCACAGACTGACGGACAATCAGAAAGGACAATCAAAACTCTTAAAGATCTGTTGCGTCTTTGTGTCCTAGAACATGGGGGAAGTTGGCAAGAATACCTTCCACTTGTGGAGTTCACTTACAACAACAGCTACCATACCAGTATCGGAATGGCCCCCTATGAAGCTTTATATGGAAGGAAATGTCGTACACCTTTATGTTGGTATGAGACTGGTGAAAAGATAATAGTTGGACCAGAGATTGTTCAGAAGACTACAGAACAAGTCCAAAAGATCCAAATGGCAATGAAGGCTTCGCAAGATAGACAAAAGAGTTACTACGACAAACGTAGAAAGCCATTGGAATTTGAAGAGGGCGATCACGTATTTCTCAAAGTTACCCCTACCACTGGAGTAGGAAGAGCTTTGAAGGCCAAGAAGTTAAGCCCCAGATACATAGGACCCTATCAGATTTTGCAAAAGATAGGAACTCATGCCTACCGTATTGCTTTGCCACCCGAGCTGTCAAACCTTCATAATGTCTTTCATGTCTCCCAACTCCGTAAATATGCACCAAGCCCTGATCATGTTCTGAGTCCTGATCAGTTTGTTCTGAAAGAGAACCTCACCTTTGAAGCATCACCAGTTAAGATTGTTGACTGACGTCTCAAACAGCTATGAGGTAAGGAAATCTCTTTGGTCAAGGTAGTTTGGAGTCGGACAGATGATGGGGATGCTACTTGGGAAATTGAGGAGAAAATGAGAGAATTGTACCCTCAATTGTTTTAACTTTGAATTTTGGGATGAAATTCCTAAAAGGGGAGGAGAATGTAACATCCCTGTTTTTAGAAAAAGTTTTACCTTTGTAAATTTTGAATTATGGAGAGTTGTAAGTAAGAATAAGTCAATATATACCCTGGTTGATGGTCTGTGGTATCTCAGAAATGTCATTTTTGTGCATAATAATGGAATTTATATGGATCATTAGTGAAATTATACAAAAACCAAGTGAAAAGGACTCTGTTCTGAGTAACAGAGAGGAATTCCGAGTGAAGGAATGAAATTCCGAGTGAAGGAATGAAATTCCGAGTGTAACGTTACGTTTTCCGAGTAAAACATGACTGAGAGGGCTACCACCGAGTGGAGTCCTGACCTGAAAGGCAATTTTGAGTGAAGTGTGTTCAAGAGAACCACTTCTGGGTGAAATTCCGAGTCAAAACACCCTAGAAAGGCCCGTTTCCGAGTCAAACATTGCCAAATGCTTCTTTTCCGAAGGAAATTCCTCTGATTGAAGTATTCCGAGTGAAATAATGCATATATATACTTATGTTTATGTTGATTTAATGCTTTCTACCGACTGGAATGTGTTGTGGAATCAATTGGGAAGGATTCCGAATGGTTTCGTATGTGTTTGCTTAGGAAACCGAGTAGAAAATGGCAGATTGAGCCATTCCGAGAGAAATGTAAGAGGCTAAACCATTTTCGAGTGAGTCTATGAGAATGACCCCTCTTCCGAGTGAGATATACTCTATTGGACCAAAACCGAGAGGTAATGGCTTAAATAAGCCTTAATTTGGAAATATAGTTAAAGAGGTTGGTCTAAACCGAGTGAATGAAGACTCGGATTGCCGAGTGAAAACTCTGAGAAAGAGAGAACTCGGTCTGGACAGATATTACCGAGTGAGAAACCGAGTACCTGAGTCGGTTTCAAAGGAATTCCGAGCGAGCCTTGTAATTGTTGACTCGGAAGAAGAATTCCAGTCGGCATAGTGGTTAACCGAGTAGAATTTTCACTCGGTATTCAGTGTCAGTTTTGCGTGTTGACTTCAATTTTGTCTTTTAATGCTCATTTTTAATTCAATCATGCGCATTATAGCTAGTGGGCGGCCAGAAATGGGCACTGACTCAGCATATCTCCTTATTTAAATCTCCACTGCCACTCCATTAACACTCCACTAGCAGCCCACTCACAAAAGCTGTTTCCCATTTAGTTTTCCACTTAGCAGCCTACTCCTTATTTAAACCAGCACAAGGACTCTTAGATAACACACACACACGAAACACACCTCCATCATTCTTCTTCCTACAAGTTACTTTCTCTCTCTTTTCTCTTCTGTTTCACTCGGAATTCATGCGGGACAGTGAAAGGGAACCTCTGCTTCTCATCGAGGAGCTCCATAAAGGTAAGGGGGTATATTCTTGGGTGCTCTGTGGGAAAACCGAGTGAAGGAAAGGGTTAAGGAACTTGTTCCTCACCTTTCCAGGACAGATTCAGTGTTGTGTGAATTAAATGCCTTAATTGTTATTATTTGTATTTATATATATATATATTTGTTATTAAATGCATATAATTAGTGATGAATTGTGAAATGATATGAACTGTATTGGACTGAAAATACTAAGCATCATGGGTACCGTGTGATTTCCAGTGAAAAATTATGAATAGAAGATGGATTTAATGATAACAGGTTCTGTTTTATGTTAATCCGACCGGTTTTACATCTATAACAACTCGGTTTTGCTTAGTTTCAATCGGATTCAACCTTAACTAAATGTATTTCATTCTGATAGAACAATTCTTCACTCGATAAACAACCTAATTTCACTCAGAGAACTTTTTCTAGTTTATTTCCACTCGGACAGCATCTTCTCAGTTGATATCACTCGGAAAACATATTTCACTCGGAACTTATATTGATTTCACTCAGAAAACTCCTTTGAGACTGATGTCACTCGGAATCGTATTTTATTACACTCAGAAATTCATTTTTACTCGGTTTCACCAACATTTTCACTCATGAAACTCTTTCTTACTGATTCCACTCGGAAATTATATTTTAATTCACTCAGAAATTTATTTCACTCAGAACTTAAGTTATTTCATTAAGAAAATACTTCTCAGTTTCTGTTTCACTCGGAAAACATATTAATTTCATTTAGTAAACTCTGCTCAGTTTTATTTCACTCGGATTCATAGTTAATTCATGCGAAAAACTCATTTTCACTCGGAATCAAACCTTTTTCAGTCGGAAAACAGCCTTCCAGTTCATTTTCACTCGGACCCAAACTTGTTTCAGTCGGAAAATAGCTTTCCAGTGTAATTTCAATCGGATTTTTAGCCAGATCGTTTGGAAAACCCTTCTCAGTATGATTCCACTCGGAATCATACTTATTTCACTCGGATTTACCCTTGTTCCACTCGGAAAACTCTGTTTTTAATGTTTTTCACTTGGATTTTCATTTAGAAACTATTCTTTAATACTTTTTAAATTATTGGAAAGTTATAATTATTATTATCATTCTTATTCTATTATTATTATTATTCTAATTATCATCAATCTTAATATTGTTATTATTATTGTTAGTATTATTGTTATTAACATTGTTAACGTCTTAATTATGAGTAATTACATAAAGAATATATTATTTTACTCTTTATACAAAATATAATTTTAACCAAGTTATAATAGACATATTTCTAGAATAATAAACGAATATCTTACAATGTTTAAATAATTGATCGAATTCAAAGAGCTTGGGAATGATATGATGAGACTGGAAATACATAGATACCCAAGGAATCAATTGATAAAATAAATGCATTTCGCATCATGAAAATATTTTTGAAGAAGAAAAACCTCTAGAGCATACACTTGGTACAATGGAGGACACTCACGTTCGATCTCCATGAAGAATCTTGGGAGTACAACTGGAACGACAACCCAATGGCATCAGAGTCGCGCCTGATAGCTGGGTGAGACGATGCAATTCTAGTGTACTTTGACTAAATGACGGAGTGTAACTATGATCGTAGGGATCCAAGTTCCAAAAATATTTAAACGATAAGAACCAATGAGTTCATTTGTACCATATGGAACTTGGGCGGACCCTGATCGCTCTAGATGATTGGAATGGAGATATTCCAAAGAATGAGATGAAGAAAAATAGATTTATTGGGCCCACATGCATCATGAGACTTAATCAAAGATAAATCATAATAAATTCAATTCATGCATTTTCATGACGACATGCTTGATTGTTATAAATATGCTAATTGTATGAATTATGTGATATTATTTGTTAACTGGATTATGTCCGCACCGGATTAACCAATCAGGGTCTTGGGTTATACTCACCCTTACTGTTGACAATTTTCAGAGGAATTAGAAAATCAAGAACCCGAGTGTGAAGAACAGCAATATGCTGAACCCATTGAGAACGATCATTAAAGATAGAATATTTATTATTAATAATCAGACACTGGATGACTGTATAATATTTAAGGGTGCCTGTGTGCCCCATTCTGTTAAGAGTACAATTACTTACAGTTTATGAATGACTATGTGATATATTCACTATTTGCTTCTATTGATCTACCATCTCTTTAAAAAAAAAAATTCATTTTTTTCTAAAAACTGTTAACACTCTCAGTTAAATAGGATGTACCTACAGAAGGATTTGTCTTATCTAACCGAGGGTGTTACAATCGCAACCACTGGCTCATCATCATACAATGGTCCCCGCAGGGCCTTTCACATTCCACAACAAGGTGATCGCAACCACCGGCACAATATCATATCATAATCAAGTTGGTTTCCCGCCTCGCAAGGGGTACTCCCTTCATAGAATCCCGCAGGATCTCTCATCACTGTGATCGCAACCACATAATAACAATGCTGTGCCATGCCATGAATGCAAAATACAATAATGCATATGCCCAACAACAACCTCGCAAGGATATCTCACCCTCTCAATTAGGGATATATTTTAATTTGGCATTTCAATAATTATTCATAATTATTTACAAAGCCCCTCAAGGCACATCGTTCATATAATTGGCATTCAATGGCCACAAACATCATTCATAACAATCCATATATGGATATCAAAAGGCATAGCAAACATCATAATGTTAATCCATACTTAGATTCATTAGGGTATATTCATTAATCCACATCTATGGCAATTAACTTATGCCCAACATAATTCGTGTATTTGAACATACATCTTAACACATCACATTTTTATATTTCATAACATATGGAAAGTCAATATCCATATTCAACCACAATGGTTTTACTACAAATTCATAAACAATAACAATCATCCTTCACTCAAGGAAATGATCTGCAACGTTATTCGTTACTGCCCATTATCATTGTCATCCCTGATTTATCGGCTATTAATAACACCTTGCCAATCAACCATTCCCAAGAAGGGTTCGTAAAGTATCACACAAGGCAAAGAAAGAAGGCCCAATGCCATCAGAATTGAGAAAGGAAGGGAAAATTCCCATCTGGGGTCACTCGCTCAAGCGAGGCCCACATTCGCTTGAGCGAGACAGCCCATCTCGCTTGAGCGCCTCAGCTCGCTCTGGCGTAATCGCTCCAGTAAACATTTCCTCATGCATTCGCTCGAGCGAGGCTCCTTTCAACCAGCCACTCGCTCGGGCGAGAATTGTCCAGTAAGGAATCCTACTAACACTCGCTTGAGCGAGGCACCCACTCGCTTAAGCGAAATCCGACCAGAGGTCGTCCTTCCTTTCCACATTCGCTTAATCGGCGAGGCTTCATAACACTTGGTTTTTCACTCCGTTAACTTATTCCAGAACCGATTCCTCTCGTTCTGTCCTTTACTCGGCTAAATAATTGCAAGGCCGACCATCTCTCATTCGGTCTTTCACTCGGCAAATTACTCTAAAACCGACTCATCACTCGATCGGTCTTTGACTCGGTAATTCATTCCAAAACCGACTCAACACCTGATCGGTCTTCACTCAGCAAATTATTTCAAAACCGACTCATCTCTCGAGCGGTCTTTCACTCAGCAAACTAATTCCAAGACCGACCATCACTCCCTCGGTCTTTCACTTGGTATATTATTCCAGAAACCGATTTCTTTTCTTCTTCACTCGAGCGAGGCTTCCTAGCACTAAGTCTTTCACTCGGGCGAAGTTATTCTAGAGTACTTCAGGACAGACTCACGCCGTACACCCCCATCGGTGCCATCCCACTCGGAATTGCACACCCGGAGGCACTCCACTCGGAACAAGTTACACTGAACTCAGAAATTCCCACTTGAAACTCCACTGCCCGGAATATCACACTCGGAGACCGTTCACTCGGAATTATATCCACTTCCTCACTCAGAAGGTCTTGTCTCGGACATAGCTCACTCAGAAATTCACCACATCTTAAATTATTTTCAAAGATTCCCACTCGGACGGAATTTGTCCAGCATCAATGTCCTCCCTTGCTCGCTCAAACATGGCCACACCCGCTTGAGCGAGGTTCGTCAAGAATCTCACTTGCTCACCATTCACTCGTCTCGCTTGAGCGGAAAGCTCACTTTCCTGGGCGAGATTTATCCAGAAGCTATAATACTGCCACAGGGGATCCTCGCCTGAGCGAGATCCCACCTCGCTTGGGCGAGAATATCAGAATTTTGATAGAAAATGTAAATTCACACAGGCCGTCATATGAAACCACATTTTAGGCCAATTCACACACTTCCAGCACATCATATACAACATGTGAGGCATTTACAACTCGTTCTAAGCATTCTCACTCGAAAGTTCTCATTATAAGCCAAATTTGGACATATCCAACGTTTCTTACACATCATAAAAGGCATATACAACCTGTTCACACATTCATACTTATAGATTTTCATTCCAAACTTATTATTCACATTAAAATCATGCTTATCATTTTTAACAAACATATTCTCATACATTATCTGCAATAATCATCAACTTGCCATTCCAAACATCTCAATAACTATATGGCAAGGCAGGCATGAGTATTTAACACATATATCAAATCACTCTCAATTTACTCATGCAATTTGAATGTTAACTCCTCTCCTACCTCGAGGGAAGAGCCGAACGGTTCCAATGCTCCGAATGCTCCATTGCATCACCCGGAATACGATCTACATACCATACATATGCATACACATAATCAATAATCATCATAATTCTAACCATTTGTTAGCTTATCATAAAGCTCAACCTCAAGTCCTAGACTTGCTAAACACCAAGTTATGCAATTGTGTTAGGCTTCGGGAATTCCTTTCCCAAAGCCAAGATCCTCTAGATCTTAAAGGCTAACTAAACCCAACAACATCATCATCACCTTATCCATTACACGATGTATCCCCAATTCACCTCAACTCTTCAAACATCATCATTATCATCGTCTATTATCATACCTAATGATACCCAACATTGAATATTTCATATGTCTATCCTTAAAATCAATTCTTCTACTCCCTCATATTCCATATTCATATCAACACCTATCTATAGGTTTCACCACCAATGGTTCTATATCATTTTAAGCAACATTCAATCTTAAACATCATCCATTCACTTTCAATTTGACCTCCTAAATTACAACATATCCATTTTCCCCAAATTCTAAGGGCTAGGGTTTTCATCAAAACCCAACAACATTTACCAATGCTCATTAATCACCATCAATGGACACCTTTTATCATAATATCATTCCCCAATATCATTAAACCTACATTCTATTCACATTTCACACTTTTCCCAATTTATTAAAGTTAGGGTTTCACTAAAACCCAACAACACCATAAGGGCTCATTAATTTTCCGCTTATTCAAGTATTAATTTCATGCACCCATAACCACCTACCATTAATGCCATAATGACAACACCCCACCTTAGGGTTTCCTCATTTAAAGCTTCTCCCAATAACCTTTAGTCAATAAATACTCTCCCAAGCCATAAAACTCATAATAATGATATTAACTTCATCAAAGATGGTGAGAAGAGCTTACCTCACCATAAAACGAAAATGGAACCAAATGAGGGGGAGAGGCTCAATGAAATTGGAGAAGGGAGGAAGAGGATCAACACCCAATGGTTTCCTTTAAGCTTCCAAAGGACGAAAATGGTGGAGGAGAAGAAGGCTCCACACGGTTTTGGTTTTTGGAGAGAAGAAAAGAGGAAATGGAGAAGGGAAATAAGAGAAGAAGAAGAAGAAATGTCATTGCCAAATGAGGGTAAGAACCCAACGAAAATAGGAAGAGAATAATAGGCTTTTGGTTTTTAATTTTTAATTCTCCATCAAAGGTTCATCATTTTATAACAAACAGGCTCTCAGTTCGGGCTCAATACAATATCCAAAAATTATTCCAAATATAGATTCAGACTCCCGATAATATTCTTAACAGCCCTGACCAACGGCATCTCATTCAGAGATACTTGGTCCGACACCCATATTCTAATCGGGTATAATTTCATCTCACATAAGCTCAATAAATTATAAATATCCCTAATAAATCCCAACTTAACCATTCCAATATTTTTGGGACACAAATCCACTCATATACAATTATTTATTATTTATTCTCATCAATTATTCATTTTTATAAAATTCAGGATGTTACAATTGTGGTCTGCTTTGATAACATTCTTATTTACTCTTCCATGACCTCTTACCTTGAACATCTTGGACAAGTTATGCTTGCCTTGAGAACAAATCACCTTCATTTAAATTTTGAAAAATGTTCTTTTGGATTGGATAGTATTGTCTTTCTTAGATTCGTAATGAGTTCAAAAGGGGTAGAAGTTGATCATAATAAGGTTAAAGCTATACAAGACAAGCCAACACCTAAAAGTGTTAATGAAGTTAGAAGTTTTCATGGTTTGGCTAGTTTCTACAGAAGGTTTGTAAGGGATTTTTCTACCTTGGCCTCACCACTCAATGAGTTGGTTAAGAAAAAGCTCCTTTTATTTGGGGTCCAAGGTGTAACATCCCAATTTAAAAATTAATTACCGAATGAAATTAAGCCATTAGAATAATAATTGCAAAGTGGAAAATTACTTGTTAATTATAATTAACTTAATTAATTTAACTTAAGAAAATAATGGCTGATTAATTGTGATTGATTATTAATAGCTGGCTGCTTGTGATTGGTGAGTGTGGAGTGAGTGGACTGATGTTCACGAACTCCCACCCCACTCTTCTTCTCTCGTACGCATATATACATGTCCAGGGTCACTGTTGTTATGTATTCCCTTCGGACTTCCTCTCCGCTACTCCTCTTCTCTTCGTTCTCTCTTTTCTTCTTCTTCTTCGCTCTTCTTCTTCTCCCCTGTTCTTTGTTCTCTATTTCTGGAAACCCAAGACGATGGTGTTGTAGAAGATTCAGAGTCTCCTTCTGTTGGTGAAGGACGATCATCGAAGCGGAAGAAGAATAGCTTCCTATCCCTGAGCCGATTGTAGAGTACAACTGTACGAGGGAGGACTGAACGAGGCAAACAGAGCATCAGACCAAATGTCAAAAAACAGAAGAGCTTCTCGAGTCCCTTCAGTAGGTAGAGGGCACTTGCATGTCAAATGCATGGTTTATGGACGGTACCGGATGAATGTATTGCCTTACGTGTGTGCAAATGTATCTATGATGACTGTGTGCAATGCATGATTGTTAATCCTTGGATACCATATGTGTGATAGTAGAGTCCTGTTAATAGTTATACATTTATGTGCATGTATTCAGGGTGGTTGTGCTGAGTTCTGATAGTCATTTACACATAAACGCGTGTGATGCATGTTCCTATTATTGTTAATACCGAGAGGATATGCATGTATGGCTATTGGTTGATTTCATCTGGGATGTTATAAACATGAACTGTTTGATTGCTGTGTATGCTGGTACGATTGACGAGTGAATGTAGGAACTGTGTTGGATCGGTTATGACTCTAATGGTTACGAGGAATGTGTTGGATAATCGAGGATGCTCGTTGTTAGAGCACATAGGCTGCATGTACAGGAACAGGGTGACCCGTGGAAGGTCAGGAACCCCAAAAAAATGATCTTCAGCTACAGACCCTTGGCTAGATCCTGTGTGAGCTCATGGTAGCCGAGGGAGCTAGAGTTAAGTCTCGAGACGTCAACGGGAGACCGGTACCACGCGGGAAGGGCTAATGGACGAGAGGCCAGTAAGGGAACCTGTAACTGAAAATCACTGCCTAAGTCGGATCCGCAGGCATGCATGTAGATGCAACGTTGATTAGGATAGTATGAGTGGTATGACTCGGAGTGATACGAATGAATTCCGAATGAGTTGATGCATGCTTTTGTATGAATGAAAATGAACTTCACGTAATATGTATGTAAGTGTATGTCATTGAAAATATCATAATCTGTATGGCTTAAATTTAAATTGAATGCAACTCGAGTGAACATGAGTGTGTGTATTGATGCTGAAGCCGAGTCACTAACTGTCATTTTATATGTAAAAGCTCACCCCTACTGTGGCTATATTTTACAGTGAATGTCTCTCGGAATGATGAATGAAGGAGGAGCTGCATGCCGAGTGAGGTGCTTGTGCACTATGGGGATACACGTGTATATATATATACTGTGTATAAGGGTTTGTTAAGCCTTGGCCGGCTCGTATTTTGGTCCTTGTCTTTCTATGTCAGAATTTGAACTCTCTCAAGTTGAGAGTATGATAATGTGCCTGTAAATATTCATATACATTCCTATACATATCCTACTGTATGTTTATTCTATGTTGTGTGTGTAAAGGTCCGAGTGATATATATATGTACGCATTTTCTGAGCGTGTGAGGTTGGCATAACTCTTAGTAAAAATGGAGCTAAGTTATGGTTGTGGGAAGCGGGATAGTGACCTTATCCCGAGTGAGAATTGATCTGAACACCTTCAGAGTGATAACCCGTTAGGATTTCCTCGAGTGGAGAATAATTAAATATTTCCGAGTGAGAACCTTCCAGTGAGTGTTTTCCGTCAGAAGAGTGATCTATAAGATTCTGAGTGAGACCCATGGTAGTAAACTTATTGGAAGCTAGAAGATCCGTGAGTGAGTCTTGACTTAGTAGGATAACTTCAGTGAGAAAGATTATGTATGCCGAGTGAAAAATGAGTAAAATAACCCCGAGTGGTAAAAGACCGGGAAAGATATTCCGAGTGAGGAGTCCTTATAGAATCCGAGTGGAATGGCTAGGGGAATCATTTCCCGAGTGGTCAATATCTGTGACTCGAGTGAATGAAGTTAAGGAATGCGAGGTAAACTTCCGAATGAAACTTGTACGTGTAAGGGTTAACCCGAATGATTCAAAAGTAAGGCTTTTCAAGTGGACTTAGACTTTGAAATCTGAGCGAGGGAAAATCCGAGTGGAGTTGCTTGCCTCAGCGACTAAGTGTTCACTCCAGCGAGTGTGAGCGTAAGGAAGGTCTCTGGTTGTTCCGCTTAAGCTATGCGTGCCTCGCCCAAGCGTGTTGGGTTGTCTCGCTCGAGCGATATTGAATCTCGCCTGAGCGAGTAGACGCTGTTGGGTTCGCCCATGCTTTGCATCTTCCGCTGTTGCCTTGTGGATGGCTTGCATTCCTTTCCCTTTTTTCTTTTCCTAATTCTACTCTCTTTAACACTCCACTGCTCATCTTGCCCTTGAATCCCCTTTGAATTTTGGAAAAATTTTCCTGCTCTCGGTTTATTCTCAAATTGAACTTAGGATGTTATATTTTGGTATCAGCGCAGACCTAAAAGGTCCAAGGCCAAGGTATGCTTACCGAGTGTAAGCGGTTGTGTACATTATGACCGAGTGGTCATCATTATTGTGATATTCTATTGAACATGATCGATGTTGAGATATTGATTTGAGGATAGGAGATTATTCCCCTCCTGGTCCGATTAATTATGTGATATATAGGAATGGTAAAATGTGTTATAGTTATTGAATGTTGGGATGAGATCCGATCGGTAGTGAGTAACTTTGTAAACTTATCCTTGAAGGGGTGTTAATTTCAGGATAAGTAATGACGAATCGCCAAAGCATGGAAGCCATAGCCGCGGCATTCCAACGTTTTGCTGACGTGTTTGAGAGGCAGGGCCAGCCTCGAGCTGAAGATGGCCAAGTGTTGGATCGCTTCCTGAAGAGGAAGCCGACTGAGTTTCCAGGGGGATTTAATCCCGAGGCAGCTTACAAGTGGATTCAAGACTTGGAGAGAGTTTTTGGGGGCCTTCATTGTACTGAGGCCCAGAAAGTTGAGTGTGCAGTGTATATGCTGCGAGACGAAGCGAAAAATTGGTGGAAAATCACCAAAAACTGACTGACTGACACGGGCATCCAACTAGTCTGGGAGAATTTTAGAACGTGCTTTCTGGAAAAATATTTCCCCGACACAGTGAGGAGTCGAAAAGAACTAGAATTTATGGAACTGAAACAGGGTTCCATGTCTGTAGAAGAATACGCAGCCAGATTTGAAGAGTTGTGTCTGTTTTATCCGCCCTTCTAACAACCCGGGACTGAGAGTTCTAAATGCCTCAAATTTGAGAACGGACTGCGATCAGACATTAAAAGAGCTTGCAGATATCAGGAAATTAGAAGCTTCCCGGTGCTGGTGAATAAATGCAGGATTTTCAAAGAAGATGACAAGGCCCATTTGGGACAGAGCAGTAAGACAGAACCCTCATTGAGGCCTTAACAGTCACGCTTCAAGAGATCAGGTAACGTTTGAAGAAGTGGACCCTCTGCTAGATATAAAGGTCGGGGTAGCCAAGGGGGTCAGACTGGTGGACGTCCAAAATATGGCAAGTGTTTTAAATGCGGTGGCGACCACTTTGTTCAGAATTGTGATGGTGGAGGAGATATTATATATTTTCATTGCAATAAAAAGGGGCACATTCGCCCCGACTGTCCTCAATTACACCAAGCAAACACCAACGTGCATCATGGAGGCTTCCGAGGGAGAGGCCGTGGAAATGGTGGCCGCGGAACTGGGGGCAGAAGAAATGGAACTTGAGGAAACATGATGTTTTCCCCAAGCGACAGGAAAAGGAATGCCGACCAACCGGCTACTGGGAGAGTTTACGCCATCAACGCTGAGGAAGCTGCATAAGCAAATGACTTGGTGCAAAGTAAGTGCTCGCTCGGTAGATATACACTTGATGTAGTTTTAGATTCCAGAGCTACCCACTCCTTTATTGTTGACAATTGTGTGAGACGTTTAAAATTACCGACTGTGTATATGAATCGGACTTTAGAAGTAGCTAATCCGACCGGCGCTAAAGTGTTGACATCAATGATGTGTAAGGATGTAACCTTTACGTTGGGCGGTCGGAGTTTTACCTTTAATTTGGTATGTGTGCCTTTGAAAGATCTTGACATTGTGTTGGGCATGGATTGACTTTCAGCCAACAAGGTGTTGGTGGACTGTCAAAATCGAAGAGTAATTTTTTCGAGGCAAAGCAATGAGGACTACACGGTACGAGGTATAGCTCAGCTATTTATGATGCTTTGTTTAACTAAGGGAGAGAGTAGAACCCGAGTGAACGATATTCCGACTGTTTGTGAATTCCCCGAGGTGTTTCCGGAGGACGTGCCGGGTGTCCCTCCGAATAAAGAAGTTGAATTCTCTATAGACTTGATTCCTGGAGCCGAGCCGGTCTCCAGTGCACCTTATAGAATGTCCCCAATAGAATTGGCTGAATTGAAAAAGCAAGTGGATGAGTTACTCGGGAAGCAGTTCATTCGACCGAGTGTATCACCATGGGGCGCACCTGTGCTGCTTGTCAAAAAGAAGGATGGAAGCATGAGATTATGCATAGATTACCGACAGCTAAACAAGCTCACGATTAAGAACCGATACCCATTGCCCAGAATTGACAATTTGATTGGGATACCACCAAATCCGGGTGAAGGACTCGGACATCCCTAAGACTGCCTTTAGGACTCGGTATGGCCACTACGAGTATGTAGTGATGCCGTTTGGTGTGACAAACACACCTGCTGTATTCATGAATTACATGAACAGTATATTCAACCCATATCTAGACCGATTCATAGTAGTTTTTATTGATGACATCTTAATCTATTCTAAGACCCTTGAAGAGCATGAGGAACACCTCCGAGCGGTACTTCAAGTATTAAAGGAGAAGCAGTTGTTTGCAAAACTTTCAAAGTCCGATTTCTGGATGGATAAGATCCACTTCCTCGGACATGTAATTTCCATGGAAGGCGTTTCGGTAGACCCATCAAAGGTGGCAGCTATAATGGCATGGGAGAGACCCAGGTCGGTCTCGGAGATAAGAAGCTTTATGGGCCTAGCTGGCTACTATAGAAGGTTTATTGAAGGTTTTCTAAACTTGCTTTGCCACTGACTAAATTGACTCGGAAAAATGTCCCCTTCGTGTGGAGTTCCGAGTGCGTAGTTTTCGAGAGTTAAAAGACAAGTTGACAACCGCTCCAGTGTTGGCATTGCCAAACTTGCAGGAAAGCTTCGTGGTTTATTGTGATGCGTCAGGACTCGGCCTGGGGTGCGTGCTAATATAGAAAGACCGAGTGATAGCTTATGCCTCTCGGCAATTGAGGCCTCACGAACAGCATTACCCGACCCATGACTTGGAATTGGCAGCTGTGGTCTTCGCATTGAAGATATGGAGGAATTACTTGTACGGTTCTAAATTCAAAGTGTACAGCGACCACAAAAGCCTTAAATATTTATTCGACCAGAAAGAGCTGAACATGAGGCAGAGGAGATGGATGGAATTTTTAAAGGATTATGACTTCGAGCTGAAGTATCATCCGGGTAAGGCGAACATTGTTGCCGACGCGTTGAGTCAGAAATCCTTCCATATAGCACTGATGATGATGAAGGAGGTGGAGTTATTGGAACAATTCCGAGACATGAATTTGCATGTTGACATTCTTTCCTCTCGGAAGATAACGCTCGGTATATTAAAGATTGCCAATGAGTTCCTAAAATTGGTGTTTGAGCAGCAGAAGTCAGATCCCTACTTGGCTGAGATGAAGGCGACTCAGGCCAAGGGTAAGGACTTGCCTCTGACCGAGGGACCGGATGGAATTTTTCGAGTGAAGAATAGGATATATGTGCCGGGTGAAGGTGAATTGAGGAGGATGATGCTTGATGAAGCCCACAAGAGCCTGCTGAGTATTCACCCGGGTACCATGAAGATGTACCATGATCTAAGACTACAATTCTGGTGGCCTGGATTAAAGAGAAATGTGGCGGAATATGTGGCTCGGTGTATTACCTGTTAGAAATCGAAAGTCGAGCACCAGAAGCCGTATGGTGCATTGCAGCCCCTGGAGATCCCCGTGTGGAAATGGGACTCAATTGCCATGGACTTTGTCATGGGATTGCCAAAAACCCGAGCGGGTCACAATGCGATTTGGGTCATTGTTGACCGATTGACGAAAAGTGCACACTTCCTACCGGTAAACATGAGATACCCATTACATAAGTTAGCTCAGATTTATGTTCACGAAATTGTCCGACTGCATGGTGTGCCGACTTCTATCGTATCGGATAGGGATCCTAGATTCACGTCCCGATTTTGGACTAGCCTGCACCAGGAATTGGGCATGAAACTTTGGCTAAGTTCCGCCTACCACCCCCAATCGGATGGACAATCCGAGCGAACGATACAAAGTTTGGAGGACTTACTGAGGGCGTGCGTGTTGGAACATGGTGGATATTGGGAACAGTACCTTCCCCTGATCGAATTTACATACAGCAATAGCCACCACAGCAGTATTGGTATGGCACCCTACGAAGCACTGTATGGTCGAAAATGGGTGAAAGTTTACTATTGGGGCCGGAAATTGTGAAACAAACCTCAGAACAAATCCAAGTAATAAGGGAAAAGATGAAGGCGTCTCAGGACAGGAAGAAAAGCTACCAAGATAAACGAACTAAACCACTGGAGTTTTCAGTCGGAGATAGGGTGTTTCTAAAGACTTCACCGAGTAAAGGAGTCGGGCGAGCCTTGAAAAGTGGGAAGTTGAACCCACGATATATTGGACCTTATGAAGTATTAGAGCGGATCGGTTCCATGGCATACCAAATAGCGTTACCGACTCACCTATCCCGATTGCATAATGTGTTTCATGTGTCTTAACTAAGGAAGTATCTACCCGATCCTACTCAAACAATTCCGGATGATGGAGTGGAGATCAAGGAGGACCTGACCACTGTGACTGTATCGACTAGAATCATGGACCGATCGGTAAAGCGTCTGAGGAGCAAGGATGTACAACTGGTTGAAGTTGAGTGGCAGCAAGACGGGTATACCTCATATACTTGGGAACGTGAGGATGCCATGAGGCAACAGTACCCCGAGTTGTTTAATCAAGGTGAGTTACCGATTGAATTTCGAGGACAAAATTCTTTTGAGAGGGGGAGAACTGTAACATCCCGATTTAAAAATTAATTACCGAATGAAATTAAGCCATTAGAATAATAATTGCAAAGTGGAAAATTACTTGTTAATTATAATTAACTTAATTAATTTAACTTAAGAAAATAATGGCTGATTAATTATGATTGATTGTTAATAGCTGGCTGCTTGTGATTGGTGGGTGTGGCGTGAGTGGACTGACGTTCACGAACTTCCACCCCACTCTTCTTCTCTTCGTATGCATATATACATTTCCAGGGTCACTATTGTTATGCATTCCTTCAGACTTCCTCTCCGCTACTCCTCTTCTCTTCGTTCTCTCTTTTCTTCTTCTTCTTCGCTCTTCTTCTTCTCCCCTGTTCTTTGTTCTCTGTTTCTGGAAACCCACGACGACGGTGCTGCAGAAGATTCAGAGTCTCCTTCTGTTGGTGAAGGAGGATCATCGAAGTGGAAGAAGAACAACTTCCTATCCCCGAGCTGATTGCAGAGTGCAACTGTGCGAGGGAGGACTGAACGAGGCAAACAGAGCATCAGACCAAACGTCGGAAAACAGAAGAGCTTCTCGAGTCCCTTCAGTAGGTAGGGGGCGCTTGCATGACAAATGCATGGTTTATGGATGGTATCGGATGAACGTATTGCCTTACGTATATGCAAATGTATCTATGATGACTGTGTGAAATGCATGATTGTTAATCCTTGGATACCATATATGTGATAGTAGAGTCCTGTTAATAGTTATACATTTATATGCATGTATTTAGGGTTGTTGTGCTGCGTTCTGATAGTCATTTACACATAAACGTGTGTGATGCATGTTCCTATTATTGTTAATACCGAGAGGATATGCATATGTGGCTATTGGTTGATTTCATCTGGGATGTTATAAACATGAACTGTTTGATGGCTCTGTATGCTGGTACGATTGACGAGTGAATGTAGGAACTATGTTGGATCGGTTATGACTCTAATGGTTACGAGGAATGTGTCGGATAATCGAGGATGCTCGTTGTTAGAGCACATAGGCTACATGTACAGGAACGGGGTGACCCGTGGAAGGTCAGGAACCCCAAAGAAATGATCTTCAGCTACAGACCCTTGTCTAGATCCTGTGTGAGCTCGTGGTAGCCGAGGGAGCTAGAGTTAAGTCTCAAGATGTCAACGGGAGGTCGGTACCATACGGGAAGGGCTAATGGACAAGAGGCCAGTAAGGGAACCTGTAACTGAAAATCACTGCCTAAGTCGGATCCACAGGCATACATGTAGATGCAATGTTGATTAGGATAGTACGAGTGGTATGTCATTGAAAATGAATGAAAATGCATGCTTTTGTATGAATGAAAATGAACTTCACATAATATGTATGTAAGTGTATGTCATTGAAAATATCATAATCTGCATGGCTTAAATTTAAATTGAATGCAACCCGAGTGAACATGAGTGTGTGTACTGATGCTGAAGCCGAGTCACTAACTGTCATTTTTTATGTATATACTGTGTATATGTAAATACTGTATATACCCGAGTGAGGTGCTTGTGCACTATGGGGATACGCGTGTATATGTATATACTGTGTATAAGGGTTTGTTAAGCCGTGGCCGGCTCGTATTTTGGTCCTTGTCTTTCTATGTCAGAATTTGAACTCTCTCGGGTTGAGAGTATGACAATGTGCCTGTAAATATTCATATATATTCCTATACATATCCTACTGTATGTTTATTCTATGCTGTGTGTGTAAAGGTTCGAGTGATATATATATGTACGCATTTTCCGAGCGTGTGAGGTTGGTATGACTCTAAGTAAAAATGGAGCTAAGTTATGGTGTTGGGAAGTGGGATAGTGACCTTATCCCGAGTGAGAATTGATCTGAACACCTTCAGAGTGATAACCCGTTAGGATTCCCTCGAGTGGAGAATAATTAAATATTTCCGAGTGAGAACCTTCCGAGTGAGTGTTTTTCGTCAGAAGAGTGATCTATAAGATTCTGAGTGAGACCCATGGTAGTAAACTTATTGGAAGCTAGAAGATCCGTGAGTGAGTCTTGACTTAGTAGGATAACTTCAGTGAGAAAGATTACGTATGCCGAGTGAAAAACGAGTGAAATAACCCCGAGTGGTAAAAGACCGGGAAAGATATTCCGAGTGAGGAGTCCTTATAGAATCCGAGTGGAATTGCTAGGGGAATCATTTCCCGAGTGGTCAACATCTGTGACTCTAGTGAATGAAGTTAAGGAATGCGAGGTAAACTTTCAAATGAAACTTGTACGTGTAAGGGTTAACCCGAATGATTCGAAAGTAAGGCTTTTCGAGTAGACTTAGACTTTGAAATCCGAGCGAGGGAAAATCCAAGTGAAGTTGCTCGCCTTAGCGACTAAGTGTTCGCTCCAGCGAGTGTGAGCGTAAGGAAGGTCTCTGTTGGTTCCGCTTAAGCTATGCGTGCCTCGCCCAAGCGTGTTGGGTTGTCTCGCTCGAGCGATATTGAATCTCGCCTGAGCGAGTAGACGTTGTTGGGTTCGCCCATGCCCTGCATCTTCCGCTGTTGCCTTGTGGATGGCTTGCATTCCTTTCCCTTTCTTCTTGTCCTAATCCTACTCTCCTTAACACTCCACTGCTCATCTTGCCCTTGAATCCCCTTTGAATTTTGGAAAAATTTTCCTGCTCTCGGTTTATTCTCAAATTGAACTTAGGATGTTACACAAGAAAAGAAAAACATTTAATAACCTTAAGGATAAACTCAACCATGCTTATATTTTGGCATTACCTAATTTTTCTAAAACCTTTGAGCTAGAGTGTGATGCATCCAATGTAGGAATATGTGTAGTCTTGTTACAAGAAGGCCGCCCTAATGTATTTTTTAGTGAAAAACTCAATGGGACTGCCCTCAACTACCCTACCTATGACAAAGAGTTCTATGCATTGGTTAGAGCTCTACAAACTTAGGAGCATTACTTGATCCCTAAAGAGTTTGTAATTCATAATAATCATCAATCACTAAACCATATTAAAGGGAAACATAAGTTAAACAAAACACATGCTAAATGGGTTAAATTTTTGGAATAATTTCCATATGTTATGAAGTACAAGAATGACAAATTTAATATTGTGGCTAATGCTTTGTCAAGAAGGCATAATTTGCTAGCTTCTCTTGGAGCTAAGATTCTTGGACTTGATGATATATGAGAATTGTATCAAAATGATCTAGATTTTTCAAACATATACAACTCATCTAGTTTAAACATATCTCATAAGGGATCTACATTTTAGATGGCTATCTTTTTAAAGCCAACAAGATCTGTATTCTTATGAGTTCCTTAAGAGAATTACTAATTAAAGAAAGCCATGAAGGAGGTTTAATAAGTCATTTTACAAAAGATAAAACTTTAGCAACACCACATGAATACTTTTATTGGCCTAAAACGTAAAAAAATGTTGAAAGACTATGCTCTAGGTGTATTGTTTGTAGAAAAGCTAAATCTAAAACTTCACCTAATGGTCTATATACTCCCTTACCTACTCCATGTTCTCCTTGAATTGATATTTCTATGGACTTTGTGCTTGGCTTGCCTAGGACCCAAAGGGGAATGAATTCTATCTTTGTTGTAGTGGATAGATTTAATAAGCTGGCTCACTTCATTCTTTGTCATAAAGTAGATGATGCAAGCCATATTGTTAAACTACTTTTTAAAGAAATTGGGAGATTGCATGGCATCCCTAAAACCATTATTTCTAATAGGGATACCAAGTTCCTTAGCCATTTTTGGAAAACACTTTGGGCAAGGCTAGAAACTAAGCTTCTCTTTTCAATTACTTGTCATCCTCTAACGGATGGACAAATAGAGGTAGTAAATAGGACTCTTTCTACTTTACTTAGGGCCTTAGTGAATAAAAATGTTAACTTTTGGTATAAGTGTTCACCACACTTAGAGTTTGTATATAATAGGGTACAACACTCCATAACTAAACATAGTCTATTTAAGATTGTCTATGGTTTTAACCCTCTCACACCTTTTGATCTTTTACCCACTGAGGTTTTTAATTTATTCCTTCACATAGATAGAGAGGCAAAAGCAAGCTTTATAAAATATTTTCATGAGAAGGTTAAAAATCAAATACAATCCAAAAATAAGCATTATGATTGTTGTGCTAATAAGAAAAGAAAGGAAGTTATCTTTGAGGTTGGGGACTGGGTCTAGTTACACTTAAGAAAGAAAGATTTCCTAATTTAAGAAAATGCAAACAAAACCCAAGAGGTGATGGTCCATTTCAAATAATTCAAAAGATTAGTAATAACGCCTATGTCCTAGATTTACCTGGTGATTATGGGGTTAGTGCTACATTTAATGTCTCTCACTTATCTTCTTTTGACTTAGATAATAATGATGATAGTCCAGATTTGAGGATAAATCTTTTCGAAGAAGGGGAGCCTGATGAGGACATGAGCAAGAAAGATCCCATCACAACCTTAGACAAGGGCTTAGAGATTTACAAAGGTCCCTTAACAAGGGCAAGGACAAAAGGGCCAAAAACATCGCCCAACAAACCCTAGCTGCCTTCCTAACCACTCTACATGGGCCTAAGCCCAAGAAGGACCACTTGAAGACCTACACATTCTCTTCATGTAATATTTTAGAAGATTAGGTTCTTAAGTGTAAAATAGAGTTCCATATGTGTTAGAGATAGGATTTGGGCCTTTCATGGTCAATAGGTCACTATTGGGCCTTGTACTCTATTTTGGGCCTTGTATTTGGCCATCCTTCTCTAGATTAAGCTAATTGGGCCTTAAAGAGTGTTATAAGCCCAATAAGCATGCCATTTCTGAATTCCTCCTAAGCTTATATAAGGCTTGTACTTTCCTTGTATCATTACCATTATTCTTGAATGAAATTCCATTTTGTGAGAAGTGAATGCATACTTCCCTCTTTTAGGCTAGATAGAATTTTAGCCTTCTTCAAGCTCTCATCACTAGGTTTCCATCCCTAGAGTGGTAAGTAAAGACTTATCCAACCATGGTGGCATCTCAAACATTTTCTTTCCATAATCCATTTCCATTTTCCAAACCCTTCTTCCATCCTTCCACCTTTCCCCTTCAATTTTCCCATTAAATATTTAGAGTATTTCCTTTCCTTTAAGATTTTTAGTTTTGGTTTCTTAGAGTTTTCATGCTTCCAAATTCATCTTGCAAGATTCAAGGATTCATATCTCAAGTTTGAAGAGAAGCAAAAAGCCTAGATCTATCAATTCCCCTTACAAGTGATCGATGGGCTATATCACATTGTTTGTTTCTTCAAATTGTTGAAGTCTAGGGAAGATCTAATTAATTTTGATTGGAATCATTGCCTTAACTTTGTTGGTTAATGAGAATGGAGATTCTCCCGTTGATGAATATGGGGTTGTTTGATATGCCTATAGTGTATGACACAACTAGTTTGTCCATTCACCTTTTGTGTTTCCTAACAGGTTCTCCAGTCCTTTCAAATATTTCCCTGTTGGAAACCTCAGCTTGCACATTGGTTTCAGGGTGTTCTATTGATTAGAACACCTATTGGATTTAAAGCCCTTTGAGTAGGGCTACGAACTTAGCATCGGTAAATTATGTTCCGTTATCGATGAAAACTCATCCTGGAACCCTGAACCAGGATATAATATTTTCATAAACAAAACAGCGGGTTCTGGTAGATGTTATGTGTACAATAACCTCAGCCTCAATCTACCTCCTGAAATAATCAACACCTACTCTCAAATACTTAACCCTGCTTGGCACTTTTTGGAATGACCCTAAAATATCCAATCACCATTGAAAGAATGGCCATGGAACGATTGACGTGAATAATTCCTCTGTAGGGACATGGTGTAGATTACTATTCTTTTGACATGGATCACACTTTTTGATGTATTCCATGATGTCCTTTATCATTTTGGGCCATCAGTGTCTTGCTCGAAGAATTTTTCTATCCAGACTTTTTCCTTCGAAGTGATGTCCACATGCCCCTTCATGAACCACTGTCATGACATCAGGAATATTTGCTTTGTTAAGGCATTTTAAGTATAGGGTCGAGAAACCTCTTTGGAATAGTTACCCATCAATTAGGATAAAGTTTGGAAGTTCTTTCTTTAGCTTTTTTTCTCTATTGGGTCTATTGGGAGTTTCCTGTTAATGATATACCGTATGATCGGTACTACCCATGAATCGTCAACAAAGGCTTTGGCGTGTATGACGCATACCATGATAGTGTTAGTGTTACGATTCTAGTGGGAGTGCTCGTATGGACTCCTAAAGGACGAGGCTACGACTGCTTCGGTGTTCTTCAAGAGGTAATCCTAAAAATGTACTTTTATATGTTTGCCTTATGCTTTGAAACAGGGCTCTTTACAAATCCTATGGGAATCCTTGTATTTTAAACGATGTATTTGCAAATCTGATGGGAATCCTTGTATTGAAAATCCTCATATACCAGGGATTCCCTAACAGATAGGTATAGTGATGCATGGAGTAGCCAAAGTACTTTAAACGATGATGGTAGTGGATCCATTTTTCTTCATACTAGCCTACCTAGATAGTATATCGGCCAGGGCATTCTCTTCTCTAGAAACATGCTTGTATTCTATTTGCTCAAAATTCGCTTCTAATTCCTTGACTTTGGCTAGGTACTACTGTAACAATGGTTCCTTAGCTAGCTAACTCCTAGTGATTTGAGATATCACCAATTAAGAATCGTTGTAAAGGACTATGAACTTAACACCAACATCTAAGGATGCTCCTATTTCGGCAAGACAAGCTTCGTACTTTACTTGATTATTAGATGTTTTGAAGTCGAATCTTAAAGAGATCTCAATGTTCACCCTATCTTTGCTCTCGATTACAACCTTGACTCCATAACCCTTAATATTTGACGATCCATCAACATATATAATCCAATGCTTCCATGACGGGTATAACACTCCTGATTTTCTGTACTCGAATCCCGATGTGATCGTCATAATTAATAAAAATGCGAATAAATTTTTCGCGTTTGAAAATATTTCCAAGACACCACCTTGATCACATCAAGACCCAAATCACAGAAAACCAAAGAGTGAGATTAAATAACCTATAACTGGATCGATAAATAGTTTGCCCATAGCAGTATACAAAAAATAATAGAGTATACAGCGGAAGAATGTGTATACCGGGCACACGCCTAGTCCCATATATGACGATGTGAGAAAGGCTAGGCAAGCATGCAACCACCAAACACAAACTTATTAGTATATCACATTCATACACTTACAACATACGCATACATTGCCTAAGATACAATAATTATATATATGTATATATATACATACATTTGGCGATCTTCTCCCGACTATCTCAATCATCAATGAACATCGCTTAATTTCAATTCTTCTAATACACATCAAATCATCTCTTACATTCTACATATATATATATTCACCCTCCACAAATTCAAAGGATTATCTTATACATACCCAAAATCTCTAAAACATCTATATTCTCATAAACGATTCATTCATTACATAAGAACTCATAAATAATGCCAGCCAAGGCACTTCCTCTACCGCTATTTACCTTCACCCAAGCTTTAATTAAAATCTGAACTCATCCCATGGCAACCTGCATCACAAGGCTAAAAAGGAGACCACATGGGAGAGTGAGTTATACATTCAAAATGACGAATAATATATATATTGTGATCATGTGTATATGCATACAAACGTCATGTGTGCTTTGCTACAAAATCATAAAATTATCATTCATTTATCATCTCATTATTATAATAGGCATACAAGCCTCATGAATCACAATTCATATCATAAACAAGCACAACATATACACAATCATATACACCATCACTTTGCCACTTATCAACAAGGGCATTCATAATCATCATCATCATTAGTCATAAACAGTCACCCCCTTCATTACATTAGGCCATAACATACATATCGTCAAATTCAACATCGTTTCATTTATTCATATCTTTTCTTACTTTTATGTGGTCTTTCGATATATTAATTTCTCATCTCATCAACACCATACCACCATCTCAATCATCATCAATCATCATTTTATTCTGGCATATCTCCATGCTATATGCAAATGCTCTTATGGCAAATGCATATGCACAATGGAATAGACAACAAATGCGGATCCGACTGTGGGAAATAACACCAATTGTGTGTTCAAGCATGATCACATACCATGCCCCTACTACAGTAGTAAAATGTGTACACATATATCATAATGCATGTATATTCACCATATTTTTACTGGTACCAAACCGCATCGCCCATCGTGCAACACCTGGTCATTTTCACCATGACCACGGTATACAACATATTCAACATATGGTGTTGCGGGCCGGCCAGATATCAAATCATGGCGGTTGTGATCCCAAGGACCACCGGGGTCACCTGCTCATCAAGAGCCACCCCTCACAAGGGTCGGCCACATGTAGCTCCCCGCAGCAATACATGGGCGGCTTCGTGACTCACACACCGAGTCACAGGGAAAATAACATATTGCTCGTGCACTGAGCCGCCCTCCCACTAGGCCAACCGGGGGAATCCCCTAATATTCCAACACCGGCAGCTATGATATGCCATGGATGCAATGCAATGCAAATCAAATGCATTCTCACTCTGTGCATCCTAAATGCTACTCATCAAACATCATCATCATAATCACCAACACCACCATACACCTTAGTGGATTTCAACATTGTTGGTTTCTTAGTAATTGTTTTCAAATTTTTAATGTGGCATTTTCAATAATCATATAATTATGTACTAGCCCCTCAAGGCATATCATTCATATAGTTGGCATGTAAATGGCCACAAACATCATTTCAAAACAATCCACACATGGATATCAAAATGAATAACAATCATTAGAGTATTAATCCACACTTAGATTCATTAGGATATATTCATTAATCCACATTTAAAGCAATTAAACTTATGCCTAACATAATTCGTGTATTTAAACACACATCTCAACACATTACATTTTTATATTTCATAACATATGGCAAGTTAATATCCATATTCAACCACAATAGTTTTACTGCAAATTCATAAACAATAACGATCATCCTTCACTCAAGGAAATGATCTGCATCATTATTCATTATTGCCCATTATCATTGTCATCTCTAATTTATCAGCTATTAATAACACCTTGCCATTCATTCATTCCAAAGAAGGGTTTGTAAAGTATCACAGAAGGCAAAGGAAGAAGGCCCAATGCCATCAGAACCGAGAAAGAGAAGGGAAAATTCCAACAGGGGTTTACTCGCTCAAGCGAGATACCCATTCGCTTGAGCGAGGCACTCCCATCTCGCTTGGGCGACTCATTTCGCTCGGGCAAAATCACGCCAGCGTCTATTTTCCATGTTGCTCGCCTGAGCGAGACACCACACACCCGGCCACTTGCTCGGGCAAAATTACTCCAGTAGCCATTTCCACACTCGCTCGCTTGAGCGAGGTATCCACTCGCTTAGGCGAAATCCGACTAGAGGCCGTCCTTCCTTTCACACTCGCTCACTTGGCGAGGCTTCACAACACTCAGGTTTTCACTCGGTAAACTTATTGCAGAACCGATTCCTCTCGTTCGGTCCTTCACTCAGCTAACTAATTCCAAGGCCGACCGTCTCTCGCTTCGGTCTTTCACTCGGCAAATTACTCTAAAACTGACTCATCACTCGATCGGGCTTTCACTCGGCAATTCATTCTAAAACCGACTCAACACCTGATCGGTCATTCACTCGGCAATTCATTCCAAAAACCGACTCATCTCTCGAGCAGTCTTTCACTCGGTATATTATTCTAAAAACCGATTTCCTTCCTTTTTCACTCGAGCTAGGCTTCCTAGCACTAAGTCTTTCACTGGGGTGGAATTATTCCAAAGTGCTTTTGGACAGACTCACCCCGTATATCCCATCGGTGCCATCCCACTCGGAATTACACACACGGAGGCACTCCACTCGGAACAAGTTACTTTGAACTCGGAAATTCCCACTCGGAACTCCACTGCCCGGAATATCATACTGGGAGACCTTTCACTTGGAATTATATGCACTTCCTCACTCGGAAGGTCCTGTCTCAGACATAGCTCACTCGGAATTTCACTCGGAAATTCACCACATCATGAAATTATTTTCTAAAATTCCCGCTCTGACGGAATTCATCCAGAATCTTGCCTATTCACCATTCACTCGTCTCGCTCGGTCGAAGCACAATAATACCAGTCACTCGCTTGAGTGAGTATCGTCCCAGCATCAGACTTCACACTCTCGCTCGCTCAGGCGCGACCACGTCCGCTTGAGCGAGATTCGCCCAGTAACTCCCCTGATTGCATAACATGCATCTCACTTGAGTGGAAATCCCACTCGCTTGCGTGAGATTGGCCCAGAGGCCATAATGTTGATACAGAGAATCCCCGCCTGAGCGAGATCCCATCTCACTTGAGCGAGAATATCAGAATATGCGCAAGAAACATGAGAAACTCATAACCAACCATACCAAAACTTATACCAGCCAAAATTCATCAAATCTAATATAGCATATACTTCATACTAGGCATTTAAAACCTGTCCCAGACCTTTATACTCATTAACATTCATTTTAATCTATCAATCATGTCAAATTCAAACTTGTCATCATCTTATATGAATATACATTTTCATATCAATTCAACACATATTCTCACACATCATCCTCAATAATCATCAACTTGCCATTTCAATTAATTCAATACATATACATGGCCAGGCAAGCATGAGTATTCATCACATACAACAATCATTATCGAATTTACTCATGCAATTTGAATGTTAACTCCTCTCCTACCTCGAGGGAAGAGCCGAACCGGTTCCAATGCTCTGGAAGCTCCATCGCATCACCCGGAATACGATCTACATAATATACATATGCATTCATACAATTAATTGGCCATCTCAAGGCATTCCTCATAATTCTTAAACATTTTCTTGCTCATCATGAAGCTCAACATCAAGTCCTAAACTTGGTAAATGTCCACTTAAGCAATTGTGTTAGGCTTCGGGAATTCCTTTCCCAAAGCCAAGATCCTCTAGATCTTAAAGGCTAACTAAACCCAACATCATCATCATTTCCTCCATTATATAACGTAATCCCAAATCATATTAATCCATCAACACTCATCATTATCACTTAGAGCTCCACACAAGTTACCCTTGTCTCTCACAAACCATCCTTAATTAACAAATCTAAGGACACAAATCATGGCCTATCAATTCACCAACCAATGTGTATGCCCCATTAATTCCACCATTATTCATCATTATAATTAACAACACACACACATTAAATATCTCCCATTACACTCAATTCAACCTTTCAAGCTATATTATATCTATTCCCCAAATTCTTAGGGCTAGGGTTTTCATTAAAACCCAACAACATTTACCCATGCTCATTAATCACCACCATTGGCCATTTTTCATCTTTAATATCATTCTCCAATATCACTAAACCTATATTCTATTCACATTTCACACTTTCCCCAATTTATTGAAGTTAGGGTTTCACTAAAACCCAACAACACTCATTAATATCTATTTATTTCTCATCACCTTCCAACATTAATCTTAAGTGCCTCATTAAATGCTTATAAAGGCTCACATTTAAGCCACGCCACCTTAGGGTTTTCCATATTAATGCTCTCCCAACAACCCATATGCCATAAATACTCCCCCAAAAACCAAGAACCCAAAATCTAGGGCATAAAACTCATGAAAATGATGAGGAACTTACCTCAACCAAGAGTTAGCCATGAGCTCCCAAGGGAGAGAGAGAGCCACACAAAAATATGAAGAAGAGAGGAGAAGGAAATTCCAACCACAAGCTTCCCCTTCAAGCTTCCATGAAAACGACAATGGTGGGGGAAAAGAAGACTCCACACGGCTTAGTTTTTTGGAGAGAAGAAAAAAGGAAATAGAGAAGGGAAATAAGAGAAGAAGAAGAAGAAGTGTCATTTCCAAATGAGGGCAAGAACCCAACGAAAAAAGGAAGAGAATAATAGGCTTTTGGTTTTAATTTTTAGTTCTCCATTAAAATTTCATCGTTTCAAAATAAATAGGCTCACAGTTCGGGCTCAAAACATTATCTAAAAATTATTCTGAATATAGATTCGGATTCCCAGTAATATTCTTAACAGCCCTGACTAACGGCATCTCATTCGGAGATACTTGGTCCGACACCCATATTCTAATCGGGTATAATTTTATCTCACATAAGCTCAATAAATTATAAATATCCCTAATAAATCCCAATTTAATCATTCTAATAGTTTTGGGACACAAATCCACTCATATACAATTATTTATTATTTCTTCTCCTCAATTTACTATTTTTATAAAATTCGGGATGTTACAATCCACCCCACCTAAAAAGAATTTCGTCCTTGAAATTCAGCATCGATATGCATACCATAAGGCTATACCTCAGGCCACACATCAACAAGGTTCAACGACACCATGGAATAACATGGAACTTACCAAAGTCCATCAAGTCATGTTCATCATAACTTCATCATTTTTAACATAAAATTTCCACATCAAGTGTGTCATATATCATCAATCACAACTCACCCAACAGAGCTCACATGTTCATACTCGGTATGACTAGATAGGCTCAATACATTCACCATAAGCAGTTACAATCCTTACACCTGCCCGGCCTATGTGTTGCTGCATCCGACATACAGGAAGGCGTCCCAATCCCGTAGTGGTTACCACAAGCACATAAAGTCGGCGCATATGTGCATGTTGCCACGATGCCTATGGCATGTAAGGCCGTATCGAGACCAATACTTCGTATTCCCGTTGTTCATGTCGGTCATACATTTTCAAAAGATACCAGTCCAGAACTAACATACTCATATTCGATCATCATTCTATAACTAATTTGGCATAAATCATGCCATATCAATCATCAAATATTAATCAACACCGTAATAAATTAGTGTACCAACCATAAATTTTCAATCATCACAAGGTAAATACCCTATCCTCGGGCTTCATCCATCCAAAACCATGCTCAAATAGCCTAAAATTCTTGTCTCACTTACATATTCGTTGGCTATAAATCAATTCAAGCCTTAAAAGATTTACCAAACTCTTATCAAGTAGGCTACTTAATCGTATAATAAGATTCCACATTAGGCATTCTCCTCACAGATCACAACTAAAGTCCATGAATTGGACCTACACCTCATATAGTACAACATCACTATGTGCTTTCTATCATCAATATAGCACCCTTCAAATAAAATAGGGGGTAATGACATGATCAAATTTCTATTCATCGACTCACAATCACACATGTCATCTCTAAATCATATCATCATCCATAATTAATCCAATGATCATAATCCCAAGGGCACACAATTTAGCCCAATGTCATTTCGTAAAATCATATACCATAATCAATACCAGTCATACCCCAAGTTCAACATTATTATTCGTTAATCATAAGGGGTTACATTCATCATTCGTATTCCATTATATATCAGCTCTAGCTTCAACAACGTATTTCAAAATTAATTTTGTTATGGCTCAACCATTCATAAGGTTCGACCAATCAATAGACTTAGGAAGTCTAAGGGTTACCTAGTACCTATTGTGGAGTTCTCTCATACCACACAACATCATTAGATATGGCTCACAAAAACAACATAGAGCCTAGACCGCCATAGGGTCCAATTAAATTAATTCTCCAGAACATTTGATCATATAAGATCATGCCAAACAATGGGGTCACCACACCTAATGGCCTACATCAAATTAATCGTCCACTCGGTTTTCACACACAAAAACCGAGACATAACCCTAATCATGCGCCAATATAGTTTCACATTCATAATCTTGTCACACATCCATGTCCCAATCTAGGGGGATACAACAAATCACTTATACCATATAACATATAGGGTTCTTGTACTAAAGGATATAAAATTCATCCTTCATAAATGGCACAACTAATCATTTAGATTCAAACATACCCATACTAGGGAATTATTCAATATCATCCAGCTAATCAACTCAAACATATGAGTTCTATTTTCATTTAACAAGCACCCCTTGGCTAGACGCCACAGGCATAATGCATATAAGAGATCTAACCAACAATTTATATTCAAGGTGCATACGCACATCAAGGTCTCAACATATATGGTCTACCACCATATCAATTTCTTTCTTAATACCTCCTATCCGTGATCAACATACGGCATAGGTCTATCATTAAATCAATATATAATTAACATATCATATCCATGATCAACATTCAACATAGATCCATTATCAATTCAATTTGCATTATATATTTCAACATCAATGCACAATAACAATATATTCGTCATTTGAAGGTAATAGGGTAAGGAACTTGGCCGGTCTTACACAAATAAGTACATTAGTCACATATTGAGGAAATTCATTCACTCATATTCAATCTCATAATTCATTCACAATTATCAATGAGAAACTAGGCTCCACAAGTACATCATACAACCTCAATGATAAAAGGGGTATACTCCCAAGAGACAGCAACCACATCTTATAAATCAAAATCTCATAAAAGTCCCCATTGAGCATCCATTCCGACTTAACATTAATGATTCACAATAATTCCTCAACAAACAATAATGCCCTTATAATCAATTCATAATCCTTAGACAACTAGTCATTCACATTTCTACATAGGGCAATCAATACCTTAACATATCATCATTCTCTATATAATTATCATTCTTACTTTATACAGAACAACCATATTCCAATGCTGAGCATCCCGCTCCAAAGATCACCATACGTATCTCACCATTGAGCAATCATGCTCCATTCATCCATAATATCAAATCCTCACAGAGCAGCCATGCTCTGGTAGTAACCAATAACTCCAATTCAGAGCAAAATATGCTCTGATACTAGATTATAACACTCCTGATTTTCTGTACTAATCCCGATATGATCGTCATAATTAATAAAAATGCGAATAAATTTTTCGCGTTTGAAAATATTTCCAAGACACCACCATGATCACATCAAGACCTAAATCACAGAAAACCAAAGAGTGAGATTAAATAACCTATTACTGGATCGATAAATAGTTTGCCTATAATAGTATACAAAAAATAATAGAGTATAAAGCGGAAGAATATGTATACCGGGCACACGCCTAGTCCCATATATGACGATATAAGAAAGGCTAGGCAAGCATGCAACCACCAAACACAAACTTATTACTATATCACATTCATACACTTACAACATACGCATACATTGCCTAAGATACAATAATTATATATATGTATATATATACATACATTTGGGGATCTTCTCCCGACTATCTCAATCATCAATGAACATCGCTCAATTTCAATTCTTCTAATACACATCAAATCATCTCTTACATTCTACATATATATATATATATATATTCACCATCCACAAATTCAAAGGATTATCTTATACATACCCAAAATCTCTAAAACATCTATATTCTCATAAACGATTCATTCATTACATAAGAACTCATAAATGATGCCGGCCAAGGCACATCCTCTACCGCTATTTACCTTCACCCAAGCTTTAATTAAAATCTGAACTTATCCCATGGCAACCTGCATCACAAGGCTAAAAAGGAGACCACATGGGAGAGTAAGTTATACATTCAAAATGACGAATAATATATATATTGTGATCATGTGTATATGCATACAAATGTCGTGTGTGCTTTGCTACAAAATCATAAAATTATCATCTCATTATTATAATAGGCATACAAGCCTCATGAATCACAATTCATATCATAAACAAGCACAACATATACACAATCACATACACCATCACTTTGCCACTTATCAATAAGGGCATTCATAATCATCATCATCATTAGTCATAAACAGTCACGCCCTTCATTACATTGGGCCATAACATACATATCGTCATATTCAACATCGTTTCATTTATTCATATCTTTTCTTACTTTTATGTGGTCTTTCGATATATTAATTTCTCATCTCATCAACACCATACCACCATCTCAATCATCATCAATCATCATTTTATTCTGGCATATCTCCATGCTATATGCAAATGCTCTTATGGCTAATGCATATGCATAATGGAATAGACAACAAATACGGATCCGACTGTGGGAAATAACACCAATTGTGTGTTCAAGCATGATCACATACCATGCCCCTACTGCAGTAGTAAAATGTGTACACATATATCATAATGCATGCATATTCACCATATTTTTACTGGTACCAAACTGCATCGCCCATCGTGCAACACCTGGTCATTTTCACCATGACCGCGGTATACAACATATTCAGCATATGGTGTTGCGGGCCGGCCAGATATCAAATCATGGCGGTTGTGATCCCAAGGACCACCGGGGTCACCTACTCATCAAGAGCCACCCCCCACAAGGGTCGGCCACATGTAGCTCCCCGCAGCAATACATGGGCGGCTTCGTGACTCACACACCGAGTCACAGGGAAAATAACATATTGCTCGTGCACTGAGCCGCCCTCCCACTGGGCCAACCGGGGGAATCCCCTAATATTCCAACACCGACAGCTATGATATGCCATGGATGCAATGCAATGCAAATCAAATGCATTCTCACTCTGTGCATCCTAAATGCCACTTATCAAACATCATCATCATAATCACCAACACCACCATTCACCTTAGTGGATTTCAACATTGTTGGTTTCTTAGTCATTGTTTTCAAATTTTTAATGTGGCATTTTCAATAATCATATAATTATGTACTAGCCCCTCAAGGAATATCATTCATATAGTTGGCATGTAAATGGCCACAAACATCATTTCAAAACAATCCACACATGGATATCAAAAGGCATAACAATCATTAGAGTATTAATCCATACTTAGATTCATTAGGATATATTCATTAATCCATATTTATGGCAATTAAACTTATGCCTAACATAATTCGTGTATTTAAACACACATCTCAACACATCACATTTTTATATTTCATAAGATATGGCAAGTTAATATCCATATTCAACCACAATAGTTTTACTGCAAATTCATAAACAATAACGATCATCCTTCACTCAAGGAAATGATCTGCATCATTATTCATTATTGCCTATTATCATTGTCAACTCTAATTTATTGGCTATTAATAACACCTTGCCATTCATTCATTCCCAAGAAGGGTTTGTAAGGTATCACAGGCCCAATGCCAACAGAACCGAGAAAGAGAAGGGAAAATTCCAACAAGGGTTTACTCGCTCAAGCGAGATACCCATTCGCTTGAGCGAGTCACTTCCATCTCACTTGGGCGCCTCATTTTGCTCGGGCGAAATCACGCCAACGTCTATTTTGCATGTTGCTTGCCTGAGCGAGACACCACACACCCAGCCACTTGCTCGGGCGAAATTACTCCCGTAACCATTTCCACACTCGCTCGCTTGAGCGAGGTATCCACTCGCTTAGGCGAAATCCGACCAGAGGCCGTCCTTCCCTTCACACTCGCTCACTCGGCTAGGCTTCAGAACACTCAATTTTTCACTCGGTAAACTTATTTCAGAACCGATTCCTCTCGTTCGGTCCTTCACTCGGCTAACTAATTCCAAGGCCGACCGTCTCTCGCTTCGGTCTTTCACTCGACAAATTACTCTAAAACCGACTCATCACTCGATCGGGCTTTCACTCGGTAATTCATTCTAAAACCGACTCAACACCTGATCAGTCATTCACTCGGTAATTCATTCCAAAAACCGACTCATCTCTCGAGCGGTCTTTCACTCGGTATATTATTCTAAAAAACCGATTTCCTTCCTTTTTCACTCGAGCTAGGCTTCCTAGCACTAAGTCTTTCACTCGGGTAGAATTATTCCAAAGTGTTTCTGGACAGACCCACCCCGTATATTCCCATCGGTGCCATCCCACTCGGAATTACACACACCGAGGCACTCCACTCGGAACAAGTTACTTTGAACTCGGAAATTCCCACTCGGAACTCCACTGCCCGGAATATCATACTGGGAGACCTTTCACTCAAAATTATATGCTCTTCCTCACTCGGAAGGTCCTATCTCAGACATAGCTCACTCGGAATTTCACTCGGAAATTCACCACATCATGAAATTGTTTTCTAAAATTCCCGCTCTGACGGAATTCGTCCAGAATCTCGCCTATTCACCATTCACTCGTCTCGCTCGGTCGAAGCACAACAATACCAGTCACTCGCTTGAGTGAGTACCGTCCCAGCATCAGACTTCACACACTCGCTCGCTCAGGCGCGGCCACGTCCGCTTAAGTGAGATTCGCCCAGTAACTCCCCTGATTGCATAACATGCATCTCACTTGAGCGGAAATCCCACTCGCCTGCACGAGATTGGCCCAGAGGCCATAATGCTGATACAGAGGATCCCCACCTGAGCGAGATCCCATCTCGCTTGAGCGAGAATATCAGAATATGCGCAAGAAACATGAGAAACTCACAACCAACCATACCAAAACTTATACTAGCCAAAATTCATCAAATCTAATATAGCATATACTTCATACTAGGCATTTAAAACCTGTCCCAGACCTTTATACTCATTAACATTCATTTCAATCTATCAATCATGTCAAATTCAAACTTGTCATCATCTTATATGAATATACATTTTCATATCAATTCAACACATATTCTCACACATCATCCTCAATAATCATCAACTTGCCATTTCAATTAATTCAATACATATACATGGCCAGGCAAGCATGAGTATTCATCACATACAACAATCACTATCGAATTTACTCATGCAATTTGAATGTTAACTCCTCTCCTACCTCGAGGGAAGAGTCGAAACGGTTCTAATGCTCCGGAAGCTCCATCGCATCACCCAGAATACGATCTACATAATATACATATGCATTCATACAATTAATAAGCCATCTCAAGGCATTCCTCATAATTCTTAAACAGTTGCTAGCTCATCATGAAGCTCAACATCAAGTCCTAAACTTGGTAAATGTCCACTTATGCAATTGTGTTAGGCTTCAGGAATTCCTTTCCGAAAGCCAAGATCCTTTAGATCTTAAAGGCTAACTAAACCCAACATCATCATCATTTCCTCCATTATATAACGTAATCCCAAATCATATTAATCCATCAACAATCATCATTATCACTTAGAGCTCCACACAAGTTACCCTTGTCTCTCACAAACCATCCTTAATTAACAAATCTAAGGACACAAATCATGGCCTATCAATTCACCAACCAATGTGTATGCCCCATTAATTCCACCATTATTCATCATTATAATTAACAACACACACACATTAAATATCTCCCATTACACTCAATTCAACCTTTCAAGCTATATTATATCTATTCCCCAAATTCTTAGGGCTAGGGTTTTCATTAAAACCCAACAACATTTACCCATGCTCATTAATCACCACCATTGGCCATTTTTCATCTTTAATATCATTCTCCAATATCACTAAACCTACATTCTATTCACATTTCACACTTTCCCCAATTTATTAAAGTTAGGGTTTCACTAAAACCCAACAACACTCATTAATATCTATTTATTTCTCATCACCTTCCAACATTAATCTTAAGTGCCTCATTAAATGCTTATAAAGGCTCACATCTAAGCCACCCCACCTTAGGGTTTTCCATATTAATGCTCTCCCAACAACCCATATGCCATAAATACTCCCCCAAAAACCAAGAACCCAAAATCTAGGGCATAAAACTCATGAAAATGACGAGGAACTTACCTCAACCAAGAGTTAGCCATGAGCTCCCAAGGGAGAGAGAGAGCCACACGAAAATATGAAGAAGAAAGGAGAAGGAAATTCCAGCCACAAGCTTCCCCTTCAAGCTTCCATGAAAACGAAAATGGTGGGGGAAAAGAAGACTCCACACGGCTTAGGTTTTTGGAGAGAAGAAAAGAGGAAATGAAGAAGGGAAATAAGAGCAGAAGAAGAAGAAGTGTCATTTCCAAATAAGGGCAAGAACCCAATGAAAATAGGAAGAGAATAATAGGCTTTTGGTTTTAATTTTTAGTTCTCCATTAAAATTTCATCATTTCAAAATAAACAGGCTCACAGTTCGGGCTCAAAACATTATCTAAATATTATTCTGAATATAGATTCGGATTCCCAGTAATATTCTTAACAGCCCTGACCAACGGCATCTCATTCAGAGATACTTGGTCTGACACCCATATTCTAATCGGGTATAATTTTATCTCACATAAGCTTAATAAATTATAAATATCCCTAATAAATCCCAATTTAATCATTCCAATATTTTTGGGACACAAATCCACTCATATAAAATTATTTATTATTTATTCTCCTTAATTTACTATTTTTACAAAATTCGGGATGTTACAATCCACCCCACCTAAAAAGAATGTCGTCCTTGAAATTCAACATCGATATGCATACCATAAGGCCATACCTCAGGCCACACATCAACAAGGTTCAACGACACCATGGAATAACATGGAACTTACCAAAGTCCATCAAGTCATGTTCATCATAACTTCATCATTTTTAACATAAAATTTCCACATCAAGTGTGTCATATATCAACAATCACAACTCACCCAACAGAGCTCACATGTTCATACTCGGTATGACTAGATAGGCTCAATACATTCACCATAAGCAGTTACAATCCCTACACCTGCCCGGCTTATATGTTGCTGCATCTGACATACAGGAAGGCGTCCCAATCCCGTAGTGGTTACCACAAGCACATAAAGTCGGCGCATATGTGCATGTTGCCACGATGCCTATGGCATGTAAGGCCGTATCGGGACCAATACTTCGTATTCCCGTTATTCATGTCGGTCATACATTTTTAAAAGATACCAGTCCAGAACTAACATACTCATATTCGATCGTCATTCTACAACTAATTTGGCATAAATCATGCCATATCAATCATCAAATATTAAATTAGTGTACCAACCATAAATTTTCAATCATCACAAGGTAAATACCCTATCCTCGGGCTTCATCCATCCAAAACCATGCTCAAATAGCCTAAAATTCTTGTCTTACTTACATATTCGTTGGCTATAAATCAATTTAAGCCTTAAAAGATTCACCAAACTCTTATCAAGTAGGCTACTTAATCGTATAATAAGATTCCACATTAGGCATTCTCCTCACAGATCATAACTAAAGTCCATGAATTGGACCTACACCTCATATAGTACAACATCACTTTGTGCTTTCTATCATCAATATAGCACCCTTCAAATAAAATAGGGGGTAATGACATGATCAAATTTCTATTCATCGACTCACAATCACACATGTCATCTCTAAATCATATCATCATCCATAATTAATCCAATGATCATAATCCCAAGGGCACACAATTTAGCCCTATGTCATTTCATAAAATCATATACCATAATCAATACCAGTCATACCCCAAGTTCAACATTATTATTCGTTAATCATAAGGGGTTACATTCATCATTCGTATTCCATTATATATCAGCTCTAGCTTCAATAACGTATGTCAAAATTAATTTTGTTATGGCTCAACCATTCATAAGGTTTGACCAATCAATAGACTTAAGAAGTCTAAGGGTTACCTAGTACCCATTGTGGAGTTCTCTCATACCACACAACATCATTAGATATGGCTCACAAAAACAACATAGAGCCTAGACCGCCATAGGGTCCAATTAAATTAATTCTCCAGAATATTTGATCATATAAGATCATGCCAAACAATGGGGTCACCACACCTAGTGGCCTACATCAAATTAATCGTCCACTCGGTTTTCACACACAAAAACCGAGACATAACCCTGATCATGTGCCAATATAGTTTCACATTCATAATCTTGTCACATATTCATGTCCCAATCTAGGGGGATACAACAAATCACTTATACCATATAACATATAGGGTTCTTGTACTAAAGGATATAAAATTCATCCTTCATTAATGGCATAACCAATCATTTAGATTCAAACATACCCATACTAGGGAATTATTCAATATCATCCAGCTAATCAACTCAAACATATGAGTTCTATTTTCATTTAACAAGCACCCCTTGGCTAGACGCCACAGGCATAATGCATATAAGAGATCTAACCAACAATTTATATTCAAGGTGCATACGCACATCAAGGTCTCAACATATATGGTCTACCACCATATCAATTTCTTTCTTAATACCTCCTATCCGTGATCAACATACGGCATAGGTCTATCATTAAATCAATATATAATTAACATATCATATCCATGATCAACATTCAACATAGATCCATTATCAATTCAATTCATATTATATATTTCAACATCAATGCACAATAACAATATATTCGTCATTTGAAGGTAATAGGGTAAGGAACTTGGCCGGTCTTACACAAATAAGTACATTAGTCACATATTGAGGAAATTCATTCACTCATATTTAATCTCATAATTCATTCATAATTATCAATGAGAAACTAGGCTCCACAAGTACATCATACAACCTCAATGATAAAAGGGGTATACTCCCAAGAGACAGCAACCACATCTTATGAATCAAAATCTCATAAAAGTCCCCATTGAGCATCCATTCCGACTTAACATTAATGATTCACAATAATTCCTCAACAAACAATAATGCCCTTATAATCAATTCATAATCCTTAGATAACTAGTCATTCACATTTCTACATAGGGAAATCAATACCTTAACATATCATCATTCTCTATATAATTATCATTCTTACTTTATCCAAAACAACCATATTCCAATGCTGAGTATCCCGCTCCAAAGATCACCATACGTATCTCACTATTGAGCAACCATGCTCCATTCATCCATAATATCAAATCCTCACAGAGCAGCCATGCTCTGGTAGTAACCAATAACTCCAATTCAGAGCAAAATATGCTCTGATACTAGATTATAACACTCCTGATTTTCTGCACTCGAATCCCGATGTGATCGTCATAATTAATAAAAATGCAAATAAATTTTTCACATTTGAAAATATTTTCAAGACACCACCGTGATCACATCAAGACCCAAATCACAAAAAACGAAAGAGTGAGATTAAATAACCTATAACTGGATCGATAAATAGTTTGCCTATAACAGTATACAAAAAATAATAGAGTATACAGCGGAAGAATGTGTATACCGGGCACACGCCTAGTCCCATATATGACGATATAAGAAAGGCTAGGTAAGCATGCAACCACCAAACACAAACTTATTACTATATCACATTCATACACTTACAACATACGCATACATTGCCTAAGATACAATAATTATATATATGTATATATATACATACATTTGGGGATCTTCTCCCGACTATCTCAATCATCAATGAACATCGCTCAATTTCAATTCTTCTAATACACATCAAATCATCTCTTACATTCTACATATATATATATATATTCACCATCCATAAATTCAAAGTATTATCTTATACATACCCAAAATCTCTAAAACATCTATATTCTCATAAACGATTCATTCATTAATAAGAACTCATAAATGATGCCGGCCAAGGCACTTCCTCTACCGCTATTTACCTTCACCCAAGCTTTAATTAAAATCTGAACTTATCCCATGGCAACCTGCATCACAAGGCTAAAAAGGAGACCACATGGGAGAGTAAGTTATACATTCAAAATGACGAAAATAATATATATATTGTGATCATGTGTATATGCATACAAACGTCGTGTGTGCTTTGCTACAAAATCATAAAATTATCATCTCATTATTATAATAGGCATACAAGCCTCATGAATCACAATTCATATCATAAACAAGCACAACATATACACAATCACATACACCATCACTTTGCCACTTATCAACAAGGGCATTCATAATCATCATCATCATTAGTCATAAACAGTCACGCCCTTCATTACATTGGGCCATAACATACATATCGTCATATTCAACATCGTTTCATTTATTCATATCTTTTCTTACTTTTATGTGGTCTTTTGATATATTAATTTCTCATCTCATCAACACCATACCACCATCTCAATCATCATCAATCATCATCTTATTCTGGCATATCTCCATGCTCTATGCAAATGCTCTTATGGCTAATGCATATGCACAATGGAATATACAACAAATGCGGATCCGACTGTGGGAAATAACACCAATTGTGGGTTCAAGCATGATCACATACCATGCCCCTACTGCAGTAGTAAAATGTGTACACATATATCATAATGCATCCATATTCACCATATTTTTACTGGTACCAAACCGCATCGCCCATCGTGCAACACCTGGTCATTTTCACCATGACCGCGGTGTACAACATATTCAACATATGGTGTTACGGGCCGGCCAGATATCAAATCATGGCGGTTATGATCCCAAGGACCACCGGGGTCACCTGCTCATCAAGAGCCACCCCCACAAGGGTCGGCCACATGTAGCTCCCCGTAGCAATACATGGGCGGCTTCGTGACTCACGCACCGAGTCACAGGGAAAACAACATATTGCTTGTGCATTGAGCCGCCCTCCCACTGGGCCAACCGGGGGAATCCCCTAATAGTCCAACATCGGCAGCTATGATATGCCATGGATGCAATGCAATGCAAATCAAATGCATTCTCACTCTGTGCATCCTAAATGCCACTCATCAAACATCATCATCATAATTACCAACACCACCATACACCTTAGTGGATTTCAACATTGTTGGTTTCTTAGTCATTGTTTTCAAATTTTTAATGTGGCATTTTCAATAATCATATAATTATGTAATAGCCCCTCAAGGCATATCATTCATATAGTTGGCATCTAAATGGCCACAAACATCATTTCAAAACAATCCATACATGGATATCAAAAGGCATAGCAATCATTAGAGTATTAATCCACACTTAGATTCATTAGGATATATTCATTAATCGACATTTATGGCAATTAAACTTATGCCTAACATAATTCGTGTATTTAAACACACATCTCAACACATCACATTTTTATATTTCATAACATATGGCAAGTTAATATCCATATTCAACCACAATAGTTTTACTGCAAATTCATAAACAATAACGATCATCCTTCACTCAAGGAAATGATCTACATCATTATTCATTATTGCCCATTATCATTGTCATCTCTAATTTATCGGCTATTAATAACACCTTGCCATTCATTCATTCCCAAGAAGGGTTTGTAAGGTATCACACAAGGCAAAGGAAGAAGGCCCAATGCCATCAGAACCGAGAAAGAGAAGGGAAAATTCCAACAGGGGTTTACTCGCTCAAGCGAGATACCCATTCGCTTGAGCGAGGCACTTCCATCTTGCTTGGGCGCCTCATTTTGCTCGGGCGAAATCACGCCAGTGTCTATTTTGCATGTTGCTCGCCTGAGCGAGACACCACACATCCGGCCACTTGCTCGGGCGAAATTACTCCCGTAGCCATTTCCACACTCGCTCGCTTGAGCGAGGTATCCACTCGCTTAGGCGAAATCCGACCAGAGGCCGTCCTTCCCTTCACACTCGCTCACTCGGCGAGGCTTCACAACACTCGGTTTTTCACTCGGTAAACTTATTTCAGAACCGATTCCTCTCGTTCGGTCCTTTACTCGGCTAACTAATTCCAAGGCCGACCGTCTCTCGCTTCGGTCTTTCACTCGACAAATTACTCTAAAACCGACTCATCACTCGATCGGGCTTTCACTCGGCAATTCATTCTAAAACTGACTCAACACATGATCAGTCATTCACTCGGTAATTCATTCCAAAAACTGACTCATCTCTTAACCGGTCTTTCACTCGGTATATTATTCTAAAAATCGATTTCCTTCCTTTTTCACTCGAGCTAGGCTTCCTAGCACTACGTCTTTCACTCGGGTAGAATTATTCCAAAGTGCTTCTGGACAGACCCACCCCGTATATTCCCATTGGTGCCATCCCACTCGGAATTACACACACGGAGGCACTCCACTCGAAACAAGTTACTTTGAACTCGGAAATTCCTACTCGGAACTCCACTGCCCGGAATATCATACTGGGAGACCTTTCACTCAGAATTATATGCACTTCCTCACTGGGAAGGTCCTGTCTCGGACATAGCTCACTCAAAATTTCACTTGGAAATTCACCACATCATGAAATTGTTTTCTAAAATTCCCGCTCGGACGAAGTTCGGTCAAAATCTCGCTTATTCACCATTCACTTGTCTCGCTCGGTCGAAGCACAACAATACCAGTCACTCGCTTGAGTGAGTATCGTCCCAGCATCAGACTTCACACTCTCGCTCGCTCAGGCGCGGCCACGTCCGCTTGAGCGAGATTCGCCCAGTAACTCCCCTGATTGCATAACATGCATCTCGCTTGAGCGGAAATCCCACTCGCCTGCGCGAGATTGGCCCAGAGGCCATAATGCTGATACAGAGGATCCCCGCCTGAGCGAGATCCCATCTCGCTTGAGCGAGAATATCAGAATATACGCAAGAAACATGAGAAACTCACAACCAACCATACCAAAACTTATACCAGCCAAAATTCATCAAATCTAATATAGCATATACTTCATACTAGGCATTTAAAACCTGTCCCAGACCTTTATACTCATTAACATTCATTCCAATCTATCAATCATGTCAAATTCAAACATGTCATCATCTTATATGAATATACATTTTCATATCAATTCAACACATATTCTCACACATCATCCTCAATAATCATCAACTTGCCATTTCAATTAATTCAATACATATACATGGCCAGGCAAGCATGAGTATTCATCACATACAACAATCACTATCAAATTTACTCATGCAATTTGAATGTTAACTCCTCTCCTACCTCGAGGGAAGAGCTGAAACAGTTCCAATGCTCCGGAAGCTCCATCGCATCACCCGGAATACGATCTACATAATATACATATGCATTCATACAATTAATAAGCCATCTCAAGGCATTCCTCATAATTCTTAAACATTTGCTAGCTCATCATGAAGCTCAACATCAAGTCCTAAACTTGGTAAATGTCCACTTATGCAATTGTGTTAGGCTTCAGGAATTCCTTTCCCAAAGCCAAGATCCTTTAGATCTTAAAGGCTAACTAAACCCAACATCATCATCATTTCCTCCATTATATAACATAATCCCAAATCACATTAATCCATCAACAATCATCATTATCACTTAGAGCTCCACACAAGTGACCCTTGTCTCTCACAAACCATCCTTAATTAACAAATCTAAGGACACAAATCATGGCCTATCAATTCACCAACCAATGTGTATGCCCCATTAATTCCACCATTATTCATCATTATAATTAACAACACACACATTAAATATCTCCCATTACACTTAATTCAACCTTTCAAGCTATATTATATTTATTCCCTAAATTCTTAGGGCTAGGGTTTTCATTAAAACCCAACAACATTTACCCATGCTCATTAATCACCACCATTGGCCATTTTTCATCTTTAATATCATTCTCCAATATCACTAAACCTACATTCTATTCACATTTCACACTTTCCCCAATTTATTGAAGTTAGGGTTTCACTAAAACCCAACAACACTCATTAATATCTATTTATTTCTCATCACCTTCCAATATTAATCTTAAGTGCCTCATTAAATACTTATAAAGGCTCACATTTAAGCCACCCCACCTTAGGGTTTTCCATATTAATGCTCTCCTAACAACCCATATGCCATAAATACTCCCCCAAAAACCAAGAACCCAAAATCTAGGGCATAAAACTCATGAAAATGATGAGGAACTTACCTCAACCAAGAGTTAGCCATGAGCTCCTAAGGGAGAGAGAGAGCCACACGAAAATATGAAGAAGAGAGGAGAAGGAAATTGCAGCCACAAGCTTCCCCTTCAAGCTTCCATGAAAACGAAAATGGTGGGGGAAAAGAAGACTCCACATGGCTTAGGTTTTTGGAGAGAAGAAAAGAGGAAATGGAGAAGGGAAATAAGAGAAGAAGAAGAAGAAGTGTCATTTCCAAATGAGGGCAAGAACCCAACGAAAATAGGAAGAGAATAATAGGCTTTTGGTTTTAATTTTTAGTTCTCCATTAAAATTTCATCGTTTCAAAATAAACAGGCTCACAGTTCGGGCTCAAAACATTATCTAAAAATTATTCCGAATATAGATTCGGATTCCCAGTAATATTCTTAACAGCCCTGACCAACGGCATCTCATTCGGAGATACTTGGTCCGACACCCATATTCTAATCGGGTATAATTTTATCTCACATAAGCTTAATAAATTATAAATATCCCTAATAAATCCTAATTTAATCATTCAAATATTTTTGGGACACAAATCCACTCATATACAATTATTTATTATTTATTCTCCTCAATTTTCTATTTTTATAAAATTTAGGATGTTACAACGAGGGTGGTTCCTTTTCTGTTAGTTCGATCACAAAATCAGCTAGCACCTGGACTTTTATACCTGTTCTTGGTTCATAAGAAATGTTAAATTTTGAGAGCTCAATTGCCCACTTAATCATTCGTCCTGCTAGATCTAGCTTATGAAAGATCGTTCGTAATGGCAAATCGGTGTGTGCTACCATAGGGTGAGCTTGGAAATACTGTCGGTGTCTTCGTGATGTCAAAACTGATAAGTCTTGAAAAGACTTAATAATTTCATCTTTAATTTAACTTAATCCATCAATTATTGTTAAGTTTGACATTATTATTTAATAAATTATCATTCTTTCTTGTTTTAGTTATTTAACTCAAATGTGTTTAAATTGTGCAAGAAATTGATTAAAAAGATAAGTGTAACATCCAAAAATTTTGAAATGAAGGATTAAATTAAAGAAATTAATATTGAATAATTGCATGCGAAATAATTAGTGTCCTAAAATATTGGAAATGAGTAAATTAAGATTTTTAGGGACTGTTGGTGATTTATGGAGACCGGATAAGCTAAAAACTGACCCGATTGAAATATGGGTGTCGGACCAAGTATCTTCGATTGGGGTGATACTGGTCAGGGCTGTTGAGAATAATATTGGGAGTCTAAATATATATTCAGAATAATTTTCAGATAAAGTATTGAGCCCAAATAAAGAGCCTGTTAGTGGTAAAACGATGAAATTTTAATGAATGGGATTAAAAATAAAGCAAAATCCCAATTTCTCTTCTTAAACTCTCGTTGGTTTCTTTTCCCCTTGTCAAACCCATTGGTTCTTCTTCTTCTTCTCTACTTCTTCATTATCTTCTCTTCCAAAAACATTAGCCAAGAGGTGATCATCTCCCCTCCATTTTCGTTTTCAAGGAGCTTAGAAGGAGATCATTGGAGTTGAAAATTTCTTCTCTCCCTTTTCCATTTTCGTGTGGTATATTTCCCTCCTTGGACCCATTTTCATTTTTGGGTGAGGTAAGCTCATCTCACCATTTTTGGATAGCTTAATGCCTTGGTTTTGATATATTTTGGTTTGGGGAGAGTAATGCATATAAGTGGGTATTTATTAGAAGCATTTAATGCTTAAACCCTAGAGTGGATTGCCATAAATGTATGTATTTAATGAGGGACAAGAGTAGAAGATGCATTTATGATGGTAAGAGATGAAGAATAATAAGACATTAATGAGAGTTGTTAGGTTTTAGAGAAACCCTAGCTTTTAAGAATTTAGGGAAAGTTATGAATATTGGTTGGATAGTGTGATTGAGAGCAAATATAAGCCATTAGGTATGTGGGTAATTATTTGTTGTGGTATTTTGTGAAGATTGGGGCTATGGTTGTTTTGTGGCCCTTGAATTTAATGAATGTGGCTTGATGGGAAGGAATTCCTGAAGCCTAATAAATGATAAAATTGAGGTCTATAACATGTTTAGTGCATGTTAAGAAATTGTAGATACGATTATGATTAAATAGAAATGAATGATGTCTTAAATAGTTGAATGATTAGGATTTTATATGCATGTTAATGTAGGATCCATTCCGAACGATGAGGCGAGTGCGTCTTATCAATCAGAATTCTTCTCTTGAGGTAGGAGAGGAGTCTTATGTTCTAAATGCATGAATTTGAATGTTATTTGATTTCCATATGTATTAGTATGCATGTTAGCCTTGCTTAAGATGATATGAGAAATTGTAATATGGTGTATAGTGTGAATAATGTGTTTGGCAACATGTTTTGGTGCATTTAGAATAATCATGGTGTGCTATATGGTGGTGTAGAATGATCAAAGATATGAAGTTAGGCTTGTATCCACCATGAATGTAATGTGATTGTTGATGATGTTGATTGAGAACTATTGTAATGCCACATAAATGTTTAAATTAATAAGAATAACCAACAATAATGAATCCAATAAAAGCCATGTGGTAATGTTGATAATGGTGTTGATGATAATGTATGATGAGTGGCATGTATAGGGTGCATAGAGTGAGAAATGTATATGATTTGTATTTGCATCCATGGCATACTACATAGCCACCGTTGTTAGAACATTAGGGGAGTTCCCTCGGCCGACCCAGTGGGAGGGTGGCTCGGTGCACGAGCAAGTTTTATTTCCCCTGTGACTCGGTGTGTAAGTCACGAAGCCGCCCATGTATTACTTCGGGGAGCTACATGTGGCCGACCCTTGTGGGGGGTGGCTCTTGATGAGCAGGTAACCTCGGTGGTCCTTGGGATCACAGCCATCACAATTTGATATCTGGCTGGCCCACAACACCATATGTTGAATATATTGCATACCGCGGTCATGGTGAAAATGACCAGGTGTTGCAAGATGGTTGATGCGGTTTAGTACCAGTAAAACAATTGGTGAAATGCATGAAAAAATTAAGAATAAGTGTATACATTTTACTACTGCAGTAGGGGTATGGTGAGATGATCATACTTGAATCCCACATTCGGTGTTTATAATCCCACAGTCAGATCTATAATTATTGAAATATTTCATTGTGCATATGTATTAGCTTAAGAGCATTTACATATAGCAAGGAAGTATGCCGAAGGTGATGAGATATGATGATGGATGTGATGAGGATGTAATGATATACTAAGATAACATAAAATATATGAATACCAAATAATAGTTTGTGTGATAGCCAAATTATGGTGGGACTTGATTATGTATATGCTATGTACTTTGTCTAAATTGTAATGTTACTTCTGATGTGTGTATGATGGAGTTGTGATGATAAAGAGTATGGTGAATGATATGTATGTGCAAAGTATACATGTTTTGATGCATATGTACATAATCACACGGTATTTATATTCATTCCTTTGGAATGTGTGACTCACTCTCCCATGTTGTCCATTTTTAGACTTGTGATGCAGGGCACTAATGGGAAGAGTGGATATTTTGAAGTACATTTTGGTTAAGGAGGTAAAGAGTGGTATAGGAAGTGCCTTGGCAGGTGAAATCTAGATTTTTATATAGCATATGATGTATATGAATGCTTATTTTGTTATCTAGATTAGTGATGATGATTTTGAGGGTCATGGAAGAAAATTGGACCTTGGTGTGTATGGCCAATTTTCATTTATGACCAAAATGATGTAAGATGATGAATTATGATGTCTGATGATGTTAATTCTCATGAATGAATGATGTGTATTGTGATTTGAAGTATTTTATGGAATTCATGAGAAGATGATTTCAAACGATATGCATCGAATGAATGGTGATTGATTTGAAATGTATAGATATTTGGATGAGATTATACATGCATGGTTATATGGATATAATGCATTAGAATAGGCTAAGATGGCATGAATTGAAGTTTGAGGTGGAAAGTTGTGTGAAATCCATGTTTCTGCACAAGTTCTACAGAACTCGCTCAAGCGAGTCAGAATCTTGCTCGAGCGAGATGCTTGTGAAACAGGGGTGTGGCCATTGGCCAAAATTCGCTCAAGCAAATGGCCTTCTCGCCCAAGCGAGATTGGACTGGAATCAGTGGATGGTCACTGGACCATTTTCGCTTAGGCGAAGTGGCCTTGATCGGAGACTTGCTCAAGCGAGGAGAAGATAAACCAAACACTGGACGATTTTTGCTCAGGCGAGCCTCACCTCGCCCAAGCGAAAATCGGGTAGAGAGTTCTTAATGTCACTGGGACGATCTCGTTCAAGCGAGAAGGGACTCGCTCAAGCGAGATTGGCTCCTGATGCAAATCTCTTCTCTCGCTCAAGCGTCTCGCTGGCTCGCCCAAGGGGGATTCTCGAATCTCGCTCAAGCGGGGTGGGGCTCGCTCAAGCGACAGGAGCCCTTGATGCTTATTTATTTCTTCGCTCATCCTTTTCTTGTTTTCACTTAAGCGTGCCTACGTGAGCTCGCTCAAGCGAATATGGTACTCGCTTGAGCGAGTGGTATCCTGATGCATTTGTGTGTTTCATTTTAAATGATTATAATTTCCTTTGTATTAAAACCCTTCTTGCATCATCTTAAAAAATCGATTTGGACATATTATGAACTTCTTGAACTACACAAAATACCCTATTTTTAATCTCAATCATGCAATATCGGTTTTTAATTAGAAATTTATTATAAGACCATCCTTTAATTTACCCTCTCATATCTTCATATATGGGAGTGGTTTATCATAGATCCAGGTGTCGTATTAAATGCTTCACCACTTTAATCATTCAATTTATAAATGATTGATAAAGGTGAAAAATTCCCCCATATTTTCGGGGCATCTCAATAAGTATATAGGGAAATATATTTATCAAGAGATTATTAACCTAGCGTACATACGCTAGAAAGCCAGCGTACATACACTAGGCATTTATATGTTGTATTTTGCAGGATTAGGTGCAGGAGATCCAGCATACATACGCTAGAATCCCAGCGTACGTATGCGCATAAACAGAATCAAATAAAGAGAAGAATCAACAAGGTATGACGATCACGCTCAAGCGAAGGAGTTCCACGCTCAAGCGTGAAGTCAACATGCAATCCACGCTTAAGCGAACAAGTTTTACGCTTAAGCGTGAGCCTTGCATTCACGTGAGATCACCATGAATGCATCAAAATAAAGCACCACACTTAAGCGGACAGGAGTCACGCTCAAGAGTGAAGTCACCTGCATCAAGGAATTTATGTATCACGCTCAAGCAGACACGATCGCGCTCAAGCGTGAGGTCACCCTGCATGCATCAATTTAACGTACCACGCTCAAGTGTGCATAGATCACGCTCAAGCGTAGTGTCTGTTTGCCCAGTTTATTATTGTCTGTCAACGTGAATTGCTGCAGTGGTTACCTATAATTATTTTATTTTATTAGTTGCCGACTATGTTTGTATTTTAGTAATTTAATTATTGTATTATAATTAGTCATTCTTTTGTAATTAATTAATTAGTTTCGTTTGTTTAAGTTTTAAACAAATTCCTTTGTATTTAATTAGAGTTAGTTAGTTAGTTTTGTCGTAGCTATATATATATATTAGTAAATACTCTGTAAGACACACAGAAGCAATAACACAATTCATTTTTTTGACTTTCAACCTCTCTCTAAACATTTTCCCTCTCTAAACTATCTCTTCCATGGCTCTCCACATTCCACTTTCTGAATCCACTTCCATGGGTTGCTAAACTCCTATGGTTGGGATTGCTGAAGCTTCCAATGGAATCTTAAATCTGTATTAAGGAAATTATCTTCTGAAGCAAGAGGAGAACAAACTGAAAAGTGGCTCTACATTGCTGGATTGACAAATCCAGACCTAATTGAAGAATCTCACCAGTGAGGAATCATGGTTGAGGCTTAGGTAACTTCTAGCTTCCTAACTAATTTAGGCCTAGTAATTAGGTGAATAGTTAGGGTTCAATCCCCAATTTTGCATTAGATTTGTTTGTCACTAAACACCTAAGGGATTGGGGTTTAATGCTTAGGAATTAGTGTTATTCACCTAAGGAATTAGGGATTAACCATCCGTGAATTGTCCTCTTGAGTCTGAAGCTTAATTGAACCTTAACTGCATGTTTCTTGATGAAATTGTAAGCTGAAGCAATCCTAACCTATCTTCCATTAATCACATTACACTTCACCTTTCATATTGTTTTTGAAATTACAAAAACATAAAAATAATAGAAAAGCATAAACAGAATGAATTTTACCTTATGTTCTTCTGGTTCAGCTTGTACTAGTCATAGGTTGTGGTAATTACCTCAATCCCTGTAGGACGATCAAATATATTACAAATTTAAAGATTAGTGCATTTGTTAAAAGAATATAATCCTCCAGTAGATATGCATTAAGTTAATGGCGCCGTTGCCGGGGATTGTTGAGCAATTTCAATAATCCTTGGACTGGTACTAGACTGAACCATTTGATTTTGTTTTTGCATTGAGTAACAGTTTAATTCTTATTTTTAGTATAGCAATAGTTTGTGTGTAGCAGTAGCAGTAGCTGTGAATTGTTTTTGTGTCTAATATTTGGTGTATGCAGTCAAGGATTAGAGGAGAGCCTTTCTTCTTTGATCCTGATATTGATTTGTTAGAGTATAAACTTAGAAAAGAGAAAAGACAAAAAGAACAACAAGAAATGGAACAAAGGAGAGTTACACTAGGTGACTACTCTAGGCCTACTGAAGAAGGATCGCAGTCCAGCATCCTTAGGCCTCCAATTGCAGCCAATAATTTTGAACTTAAACCGGCTTTGCTGCAGTTGGTTAGAAATTATCAATTTGGAGGAAGTAAGGTTGAGGATCCAAATTTGCATCTAGCAACCTTCCTCCAAATTTGTGATATACTAAAAATGAATGGTGTCCCTGATGAGGCAATAAGATTGAGATTGTTTCCTTTTTCTCTAAAGGACCGTGCAAAAGCCTGGTTGTAGAGCCAACCAAGAGGCAGTATATCCACTTGGGAGGATTTACAAAGAAAATTTTTGATTAAATATTTCCCTTCTTCCAAGTATGCCAAGTTACGCACTAAAATCACTTGTTTCCAGCAGAGAGAGGGTGAATCTCTGATGGAAGCACGGGATAGGTACAAGGAAAGCTTAATGAAATGTCGTCATCATTGGATTCTTGATGTGTAGCAAGTTACTATATTCTATAATGGTGTAAGACCAGTAACTAGGGTTTTGATTGATGCCTCAGCTGGAGGTTCCTTAACCACAAAAACTGTAGAAGAAGCTATAGAGTTGATTGATGTTATGGCTTCAAATGAATGTTTAGTTAGTGAAAGGAGCCAAATCCCTAAGAGAGGGATATTAGAATTAGAAGCACAAGATGCTTATTTGGCTCAAAGTAAGTTGATAACTCAGGCTTTAGAGAAACTAAGTGTACAGATTTCAGAACTCCAAAAGCCTAGTCAAATTTGTATGATGAGCTGTGACTTTTATAGTGGAGACCATGAAAATGGCATGTGTCATCCAAATGTGCCTGCTGAACAAGTTAATTACATGGGGCAATAATTTCAAAGGAATTACCCCTCTAATTCCTTCAATCCTAACTATAGGAACCACCTCAATTTTTCATGGTAGAAAGGTCCACATTTGAATCTAAACGTGCCACAAACTCAACCCACAGCTAGACCATAACAACCAACTCCCCCTCCCCCTAAAGAAAGGTCTAAACTTAAGAATGTTCTATCTCAGTTCATTCAGGCTATTCAGTCCAGCTTTAAAAATCAAGAAGTGTCCATCCAGAATCTGGAAAATCAGGTTGGACAGCTCTCAAAACAGTTAGCTGAGAGACAATCAGGCAATTTTCCTAGAGATACTGAGGTAAATCTAAGGGAACATTGTAAAGCAATAATCACTAGGAGTGGAAAAACTTTGGTTCTTCCTACTCCAAGTACTGAAAACACTATAGAAAAAGAAAAAGAGCAGGAAAGTGATGAAATAAATAAAACTGAAAATAAAGTAGAAACAGAAAAAGAGAAAGAAAACCAAGTTCATTAAAAGAAAAAGAAAAAGAATGATTTGATCTTGGAGGAAGCTGTCAAGCTAACTCATGAGAAATTAAAGAATGCTCTATTTCCACATAGATTCAAGAAACAGATAGAGGAGCAAAAGTTTGCTAAGTTCTTAGATGTGTTCAAAAAGCTTCACATAAATATTCCCTTTGTTGAGGCATTGCAAGAGATGCCTTCATATGCTAAATTTTTGAAAGAACTTCTGTCTAAGAAGAGAAAGCTTAAGGGAGATGAAATGATTGCCCTTACTCAAGAGTGTAGTGCAATTATTCAAAAGAACTTCCTCAAAAACTAGAAGATCCTGGATCTTTTATAATACCTTGTGCAATAGGGGATGTTGATGCTAAAATCCCGAGTCATTAACTTGGTGGTGAAAATCTTAGTAAAACAAAATATGACTCTCGGATTTACACTTATGGCAAGCGCACCAGTCGTATGGCAAGTACCTCAATCTAGGACTAGTACAAGCTGAACCAACAGAAAATACATGAAGTTCATTCGGTTTTTATGGTTTTAGTGTTTTATAGTTGTTTTTTGTATTTTCAGAAACAGAGTTAAAGTGAAATGTAGGAAGTGATTTAAAGAAAACAGGTCAGGACTGCTTCGGCTCACAATTTCCTCAAGAAACATGCAATTAAGTATAATCGAACTTCACAATCTAGAGGACAATCCGCTTGTGGTTACTCCCTAATTCCTTAGGTGAAAAACACTAATTCTTAAGCAATGAACCTTAATTCCTTAAGTGCTCGATTAACCTAAGAATCTAATGCGAAATTGGAGGTTGAACTCTAACTATTCACCTAAATTGATTAGGCCTGAACTAGTTAGAAAGCTGGAAGTTACCTAAGCTTCAGCCATGATTCCTCACTGGTGAAGTTCTTCATCGATTCTGGATTTGTCAATCCAGCAGTTCTACTCCACTCCTCAGCTTGTTCGCCTCAGGATCTAGAAGTCGATCTACTTGCTCACAGCTTCAAGACTCCATTGCTAACCTTCGCAATCCCAACCTTAGGGATTTAGAACTCCATCGACGTTGGATTCATCAAAGGAATACAGAGAGACATGGATGGGAGAGTTTAGAGAGATGAAAATGTAGTGAGAGATTGGAATTGGAAAAATGAAGTGTATTATTTGTTCTATGTATTCTGTCTCTATTTTTTCTGTCCTGTTTACAGAGTATGTTCATGAGTATATATAGGCTTCTATCTAAAAACTAACTAACTAAAACTGATAACTCCGAAACCTTAAGTTAACGACTAAACTTAACTAACTAATCACAGCTCAGCTCTTAGCAGATTGCAACTCATCATTAGCTAATGTACAACTCAGTGCCAACCAATAACAGCTCACTACTTAAATTATTAAGGTACAAGTAGAAGCGAAGGCAATGGAAGATGGAAACTGCACTGCGTCGAGTGTGTTGCTGGAGGGAAGGAACAGTGTTTAAATTACTGCCTTTATGCTTCAGCTACTGGGTTCTCGCTTGAGCGGACTAAACTCTCGCTTGGGCGAATTCGGGAATTGCACTGCAGTGTTCCTTTGTCGCTTAAGCGTGATTGAGAAGCTTGGGCAAATTGATATTCTGTAGTTACGCTTGAGCTAACTTGTTTGCTTGAATGAATCTTGGGCCCTCGCTTGAGCGATTCAACATACGCTTGAGCGGATTAATTACTCAATCGGTATTCTGCAGTTGGCACTCGGATTCTTCGTACAATATTCTGAGTCTTTGTTGAGTCGGTTTTTGGACTCTTTTGGGGTCGGTGTCTTGGGAGTCTTCTTAAGTTAGCTTTCCTGAAGTCTCGCTTGGTCAGTATTTGAGCTCCTTTCAGTCGGATTTGTGAAGACTCACTCGGAATTATCAATTCCTGCTCGGATTTGTAGGATTTCACTCGGAATTTTCTTCTTATCTCGAGTGCGCCCTGTTCCTGTACCAATAAAAAGCTACTTGCCTAGCAATTATATGCGGGCTGCTTAGTGAATTTATAAATACTTCAAAATTCCTTAACTAATTAATATTTTCAATCGGTTTCTTACATAAATAACATACTTTTGAAATGAATAATTAAAACATGAATTATTAACAAATTATTAAATAATAATATCAAAACTAGACAATACTTAGTAATTTATGTTAAATAAACAATGGAATAATTAAGTCTTTTCAAGACTTATCAGATGTTCATGTTGGAAGTGCTTTATGTGACCTAGGAGCTAGTATAAACCTTATGCCTTTGTCCTTAATGAGGAAATTAGGAATTAATGACCTGCAACCAACTCGCATGTCTTTGCAGTTAGCTGATAGGTCTATCAAATATCCTCATGGGATGCTGGAGGATCTGTTAGTTAAGGTAGATAAGTTCATCTTTCCAGCAGATTTTATAGTTTTGGATATGGAAGCTGATAGAGAGATTCCTTTAATCTTATAAGGACCTTTCTTAGTTACTGGAAGAGCTTTAATTGATGTAGAGAAGGGAGAACTCATACTGAGAGTTCAAGAGGAGCAGGTAACTTTTATTGTCTTCATGCTATGAAACATCCAGTTGATAAAATGGATTGTTTTATACTTGAAGAAATCAAAAGTTATAAGACTCCTATGCTGTTAAAAACTGAGGAAGAGGCTTTACAAGCCCTTCTGAAGGATGATTTTGACTCTGAGACTGAGGAGTTAGATAACTCACATAATGAGTTGTTGAACCTACTAGAAGCATGTGAAGTAGGGGAAGTAAAAGATGAAAAGAACAAAAAATTAAATAATACTACAACTGAGAAGGGTAAGGAGGTGTTTGAAGAAAAACTTAATTTGAAACCTTTGCCTTCTCATTTGAGATATGTTTTCTTGGGAAATAATGAGTCACATCCAGTAATCATTAATGTTGAATTAAATGATGAGGATATAGAAAAACTGATAGGGGTTTTAAGAAAACATGAATCTGTAATTGGTTGGAATATTTCTAATTTAAAGGGGATTAGTCCATCATTTTGTATGCATAAAATTTTGATGGAGGATGACTACTCCCCAGTTTTCAGCCACAAAAAAGGTTAAACCCCATAATCAAAGAAGCTGTAAGGTAAGAAGTGGTTAAACTCCTTGATGCAGGGATTATCTATCCTATCTCAGACAATACTTGGATTAGTCCAGTCTAAGTGATGCCTAAGAAAGGAGGGATGACCACTGTTAAAAATGAAAAAGGTGAAGTCATTGGCATTAGACCAACTACAGGTTGGAGGATGTGCATAGACTATAGAAGGTTAAATGACTCCACCAGAAAAGACCATTTTCCTTTACCATTTGTAGACTAAATGCTTGAGAGGCTGTCAGGTCATGAGTATTATTGCTTCGTTGATGGATATTTTGGTTACAACCAAATTATGGTTGATCCGAAAGATCAAGAGAAGACAACCTTCACCTGTCCATATAGAATCTTTGCATATAGGCGCATGCCTTTTGGTTTATCCAATGCACCAGTAACCTTTCAAAGGTGTATGCTGGCAATTTTTAGGGACATGGTGGAGAAGTTCATTGAGGTATTCATGGATGACTTCTCTATGTTTGGAAACAGCTTTGATATATGCCTCAGTAACCTACCTAAGGTGCTGGTGAGATGTCAAGAGACTAATCTTGTCCTCAACTGGGAAATGTCATTTTATGGTTAGAGGAGGGATAGTCCTTGGCCATAAAGTCTCTGCAGAGGGCATTCAAGTAGATAGAGCCAAGATTGATATCATTGAAAAGCTTTCTCCCTCAATCAATGTGAAAGGAGTGAGGAGTTTCTTAGGATGAGTTGGCTTCTATAAGAGATCTATAAAAGATTTTTCGAACCTTTGACTGATTTGCTTGTGAAAGATCATACTTTTGTTTTTGAGGAAAACTATGTCAAGGATTTTGAAAATTTAAAACAAAGATTAATTACGCCTCTAATTCTTGCAACACCTGATTGGTCTTCACCATTTGAACTCATGTGTGATGCAAGTGATTTTACTATAGGAGCTGTACTAGGGCAGACAAAAGAAAAATTAACACATGTTATTTATTATGCTAGTAAGGTGCTAAATGAGAATCAAATAAACTGCACCACTACTGAAAAAGAAATGCTTACTGTGGTGTATGCATTTGATAAATTCAGAGCTTACTTGATTGGTGCTAAGGTCATTGTCTATACAGACCATTCAGCAATCAAGTACTTGCTAGCTAAAAAAGAATCAAATCCAAGATTAATTAGATGTGTTATATTACTCCAAGAGTTTGATTTGGAAATAAGAGATAAAAAGGGAGTAGAGAACTTAATGGCTGATCAACTCTCTCGTCTAGAAGGTGAATCAGACTCTATCTTGATAAAAGAGGAATTTCCAGATGAGAGGCTGATGGAAATTACCACAGGGCCATGGTATGCTGATATGGCCAACTTTAAAAGTTCCTCTGTGGTACTAGAAGGGTAGACATCCCAAATAAAGAAAAAGTTCTTTCATGACAACAAAACTTTTCTATGGGATGATCCATTTTTGTATAAGATAGGAATAGATGGAATTATAAGGAGATGTGTGCCTGAATCAGAGCAAGAAAGACTTCTATGGGACTACTATGACTCCTATTATGGAGGACACCATGGTGCCTCCAGAACAGTTGCAAAAGTGTTGCAATGTGGCTTTTATTGGCCAATAATTTTTCAGGATGCTAGAGTATATGTGCAAAGGTATGATAAGTGCCAAAGAAGTAGAGGCCTTTCTGCTAAAGCTGGCATGCCTTTAACAAATATTTTAGTTATGGAGTTATTTGATGTTTGGGGCATTGACTTCATGGGACCATTCCCAAAGTCATTCTCCAATGAGTATATCCTTGTTGCTGTGGATTATGTCTCTAACTGGGTGGAGGCAATCCCTACCAAAACCAATGATGCACATGTGGTGCTGAGGTTTATAAAGAAGAACATTTTCTCTAGGTTTGGAGTCCCAAGAGTCCTCATTAGTGATGAAGGGTCATATTTCTACAATAGAATCATGGAAAAACCCTGAGACATTATGAGGTACTCCATAAAGTATCCACTCCCTACCATCCATAAACTTGTGGACAAGTTGAGCTGTCTAATAGAGAAATTAAGAGGATACTAGAGAAAGTAGTAGGGAAATCTAGGAAGGATTGGTCTGTGAGATTAGATGATGCATTGTGTGCCTATAGGACAACATTTAAGACTCCAATTGGCATGTCACCTTATTAGTTGGTATATGCTAAGGCTCGCCATCTCTCCGTGGAGTTAGAACATAAGGCATGGTGGGCCATAAAGCTGTTAAACATGGATTATGACCAATCTCAAGAGGAAAGAGTCCTAAAACTCCATGAACTTGAGGAGTTCAGACTCAATGCTTATCAGAGTGCCTCAATCTATAAAGATAAAACTAAGAGGTGGCATGATAAGTGGATTAATAGGAAGGAGTTTCACAAGGATGACAAAGTCTTGTTATTCAATTCTAGGCTAAGACTCTTTCCAAGAAAACTCAGATCCAAATGGTTTGGACCTTTTATTATGAATGAGGTTTTCCCTCATGGTGTAATTGAAGTAAAAGAACCAACCACTGGAAGAACATTCAAAGTGAATGGCCAAAGACTCAAGCTCTACTTTGGAGGAGAGTTTGATAGGCAAAAATCCTCCATGTTTTTATAGGCATCCTCTTAGGTGTTAAAGGTCAAGCTAGTGACCTTAAAGAAGCGCTTGAAGGATGCAACCCTACATTTTAATTATTGTAGTTTGTGTTTGGTGTTTTTAACAATAATTAAAAACTAAATTTTTTTTTTGAAAAAGGTGTGAATAAACTTGAAAAATTTTGAATAAGGTTTGAGTGTATAAACTTTGAATTACAGTGTACATACACGCATCAACAAAATAATAAAATTATGGAGCAGGAGGTACACTTACATACGCTCCAAATTGGGCGTTGCTATGCATAAATAAATTAGAATCAGGCCCCTTTGGCACTCAAGCGAGGAGATAGCTCGCTTAAGCGCGGGCCAACTTGTGCCTTCTCGCTTGAGCGAGAACCCAGTACGCTTGAGCGAGCTTTTATGAGTTCAAATATGGCCCCTGGGTGTGGCTTCTCACTTGAGCGAGAACCCTATACGCTCAAGCGAAAATGCTTGTAGCTTGGGCGAATCTATACATGCTTAAGCGAGAGACTCTATGTATGTCTTTGCGCTTAAGCGAGCTTGAGTCATGCTTAAGCGTGACCCTTCATGCTGGGAGTTTGAACTTGAAGAAAGAAATGACGCTTGAGCGTGCGCATTCACGCTTAAGCGTGACCTTTAAGAAAACCCTGACGCTTGAGCGTGACCCTTCACGCTTAAAGCGTGATCCATGGATATGCATACACGCTTGAGCGAGGAATATGCACGCTTAAGCGTGATTGTGGGAGTGCCTGTACCAAACCTGTTACACATGTTATGTTGTCATGCTTGAGTGAGAGAATGGCACGCTTAAGCGTAAGTACTGTATGCTTAAGCGTGTTCGTGCGTGCTTGAGTGTGAGACCAAAATTTACCACCTGTTACACTCTGTTGTGCCTTCGCGCTTAAGCGTGACTACTTCACGCTCAAGCGTGAACCCTGTGATCCCCTTAAGCATGTCATACGCTCAAGCGTGATTTTGTACACTTGCAGCGTGGCCTACACCTGTTACTACCTGTTGTGGTTTAATGTGGGCATATGTACGCCAAGGATTCCATGTACCTAGGCGTGCCTCATACGTTGGGTTCAGTAGTATAAAAACCCCTTCTCAATATACAAACCCTAACTCACATCCCTTTACATTGGAAACTTGGGTTTTGAAGAGGAAAAGGCACAATCTTTGGGATTCTTCGAAAGGTAACATATTTTCATTCCTTGATTTCAGTTAATAGCTAGGATTTTGGTATTTTATTGTTTCAATTTCAAACTTTTTGCATCCATCATATCTTTTCATCTTACATTTTCATTTCTCTATGGTTATGTTGTTCATGTATTTGCACCTATTTAGGCTCTATAAATACCATCCTTAACACTCACAATGTCCACGAGATCACAAAGACTCTTTAGAAAACCAAAAAGAGTCGTTGAAATGGAAAGTGTGAAGTCACCCCTGTTTCTCCACCACCCAAAAAGAGTAAAAGCCTTAAGGAGGAAAAGAACTCCAAGAGAAATGAGGATTTTGATGGGCATAGGTTTAGGGACCTCAAGGCTGCTCAAGAATATAAGAAAAAATTCAAAAACAAAGGAGTAATAAGGGAAAGGGCTTCGGTCCTTGATAAAGATAATTGCTCTGATATTGATGTAAATGCTGCTATGTTTGTAAGGGGATGGCAGTATTTTAATGAGAACTTAGGCAATAGTTATCAAGAACTCACTAGGGAAATTTATGCCAATCTAAGGGCCAATTCTATTTAGGATAAGGTTCCTTTTTCTTCTTTCTTGAGAGGAGTCACCATTCCTCTCTCTAGGCACATACTGAATAAGCTTTTGAAAATACCTATACTAGAAGGTGAAGGATGTCAATACACTTGGATAGTGGATATCTTCCATAGGGCTGAAAAATGAGAATTTTAGAAAAGGAATTCTAGAGGAATGTTGTGAACAAAGAGCTGCAAATATAACAAAAGTGAGTGGTGCACCAAAATATGTCAAGAAGAGTTGTTTGAATCATTTTCCCCTCTTATGGTGCCACTACGTCCTTTCATCCCTGTAACCTGTGGCTCATGCTACTGAGGTTGTCATTAAGAGGTTTGTGTTGATTTACCGTCTAATGAAAGGCCTGTATGTTAACTTGGGTGAGTTAATACTGGAGGAGATGGTGAAAGCTATTGAAAAAAATCTCCAACTGCTATATTGCTCTATTATCACTTTGTTGGCCCAAAAGAATCAGGTTACGTTGAACTATAAAGAGCTGACATAGGTGAAGCCTAAGAGAATTATGGATAAGTATTGGGTAGTAAACCACATTGACCATTTTGTGCCTCAAGAATCAAAGCGTCACACATAACCCAACCCATCATCTTCTGTACCACCACCTTCAAGAGGTTCAGGTACTTCTTTTGATCACTCTATGGTAATACAAGAACTCGAGGCCATGAAGAAGATACAGCTAGGGACCTATGATCTGGTTCTGAACCATGATCTCATGCTGAGGAAGATGGCCACTGAAATGAATATGGACCACACTCAAGAAATGGGAGTTCCAACTAACAGAGACTTATGGTTGGCTTTCATTAGGTTCACCATTCCTCCCGATGACACACCTTTAGCAACTGAATTTCCACCCCACCTTGAGCAACAAAATGATGAGCCTATGGCTGAGGCTGCTGATGAAGAAGAGGAAGACTGATATGTTAATTTGCTGTCATTTATTTTAAGTTAATTCTGTGATGTATTAACTTTTTTTTAATGTCCTTTCTTGAACAATGTATTTCCTTTTAAGTTGTAATGAAATTTTATTTCCATGTTAAGTTGTTTGTTGTTAATTCTTTTCTGATTTGTATTGTCTAATTCCTACAATCATCAATCACCAAATCCTTGCCATATAGGAAAAAAGGGAAGTAATCTATCCAATACTCTCATTAATTTATGGAAGGTGTTAATTGTATTTAATTTAGAACTCATCTTAATTATTTAAATCTTGCTGATTCTCAGGCATCAATTAGATAAATTAATTGATTCGCATTGCTTGATTCATGATCCTTGTCTGTAACATCCTAAATTTTATTAAATGATTAATTGAGAGGAATAAATATTAAATAATTATAAATGGGTTAATAAATATCCCAAAAATATTAAAATAATTAAATTGAGATATATAAGGATTATTTATAATTTATTGAGGCTTTAAGAAACAAAATTATACCCGATTAAAATATAGGTTTCGGACTAAGTATCTCCGATTGAGATGCCGTTGGTCAGGGCTGTTAAGAATTATATTGGGAGTCCGAATATATATTTGGAATAATTTTTAGATAAAGTATTGAGCCCGAACAGAGATCCTATTTGTTATAAAACGATAAAATTACTAATGGGGGGCTAAATATAAAACATAAACTCTCTTCTCCTTTCCTACTTTCACGTTGCCTTTCTTCTCCAAGGCAAACACACTTGCTTCTTTTCTTCTCATCTCCTTACTCCCTTCTTCACCTTTTCTACTCCAAAACCTAGAGGAGGCTTTGTGCTCTTCCCCCTCCATTTTCGTTTGCACCATGAACCATGAAGGAGACATGATGGCTTGAAGCTCTCCCCCCTTTCTCCTCTCATTTTCATCACCCATCCTCCCTCTCTTGGAAGCTCACTTGTTTCTTGGCTTGAGGTAAGTTCCTCACCATTTTTGTTGAGCTTATGCCATTGGTTATGAGTTTATTTGTTGGGAAAGTGTAAAATATGTATGGGTTATGGATTAGAAACCATTTTTAGGAAAAACCCAAAGGTGGGGTGTGATAAATAGGTGTTTTTGTGTAGATGTAGAGGGGTACACTAAAATGTAGTGTTTGATGATGGAAGATGATGACTATTTATGATGAATGTTGGATTTTAATGAAACACTAACCCTAGGAATTGGGGAAATGTAAAATGTGAGTGAAATTTGTGTTTAATGATGTTTGAGAATGATATTGATGAGGAAAGTAGCCATTGATGATGGTTGATGAATATTAATAATGGTGGTTGGGTTTTGATGAAACCCTAGACTTAAGAATTTGGGGAAAACATGTAATGTTGGTGTGAGAATTGATTTAAGGTGGAAATATATGATATTTAAAATATGGATACTTGTTGATGATGAAAGATGGCATTAATGAGGTAAGTGGTTAATGGTGATGGTTGAAAGTCATTAATATAGGAGCCTATAGATGGGTATGGCCTTTAAATGAATAATGATGAGTTTGAACACCAAAACCATGATGGTTGTGATGGGGTAAACAAATGAAATAAGATTGTGATTTGATATGGACTTAGGCCATAATATGTGGTTGATTGATGAGGGCCTTAAAAGAAGCTAAAAGGATTTATGATGACTTATATGTGATTGGGATTAATATTGGTAAAGGATGTGACATTGTTGTTGTTGGGTTGGTTAGCCCTTTTAAGGTTTAGAGAATCTTGGTTTTGGGAAAGGAATTCCCGAAGCCTAACCTAAGTGTATGAATTGCAGTTTAGACAACTCTAGGAATTGATAATGAGTTTTAGGAGATGATGTCTTATGATGGCTTATTAATTGCATGTGTGTATGTGTGCAATATGTAGGTTCTACTTCGAACAATGAAGTGGAGCATTAGGAGCGCTTGGATTGTGGTTCTTCTCTCGAGGTAAGAGACGAGTTTGCATTTCAATTGTATGAGTTAAATGTTTGATGATTAAGTATATGAATATGCTCATGCTTGCCTTGCCATGATTATATTGAATAATGAGATAATTGATAATGTGATGGATGTTATAATTGGCAATTGTGTGTATGAGAAATATAATGTTATGTTTTGTATATGATATGGATTTGCATGACATTGAACAAGTGGATAGGTCATATTTTGATCCAAGAGGTTATAAGGCATAGAATTAGGATACATAACCTTAATTGTGCATTTGAATCTTGTTGGCATTGTTTAGAACATGGATGAGGTAGTTTAAATAGCTTTGGCCATGATTGTTGGCTACAAAGTGCATTTTAATGCATAATCATGGAAGTGAAGGGGTCAAATAGAGTTTTATGTGGTTTTGATGACGTAGGGTAGTTCCAATAGATTCCATGTATGAATTAAAACTTGTGGAAATTGGAATGGGTCAATTCAAGTGAGAAATGACCCTTGAGTTGCATTAAAATGTCTTAAAATGGGTAAAACGCATTTATATGCATAAGTCACTCAACTTAAGGAATTTTTGAGTGAGACCAGTGGTCCCGTGTCACAAATGGTGTAATTTAGTTGGCGTAAAAATTTGGTAGCATTCGGAGTTGATATGAAAAAGTTAGAGGGGTTAGAAGTCCTAAAATCATGCATTTTCTGCACAATTTCTGCATTCTGGTATGGTGTAATCGATTACAAAGGTGAGCGTAATCGATTACAAGCATTCTGTTTTAGGCGTAATTGATTAGCTTTAGGTGTAATTGATTATAGAGGTAGGTGTAATTGATTACAAGCGTTCTATTTCAGCTGTAATCGATTATCGTAATTGATTACGATAGGATTGCTCAATAAGTGTCCTTTGCTGTGTTTGGCCCATTTGGGCATCTTAATGACATTTTTGGCCTCCGACTTCTTCATGAAAGTTGTAGATAATTGTATTATGGAGGTGTGAGAATTAGTATCACTTTATTTGGAGTTATCTAACTCTCATTAGGTGAAAAATACCGAACCCACTATGTTGAAAAATTTAAGTTTAAGAAGGTTTTGAACCTAACTTTTTATGGTGGTCAAAATGGGACTAATAGGTGATATTTATGTCATGTCCCACTATTATTAATACTAAAAGTGGGCTTTTCTCTTATGTCTTAATGTTGTAATTTGTCATGAGCTTAATAGTATCCAAAACCCCTTTATTATGTAAAAGTAAGAGATTATGTTAGGGGTATATGATGATAGTATGTCTTAGGGTGTTTGATATTAATTGAAACATGTTATGAAAACATGAATGTTCATTATCAATGATATGATATGATGATTGATAATGAAAAGTAAATGTTATGGTTGTGTGACACACCCTTAAATGATGATGAGACTTATAAAGGGACATTTGCTTGATAATGTGTTTGTGGTAAATCGATGAATCGGAGATGATATCGATAATTTATAATGATGGATCATGTTGTTGATCATTTCCTTGAGAAAAGGATGATTGTTATTATGAATGTTTGTGATGCCATTGTGGTTGATTGTAAGTGTTGACTTGCATGTATAATAAATGAAATAATGAGATGAGAATGCCACATATAAAACTTGAAAACAATGGCTAAAACCAACAATGATAAAATCCACTAAGGTGTGTATGGTGGTGTTGGTGATTATGATGATGATGATTGATGAGTGGCATTTAGGATGCACAGTGTGAGAAATGCATTTGATTTGCATTACATTGCATCCATGGCATATCATAGCCACTAATGTTGGAGCGTTAGGGGAGTTCCCTCGGCTGACCAAATGGAAAGGTGGCTCAGTTCACGAGCAATTGGTTGTTTCCCTTGTGACTTAGTGTGTAAGTCACAAAGCCGTCCATGCTTAGATACAGGGAGCTGTATGTGGCCGACCCTTATGGGGGTGGCTCTTGATGAGCAGGTGTCCCCAGTGGTCCATTGGATCACAGCCGCCATGATATAAGATATGGCCAGCCTGTAACACCATATATTGATTATGTTGTTTACCGCAGTCATGGTGAAAATGGCCAGGTGTTGCATTATGGGAGATGTGGTTTGGTACCAGTAAAAATATGGTGATTATGCATGCATTATGATATATGTGTACACATTTTACTACTGCAGTAGGGGCATCGTATTTGATCATGCTTGACCTATAATTTGGTGTTTATTCCCACAGTCGGATCCGCATTTGTTGTCTATTCCATTGTGCATATGCATTAGCTATAAGAGCATTTGCATGTAGCATGGTGATATGCCAGAATATGAGGATGATTGATGATGATTGAGATTGTGGTATGGTGTTGATAAGATGGGTAATTGAGTACCTAAAAGACCACATAAAAGTAATAAATGATATGAATACGATGTCAGATAATGAATACGATGATATTTATGTGATGGCCCAACGAGGTGATAGGCGTGTTTATGTTTGATTGATAATGATGATGTTAACCATTGTGGCTTTAAGAAAAGATAAGATTTATTGATGAGATTGATAATGGCCTAGTATGGCATTGGGGATGTTATGTGTATGTGCTTGCTTTACTATGAATTGAAAAATGAATATGAAATATATATATATATATATATATATAGTCAACATGAATATTTATGATTATTGATGTGTTGAGCAAAACATACATGATGTTAATATGCATATGCACATAATCTCAATTGTATTCATATCGTCATTTGAAATGTATAACTCACTCTCCCATGTGGTCTCTTTTTTTAGCATTGATGCAGGAATACCATAGGACGAGGATGTTTATAAAGTAAAGCCTTTGGGAAGGTAAATAGTGGTAATGGAATACATTGGCCGGCAGCGATTGTAATTTATTGTATTGTGAATAAAATGTATATGATAGTGGGAATAATTATAGATATTGGTGAATGTATTGTAAATGACTAGATATGTGAGTGATATATTGATATTTGGAGTATTGGGATACATACCCATTTGATGAATATAGTGACATTGGACATGTAGCCCATTTTGGGAATGTATAAGTGTTGATGATACATGATATTGAGATAGAATGGAAGGTGGTCAATTGTGGAGTATGGATATCGGAGATGTATGTTGCATGATCATATAGATACGTATATGTATATATATCTTAGGCATTGTATGTTCATGAAATTATGTGAAAAGATGATGGTTGTCTATTAGGCTTATGATATGCCATTGCATGCTCTGCCGAGCCTTTTCTCATATCTTCATATATGGGACTAGGCGTATGCCCGGTATACACATTCTTCTTCCACTGTAAACTCTGTTATTTTGTATACCGTTATGGGTAAACTATGTAACGATCCAGTTATAGATTATCAAATCTCACTCTTTGGTTTTCTGTGGTTCGAGTCTTGATGTAGTCGTGATGGTATTTTGAAATTATTTCGAACTCGAAAAATTTACTTGTATTTTTATTATTTAATTATGTTGATTACATCGGATTCGAGTCTAGAAAATCGGGGGTGTTATACTGTCCATAACTATTTCCATCCTTATATATTTGTATATTCACCATGCTAGTTAGCAATCTAAATTTGTAATATCGTATTAAGTTTGGGGACATGATTGGCTGATCACCTGAAATTTATAAGCTTTTGAGCCTTTATTATTTCTTTTTTGAGTGTGCTTGCATTATTGTTTAGTGAGACAGAATTTGATTCAGTGCTTGCTAATGATTATATGTTTGCCAATTGGAAATGATGAAGGCCTTCTTTGTCAATTAGCCAGGGCCAAATTTAGCCATCCTTAATATTATTAATTATCCTTTGACCTAATAATTATGTTTGAGCCTGAGACCCCTTCTATTCTGATTTTGTACCTAACTTTACAAGCCAATTTATCTGAGAAAAACCAAGTGAATTATCCCTGGATATACCACTGATGAGCTGCTGAGTCTTATCTTATTGTTAAGGACTAGCAAGTTCTAAGTTTAGGGATGAAGAGTGTGCCTCACAACAATTAAAGGACACACTCTGACCTTAATTATAGATAAGGATTGTGAGAAATGAAAGGAAGTGCAACAAAAGCAAAAGAAAAGTAAAAAAAATCAGCAAAGCAATTCCTATATAGAAGGAAAATGGTATTGAAGAAAAAAATTAATGGAAGAGAAGAAAGAAAGAAAGAAAGAGTCCAAAGGACTGAAAGAGAAGAAGGTGCAAAGCATCATAAGTAGTTGAGCTATCCTTAATCTGAAAAAAAATAAAAAGCAAAAGAGCTGGTTAGTAGAGGCATTTAAGTTAAGATTGAGGCAAGGCATCAGTGGGCACATCTTTTAACCCAACATTGACTAGAAAAACAAAAATGGAGCCTGTAGCCTAACCCCATTACAAGCTTAAAAATCCCTTACTGATCCAATTGTGCTAGCATATGTCATGATGTTTAGAATTGTTGCAAGCCTATGTTGATCTGGCAATTATGCAGGTGATGAGTGCATGAAGTTAACCCTATACACTGAGAGAAGAGTGAAACATTAATCCTTGTAAGGAAAACATCACCAGCTTGTTCCCAAAGGAGGTGTGAGTAATTATATTTTTAGAAGTTGTAGAAAGAAAGCAGTATTCAATAATTATGGTATGAATTAAGTTAAGGAAAGGTTGATTCTCTTGAGTAAGTGCAATTGAATTAATTAATCTGAGTCCTTGCTTGAGGACAAGAAAGCTTTAAGTTTGGGGATGTGATAAGTCTTGAAAAGACTTAATAATTTCATCTTTAATTTAACTTAACAAATCAATTATTGTTAAGTTCGGCATTATTATTTAATAAATTATCATTCTTTCTTGTTTTAGTTATTTAATTCAAATGTGTTTAAATTGTGCAAGAAATTGATTAAAAAGATAAGTATATAGGGAAATATATTTATCAAGAGATTTATTAACCTAGCGTACATATGCTAGAAAGCCAGCGTACATACACTAGGCATTTATATGTTGTATTTTGTAGGATTAGGTGCAGGAGATCTAGCGTACATACGCTGGAATCCCAGCGTACGTACGCGCATAAACAGAATCAAATAAAGAGAAGAATCAGCAAGGTATGACGATCACACTCAAGCGAATGAGTTCCATGCTCAAGCGTGAAGTCAACATGCAATCTATGCTTAAGCGAACAAGTTTTACGCTTAAGCGTGAGCCTTGCTTTCACGTGAGATCACCATGCATGCATCAAAATAAAGCACCACGCTCAAGCGGATAGGAGTCACGCTCAAGCGTGAAGTCACCTGCATCAAGGAATTTATGTATTATGCTCAAGTGGACACGATCGCGCTCAAGCGTGAGGTCACCCTGTATGAATCAATTTAACGTACCCCGCTGAAGCGTATAGATCACCCTCAAGCGTGATGTCTGTTTGCCCAGTTTATTATTTTTTCAACGTGAATTGCTGCAGTGGTTACCTTTAATTATTTTATTTTATTAGTTGCCGACTATGTTTGTATTTTAGTAATTTAATTATTGTATTATAATTAGTAATTCCTTTGTAATTAATTAATTAGTTTCGTTAGTTTAAGTGTTAAACGGATTCCTTTGTATTTCATTAGAGTTAGTTAGTTAGTTTTGCCATAGCTATATATATATATATTAGTAAATACTCTGTAAGACACATAGAAGCAATAACACAATTCATTTTTCTGATTTTCAACCTCTCTCTAAACATTTTCCTTCTCTAAACTCTCTCTTCCATGGCTCTCCATATTCCACTTTCTGAATTCACTTCCATGGGTTGCTAAACTCCTATGGTTGGGATTGCTGAAGCTTCCAATGGAATCTTGAATCTGTATTAAGGAAATTATCTTATGAAGCAAGAGGAGAACAAGCTGAGAAGTGGCTCTACATTGCTGGATTGACAAATCTAGACCTAATTGAAGAATCTCACCAGTGAGGAATCATGGTTGAGGCTTAGGTAACTTCTAGCTTCCTAACTAATTCAGACCTAGTAATTAGGTGAATAGTTAGGGTTCAATCCCCAATTTTGCATTAGATTTCTCTGTCACTAAACACCTAAGGGATTAGGGTTTAATGCTTAGGAATTAGTGTTATTCACCTAAAGAATTAGGGATTAACCATTTGTGAATTGTCCTCTTGAGTCTAAAACTTAATTGAACCTTAACTGCATGTTTCTTGATGAAATTGTAAGCTGAAGCAATCCTAACCTATCTTCCATTAATCACATTACACTTCACCTTTTATATTGTTTCTGAAATTACAAAAACATAAAAATGATAGAAAGCATAAACAGAATGAATATTACCTTGTATTATTCTGGTTCAGCTTGTACTAGTCCTAGGTTATGGTAATTACCTCAATCCCTATGCGACGATCAAATATATTACAAATTTAATGATTGGTGCACTTGCCAAAAGAATATAATCCTCTGGGAGATATGCATCAAAAACCAAAGCCATAATGGTTTTCTCTAACTTCTGATATCGGTGTTTAGCCCCTTGGAGTGCTTTTCCAAAAAAATATATGGGTCGTTGTCCCTCAAGAGTTTCTTTAATCAAAACTGCTTCTAACACCTCATCTGACACGGATAGATACACATAAAGCTACTTCCTTAGATATGGTTTAACCAATACCGTTGGATTGGCAAGGACGTCTTTCAAACTTTAGAAAGTTTTCTCCTATTCTTCTCCCAACTTAAACTTTTTATTCTTCTTTAAAACCTTATACAGAGGGAGTGACCAGTGTGTCATTTTTGGCATGAACTAGGATAGGGCTGCCACCTTCGTGTTTAGGGATTGCACATCCCTTGGATTAGTGGGACTCCAGAGTTTCCTTATCACCTGACATTTATCTAGGTTTGCCTCGATCCCTCTTTGTGTCAACTTGAAACCTAAGAATCTTTTGGATAATACCATAAAGGTATATTTTAAAGGATTTAGACGCATATTATATGCTTGCAAATGCTGAAACATCTTTGAGGTCCTTCAGTGATCTTCTCCTACCTAGGTCTTAGCAATAATATCGTCTATATACACTTCTACAACTTTTGAGTTCATCCTTCAAAAACTTATTCATCATGTGTTGATAGGTTGCCCCGAGGTTCTTGAGCCCAAAAGGCATTACGATGTAACAGAAGACACTTTTGTCATTTACGAAGGCCATTTTTCCTCATCATTTGTCCACATCAGGATTTGATTATACCCGTAATATACATCCATGAATGAGGGCCTAAAAAATTATCTACCATTTGATCAATACTGGGTAACGGGTACAGATCTTTCAGACAACACTTGTTCAAATTAGTAAAATCTATGCACATTCACTACTTCCATTAGCTTTTTTCACCATGACCACGCTGGATACTTATGAGGAATACTAAATTTCCCAAATGATGCCATCTTTCAACAACTCATCAGTCTGCTCACAAGTTGCTTGTTGTTTTTCAGGGCCTAACCTCTTCTTCTGAGCTATAACTTTAGACTTTGGATACACTACCAGTTTATGGCAACAAAATTCATATATATATCTAGCATATCAACCACGGTCCAAGCAAAAAAGTGTTTAAACTCTATCAGCAGTTTTATCAATTGTTCCTCCATATTGGTTTCCAACTTATCATTTATGCTTATGGTTTTGGCTGGTTTATCACCTAAAATGATAGCCTTTGTGCTTCGTTCTAGTGTTGGTCTAACCGGGTTTAGAGGGTCAGACACCAACTCTTCTCTGGATCTAGATCTATCAAATTTACCGACCCTGGAACTAGTTTTCTAACATTCAATTTCCTTTCCTTGATACCGTCATCAACTTTCACCATTTGAAGGCTTAGGTTATAGCAATATTGGGACATCTATTCGTCTTCCCTGACTGAAGAGACTTGATTATCTTTATCAATAAACTTAATCAGTAGATGCAGGGTAGACACTATTGTTTCTAACAAGTTTAATGATGGACTCCCCGAGATTCCATTAAACGGTGATTTAACATCAATGACTAGTACCCTTGTCCCAACTGTTCTTGACTCTGGTTCTCTCTCAAACGTCAAATAGGTGTCGAGGCATCATTTTTTAGGCTGCTTAGCTCTATTAAATGCAATCAATTCTTAAGTATATGGCTGAAAGTCCATACCAGTTAAACTCATTCTCTTAAAACAATCATAGAAAACTACATCACAAGAGCTTCCCTGATTAACAAGTAGTCTTCATATGGCTTTATTTATAATTATAGCCTCAATTACCACTGCATCATCCGCTCCTACAATAGTGGGTCTGAAATCGTCATCTATAAAAGTTATAGGCGGGGTTTGAATTCCAACTCGAAATGGTTCTTTCGTGCTGAGTTCGAGACTCCTTCTCCTATAAACCCCCTATTATCATATTGATAACCTCTCCCTTTCCTTTGCTTGGGGCCATTTCGAATTCTTCATCTTCATCCGCAATACTTTCTACCAATATTTTTCTTTTATTATTCACGAAAGGCCTTTTTGTATTTCTCTCTTCATCCATATCTAGGGAATAGTCTCAGCGTCAGGGTTTTTCTTGCTCTAACTCGTCTGAAGATTTTGGTTTAAAGAGATATTGCTTCAATTTTCCTTCCCAAATCAATACATTTATAATGTCTTTTAATTTCTTGCATTCATCAGTAGTGTGCCTCGCTTGCTCATGAGATTCGTAATATTTATTCATATTCCCTGGGCGCTTCAAGGGAATCGGTTTTTTTACTTCGTACACTATAAGCCTTGGCATCCCACCCTCTCAAAGGATTTTCCCAGGCCGGACTGCCAACGGCTCCATCACCTGTTGAGACTTGTTCTCTTGTTTATGTGCTTCAAAGTGAGGGACTTAATTTATAAGTCCTACTGGGTGATGAGCCTCTAAAACACATCATTTTAGGTTATATTTTCTAGGCATAATTAGGATAAATTAAATAAAACTCCCCTAAATCCCTTGTGAATTTTGTCATTTCCCTCCTTTGCTACTTAGTTTATGTTAGTCCTCAAATTTACTATTATTTTTATATTTAAAAGTGTGCTAAAAATAATAAAAATTAGTTTAAATGTTAATAAATTTAGGTTTTATTTGAAATAAATGGAAATTATTAAAACTCATTTGTTAGGACCCATTTTCTGTATTTTTATAATGAAAAGAGGAAGAATTGAAGTAAAAATTTATACAAAGTTGAAGGGCTAATGTGTGGCATCAACACCAAACGTAGTGTCAAGGTTTCAGTGTTGACGCTACACGTCAGACCCACCCGTAGCGTCAGAAGCTACGTGGACTCCGCTTCCAGGTGGCCTTGCACTCAGCCAAGTGGCCAAATAATGGCCAATCCACTTCCAGCAACTGCCAAAATGCAATAGGGGATAAATAGGGAACATGTCTGCAGATTATTAGTAATTAAAAATTGCTAATCATGGCCTGAATTATGCAAATTAATGGAGGCTGAGTCAGAGGCCTGACGCGTAGCGCCAGCCTCACGCATAGCGTTAGGACCTTTACTCAGCCCTATAAATAGGGCCATTCTCCACCCATTTTCATCACCCCCTTCTTCATTCTTCTCTTTATTCACTCGAATTCAGAGTGTCTTTTCTGAGTTAGTATTCTAGAATAGTTTCCATATACTTGAGAGTGTTGTGTTGTATCATGCTCTTTCTGTATTGTGAAGTGTGATCAAGTGCTTGTGATGTCATCAACTGTAAGTTGTGTTTTTACTTTCACCATGTGTGACTAATTTGTTTATGTTGGAATTGGTGAACCTATCTATGAATATGATGTTGTAATTAAGACCTCTGTATGTTTATGATTCAAGTACCATGTTAGTATTTTAATCTTTTATTAGTATGAACTTCAAACGGGAAAATAATTTTCATGCATGTTAAACCACTTTAATGAAAGTAAAAGTTGAAGTACCCTTAATATTTCAATTAATAGGAATAGAGTTGGTAATTATTGTTGTATTAAGGCCAAGACTTAAAGCAAGTTTTACTGAGAAAGCATCTGAGGGATCAGACTTTACGGTAACTATTTAGAATTTATATCACAAGGGATCAGGTATAATGATTTTAAGCTACAATAACATGAACTTGATAATTAAATATGCATGTTTATGATTATTTCATTAGGTTTTAGTGTCGGGATCCTAGTTCCAACATAGTTTGTTAATTTGTTTTCAATATCAAGTATTGGATTTGTTCGGAAGTGCTACTCAAAGTTATTTCTAGTAAACTTAGAATTTACAATCTTTCACCCAATGTATAAATCAATCTCTAAATCTATGAATATTTTACAAATTGTGTATACATCATTCTTTTGTTAATAAGTTTTGATTCATTTACCATAGTAAATAAGATTTACTGTTTTCTCATTGAAAACATTCAATCCTTGTGGGAACGATATCTATTTCAAAAACGTAATGATAAATTGGTGCGCTTGCCAATAAAGAAGCCCAACACATTTTCCAGGTTTAACAAGTTTTCTGGCGCCGTCACCGGGGATTGAATTGATTCAGTAAAAAAATAGATTTTTAATTACCGTGGTAAAAAATTTTCTTACTTTTTACCGTAGGTAAATTTTTAATTTTACTTTTTACTTATCTATTCATTTATTTACTTTTTCTTCAATTGTTATTTTTACACTAATTTCTTCTGCATAGTTTGTTTATGTAAACTCGATCTTCTGTAGGGAGAATCTTCTTTGATCCTGAAATTGAAAAGTTTGTAAAAAGACTTAAAGCTTTAAAATCCAAAACACAAACTACTTCTTCTTCAAATTCATCTTCTTTTCAAAATTCTAAAACATCTAATATGGTTGCTGAACAAAGAAGGACATTATGATAGTTTGCTGCTATCAATGGACCACCCTGTGTTTCGGGAATGTTCCAAGGACCCGTCGCTGCGGTGGAAATTAAACCTGCCACACTAAATATAATTCAAAACAATCAATTTGCTGGCCTAAATCATGAAGAACCGTATGAAAACTTAACTATTTTTTATGAATTATGCTGCACAATAGGTTTTGAACCCAATCAAGAAGAATCTGTTTACATGAGGTTATTTCCTTTTTCTTTGGTTGGGCAACCAAAAGAATGGTTTAAATCTTGTCCACACGGTAGTTTTGCAAACTAGTCCGATGTTGAGAGGAAATTTCTAGAAAGATGTTATTCTCCCTCTAAATATTTTGAAGCCATAACAGCCATTCATTCTTTTTCACAAAATCACAATGAATCACTGGTGAAGCATGGGAACGATTCCAAGCGCTTCTTAGAAAATGTCCAAACCATAACTTGGATGATGCTGGAAAGGTAAGAATCATTTATCATGGTTTATTGCCTCAGTTCAAGATGATGTTAGATGCATGTGCAGTTGGTTCATTAATGAACAAAATTGTTGAAGAGGCAATTGCCATAATGGAATCCTTGTCCACAAATGATCGACAAGTGAAACATGAAAGAGGTAACGTAACAAGGAATCCAGGTATGCTTGAATTGGGGGTAAATGATGCAATTTTAGCTCAGCAAAAATTACTGACACAATAAATAGAAGTAATGAGCAAACAACTGGAGAAATTACAAATTGCTCAAGTGTTATCACCACCCCCAGCTTAATTGAAACAATGTGTGCATTACATGGGTGAACAACCATGTGGTTACTATACACCTGATGGAAATGAACAAGTGCAAGCCAATTTTCTGCTCCACCAAAGAATACCTGTAGGTAATTTACCTTTTAATCCTTATAATCTTTTGGCTAACAATTACCCACAGGGATGGCAGAATTAGAACTTTTGTTGGAGACAAGATGTTGGACCTTCCAACAGACCTCTTAACAATCAATTTAAACAACAACCACAATCTGATCAGGCATCAAGTCTAACAAGGATAGAGGAATCTATCTAACAAATGCTATAATATATGCAAACTAATGAAGCCGCACGTAAAGTGTTAGATGTGCAATTAGGATAGCTAGCAAAGGAAGTAGCCGACATGAAATATTCTGGTTTTTCTACAAACACTCAGAACCCAAGAGAACAATGTAAGGCTATTTTCACAAGAAATGGTAAAGTTGTAGGAAATGATTGTAAAGAAAGTGAAAAAGAAGAAGAAAAAAATGACAAAGAAGAAGAAGAAAAGAAAGAGAAAGAGAGTGAAAAAGAAGAAAGTGAAGAAAAAGAGAAGAATGAAATAAAAGAAAAAGATGATGAAAAACAAAAAATCAAAAAAATAAAAAACAAAAAAATCAGTATTTGGGTCAGACTCCTCCTGTCAAGGATCTGCCTTATCCTCATGCACCATTAAGAAAGGATATGGAAAGAGAGTATAAAAGATTCGTTCAAATTTTTAAGCAGTTACACATAAACATTCTGTTTTCTAAGGCATTGGAATAAATTCCAACTTTGCCAATTTTATAAAAAAACTACTCACTAAGAAAAGGAGGTACAATAAAGAGATAGTTGAACTTGAAGCAGGCTGCAGTGCTATTTTGCAATACAACATGCCGGAAAAGTTGAAAGACCCCAGAAGTTTCACCATTCCCGTCTCAATTGGAGGTGTAAATATTGGGAAGGCTTTATTAGATTTGGGGCCAAGCATCAATTTAATGCCCCTAAGTATGATGAAGTGCATTGGTGATCTAGATCCTCAAAGAACAAAAATGATTCTACAATTGGTTGATAGATCAATCAAGAGACCTTATGGAATTGTGAAAGATGTACTTGTGAAAGTTAACAAGTTCTACTTCCCTGTAGATTTTGTGGTTTTAGACATGGAGGAGGATACTGAAGTCCCCCTAATTCTTGAAAGACCATTCATGAAGACTGGTAGAGTATTGATTGATGTAGATAATGGTAAGCTCACAGTCAGAGTGCATGATGAAGAGGTAAATTTTGACGTTTTCAAAGCTATGAAACATCCCAACTCAAAACAAGATTGTTTTAAAGTGGATGTCCTTGATGAAGTTTTCCTCTCCGTATCCAAAGGCATATCTATTTCTGATCCTCTAAATAAGTTATTAACTGACTCTATTGAACGTTTGAATGAGGAAGAAGAGAAGCAGATAGATAGGTGTTTAGAAGAACTTGAACGAAGGAAAGAAACTTCTCTTGAATAAAGAAAAATTGAAGAAATCAAAGAAGCACCTGTTGAAGAAATCTAGAGGCCGGAATTGAAAGTGCTACCTTCTATCCTAACGTACATCTTTTTGAAGAAAGGTAATCTTAAACCAGTTATCATTAGTAATTTGTTAACTAAAATAGAAGAAGAAAAACTGGTAGAAGTGTTGAAAAGGAATCAAGAAGCAATAGGATGGACACTTGAAGATTTGAAAGGTATAAGTCTATCATACTACATGTATAAAATTTTGTTGGAAGATGATTTTAAGCCTATAGCTCAACCTCAAAGGCGCCTTAATCCAATCATGAATGAGGAAACAAAGAAGAAGGTTCTGAAATTATTGAAAGCAAGTATCATCATCCAATTTCTGATAATGCATGGGTAAGTCCTATTCAGGTTGTTCCAAAAAAGGGAGGAATGATAGTGATTGTGAATGATAAAAATGAATTAATCCCAACACGAACTGTCACAAGTTGGAGAATGTGTATTGATTATAGAAAACTTAATTAAGTAACAAGAAAAGACCATTTTCCTCTCCCTTTTATGGAACAAATGCTTGAAGGACTATCTAGACAGGCTTATTATTTTTTTCTTGATGGATATTCTGGATATAATTAGATTACTGTTGACCCTTTTGACTAAGAAAAGATTGCTTTTACATGTCCTTTTGATATTTTTGCTTATAGAAAGATGTCATTCGGATTGTGTAATGCACTTGCTACTTTTCAAAGATGCATGTTTGCTATTTTTACAAATCTAATTGAAAAGAGCATTGAGATTTTCATGGATGACTTCTCAGTTTTTGGGAATTCATTGGACTCATGTTTATCCAACCTAGACACCATACTGAAATGGTGTATTGAAACAAATTTGGTGCTAAATTTGGAGAAGTGTCACTTCATGGTAAAAGAAGGTATTGTACTTGGTCACAAAATTTCTACAAAAGGTATTGAGGTTGACCAAGCAAAAGTTGAGGTGATCTCTAAACTCCCACCCCCTGTAAATGTAAAAGGTATTAGAAGTTTCTTAGGATATGCAGGATTCTATAGAAGGTTTATTCAAGACTTTTTAAAAATTGCTAAACCTTTGGCAAACGTTCTAAACAAAGATGTTGAGTTCAAATTCAATGAAGCATGTCTTAAAGTTTTTAATTCCTTAAAGGAAAAATTGGTTCCTGTGATTGTTGCTCCTAACTGGAACTTACCCTTTGAACTTATGTGTGATGCAAGTGATTATGTTGTTGGAGCTGTTTTAGGTCAAAGGTATGGAAAGGTTTTTAGGGTTATACACTATGCTAGTAAAGTGTTGAAAGAAAATCAAATAAATTATGCAACTACTGAAAAAGAGTTACTAGCCATAGTGTATACCCTAAAAAAATTAGATCATATTTGATAGGCTCGAAAATAATTGTTTTTACTGATCATGCAGCCATTAAATATCTTTTGACCAAAACTGATTCTAAACCTCGATTAATCAGATGGATTTTCCTCCTACAGGAATATGATCTTGAAATCAAAGATAAGAAGGATAGTGAAAATGTGGTCACAGACTATCTTTCTAGATTGATGAATGATGAGGTCACTGCCAAAGAAAAAGAAATTATGGAGGAATTTCCCGATGAAAAACTTTTTGAAATAACAAAGTGGCCATGGTTTGTTGATATGGCTAATTTTAAAGCGACAAGAATTCTTCCAAATGATTTAACTTGGCAGCAAAGAAAAATAATTTTCAAAGATGCAAAATACTTAATTTAGGATGACGCTCATTTGTTCAAAATTGGTATGGATAATTTGTTACGTCGTTGTGTACCCAATTGGGAAATGAAAGATGTGTTGTGGCATTCCCACAAATCACCTTATGGAGGTCATTTTAATGGTGAGAGGACCGCTGCAAAAATTCTTCAATCAAGTCTGTATTGGCCCTCCATTTTTAAAGATTCTCACTTATTTATGCAATCTTGTGATAACTACCAAAGAACAAGTAATGTCAACAGGAGGCAAGAAATGCCTCTCACAAACATTCAAGAGGTTGAGGTATTTGATTGCTGGGTATTGATTTCATGGGACCCTTCCCTTATTCTCAATTCAATTAATATATCATTTTGGAAGTTAATTATGTTTCAAAATGGGTAGAAGCAATCTCTTCACCTAATACTGACACCAAAACTGTAGTGAATTTCTTGAAGAAAAATATTTTTTGCTTGTTTGGAACACCAAGAACTTTGATAAGTGATGGAGGTTCATATTTTTGTAACAAAGTTCTTCAAAAAGTGTTACAACACTATAGAGTGAGACATAAGGTGGCTACAACATATCATCCACAAACCAATGGACAGACTAAGATTTCAAATCATGAAGTAAAAAGAATTTTGGAAAAGACTGTGTCTTCTTCCAAAAAGGATTGGTCACAAAAACTTGATGATGCACTCTGGGCACACTAGTGCATTTTGGGGTTTTAAGCACGGTTATTTTTGACTTTTAAGCATGGTTCTCGAACCGTGCTTGTTGCCAACGTAGTTGTAGGTATGGGCCTTTTAGCATAGTTTTTAATCGTGGTCGTATGTCACCTATAAGCACAGTTGTTTTCAATCGTGGTTAAAAAGTTGAGACCTATAAACACGGTTATTTTGAACCATGGTCATATGTCACCTATAAGCATGGTTATTTTCAACCGTGGTTAAAAATAGAGACCTATATGCATAGTTATTTGGAACTGTGGTCGTATGTCACTTTTAAAATGCTTTTTTTTTGTTTTTTATTCATTCCTAAAACCTGCAAGCAGAATTCATAACCAGACAACCCAATTCATAACCAGAATTCAAATAATAAAAATGAATAAATTTCAATAAAATCATATAAACATCAAATATGGTACATAAAATGCACAATAATCCTAAAGCTACATTAATAGGTATAACTACACACTAATAATAATAAATGACAAAAGTATATTAGAGTCTTTCCTTGACTTGAAGAAGGCTAGTGGCCCAATGGGTTCTGATTTTATTAATGTATTTCTCAGGGAACTTTGAGGAATCTTGAAAGTGCTGCAAAGAAGAGACAATCATTAATAGTAGTGGTAAGCAACAAATTGTAATAGTAATATGTGAAAACCAAATAAAATAATGTAGGAAGTGAAATCTTACAGTTTTCCATCCGTCTACTATACCAGATTGGACAATGGTGAGCATCGTCTTCATCACGAAATACCCAAACTCAAAGGTGCCATCTTACCGATAAGACTACAAGGTACCATACATTGAATTCATAATTGGTTATTGTTTTTGTTACTAATTGAGGTAACTTTAAAAGCAATGCTTATTAATCAAAGTACTTACTTTTGGGTAGACCCACTATAGTTTTTTCTTGCTTACTTTGCCGTGAAGTCGATGGTACCCAATTAAAGCCCTGTAAGAGAATAAAACACCAGTTCAATTAATAGAATGACGTAATCAAATATGTAAAGTTGTCTAATTTTTTAAAATAAACTTATGCATCGAGTATTTTCATGTAGTCCACACCAAGACTCCCATGCAAGGAACAGAAGCATGCAGCAATGTCGTCCTTCGGGAAAATGACCAACAGTTGCCAGTGAAGGCTTCAATGAACATTAATTAGTAACGACGCCAAAATGATTAAATTAACAACACCTTTTAAATATTTAATAGACTCTTACTCTCTGTGGTATGGCGCAAGGTACATAGTCTTGTTTGAGGCATTCATCTAATTTTGTATGTATGCTTGACTGTCCTTCTTACTGTTCCCATGAACTTGAATTAGAGAGGGCTCCAAGAAACTGTAAGTGTCATGGACACCCCTCTCTATGCAAAGTCTATGTAAAAACCTAAGAAAATTTATAGACGTAGAAAAACATTGAACGAAAAACATTATACTTACAGCTCCCAACATTGAATCACAGAAATGTTCAACATCGTCCTCCCCATCAGGACCTCACACAAGTCAGGCCGTGCAATGTACACTAGCAACAGACTTGGGCGGCCAAAAATGGATTCGTCCCATGGGACCTGGATAGTATCCTCGCGTAGCGAAGCTGATATTGCCCATAGTTGTTCTATCAGATCAAGGGGCGCTGTGGCTTCTTTGATGGGCCAACACCCTGCTAAAACAATTAAAAAAGTAGAAGCAATTTCAGATTATTGAAACCATAACTTAATATACAATTAATGCTAGTTTAGAGGGGCATACCTGGGGACCAGAATCTGGCAAAAGTCTGGTCGGCCACATAAGGAAGTGTCCTAGAGCCTGGCCGACCAGACGTACCTCAGAAGTTAGAATGAGCATAGCTGCGTCCGCATCGAGGACCTGTACAACTGAAACCCTTAACACCCCATCAGACATTGCTTGATAGTGAACTAAAGGGCCAAGGTCATACACTGAACCAATGGCAACTGGCTCATCCACTCCATCAACAAAGAGGTCACACTGACGACACTCTCCAAGATTTTCGGGGTCATCATCACTGTCAAGTGCAACAGACGACCCCTTTGTGCTGAACCGCCTAATCTGCATATTTACACTGAGATGCCCTAAAAATAGGGGTAAATTTTTCGCGATTTAAATAGCATTAATTCATGATATAATAAAGTGGTGAAGCTATCATTTAATACCCTGGATCTATTAGAGACCTATCTCATATATGAAGATATGAGAAAGTAGATAAAGAAATTATGAATGAGGAATTCTCAATTAAAAACAGTGAAAAATTTATTTAAATTAATGCTATGTGATTGAGTTTGAAGAGATCAGCCATCTTGCAAAATAATAAAGACAAATGGTGCCCAAGGTGTTTGTAAGATGATGCAAAATCATGATTTATTAGAACAAAAGGGAAAATAATTTAGACAAGACAATTTGGAGAATCAGGGCGCTCCACGCTCAAGCGAGAACCACACTCGCTTGAGCGAGTCCCAATTGGACGCTTGGGCGAGACATGGAATGAGCTGAGCGAAAATAGGAAAATAAGTCCCAGAGGCCACCTCGCTTGAGCGAGGTTCACACTCGCTTAAGCGAGACTGAGTGGTACGCTTGAGCGAGCAACACCACACGCTGAGCGAGAATAATAAGGGAGAATCACGGGTCAACTCACTTGAACGAGCCCTGTCTCGCTTGAGCGAGATCCTTACAAGTTGCTTGGGCGAAGTAAGCGAGCTCGGGCGAAAATTATCCAGAACCTACCCAATGCTCACTCGCTTGAGCGAGCACCACCCTCAAGGGTCTTTCGCTCAGGCGAAATTCATCCAGTGGCGAAATTCCCTCGCTCTCGCTCGGGCGAGATCCTACTCGCCTAAGCAAAACTCTTCCAGTGGCCAACCCCTGATGCCAGGGCCGTCTCGCTTGAGCGAGACCCACTCTCGCCTAAGCGAGAATTGGCCAGAAACCAAATATCATGCAGGGGGGATTCTCGCTTGAGCGAGATTATTAGAAATATGCAGAAACATGGAGGATTCAACAACATATCATGCCAAAAATTAATCTAAACCATTTCACTTAAATTCATCATATCTCCTTCATCCCATTTAGCATTTAAAACTTGTCCCAATCAATCTTACCCATAGATTTACCTTCCGGTTCATGAATTTCATCTCAATCTAACTTACTACTTAGTATAGTCTATAAAGTGAAATCTTTCATTCATAAGTTTCACTACATCCAAACTTCATTTTACAAATATCCAATCTAGGCTAAGGTCATTAATGAAAATGGGCCATAAACTCTAGGATCTCATTTTCCTACATGACCTTCCAAAATTACCAATATATATTCATCATCCATACAAGTATCTATGCCAATTCAAGGCTATACAAAATATGCACAATACTATATACATTACAAACATTCCACACAAACCATAAAAATCAAAATGTTGCCGGCCAAGGCATTCTTTACCAAAATAGGCTTCCTTCACACCACTTCTCCATACAAGAGCTCCATAGGCAAGCCCTACAACACAGGAGCTAAAACGATATGCCACATGAAGAGTGGGTATACTTTCTCAATGATGAAAATCTACAATTGTGATAATATATACATGAATACAATACAAACATTCCTCCTTAAGAAAAATTCGACCAACCCCAAATCAAACATTCATCAAATTGACTAAACACATATATCCATTTAGATTCATAAGAACACATCAAACATTAACCCATTTACAGTTGATATTAAAAGGGAGTTCCATCTATTCTCTACACAATCTCCTCAATGGGATATCACTCTATGCCATGCCCTTATGGCTAATGCACATGCTAGTGTTTAAGATGCATATGCACGGATCCGATTTCATACCAACGGGTGATCGCAACCACCATAATCATTCATTCATATTCATGGGTTTCCCGCCTCGTAAGGGGTACTCCCTCTTGCAGCCTCGTAAGGTGCTTTCTCGTGATCGCAACCACGTTCAACAATTCATAATGGTTTCCCGCCTCGCAAGGGGTACTCCCGCCTCACGATCGCAACCATGGGCATTCAATCTCAATGGTCCCGTAGGGCCTTTTTTAACATCCCGATTTAAAAATTAACCACCGAATGAGATTAGTGAATGAGCTAAGATCAATTGTAGATTAGAGAGCTAATGGTTAATTAATTAATGTTAGTGGCCAGGTTGAATTGACGCATGTGCCCCTGGAGTATATAAGAGCTTCGACTCTTCTCTTCTCCACTCACTTCCTTATTCACGTCATTCTACTTGCCAAGGGTCGAGAGAGAACTGAGAGTTCCTCTTCAAAGGAAAACAGAGACACTGTCTGATCCTCTTCTCCTGCCCACTTCCCTCTTCGTTCTCTTTGTCTTCCTCTTCATCTTCTTTTCCACCCAGAACTGTGTAGACCCGAGTGGAATGGAGATTGGATCCTCCTCTGTTCTTCTTCTCCTTCTCTTCTCTTCCATCTGATGGGGCTGCATGAGTCCCAACATGGATGATAGTAGCATGGGGCGTCTCTGTTTGTGGGAAATGACCCACTGAGTTGAGAGCTAAGGGCCTTTCTTCAAAGGAAGTAGAGACGCTGTTCTATTCTCTTCTCCTGTACTCCTTCCTTTCCTCGTTGAGCCAGAGAGGGTGAGAGTGTGCATTCTCCTCTGCATGCAACCAGTCTTCTTCCCTACTGTTCCTCGTCTCCTTCCTCGTCGTCTTCTCCTTCAACCAACCCAGCGACATTGGGATATCTTGGGGCTGGAACCCTTCATCGTTGGTAAGATCAGACTATTCGTGGGTATGGAAATGGCTTCGGGTTCTCCATGCTAAGTGTTGAGTCCAGCGTCTGAACCCAGAGGTCGTGTGAGTTGGAGGGAGCGGTCGAAGGATGATTGGTCGGCATTGTTAGCTCGAGGAGCTCCTGGAATCTTCATTCCAGGTAGGGGGTATCTTATATCTTAAATGCATGGGTTATGGACGGGTTTCGGGTGTTAATGGCTTGTTGTTTCTGTGTCTGATTCTGTGTTTTATTTGCATGAAGAGTATATGATACCTGGATGTATGATGTTTATGAATCGAGTGTTGCATGTTTAGTTCCATCCATGGATTGCAGGTTAATAGTCTTGAAAAATATTGAATGGATGCATGGAAAGAATGTGCTAAGGTACTGTTGATGATTACCGTATGACTTGTGTGTCATGCATGTTAATATGACTTTGAATGCCGTCTGCATGTGGAAAAATGTTTAGTGAGTCTGATGGTATACTGTGCCAATTACATGTGATGCATGTATTGCTGAATAAAAGTTGTGTATGAAATTTGTGCTGTGTGTTGAATCCGCGTGTGGCGCATGGGATGCGTTAATGCTGGGAGCATGTAGTGTGGGACACTACCATCGGTTATAAAAGCGTGGGACGCTGATAAATCCTTGAGTGGGACTCAAGGTAGCCATTGAGTGGGACTCAGGCTGCCCGTGAACACCGCCGTTGGCGTGAGAGTGTTGGTGTCACATGTGTGGGGAAACGGTTTGGTACCTGTAAAATGGCCAAGTCAGCTGGGAGCTGAATAAAAGGCTGGGAGCCTACGTTGCAATGAATGAAAACCGATTACACACGAATGCGGAACCGAGTGAAATAATCTGTGTACATGTACTGTTGATGTTGATTGAAATTTGATTACGTTAGTGTGTGATAATGCTGTTGAAATGATAGGTGTATATAGCCGAGTGATAGATGGTGGATTCTGACCGGTAAATGTTTTATGTGTATTCTGATTCATTGGCATTATTATGTTACTGGTTGTTGCTATGTTAATGTTATTGAAATGATATGTGCATATGGCCGAGTGATAACTGGTGGATTCTGATCGGTAAACGTCTTATGTGTGTCCTGATTGATTGATATTGTTCTGACCTTAATTGCTGCTATGTATAATTATATATATATAATGTTGCATAACTAAGGAACAATCTGAGTCAGTATCTATTATTTAATATTTAAGATGCTCACCCCCTACACCATTTTTCAGCATGTGCAGGTCAGACTCGGAATGTGGAGAAAGCCTTAACCCGAGTAATGGGTATTTATGTTGTTATAGTGTACGGAGTGTGTTGTACCGAATGTATATAGTTATATTAAAGCCTTGGCCGGCTCCCATGTAAAATGATGGGTAAACACATTTATTCATAAGGATTGATTATGAGAATTATAGACATGGTGTCACTTGTATGGGATTATAAGTATTGGTAAATGTATAATGTTAAGATAATGAGTATTCTGAGTGTATGATTATGTATATACATATATGTTGTATGCTGGTGACTTGTGTTTGGATAGACTGAGAGACATTGTTGGATAGGATATTGCTAAGTTAATTATTTTCCGAGTAGACATAGTTGTGAGAGCCATCTCCGAGTGAGGCTATAAATGACTGTGCCTTCTTGTCTGAGTGGTGAAGACTTAAAGGATTCTAAGAGAAATCACTTTAGATGAACCTACACTGTATGGGATTCGATGGGAGAATTTCCCGGGTAATGATAGGCGTAAGTAACACCGAGTGAAAAATATGAGTATAACCCCGAGTGGGGAAAGGTCTAGGTATGCCCGAGTGGAGATGCTGAGTGAGCCTCTTCCGAGGGAAGAGTTGTTATGATGGTTTAATTGGGATAACTTCTAAGTGTATGACCTATACATAATCCGAGTGAACGAGGATCCATATTCCGAGTGGTTAGGGTTCGAATGAGTCCGAGTGGGACTTAACTTAATGGTTTCCCCGAGTGAATAAGATAGGATACACTGAGTGGATCGGGCTGCAATATTCCAAGTGGCGAATGTGAATTACATTCCGATTGTATTGAGGTTGAGATATACCGAGGGGTGTTGATTGGAAGATATTCCGAGTGAGGAAGGTTTATAGATTCTGAGCGGAATAGTTATCACTTTCCGAGTGGATTATATATGTGACCCTTATGGATAAAAATAAAGGACTAAGTATAATATGTTGGGGTCGATCCCGAGTGAATGAAACCCCGATCCCGAGTGTTTGGATAGCCGAGTGTGTTACTCACCTCAGCGAACAAGGTATTCGCTCCAGCGAGTGTGAGTGCATGGAAGGCTTCCGAGTTGGATTCGATTAAGTGAATGGGTGTTCGCCCAGGCGTGTTGGGCAGTCTCACTCAGGCGTATTGGATCTCGCTCGAGCGAGTGTGTGCTGTGTTGTGGGTTCGCTTAGGCGCTTTATGTCTTCTGCTGGCTGCCTTGCGATATCTCGCCCAAGCGACACTGGGTCTCGCTTGAGCGAGGGTGTACTGTTTGGGACGGCTTAAGCTGTGGTGCTTCCACTATTTGCCGAATGAGTGCTTTATTTCTCCCTTGCCTACCGTTCCATATTTTACCCGGTTGTTTTATGGTCTATTTGGGTTCATTATTTTGGAAAAATTTCCTTTGTCCCAGATTTATTTTTATTTAATCTAGGATGTTTCACCTTTCATTTCAAATACCAGGTGATCGCAACCACCGGTCCAATAATCACAGGAACTCACAAGCCCTTTTATATTTCCAACATCAAGTGATCGCAACCACTTATCAACATCATCATGATATGCATGCCATGCCATGTATGCAATGCTCATGCATGCCTCAACCTTATATGGGCTATCTTACCCTCTCATCTAGGGTACACTCATACTCAATAACACTATTAATTTTCCACAGCCAACATATCTATATATATTCCAATCATAAAATTTCAAGAATCCACATAATCACAGATTTCAAACATTCATCAAGCCGCACATGGATTCCATAACATTTCATCATATATTATACCACTCATAGCCTCATTAAGGCTTTAATCCATAATTAATCATTTTAAACACCAAGTTCAATTTCACATCCCAAACATATGATATCACATTCATTCAAGTAGACATGCCACATTACATCATCATATTCATTATCATTATACATGTTCTCATACATTTAGAAAATACACCCCCTCTCCTACCTCAAGAGAAGTAGACTTCCGGGTTCGATGTTCCCACCTCATAAGCGTTATCAAGTCCTACACCAATCGATTATAGGACCACATCAATTATTCATTCAAAAACCTTTTCAATATACATATACATATTTATGTACACATGATTCTTATCATGTGGGAACTATTCATGGATTTTTATTTATTTGCCTATTTAGGCTTCGGGAATTCCTTCCCTTAAATCACCATTCATTATTATCAAAGTAACAACCTAATTAGTTAGGTTACCCCATTCACCAACCTTAAATTAATCCCATTCCAAGTGGGTTTTCATTTATGGTTTCCAACCACCATCTCTAATCATCATTTAATGTCAATACCTCATCATTTATAACACTTCCCTCATCAATAAATGTTAACCCCATCTATATTACACATTTCCCCCAAATTTCATAAGTTAGGGTTTTATAAAAACCCTAACCATATCATAAATGCACTTCTATACTCATCATCTTTTAACCCTATCTTCATGTACCTCATTCATTGCTCATAAATGTCCATATTTAATTTACCCCACCTAATGGCTCTACATATTAAATGCATTCCACCATGACTCCTATGTACAATGCCCTCACAAAACCTTAAGAATCCATAACCATGGTTTTAAGTTCATAAAAATGATGAGAGCATCATACCTTAAGCCAAGAAAAGGTGAGTTCCGAGAATAGGAGATGAAGATCACGAAAATGGGAGGGGGAAGAAAGGGAGTTCAAACTCCAAGCTTCTCCTTCTTGCTCTAAGAAATGAAAATGAGAGAGAAGTAGGTACCACCCTCTTGATTAGGGTTTTTAGAAGAAGAATGTGAATGTAGAAGGGGTAGGAAGGAGAAGAAGCAAGTGTGCTTGCATAAAAAAAGGAGAGTCACGGAAATAAGAGTGAAAAGAATAAGGATTTTTGTTTTAATTCTTAATCTTTCACTAAACTCTTCCGTTTTTAAATAAACAGGCTCTCTGTTCGGGCTTAATACTTATTCTAAAAATTATTTCGAATACATATTCGGATTTCCGTTAACATTATCTACAGCCCTGACCAACGGCATCTCAATCAGAGATACTTGGTCCGACACCCATATTTTATCCAGATCAGTTTTCAGCTTATCTGGTCACAATAACTCACTAACAGTCTTTGAAAATCTTAATTAAATTATTTCTAGCATTTTGGGATATTAATTAGTCCATATTTAATTATTCAATATTTATTTTCTTAATTTAACTTTCTATTTTAAAAATTCGGGGTGTTACACACAACATTTTGAAGTTATTCAAGAAATAATGATAGCAACTCACAAGTAATTCAATTAAATAATGTACAATATAACCTGTGGGTCCACCACCGGTGGTGTAGGTTGATGTTGTTGACTAAATGACGCCATCATCTCATTTCAAAACTGTGCCATCTCCTCTTGAAGTTGCCTCTGCATCTCCTCCTTAGCCTTTACCTTCGCTGCAGCAACCTTCTCCTCAAAGGTCTTCTCCAAATCAGATATGGATCGGAAGGGGCGACGGTGTAACACCCTGAATTTCTGGACCCGAATCTCGATGTAATCAAAATAATAATTAATAAAAATAAGGGTAAATTTTTCATGTTTGAAATATTTCTTAAACACCTCGACGATTATATCAAAACCCGAACCATAGAAAACCAAAGAATGAGATTCAATAAAATATAACTGGATCGATAACTAAATTGCCCAATAATGGTATATAAAATAATAGAGTTTACAATGGAAGAAGAATGTGTATACTGGGCATATACCTAGTCCCATATATGAAGATATGAGAAAAGGCCCAAGCAATCATACAATTTCATAATATAAGCCTATTAGCCCATAATCGACTAGGCACCTAGAACATAATCATATATCATCAATTGTATGTAGCCTCTACATGAGGTATTAATCATTAAATTAGAATATAAGCTAACCAATACCTAGCATACATACATCCCCGGTGCCTCAAGTTTAGATATGAGATTATACAACACCCAATCTCACTAGTCACATTCCATAGTTGGCATCACACATCATCAAAATGGTATTCCTTCAATTATAACCATCATCAATATACAATGATATCTATATGTTTATAAATCTCTATTTATCAACATTATTATACATAAATCAATTATTACATCATATATAACAAATACTGCCGGCCAAGGCATTCCGTTACCACTCTTTACCTTCTTCATGAGCTTCAGTTCAAAACTAAACTCATCCCGTGGCAACCTGCATCACAATGCTAAAAAGGAGACCACATAGGAGAGTGAGTTATACATTCAAAATGACTAATATAAATACATTGTGATTATATGTACATGCATACAACCATCATGTGTGCTTTTCATATGAATCACTAATTCATCACTATTCATAATTACATACTCATAAGTTGGCACACATGCCTCATAAATCAAAAGTCACATCGTCAGCAAGCACAAGCACATACACATTCATATTGCCACTTATTATCAAGGATATTCACAAATCATCAGCATCAATTTATTAAATTTTTACTTAATTCCTCCTCACAAGGGGTTTTTCATCTCTCTTGGTCATCCCATCTCATATGCCATGCACCTATAGCTAATGCATATGTCAACTGTTTAATGCATATGCAATGGATCCATTTCAATCACCCATGCGTATATGGTATCTCAAGTAATCGCAACCATTTATAATCATCATCATATTGGTTTCCCTCCTCGCAAGGGGTACTCCTTCCTCGTGATCGCAACCATGGAATATCATAGGAACTCGCAAGCCCTTTCCATTTCAAGTACCAAGTGATCGTAACCACTGTCTTATCATGATACAATCCCACAAGATGTCTCATTGTGATCACAACCACATTTCAATCATTTCATAATTGTTTCCCGCCTCGTAAGGGGTACTCCCTCCTCGTGATTGCAACCACGGGTATTCATCCATAATGGTCCCTACAGGGCCGTTCATTTCAACAACCAGGTGATCACAACCATTGACTCAATATCATATCATCATCACTATCATGTTGGTTTCCCGCCTCGCAAAGGGTACTCCCTTCATAGAATCCTGCAGGATCTTTCATCATTGTGATTGCAACCACATATTCAATGCTATGCCATGCCATGAATGCGAAATGCAAATATGCATATGCCAAATCTTAACCGTCTCAATTATAGGTATATTGTATATTTAGTTTTATTATCATTGGCATATAAGTAATCACAAGGCCCCTCAAGGCACAACATTCACAGCCACATCAAACCGCGCATGGTAATTAAAATCATATTAAGCATCATAGCATTTATCCATACATGTAAAATAACAAGGTGTTTCAGAACATACATTTAGCAATCATCATTGCATTTTACACATACAAGTCAAATACTTGCATCAATCATAATGGCATCATACTCATCAACAATAACCATCACTGCTTGTCCAAGGGTACATTCAACAACAACATCCCTTTTCAATCAACATTATCATTCATCATTGTTATTGTTTCATAACAAGTGTGGTAATACAAAAATTCATTTTTGCAATTCAAATCACACATATAAGTCTACAATTACGTTACACGCAATGGCATTTTACAATTCAATCAATAATAACAATCACCCTTTATTCAAGGGAGTGATCAACATCATCGATCATGATTACACATTACCTTTGTTATCTCCGATTCATCAGTTTATAACAAATACAACGTCATTTATCCATCCCCCTATTGGTCTCATTATCTCATGAGAAGGCATCCCGTAACCCATTATTTCACTTTTATTATCCTTATCATATCATGTCATTGGTGGGGGAAATTCATGTTTTCCCAACATATCATGGGTCTTTATATATATCTATATTTCAATATCTTAATTTATATCGACACCCCCATATATATTGTCCTCACATACCCCACACATACATATATATTTCCTTAATTATCCATAGAGGAATGGGGTTCAACACCATTAAAATCAAGAAAATGAAATAAAATCCCTTCAATGCATTCTCTCATTAATTCATAACCATTATATGCCCCCACATAGATATGTTTCATTAATTTTCCATGATTGGAATGGGGTGTATTTATATGTTAATGTAGGTTTTAATAATGACACAAAAAATGAATAGATATTAAGGATGTTGTCAAACTATCAACTTTGATGAACAACAAAGGACTTGAGTCAAGGCATTCACAAAGGACTAAATCAAGTGAAAAATGGTCCAGGAAGTGCATTTTGAAATCATGAATCGATTCACCTTCAAGAGGAGTTGATTCCCACATTAAAAGTAGCCCAGGAAGTGCATTTTGAAATCATGAATCGATTCACCTTCAAGAGGAATCAATTCCCACATTAAAAGTAGCCCAGGAAGTGCATTTTGAAAGCATGAATCGATTCACCTTCAAGAGGAATCAATTCCCACGTTGAAAGTGGCCCAGGAAATGTATTTTGGAAGCTTGAATTGATTCATATCCATAAAAGAATCGATTCCTATACCTGTACAGAGCCAAAAACAACGTTATGAATCCATTCATTGAATGATTCATTCAGTTTAAATTCAAATAGAGACAGCACAGATCGCACTATGCAAATTATGGATCGCACTACCAATTTCATAATCAAAGAACCATGCTCCACCAAGCGTCGAAGGAATTAATTAAATGCAACACCATGCTACTGAACGCCTATAAATAGAAGGACGCTGGAGGTTATAAAATGTCCCAAGCATCAGAGAAGCAGTTCCTCTGAATTTCTTTCCTCCTCTCTCATGTTGCTTCACTTTCTCTTCTTCTCTTAATTACTCTCTGCTCCATTTTATTTGTATATTATTTTGAGAGTAAAATTTTGTGAGCAAAATTATTTTAAGAGTTAAACTTATTTCTTGAGAGAGAAAATTATTTTTAAAAGTGCTAAAATTTTCATATCCTCTCTTTGAGAGTTATCATTTTATGAAAGCTTTAATTTATATATCCACTCTTTTGGAGAGTTATCCTTGTACACTTAAACACCAAAAATCTAGAGTTTTGGGTTGGGGTTTTCAACCTTGTAAATTGTGAGATTGAGAGATTGGGTGGGTTGCCCTTGTACTTGTGAGAATTGGGTTCTTGAGTGTGGGACACTAGGAAGTTGCGATTGCTCAAAGTTGTATCTCTAATCTCCAATAGTGGAAATCCTCTAAGTGGGTTGCTTAGAGGCGAGACGTACACTGGTGTGGTGGAACTCGTATATGTCAGTTTGCAAATCTCTCTTCCCTACACTTATTTAAATTTGTGCACTTAAGATTGCTTGCTAAATATTTATGTTTATAAATTAACTAGTTAAGTAACTTTATTAATTTACTTGTTTAAATTAAAGTGCATATTCTATTGGGTTGATTAAATTTGTAAATCACTTAGATTAAATTTGTTGAAGTTGTTTAAGTAATATTCTTGAATTATTCTTTAATTCTTTCTAAGTACCAAAAATAGTGTTATGATTAATTTGAATATTACTTTATCTGTTAAGTGAATTTATCGTCATATACTTAGTACTTGTTAATTTGCTTTGTGTATAAATTGTTATCATTTGTGATTAAACTTATTATCTTCATTAAGCATAATTACTAAATTAATATCACCCCCCCTCTCGAGTAATTGAGGCCACTTGGTTTACATGGGCCCATCACTAGCAAACTAAGGAAAAGAAAAGAAAATTTCAATCAGGGTCACTCGCTCAAGCGAGACCCTTACTCGCTTGAGCGAGACAATTCATTTTCGCTTAAGCGCCTCGGCTCGCTCGGGCGTAATCACGCCAGTATCTGTTTCCACCTGCGCTCGCTTGAGCGAGACACTCACTCGCTTAAGTGAGACTCATACATAATCAAATTTTCTGGCATTCGCCAGCATGCGTGCTTGAGCCAAGAAGAGGAAAGCATCAGGTGCCAATCTCGCTTGAGTGAGATTACTCCAGTAGCCATTCCTGTCCTCACTCGCTTGAGCGAGACGCAGCGTGCCTCGATACTTGTAACATCCTAAATTTTAAAATAGAGGATTAATTAAGGAAAATAAATATTGATAAATTGAAGGTGAATTATTTAATGTCCCAACATATTGAAAATAATTAAATTAAGATTTTTAGGGACTGTTGGTGGTTTATGGAGATCGGTTAAGTTGAAAACGAGCCCGGTTGAGATATGGGTGTCGGTCCAAGTATCTCTGAATGAGATGATATTGGTCAGGGCTGTTGAAGATAATATTGGGAATCCAAATGTATAATCAGAATAATTTTTAGATAAAGTATTGGGCCCAAATAGAGAGCCTGTTAGTCATAAAACGGTAAAATTTTAATGGGTGAGTTAAAGTTAGAAACTCAAAAAACCCAAAACCCTTTCTATTCATATGTATTTGCTAAAGTTGTTGGGCATGCATCATCCATTTCTCCTTCTCTTCATCCTTTTCTTCATTCCTTCTTCTTCCTTCCAAAACCCTAACTTTGAGTGGTGAGCTTTCTCCTTCATTTTCGTTTTTGAAGAAGCTTGGAAGAGGACCATTGGAGCTGAATTCTTCTTCCTCTTCTCCTTAATTTTTGCAGCCCTCTTTTCTCCTCTTGGAACCTATTTCATTTTGGGTGTGAGGTGTAACATCCCGAATTTTATAAAAATAATAAATTGAGGAGAATGGATAATAAATCATTGTATGTGAGTGAATTTGTGCCCCAAAAATATTGGAATGATTAAATTGGGATTTATTAGGGATATTTATAATTTATTGAGCTTATGTGAGATAAAATTATACCCGAATAGAATATGGGTGTCGGACCAAGTATCTCTGATTGAGATGCCCTTGGTCAGGGCTGTTAAGAATATTATTGGGGATTCGAATCTATATTCGGAATAATTTTTGGAACTAGTATTGAGCCCAAACTGTGAGCCTATTTATTTTGAAACGATGAAATTTTAATGGAGAACTAAAAATTAAAACCAAAAGCCTATTAATCTCTTCTTATTTTCGTTGGGTTCTTGCCCTCATTTGGAAATAACACTTCTTCTTCTTCTTCTTCTTCTCTTATTTCCCTTCTCCATTTCCTCTTTTCTTCTCTCCAAAAACCTAAGCCGTATGGAGTCTTATTCTCCTCCACCATTTTCGTTTTTATGGAAGCTTGAAGGAGAAGCTCATGGTTGGATCCTCTTCCCCTCTTCTCCTCTGTTTTCGTGTGGATCTCTCTCTATTGGAAGCCCATGTTGTCTCCTCGGGTGAGGTAAGTTCCTCATCATTTTCATGAGTTTTATGCCCTAGATTTTGGGTTCATGGTTTTTGGGGGAGTATTTATGGCATATGGGTTGTTGGGAGAGCATTAACATGGAAAACCCTAAGGTGGGGTGGCTTAAATGTGAGCCTTTATAAGCATTTAATGAAGCACTTAAGATTAATGTTGGAAGGTGATGAGTAATAAATGGGTATTAATGAGTGTTGTTGGGTTTTAGTGAAACCCTAACTCTGATAAATTGGGGAAAATATGAAATGTGAGTAGAATGTAGGTTTAATGATATTGGAGAATGTATTTAATGATGAAAGATGACCATTGATGGTGATGAATGGGTATTGGTAAGTGTTGTTGGGTTTTGATGAAAACCCTAGCCCTTAGAATTTGGGGAAAATGGATGATGTTTAAGATTAAATGTTGCTTAAAATAATATAGACCCATTGGTGGTGAAACCTATAGATAGGTATTGATATGAATGTGTAATGTGAGGGATTGGTATGATAAGATTGTGATTTGATGAGGTTCTAACCCATTGTGGTGTGCCATTTAAATCAGATTGATAAATTGTGGTTATTGAAGGATATGAGAGCTAAGTTGAATATTGAGTAACAATGATGATGTTTGAAGGATTGAGGTGATTTGAGACTACATTATGTAATGGGTAAGATGATGATGTTGTTGGGTTTAGTTGGCCTTTTATGATCTAAAGGATCTTGGCTTTGGGAAAGGAATTCTCGAAGCCTAACACAATTGCATAGTGGACATTTACCAAGTTTAGGACTTGATGTTGAGCTTCATGATGAGCTACCAAATGTTTAAGAATTATGAGGAATACCTTGAGATGGCTTATTAATTGTATGAATGCATATGTATATTATGTAGATCGTATTTCGGGTGATGCAATGGAGCATTCGGAGCATTAGAACCATGTCGGCTCTTCCCTCGAGGTAGGAGAGGAGTTAACATTCAAATTGCATGAATAAATTGAGAGTGATTTGATGTATGTGTTAAATACTCATGCCTGCCTTGCCATATAGTTATTGAGATATTTAGAATGACAAGTTGATGATTATTGTAGATAATGTATGAGAATATGTTTGTTAAAAATGATAAGCATGATTTTAATGTGAATAATAAGTTTGGAATGAAAATCTATAAGTATGAATGTGTGAACAGGTTGTATATGCCTTTTTGTGATGTGTAAGAAACGTTAGATATGTCCAAATTTGGCTTATAATGAGAATTTCCGAGTGAGAATGCTTAGAACTAGTTGTATATGCCTCACATGTTGTATATGATGTGTTAGAAGTGAGTGAATTGGCCTTGAATGTGATTTCATGTGTTGAGCTGTGAGAACTTTCATTTTCTGCCTATGTCCTGATATTCTCGCCCAAGCGAGATGAATTCTCGTCCAAGCGAGAATCCTCTGTAACAGTATTATGGCCTCTGGGCCAATCTCGCCCAGGCGAGCGAGCTTTCTACTCAAGCGAGACGACTGAATGGTGAGCAAGTGAGATCCTGGACGAACCTCTCTCAAGTGGGTATGGCCGCGTTTGAGCGAGCGAGGGAGGACATTGATGCTGGACGAACTCCATCTGAGCGAGAATTTTTGAAAATAATTTAAGATGTGGTGAATTTCCGAGTGAAATTCCGAGTGGGCTATGTCCGAGACAGGACCTTCTGAGTGAGGAAGTGGATATGATTCCGAGTGAACGGTCTCCGAGCGTGATATTCCGGGCAGTGGAGTTCCGAGTGGGAATTTCCGAGTTCAGTGTAACTTGTTCCGAGTGGAGTGCCCCGAGTATGTAATTCAGAGTGGGATGGCACCGATGGAGATATACGGTGTGAGTCTGTCTAGAAGTACTCTGGAATAACTTCACTCAGGTGAAAAGAAGGGTAGTCGGTTTTGAAATAATTGCAGAGTGAAGAACCGATCAGGAGATGAGTCAGTGGTGAAATAATTACCGAGTGAAAGACCGATTAGGTGATGAGCTGATTTTGTAGTAATCTGTCGAGTGAAAGATCGAGCAAGAGATGGTTGGTTTTGGAAACATTTAGCCGAGTGACAGACTGAGCGAGTGTGTAGTCGGTCTGGAATGATTTAGCCGAGTGAAAGACAGAATGTGAAGGGAATCGGCTCTGGAATAAGTTCATCGAGTGAAACCTAGTGTTGGGAAAGCTCGCTGAGTGAGCTAGTGTGGAAGGGAAAGACGACCTCTGGTCGGATTTCGCTTAAGCGAGTGGATACCTCGCTCAAGCGAGTGAGTGTGGGATTCCTTACTGGACAATCCTCGCCTGAGCGAGTGGCTAGTTGAAGGGAGCCTCGCTCGAGCGAATGTATTTGGAAATGCTTAATGGAACGATTTCGCCTAAGCAAGCTGAGGCGCTCAAGCGAATGTGGGCCTCGCTTGAGCGAGTGACCCCTGATGGGATTTTTCCCTTCTTTTCTCGGTTTTAATAGTATTGGACCTTCTCCCCTTATGTTGTAAGATGCTTAAGGGGATGCATAGGGATAATTATTAACGACATAATATGATGGTGTTGGCGAATAATTAAAATGTTGGGATAACTTGGTTATGCCCATAATACATAATGAAACACAAAATTGTTGACTACTAAGATAAAGTATAAAGGAATGATAAATAAGGTTTGCTGATGGACGTTTTGTGATGATGTAAGACCATCGTGGTTAAATACAATTATTGACTTGCCACATAGTGTGGAATATATATACATGTGATGTGTTGAAATGTAAAGTCAAGAACGTGATGGTGTTGGACATAAGTGTAATTGCTATATGTGTGAGGTGATGAATATGCCTCGAATGATTCCATGTGTGGATTAATATTATGATGTTTGCTATGTCTTTTTATCTCTATGTATGGATTGATATGAAATGATGTTTGTGGCCATTGAGATGCCAACTATATGAATGATATGCCTTGAGGGGCTAGTACATTAAAAATGCCACATTAAAAATTTGAGATGCCAACTATATGAATGATATGAATGATTATTGAAAATGCCACATTAAAAATTTGAAAATAATGACTAAGAAACCAACAATGTTGAAATCCATTAAGGTGTATGGTGGTGTTGGTCATTATGATGATGATGTTTGATGAGTGGCATTTAGGATGCACAGAGTAAGAATGCATTTGATTTGCATTGCATTGCATCTATGGCATATCATAGCTGCCGGTGTTGGAATATTAGGGGATTCCCCCGGTTGGCCCAGTGGGAGGGCAGCTCAGTGCACGAGAATTTCTGTTGTTTCCCCTGTGACTCGGTGTGTAAGTCACGAAGCTGCCCATGCTGAGCTACGGGGAGCTGCATATGGTTGACCCTTGTGGGGGGTGGCTCTTGAGGAGCAGGTGTCCCCGGTGGTCCTTTGGATCACAGCTGCCATGTTGAGAATCATGGTTGGCCCGCAACACCATATGCTGAATATGTTGTATACCGCGGTCATGGTGAAAATGACCAGGTGTTGTAAAATGGGCGATGCGGTTTGGTACCAGTAAAAATATGGTGAATATACATGCATTATGATATATGTGTACACATTTTACTACTGCAGTAGGGGCATGGTATATGATCATGTTTGAACCCACAATTTGGTGTTTATTCCCACAGTTGGATCCGCAATTATTATTGATTATTCCATTGTGCATATGCATTAGCCATAAGAGCATTTGCATATAGCATAGAGATATGCCAGAACATGATGATGATTGATGATGATTGAGATGGTGGTATGGTGTTGATGAGATAAGAAATAAGAAAAGATATGAATAAATGAAATGATGTGAATATGACGATATGTATGTTATGGCCCAATGTAATGAAGGGCGTGACTGTTTATGACTAATGATGATAATGATAAACCCCTTGCGAGGAGGAATTGATTAAAGATATAATGAATTGATGAGAATAATTTGTGAATGCCCTTATTGATGAGTGGCAAAGTGATTATGTATGTGATTGTATATGCGCTTGTGCTTGTTTATGATATGAATTGCGATTCACGAGGCTTGTATGCCTATTGTGATAATGAGATAATGAATGAATGATAATTTGATGACTTGATAGCAAAGCACACATGATGTTTGTATGCATATACACATGATCACAATATATATATATATTATTCGTCATTTTAAATGTATAGTGGTCTCTTTTTTAGCATTGTGATACAGGTTGCCATGGGATGAGTTTGAATTTTTAATCAAAGCTTTAGTAAAGGTAAATAGTGGTAGAGGATGTGACTTGGTCGGCATCATCTATGGGTTCTTGTATAACGAATAAATTGTTTATGAGGATATAGATGATTAGTGATTTTGGATATGTATAAGATGATCCCTTGAATTTGTGGATGGTGAATATATATATATATATATATATATATATATATGTAGAGTGTAAGAGATGATTTAATGTGTATTGAAAGATTGAAGTTGAGTGATGTTCATTTATGATTGAGATAGTCGGGAGAATATCCCCGGATGTATATGTATATGTATGTATATATATATATATTTATCTTAGGCAATGTATACGGTTGTGAAATATGCAAGAATGTGATAAAGTATAGGTTTGCATGCTTGCCTAGCCTTTTCTCATATCGTCATATATGGGACTAGGCGTGTGTCCGGTATACACATTCTTCCGCTGTAAACTCCAGTATTTTTGTATACCGTTATGGGCATTTTAGTTATCGATCCAGCTTTAGGTTATTTAATCTCACTCTTTGGTTTTCTGTGATTTGGGTCTTGATATGATCATGGTGGTGTCTTGGAAATATTTTCAAACGTGAAAAATTTATTCTCATATTTATTAATTATGACGTTCACATCGGGATTCGAGTACAGAAAATCAGGGGTGTTCCATGAGGTAAGCTCCTTTCACTATTTTTGGATGGGTTAATGATGACATTATGGGGTGTTATGATTTAGAAGAGTTGTGCATGTGAATGGGTGATTGTTGAAGCATTTAATGCTTATGCCCTAAAATGAGGTTGCCATAAATGTGAGTATTTATGAGGATTTAATGGTAGTTGGTGCATTAATGATGGTGGGAAATGAAGAATGATGAGGCATTGATGAGAGTTGTTAGGTTTTGGAGAAACCCTAACTTTTAAGAATTAGGGAAAGTTATAAATGTTGGTTAGATAGTGTAAGCAAAGGCAAATACAAGCCATTGGGTGTAAGAATATTGATTGGTGTAGTAATTTATGATGTTGGGCTAAGATTATTTTGTAGCCATTGAATCTAATGGGTATGGTTTCATGGGAAGGAATTCCCGAAGCCTAATAGATGATAAAAATGATATATATAACATGCCTAGTACATGTTATGAAATCATGGATATAACTATGATTACATAGAATTGAAATGGTGTCTTCCATAGTGAATTAATTGAGGTTTTACATGTATATTAATGTAGGACCTATTCCGAACGACGAGGCGGGTGTGTCTTATCAATCGGAATTCTTCTCTTGAGGTAGGAGAGGAGTCTTATGTTCTAAATGCATGAATTTGAATGTTATTTGATTGCCGTATGTATTGGTATGCATGTTAGCCTTGCTTGAAATGTTACGGGAAATTGTAATGTGGAGTGTGGTGTGGATTGTATGTTTGGCAACATGCTTTGATACATTTAGAATATTCATGGTGTGTTATATGATGGTGTAGAATGACAAGTGATATGGTGCTATACTTGTATCTACCTTGAATACAAGATGAATGTTGATAATGTTTGATAGAGAATGTTTGAAGTTCTTGTATTGATGTTAAAGTTGAGTAATAAGAATGAGAATGCCATACAAAGACTTAAACTAATGTGAATAACCAACAATAATAAAAGCTTTGGGATGATGTTGTTTGGTGAGTGGCATGTATAGGATGCATAGAGTGAGGAATGCATATGATTTGTATTTGCATCCATGGTATACTGCATAGTTGTCGGTGTTGGAATTTTAGGGGATTCCCCTGGTTGGCCCAGTGGGAGGGTAGCTCTGTGCACGAGCAATTTATATTTTCCCCTGTGACTCGGTGTGTAAGTCACGAAGCTGCCCATGTTGTGCTACGGGGAGCCGCATGTGGTTGACCCTTGTGGGGGGTGGCTCTCGATGAGCAGGTGTCCCTGGTGGTCCTTGGGATCATAGCTGCCATGATATAATTCATGGTTGGCCCGCAACACCTTATGTTGATATGTTGTATATCGCGGTCATGGTGAAAATGACCAGGTGTTGCAAGATGGGCGATGTGGTTTGGTACTAGTAAAATAATTGGTGAATGCATGCAAAATTTAAGAATAAGTGTACATATTTTACTACTGCAGTAGGGGTATGGTTAGATGATCATACTTGACTCCCACATTTGGTGTTTATATTCCCACAGTCAGATCTGTAATTGTTGAAATATTCCTTTGTGCATATGCATTAGCTTAAGAGCATTTGCATATAGCAAGAAGGTATGCCAAAGATGATGAGATATGATGATGGATGTGATGAGGATGTAAAAATATATTTCAAGACAACATAACAGATATGAATACTAAATAATGGTTGTGTGATAGTTCAATTGTTGAGGGACGTGATTATGTATGTGCTTGTGTACTTTGTTTGGAATTGTGATGTAATTCTGATAAATATACAATGGAATTGTGATGGTATATGGCATGGTGAATGTTATGGATGTGCAAAGTATACATGTTTAGATGCACTTATACATAATCACATGGTATTCATATTCATACCTTTGGAATGTGGACTCACTCTCCCATGCTGTCTATTTTTAGACTTGTGATGCAGGGTACTCATGGGAAGAGGTTGACATTTTGAAGTACACTTTGCTTGAGAAGGTAAATAGTGGTGTAGGAAGTGCCTTGGTTGGCGAGGTCTAGATTTTGTATAGCATGTTTTGTATATGGATGTTTATTTTGATATCTAGAATGGTGGTAGATGATTTTGGTGGTCATAGAGGAAAATTGGATCTTGGTGTATGACCAATTTCATTTGTGACCCAATGATGTAATGAACGGATGATGATGTGTGTTGATGTCTAAGATTTGAATGAATGAAATTGGTAGAATTTGTGGATGTATGTTGATGCAAAATGAGGATTCGTGTTATGTATTAATGATTGGCAAATATAATAGATAAAGAGTTTGAATTAGTATGAATTTATGAATTAGAAAAGATTTTAGGGGGTAAAGATGAATGTGACATGTTATAAACAAACAATATGACGTATAAGACATGTTGAAATTAAATGAATTGGAGTAGAATAGATTATGGTATAGTAAGTTGCATGAAATTTCCATAGCTGGTCGTTTTCTGCATAACTCGCTCAAGCGAGTAAGAATCTCGCTCGAGCGAGATTGTTATGAAACAGGGTTTTTAGCCTCTGGCCTGCTTTCGCCGAGCGGGTGTTTATCTCGCCCAAGCGAGATTGATGTAGAATCAGAGGTTAACCTTTGGACAATTTTTGCCCAGGCGAGAGGGTGGACGCTCAAGCGAGGGGGAAGAGAATTAGATACTGGACGATTTTTGCCCAGGCAAGAGATGCCTCGCCCAAGCGAAAATCGGCCAGAGAGTTAACAATGTTGCTGGAGCAATCTCGCTCAAGCGAGATTGGTACCTGATGTATACCTCCTTCCCTCACTCAAGCGTCTCGCTGGCTCACTTAAGGTTTCCCTTCGCATCTCGCTTAAGCGAGACAAGGCTCGCTTAAGCGAGATGGACCCCCTGATGCTTAAACCTTTCATTCGCTCAACTTTTCTCCGCTTCACCTAAGCGTAACCACGCTGACTCGCTCAAGCGGATGTGATTCTCGCTTGAGCGAGTGACACCCTATTATACATTTCCCTTTGGATTCAAATTTTTACATTTTCTTTGCAATAAAATTTATTCATGCATTATTTTAAGAGGAGTTTGAACCCAGTATGGGTCAGGGAACTTCATGAGGTCCTTTCTCTTAAATTTTATTTTTGCAACAATTAATTCAACTGGTTCTTCCGCTGTCTCTCATTGGATAATTACTAGGAAATTATCTTTTAAATTCTACCCTCTCATATCTTCATATATGGGAGTGGTTTATCATAGATCCAGGTGTTGAACTAAGAGCTTCACCACTTATTTTCTCATGATCGAATAATAATCTTTATATCGCGAAAAATTTCCCCGTATTTCCATGGGTGTCCCAACATGGTATGAGAGCCTTGGTTGCTGTTGATACGATCATGATTAATGTTATTCATGTGACTATTGTTTGTGATTGATTGGTTTATGAATTATTTGGTTGAATTGCGATGGTTATTATTGAATTATGATTGATGCAAATGTTACTGAGTATGGCCAAGAGTCCTTACACTATTTACCTTGAGTGATGAATATGTTGTGATCACGTATGGAAAATGATATGATTATGTAGAGTAGTCCATGATAGGCCTATAAGTGCTAAAATTCTTGAATTAATAAGTCGAAATGCTATTGTTTGGTCTAGTTACTTATGTGTAAGCCATGTTTTAATCTATAGGCATAAGATATGGCTGGTAGACCAAATCGTAAGGCTGCTGCTATGACAAACGCCTTGAATCGCTTTGCCGATCTCTTGGAAATATAAGGCCAGCTGAACATGGGACAAGGCTCCCAAGGTCTTGATCTGTTTCTTAAGAGGAAACCTTCAGAATTTCATGGAGGATATAAGCCAGAAGATGCATATGCTTGGATTAATGACTTGGAAAGAATCTATGCTAGCTTTGAGTGTTCTGAAGCGCAAAAGGTAGAGTATGCGGTCTTTATGATCCGCGATGAAGTCGAAGCTTGGTGGCGTCTTACTAGGGGACGCATGATATCCGCTGATGTTCCCTTGGTTTGGGAAAACTTCAAGGTGGAATTCTTGAAGAAATACTTTTCGGACAGCTATAGAAGCAAAAAGGAGCTTGAGTTTATGGAACTTAAGCAAGGTGGTATAACGGTGGAGGAGTATGCCTCCAAGTTTGAGGAGTTGTGTGCATTCTATCCGCCCTATCAACAAGAAGGTACCGAAGCATCGATGTGTGTAAAGTTTGAAAATGGGTTAAGGCCCGAGATCAAGCAGGCTGTTCGACACCAAGAGATACAAAGTTTTCCGACGCTTGTAAATAAGTGTCGTATTTATGAAGAAGATGATGTGGCCCCTTTGAATCATGGAAAGCATGAGCCTAAGTTGAAAGGCCAATTTTCCAGCTTCAAGAAGCAAGGACATTTTAAGAAGAGCAAGTTTCCCCGTGGTGGATCCTCAAATGTTAGAGGACATAAAGCTTTTAGAGGTGGACATGGTGGTGGTAACCAAGGCCGTGGTAATGTCCAAGGCCTAACTTGTTTCAAATGTGGTGCCAACCATTTGGCACATGATTGTCCACAAGAAGATGTGGTGTGCTAACAATGTAATCAACCGAGGCATATTTGCCCTAATTGTCCATTGAATGTGAGGAATGTAAATGCTAATACTCCTGCACGTATGAACCCTAATGGAAACCGTGGAGGCCATGGTGGCTTTGGAGGCCGTGGTCATGGAAATGTTAATGGTCAAAATGGTGGCCGCAATGGTGGTCGTGGTAGAAATTATAACGGTGGAAGACATGGAAATGGTCGAGGCAATGGCCATGGTGGAAGGAATGGGAACCGCAATGGTGGTGATCAAGTATAAGCTGCAGGAACAGTATTTGCAGTTACTGGTGAAGAAGCCGCACAGGCTGAAGATCTCGTTCGTGGTGAGTGTGAAATTCTTGGTATTCTGGTAAATGTTATCTTTGATTCTGGTGCTACGCACTCATTTATTTTTGAAGATTGTGTAAGGCGCTTGATGGTGCTTGTGTGTATGATGAAAGGTACTATATTGGTGACTACACCGACCGGTACTTGTTTAAGATCGGTGACTTGATGTGAGGACGTCGAGATGAACCTGGAGGGTAGGAAATTTGTTGTATCCCTCGTATGTCTGCCTATGAAGGACCTGGATATTATTCTAGGCATAGATTGATTATCCGCTAACAAGGTCTTGGTGGATTGTCATGGCAAGATAGTAATCTTCCCGACTTCGAATGCTGAAGGCATTGATGTACAAGGTATCCCTCAACTTCTCATGATGTTCTGCTTGGTTGATGGGAATGGTGCTTCCCAATCTTGTGGGATTCCCATCGTTTCGGAGTTTCCCGATGTGTTTCCGGAAGATATTCCTGGATTACCTCCTTCTTGAGAAGTAGAATTCTCTATTGACCTTATTCCCGGCGCTGAGCCTGTTTCTAGAGCTCCTTATAGGATGTCTCCTATGGAGTTGACCAAATTAAAGAAGCAAGTTGAGGAATTGCTTGAACGGGAGTTCATCTACCCAAGTGTGTCTCCTTGGGGTGCTCCCATGTTGTTGGTGAAAAAGAAGGATGGGAGCATGAGATTATGCATTGATTATTGCCAACTCAACAAGCTAACTATCAAGAACAAATATCCTCTTCCACGTATTGACGATCTTTTGGATCAATTGAAGGGTGCTATGTGTTTTTAAAGATCGATTTGCGTTTTGGATATCACCAAATTTGGGTGAAGACCGAAGACATTCCAAAAACTACCTTCCGAACGTGATATGGACACTATGTGTACGTAGTGATGCCATTCGGAGTGACGAATGCTCCTGCGATTTTCATGGATTACATGAATCGCATCTTTCATGACTATCTAGATCAATTTGTTATGGTGTTTATCGATGATATTTTGGTGTACTCTAAGAGTCATGAAGAGCATGAAAGACATCTTCGTCTTGTATTGACTATTCTTCGAGTAAAGGAGTTATATACTAAGCTCTCTAAATGTGAATTCTAGATGAAAGAGATCTCTTTTCTTGGTCATGTGATATCTGGTGATGGAGTTGCTGTTGATAAATCGAAAGTTGAAGCTGTTATGGCTTGGGAAAGACCAACGTCCGTAACGGAGATAAGAAGTTTTCTTGGTCTTGCCGGTTACTACCGGAGGTTCATTGAAGGATTTTCCCGCTTGGCCTTACCATTAACTAAGTTGACTCGTAAGAATCTGTAACATCCCGATTTAAAACGAATTACCGTGTGAAATTGAGCCATTAGAATAATAATTATAAAAGTGGAAAAGTTACTTGTCAACTATAATTAATTTAATTAGTTCAACTTGGGAAATGATGGCTGAGTAATTGTGATAGCTGGCCGCTTATGAGTGGTGGGTGTCGTGAGTGGACTGCCAATTCACGCTTTCCCACCCCACTTCTCTTCTCTTCGTACGTATATATATATGTCCTGGCCACGGTTGATATGCATTCCTTTCAGAATTCCTCTTCTGCTACCTCTATCTCTTAGTTCCTTCTTCTCTTCTTCCTCGTTCTCCTTCTTCTTCCCTGTTCCCTGTTCTCTGTTCTCCGTTTCTAGAAATCCATGAAGACGGTGCTGCAGAAGATTCAGAGTTCCTTCTGTTGGTGAAGGACAACCACCAAAGCAGAAAGGAGTAGCTTTCTGTCCCCGAGCCGATTGCAGAATACGACCGCGTTCGAAGGGGGACTGAACAAGGCAAACAGAGCAGCGGATCGAACGTCGGGAAATAGAAGAGCTTCCCGAGTCCCTTTTGTAGGTAGGGGGCGCTTGCATGTCAAATGCATGGTTCACGAACGGTACCGGATGAATGTATTGCTTTAAGTGTGTGCATGTGTTTGTGACGACTATGTGCGATGCATGATTGTTGATCTTTGGATTCCATGTGTATGTTAGTAGCATCTTGTTAATAGTTATACAATATTGTGCATGCTGGTATGATTGACGAGTAAATGTAGGAACTATGTTGAATCAGTTTCTACTTTGATGGTTACGAAGAATGTGTCGGATGAGTGATGATACTTGCTGACAAAACGCATAAGCTGCATGTGTAGGAATGGAGTGACCCGTGGAAGGTCAGGAGCCCCAAAGGAATGATTTCCAGCTACAGGCCTTGGCTAGATCCTGTGAGAGCTTGTGGTAGCCGTGGGAGCTAGAGATAGGTCTCGAGACACAAATGGGAGGCCGGTACCACACGAAAAGAGCTAATGGACGAGTGGCCAATAAGGGGAACCTGTAACTGAAAGTCACTGCCTAAGTCGGATCCGTAGGCATGCATGTAGATATGATGTTGATTAGGATAGTACGCGTGGCATGACTAGGAGTGATACAAAGGAATTCCAAGTGAGTCGATGCATGTGATTGTGTGAATGAAAATGAACTCCACGTAATATGTATGTGAGTGTATGTTATTGATATTATTCTAATCTACATGGCCTTAGTTTAATCTGAATGCGACCAAGTGAACATGAGTATGCGTACTGATACTGATACCGAGTCATTGACTGTCATTTTATATGTAAAAGCTCACCCCTACTGTGGCTATACTTTTCAGTGAATGTCTCTCGGAATGAAGGATGAAGGAGGAGCTGAATGCCGAGTGAAGTGCTGGTGCACTGTGGAAATTACGTGTTCATGTATATGCTGTGTATATGCCTTGTTAAGCCTTGGCCGGCTTGTATTTCAGTCGTAGTCTCTTTATACTAGAACTTGAACCCTCTTGGGTAGAAGACGTGACCTTGTGCCTGTCATTATTTATATCCCTTTATATCTATCATACTGTGTGTTATTCTATCTTGCGTGAATGATCCGAGTAATATATGTATATGTACTTACTGAGGGTGTGAGGTTGGTATAACCATGGGTAGAAATGGGATTAAGAGTTGATGGGGAAAGTGAGGCAGTGATTTATTCTGGGTGCCGAAGAGTTTAGGTATTACCGAGTGAATGAGAGCACGGGTCTCCGAGTGAGGGTTGATCTAGATACTTTCCGAGTGATAACTGTTAGGATTTCCCGAGTGTACAATAATTAACAATTACCGAGTGAGAATCTGCCGAGTGAAGGTTTCCCGATAGAAAAGCGACACCTAAGTCTCTAAATGGACCCCGTTGTAATAGATTACTAGTAGCAAGGGAATTTGAGTGAGTCTTGATTTAGCAGGATAACTAAAGTGGGAAAGTTATGGTTTCCGAGTGAAAAATGAGTGAAATACCCGAGTGGTAAAAAGGACGTGAAAGTTATTCCGAGTGAGAAGTCTTCATCGATTCCGAGTAAGTGGTTATGGGAACCATTTTCGAGTTGCCGTATGTGTATTCCGATTGAGTGAAGTCAGGGAATGTGTTATGTTTTTTGAATGGAGCTGGTATGTTTAAGGGCCAATCCGAGTGAATTGAGAGTGGACCCTTCCGAGTGAATACGCTTGAGTGATTCTGAGTGAAAGATATAAGTAAACCCCGAGTGAGGAAGAGTTTGTATTTTCGAGTGGAAACCTTGAGTGATCCTCTTCTGAGAGAGGAGTTAGTGTAGTGGTTCAGAGTGGAATGGATCCTAAGTGTATGATATTTATAATCCGAGTGAATGATGTAAAATCCGAGTGAGTGAGGATCTGTATTACGGGTGGTTAAGATTGGGCTAAGTCCGAGTGGGGATTGCCTTAATGATTTTCCCTGAGCGAACAAGATGTCATATGCCGAGTGGACTAGCTATCATTTTCTGACTGAATGAGTCGTATGATATTTCTGGATCCCGAGTGTCTGATTAACCGAGTGTAGCTTCTCGCTCAGCGAATGAAGGATTCGCCGCAGCGAGCGTGGTTGATGGAGGGCTTTCGGTGGGTTAGCTTAGGCGAATGAGTGCTCGCCCGAGCGAGTGTGCTGTCTCGCTCAAGCGAAGTCGGATCTTGCTTGAGCGAGTGCACGCTGTTTCTCTTGGGCTCGCTTGAGCGTTGTTGGGTTCCGCTGGGTGGCTTTTTTTTGGCCTTTATCTTCCCTTGCCTTCCATTTCCCCTCCTTCTCGTTGTTGTGCCCGGTTTAATTAATTTGGGCAGATTATGTATGTTTTGCTAACTCTAAAATTTGGAAAAAAATTCCCTTGTTTGGTTTTATTTATTTATTAAAATTAGGGTGTTTCATTTTGGTATCAGAGCAGACCGAAAGGTCCAAGGCCAAGGTGTGCTTACCGAGTGTAAGCGGTTGTATGTGTTATGACCGGGTGGTCATCATTATTGTGATATTCTGATTGAACATGATTCATGTTGAGATATTGATTTAAGGATAGGAGGTAACTCCTCTCCTGGTCCGATTGATTGCATGACGTATATATATAGATGATATAATGTGCTATAGTCAGTGAATATAGGATGAGATCCGATCGGAAGAATGTAACCTTGTAAACTTATCCTTGAAGGGGTGTTAATTTCAAGATAAGTAATGACGAATCGCCAAAGTATGGAAGCCATAGCAGCGGCATTCCAACGTTTTGCTGACGTATTTAAGAGGCAAGGCCAGCCTCGAGCTGAAGATGGTCAGGTGTTGGACCGCTTCCTGAAAAGGAAGCCGAGTGAATTTCAAGGAGGACGTAACCCTGAGGCAGCTTACAAATGGACTTAAGAGTTAGAGAGGATTTTTGGGGGCCTCCACTACACCGAGGCCCAGAAGGTGGAGTGCGCGGTGTACATGCTGAGGGACGAAGCAGAGAATTGGTGGAAGATAGCCAGAAACTGACTGACTGAAGACGATACCCAGCTGACCTGGGAAAATTTCAAGACATGCTTCTTAGAGAAGTACTTCCCCGACACAGTAAGGAGTCAGAAGGAATTGGAGTTTATGGAGCTGAAATAGGGTTCCATGTCTGTAGAAGAATATGCAACCAAATTTGAAGAGTTGTGTCTGTTTTATCCACCCTTTCAATAACCCGGGACTGAGAGTTCCAAATGCCTCAAATTCGAGAATGGACTGAGATCGGACATCAAAAGAGCTTGCAGATATCAGGAATTAGGAGCTTTCCGGTGCTGTGAATAAATGCAGGATCTTTAAAGAAGACGACAAGGCCCATTCAGGCCAGAACAGTAGGGCAGGTCCCTCCTTGAGGCCTCAACAGTCACGCTTTAAGAGGCCAGGTAACATTGGAAGAAATGGACCCTTTACTAGATATAAGGATCGTAGAAACCAAGGGAGACAGATGAGTGGACGTCCAAAATATGGCAAGTGTTTTAAGTGTGGTGGCAACCACTTTGCTCAGAATTGCGATAGTGAAGATGTCAAGTGTTTTCATTGCAAGGAGAAAGGGCACATTCGCCCTGACTGCCCCCAACTCCGTCAAGCAAGTGCCAATGTATGCCAGGGAAGCTTCCAAGAGAGGAGCCGTGGAAAAGATGATCAAAGCTCAGGGGGCAGAGGCAACAGAGCCAGAGGAAATATGATGTTTGCCCCAAACAACCAGAGGAGAAACACTGACCAACCAGCTGCTGGAAGAGTCTACGCCATCAGTGCCGAGGAGGCTGCACAAGCGAACGACTTAGTGCAGAGTAAGTGCCTACTCGGTAAATATACACTTAGCGTAATTTTTTATTCTGGAGCCACCCACTCCTTCATAGCTGATGATTGTGTAAGACGTTTGAGATTACCGAGTGTGGTTATGGACCGGATTTTGGAAGTGGCCAACCCGACTGCCCCTAAGGTGTTGACATCATCGATGTGTAAAGACGTAACGTTTGTATTAGGCGATCGGAGTTTTACCTTCGATCTGGTGTGCGTACCTCTGAAGGACCTTGACATGGTACTCGGTATAGATTGGCTTTCAGCCAACAAGGTGTTGGTGGACTGCAGAAACCGAAGGATATTCTTTCCGAGGCAGAACCATGAGGACTACACGGTACAAGGTATAGCTTAGCTGTTTATGATGCTTTGTTTAACTGAGGGTGAGAGTAGAGCCCGAGTGAACGATATTCCGACTGTCTGTGAGTTCCCAGAGGTGTTTCCGGAGGATGTGCCGGGCGTCCCTCCGAGTAGGGAACTCAAATTCTCTATAAACCTAATCCCTGGAGCCGAGCTAGTCTCTAGTGCACCTTATAGAATGTCCCCAACAGAATTGACTGAGCTGAAAAAGCAGGTGGATGAGTTACTCGGAAAACAATTCATTACGCCAAGTGTATCACCATGGGGCGCACCTGTACTACTTGTTAAGAAGAAGGATGGCAGCATGAGACTATGCATAGATTACCGACAGCTAAACAAACTCACGATTAAGAACCGTTACCCATTGCCCAGGATCGACGATCTGATTGACCAACTGCGTGGTGCTTCAGTCTTCTCAAAGATCGATTTACGGTCGGGATACCACCAAATCTGGGTGAAGGACTCGGATATTCCCAAGACTGCCTTTAGGACTCGGTATGGCCACTACGAGTATGTAGTGATGCCGTTCGGTGTGACAAATGCACCTGCCATATTCATGAATTACATGAACAGCATATTCCACCCGTACTTAGACCGATTCGTAGTAGTTTTTATTGATGATATCTTAGTCTACTCCAAGACCTCTGATGAGCATGAAGAACACCTCCGAGCGGTACTTCAAGTCTTGAAGGAGAAATAGCTGTTTGCAAAATTTTCAGAGTGCGATTTCTGGATGGATAAGATCCATTTTCTCGGACATGTGATTTCCAACGAGGGTGTCTCGGTAGACCCTTCGAAGGTGGCAGCTATAATGGCATGGGAGAGACCCGAGTCAGTCTCAGAGATAAGGAGCTTTATGGGCCTGGATGGTTATTATAGGCGGTTTATTGAAGGTTTTTCTAAGCTAGCCTTGCCACTGACTAAATTGACCTGGAAAAACGTTCCCTTCGTGTGGAGTTCCGAGTGCAAGAGCAGTTTCCGAGAGCTAAAAGACAAATTGACGACCGCTCTAGTACTGGCATTGCCTAACTTGCAAGAGAGCTTTGTGGTTTATTGTGATGCATCAGGACTCGGATTGGGATGCGTGCTGATGCAGAAAGACCGAGTGATAGCTTATGCCTCTTGGCAATTGAGGCCTCACGAACAGCATTACCCGACTCCTGACTTGGAATTGGCAGCTGTGGTCTTCGCGTTAAAAATATAGAGGCACTACTTGTCGGTTCTAAGTTCGAAGTTTACAGCGACCACAAGAGCCTCAAATATTTATTCGACCAGAAGGAACTGAACATGAGGCAGAGGAGATGGATGGAATTTTTAAAGGATTATGACTTCGAACTGAAGTACCATCCGGGTAAGGCAAACGTTGTTGCCGACGCGTTGAGTCGGAAATCCCTCTATATAGCAGTGATGATGGTGAAGGAGGTGGAGTTGTTGGAACAGTTCCGAGACATGAACTTGCATATTGACATCCCCTCTTCTCGGAAGATGACAATCGGTACGTTGAGGATTGCTAATGAATTTCTGAAATCGGTATTCAAACAACAGCAGTCAGATTCCTACCTGGCTGAGATAAAGAAGATTCAGGCCAAGGGTAAGGACTTGTCCTTGACCGAAGGACCGGATGGGATTTTCCGAGTGAAGAATTGGATATATGTACCGGGTGAGAGTGAACTGAGAAAAATGGTGCTTGATGAAGCCCACAAGAGTCTGCTAAGTATCCACCCGGGCACCATGAAGATGTACCACGATCTGAGACCACAATTATGGTGGCCCGGATTAAAGAAGGATATGGCAGAATATGTGGCTCAGTGTATTACCTGTCAAAAATCAAAAGTTGAGCATCAGAAGCCGTATGGCGCATTGCAAACCCTGGAGATCCCTGTGTGAAAATGGGACTCAATCGCCATGGACTTTGTCATGGGATTGCCAAAAAACCGAGCGGGCCATGATGCGATTTGGGTCATTCTTGACCGACTAACAAAAAGTGCACACTTCCTACCTGTGAACATGAGATACCCATTACATAAGTTAGCCCGGATTTACGTTCATGAAATTGTTCGACTGCATGGTGTACCGACTTCTATCGTATCGGATAGGGACCCAAGATTCACGTCTCGGTTTGGAGCCAGCCTACACCAGGAATTGGGTATGAAACTTTGGCTAAGTTTCGCCTACCACCCTCAATCGGATGGGCAATCCGAGCGGACGATACAAAGTTTGGAAGATTTACTGAGGGCATGTGTGTTGGAACACGGTGGAGATTGGGAGCAGTACCTTTCCCTGATCGAATTTATATACAACAATAGCCACCACAACAGTATTGGTATGGCACCCTACGAAGCACTATATGGTCGAAGATGCCGAACCCCACTTTGTTGGTCGGAATCGGGTGAGAGTCTACTATTGGGACCAGAAATCGTGAAGTAGACCTCAGAAATTGTGAAGGCGCCTCAGGATAGGCAGAAGAGATACCACGATAAACGAACCTAACCACTGGAGTTCTCTGTCGGAGACAGAGTGTTTCTAAAGACTTCACCAAGCAAGGGAGTCAGGCGAGCCTTGAAAGGTGGAAAGCTAAGCCCCCGATACATTGGGCCTTATGAGGTATTAGAGCGGATCGGCCCCGTGGCGTACCGAATAGCGTTACCAACTCACTTATCCCGGTTGCATAACGTGTTTCATGTGTCTCAATTAAGGAAGTACTTACACGATTCCACTTACACGATGCCGGATGATGAAGTAGAGATTAAAGAGGACCTGACCACTGTGACTATACCGACTAGAATAATGGACCGATCGGTAAAGCGTTTAAGGAGTAAAGATATGCAACTGGTTGAGGTAGAGTGGCAGCAGGACGGGTATACCTCTTATACCTGGGAACGCGAAGATGCCATGAGGCAGCAGTACCCCGAGTTGTTTGATCAAGGTGAGTTACCGATTGAATTTCAAGGATGAAATTCTTTTGAGAGGGGGAGAACTGTAACATCCCGATTTAAAACAAATTACCGTGTGAAATTGAGCCATTAGAATAATAATTATAAAAGTGGAAAAGTTACTTATCAACTATAATTAATTTAATTAGTTCAACTTGGGAAATGATGGCTGAGTAATTGTGATAGCTGGCCGCTTATGAGTGGTGGGTGTCGTGAGTGGACTGCCAATTCATGCTTTCCCACCCCACTTCTCTTCTCTTCGTATGTATATATATATATGTCCTGGCCACGGTTGATATGCATTCCTTTCAGAATTCCTCTTCTGCTACCTCTTTCTCTTAGTTCCTTCTTCTCTTCTTCGTCGTTCTCCTTCTTCTTCCCTGTTCCCTGTTCTCTGTTCTCCGTTTCTGGAAATCCACGAAGACGGTGCTGCAGAAGATTCAGAGTTCCTTCTGTTGGTGAAGGACGACCACCAAAGCAGAAGGGAGTAGCTTTCTGTCCCCGAGCCGATTGTAGAATACGACCGCGTTCGAAGGGGGACTGAACAAGGCAAACAGAGCAGCGGATCGAACGTCGGGAAATAAAGGAGCTTCCTGAGTCCCTTCTATAGGTAGGGGGAGCTTGCATGTCAAATGCATGGTTCACGAACGGTACCGGATGAATGTATTACTTTAAGTATGTGCATATGTCTGTGATGACTGTGTGCGATGCATGATTGTTGATCTTTGGATTCCATGTGTATGTTAGTAGCATCTTGTTAATAGTTATACAATATTGTGCATGCTGGTATGATTGATGAGTAAATGTAGGAATTATGTTGAATCGGTTTCTACTTTGATGGTTATGAAGAATGTGTCAGATGAGTGATGATACTTGCTGACAAAATGCATAAGCTGCATGTGTAGGAATGGGGTGACCTGTGGAAGGTCAGGAGCCCCAAAGGAATGATTTCCAGCTACAGGCCTTGGCTAGATCCTGTGAGAGCTCATGGTAGCCGTGGGAGCTAGAGATAGGTCTCGAGACGCCAATGGGAGGCCGGTACCACGCGGAAAGAGCTAATGGACGAGTGGCCAGTAAGGGGAACCTGTAACTGAAAGTCACTGCCTAAGTCGGATCCGCAGGCATGCATGTAGATATGATGTTGATTAGGATAGTACGTGTGGCATGACTCGGAGTGATACGAAGGAATTCTGAGTGAGTCGATGCATGTGATTGTGTGAATGAAAATGAACTTCACGTAATATGTATGTGAGTGTATGTTATTGAAATTATTCTAATCTGCATGGCCTTAGTTTAATCTAAATGTGATCGAGTGAACATGAGTGTGCGTACTGATACTGATACCGAGTCATTGACTGTCATTTTATATGTAAAAGCTCACCCATACTGTGGCTATACTTTTCAATGAATGTCTCTCGGAATGAAGGATGAAGGAGGAGCTGAATGCCGAGTGAAGTGTTGGTGCACTGTGGAAATTATGTGTTCATGTATATGCTGTGTATATGCCTTGTTAAGCCTTGGCCGGCTCGTATTTCAGTCGTAGTCTCTTTATACTAGAACTTGAACCCTCTTGGGTAGAAGACGTGACCTTGTGCCTGTAATTATTTATATCCCTTTATATCTATCATACTGTGTGTTGTTCTATCTTACGTGAATGATCCGAGTAATATATGTATATGTACTTACTTAGGGTGTGAGGTTGGTATAACCATGGGTAGAAATGGGATTGAGAGTTGATGGGGAAAGTGAGGCAGTGATTTATTCTGGGTGCCGAAGAGTTTAGGTATTACCGAGTGAATGAGAGCACGGGTCTCCGAGTGAGGGTTGATCTAGATACTTTCCGAGTGATAACTGTTAGGATTTCTCGAGTGTACAATAATTAACAATTACCGAGTGAGAATCCGCCGAGTGAAGGTTTCCCGACAGAAAAGCGACACCTAAGTCTCTAAGTGGACCCCGTTGTAATAGATTACTAGTAGCAAGGGAATTTGAGTGAGTCTTGATTTAGCAGGATAACTAAAGTGGGAAAGTTATGGTTTCCGAGTGAAAAATGAGTGAAATACCCGAGTGGTAAAAAGGACGTGAAAATTATTCTGAGTGAGAAGTCTTCATAGATTCCGAGTGAGTGGCTATGGGAACCATTTCCGAGTTGCCGTATGTGTATTTCGATTGAGTGAAGTCAGGGAATGTCTTATGTTTTCTGAATGGAGCTGGTATGAGTGAATTGAGAGTGGACCCTTCCGAGTGAACACGCTTGAGTGATTCTGAGTGAAAGATATAAGTAAACCCCGAGTGAGGAAGAGTTTGTATTTCCGAGTGGAAACCTTGAGTGATCCTCTTCTGAGAGAGGAGTTAGTGTAGTGGTTCAGAGTAGAATGGATCCTAAGTGTATGATATTTATAATCCGAGTGAATGATGTAAAATCCGAGTGAGTGAGGATCTGTATTCCGGGTGGTTAAGATTGGGCTAAGTCCTAGTGGGGATTGCCTTAATGATTTTCCCTGAGCGAACAAGATGTCATATGCCGAGTAGACTAGCTATCATTTTCCGAGTGAATGAGTCGTATGATATTTCTGGATCCCGAGTGTCTGATTAGCCGAGTGTAGCTTCTCGCTCAGCGAATGAAGGATTTGCCGCAGCGAGCATGGTTGATGAAGGGCTTTTGGTGGGTTAGCTTAGGCGAATGAGTGCTCGCCCGAGCGAGTGTGTTGTCTCGCTCAAGCGGAGTCAGATCTCGCTTGAGCGAATGCACGTTGTTTCTCTTGGGCTCGCTTGAGCGTTGTTGAGTTCCGCTGGGTGGCTTTTGTTTGGCCTTTATCTTCTCTTGCCTTCCATTTCCCCTCTTTCTCCTTGTTGTGCCCAGTTTAATTAATTTGGGCAGATTATGTATGTTTTGCTAACTCTAAAATTTGGAAAAAAATTCCCCTGTTTGGTTTTATTTATTTATTAAAATTAGGGTGTTTCAGAATTAACCATTCATGTGGACCTGAGAATGTGAAGAAAGTTTCCAAGAGTTGAAGTTAAGGCTTACTACCATACTGGTGTTAGCATTGCCCGATTTGACGAACGAATTTGTAGTGTATTGTGATGCATCTAAACTTGGTCTGGGTTGTGTGTTGATGCAGAAAGAGCGTGTGATAGCCTATGCGTCGAGACAGTTGCGACTGCATGAGGTTAACTATCCTACACATGATCTAGAATTGGCAGCGGTGGTGTTCACTTTGAAGTTGTGGTGACATTACTTGTATGGTCTGAAGTTTATGGTCTTTAGTAATCACAAGAGCCTAAAGTACTTATTTGACCAAAAGGAACTGAATATGCGCCAATGACGATGGATGGATTTCCTAAAGGATTTTGAATTCGAGTTGAGGTATCATCCCGGAAAGGCAAACATAGTTGCCGATGCGTTGAGCCGAAAGTCACTACATATCTCTATGATGATGGCGAAAGAGATGGAGTTCATTGAACAGTTTAGAGATTTGAATGTGGGTGTGGAGACTTATACTCCCAAGAAGATGTCACTAGAAATGTTGAAAGTCACAAATGAATTTCTTGAGTATGTGAAGGTACAGCAACCGAATGATGAGTATTTGATTGAGATGAAGAAAACCCAAGAGAAAGGGAAGAACTTGTTCCTGGTGGAAGGTTAAGATGGCATTTGGCGTGTGAAGGGCCGAATTTTTGTTCCCTCAAGTGGTGATGTAAGAAAATGTGTCCTTGAGGAAGCTCACAAAAGTGTATTGAGCATTCATCCTGGTTCTACCAAGATGTATCAAGACTTGAAAACGAATTTTTGGTGGCCTGACATGAAGCATGATGTGGCGAATTTTATGGCATCTTGCCTTGTTTGTCAGAAGGCTAAGGTCGAGCATCAGAGGCCGTCTAGTTATCTGAGACCTTTGGAGATCCCCGTTTGGAAATGGGATAGTATAGCTATGGATTTTATTTCTGGATTACCCAAAACTCGTGCTGGAAACGATGCCATATGGGTTATTATGGATCGGTTGACGAAGTGTGCTCACTTCTTACCCATGAACATGAAGAGTTCTTTGGAGAGATTGGCACAATTATATATAAAGGAGATTGTTAGACTGCATGGTGTACCATCTAGTATCATATCCGACCGTGATCCTCGGTTTACTTCTCGATTTTGGGGAAGTTTGTATAATGAGTTGGGTCTAATTTGAAACTTAGTTCCGCATATCATCCTCAAACCGACGGACAGTCCGAAAGGATGATACAAAGCCTTGAAGATTTGTTGAGGGCTTGTGTTCTTGAACACGGTGGATGTTGGGAGAGATTCTTGCCATTGATTGAATTCACATACAACAATAGCTTCCATTCTAGTATTGGCATGGCATCGTATGAGGCGTTGTATGGAAGAAAGTGTAGAACTCCTTTGTGTTGGTTGGAGGTTGGCGAGAACTTGGCTTTAGGGCTGGAGATTATTCAGGAGACTACCGAGCAAATTAGAAAAATACGAGAGAATATGAAGATTGCTCAAGATAGGCAGAAGAGTTATTACGACAAGAGGCATAAACCATTTGAGTTTCAAGTTGGTTATCATGTGTTCTTGAAGGTCTCACGTGATAAAGGAATTGGAAGGGCGCTGAAGAGTGGCAAGTTGAGCCCTAGATTTATTGGACCTTATGAGGTATTGGAGCGGATTGGTGACGTTGCTTATCAGATAGCACTCCCTCCGCATCTTGCTAATCTACACAATGTGTTCCACGTGTCACAATTGAGAAAATATGTTCATGATACCCTACATGTGATTCCTATGGACGAGATTGATGTACGAGAAGATTTATCTATCTCTCCTGTTTCTGTTCACATCGTCGAGCATTCCGTGAAGAAACTACGGAACAAGTTGGTACCTTTGGTGAAGGTCGCTTGGAAACATGGAAATGTGGAGACGTTTACATGGGAACGTGAGGACGACATCAGAGAACGATATCCCGATGTATTCGAATCGGGTAAGTTAAATTTCGAGGATGAAATTTTCTTTTTGGTAGGGTGGATTATAATATCCCAAATTTTAAAATAGAGGATTAATTAAGGAAAATAAATATTGACAAACTGGTGAATTATTTAATGTCCCAACATATTGAAAATAATTAAATTTAGATTTTTGGGGACTGTTGGTGGTTTATGGAGACCGGTTAAGCTGAAAATAAGCCCGGTTAAGATATGGGTGTCGGACCAAGTATCTCTGAATGAGATGATATTGGTCAGGGCTGTTGAAGATAATATTAGGAATCCAAATGTATAATCAGAATAATTTTTAGATAAAGTATTGGGCCCAAATAGAGAGCCTGTTAGTCATAAAACGGTAAAATTTTAATGGGTGAGTTAAAGTTAGAAACTCAAAAACCCAAAACCCTTTCTATTCACGTGTATTTGCTGAAGTTGTTGGACATGCATCATCCATTTCTCCTTCTCTTCATCCTTTTCTTCATTCCTTCTTCTTCCTTCCAAAACCCTAACTTTGAGTAGTGAGCTTTCTCCTCCATTTTCGTTTTTCAAGAAGCTTAGAAGAGGACCGTTGGAGCTGAATTCTTCTTCCTCTTCTCCTCCATTTTCGCAGCCCACTTTTCTCCCCTTGGAACCCATTTCATTTTGGGTGTGAGGTAAGCTCCTTTCACCATTTTTGGATGGGTTAATGATGACATTATGGGGTGTTATGATTTAGAAGAGTTGTGCATGTGAATGGGTGATTGTTGAAGCATTTAATGCTTATGCCCGTTGCCATAAATGTGAGTATTTATAAGGATTTAATGGTAGTTGGTGAATTAATGATGGTGGGAAATGAAGAATGATATGGCATTGATGAGAGTTGTTGGGTTTTGGAGAAACCCTAACTTTTAAGAATTAGGGAAAGTTATAAATGTTGGTTAGATAGTGTGAGCAAAGGCAAATACAAGCCATTGGGTGTAAGAATATTGATTGGTGTAGCAATTTATGATGTTGGGCTAAGATTATTTTGTAGCCATTGAATCTAATGGGTATGGTTTCATGGGAAGGAATTCCCAAAGCCTAATAGATGATAAAAATGATATCTATAACATGCCTAGTACATGTTATGAAATCATGGATATAACTATGATTATATAGAATTGAAATGGTGTCTTCTATAGTGAATTAATTGAGGTTTTACATGTATATTAATGTAGGACCTATTCTGAACGACGAGGCGGGTGTGTCTTATCAATCGGAATTCTTCTCTTGAGGTAGGAGAGGAGTCTTATGTTCTAAATGCATGAATTTGAATGTTATTTGATTGCCATATGTATTGGTATGCATGTTAGCCTTGCTTGAAATGTTACGGGAAATTGTAATGTGGAGTGTGGTGTGGATTGTATGTTTGGCAACATGCTTTGATGCATTTAGAATATTCATGGTGTGTTATATGATGGTGTAGAATGACAAGTGATATGGTGTTATGCTTGTATCTACCATGAATACAAGATGAATGTTGATAATGTTTGATAGAGAATGTTTGAAGTTCTTGTATTGATGTTAAAGTTGAGTAACAAGAATGAGAATGCCACACAAAGACTTGAACTAATGTGAATAACCAACAATAATAAAAGCTTTGGGATGATGTTGTTTGGTGAGTGGCATGTATAGGATGCATAGAGTGAGGAATGCATATGATTTGCATTTGCATCCATGGCATACTGCATAGCTGCCGGTGTTGGAATTTTAGGGGATTCCCCCAGCTGGCCCAGTGGGAGGGCGACTCTGTGCACGAGCAATTTATATTTTCCCCTGTGACTCGGTGTGTAAGTCACGAAGCTGCTCATGTTGTGCTACGGGGAGCCGGATGTGGTTGACCCTTGTGGGGGGTGGCTCTCGATGAGCAGGTGTCCCCGGTGGTCCTTGGGATCACAGCTGTCATGATATAATTCATGGTTGGCCCACAACACCTTATGTTGATATGTTGTATACCGCGGTCATGGTGAAAATGACCAGGTGTTGCAAGATGGGCGATGTGGTTTGGTACCAATAAAATAATTAGTGAATGCATGCAAAATTTAAGAATAAGTGTACACATGTTACTACTGCAGTAGGGGTATGGTTAAATGATCATACTTGACTCCCACATTTCGTGTTTATATTCCCACAATCAGATCTGTAATTGTTGAAATATTCCTTTGTGCATATGCATTAGCGTAAGAGCATTTGCATATAGCAAGAAGTGTTAGGGAATCCCTAAGCATGAGCAGCGGAAAAATAAAAGGGATTCCATAGGATTTGCAAGGTTCCGTGTTTCAAAGCACAAAAACAATTTCGAAATTCATTTTGGATTACCTCTTGAAGAACTCCGAAGCAGTCGTAGCCTCGTCCTTTAGGAGTCCACACGAGCACTCCCACCAGAATCGCAACACTTGCCAACTGCTAGTTTGACGGCGTGTAGCTCTTGCAACTTTTGCGAATTTGTGTCTCACTTGAGTGAACGGCCTATGAGCATCTTATGCTCTATTTATAGGCTTAGGTTTGACCTAATTTGTTCTCTCTAAAAGTGGGCTCCTTACTCATTCCAATGAGTTAGGCCCAATAGCTTTATTTTAGTCCAACTAAAATAAGACAACATTTTCTGATGGGCTTACTCTATGTGTGTGACCCTATAGGTAAAATACCCGGTCATATTAATAATAAACTATTTTATTATTAATATAAAATAAGAGCGGCATCTAGCAATGCATCATTATGTCCGAATATTATCAACATAACCTATAAGTGACAATTATTTAATATGTTTATTCCTTTTGTCACGATATCCTAATTGGGCCCAAGGCATGGTCGCGTCATCCTTGTACGGCCCAATTTATTTTACTTGATACCGGAGTAGACTGGATCCGAATAAATATCTAATATTTATTCTTTCTAGCATGGCTATGCGTTTTCTTAGTCTTACTCCATCAAGTGGCCTATGGATATCACTCCTGTCACATAGGAGAGACAAATCCCATCTACATCACTCACATCCCTCTGCATAATTTGTTCATTGCCTAATCACAACCTTTATAGTCCTCTTGTTACAGAAGACGTTTAATTGTATTAAAACAATAAACTCCTCATGTAGGAATCGTAGTGACTTCAGGTCGAAGGACTACATATACCATTATCACATTGAGAATCGTTTATGACAATCATGTAACGATCCATGCAACGTTCTCATGGTGGGTCTGTCCAGTACATCATTACTCTTAATGTGTACCTGTGTGAAGACTCGATATCATCTATATCAATGATCTGTGAGATCAGGTCATCAGTACACTCACACACTAGTCTCAGTGTATTTACATGTCCCCATGTAAATACTTGACTAGGGACATTTTAGGAATACTTTTTATATGACCTATTACTCCAAGGATAAATATGTTTTAAAACAATTTTAAACTGAAATATTTATTCTATTGATAAGTAGAAAAATGATACAAATGAAAAAGCATAAAAGCTCATAGTGCATACACCAACAATCTCCCACTTGCACTAGAGCCAATCAGACATTTGCCTAATGCCTAATGATCTAGTGTGCCCCTCATGTTTTTGTTGTGTAAGAGGTTTTGTGAGTGGGTCAGCAATATTCTCATCAGTATGCACCTTACGTATCTTTACATCTCCTCGGTCAAGGATCTCTCGAATGAGATGAAATCGCCTAAGTATATGCTTGGATCGTTGATGTGATCTAGGTTCCTTAGCTTGTGCGATTGCTCCACTATTGTCACAGTAGAGACTTATAGGGTCCACAATGCTAGGAACAATCCCAAGTTTTGTTATGAACTTCTTGATCCATACTGCCTCTTTTGCAGTATTTGAGGCAACAATATACTCAGACTCTGTAGTAGAATCAGCAACTGTCTCTTGCTTTGAACTCTTCCAGCTTACAGCGCCACCATTTAGACAAAACACGTACCCAGATTGCGATCTTGAGTCATCCTTATCAGTTTGGAAGCTAGCATCAGTGTAACCTTTTACAATGAGCTCTTCTTCCCCTCCATATATCAAGAATGAATCCTTAGTTTTTCTTAAGTACTTTAGGATATTCTTGACAGCAGTCCAGTGACTTTCACCGGGATCAGACTGGTATCTGCTCGTCATGCTTAAAGCGTACGAGACATCTGGTCAGGTACATATCATGGCATACATGATTGATCCAATAGCAGATGCATATGGAATCTTATTCATCCGTTCTCTTTCTTCTTTAGTGGAAGGAGATTGAGCTTTTTGATAAGCTTATGCCATGAGCCATAGGCAAAGTTCCTTTCTTGGAATCTTGCATGTTAAACCTTTTTAACACTTTGTCTATGTATGTATTCTGACTTAGGCCAAGAAGTTTTCTTGATATATCTCTATAGATCTTAATTCCCAACACGTAGGTTGCTTCACCTAAGTCTTTCATATAAAAACAGCTTCCCAACCAACTCTTCACAGACTGAAGAGTAGGAACGTCATTTCCAATAAGTAGTATGTCATCAACATACAGGACCAGAAAAACAATTGTGCAGTCACTAACCTTCTTGTAGACACAAGGTTCATCCTCATTTTTAGTAAAGCCAAATTGTTTAACAGCTTCATCAAAACGAAGATTCCAGCTTCTGGAAGCTTGCTTAAGTCCATATATAGAACGTTGTAGCTTGCACACCTTCCTGGATGCTTCAGGCTTAACAAAGCCTTTAGGTTGTGTCATGTACACTTCCTCAAGAAGCTTTCCATTAAGGAAAGCAGTCTTGACATCCATTTTCCATATCTCATAATCATGGTATGCAGCAATAGCAAGCAGAATCCGAATAGACTTTAGCATAGCAACTGGGGAAAAAGTTTCATCATAGTCTATACCATGTATTTGCTTGAAACCTTTAGCCACCAACCTTGCTTTAAAGGTACTTATATTACCATCCATGTCAGTTTTCTTTTTGAAAACCCACTTGCATCCTATAGGTTTTACCCCTTCAGGTGCATCAACCAAGTTCCAAACTTGATTAGTGTACATGGAGTCCATTTCAGATTCCATGGCTTCTAGCCATTTCTCAGATTCTGAACTTGCAATGGCCTCTTCATAAGATGTTGGCTCATTTTGATCCATTAGGAATACATCTCCTTCCTGAGTTACAAGAAATCTATATCTTTCAGGTTGTTGACGTATTCTACCTGATCTACACAAGTCTTGTGCTACTGGAGCTGGTGTTATCACAACATTTTGTGGGTCCTGCTCCACTTCCACCATTGGCTCTTCAATGCCTTATGAGTCTTGAATTTCTTCAAGTTCTACTTTCCTCCCACTGATTCTTGTAGAGATGAATTCCCTTTCTAAGAATACAACATTCCGAGCAACAAACACTTTGCCCTCAGTAGGATTGTAAAAATAATAACCCTTAGTTTCTTTTGGGTATCCCACAAAAAGACATTTATCTGACTTGGGCCCAAGTTTATCAGAACTTTGGCGTTTAACATAAGCTTCACAGCCCCAAATCTTAAGAAAAGACATACTAGGTCGTTTCCCAATCCATATCTCATATGGTGTCTTTATGACAGCCTTTGATGGAACACGGTTAAGTGTGAAAGTTGCTGTCAACAAAGCATGTCCCCAGAATGAGTTAGGGAGGTCAGTTTGACTCATCATTGATCGAACCATGTCCAACAAGGTTCTATTTCTCTGCTCAGAAACCCCATTCCATTCTGGTGTTCCAGGGGGAGTAAGTTGAGATATAATCCCACACTCTTTAAGATATTCATCAAACTCTAGGCTTAAATATTCACCACCTCGATCGGATCGAAGTGCTTTAATTGTCTTGCCAAGTTGGTTCTCTACTTCATGTTTAAACTCCTTGAACTTTTCAAAGGATTCTGATTTATGTTTCATGAGAAACACAAATCCATATCTACTGAAATCATCAGTAAAAGTGATGAAGTAACTAAAACCTCCCCTAGCCATTGTCCCTTTGGGCCCACATACATCACTATGTATCAAGCCAAGAAGATCACTCGCCCTTTCACCTTTTCCGGTAAAAGGGGTCTTGGTCATCTTCCCTAATAAACAAGATTCACATGTATCTATTGATTCAAAATCAAAAGATTCTAAATATCCATCTTGATGGAGTTTAGAAATGCGTTTCTCATTTATATGTCCTAGGCGACAATGCCAAAGATAAGTTGGGTTTAAATCATTTGTTTTAACCCTTTTAGTATTAATGTTATAGATAGGGGTTTCGAGATCTAGAACATAAAGTCCATTACTCAAATTTGCACAACAATAAAACATGTCTTTTAAATAAACAGAACAACTATTGTTCTTTATTGTAAAGGAAAACCCTTTCTTATCAAGACAAGAAACAGAAATAATATTTCTCCTTATTGCAGGAACAAAATAACAATTGTCCAATTCAAGGACTAACCCTGAGGGTAAGGATAAAAAATAAGTCCCTACAGCTAATGCAGCAACTCTTGCTCCATTTCCAACGCGTAGGTCTACCTCGCCCTTCATCAACTGCCTACTCCTTCTTAGATCCTACACATTAAGACAAATGTGAGATCCACATCCAGTATCTAATACCCATGATGTTGAAGTTGACATGTTAATTTCTATAACAAAAATACCTGAAGTAGAAGTCTCACTTCCCTTCTTCTTAAGCTCTTCTAGGTACTTTGGACAGTTTCTCTTCCAGTGTCCCTTTTGTCCACAATGGTGACATTTACCTTCCTTAGCCACCCCGCCCACAGGTTTTAAGGCTGATGTACTTGGCTTATCCTTGCCTTTCCAAATCTTCTTGCCAATTCCTACAATAGCCTTTCCTTTGCCTTTATACATGCCCTTTCCTTTACCTTTGCCAGAATTGACCATCATTATGGCCTTGCCCTTTCCTTTAGAAATATTGGGCTCAGCAGTCCTCAACATATTGAGTAGCTCTGGCAATGTTTTGTCCAATGCATTCATGTTGTAATTCATGATGACTGGCTTAAAACTGTCAGGTAATGATTTCAAAATGAGATCGGTAGCCAACTTCTGAGGGAAGGGGAATCCTAGCCTAGCTAGATTCTCCAAGTACCCAATCATTTTGAGCACATGAGGTCCTACATAACCTCCCTCTTCAAGTCTGCAGCTAAATAGGGCTGAAGAAACTTCATATCTTTCTTGGTCAGCTTGACCTTGATATAGTTTCCTTAGGTTTTCGATCATATCGAAAGCCTCATATGCTCATGTTGCTTCTGAAGCTCAGGAGACATGGTTGCCAGCATAAGGCATTGGACATCTAAAGCGTCATCCTGATGCTTCTTGTAAGCATCCTTGTCAGCTTTAGAGGCATTGTTCGCAGGTGGTTCCGGAATCGAACCTTCCAGGACATACTGCTTTTTCTCTTGTTTGAGGACAATCCTCAAATTTCTATACCAGTCAAGGAAGTTAGAACCAGACAATTTTTCTTTGTCTAGGATTGATCGCAACGAAAGGTTTGAAGGTGTGTTTGACGTCATGGTTATCTAAAACAGAAAATATGTAGTAAGTATCATTTTCAAAAGATATTTAAATTATGGTCATTTAAATTAAATATGTCTCCCACTATTTCGATTCAAAACAAAATCCCCTCCACGAATCAGAAAATCCCGTTGGAAGATTTTCTAGTGGGCTAAGATCCATATTTTGCCAAGCGTTAAGTCAGCTTTGGTTGATCACCTAATACTTGGTTATTTAGGTAGGAAACTTTTTCCAATTGTATCTTTATACAACTCTTAGTCATTGGGTTAAGTAACCATTACTAATTATTCATCTTATGAATAGTTAGCCCAATGTTTACGCCTCTAAGTTATATTCAATCCAATTGAAAACTTAGTTAAGTTAAAGCCCAATAAAACAGTTTGGATATTACCATTATCCCATCACGTCTTACTAATATAAATAATAGTGCCCTGCTTTGGCAGACCCACTATTTATTGACATTAGTGTTGACGAGTGTACTTATTGGAAGGCGTTTATAACTTAATATTATTTTGAGGGATTTTAATTTATTTTAAAATTACCGTCTTTGTTAAACGCTTTAACATAATAAAATTATCCCCAAAACATGCAAACGAAATTGTGAGATGGTTATGGTCTTCCTAGAAGAAAAATAAATAAATAAATAAACCTAAAGGAACTATATGCCAAGGCTTCATGAAGTCCTACTTCTTGAACCCACCATCCTCTTGGAGTCACCACTCCTTGGTTCCTTTCAAAGACAAAAGCGCTTAGAGTCACCACTCTAGTTTTCTTCTAGATCTCTACTTTGTTGCCTCGATCAAGATTACAAGATTTTTAAAGAAACTCGCTTTACATACGAGTGAAGGGTTGAGAAAAGAAATACTACAGAATGAAGAGAGGCACAACACGCAGGCTGTATTTAAATAAAATAACTAAGACCATAACCATTCACCATGCAACGTGTTAATTAATTAATTATAACCCATTTGAAATAATTTAAAAAAAAATAAATTTTTAAACGGGCCATTAAACACGTGGGTCGGTAATAAGGCGCTACGCAGAGAATGTACGGGGGTCCCGAAAATTTAGTACTGTAGTCAGGTTGGTTCCCAGGAAACAGAGGTGGGTCCGGTGTGACCGCTTAAGTACCAAATCTTTCCTAGCCAGAACGTCCTACTGACCATTAACAGCTCTAAAATTTCGACTAGGGTTTCAACCACTTTGAAACCCTAATTCCTTGTTGCGAACACTTCACAACGCAGCCGTCAAGGCACATGGAGGCAGCGCCGTCTAGGGTTTCAAAACCTAGAATTCAATTTGCGCTAATGCCAACATGCAATGCCTTTCCATGACGGCCGTCTAGGTTTCAACTCTTGAACCCTAGATTAAGGAACGGCCATGGTTTAACACTTAAACCTTATCACTTAACGCCCCATAACATGAACCATTCATGTTCGAAGATCAACTCAATTGATTCAAAGTTTGTACGATGACTATCATATGAGTAAAACACATATCAAATATAAAAATTGCATAAACTCATACATCATACAAATTTAAACGGCAATAACATACATACTAAAATTGTGAAACTCTATAACATGCATCATATACAATTTATAAAGAATAACTCAAAATTATATGTATCATGCCAAAACAGAGGTCATACCATATACATGATTCATCATTGTAATAATATGCATCATATGCGATAACTCAAAATAGCAACATAATCATGCATGTTCATTTTCGAATCCTAGTTTCACAAAACATTTTCGCAAAACAAAATTGCAAAGCTTTAAACAACGAAACGATTTCGCAAATCATATTTTCCAAAAGCTCTTGCAAACGAAAACGTATCATCATAAAATATAAACAAATGCCCAAAACACGGTTTTGAAACCTAGGCTTTGATACCACTGTTAGGGAATCCCTAAGCATGAGCAGCGGAAAAATAAAAGGGATTCCATAGAATTTGCAAGGTTCCGTGTTTCAAAGCACAAAAACAATTTCGAAATTCATTTTGGATTACCTCTTGAAGAACTCCGAAGCAGTCGTAGCCTCGTCCTTTAGGAGTCCACACGAGCACTCCCACCAGAATCGCAACACTTGACAACTGCTAGTTTGACGGCGTGTAGCTCTTGCAACTTTTGCGAATTTGTGTCTCACTTGAGTGAACGGCCTATGAGCATCTTATGCTCTATTTATAGGCTTAGGTTTGACCTAATTTGTTCTCTCTAAAAGTGGGCTCCTTACTCATTCCAAATGAGTTAGGCCCAATAGCTTTATTTTAGTCCAACTAAAATAAGACAACATTTTCTGATGGGCTTACTCTATGTGTGTGACCCTATAGGTAAAATACCCGGTCATATTAATAATAAACTATTTTATTATTAATATAAAATAAGAGCGGCATCTAGCAATGCATCATTATGTCCGAATATTATCAACATAACCTATAAGTGACAATTATTTAATATGTTTATTCCTTTTGTCACGATATCCTAATTGGGCCCAAGGCATGGTCGCGTCATCCTTGTACGGCCCAATTTATTTTACTTGATACCGAAGTAGACTGGATCCGAATAAATATTTAATATTTATTCTTTCTAGCATGGCCATGTGTTTTCTTAGTCTTACTCCATCAAGTGGCCTATGGATATCACTCCTGTCACATAGGAGAGACAAATCCCATCTACATCACACACATCCCTCTGTATAATTTGTTCATTGCCTAATCACAACCTTTATAGTCCTCTTGTTACAGAAGACGTTTAATTGTATTAAAACAATAAACTCCTCATGTAGGAATCGTAGTGACTTCAGGTCGAAGGACTACATATACCATTATCACATTAAAAATTGTTTATGACAATCATGTAACGATCCATGCAACGTTCTCATGGTGGGTCTGTCCAGTACATCATTACTCTTAATGTGTACCTGTGTGAAGACTCGATATCATCTATATCTATGATCTGTGAGATCAGGTCATCAGTACACTCACACACTAGTCTCAGTGTATTTACATGTCCCCATGTAAATACTTGACTAGAGACATTTTAGGAATAATTTTTATATGACCTATTACTCCAAGGATAAATATGTTTTAAAACAATTTTAAACTGAAATATTTATTCTATTGATAAGTAGAAAAATGATACAAATGAAAAGGCATAAAAGCTCATAGTGCATACACCAACAAGAAGGTATGCCAAAGATGATGAGATATGATGATGGATGTGATGAGGATGTAAAAATATATTTTAAGACAACATAAAAGATATGAATACCAAATAATGGTTGTGTGATAGTTCAATTGTTGAGGGACATGATTATGTATGTGCTTGTGTACTTTGTTTGGAATTCTGATGTAATTATGATAAATGTACGATGGAATTGTGATGGTATATGGCATGCTGAATGTTATGGATGTGCAAAGTATACATGTTTAGATGCATTTATACATAATCACATGGTATTCATATTCATACCTTTGGAATGTGGACTCACTCTCCCATGTTGTCTATTTTTAGACTTGTGATGCAGGGTACTCATGGGAAGAGGTTGACATTTTGAAGTACACTTTGCTTGAGAAGGTAAATAGTGGTGTAGGAAGTGCCTTGGTTGGCGAGGTCTAGATTTTGTATAGCATGTTTTGTATATGGATGTTTATTTTGATATCTAGAATGGTGGTAGATGATTTTGGTGGTCATAGAGGAAAATTGGATCTTGGTGTATGGGGTTTTTGACCATTTTAGGGTGTTTTTGAAAAGTATTTGGGAATATGGGTTGGGTAAAATTATATTTGCGTGTCTGGTGTGGCAGAGGTCATGTCACCTTTGCATGACGCATCTTGGGCAGGCTTCTTCAGTAAAAACGCATGACCAAAACACGTTTTACTTGCATGCGTGCCAAGTGTCACGCATGCAGTAAAAACGCATGGTAGAAAGGCTCTTTCACATAAAACGCTTCCCAGAAATGCGTATTGATCTGTCATCACGCATGTCAAAAATGCGTTTTCAGAGGCTTGTCACTTCGCTTGTCACTTCGCTGGGGCACAGGCTTAAAAACGCCCTCTGATAATGCGTTTTCCAAGGAGAAAACGCATTTCCATTCTGCGTTTTCATGGATGTTATAATGCCGTGGTCCCTCCCGCATGAATTGAACTTTCACCCATTTCCTCAAATAGAAACACATTTTGAAGCTGCTGTGGAGTTATCTGCAAGTTTGGTCTTTATGTGTGGTCCTTCTATTCTGTTAGTGTGTGTTTGTTGGGGTTCAAGTGTGGTCCACTTTGGTCATTGCAAGATAGACATTTGATATATAAGGTAAGTATTATATTGTAAATGTTGACTTATATTCCATATTATTTAATAAAAATAGGGTGTTTAGACAAGATTTATAAGTGTGTCTTATTTCAACAAAGTTAGTATTTTTAATATAAGAATGTACATGGGTTGTATTTTAAGAAAGTTGGTATTTTTAGGTAAGAACCATATATGTAGTTTATGTGATTGAAGTTGGTATCTTTTATATAAAAATATACTTGTAGTTTTATTTTAACAAAGTTAATATTTTGTTTAGACAAATTATATATAAATGTAGTCTAATTTAAAAAATTTGGTAATTTTTTTATACAAATTATATATACATGTAATTGATTTTAATAAAGTTGGATTTATGTTGAGAAATTATATATATATATATATATGGAGCTTATTTTAATAAAGTTGGTATTTATTTTGACAAATTATTTTTATAATGTTTTAGGAGATAATGTATTTTGTGTTCATGATAGGATGGAAGCATCATCTTCTTCGATCCCCCAATCACGGGAAGTGAATCCTGGCCCTGAGAATCCTTCACTGTTGCTATTTCAAAATTTTAACCTGTCTGAATCGATATGGAATGGGAAACCAGACCGTATTTTAAAATGTAGACGTGCATTAGCTTTTCGTGGTGGAAGAGTCCCTGAGCAAATAGTTCCATTGTTAAGCAGAGCTGGTTTTTTAGGGATTGCGCAGCTACATTTTTTTCAGGTTGAGCCGGCGTTGTTGTCTGCACTAGTAGAAAGATGGAGACCGGAAACACATACTTTCCATATGCCTCCTAGTGAATGTACCATCACACTCCAGGATGTGGCAATCCAGGTTGGGTTACGTGTAAATGGTAGACCAGTGATCACTGATACAACTGCTCAGGATTGGAGGGCTTTAGTGCAAAATTTGTTAGGAGAATACCCCCCAGAGGATGCTATACAAGCTGGGTGTCTAAAGATGAAGTGGTTGTCTGAACGCTTCAGAAACATTGAAGCTCATGTTGGTGATGATGTGCAACTGGTTAGATTTACATGAGGTAGACCAACAACATTTGGTGCAGGTACCTCAGTGAACTTGGATACGGATGAGGTAGACCAACAACATCCATAGCCTGTTTAAGATCCCACCATGTGTTCTGTAATATTAATTATGTATGAAATTTACTACTGTGGTTTAATTTAATGGAGCATTTATCTTTAAGTTGGTTTTTATTTATTTTTTAAAGTAATGCGTGAAAAGTACTAAGTACTTAATTGGTGAATCACATACACGTAAATATTGAATGATTTCAACAACATTCGTTCATGGTGTGTGACTACGTCGCAACATAGACAGAATACGGTCTTCATGGTGGTTGACTCTGTGAGCTTTGTCCCTGGCTAGAATGCTGAGATTTTCGACGGTTATGGCCTCCCTGTTTGCATTGTTGGCATCTCACTGTCCCTGGCTGTGAGTCCACCCAATCCATTTCATTGCGAATTCGAGAGGTCTTCAGACGGCCCTTTGGTCGTAACCTCTGCTGGTCAGGTATAAGCTTCCAGCCAACCTCTATGTCAGGAATCTCATCATCATTACCGATAGGGTACCATTGACCTGAATATGCATTTATGATACTTTCCTGTGTGTAAGCCGGATGTATAAATTGGAAATAATCAACACTAACAACTTGGCATGCAGCAATCAGGTGCGAGCATGGAAACTTGAACGCCTGAAAACGTCCACAATCACATGAGGGGTTAGAAGACAATGCAACCGTGTATTTTCTTCCACCACACTGTCTAACTAGGTCGTAACATTCTTCAACCTTAAATCGATGCCCCTGCACATCAAAGCGTCTCACTAGGTGAGTGCATGCACGAGCCTGGTTCTTAGTTAGACGTTCCATCAACTTCTTGCTGTACCTAAACCCTTCCCCAAATTCATTCCTAGCTTGTGAACCACACCGCACAAAGTACTCGACCATCTGGGCATACGTACACTTCACTAATGTCGTGATTGGCATGTTACGTGCACCCTTCAAAACTTTGTTGACGCACTTAGACAAATTCGTAGTCATGTGACCAAATCGTCGTCCTCCCTGGTCATAAGCCAAACTCCATTATTCCTTAGGTATTCCGTCAATCCATGTGGCAATCTCAGGTCTGACTTTACGAAAGTTGGACAAATTCCTATCAAACACGGAGCGACTAATAGTGTACCCTGCCATATTAAGTCAACAATTTTGGTTACATATCATGTATAAAATAACGTTCACCAAATGAAGTATAGTTAAGGTATTTACCCAACTTCAGCAATTCCTGCTTAAGAGCAATATTTTTAAACTTCTTGTTAAAGTTACTTGCAATATGTCATATGCAAAACACATGGTATGCGTTGGGCGGCTACCATCCTATTTATGGGTTTCTGACTGCAGATTTGATGCTTTGATGGCGATCAGAAATAAGACATATACCTGTTTTCCTCGTCACGTGAATCCTAACCTGAGCTAAGAACCACGACAAAGCTTGCAGGGTTTCCCCTTCAACTATTACAAATGCAACTGGTAACACACAATCGTTGCCATCTTGTGTTGTAGCAATCAATAAAGTATGACGGTATTTCCCGTATAGGAATGTGCCATCCACTTGCAGAATAGGCTTGCAATATTCGAAGGCTTGTACACATTGTTTAAAAGACCAAAAAACACGTTTAAACATATGACAGGCCGTATCCACTTCCCCTCCAACAACATACTCACAGCTGGAAATTTCATACGCTGATCCTAGTGCAACCTGACACATCCGATTAAGCCAACTAGGTAAAAAGGCATATGATTCATCCCAGTCCCCAAACACACGTATAATCACCTTTTGTTTGGCCTTCCACGCTTTACTATATGAAACTTTGAATCCAAACTATCCAGAAATCATTTCTTGAATCAATGAAATCGCAATAGATGGGTCTTGATTAACCAACCCTGAACACAAACACAGACCCACATATTTATTGAACATAAATAAATACAAACATTACAGCTGTAAAATAATAAACATTAAAAAACCTAGAATGCATGAGCAAATGAATTCAGAATCCAGTTTTGCGTGATCCTGTGACAGCCCCACATTTACACATGTATGAGGGCCTCCATACTTACTTACCACCCACATGTTCATTTTTTTTGATAGCATCGCCCTCATCCTCCAAGGGCAACCATCAACCTGATTCAGACATTTAACTACTAAATAGGTCGGCTTCGACTCCACGACAACATATGTCTGATGTTTCTTCATAGAGTATTGCTTCAATGCAGCTTGCAATGCAGACTTTGACGCAAATTTTAAACCCACAAACAACTCATCACCGACGTGCCATTCTAACTCGTTGTCCACATCACTTATATTTTGTTCTTCATCAGGATGTTGCCAATTTATATTACTGTAATACGGTGATGAGCTCCAAAATGCCACACTTTGGTCCCCTATAAATCACCAAAAAAAATTAACGTCTATAAAACATTTTAAATATAATCAACATTGATGTCACATTCTATTTATATACATTGACTAACCTCTACAACTAACCAAAGTAGTGTTCCCTATTTGAGGATTTCTTATATTTGAACTATCTGGAACCGAATCATAGTCACCTTCTACGTCCGTGTCCATATCACTATAGTATGGAATATTTCCTTCATCTTCCTCTGAACTGCTTTCAAATTCCTCCTCTACATAATCAGAAGCATCATCTTCTGAGGAATTACCCGCTACTGGACAACTCATTGTCAACTCAAAAACTACACAATAAATATTTATTTCACCAATAAAAAAAAACCAATATAAATAATTTTTTAAAAACTATACTTAAAGGGTTAACATTACCTGAAACTTAAGCAAAGTTCTATATTGAACTTCAATTTGTAGAAATGGACCAAAACTACACACTAGAACAGCTGAGGGTGGAATTTAAAGAAGCAAAAAGGAAGCAAAAACGTATGATAAAGAGGCGTGAATTGCACTTTAAACGCATCTCTAATGTGCGTGATGAGGCTGACCACAAAACACCAGCCAAAGATGCGTTTTTACTGTCTCCAAAACGCATTTTGAGGAGGCTTGTTCATGATGAAAACGCATCATCATCAGCCTTTTTCTAAAAACGCATTTCCTTCTTGCGTTTTCTGGGCTGTGAACACTCTGTTGAAGTGCGTTTTCATGATCACGTTACTTGAAGTTGCGTAAAATAAAGATGATATGACCACTGCCACCCCAGACATACAAATACATTTTTATCCAACCTATTTTCCGAAATAATTTTCAAAATGACCCTAAATTGGTCAAAAACCCTGGTGTATGACCAATTTTCATTTATGACCCAATGATGTAATGAACGGATGATGATGTGTATTGATGTCTAAGATTTGAATGAATGAAATTGGCAGAATTTATGGATGTATGTTAATGCAAAATGAGGATTCGTGTTATGTATTAATGATTGGCAAATATAATAGATAAAGAGTTTGAATTAGTATGAATTTATGAATTAGAAAAGATTTTAGGGGGTAAAGATGAATGAGACATGTTATAAACATTCAATATGACGACGTATAAGACATGTTGACATTAAATGAATTGGAGTAGAATAGATTATGGTATAGTAAGTTGCATGAAATTTCCATAGCTGGTCGTTTTCTGCATAACTCGCTCAAGCGAGTAAGAATCTCGCTCGAGCGAGATTGTTATGAAACAGAGTTTGGCCTCTGGCCTGCTTTCGCCGAGCGGGTGTTTATCTCGCCCAAGCGAGATTGATGTAGAATCAGAGGTTAACCTCTGGACAATTTTCGCCCAGGCGAGAGGGTGGGCGCTCAAGCGAGGGGGAAGAGAATTAGATACTGGACGATTTTTGCCCAGGTGAAAGATGCCTCGCCCAAGCGAAAATCGACCAGAGAGTTACCAATGTTGCTGGAGCAATCTCGCTCAAGCGAGACATGTCCTGCTCAAGCCAGATTGCTACCTGATGCATACCTCATTCCCTCGCTCAAGCGTCTCGCTGGCTCACTTAAGGTTTCCCTTCGCATCTCGCTCAAGCGAGACAAGGCTCGCTCGAGCGAGATGGACCCCCTGATGCTCAAACCTTTCATTCGCTCAGCTCTTCTCCACTTCTCCCAAGCGTAACCACGCTGACTCGCTCAAGCTGATGTGATTCTCGCTTGAGCGAGTGACACCCTGTTGTACATTTCCCTTTGGATTCAAATTTTTACATTTTCTTTACAATAAAATTTATTCATGCATTATTTTAAAAGGAGTTTGAACCCAGTATAGGTCAGGGAACTTCATGAGGTCCTTTCTCTTAAATTTTATTTTTGCAACAATTAATTCAACTGGTTCTTCTGCTGCCTCTCATTGGATAACTACTAGGAAATTATCTTTTAAATTCTACCCTCTCATATCTTCATATATAGGAGTGGTTTATCATAGGTCCAGGTGTTGAACTAAGAGCTTCACCATTTATTTTCTCATGGTTGAATAATAATCTTTATATCGTGAAAAATTTCCCCATATTTCCGGGGGCGTCCCAACCTGGTATTAGAGCCTTGGTTGCTCTTGATACGATCATGATTAATGTTATTCATGTGACTATTGTTTGTGATTGATTGGTTTATGAATTATTTGGTTGAATTGCGATGGTTATTGTTGAATTGTGATTGATGCAAATGTTACTAAGTCCGGCCAAAAGTCCTTACACTATTTACCTCGAGTGATGAATATGTTGTGATCACGTGTGGAAAATGATATGATTATGTAGGGTAGTCTATGATAGGCCTATAAGTGCTAAAATTCTTGAATTCATAAGTCGAAATGCTATTGTTTGGTCTAGTTACTTATGTGTAAGCCATGTTTTAATCTATAGGCATAAGATATGGCTGGTAGACCAAATTGTAAGGCTGCTGCTATGACAAATGCCTTGAATCGCTTTGCCGATCTCTTGGAAAGACAAGGCCAGCTGAACGTGGGACAAGGCTCCCAAGGTCTTGATCTGTTTCTCAAGAGGAAACCTTCAGAATTTCATGGAGGATATAAGCCAGAAGATGCATATGCTTGGATTAATGACTTGGAAAGAATCTATGCTAGCTTCGAGTGTTCTGAAGCGCAAAAGGTGGAGTATGCGGTCTTTATGATCCACGATGAAGCCGAAGCTTGGCGGCGTCTTACTAGGGGACGCATGATATCCGCTGATGTTCCCTTGGTTTGGGAAAACTTCAAGGTGGAATTCTTGAAGAAATACTTTTCGGACAGCTATAGAAGCAAAAAGGAGCTTGAGTTTATGGAACTTAAGCAAGGTGGTATGACGGTGGAGGAGTATGCCTCCAAGTTTAAGGAGTTGTGTGCATTCTATCCGCCTTATCAACAAGAAGGTACCGAAGCATCGAAGTGTGTAAAGTTTAAAAATGGGTTAAGGCCCGAGATCAAGTGGGCTATTCGTCCAGTATCATATCCACGCATTCCACACACGTCTCGCTTGAGTGAGGCCACTTCTCGCCTGAGCAAGATTGGGCCAGAGGCCATAATACTGATACAGGGGATTGTCGCTTGAGCGAGAATCCATCTTGTTGGAGCAAGAATCCATCTCGCTTGAGTGAGATTATCACCATAGGGTAGAAAATATAAGAATTCCACAACCTTACATACCAAAACTCATATAAAGCCAAATTGGTCAAATTCAAAACATCATACATATCTTATTGAGCATTTAAAACTTGTCTTAAACATTCATACTCAATAATTGTTGTTCCAATTCATTATTCATATCAAAATTTAACCTATCATCGTCACATATGTATTTTCATAACAATCAACATATATTCACATACACCATTCTCAATAATCAATAAATTACCATTCATATTATTTTAATATCTATATGGCAAGGCAGGCATGAGTACTAATCACATACAATAACCACTATCATTCTACTCATGCAATTTCAATGTAAACTCCTCTCCTACCTTGAGAGAAGAACTACAACCAAATGCACGCTCCGAATGCTCCGCCACATTGCCCGGAATATCATCTACACCAACATACATACATATGTATACATACAGTCATCAAACCATCACAAGGCACCATCATAATTCTAAACAAGTGCTAGCTTATCATAAAGCTCAACATTAAGTCCTAGACTTGCTAAAACACCAATTCATATCATTATGTTGGGCTTCCAGAATTCCTTTCCCAAAACCAAGGTTTTCTAAGTCTCAAAGGGTTAACCATTACCCACAACAACAATATCATATCCCTCATCAAAAGACATCCAATATCACTCAACCTATCCAATTTGTCATCTTTACCACTTAAGGTTCATCATGACCCAACATAGCCTCTTCAAAGCCATCACCAATCAACAATTTCAATGCAGTCATCCATGGTCTAAGACCTCTTCAACTATAATTCTATTTCATTAATCCATCATAACCACTATGATTTGGTGTTCACATTTATTCCTACACATTTCATAACAACGCTCATCCATGAGTTTCATTCTCTATGATTCGCCATTACTACCATCATCCATCATTATAAATAACAACTCACACATTAAATATCATCTATTCACATTCAATTCAACCTCCCATGTCATAATATATCCATTTTCCTAATTCTTAGGGCAAGGGTTTTCATCAAAACCCAACAACCATTATTAATATTCATCAATCATCATTAATGGCCATCTCTCATCATTAATATCATTCTCTAACATCATTAAACATACATTCTACTCATATTTTACACTTTCCCCAATCCTAGGGTTAGGGTTCCATTAGAACCTAACAATGACCATCATCACTCCTTATCTTTCATTATAATATTAGCCATTTTCGTGTACCCATGTACACCCTTACAAAACCACATACTTATCACACCCCACCTTAGGGTTTTGCCTAAAAATGTTCTTTAATCCATAACCCATGCATACATTACACTCTCCCAACAAATAAAGCCACAACCAATGGCATAAGCTCAACAAAAGGGGTGAGGAACTTACCTCAAGCCAAGAAATAATTGAGCTTTCATGAGAAGGAGAGGGCCACATAAAAATGAGGGAGAGGAGGAAGAAGAGACTTCAAGCTTCCATAAAACAAAAATGGTGGGAGGAGATGGATTCCAATCTTGTCTAGGTTTTAGAGAGGAAGGATGAGGAGGCAAATGAAGAAAAAGAAGAAAGGGGAGTGAATGAGAAGTGAAGAAGGCAAGTGTGTTTGCCTTAGAGGACCCAACGTGAAAAAGGGAAAGAAAAATAGGGTTTTTGTAACATCCCGATTTTAACAATGTACCAGGTGAAACAAAGCCATTAAAATAATAATTCAGAAGTGGAAATTGTTCACTAATTACCCTTAACTTAATTAACCAAAAGGTGTGCTGATTGAAAAGGTGATTAGCTTTTGTGGATGATGACGGGACTGGGTGACGTGAGCAGACTGCTCCTCACGTTTTCCCACCCCACCATTCCTTTTCTCTCATGCATGCGTTTATAATTGGTTGATGGCTTTCCTTGCCATTCATTCTTCAGAATTTCCCTGCGAGTTCTTCTTCTTCCTCTTTCTCTTTCTCTCTTGTTTTCCTTCTTCTCTTTTCCTTCTCTGCTCTCTATTTCTACTCCCTGTTTCGAAGGCCACGTTGACGGTGCTGCAGAGGAGTCAGAGCTCCCTTATACGAGTAAAGGACGAGCGTCGAAGCAGAAGCAGAAGCAGCCCTGCACCACTCGTGGAAGGCAGTAGTGTTCTAGTGAAGGTTAAACGAGTGAAAGTGTTGAGTGAAGCAGCGAGGAAAAAGGACCAGCGCCCAAGCAGAAGAGTCTCTCGGAGTCTCGTAGTTGGTAGGGGGAGTACCTTACATGTTAAATGCATGGGTTATGAATGGGTTTCGGGTGTTGATAATTGTGGTTCTGCATTCTGTTTGTATGATGTGCCTGTATGTGGAGTACCCGAGTGTAGGATAAGTGAGAGTGAATGTTGCATGTTATCATTGCCATTGAAGATGCATGCGTTGATTAAGTCCTGACACTATTGTATACCGATTGCATGTTATGTTGTGTTGATTAGAATACTTATTTGAATCTGTTGATCCTTATATGGATACATGCATTGATTAAGTCCTGATACTGTTGTATACCGAGTACATGTGATGCTTGAGTTGATGAGAATACTTATAGAATCTTGATATTGATTGACACCGATTGTATTGGACCTTTATGTTGCTGTATCCACCTAATGGAGCTATGATGATGATTGCATGGAAGTATGTGTGTGTTAGATTAATATGTGGAGTTCTGAAAATGGGTATTACCGACTGCATGTGAAGTATGTATGGCTGAGTGAAAGATCATGTGCATGAACTCTATGTTGTGTGATGAATCCGCGTGTGGCGCATGGGATGCGTTGTGTTGGGAGGACGTAGTGTGGGACACTACCATCAGTTATAAAGCGTGGGACGCTGTAAAATCCTTGAGTGGGACTCAAGGTAGCCCTTGAGTGGGACTCGGGCTGCCTGTGAACACCTCCATTGGCGCTGAGAGCGTTGGTGTCACCTGTGGGCAAACGGTTGGGTACCTGTAAAACGGCCAAGCAGCCGGGAGCTGACATGATAGCTGAGAGCTATGTACAAAAGGCTGAGAGCCTACGTTGCAACGTCAGAACTAATTACACATGAATGCGGAACCGAGTGAATAATCTGTGTATATTAACTGCCGATATTGCTGGAATGGATTATGCATGAGATGATAAATGTATATATATATATATCCGTGTGCATATGCTGTTGATGCTGATTGAAACCTGTTCTATGAATGTATGTTATGTTGTTGAAGAGTTGCGTATATATATATATAGCCAAATGAGAATTGTGGGTTCTGACTGATAAATGTTCAAAAGATGCATTCTGATTCATGGACCTTAACATCATGTCACTGATTGTTGTATGTTAATGTTATTGAGTTAATGTGTGTAAGGGGGCGAGTGACAACTGGTGGATTCCGATCGGTAAGGATCTTGTGTGTGTGTCCTGGTTGATTAGTAATACTCTAACCTTAATCATTGCCACGTGTGATTGTGTGTGCATATATATATATATAGTTGTATAAATGCGAAACAACCTGAGTCAGTATCTATCATTTAAAATTTAAGATACTCACCCTTGTTGTGACAATTTTTCAGTGAACATCTGTCGTAAAGAGGATTGGAGGAGGAGCTGAAATGCCGGGTGAAGTGCTTATGCACTATGGAAATTTTATGACTATACATGTGCTGTATATAATGTTTAGGGTTAAGCCTCGGCCGGCTCGTGTTTTGCTGTTAGTCTTTTATACAGAGTTGATCCCCTTAGAATGGGAATATGACAATGTGGTTGTAAATCTGTGATATGCACTTCTATATACGTATATATATGCCTATGTTTATGCTATGTTGCATTGTCCGAATGGGACTAGTAGGTGCAAGAGTTAAGTCCGAGTGGACTGAGGTTGGATCCTTCCAAGTGAATCAGGCGCTGGAACCCGAGTGCGGAAATGCCAAGTAAAATGAACGAATACCGAGTGAAGCTTTCGCTTGAGCGCGTGCGCGTTGCTATATGACCTGCCTACGCGATTTCCCCTTCTTCCGCTGTTAGTTTCTTGAATTTCTTTTGTTCTCTTGTTCTTCTTCTCCTCTCATTCTTATACTGTGGTATTATGGTTTTAATTGTGAAAAATTTCCTCTGTTTTTCTTGTCTATGATTTGTTTAAATTAGGGTGTTACATTTTGGTATCAGAGCAGACCGAAAGGTCCAAGGCCAAGGTATGCTTGCCGAGTGTGAGTGGTTGTGTGCTTTCTGACTGAGTGGTCATCATGATTAAACCTGATTGATATTGACTTATGGATAAGAGGTTATTTCCCTCCTGGTCTGATTGATTGAGTAGCATATAGAAATAGTATGATGTGCTAAGTTACTGAACGTTAGGCTGAAATCCGATCGGTATTAGGTGGCTTGGTATACTTATCCTTGAAGGGTGTTAATTTTAGGATAAGGGATGAGGCATCGCCAAAGCATGGAGGCTATAGCCACGGCATTCCAACGTTTTGCAGACGTGTTTGAAAGGCAGGGCCAGCCTCGAGCTGAGGAGGGCCAAGTGCTGGATCGCTTCCTGAAGAGGAAGCCGAGTGAATTTTTAGGAGGAAGAAACCCTGAGACAGCTTTTAAATGGACTCAGGAGCTGGAGCAGATTTTCGGGCGTCTTCGCTGTACCGAGGCCCAGAACGTAGAATGTGCAGTATACATGCTGCGTGACGAGGCGAAAAACTGGTGGAAGATAGCCAGAAACTGATTCCCTGACGATGATAATCAGCTGACCTGGAACGATTTCAAGACATGCTTCTTAGAGAAGTACTTCCCCGACACAGTAAGGAGTCGGAAGGAGTTGGAGTTTATGGAATTGAAACAAGGCTCCATGACCGTGGAAGAGTATGCGACCAGATTTGAAAAGTTGTGCCTATTCTACCCACCTTTCCAACAACCAGGGACGGAGAGCTCCAAGTGACTTAAATTTGAGAATGGATTAAGATCTGATATTAAGAGAGCCTGTAGATACCAAGAGATACGGAGTTTTCCTACATTGGTGAATAAGTATAAGATATTCGAGGAGGATGACAAGGCCCATTCGGGCCAGAGCAGCAGAGCCAACCATTCCTTGAGGCCCCAGCAATCCCGCTTCAAGAGGCTGAGTAACGTTGGCAGAAACCGATCCTTTTCCAGAATTGGGGGTCGGAACCAGCATGAAAGACGACCAGCTGTGGGAGACGGAAAGTGTTTCAAGTGTGGAGGAAATCATTATGCCCGAGACTGCAACAACGATGGTGAGGTGGTGTGCTTTCATTGTAATAAAAGGGGACACATTCGCCCCGATTGCCCCCAACTCCGTCAAGCAAACACCAGTGTACGTCAAGGAGGTTTCCAAGAAAGAAACCGAATGAATGATAACCAAAGACCGGGTGGCAGAGGCAACCGAGCTAGAGGAAACATGATGCTTGCTCCAAATGGCCGAGAGAGGAATACCGACCAACCAACAGCGGGAAGAGTCTACACCATCAACGCGGAGGATGTTGCACAGGCGAATGACTTGGTACAATGTAAGTGCTCACTCGATAGATATACGCTTAATGTTGTTTTTGATTCGGGAGCCACCCATTCTTTTATAGCTGATGAGTATGTAAAGCAATTAAAGTTACTGACTGTGTTTATGGATCGGACTTTGGAAGTAGCCAATCCGACTGGCGCTAAGGTGTTGACATCATCAATGTGTAAGGATGTAACATTTGTGTTGTATGATCGAAGTTTCACTTTCGATTTGGTGTGCATACCCTTAAAGGACCTTGACATTGTGCTCGGAATAGATTGGCTTTCAGCCAACAAGGTGCTAGTGGATTACAAAAACCGAAGGATAATCTTCCCGAGGCAGCACAATCAAGGCGACACAGCACAAGGTATGACTCAACTGTTTATGATGCTTTGTCTAACGAGGGTAAGAGTAAAGATCGGGTGAATGAAATTCCAACTGTCTGTGAATTCCCAGAGGTGTTTCCTGAAGACGTACCGAGTGTCCCTCCCGATAGAGAAGTCGAATTCTCTATAGACCTGATCCCTGGAGCCGAGCCAGTCTCCAGTGCACCATATAGAATGTCCCCAACTGAATTGGCCTAGCTGAAGAAGCAAATAGATGAGTTACTCGGAAAACAATTCATTAGACCAAGCGTATCACCATGGGGCGCACCCGTGCTGCTTGTTAAGAAGAAGGATGGCAGCATGAGACTTTGTATAGATTACCGACAGCTAAACAAACTCACGATTAAGAACCGATACCCATTGCCCCGAATTGATGACTTGATCGACCAACTGCGTGGAGCCTCAGTCTTCTCAAAAATCGACCTGCGATCGGGATACCACCAAATCCGAGTGAAGGACTCGGATATCCCAAAGACTTCCTTTAGGACTCGGTATGGTCACTACGAGTATGTAGTGATTCCGTTCGGTGTAACAAACGCTCCTGCCGTCTTCATGAATTACATGAACAACATATTCCACCCATATTTAGACTGATTCGTAGTTGTTTTCATTGATGACATCCTAGTCTATTCTAAGGCTTCTAAGGAGCATGAAGAACATTTCCGGGCGGTACTCCAAGTGTTAAGGGAGAAGCAGTTGTTTGCAAAGCTTTCAAAGTGTGATTTCTGGATGAATAAAATCCATTTCCTCGGACATGTGATTTTCGAGGAAGGTGTCTCGGTGGACCCTTCGAAGGTGGCGGCTATAATGGCATGGGAGAGACCTAAGTCGGTCTCGGAGATAAGGAGCTTTATGGGCCTGGCAGGTTATTATAGAAGATTCATTGAAGGTTTTTCTAAGTTGGCCTTGCCACTGACTAAATTGACTCGGAAAAACATTCCCTTCGTATGGAGTCCCGAGTGCGAGAACAGCTTTCGAGAGCTAAAGGACAAGTTGACGACTGCTCCAGTACTGGCATTACCTAACTTGCAAGAGAGCTTCGTGGTTTATTGTGATGCATCAGGACTCGGATTAGGATGCGTGCTAATGCAGAAAGACCGAGTGATAGCGTATGCCTCTCGGCAATTGAGACCTCACGAGCAGCATTATCCCACCCATGACTTGGAATTGGAAACTGTGGTGTTCGCATTAAAAATCTAGAGGCATTATTTGTTCGGGTCCAGATTTGAAGTATACAGTGATCACAAGAGCCTCAAATACTTATTCGACTAAAAGGAACTGAACATGAGACAAAGGAGATGGATGGAATTTTTAAAAGATTATGATTTCGAGCTAAAGTACCATCCGGGTAAGGCAAACGTTGTTACCGACGCGTTGAGTCAGAAGTCCCTTCATGTAGCAGTGATGATGGTGAAGGAGGTGGAGTTATTGGAACAGTTCCGAGACATGAACTTACATGTTGACATCCCCTCCTCTCGGAAAATGACAATCGGTACGCTGAGGATTACCAATGAATTCCTGAAATCCGTGTACGAGCAACAGCAGTCAGATTCCTACTTGTCTGAGATAAAGGAGACTCAGGCCAAAGGCAAGGATTTGTCCTTGACCAAGGGATCAGATGGAATCTTCCGAGTAAGAAATAGAATATACGTGCCGGGTGGGGGAGAATTGAGAAGAATGGTGCTTGATGAAGCTCACAAGAGCTTGCTAAGTATCCACCCGGGTGCCACGAAGATGTACCATGACCTGAGAACCCAGTTCTGGTGGCCCGGATTAAAGAGGAATGTGGCAGAATATGTGGCTCGGTGCATCACCTGTCAGAAGTCAAAAGTGGAGCACCAGAAGCCGTATGGTGCATTGCAACCCCTGGAGATTCCCGTGTGGAAATGGGACTCAATTGCCATGGACTTTGTCATGAGATTGCCCAAAAACCGAGTGGGCCATAATGCGATATGGGTCATTGTTGACCGACTAACGAAGAGTGCACACTTCCTACCTGTGAACATGAAGCACCCGATGCATAGGTTAGCTCAGATTTATATTCGTGAAATTATCCGACTGCATGGTATACCGACTTCTATCGTATCGGATAGGGATCCTAGGTTTACATCCCGGTTTTGGACCAGCCTGCACCAGGAAATGGGCACGAAACTTTGGCTTAGCTCCGCTTACCACCCCCAATCTGATGGACAATCCGAGCGGACAATCAAGAGCTTAGAGGACTTGCTAAGGGCGTGTGTACTAGAGCATGGTGGGGATTGGGAGCAATACCTTCCCTTGGTTGAGTTTACGTACAATAACAACCATCACAATAGTATTGGTATGGCACCCTACGAAGCACTGTATGGTCGAAGATGCCGAAACCCGCTTTGCTGGTCGGAATCGGGTGAGAGTCTGCTATTGGGGCCAGAGGTTGTGAAACAAACTTCAGAACAGATCCGAGTGATAAGAGAAAAGATGAAGGCGTCTCAAGATAGGCAGAAGAGCTACCATGACAAATGCACCAGACCATTGGAATTTTCAGTCGGAGACAGGGTATTTTTAAGGACTTCACCGAGTAAAGGAGTTGGGCGAGTCTTGAAGAGTGGAAAGTTAAGCCCTCGATACATTGGGCCTTATGAGGTGTCAAAACGAGTCGGCTCCATGGCATACCGAATAGCATTACTGACTCACTTGTCTCGATTGCATGACGTGTTTTATGTGTCTCAACTAAGGAAGTACCTGCCAGATTCTACTCACACAATGCCTGATGATGAAGTGGAAATCAGGGAAGACCTGACCACTGTAACTATACCGACTAGGATTGTGGACCGATCGGTAAAGCGATTAAGGAGTAAGAATGTGCAACTGGTTGAAGTGGAATGGCAGCAGGACGGGTATACTTCTTATACCTGGGAGCACGAGGATGCCATGAGGCAGCAGTACCCTGAGTTGTTTGACCAAGGTGAGTTACCGACTGAATTTCGAGGATGAAATTCTTTTGAGTGGGGGAGAACTGTAACATCCCGATTTTAACAATGTACCGGGTAAAAGAAAGCCATTAAAATAATAATTCAGAAGTAGAAATTGTTCACTAATTACCCTTAACTTAATTAATCAAAAGGTGTGCTGATTGAAAAGGTGATTAGCTTTAGTGGATGATGATGGGACTGGGTGACATGAGCAAACTGCTCCTCACATTTTCCCACCCCACCATTCCTTTCCCTTATACATGCGTTTATAATTAGTTGATAGCTTTCCTTGCCATTCATTCTTCAGAATTTCCTTGCGAGTTCTTCTTCTTCTTCCTCCTTCTCTTTCTCTCTTGTTTTCCTTCTTCTCTTTTCCTTCTCTGCTCTCTGTTTCCACTCCCTGTTTCAGAGGCCACATTGACGGTGCTGCAGAGGAGTCAGAGCTCCCTTATACGAGTAAAGGACGAGCGTCGAAGGAGAAGCAGAAGCAGCCCTGCACCACTCGTGGAAGGCAGCAGTGTTCCAGTGAAGGTTAAACGAGTGAAAGTGTTGAGTGAAGCAATGAGGAAAAAGGACCAGCGCCCAAGCAGAAGAGTCTCTCGGAGTCTCGTAGTTGGTAGGGGAGTACCTTACATGTTAAATGCATGGGTTATGAACGGGTTTCGGGTGTTGATAATTGTGGTTCTGCATTCTGTTTGTATGATGTGCCTGCATGTGGAGTACCCGAGTGTAGGATAAGTGAGAGTGAATGTTGCATGTTATCATTGCCCTTGAAGATGCATGCGTTGATTAAGTCCTAACACTATTGTATACCGATGGCATGTTATGTTGTGTTGATTAGAATACTTATTTGAATCTGTTGATCCTTATATGGATACATGTGTTGATTAAGTCCTGATATTGTTGTATACCGAGTGCATGTGATGCTTGAGTTGATGAGAATACTTATAGAATCTTGATATTGATTGACACCGATTGCATTGGACCTTTATGTTGCTATATCCACCTAATGGAGCTATGATGATGATTGCATGGAAGTATGTGTGTGTTAGATTAATATGTGGAGTTCTAAAAATGGGTATTACCGACTGCATGTGAAGTATGTATGGCTGAGTGAAAGATCGTGTGCATGAACTCTATGTTATGTGATGAATCCGCGTGTGGCACATGGGATGCGTTGTGCTGGGAGCACGTAGTGTGGGACACTACCATCGGTTATAAAGTGTGGGACGCTGTAAAATCCTTGAGTGGGACTCAAGGTAGTCCTTGAGTGGGACTCGGGCTGCCTGTGAACACCTCCGTTGGCGCTGAGAGCGTTGGTGTCACCTGTGGGCAAATGGTTGGGTACCTGTAAAATGGCCAAGCAGCTAGGAGCTGACATGATAGCTGAGAGCTATGTACAAAAGGCTGAGAGCCTACGTTGCAACGTCAGAACCGATTACACACAAATGCGGAACCGAGTGAATAATCTGTGTATATCAACTGCCGATATTACTGGAATTGATTATGCATGAGATGATAAATGTATATATATATATATATCCGTGTGCATATGCTGTTGATGCTGATTGAAACCTGTTCTATGAATGTATGTTATGTTGTTGAAGAGTTGTGTATATATATATAGCCGAATGAGAATTGTGGGTTCTGACTGATAAATGTTCAAAAGATGCATTCTGATTCATGGACCTTAACATCATGTCACTGATTGTTGTATGTTAATGTTATTGAGTTGATGTGTGTAAGGGGGCGAGTGACAACTGGTGGATTCCGATCGGTAAGGATCTTGTGTGTGTGTCCTGGTTGATTAGTAATACTCTGACCTTAATCATTGCCACGTGTGATTGTGTGTGCATATATATATATATAGTTGTATAAATGTGAAACAACCTGAGTCAGTATCTATCATTTAAAATTTAAGATACTCACCCCTGCTGTGACAATTTTTCAGTGAACATCTCTCGTAAAGAGGATTGGAGGAGGAGCTGAAATGCCGGGTGAAGTGCTGATGCACTATGGAAATTTTATGACTGTGCATGTGCTGTATATAATGTTTTGGGTTAAGCCTTGGCCGGCTCGTGTTTTGCTGTTAGTCTTTTATACAGAGTTGATCCCCTTAGAATGGGAATATGACAATGTGGTTGTAAATCCGTGATATGCACTTCTTTATACGTATATATATATATGCCTATGTTTATGCTATGTTGCATTATCCGAATGGGACTAGTAGGTGCAAGAGTTAAGTCCGAGTGGATTGAGGTTGGATCTTTCCGAGTGAATCAGGCGCTGGAACCCGAGTGCGGAAATGCCAAGTGAAATGAACGAATACCGAGTGAAGCTTTCTCTTGAGCGCGTGCGCGTTGCTATGTGACCTGCCTACACGATTTCCCCTTCTTCCGCTGTTAGTTTCTTGAATTTCTTTTGTTCTCTTGTTCTTCTTCTCCTCTCATTCTTATACCATGGTATTCTGGTTTTAATTGTGAAAAATTTCCTCTGTTTTTCTTGTCTATGATTTGTTTAAATTAGGGTGTTACAGTTTTGGTTTAAAATTTTTATCTCCACTTTAAAATTTCTCCGTTTTATAATAAACAGGATCTCCGTTCGGGATCAATACTTATCCAAAAATTATTCCGAAGATATATTCGGATTCCCAATAATATTTTTAACAGCCCTGACCAATGGCATCTCAATCGGAGATACTTGGTCTGACACCCATATTCTAATCGGATAAAATTTTAACTCTTAAATCCCTAATAAATTATAATTAACCCTCATAAATCTCAATTTAATTATTCCTACATTTTTGGGACACTCATTAACCCATTTATAATTATTTAATGTTTATTCATCCTATTTAATTTTTTTTTATAAAATTCGGGATGTTACAATCCACCCCACCTAAGAGAAATTTCATCCTCGAAATTTAGCATCGATATACCTATCGTAAGGCCATACTTTAGGCCGCACACCATCAGAGTTCAATGACACCATGGAATAACATCGGACTTCCCAAAGTCCATCAAGACATGTTCATCATCATTTCATCATGCCTAACATAAAATTTTCTACTTCCAAGCGTGTCATATATCTTTGATCATAATTCATCCAACAGAGCTCACATGTTCATACTTAGTACGACCAGATAGGCTCAGTACATTCACCATAAGCAGTTACAACCCTACACCTATCTAGCCTATGTGTTACTGCATCCGACATATAGGAAGGCGTCCCAATCCCATAGTGGTTACCACAAACACATAAGGTCGACGCATAAGTGCATGTTGCCACAATGCTTATGGCATGTAAATTCCTATCAGGACATGTACATCGTATTCCCATTGCTCATATCAACCACACTTATTCTAATAATATCAATTCATATAAGACTTAGTGACAATTCACACAAGTCCATGACCAACACATTCGTATCTCATCGTCATTATACATTTAATTCGGCATAAATCATGTCATACCAATCATCAAATATTAGTTAACATCACCATAAATTGGTGTACCAACCATATATTTCAATCATCGCAGAGTAAATACCACATCATCGGGCCTCATCCATCCCGAAGTCATGATCAAAACGTCTTATAATCCTATATCTCATTCACACATCATTGGCTGTAAATCGATTCAAGCCTAAACAAGTTACTAAACTCGCAGGAAGTACGCAACTTCGAGGTCAAAATAGGATTCTCAACCGCATAACAAGCTTTCACATTAGAAATTCTCCTCACAATTCATAACCAAAGTCCATAAGCTGATGCGCAACTTGTATCATATCACATCACTAAGTGATTCCTATCATCAATACATCCCATTTGGAACAAAGGAAGGGTAATGAAATGATCAAATTTCCCTTACCACAGCAAAATCACCTATGTTTGGTCAATGTCTTATCATAGCCCCTAGTTAATTCATTAATCACAAAGTCAAGGGCACATAATTTAGCCCAAACCCATACCATAGAATCATATATTATTGCCAATGCCAACTCATACCCCGAATTTCTTCATTATTATTCACCAGCTATTTAGGGGTTATATTCATTATTCGTATTCCATATCATGCCGACTCTAGCCTCGATAATTTATCACACAATAAGTCATACTATGGATCAACTAATCATAAAGCTTAGCAATCCCTCAGACTTAGAAAGTCCAAGGGTCACCTAGTACCCATTGTGGAATACTCCCATAACACACAAACATCATTAGACATGACTCATCAAATAGCATAGAGCCTAGACCAGCATAGGGTCTAATTTCACAAGGTTTGATCATAAAAGATCATATCAAGTCAACCGGGGTCACCACATCTAGTGGGTTAAAATTACATCCATCATTCACTCGGTCTTCACTTACAAAATCGAGTTTAACCCCAATTGGGTGCATACACAATTTCATATTTCACTACCTTATCATTTTATCACATATTCAAGTTCCCAATCTAGGGAGATACAACAAATTACTTGTATCATAAAACATATAATAGGTTCTTGTGTCAAGGATATAAAATTCATGTTTTCAAAATTTAGCGCATCCAAACATTTCAGTTCATAGACATCCACACTAGGGAATTCTTTCACTATCACTCATCCAATCAATTGAAGCGTGTGAAGTGCTTATATTCAACAAGCATACTTTGGCCATAAGCCACAAGCATGAATCCCACAAGAGACCCAACCAATTAATTTAATTTTCCACATATAACAAGGTCTCAACATATATGGTCTATCATTATAGCAATTCATTTCACAATGTTTCCTATCCATGGTCAATACATGGTATAGGTCTATATTGAATCAATTCATGTTCAATATGTCATATCCATGATCACACATGGTATAAATTCATCATCTATTCAATTCATACTTATTATATATCAATATCAATGCATAATAACAATGTATTCATCATTTGAAAGAAATAGTGTAAGGAACTTGGCCGGACTTACACAAACAAACACATCATTCACATTGTATAATTCATTCACATGTGTTCAGTCCCACAAATCAACTAGAACCATTAATGAGCAACTAGGCTGCACAAGTATATCACACAACCTTAATGATATTGGGCATACCCCAATAAACAACAACCACAACTTATGATTAATAATTCACAAGGAATCTTCAATGAGTAATCAATGCCCTTATAGTCTTTTCATAATTCCTAGATAATTAATCCTTCACAAATCCATATAGGGCAACCAATGCTTAACAAACATCATTCTCAAGATAATTTCCACTCTTAAATCTATATAGAACAACCATATTTCAATGATCACCAAAATGTTTCACTATTGAACAATCATGCTCTAATCATTTATCATACTAATTCACCACAGAGCAACCATGCCCTGATAATAACCAATAACTCTAATTTAGAGCAAAGTACACTCTGATACCACCTTTGTAACACCCTGAATTTCTAGACCTGAATCCTGATGTAATCAAGATAATAATTAATAAAAATATGGGTAAATTTTTTGTGTTTGAAATATTTCTAAAACACCTTGACGATTACATCAAAACCCAAACCACAGAAAACCAAAGAATAAGATTCAATAAAATATAACTGGATCGATAACTAAATTGCCCAATAACGGTATACAAAATAATAGAGTTTACAGCGGAAGAAGAATGTGTATACCGAGCATATACCTAGTCCCATATATAAAGATATGAGAAAAGGCCCAAGTAATCATACAATTTCATAATATAAGCCTATTAGGCCATAATCGACTACGCACCTAGAACATAATCATACATCATCAATTGTATATAGCCTCTACATGAGGTATTAATCATTAAATCAGAATATAAGCTAACCAATACCTAGAATACATACATCCCCGGTGCCTCAAGTTTAGATATGAGATTATATAATACCCAATCTCACTAGTCACATTCCATAGTTGACATCACACATCATCAAAATGGTATTCCTTTAATTATCACCATCATCAATATACAATGATATCTATATGTTTATAAATCTCTATTTATCAACATTATTATACATAAATCAATTATTACATCATGTATAACAAATACTGCCGGCCAAGGCATTCTGTTACCACTATTTACCTTCTTCATAAGCTTCAGTTCAAAACCCAAACTCATCCCGTGGCAACCTACATCACAATGCTAAAAAGGAGACCACATTGGAGAGTGAGTTATACATTCAAAATGATGAATATAAATACATTGTGATTATATGTACATGCATACAACCATCATGTGTGCTTTGCATATGAATCACTAATTCATCACTATTCATAATTACATACTCATAAGTTGGCACACATGCCTCATAAATCAAAAGTCACATCGTTAGCAAGCACAAGCACATACACATTCACATTGCCACTTATCATCAAGGGCATTCACAAATCATCATCATCAATTTATAAAATTTTTACTTAATTCCTCCTCACAAGGGGTTTTTCATCTTTCTTGGTCATCCCATCTCATATGCCATGCACCTATGGCTAATGCATATGTTAACTATTTAATGCATATGCAATGGATCCATTTCAATCACCCATGCGCACATGGTAACTCAAGTGATCACAACCACTTATGATCATCATCATATTGGTATCCTACCTCGCAAGGGGTACTCCCTCCTCGTGATCGCAACCACGGAATATCATAGGAACTCGCAAGCCCTTTCCATTTCAAGTACCAAGTGATCGCAACCACTGGCTTATCATGATACAATCCCACAAGATGTCTCATTGTGATCACAACCATATTTCAATCATTTCATAATTGTTTCCCGCCTCGCAAGGGGTACTCCCTCCTCGTGATTGCAACCACGGGTATTCATCCACAATGGTCCCTGCAGGGCCGTTCATTTCAACAATTAGGTGATCGCAACCATTGACTCAATATCATATCATCATCACGTTGGTTTCCCGCCTCGCAAGGGGTACTCCCTTCATAGAATCCTGCAGGATCTTTCATCATTATGATTGCAACCACATATTCAATGCTATGCCATGCCATGAATGCAAAATGCAAATATGCATATGCCAAATCTTAACCTCATAAGGATTTCTCACCCTCTCAATTATGGGTATATTGTATATTTTGTTTTATTATCATTGGCATACAAGTAATCACAAGGCCTCTCAAGACACAACATTCATAGCCACATCAAACCACGCATGGTAATTAAAATCATATTAAGCATCATATCATTTATCCATACATGTAAAACAATAAGGTGTTTCAGAACATACATTTAGCAATCATCATTGCATTTCACACATACAAGTTAAATTACTTGCATCAATCATAATGGCATTACACTCATCAACAATAACCATCACTGCTTGTCCAAGGGTATGTTCAACAACAACATCCCTTTTGAATCAACAATATCATTCATCATTGCCATTGCTTCATGAATAGTATGGTAATACAACAATTCATTATTGCAATTCAAACCACACATATAAGTCTAAAATTGCGTTACACGCAATGGTATTTTATAATTCAATCAATAATAACAATCACCCTTTATTCAAGGGAGTGATCAACATCATCGATTGTGATTACACATTACCGTTGTCATCTCCGATTCATCGGTTTATAACAAATACTACATCATTTATCCATCCCCCTATTGGTCTCATTATCTCATGAGGAGGCATCGTGCAACCCATCATTTCACTTTTATTATCCTTATCATATCAGGTCATTGGTAGGGGAAATTCATGTTTTCCCAACATATCATGGGTCTATATATATATATATATGTATTTCAATATCTTAATTTATATCGACACCCCCACATATATTATCCTCACATACCCCACACATACATATATGTTTCCTTAATTATCCATAGAGGAATGGGGTTCAACACCATTAAAATCAAGAAAATAAAATAAAATCCCTTCAATGCATTCTCTCATTAATTCATAACCGTTATATGCCCCCACATATATATGTTTCATTAATTTTCCATGATTGAAACTTTGTTTTCTTTTCCTTAGTTTGTTAAGCGAGACAATTCATTTTCGCTTGAGCGCCTCAGCTCGCTCGGGCGTAATCACGCCAGTATCTGTTTCCACCTACGCTCGCTTGAGCGAGACACTTACTCGCTTCAGCAAGACTCATACAGAATCAAATTTTTTGGCATTCGCCAGCATGCGCGCTTGAGCCAAGAAGAGGAAAGCATCAGGTGCCAAACTCGCTTGAGCGAGCTCCGCTTCGCTTGAGCGAGCTCCGCTTTACTTGAGTGAGATTACTCCAGTAGCCATTCCCATCCTCGCTCGCTTGAGCGAGACCCAACATGCCTCGATACTCGCTTGAGCGAGATCCTTCTAGAATCATTTTTCCTCTCGCTCGCTCAAGCGCAGCCACGCCCGCTTGAGCGAGATTCGTCCAGTATCGTATCCACCTATTCCACACATGTCTCGCTTGAGCAAGGCCACTTCTCGCCTGAGCAAGATTGGGCCAGAGGCTATAATACTGATACAGGGGATTCTCACTTGAGCGAGAATCCATCTCACTTGAGTGAGATTATCAGCACATGTGCAGAAAATATAAGAATTCCACAACCTTACATACCAAAACTTATATAAAGCCAAATTGGTCAAATTCAACACATCATACACCTCTTATTGAGCATTTAAAACTTGTCTCAAACATTCATACTCAATAATTTTTGTTCCAATTACTTAATCATATCAAAATTTAACCTATCATCATCACATATGTATTTTCATAACAATCAACATATATTCACATACACCATTCTCAATAATCAATAAATTACCATTCACATTATTTCAATATCTACATGGCAAGGCAGGCATGAGTACTAATCACACACAATAACCACTATCATTCTACTCATGCAATTTGAATGTAAACTCCTCTCCTACCTCGAGGGAAGAACCGCAAACAAATGCACACTCTGAATGCTCCGCCACATTGCCCGGAATACTATCTACACCAACATACATACATATGCATACATATAGTCATCAAACCATCATAAGGCACCATCATAATTATAAATAAGTGCTAGATTATCATAAAGCTCAACATCAAGCCCTAGAATTGCTAAAACACCAATTCATATCATTATGTTGGGCTTTCGGAATTCCTTTCCCAAAACCAAGGTTTTCTAAGTCTCAAAGGGTTAACCATTACCCACAATAACAATATCATATCCCTCATCAAAAGACATCCAATATCACTCAACCTATCCAATTTGTCATCTTTACCACTCAAGGTTCATCATGACCCAACATAGCCTCTTCAAAGCCATCATCAATCAATAATTTTAATTCATTCATCCATGGTCTAAGACCTCATCAACTGCAATTCTATTTCATTAATCCATCATAACCACTATGATTTGGTGTTCAGACTTATTCCTACACATTTCATAACAACGCTCATCCATGAGTTTCATTCTCTATGATTCGCCATTACTATCATTATCCATCATTATAAATAACAACTCACACATTAAATATCATCTATTCATATTCAATTCAACCTCCCAAGTCACAATATATCCATTTTCCCAATTCTTAGGGCTAGGGTTTTCATCAAAACCCAACAACCATTATCAATATTTATCAACCCTCATCAATCACCAACAACCATTCTCTAACATCATTAAACATACATTCTACTCATATTTTACACTTTTCTCAATTCCTAGGGTTAGGGTTCTATTAGAACCTAACAATCACCATCATCACTCCTTATCTTCCATCATAATATTTGCCATTTTCTTGTACCCATGTACACCCTTATAAAACCACATACTTATCATACCCCACCTTAGGGTTTTGCCCAAAAATAGTCTCTAATCCATAACCCATGCATACATTACTTTCTCCCAACAAGTAAAGCCACAACCAATGGCATAAGCTCAACAAAAGGGGTAAGGAACTTACCTCCAGCCAAGAAATAAGTGAGCTTTCATGAGAAGGAGAGGGCCACACGAAAATGAGGGAGAGGAGGAAGAAGAGACTTCAAGCTTCTATAAAACAAAAATGGTGGGAGGAGATGGATTCCAATCTTGTCTAGGTTTTAGAGAGGAAGGATGAGGAGGAAAATGAAGAAGAAGAAGAAGAAAGGGGAGTGAATGAGAAGTGAAGAAGGCAAGTGTGTTTGTCTTAGAGGACCCAACGTGAAAAGGAGAAAGGAAAACGGGGTTTGGTTTAAAATTTTTATCTCCACATTAAAATTTCTCCGTTTTATAATAAACAGGATCTTTGTTCAGGCTCAATACTTATCCAGAAATTATTCCGAAGATATATTTGGATTCCCAATAATATTCTTAATAACCCTGGCCAATGGCATCTCAATCGGAGATACTTGATCTGACACCCATATTCTAATCGGATAAAATTTTAACTCTTAAATCCTCAGTAAAGTATAATTAACCCTCATAAATCTTAATTTAATTATTCCCATATTTTTGGGACACTCATTAACCCATTTATAATTATTTAATGTATATTCATTCTATTTAATTATTTTTATAAAATTCGGGATGTTACAGGCGGGACGACCGAAATAGCTTCGGAGGCCTACGGAGAAAAATTAATTAGAAATAATAATGTTATTATAAGGAAACTATTAATATAAACGTACCATGACCTTGACCAGCTGCACATACTCGTCCAGGGTGCTCTGGTCGGCCGATGACGGTGGTCAATATATCATCCCTACCATGCGACACGAAAGACCATTGGCTCAACTGCTCAACCAAGGAATCCTGCAACCAAAACTCAGTGATTAGTGTTGTTAGTAATAGATGGACAATTAAAGTTTCATAAAACCTTTTAAGAAGCTTTGTACTTACAATCTGTGAGATAACCTCCTCAACATGTGATGAAGTGTACTATGTAACACCCCGAATTTTTAAAGTAGGAGGTTAAATTAAGAAAATAAATATTGAATAATTAAATGTGGACTAACTAATGTTCCAAAATACTAGAAATAATTTAATTAAGATTCTCTGAAACTGTTAGTGAACTTTTGTGACCAGATAAGTTGAAAACTGACCCGGATAAAATGTGGGTGTCGGACCAAGTATCTCCGATTGAGATGCCGTTGGTCAGGGCTGTAGATAATGTTATTGGGAATCTGAATATGTATTCGGAATAATTTTTAGAATATGTATCGAGCCCGAACTGTGAACCTGTTTAGTGAAAAACAGAAGAATTAAGTGATGAGAATAAAAATAAAATAAAAACCTCACCAATTCACTCTCATTTTTCCCGTAACTCTCTTCTTCTCCACGCCAACACACTTCCTCTTCCTTTCTTCTTCTTCTTCTTCTTTCCTTCCCAAAAACTAAGCAAGTGGTTTGCCTATTCTTCTCTCCCATTTTCGTTTTCTCCAAGTTGGAGGAGGACGTTGTGGCTTGAAGCTCCTCCCTCCTCCTCTTCATTTTTGTTATCCTCATCTTCCCTTTGAATCCCATTTTCGTTTCGGAGCAAGGTAAGCTCTTTACCACTACTTTTACTTTTGGAACCTAGAAGGTAGAGGATGGTAACTTGGAAGAGTATTAAATGTTTGTGGGTAGAGAAAGAAAACATTAAATGCATGAACCCTAAGGTATGGGTGAAATAAATATGAGTATTTATGAGTAATAAATGAAGTATGTGAAGATGGGGTTGAAGAATGATGAGGATTTATGATGGATAGTGGGTTTAGTGGAAACCCTAACTTATGGAATTTAGGGGAAATATATAATATCAAAAGGGTTAATATTTATTGATGAGGGAAGTGTAATAAATGAAAAGGCATTAACATTTAATGATGACTAGAGATGGTGGTTGGAGAATATAAATGAAACCCACTTAAGATAGAATTAATGTAAAGTATGGCAAATGGGATAACCTAACAAGTTAGGTTGTAGCCTTGATAATAATGAATGGTGGAATAAGGGAAGGAATTCCCGAAGCCTAAGTAAGCAAATTAATAAACTTATGATAGCTTCCACATGATGAGAATCATGTGTACATAGAAATGTATATGTATATTGAAATGGCTTTTGAATGAATAATTGATAAAGTCCTATAATGATTGGTGTAGGACTTGATAACTCTTGTGATGCAGGAACGTCAAATCCGGAAGTGTACTTCTCTTAAGGTAGGAGAGGGGTGTATTTTCTAAATGTATGAGAATTATGATGATAATGTATGTATTAATGTGATATGGCATATTGTCTTGATTAAATATGATACCATGTGTTGAAATAAGAATTGTGTATGGTGTTTTGAAATGAGTGTTTATATGATGAAGCCTAAATGAGGTTATGAATGGCATGTAATGTGATGTTGTGTTATTGACTTCATGAATGATATGATGGGTATCCTAAACTTTCGGTTAGAATGTTTTCTTGAATATAAGAATTGATGTTCATGATTGAACTTGTAGATAATTATGAGGTTGAAAAGGAATGTACCCTAGATGAGAGGGTGAGATAGCCATATCAGGTTGAGGCATGCATAAACATTGCATACATAGAATGGCATGCATATCATGATGATGTTGATAAGTGGTTGCGATTACTTGATGTTGGAAATATAAAAAGGGCTTGTGAGTTCCTATGATTATTAGACCGGTGGTTGCGATCACCTGGTATTGAAATGAAAGGCCCTACGGGACCATTGAGATTGAATGCCCATGGTTGCGATCATGAGGCGAGAGTACCCCTTACGAGGCAGGAAACCTTATGAAATATTGAACGTGGTTGCGATCACAAGAAGCACCTTGCGAGGCTACTAGAGGGAGTACCCCTTGCGAGGCGGGAAACCATTGAGAATGAATATGCAGATTATGGTGGTTGCGATCACCCGAGAAGATGAAATCGGATCCGTGCATATGCATTTTAAACACTAGCATGTGTATTAGCCTTTGAATCATGGCATAGAGTGTACTCTATTGATAAGGTTGAGTGAGGTGTGGGTGGAAATCCCCTTTAAAATTACTAACTATAATTGTGTACTCGGTTGATATGATTCTAAGAAATTTAATGGATAATTATACTTGAATGAGAATTGATGGTTGAATGATTTAATATTGGATGAACTCCTCTTGAGGAGGGGATGTTTGTATTGCATTCATGCATATATTGTCTTATTTGTTAGATTTTCATCATTGAGAAAGTATACTCACTCTCCCTGTGGTATATGTTTTTAGCTCCTGTGTTGTAGGACTTACCTTGGAGCTGTTTTGTGGAGGAGAAGTGTGAAGGAAGCCTCTTTTTGGTAAAGAATGCCTTGGCCGGCAACACGTGATTTTTGTAGTTATGTGAATAGTTATAATGTGTTGATATTTTGTCTATGTTGACTAGTCTTGGATTGTCAGGATAATTGTATGGATGATAAACATTTACATATAGGTAATGGAAATTTTAAGGGTCATGAAGGAAAATGAGAGCCTTTGAGTATGGCTTATTTTTGCTCATGACCCTATGAATGTATGTGGAATAAACTTGAAATGAAAATCTCCCTACATTTTGATGAATGAATGAGAGATCATAATTGAGTATTGGTTTTATGGAGTGGAGTAAGTGATGGGATAATTTTGTAGGCTCACAATGAATTATAATGTAAATATATGAGTAGGCTCATTGGGAGCAAGTTTTAATTGGCTAGTAGAATGATATTGACATGATGAATTGAGTAGAATCGGTTTGAATGGAGTTTTGACAAGTTGTGTTGTCCAAATTCCACATTCTGCATGTTTTTCTAATAATCTCGCTCAGGCGGGATGGGTTCTCGCTCAAGCGAGAGTCCCTTCTGTATGGTAATTGGTTTCTGGGCAATTCTCGCTTAGGCGAGAGTGAACCTTGCTCAGGTGAGCTTGCCCCAGTATCAGTGTTTGGCTACTAGATGAAATCTGCCCAGGCAAATGGGGTCTCGCTCGAGTGAGGGCGAGGGGAATTAGCCACTGGACAAAATTCACCCGAGCGAAGGGTCTTGAGGATGGCATTCACCCCAGCGAGGTGAGTGAAAAACCAAGTGCTAGGGAGCCTAGACTGAGTGAGAAAAGACTTGGATTTGGAATGAATTGCTGAGTGAATGACCGATCAGGTGATGAGTCAGTTTTGGAATGATTTCACCAAGTGGAAAACCGAGTGAGAGATGACTCGGAATTGGAATGATTTTACTGAGTGGAAACTGAGTGAGAAATGGGTCGGTCTAGAATATATTGCCGAGTGGAAAACTGAATGAGAAATGGGTCGGTCTAGATTATTTTACCGAGTGGAAAACTGAGTGAGAAATGGGTCGGTCTAGAATATATTGCCGATTGGAAAACTGAATGAGAAATGGGTCGGTCTAGATTATTTTACCGAGTGGAAAACTGAGTGAGAATGGGTCGGTGTAGATTATTTGCCGAGTGGAAAACTGAGTGAGAGATGGGTCGGTATAGACTATTTTGCTGAGTGGAAACCTGAGTGTGAGATGACTCGGATCTGAATTGATTTTGCCGAGTGGAAACCGAACGTGAGATGAGTCTATTTTGGAAGAATTTTGCCGAATGAAAACCCGAGTGCTGGGAAGCCCTGTTGAGCGGACGAGTGTAAGTTCGGCTCTGGAAGTTAATTGCTTAGGCGAAGAGGTCTCGCCCAAGTGAGTAATGGGTAGTATTGTTACTGGTCGAATTTCGCTTGAGCGAATGGCCTCGGTTGAGGTGCTCGCTCAAGCGAGTCAGTTTTGATTTCTGTTCTGGACAATTTTCGCCCATGCTCGCTGGCTCCGCCCAAGCGAGGCTAGTGTGTCTCGCTCAAGTGAGTCGGAATTCGCTTGAGCGGAGTGACCACTGTAACTCCTTTTCTCTTTTCGCTCTGCTCCCTTCTGTCTCGCCTAATTGTATTGTATGGCACTCGCTCAAGCGAGTGGGGATTTCGCCTGAGCGAGGGGGACCCTGACTTCCCAAAATGCATTGATTAAATTGTTTTCTCTCTTCCTTTCATTAAACCCTGATTCCACATTACTTCATAACAACCTTAGTCATAAAATCAGATTTATTAATTTTTATAATGGTCGACCTCTTTAATTTTAATCATATAGCATTAACTTATTCTAAATTCTTTCGCTGTTTTTAATTGGAGCATTTATTCTTGGTTGCTCCTCTTGACTTACCTTCTCATATCTTCACATATGAGACAGGTCTCTGATAGGTCTGGGGAAATAAATAAACAGCTTCACCACTTGCAACTATCATGAATTAATTACACTAAAATCACGAAAAATTTACCCCTATTTTTAGGGTGTCACATACTGACCACTCTTCTTCATCCTAGCACGCTTCCATTTTTCATGGCGTTTGGGTGGGGAGGGGGATCCAATATAGTGGTGTTAGGGTGGCTGCCCTGGTATTGGCTACCTTTCTCCTCCATTATCCGATCCTTCCATAATCGGTAACCCCCAAGTGACAACCTGTGAGGGCAGTTATTTTTCCCATAAATTTCTTATGCTTTCATGCGTCTGGCCTGCAACAAAAACAATTCAAAGACATTTATACGTTATATATTCTCTGGTAACTATAAAAACATAATCAGTAAAAGGTACATACAATAAAGTCATCCGTGTGCCTGGATACCACAAACGCATCCCAAGTCTGCTGATCTATGAATGCGTATGTCTCTCTAGGAAACTCACCCTGTTTCTTCCTAAAGACATACCTAAAATTTAAAATACTTGAAGTAAGTAAATGATAACATAAAGTACAATAATTTTAAACACTTAATTTATGAATTGATAGCATACGTGGAGGTCAGCCTGCCCTTGAATTCCCTCCATCGCTCAGCGATCTCAGACATGATTTTCCTACGTAGTATATCGACTGCGGGAATATCCCAAGCATCCTACAAGTGCCAAATAAACAAGGTTGAGTTTATTATGCATAACAAATTACAATACGAGTAAAAAATAAATGTGCAGTTAAAGTACTTACAAGAACATCAGCCCAAATTGTATTCTTCATGACCTCCTCAACACTATCCCAATCAGGGATAATGATGGACACCTTTGACCGTACCAAGACACCCAAGTAACTCTGAAACTTGGCGGCGTTAGGTCCCGAAGTCTTCCCAATGTAAATATCAATGTCAACATGGCTTCTCTGACCCTGATAGTGCCTAAGTGCAACACTGGTCATCCAGGTAACACCTTGACTCCTTCTAGCTGAGGAATCTGTATACAGGGAGTCGGATCTCATGGGTGGACCCCGGTCAGCCATAAGTATCTGTTTAAAGAAGCAAAAAAACTATAGTAAGTTTAATAAATACATTACGCATATAAATCAGTTAATACATCAATGTTTAGTTATTATTAATGAACAATACATGTAATCGTGAAAAATATACAACCGTGACATACCCTATGTTTCCCACAGACCTTCCTAGTGGTCATGACGGGTCACAACTATATCATCTATGTGATCTTCCGCAATCCCAGACGGCATCAGTGTTGTTAGACAAGGTATGTCTAGGACATCAAGAGTTGGATCCATAATGTTGTGTCTACCTTGGGTAACAACTGACCATCTTTTATTAGATAGATCAACAATGTAAAAAACTTGCTTCACTTGAGTTGCCATGATGAAAGGCTCCTCCTTATGACCTACCTTGTTCAGGTCTACCAATGTAAATCCAAATTCATCTATCTTGACACCGTTCTTACTATCAACCCATTTGCATTTAAACACAGGAATAGTGAAACGACCATAATTGACCTCCCATATATCTTCAATGACACCAAAATAACATAACTCAGCCATGATAAGGTTATTGTCCTTTGAAGTGGAAAAATGCATTGATTCGGCAACAATTATAACCCTACTATTCTACACCATACTTTTATCATCCTGGGCCCTTGTATAGAATGAATAGTTATTTATGTCATATCCACAACACCTTTGTAGGAGACCCTTTAATGCAGAATTCATCAGAATCAACCTCTTTCTTCTTATACCGTGACACCCCACACCTAGGACATCGATGTAGCATTTCTTACTCACCACGGTATAATAAACAATCATTTGGGCATGCATGTATCTTTGTATACTCCAAGCCCATAGGACACAACACCTTTTTAGCCTTATAGATACGATTTGACAAAGTGTTACCAACTGGGAGCATTTCTTTCAACAACTTAAGCAAGTCAGTGAAACTTTTATTTGTCCACCTATTTATCGCCTTCAAGTTAAACAATCGTAAAACTGCTGACAACCTCATGAAGTTGGCATAATTCAGATACAACGGCTTCTCAAAATCCTCACACAGAGTCACATATACATAAGTTTTCTTAAAACTTTCTACCCCCACATCACGGATCATATCTTCCATACGGTCATCCATGTCGTCATCAACCTCATGCGTAAGGCTTTGGTTTTTTGTTTGAAAACTGGTACTTGGCACCTCAACATGTTCACCATGCCATATCCATCGCGTATAAGACTGAAGAAAACCATCACACAATAGATGTTCTTGTAACATCCCAAATTTTTATATAAAAATTCAATTAAGGAGAAATAAATGACGATTATTTATGTATGGAAAGATTAATGCCCCAAAAATATAAAAATGAATTAAATTGAGTATAATATGATTTTTCATAAATTACTAAGCTTCATGAGTTAAAGTTTATGCCCGGTTAAAATATGGGTGTCGGGTCAAGTATCTCTGATTGAGATGCCCTTGGTTAGGGCTATAGATAATATTATTGGGAATCCTAAGATGTAATCATATTAATTTTTAGATAAAGTATTGAGCCCAAACAGAGATCCTGTTTGTGGTAAAACGGTAAACTTTAAATGAATGAGGTTAAAATTAAAACAAAACTTCTACCCTTCACTCTCTTTTCACGTTGGCTTCCACTTCTAAGAAGATAAAACACTTCTTCTTATTTCTCTCATTTTCCCACTTATCTCATTCACTTTCTTCTCCTTCAAAATCTAAGTAAAAATGGTGCCTCTTCCTCTCTTTATTTTCATTCACCATTGGGTAAGAAGGAGGCCATGGACGTTTGAACTCCTCCATTTCTTCTCTTCTATTTTCATGCTCACTTTTCCCTCTCTAGCAACCCACTTTCATTTCTTGGTTAAAGTAAGCTTCCATCATTTCTATGGTGCTAAAGCCCTAGATTATGTGTTGTAATGGTTAGGAGAGTGTTTAAATACATATAGGTGTTGAAGGAAACCATTAGGTACATAAACCCTAAGTTGGGGTGAGAGGAATATGAATTTTTATGGGCAATGAGTGGGGTACACGAAAATATGGATTGGAAGATGATAAATCATGTGTTAATGATGTTTGATAGGGTTTTAATGAAACCCTAACCTTTTATTTTGGGGAAAATGTGTAATGTAGAAGGAAGTGGCATTTATTGATAATAGGAGCGCTATTAATGATGAGGTGTTGCCATAAATGATGATTTATAATGGTGGTTAGAAGCCATAAATGAAAAACCCACTTAAAAAGGTTGGGTGTGAAATTGGTATGTGAGGGTAACTTAACTATTTAGGTTGTTGCTTTTGGTAATAATGAACTTTGGTCAAAGGGAAGGAATTCTGGAAGCCTAATTAGGCAAATGAATAAAGCTTTTAAATAACTACTACATGATCAGAATCATGTGTGGACATGTATATATATATATATATTGAGAATGATGCTTGGATGAATGATTAATGTGGTCCTATAATTGATTGATGTAGGACTTGATAACACTTGTAAGGCGGGATCATCAAACCTGGAAGTCTACTTCTCTTGAGGTAGGAGAGAGGTGTATTTTCTAAATGAATGATGCCTTATGTAATGATAATATATATATATATATATTGATGCATTATGGTATGTTCTTTATTGGTTGGTTGTTGTGTTTCATGAGTATGATATAAAATAGAGATTTAACCTTATGATAAGCAATTGTGAAAATGATAACTTGATGAGGTTATGAATAATAGAGTATGTTAATGATATATTATTCATTTTCCATGTGTGGATTAACTTGATAAAATACTTGGCCAGAATGATTATGATGATTTTGAATTATATGCATTTGGAAGAATGATATATATATAAGTATGATTGCGTGACCCTGACTATGAGAATGAGTATGAGTATACCCTAGATGAGAGGGTGAGATAATCTTTGCAGGGTTAAGGCATGCATGAGCATTATTGCATACATAGTGTGGCATGCATAGCATATCATTTGAATATGTGGTTGCGATCACAAAGAAAAATCTTGCGGGACTAGTATGATGATATTAAAAAGTGGTTGTGATCACTTAATGTATGAGTAGAACTTGGAAGTTTTTGTGGTAATCGAGCCGATGGTTACGATCACCTAGTAATTGAAATGAAAGGCCCTGTTGGACCATCGGAATTGAATATGTGGTTGCGATCACAAATGAAAGATCCTGTGGGATTTTTGAGAAGGGAGTACCCCTTATGAGGCGGGAAACCAACATGAATTATTGAACGTGGTTGCGATCACGAGAAAGCACCTTGCGAGGCTACTAGAGGGAGTACCCCGTGGAGGGAAACAAATAAGAAATGAATGGTTATGGTGGTTGCGATCACCTGATTGAATGAAATCGGATCCGTGCATATGCATTTCAAACACCAACATATGCATTGGCGATAGGAACATGGCACTTGAATAAAGTAAATTGAGAATGTGGTATGAGGTAGATGTAGATCCCCTTTTAGTCTCTAATTATACTTGTGTTGTTGACTTGGTATGTGCTTGATGATGGACTTGTTATTTTATATAGGTACTTGGGCATAGGTGCTTAATGAATTGAGTGATTAGTTGTTTTCATGATACGTTGGACTCCTTGATAGGAGAAGGTGTTTTATTGTATTCATATGTATATTATCGCATTTTATAGGATTATCATCATTAAGAAAGTATACTCACTCTCTATATGGTATATCTTTTTAGCTCTCATGTTATAGGGCTTGCTATGGAGAGAAGTGCCTTATTGTTTAGAGGAAGTGTGTGAAGAAGGTTTATTTTGGGTAACGATGCCTTGGCCGACGATGATTTTCATTTCATGACTTATACGTATTCTTTTGAGATGTATATATATATAATGATATTTAGTATGGTCATGATATGTCTGTGAGTAACTTGTGAGAATGGAGACTAGATGATGATGAATTATGACCTTTATTGAATTACAATTTGATGATTGATGGTATTGATGTGCTTGGTGGTTTATGTATGGATTGAATTATGCAGTTTGTATATGATAATCATGCATAATTAAGGAACCAATAGGGTCAAAATGAATTTTATAAGTCTTAGAGGGTGTGTGATGGTTTCAATAGCTAAAATTTATGATTTATGACTTATAGAAACTGGAATGGGTCAATTCCACTAAGAATAGACCCTGAAGTTGCCACAAAATTCCTCTAAACGGGTAGAATACATTTATGCGCATATCTCCCTCGTTTTTAGGAATATTTGAGTGTGGCTAGTGGCCACACGTCACAAATAATATATTTTAGCTTGTGTCAAATTTTGGTGGCTAATGGATTTGATTTGAATGAGAGAGGGTGATTTGAAGTTGGAAATTATGTGATTTTCTGCATAAAATGTAGCAGGGAACTAATAGGCCAGGCTTGAATTGATTCAAGTGAGGCTTTGAATCGATTGACTCTTCTCTGGATTTACTGTTCATGAAATTGAAATTTCATGAATCGATTCACACCAAGAGAGGAATCGATTCAATTGATTCTGGAAGCAATGTTCATGGCATTCATTTACGCATGAATCGATTCAAATTTAGGGGGAATCAATTCATTAGCCACTGATTCCCCTATTTTTGTAAATCCTTTCGCATGAATCGATTCACTCATTGGAGGAATCGATTCAACACCCTGATTCATGAAAAATTTTATACTTTAGAAGCTGTTTGGTATCAAATGGACAGGGTACACTTCTATACTTGCTTCAAGCATTTCTTTGGCATAAATTAACATTCTTTTTAAGTGTTCTTGATGATTTCACACAATTAATCCATGTTCTCGCAACAAGTTACGTATTCCTTTATTTATCAAATCCTTTACCTCCTCATATCTTCATATATGAGTTAGGTCTTCATGTAGATCCAGGTAGTCTTGTCAAAATATTATTATGGTGTTCTTCATCCACCTTTTAAAATTTATAAACGTGAAAAAAATTTACCCTCAATCTTATTATCCGAAGGCTTAATATTAATGGTTTATTTACCAGATTAAGGGCACCACATTTGGTGGTATCAGAGCATAACATGCATTTAGTGGATGATTGTCATTATTGCTTGACTTTGTATGGATTGATTGTGGTTGAAACTTGATTTCTATAAGTCCGGCCAAGCTTCCTTTACACTATTCTCCCTCAATGATGAATCCTTATGATTATGTGAATGCTTATGACATCATAATATGATGATATGGGTTTTATGGGATTTAATATGGATTGGCCGATGTTGGACTCCATGATGGAGGCCCATAGCTTAATTATGTGATGAATTGTTGTAGCATGAGACTATAGACATGTCTATGAGCTAGTTTGCTGATGTTAGTTGAATTTAATGTTATGATTATAGATCTTGTGATAGCTCATCATTGTCAAGATAATGATGACGCTATAGCTAGAGCTTTGAACCATTTCACCAACCTTCTCGAGTCGCAGAATCGTGATAGACAAGAAGCAGAAAGACAAGCTACTCCTGCTGCTCAAGGCACTCATGGCCTTGATAAGTTCTTGAAGCGGAAACCCTCTGAATTTCATGGTGGATTTAGGCCCGAGCAAGCCTATGTTTGGATCCGAGATATTGAGAGGATCTTCGACAGCTTTGAATGCACTGAACTCCAAAAAGTGGAGTATGTTGTTTTTATGATGAGAGATAAAGCTGAGACTTGGTTGAGACTCACCAAGAGTAGAATGATTATTACAGCTATTCCCTTGACTTAGGAAAATTTTAAGCTTGAAATCATGAGGAAATATATGCCTAAGAGTTATAAAAGTAAGAAGGAGCTTGAGTACATGGAACTTAAGCAAGGCACCATGACTGTGGAAGAGTATGCTTTGAAATTTGAAAAGTTATGCAAGTTTTATCCTCCTTATCAACAAGAGGGGACTGAAGCCTCAAAGTGTGTGAAATTCAAGAATAGTCTGCGCCCTGATATACAAAAGGCAATACGTCATCAAGAAATCTGAAGCTTTATGGTACTTGTGAATAAGTGTCATATCTATGAGGAACATGCTCCACCATATCACTCCAAATTTGACTCTAAGTTAAGGGTCAATCTTCTAGTTTTAAGAAGCATGGAAACTTCAGAAAGGGGCATTTTCAAGGAGGTGCTCACTCTAATTCCTAAGCCAGGGGTGGTGGTCATGGAAACACCTTTGGCCGGGGCAATACAAATGCCAACGGGCCGAAATGTCATAGGTGTGGTGGTCCTTATTATATTCGTGAATATGTTCAACATGATAAGGTCGTGTGCTTTAATTATGATCAAGTGGGATATATTCATCCTGCATGTCCTTTGCTCACAAGGCAGGCTCCCATACAGGCTAATACTCTAAATCGTGCTATTGCTCCTGCTCATATGAACCGTGGAGGCCACAATGGCGGTCGGGGCCGTGGTAATGGAAACAATGGTAGCCAGAATAGTGGCCGTGGTGGCTATAATGGTGGGAGGCATGGTAATGGTCGTGGTAACGGCAATGGCACTCGAAATCGAAATGGTGACAGAGATGGTGGAAATCATCACCAAGCTCCTGGAAGAGTATTCGCTGTGACCGGTGAGGAAACAGCTCAAGCTGATAACCTAGTTGAAAGTAAGTGTGAAATACTTAAAAATTCTATGCATGTTATTTATGATTCGGGTGCGACCCATTCTTTTATATCTGAGGATTGTGTACGGTGACTGAAATTTCCAGTGAGCTTAATGAAAAATGCTCTTGTGGTTTCTACCCTAAGTGGTGCTTGTCTCAGATCGGTTAGCCGCTATGATAACATTGACATGCTCCTAGAAGGGAGGAAATTTGTTACTTCTTTCATTTTCCTTCCCCTGAAAGGCTTGGAGATCATTCTTAGTATGGATTGGCTTTTCGCCAATAAAGTCTTGGTTGACTGTCAACAACGGACGGTTATCTTCCCTTTTTCAAGCGTTGGGAAATTCAACATATAAGGTATAACACAACTTTACATACTATTATCTCTTACTGATGGGACAAATAGTCCTGATCCCTTAAATATTCTGGTAGTGTCAGAATTCCTTGATGTATTTCCCGAAGAGGTACCTGGTTTACCACATCAACGGGAGGCCAAATTTGCTATTGACCTCAATCCCAGTATGGAACCCATTTCTATCACTCTTTATAGGATGTCTCCTATAAAGTTGGCTGAACTTAAGAAGCAAGTTGAGGAGTTACTTGAGAAAGAATTTGTTCGACCCAGTGTATCACCCTGAGGGGCTCCTGTTTTATTGGTTAAAAAGAAGGATGGAACCATGCGGTTGTGTGTTGATTACCGCCAATTGAATAAGAGTACAATAAAGAATAGATATCCCTTGCCTCATATGGATGATCTATTGGATCAATTAAGAGGTGTTGTGGTGTTTTTGAAGATTGATTTACGCTCTGGTTACCATCAAATTTGGGTGAAAACCGAAGACATTCCGAAAATTGATTTTAGAACATGATATGGCCTTTATGAATATGTTGTGATGCCATTTGGAGTGACTAACGCTCCAGTGGTGTTCATGGACTATATGAATCGCATCTTTCATGAATACCTTGATCGCTTTGTTATGGTATTCACTAACGATATCTTGGTGTATTCCAAGAGCCGTGAGGAACATGAGGAACATTTGAAACTTGTGTTGAACATTCTTAGAGAAAATCAGTTGTACGCTAAGCTCTCTAAATGTGAATTCTGGTTGGCGAGCGTCTAGTTTCTTGGACATATGATATTCGAAGAAGGTGTTTCTGTTGATCCTTCTAAAGTCGAGGCCGTTATGGCGTGGTCTAGACCTACATCGGTTACCAAAATTTGAAGTTTCCTTGGACTTGTCGGTTATTGCTGGAGATTCATTGAAGGTTTTTCTTGTCTTGCTAGACCTTTAATGAAATTGACTAGAAAGGACCAACCTTTTGTGTGGAATGTCGAATGTGAGAAATGTTTTGAAGAGTTAAAAATAAGACTCACTTCTGTGCCTATTTTGGCACTACCTGATTTACAAGAAGATTTTATGGTATACTATGATGCTTCCAAGCATGGTCTTGGATGTGTTCTAAAGTAGAATGAACGTGTTATAGCGTATGCTTCATGACAATTGAGACCTCATGAAGTTAACTACCCGACTCATGACCTGGAGTTGGCAGCAATTGTGTTTGCCTTGAAGATTTGGTGTCATTATCTCTATGGTTGGAGGTTCGTCGTCTTTAATGATCACAAAAACTTGAAATACCTCTTTGATCAGAAGGAATTGAATATGCGCTAAAGGAGATGGATGGAATTCCTGAAGGACTATGATTTTGAATTGAAGTATCATCCGGGAAAGGCTAATGTAGTTGCGGATGCCCTTAGTCGGAAGTCCTTACATATATCATCCATGATGTCAAGGAATTCAAATTGATCGAGGAATTTCAGAATTTAAATATTGGGACCGAAATTCAATCTTCCAAGAAGATGTGTTTTGCTACACAAAAGATATACAATGAGTTTTTAGATCTTGTGAGGAAGAAACAAATGGATGATGAATATCTAAATGAGATGAAAAGATCTCAAAATGATGGGAAAAATCTATTTCTGGTTGAGGGTGTAGATGGTTTATGGCGTGTGAAGGGTCGTGTGTATGTACCTCCATTCGGTGATTTGAGACACATGATACTTGAGGAAGACCACAAAAGTATTTTTAGCATTCACCCCAGTGCGACCAAGATGTACCAAGATGCAAAGAAGAATTTCTGGTGGCTCGGAATGAAACGTGACATCGCCAGTTTTATAGCTTCGTGCTTATGTGTTAGAAGGCGAAGGTAGAGCATCAGAGACCTTCTGGTACATTGAGACCACTTGATATCCCCGTTTAGAAGTGGGATGCTATTGCTATGGACTTTGTGTCCGGCTTGCCAAGGACAACGTCCAATTGTGATGGAATTTGGGTGATTGAGGATTGCTTAATGAAGAATGCACATTTTCTATCGATCAGCATGAAAAATTCTTTACAGAGTTTGGCACAGCTATATATTCAAGAAATTGTGAGGTTGCATGGTGTGCCATCAAGCATTGTTTCTGATAGAGATCCCTGATCTACTTCCTGATTTTGGGGAAGCTTGCATGAGGCAATGGGATCTAAATTGAAGCTAAGCTCGGCGTATCATCCTCAGACTAATGGACAATCTGAGAGGACTATTCAAAGTCTTGAGGACTTATTACGTGCTTTTGTTTTGGAGCACGGTAGTTCATGGGAGAAATATTTGCCTTTGAAAGAATTTACCTATAATAACAACTTTCACTTTAGTATTGGTATGGCACCTTATGAGGCATTATATGGAAGGAAGTGTCGAACTCCTTTATGTTGGCTTGAAGTTAGTGAGAACGTGGCTTTGGGACCTGAGATTGTTGAGGAGACCACTAAACAAATTAAGATGATCCAAGAGAAGATGAAAATCGCTCAGGACCGACAGAAGAGCTATTACGACAAGAGGAGAAAGCCACTTGAGTTTCAAGTTGGCGATCATGTGTTTTTACAATTTTCACATGATAAGTGCATTGGCAGAGCTTTGAAGAGCAGAAAATTAAGCCCTAAGTTCATCAGACCTTATGAGATTTTAGAGCGAATCGACGATGTCGCTTATCAGATTGCACTCCCTCTGTATCTTGGAAACCTGCATAATGTGTTCCATGTGTTGCAGTTGAGGAAGTATATTCATGATCCCTTGCACGTGATCCCTATTGATAATGTGGATGTGCGGGATGACTTGTCCATTCCTCCTGTTTCTGTTCGTATCACCGAGTACTCCGTGAAGAGGTTGCAGAAAAATTGGTACCTTTAGTGAAGGTGGCAAGGAAAGATGGAAATGTGGAGACGCTCACATGGGAACGTGAAGATGATATTCGGGAACGATACCCTCACGTGTTTGAATCTGGTATGTCAAATTTCGAGGACGAAATTTCTTTTAGGTGGGGTGGATTGTAACATCCTAAATTTTTATATAAAAATTCAATTAAGGGGAAATAAATGACAATTATTTATGTATGGAAAGATTAATGCCCCAAAAATATACAAATGAATTAAATTGAGTATAATATGATTTTTCATAAATTACTAAGCTTCATGAGCTAAAATTTATGCCTGGTTAAAATATGGGTGTCGGGTCAAGTATCTCTAATTGAGATGCCGTTGGTTAGGGCTGTAGATAATATTATTGGGAATCCTAAGATGTATTCAGATTAATTTTTAGATAAAGTATTGAGCACAAACAGAGATCCTGTTTGTGGTAAAACGGTAAACTTTAAATGAATGAGGTTAAAATTAAAACAAAACTTCTACCATTCACTCTCTTTTCACGTTGGCTTCCACTTCTAAGAAGAGAAAACACTTCTCTTCTTCCTCTCATTTTCCCACTCCTCTCCTTCACTTTCTTCTCCTTCAAAATCTAAGTAAAAGTGGTGCCTCTTCCTCTCTTCATTTTCATTCACCATTGGGCAAGAAAGAGGTCATGGACGTTTGAACTCCTACATTTCTTCTCTTCCATTTTCATGCTCACTTTTCCGTCTCTAGTAACCCACTTTTATTTCTTGGTTGAGGTAAGCTTCCATCATTTTTATGGTGCTAAAGCCCTAGATTATGTGTTGTAATGGTTGGGAGAGTTTTTAAATGCATATAGGTGTTGAAGGAAACCATTAGGTGCATAAACCCTAAGGTGGGGTGAGAGGAATATGAATTTTTATGGGCAATGAATGGCGTACACGAAAATATGGATTGGAAGGTGATAAATCATATGTGTTAATGATGTTTGATGGGGTTTTAATGAAACCCTAACCTTTGATTTTGGGGCAAATGTGTAATGTAGGAGGAAGTGGCATTTATTGATAATGAGAGTGTTATTAATGATGAGGTTTTTGCCATAAATGATTATTTGTAATGGTGATTAGAAGCCATAAATGAAAAACCCACTTAAAAAGGTTGGGTGTAAAATTAGTATGTGTGGGTAACTTAACTATTTAGGTTGTTGCTTTTGGTAATAATGAACTTTGATCAAAGGGAAAGAATTCCTGAAGCCTAATTAGGCAAATGAATAAAGCTTGTAAATAATTACTACATGATCAGAATCATGTGTGGACATGTATATATATATATATATTAAGAATGATGCTTGGATGAATGATTGATGTGGTCCTATAATTGATTGATGTAGGACTTGATAACACTTGTGAGGCAGGATCATCAAACCCGGAAGTCTACTTCTCTTGAGGTAGGAGAGGGGTGTATTTTCTACATGAATGATGCCTTATGTGATGATAATGTATGTATTAATGCACTATGGTATGTTCTTCATCGGTTGGTTGTTGTGTTTCATGAGTATAATATAAAATAAAGATTTCACCTTGTGATAAGCAATTGTGAAAATGATACCTTGATAAGGTTACGAACGATATAGTATGTTGATGATATATTATTCACTTTCCATGTATGGATTGACTTGATAAAATACTTGGCTAGAATGATCTTGATGATTTTGAATGATATGCATTTGGAAGAATGATATATATATGTGTGTGATTGCGTGACACTAACTATGAGAATGAGTACGAGTATACCCTAAATGAGAGGGTGAGATAATCCTTGCGGGGTTAAGGCATGCATGAGCATTATTGCATACATAGCGTGGCATGCATAGCATATCATTTGAATATATGGTTACGATCACAAAGAAAAGTCTTGCAGGGCTAGTATGATGATATTGAAAAGTGGTTGTGATCACTTAATGTATGAGAAGAACTTGGAAGTTTCTGTGGTAATCAAGCCGGTGGTTGCGATCACCTGGTAATTGAAATGAAAGGCCCTGCGGGACCATTGGAGTTGAATATGTGGTTGCGATCATAAATGAAAGATCCTGCAGGATTTTTGAGAAGGGAGTACCCCTTGTGAGGCGGGAAACCAACATGAATTATTGAACATGGTTGCGATCACGAGAAAGCACCTTGCGAGGCTGCTAGAGGGAGTACCCCATGCGTGGAGGGAAACAAATAAGAAATGAATGGTTATGGTGGTTGCGATCACCTGATGGAATGAAATCGGATCCGTGCATATGCATTTCAAATACCAACATATGCATTAGCCATAGGAACATAACACTTGAATGAAGTAAATTGAGAATGTGGTATGAGGTAGATGTAGATCCTCTTTTAGTCTCTAATTATACTTGTGTTGTTGACTTGGTATGTGCTTGATGATGGACTTGCTATTTTATATAGGTACTTAGGCATAGGTGCTTAATGAATTGAGTGATTAGTTGTTTTCATGATACATTGGACTCCTTAATAGGAGAAAGTGTTTTATTGCATTCATATGTATATTATCTCATTTTATAGGATTATCATCATTGAGAAAGTATACTCACTCTCTATATGGTATATCTTTTTAGCTCTCGTGTTGTAGGGCTTGCTATGGAGAGAAGTGCCTTATTGTTTGGAGGAAGTGTGTGAAGAAGGTTTATTTTGGGTAACGATGCCTTGGCCATCGATGATTTTGATTTCATGACTTACACGTATTCTTTTGAGATGTATATATATATATATAATGATATTTAGTATGGTCATGATATGTCTGTGAGTAACTTGTGAGAATAGAGACTAGATGATGATGAATTATGACCTTTATTGAATTGCAATTTGATGATTGATGGTATTGATGTGCTTGGTGGTTTATGTATGGATTGAATTATGCAGTTTGTATATGATAATCATGCATAATTAAGGAACCAATAGGGTCAAAATGAATTTTATAAGTCTTAGAGGGTGTGTGATGGTTTCAATAGCTAAAATATATGATTTATGACTCGTAGAAACTGGAATGGGTAAGTTCCACTGAGAATAGACCCCTAAGTTGCCTCAAAATGCCTTTAAACGGGTAGAATGCATTTATGCCTATATCTCCCTCGTTTTTAGGAATTTTTTAGTACAACCAGTTGCCACACTTCACAAATAATATATTTTAGCTTGTATCAAATTTTGGTGGCTAATGGATTTGATTTGAATGAGAGAGGGTGATTTGAAGTTGGAAATTATGTGATTTTCTGCATAAAATACAGTAGGGAACTGATAGGCCAGGCTTGAATCGATTCAAGTGAGGCTTTGAATCGATTGACTCTTCTCTGGATTTACTGTTCATGAAATTGAAATTTCATGAATCGATTCACACCAAGAGAGGAATCGATTCAATTAATTATGGAAGCACTGTTCATGGCATTCGTTTACGTATGAATCGATTCAAATTTAGGGGGGAATTAATTCATTAGCCACCGATTCCCCTATTTTTGCAAATCCTTTCGCATGAATCGATTCACTCATTGGAGGAATCGATTCAACACCCTGATTCATGAAAAATTTTATACTTTAGAACGTTGTTTGGTATCAAATGGACAGGGTACACTTCTATACTTGCTTCAAGCATTTCTTTGGCATAAATTAACATTCTTTTTAAGTGTTCTTGATGATTTCACACAATTAATCCATGTTCTCGCAACAAGTTACGTATTCCTTTATTTATCAAATCCTTTACCTCCTCATATCTTCATATATGAGTTAGGTCTTCATGTAGATCCGGGTAGTCTTCTCAAAATAAAATTGTGGTGTTCTTCATCCACCTTTTAAGATTTATAAACGCGAAAAAAATTTACCCTCAATCTTATTATCCGAAGGCTTAATATTAATGGTTTATTTACCGGATTAAGGGCGCCACAGTTCTCGCACCTCTTCTAATTCTAGTCGATGCATGTTCAAACATTTAACACAAGGGCAAAAATACTTTCCATTCACCTCCTCAGCATTTCGTATCACGAATTCTATGAATGTTTTGACTCTACCCTCATACTGTGGACTTATACGTGATGCAGCTATCCAACTTCGATCCATACCCACTGTTTACAATACCATCAAATTTAACGGTGCTATGAATCTCACTTTCTTTACAAAGGTGGTGTTCCTACCCATTCGGGATGAACATTTTTCTATACTTCATAACTGCATACAACTTAGAAGTTATTTTAAAATTTGATAAAATTTCGGCAGCATTTCATATTGGTCTCTAAGTACATGAAATGAAAGTGACATCAAATTCAACCATAATCAAATATGCACCCAGAGAACAATACAAAATTTAACTAACCAAAACTTGATCAAATTTTAAAATAAGTCCTAAAACTTAATATTAACGACTAAAAAATTAAAATTAAAAGGGACTAAAAAAACATATCAGGAACTAATAACCAAACAAATAAAAAATTAAGCTTAACAAAATTAACGACACCAAATTAAAATTCAAATTAAAGACGGTAAAATTTATAACTAACAATACTAAGCATTCCCTAATAGCATTCATAATTTTCCTAAGCATTCCTAAGCATTTTAAATTACTAAAATTAATAAATAGAGAATATAAAATAATAGAATTCTCATTTTAAATTTTCCTAAGCATTCCTAATTTATAACTAACAATACTAAGCATTCCCTAATAGCATTCCTAATTTTCCTAAGCATTCCTAAGCATTTTAAATTACTAAAATTAATAAATAGAGAATATAAAATAATAAAATTCTCATTTTAAATTTTCCTAAGCATTCCTAATTTATAACTAACAGTACTATGCATTCCCTATAGCATTCCTAATTTTCCTAAGCATTCCTAAGCATTTTAAATTACTAAAATTAATAAATAGAGAATATAAAATAATAGAATTCTCATTTTAAATTTTCCTAAGAATTCCTAATTTATAACTAACAATACTAAGCATTCCCTAATAGCATTTGAAACATCCTAACAAAATTAAATAAAATCCGAAACACGAGAAAATTTTTCACCAAAAATTCTGAATGGCTAACAGGGGAAATCGGAACAAGAATCCGACCAAGGAAAGGAAAAACCAGGTCAGGGTGCCCCCTACATTAGCAAGGCCCAATAACGATTAAGTAGTTACCAGCGGAAGAAACGCCTAAGCGAACCATGTTCGCTGGAGCGAAACCTTACTCGCCCAAGGGAACAGGCACTCGGATAATTCGACCACTCGGTATCCTTGTCACTCGGAATCTGAACCAAAGTTCAGTTGGGAATTATTCCCTCGGCCATTTCACTCGGAATCTATAAGTTTTCCTCGTTCGGGATATTTTCCACAGTCTCGTATCAATCGGAAACGTTTCACCTATTTTTCACTCGGCATATATAATCTCTTTTCACTCCGAGAATTTCTTATTAAGCCAAGTCTCGCCTAAGGATTTTAAGGCTTCATTCACTCGGAATACGCTAGTTCCTTTCCACTCGGGGAATCTCTAATAAGTTCTCACTTGGGAAGTTTGTAAGTCAATTCCTACTCGGAATTACATGACTTCACTCACTCAGGATATCCTGTCCTTATCCATATTTCTCCCATAACACCCTTCGACTGATCCTCCTAGGGAAATAGTCCCTTAATGGGCATAAATCACTCAGAATTAACCCAACCCTTCTTCATTCAGAAGAGGGCCTCCTATCTCACCTCACTCGGATTTACCTTAGCTCTCCCCTACTCGGAATCATGTAAACATTATCCATTTAGTAGAAAATAAATGTACACAACTTAGACATTCCCCCACATCATTATCCACTGAACAAGATAAAAACACATAGCATCAAATATATATATAATGAAATATGTTTAGTTTTACTCTCAATACCGAGAGAGTTCAAATCCTACACGTTAAAAATAGAGTGTTAAACTAAGAGCCGGCCAAGGCTATACAAAACCATCTACACAATATATATATATATATACATGTACAATTCCACTGTACAATGCACTTCCCAGCAATCGGTGCTTGACGTTGCTGTTGTGGTCCCGTCAAATTAGTACATTAAAATTAATTAATGTAGTACTAGGGTGTCAACCTAGGTCGTTCTCTCGAAGATCAACACAAAAATTTAGGAAAATCAAGTCTTAAACTAATTTTTAACAAACCAAAATAAAACAACTAAAATTTATTTTTACAGACAGAAGTTCAACAAGTATACATTGGGGGGGGGTTTGTTTGATTGTCACAGAAATTTAATATAGAATACAAGAATATAGAATAAATGTGAAACAAATAACTATCAAGCGATTGATTTTCTTGGAGTATTGCAATTTATTTTATCCTTGGATTTGAAAAGAATTCTATACATTTTCCTTATTATCGATCTCTTAGTTCAATTTGAATTAATCAACTAAGCATCTTTTAATTCGTAATTCCTTTACTTTCATTCAATAAAAATGAAGATTTTAATCAAGTATCCTAATTAAGCAAAAGGAGTCAAGATTTTAAATTCTAGGAATTATTGAACATATATAGAACATCGCCTACATACATAATCTAACTTCAACGTTATGGAATTAAGCAAACCACAACTATCAAGATTGATTTTGAAACATTCATTAAGCATGTATATTTCTTAATCTATCTTAATATAATTTTTATTCAATTCTAATTGTATAATTAAATTGATTAAGCATACAACTTAATTAGACAATATAGATATTAAATAATTGAGCTAGAATTATGAAGAGATTAAATAAGAAGAAAATGTATTAAAAATCAAAACCTCAAAAATAACATTACATTAACCTCCAAGAAAATCAATCTAAGGGTTTTAGCCCTCCGTAATTAAAACAAAATAAAAACTGAACCCGGAATGACGTTCTCCCGAATTCTTCCTCTGTTTCTCCTGCTGCTGTCCACTGCTTCTCTGCTCCAACAATTCCTCTGCGCCTCTCCTCTGAACACACATTTCTTTTTTCTCAGTTCATGGCTCTAATTTATAGAGCTTTCTTGACTAAATTTTTTGCATTAAAAATCCAGCCCATCACCTTGCCATTTTACACTTCACGTTTCCATTTTTGCACTTAAGGGAACATACCATTTTGCTATGTATTGCCATGGATTTATTGCACTTGCTATATTTCCTTCTTTTTCCAAAATATTGTCACTTTATTGCAATAATATTCTGCAATTTTAAGAGGCAATTCACGTTGGAAAGCTTGCTGTTTGTTGTCCATTTTTCACTGCTGTTGCTATTTCAAAATTCTTGCTGTTGCTGTTTCAAAGTTCTTGCTGTTGCTGTTTCAAAATTCTTGCTGTTGCTGTTCGAATTTCTCTTGTTTTTCAGCAGCTTTTATTGTTGAAAACTTGTTGTTTTGTGCCTATTTTCTGCTGCCAACAGCAAGGTCATTCACGTTGAAACCATTGCAAGAAGGGGTCCCTTGTAAAGCTTTTCTCTTTTTAATTTTTTTTATGCATATTATGACAATAATTTTGCAAAGGCATTCTGCACTTTAGGAAGCCTTTCACGTTGAAAGCTTGTCCATAGTTACTTGTTTGCATTGAATAATTTATCACATGGATCCCTTGCATGTGCAACCGAAATTGCTTTTGTAGAATGCATTTCCTTGCATAAAAATAATTAGAACAAGGAGCTTTATTTTTTGTGCAGTCCGTGAGGCTTTTGTTTCAAATTAATTGCATAAAGAAATATCTGTTGGAGCTTTGTCAAATGCTGCCAAAAATGGGGTCTTAGTTGCCATTCTTTTTGTATAAAATATTGGCACATGGAGCCATGGTGGAGAAGCCTTTACGTGAACAAGGTTAATGGCCAAGTAGGTGCAGAATTTTTGCTTGGAAAAATCAGCATGTAGGACCTTGTGTGGGTCATGGAAAGCATGGCTATTTGATGGCTTTTGACCATATGACTCTAGGCTTATTGGAGCAATTTTTTTTTATTAAAACATAAGGCACAAATATTGCATTTTGAAGAGCTTCTAACGTGATTGATTTTCCCTTCAGCTCTTGCATTTTAACGTTGCACACTTGGTAGAAAGTAGGACTTTATTTTGTGATTATTTGAAGCATAGATAAGGTTTGAACAATTTCACATTAATATACTTGTCAAGAAAAAGTAATTAATGTGAATTTGTACTTAGAGGAGAGTAATTTATTTGCAAAATAATCAAGAAGCTTCCAATAATTTGATAGCCTGTAAAATAAAATAAAATCAAATTAAACTTAGTTAATTCAATAAATTTTATTTTAGGACTAAACATTCATGCAAGCTTAAATTATTTTAAACATACTAATTAATGCAAAAGAATCAGAAACAAAAGAAATTAAAAACAACAATCACTAGTAAATAGTAACAGTAAAAGAAAACATAAATCACAAAATACAACACTCAATAGTAACATTAGAAATAAGAAAACAGTGATCACTAACAAATAATAGAATAAAAATTAAAAATGGAGAACACTGACAAATTACACTAAAACATAGTTATTATAATTTAACAGTAGATAAAATAGACAAACAGAGTAAGTAATTAAAGGTAGAAAGATATGTCATCAAATACCCCCACACTTACTCTTTTATACTCCTGGGCAAAATTAGAATAAAAACAAATCTCACAATTTATTGAAAATATCAAGTTGGAAAACAGTAAACATACAGAACTGGCATGCATATTATTGGGTTTTAAAATATATAGAGATACAGGGGTTATCTAACATGTAGATACAGAGCATCATGATATGTATAAAAATTATCCAAATACTTAGACATGTGAGAATTAAATCAAACTGAAAGGAAAATCATAAGTGACAAAACCTCACAAGATATACTCTCGACTCTCAAGTGTTTTGGGTTTGTGTATACTCTCAAAACATTTCCTGAAAAACAGACACCAAAAATTTGGCAAATTTCTCAATTCCACAATCAACACCAATGCATGCATAGATCAACAGGGCTTTTTAGGGTTGTAATGTGGCCAAGGTTAAAGTGGGTGGTAAAATTTTAGAAAATAAGTTTAGATACCAAAAAGAATGATGGAGCAATTAATTTAACTGGCAAACAGTAAGGGTAAAACATTTATTGTATCATATTTGGTCGCAATCATCAAAAAAAATTTTTTTTTTCATCAATATTTTTTTTTCTTTTTTTTATATGATTGCATAACACTTGAAACAAGAGTTGCGACTCCTTTTTGCACACCCCCAGACTTATTTGAATGCCTATTTTTGACTTGATTCCAAAGCTTCAATATATTCCTTAAGGTATATTTTTGGGTTTTTTTTTCATCCATGGCTTATTTGAGATGCAACAAAGAAATGGTTGAATAGGCTCAAAGTGGCTAGCAAAGGATAATTTATTCATGGTAGGCTCATATGGCTAGTGGCTCAATTGAACAAAATGCCTGTGTCATTTCAAATACATTCATATGAGTTTTAAGTATCATCAAGAAACAAGACAAAAATTAGGATGTAAGCATTCAAGAATTAATCACACATGAAAAGATTAAGATGGTTTTAAGTGATCCATCAAATTTTAAGGCTCAAAAATCTCACAAGGTATAATTCCTATCACATATGATCACTTCTCAATTATCATGTCATTCTTAACATACCAAAAATGTTTGAGTTCAAATCATAACATATCATTAAGCTTATATCAGACATGAGAGAATTTACCTGTTACTCATGCATATCTTAAAATTCCATTAAAACATGCCTTTTAAAACAAAAACACGCACAATTTTTTTAAATTTTTTTTACTTTTTTATATATATATATTTTATTTTATTTTATTTTTTGAAAAATAGTCACACAAAATTAATCACAAATTCACACAATGAAAACAACACACAACAACATACAAGGATATTCTCACCCCCACACTTAAATCATACATTGTCCTCAATGTAAGACAGAGCATACAAAATAGATAATATAATGAAAAAGTAAAAAGATGGGTAAGAAAAACTCCCTCAAGGGGGATCAAGAAGTGGTTCCCCCAAATTATGTTCCTCCATTGTGATATCTACAAGTGAAGGATTCTCATGAAATGGCTTCAAACGTTGTCCATTAACCTTGAAGCTTTTATTGGAGTTTTCACTTTTTATTTCCACAGCTCCATGGGGAAATACATTAGTAACAATGAAAGGTCCTTCCCATTTGGAGCGCATTTTTCCGGCCATCAGTTTCAATCAAGAATTAAACAGTAACACTTTCTGTCCAACAGTAAAATCCTTTCTAGCTATTGAGCTATCATGGAATTTCTTTGTTTTCTCCTTATAGAACCTCGAGTTCTCATAAGCTGCCAAACGGATTTCATCAAGCTCATTAAGTTGTAATTTCCTTTCTTCACCTGCTTGATCAAGTGCTAAGTTGCAAGCTTTTACAGCCCAATAAGCACGACCCTCAACCTCCACTGGAAGATGACATGCTTTACCAAAAACAATTCTATAGGGAGACATGCCTATAGGTGCCTTAAAAGCTGTTCTATGTGCCCAAAGAGCATCATCCAGTTTCCTGCTCCAATCTTTTCTGTTAGGCTGTACTATCTTCTCCAGGATTCTTTTGATTTCTCTGTTAGAGACTTCTGCTTATCCATTGGTTTGGGGGTGATATGGAGTAGAGACTCTATGAATAACCCCATACTTCCTGAGCATAGCTTGCATGGTCCTGTTGCAGAAATGTGTCCCTTGGTCACTAATGATTGCTCTGGGAACGCCAAACCTGCAAAAAATTTGAGATCTAACAAAATCCACAACAACTCGAGCATCATTAGTTCTGGTGGCTTTAGCTTCCACCTATTTAGAAACATAATCTACAGCTAACAGAATGTAAGTAAAACCAAAGGATGGAGGAAATGGGCCCATAAAATCAATGCCCCATACATCAAATACTTCACAAAACAACATAGGTTGCTGAGGCATCTGTTGACGCCATGTGATAGCGTTTCCAGTTCTTTGGCATTTCTCACAGGTGTTACAAATTCTCCATGCATCCTTAAAAATGGTGGGCCAGTATAAACCAGAGTCCAACACCTTCCTTGCTGTTCTTTGTGGACCAAAATGTCCACCAACTGGTGAAGCATGACAGAATCGAAGAACTGATTCTATCTGTTGATCAGGAATGCATCTTTGAATCACCTGATCATTACACAACTTCCACAAATACGGGTCATCCCACATATAATATTTTGCATCACTTTTTAATTTTGAAATTTGGTTTCTGGATGCATATGGTGGAAAAACAGAAGCAACAAGATGATTTACAATGTTAGCAAACCAAGGTGTATCAAAAGAGTTAGAAATACTCATGAGGTGTTCATCGGGAAAATGGTCCCGAATAGGTACCGAATCAGGAGCATTCTCAATTCTGCTTAAATGGTCTGCCACGAGGTTTTGCGTTCCACTTCTGTCATGAATTTCCAAGTCAAACTCTTGGAGCAAGAGCATCCAACGAATTAATCTTGGCTTGGACTCACCTTTCTTTAACAAATACTTTAGAGCTGCATGGTCAGTAAAGACAACTACTCAAGAACCAAGTAGGTAAGATCTGAACTTATCTAATGCAAAAACAATTGCCAAGAGCTCTTTTTCAGTAGTGGTGTAATTTACCTGGGCGGCATCTAAAGTTTTGGATGCATAGTAGATGACCCTAGGTTGCTTGTCAATCTTTTGACCAAGGACAGCTCCCAATGCATAATTAGAGGCATCACACATCAATTCAAATAGGGCTGTCCAATCAGGTGCTTGGATTATTGGGGTAGTGGTCAATGCTTGCTTGAGGCAATTAAAAGCCTCCTTACACTTTTCATCAAACTTAAATGCCACATCCTTTTGAAGCAGACTGGATAATGGCCTAGCCTTCCTGCTAAAATCCTTTATGAATCTTCTGTAGAAACCTGCATGACCAAGAAAAGAACGAACCTCTCGAACACAAGAGGGGTAAGGCAAATGTGATATAACTTCTACCTTGGCAGGGTCTACCTCAATTCCTTTCTCAGAGATTACATGCCCTAAAACTATTCCTTGTTTTACCATAAAATGACATTTTTCATAGTTCAAGACAAGGTTAGTTTCAATACACCTGTTTAAAACTTTATCCAAACTTTCAAGGCATGCATTAAATGAAGATCCATAAACAGTAAAATCATCCATAAACACCTCTATGCAATTTTCAATGAAATCATGAAAAATACTTATCATGCATCTTTGAAAGGTTCCAGGAGCATTGCATAGGCCAAATGGCATTCTCCTATAGGCAAATGTGCCAAAGGGACAGGTGAATGTGGTTTTTTCTTGATCCTCAGGTGCAATATGAATCTGAAAATATCCAGAGAATCTATCAAGAAAACAGTAGTGAGACTTACCTGCGAGACGCTCAAGCATTTGATCAATAAAGGGTAAAGGAAAATGGTCCTTCTTGGTTGCTTGGTTAAGTCTCCTGTAATCAATATAGACTCTCTAACTATTCTGCACTCTAGTTGGGATCAACTCATTCTTCTCATTCTTCACAACTATGATCCCTGTTTTCTTAGGAACCACTTGAATTGGACTCACCCATTCACTGTCAGAGATAGGATAAATGATTCCTGCTTGTAAAAGCTTGGTAATTTCCTTCTTAACAACATCAAGGATTACAGGGTTGAGTCTCCTCTGGGGCTGTCTTACTGCTTTAGTATTTTCCTCCAGAAATATCCTATGCATGCACATGGATGGGCTAATTCCAGGTATGTCTGCCAATGTCCATCCTATAGCCTTCTTATGTTTTTTTAATACCTGCAACAATTTTTCTTCTTGATTTTCATCAAGAGAAGTGGAAATTATCACCGTGAGCTGTTCATCATTCCCTAAGTATACATACTTGAGGTTCTCAGGTAGAGGCTTCAATTCTAACTTAGGTGCCTGCAAAACAGATGGAACTAACAAAGTAGATTTTGATTCCGCTACTTGCACCTCAAAAATTTTGTTAGAATTTTCTTGAAATCCTGCATTCAGCTCCTTATGGTTAACAGGTATATCTAAAGACTCTAAATCAGAAATTATGTATTTATCAATTTCAGCACAAATATCACAGCTTCCAAAATCATTGCATGCAAAACATTTATTTGAATCATCTAAGCATTCCAAATCAACATTAGAAAAATGTTCAAAAACTAGTTCATCAATAATGTCAATTTGGAAAACAGAATGATTTTCAGATGGGTATTTCATGGCATCAAGAATATTAAATTGAACTCTCGTGTCACCAAATTCCATAGAGAGAGTTCCAGAATGAACATCTATTTTGGTTCGAGCTGTTTTCAAAAATGGTCTTCCCAGAATGATAGGAACAGGAATTTGAGGCATACATTCTTCCATATCAAGTACGAAAAAGTCAGCAGGGAAAACAAGTTGTTCTACCTGAACCAAAACATCTTCTATAACTCCAACAGGGTAAGCAGTACTCCTATTGGCTAGCTGAATTACTACCCCAGTAGGTTGTAAATTTCCAAGAGACAAAGATTTAAAAACAGACATAGGCATAACATTTATTGAAGCTCCTAAATCTAACATGCAATTTTCAATTTTGTTATTGCCTATAATACAGGGTATAGAAAATGTACCTGGATCCTTGCATTTCTCAGGAATATTTGGAACTTCCTTACCAAGCAGTGCAGATACATTTCTTCCCATGCTTATCCTTTCATTGCCTTTGAGTCTCCTCTTGTGAGTACATAGCTCTTTCAGAAATTTGGCATACTTGGGTATTTGCTTGATTGCATCAAGAAGAGGTATATTCACTTCCACTTTCTTAAAAGTATCCAAAATTTCTTTGTCCACTTCTTCCATCTTCTTACTTGGAATTGCTTTTGGTGGGGAAGGAAGAGGGATATGAGGTGGAATTTAGGGTGGTTGTATCTCAGATTTGCTAGAAGAGAGTACATCATTCTCAACTATTTCAGGCTCAGTTGTTTATTTTTCAGATTCCTTGGGTATAGGTACTTCAAGGTTCTTACCTGATCTTAACTAAATTGCGCTCACATTTCTTGGATTTGCAGCTGGTTGAGATGGTAATTTGTCAGAGTTTTGAGATTGTAACTGGCTTAATGATGAAGCCAGTTGCCCAATTTGGTTGCTTAAACTCTGGATGGTAGCATCATTCCTCTGTTGATACTCTAAATTTTGTGCAGCCATTTGTTTCACCAGTTCTTCCAAAGAAGGGCCACTTGTGGATGGTTGAGGTGTAGGTCTTTGAAAGGTTGGTGCATTGCTTTGAAATGGGGGTTGGGAATGGGAATTTTGTTGTTGGTTACCCCATCTCAAGTTTGGATGATTTCTCCAACCTGGATTATATCTATTGGTGGAAAGGTCATGGTTTTGTTGTGGTGGTGGTGAAGGTCTATCATGGTAGATGTTAGCTGCATAGGCTTGAGGACTATTATTATCCTTTTCTTGTAGAGAAGGAGAACAATCAGTGGGGTGCTCTTGTGAAGAGCAGATGCCACATACTTTAGCAGTCATGGATTTTTGATTTACTGCTAATTATGTGACCAGAGTGGTAAGAGCATCAAGTTTGCTCTCCAATTTAATTCCAGATGAACTAGAATTGGAATCAAACATGGGTTTGAAAGAATCATTTCTCACACCAAATTGTTAAGAGTTGGATGCCATCTTCTCAATCAAGTTTCTTGCTTCAGCAGCAGTCATATCTCCTAAAGCTCCTCCACTTGCCGCATCTATCATGTTGCGATCAACATGGTGTAGACCTTCATAAAAGTACTGAAGAAGAAGTTGTTCCGAAATTTGGTGGTGAGGGCAACTTGCACAGAGTTTCTTGAATCTCTCCCAATACTCATAAAGACTTTCTCCAGAGAGTTGCCTAATGCCAAATATGTCTTTATGGATTGCAGTTGTTCTAGAGGCAGGAAAAAACTTTTCCAAGAACATTTTCTTTAAGTCATTCCAACTTGTGATTGATCTTGGAGCAAGGTAGTGCAACCAATCCTTAGCAACACCTTCTAAAGAATGAGGAAACACTTTAAGATAGACATGGTCTTCTTGAACGTTTTGGGGTTTCATTGTGGAGCACACAATGTTGAATTCTTTGAGGTGTTTGTGCGGATCTTCACCCGCAAGACCATGAAACTTAGGCAACAAGTGTATAAGTCTGGTCTTAAGAATAAAAGGGACATCCTCATCAGGATATTGAATACACAAACTTTCGTATGTGAATTCAGGTGCAGCTAGTTCTCTAAGAGTTCTTTCACGAGGTTCAGCCATATCAGAAAAACTAGCAGTAGTACTTTCAGCAGATTCAGAAAAGATACTATCACTATCAATATCAACAAAGTTATTATTAAATCTAGCTTCTCTAATTAACCTATGAAAAGTTCTATCAATTTCAGGATCAAATGAATATAAATGCTCAAAAGTTCTTCTAGTCATACATAGCATACAACAAGATATTTCATGATAATGAGCAATATATCATAAGAATCCTAAATCATGCAAAAGAAAATAAAACAAACAAACAAATAAATAAAATATTTTTTTATTTTATTTTTTAAAACAAAAAAATTAATTTAAAACAACAATTTTCCTAAAGATCGTTGATCCCCGGCTACGGTGCCAAAATTTGACGTTGCTGTTGTGGTCCCGTCAAATTAGTACATTAAAATTAATTAATGTAGTAATAGGGTGTCAACCTAGGTCGTTCTCTCGAAGATCAACACAAAAATTTAGGAAAATCAAGTCTTAAACTAATTTTTAACAAACCAAAATAAAACAACTAAAATTTATTTTTACAGACAGAAGTTCAACAAGTATACATTGGGGGAGGTTTGTTTGATTGTCACAGAAATTTAATATAGAATACAAGAATATAGAAAAAATGTGAAACAAATAACTATCATGCGATTGATTTTCTTGGAGTATTGCAATTTATTTTATCCTTGGATTTGAAAAGAATTCTATACATTTTCCTTATTATCGATCTCTTAGTTCAATTTGAATTAATCAACTAAGCGTCTTTTAATTCGTAATTCCTTTACTTTCATTCAATAAAAATGAAGATTTTAATCAAGTATCCTAATTAAGCAAAAGGAGTCAAGATTTTAAATTCTAGGAATTATTGAACATATATAGAACATCGCCTACATACATAATCTAACTTCAACGTTATGGAATTAAGCAAACCACAACTATCAAGATTGATTTTGAAACATTCATTAAGCATGTATATTTCTTAATCTATCTTAATATAATTTTTATTCAATTCTAACTGTATAATTAAATTGATTAAGCATACAACTTAATTAGACAATATAGATATTAAATAATTGAGCTAGAATTATGAAGAGATTAAATAACAAGGAAATGTATTAAAAATCAAAACCTCAAAAATAACATTACATTAACCTCCAAGAAAATCAATCTAAGGGTTTTAGCCCTCCATAATTAAAACAAAATAAAAACTGAACCCGGAATGATGTTCTCCCAAATTCTTCCTCTGTTTCTCCTGCTGCTGTCCACTGCTTCTCTGCTGCAACAATTCCTCTACTCCTCTCCTCTGAACACACATTTCTTTTTTCTCAGTTCTTGGCTCTAATTTATAGAGCTTTCTTGACTGAATTTTTTGCATTAAAAATCCAGCCCATCACCTTGCCATTCTACACTTCACGTTTCCATTTTTGCACTTAAGGGAACATACCATTTTGCTATGTATTGCCATGGATTTATTGCACTTGCTATGTTTCCTTCTTTTTCCAAAATATTGTCACTTTATTGCAATAATATTCTGCAATTTTAAGAGGCAATTCACGTTGGAAAGCTTGCTATTTGTTGTCCATTTTTCACTGCTATTGCTGTTTCAAAATTCTTGCTGTTACTATTTCAAAATTCTTGCTGTTGCTGTTCGAATTTCTCTTGTTTTTCAGCAGCTTTTATTGTTGAAAACTTGTTGTTTTGTGCCTATTTTCTGCTGCCAACAGCAAGGTCATTCACGTTGAAACCATTACAAGTAGGGGTCCCTTGTAAAGCTTTTCTCTTTTTAATTTTTTTTATGTATATTATGACAATAATTTTGCAAAGGCATTCTGCACTTTAGGAAGCCTTTCACGTTGGAAAGCTTGTCCATAGTTACTTGTTTGCATTGAATAATTTGTCACATGGATCGCTTGCATGTGCAACCAAAATTGCTTTTGTAGAATGCATTTCCTTGCATAAAAATAATTAGAACAAGGAGTTTTATTTTTGGTGCAGTCCTTGAGGCTTTTGTTTCCAATTAATTGTATAAAGAAATGTCTGTTGGAGCTTTGTCAAATGCTGCCAAAAATGGGGTCTTAGTTGCCATTCTTTTTGCATAAAATGTTAGCACATGGAGCCATGGTGGAGAAGCCTTTACGTGAACAAGGTTAATGGCCAAGTAGGTGCAGAATTTTTGCTTGGAAAAATCAGCATGTAGGTCCTTGTATGGGTCATGGAAAGTATGGCTATTTGATGGCTTTTGACCATATGACTCTAGGCTTATTGGAGCAATTTTTTTTTATTAAAACATAAGGCACAAATATTGTATTTTGAAGAGCTTCTAACGTGATTGATTTTCCCTTCAGCTCTTGCATTTTAACGTTGCACACTTGGTAGAAAGTAGGACTTTATTTTGTGATTATTTGAAGCATAGATAAGGTTTGAACAATTTCACATTAATATACTTGTCAAGAAAAAGTAATTAATGTGAATTTGTACTTGGAGGAGAGTAATTTATTTGCAAAATAATCAAGAAGCTTCCAATAATTTGATAGCCTGTAAAATAAAATAAAATCAAATTAAACTTAGTTAATTCAATAAATTTTATTTTAGGACTAAACATTCATGCAAGCTTAAATTATTTTAAACATACTAATTAATGCAAAAGAATCAGAAACAGAAGAAATTAAAAACAACAATCACTAGTAAATAGTAACAGTAAAAGAAAACATAAATCATAAAATACAACACTTAATAGTAACATTAGAAATAAGAAAACAGTGATCACTAACAAATAATAGAATAAAAATTAAAAATGGAGAACACTGACAAATTACGCTAAAACATAGTTATTATAATTTAATAGTAGATAAAATAGACAAATAGAGTAAGTAATTAAAGGTAGAAAGATATGTCATCAGTGCTCTCCCATCATTCCACATTCCGAGCAATATCCACTAAAATATGGCCACAATAGGGGTGAGCTTTTACATTATAAATGACAGTAATGACTCGAAAAATCCTCTAGTTTTCCAGCACACGGCATTATCTCATCAATCAATCTATCACATACACTATCATTTAATATATCCACACACGGTAACATTCAATCGGAATTTATTCAAATAACACACAGCCATATTAATCAGTAATACACAGCCATATTGCTCATATTGATATTTCTATACATACGCATATAACCACATTGAGCTCATCAAAAGTATAAGTGTGCACACATTAATTTTCAGTCGAATCCAATCAGTTTTATTAATTTTTTTTTTGTTGCAACATAGGCTCCAAGCCTTTTTTCTCAGCTCCAAGTTGATCCGGCCGTTTTACTGGTACCAAACCGTTTGCCCTCACACGTAACACAATCGCTCCAAGCGACAACGGGAGTGTTACGGGCAGCCCCGAGTCCAACTCGGTAAGCTTACCTTGAGTCCAACCCAAGGTCTTTAAGTGTCCAACTCTTAGTGCACTCGACACTGCCTTGAGTTCAACCCGAGGACTTTCACCAAGCGTCCAACGCTGATACACGAGTGTTTCACTCAGCATTGCCTTGAGTCCAACCCAAGGTCTTTTATTATTTTTCCATACATATTCATTAGCACAACAATGGCATTTCACTCGGTAAACCACATAGCACATGCATTTCATGTATTAATTATAAAATCCCATCAGATTCAACCCAGCATTTGCATGTATATAATCATAAGATATCAATCAGAGATTTACCCTCGGCTTCTCAGTACAAGCACTCAGTAATCATGCCATTATTCGCAACAACAGAGTCTCATGCTTTCTAATATAAAAATCTACACAGGAATCAACCAACAGTCCCACAATATACACTCGGTATTAGCATTATCAGTAATATATACCACATACTATTAAGTGTTAAACTACACACGGGACTCAGCATAACCAACTCTTAACACATGCACTCGGTCAACACCGATCTAGTATATTTTCATGCATTCACATGTTTACTAACACATATTTCATGGACGGAGAAAGGATATAACCTTACTTGACTCAGCTAACACACACACACACCGGTATTCGAAGGTTATCATCATATGATTCACACAACCAACATATTCACAACCATAAACACAACATACAGTACTTTCACCCGGGATCCGTCCATAACTATGCATTTGAGATATAAAGCGCCCCCTACCTTCTGAAAAGACGCAAGAAACTCCTCTGTTTTCAGTGTTAACCCGTACTCTGTTTTTTCAACGCTGATTTTGTTGCTCCTTTGCTTCCACAATCACTCTCTCCTGCTCAGTAAGCATCGAACCCCGTCGAACACCACACACGCAGCTTGGAAGACTGGAAGTTGTTCCTCTTCTACTCGAACAATCGCTCCTTACCAATAGTGAGGAAACTCGAGTCCTCCACAACACCACAGTCGTAACTGACGAAGAAGGAGAAAGAAGAAGAACAAAGAAGAAGGAGAAGAAGAATTGTAGAGGAAGAGGAAAAGTCTTGACGGGATTTGAGAGAATGGAGAAATGGTTCACCTTCAGCACATGGGCCAAGAGAAAAAGCAGAGAGTGAGCGTGTGGGAGAACATGAAATGGCAGCAAGTCCACTCCATTGTCATATGTCATAATCAATCAATCATAATCAATGGTCAAGCTTAACTTATAATTAATCTCAATTAATAATTAATCCTAATTTGCAATGAATCTTAATTTTAATCTGGCCATTAATTAATAATTAGGATGTTACAGCATTCCCTAATAACATATTTCCAAATACTAACCAACATATTACTAACCAAATACTAAGCCTAAGATATATCAACCAAATATACTACTAACCAACATTGCATCATAAGAGGAAAGTGGGGCTTAGGGAAGAACCTGTTGCGTGTCGTTCAAGAGAAGAAGATCGTGAAGTGAAGGAGACACTTTTCGTCAAAGTGAAGGAGGGAGGGAGGATATTCGTGAGTGAAGGAGGGATAGAGGGACGATTCGTAAAAGTGAATGAGGGAGGGAGGGAGGATTCGTGAACTGTGAAAATGGAGGGAGGGAGGATTTATCAAAGTGAAGACGAAATGGAAATAGGAGGGATGAGAGTGCTTTGTGAAATGGAAATGGGAGGAAAGATGAAAATGTATGAAACGGAAACGGGAGGGAGGAGTGTGCTTCGTGAAATGTACAATGGAACATTTTAAGAAGTGGGAGCATCACCTATTAACACGGTTCCCCTATAACTGTGTTTATAGTACTTTTATAAACACGGTTCCCCATTCAACTGTGCTTGTATCTATAACTAAAAATTTTACAAATTAGAATATCAAATTCTTTAACCATAGGTCCCAAACAGCCATGTTTATAGACACCCTATAAACATGGTTCCCTATTAAACTGTGCTTGTATCTACAATTAAAAATTTTAAAAAAATTAAAATATCAAATTCTTTAACCACAAGTCCCAAGCAGCCGTGTTTATAGACACCCTATAAACACGGTTTTATAACAACCATGTTTATATGTCTGTTTTAAAAATTTTGAAAAACAAAATATATTTCCTCATATTTATAAAAATACCACCGTGTTGTTTTAAACACGGTTTTACGTAAACCGTGCTCATATCCCGTGCTTATAACTATTTTTTGCACTAGTGGCATGCAGAACTGCATTTAAAACCCCCATTAGCCTTTCCCCTTTTTAGTTGGTCTATGGAAAAGCTTGTCATCTTCTAGTAGAGATGGAACATAAGGCATATTGGGCATTAAAATTTCTCAACTTTGATCCAAATACAACAGTTGACAAAAGAAAGTTGCAGTTACTTGAGTTAGAGGAAATGAGGGACAATGCTTATGAGTCATCCAAATGTTACAAGAGTAACGTGAAAGCTTACCATGACAAGAAATTAAAGAAAAGACACTTCACACTAGGTCAGCAAGTTTGACTGTTTAACTCTAGATTAAAATTGTTTCCTGGTAAATTGAAATCAAAATGGTCAGGCCCATTTGAAATCAAGGAAGTTAAACCATATGGAGCAGTAAAAATTGAAATGGGCAAAGGTTGAAACCATATTTGGGTAGTGAAATGAACAGACTCACCACTAACTGTTATTTAACTGACTTGTGATATGCAGGTAATGTCAAGCTAGAGACATTAAACCAAGCACTCAATGGGAGACAACCTATTATTTTTTCTCATTTAAGTTATTTTTTAAAATTTTTTGATTAAAAAAATTAAAATTGAAAAAAGAATAATAACGTTTTGACTTCACGCGTAGAGTCCCAGCCACGCGTAGCGTCAGGGCCTGCGTTCAGTTTTTAAAACTAAACCAGGGAGGCCCAATTCAGGTTTTGAAACCTAAAATTCCCTCTCTGAGCTTCCCTAATTCCCTCATTGTCCTAAAACTAATTTCTAGAACCCCCACCAAGACTCTACATTCCTTTCTTCTTCATCATTAAATTCAAGTAAGTATTGAAATCCCTTTCCTCTTTTCAATTTATGTTTTTAATTTGTAGAAAGCATGTGGTTAGGATTAGGATTGGAAAACTATTGGGTTTGATTGTTGTTGTGATTGTTGTTTCTGATTGAATGTGGAATAGAGGGGTGCCTGTTGCGTAACCCCCATTTTTCTAGTTTCAGGTCTGCACTCCCACACTTAGCATGGCAAGAACAGGGCTGACGCTATGCGTCAGGCCCCTATTTTTATTTTCTTAATTTTTCTATTTTACTATTTGTAAATTTGCATGAATTTCTGTTGAAAATTAAAAATTTGTTTTTCTATTATTATGTGTATAAATTCTGTTTGTTTTTAATTTTTTGTGTGAATTTTTATTTGTTTGTTTTATCTTAAAAATCAAAAAAATATTTTGTTTCGTAATGTTTGTTATACTCTCTTGCATGATTGTTAAAAGTAATTTTAGTTTTTGTATTTTATTTTTCAAAAATATGTATGTGTGATATATTATGAATTAATTTTGTTTACACATCATTTGTGTGATTATTGTCTTGTTTTTGAAATTTAATAATTTTGTATGTATATATAAACTGTTGTTTGTGTGATTTAATTTATTTTGTTCTGAAAATCATAAAACCAAAAATATATATGATGCATGTATATCATCTCTGAGTGTTTTTGTTGGAGTGAAATTTTCTTGTTAATTTGTGTGTTTGTTAAATTTTTCTTGTAGATGGCCCCAAAGAAATCCATTCCAGCTACCGTTCCAAAAAGAAAAAGGACCACTGACACTACCTCTTCTGAGGACCTTGATACCCATATTGAGGAGGAGCAGCTTGGACCTCGTGACCCTACAAGGTTCAAGACTAATGCAAAGTGTGCTAGGTTCCACCAGATTAAGGGTCAGAGGCTGATCTGGGAGAGAGTTTTAGACGTGGGAGTGATTGATTATCCTGAGCTGATGGGAGAGATATAGAGGAAAAGGTGGGGTACACTGTTTGCCCTATCCACTTAGGGAGATCCTATCCTAGTGATGGAGTTTTATATGAACGCCTACCGAACTTGCCAAGACTCGCCCAACATTGGGCAGATACGGAACAGCTAGGAAAGGGGCAGGCATATCACCTACGACAGAGATACTATTAGTGCCCTACTAGGTAATCCTTGGGAGCTTACTCCCAAGAGTGTGACATCCCGTATAATTTTCCGAATAAATTTTTCACGTTTTTAAAAGATCTTTTTAAAATTCATGAATTAAAATCAGAGTTCACATATAAGTCGATAATAGCGGAATATTATCATGCATACTAGTCGTGAATAATAAAATTCAAGGAATAATTACGTAGCGGAAACGATTTTAAAAATAACAGTACATAACACGTTGTATTTATTACAAATCATAAAATTAGAATAAATTTGAAATCCAGGCAATAATTCACATAGGCATCAACCATAGCATCACTCTTCATTCTGGGTGGCATTCACTGTAAAAGTTAATGTAAGAGTGAGATAAAATATAGAATAAATATAAAATATATAGAATTACACAAACACAATCAATAATACATAATGATATGATGAATATGCCAAAAAAGTTCATTTAATAAGTCTTTAATTAGTCAAATGATGTCATGCTGGATCCATTTGGTTTGGTGGGAATACTGCAGTAAAAAGTCTCATAGAGACTCTAGTAGGAATTAGCATAACCATGAATCCCTACACTTTCATGGCTCCTACGAAATTAAGTGCACAAGTAGGAATTAGCATAACCATTAATCCCTACACTTTCATGGCTCCTGCGAAAATAAGTGCACAAGTAGGAATTAGCATAACCATGAATCCCTACACTTTTATGGCTCCTGCAGAAATAAGTATACCAGCAGGAATTTGCACAACCATGGATCCCTACACTTCCATGGTTTTTGTGAAAATAGGGCTTAAACTCATCATAGAGTAACCCCCCACCAGGGTAGGCAATCATGGAACCCCTAAATTCCATGGTGCGTCCAAATGCTTATGATGCATGAATGCCTTTAATTCTCTTTATCTAACATACCATGATATATCAATTTCCAAAACCACTTGGAAAACCACAAGTCCTCAAAGGACACATCACATATAATAATTTTCAGAATCATGAATTTACTTTTTCAACCACATATATCAATAACCGCAAGGCATTCATGTATATATATTAATTTAGTCATTCATAATTATTCACCACCAAAATACACAAACTGAATGATGCTCATTAGACACTCATCAACATTCATAATACTTCATAATCACTCAACAATTCAATAATAAATTGTTACCTATAGGGAAAATATCAGTTTTATCCATAATAACCATTATAAGCAAATTTCAGCATTTCCAATAGCAACATATGTTAGTAAAACCGTCATAACATGAGCAAACCAAATCCTTTTCATGTGATTCCACTTTCTATAGCTTAATAACATAAATATATACAACTTTCATGAAGACCATAAATTCAAATTCTAAACAGAAACATCACTTATTCACAGAATACAAAACTGCCTCAAAGAGGATTTTTAAAACGTACACAGGTTAGTATTTTCAATTTTTCTGGAGCTACAAAAACAATTTTGGCATGAAACCAATTCTAAATTATTCTTAACACAAATATCTACAACTTTAATGAAGGCACCAACCACTAATTCTCACCACAAAATTCCCAGTTTTAAAAATAAGATTCAGATTTCATAGTTAACAGATTTTCATCATGAACATACTTCTGTATTTTGAGCATATCTAGAGCTACAAGCATATTTTTAACTCAAAACGACTTTAAATAGATCTCTAACATAAATATATACAACTTTCATGAAGACATCAAGGTCTAAAAACGTATGTATAATTCCCAGAATATTCATATATGCACAAAATACAATATAAGTATTTCAATCGGACATGCTGTAGTATTTTGATCATAACTCATGCTATACATATCCAATTCAGTCAGTTCAGGTCTCAAAATTCACATAACAAGAAGTTATACAACTTTCATGAAGACACCGATCACTAATTCTCACCACCAAATTCCCAGTTTTAAAAATACACTACGTATCTCAAGTTAACAGATTTACAGCTTGAACATACTTCAGGATTTTAGGCATAACTTGAGCTACAAAAATCATTTTGACTTGAAACCACTTTCTAAAGATCCATAACACAAATATCTACCACTTTCATGAAGACATAAAAGGCTGATTATGCATGTATAAGTCCTAGAATTTTAATATATACACAAAACATAGGATAAATATTCCACTCAGACATGTTGTAGTATTTTGGCTATAACGTTTGTTATACATATTAAAATTAATTGATTAGGGTCTCAAAATTCAGATAACAAAATGATCTACAACTTTCATGAAGAAGTCAGAATCAAAATCACACGTTTGCAATCTCAAAACTGAGCAACAAGATAAGAAAATAAAACTGGAATCCTAGGACAGCATACAATTCTACCCATTTCATAGTTACTCACAACCCTGTCCCCTCTTACTTGGTTTGCCGACTGAAAATGGTCTCCTGGTTGTCCTGGCTTCTGTTTGAAGGGTCTTGAGGAAGGAGAGTAAATGAGAGGTAGAAGGTTCACTATCTTTTCTGTTTCTAAGAGTTTCAGAAATGATAGTGTTTTGTTTAATAATTCAAGGTAGTGGGAGACAACTTTCCATGAGTGGTTTGCTAGTGGGCTGTTAGTGGAGATAATGGAGATTTAGATAAGAAAGTAGGCTCTATAGTTGTCCACTTCTGCCGCCTGCCTAATGGAGTTGGTATGATTGAAGAGAAGTATATTAAAATATGCATAAAAGGACAAGATTGGAGTCAAACGTTAATCTGACACTAAAAACCGATTGAAATTCCACTCGGTCAGCCTCTGAACCAACTGGAATTCTACCCAGTCAGAATATATATCGACTGGAAATTGTCAGTAATGTGAAGGGAAGGAAAATCCGAGTCCTCTCGCTCAAGCGGAATCCTATCTCGCTTGAGCGAGTGCCACACATTACACTGGCAGAGGAGTTTCGCTCAAGCGAAAACCGACTCGCTTGAGCGAGTGTGAGTTTCGCTCAAGCGAATACTGACTCGCTTGAGCGAGACACACAAGCCTCACCTATTCCACTCTCACTCGCTTAAGCGAGGAACTCATTTTCTTAAGCGAAGTCCGACCAGAGGTCGTTATTCCCCAAAACCGACCCTTCATCCACTCGATTTCCACTCAACAAATTAAATTCAAACCGACTCCAAACTCTCAGATTCTCACTCGGCAGAACCTCTTAAAACCGAGTCAACTCTCAATCAGTCTCTCATTCGGCAGTTTCAAACCAAATCATTCCTAAGCCGACTCACACTTACATAGTCTATCACTTGGCTAATTCCGAGTCATCACAATCAGTCTTTCACTCAATTAAATCTTTCCAGACCGATCCCACACTCTTTGGTTTGTCACTCGGCAGATTACTACAAACCGACTCACTCTACTCGATTGTGCACTCGGTAAAATCAATTAAAACCGATTCCCAACACCCAGATTTCTACTCGGTAGAATAATCCTTACTGATCATCATTCACTCAGCATTTCACTTCCAGAACTGATTCAACATCAGATCGGCCATCACTCGGCAATTCCTTTCCTTACCGACTCATCTCTTAATTGATTACTCACTCGGTATGTCATCCCAAAACCGACTCCTCATCAGGTTGATCCTCACTCAGTTAATAACTCTAAGACCGACCAACGCCTATTCGATCTTCACTCGGTATTCATACCTTTTCTCACCTGAGAAATAACTTAACCATTCATACATCAGATACAAGCATCACAGTCAAGTCTCACTCGGACACAACCATTACTTAATTACTCAGGATACATAACTCCCTATTTACTCGGAATAGGTACCCATATTCACTCGGAACATATATATATATATATATATATAACTTTCACTCAGAATAGTTATAACATCTTTCACTCAGAAAGCAACACTCAGGAATATTAAAGTTTTCCCTACTCGGGGTTCACTCTGCTAATCATTACTTAGCCAAGGTTAGGCCAACTTCTTCAACTACATTTCACTCAGAGTCCATTAAGGCCATCATCACTCGAAAAATGCCCACACGTATGATTCTCACTCGGAAATGGAGTCGTATACATAAGGCTCACTCGAAATGTTACACAACTCTGGTTCCTCTCTCGGAAGTATCTCTCCAGTCATATTTCACTCATAAATAAATTTTCCTTTGTACTCCTTCTTGGAAATGGGCACTCAGGAAACTTTCACTTAGAAATGAAAATGCTTAACAATGTATGACTCAGAATTGAGTCGTTGGAAAATACTTGACTCAGAAATGAGTCCTTCTGAGATGTTTGACTCAGAATTGAGTCATTCAGATATAATTGACTCGGAAATAAGTCATTTGAATGCTTTTAACTCAGCAATGAGTCATTCCAAGGTGAGTCACTCAGATTCTTTCACCCAGAAGTGGTTCTATCAGTCCCACTTCACTCAGAAGTGCCTCAGCAAGGATTCCACTCGGAATAAACTCTCTCGGTCATGTTCCGCTTGGAAAACACAACCTTCACTCGGAATTTCTCTTAGTCACTCGGAATTTTCCTTTTTCACTCGGAATAGAGTCTCTTCCTTACTCGGACAGTCCTTTCTAAGGCATGCTTCACTCGGAAATTGGATAATATTAATAATGACCTAGATTAAAAATAATTACACATGAGATTGAAATTTTTGGGATGTTACAATTCTCCAACCGTAATAAAAATTTCGTCCTCGAAATTTAAAGTTGAAATCTTTCTGCATCATTGTTCGGAACACAAACCTATTACAAACATACGTATACATGCTATTAATATACCATCATAGAGCATTATTCTCCCAACTCATTGTCAAGTCCTAGACTTGTCTAATCCAATTTACACGCTCATGTTAGGCTTTAGGAATTCCTCTCCCAAGACCAAGATTCTTTAAATCTTAAAGGGCTAACCACACCTAACAACAACAATACTATGTCCCTTAGCCTTAAGACCTCCAAATCATTACATGAATCATTCAACCATCATCAAAAATCTATTCGAACTCATTATAAACCTGTCGGATCCGTCTAAGACCATTACCAATTCAACTATTTCAAAATGGCATATCCATTCATCAATTTAAGTATCTATTTCCCTAATCCACTATCAATGGCTTACAACCATTTTTAACATCATCATAAACATCAACAACCTAAATTAATTCCTCCAATCACTCAAATACTCATATATACTTCCCTCCTAATTCTCAATAATCATCATCAATGATTTAAACAGTCAATTCCTCATATATAATCATCCTAGAGTATTAAAAGTCATCAGAATCATCAACTTAACAAAAAAAAAATCTTTAACTCATTATACTTTTCATCAAAACCTAATGATTATTTCTAATAACCACTAATCTCCATTATTTATAACACCTATACACACATTATCATGGTTTTCCACAAAAATCACTTTCCATAATATCACTACTTATTTCCCCCAAAGCCTAGAGTTAGGGTTTTACTAAAATCAAACAGTCACCCTTAACAGCCATTATCTTCCATCTCAAATCTTAAAATCTTCGTATACCATTTCACACCTATCCAAAGATACTTAAGACATATTCCACTTTTGGGTTTCACATGAAAATGGTTTGTATTCTTAACCCATTCATAATGCACTCTCCTATCACCATAGAAACCGAAACCTAAAACAACAAAAGAGTATAAGAATTTCACCTTAAGCTCCACGCTATCCCTAGCATTAGTATGTCCACGAAAATGAAGAGAGAATACGGAGTTTCCAATCATTGAACCATCTTCATATTGATGAATAAGAAATCATGCTTGGTTGGTATGGAAGGAGACTCATAAAATGATTATCCGAAATAGGATTTTCTTCTAATAAAAATATCATGGTTTCGTTATGATAGTCTACTAAAACTTGATTCACCGATAACCAATTCATTCCAGATTCTTCAAAAGTAAACAAACAAGATTGACAAGGAAGTTCCTACCTTGTAATAAGCTCAGATCAATCGTCACACACCTTAGTAATCCTAAGTTATGTACCGGTGGAAATGGAAACAATCAAGTCATATATTATAGGCCCCATAGGTAATTGAAGACGTCTAACTTACTTCTCAGAAATAAAAGAATGTGTAGCATTAGAATCAGACATCACAGATAATATGGTATCATTGATCTCACACTTACTTTGCATAAGGTCGCCTGCTTGGTCCGTCTCTGACCCGCTGATGTCAAAGACTCTTCCTGTATGTGATCTCTCGTCTGTTGACTCCCTATACTGTCTTATAGGTTGAACAGTGTGAGAGTTTTCTCTACGAACTTCTTGATAACCAGAACCTCTTTGATTATTCCTGATGTTATTGTTGTTGTTGATTCGACGTTTCTATGGACAATTTGGGCTGATGTGACCCTTCTGATTGCATCGATGCCAAGTAATATTTTCTAAGCGTCTATTGCAATCACGTACATGGTGATTACCTTCGCACTTAAAACACTTTATACTCCTATGATTGTTGTGTCTCTTAGAAGGTAATGATGATCCTCCCTCAAAGTGATTTGAATAAAACGATCCTCTCCTTTTGAAGGTAATTGACTGAGGTTTCAGTTGTCTATTAATCTCTTCTCGTGCCAATCTGGCTTGGTGGTTTTCTTTGAAAATTCTTAGTTGATTTTGCCTTTCTATAGCTTCAGCCAAACGTGTGACGTCCCGTGTAATTTTCCGAATAAATTTTTCGTGTTCTTAAAAGATCATTTTGAAACTCGTAATTTAATTTCTGAAATCGCGTAAAAGTTGATAATTGCGGAATACTATCATGCATACTAGTCGGGAAATGATTAAATACATAAAACCTTTATAAAGCGGAAGACGATATAAAAAAATAACAATACATGGTACATTATACTGTTACAACCCATTAAGATTAATATAAAACCAAAGTCCAATCAATAATTCATAAAAGCTTCATTCATGGCATCACTCGTCATTCTGTGTAGCATGCACTGTAAAAATTAATGTAAGAGTGAGACAGAATATAGAATAAGTATAAAATAGATAAAATTGCACAAACACAATCAATAAATCATACTGATATGATGGATATGCCAGACGAGTTCATTTATATTTAATTAGTCTTTAATTAGTCAATGATGTCATGCTGGATCCATTTGGTTTGGTGGGAATACTGCAGTAAAAGTCTCATAGAGACACAAATAGGGCTTTAGCATATACCATGAATCCCTACACTTCATGGAGCTTACACAAATAGGGCTTTAGCATATACCATGAATCCTTACACTTCATGGCGCTTACACAAATAGGGCTTTAGCATATACCATGAATCCCTACACTTCATGGCGCTTAAGTACCGAAGTACACAGGTATCATAAGTAGGGCTTTGCATAAACCATGAATCCCTACACTCCATGGCGCACAACAAAATAGGGCTTAACTCGTCATAGAGTAACCCCCCACCAGGGTAGGCAATCATGGAACCCCTAAATTCCATGGTGCGTCCAAATGCTTATGATGGATGAATGCCTTTAATTCTTATTACCATTTAACATACCATGATATCCACATTTCCAACACCTCTTGAAAAATACAAGTCCTCAAGGGACACAATACACATAATAATTCACAAAATCATGGATTTACTGTTTCAACCACATATGTCAATAACCACAAGGCATTCATGTACATATAAATTAATTTCTTTATTCATAATTATTCACCACCACAATATACAAACTATATGATACTCAATAGCATTCATAGTAATTCATAATCACTCAAGAATTCAATAATAAATTATTACCCATAGAGAAAATATCATTTTCATTCATAATAGCGTTTATAAGTAAGTTTCAGCATTCCCAACAGCAACATACGTTAGTAAAACAGCCATAACATGGGCAAATCAAATCCTTTTTAGGTGATTCCACTTTCTGTAGTTCAATAACAAAATTGTCTACAACTTTCATGAAGAACACAAGTTCAAATTCCAAACAGAAATATCACTTATCCACGAAATACCACACTGCCTCAAGGTGAGTTTTCAAAACGTACATATATTAGTAAGTTGAACATTTCCGGAGCTACAAAAATGATTTTTACGTGAAACTAGTTCTAAATTACTCTTAACACAAATATCCACAACTTTCATGAAGATCATAAATTCAAATTCTAAGCAGAAAGACCATTTATCCATAAAATACAACACTATCACCAGGTGAGTTTTCAAAACGTACATATATTAGTATTTTCAACGTTTCTGGAGTTACAAAAATAGTTTTGACATGAGACTGGTCCTAAATTACTCATAACACAATTATCTACAACTTTCATGAAGATCAAAAATTCAAATTCTAAGCAGAAATACCATTTATCCACAAAATACTACACTGCCTCCAGGTGAGTTTTCAAAACGTACATATATTAGTATTTTCAACGTTTCTGGAGTTACAAAAATAGTTTTGACATGAGACCAGTCCTAAATTACTCATAACACAATTATCTACAACTTTCATGAAGACACCAATTACTAATTTGCACCATAAAATTTCCAGTTTTAAAAATAAGATTCAGATTTCATAGTTAACAGATTTTCATCATGAGCATACTTCTGTATTTTTAACATATATAGAGCTACAAGCATCCTTTTAACTTGAAACCAATTTCTATAGATTATTAACATAAATATCTACAACTTTTGTGAAGACATCAAAGGCGGATTATGCATGTATAATTCCCAGAATACCAATATATACACAAAACATGGAATAAATCTTTCACTCAGACATGCAGTAGTATTTTGGCTATAACATTTGCTATACTCATTCAAATCAGTTGAATCAGGTCTCAAAATTGACATAACAAAAAGATCTACAACTTTCATGAAGAAGTTAGAGTCAAATTCATATGTTTTCAGCTTCAAAATTAAGCAACAATATACAAAATTAAAATTGGAATCCTAGAACAGCATACAACTCTACCCATTTCATAAATATTCACAACCCTGTCCTCTCTTACTTGGTTTGCCGACTGGAAATGGTCCCCTTGCTGTCCTTGCTCTTGTTCAAAGGTGTATTGAGGAAGAAATTGAAAGAGAGATATTTACTAACTTTGTTCTAAGGAGTTCTGAACAGAGGTAGTGTTAATAATGTAATGATAAGTGGGGAACAACTTTCCCGTAAGTGGATTTTTAGTGCTGTTAGTGGAGATAATGGAGGATTAAAATAAGAAAGTGGGCTTATAATGGTCCACTTCTGGCCGTCCTACATACTAGGGGTGCATAATGGGTTTAGATATATTAAACTATGCGCAAGAGACAAGATTGGAGTCAAAAAGTTACTCCTGGCACTGAAAACCGACTGGAATTCACTCGGTCAGCCTATAAACCGACTGGAATTCTACCCAGTCAGCATATATGCCGACTGGAATTTGTTAGTAACATGAAGGGAAAAGAATTTGAGTCCTTCTCGTTTAATTAGGCTCCTCAACACTTGGTTTTTTAGTCAGCAAGTGCCACCAAAACTGACTCCCATCGCTCGGGTCTACCACTCAGCGAGACGATCCTCATTACTCAGCATTCACTCAGTTATTAATTCCATAACCGACCAGCACTCAATCGGTCTTCCATCCAGTAAAACAGCCTAGACCGAGTCCTCTCTTACACAACTACCACTTGGTAGAATCATTCCAAATCCGAGCCCTTAATCACATGGGTTTCTCTCGGTAAATATTCCAGAGACCGATTCAAAGCTCTCAGGTTCCCATTCAGCAGAATCTATTGATCGATCCAGCTCTCATCATTCTCTCACTCGGCAATTACTCTAAAACCGACCATCACTTTATTGGTTTTCCACACTCAGTATTCATGCCTCCATTTCACTCGAATAATGCCTTAACAAATCCTTCTTCAGAATAAACTCCCCAATCAGGTTCTATTCGGAATTATCCCACTCCTAATCACTTGGAGAAATTCACCAAGTCAAGTCCCACTCGGACTTACACCATACATAGTCACTCAGAATACGGTTTACATGGTTCACTCGGAATATGTATAATATCTTTCACTCGGATATCAACACTTAGGAATATAGAAGTATTTCCCACTCGGGTTCTTACTCGGTTAATCATTACTTAGCCGAGATCAGACCAACTTCTTCAACTATGTTTTACTCAGAGTCCATCAGGGCCATTATCACTCGGAAAAAGGCCCATACATACGAGTCTCACTCGAAATTTAGCTTATATACATGAGACTCTCTCGGTTACTTATTTCAAAGACCGACTCATGCACTCAAGTTTGTCACTCAGTAAAAATAATTTTTTATTGATCATCATTCACTCGTTCTTCTCTCGGCAAAATAATCCAAACCGAGTCCCCCTTCACAGTCTTCAACACTCGGTTCCTCATTCCAAATCCAAGTCTCCATACACACACGGTTCCACTCGGTAAGACTTTTCAGAAACCGATTCTCCCTCATATTTGTCCACTCACTCGGAATCTCATTCCAGGATTGACATATCTGGCCATCATACACCGTGTGTCCCCAGTCGGAATCCTTCCACTCGAAAGTATATTTTTCTCTGTACTTCACTCGGAAATGAAGGCACTCAGTGAACTTTCAGTCAAAATTGCAACGTCTAACTATGATTGACTCGAAAACTAGTCATTCAGAAGGATTTGACTCGGAAATGAGTCTTTGGAGAGTACTTGACTCGGAAATGAGTCTTTCTGAGGTGTTTGACTCTACAGTGAGTCACTCCAAGGTGAGTCACTCAGATTCTTTCACCCAGAAGTGGTTCTATCAGTCCACTTCACACAAAAGTGTCTCTGGGGCAAGAATTCCACTCGGAATAAGCCCTCTCGGCCATGTTCCACTAGGAAAACACAACCTTCACTCGGTATTTCCATTTTTCACTCGGAATTTCTCTTAGTCACTCAGAATTTTCATTCTTCACTCAGAACAGAGTCCCTTTTTCACTCGGATAGTCCTTTCTAAGGCATATTTCACTCGGAAAATGGATCTTATCAACAAATACCTATATAAATTCTATAATTAAATCCAAAAATGAAATTTTTAGAGTATTATAAACCATCCATAGAGTGTTTTATTCAATGATTAACACTAACAGATCTTCCATCCTTCAAAATTTACAAAATAAAGCTATTATTAAAAGCAGGATGTTACATTTCTCCCACCCTAATAAAAAATTTTGTCCTCGAAATTTAACTTAACGCACTTCTCAGTGAGACAATCTTGGATATTGCGTCCTCATAGCATCTTCACACTCCCAAGTCAGAGTTACATCGTTTCCTTGTTTCCATGCAACCTTCACTAGTGGTACATTCTTGTTTCTCAGGCGTTTATTCGATCTTTCGAGGATCTGTATAGGTTCTGTAGAGATGGTCAGATTTTCTCTAACTTCAACATCATCAGCAGCAATCACGTGAGTGGGGTCTTGTACATACTTCCTCAGTTGTGATACATGAAACACATTATGCAGATTTGCCAGGTGGGGAGGAAGTGCAATCTGATACGCCACTGTACCAATCCTCTTCAGGATCTCATATGGTCCAATGAACCTTGGACTCAACTTCTTACTTTTCAATGCTCGGCCAATCCCCTTGTGAGGTGAAACCTTCAAAAATACATGCTCACTGACTTGGAATTCAAGTGGTTTCCTCCTCTTATCGTAATAGTGCTTCTGTCTATCTTGGGATGCCTTCATCTTTTCTCTGATTATTTCTATTTGTTCAGTAGTCTGTTGCATAATTTTGGGTCCTAATGCCAAACTTTCACCAGTTTCTAACCAACAAAGGGGCGTTCAACACTTTCTACCATACAATGCCTCAAATGGAGCTATACCAATACTGCTATGGTAGCTATTGTTATACGTGAATTCTATTAGTGGAAGAAACTGTTCCCAACTACCACCATGCTCAAGCACGCAAGATCGCAGTAAGTCTTCTAAACTCTATATGGTACGTTCTGACTATCCATCTGTTTGGGGATGATAAGCTGAGCTTAATCGAAGCTTCGATCCCAATTCCTGATGCAAGCTTCCCCAGAATCGGGAAGTGAACCTAAGATCTCTATCTGACATAATACTAGATGGTACACCATGAAGTCTTACGATCTTCTTCACATATAATTATGCCAATTTTTGTAGAGAGTTCTTCATATTCATTGGGAGAAAATAAGCAGACTTTGTCAATCTATCTACAATAACCCAGATTGCATCATTCCCTGAACGTGTTCTTGGTAACCCTGACACAAAGTCCATTGAAAAGTCATCCCATTTCTAGACAGGAATCTCTAATGGTTGCAGTTCACCAGATGGCTTCTGGTGTTCCACCTTGGCTTTTTGACATACAAGACATGAAGACACATTTAGCTATTTCTTTCTTCATCCCTGGCCACCAAAAGCTTTTCTTCAGGTCTTGATACATCTTAGTTGATCCAGGATGGATGCTCAGCATACTTTTATGCGCTTCTTCTAGGATTGTTCTTCTCAGACCAACATCATCTGGTACACAAATTCTGCTTCTAATTCTCCAAATTCCATCTGATCCTTCTTGTAATCCCATATCTTTTCCCTTTGCCTGCAACTCTCTCAACTCTTGTAATGGAAAGTCTTCTTTCTGTCTTTCACCTATCAGCTTCATAAAATTATTAGTTATCTTCAAAGTTCCCAAGATCATACTCTTTGAAGATTTCATCTCCACACCCAAGTTCATGTCTCTGAACTGTTCTATCATCTCCATCTCTTTTACCATCAAGGATGCCATATGAATAAATTTCCTGCTAAATGCATCTGCTATCACATTTGCTTTTCCTGGATGGTACTTCAAATCAAAATCATAATCTTTAAGAAATTCCATCCATCTTCACTGCCTCATGTTCAATTCCTTTTGATCGAACAAATACTTCAAGCTCTTATGATCACTGAACACTTCAAACTTGACTCCATACAAATGGTGTCTCCAGATTTTCAGAGCAAATACCACTGCTGCTAATTCTAGGTCATGCGTTGGATAGTTTATTTCATGTGGTCTCAACTGCCTAGAAGCATAGGCAACCACTCTTCGTTGCTGCATCAAGACACAACCTAAGCCCATCTTAGAAGCATCACAATAAACCACAAAGTCTTCTTGTGGGTCAGGCAAGGTTAAGACTGGAGCAGATGTAAGCTTCATTTTTAGTTCCTGGAAACTTCTCTCACATTCTGACGTCCAATCAAAAGGTTGATTCTTCCGGGTTAGACGAGTCATTGGTAGGGCAATTTGAGAAAACCCCTCAATGAATCTCTGATAATAACCAGCTAATCCCAGGAAGCTTCGTATCTCAGTGACTGAAGTAGGTCTCTCCCAGTTCGTTACAGCTTCAATTTTAGAAGGGTCCACAGACCCTCCATCGCTTGAGATTATATGGCCTAGAAACTTTACCTCCTTCAACTAGAATTCACATTTAGACAACTTGGCATACAACTGCTTCTCTTTCAGAATCTGTAATACCACTCGAAGATGCTTTTCATGTTCCTCCCACGTCTTAGAATAAATCAGAATATCATCAATGAAGATAATAACAAACTGATCTAAGTATGAATGGAATACTCGATTCATGTAATCCATGAACACAGCTGGGGCATTGGTTACTCCGAAGGGCATCACAAGATACTCGTAATGGCCATAGCGTGTTCTAAAAGCTATCTTTGGAATATCCTCAGACTTGACACGAATCTGATGATAACCCGATCGTAGGTTAATCTTGGAAAATACTGTAGCACCCCTCAATTGATCTATCAGATCATCAATTCTGGGCAAAGGATATTTATTCTTCACCATCAATTTATTCAACTGACGATAATCTACGCATAATCTCATGCTTCCATCTTTCTTCTTGACAAGTAATACTGGCGCTCCCCATGGCGACACACTGGGCCTGATGAAATGTTTCTCCAATAACTCTTCAATTTGCTTCTTCAGTTCTGCCAGTTCAATAGGTAACATACGATATGGAGCCTTAGATACTGGTTCTGTTCCTGGAATTAAGTCAATTGAGAATTCTATCTCACGTTCTGGAGGTAAACTTGAGACATCCTCAGGAAATACTTCCGGAAATTCAGAAACAACTGGCATCTCAATTGCTTTAGATTCTCCATCTTCTTGTGGAAGAGTAAACAAGGCAAATAATTGGCTTTCACCTTGTAAGGCAAAGAGTTTGAGATTGTCAGAAGTAAGATTTTCTTCTGATGGAAATATCACAGTTTTGTTATGACAGTCCACCAAGACTCGATTTGCGATAACCAGTCCATCCCTAGGATTACTTCCAGATCCTTCAAAGGTAAACAAACAAGATCTACTAGAAAGTTTTTACCTTCTATGAGCATAGAACATTCGTTACACACCTTAGTAGTCCTAAGTTATGTACCGATGGGAGTGGAAACAATCAGATCATATGTCATAGGCTTCACAGGTAATTGAAGGCGTCTAACACACTCATCAGAAATAAAAGAATGTGTGGCACTAGAATCAAATAATATAGATAAGATAGTACCATTAATCTCACACTTACTTTGCACGAGTTCATCAGCTTGATCTGCCTCTGAACCGCTGATGGCAAAGACTCTTCCAGTTATTGGTTGTAACCTTTGGTCTGTTGTCTCCCTGTTCTGTCTTGGAGGTTGAGTAGCTCGCGTGTTTCTTCCACTTCCTCCCTGATAGTTAGAGCCTCTTTGATTATTCATAGTGTTGCTATCGTTTTGACGGTTCTGAGGGCAATTTAGACTGATGTGTCCTTTCTGATTACATAGAAAGCAAGTGACATCTTCAAGACGTCTGTTACAATCACGTACATAATGATTACCTCCGCACTTAAGACACCTCATATTGTTGCGTCTCTCAGAAGATGATGATGATGATGATCCTCCCTTGAAATATCTTGGATAGAATGATCCTCTCGTTTTGAAATCAACTGACTGAGGTTTCAGTTGTCTATTGGCCTTTTCATGTGCCAATCTGGCTTGGTGATTTTCTTCAAAAATTTTGCATTTGTTGATTAGAATAGGAAAACTCTGAATTTCTTGGTACCCTATCGCCTCTTTGATTTCCAGATTCAGCCCGTTCTCAAATTTAACACATTTTGATTCTTCGGCACCAGCCTGTTGAAAAGGAGGGTAAAAGACAGATAGTTCTTCAAACTTTGCAGCATATTCTCCAACAAACATTGAGGCTTGTTTTAGCTCCATAAATTCCAGCTATTTACGGCTTTTCACACTTGCTGCAAAATATTTCTCTAGGAAACAGTCTTTGAAGTTGACCCAGTTCAAGGGTCTGTCAGCGTCGATCATACGGATTCTAGCATGAATCCACCAGTTTTCTGCCTCTTCCACCAACATATAGGTGGCATACTCCACCTTTTCGCATTCTGTTCAGGGCAATGCTCGAAAGATGCGCTCCATTTCCTTGGCCCAGAGATACGCTCCTTCTGGATTATAACCCCCTTTGAATTGTGAAGGTTTTCTTTTCAGGAAGTGATCTAACCCATGGAGTCCTCCAGTGCTCGTTGGTTGGTTTTGTCGTTCTATGGCTTCAGCTAAGCGGTTGAAAGCTGCTGCCATATCTTGGTTATTGTTGTTTCTTGCCATCCTACATTCGTAGTTTGGTTTATACTAATTCTAAGGGATAATATATCGTATATAAATACTACATAACTATCATTATTCTACAGTTTATCAGTTAAGCAATAAATCATATAACACATTTATCATATTATCAAGCAGTAATCAAACAAATCTTTTTGCAATTAATCAGTCAGGCACAAGTCATATAGTACAAACTTAACATGTTATTAAGTAAGGAATCAAACATTTCACATATTATATCGAGAAACAGTACATGTCATAGCAATTGGTCCTGAATTTTTGAAAATGCTTTGATACCACCAATGTGACGTCCCGTGTAATTTTCCGAATAAATTTTTCGCGTTCTTAAAAGATCATTTTGAAACTCTTAATTTAATTTCTAAAATCGTGTAAAACTTGATAATTGCGGAATACTATCATGCATGCTAGTCGGGAAATGATTAAATGCATAAAACCTTTATAAAGCGGAAGACGATATAAAAAAAATAACAATACATGGTACATTATACTGTTATAACCCATTAAGATTAATATAAAACCAAAGTCCAATCAATAATTCATAAAAGCTTCATTCATGGCATCACTCGTCATTCTGTGTAGCATGCACTGTAAAAATTAATGTAAGAGTGAGACAGAATATAGAATAAGTATAAAATAGATAAAATTGCACAAACACAATCAACAAATCATAATGATATGATGGATATGCCAGACGAGTTCATTTATATTTAATGAGTCTTTAATTAGTCAATGATGTCATGCTGGATCCATTTGGTTTGGTGGGAATACTACAGTAAAAGTCTCATAGAGACACAAATAGGGCTTTAGCATATACCATGAATCCCTACACTTCATGGCGCTTACACAAATAGGGCTTTAGCATATACCATGAATCCCTACACTTCATGGCGCTTACACAAATAGGGCTTTAGCATATACCATGAATCCCTACACTTCATGGTGCTTATACAAATAGGGCTTTAGCATATACCATGAATCCCTACACTTCATGGCGCTTAAGTACCAAAGTACACATGTATCATAAGTAGGGCTTTGCATAAACCATGAATCCCTATACTCTATGGCGCACAACAAAATAGGGCTTAACTCGTCGTAGAGTAACCCCCACCAGGGTAGGTAATCATGGAACCGCTAAATTCCATGGTGCGTCCAAATGCTTATGATGCATGAATGCCTTTAATTCTTATTACCATTTAACATACCATGATATCCACATTTCCAAAACCTCTTGGAAAATACAAGTCCTCAAGCGACACAATACTCATAATAATTCACAAAACATGGATTTACTGTTTCAACCACATATGTCAATAACCACAAGGCATTCATGTACATATAAATTAATTTCGTTATTCATAATTATTCACCACCACAATATACAAACTGTATGATACTCAACAGCATTCATAATAATTCATAATCACTCAAGAATTCAATAATAAATTATTACCCATAGAGAAAATATCATTTTCATTCATAATAGCATTTATAAGTAAGTTTCAGCATTCCCAACAGCAACATATGTTAGTAAAACAGCCATAACATGGGAAAATCAAATCCTTTTTAGGTGATTCCACTTTCTGTAGTTCAATAACATAATTGTCTACAACTTTCATGAAGAACACAAGTTCAAATTCCAAACAGAAATATCACTTATCCACGAAATACCACACTGCCTCAAGGTGAGTTTTCAAAACGTACATATATTAGTAATTTGAACATTTCCGGAGCTACAAAAATGATTTTTGCGTGAAACCAGTTCTAAATTACTCTTAACACAAATATACACAACTCTCATGAAGATCATAAATTTAAATTCTAAGCAGAAATACCATTTATCCACAAAATACAACACTACCTCCAGGTGAGTTTTCAAAACGTACATATATTAGTATTTTCAACGTTTCTGGAGTTACAAAAAGAGTTTTGACATGAGACCAGTCCTAAATTACTCATAACACAATTATCTACAAATTTCATGAAGATATAAATTCAAATTCTAAGCAGAAATACCATTTATCCACAAAATACAACACTGCCTCCAGGTGAGTTTTCAAAACGTACATATATTAGTATTTTCAACGTTTCTGGAGTTACAAAAATATTTTTGACATGAGACCAGTCCTAAATTACTCATAACACAATTATCTACAACTTTCATGAAGACACCAATTACTAATTTGCACCATAAAATTTCCAGTTTTAAAAATAAGATTTAGATTTCATAGTTAACAGATTTTCATCATGAGCATACTTCTGTATTTTTAACATATATAGAGCTACAAGCATTCTTTTAACTTGAAACCAATTTCTATAGATTCGTAACATAAATATCTACAACTTTCGTGAAGACATCAAAGGCTGATTATGCATGTATAATTCCCAGAATACCAATATATACACAAAACATGGAATAAATCTTTCACTCGGACATGCAGTAGTATTTTGGCTATAACGTTTGCTATAATCATTCAAATCAGTTGAATCAGGTCTCAAAATTGACATAACAAAAAGATCTACAACTTTCATGAAGAAGCCAGAGTCAAATTCATATGTTTTCAGCTTCAAAATTAAGCAACAAAATACAAAATTAAAACTGGAATCCTAGAACAGCATACAACTCTACCCATTTCATAAATATTCACAACCCTGTCCCCTCTTACTTAGTTTGCCGACTGGAAATGGTCCCCTTGCTGTCCTTGCTCTTGTTCAAAGGTGTATTGAGGAAGAAATTGAAATAGAGATATTTACTAACTTTGTTCTAAGGAGTTCTGAACAGAGGTAGTGTTAATAATGTAATGATAAGTGGGGAACAACTTTCCCGTAAGTGGATTTTTAGTGTTGTTAGTGGAGATAATGGAGGATTAAAATAAGAAAGTGGGCTTATAATGGTCCACTTCTGGCCGTCCTACATACTAGGGGTGCATAATGGATTTAAATATATTAAACTATGCGCAAGAGACAAGATTGGAGTCAAAAAGTTACTCCTGACACTGAAAACCGACTGGAATTCACTCGGTCAGCCTATAAACCGACTGGAATTCTACCCAGTCAGCATATATGCCGACTGGAATTTGTTAGTAACATGAAGGGAAAAGAATCCGAGTCCTTCTCGTTTAATTAGGCTCCTCAACACTTGGTTTTTTTCAGTCAGCAAGTGCCACCAAAATTGACTCCCATCGCTCGGGTCTACCACTCAGCGAGACGATCCTCATTGCTCAGCGTTCACTCAGTTATTAATTCCACAACCGACCAGCACTCAATTGGTCTTCCATCCAGTAAAACATCCTAGACCGAGTCCTCTCTTACACAACTACCACTTGGTAGAATCATTCCAAATCTGAGCCCTCAATCACATGGGTTTCTCTCGGTAAATATTCCAGAGACCGATTCAAAGCTCTCAGGTTCCCATTCAGCAGAATCTACTGACCAATCCAGCTCTCATCATTCTCTCACTCGGCAATTACTCTAAAACCGACCATCACTCTATTGGTTTTCCACACTCGGTATTCATGCCTCCATTTCACTCAGATAATGCCTTAACAAATCCTTCTTTAGAATAAACTCCCCAATCAGGTTCCATTCGGAATTATCCCACTCCTCATCACTTGGAGAAATTCACCAAGTCAAGTCCCACTCGGACTTACACCATACATAGTCATTCAGAATACGGTTTACATGGTTCACTCGGAATATGTATAATATCTTTCAATCGGATATCAACACTTAGGAATATAGAAGTATTTCCCACTCGGGTTCTTACTCGGTTAATCATTACTTAGCCGAGATCAGACCAACTTCTTCAACTATGTTTCACTCAGAGTCCATCAGGGCCATTATCACTCGGAAAAAGGCCTATACATACGAGTCTCACTCGAAATTTGGCTTATATACATGAGACTCTCTCGGTTACTTATTTTAAAGACCGACTCATGCACTCAAGTTTGTCACTCAGTAAAAATAATTTTTTTATTGATCATCATTCACTCATTCTTCTCTCGGCAAAATAATCCAAACCGAGTCCCCCTTCACAGTCTTCAACACTCGATTCCTCATTCCAAATCCGAGTCTCCATACACACACGGTTCCACTCGGAAAGACTTTTCAGACACCGATTCTCCCTCATATTTGTCCACTCACTCGGAATCTCATTCCAGGATTGACATATCTGGCCATCGTACACCGTGTGTCCCCAGTCGGAATCCTTCCACTCGAAAGTATATTTTCCTCTGTACTTCACTCGGAAATGAAGGCACTCAGTGAACTTTCAGTCAAAATTGCAACGTCTAACTATGATTGACTCAAAAACTAGTCATTCAGAAGGATTTGACTCGGAAACGAGTCTTTGGAGAGTACTTGACTCGGAAATGAGTCTTTCTGAGGTGTTTGACTCTACAGTGAGTCACTCCAAGGTGAGTCACTCAGATTCTTTCACCCAGAAGTGGTTCTATCAGTCCACTTCACACAAAAGTGTCTTTGGGGCAAGAATTCCACTCGGAATAAGCCCTTTCGGCCATGTTCCACTCGGAAAACACAACCTTCACTCGGTATTTCCATTTTTCACTCGGAATTTCTCTTAGTCACTCGGAATTTTCATTCTTCACTCGGAACAGAGTCCCTTTTTCACTCGGACAGTCCTTTCTATGGCATATTTCACTCGGAAAATGGATCTTATCAACAAAGATCTATATAAATTCTATAATTAAACCCAAAAATGAAATTTTTGGAGTATTATAAACCATCCATAGAGTGTTTTATTCATTGATTAACACTAACAGATCTTCCATCCTTCAAAATTTTCAAAATAGAGCTATTATTAAAAGCAGGATGTTACAAAATGGTTGATAGCAGCTGCCATAGCGTCGTTATCGTTCCTTGCCATCCTATATTCATGGTTTGATTTATACTAATCCTATGGGAAAATATATTATGTATATAAATACTACCTAACTATGAATGTTCTATAGTTTATCATATAAATCATATAACATTTATCATATTATCAAGTAGTAATCAAACAAATTATTTTTGTAATTTATCAGTCAGGCACAAGTCATATAGTACACACTTCACATATTATCAAGCAATGAATCAAATATCTCACATAGTATATCAAGAATCAATACATGTTATAGCATTTGGTCCTTAATTTTGAAAATGCTCTGATACCACCAAAATACACAAACTGAATGATGCTCATTAGACACTCATCAACATTCATAATACTTCATAATCACTCAAGAATTCAATAATAAATTGTTACCCATAGGGAAAATATCATTTTTATCCATAATAACCATTATAAGCAAATTTCAGCATTTCCAATAGCAACATATGTTAGTAAAACCGTCATAACATGAGCAAATCAAATCCTTTTCATGTGATTCGACTTTCTATAGCTCAATAAGATAAATATCTACAACTTTCATGAAGACCATAAATTCAAATTCTAAACAGAAACATCACTTATTCACAGAATACAAAACTGCCTCAAAGAGGATTTTTAAAACGTACACAGGTTAGTATTTTAAATGTTTCTGGAGTTACAAAAACAATTTTGGCATGAAACTAGTTATAAATTATTCTTAACACAAATATCTACAACTTTCATGAAGGCACCAACCACTAATTCGCACCACAAAATTCTCAGTTTTAAAAATAAGATTCAGATTTCATAGTTAACAGATTTTCATCATGAACATACTTCTGTATTTTGAGCATATCTAGAGCTACAAGCATCTTTTTAACTCAAAACCACTTTATATAGATCCCTAACATAAATATATACAACTTTCATGAAGACATAAAGGTCTAAAAACGTATGTATAATTCCCCAAATATTCATATATGCACAAAACACAAGATAAGTATTTCAATCGGACATGCTGTAGTATTTTGATCATAACTCATGCTATACATATCCAATTCAGTCAGTTCAGGTCTCAAAATTCACATAACAAGAAGTTATACAACTTTGATGAAGACACCGATCACTAATTCTCACCACAAAATTCCCAGTTTTAAAAATACACTACGTATCTCAAGTTAACAGATTTACAGCTTGAACATACTTCAGGATTTTAGGCATAACTTGAGCTACAAAAATCATTTTGACTTGAAACTACTTTCTACAGATCCATAACACAAATATCTACCACTTTTATGAAGACATAAAGGCTGATTATGCATGTATAAGTCCTAGAATTTTAATATATACACAAAACATAGGATAAATATTCCACTCGGACATGCTGTAGTATTTTGGCTATAACGTTTGCTATACATATTCAAATTAATTGATTCAGGTCTCAAAATTCAGATAACAAAAAGATCTACAAGTTTCATGAAGAAGTGAGAATCAAAATCACACGTTTTCAATCTCAAAACTGAGCAACAAGATACGAAAATAAAACTAGAATCCTAGGACAGCATACAATTCTACCCATTTCATAGTTATTCACAACCCTGTCCCCTCTTACTTGGTTTGCCGACTGAAAATGGTATCCTGGTTGTCCTGGCTTCTGTTCGAAGGGTATTGAGGAAGGAGAGTAAATGAGAGGTAGAAGGTTCACTATCTTTTCTGTTTCTAAGAGTTTCAGAAAGGATAGTGCTTTGTTTAATAATGCAAGGTAGTGGGAGATAACTTTCCATGAGTGGTTTGCTAGTGGGCTGTTAGTGGAGATAATGGAGATTTAGATAAGAAAGTAGGCTCTATAGTTGTCCACTTCTGCCGCCTGCCTAATGGAGTTGGTATGATTGAAGAGAAGTATATTAAAATATGCATAAAAGGACAAGATTGGAGTCAAACGTTAATCTGACACTGAAAACCGACTGGAATTCCACTCGGTCAGCTTCTAAACCGACTGGAATTCTACCCAGTCAGCATATATGCCGACTGGAAATTGTCAGTAACATGAAGGGAAGGAAAATTCGAGTCCTCTCGCTCAAGCGGAATCCTATCTCGCTTGAGCGAGTGCCACACATTACACTGGCAGAGGAGTTTCGCTCAAGCGAAAACCGACTCGCTTGAGCAAGTGTGAGTTTTGCTCAAGCGAATACTGACTCGCTTGAGCGAGACACACAAGCCTCACCTATTCCGCTCTCACTCGCTTAAGCGAGGAACTCATTTGCTTAAGCGAAGTCCGACCAGAGGTCGTTATTCCCTAAAACCGACCCTTCATCCACTCGGTTTCCACTCAACAAATTAAATTCAAACCGACTCCAAACTCTCAGATTCTCACTCGGCAAAACCTCTTGAAACCGAGTCAGCTCTTAATCAGTCTCTCATTCGGCAGTTTCAAACCAAATCATTCCTAAGCCGACTCACACTTACATAGTCTATCACTCAGCTAATTCCGAGTCATCACAATCAGTCTTTCACTCAATTAAATCTTTCTAGACCGATCCCACACTCTTTGGTTTGTCACTCGACAGATTACTACAAACCGACTCACTCTACTCGATTGTGCACTCGGTAAAATCAATTAAAACCGATTCCCAACACCTAGATTTCTACTCGGTAGAATAATCCTTACTGATCATCATTCACTCAGTATTTCACTTCCAGAACTGATTCAACATCAGATCGGCCATCACTTGGCAATTCCTTTCCTTACCAACTCATCTCTTAATTGATTACTCACTCGGTATGTCATCCCAAAACTGACTCCTCATCAGGTTGATCCTCACTCGGTTAATAACTCTAAGACCGACCAACGCCCATTCGATCTCACTCGGTATTCATACCTTTTCTCACCTGAGAAATAACTTAACCATTCATACATCAGATACAAGCATCACAGTCAAGTCTCACTCGGACACAGCCATTACTTAATTACTCAGGATACATAACTCCCTATTTACTCGGAATAGGTACCCATATTCACTCGGAATATATATATATATAACTTTCACTCAGAATAGTTATAACATCTTTCACTCAGAAAGCAACACTCAGGAATATTAAAGTTTTCCCCACTCGGGGTTCACTCTGCTAATCATTACTTAGCCAAGGTTAGGCCAACTTCTTCAACTACATTTCACTCAGAGTCCATTAAGGCCATCATCACTCGGAAAATGCCCACACGTATGATTCTCACTCGGAAATGGAGTCGTATACATAAGGCTCACTTGAAATGTTACACAACTCTGGTTCCTCTCTCGGAAGTATCTCTCCAGTCATATTTCACTCATAAATAAATTTTCCTTTATACTCCTTCTCGGAAATGGGCACTCAGGAAACTTTCACTCAGAAATGAAAATGCTTAACAATGTATGACTCAGAATTGAGTCGTTGGAAAATACTTGACTCAGAAATGAGTCCTTCTAAGATGTTTGACTCGGAATTGAGTCATTCAGATATAATTGACTCGGAAATGAGTCATTTGAATGCTTTTGACTTAGCAGTGAGTCATTCCAAGGTGAGTCACTCAGATTCTTTCACCCAGAAGTGGTTCTATCAGTCCCACTTTACTCAGAAGTGCCTCAGACAAGGATTCCACTCAGAATAAACTCTCTCGGTCATGTTCCGCTTGGAAAACACAACCTTCACTCGGAATTTCTCTTAGTCACTCCGAATTTTCCTTTTTCACTCGGAATAGAGTCTCTTCCTTACTCGGACAGTCCTTTCTAAGGCATGCTTCACTCGGAAATTGGATAATATTAATAATGACCTAGATTAAAAATAATTACACATGAGATTGAAATTTTTGGGATGTTACAGAGAGCGACACTTGTTTCTGGAAGGAAAATAGAAACAAGGTTGCTACTGAAGAAGGTGATTTAGGATACTTCCTAGATCAGGTTGCTCACTCCTTGAGCAAAGACGGAATCTATTTTAACCTAAGTAGGGTTAATAGAACTCCATCTAATCTGTTGAAGACCTAGATAACTCCTTTGGCTTAGACGTGTTCTTATTTGATGCTCCATAATATCACTCCAGTTTCTCACGTCTCTTCTCTACCAGTTGATAGATGTTGCTTGCTGTATTCCATTCTTTAGAGCCACACCATTGATATAGCCGAGCTCATATCCAAGCAGATTCACTTATATGCCCTTGGGTATAAAGTGAATCACCCTGTACCCTTTCCACTGATTATTTCTACCTTATTGAGGAGGCAGGGTGTAACATCCTAGGTCGATTTACCTTTTTATTTACACCCGTTAATTATTTCCACAATAAATTTTTCACGTTTAATAAAAATTTAGATCTTAATATAAAATAATATTTACTTTCCTTAATAAATAATCAACTTGGCCTTGATATAAAATAATATTTACTTCTTTTAGTTACATTCTAAATAATAAAATCATACTCAGCATAAGCAAAACCGGTCGGAAACACATCCTTGATAAAGTGGAGTTGAAAATAGCGGAAGAAGAAGAAGAAGAAGAAGAAGAAGAAGAAGAAGACAGGGGGTCATTCGCTTAAGCGAGCGCCGACTCGCTTGAGCGAATGCCACACGTTAAACCTGAGCGAGCAAGATGCACACGGGAGACTCAAGTCGGGGTTTCACTCGGCAAAAAGGTTTCACTCGGGAAACACTTAACTTTCATTCACTCGGGCATACCACACTTGACTCATTCCTACGCTTCACTCAGAAAGGTCTGCTCGGTCACCGCTCTCTCAGGGATAACATAACCTCCTTTACTCGGTAAGAGTTTCTCCGGGTATCCCCACTCAGACAATACCCTATCCTTACTTCACTCGGGATCGTTATACACTTTCTTCACTCGGAAATATTATACTCTATTTTCACTCGGGAGTATTCCACTCTATTTCACTCGAAAGATTCTCCCGGCCAATCTCACTCGGGACATTCTAACCTTCCACCCAGAAGGGGGTCTCTCAGTTATTCTTCACTCGGGAATGAATCCGCTAGTTACTAGGCAATCATAGCAAACATGAGAAAATATATACCAAGCTTAATATGAATTCGCATCTAATTCAATTTAAGTCAACACACAGGTAATATTATACACTCGGAAACTCCTTATACACATATACTCTACACAATCCCTCAAAATCACTCGGGCCTTGGCATCAATCTCCCCCTTGGCGCGACTCCATGTCTCTGGCCTCCTCCCTGTCATTAGTTACTAAATTGAAAACAACAACAAGGGTGAGTGTTTGGCATTATAATTAATCTAGAACGGAATAAAATATGAGTATAAACTCTATCTGATTCTTTATCTTCAGATTGTACATTACACTCAGCCATTTAACTCACACTCGGCATTACACTCACACTCGACACTTTACTCACCTTCAGCAATATATCCATTAACACTCGGCTTTATAGTAATTCATACTCAGCAGTATAACAGTTCTCCTTCGACAATCTTAACAAGTAACATTCAGCAAGTAATTTCCACTCAGCAAATATAACAATTTTCCACTCGGCAAATATAACAATTTTCCACTCGGCAAATATAACAATTTTCCACTCGACAAATATAACAATTTTCCACTCGGCAATTATAACAATTTTCCACTCGGCAAATATAACAATTTTCCACTCGGCAATTATAAAAATTTTCCACTCAGCAAATATAACAATTTTCCACTCGGTAATCATGACAATTCATGCTCAGCAATTATAATACTTCATACTCGGCAATTATATTCAACCTCATTCAGCAAATACAACAAGTTACACTAGTCAAATACAACAGATTGGCCCTCGGCAAATACAACATCATACTCATCAATTTTCACTCGTCAATTTACTCATTAATACTCGGCATTATGGTAATTCACACTCAGTATTATGACAGTTCTCATTCGACAATTTTAACAAGTAACATTTGGTAAGTATAACAATTTACCATTCGGTAAATATAACAATCACTCGGAAATATGTGAAATTACACTCGGCAATTACATCAAATCACTCAGCAATTATAGCAATTTAAACTTGGCGAATATAACAACTCGTTCAGCAATTATAACAGACTGCACTCGGCAAACACATCACAACCAATAATTCATCAATTATCACAACTGACTCTCAGATAAAATTTAACGCCTAGTATTCGCATACTAAAAGGATCGACCTTCAGCTGGAATTCCGACTTGACATCCCGTGCACCAGACTTGGTTCACCGAGCCTGACTTGGCTCCCCCTCAACCACTGGTTCAAAGACCTCTGGGCAGCTTAACTGGGTCCGACTTGACCACTGAAGCCAAAAACAGGGTTATTCATACCGTTGGTCATCCTCCACCATATAATCATACAATCCGTTTACTGGAAGCCTGTCAGGAGCCGCTCCTTGCTCGTGCAACGTACCGGCGACCACTCCCCGCCCTCAACAGTATACGGAGTATCTCATACACAATACGTAACTCAATATAAGAAACATTATCAATCTCATGCCACACATAGCAGTTACTTATCATACATATACAATTCACATTTCTCAATTATTACATATCATCAACAATCAACAGATGCAACTACCAGAAACTGGCATGTGCTCTCATCACAGGGTGACCGACTCGTCAAGCCCATTCATCAATTGCTACTGTACACGATTGTCACAGCATTAAATATTTCAATCTTCAATCGGATTATACCACACACACGATCAGAAGCCGATCAGTGTCCACACACATGCTCATACATTCATATACACATCCATATACTTTTCTTCCAGCATTAATTCTTACCCGGTTTACAAATATCTCAATGACTCAGACAGTAAGTCCTATTCTAATTAATTATAACCTGAACACCCCCCTTACCTCGGTTCCAAGCTTCAATAATCTGCTTCTGGTGTCGGTTACGCCCTCTCAGCACAGGGTTCACAGTTTCTCTTCTGAATGCAGCACCAGCACCTTCACTGCTACCTATGGGTCAGAATACAAACCCGTTAGCTTCACACTTTCAGCTCTAAGAGCCTCCATCGAGCTCACACTCACCAGAGGAGTGGAGAACAGACCCACACACAGCCATGCATGGCCACACGGTTACCCAAGAAACGAAAGGGCAGGAAATACAAATACAGACGGATTAGTGGACTCACCTTGAGACCACAGTCACAGAAATGGGTTTATCACTCAGTTGTGATGCAAGCAGGGTTCTCTCCTAAAGCATGCAACCAGCGATGAAGGATGGAGAAGACGAAGAAGAAAGGAGAGAAGCAGAGGAAGTAGAAAGGAACGGTGCCTCGCGAGAAAATAAGGAAAAAGAAAAGGAAATCACCTTTTATTCCATACCCAGGGAAACCGATAACCTCCCCAGCCGGTTACCTTCCCCATCATTTAAGCCAACTCTTCTCTCCTTCCAATCACATTCCATTTATTCCTTTTCCATTTATTCCTTTTTATAATTAATCCGCCAATCAAATTTTTATTTACTTTTACAGCCTTTAATTATTTATAAATTCTTAAAAATTTCTAAAAATGTCAAATAAATTCCTAAAACAATTTTTAATATTTTCCCTACACATAATTCTATTAAAAATATACGGGATGTTACACAGGGGGTACAGGTGCCATCATCTGAGTTTACTACTTCTTCGGGTCCCCAAGGTTCTAGTGAACAGAGACTACTTTGTACAGTAGTGCGAGCTTTCACCCCTTGAGCAGGAGGCTCAGCCTAGGCAAAGGAGGAGGAGACCACTACAACCACCATCTACTGATGCTATGACACAGGGATTTGCTAGGATGACTATAGAGCATCAGCATATGATGTAGATGATGGCTACATCTCATAGAGCTTACGTGTATCTTCATGACTCATTTTACCAGTACAGGATCTAGGGGGAGGGAGCGTCATTCATGACACCAGCCGAGTTTGCAGCTCATGTAGCTTGGCCAGGTGATCAACCCACATATCCCTATGTAGGAGGACCTTCTAGAGCTCAGGCTGACACTGTAGATGAGGAGGGTGATGCCGATGAGGAGGGTGATAAAGATGAGCATATGGAGGACGATGACTGAGGGCCATGTTTATTTTATACATTTATATTATTGCTTTTACATTTAGTTTAGTTTGATATTTACTTGGGTATTTTGATATTTTGGTTTGGATTATATATTACTGTGGTTTGATTTTTATTTTGTGTGGTGTGATTTCATAATCATCTTCTTTTCTTTTAAAAAAATCAAATCAAATAAAAACAAGTGTGGTTTTCTAAGTAAAAATAACCAAATTTTTGAAAAATGAAAATTTAACACACTTGAAGTTTTAACAATAATCAGTATTTAATAATCAATGATCGATTCTTTTTGTAACTAAGATATTTTGATAAAACCAATTACAATGGTCATATTAATAATCAAGCTAATTTCAAAAACTCAATAAGCTGAGAGATTTTTAAACACTTGAGGGTTTCAACATAATTTCTTTCAAATTAGTTTTGCTTGATTCTTTGATTTGTGTTGTTATACAGAGGATCCAAGAGCATGATCAAGGCACATTTTTGGTAAACACAAGAACTTTGGGCCAAAAAGCTTACCATGGTAAAATGCATTTATCCTTTGATAGCCATTTTGAGCCTTAAATAATTTCTTTGGCACCCCTAGCTCATAAATATTTTTAACCATTCCCTTTATCTGATTTAATAAAAGCATTTAAAATTAAAAAAAAGAAAATATATTTTGAGTGTTCTTACAAAATGGGGAGTGAAAATTAACTTAGCCTTTTCAAATCATCAATGATTCATGTATATGAAAAATGAAAAATAAAAATAAAAAGAAATATATGTGCAACATCAAAGAAAAGAAATAATGAAAATGATTAAGTTGGGGGTATTTACCATTAAAGGGAAGTGAGATTTTGGGACAAGAAAAGCACCATAAATTATGAAATGCTCTTTTATGATTTTAGGTGTTTGATTTCCAAGAGAAAACATAAATTCTTGTAACTAAGCCTCATTACAACCCTTTAAAAGACCTTGTGACTCTTGTTTGATTCTGTATAAATGACAATTGATTAGATGAAAATTAAAATTAAATTTGTTTGATTTTATGATCGATTGAGCTAACAGATTACCTTTGTATAGAGATAAACACTTGTGAGGTAAGCCTTGAAATAAGCTTTAATTTATTGATATAACATTGTATTAATTTTATCTTCAAGCCTCTTTTGCACAAGATATCCATTTTTGATTATTCCAAATGGTAAATTCTAAATTACTTCACGTGGTGGTAAATTTTCAGAATTTTCAAAAATTTGACTTTAAAAAGGTTGTTTTAGTTTTAGTTTGTGTTGCTCGAGGGTGAACAATTTCCTAAGTTGGGGGTATTTGTTAGTCCTTAAATTTACTGTTATTTTTATAATTAAAAGTGTGCTAAAAATAATAAAAATTAGTTTAAATGTTAATAAATTTAGGTTTTATTTGAAATAAATGGAAATTATAAAAACTCAGCTGCTAGGACCCATTTTCTGTATTTTTATAGTGAAAAGAGGAAGAATTGAAGTAAAAATTTATACAAAGTTGAAGGGCTGACACGTAGCATCAATACCGCATGTAGCGTCAAGGTTTCGGTGCTGACGCTATGCGTCAGACCTACCCGTAGCGTCAGAAGCTACATGGACTCCACTTCCAGGTTGCCTTGCACTCAGCCAAGTGGCCAAATAATGGCCAATCCACTTCCAGCAACTGCCAAAACGTAATGGGGGACAAATAGGGAACATGTCTATAGATTATTAGTAATTAAAAATTTCTAATCATGGCCTGAATTATGCAAATTAATGGAGGCTGAGTCAGAGGCCTGACGCGTAGCACCAGCCTCACGCATAGCGTCAGGACCTCTGCTCAGCCCTATAAATAGGGCCATTCTCCACCCATTTTCATCATCCCTTTCTTAATTCTTCTCTTTATTCACTCAAATTCAGAGTGTCTTTTCTAAGTTAGTATTCTAGAATAGTTTCCATATACTTGAGAGTGTTATGTTGTATTGTGCTCTTTCCGTATTGTGAAGTGTGATCAAGTGCTTGTGATGTCATCAACTGTAAGTTATGTTTTTACTTTCACCATGTGTAACTAATCTGTTTATGTTGGAATTGGTGAACCTATCTATGAATATAATGTTGTAATTAAGACCTCTGCATGTTTATGATTCAAGTACCATGTTAGTATTTCAATCTTTTATTAGTATGAACTTCAAACCGGAGAATGATTTTCATGCTTGTTAAACCACTTTAACGAAAGTAAAAGTTGAAGTACCCTTAATATACCAATTACTAGGAATAGAGTTGGTAATTATTGTTGTGTTAAGGACAAGACTTAAAGTAAGTTTTTACTGAGAAAGCATCTGAGGGATCAGACTTTACGGTAACTATTTCAAATTTATATCAAGAGGGATCGGGTATAATGATTTTAAGCTGTAATAACATGAACTTGATGATTAAATATGCATGTTTATGATTATTTCATTATGTTTTAGTGTCAGGATCCTAATTCCAACATAGTTTGTTAATCTATTTTCAATCTTAAGTATTGGATTTGTTTTGAAGTGCTACTCAAAGTTATTTCTAGTAAATTTAGAATTTACAATCTTTCACCCAATGTATAAATCAATCTCTAAATCTGTGAATATTTTACAAATTGTGTATACATCATTCTTTTGTTAATAAGTTTTGATTCATTTACCATAGTAAATAAGATTTACTGTTTTCACATTGAAAACATTCAATCCTTGTGGGAATGATATCTATTTCAGAAACTACAATGTTAAATTGGTGCGCTTGCCAATAAAGAAGCCCAACACATTTTTTGGGTTTAACAGTTTACTAGTTTTATAGGAATTTATAGGCTTGAAGAATTTTTTGGATCAAGTATGGATAGCAATGCCTAACGAAGTAACCACATGCCAAAAAAAAATGAAAAATAAAGAAAAATGATGCCCCGGATAGTTGATAAGTCTTGAAAAGACTTATTTATTAGTATTATTTCTAATTATATTTTAATAATTTAAGTGTCAAAATAGTTATTCTTTTATTAATTTAGTAATTAATTAGCATTTTTAGTTTACTAGTGCAAAAATTGGATATAACAACGGGATATAATCACGGGTTAAAGTGGATCAGTGATAAAAACATGTGTGGTGGTATTTTTAAAATTATAAGGTAAATGATATAATCAAAGGAAACTATATAATCACGGATAGCATTAGATCCGTGATCATACCCATCAATATATAATCATGGTTGAGGAGTCAACCATGGATATATAGTACCTTAAATATATACACAACTGTGACTATATAATGATGGATACGATCACGGCTTTGATGTTATCCGTGAATATATATTGATGGTTGTTGTAACAACCCAGATTTTTAATTAATTATAAATTCCAGATTAAGGTGATGGTTTTGTTAATTTAATGGTGGATTAAGGTTAATTACCAATTAGGCAAATTATTAAGTGATAATAATAACTTGAATAATAATAATAGTAACGCCTTGGTGGCATTAGAGAGAGTTTCGGTTCTCTCTCTCCTTTCCTTTCCTTCCCGCGTAGTCCCCACGTTGATGGCTTAGTTAGATGGGAGTAATCATTGCTGAGAGAATTAGCATTAAATGTTGATGGACTTGCATTAAATGAGGATAGGATGGCTGATAGAGTGTGTATGTATGTTGATAAGCTTCAGCTTTGGATTTTCCCCCTCACTCTCTTCATTTCCCTTGTTGGTGCATGTTCTGGTGAGAGAAATGCTCCCCCTTCTCTCTAGAGTTCATTAAAGCTTCTGCTTCATCTTCCTCTTCTTCTTCATCTTCTTCCTTCACTCATGCTTGGTGTAGAACCGAGTGGAAGAGTGTGACTGGGTAAGGAACAGCTTGGTGAGTGAAATAACTTGTGGCTGTGTGTGTAAGCTGGGTTACACTTTGCTTTCTTGGTGCTTCTCCTTCTTCCTCTCCTTCTTCCTCCATGTGATGGGTTGTATGAGGCTCAGTTCGGAGAGCCTACAGCAGCTGGGTGTGTGTGCATGCCTCGGTTTATAGATGCATGATGGTTCATAGATGACGAGGTTGAGCTACTCTTGTGAGGATGAAGACATGCATGATGCATGAAGGCATGGTGGTCCTCCACTGTTGGTGAAGACTGACTCTTGATGCTGTTCTTGTGATGGATACAGCGTTGGAGTTCTTCACTGAGCTGGGTGAAGATTGAGTTGAGTCTTGATGACTCTTTCCAGTGTTGAAAGCCAAGCAGGGTGCTGCTGTGGCTGGACCGAGTGGCCCATGTGACTCCTGGAAGCTTCATCCAGGTAAGGGGGCTTTGCATCTCAAATGCATGGATTTCTGGACGGGTTTCCGGGTGAAACTCCCTCACTATGATGCGTGACATTTGATGTGTGATGTTTTTGTTGATTTTCGAGTGATTAGTGGCCCAGATATGTATGATGTTTATGTTTGTTTTGATGTGATTGATGTCCGTCCATGCAGTATATGTTGATGTTTATGATAATGAATTTGTTATGATGCTTGAGATGCATGTTATATTGATGTTGAGTGCATGGTGTGGCCCTCTACTAATTCCTATGTGAAATTATACATTTAGATGGATGTAATGCGTATTGATGATATGTTTATGATGAATGGATGATTGGGGGCTGTTATAACTAATATCGAGTAAACTATTGGCATGGGATGATTAACAGAGTTGATTTCCGAGTGGAAATTTCATATACAATGGTGTGAGGCTTAGAAAATGCTGAGTCCGAGTGTATCCCATGAAACAATCTATGAGGCTTGTGAATAGATGATAACCCGAGTGGATGGCATAGTGATTGCCGAGTGAATGGCATAGTAATTGCCGTGTGGATGTGATATTGACTGAGTCATCTGATTGTTGTTGAATTGTCGTGTGCATATAATGCTGAATGCTATATACCGAGTGGGCAATCGGATGAATATGCGTTTAATGAACTTGATTGTGTTGATGTGATATAAGACCCGGGTTGGACTCGGGCAGTGCCTAGAGCACTAAGCGTGGGACGCTATTGAGGATTCTGAGATTAATCCTAAAAGACCTCTGAGTTGTACTCGAGGCCATGCTTGGAGCATGAGCATATGATGCTTAATGGAAGTCCTTGGGTTGGACCCAAGGCAGATGCCAAGTGCATTGGAGTTGGACTCCGAGTGAATGTGACCATATGCATCCGATTCGCCACTGGAATGCTTGTAGCATGTATATATACCGATCGGCAATCAGATGACATCCCATGGAATATGGCTAAGTCCTGAAGCTGGGCTCAGGCACACTCCTTGAGCAGGGCTCGGAGTGAGTGAAATCTGAGTGGATCAGTATTGAAATCCGAGTGGATCAGTATCCTGGTAGAAGAGTGAATTAGGCTTTATAGCCGAGTGAAATGGGTAAGAAACCCGATTGGAAGATGTTTGTGATTGCTTATGTTGAATGGCAGTGTATGTTGAATGACTGATGATATATATGTATAATTGTAATACGGATTCCATGATTAATACGAGCCAATATCTGTCATTTAATATGTAATGCTCACCCCTACACTATTTTTCAGTGTATGCAGGTCGGTTTGGATGATGTGGTGGTCTTAAACCCGAGTGTTGGGTGTATATGATAATGGCTGTGTATATAATGTTATATTTCGAGTACATTTGATGTACTAAAGCCTTGGCCGGCTCATAATATTAATGTTGTATAACGAATACAAATATATATGTATAGAATCCGAGTGGATGAACATAATCATGAATATGAAATATATGTATTGGGATCCGAGTGCATGTTAATATATATATACTTCGAGTGATGGTATTATATGCATACCGATTGAATGTGTTGGTGAATGGAAAGTATAAAGATAAGAATCCGAGTGTATGCTTGTGTATATACATATACGTTATGTTGATAACATGGTTAGGAATCGGTGGAAGTGTATTGCTGTAATAGTAGTCGGATTTGGAATTAGAGAATATATATATATATATATGAGTGATTTATGTTGATTTGATGCTTCTCACCGACTAGGAAGTGATGTTGTATGAATGATGCTAAGTTGATAAATTCCGAGTGGGATAGTATGGTGAGAACTGGTCTTTATGTTGAGGCTTATATTTATTCCGAGTATGTAGGCTTGATCTCCTTCCGTGTGAGGCTATGTGTGTAGCCTTTTCCGAATGGAAAACATGGGTAAATCCCGAGTGGGGAATGGTTTATGTATTCCGAGTGGGAACCTGAGGGAATCCCTTCCAAGGGAAGAGTGGTTGTGATAACTTAGATTGGGGATATATTCTAAGTATGGAATATACGTATAACCCGAGTGAATATGGGTTTCTATCCCGAGTGAACAAGGTAATGCGTATTCTGAATGTTGAATGTGGAAAGGGTCCGAGTGGGACTTGATCTAGTAGTTTCAGAATGGTTAAACATTTCAAATGTCCAAGTGATCTAACTTGGTGGAATCCTCTAAGTGTGGAGGAGTTCGGATAATTCCGAGTGGAATTGTTTAAGGAATTTATTTCTCAGTGATGAATGTTAAGGTGTTCTCCGAGTGAGAAATGATGAATAAACCGAGAGAAGTATGATTGGGGAAACTCCTTCCGAGTGAAGGAAGATCCCTAGATTCTCCGAGTGAGAATAGGCATGAATGCCGAGTGTGAGGCAGAATGAGTATTGGTCGGCAATGATATTAGTTACCGAATGAATACCACTCAGAGAATGAGATGGTTTATGAATAGGATGCAGAGTGATGAGTGTGAAGTACATACCCGAATAAATTGTGGTGAAATACACCGAGTGGTGTTTGGTTGGGTATTAACCCGAGTAAGGGGTCTTATGGAATCCGAGTGAGATACCCTTCATTTCCCGAGTGGATCTTTATGTTGACTCTGTGGATAAAAATTGAGAGACTAAGTTATGGGTTACCGAGTGAGGTGACTGTTGGGGTAGTTCCCGAGTGGCGGAACCCCATGATGCTGAGTGATGATGGTATTATGTTATTTATTATGAAACGAAACACCTTGCGGGGTGCCACGAAGGGCGTAGCCCTGAGTGATGATGACATGGATATATATATGGAAATAATTCACCTTGCGGGGTGCCACAACGGGTATGACCTGAAGTGATGATGATGGTTTGATTGATAAATAATTCACCTTGCGGGGTGCCACGATGGGTGAATCCCTGAGTGATGATATTATTATTAGGATTATTGTGAAATGAATAGTATGGTGGTTATGATCACCCGTTGATATAGAATCGGATTAATTGTATATTTGAGATAGGATGACCACGAATGATGAGAAACCCCTTACGAGGAGGTGTATAAGTAAAACCTTAATGAATTGATGAAGGTAAAGATTATGAATGCCCTTGTTGATAAGTGGTAAAATGATGGTATTTGTGCCCGTGAATATGTTGTGGTTATTTATGATATGAATTACGATTCATGAGGCTTGTATGCCTATTATTATAATGGAATAATAATTAAATGATAATTTGATGTTTTGATAGTAAAGCACTCATGATGTTTGTATACATGTACACATGATCATAATATATATGTTATTCGTCATTTTGAATGTATAACTTACTCTCCCATGTGGTCTCCTTTTTAGCCTTGTGATGCAGGTTACCAAGGGATGAGTTTGGATTTAAAGATCAAGATTTGGCGAAGGTAAATAGTGGTAGAGGAAGTGCCTTGGCCGGCATCATTTATGATTTCTCGTGTAATGAGTAATTCGTACATAGTGATCTTGATGATTTAGAAATTTTGAGTATATATAAAATATTTCCTTTGCATTGATGAATGATGCATATATATGTGTAAAATGTAAGGGATGATTTGAGGTGTATTAGAATAATTAAGGATTGAAATTGAATGACGATCATTGATGATTAAGATAGTGGGGAGTATATCCCCGGCTGTATATAAAATTAAATATACCTTAGGCATTGGGTGCGTATGTAGTTATTTAAAAGGATGATAGCTATCTATTAGGCATATGATAAGCTATGCTTTGCCTAGCCTTTTCTCATATCTTCATATATGGGACTAGTCGTGTGCCCGTTATACATATTCTTCCGCTGTAAACTCTATTATTTTTGTATACCATTATGGGCCATTATTCTATCGATCCAGGTTTAGTTTATTTAATTGTACGCTTCGGTTTTCTGTGATTCGAGTTTCGGTGTGACACTGGTATTATTATTTTGAAACGCGAAAAATTTACTCATATTTTCATTAATTATGACGATCACATCAGGATTCGAGTACAGTAAATCGGGGTGTTACATTCTGGTATCAGAGCAGACCAAAAGGTCCATGGCCAAGGTTTGCTTACTGAGTGTAAGCGGTTATGTGCTGTATGACCGAGTGGTCATCATTTCTTGTGGTGTTTCTCAGCCTGAGTTGGCCGAGAGAGGATGTAATGGTAATGTTGAGTCAGTTGTGAGGAATTTAAATTGTGTAATTGCTTGTGCCATTTGTGAAGGATGTTTTATACCCTTGGCACGTGAATCCTATATGGTATTTGACGTAATTGATTAGTTGCTGTCCCTAGATTAAAAATTTGAATATGATCATGAATGAATAAATGTGAAATCAGGTATATGTTATATTGGAATTATGTCTCGGTTTTAATGTGTCAAAACCGAGTGAAGGATTAATTGATGTTAGGCCAATAGGCATGTAACCCAGTTGTTTGGGCATGATCGTGGCGGATCAAATATTAGTAAGATGGATACCTAAGAGATTGGAAAACTGGGTGAGAATTTATATGGTCGGGTACCTGATTGGTTTAGGTGCTGTCTCGGTTTTATGGTTGAAAACCGAGTGAATTATTAATAGAATTGTTACTCGGAGTTGTATATCTCAGTATGTGTAGTGAATTATTAGGCTTAAATCTGAATTATGGCCAATAAATTATAATGAATAAGATTAAAGATGAGATTTTTGTTCGGTTTGGACTAGGAACCGACTATTTTTCTACCATTTTATGGTGTGTGTGGTTGGCATTTGATGATTATTACCATGAGATTTACACTAGAATAGGTGTATGGGCTGGGTGTATGCTCTATATGGGTCGGAAATCTATTGATAATATGCATTCTACTGTGATGATGATTGATGTTTGCCAACTGTTAGCATGTGATGCACCAATGTTGGTGCGTAATGGTGGAAATATGTTGCTTATAGATCAGCATTATCCGAGTGATTTCGGTCGGTATGAGTGAAAAGATTGTGAGGATGCTGTTTCGATATGACTCTACATGCCATAGGTATTGTGGCAGTGTACATTTTGCATTGACTTGATGCAACTGTTGTGACCCCATAGGAATGAGGCATCATCCTATAAGTTGGATGCAGTAGTTTATAGGTCAGCAAGTGAGACTGTAGCTGCTAATGGAGATGGTTTGAGTCCATCGGACTACTCCGAGCAAGATGAGAGTTATGCTGAGTGAAATTATGATGTTCCGAATGAAATATCCTTAAGAGGGTGGAGCTTTTCTGAGGGGAAGTGAAGCCTGGATGTTGGTGTACTGCTCGATTTGGAATGCTTCCGAGCAGTGAATACCCGAGTGGGTGATTTTCGAGTCGGTTGTGACACTTCCGAGTGGAAGGTGTTAAGAGTGTGATGTCTTGGAATTTCTTGTGGTGTGATCGGCAAATCGTTTGAGAGGTGAAATTGTGCTGATTGGAACTGACTGGTCGGTGAATGCTTGGAAAGCATTGATATGTAAGTTGTTTTGTGTGCCATGCAATGATATGCCAAGCTGTTTATTAAGGTATGTTATGATTGAAATTCGAGGACGAAATTCCTAAAAGGTGGGGAGAGTGTAACATCCCAGATTTTTAATTAATTATAAATTCCAGATTAAGGTGATGGTTTTGTTAATTTAATGGTGGATTAAGGTTAATTGCCAATTAGGCAAATTATTGAGTGATAATAATAACTTGAATAATAATAATAGTAATGCCTTGGTGGCATTAGAGAGAGTTTCGGTTCTCTCTCTCCTTTCCTTTCCTTCCCGCGTGGTCCCCACGTTGATGGCTTAGTTGGATGAGAGTAATCATTGCTGAGAGAATTGGCATTAAATGTTGATGGACTTGCATTAAATGAGGATGGGATGGCTGATGGAGTGTGTATGTATGTTGATAAGCTTCAGCTTTGGATTTTCCCCCTCACTCTCTTCATTTCCCTCGTTGGTGCATGTTCTGGTGAGAGAAATGCTCCTCCTTCTCTCTAGAGTTCATTAAAGCTTCTGCTTCATCTTTCTCTTCTCCTTCATCTTCTTCTTCCACTCATGCTTGGTGTAGAACCGAGTGGAAGAGTGTGACTGGGTAAGGAACAGCTTGGTGAGTGAAACAGCTTGTGGCTGTGTGTGTAAGCTGGGTTACACTTTGCTTTCTTGGTGCTTCTCCTTCTTCCTCTCCTTATTCCTCCATGTGATGGGTTATATGAGGCTCAGTTCGGAGAGCCTGCAGCAGCTGGGTGTGTGTGCATGCCTCGGTTTATAGATGCATGATGGTTCATAGATGACGAGGTTGAGCTACTCTTGTGAGGATGAAGACATGCATGATGCATGAAGGCATGGTGGTCCTCCACTGTTGGTGAAGACTGACTCTTGATGCTGTTCTTGTGATGGATACAGCGTTGGAGTTCTTCACTGAGCTGGGTGAAGATTGAGTTGAGTCTTGATGACTCTTTCCAGTGTTGAAAGCCAAGCAGGGTGCTGCTGTGGCTGGACCGAGTGGCCCATGTGACTCCTGGAAGCTTCATCCAGGTAAGGGGGCTTTGCATCTCAAATGCATGGATTTCTGGACGGGTTTCCGGGTGAAACTCCCTCACTATGATGCGTGACATTTGATGTGTGTTGTTTTTATTGATTTCCGAGTGATTAGTGGCCCGGATATGTATGATGTTTATGTTTGTTTTGATGTGATTGATGTCCGTCCATGCAGTAGTTGATGTTTATGATAATGAATTTGTTATGATGCTTGAGATGCATGTTATATTGATGTTGAGTGCATGGTGTGGCCCTTTACTAATTCCTATGTGAAATTATACATTTAGATGGATGTAATGCGTATTGATGATATGTTTATGATGAATGGATGATTGGGGGCTGTTATAACTAATATCGAGTGAAATATTGGCATGGGATGATTAACAGAGTTGATTTCCGAGTGGAAATTTCATATACAATGGTGTGAGGCTTAGAAAATGCTGAGTCCGAGTGTATCCCATGAAACAGTCTATGAGGCTTGTGAATAGATGATAACCCGAGTAGATGGCATAGTGATTACCGAGTGAATGGCATAGTAATTGCCGTGTGGATGTGATATTGACTGAGTCATCTGATTGTTGTTGAATTACCATGTGCATATAATGCTGAATGCTATATACCGAGTGGGCAATCGGATGAATATGCGTTTAATGAACTTGATTGTGTTGATGTGATATAAGACCCGGGTTGGACTCGGGCAGTGCCTAGAGCACTAAGCGTGGGACGCTATTGAGGATTCTGAGATTAATCCTAAAAGACCTCCGAGTTGGACTCGAGGCCATGCTTGGAGCATGAGCATATGATGCTTAATGGAAGTCCTTGGGTTGGACCCAAGGCAGATGCCGAGTGCATTGGAGTTGGACTCCGAGTGAATGTGACCATATGCATCCGATTCACCACTGGAATGCTTGTAGCATGTATATATACCGATCGGCAATCAGATGACATTCCATGGAATATGGCTAAGTCCTGAAGCTGGGCTCAGGCACACTCCTTGAGCAGGGCTCGGAGTGAGTGAAATCCGAGTGGATCAGTATTGAAATCCGAGTGGATCAGTATCTTGGTAGAAGAGTGAATTAGGCTTTATAGCCGAGTGAAATGGGTAAGAAACCCGATCGGAAGATGTTTGTGATTGCTTATGTTGAATGGCAGTGTATGTTGAATGACTGATGATATATATGTATAATTGTAATACGGATTCCATGATTAATTCGAGCCAATATCTGTCATTTAATATGTAATGCTCACCCCTACACTATTTTTCAGTGTATGCAGGTCGGTTTGGATGATGTGGTGGTCTTAAACCCGAGTGTTGGGTGTATATGATAATGGCTGTGTATATAATGTTATATTCCGAGTACATTTGATGTACTAAAGCCTTGGCCGGCTCATAATATTAATGTTGTATAACGAATACAAATATATATGTATAGAATCCGAGTGGATGAACATAATCATGAATATGAAATATATGTATTGGGATCCGAGTGCATGTTAATATATATACACTTCGAGTGATGGTATTATATGCATACCGATTGAATGTGTTGGTGAATGGAAAGTATAAAGATAAGAATCCGAGTGTATGCTTGTGTATATACATATACGTTATGTTGATAACATGGTTAGGAATCGGTGGAAGTGTATTGCTGTAATAGTAGTCAGATTTGGAATTAGAGAATATATATATATATATATATATATATATGAGTGATTTATGTTGATTTGATGCTTCTCACCGACTAGGAAGTGATGTTGTATGAATGATGCTAAGTTGATAAATTCCGAGTGGGATAGTATGGTGAGAACTGGTCTTTATGTTGAGGCTTATGTTTATTCCGAGTATGTAGGCTTGATCTCCTTCCGTGTGAGGCTATGTGTGTAGCCTTTTCCGAATGGAAAACATGGGTAAATCCCGAGTGGGGAATGGTTTATGTATTCCGAGTGGGAACCTGAGGGAATCCCTTCCAAGGGAATAGTGGTTGTGATAACTTAGAATGGGGATATATTCTAAGTATGGAATATACGTATAACTCGAGTGAATATGGGTTCCTATCCCGAGTGAACAAGGTAATGCGTATTCTGAATGTTGAATGTGGAAGGGGTCCGAGTGGGACTTGATCTAGTAGTTTCAGAATGGTTAAACATTTCAAATGTCCAAGTGATCTAACTTGGTGGAATCCTCTAAGTGTGGAGGAGTTCGGATAATTCCGAGTGGAATTGTTTAAGGAATTTATTTCTCAGTGATGAATGTTAAGGTGTTCTCCGACTGAAAAATAATGAATAAACCGAGAGAAGTATGATTAGGGAAACTCCTTCCGAGTGAAGGAAGATCCCTAGATTCTCCGAGTGAGAATAGGCATGAATGCCGAGTGTGAGGCCGAATGAGTATTGGTCAGCAATGATATTAGTTACCGAATGAATACCACTCAGAGAATGAGATGGTTTATGAATAGGATGCAGAGTGATGAGTGTGAAGTACATTCCCGAATAAATTGTGGTGAAATACACCGAGTGGTGTTTGGTTGGGTATTAACCCGAGTAAGGGGTCTTATGGAATCCGAGTGAGATACCCTTCATTTCCCGAGTGGATCTTTATGTTGACTCTGTGGATAAAAATTGAGAGACTAAGTTATGGGTTACCGAGTGAGGTGACTGTTGGGGTAGTTCCCGAGTGGCGGAACCCCATGATGCTGAGTGATGACGGTATTATGTTATTTATTATGAAATGAAACACCTTGCGGGGTGCCACGAAGGGTGTAGCCCTGAGTGATGATGACATGGATATATATATGGAAATAATTCACCTTGCGGGGTGCCACAACGGGTATGACCCGAAGTGATGATGATGGTTTGATTGATAAATAATTCACCTTGCAGGGTGCCACGAAGGGTGAATCCCTGAGTGATGATATTATTATTAGGATTATTGTGAAATGAATAGTATGGTGGTTGTGATCACCCGTTGATATAGAATCGGATTAATTGTATATTTGAGATAGGATGACCACGAATGATGAGAAACCCCTTACGAGGAGGTGTATAAGTAAAACCTTAATGAATTGATGAAGGTAAAGATTATGAATGCCCTTGTTGATAAGTGGTAAAATGATGGTATTTGTGCCCGTGAATATGTTGTGGTTATTTATGATATGAATTACGATTCATGAGGCTTGTATGCCTATTATTATAATGGAATGATAATTAAATGATAATTTGATGTTTTGATAGTAAAGCACTCATGATGTTTGTATACATGTACACATGATCATAATATATATGTTATTTGTCATTTTGAATGTATAACTTACTCTCCCATGTGGTCTCCTTTTTAGCCTTGTGATGCAGGTTACCAAGGGATGAGTTTGGATTTAAAGATCAAGATTTGGCGAAGGTAAATAGTGGTAGAGGAAGTGCCTTGGCCGGCATCATTTATGATTTCTCGTGTAATGAGTAATTCGTACATAGTGATCTTGATGATTTAGAAATTTTGAGTATATATAAAATATTTCCTTTGCATTGATGAATGATGCATATATATGTGTAAAATGTAAGGGATGATTTGAGGTGTATTAGAATAATTAAGGATTGAAATTGAATGACGATCATTGATGATTAAGATAGTGGGGAGTATATCCCCGGCTGTATATAAAATTAAATATACCTTAGGCATTGTGTGCGTATGTAGTTATTTAAAAGGATGATAGCTATCTATTAGGCATATGATAAGCTATGCTTTGCCTAGCCTTTTCTCATATCTTCATATATGGGACTAGTCGTGTGCCCGTTATACATATTCTTCCGCTGTAAACTCTATTATTTTTGTATACCATTATGGGCCATTATTCTATCGATCCAGGTTTAGTTTATTTAATTGTACGCTTCGGTTTTCTGTGATTCGAGTTTCGGTGTGACACTGGTATTATTATTTTGAAACGCGAAAAATTTACTCATATTTTCATTAATTATGACGATCACATCAGGATTTGAGTACAGTAAATCGGGGTGTTACAGTTGTAATCACGGTTGTATTTCCAACCATAGATATATAGTTCAGGTAGTATATATCCACGGTTTACTTCACAACTATGATTATATATAGATAGGTGCTATCATGGTTATGATGTTAACCGTGGATATAGAGTTGGCATTTAACCAGGGGTATTGGTGTAACCATGATAATAGGGGTAATATTATCACGGTTGCAATGGGATCCGTGAATATATGTTTAATTTAAGACAGGGTTTTGAAGGTTTTAGGTCATTTCCCCGCATCCCTGACTTCTTCTTTTTCCTCTCGCGCTCTGCTTTTTCGTCTACGTATTGGTTGAGTGCTTCATCTTTATCCCTTTTCCATTCAGGTAAGTGTTTTCTCTTTTTTCTCTCTTGTTTTCCCTATGCTGCATTGTGTGTGACGTTCTTTCCTCTGTTTTGTTATGTAGAGCACAGTGTCATGGCCTCTTCTTTATTCACCGTCGTTCCCCATCTTCATGGTTTCTTTATTCAGGTAGGTGGCTTTTTCCCTGAACCCCCATTATAGTATATTGCATGTCTTTTGCTCCTGAACCCGATTGTCTGCATGCCTCTGTTCCCTGAACCCCTATTGTCATTATGTGTGTGATTTTTTTATGGCCATGTTCCCCGTTCCCTGAACCCTCATTGAATCAGATTACTTTCTCATAACCAATGTATGCATTATTCTGAACTGAAAATTAATGGCCTATTCTATGTATATTGTTTGTGTTTTAAAGAATTGGTTTTCACTTTGATTTTTGGTAAACGTTGAACTGCTATGAATTGTATATAATTTAGAATTTTATTTTAGTTTTAAAATTTGAATTAGTTTTCACTTTGAATTGGTTTGAATTGGTTTTCACTTTCATTAGTCAGAATTATATAATTTAGAATTTTATTTTAGTTTTGACTGCTGTTAATTATTACTGGTTTCTAATTTGGAAGTTTTTACTTTTCGAATGTGTTTAATCATAAGGTTTGGTCATTATAAAATTAGGAAATTTTAGTTTTAGTTATGATTTATTTTTTTGCTTACTAATTTTTTTTATTAATGCAAGATGTTTAAAAATAGTTCACGCCATTGTTTAGAGTGTTATTGTTGATTTTTTGTTTTGGAGAGGCAAATAAAAGACTATCAAACTTATAATTAAGATAAATATACATAGGATTGAAAAATTAAAAGACATAATTAGATTTAAAAAATAAAAAATCAATCTAAAATATTTACCAAATTGAGGTAAAATACAAATAAGAAAGTAAATGTATAAATAAACTTTCAACAAATTGAAGTTGTTAATGCTAACCTAGTTAATAAAAGTATATGTGATCTTATAATCCATTATCCATAATCCATAATCCATAATCCATAATCCATAATCCAAACTTTAAAAGTCTTATAATTCAATACCATAATCCATAATTCATAATCCATAAATCCATACTTCTACTTCAAAATAACACAAATTAAAAACATCATACTAATTACTAAATAAAAGTCCAAACTTTAAAAGTCTTATAATCTAATACCATAATCCATAATCCATAATCCAACACCATACTTCTACTTCAAAATAACACATTTTTAGGTATTATTTGTAATCAAAATTTACATTTCACTTATATAATGTTATTTCTGTTGTTGTTGGTTGCTCGTAAATAATGTTATAACACCCTAAATTTTAAAGAAAACAATTTATGGAATAATGGTAATTGATTATTTATGGTCTAATAATTATAGGAGATTTTATTAGACATTAGAGGTGAATCATCGGTAAATTAAGATTTACTGGAATCGGGTGATTTAACGAATGGTGTGGGACCCACTTAGTTAAATTAAATAATTGATGGGTGTAGGATGTTTAGAAAATTATTGTGGTTACGGTGATACGGTTAAAATAATTTTTGGTGATGAGGAAATAATTAATTGGATTTGTAACATCTCAAATTTTAAAATAGAGGATTAATTAAGGAAAATAAATATTGACAAATTAAATTAAGATTTTTAGGGACTGTTGGTGAATTTTGGAGACCAGTTAAGCTGAAAATGAGCCCGGTTGAGATATGGTTGTCGGACCAAGTATCTCTGATTGAGATGATATTGGTCAGGGATGTTGAGAATAATATTGGGAATCCGAACATATATTTGGAATAATTTTTAGATAAAGTATTGAGCCCGAACGAAGAGCCTGTTTATTGTAAAACGATGAATCTTTAATGAAAGAGTTAAAGTTAAAATCAAAAAGCCCAATTTCTTTTTTCCTTCACGTTGGCTTGCATTTTTTTGGTGGCAACATTTTCCCTTCTTATTCTCTCTATTTCTCCTTTATTTCTCCTCCGTTTTTCTTCTCTTCTTCTCCCAAAAACCCTAAGCTAAAGTGGTGACCTCTTCCCCTCTCTACATTTTTGTTGAATAGGACTTGGAAGCTTGGGGTTCTTCCCCTCTTCTTCCTCTCATTTTCGTGTGGCCTTCCTCTCCTTTGTGTACCTATTTCATTTTGGGTGTGAGGTAAGTAGACTCATCATTTTACTTGGGTTTTTCCTATATAAGTGTTAATGTGAGTTGGGGGAGTAATGCATGTACATGGGTATTTATTAGGAACAATGAATGCTTGAACCCTAAGGTGGGTGGTCATAAATATGAGTATTTATGAGGGGTTAATGGTGGTTGGTGCATTAATGATGGTGGGAAATGAAGAATGATGAGGCATTGATGAGAGTGGTTGGGTTTGGGAGAAACCCTAACTTTTAAGAATTGGGGAAAGTTATAAATATTGGTTAGATAGTGTAAGTGAAGGCAAATACAAGCCATTGAGTATAAGAATATTAATTGGTGTAATAATTTGTGGTGTTGGGCTAAGATTGTTTTGTAGCCATTGAATCTAATGTGTATGGTTTCATGGGAAGGAATTCCCGAAGCCTAATAGATGATAAAATGATATCTATAACATGCCTAGTACATGTTATGAAATCATGGATATAACTATGATTATATAGAATTGGAATGATGTCTTCAATAGTGAATTAATTGAGGTTTTACATGTATATTAATATAGGACCTATTCCGAACGACGAGGCGGGTGCGTCTTATCAATCGGAATTCTTCTCTTGAGGTAGGAGAGGAGTCTTATGTTCTAAATGCATGAATTTGGATGTTATTTGATTTCCATATGTATTGGTATGCATGTTAGCCTTGCTTGTGATGATATGTGAAATTTGTTATGTGCTATGTAGTGTGGACAATATGTTTGGCAACATGATTTGGTGCATTTAGAATATTCATGGTATGTTATATGGAGGTGTGTAGTGATCAATGATATGATGTTATGTTTTTATCTACCATGAATGTGATATGAATGTTGACGATGTTTGTTGAGAATGAGAATAAAGGAGAATGCCACCCAAAGACTTAACTAATATGAATAACCAACGATAATAAAAGCTTTGTGATGATGTTGTTTGGTGAGTGACATGTATAGGATGCATAGAGTGAGGAATGCATATGATTTGCATTTGCATCCATGGCATACTGCATAGCTGCCGGTGTTGGAATTTTAGGGGATTCCCCCGGTTGGCCCAATGGGAGGGCGGCTCTGTGCACGAGCAAATTATATTTCCCCTGTGACTCGGTGTGTAAGTCACGAAGCTGCCCATGTAGTGCTACGGGGAGCCGCATGTGGTTAACCCTTGTGGGGGTGGCTCTTGAGGAGCAGGTGTCCCCGGTGGTCCTTAAGATCACAGCTGCCATGATATAATTCATGGTTGGCCCGCAACACCTTATGTTGATATGTTGTATACCGCGGTCATGGTGAAAATGACCAGGTGTTGCAAGATGGGCGATACGGTTTGGTACCAGTAAAATAATTGGTGAATGTATGCAAAAATTTAAGAATAAGTGTACACATTTTACTACTGCAGTAAGGGTATGGTTAGATGATCATACTTGAATCCCGCATTTGGTGTTTATATTCCCACAGTCAGATCTGTAATTGTTGAAATATTCCTTTGTACATATGTATTAGCTTAAAAGCATTTACATATAGCAAGGAGGTATGCCAAAGATGGTGAGATATGATGATGGATGTGATGAGGATGTAAAAATATATTTCAAGACAACATAAAAGATATGAATACCAAATAATGGTTTTGTGATAGTTCTATTGTTGAGGGACGTGATTATGTATGTGTTTGTGTACTTTGTTTGGAATTGTGATGTTATTTGTGATAAATGTATGATGGAAGTGTAATGGTATATGGTATGGTGAATGTTATGGATGTGCAAAGTATACATGTTTAGATGCATATATACATAATCACGTGGTATTCGTATTCATACCTTTGGAATATGGACTCACTCTCCCATGTTGTCTATTTTTAGACTTATGATGCAGGTACTCATAGGAATTGGTTGACATTTTGAAGTTCACTTTGCTTGAGGAGGTAAATAGTGGTGTAGGAAGTTCCTTGGCCGGCAAAATCTAGATTTTTGTATAGCATGTAATGTATAAGAATGCTTGTTTTGATAGCTAGATTAGTGATAATTGATTTTGAGGGTCATGAAGGAAAATTGAACCTTGATGTGCATGGTCAATTTTCATTTATGACCTAAATGATGTAAAGAATGAATTATGATGTTTGGTGATGTTAATTCTAATGAATGAATGGTGAGTATTGTGTTTTGTACCACATTATGGAGTTGGTGAAATGATGATGATTTCAAATTATATGCATTGGGTGAATGGTAGTTGGATGAGATTATGTTTACATGTTAGAGGGGATATAATGCATTAAATAAGGTTAATATAGCATGAATTGTAACTTGGTATGCCATGTTGTGAGAATTTTCTGTTTCTGCATAAGTTCTGCAGAACTCGCTCAAGCGAGTGAGAATCTCGCTCGAGCGAGATTGTTATGAAACAGGGTTTTGGCCTCTGGCCTGATTTCGCCCGAGCGGGTGTTTATCTCGCCCAAGCGAGATTGATGTAGAATCAGAGGTTAGCCTCTGGACAATTTTCGCTCAGGCGGGAGGGCGGTCGCTCAAGCGAGGGGGAAGAGAATTTTTGCCCAGGCGGGAGATGCCTCGCCTAAGCGAAAATCAGCCAGAGAGTTACCAATGTTGCTGGAGCAATCTCGCTCAAGCGAGACATGTTCCGCTCAAGCGAGATTGGTACCTGATGCATACCTCCTTCCCTCGCTCAAGCGTCTCGCTGGCTCGCTTAAGGTTTCCCTTCGCATCTCGCTCAAGCGAGACAAGGCTCGCTCAAGCGAGATAGACCCCTGATGCTCAAACCTTTCATTCGCTCAGCTTTTCTCCGCTTTACCCAAGCGTAACCACACTGACTCGCTCAAGCGGATGTGATTCTCGCTTGAGCTAGTGTCACCCTGTTGCATATTTTCCTTTGGTTTCAAATTTTTACATTTTCTTTGCAATAAAATTCATTCATGCATTATTTTGAAAGGAGTTTGAACCCAGTTTGAGTCATGGAACTTCATGAGTTCCTTTCTACTAAATTTTATTTTCGTAACAATTAATTTAACTGATTCTTCTGCTGTTTCTCTTTGGAAAATTACTAGGAAATTATCTTTTAAATTCTACCCTCCCATATCTTCATATATGGGAGTGGTTTATCTTGGATCCGGGGGGTACATTTCCAAACCTCATCACTCATTTTCTCTTCAATAAATAATGATATTATTTCATGAAAAATTTACCCCTATTTTGGGGGCGTCTCAGGATTCATCATATGTTATTAAACGGAGAAAATACAAACCAAATGGGATTAAAAGAAAATATAAATTTCCTATTTTTCCCTTCACTTAACCGTAGCAACTTTCCCCTTTCTTCTTTTGATCCTTTTAGCCATTGGATAATGAGGAATTAATGTCCATTGGTAAAAGTGGAATAGTGCACCCTTTGGACCATTGGTTAGTAACCAATTTTTGGCATTCTCTCTCTCCTTCCCCTCTTGATTTTCATTGGTCATCCTCTCCCTCCATTTCACTTTACTTTTTCTTCTTCCTCTTCCATTCTTCTCCCTCAAAACTGTCCACCACCTCTTCTCCTTCTATAATCACCTTTCCACCCAAAAGCTTGGGTTTGTGAAGCATTTATGGAGCTTGGAAGCTTTGTAGGATCATCTTCATTCTTCCTCTCCTTCATTTTTGTTTTGGCTTAGCTTGGGTGGTGTGGTAAGACTTTGAACCCCTCTTCCTCCATTGGTGATTTTCATGTTATTTTAACTTGGAAATGGTAGTGTTAGAGGTTTTAGGTGTTGAAGGAAATGTGGAAACCCTAGGCATGAGAACATAAGAAATGATTTTAATTATGGTTTTATGTTGAGAATGGAAGAGAAATTGTTTTATTCATAAGGATTTAGCAACATGGATGGGAGTTTATTATTGTTGGCAAGTCTAGAGAAAAACCCTAAGTATAGTAAATTGGGGGTTTTGGCTAAATAGGTGATTTTGATGATTTTTGATGCCTTAGAATGATTTTATATAAGGAGATGAATGTTTGAAGCATTGGTGTTGATTATTGAGGTTTGGGAGATGAGTGCATGTGAGTATGTATATGATTAGAGGAAATTGATTTTAATTATTGATATTTATGATGATGTTAATAATGGGCGTGAACCATTGATAGTGGATTAGGGAGATGGATATTTGATTTGATGAAGTCTTAGGCCTTGATATGTGCCATTTAGAGATTGATAGTTGATGATGGTCTTAAATAGAGCCAAGAGGCTTATGATGAATTGTAGTGATGTTTAAATGATTCATGTGATGATTTGGAAGGCTTATGAAATAGAGGTAATGATGTTGTTGGGTATAGTTAGCCCATAAGACTTAGAGAATCATGGTTTTGGGAAAGGAATTCCCGAAGCCTAATATAAGCGTGTGAATTAGAATTTAGACAAGTCTAGGACTTGATACAATCCCCATAGGATGTTAATAATTTATTAACATTGTGATGATGCCTTATGATGGCTCATTAATTGAATGAATGCATGTGTAATATGTAGATTGTGTTCCGAATGAGGATGCAGAATAATCGGAGCGTTTGGATTACGGTTCTTCTCTCGAGGTAGGAGAGGAGTTTGCATTTCAAATTTGCATGAGTGAATAAATGTTGAATTATGTATATGTGTGGACTCATGCATTGCCTTGCCATGACTATGTTGTATATTGAATAGATGATGTGATGAATGATGGCTTGGTTTTTGTTGAACATTAATAAATTGTATATGTATACATAGATATGAAATGAGAATAATTGTTTGATTTTCTCTTGGTTGGACCTGAATTAGTTATTGATAAAAACTTATGAATTGATGAACTAATTAAGGTGTAAGGTATTGTTTATGATGATTGTGTAGAAAAATGAGTAAGGTAGTGATGTGGAATGTTGTTAAAACCTCCCTTAGGTATTTGAAGGTTTAGAATTGAAAATAGAGAGGCATGGTTTCTTGGAATAAGCCTAAATACATAATTCAATATAGGTAAAGTGTTAAATTAGGCCAACTATTGATGAGAAGTATATTGACATGTGGAAAGGAGTGAAAAACTCAAGTTTTTATGCGTGTGATGGTTAACTCGCTCAAGCGAGTTGGGATCTCGCTTAAGCGAGAGTCCCCTACATCTGATGGATAGCCTCTAGCCCAATCTCGCTCAGGCAAGAAGAGGTCTCGCTCAAGTGAGACGTGTGTGGAATAGGTGGATGAGTTATTAGACGAATCTCGCTCAAGCGGGTATGGCCGCACTTGAGCAAGCAATAGAGGAACTGGTTCTGGATGAATCTCGCTTAAGCGAGTGGCGAGGCAAATTGAATCTCGCTCAAGCGAGCGAGCCCTCAATGAGGTACTGGATGATTTTTGCCCAAGCGAGAATGAGTCGCTTGAGCACGCTCGAGGGTCTGATGCTGAGATTCCACTCGCTCAAGTGAATGTCCAAGTGAAGGAGTTTTTGCTCAAGTGAGCGAGCATGGAAACGTATTGGAGGATTTTCGCTTACGCAAGAAGGCTCGCCCAAGCGAGCTTTGCTGATCTCACTCAAGTGAAGGTGAATCTCGCTTGAGCGAGTTTCCCCATAATTGAATTTATCCCATCTTCTTTATTTTAGGCTTATGTTGGACCTTTTCCCTTATACTGTGACATGCTTGAGGAAATATATGAGGGGTATATAGTGATGATATAACATGGTGGTGATTGGAATTGATTGATACATTTGGGATGCTTTATTTATGATATTTCTATTACTAAGAATGGGATATGAGAGAATGATAAAGAGGACTTGATGATGGGGTTATGAGATACACCCTAGAGTAATTATGAAACAATGAGAGAATTAGTAAAGCGATATAGCATGTGTTATGAATCAAATAATTAGAAATAACATTGATATTGAATAATGATGGATGATGAAGTGGATCATTTCCTTGCACAAAGGATCATCGATATTGAGGATGATTGTTATTATTGATGGATTGTAAAATGCCATTGTATTTTATTCGATTGTGATCTTGTATGTGTGGTTTGAAATATAATAATGAAATGTTGTGAATGCCACACCAATATAAATATATATATATATACACATGAGACAATGGTAATGAATAATGAGATGAAAACCCACTAAATGAAAGTGTGGAAATATTGATAAATATTATGTAATGTTGTAATGCCATTGTGGTTGATTGCAAGTATTAACTTGAATGTATGATATAAAATATATATGAAATATATTGAGATGATAAGGCCACATATAAAACTTGAAAACAATGGCTAAAACCCAACAATGATAAAATCCACTAAGGTTTGTATGGTGGTGTTGGGGATTATGATGATGATGTTTGATGAGTGGCATTTAGGATGCACAGTTTGAGAAATACATTTGATTTGTATTGCATTGCATCCATGGCATATCATACGTTGCCGGTAAGGAATATTAGGGGGTTCCCCCGGTTAGCCCAGTGGGAGAGCGGATCAGTGCACGAGCATTCTTGTTGTTTCCCCTGTGACTCGATGTGTGAGTCACGAAGCTGCCGATAGTTTGGTGATGAGGCACCCTATGTGGCTGGCCCAGTGGATGGGCGGCTCTGTGATGAGCAAGTACCTCGGTGTCCGACGGGGCACGGCTCTCTCGATGTGTGTTCGGGAGGGGCCTATAGCACTTTTGGCAGTTGAGGCCATGTTGTTGATCCGCAAGTCACGGGGTGACTAGTGCTACAGATGGGCGATAGTGGTTTGGTACCAGTAAAAGATGTTGTTGATATATATTCATGCTTTGAGATATGTGTACACATTATTCTACTACAGTAGGGGCATAGTAGCACACCTATGCTCGTCCCACGCTTGGTGTTATTCCCACAGTCGGGGGAGCATTGTTGTCTATTCCATTATGCATATGCATTAGCCGTAAGAGCATTTGCATATAGCACGAAGATATGCCAGATGTGATGATGATTGAGACTGTGGTATGGTGTTGATGAGATGGGTAATTGAGTACCTAAAAAACCACATAAAATTGATAAATGATATAATTACCATGAAACAATATTGAATATGACGATGTGTATGTTATGGCCCAATGTAATGGGGGCATAATTAATTATAATTGATGATAATGATGATAGCCCATGGTGGCTTTGAGAAAATACCTGAATGGTCGATATTGATGATGATTGGCCCGTTGTGGCGTTGGAATTGGTGTGTATATGCTTGCTTTGCTAAGAAATGATGGGTGATTACATGATATGTATATTGTGAAATGAATAGATTATGATGATTGTTGATGTGTTTAACAAAACATACATGATGTTGATATGCATATGCACATAATTTCAATTGTATTCATATCATCATTTGAAATGTATAACTCACTCTCCCATGTAGTCTACTTTTTAGTATTGATGCAGGAATGTCATGGGAAGAGGATAATTTTAAAGCAAAGCTTCTGTGAAGGTAAAATAGTGATAATGGAATGCCTTGGCCGGCAGCATTTGTGAATTATTTCATTATGAATAAATGTATATAAGATTACTGATAACTATTGATATTGATGGATGTATTGTGGATAATGTATAGACATTTAGGGTATTGGGATTCATACCCATTCGATGAATATAATGGTGTCGATTATGTAGCCATTTTGGGAATGTATATGAGTTGAAGATATATGACTTTGAGGATGAAATGTTATGGTCAATTATGAATATAAATATTAGAGATGTATGTTGCATGACCATATAGATGTGTATATATATATATATTAGGCATTGCATGATTATAATTTCTATTGTGACCTAATGGGCTAGTGTTGTATAGTTGCATGCTTTACCGAGCCTTTTATCATATCTTCATATATGGGACTAGGCGTGTGCCCAGTATACACATTCTTCTTTCGTTGTAAACTCTACTATTTTTGTATACCTTTATGTGCAAATTATTTATCGATCTAGTTATAGATCATTAAATCTCACCCTTTGGTTTTCTGTGGCTCAAGTTTTGATGTAGTCGTGGTGGTGTTTTGAAATTATTCTGAACGTGAAAAATTTACTCGCATTTTTATTATTCAATTATCTTGATTACATTGGGATTCGAGTCCAAAAAATCGGGGTGTTACAAATGTTATTTCTGTTGCTGTTGTATGTGTGTGGTTGTCAATCTTGCAAACTTGTAGGCTCATACTAGTTAACTAGTAACTAGTATAAAAGTTGCTGTGACTGAGTGAACCGTAGTTCCTCGTTTGAGATTCGACATAAATGGTCATTAAATTAATTAATTTCATTGTTTTTGTTGAATCTTGAATTGTCCGTTTGGACAGTTAGGGATGAACAATTGTTCTTTATACGTCATTAGTATGTACAAGTTAGGAGTTATTTTAAAATTTGATAAACTTTCAGTAACTTTCATTTTATGTTGTTCTCTGGATGCATATTTGGTTGTGGTGGAATTTGATTTGACCACTCTTATTTTGTGTACTTAGAGACCAATGCGAAATGCTGCTGAAATTTGATCAAATTTTAAAATAACTCCTAACCTGTATATATCAATGACATATAAAAACAATTGTCATCCTAAATGGGTATAAGACCACCACCTTTGTAAAAAAAGTGAGATTGATCATAACACCTTGTAAACAGTTGGTATTGATCGAAGTTGGATAACTGTATCATGCATAAGTCTAGAGTACGAGAGTGGAGTTGAATCATTTATAAAATTTGTAGCAAGGAATGTTGAGGAGGTGAATGGAAGGTATTTTTGCCCTTGTGTTAAATGCTTGAACCTGTGTCGGCTAGACTTAGAAAAGGTGCGAGAACATCTATTGTGTGATGGATTTCTTCGTAGTTATAGCCGTTGGATATGGCACGGTGAAGATGCAGTGGTGCCAAGTTCCAGCTCTCAAACTGAAAATTGAAGCTCGATGCATGACACCGATGTCGACATGGATGACCGACTTGAGGATATGATCCGTGATCTGGGGGTAGAAGGTTTTAAGAAAGCTCATGTATATACAACTCTGTATGAGGATTTTAAGTAGCCGTTGTATCCAAACTGCGTCAATTTCACCAGGTTATCAGCAGTTTTGCAATTGTTTAATTTGAAGGTCATAAACAGGTGGACGGATAAAAGTTTCACTGACTTACTGACGTTGTTGAAAGAAATGCTCCCAGCTAGAAACACCTTGCCGAATCGTAACTATGAGGCCAAAAAGGTGTTGTGTCCTATGGGTTTAGAGTATGAGAAAATATATGCATGCTCAAATGATTGTGTATTATTCTGGGGTGAGTATGAAATGCTACATCGATGTCCTAGGTGTAGGGTGTCACGGTATAAGAAGAAAGAGGCTGATTTTGATGAGGTCTGTACTAAAGGGTCTCTTGTAAAGGTGTTGTGGTATCTGTCCATAGTTCCAAGACTAAAGCGTCTGTTTGCTAATGTAGATTATGAAAAACTTATGAGATGGCATGCTGATGAAAGGGTTGTTCACGGACTACTTAGGCATCCAGCCAATGGATCATAGTGGAAGAAAATGGATACGATTTTTCAGGATTTTGCCCATGAACTAAGAAATGTTAGGCTTGCACTAGCCACAAACGGCATGAACCCGTTTAGGAACCTGAGCACAAACCATAGTTCATGGCCTGTTTTGTTGTTTGTTTACAACTTGCCACCATAGCTATGCATGAAACGGAAATATGTTATGTTATCAATGATGATTTCTGGTCCACGACAACCGGGGAAGGACATTGATGTATATTTAACTCCATTAGTTGAAGACCTCAAAATGTTGTAGGAAGACGGGGTTGATGTGTATGACGGGTTTGCAAAGCAATCATTCAAATTGTATGCCATGCTATTTTGCACGATCAATGACTTTCCACCGTATGGTAACTTATCCGGGTATAGCGTGAAGGGTCATAAAGCTTGTCCTGTATGTGAGGAGGGAACTAGTTCTGTGCGGATGCACCATGGTAGGAAAAATGTTTATCTTCGACATTGAAGGTTTCTTAAAGCGAATCATCCATTTCGTAGGTTAAAGAAGTCGTTCAAAGGTGCGCAGGATTTTGAAATGGCTCCTCCACCACTATCTGGTCGCCAGACATATAAAAAGATGAAAGACATCAACGTGGTGTTTGTTAATTGTGAAAAATAATCCCTGACACAAAACAACTGGAAGAAAAAGTCAACATTTTTTGTACTACCATATTGGAGGGAGCTTGATGTAAGACATTGCATTGATGTAATGCATGTGGAGAAAAATGTTTGCGATAGTTTGGTTGGAACACTCTTAAACATACCCAGGAAGACTAAGGTTAGCTTAAATTCACGTATAGACTTGGAGTTGATGGATATACGTCAGGATTTGCATACACAATCAAAGGGTAAATGAATATATTTGCCCCCAGCATGTCATACGTTGTCTAGAAATGAAAAGCAAAGTTTGTGTGAATCGTTGTGTAGTGTGAAAGTTCTGTCTGGTTATGGTTCAAACATCAACAGTTGTGTTTCCATGAAATATTTGAAGCTAGTTGGGTTGAAGTCTCACGATTGTCATATGTTGATGCAACAATTTCTGCCTATTGCCATTCGTGACATTCTTCCTAAAAATGTGAGAAATATCATAACAAGACTGTGTTTGTTTTTCAATGCCATATGTTGAAAAGTAATCGTCCCCGGCGAATTGAATGTGTTGGAATAGGAAGCATCACTTATACTATGTCAGCTTGAAATGCATTTCCCACCTTCTTTTTTTGACATAATGGTCCACTTAATCATCCATTTGGTGAGAGAGGTCCGTTTGTGTGGTCCAGTGTTCTTACGGTGGATGTATCCCGTTAAGCAATATATGAAGATATTGAAAGGGTATATGAAGAATCAATGTCGTCCCGAAGCTTCGATTGTGGAAAGATATATTGCAGAGGAAGCAATTGAGTTTTGCACTGATTATATGTCACATGCTACAAACATTGGTAATCCAAAGACTCGTCATGATGGGCGATTGGATGGGAAAGTTATGATTGGAAAAAAAATGAACAGCATGCTACGTGATGATGTCCTTCAAGCACACTTGTATATTTTGAATAACACGGATGACGTGAAACCATATCTAACCACTCACAAGGAGCTAGTCAAGAGAAACAACCCTAAAATGACTGAAAAGTGGGTGTTGAATGAACACAACAAGACATTCATGCAGTGTTTCCAAAAGACCATTCTGAAAGATACATCTGCATCCTCGATATTACATCGACTAGCACAGGACCCAAACTTTGATGTCTTCACATTTTATAGGTATGACATAAATAGCTATTTGTTTTATACAAGGACACAGGATGAGAAGAGTACAAATCAAAATAGTGGAGTGATGCTTGTGGCTCATTCAATGCATTTCTCAACTTCAAATGAAAACAACCCTGTCATAGCCGAGTCATGCTACATTGGTGTGATTGAAGATATATGGGAAGTCGATTACAGTCCTTTCACCGTTCCTGTGTTTAAATGTAAATGGGTTGACAATAAGAACGGTGTCAAAACTGATGATTTTGGATTTACATTGGTGGACCTCAACAAGACAGGTCATAAGGAGGAACCATTCATCATGGCAACGCAAGTGAAGCAAGTTTTTTATGTTGCTGACCCAGCTGACAAACGGTGGTCAATTATTATCCAAGGTAGACACAGCATTGGAGACCCCAATCTTGATATTGTGGAAATTCCTTCCACCACGACACGTATTCCGACATCTATCATGGAACATGACATAGATGGCGTATTTGCCAGTCGTTGTGACCACCAAGAAGGCTTGTGGGAAAATATTTCATCTTAATAGGGTATTAATCATGTTAACGAATCATTGTATTAAATGTTATATTAATTATTCATTGTATTAATCATGTTACATCTACTAAATTTTGACAGTTGTTTTTCCTTGTTTGGACAGAAACTCATGGCTGACCAGGATCCACATTCTAGGTCTGGCTCACAGGCTACTAATTCCTCACATCTCACATGCCAGATGTTGCACTTAGACGTCATCGGGGAGAAAGGTTGCGTGTTGACATTGATGTCAATACTGGTAGACTTGATGGACAACATGCCGTGAAGTTTAGTGGTTACTTGGGAGTTGTGGCTTGGCCAAAGGTGTCCATTATTATCCCCGACTGGGATAATATCGAGGAGGTCGTGAAGAACCAGATTTGGAGTGATATTCTGGTAAGTTAGATATCATTTAAGTTTTATTTTAGTGTATTATTCCATGTAATTCATAATAAACTTTCTTATACGGACTAATTCCTTTCATGTAAGATTCTTTTGAGTTACCAGCACATGACACAATGAGGAGGAAGATCCTCGGTATTATTGCTGAGCGATGGAGGTCATTCAAGTCCACACTCACCAGGAGGTATATAAAGACTTTAAATTCTTAATCAACACACTAGTGGAAAAAAAGGCTTTTTACACCGGTTGTTGGACCGGTGTAGATAGAGCCGGTGAGAAAAATATGGACTTTTTACACCGGTTTAAGAACCGGTGAGAACAATACTTTTTACACCAGTCCTTTGTAGTATGACCGGTGTAAAATGTAATATTTACACCGGTCCTGTTTGTTACAACTGGTGTAAATATTAAATTTTACACCGGTCCTGTTGTTAACAACTGGTATGATTATGGTATTTTACACCGGTCCTATTTAAAACACCCGGTACAAAAAAATAGACTTTTAACACCGGTTGGTTCCTATAACCGGTGTAAAAAACAATTTTTTTATTTTTTTACATTCCCTTTTGTTTCCTTTAATAACATTTCAATCATGGTCATTTTCAATACATATCAATACCTATCCAAATTCAATTATATGCCATTATCAATCCAAATTCAATTAGAATCCAAATTCATTTACATACTAATGCCAATCATATATGTTATATAACAATTTCTATTTACTACAGCTTATAAATAATGAGTCCCACTTTCTATTTACTGATTCTCACCCATAATTTTAGTAAGAATAAATTTTAAACAATAGTAAATATTAAAAAGTACGTTTGATAAGTGCGCTACCGACACTTCACGATTATTATATATTTTTCTTGTTGGATCTCACATAATGCTTTTTATTGTTATTGTAGGAACTGATACAATGCTAGGTACCCCTTAAACATGTTAGAATGAGATAGAGGAAAATACCATACAAATTTTGTTTAGTGTTTAGTACATTTTTATAAAATAAAACAGAACTGGATTCAATTCTATTTTGTCTTACGAACCAAATGCTACCAGAGTATTTCTTTCTCTATATTAATAATATCATACAGGGAGATTTTTACAAGAAACTATTTACTACTCTGCCTTATCAACACAAAGCTCTGTTATTCTCTTACTCTTAATGAATGAACTATTGATTTCTGAGTGATTCACTTTCAGAGATTAGATCAATTGTGGTATGTGAACCTGTTGTGGAAGAGGCTATAGAAATCAAATTAGTTGGTGTGTCCCCTAAAACAGGTTGAGAAGGTTGTAATAAATTTGCATCAGGAACCTTCTCCTTAGAAGCATTCATGTTAACTTTTATCCTGCATTTGCAAGAACTCAATCAATTTAATATGCTTCATGATATAAGCTAACAATGTTCTATTCCTTCCAAACTACAGTAAACTAGATACCAAAACGAGACATTCCACCAACTTGCAATAAAGTGAGCGAAATACAGAGGAAATAATTTAAAACTTACCTTTTGTGGATATCGACATATTCATCAGTTTCATCTAATATCTCCTCCTAAAATCAACATATACAACTAAATTAAAAAACATGCACACAACCTGTAGTTGCATTCATGACAATAGTAATATACGAAGCTAAGAGATCTAGCAACAACATAACTCATCTGACAATTTTAAACATCTACGCAGAACAGGAAATAATCCTGCAGAAGACAGATCAAGGAAGTTCTTTCTTCAATGAACTACAAAATAGCAACAAAATAACTTATTATGACAATTATTTTCTTCAAAAAAAATTGAACCACACTAAATATATTTATATCAATTATTATGATTTTTATGAAACACAATTAAGAAAAAGAAAAAGGATTTTGTATACCAATATTGTGAGATACAATATAACCTTTATACCTTAAGCCACTTTTGAGTTGATCTCTTGAAGCCTGTGTAGAAAATAATTGAGTCAAATGAGTGTGATTTACCATCCCGGAGCAACACTTGGTTACCTCTTATACTTTCTATTTCCACTAGCAACACCTACATACCATAATACAATAAGGTATCGAGTAATGAAAATTATTTTAACAACATTTTTTTTATCATTGTTATCAAAATCTTTCAATTGATGACCTATCACCAGAAACATATTACTGGTTAGGCCTGTCATAAACACTAGCATTTTCTTTGTTTTCCTCCAACTTTATCTCAAATCTCAGCCTAAAATAAATAACTAAATACTATAGTTATAATTGTCTTAGTTTATTTATCTCAAAATTCTAATAGATTCAACAGGACCAGAGAGGATATTAGTTTATCTATCTCAAAATTCAAGGACAAAACAAGAAGTACTTATTGAATCATATAATTTTACTATATTTAAATATTACGATAAAACTTATTGAATCATATAGTTTCTTTGAAAAAGAAGTGAAAGATTAGTCAAGTTCATATTTATTATTTAATAGAATAAAATAAATAAATAAAAACCTAAGAAAAAGACTATTAAAAATAATATTAAATATTTATAACTATTAGTTAATAGTGATGTGTATAACTAACTATCAGCTATCTTCAATGCAAACTAGAAACAACATCATCCATCTTTCATAACATGGGAACTTTCAGGACTTTTTTTGTTCATAACATGAAGACAGTTTTCAATGAAGAAAGAATCCCAATCTGTGTAAAGATAGCATCCTGAATGACAACAATTAATATCAAAGTTAAGAGCAAATAAATTTTTATTTTTTAAAAAATCAATGACAATTAGAAAAAATGAGTGATATAACAAATGTTTAACCTTCCAAAAATAAATAAATTGTAGATGCATTAAAGCATATATAATGTACATACCAAGAGTATTAGGTGCAATGGGTGCCAAATGCCTCCATCTTAATGTCCTTTCCATAAATTCAGGTTTATCATTTACCTTTGAATACCTTGCAAGATCATCTAATTAAAATGAATGGGTTATTTACTAAAGTACTTTTTATAAGATTAAGGAATCAAAACAACCAGGCACAGAATGCAAAAGTAGAATATACTTTTTATAAACACAATTTGACAATTGTTTTTGGTACATGACTTACATTGACACATTAATCATGTGAAAAAGCCAATCAGAGATTGTGTTCTTGTATTATTAGATCCTGAATATAAAATTTTGGCCATTCTCTCTCTGTTTGAAATTGTTTCAAATACCAATTCAAACTAGAAAGGAAGATATTCCCTACATTAGATAAACATATGTGTTTGCAAATTTAACTTACCAGAGGATTAAAAGGCTTGCTTATTGTTATCCACTTCCATGATAAAAAGAAGGGGAATAGGGGAAAGGAAATATATTGACATAAGATCTTCCTCCTTTTCAACTCTGTTGCGGCTATGGTTTAGATCTCTAGTTATTTTAGGTGTAACCTGCAACTGGAAAAACTAAGATGAATCACAACAAGAAAATATATATTTCCCATTTACATCACATTCTAACAAAGATACCCCTTATTAAGGCTATTAGCAGAACACCACAAAGAAACTAGCTGCACTAAGACAAGCAATGCCAATAGACTCTACCATTTCTTCCCTACTAGATACAATATATAACCACAAACTGATAACAACAGTAAATCCTTTAGCCTGTTTGCTAGTGCCAAATAATCTAAAATTTACACACTATAACTACTAGAGATCTTTGAGGCAAACTCAACCTTGATTCAAAATATCACTAGAGGGGTGAAAAACCTTGTTAGGTGGACACTTCTGAGGACTTAATATTGTCCAGTTTTACTAACTATTTCTCTTCTAAAACCAAGCTATTAAGTTAATAAAGGGGAGAATGGAAAAGAAATATTTAAAAGAGGTAATTTGGCATTGGCAACCAGGTGAAAATTTAGGATCAGTCTATATTTGTGTCGTTGACACCTTGAAAAGCTTTATATGAGATTTTTAATCTTAATAAATCAAAGTTTCTTATTATAAAATCAAATTTCTTTTCACACATTTTTTGATGTGCAGCTAATTGTACTATATTTTTTACTTTTTTTAGGAACTTGCAATATCATGGACTCCAATGCTTCTCACTATTCCTCAAGTTCATCAATGAACTTGCAATATCCGCTGCTCTAAAATTCTGAAATGCCACTAACAAACCGAACCAGGTCTTAACATTCACTTCACCTCACTTCCTCCTACTCCTAATACAAAATTCAAAACCAACAGTTTCACTTAGAACTAAACGACTTTCACTCCTACCCTATGTATATTCACGAATCTGTAAATTGTAATCTCATAGCATACAAAAAACACAGGGAATGAAACGAGAAAGTAGAAATTGACATACATAGATATCAATTCCAATTCATTTAATACACTCTCAAATTCATTATTGTTACTCGTTTAGAAGAACCCTAAAGAAGTCTAGAAAAATAAGAGATTAAGAGAGGGATCAACGTCATTAAGGTTAGGGTTCAAACCCAGAACCCATAAGGTTGTTGGCCTAGGAAGAAGCTTGTGGATGAGGGTTGGAGTGGCGGTGGTGCAGAGGCATGATGACAAAAGAGTAAGAAGTGACTCACCTGGTGTCGCCGTGGTCGTATGATATAATAAGGGTTTCAAGAAAGAGAGACAACGGGAAGGGCTTTGAGATGGAGACGCGCTTGGAGAGGGAGACAATAGGGAAGGCAAGTTCTAATCGAAGACCTAACAGTAAGAGGTTTATAATATTAAAAGTTTTCTCACCGATCCAAAAGTAAGTCCGATATAAACACTACCATTTCTCACCGGTCCAACAGTAAGACTGATATAAACACTACTTTTTCTCACTGGTTTAAAGTGTAAACCAGTGTAAAGTTTTAAACTATTTACAAAATTGCCAACGTCTTGTTTTTAACACTGGTCACATTACAACCGGTGTAAAAAGTTCGGTGAGAAAAGCCTTTTTTCCACTAGTGACACTTTGCCAATTTGTACCAATCCTTATTTTAACTTATGAATTGTAGGTATGTATTTAGGGAGGAGTGAGGACAGTTCCCCGGAGAGAAATATACCTTCATTGATCAGGAGAATTGAGATGCTTTCTTTGCATCTAGGAAGACTGGCTAGTTTCTGGTATGTTGGTATTTTACATGCTTAAATCATTTATAATTTAAATGTCTAACTCTGAATAATTTTCTTTCTTGTTGTAGGCGGTAAGAACAAAAGCACAAAGCATTAGGAAGAAGAATGACTGCCCCCACAAATTGTCACGTTGGGGTTACCGTAGATTAGAGGAGCACATGGCCCAGGAGAAGACTAGTTAGTGTCAGGATAGCCAGCCCGACACCGGTATTGTGGATCCCCCTTCCCCACCTGCGCGCCATAAGAAATGGAAGCAGGCTAGGACCAAGAAGAGTGGGGAATACACTTCCTCACAAGCTCGAGAGGTCGCCTCACAAATAGTAAGTATCCACCTTATTAAAGTTTTTAGTTTTTTGGCAAACATGAAGCCCTAAACACTAACTTATTTAGTTTTAGGATTCCTTGGTTGAGCAATCAACCCAAGGCTCTTCGTAGCCCATGGTAGGTAGGATATTTTGACTACCGCCATCGGCAGGCCAGAGCACCCTCAAAGGGTGCGTGTTATAGGTCGAGGTCATGGTAAGTTGTAAATGACTGTATCCTTTTATTTTGTTTTCTATTAAACAATTATGCTTTAATCATTTATATTTCACAGGCCTCTGAAACTATTACTGTGCTCCCAACCCTGCGCCCTCCGTTAAGCAGTTGGTGGAGCAGAAGGTTGAGTCGAGGGTGGCTGTTATGAAGGCTAAGTATCAAGAGGAGATTATGAAGCTACAACAAAACATGGCCCGATTCAAGGAGGAGATGAAGGCCTCACTCAACCATCACCAGGAGCCTACTGCACCAGTTGCTGACCCACAGATTGGATTCCTTATAGTATTTAACTGTTTGTTATTTGTAATTTGTTTCTTCCATTGTTGAATAACTTCTGCTTGATGTGTAAATATGTAGGTACAGAGGGTTAGCACTAAGGGGTCATGCACTGCAGCTGACCCTGACGATGATGGGGTCGAGGCTGCGGATACCCATCAATGTGACCTGTTTATTAATCGGTTAGAGGAGCCAGTTGTCACTGGCATGATCTACAACTTAGGCCCTGTGGTACTCCATCAGTCATTACCTAATGGTATGTTCAGGGCCTCTGTTGTACTCATCCTCGAGGAGGACGCTGTTGTGCTAGTGGCAACTCCAGAGGTGAAGACCGTTGGTCAGGCGGTGGGACACTTTCTTATGTGGCCCAACAGACTCCTGTCAGTTGCTTCTTCACAGGTATAAACCTGAAACACTAACTGATTTTGTTATATTGTCAATTATGGTACAAACTATGATGGTTTTAATTGTTCAATAGGAAGCATGACCGATATTGAAGAAGCCAGACCCCGTCAACAATCCAATCCAGATGCTATAGAAGGTTGGGGCTGAGCTAGGAGAGGATGCTCTTTAGGTCCCATGGCAGCCACTGGTGTTCGGTCGTCCAAGTTCACTACCAGTTTACATTACACGGAGTGACTTGTGTGAGATTATGATGAGGTCAACGATGCTGAACATATCCATCATTCAATTATGGGAGTTGTAAGTATATCATTTTATGTCCAATTATTTCATCATACAAGTTATTTGTCGCTAACCATGTCTAAACTTGTTTAGGTTTCTGCATAAAATCTGTGTGGACTTAGGTTTCGATGAAACTTATGGTTTCTTAGAGCCTTCTTTCATACAGAGGAAAGGGAACAACAAGGAGGACACCTAGGCATACATCCAGAATTGGATGTATGAATCTAGGAAGACGGTATACCTGGCCCCCTATCATAAAGGGTAAGATTCTATTCCATAATTATTGTCCATTAATTTTTGCATTTTGAAGTCTCACTTATCACTGGTAACTGCAGTGCTCATTGGACGCTCATGGAGATCTGTCCCCAGGATTCAGTGGCTTTATACTTTGATTCACGGGACTGTTCCATAAGACCTCAGTGAAACATCCCAATTTTTATATAAATATTCAATCAAGGGGAAATAAATAACAACTATTTATATATGGAAAGGTTAATGCCCCAAAAATATAGAAATAAGTTAATTTGAGCTTGACATGATTTTTCATAAATTACCAAGCTTCATGAACTAAAATTTATACACGATTAAAATATGGGTGTCAGACCAAGTATCTTCGATTGGGATGATATTGGTCAGGGTTATAGGTAATATTATTGGAAATCTGAATATGTATTTGGATTTATTTTTAGATAAAGTATTGAGCCCAAACAGAGATCCTGTTTATCTTAAAATGGAGGAACTTTAAGTGAATGAGCAAAATATTAAAATTAAAACCCTTTTCCCTCTTTAATTTCATGTTGCCTTCTCCTCTTTGGCAAATACACTTGGCTATCTCTCTCTTTTCTCATTCCTATTCATCTTATTCATCTTCTTCTTCACCAAAACTCAAGACCAAGAGGTGCCCTTTTCCCTCTTCATTTTCGTTCTCCAAGGTACAAGGAGGAGACTATGGAAGCTTGAAGCTCCTCCCATTCTTCTCCATTTTCGTCATCTTCTTCCTCTCCCTTGGCTCCTATTTTTGTTTCTTGATTAAGGTAAGCTTTCCCTCATTTTATTGGTGTTTAAACCCTAGAATATGAATTATTAAGGCTTGGGAGAGTATTAAGTGTATATGGGTTGTTGGGAGAAGCTTTAAATATGAAAACCCTAAGGTGGGGTGATGTGAATGTGAGTTTTTATGATCCTTGAAAAGGGTACACAAAAATATGGATGGGAAGATGATGAACATATGCATTTATGATGTTTGTTGGGTTTTTAATAAAAACGTAACCTATGAATTTGGGGGAAATGTGTAATGTAGAAGGGGTTGGCATTTATTGATGAAAGAAGTGTTATTAATGATAAGGTATTGGCATTAAATGATGATTTATGATTGTGGTTGAGCAACCTTAATGAAAAACCCACTTAAAAAGAGTTGGATGAGAAATTGGTATATGTGATAACTTAACTATTTAGGTTGTTGCCTTTGGTAATAATGAATTTTGATTAAAGGGAAGGAATTCCCAAAGCCTAATTAGGCAAATGAATAAAACTTATAAATAATGCCTACATGATGAGAATCATGTGTGTATATGTATATGTATTAAGAATGATACTTGGATGAATGATTGATGTAGTCCTATAATTAATTGGTGTAGGACTTGATAACACTTGTGAGGCGGGAACATCTAACCCGAAAGTCTACTTCTCTTGAGGTAGGAGACGGGTGTATTTTCTAAATGTATGATGCCTTGTATGTTGATAATGTATGTATTAATACCATATTGCATGTTTTTCCTTGAATGGATGTAGTGCTTTATATGTGTAATATGAAATAAAGATCGAATCTTGTGATGGTTGATTGTAAAGTGGTACCTTGAAAAGGTTATGAGTTGTATAATGTGTGATGACATGTTATTGTTTCCATGTGTGCTTAATGACTATTTGAAATCCTTGGCTAGGATAACTCTTGAATATTATAATGGTATATATATTTGATTATGTGGAACTAACATTGTGATTGAGTATGAGTTGTACCCTAGATGAAAGGGTGAGATAATCCTTACGAGGCTTAGGCATGCATGAGCGTTGTTGCATACATAGCATGGCATGCATATCATGACATTTGAATGTGGTTACAATCACAAAGAAAAGTCTTGTGGGACTAGTATGATGATATTGAAAAGTGGTTGCGATCACTTGATATTTGGAATATAAAGGGCTTGCGAGTTCCTGTGGTATTGAGCCGGTGGTTGCGATCACCTGGTGTTAGAAATGAAAGGCCCTGCGGGACCATTAAGAATGAATGCCCGTGGTTGCGATCACAAGGCGGGAGTACCCCTTGTGAGGCGAGAAACCATTATAAATTGTTGAACATGGTCGTAATCACGAGAAAGCACCTTACCAGGCTGCTACAGGGAGTACCCCTTACGAGGCGAGAAACCAATGAGAATGAATGATTATGGTGGTTGTGATCACCTGATGAAATGAAATAGGATCCGTGCATATGCATTCTTAAACACCAGTATGTGCGTTAGCCATAGAAGCATGGCATTGAGTGATACCCTATTGAGGAGGTTATGTGAGGTGTATATGGAACCCTCTTTGGACACTAAATATATTTGTGTTATTGGTTTAGTTTGGCTTTTATGAAACTTTATGAAATGACAATAAGTGTGATGGAATCATAAATGAATGATATGGTTAAATTGATATGTCCTTGATGAAGAATTTGTTATTCATGGATAAGTGGGTGAACATGTGTGTTCATTGAATTGGGTGAATTGATTGATCTGAGTGTCATTTGAACTCCTTTTAGGAGAAGATGTTAACTTGCATTCATATGTGTATTATCACAAATTGTCAGATTTTTCATCATTGAGAAAGTATACTCACTCTCCATGTGGTTTATCTTTTTAGCTCGCTGTAGGACTTGACTATAGAGCTCATGTGTGGAGGAATTGTGTGAAGGAAGTCATTTTGTGGTAAAGATGCCTTGGCTGGCAATGTTTTGATTTTATGGCTTATATGTACTCTTTTGTAATGTATATACATGATGGATACTTGGTATAGCCATGAATTAATGTGGGCAACTTGTAAGGATAATAAATAGATGAATGATGATTTTGGAGGTCATATAGGAAAATAAGACCCTTGTGTGTATGGCTTATTTTCATTTATGACCTTGTCAATGTATGAATGATAAACTTGTTATGGATTACCTCTAGCATTGATGAATGAATGGATGTTTATCTAGATTTTGTGTTTTATAGAGCATACAAGATGATAAGCTTGATTTTGATATGATTACTGAATTGGAATGGAAATTATTGAGTATGAATGCTTGAGATAAGTTTTAAATGCTTAATATGAGGTATATGATGTGTTGAATTTGATTAATTTTGCTTAGTATGGGTTTTGGTATGTGGAGTTGTGAAATTTTATCTGTTTCTGCGCATGTGCTGATAATCTCGCTCAAGCGAGAATCCCCTGTATCAGTTATAGGGCCCCTGGCCCAATCTCACCCAAGCGAGAGTGGTATTCGCTCAGACGAGATGCCCCTGAACTTGGTGTATGCATTCTGGACGTTTCTCGCTCGAGCGGGTTCGTCTTCGCTCAAGCGAGAGCTGGGTGTAATTGTTTCTGGGCGAGATTCGCTCAGGCGATTGGTATCTCGCCCAAGCGAGATTGCTTATGTATCAGGTAGGAGCTACTGGATGAAATTCACTCAGGCGAGCCTGGCCTCGCTCGAGCAAAATGAGGGCAGTGTGGTTCTGTGCCTTTTTTGCTCAAGCGAGCTTGCCTCGCTCAAGCGAGTGGGCGTGATTTTGATTCTGGAGCATTTTTGCTCACGCTCGCTGGCCTCGCCGAAGCGACTCATGTGTGTCTCGCTCAAGCGAGACAGGGACTCGCTCAAGTGAGATACCCTGATTCCACTTTCTTCATTTCTGCCTCTTTTATCCAATTTCCCTTCATGTTTTGGGTTCCTTGACCTCTAGAAATATTATTACTATTATGAAATTATATTATCACTATTTAAACAAATTAACGATGCATCTCTAAATCTTTTTTCATATGGAATTTTTATAATTCTCAATTTTAATTATAGCTTCCGCTCTTCCCTTGTGACGATCTTGAGTTCGATCGTCCAAGGAGCACTCTGATACCTTCTCATATCTTCATATATTAGATAGGCTATTAAATGATCTGGGGTAATTACTTGGTATTATATTGATAAGTATTTTAAAACACTATTTTTCACTGTTTAATTTATTTAAAATAAAATGTTCACAGTATCATTTTTTCTCAATTTTCATAATTTTCATTTTGTTTTACTGTTTCTGTTTAAGTTTTGTATTTTGTGTGAATTAATTTAAATGGAACGTTAAAAATTATTTTTTTTAGAAGTGGAAAATTAATTTTGGATTAGTGCTAAAAATTTAGTACTTTAAAATGGTCAAAGAACTTAAATCATAATCCCATTTCTATAAAATTAATTTTTATATATATTCCATTTAAATTAATTAAAGTGTTTGTTTCTCTAAAAATGCAAGCTTTGTCCAAATAATTATGCATGAATTTAATGAAGCAAATGAACCCTTATTTTTGCTATGCCTTTCACGTAAATACTATGACTGAATGGTAACATTAAATAAGCTTGAATTTGATCAAATTTTCTTCCTACTGCAGCTATACATTTCACGTTGGAAAGGGTCCCTTTAAGGCAACAATGCATCACCTTTCACTCCTTATTTTCACGTTAGAAGCTATTAAGAGAAGGGCCCATGTGCAAAATTTTTTGCCAACCATTATCTCATGTGCAATTCCATGTACCCATTATTTTAATAATTCCACTCTCTTTGTCCAAATGAATTCACGGCTACACCAAGCAAAATCCACTCATGAATATTTTATTCATCTTTGACCCATTCTCTAGAACACCACATGGTCAAAAACAAGGTCTAAGAATTAATATTTTATTCACTCTTTCTTCCATTCTCTCAATTCTCACGGCAATGCTAGCTTCCAAAACACCAAATATTTTATTCAAAAGCTTTCCACTTTCTCTTTGCACTCACACGGTCACACTTGCTTCTTATCACCCATGTACTTAGACTTTTTCAAAGCCATTCACGTGAATACACCTCCAAAATGCCATCTCCATGAGCTTAATTTTTAATTCAATAAAGCTGCATCCTATCAAGCATTTCACGTCACTTTCCTATCACCCATGTACTTGATTTTAATTGCCATCCTTCCAAGAACCAATTCACGGTCATGACATTAGCAAGAAGACAAAATTGCTACATCACTCCATGTATATGTATCATTCATTAGCAAGGCTGAACCATGAAAGGAAACACTTATTAACGTGAAGTGCTGACGGAATAATGGGTTCCCATTTTTTGCTCCATATTTGCCAACGTAAAAGTCATGGCTGATTGTTAAACAACAAAAAGTGGAAAGCAAACAACAGCATAATTAAATGGGACATTATTTGTTACGAGGGGATGGCTGGAATTAAAAACATACAGCAAAGCAGCAGAATAATTAACGTGAATGGGTTCCCATTTGTAAAGCTTTGCCAACGAAAAAAAAGGGAGGAGACAAAGTGGAAGAATGGGTGGCTGCCTTTGGAAGAATGAATAAAATATTTTCACCTGCAGCAGTATAAATGGAAGCAGCGTTCAGAAGGGAAAAAAGAGGTACAACAGCAGAGAGATTAAACAGACAGACAGCAGAGGAAAAGAACCAGTTTTATGCAGAGAGAAAAATTCTTGTGTTTGTTCCTTTTTTGTTATTTTGTAAAAAAGAATTGAGAGGGAGTAGTGAAATTGAGTGATTACATTTGTGTACTATGGAGGATATTGCAAATACAACAAGAAGTGACCGTGGTGAATTTATTGGGCTTTTTTTTTTTGGAGAAATCCGTAAGTCTTTATTTTTACCATGTGTTGTATGTTTTACTTTTCTTCCATCATGTGTATGAATTTGAATTATATCATGAGTAACTAAATTTTTATCTTGGGATGAAAGGGGTGTAACAATATTTTATGTTAATGTTATTTTGACTTTGAATTAAATAAATTTCTGTTTTCTATTTAGTTCAAATTATGCCCAATGCTCTTAGTGATTCCTAACAAGAACCTAAGTGATAAAACTGTATAATTACGGGTGTATTAGAAAATTTAAGTAACTAATAGAATCGAGAGATTTATTGTTACTAGAAAGCTTTTGTACTAAACCCAAGGTTTTGAAATACTTTTTGTGACCTCGGTAAAACCGAGAAAGTAATCAAAAATCTTTTGAGGAATAAAAAGGGATTTTCATAAAATAGTAAAGGGCCTATCTTAGGGATTGAACACGGTTCTCCATACGTTAGGTATATTAATAGGATTCCGAGAGGAACATATTAATTAGCTTAAGGAAAATCTGCCTTGGAAAACTTAATTTGATTCTTATTTATGAAAAGTTAAAATTATTAGCATAAAATAAAGTCTTGAACCCCCGGAATCCCAAGATACTCTCAACTCTGATTTTTTTTAGTGTTTAGAAGATTTTGTTTCTGTATTTATTTTTATTCTGTTTAAACTTTGTTTTGAGTTTTATTTTATAAAAACTTAAAATATCAAACTGTGTGGATAATTAAATTTCAATATGCTGGTACTTTGAAAACAATCCCTGTGGATACGATAACCTTTTATATTACGCGACATAACCCGTGCGCTTGCGGGCCCTGTCAAGTTTTTGGCGCCGTTACCGGGGACTGTTGTCCCTCAAATATCGGCAATATTGAAATTCGATTAAATCATACTTGTTAATATTTTTTATTTTTATTTTATTTTGTTTGTTTGATTTATTTCTTTTTGTATATTTATTTGTTTTTAGTAATTATTTTATTTTGTTGTTATTTTGTATTTTGTTTCTGTTTACTGTTACTATTTCTGTTTTTCTGATTAAATTTTCTGATTTTTTATTAGTTGTTAAATTTTGACGTTTTGTTTTCTTACTGTTGTATATTTAGTGTAACATTTTTATTTTTGTATTTTGTTCTTTATTCTGTGTATTTGTTTTTATTTTTGTGATAGTTTGTTTTATTTGTCATTTATTTTCTTTTTATGCGACGAAGCCGTAGTGTTGATCTAAACTTAGGATTTGACCCTGAGATAGAACGTACCCTTAGAGCTTTAAGAAAACAACAAAAACAACAAAAAGAAAAACAAATGGCAGACCAAAACAAAGCCTTAAGAGATTTTGCTGCTCCAAGTACAAATGGAAGAGGGTCTAGTATCCTTAGACCCACAGTGGAGGCTAACAATTTTGAATTGAAGCCTTCACTGCTCTCTATGGTTCAGCAGAACCAATTCGGAGGATTACCCTCCGAAGATCCAAATCTTCATCTTCAAATCTTTCTTGAATACTGTGACACCCTGAAGATGAACGGAGCCACCAATGATGCCATTCGCTTGAGACTCTTCCCTTTCTCCTTAAGAGATAAAGCGAGAGCATGGTTATTGTGAACACCTATTTCGGTCTGGTCAATCTTCACCAAGAATGGGGAATTCCGTCACTTGGAACCCCTTCGTTCTATTTGTACTCGGGTTCGTCTTCGGGATTGTCTTTGACTCTGAGTGATATTCCCAAGTGGAAAGAATTCTGAGAGGACTAAACTTCGACTCCGAATGATCATTTCTGAGTAGGGTGTCTACGAGTGAGACGTTGCCTAGTGGAATATCTCCGAGTGAGGCATTTCTGAGTGGGATGTCTCTGAGTGAGGTGTTTCCGAGTGGGCTGCTTCTGAGGGAGTTACTTCTGAACGAAGGAAAGGCTCTGACTAGGAAAGAATACCTTTCGAGTGGACTCTCTCAAAGTTCCATATTTCTGAATGATCATTTCCAAGTAGGTTGTCTCCGAGTGAGACGTTGCCGAGTGGGTTGTCACCGAGTGAGGTGTTTCCGAGTGGGCTACTTCCGAGGGAGTTACTTCCGAACGAAGACTATGAATAAATACCTTTTGGACAGAAACTCTCTTAAGTCCCATGTCTCCGAGTGAGGTGTTTCCGAGTGGGTTGCTTCTGAGGGAAATACTTCTGAATGAAAAGCAAGTCTGATTTCAGATGAATACATCCGAGTGAAGAATTCCCGATTGAAGTAGCTCCGAGGGAAAAGAGATTCTGACTTTGGATGAGTGCTTTTTCTGGACAGAGATGTTTCCAAGCGAATCATCTCCGAGTGAATTGGCTCTAAACGAAAAAGGCTCAACTTCAAAGGAATACTTTTCGGACAAAGATATATCCGAGTAGGGCGTCCCAAGTGAGCCATTTCTGAGTGAGTCATTTTCAAGAGATGTGTTTCCGAGCGAAGAAACACTTTGATTTCAAAGGAGCACTTTTCACTTCCGAGTTCCATACTCCCGAATGAGGTGCCTAGAGTGAGCCATTTCCGAGTGGTTTACTTCCGAGCAAAGAAAGGCTCTGATTATGAATTACTTTTTGGGCAAAGATATATCCGAGTAGGGTGTCTCCGAGTAAGATATTTCTGAGTGGATCGTTTCAAAGGAATTATTTCCGAGCAAAGGCTTTAACTATGAACGAATACTTTTCGAGCAGACATATCTGAGTGGGGTATCCCGAGTGAAGCATTTCTGAGTGGTTTACTTCCATGAGATGTGCTTCCGAGTAAAGAAAGACTTTGATTTCGAAGAAATACCTCTCAGACTGAGACATTCGAGTGAAGAATTCCCGAGTGAATGAATTTTAAGTGAAAAATGGTTCTGACTTCGAAGGAGCTTGTCGGCCGGAGATATAGCCGAGTGAAATATTCTTGAAGGTGTTTCCGAGTGATACGTTCCCGAGTGGTCCACTTTCGAGGCGAGAAAGGCTATTGACTCTAAATGAGTGCTTCAAGCAAAAACATTTCCGAGCAAGACACCTCCGAGTGAAGCAATTCTGAATGAAAAGAGGCTTTGATGAATACTTCTCGGAAAGAGATTTCCGAGTCAATAATCTGTGAATTCAAGCCTTCACACTGAGTGTCAAAGGTCGGTTTTTTCACTTGGACTTTTATGTATGTAGGCACCTGTCCTGATATGATCAATCTTTATCAAGAATGGGTACTGACTGAGACAGTGATCCGGGCCATAAGAAGAACACTGGTTGCTGACTTGGAATCGCACCATTCAAGTTGATCCTTGAATCCTGGGGGGCGGCTGACAACAGACAAAAATGAAAATAATAAAGAATTACCCACTAGTCGTCGTTCCCCCATAATTGTGAATGACCAGGCTGTTTCTCCATTACATATAATCGCACCATCCAAGTTGATCTTTGAATCCTGGGGGGCGGCTGATAACAAACAAAAATAAAAATAATAAATTACTCATCAGCCACTGTTCCCCATAATTATTGGTGGCTAAGCTGTCTTTGAGCTGTCCAAGCTCTCAGCTAGCACCTTGGATCTCTATAAATACCTCAGCTGAAGAGGCACAAGGGGTTGGAAATTATGGAGCCTTCTTTGAGTCAAAAACTCTGCCCCCATTCCCTTGCAAAACTTGCTCTGATCTCTAAAATCTCTTGATCAAAAAGCTTGAGGTTTCCTCCAGAGTTCAAAGCCAGAATCTTGGTCCCTCGAATTTTACAATTTGCTTCGGACTCAACTGTTACCAGGACACCGGATTAGACCCGATTTCCAGTGAACTTTCCCACTTCCTAGATACTGCCCAGCTCCTTTCAATCACCCTCATCAATTTCATACCGGCCCTTACACTAAATCCTCACACCGTCCCTTCACTAAACTGTACACCGGTTCTCCATAACTCTACAGCCCTACCAACGTCACTTCGGTTCCCATTGTCCAAGTCCACACCGGCTCTCAACTCTCTCGTCACACCGGTTACACTCCGTTCCTTATTTTCCTTGCTTTTCATTACCTTTTCTGTCAAATTTGTTACTATTTGTCGAATCTATATCTCCACTTAAATAAATTTCTGTTGTTTTATTTTCTTTTCTTTTTTCTCCCACCTAGGTTCATAATAAGTGGTAAAAATGAGTATTTCACACACTTTATTTTGATTAGCATAAAATTGTTTTTAGTCGGTGTCGTACGGGAGTACTCTCGTCTACACAATCTCCTTAGAACCAGTACACGTGCGAAGAACTTTGCCTTGTATGAGTTCTCTTCAGAAACATCATCCACCATTAATCTCTTAGTCTTTTCCTAAAAAAACCACCCAGAACTACGTACCCCTGATTTCTCGGCAACTCGAGAATACGTAGGAGCAGGACTTAACTCCTGTCGAGCTCATCCTTCCTTTTTCATTTTCACGTTTTTTCTTTTATATATTCCGTTTTTATCACTTCCATGAAAATCAATTTAGACGTAACGTCTTGTTGATTTTCCCTCATTTTTGGTTGACCATCATCACGACTCGTAAGGAAAAGGATACTTAGGATGAGACGTCCCATTTATCCCCTTTCCGTTTTTGATCCCGTATTTTTGATTAAAGGATGACTAATTTAGACGCGACGTCTTGTTAGCACCCTTCCCTTTTCCTGTTTTATACCGAAGCTGAGGGTAATTTGGACGAGGCGTCCTGTTGACCTACACTTTATGTTTGTTTAGTTTGTTCCCTTCGTTTTTTTACAAAGTACAACAATAAAAAAGAAGAAATAAAACATCTTTTATAAGGTTGTTTATGTTGCACATTTCCAATCTTGGTACTATTTTTGACAGGCGATGTAGGGTGCTAATACCTTCCCTACTCGTAACCGACTCCCGAACTTGAATCTCACCTTTTTTAACCAGTGCTTTGTTAAAAGTTTTTTCCCAATGTTTTTCCTGTGAATAAAAATGTTGGTGGCGACTCCCTATTTTGTATTAACTCATTTTATTTCTAAGGGTCGGCCGCGCCGCCGCGATCCCGGTCGCGACAGATGGTGACTCCGCTGGGGACACTTAAGAGAGTCAGGCCAGTTGATTGAAAGTGCATGTTTTCTACATAGCCTTTATATGCTTTGATTTCTTCCCTTGTTTTATTTTCTATTGATTTTGTAAATGTTCGTTCTTATTTTAATTGTATCTAGTTATTTGTTTCGTTGTCAACGTTTGCATGTTTGTTGAACCCTAGGGTAGAGGACCATGCTACTTTTCTGCAATTATTGAACCTTAGGGTAGACGACTTTGTATATTTGCTCTGTGTTTGTTCTTTGTGCAAAATGGGGTAAGGTAAAAGGTACTGAATGCCCTTTCACACACTACACTCACAGTAACTCACACACTTATGAGTGGCGCCCTATACCCGGGCCGCAAATGAAACTTAAGTTAGGAGGGGTTGGTATATGGAATCGTATGGGATGTACTTCCTATCCGGTGTTCGTGAGAACCTCAACCAGAGTTCGACCTCTCATGATATACGCACCTAGTGGATTCCCCACTGTTGCGTCCCTGTCTTGGGTAGGATCTTGGCTCTGGTGACCTTCTAGATGTCTAGTATAAGCCACCCGGTGTGGAGAGTCACTTTTAAACAAGCCGTAGGGCCTAGAAAAGACTTTCAACAAAACCCGACTTAGGCCATAAAAGGGCAAACTTTACTTTACCTTATGTCATTTTCACTTTCCCTTTTATTCAAAGATGAATTATTTACCACCCGAAGATTTACTCCGTTTTGAAATAAGGATTCATTTTTTGGAATACACGGTATTCTTCAGATGAATAGATAATTCTCTTTTGATCATGTACCTCTGAGTCCTGAGTCATAGATTTTCCTAATCGTCAAAAAAAAAATATAATTTTGTTTCCGCTCCAACAGGGACATCGATGACGATTAGAAAACTTATGACTATTGCGACTTGGACCCTTGGTAATCGTTGTTTCCCCAAGAAAAATTGCTTTATGTTAAATCAATGGGGAAGTACCAGTTTTAAAACATGACAACAACTAATTTCTTTTCCTTATCCTCATTTTCGTTGGAGGCTATTCAGAATTTAACGAATACCCTTTGAGTACCTACGGAAATTAACATGGGATTGAACTTAAGAAATGAGGGCTGTAGTTGCCCGAAGAAAATGTTTGAGCTTGAGGCTCCCGCCTCAGAATGAAGGATTTCTTCTGTCTTCACAACTATCCCGTATTAATTTCCATGTTTACCATACCTAGTACTTTTGAATGATAAGTTCTAAGGAATGGTCAAAGGATACTCGCCAAAGCCTGTGATTGCTTCCCACGACATTCTCCTTCTTTCTGTTTCCACCTAACATTTTTTGTTTATTTTTTTAAAAAAAAGAGACACCGACGTCACGGGTAGGCATCCTTACCAAACCCGGCTCCAAAAGAAACTCATGGCTGAGGTAGAAGTTATGGACGGAGACTTTAGAACTGAGTTTGATCAGCTGAAAGAGTGAGTGGCGGAGTTAACTAAACTTTTAGAAAAGAGACAAACAGGAGGAGGCTCCTCTACAGGTGTTGAGGACGCCCAACACCAGCCTGCCACCGCGCCACCCCCCTTGGTTCTGACCCAGCAAGAACCCAACTCCCTAACACAACGACACCCCCTCTCACCATTCATGTCGGAAGATCTAACCCTGCCATTGAGTCCCAGCCACCTTACGGCCAATCCTATGCACAATAGCATACATTTGTCGGTCCTGACGGCAACCCAGTACCTTTTCCACTTTATGGCCTACCGCCGGGATACTATCTCCCGCTCGCTAACCAACAAGACGCCCACGACCAGCAAGCGATGAATCCTCACGCTTCACACCCCGCCCAGCCAAATATGCCACCACTCCATCAAACCTAAAACATGTAAGCCCATGACCCACAAGCCTACTAAACCCAAAACACACAGGCCCATGACCCACAAACCTACCAAACCTAAAACACACAAGCCCCGATAGCCCAGCCAACCTACAATGCACAAGCCTAAAACACACGAATCCAGATGACCCAGCCAACTTATGTCGTACAAGCTATGGCCCAACCCCAAGGTCCCTCACCAAATACAGGCCTAATGAACCAGTCCCACGCGTTGCATCCGTTCAACCAGCCACTCGGCTATCTGTACGGATACGCAACCCCCTATATAACCAATCTCCAAGACACAACCCGCATGACGAACCCGGCAGCCGATCATAGCACGGTCACAGCTCCCCAAAAAAGAAAAGATAGAAATCTTAGAAGAGCGTTTGAGAATGATGGAAGGCGCTGGAGGCTTTGGACTAATAGATGCTTCTGAGCTATGTCTAGTCACAGATGTTGTCCTCCCGCCCAAATTCAAGATTCTAGACTTTGACAAGTATCAGGGAATGACTTGTCCAAAGAACCATCTCACGATGTACTGTTGAAAGATGGCATCCTACTCTTCTAATGACCAATTATTGATCCACTGCTTCCAAGATAGTCTGGCGGGGGCCGCTCTTACATGGTATGCTCACCTTGAGCGGAACCATATTCGTTGTTGGAAGGACCTGGTAGATGCCTTCCTTAGACAATACAAATATAATATGGATATGGCGCCCAACAGTGTTCAGTTACAGAATATGTTGAAAAGGGACAGCGAAATGTTTAAGGAGTATGCCCAACGCTGGAAAGAGACAGGGGCGCAAGTGGACCCCCATTGTCGGAAAAAGAGATAGTCGCGATGTTTATCGACACGCTCCCATCACCCTTCTATGGCAAGATGATTGGAAGTGTTTCATCCAACTTCTTCGACATTGTGACTATTGGAGAAAGGGTGGAGAGCGGAATACGAACAGGAAAAATCACTCAGGGCCCATTTGGGGCAAGCACGACAAGAAAGCTGGCGCCTGGGAGAAGGGATGGAGAAACTAATTCCATCTCTTCTAATCAAAAGACGGCTCCGCCGAAACCATTCATCCCTACCATGATTCAAGCTCCCAATCCTTATGTGGCCGCTGCCACTCAGGGCCCGACAGCTTATACTCCCCACTTCCGTCCGCCCATGGTAAGAGCGCCAATGCCGTAACCCATGCCATACCATCACCTGCAACAAGTGATTCGACCACCCAATCATAATCAGAACACAAGGAATCCCAACAATGAGCGCACCCCTGTACAGTTCGATCCAATTCCAATAACATATACCGAACTTTTGCCAATCCTCGTTCAGAAGGGTCTGGTAGCTCCATACCCCATGAGGCCGTTGTAACCTCCTTACCCAAGGGGGTATGACCCGAACGCTCATTGTGATTACCATGCTGGGGCATCAGGGCACTCCACAGAAAATTGCATGGCTTTGAAATATAAAGTAAGAGATTTGATCAAAGCTGACTGGATTAATTTTCGGGAAGGAAACCCTAATATGGCCACAAATCCCCTGCCTAATCATGGAGGTTCTGGAGTTAATGCTGTGGGGAAGGATGAGGAGTACGTTAGGGATGTTGCTGATGATAATGCTGATTTGGTGGTCGCTTGCTCGTCGGGCCAAGAGCTCAGTAACTGGGAGGCTGTCGAACTCCCTACGATTTTAAATGATTCACCAAAGTAATTTGTTATTGCCTTAATGTCTGGTTTATCCCTCTGCTATGCCTAAGGCTTTGGGACTTTTCATGCAATAAGGGCGAAGAACTTGTTTTATCATTCAATCAATAAATGCGTATCGAAATTCAAAAATTTTTTTTTCTCATCCCTTTATCCTTGCTTTGATTCATTTTCTTTACTTGCTTGTCCTCCTTTTCTCAAGAAGTGTGAAAACCTGAAAGGGCGACCTAGGCAAAAGTTAGAGTGACCTGGTGAGTCAAAAACCCAAAAGGGCGGCTCAAGCAAAAGTTAGGGTCAAATTTCTGGTGATATGACTCAGACCTCCAACTCAAGAAGTGCAAGTCCAAACTAAGGCATGGGGATCATCGTCGAACTCACCTTTTCCAAAGCAAAGTCAATAGGTAGACATGAAGTCGCGTTTGGGGATTATGGTTCTCACTAGTCTCAGGAATTCACTGGAGGATCCATGAACCTTCCTTGTTTCGCCTGGCCTTGACCTGTTCTATATGGCTTCATTTCATTCCATTTATTTTCCCCGGTTATCCATTCTCTGTATTTGTTTGACATACATGAATAAAATTCATATTTTTCGATACGTATTATGAATTGCATTGATCTGATAAAACATGGTGTTTTTATAAAAAAATATGGTGAACATTTAAAGTCGTGAGGAATAAGACGTTCCCACTACTCGACCTCATCTTGGGCAGTCATCACGAAGACTCGGCCAGGCACGTGCTTTAAAGCTATGATCACCTCTTTCATTCTCCTTTGTTCATGAGTTATCCTAAGGGTCGCGGTTTCACAGGACCTACCCAATTTTTGAATTTATCTCTACATTACTTACCATTTTTTCTATAGGTTATGGCAAACAGTTATGTCAAAACTTAACACTCCTGGGTCATCTTTTCCCCCTGGTAAGAACACTTTTCTAATCAGGCTTAGAAGAACTCTCCCTAAAGGGCCCCAGCACACTTCTCCCAATGAATCCACACATACCCGGTGGACCCCAGATTTTCCCTTCCCAATCAAGGGGTAGTACCCCGAACCATCAAGACTATCCCCAGTGGAACTACACTTCCCAGACAACTCAAACTGGGGCATCACCCAGATTTCTCTTCCACTTTCAATCTAGGGGGAGTACCTTAAATTCCCAAGCAACTCAAACTGGGGCATCTCCCCAGATTTCTTCTGTCCCAGTCAAGGGGCGTTTTCCCCCAAGACTCTCTCGATCATGACACACTGGGGCATATCCCCCAGGTCATTATCTTTTGTCAACCTAAGGGCAGTACCCTGCGCTCCCAAAAAAAAGTGCGAACTGGGGCATCACCCCTGGTCGCTCTCTGCCAAGGGGTAGTACCCCTAAATCTTCCAAGCTTTCCAAAAACTAGGGCATCACCCCGACTCCTTCCTCTGTTCGAGGGGCAATAACCCTAACTCCTTCAGCCAAATTTTCCAAACTGAGACACCTTCCCTCATTTCTTTTCTCCCCCAATCAAGGAGCAGTACGCCGGATCAACCAGAATAGCTTAAACTGGGGCATCAGCCCAGATCTACCCTCTCAATCAAGGGGCAGTACCCCAAGGTTCTTTCAATCATGTTCTAACTAGGACATCTCCCTAGATTCCTCTCTCTGTCAAGGGGCAGTTCCCCATGATTCTTTCAAATCATGTCAAACTGGGGCATCACCCCAAGTGTCTCCTCTTTTGATCAAGGGGCAATTCTCCAAAATCCTTTCGATCTTCATAACTGGAGCATCACCCCAGATCCTTCTCCCAGCCAAGGGGTAGTACCCCTAAAATCTTTCAATCTTTCCAGTCGCCTAAGAAGGCATCCTTTACCTTCCAGTCGCCTAAAAAGGCATCCTTTACCTTCTAGTCACCTAAGAAGGCACCCTTTACTTTCCAGTCGTCTAACAAGGCACCCTTTATCTTCCAATCGCCTAACAAGGCACCCTCCTTTACTTTCCAGCCACCTAAGAAGGCACCCTCTACCTTTCTAGTCGCCTAACAAGGCCTCCTTTACTTTCCAGTCTCCTAAGAAGGCACCTGATAAATCAATTTTAATACACTTATTATAGTTTTACACTTGGGGTTTATTATATAATTACTATGTTTAATAATAGTATTTTAATTAAGTTTTATGTTGTTTAGTTAAATTGAAGTATTATGTATATATGTTTCAATTTTCGTTTTTTGTATGTATCTTGAGTATCTTGCCTTATTTTGGCCATAACTTGGGCTTTTGTGATCCAAATGGGCTAATCTTGGAGCCCATGGAAAGCTAAGACAGAGGGCTACATCATGATAATCAAATTTGGTTATTTTGCATCTGGAAAAAAATAAAGAAATGGAGCTTGAATCAATCAGCCCTCATATGTCCCACCAGCATTGACATAGTTCACCAAAATGCACATATCTGGAGCTCTAGGTGTCCAAATGACCTCATTCTTGCGCCAAATTCTCAATAAGACAGAGATCTACAACTTTCATGTTGAAGGTTTTTCAACATTCGGCCATCTAGAAGGTCATATTGGACTCACAAGGTGGAGAAGATAAAGAGGAGAATGCATTTCAACACCTACCATTATCTTCTTTTGAATTATTGTAATTTCAAGCCCACCAATGTTGAAAAAATGCATTAATAATCAGAAAATGAATGTATAGTATCATCATATCTTGCCTATAAATAGATGCTTGAAGTTGTAAGGAAGATACACAAGAAATACATAAGAAATACATGCTTTAGTTTCCATTATAATTCTATATCTTTGTTTTAGCTTCTTAAGTTTTAGTTCTTTCTTTTGCTTTATCTCCTTGCTCTATATTCCATCCTTCAAGTTATGGTTTTCATTTCCCTTCCTCAATATCAAGTAAGTTAATTTTATTATTTGTTATTTACTTTTATAATCAAAGTTTTAGTAAATTTAATATTAGCTTTCATTGTTAAAAATTATCATGGAAGCTTAATCTTTTAAAATCAACTCAAGGAATTTAATTTTTCTTTATGTTAACTTTGAGTTCTTGCTCTTAATATTTTGATTAAAGATAATTACTTTTCTTTGTTTCTCAAGCACTTATAATGGTAGATTATTTAAGTGTATAACCGATTGGTATATAATTAAACAATCTATAATCTAAACTGATGTTGGTTGGTTAATCAATAATCAATTTGAGAACAAAGATTAAGTTACTAAATAAGAGATTTCTATTTAGTTTCTTAACTCAATCAAATTATGGTCTTAAAGTTATTTTAGTAATTAATAAGAATATATCGATTGATTATTCTTATTAGTTCATTAATTCAATTCTAGAAGATTTTCTAGAATATAATCATTTAGGGATTCCAAATGATTCAAGATTGAGAAATTAATTATATTTAATCATATTTGTGAACAATGATTAGTTAACTAAAGATTTATTAATTCCTTGGGTTGGTTGTTTCTAAATTTGATTATTCCTACTCATAAATTTACTTTTTGCACTATCATATAATCACTTAATTTTCCTTTCAAGCTCAACACAAACCCCCCCTTTATTATAACTAAATTGAGTGTAACTAATTGAACTAAGGTCCTCGAGAGATGACTAAGGTTGTTCACCTTATACTATATTAATTTAACTTTTTATTTGACCCGACAACGACAGCGTGTCAGCACCCTCTACCTTTCCAGTCGCCTAACAAGGCCTCCTTTAGTTTCCAGCCACCTAAGAAGGCACCCCTTACTTTCTAGTCGCCTAAGAAGGCACCCTTTACTTTCCAGTTGCCTAACAAGGCACCTTTTACCTTCCATTCGCCTAACAAGGCACCCTTTATCTTCTAGTCGTCTAACAAGGCACCCTTTACTTTCCAGTCGCCTAAGAAGACACCCTTTATCTTCCCATCGCCTAAGAAGGCACCGTTTACTTTCTAGTCGCCTAAGAAGGCACCCTTTATCTTCCAGTCGCCTAATAAGGCACCCTCTACCTTTCCAGTCGCCTAAGAAGGCACCCTTTACTTTCCGGTCGCCTAACAAGGCACCTTTTGCTTTCCTAGTCAACCAATTCCTGTTGAAACTGGTGCACCTCCCCAATTCTTTTTACCAAAAACAAAAAACAAAAAAAAACAAAACACAACAAAAAACTCAAAAAAAACAAACAAACAAAAAAAGAAAAGAAAAGAAAGAAACAAAAAACAAAAAACAAAAAAAAAAGAAAAAAAAAAGAAAAGAAAAAAAAAGAGAGACGGATGTGGAAAATGCTCGTCATTAAAGAGGAAAAGGTCACACCGACTCGTTGATTGCCAACACCATCAGATGCCATACCGATTAAGAGGACCCACCTGGCCCCTACATCAGTGTTCATATCTTTACTTCCTTTTCACTTCAAAAACACGAAAGCTTCGTGTTTCTCTTGTGAAAAAGAAGTAAAGAGGGACATCTGTGAACACCTATTTCGGTCCGGTCAATCTTCACCAAGAATGGGGAATTTCTTCACTTGGAACCCCTTCGTTCTATTTGTACTCGGGTTTGTCTTTAGGATTGTCTTTGACTCTGAGTGATATTCCCAAGTGGAAAGAATTCTGAGATGACTGAACTTCGACTCTGAATAATTATTTCTGAGTAGGGTGTCTCCGAGTGAGACGTTGCCGAGTGGAATGTCTCTGAGTGAGGCATTTCTGAGTGGGATGTCTCCGAGTGAGGTGTTTTTGAGTGGGCTGCTTCTGAGGGAGTTACTTCCGAACGAAGGAAAGGCTCTAACTAGGAAAGAATACCTTTCGAGTGGACTCTCTCAAAGTTCCATATTTTCGAATGATCATTTCCGAGTAGGTTGTCTCCGAGTGAGACGTTGCCGAGTGGGTTGTCACCGAGTGAGGTGTTTCCGAGTGGGCTACTTCCGAGGGAGTTATTTCCGAACGAAGACTATGAATGAATACCTTTCGGACAGAAACTCTCTTTAGTCTCATGTCTCCGAGTGAGGTGTTTCCGAGTGGGTTGCTTCTGAGGGAAATACTTCCCAGGTCACTCTAACTTTTGCCTAGGTCACTCTAATTTAGACGCGACATCTTGTTAGCACCCTTCCTTTTTCCTGTTTTATACCGAAGCTGAAGGTAATTTGGACGAGACGTCCTATTGACCTACACTTCATGTTTGTTTAGTTTGTTCCCTTCATTTTTTTTACAAAGTACAACAATAAAAAGGAAGAAATAAAACATCTTTTATAAGGCTATTTATGTTACGCATTTCCAATCTTGGTACTGTTTTTGACAGGCGATGTAGGGTGCTAATACCTTCCCTACTCGTAACCGACTCCCGAACTTGAATCTCACCTTTTTTAACCAGTGCTTTGTTAAAAGTTTTTTCCCAATGTTTTTCCTATGAATAAAAACGTTAATAGCGACTCCCTGTTTCGTATTAACTTGTTTTATTTCTAAGGGTCGGCCGCGCCGCCGCGATCCTGGTCGCGACAGATATATTCTCTTCCTGAAGGATCCATCACGACTTGGGAATAACTATCAAGTGCTTTCATCAATAAGTGGTACCCAAGAAATAAAACTGATTTGTTAAGAAAACAAATAATTAATTTTGCACAAAAAGATGATGAATCCTTATATGAAGCCTGGGAAAGATACAAGGAGTTGCTGAGAGAATGTCCTCACCATGGGATAGAAAGGTGGTTGACAATCCATATTTTCTATAATGGACTAACTTCCACGCAAAAGATCTCTTTAGATACTGTAGCTGGAGGAGCCTTCATGAGTAAAAATGTTGATGAAGCTCAGAACCTAATTGAGGAAATAGCTCAAAACACTCACCAGTGGAACTCTGAGAGAGGATTACCTGCTAAAACACCAGGTAAGTACTTTGTTGATGCTCTTTCCCTACTTTCTGCCAAAGTTGAAGCATTAACATTAAAACTTGATAAAATAGGGTCAACAGGTACTACTAATATTGTTTGTGAAGTTTGTGGTGTTTCAGGACATGGAGCTACAAACTGCCATTTAGCATTGACCCTTAATCAAGAACAAGAAATGCATCAGATGGATGTTATTAGAAACTATGGTGGAAAATTTCAAAATAACTATAGACCTTCACAAGGTCCACCTAGCTTCCAAAATAGGCCACCTTCATTCCAAGGTAATCAAAGTAACTACAAACCTCAACAAGGATCCTATATTCCATAAAAATCAAAGCTAGAATCCTTGATGGAGACATTTGTAGCTACTCAACTTAAACAAAATGACGAATTCTCTGAGGCAATAAAGAACTTAGCTTCAAAAGTGGATTCTCTTACCACCCATAATAAAATCTTAGAAAATCAGATTGCCCAACAAGCTTCTTATTCGACAAGAGCACCAGGAACATTTCCTGGAAAACCTGAAGCTGGACCATCCAACCAAACCATGGCTGTCATTCTTAGGATTGGTACTCAATATGATGGGCCAGTTGGCAAGACTAGAAAGGATAAAAAGAAAGTGGATGAATCTTTATCTAACCCAGTGATTGAAGAAGAGAAACCACAAGAAAAGAAAGAGGAGATTAAGCCATATCAACCTCCTATTCCATTTCCTCAGCGCTTGGCTAAAGCAAAGTTGGACAAACAATTTGGTAAGTTTCTTGATGTTTTAAAGAAATTGTATATCAATATTCCCTTCACGGATGCTTTGCAGCAAATGCCCACATATGCGAAATTCCTGAAGGACATTTTGTCCAACAAAAGAAGACTGGAAGAAGATGGTACAGTGGCACTTACTGAAGAGTACGGTGCTCTAATTCAAAGGAAGCTTCCACCCAAGCTCCAAGATCCAGGTAGTTTCTCTATTCCTTGTATGATTGGTGACATGAATATAGATAAAGCATTGTATGATTTAGGAGCGAGTGTGAGTTTAATGCCATTATCTATTGCTGAAAAGTTAGGATTGGGTGAGCTAAAACCTACTAGGATGTCTTTACAATTGGCTGATAGATCTAGAAAATATCCTGTAGGAATTTTAAAGGATGTTCCTATTAAGGTAGGAAAATTTTTTATTCCTGCTGACTTTGTTATGCTAGAAATGGATGAAGATTCTTTGATTCCTATTATTTTAGGCAGACTATTTTTAGCAACTGCAAGTGTTGTGATCGATGTCAAGAATGGTAAGTTGTCTCTGACTGTTGGAGACCAAAAGGTTGATTTTAACTTGAAAAATGCTTTAGAAAAACCTTTTAATAATGATGTTTGTTGTAGTGTGGATTTTGTTGAACAAGTGGTAAAGGAAGCAACCCTTCCTAATGACCCACTTGAAACTATTTTCATGATTGAGCCTGTAGGAACATCTGATTGCTCTGAGGCCCCACTAAAACATGATACTGAAGTCATGTATGACAAAGCGGTAAGCCCTAATCTAGAATTAAAACCTTTACCAGCTTCATTAAGGTATGAGTTTCTTGGTCCTAATTCCACATATCCTGTGATTGTTAATGTTGAATTAAATCCATGTGAAACTGAAAAACTTTTGAAACAACTTAGGTTGTATAGAAAGGTAATAGGTTATACAATGGATGATATCAAAGGGATTAGCCCTTCTCTTTGTATGCACAGGATTACTGTGGAAGATGAAAGTAGGCCTACAGTAGAACCACTTAGGAGATTAAATCCAAAAATGCAAGAAGTGGTTAAAAAGGAAATTTTAAAATTGCTTGATGCTGGAGTCATATATCCTGTTAATAGTAGTAAATGGGTAAGTCCTGTCCATGTGGTGCCTAAAAAGGGGGAATAACTGTGATTGAAAATGATAAACATAACTTGATTCCTACTAGGATTGTCTCTGGTTGGCGCATGTGCATTGACTACAGGAAGTTAAATAGCACCACGGAAAAAGATCATTTTCCTCGCCCTTTTATTGATTAGATGCTTGAAAGACTTGCGAAACACTCTTATTTCTGTTATTTGGATGGATATTCAGGTTTTCATCAAATTCCCATTCATCCATTTGATCAAGAAAAGACTACCTTCACTTGCCCCTATGGGACTTATGCTTATAGGCGTATGCCTTTTGGTCTGTGTAATGCACCTGCGACTTTTCAAAGGTGTATGCAAGCAATTTTTTCTGATCTTATTAAAAATGTGATGGAAGTCTTTATGGATGATTTTTCAGTGCATGGTTTGGATTTTGATAACTGTTTAACAAATTTGTGCCAAGTCTTGCAGCGTTGTGAAGAGACCAATCTGGTGTTGAATTGGGAAAAATGCTATTTTATGATAAGAGAAGTCATAGTTCTTGGACACTTAGTGTCTGAGAGAGGTATAGAAGTTGATAAGGCTAAAGTGGAAGTGATTGAAAAATTGCCCCCACCTACAAATGTGAAAGGTATTCGGAGTTTTCTTGGACATGCAGGGTTTTACCGTCAGTTCATTAAGGATTTCTCCAAAATCACAAAGCCTCTTACAACTCTTCTGGGTAAGGATGTGCCTTTCAATTTTGATTCATCTTGTATCGAAGCGTTTTGCAGGATTAAGCAAGCTCTAATCTCTGCCCCTATCGTTCAACCCCCTGATTGAGAACTCCCATTCGAGTTGATGTGCGATGCAAGTGATTACACAGTGGGGGCTGTGCTTGGGCAACAGAAGGACAAAAAGCTTCATGTAATTCATTATGCCTGCCGGACGCTAGATGATGCTCAGGTAAATTATGCCACAACTGAGAAAGAATTGTTAGCCATTGTCTTTGCTTTTGATAAGTTTAGATCTTACTTGGTGGGTTCACATGTTATTGTTTACACCGATCACTCTGCCATTAAATATCTACTAAATAAAAAGGAAGCAAAGCCTAGGCTGATTAGGTGGATTCTAATATTGCAAGAATTTGACTTGGAAATTAAGGATAAGAAGGGTACTAAGAATCTGGTCGCTGACCACTTGTCTAGGTTGACATCCAAAAAAGAAGAAACAGATAATATTCCCATCAATGAATCTTTTCCGGATAAACAACTCTTGAATCTTAGTATCCAACGTGTTCCTTGGTATGTTGATTTTGTAAATTTTCTCGCATGTGGTATCTTACCTCCTGATCTTAGCTTTCAGCAAAGGAAAAAGTTTTATGCAGATGTCAAGCATTAATATTGGGATAAACCATTCCTATTCAAGCAATGTGCAGATGGTTTGATTCGGAGGTGTGTTTCACAAGATGAGGTCCATGCTATCTTGGACCATTGTCATTCTCTTTCCTGTGGAGGGCACATGAGCACCTCCAAGACAGCCGCTAAAATATTGCAAGCTGGGTTCTATTGGCCACATATTTTTAAGGATGTACGTAAGTATATTCTAACTTGTGATGCTTGCCAAAGAACAGGTAACATTGGTAAGAGACATGAAATGCCATTGAATACCATTTTAGAAGTTGAATTGTTTGATGTATGGGGTGTTGATTTTATGGGACCTTTTCCTTCTTCTTTTGGAAATCAGTTCATATTAGTGGCAGTTGACTATGTGTCAAAATGGGTGGAGGCCATTGCTTCACCCCATTCTGATGCTAAGACTGTTATTAAACTTTTCAAGAAAATAATATTTCCGAGGTTCGGGGTCCCAAAATGTGTTATAAGTGATGGAGGGTCTCATTTTATTAAGAAAACTTTTCAAACCCTTCTAAAGAAATATGGAGTTAGGCATAAGGTTGCTACACCTTATCACCCACAAACTAGTGGACAAGTTGAGGTATCCAATTGGGAAATTAAAAACATTCTTCAAAAAATGGTTAATACATCACGTAAGGATTGGTCTATTAAGTTAGATGATTCCTTATGGGCGTATCGAACCGTATACAAAACTCCTATTGGAACCACACCTTTTAAGCTAGTATATGGGAAGCCTTGCCATTTACCTGTTGAGCTGGAATATAAATCTTTTTGGGCTGTTAAAACTCTTAACTTTGATCATAAGGCTGCAGGTGAACAAAGATTGTTAGAATTAAATGAGCTTGAAGAACTCCACTTAGATACATACGAAAATGCCAGAATTTATAAAGAAAAAACCAAACAATGGCATGATCGTCATATCCTACGGAGAACATTCAATCCAGGTGATATGGTTTTACTGTTTAATTCCAGATTGAAGCTTTTTCCAGGTAAACTGAGATCACGATGGTCAGGACCATTCAAGGTAACAAAGGTCCTTCCCTTTGAAGCTGTTGAGTTATAGAGCGAGAAATCTGGTACATTTAGGGTAAATGGACAGAGAGTAAAGCACTACTTGACAGGTCAACCAATACAACAAGCAAGTGACTTGGACTTGCTTGATGCTCCTGATGAATAAATCCAAATGGTGAGAAGTCTGGCTGAAGACTTAAAACTTAGCACTGATAGGGAGGTAACCCTATATAAATTTGTTGTTTCATTTCAAAAAAAAAAACTATGTCAAATCCCGGTTTGGGGTTACTCCAGGTAAGTTTTCTTATCCTTTTATCATCCATTTTAACATTGAGGACAATGTCAAATTCTGGTTTGGGGTGGTAGATAAGAAAACTTAACTGTTTTGTTTGCATTGTGTGATTGTTATGTTTTTCATGCATGTGTGTTTTTCTTGTTTTGTTTGTAATCTTGTAATTTACTATGATTGCATGATAAATTAACTTTGAACACAAAGCTAAAGTATCTAAGGACCCCAAAATTTTGAGTAAAATTTTTTAAAATTTGATTGTTTAAATGCCAAATAAATGCTTAAATGAACCTTATGTGATTAAAATTTTCTTTGAAAAGACTTTCCATGGTAAGATTTGAGCCTAAATGGGTAATTTATGAAACAAATTTTCAAAACCCATATTTTCTTGATTGAGTGAATCTCATAGTCATTAATATTCTAGAACTTGTTTTTCAACCGATTCAAAATGGTTTTTGATTGTATGTCTTAGGATGATAAAGGCACAATTAGGTCTCATTCTTAAGCCTCAGAATTTTTGCACAATTTGACCCCTAGTTACCCCTTTTGAGCCTTAAAGTGAAAATTTTTCTTTGAAGCCTTTCATTGACTGATGTTCTCTTAATGGTGAAAAAGTTGGAAATCTAGTGGAGCAAAGAAATAAAAAAGACTTAAGAAAAATATGTTATGGGATGAAAAATAAAAGAAAGAAAAAGAAAAAGAAAATCAAAAGGATGATATTGAATGAATTACAAAAAGTCCATAAAAGTTCAAAAATTTGCTCTGTTAGTTTCTAAAATTATATTAGTAATTTGAATCATTCATGACTGTTTAAGCCCTTTTGTATTCCATTTTTCTTGAAATTTCTACCTTAACAATACAACCCATAGCCCCGTTACAATCCTTTGAAAGACCTTTTGACTTTGACATGCTTTCTATCAAAACTGTGGAGTTTTTGGTTTATTAACAAGCTTATGGTAATATTTTTGACTATGATGATTTGAGTGATACACAAACCATGAAACACTAGAGTGAAATTGTGAGAAGAGTATCTCAAGTCTTGACACTGAAAATTGACTCACATAAGAAAATTAATTTTGGCATTTGAATAAATCTGTTTCTCTGTCTTGGGTTCTCTAGTTTACTGAGCTAAGTGTTGTCTGTTTCTTATCGTGTGAATATGGTGATTGCTTGAGGACAAACAATGTTTTGGTTTTGGGTATTTTGATAAGTGTTTTAAAACACTATTTTTTACTATTTAATTTATTTAAAATAAAATGTTCACAGTATCATTTTTTCTCAATTTTCATAATTTTCGTTTTGTTTTACTGTTTTTGTTTAAGTTTTGTATTTTGTGTGAATTAATTTAAATGGAACGTTAAAAATTATTTTTTTTAGAAGTGGAAAATTAATTTTGGATTAGTGCTAAAAATTTAGTACTTTAAAATGGTCAAAGAACTTAAATCATAATCTCATTTCTATAAAATTAATTTTTATATATATTCTATTTAAATTAATTAAAGTGTTTGTTTCTCTAAAAATGCAAGCTTTGTCCAAATAATTATGCATGAATTTAATGAAGCAAATGAACCCTTATTTTTGCTATGCCTTTCACGTAAATACTATGACTGAATGGTAACATTAAATAAGCTTGAATTTGATCAAATTTTCTTCCCACTGCAGCTATACATTTCACGTTGGAAAGGGTCCCTTTAAGGCAACAATGCATCACCTTTCACTCCTTATTTTCACGTTAGAAGCTATTAAGAGAAGGGCCCATGTGCAGAATTTTTTGCCAACCATTATCTCATGTGCAATTCCATGTACCCATTATTTTAATAATTCCACTCTCTTTGTCTAAATGAATTCACGGCTACACCAAGCAAAATCCACTCATGAATATTTTATTCATCTTTGACCCATTCTCTAGAACACCACATGGTCAAAAGCAAGGTCTAAGAATTAATATTTTATTCACTCTTTCTTCCATTCTCTCATAATTCTCACGGCAATGCTAGCTTCCAAAACACTAAATATTTTATTCAAAAGCTTTCCACTTTCTCTTTGCACTCACACGGTCACACTTGCTTCTTATCACCCATGTACTTAGACTTTTTCAAAGCCATTCACGTGAATACACCTCCAAAATGCCATCTCCATGAGCTTAATTTTTAATTCAATAAAGCTGCATCCTATCAAGCATTTCACGTCACTTTCCTATCACCCATGTACTTGATTTTAATTGCCATCCTTCCAAGAACCAATTCACGGTCATGACATTAGCAAGAAGACAAAATTGCTACATCACTCCATGTATATGTATCATTCATTAGCAAGGCTGAACCATGAAAGGAAACACTTATTAACGTGAAGTGCTGACGGAATAATGGGTTCCTATTTTTTCTCCATATTTGCCAACGTAAAAGTCATGGCTGATTGTTAAACAACAAAAAGTGGAAAGCAAACAACAGCATAATTAAATGGGACATTATTTGTTACGAGGGGATGGCTGGAATTAAAAAATACAGCAAAACAGCAGAATAATTAACGTGAATGGGTTCCCATTTGTAAAGCTTTGCCAACGAAAAAAAAGGGAGGAGACAAAGTGGAAGAATGGGTGGCTGCCTTTGGAAGAATGAATAAAATATTTTCACCTGCAGCAGTATAAATGGAAGCAGTGTTCAGAAGGGAAAAAAGAGGTACAACAGCAGAGAGAATAAACGGACAGACAGCAGAGGAAAAGAACCAGTTTTGTGCAGAGAGAAAAATTCTTGTGTTTGTTCCTTTTTTGTTATTTTGTAAAAAAGAATTGAGAGGGAGTAGTGAAATTGAGTGATTACATTTGTGTACTGTGGAGGATATTGCAAATACAACAAGAAGTGACCGTGGTGAATTTATTGGGCTTTTTTTTTTAAGAAACCCATAAGTCTTTATTTTTACCATGTGTTGTATGTTTTACTTTTCTTCCATCATGTGTATGAATTTGAATTATATCATGAGTAACTAAATTTTTATCTTGGGATGAAGGGGGTGTGACAATATTTTATGTTAATGTTATTTTGACTTTGAATTAAATAAATTTCTGTTTTCTATTTAGTTCAAATTATGCTCAATGCTCTTAGTGATTCCTAACAAGAACCTAAGTGATAAAACTGTATACTTGCGGGTATATTAGAAAATTTAAGTAATTAATAGAATCGAGAGATTTATTGTTACTAGAAAGCTTTTGTACTAAACCCAAGGTTTTGAAATACTTTTTATGACCTCGGTAAAACCGAGAAAGTAATCAAAAATCTTTTGAGGAATAAAAAGGGGTTTTCATAAAATAGTAAAGGGCCTATCTTAGGGATTGAACGCGGTTCTCCATACGTTAGGTACATTAATAGGATTCCGAGAGGAACATATTAAGTAGCTTAAGGAAAATCTGCCTTGGAAAACTTAATTTGATTCTTATTTATGAAAAGTTAAAATTATTAGCATAAAATAAAGTCTTGAACCCCTGGAATCCCAAGATACTCTCAACTCTAATTTTTTTTTAGTGTTTAGAAGATTTTGTTTCTGTATTTATTTTTATTCTGTTTAAACTTTGTTTTGAGTTTTATTTTATAAAAACTTAAAATATCAAACTGTGTGGATAATTAAATTTCAATATGCTTGTACTTTGAAAACAGTCCCTGTGGATACGATAATCTTTTATATTACGCGACATAACCCGTGCGCTTGCGGGCCCTGTCATATATATATATTGAGTTTCTTCTACTTATAATTATTTTTAAATCATGAAAAATTTACCCCCATTTTTGGGGTATGACAACCTGGTATCAAAGCTTTGTTTGTTCTTTGTTGCTGTGATTGATTATTACAAGAGCATGACATGCATTTAGTGAATGATTGTCATTATTGCTTAACTTTGTATGGATTGATTGTGGATGAAATTTGATTTCTATAAGCCCGGCTAAGCTTTCTTCACACTATTCTCCCTCAATGATGAATCCTTATGATTATATGAATGCATGTGATATCATAATATGATGAGATTCTTTTTATGAGCTTTAATGGGGATTGGTCGATGTTGGACTCCATGATGGAGGGCCTTGGCTTAATTATATGATGAATTGCTATAGCATGAGACTATAGAGAAGTTTATGAGCTAGTTTACTGATGTTAGTTGAATTTAATGTTATGGTTATAGATATTGTGATGGCTCGTCGTCATCAAGATAACGATGATGCTATAGCTAGAGCTTGAATCGCTTTACGGATCTTCTTGAGTCATAAAACCGTGATAGACAAGAGGCGGAAAAGAAAACTACTCATGCTGCTCAAGGTACTCAAGGCCTTGATAAGTTCTTGAAGCGGAAACCCTCCGAATTTCATGGTGGATTTAGACCCGAGCAAGCTTATGTTTGGATCCGAGATATTGAGCAGATCTTTGACAGTTTTGAATGCACTGAGCTCCAAAAAGTGGAGTATGTTGTTTTTATGTTGAGAGATGAAGCCGAGACTTGGTGGAGACTCACCAAGAGTAGGATGATTGCTGCAACTATTCCCTTGACTTGGGAAAATTTTAAGCTTGAACTCATGAGAAAATATGTGCCCGAGAGCTATAAAAGTAAGAAAGAGCTTGAGTTCATGGAACTTAAGCAAGGCACAATGACGGTGGAAGAGTATGCTTCCAAATTTGAAGAACTTTGTGAATTTTACCCTCCTTGTCAGCAAGAGGGAACCGAAGCCTCTAAGTGTGTCAAATTTGAGAACGGTCTACGCCCTGACATTCAAAGGGCCATGTGCCATCAAGAAATTTGAAGTTTCACGGTACTTGTGAATAAGTTCTGCATCTATGAAGAACATGCTCCCACTCATCATTCAAAATTTGACTCTAAATTGAAGGGTCAAACTTCCGATTTCAAGAAGCAAAGGAATTTTAGAAAGGGACGTTTTCAGAGGGTGCTCATTCTAATGTTCAAGCTAGAGGCGCTGGTCATGGTAACACCTTTGGCCGGGGCAATGCAAATACCAATGGGCCAAAATGCTATAGGTGTGGTGATCCTCACTATGTTCGTGAGTGTGTGCACCATGATGATGTAGTGTGTTTTAATTATGATCAAGTGGGACATATCTGTCCTGCATGTCCTTTGCTCACAAGACAGGCTCCTATGCAAGCTAATACTCCACATCGTGCTATTGCACCCGCTCATGTGAACCGCGGAGGCCACAATGGTGGTCGGGGCCGTGGTAATGGAAACAATGGCAGTCGAAATGGTGGCCATGGTGGCTATAATGGTGGAAGGCATGGTAATGGTCGTGGTAACGGTAATGGTGCTCGTGAGGGAAATGGAAATGGTGGGAATCCCCAACCAACTGCTGGGAGAGTATTCGCTGTGACCGGTGAGGAAGCAGCTCAAGCCGATAACCTAGTTGAAAGTATGTGTGAAATACTCAGAAATTCTATGCATGTTATTTATGATTCGGGTGCGACCCACTGTTTTATATTCGAGGATTGTGTATGGTGATTGAAATTACCGGTGTGCCTAATGAAAAATGCTCTTGTGGTTACTACCCCAACCAGTGCTTATCTCAGATCAGTTAGCCATTTTGATAACATTGACATGCTTCTAGAAGGAAGGAGATTTGTTACTTCTTTCATTTTCCTTCCCCTGAAAGACTTGGAGACCATTCTTGGTATGGATTGGCTTTCTGCCAATAAAGTCTTGGTTGACTGTCAACAACGGACTATTATTTTCCCTTCTTCAGATGTAGGGAAATTTGATGTGTAAGGTATAGATCAACTTTGCATATTATTATCTCTTGCTGATGGGGAAAATGGTCTTGATCCCTTAAATATTCCTGTGGTGTCAGAGTTTTTGGATGTGTTTCCCGAGGAGGTACCCGGTTTACCGCCTTCACGGGAGGTTGAATTTTCTATCGACCTTATGCGTGGTATAGAACCGGTGTCTATCGCTTCTTATAGGATGTCTTCTATGAAGTTAGCTAAACTTAAGAAGCAAGTTGAGGAGTTAGTTGAGAAAGAATTTGTTCGACCCAGTGTATCACCCTGGGGGCTCCTGTCTTATTAGTTAAAAAGAAGGATGAAACCATGCGGTTGTATGTTAATTACCGCCAATTGAATAAGATGACAATAAAGAACAGATATCCTTTGCCTCGTATCGATGATCTGTTGGATCAATTAAGAGGTGCTGTGGTGTTTTTGAAGATTGATTTGTATCCTGGTTACCACCAAATTCGGGTAAAAATCGAAGACATTCCAAAAACTGCTTTTAGGATGCGATATGGCCATTATGAGTACGTTGTGATGCCATTCGGAGTGACTAATGCTCCAGCGGTGTTCATGAGTTACATGAACCACATCTTTCATGATAACCTGGATCGCTTTATTGTAGTATTCATTGACGACATCTTGGTGTATTCCAAGAGCCATGAGGAACATTTGAAACTTGTGTTGAACATTCTTAGAGAGAATCAGTTGTACACTAAGCTCTCTGAATGCGAATTCTGGTTGACGAGCGTCCAATTTCTTGGACATGTGATATCCAAAGAAGGTGTTTTGGTGGATCCTTCTAAGGTTGAGGCTGTTATGGCATGGCCTAGACCTACATCGGTTACTAAAATCTGAAGTTTCCTTGGACTTGCCAGTTATTATCGAAGGTTCATCGAAGGTTTTTCTTGTCTTGCTAAACCTTTGACAAACTTGACAAGAAAGAACTAACCTTTTGTGTGGACGGTCGAGTGTGAGAGATGTTTTGAAGAGTTAAAAATGAGACTCACTTCTGCGCCTATTTTGGCATTGCCTGATTTACAAGAAAACTTTGTGGTATACTGTGATGCTTCCAAGCATGGTCTTGGATGTGTTTTAATGCAGAAGGAACGTGTTATAGCTTATGCTTCACGCCAATTGAGACCTCATGAAGTTAACTACTCGACTCATGACTTAGAGTTGGCGGCGGTTATGTTCGCCTTGAAGATTTGGCGTCATTATCTCTATGGTTCGAGGTTCGTGGTCTTTAGTGATCACAAAAGCTTAAAATACCTCTTTGATCAAAAGGAATTGAATATGCGCCAAAGGAGATGGATGGAATTCCTGAAGGATTATGATTTTGAATTAAAGTACCACCGGGAAAGGCTAATGTAGTTGCAGATGCTCTTAGTCGGAAGTCCTTGCATATGTCGGCCATGATAGTCAAGGAATTCGAATTGATTGAGGAATTTTGGAACTTGAATGTTGGGACCAAAATTTAATCTTCCAAGAAGTTGTGTTTTACTACACTAAAGATGTGCAATGAGTTTTTAGATCTTGTGAAGAAGAAATAAGAAGATGATGATGACTTACATAAGATGAGAAGATCTCAAAGGGATGGGAAAAATCTATTCCTTGTTGAAGGTGTTGATGGCTTATGGCATGTAAAATATCATGTGTGCGTACCTTCATTTGGAGATTTGAGACATATGGTGCTTGAGGAAGCACACAAAAGCATTTTTAGCATTCACCCTGGTGCGACTAAGATGTACCAAGACATAAAGAAGAATTTTTGGTGGCCCGGAATGAAACGTGATATTACCAGCTTTGTAGCTTCATGCCTTATTTGTCAAAAGGCGAAGGTAGAGCATCAGAGACCCTCTAGTACATTGAGACCACTCGATATCCCTGTTTGGAAGTGGGATGCTATTGCTATGGACTTTGTGTCCGGTTTGCCAAGGACAAGGTCCAGATGTGATGGAATCTGGGTTATTGTGGATCACTTAACAAAGAGCACACATTTTCTACCGATCAGTATGAAGAGTTCTTCGCAGGATTTGGCACAGTTATACATCAAAGAAATTGTGAGGTTGCATGGTGTGCCATCAAGTATTGTTTCTGATCGTGACCCCCGATTTACTTCCTGATTTTGGGGAAGCTTACATAAGGTGATGGGTTCTAAATTGAAGCTAAGCTCGGCGTATCATCCTCAGACTGATGGACAATCTACGAGGACTATTCAGAGTCTTGAGGACTTATTGCGTGCTTGTGTTTTGGAGCATAGTGGTTCATGGGAGAAATATTTTCCTCTGATCGAATTTACCTATAATAACAGCTTTCATTCTAGTATTGGTATGACCCCATATGAAGCGTTGTATGGAAGGAAGTATTGAATCCCTTTATGTTGGCTTGAGGTTGGTAAGAACTTGGCCTTAGGGCCTGAGATTGTTGAAGAGACCACTGAATAAATTAAGATGATCCAAGAGAAGATGAAAATCGCACAAGACCGACAGAAGAGCTATTATGATAAGAGGAGGAAGCCACTTGAATTTCAAGTTGGCGATCATGTGTTTTTACGAGTCTCACGGGATAAGGGTATTGGGAGAGCTTTGAAGAGCAGAAAATTAAGCCCTAAGTTCATCGGACCTTATGAGGTCCTGGAACGCATCGGCGATGTTGCTTATCGGATTGCACTCCCTCCACATCTTGCAAACCTGCATAATGTGTTCCATGTGTCGCAATTGAGGAAGTATATTCACGATCCCTTGCACGTGATCCCTATTGATGATGTGGATGTATGAGGAGATTTGTCCATTCCTTCTGTTTCTATTCGTATCGTCGAGTATTCCGTGAAAAGGTTACGGAATAAAATGGTACCCTTAGTAAAGGTAGCATGGAAGCATGGAAATATGGAGACACTCACATGGGAACGCGAAGATGATATTCGGGAATGGTATCCTCACGTATTCGAATCTGGTATGTCAAATTTTGAGGACGAAATATCTTCAAGGTGGGGTGGATTGTAACATCCCAATTTTTACATAAATATTCAATTGAGGGGAAATAAATGACAATTATTTATATATGGAAAGGTTAATGCCCCAAAAATATAGAAATAAGTTAATTTGAGCTTGACATGATTTTTCATAAATTACCAAGCTTCATGAACTAAAATTTATACACGATTAAAATATGGGTGTCGGACATAGTATCTCCGATTAGGATGATATTGGTCAGGGCTGTAGGTGATATTATTGGGAATCCGAATATGTATTCGGATTTATTTTTAGATAAAGTATTGAGCCTAAAAAGAGATCATTTTTATCTTAAAACGGAGGAACTTTAAGTGAATGAGAAAAATATTAAAATTAAAACCCTTTCCCTTTTTAATTTCACGTTGCCTTCTCCTCTTTGGCAAACACACTTGGCTATCTCTCTCTTTTCTCATTCCTATTCATCTTATTCATCTTCTTCTTCACCAAAACTCAAGACCAAGAGGTGCCCTTTTCCCTCTTCATTTTCGTTCTCCAAGGTGCAAGGAGGAGAATATGGAAGCTTGAAGCTCCTCCCATTCTTTTCCATTTTCGTCATCTTCTTCCTCTCCCTTGGCTCCATTTTTGTTTCTTGATTGACGTAAGCTTTCCCTCATTTTATTGGTGTTTGAACCCTAGAATATGAATTATTAAGGCTTGAGAGAGTATTAAATGTATATGGGTTATTGGGAGAAGCTTTAAATATGAAAACCCTAAGGTGGGGTGATATGAATGTGAGTTTTTATGAGCCTTGAAGAGGGTACACGAAAATATGGATTGGGAAGATGATGAACCATATGCATTTATGATGTTTGTTGGGTTTTTAATAAAACCTTAACCTATGAATTTGGGGGAATGTGTAATGTAGAAGGGTTGGTATTTATTGATGAAAGAAGTGTTATTAATGATGAGGTATTGGCATTAAATGATGATTTATGATTATGGTTAAGAAACCTTTAAGAAAAACTCATTTAAAAAGAGTTAGGTGTGAAATTGGTATATGTGGTAACTTAACTATTTAGGTTGTTACCTTTGGTAATAATGAATTTTGATTAAAGGGAAGGAATTCCCAAAGCCTAATTAGGCAAATGAATAAAACTTGTAAATAATGGCTACATGATGAGAATCATGTTGTATATACATATGTATTAAGAATGATACTTGGATGAATGATTGATGTAGTCCTATAATTGATTGGTGTAGGACTTGATAACACTTGTGAGGCGGGAACATCAAACTCGGAAGTCTACTTCTCTTGAGGTAGGAGACGGGTGCATTTTCTAAATGTATGATGCCTTGTAGTTGATAATATATGTATTGATGCCATGTTGCATGTTTTTCCTTGAATGGATGTAGTGCTTTATATGTGTGATATGAAATAGAGATTGAATCTTGTGATGGTTGATTGTAAAATGGTACCTTGAAAAGGTTATGAGTTGTATAATGTGTGATGACATGTTATTGTTTCCATGTGTGGCTTGATGACTATTTGAAATCCTTGGCTAGGATAACTCTTGAATATTATGAATGGTTGATAAGTGTTGATTAAGCATTGATTTCATGACTCATTTGAACTAATTTTGTGAAGACTTTGAGCTAAATTAATGAATTATTAAAGGAAGTGAGCATGAATCTTTTAAGTAGTGTATAAAAGAAGTATTGTGTTTAAAACCTTGGAAAGTGCAGGGAATTCAACAGGAAGGCAAGGCAAGGTAAGCAAGCTTGCGCATGAAAGTTTGAAAGCATAAGCACCTCTCACGCTTAAGCGAGAATACTAGACGCTTAAGCGAGGATTAAGCATGGCAAGCATGAATTAAAGGAGACAAAGAGGCATCAGGACCCCTCTCACGCTCAAGCGTGGGGATGAGCCGCTTGAGCGTGAGCTCGAGAGCGCCCAAGCTAGGAGTAAGCGTGAGCATGAGCGTGACCCTGCACATGAAGAGCGCTTGAGCGTAGGCTTTACATGCTGGAGCGTAACTGATGGATAACAAAGCCACGCTTGAGCGTAGCTGAGAAGGAGTAAGCGTGAGCAACGTTCTGCACCATAAGGAAGGCCACGCTTGAGCGTGGTTAATTCAGCTTGAGCGTGATACCATCAAAAAGCATCAGAACCTGTCACGCTTGAGCGTGACCATCAAGCTCAAGCGTGACTCCTGCAGTATGGGTCTCTTAATTCTTTATTCACCAATGATGCGATGCCAACTCACCCACTTTCTTGTGTTTCTACAAGTCTCTGAAAGATGCTGCATGGGTTCTACGCAAGTGGGCATGGGAAGCTAGAGCATAACCTCTATAAATCAAGCTGGATCCATCATCAGAAGGATCCCTGTAATCCCCTGTATTTTTCCCTCAAAATCCAACCTTTTCCATTATCTTTTGTATTTATACTTTGAGGGTGAAAATGCAAAGCATGAGTAACTAAACTCCCTTATGGGATTGGCTGTAATCCATTCAACACTGAAGTAATGTTGTTGTAAGTTTTTATTTAGTAATGAGATTTGATAAGTTTCTGTATTTCCTTCTGCGTTTAATGCCTGAAAGTACTTGATCACTATTTTCTTGTTTTAAGTTTTCTCAAGTATGCTGGGAAGTGACTTTTGAAAGCAGATCTGAAAGAAATACTTATTGTGAGTAGGTAGCCAGGGATGGCGTCTAACGCAATAAACGTCAAAACAATCGATCGATAATGCTGGGATGATTTCAAAGTGACTGAGGGATCAGCGGTTTGAAATCATTCTTATGAATTTTGTAGTCGAGGGATCGATACAAATGACTATGATTGTGACGTAGAAACTATCTTTTCAATTTACTTATATAAAAACTTATGCAGCCTACAGAAGGTGAAGATGTGATGAAGCCAATCCCTGTTTTACCAAATTAATTTCTCTCAAAAACCATTCACTGTTATCTTTTGCAAACTTTCACTCTCTGTTATTTATTACTTTTTTCAACATCATTCACAACAAAACAAACTAAAAACCTTCTGCCTAATCAATTCAAAACTAAGATCTTCATTCTAACACCTCCTCAGTGGAACGACAACTATACTATATTACAACTTCTGTGTTTAAACTTGGCACAAGCATTACCTTGAGTTCACATTATACAAACTTGATTCTTTTTCAGTGAACTCTTCATTCCAAATATCTCAAAAACATACTATCAATGGTATATATATTTGATTATGTGGGACTAACATTGTGATTGAGTATGAGTTGTACCCTAGATGAGAGGGTGAGATAATCCTTACGAGGTTAAGGCATGCATGAGCATTGTTGCATATATATCATGACATGCATATCATGACATTTGAATATGGTTGCGATCACAAAGAAAAGTCTTGCGGTACTAGTATGATGATATTGAAAAGTGGTTGCGATCACTTAATATTTGGAATATAAAGGGCTTGCGAGTTCCTGTGGTAGTGAGCCGGTGGTTGCGATCACCTAGTGTTCGAAATGAAAGGCCCTGCGGGACCATTAAGAATGAATGCCCGTGGTTACGATCACGAGGTGGGAGTACCCCTTGTGAGGCGGGAAACCATTATGAATTGTTGAACATGGTCGCAATCACGAGAAAGCACCTTGCGAGGCTGCTAGAGGGAGTACCCCTTGCGAGGTGGGAAACCAATGAGAATGAATGATTATGGTGGTTGCGATCACCTGATGAAATGAAATCGGATCTGTGCATATGCATTCTTAAACACTAGCATGTGCATTAGCCATAGAAGCATGGCATTGAGTGATACCCTATTGAGGAGGTTATGTGAGGTGTATATGGAACCCTCTTTGGACACTAAATATATTTGTGTTATTGGTTTGGTTTGGCTTTTATGAAACTTTATGAAATGACAATGAGTGTGATGGAATCATAAATGAATGATATGGTTAAATTGATATGTCCTTGATGAAGGATTTGTTATTCATGGATAAGTGGGTGAACATGTGTGTTCAATGAATTGGGTGAATTGATTAATCTGAGTGTCATTCAAACTCCTTTTAGGAGAAGATGTTAACTTGCATTCATATGTATATTATCACAAACTGTTGGATTTTCATCATTGAGAAAGTATACTCACTCTCCATGTGGTCTATCTTTTTAGCTCTTGTGTTGTAGGGCTTGACTATGGAGCTCATGTGTGGAGGAATTGTGTGAAGGAAGTCATTTTGTGGTAAAGATGCCTTGGCCGACAATGTTTTGATTTTATGGCTTATATGTACTCTTTTGTAATGTATATACATGATGGATACTTGGTATAGCCATGAATTAATGTGGGCAACTTGTAAGGATGACAAATAGATGAATGATGATTTTGGAGGTCATATAGGAAAATGAGACCCTTGTGTTTATGGCTTATTTTCATTTATGACCTTGTCAATGTATGAATGATAAACTTGTTATGGATTACCTCTAACATTGATGAATGAATGGATATTTATCTAGATTTTATGTTTTATAGAGCATACAAGATGATAAGCTTGATTTTGATATGATTACTAAATTGGAATGGAAATTATTGAGTATGAATGCTTGAGATAAGTTTTAAATGCTTAATATGAGGTATATGATGTGTTGAATTTGATTAATTTTGCTTAGTATGGGTTTTGGTATGTGGAGTTGTTAAATTTTTTCTATTTCTGCGCATGTGCTGATAATCTCACCCAAGCGAGATGGATTCTCGCTCAAGCGAGAATCCCCTGTATCAGTTATAAGGCCCATGGCCTAATCTCACCCAAGCAAGAATGGTATGCAAGCTCAGGCGAGATGCCCCTGCACTTGGTGTATGCATTCTGGACGTTTCTCGCTTGAGCGGGTTCGCCTTTGCTCAAGCAAGAGCTGGGTGCAATTATTTCTGGGCAAGATTCGCTCAGGCGATTGGTATCTCACCCAAGCAAGATTGCTTATGTATCAGGTAGTAGCTACTGGATGAAATTCGTTCAAGCGGGTCTGCCCTCGCTCGAGCAAAATGAGGGCAATGTGGTTTGTCACTTTTTCGCTCAAGCGAGCTTGCCTCGCTCAAGTGAGTGAGAGTGATTTCGATTCTATAGCGTTTTTGCTCACGCTCGCTGGCCTCGCCCAAGCGACCCATGTGGATCTCGCTGAAGCGAGACAGGGGCTCGCTCAAGTGAGATACCCTGATTCCATTTTCTTTATTTTTGCTTCTTTTATCCAATTTCCTTGCATGTTTTGGGTTCCTTGACCTCTAGAAATATTATTACTATTATGAAATTGTATTATCACTATTTAAACAAATTAATGATGCATCTCTAAATCTCTTTTAATGTGGAATTTTTATAATTCTCAATTTTAATTATATCTTCCGCTCTTCCCTTATAACGATCTTGAGTTCGATCGTCCAAGGAGCACTCTGATACCTTCTCATATCTTCATATATGAGATAGGCTATTAAATGATCCAGGGTAATTACTTGGTATTATATATATTGAGTTTCTTCTACTTAAAATTATTTTTAAATCACGAAAAATTTGCCCCCATTTTTGTGGTGTGACACTCAGGACCATAGTAGACGCGTAAGTTAAACCCTAAAAAAGAAGTACATTATACTCAGTTTATGTCTACTCATGTTACAAATTTGATTACATCATTTTTGTTCTTATACGATTCTAACTTATCTTGTGTTTTATTTTGACGCAAGGTGGTGGTTGGATACAGTCAACTGCATGGAAATAAGTCCACCAGAAGAAAACTTGTGTGGGTGCACCCAAAAGTAAGCCAATCGAATTCATTCAAATCTTTATTACATTTTGAAAACTTGAATTCACTTATTCTATATTTTTTGTCCATTGTAGTCTTATAGGCAAGAGGGTAGCTACAAGTGTGGCTATTACGTCATGCACACCATGCTGACCATCGTCCAAGAACATTTAGTAGATGGATGGACAGATGTAAGTCTCATCACTTGTACTAGTTTTCTACCAATTTCATCAAATTCATGTAATAAATATAGTTTTTGTTCTAATTGTTTTATGCATTGTTTGCAATACTTTCAGGACCGGTCATACTTACCTAGGACACATGTAGATAATGTTAGAAAGCAATGGGTCGCATACTTGATTGAAGTGAGGAAATGACTTAGATAGATATAGGATTTTTATTCTCTTATATATGTATCTACTGTAGGATTTAGGGTTTAGATTTTATTAGGTTACATTTGTCGCAACCTGGATCGCGACGGCGCGGCGAGAGAGAGAAACCCGTGAGATGAAACAGGGAGTCGCCACCAACGTTTTTATCTATAGGAAAAACATTGGGAAAAAACTAAGTTCAGTGAAAGCACTGGTTTAAAAAATGAGATCCAAGTTCGGGAGTCGGTTACGAGTAGGGAAGGTATTAGCACCCTACATCGCCTGTCAGAAACAGTACCAAGATCGAAAGCGCAATATAAATAGCCTTAAATAAAACATGGTTTCTTCCCTTTTTTTATTTTTATTTGAAAACGACGGAATGGAGTAAGAAAACTGTACAAACATAGAATGTCGAAGCGAGGTCAACGGGACATTTCATCCGAATTAAACTCGACTTCGATATGAGACAGAGAGGGGAAAAGAATGCTAATAAGACGTCACGCCTAAATTAGACATCCTCGGATAAAAAAAGGACAGGGATAGGAAAGAGATAAGCGGGACGTCTCATCCTAAGTATCTCTTCCCTATGAATTGTGGCGAGGCTTGAATAAAAACTAGGGGAAATCAACAAGACATCACGTCTAAATTGATTTTCACGGAAGCGACAAAAAAAAGAACACTTATGAAAAAAACACGAAAGTGAGGAAATAAATCAGTAAAAAGAAACAAGAAAGATGGGCCCGACAGGAGTTGAGGTCCTACTCCTACGTATTCTTGAATTATCAAGAAATCAGGGTTACGTAGTTCTGAGTGTTTTTCTTTTAGGAAAAGATTGGGAAAATGTTGGTGGGTATCATTTTGGTGAGGAGCCCATACAAGACGAAGTTCTTCGTACGTGTACGAATCCTATAGAGGTTGTGTAGACGGAAGTATTTTCCGTACGACACTGACTAAAAATGATTTGTTTCTTTTTTTGACTTTATTTAGATTTGAAAGAAAACAGAAAAGACATTTATTTCTTTTTCATTATTATTACAAAGTAAAAAGAAATTTAACTGAATGAAATTTTAGGAAAGTAAACAAGTCCAAAAATGCAAACTCAGCATATGAACGTTTAATAAAAAAAAATGAAAGGAAAGGACATAGAGCAGAACTGGTGGTAGGGTCAATGAGGAACCAGCTTACAAATGTAGGCCGGTGTGGATTCTGCTGGTGTGGGTATGGAGTTAAAGCTCTGGACTACAGGTTGGAGCTGAACCAGTGGAGGATTGGGAGGTTAAGACGGTGTGGTGGGTTTAAAGGGGGGATAAGAGTAGAACCGAAGTGATGGATTTTGGGAGAGGAATGGAACAGAACCGGAGTGGTAGATTTTGGAGTGGATTAGAGCTGAATCCGGTGTGGTGTGACGGGGAAGGGGACAATATGGTAGATTTAGAAGATCGGTGTGAAGGGCTACAGTGAATCAGTGGAGTTGATGAGGGTCTGAGGGAGGACAGTGCTGTTGGGAGGATGTTGTTGGGACGGTGTGGGGGAATGTGGTTCGGGTCGGTGCAGTTGGAGGGTCGGTGTGGTGATTCTAGACGGTGTGGAGCTGGTTTAGGAGGAGGACGGTGTTGGGAAGATACTGTTGGGACGGTGTAATGAAGTTGGGAGAGGGTGGAGTTAGGAGAAGGAAGGGGACGGTGTAATGATGGAAGTGGACGGTGTGCAGTATGTGAGGTGATTGGGACAGAACCAGTGGGGTGAATTTAGGTGGATCGGATCAGAAACACGGGGGTGTGATAGGTTCTTCAAATCTGAGATTCTGAGGTGAATTTTTCAGAAGTTCCTTCCTTCCCACTCTGTCTGTCAGTCCAAGATCCAACCAGCCAACCTCTTGTGCCTCTTCGATTGAGGCTTTTATAGAGGCTTTAGGACATGGGCTGAGTGCTTTGACAGCACGGGTCTCCACTCGCCCATGCGCCTAGTGGAGACAGCCTGGCTAAAATAATGGGGAGCAGCGGCTGGTGGAGAATTTTTAATTTTTCCACTTCCGCCCAACTGTCTGCCACTCCCAGGATTCCTGGATCCACTTGAATTGTGGAAATCCAAGTCAGCCCTTGCAATCCGAGTGAGCATGATGGAAATCTGAGAGAGGATATTGGAAATCTGAGAGAGGATGTGAAAATCCGAGAGAGGACGACTCAAATTGCCCTCTCAGTCAACATTCATCCACAGAGGGAGAGAATTCCGAGAGGAATGAAGGTTTTCCAATAGAAAATCGAGTGAAAATGGTCTTTTGCCGAGTGAGGATTCTTCTGAGAGGAGCTCTGTCATGGAAGGCCGAGTGAAGGTTTTGCTCGGTGTTGGGTTATTTATAAGAAGAATCCAAGTGAAAAGCAAAGCAATTGGATTCAGGGGACAAAGCAATTCTAATTGAAACATTCGATCAGACCGAGTGAAAAGTGACTCGGAATTGGCTGAAGAGGACTCCTTGCTGACTGAAAAATGTCACTCGGAATTGATTGAAAAAGTTGCTCAGAATTTGGTAAAAATGGTGGCTCGGTAATGGCTAAAAGGATAGCTCAGAATCGGTGGCTTGGAATTGGTTTGAAGAGTGATGGCTCGGGATTGATTTGAAGGGATTGACTCGGAATTGGTTTGAAGGGTGATGGCTCGGGATTGATTTGAAGGGTGATGACTCGGCATTGGGGCAAATGATTCAGTCGGCCCCTTATTTGAAGGATGAGTGAAGATTGGCTCGGAAATCTGACTGAAAAGGACTCGGAAATGGTTGTAGAATGGCCCACTCGGCAAATGTTCCCTCGGACTCGATCTTCTTTCCTCTCAGAAGTTGGTACTTGAGAGAATCTGACCACTCAGATAGATTTAGAGTTAGACTTTTCTTCCAGTCTGAATCTGATCACTCAGTTACACTCGGAGTCGGTCTTTTTTACTTCAGTCAGGAGAGCTTTATTCAACATCTGACCCTCGGATGTGCTCACTCGGACTTGGTTATTCAGACTCAGTTTTTCCCAGAAAAACACATTCCTCAATCAGGTTCACTTCAATCAGTATTCTTTCATTCGGATTTCTCGCATTCAGAAAGCTCCCACTCGGATTCATTTCAATCAGCAATAGTATTCCACTCGGAAATGACTCATTCTGAGTAATTCTACTCAGATTGGATCATTTATGGGTCATTCCGCTCGGATTCCCTAACAGGAGCCTATTCCACTCGGAAATACTTCATTACGACTCGGATTTGATCATTTTTTGAGTCATTCCACTTTGATTTCTCTTCAACAGGGACTTACTCCACTCGGAAAAGCTTCCTTCAGGGCCATCCTACTCGGATCTGACCATTTTTGAGTCATTCCACTCGGATTTGCCTCCAACAGGGCAATATTCCACTTGGAAAAGCTTCATTCTGAGTTATCTCACTCGGTTCTGATTATTTCGGAGCCATCCTATTCAGATTTGACCATTCTGAATTAGAATTCAGTATAAAAGAAGATTCGTTCCACTTGGACCAGACCAAAAGAGGTGTTCACAACATTCATCTCAATTGTATATAGTTTCATTTTCTAGGTTGTTAATTGATAGCAAATTAATGTTATATATATACCATTTTTTTCATATATTGGTGCTAGATATGTTGGGATATACTGTATATTGTACTAGCTGTCTGATTGCAGGTTTGGGAAATAATAAAACAGAAGCCATATTAAAAAAAACCACATATTTAATAACGGTTATTGCAATGACCGTGGTTATAGAATGTCTTTAATCACGGTTGTTACCATAACCATAATTATAAGCAACATTATATTGTATGTTGATGATCACATGTAATCACGGTTTAGCTGACAACCGTGATTAAATAGGGTCTTATTTAATCACGGTTACTATCAATAACCGTGATGAAATTTGGTCCTATTTAATCACAGTTACCAGAAACCGTGATTAAAAGGGTTCTATAACCACGGTTTTCAACCGTGATTAAATGCCCTTGTCTATTATCACGGCTAGAATAACCACGGTTCATGAACCGTGATTAAAAGCCCTTTTTAACCGTGATTAAATCCCTTTTCTGCACTAGTGAATGTCCAAGTCCTTTTTGAAACTTAGAAGTCCAAAATACAAGAACTAAAATGAAAGAAAATTTACTTGTGTATTTTTTTTATATTTTGTTTTCCTCCTTACAAAGGTTTTCAAGCTTGTCCTTCAAGTTCTTTCTCCACCAATTTTGCTACACAATGAACAAACTTAAAACAATTGTTAGTAAAAATTAAATCCAAAATCTAACCACTCCTTTCACAATTGTATTTCACTCAACTTCTCCTTTAGGCCTTCAATTGTTTTCACCTCCTTCAATTTTCACTCTTATCTTCTATTTGCCAAAAAATGCTACCCTTTAAGATAGAGGAAGAAAGAAATCAAAGAGAATTTCAAAGGAAATGGAAACTCAAAGACAAAACTAGAAAAGAAGAAGATAAGCAAAAAAAGTTTAATTTGAAAGAATTGGTTACTCAAAAGGATTTTAAAATTTGACAAGAAATTAACCTAAAAAATTAAATAAAAGTTTAAATGAATAAAGGTGGTACACTATCTATTATGGAAAAGACAAAATATTACACAAAAAAAAACAAAACTAGACAAACTAAAAATTAAACGCAACAAGAAATTAAAAAGAGAAACAAATATCTAGAATGCAAAAATTTTGAATAAGCAAGGTTTAGTGCAAAAATTCTGATTTTATTTTTGAACTGGGTTTATTTTATATACTTCAGGGGCTACGGTTTTCACCACAGAGAACAGACAAATCAGCAAAAGACTAACAAATTTGAATGACCATTAAATTTCATACGTCACATGCAATAGAGTTTTGAATTGGCCAATAAATTTGTGACAGTGAATGACTAATTCAGTTTATACGCACAAATATGGCAATTGCAAGGACCGAATGAAACAAAATTAATTCGACTTGAACTGTGAAATCGACGTAGATTTCTAAATGAAACAAACTTCAATTAACGAATGGACCAGCAATTATTTGAATTGAACAACTAATTGAACAATTGACCAATTTTCCAAATTCAACGTGTGGTATTTGAGACATGCAATTTAGAATTAGGCACGTACAGTGACAAGGTAGTTGACCAGATTTGACGTTGGCACTCAATTGCAATTGTTAAGAATGAGACCAAAAATTTATGTACGTACAACAAACACAATTGACCAAAATTTGCAATTTAATGCACATACAGCCAAAATTGATTTAGCACAAGCTTAATTGCTAATAACAGTAATAGCAATTGACTAATTCAAATGCACCAGAATTTTTTGAATTAACCACTAATCATCAACAAATTTCCAGATTTCCGTGTAACAGTGATTTGCAAGAAATTGGCACAATTACATGAATTATCACGTGTAGAATAGCAAGCAATAACAATAATTTTCAATTGACCCAAATTGAAATTCAATGACCAACAAGATTGCAATTCACGTGTAATAGTAATTGACCCAGGAAACTGTAATTGGGCACATCAACATTTATCAATTGACCAAAAATTGAACCGAATGAAACAAAAGCCAAGTGCACGAAAATTCACGTCAAATTGATTAACATATAATGGATTCAAGATGTACATGCACAACAATTTGACAATGGACCAATGACAATTGCAAAAGCCAAATTTGAAATAGATCAAGATCGAATGAATACAAAAATTCAATTGCCAAGATTGAATAGACGCAAGATGCACAGTGATTTGACCAATGGTGCGCAACGGTGATGCAAGGAAAATTTGACCAAAATGATTTTGATTTAGGCACAAAAAAATGGCACGTGAATGGAATTTAACAATTGACAATATACACTAACGCCAAGATCAGGAGAACAGCAAATTGATTAAGCTAATTAACCAAACAAGAATTGTGTACAAGAATTGAATTATGCACGTGCCGTTTCGGATTTGGCAAAACTGAAGATTGCAATTGCAAGATTAAAGCTGGATGAACAAAACTCCAAGATCAGCGCGAAGAGTAATTTGACCCATATATCAAAGCTTTTTTAATTTCACGGTATCACACTTGCCCAGAAATGAATAATATGGACCCAGAATACAATATGTAACGCAATTTTAATATGGTATAGAATATTCCTATAGTGCTGGATCAAAACAAAAATTAATTCCTAGAGAAAAATTTTGAAGAATTGAAACTACAAGCCTAAAAATAAGCATAAACGATCACCTTAAATTGAGGCAATGTAACTATGGGATTTAGAGCTTCAATACCAATTAAAAGATGATTTTAAATGGTATAGAAACAACACTTCTACACAGAAATTTAGAATTTGCCTAGAACAATTGATGAATGTAACATCCCAAAATTTTAGAAATAAAGGATTAAATTAAGGAAATTAATATTGAATATTTACATGTAAATTATTTGGTGTTCCAAAATATTGGAAATGATTAAATTAAAATTTTTGGGGACTGTTGGTGATTTATTGAGATCGGATAAGCTGAAAATAAGCCTGATTGATATATGGGTGTCCAACCAAGTATCTCCGATTGGGATGATATTGGTCAGGGCTATTGAGAATATTATTAGAAGTCCAAATATGTATTCAGAATAATTTTTAGATAAAGTATTGAGCCCGAATAGAGGTCCTGTTGGTCATAAAATGATGAACTTTAATGAGAAGGATTAAAAAGAAAAGGGAAAACCCAATTTTCCACTCTTAATTCACATTGGCTTGCTGAGACCTTGTGGAAATACACTCTTCTTCTTCTCCTCTTCATTTCTCCTTCATCTCTTATCTCCTTTTTCCCAAAACCCTAGCCATAGGTGGTGCCATCTTCATCCTCCTGCTATTTCGTTTTGTGGGAGCTTGGAAGAAGGCCATTGGAGCTGAAATCTTCTCCCCCTTCTTCTCCTTTTTCATGTGGTCTCTCCCCCTTTTTGAACCCATTTCATTTTGGGTGTGAGGTAAGATATACTCACTATTTTGTTGAGTTTTTGCAAAGGATATGTGTTATTATGAGTTGGGGGAGCAATGCATGTACATGGGTATTTGAGGAGAGCATTTAATGCATAAACCCTAAAGTGGGTTGTCATAAATGCAAGGTTTAAGTGAAATAAATGAGGTGGATGCATTTATGGTGGGATGGTGATGAAGATTAATGATGCATTAATGAGTGTTGTTGGGTTTTAGAGAAACCCTAACTTTTAAGAATTAGGGAAAGTTATAAATATTGGTTGCATAGTGTGTTTGAGAGCAAATACAAACCATTGAGAGTGTGGATATTAGTATGGGAGGCATTTTGTGAATGTTGGGCTATTGTTGTTGTTAGCCCTTGAATTTAATGAATGTGGCTTGATGGGAAGGAATTTCTGAAGCCTAACAAATAATGAAAATGATGTTTATAACATGTTCCATGCATGTTATGAATTGTAGATGTAATAATGGTCAATTAGAATTGAATTTGTGTTTTGAATAGTTGATTGATTGGGGTTTTACATGTATGTTAATGTAGGACCTATTCCGAACGACGAGGCGGGTACGTCGTATCAATCGGAATTCTTCACTTGAGGTAGGAGGGGAGTCTTTATGTTCCAAATGCATGAATTGAGTAGCATTTGATTATCATATGTGACAATATGCGTGTTTGCATTATTTGAATAGTAATGATTATTTGTGGTTGTTAAACATCATGATGATGAATATGCTTGGCAACATGCAATGTGTATTTGGAATGTTTATGGTATGCTAAATGGTGACGATGAATTGTTTGGCTAGTATATTGCTTTGATGATGATGTGATTGTGTTGAGTTCACCATATATGTGAAATAAGTATTGTTGGTGTTTAATTGACAATGGGTGTGAGGAATAGCATACCTTGATTGATGGTGAAAGATTGATGTTCTTGTATTGATAATGGAATTGAATGATGTGAATAAGAGTCAATGAAGATACCACGTTAAAACTTGAGAATAAATACTAAAGCCAACAATAATAAAATCCACTAAGAATTTGGGGAAGTGGTGTTGGTAATGATGATGATGATGATATTTGTTGAGTGGCATGTATAGAATGCATAGAGTGAGAAATGCATATGATTGGCATTTGCATCCATGGCATACTGCATAGCAGCCAATGTTGGAACGTTAGGGGAGTTCCCTCGGCTGACCCAGTAGGAGGGTGGCTCGGTGCACGAGCAAGTTTTATTTCACCTGTGACTCAGTGTATAAGTCACGAAGCCGCCCATGTATTGCTTCGGGGAGCTACATGTGGCCGACTCTTGTGGGGGTGGATCTTGATGAGCAGGTGACCCCGGTGGTCCTTGGGATCACAGCCGCCATGATCTGAGATCTGGCCGATCTGCAACACCATATGTCAAATATGTTGTTTACCGCGGTCATGGTGAAAGTGACCAGGTGTTGCAAGATGGGCGATGCGGTTTGGTACCAGTAAAAGAATTAGTGAAATGCATACAATTTAAGGATAAGTGTATACATTTTACTACTGTAGTAGGAGTATGGTTAGATGATCATACTTGAATCCCATATTTGGTGTTTATATTCCCACAGTCAGATCTGCAATTGTTGAAATATTCCATTATGCATATGCATTAGCTTAAGAACATTTACATATAGCAAGGAAGTATGCCAAAGGTGATCATGTATGGTGATGGTTGTGTTGAGAATGGAGAGATGTATTTAAGACAACATAAATCATGTGAATGCTAAATAATAATATGAGAAAGATGATGAAATGTATGATGGTTTAATTGATGAAGGTCTAGATCATGTGTGTGGTCTTATACTTGCTTGATTTACAAAGATGATAGTAAGTTCCTTGGCCGGCGAATGTAGATTTTTGTATAGCCTATAAAGTATATGTATGCTCATTTTGTTATCTAGATTGTAGATGATGATTTTTTAGGGTCATGTAGGAAAATTGGACCTTGGTGTGTATGGCCAATTTTCATTAATGACCTAAATTATGTAAGATGATGAATTATGATGTTTGTTGATGTTAAATTTTCATGAATGAATGATGTGTTTTATAACTTATAGTATTGTATGGAATTTATGAGAGAATGATTTCAAATGTCATGCATGGAATGAGTGGTAATCGATTTTGAAATGTGCAGACAATTGGAAGAGATTATAAATGTATGGTTGAATGGGTATAATGCATTAGAGTAGGCTAAAATGGCATGAATTGAAGTTTGGAATGTTAAGTTGTATGAATTTGCCCTGTTCCTCGTTTTTCTGCATAACTCAGTCAAGCGAGTAGAAATCTCGCTCGAGCGAGATACTTGTGAAACAGGAGTATGGCCACTGGCCGAAATTCGCTTAAGCGAATGGAGTCCTCGCCCAAGCGAGATTTGCCTGGAAGCAGAGGTTGGACACTGGACCATTTTCGCTCAGGCAAAATGGTCATGGCTTGGGAATTGCTGAAGTGAGATGAAGGGAAAATGGATACTGGATGATTTTCACCCAGGCGAGCTTGGCCTCGCACAAGCGAAAATCGGGCAGTGAGTCCCTAATGCTACTGGAGCAATCTCGCTCAATCGAGATGTAACTCGCTCAAGCGAGATTGGCCCCTGAGGCTAATCTTCATTCCCACTCAAGCATTTTGCTGGCTCATCCAAGTGTGGTCCTCGAATCTCGCTCAAGCGAGATGGGTCTCGCTCAAGCGAGAGGACCCCATGATGCTCAAATTTTCTCCTCGCTCAGTATTTTCTGGTTTCGCTCAAGCATCTCCACGTGAGCTCGCTCAAGCGAGTGTGACTCTTTCTTGAGCGAGTAGTTCTCTGATGCTTCCATTTGCTTTGTTTTAAATAAATTTCATTTCTCTCACATTAAATCTTTTACTTGCATCATCTTAAAGGTATTTTGGACTTATTATGAATCATGGAACCTCATGAAATCCCTTCTTTTAAATTCAATCATGTAACATCAATTTCATTAATCCTTCCGCTGTTTCTTTAACTTGGAATCTCTCATGAAATCATTTTAAATTGCCCTTTCATATCTTCATATATAGGAGTGGCTTTTCACAGATCCAGGTGTTAAATTAAAAGCTTCACCACTTTATTTAGTGTAGTTGCTCTTGATACGATCATAATTGATGTTGTTCATGTAGTTGTTGCTTATGATTGAGTCATATGAGCTATAATTGATTGAGTTGTGGATTATTTGATTGAATTGTGACTGTTTGTCATTGAATTGTGATTGCTGTCTAGAGTTGTTGAGTCCGGCCAAGAGTCCTTACACTATTTACCTCTAATGATGAATATGTTGTGATCATGTGCTAAAAATGATATGATTGTATGATTTGGTACATGATAGGCTTATGAGTGCTAAGACCTTTGAAATTATACGTTAAAAGGTTATTGTTTGGTCTAGTTTACTTATGTGTGAGCCATGTTTTGATTATAGGCTTAAAATATGGCAGGTAGACCGAATCGTGAGGTTGTTGCTATGGCAAATGCCTTAAATCGCTTTGCCGACCTCTTGGAAAGACAAGGCCAACTGAATGTGGGACCAGGCTCCTAAGGTCTTGATCTATTTCTCAAGAGGAAACCTTTAGAATTTCATGGAGGGTATAAATCAGAGGATGCTTATGCGTGGATCAACGACTTAGAAAGAATTTATGCTAGCTTCGAGTGTTCTGAAGCCCAAAAGGTGGAGTATGCGGTCTTTATGATCCATGATGAAGCCGAAGCTTGGTGGTGTCTTACTAGGGGACGCATGATATCTGCCGATATTCCCTTGGTTTGGGAAAACTTCAAGGTGGAATTCTTGAAGAAGTACTTCTCGGACAGTTATAGAAGTAAGAAAGAGCTTGAGTTTATGGAACTTAAGCAAGGTGGTATGACGGTGGAGGAGTATGCCTCCAAGTTTGAAGAACTTTATTTATTTTATCCGCCCTATCAACAAGAGGGTATTGAAGCTTCCAAATGTGTGAAGTTTGAAAATGGGTTGAGACCCGAGATCAAGCAGGCTATTCGACATCAAGAGATTAGAAGCTTCCCTACACTTGTGAACAAGTGTCGCATATATAAAGAAGATGATGTGGCTCCGTCGAGTCATAGCAAGCATGAGCCTAAGTTGAAAGGTCAATTTTCTAGCTTTAGGAAGCAAGGTTATTTTAAGAAGAAGTTCCTTCATGGTGGATCCTCCAATGCAAGAGGACGTGGTGCTTTTAGAGGTGGTTACGGTGGTGGTAACCAAGGTCGTGGAAATGTCCAAAGCCTAACTTGCTTCAAATGTGGTGCCAACCATTTGCAACATGATTGCCCATGAGATGATGTGGTGTGCTACCAATGCAACCAACCCGGGCATATTCGCCCTAATTGCCCATTGAACACAAGGGATACTAATGTTAACATTCCTATTCGAACGAATTATGATGCTAACCGTGGAGGCCGTGGTGGCTTTGGAGGCCGTGGTCGCGGTAACGGTAATGGTCAAAATGGTGGCCGTAATGGTGGCCGTGGTGGAAACTATAACAGTGGAAGAAATGGCAATGGCCGAGGCAATGGCCATGGTGGGAGAAATGGTAACCGTAATGGTGGTGACCAACCACAAACTGCTGGTAGAGTCTTCGCCATCACCGGTGAAGAAGCCGCTCAAGTAGAAGATCTTGTCCGTGGTGAGTGTGAAATCTTTGGAACTATGGTATATGTTATATTTGATTCTGGTGCTACGCACTCATTTATTTCTGAGGATTGTGTGAGGCGCTTGAGGGTGCCTGTTTGTATGATGAAAGGTTCCATATTGGTGACTACACCGACCAGTACTTGTTTAAGATCGGTGACTCGATGTGAGAATGTCGAGATGAACCTTGAGGATAGCAAGTTTGTTGTGTCTCTCGTATGTCTGCCTATGAAGGACCTAGACATTATTCTAGGCATGGACTAGTTGTCTACTAACAAAGTCTTGGTGCATTGTCATAACAAGACGGTGATCTTCCCAACTTCGAATGTTGAAGTATTCGATGTGCAAGGTATCTCCCAGCTTCTTATGATGTTCTGAATGGTTGAAGGGAATGGTACTTCCCAACCTTGTGAAATTCATATTGTTTTGGAGTTTCCCGATGTGTTTCAGGATGAGATTCCTGGATTACCTCCTCCACGAGAAATGGAATTTTCTATTGACCTTATTCCTGGTGCTAAGCCTATTTCTAGAGCTCCTTATCGGATGTCTCCTATGGAGTTGACTGAATTGAAGAAACAAGTCGAGGAATTGCTTGAATGGGAGTTATTCGCCCAAGTGTGTCTCCTTGGGGTGCTCCTGTGTTGTTGGTGAAAAAGAAGGATGGAAGTATGAGATTGTGCGTTGACTATCGCCAACTCAACAAGCTAACTATCAAGAACAAATATCCTCTTCCTTGTATTGATGATTTATTGGATCAATTGAAGGGCGCTGTGGTGTTTTTGAAGATTGACTTGCATTCCAGATATCATCAAATTCGGGTGAAGACCAAAGATATCCCAAAAGCTGCTTTCCGAACGCGATATGGACATTATGAATACGTAGTGATGCCCTTTGGAGTGACAAATGCTCCTGTGATTTTCATGGATTACATGAATCGCATCTTCCACAAGTATCTTGACCAATTTGTCGTGGTGTTTATTGATGATATTTTGGTGTACTCTAAGAGTCATGAAGAGCATGAAAGACATCTTCGTCTTGTATTGTCTATTCTTCGAGAGAAGGAATTATATGCTAAGCTCTCTAAATGTGAATTCTGGATGAGTGAGATCTCTTTTCTTGGTCACGCAATTTCCGGTGATGGAGTTGCCGTTGATAGATCGAAAGTTGAAGTTGTTATGGCTTGGGAAAGACCGACGTCTGTGACGGAGATAAGAAGTTTTCTTGGTCTTGCTGGTTATTACAAGAGGTTTATTGAAGGATTTTCCTACTTAGCCTTACCATTGACGAAGTTGGCTCATAAGAATCAACCTTTTGTGTGGACCCGTGAATGTGAAGAAAGTTTTCAAGAGTTGAAGTTAAGGCTTACTACCGCACCAGTGTTAGCGTTGCCCGATTTGATGGATGATTTTGTGGTGTATTGTGATGCGTCTAAGCTTGGTCTTGGATGTGTGTTGATGCAAAAGGAGCGTGTGATAGCCTATGCGTCGAGACAATTACGACCGCATGAGGTTAATTATTCTACTCATGATCTTGAATTGGCGGTGGTGGTGTTTGCTTTGAAGTTGTGGCGACATTACTTATATGGTTCTAAGTTTGTGGTCTTTAGTGACCATAAGAGCCTCAAGTATTTGTTTGACCAAAAGGAACTTAATATGTGCCAACGGCGATGAATGGAGTTTTTGAAGGATCATGAGTTTGAGTTAAAGTATCATCCTGGAAAGTTAAATGTAGTTGCCGATGCTTTGAGCCGGAAGTCATTGCATATCTCTATAATGATGGCAAAAGAGATGGAGTTGATTGAACAATTTAGAAATCTAAATGTAGGTGTGGAGACATATACTTCAAAGAAAATGTCGCTTGAAATGTTGAAAGTCACAAATGAATTTCTTGAATATGTGAAGGTACAACAACCCGATGATGAGTATCTAATTGAGATGAAGAAAACCCAAGAGAAAGGAAAGAATTTGTTTCTAGTGGAAGGTCCGGACGACATTTGGCATGTGAAGGGCCGAATTTATGTTCCCTCGAGTGATGATGTGAGGAAAAGTGTACTTGAGGAAGCTCACAAAAGTGTGTTGAGCATTCATCCTGGTTCCACCAAGATGTACCAAGACTTGAAGAAGAATTTTTGGTGGCTAGGTATGAAGCGCGATGTTGCATCTTGCCTTGTTTGTCAGAAAGCGAGGTCAAGCATCAAAGACCATCTGGTTATTTGAGACCACTGGATATCCCTGTTTGGAAGTGGGATGCTATTGCTATGGACTGTGTCTGGTCTACCTAGAACGAGGTTCAATTGTGACAGAATTTGGGTGATTGTAGATCGTTTGACGAAGAGTGCCCATTTTTTTCCGATTAGCATGAAGAGTTCCTAGGAGGATCTGGCGTAGTTGTACATTAAGGAGATAGTGAGGTTGTATGGAATGCCGTCTAGTATTGTTTCTGATAGAGACCCACGCTTTACTTCTCGATTTTGGGGAAGCCTACATGAGGCCATGGGCTCTAAATTGAAGTTGAGCTCAGCTTATCACCCTCAGACAGACGGACAATCCGAGAGGACTATTCAGAGTCTTGAGGACTTGTTACGTGTATGTGTTTTAGAACATGGTGGTTCATGGGTGAAACACTTGCCTTTGATTGAGTTTACCTACAATAACAGCTTCCATTCTAGTATTGGCATGGCACCATATGAGGCGTTGTATGGAAAGAAGTGTAGGACCCTTTTGTGTTGGCTTGAGGTTGGTGAGAACTTGGCTTTAGGGCCGGAGATTGTTCAGGAGACTACTGAGCAGATTAAGAAGATACAAGAGAATATGAAGATAGCTCAGGACCGACAGAAAAGTTATTATGACAAAAGACACAAACCACTTGAATTCCAAGTTGGTGATCATGTATTCTTGAGAGTCTCGCGTGATAAGGGGATTGGAAGGGCGTTGAAAAGTTGAAAGTAGAGCCCTAGATTTATTGGACCTTACGAGGAATTGGAGTGGATTGGTGACGTTGCTTATTGGATAGCACTCCCTCCACATCTCGCTAATCTACACAATGTATTCCATGTATCCCAGTTGAGGAAGTATGTCCACGATCCTCTACATGTGATTCCTATGGACGATGTCGGTGTATGTAATGATCTATCTATTCCTCCTGTTTCTGTTCGTATTGTCGAGCATTCCGTGAAGAGATTATGGAACAAGTTGGTGCCTTTGGTGAAGGTCGCTTGGAAGCATGGAAATGTGGAGACGTTCACATGGGAACGTGAGGACGACATCAGAGAACGATACCCCAATGTATTCGAGTCCGGTATGTTAAATTTCAAGGATGAAATTTTCTTTTTGGTGGGGTGGATTGTAACATTCTAAAATTTTGGAAATAGAGGATTAAATTAAGGAAATTAATATAAAATAATTACATTTAAATTATTTGGTGTTCCAAAATATTGGAAATGATTAAATTAAGATTTTTGGGGACTGTTGGTGATTTATTGAGACCGGATAAGCTGAAAATAAGCCTGATTGATATATGGGTGTCCAACCAAGTATCTCCGATTGGGATGATATTGGTCAGGGCTATTGAGAATATTATTAGGAGTCCAAATATGTATTCAGAATAATTTTTAGATAAAGTATTGAGCCCGAATAGAGGTCCTGTTGGTCATAAAATGATGAACTTTAATAAGAAGGATTAAAAAGAAAAGGGAAAACCCAGTGTTCCACTCTTAATTCACGTTGGCTTGCTGAGACCTTATGGAAATACACTCTTCTTCTTCTCCTCTTCATTTCTCCTTCATCTCCTATCTCCTTCCTCCCAAAACCCTAGCCATAGGTGTTGCCATCTTCATCCTCCTCCTATTTCGTTTTGTGGGAGCTTGGAAGGAGGCCATTGGAGCTGAAATCTTCTCCCTCTTCTTCTCCATTTTCATGTGGTCTCTCCCCCTTCTTGAACCCATTTCATTTTGGGTGTAAGGTAAGATATACTCACCATTTTGTTGAGTTTTTGCAAAGGATATGTGTTATTATGAGTTAGGGGAGCAATGCATGTACATGGGTATTTGAGGAGAGCATTTAATGCATAAACCCTAGAGTGGGTTGTCATAAATGCAAGGTTGAAGTGAAATAAATAAGGTGGATGTATTTATGGTGGGATGGTGATGAATATTAATGATGCATTAATGAGTATTGTTGGGTTTTAGAGAAACCCTAACTTTTAAGAATTGGGGAAAGTTATAAATATTGGTTGAATAGTGTGTTTGAGAGCAAATACAAACCATTGATAGTGTGGGTACTGGTATGGGAGGCATTTTATGAATGTTGGGCTATTGTTGTTGTTAGCCTTTGAATTTAATGAATGTGGCTTGATGGGAAGGAATTTCCGAGGCCTAACAAATAATGAAAATGATGTTTATAACATGTTCCATGCATGTTATGAATTGTAGATGTAATAATGGTCAATTAGCATTGAATTTATGTTTTGAATAGTTGATTGGTTGGGGTTTTATATGTATGTTAATGTAGGACCTATTCCGAACGACGAGGCGGGTACGTCGTATTAATCAGAATTCTTCTCTTGAGGTAGGAGGGGAGCCTTTATGTTCCAAATGCATGAATTGAGTAGTGTTTGATTGTCATATGTGACAATATGCGTGTTTGCATTGTTTGAATAGTAGTGATGATTTGTGGTTGTTAAACATGATGAGGATGATGATGATGAATATGCTTGGCAACATGCAATGTGCATATTGAATGTTTATGGTATGCTAAATGGTGACGATGAATTGTTTGGCTAGTATATTGCTTTGATGATGATGTGATTGTGTTGTGTTCACCATATATGTGAAATGAGTGTTGTTGGTGTTTAATTTAGAATGGGTGTAAGGAATAGCATACCTTGATTGATGGTGAAAGATTGATGTTCTTGTATTGATAATGGAATTGAATGATATGAATAAGAGTCAATGAAGATGCCACGTTAAAACTTGAGAATAAATACTAAAGCCAACAATAATAAAATCCACTAGGAATTTGGGGAAGTGGTGTTGGTAATGATGATGATGATGATATTTGTTGAGTGGCATGTATAGAATGCATAGAGTGAGAAATGCATATGATTGGCATTTGCATCCAAGGCATACTACATAGCCGCCGATGTTGGAACGTTAGGGGAGTTCCCTTGGCCGACCCAGTGGGAGGGTGGCTCGGTGCACGAGCAAGTTTTATTTCCCCTGTGACTCGGTGTGTAAGTCACGAAGCCGCCCATGTATTGCTTCGGCGAGCTACATGTGGCCGACTCTTGTGGGGGGTGGATCTTGATGAGCAGGTGACCCCAGTGGTCCTTGGGATCACAGCAGCCATGATTTAAGATTTGGCCGGCTTGCAACACCATATGTCGAATATATTTACCGCTGTCATGGTAAAAGTGACCAGGTGTTGCAAGATAGGCGATGCGGTTTGGTACCAGTAAAAGAATTGGTGAAATGCATGCAATTTAAGGATAAGTGTATACATTTTACTACTGCAGTAGGAGTATGGTTAGATGATCATACTTGAATCCCATATTTGGTGTTTATATTCCCACAGTCAGATCTGCAATTGTTGAAATATTCCATTGTGCATATGCATTAGCTTAAGAACAGTTGCATATAGCAAGGAAGTATGCCAAAGGTGATGATATATGGTGATGGTTGTGTTGAGAATGGAGAGATGTAATTAAGACAACATAAATCATGTGAATGCCAAATAATAATATAAGAAAGATGATGAAATGTATGATGGTTTAATTGATAAAGGTCTGGATCATGTGTGTGGTTTTATACTTGCTTGATTTACAAAGATGATTATAATTGTGATGATAGTTAATGATGAGTTGTGTATGAATACAAGTATACATGTTGTGGTACATATGCACATGATCATATGGTATTTATATTCATTCTTTTGGAATGTATGACTCACTTTCCCATGTTGTCCATTTTTTTAGATTTTTGATGCTGGTCACTCATGTGAGGAGTGAAACCCTTTTGAAGTACATTTTGTGGAAGGAGGTAAATAGGGGTATAGGAAGTGCCTTGGCCAGCGAATCTAGATTATTGTATAGCATATAGAGTATATGTATGCTGATTTTGTTATCTAGATTGTAGAAGATGATTTTTGAGGGTCATGTAGGAAAATTAGACCTTGGTGTGTATAGCCAATTTTCATTAATGACCCAAATTATGTAAGATGATGAATTATGATGTTTGTTGATGTTAAATTTTCATGAATGAATGATGTGTTTTATAACTTGTAGTATTGTATGGAATTTATAAGAGAATGATTTCAAATGTCATGCATAGAATGAGTGGTAATCGATTTTGAAATGGGTAGACAATTGGAAGAGATTATAAATGTATTGTTGAATGGGTATAATGCATTAGAGTAGGCTAAAATAGCATGAATTGAAGTTTGGAATGTTAAGTTGTATGAATTTGCCTTGTTCCTCATTTTTCTGCATAACTCGCTCAAGCGAGTAGAAATCTCGCTCGAGCGAGATACTTGTGAAACAGGAGTATGGCCACTGGCAGAAATTCGCTTAAGCGAATAGAGTCCTTGCCCAAGCGAGATTTGCCTGGAAGCAGAGGTTGGACACTGGACCATTTTCGCTCAGGCAAAATGGTCATGGCTTGGGAATCGCTCAAGCGAGATGATGGGAAAATGGATACTGGATGATTTTCGCCCAGGCGAGCCCGGCCTCGCGCAAGCAAAAATCAGGTAGTGAGTCCCTAATGCTACTTGAGTAATCTCGCTCAAGCGAGATGGAACTTGCTCAAGCGAGATTAGCCCCTGAGGCTAATCTTCATTCCCGCTCAAGCGTTTCGCTGGCTCGTCCAAGTGTGGTCCTTGAATCTTGCTCAAACGAGATGGGTCTCGCTCAAGCGAGAGGACCCCCTGATGCTCAAATTTTCTCCTCGCTCAGCATTTTCTGGTTTCGCTCAAGCATCTCCACGTGAGCTCGCTCAAGCGAGTGTGACTCTCGCTTGAGTGAGTAGCTCTCTGATACTCCCATTTGCTTTGTTTCAAATAAATTTCATTTACATGCATCATCTTAAATGTATTTTGGACTTATTATGAATCATGGAAGCTCATGAAATCCCTTCTCTTAAATTCAATCATGTAACATCAATTCCATTAATCCTTTCGCTATTTTTTAACTTGGAATTTCTCATGAAATCGTTCTAAATTGCCCTCTCATATCTTCATATATGGGATTGGCTTTTCACAAATCTAGGTGTTGAATTAAAAGCTTCACCACTTTATTTCTTTGTCTAATACTGATTTATAAAACGTGAAAAATTTACCCGTATTTTCTGGGTCATCTCAATGAAGCTCCAAAGTGCACCAAACACCCTAATTTTGGCTTTAGATTCATGTATTTAACAAGGCTAATGCTGAATTTTTTTATTAATGGTGCAAGACTAAGAAACTAGAGAAGATGACAAATCAATTCTAAAAATTTAAAGGACTCAATACAATATGCACAAAATGAAAAGACACTCAAAAGAAAAAAGATGGCTGGTAAGATATTTTTTTATGTTTCACACAAGGAAATGAAGTGTTTAAGGAAAGAGAATCGAGTTTGTATAATACAACTTCAATGGAATGTTTGTGCCAAGTTTAAACACGATGATTGTAGTATAGTATAGATGTCGTTCCACTGAGGAGGTGTTGGTTTGAAGATCTTAGTTCTTGAATTGATTTTGGCAAAAGATTTGTTTTGATTTTGTTGTGTAAAAGAATGAATATAAAGTAAACAGAAAGTATTGAATAATAGCAGTAAAGTGTTTAAGGTAAAGTTCAGATTTGGAAAACTGGGATTGGTTTCATCGCATCGTACCTTTCGTAGGCTAAATAAATTTGCATGTATGTAACTTGAAATGACAATTTCTACGTCACAATCAAAGTCATTTGTATCTATCCCTCGACTATAAAATTCATAAGAATGCTTTCAAACTGCTGATCCCTCAGTCACTTTGAAACCATTCCAGCATTACCGATCGATTGTTTTGACGTTCATTGCGTTAGATGTCATCCCTGGTCAGCTACTCACAACGAGTATTTCATTCAGATCTGCTCTCAAAAGTTACTTCCCAGTATACTTAAGAAAACTTGAAACAAGAAAATAGTGATCAAGTACTTTCAGGCATTAATGGCAGAATGAAATACAGAAACTATCAAATCTCATTAACATAAATAAAAACTTACAGCAGCATTACTTCAGGTTTGATTTGATTACAACCAATCCCAATAAGGAAAATTAGTTACTCATGCTATGCATTTTCACTTAAGAAAATTTGGAAATGAATACAGAATGAATGGTGGGATACAGGAGATGTGTTTGATGATATGAAGGAGATGCCTTCCAATGATCGTTTCTGCAAGATTTATAGTGATTATTCTTCAGCTTTCTTTGCCCACTTGCATAATGCCCATGAAGGAATATTCAGAGACATGCAGAAACACTTCAAGGTGGTTGAGTTGGCATCGCAACATTGGTGAATATTAAATTAAAAAATCCAATACTGCATGAGTCACGCTTGAGCTCAATGGTCATGCTCAAGCGTGAAGGGTCCTGATGCTCACTGGTTGTCTCACGCTCATGCCATCTTAACCACCTTAAGCGTGGCCTTCCTGTCCAGCATGCTTGCTCCACGCTTGCTCCATGCTTGCTCTACGCTTAGGCGAGCTCGAGCTCACGCTTGAGCGTCCCCCTCTTACGCTCAAGTGTTAGGGGGGTTTGATGTTGTATTGTCTTTATTTCTTTACGCTTAAGCTTCATAACCATGCTCAAGCGTGCCAGTTATGTCCAGGGTCACGTTTAAGCGAGCTCGGGCTTGCGCTCAAGCGTGAATGGTTCTTTGTTGATAACCTTAGTTTCGCTTGAGCGCAAGGGCAAGCGTAGGCCTTCTGTATCTTCCACGCTCAAGCGTCTGATGCCACGCTCAAGCGCGTAGCGTAATTACGCTCAAGCGTCCTTGGCTTGATGTGCTGGTTCTTCTTGGTTTCTTCAGGATGTTGGACACCTTTCTTCACAATTTAGGCAATTTAGTTCTTTTACACAATGTGTTATGTACAACAAAAATCATGCTTAATTAATTACTAATCCAGTTAAATTCTTTCCAAAATGAGTTTAATTGAAGTATTAAATCAATGTATAATAATACTTATCAATGGCACCTTAGACTTTTCATACCACTTGATGTAGGATGGGGGGATCTAGCTATCTTTCTTCAAATTGATTAGAAAAGGTTACCCTAAACCTAACAAAACTAATAGGAAGCATGGAAACATGGAAGATGGTTGGAGGTTGATGGAAGGGATGGAAGATGATGAAGGAGACACCACCAATGACTTGCATAAGTCTCTGCCCGCCACTCTAGGGATGGTCACCTAGTGATAAGAGCTTGAAAGGGTTTAGACTTTCTCTAACCTAAAGGAGAGACTAAGCACTCACAAAATTCACAAAATATGTATATTCTCTAAAATGTAAGGTGAAGAGTACATGGAGTGATGCCTTTATATAGGCAAGGGAAGTGCACTCCCTAATGGGCTCACTAGTGGAAAAAACACATTTTACACCTGACTTTTTACACAGGTTACAAAATAACCGGTTTAAAAAATAACACGGTGGCATTTTTGTAAATATTTATTAAGTTTACAACGGTTTTTATTGAAGATCGATTAGAAATCTATATTTTACACTGGTCCTATATGAGGACCAGTACAAACTAAGAAAATTAGATTCATGAGACACCGGTCATAACTCATACCCGGTGAGAATATTATTTCTTACACTGGTCCTATTTTAGGACCGGTACAAACAAAAATAAAAATGCCCAGATCTGGTTCCGCTCCCTACTCTTCTTCTTTCTGTACACGATTCTGCTCCTTGTTGTTCCCTCACATACGTCTATTCTGGCGTTCCAAAATGCGTCTTCCCCGTCTCCGTTGGCCATTCTGCTTCATCGTGCTAAGACGCGTGCTCCCCGTCAAACTCACTCTGTCCTCTCCATATCTGTTCTGTTGTTTTCTCCCTATACGTGAATAGGCAGATCTGCCAACGCTTTGCTTTGTCTTCTCTGATCTGGTCCATTTCTTCTCTGTTCTGTTTGGACGTTGTTCTTCCCTCTCTTCTCCGTCGAAGGTTGGCTGCTACGTGTTGTCCAGATTGATTTGTGGTTATTGCATAGTAGTTCAGAAGAAGAGAAGATGACGTCACCACCATGGTTAGGGTTTTTGTTTTCTCTAGTTAATGTGTTAATCTTATGAATCTGTTGAATTTTAAGTTTTCAAAGTGTTAGATCTCAAAGGATTTTGCTTTTGCACACCATGGTTCTTTTGTTGATTATACTGAGTTTCATGAATTTTATGTGGAAATCTTGATTTTGTTTGTCAATATATTATGGATCCTTAATTTTTGTTCATTTTTTACCATGAGAAATTTGTTGTGATGATTGGAATGTGATGTTCATGTCCTTGTCATTTTGCAAATATTATTTGGTTTGTGATTCAAATCAAACATGCTTTATTCTCACAGTTTATGGTGTACGTAATAATGTGGTACTGAGGTTTTATGTCATCACATTCTCATCAATTTTCATGTTGTTTAGTTGTCTTTTGTTTTCTTTCTATCCTTGTAGAATGTCCCTCCAGTAATTCTTCTTAGATTCTTACAGGAGCACAGATCAGAATGGGCAAATAACAATATTGATGCTTACTCAGTTGCTGCCACTAAAGTTGGTCCCTGTAGCTTGCTAGGACCCAAGGAGGAGGTTTTAAGGGTCAAGTTATTCTTCTACTAGCTCACACGATTGAGCATGAAGAGGCAAGTTATTTTCTTTTAATTTCATAGTCTCATGTATTCCATATTATTACTTACAACAACATAATGCTAATGTGATGATTTATTATATTTTGAAAATATGAGATGATCTTTATAACACAAAAAAACAATTTCTTTGTAATATGCATTCAGCATTCCTCAAGATATAAAGAGAAGATGTCATGATGGCTTAGGTTTGAAGAATCTTTACTTAAGCCTTTAAAATAAATTTTAATGTTCAATTCACATTTTATAGTTTGCCCCCCTATATTTCTGTACTGAAATTCTGCTACTAAAATATCATTTATTTTCATTTGTACAGGGAAGAGATGCCACTAAAACTCACAAGGATGTGGATTGCTTGTTCCATGGGTATGGTTCCACTTCTTGTTATACTATTATTACCCGCCTCAATGTCCTAATAAATCAGATTTTTATTAATTGAATTATTAAAAAAAATAAAACAATGCCAGGAAGCCCAGTTAGCTTAATATTACCTGTTCGAAATCCTTGTTTATAGTTTTTAGTAAATTATCAGATGGATTCATGAGAGCTGGATAAGGAAAACCATTTGATGTGGAAAAACTACGCATAAACAAAGAATAATAAGTAACTGGACATTGGACACTAAAGTTTAGAAATTCAGTTTAATTTTGATAAGTTAATGTGAAGATTTTTATAGTCACTTAGTAAGTATAACTTTTTTCCTTTATAATAAGATTGAGATAAACTCTTGAATTAAATAATATTTAATTAAAAACTTTTATACTATAATATATTCAAGCAAAAGTCTGAAAATTATGAGTAAAGTATCATTTTGTGTCACATATACCCGTGTTGAAGGAAAAGTTGTGGTTACTAAAACTGAAGGTATCATTTCTATTGATTTGCTAATCAAGACTTTTATCTCTACTGAACATATTGGTCCATATCATTTGATACTTCTATTTCCATATCATGTTTCTGTCAAAAGAAATTTTAATTAAGAACAATTGTATGATACTTCTAATGCTATATAGTAACCATTTATAGATTTTCTAGCTCACTACTTCTCTTTATAGCCTATTAAGTCTTTTGGTTTTAGTTCTGCCTTCAGAGGTGTCTCATCCCATTAACAATTGTTACGACTTGATATTTATGTTTTTTCAATTATATAATTCAGGAACGGTATTATGTTGGATATGGTCTTTATGAGAAGATGAGTGATTACTACAGGTTGGTTGTCAAATAGAAAATGAAATTTTATGACAATTGTTAATGGGATGAGACACCTCTGCCTACTTGTTAATGGTTCTATAATTCCAATCTATTTAGGCTTTAAAAAAATCTGATTAAAAAACCTGTGAACTGCCATCTTTACTTGACCCGTTTGTGTCTCTAAAATAACTAATTTAATCACATTGTTTTATATTCTTGTCAACTTGGGAATTACTGCACTTGAGGCTTTACATCTGTGCACATTTTGAATGTCACAATTAGTAGTGTTTTAACTTAAATATGTTGTTTCTGACATTTATTTTATCTTTTGATTGATATTTCTTACAGGTCATATTCACCTTTTGTTCTATCAATGGTGCTACATTGTGATGCAAATTTTTGGAAGTCATTTCTCAATTCAGTTCTTAATTTCTGCAGGGTGTGTGGCCTTCTGGTTGGTGGTACTCGCCTATAAATTCACATTTGCTTACTTTCTCCAGGCAAGTCATTGTGTTTCTATTGATATGGGGGATGCATATTGGTGGGGCTATTGATACTTCAATATATCTATATATCATATGTGTGTTTTATAATTTAGACTTAGCAAAAATTAATACTATAGTAATGGGAGTAGTTTTTTTAATATATTTATATTATTTTCTTGTAAGAGTTGTTGAGACTTAAAAGCCTACCATAATAATTTTACATGGCGTCATTTTAGTTAGAATTACTAATAATAAGTTGGTAAAAATAAGTGATTATTTCTTTATAATAAGTTGAACCAAACACACTGTTACTAGTGTAATGCTTTTTATGATGGAGTAAAGTGAATGGTTACTAACTTACTATTGATATTTTCTGACTTTTTTGTATGACAAACATCTCCAATTAGTTTCCACTGCCTGGATATTTTGATATTAATGTCTTAAAATTATTTAAATAGCTCTATGGAAAAAACAAATTGTTATGCTCAGTGTTTTATGTTTATGATGTTTTCCTTTGTTGAGTATTATTCATGCTTTAAAAATTTGACAGGTGCTTCTTTGAACACCATCAAAAGGACTGTTAAGCACCTATGCCCTGCAGAGATTATTCCCTCATATATTGACGTGGATTTAAGTGAGTTGGATGTGGGCCAGAAATTGGTTGTGAGAGATCTCATAGTTCATCCTGTATTGAAACTTCTTGTCAAAAAATGAACCTATTTGTAAAATTATGGGCCAAAGGGTTTCTGAACTATAAAAGAAATCTAAGTAACCACTTTTTGTATCTTTGATGGTTATTACTATTGTAATGAAGCATTTTATAGCTAACATGTATCCTTTGTGATCATTTTATACTTAATTGTTAATTTTTTTAAAGTAATATAATTCAATATTTGGAGAACTTGCAATTGAGTTTATGTTTCTTATAGTTAATTTTGTTAGTATTACCAACACCTAAGACAATTTTTCCTAGACTATTAACATTTCAAAGGAAACAAAAAGGGCAAAGTAGGAAAAATACAGAAAAAAGAAAAAAATAATAGTTTTACACCGGTTGTAATTTTCAACCGGTGTTGAATGTCTTCTTTTTGTACCGGTTGTAACGTATGAGACCGGTGTAAAATGTAATATTTACACCGGTTGTAACAAACAAGACCGGTGTAAATATTACATTTTACACCGGTCGTAATCTAAAGACCCGGTGTAAAAAGCATTTTTCTCACCGGTCCCAAAACCGGTGTAAAAAGTCTATATTTTTCTCACCCGCTGCATCTACACCGGTCCTACAACCGGTGTAAAAAGCCAAAAAGGACCGGTGTAAAAGCCCTTTTTCCACTAGTGACTTCTCCTATTCCCTAGGCCCAATTAGTCAAAATAAGAGGAAAATGGCCTAAATACAAGCCCAAATAGAATTTACAAGCCCATAAGTGGCCTAATGACCATGCAAGGCCCAAATCCTAACAAAATAATATCTAAAATTATTTATAAAAGATAAAATGAAGCTTTTTGGTTATGTCCTCATCACCCTCCCAACATGTTGTCTTATTAAACTTTTTATTTAATCTCCACATTACCTTCATTGTGAAGCACTCAATGAGAGCCAACACTAGTTTCCTATTACGCCCTCACACCATTGATTGAAAGATTCTAACATATTATTGCAGGTTGGGTTGATTGTGTGCATTGCCTAGGTTTGTTTTGGCACATTTAGAAGCCACGGATATGTTGTGATGTTGACCTTGTTAATGTCCTAATTGTACCATTGTAAGGTGTAGCTGCCTTGTTGCTTTCCAAAATAGCTCATTTAACATCACCTCTGGGAACTTACTCTTAAAAGTTACGTACAATACCTACAATAGAATATATGTTGACACTTAGGCATGACATTTGCAATGGCCAGATCTAATCCCTCTTTTGTTCACGTCTGGCTTTTAATAAATATGTATGACCAAGGCATAGATTTTGTAAGCGGTATAGTTGCGGGCTCGGCCCTTCTTTAGTCCATGTAAAAAGTGTTCATGATTAGCATGCCCTTAATCCATCACAATCTATTTTTTGTAGTGAAACATCACAATCAGTTTGAGATTGTAAAATAGAATACTATGTTTACATCAGGTGCCAAGTTGTAGTATTTGTTGGATCACTTATTGGATCCCGCTTATTATTTTTTTGGATAGCGATGCACACAACACAATGAGTCACACGGCTCTAGAAAGACCAAGAGTATTATTGATCTTTTATTTGATTTTAACATCATTGCTCCGTTCTACTTTGATATTGATATGTGAATGCCCTTTATTCAAACGTTTCCTTTGGAAGAATTTCTATTTTCACTTGTTTTGTTTTTTTAATTTTATTAAACAAAAATATCTTTTTATTGGAAATAGATGAAAACAGATGAATCAGAAGAAAAACATTGAAAAATATATAAACAAATAAACCTATATGAAACATCTGCCCCAAATCATAAGAAACATAAAATTCCAGAATATTATTAGGTAAAAATGAATAATAAAGAGAGAAAGGAGAATATTATTAGGTAAAAATGATTAATAAAGAGAGAAAGGGGATAATTATGGAGATATAAACATGAAATTGGAGAGAAAGAGAGTGGTTACTTACAAGAACCAAAAGACGTTAACGAATATATCACTAGAAGTCTTTTATTTTTTCCATTTTTTATCAGTTTTTCCTTTATTGTAGGGAGTTTAGGGCCAAAACATTTTTGCTGAAAAATTTTAAAGTTAAGTTTGTACTATGCTTTGCTAAAAGCTTTGTTTTATTAGCTTAGGAGCTTATTGAATAATCTTTTCAAAGCTTAACTTTTTGTTCCAACGTAAATTTTTCAAAACAATTTTTCAAGTTTGTGACTTCAAAACTAATTTAAATAAAAATATTTATTGTCCAAGGATCTCAAAGCTAAATTTCATTAATAAGGAATTAATATAACAACTGATATTTCTTTCAAAGATTAATTAAACTGATATTTCTACATGATTAGTTATTTTGCTATCAATGTCTCATTAATGCATACAAAAATATATTCTAAAGCATTTGTGTATCAATTGAATATAAAAGAACAAAAAGTGATCCAAGTCAAATCATGAATCATTTTCACCAAAGTAAAAAAAAGGACAAAATCTAATTGGTATAAATTCTTTTGTTGTCACAGCAGTGTGCGTGTTTCTTCAGCCAGCAGCGTGCACTTTTCTTTTGCTGCCACAGTTTGGACGTTCCACATCATACAGGTTCAAGCTTTAATTTTTTTCTACTTTATGTTATTGTTTGGAAGCCATATAAATTCTTTTGTTTTTTTCTGATTTATATTTAATTTTAATGATTTAGGAGTGGTTTACATTATATAAAAATTTTTTAGAATGAGTTTATATTCAATTTTAATGAGTTAGGGGTTAGGATTTTACATCATATAATATTTTTTTGGATGGATCTTGAGTAAAATCTAAAATTTTATTGCCTAAAGAGCACGCGTTCCTGAGACAGTGTTATGCTATTTTATTTGGTTGGATTAATCAAAACCAGTTGCCTTTAATGCTTTGACAGAATTATGCTAAATAACAAATATAATTGCTATACGTACACTGACTAATTAAGAGTCTTAATCAATCAATTTTTTAAGTGTTGATTAATCATATTCATGCACAATTGAAATTTTGTATATAGTCCAGTAACAATGTGTATCATATTCATATGAAATTTAGTGTATAATAGATACTCAGTGGATAATATTAGCGTATGAAATTTACTATATTTGAAATAATATGTGTCAACCACTTAATTCACAAAATAAAGTCACGGTCAAGGTATAAGAATAATCCACTTGCACATGCAACAAAAGTACGAAATCTGATTGGTAATTTAGTATGAAAATATAGTTAATATATAATAATTAATATTAATTTTAGATATATATATACCGTTTAAAAAACAATTAAATTTTTATTAAACTAATATATTTTATTTTATTTTTCCTTTAAACCAATACAAAAATTATGTGGATAACTTGTATTTGCATGCAACCCACACGTCTGTGCTGCTAATTTAGAAACACTAAGTAGTAAGTAGGAATGTAGACCTCACTTGAAGTTGGTATCTGTGACCTGGCTTTCTTTTAATAGTAAAATTTACATACCCCAAAGTCTGCAAGCTTGCTATCAATGTCTTATTACTACGTGTAAAAATATATTCTTATATATAGATAGCTATATATTATAAGATTCTTTTGTATCATTTCAATGTTATATAATCATGCAGCTTAATAGCCTACATCTCGTTGCTTGTAAGCTCATTCATTACATTATGAAATTCAAAATTTAATGTATCATGATTTAATTAGTTGATTAGCTAATGATAAATTACTACGTGAGACCAAGGTATTTTGAATTAGTTATGTGATGAATTAAAAGATACAATTGATTTGTTTTCTATTATCCTTATATAGTTCTTATGTTTTTTAAACTAGTTATGTGATGATTTAATTTACATGATGTAGTGAAGTTTAAATTGTTGATCATATGAATAACTAGTTGATCCCTCCATTTAGTTTTTTCTTTTCAAAGACATATAATCATCAATGCAACCTCTTTTTGAATTTATTATTATTTTTCATTCTTGTTTGTAGGTAGCATTTGTGACAATTTTATCCATCCATTATAGTGACGTGTGAGGTACAAGCAATTTATTAATTTCTTTTTTTTGTGTAAAATTTATTCACTTATAATAACAATTTGAATGTTGATTCTAGAGCATAATTACCTTGTTTAATATTTATGTGTTTGATTTCAATGTTTTGGATTAGTCTTTAGGTGGCTCATTAGTCCACTACAAGAATTGCTTAAGCAAGTGTATGTCATGTTCATGTCACTTTATGAGTAATGTTAGAATTGTTTTGGTTAGTTATAATTTGTTTATATCCTAATATGGAAGAGCTAAAACAAACATGCTCTAATGTATTGTCCTAACTATGCCTATGACTATAATCATATTTGCATGCTATGTGATTGGATTGAATATTTATTGTGTTTTTTATATCTTTTATTTTTATCATTTGTAAAGTATTCTATTCACTTGTCTTCAAATTACTTTACTGGTATGCATATTTAATTCCAAATTTTTTTGTATTTAATACTAAATAATGGATAAATCTTGGATTAGTAAGCCACGTAATACAATTGAGTACTCAATTGGGTTTAGAAAATTTCCAGATTTTATATTTGAAAATACGGCTGTTGGAGGGACAATACGATGTCCATGTCCAAAATATGGGTTTAAGAAATTGCAAACTAGAGACGTAATAAGGATCACTTGATTTTGAAACCATTTCTTGACAATTACATAATATGGGATCTTCACGGTGAGAAGCGAGTGTCACAATCATCTAGAAGCGAACATATTGTACAGGAGGCTTGTCATGGTGATAATCAAATGAGAACAATGATCGATGATGTGTTTGGGCATAATGGTGAGGCCCACCATGGTGAGGCACAAATGGAATCAAATGAAGTGCCCACAAAGAATCCTACTGATTTTTCTAGCTTCCTAGAGGATATAAATCAAGTGTTGTATGACAAAAGCAAGTTTACAAAACTAGAATTCATAGTAAGATTATATCATATAAAGGTGTTGTGTGGAATAAGTGACAAGGCCATGATTATGATACTGAATCTACTAAGAGATGCATTTGAAGAAGCGAAGTTGCCCTCATCCTTTTATGAGGCTAATAAAATCATTAGCAAACTTAGCCTTAACTACACCAAGATAGATGCCTACCCAAATGATTGTATGTTATATTTCGGGGATGATGCAAAGAACTTGCAGTCATGTAAGGAATATGGTGAATCAAGATGGAATCCAAAGAAGAAGAAGAAAGAAGCAGTAAAGGTTTTATGTTAATTTCCAATCAAATCAAGATTACAAAGATTATTTATGTGTAATAAAGCTGCTGAGCATATGAGATGACATGTTATGGAGAGTAACCAAGATAGGTTTCTAGGACATCCAAGAGATGGTATGGCATGGAAGAATTTTGATTTGATGCATCCTAAATTTGCTTCAGAACCTCGAAATGTTCATGCAGGCCTTGCTACTGATAGTTTCAATCCTTTTGGAAGCTTGAGTTCTTCCTATAGCATTTGGCCTGTGTTCTTCCTCCCACATAATCTTCCTCCCTGGATGTGTATGAAGCATACTTCCTTTATCCTCTCCATGATCATTCCGGGGAAGAAAATGCCTGGAAATAATATAAATGTATATTTAGAACCCTTTGTGGCGGAGTTGACTGGGCTATGGAATGAAGGCGTGGAAACTTTTGATTCATCATTAAATGAAAGTTTTACCATGAGGGCAACGTTAATGTGGACAATCAATAACTTTCCTGGACTGAGTAATTTATCTAGTTGGAATATACATACAGGTTCAGCTTGCCCCATATGTAATTTTGACACAACACCTCAACGCCTCTATAATAGTGGTAAATGGTGTTTTATGGGTCATCGTCATTTTTAAGAAAAAACCATAGATTTAGATTGAATCATCTTTGCTTTGATGGAATAAGAAAGAAATGAAATTCACCATTGAAGTTAACGGGGTTTGGTATCTTTAGCCAAGTGGAGAACATTGAAGTTACATTTGGGAAAAAGAAGATAGAGAATGCTATAAGGAAAAGAGTCAGAGAAGCACCTACTCAATGGAAGAAAAGAAGTATGTTCTTTTGACTTCCTTATTAGAAGTCTAACTTGCTACGTCACAATTTGGAATTTATGTATATTGAAAAGAATGTTTGTGATAATATGATATATACTTTGCTTAATGATAATTCCAAATCAAAAGACAATCTTAATACAAGAAAGGATCTACAAGATATGGGGATACGACGTGAGCTCTAGCCAAATCATAACGGAAGATATCACATTGCCTCATTTTCATTGACTCGTGAAACAAAGAAGTTATTTCTTTCAACACTGAAGAATGTCATAGTACCTGATGGCTATTCAAGCAATATTTCTAGATGTGATGATGAGGTACAGAAGAAAATTTTAGGCATAAAAAGTCATGACTGCCATATTATTATAGAGCAATTACTTCCTTTAGCAATTCACAATTTGTTGCCAAATCCCATTACTGTAGTCTTGGTGGAGTTTTGCTCATTTTTTAAAGTCCTTAGTTATATGCTTGAGTCTTGCAGACCTTGATAAGCTCCAAGATCGCATTGTGGTTACACTTTGTCATCTAGAGATGATATTTCCCCCTGTATTCTTTATAGTAATGGTTCATTTAACTGTCCATCTTGTAGAAGAAGCAAAATTTGGTGGTCCCGTACATTATCGATACATGTATCCCGTGGAGAGGTAAAATAATATCATTTTTAATTTAACAAATCTAAGTTTTATAGGACTTCATAGTTGTTTACATATTTGTATTTATTTTTGATAGAGAATTGGGTCATTTAAAGTCCCTTGTAAGGAACAAAGCACGACCAGAAGGCTCTATCGCTGAGGGTTATCTATATTCCCTCAATTAGGTAAACCAGTTGGAGCTTTCACAATTTTCAACTTGACTTTTATGCAGCGGTTGCAAGCTCATCGATATGTGTTGTTGAATTGCGCACTTGTCACCCCATTTATGGAGTAAATATATTAGATAATTATTTTTGTAGTTTATTACCAAAATTATATTATTCATGTTTGTTAATTAATATATTATTTTACTTAGTGAATTTAGAGACTTTATTAAAAGGAGTTCAAAGGGAAGAAGACCTTCAGCTTTTGATATAGAAAAGAGTTTACGGATTGGTTTTGTAGGCAAGTAAGTAGCATAATTATCTTATATATGTATTTATTATGGTTGAATTATAATGAGAAACTTACCTAAGTTAAGCTATTTATATAGATTACAAATCCAGATGTTATTAACATAATGTCAACGAAATTGAAGTTTTTAGCACGAGGTCCATTAGATAATGCAAAAAGATTTACTGCATATAATGTGAGTGAGTTCAAATTTCAAACTCTAGCTCGAGAAGAAGGATTAAAAACATAGAATAGTGGAGTTTTTCTAACCTTTAACGTAGCTTGTGTTTCAAGTGGTGTTGATAGGAATATAAGACAAGCTAACCTGCCATATTATGGAAAACTAGAAGATATAATTGAGTTAAACTATAATGGTCAGTTTAGGGTGGTTCTTTTCAAATGTAAGTGGGCAGACACTACACAAGATAGAGGGTATATAAAAGATCCATGGAATTTCAACCGTGTTAATTTTGAAAGGTGTATTCATAGCGGTGAGTGTAAAGAACATGAACCTTACATTGAAGCATCACAAGCACAAATGGTGTATTATGTTGATGATGTAGTCAATAAAGGATGGAGCGCTGTTGTGCATCTTAAGCCAAGAGATTTGTATGAAATAGGAGAAGAAGTAGAAGAAATATATGAAAATGTACCATACCAAGAGCAAGAGCTAGAGAAAATTTTTGGTGTGGATGATGACAATATGCAGCTAGCTACAAACTATCTAAACGATGACATGGTTGACTCAAACATTGATCCTAATTTGGAAACAAATGCCCAAATCTCTGAATAAACAAATATAATTGATTGTTCTTTCTTATGTAGGTAATGGTTTTACAAAATTATTTGCTTGACTATATTGTTTGTTTCTTTCAAGGCATGTTTAAAAAAGTAGGACATTACACTATTTATATGACATTCCAATATTTTGTAGTTGTTCAATCTTTTAACTTAATTTCTTTTTAAAAATTGCAGCCATGCCAAAGGTCATGCGTTACTAAAGCCCCCAGAAATCAACATTAGTTGCATCGCAACCACATCAGGCTACCCATTCTTCCCCACAAAATATGACCCATACCACTAGATGCATTGATGTTACCAAAGCCCCCAGAAATCAACATCAGTCACCGTGTTTTTTTCAAGCTCGATTTTCTTTTAAAGTTAATTAACTTATAGCAAGACGGTATTGTAACCTTAGTCTCTATAAGAAATGGGGGTGCACATAGGCAAAGCTTATGGAATGAGTTCTATGACCCAGAGAAAACTAGAGATGTAGTCATTAATAATGTGCCAACCAGTATTGAGAGGGATCAATGGGCTAATTTTGTTCATTATCGTCTAAGTCTTGCAACATCGGTGCACATTGGTTTGATTAGTTTCTTGGAAATAACATTATTTTATTAGTATTTTCATTGATTATATTGATTGATTATCATGCTTGTAAGAGCTTTGCAAATGAAACAAAAAAATTCGAAAGAAGCAAGAGATTCCTCATCTAGGTGGTTCTAAAGTAAATTCAAAAGGAAGACATGAAATGGTAATGACTCTACCTTTATTTGATGTTTGATTTATTAAAATAAGGTTATTAACATTGTTTTCTTATTTTTTTTAAATTTTATCTTAGTGGCTGGAAATGGGAGAAAAACCTAGCCGAGCACCATTATACATTGAAACTCATAAGAGAAAGGATGGATCTTTTGTAAATGATGCAACAAGGAACATAGTTGTAAGTTTTTTTTGTATATTTTGTTTGTATATTTTGCATCCTTTATTATTAAATTGATAATATGATATGTTAACCAAGTGGCCTCCATTACTCAAAAGGGGGGTAAATTGAGTATTAAAAATTTTACTTGGAATGCTTTTGAAATTGATTCTTTAATTATTATGCTTATTGAAGATGATAAAATTAATCGCAAGTAATAACAGTTTATACTCAAGACAAAATAACAAACACTAAGTATATGGTAAGTGGGACGCCCCCAAAATAGGGGAAAATTTTTCACGTTTTTGGAAAAATATTAATAAATCAAATAATTAGAGTGGTGAAGTATTTTTCACCAAACCCCCGGATCTAAGACAAACCACTCCCATATATGAAGATATGAGGGGGTGAAATTAAAAGATGATTTTCCAATCAGAGTCAGCGGAAGATTCATTTGATTTAATTATTGACTGATTAATTTTCAAGAGAAGGAATTTCATAAAAATATGGGATGAGATTTAGAACACTTAAGATTTGATATTGAAATAAGGTGCTCAATTAATAATGTGAAAAATAGGGTTGTAAGCATTTAGAATAAAATCCCAAGTAAAAAATAATTTAGAGAAGCATCAGGTGCCACTCGCTCAAGCTAGAATAAATTCGCTTGAGCGAGCCAGCGTAATCACGCTTGAGCGAATGCTGAGGGACCTTAGTGAAATAGAGGAAATAAGCATCAGGGCTCAGCTCGCTTGAGCGAGCCCTTTCTCGCTTGAGCGAGATACGAAAGATAACATTGAGCGAGGCAGCGAGACGCTTGAGCGAAGGAAGGAATTAGCATCAGGTCCCAATCTCGCTTGAGCGGCACATGACTCGCTTGAGCGAGATTGGTCCAGAATCATTAAAGACTCTCTGGACGATTTTCGCTTGAGTGAGGCACCACTCGCCTGGGCGAAAATCGTCCAGTATCATTTTCCTTCTCCTTCGCTTAAGCGTTCACTCCCACGCCTGGGTGAAAATTGTCCAGAATCTAACCCCTGATTCTGAGGCAATTTCGCTTGGGCAAAACACACATCCGCTTGAGCGAATTTGGGACAGAAATAAGTCCCCTGTTTCACAGCAATCTCGCTCGAGCGAGATTCTTACTCGCTTGAGCGAGTTCTACAGAAACTCAGCAGAAATGAAAATTCACATGGACTTAACACATGCAACATCAATTCCTTCTATTTTGGCCTTACCTAAGACCTTACCTCACTTCATTATGCATGTACCACTTCATATAATGCTACAATCTAAAACTACATAATTCCTTCATTGAATTAAATACCACCAACATCATCATGCTAATATTAACTCATGCATATAATCCAAATTCAACTTCATGCCACAATACACTCTCTACCTATATCTAGATTCAACATCATTTCACAAGCTTCATAATATAGCATAAAAGCACAGCAATCCATTCGTCAATCACAGATAAGCATCACAATCCATTCTTTACATCCTTTGGGTCATGAATGAAAATTGTCATTGCACAAACATGTCCAATTTCCTCCCATGACCTCCAAAATTATCAACATTACAAAATTGAGTATATAACCATCATATACACAACAAAACAGATTCATGCCGGCCAAGGCTTACACGTTCCTATCCATATTTACCTCCTTCCAAACTCGGCCCCCAAAAGCTGTAGGATTTAAGTCATACCTACATCAACTTTAAAAATGGCAACGGGGAGGTGAGTAACATAATCTAAATGAATTAAAATTATACATTATGATGAAATACATGTATATTTGCACAAATAGCAATCATTACACCACACCATACATCATACATAAATACATCTTGTAATCTCAAGTATACATTCATATTTCCAATCATTTGGATTATCGAACACACACATAGGGTTAGTATTCAACTCTTTCCCTTTTCAATTCTCATTCATCCATTGCCACTTTGGGCTTTCAACTAGTCATATCTCCAGCTACATGCAAATGCCCTTAAAGCTAATGCATATGCACAAGAATTTCTCATCAAACAATACGGATCCGACTGTGGGAAAAATACAACATTAATTCAATTGTGGGACAAGCATAGGTGTGCTACTATGCCCCTATTGCAGTAGAAAAAATTGTGTACACATATATCTCAACTTTATGCATGCTTATATTCTTATAATTTTTACTGGTACCAAACCACTATCGCCCATTTGTAGCACTAGTCACCCTGTGACTTGCGGATCAACATCGTGGCCTCAATTACCACAAGTGCTACGGGCCCCTCCCGAACACACATCGAGAGAGCCGTGTCCCGTCGGACACCGAGGTAAACTCGCTCACCATAGAGCCGCCCGCCCACTGGGCCCGCCACATAGGGTGCCTCATCACCAAACTATGGACAGCTTCGTGACTCATACACCGAGTCACAGGGGAAAACCACAATACGCTCGTGCACTGAGCCACCCTCCCACTGGGCCCGCCTAGTGGAACCCCCTAAATTCCACATAGACAGCTATGATATGCCATGGATGCAATGCAAATACAAATCAAACACATCCTAGATACCACTCCACCTTCAATCATTCACCACCACCACTTGGTGGATTTCAATATTCTCATCATTCTCATCCAATTCCAATTCTCTTTTGAACTTATTCACATCAATAGTTAGTGGCATACACATTCAATAAATCATACACACATCTTTGGGATATTCACATCATAATTCCAATTCACACATGGTTTCAAACCATCATTATACTTCATCAACATAGTATCATCACCACATCACAATATTATCCCAAACACAATACCACATAACAATCATCATTCTAAATGCATTCAAATCATAATATCACCACATCATCCATTCAAACAATCATCAAGTAATCATATATACATATTTTCACATCACCAATGGATGAAATCATGCATTTAGAATAGTTACCCCCTCCTACCTCAAGTGAAGTAGTGATCAACGCGGTTCGATGGTCTCGCCTCGTCAATGGGGTCACTTCCTACATCACAATACATTATACAATCAACTTTCTATTTACCCATTAAGACTTAAATACTTATATATATATCAATAACTTGATGTTTATATTATTTTAACTCTCAAACCTCTTTTATTTCTTTTTATCCACCATAACCACCATGGGTTAGGTGCTATCCTTTATTATTATGCACTCAACAACCAAACCCCTTTCATGGGTTCCTCCATTATTGACTTCCACCAACAAATACCATCCTAAATACTCATCTCCTTCCAACCATAAATGCATCCACTTTCATTACCTCCAAAAAGTCTTACTCTCATAAAAACCCATATTAAACTTTTGCATTAAATACTCTCCTCAAGAACATCCATACACATGCATGGTTCCCAAAACTCATATTATCATACAACCATGGCGAAAACCCAAGTAACTAGTGAGTATTTCTTACCTCACACCCAAAAATGAAAATGGGTTCACTAGAGGTAGAAGAAGCTACAAAAATAGAGGGGAAATGAGGAGAAAACAGCGGCTCCACCAACTTCCTTCAAGCTCCCACCAACGAAAATGAGAAGAGATGGAAGATGAAGTCAAGTTGCTAGGGTTTTTGGAAGAAAGCAAGAGAATGGAGAAGATGATGATGAGAAGAAGAAGAAAGTGCAATGCCTAATGCCTTCAGCGAAACATACGTGAATAGTGAAAGAAATTTGGGTTTTTGATTTATTTTAATTCCCATTCATTAAAACTCCATCATTTTATAACTAACAGGTTCTCCGTTTGGGCTTAATACATCATCTGAAAATTATTCCGAATACATATTCAGATTCCCGATAATATTTTCAATAGCCTTGACCAATATCATCTCATTCCGAGATACTTGGTCCGACACCTATATCTCAACCGGGCTTAATTTCAGCTTAACCGGTCTCCATAATTTCCTAACAGTCCTCAAAATTATCAATTTAATTATTCTCAATAGTTTGGGACATTAAATACTCCATATACCAATTTCTAATATTTATTTTGGTAATTAATTCTCTATTTTAAAAAAATTCGGGATGTTACAATCCACCCCACCAAAAAGAAAATTTCATCCTCAAAATTTTACATACTGGATTCAAATGCGTCGGGATACCGTTCTCTGACATTGTCTTCATGTTCCTATGTGAAAGTTTTAGTATTTCCATGTTTCCAAGCGACCTTTACCAAAGGTACCAACTTGTTCCGCAATTTCTTCACGGAATGTCCGACAATGCGAACAGAAACAGGAGAAACAGATAGATTATCTCGCACCTCAATCTCATCCATAGGGATCACATGTAGAGGATCATAAACATATTTCCTCAACTGCGATACGTGAAACATGTTGTGTAGATTAGCAAGATGCGGAGGGAGTGCTATCCGATAAGCAACCTCACCAATCCGCTCCAACACCTCATAAGGTCCGATAAATCTAGGGCTCAACTTCCCACTCTTCAACGCCCTTCCAATACCTTTGTCGTGCGAGACCTTCAAAAACACATGGTCACCCACTTGAAACTCAAGGGGTTTATGTCTCTTGTCATAATAACTCTTCTGCCTATCCTGAACAATCTTCATATTCTCTTATATCTTTTTAATCTGTTCGGTAGTCTCCTGGATAATCTCCGGCCCTAAGGCCAAGTTTTCAGCAACTTCAAGCCAACACAAAGGAGTTCTACACTTCCTTCCATACAATGCCTCATAAGGTGCCATACCAATACTAGAATGGAAGCTATTATTGTATGTAAATTCAATCAATGGTAGGAATCTCTCCCAACATCCACCGTGCTCAAGAACACAAGCTCTCAATAAATCTTCCAGGCTTTGTATAGTTCTCTCTAATTGTCCATCGGTTTGAGGGTGATAAGCGGAACTAAGCTTCAACTTAGAACCCAACTCATCATGCAAATGTCCCCAAAACCGAGAAGTAAACCGAGGATCACGGTCGGATATGATGCTGGACGGTACACCATGCAGCCTAACAATCTCCTTGATATATATTTGTGCCAATTTCTCCAAGGAACTCTTCATATTAATGGGCAAAAAGTGAGCACATTTTGTCAACCGGTCGATAATCACCCATATAGCATCGTTTCCAGCACGGGTTCTGGGTAGTCCAGAAACAAAATCCATAGCTATGCTATCCCATTTCCAAACCGGAATCTCCAATGGTCTCAAATATCCTGCTGGTCTCTGATGCTCAACCTTCGTCTTTTGACAAACAAGGCAAGATGCTACAAAATTCGCCACATCACGTTTCATACCGGGCCACCAGAAATTCTTCTTCAAATCTTGATACATCTTGGTGGAACCAGGATGAATACTCAATATGCTTTTATAAGCTTCCTCAAGTACACGTTTCCTCACATCATCGCTTGAGGAAACATAAATTCGACCCTTCACACGCCAAATGCCATCTTGACCTTCTACTAAGAACAATTTCTTCCCTTTTTCTTGGGTTTTCTTCATCTCAATCAAATACTCATCATTGGGTTATTGCGCCTTCACATATTCAAGAAATTCATTTGCAACTTTCAACATTTCCAACACCATTTTCTTGGAAGTGTAAGTCTCCATGCCCACATTCAAATCTATAAATTGTTCTATCAACTCCATTTCCTTTGCCATCATCATGGAGACATGCAATAAATTTCTACTCAATGCATCGGCAACTACATTCGCCTTGCCAGGGTGATACTTCAATTCAAACTCATAGTCTTTTAGGAACTCCATCCACCGCCTTTGGCGCATATTTAATTCCTTCTGGTCAAACAAGTATTTGAGGCTTTTGTGATCACTAAAGACTACAAACTTGGAGCCATACAAATAGTGTCGCCATAACTTCAATGCAAACACCACTATCGCCAATTCAAGATTATGTGTGGGATAATTAACCTCATGCGGTCGCAACTGCCTCGACGCATAGGCTATCACACGTTCCTTTTGTATTAACACGCATCCAAGATCAAGCTTAGACGCATCACAATATACCACAAATTCATCCGTTAAGTCGGGCAATGCTAACACCGGTGCGGTAGTAAGCCTTAACTTCAACTCTTGGAAACTCTCTTCACATTCACGGGTCCACACAAAAGAGTGATTCTTCCGAGTCAACTTCATTAATGGTAAAGCCAAACGGGAAAACCCTTTAATGAACCTCCGATAATAACCGGCAAGACTAAGAAAACTCCTTATCTCCGTCACCGACGTTGGTCTTTCCCAAGCCATCACAGCTTCAACTTTAGATCTATCCACAACAACTCCATCATTCGAAATAACATGTCCAAGAAATTGGACCTCAGACAGCCAAAATTCACACTTAGAGAGCTTCGCATACAACTCCTTTTCTCATAGAATAGTCAACACAAGACGAAGATGTCTTTCATGCTATTCATGACTCTTGGAATACACCAAAATATCATCAATAAACACTACGACGAATTGGTCGAGATACTCATGGAAGATGCGATCATGTAGCTCATGAAAATCGCAGGGGCATTCGTCACCCCAAATGGCATCACCATGTACTCATAATGTCCATACCGCGTTCGGAAAGCAGTTTTTGGAATATCTTCGGCCTTCACCCGAATTTGGTGATATCCGGAACGCAAATCAATCTTTGAAAACACAACAGCACCCTTCAATTGATCCAATAGATCATCAATGCGTGGAAGAGGATATTTATTTTTAATGGTTAGTTTGTTGAGCTGGCGATAATCAATGCACAATCTCATACTCCCATCTTTCTTCTTCACTAACAGCACGAGAGCACCCCAAGGAGACACACTTGGGCGAATAAATTCCCGTTCAAGTAATTCTTCCACTTGCTTTTTCAACTCAACTAACTCCATAGGAGACATCCTATAAGGAGCTCGGGAAACAGGTTTCGCACCCGGAATAAGATCGATAGAAAATTCCACTTCTCGTGGAGGAGGTAATCCGAGAATCTCTTCCAGAAACACATCGGGAAATTCCGAAACAATAGGAATCCCATAAGATTGGGAAACACCATTCCCATCAACCAAACAGAACATCACGAGAAGTTGAGAGATACCTTGCACATCAAAGCCTTCAGTATTAGAGGTTGGGAAAATCACCACCTTGCTATGACAATCCACCAAAACCTTGTTGGCGGACAACCAATCCATGCCTAGAATAACATCCAGGTCTTTCATAGGTAAACACACGAAGGATACAACAAATTTTCTACCCTCTAAGTCCATCTCGACATTCTCACATCGAGTCACCGATCTTAAGCAAGCACCAGCCGGTGTAGTCACCAATATTGCACCTTTCATCATACTCATAGGCACCCGCAAGCACCTCACACAATCTTTAGAAATAAAAGAGTGCGTAGCACCCGAATCAAATATCACATTAACAACATTACCATGTATCTGGCACTCACTTTGGACAAGATCTTCAGCTTGTGCTGCTTCTTCACCGGTCATGGCAAAGACTCTTCCAACCATTTGTTGATTAGCACCACGGTTTGGGCCAGTCCGACCACCATTAACATTACCTCGGCCGTTTCCATTACCATAACCGTTACCAACATTTCGGTTGCCATTTCTTCCACTATTACCGTTTCCACGACCACGGCCTCTAAAAGCACCGTAGCCTCCACGGTTTGCATTATCACGTGGCACAATATTCACGGCATTCAAAGGATAATCAGGGCGGATATGCCCCGGTTAGTTGCATCTGTAGCACACCACTGTCTCTTCATGATTGCAGTCTCTGGCCAAATGATTTCCACCACATCTAAAACAACGAAGTCCTTGGCCATCGCCTCGCCCACCAACTATACCATGCCTTCCGCCACCTCGTCCACCTCTGAAAGAAGAGGACCCACGTATAAATCGTCTATTGTTCTTAAAGTTGCCCTTCTTCTTGAAGCTAGAAGATTGGCCCTTCAACTTGTAATCATGCCCCGAATAACTCCTTGGAGCAATATCATTCTGTTCAAAAATTCTGCACTTATCCATAAGAGTAGGAAAACTCTTAATCTCTTGGTGACAAATCGCCTTCTTGATCTCTTGGTGCAGTCCATTCTCAAATTTAACACACTTCGAAGCTTCAGTGCCCTCTTGCTGAAAGGGAGGATAAAACACACATAACTCTTCAAATTTCGAAGCATACTCTTCAACCGACATGCCTCCTTGCTTGAGTTCCATGAATTCAAACTCTTTCTTGTTTTTATAACTCGCAGGAAAGTATTTCCTAAGAAAATCCGCCTTAAAATTCTCCCAATTTAGAGGAGTGTGGATAGCAATCATACGCCCACGGGTAAGGATCCACCAAGATTCGACCTTATTCCGAACCATGAACACTGCATATTCCACCTTCTGCGTTTCGGTACATTCCATGCTAGCGAATATCCGTTCTAAGTCACGGATCCAGACATGAGCATCTTCTAGCTTATAGCCCCCATGAAATTCAGAAGGCTTCCGCTTAAGAAATTGGTCAAGACCTTGATTCGGCTGACCAATCGATTGTTGTTGCCGTTCAAGTATGTCGGCAAAGCGATTAAAGGCTTCAGCCATGGCGGCTGTATCAGCATTGCGCCTATACGCCATCACTCAATCTATACACAACAACATAAACATAATTAGAAACTTGTAACATCCCAAATTTTATAAAAATGAGTAATTAATGAGAATGGCAAATGGTTGATTATTGAGGATGATGTGTGGAGATATGTGAATTTGTTGTGGCAAAGTATGAATATATATATATAAGATGAAGATGAGTTTGAATTTAACATGGATAATATGTTGGAATGAGAATTTTGTAAGTAGGAATGCTCAAACAGGCTGTATAAGTCCTTTATGATGTGTATGAGCTGTGGGATAAATTCAAATTTGGTTTATAATGAGAAATTCCGAGAGGGAATATTTAGAACAAGTTATATATGCCTTATATGATGTACATGATAGCTTGGATATGATTAAATTGGCTTATGATGAAGTTTCATATGATGGCCTATGTGAATTTTTCATTTTTGACTCCGTGCTGATAATTTCGCTCAGGCGAAGTGGATTCTCGCCCGAGCGAGAGACTCACCTGTTTGGAAATTAGCTTCTGGGCAATTCTCGCTCAGGCGAGAGTGAATCTCGCTCAAGCGAACTTGCCCCAGTATCAGTGTTTGCTCTCTGGAGGAATTTCGCCCAGGCGAATGGAGCTTCGCCCGAGCGAGGGCGAAGGGAATTAGCTACTGGATGAAACCCGCCCGAGCGAAGGGTCTTGAAGGATGGCATTCGCTCAGGCGAGACAATTGAATGATGAGTGGATGAGTTCGTGGATGAACCCTGCCCAAGTTGGAGGCTTAGAAATAAACTAAGTGGTGGTAAAACTTCTGAGTGATATCCCGAGTGAGGGGTTTGTGGAACCCGAGTGGGATAACCCTCATTTCCCGAGTAGATTATTGTGTGACCTTGTGAATAAAAAATATGGAACTAAGTTATGGGATGTATGTGCGTGGAGTTATTTCCGAGCGATTGAAACCCCTGACTCCGAGTGGAGTAATCGTGGAACCATTTCCGAGTGGAGATTATGATGCTTCTGAATGAAGCATGTGTGTGGGTTTCTTGAATGAATTAAGTGTTTAGTTAAGTGTGGAGTGGACATAATTCCGAGTGAGTGACCAATTAGGTGAAAAGTCGGCCTCTGGAATATTTACCGAGTGGAATCTCATGTGAGTGAAGACTCAGTCTGGAATATTTTTCCGAGTGAGGACCGAATGAGTGATGAGTCGGCTTTGATTGATTTTGCCGAGTAGAAAACCAAGTAAGTTGAGTCGGTGTTGAGATGAATGGTTGAGTGATAGTCGATCAGGTGCTGAGTCAGTTTTGGGAATGAAATGCTGAGTGAGTGATGTTATATACATTCCGAGTGAATGTTAAGTATAAATTCCGAGTGAATAAGATTTCATGTATTTTGAGTGGCTAAGTGTTAAGTAATTCCGAGTGGAATTTGATTAAGGAGTTTATTCCTGAGGAATGAATGGTTAAGGTATTCTCCGAGTGAGAAGAGGTATAAATTACTGAGTGAGCGGTCAATCAAGAGATGAGTCAGTTTTGGAAGTAATTAGCCAAGTGATAGACTATGTGAGTGTGAGTCGGCCCTGAATGACTTGGTTGAATGGAAAGTGGCTCGGTCTAGATTGTTATACCAAGTGAGAATCGAGTGTGAGATGACTTGGATTCAAATAAAGTTTACCGAGTAAAAGTCGAATGAATGTGGGTCGGTTTTGGGGTATTCTGTCAACAGGAACCCGAGTGCTGGGAAGGATGACTTCTTGTCAGATTCGCCTTAGCGAATGGATATCTCGCTCAAGCGAGTTAATATGGAATTCCTTACTGGACAATTCTTGCCCGAGCGAGTGGCTAGTTGAAGGGAGCCTCGCTTGAGCGAATGCTCTTGGGAATGCTTACTAGAACGTTTCCGCCCGAGCGAACTGAGACGCTCAAGCGAGATTGGCTGTCTCGCTCAAGCGAAGTGGGTTTCGCTTGAGCAAGTGACACCCTGATGGTATTTTTCCCTTCTTTTCTCTCGGTTCTGACTGTTTTGGCCCTTCTTTTCTCGGTTTAATGGAATTGGGCCCTCTTTCCCTTATTTTATTAGATACCAAGGAGTCATATAAGGGCATTCATGTAAATATAAAATGACATGATGGATTGTTGGGCTGCCATCTTAATTATAACGGTGAGATTTTAATAGGAAGAAATATAAAATCATAAACTCTCACTTCTTCCACTTTCATGTCACTTCTTCCTCTCCTTTCTTTACTCTTCTTCTTCGTCTTCTTCCCTTCCCCATCTCCTCTTTTCTTCTCTCCAAAAACCAAAACCGTGTGAAGCTTTCTTACCCTCTCCCATATTTGTTTTCATGGAGGCTCAAAGGAAAAGCTCATGGTTGGATCCTCTTCCACTCTTCTCCTCTATTCTCGTATGGATCTCTCTTTTCCTTGGGAGCTCATGGCCAACTCTTGGGTGAGGTAAGTTCCTCACCATTCTTTATGAGTTTATGCCCTAGATTTTGGGTTCTTGGTTTTGGGGAAGTATTTATTGTGTATATGGGTTGTTGGGAGAAGCTTAAAGTGAGGAAACCCTAGGTGGGGTGTTGTTATTATGGCTTTAATAGTGGGTTATTATAGATGCATGAATTAATACTTGGATGAGTGGAAAATAAATGAGCAATTATGATGTTGATGGGTTTTAGTGAAACCCTAACTTTAATAAATTGGGGGGAAAGTGTGAAATGTGAATAGAAGATAGGTTTCATGATATTGAAGAATGAGATTAATGATAAAAGATGACCATTGATGGTGATTAATGAGCATGGATAAATATTGTTGGGTTTTAATGAAAAACCCTTACCTTAAGAAATGGGGAAAAATGTATATATTGTGACTTGAAGGTTGAATTAGAAGTGAATGGGTAATGTTTGATAGGTATGTTGTTAGTTATAGTGATGAACAATGATGAACATTGTAGATAATCCTTAATGGTGGAATCAATGGATATACATGTTGGTATGATAAGATTGTGACTTGATGAGGTTCTAGACCATTGTGGTGTGCCATTTAAATTTGAGTGATAAATTGTGGTTATGGAAGGATATGAGAGCTAAGTTGAATTTTGAGCAACAATGATAATGTTGTTGGATTAGTTGGCATTTATGATCTAAAGGATCTTTGCTTTGGGAAAAGAATTCCCGAAGCCTAATAGAATTATATAACTTGGTGTTTAACAAGTCTAGGACTTGATGATAAACTAGAAAATGTCTAAAAACTATGAGGAATGCCTTTTGATGGCTTATTAATTGTATGAGTGCATATGTATAATATGTAGATCGTATTCCGAATGGTGCAAAGGAGCTTTTGGAGCATTGGAATGGTTCGGCTCTTCCCTCAAGGTAGGAGAGGAGTTAACATTCAAATTGCATGAGTAAATTTAATAGTGATTGATGTATGTGATGGATACTCATGCTTGCCTTGTTATGTATATGTTTTGAATTAAGTGAAATGGCAATTTGATAATTAATGAGAATGATTACGATACTCTTATGTTGGGTTGTAAATTACCAATGAATATACAATGATATTGATGGATAACATGAAATATTATGACACCCTAGTGGTTAATACAAGTAATTGACTTGTATGTGTAGTGACAATGACGATTGCTATATATATGTTTTTATATTCCGAAAAACACCTTGTTGTTACATGTGTGGCTTGATGTTATGATTATTGCTATGCCTTTAGACATCTAAGTGTGGATTGTCATGTTGTGACCATTGAAGTGCCTATTATATGTATGTTGTGCCTTGAGGGGCCTTGTGAATGTTTGTATGCCATTGAATGCTAATTATATTAAGATATGCCTTGAGGGGCTTGCAAATAAATATATGATTCTTGAAAATGCCAAATTAAATTATATCCCTAATTGAGAGGGTGAGATATCCTTGTGAGGTTGATGTTGAGCATATGCATTATTGCATCTTACATTCATGGCATGGCATAGCATTGGTATTATGTGGTTGCGATCACAATGATGAAAGATCCTACGGGATTCTATGAAAGGAGTACCCCTTGCGAGGTGGGAAACCAATGTGATGATGATATGATATGGTAATGGTGGTTGCGATCACCTGATTATGGAATGTGAAAGGCCCTGCGGGGACCATTGTATGATAATGAGCCAGTGGTTGCGATCACTAGGTATTTGATATGATAAAGGGCTTGCGAGCACCTATGATGCCCATGGTTGCGATCATGAGGTGGGAGTACCCCTTGCGAGGCGGGAAACCAATGATTATGAATAATTGATTATGGTGGTTGCGATCACCCGTGATATGAAATCGGATCCGTTGCATATGCATTAAACAGTTAACATATGCATGAGCCTTAAGACCATGGCATTTGATATGGGATGACCACGAGTGTTGAGAAACCCCTTGCGAGGAGGTATTGATTAAAGATATAATGAATTGATAAGAATAATTTGAAAATACCTTTATTGATAAGTGGCAAAGTGATGGTGTTTGTGATTGTGTATATGATTTGTGTATATGTTGTGCTTATTATGATATGAATTATGATCCATGAGGCTTGTATGCCTATTGTGATAATGAGATAGTGAATGAATGATAATTTAAAGTTTTGATAGTAAAGCACTCATGATATTTGTATGCATATACACATGATCAGAATATATATTATTTGTTATTTTGAATGTATAACTCACTCTCCCACGTGGTCTCCTTTTTAGCATTGTGATACAGGTTACCATGGGACGAGTTCGGATTTAAAGATCAAGCTTCGATGAAGGTAAATAGTGGTAGATGAAGTGCCTTGGTCGACATCATTTATGAGTTCCTGTGTAATGAATGAATTGATCATGAGAATGTAGATGATTTAGAGGTTTTGAGTATGTATAAGATAATTCTTGAATTATGGATGGTGAATATATATATATAATGTAGGAGATGATTTACAGTGCATTGGAAGGATAATGATTATTTGATATTCATTGATAATTGAGGTAGTCGGGAGTACATTCCCGAACGTATATAATATTAGTTATATCTTAGGCATTGCATGCTTGCCGAGCCTTCTCTCATATCGTCATATATGGGACTAGGCGTGTGCCCGGTATACATATTCTTCCGCTGTATACTCTATTATTTTGTATACCTTTATAGGCAATTTATTTATCGATCCAGATTTAGGTTATATAATCTCACTCTTCGATCTTCTGCGATTTGGGTCTTGATGTGGTCATGGAGGTGTTTTGGAAAATGTTTTCCAACATGAAAAATTTATTCGCATTTTTACTAATTATGACGATCACATCGGGATTCGAATACAGAAAATCAGGGGTGTTATAAAACTTAAAGTTTCTTCACCCAGTGCGCATACATATATCATTCATCATTAACTTCCTTAACACAAGTATCATCATAATGCATTTCATAATTAGAAGGTAAATATGAGAAAGGAATTGCCTGGCCGGGCCTAACAACAATTATATAATAATCTCAATTCAATGACAACCATTATAATTCACCCATATAATTCATAAATCAATCAGCCACAAGCAATAAACACATGGACAACGTCACTTATAATCGTATCAAAAGCAATAAACGCTCTGATACCAGGTTGGGACGCCCCCAAAATAGGGGAAAATTTTCACGTTTTTGGAAAAATATTAATAAATCAAATAATTAGAGTGGTGAAGTATTTTTCACCAAACCCCCGGATCTAAGACAAACCACTCCCATATATGAAGATATAGGAGGGGGGTGAAATTAAAAGATGATTTTCCAATCAGAGTTAGCGGAAGATTCATTTGATTTAATTATTGACTGATTGATTTTCAAGAGAAGGAATTTCATAAAAATGTGGGATGAGATTTAGAACACTTAAGATTTGATATTGAAATAAGATGCTTAATTAATAATGTGAAAAATAGGGTTGTAAGCATTTAGAATAAAATCCCAAGTAAAAAATTAATTTAGAGAAGCATCAGGTGCCACTCGCTCAAGCTAGAATAAATTCGCTTGAGCGAGCCAGCGTAATCACGCTTGAGCGAACACTGAGGGACCTGAGCGAAAGGGAGGAAATAAGCATCAGGGGTCAGCTCGCTTGAGCGAGCCCTATCTCGCTTGAGCGAGATACGAAAGATAACATTGAGTGAGGCAGCGAGACGCTTGAGCGAAGGAAGGAATTAGCATCAGGTCCCAATCTCGCTTGAGCGGCACATGACTCGCTTGAGCGAGATTGGTCCAGAATCATTAGAGACTCTCTGGCCGATTTTCGCTTGAGTGAGGCACCACTCGCCTGGGCAAAAATCGTCCAGTATCATTTTCCTTCTCCTTCGCTTGAGCGTTCACTCCCACACCTGGGCGAAAATTGTCCAGAATCTAACCCCTGATTCTGAGGCAATTTCGCTTGGGCGAAACACACATCCGCTTGAGCGAATTTGGGACAGAAACGAGTCCCCTGTTTCACAGCAATCTCGCTCGAGCGAGATTCTTACTCGCTTGAGTGAGTTTTGCAGAAACTCAGCAGAAACGAAAATTCACATCGACTTAACACATGCAACATTAATTCCTTCTATTTTGGCCTTGCCTAAGACCTTACCTCACTTCATTATGCATGTACCACTTCATATAATGCTACAATCTAAAACTACATAATTCTTTCATTGAATTAAATACCACCAACATCATCATGCTAATATTAACTCATGCATATAATCCAAATTCAACTTCATGCCACAATACACTCTCTACCTATATCTAGATTCAACATCATTTCACAAGCTTCATAATATAGCATAAAAGCACAGCAATCCATTCGTCAATCACAGATAAGCATCACAATCCATTCTTTACATCCTTTGGGCCATGAATGAAAATTGTCATTGCACAAACATGTCCAATTTCCTCCCATGACCTCCAAAATTATCAACATTACAAAATTGAGTATATAACCATCATATACTTCACAAAACAGATTCATGCTGTCCAAGGCTTACACGTTCCTATCCATATTTACCTCCTTCTAAACTCGGCCCCCAAAAGTTGTAGGATTTAAGTCATACCTACATCAACTTTAAAAATGGCAACGGGGAGGTGAGTAACATAATCCAAATGAATTAAAATCATACATTATGATGAAATACATGTATACTTGCACAAATAGCAATCATTACACCACACCATACATCATACATAAATACATCTTGTAATCTCAAGTATACATTCGTATTTCCAATCATTTGGATTATCGAACACACACATAAGGTTAATATTCAACTCTTTCCCTTTTCAATTCTCATTCATCCATTGCCACTTTGGGCTTTCAACTAGTCATATCTCCAGCTACATGCAAATGCCCTTAAAGCTAATGCATATGCACAAGAATTTCTCATCAAACAATGCGGATCCGACTGTGGGAAAAATACAACATTAATTCAATTGTGGGACAAGCATAGGTGTGCTACTATGCCCCTACTGCAGTAGAAAAAATTGTGTACACATATATCTCAACTTTATGCATGCTTATATTCTCATAATTTTTACTGGTACCAAACCACTATCGCCCATTTGTAGCACTAGTCACCCTGTGACTTGCGGATCAACATCGTGGCCTCAATTACCACAAGTGCTACGGGCCCCTCCCGAACACACATCGAGAGAGCCGTGTCCCGTCGGACACCGAGGTAAACTCGCTCACCATAGAGCCGCCCGCCCACTGGGCCCGCCACATAGGGTGCCTCATCACCAAACTATGGACAGCTTCGTGACTCATACACCGAGTCACAGGGGAAAACCACAATACGCTCGTGCACTGAGCCGCCCTCCCACTAGGCCCGCCTAGTGGAACCCCCTAAATTCCACATAGACAGCTATGATATGCCATGGATGCAATGCAAATACAAATCAAATGCATCCTAGATACCACTCCACCTTCAATCATTCACCACCACCACTTGGTGGATTTCAATATTCTCATCATTCTCATCCAATTCCAATTCTCTTTTGAACTTATTCACATCAATAGTTAGTGGCATACACATTCAATAAATCATACACACATCTTTGGGATATTCATATCATAATTCCAATTCACACATGGTTTCAAACCATCATCATACTTCATCAACATAGTATCATCACCACATCATAATATTATCCCAAACACAATGCCACATAACAATCATCATTCTAAATGCATTCAAATCATAACATCACCACATCATCCATTCAAACAATCATCAAGTAATCATATATACATATTTTCACGTCACCAATGGATGAAATCATACATTTAGAATAGTTACCCCCTCCTACCTCAAGTGAAGTAGTGATCAACGCGGTTCGATGGTCCCGCCTCATCAATGGGGTCACTTCCTACATCACAATACATTATACAATCAACTTTCTATTTACCCATTAAGACTTAAATACTTATATATATATATATATATCAATAACTTGATGTTTATATTATTTTAACTCTCAAACCTCTTTTATTTCTTTTTATCCACCATAACCACCATGGGTTAGGTGCTATCCTTTATTATTATGCACTCAACAACCAAACCCCTTTCATGGGTTCCTCCATTATTGACTTCAACCAACAAATACCATCCTAAATACTCATCTCCTTCCAACCATAAATGCATCCACTTTCATTACCTCCAAAAAGTCTTACTCTCATAAAAACCCATATTAAACTCTTGCATTAAATACTCTCCTCAAGAACATCCATACACATGCATGGTTCCCAAAACTCATATTATCATACAACCATGGCGAAAACCCAAGTAACTAGTGAGTATTTCTTACCTCACACCCAAAAACGAAAATGGGTTCACTAGAGGGAGAAGAAGCTACGAAAATGGAGGGGAAAGGAGAAGAAAACAGCGGCTCCACCAACTTCCTTCAAGCTCCCACCAACGAAAATGAGAAGAGATGGAAGATGAAGTCAAGTTGCTAGGGTTTTTGGAAGAAAGCAAGAGAATGGAGAAGATCATGATGAGAAGAAGAAGAAAGTGCAATGCCTAATGCCTTCAGTGAAACATACGTGAATAGTGAAAGAAATTTGGGTTTTTGATTTATTTTAATTCCCATTCATTAAAACTCCATCGTTTTATAACTAACAGGTTCTCCGTTCGGGCTCAATACATCATCTAAAAATTATTCCGAATACATATTCGGATTCCCGATAATATTTTCAATAGCCCTGACCAATATCATCTCATTCCGAGATACTTGGTCTGACACCCATATCTCAACCGGGCTTAATTTCAGCTTAACCGGTCTCCATAATTTCCTAACAGTCCTCAAAATTATCAATTTAATTATTCTCAATAGTTTGGGACATTAAATACTCCATATACCAATTTCTAATATTTATTCCGGTAATTAATTCTCTATTTTAAAAAAATTCGGGATGTTACAGTAAGTAAATATACTTAAAGAGTTAAAGAAATATTCAAGAGAATAATTAATAATTTTAAATTAATCAACACACTATTTAAAGCACTTAGGAGGATAATGATTAATTTAAACTTAATTAATTTAAGAATAGAATTTTAACAATTTGATCTAAGTAATATATGATTTATATTAAGCTAAGAGAATATGCACTTAATTTAATCAAACAAATTAATTAGGAATGATAAAGAAGTTTAAATAAAAAATTTACTAAATGTAACAAATTAAGCAAGCAATTTAAGTGTATAAATTTAAAGAGATTAAGGAAGAGAAAATTTTACAAACTGATATATACGAGTTCCACCACACGGTGTACGTCTCGCCTCTAAGCAACCTACTTAGAGGATTTCTACTATTGGAGATTAGAGATACAACTTTGAGCAATCGCGGCTTCCTAGTGTCCCACACTCAAGTACCCAATTCTCACAAGTACAAGGTCACCCCACCCAATCTCTCAATCTTACAATTACCAGGTTGAAACCCCAACCCAAACCTCTAGAATTTTTGGTGTTTAGGTGTACAAAGATAACTCTCCAAAATAGTGGATATACAAATTAAAGCACTTGAGAATATTTTTCTTTCTAAGAAAGAATATGCAAATTTAGCACACAAAAATTATTTTCCTCTGTTAGAAAATAATATGCAAATTTTAGCACTCAAAATAATTTTTCTTTCTCAAGAAATAATATTCAAGTTTAGCTCTTAAAAATTAATTTTGTTCACAAGATTCACTCTCAAAATAATTTTCCAAATAATAAAGTAGAGAGCAACTGAGAAATAGAGAGCAATGAGAAAAAACAGAGAGAGTAAGAAGGAAAGCAAGGGAATTTCATTGCTTGCAAGGTGTGCTGCTACCTCTTCACTTCTTCTACTTTTATAGGCATTTCAAGGGACTTGCTTCCAAAAACAAATTTCCACCGATTCCTTAATTAATGCGTTGGAAGACTTAATTTGCCAGCGATCCATGCTTCTTGACTTGAGAATTGCAATTGTCTGCCTCAATAAATGCAACACCATTTCAATTACAGAGTCTCGAGAGAGGATTCAGCAGAGTTGAGTTTCTGAAAATGCGTATTGATAATTTCCATGATTCAGCGCATGATTCCAGCTATGAATCGATTCTTCTAGTTCATTTTTGCATTAAAAACATCAAATGAATCGATTCCTGGCAAGGGGAATCGATTCCCAATAGCATGAATCGATTCCTTTAGTCATTGAATCGATTCTTGGGGTATCTCACTGTGATGAATCGATTCCTGCAGCTGTGAATCGATTCCTTGATGCTGTGAATTGATTCCTCTGCCTGTGAATCGATTCCTAGAGCTTTTAATAGGTTTGAATCGATTCCTTTGGTATGGTGAATTGATTCTGTGCAATCCTGGACCTGTTTCCTTGCATTTTTGATGTATTTTAATGCGTTTTGGACAATATAGCTCATGGTTCTTGATTCCTTGGAACTTGAATAATTATTTGTCTTGTTTTAAACTTCTAAGAATGCCTTGAATCATTTCTTTTGTATTTTAATTTCTTGACCCGAATCATTCTTGATTTTCATGATTTTTGATTAATTACTTGTACAACATCCTTTAAATTTCTTGATCCTTCAATTGTTTGTCATTCATCAAAACCTATTTCAACATACAAATACATTCTCCCCCTTTTTGATGATGACAACAATTTTTCATCTCTGGGTGTTAGTTTCATAATAGTTATATTTTCAAAGTATAGAACTCCCCCTATCAAATTTAATTATAATTTTCATGCATTAGTGTACCACTTGTGATGACACATTGGCTCCCCCTTAATCATGTAATTTAACAAGGATATATAGAGATGTTGAATTTAGATTTTATCTCCCCCTTTGGCATCATCAAAAATCAAAGAGAAATTAAACAAACAACGAAATTTTATTAAACAGGATACATATAAAGATGGATACAACAAAGACCAACTTCAAGGATTAAAAAATCAGAACTCAGAAAATTGTTGAGAGAGTTCATTGTAGTGGGTAGTCAGGTTGTCTCCTATTTGGTCAAAACGTGCATTCATATTGTTCTCCATTCCATCAATGCGAGAAGTCATCCCATCAAAGCGAGCATTTATTGCATCAAAGCGGGTATCAAAATGAGAGGTCAACCTATTAAAGAAAGCATCATTTGGATTTATAGGAGGTGGTGGAAATGCTTGTTGTTGAGGTTAATCATCATTGTCATCACTGCTTTGTGTATTTGGAGGTGAGTATTGCCAAGCACCATCTTGTTTGTGCCAACCCATTTTTGAGAGATGAGTGCTCCCTATTTTACCTTTATGCCTAACTACTTCCTTTACTTTATTTGAAAGATCAACATTGAAATGTTTGAGAAGCTTGGTGATTAGAACTGTATAAGGAAGTTTTGTGAGTCTTTTAGAGTCAATCATATGATTGCGAATAAGTTTGGTCCAATTTATCTCTTTTTCATGGAGCATAGCCCAAAGAATAAGAGTTTGGTTCTCACTTACTCTAGCATTGTTTGACCCTTTTGGAAGAATGATTTTGACCAAGAAGTAGTGTAGAAGGCGATGATCAATGTTTAGCTCTCCAACGGTGCTTTTGGAAGTAGAAGATAGATTTAGAAAAGCACGAGCATCAATAGAATTATATTCCCAATCGGAAGATGGTTCAAAGCCAAAGAAATCAACATTATTTAGTGGAAGCTTCCCGACTTGATGAAGAACATTATCATCAAGGGTAATGGTTACCCCTTTGATTTTGGCTAGGCAGCGTCTATTAGAGATCCTTAATGCTGAGTAGAAGGCTCTAATCAACTCAGGATAAATGTGATTTTCTTTAAGTGCGACGAACTCCAAGAGATTTTGTTGCCTAAGGATGTTGAGTACCAGAAAATCATGTTCGTCGAAAAGCGGAACATCAAGCCAATAAGCAGGTATGAGGAGTCGTTCTAAAAATTTTTTGAGGTACCTCTCAAGTTGCGTTTGATTATCAAAAAATCTTGAGAGATCATTGATATTTGAGGATGAGGAACCAGCATCTCCTCTTCTTTTCTTCCTATTTTGGGATATGGAGGCCATGATTTTTGTGGTTTTTAGAGAAGAAAGGGAAAGGCTTATGCAAAGAAGTGAGGCAAAGGATGAGACTTTGAAGAATTAGTGTGAGAAAGCGTGATTTTATAGAGGATTTGATACGTGAATCGATTCAGCTGGGGGAATTGATTCATTGAGAGAATTTTGTCAGTTTTAGGTGCACTTTGAATGTGGGAATCGATTCTTGTGAGGGGGAATCGATTCCTTCATGTATTCTTGGCCCAATTTGCTGTGTAGACAAAGTGATTCACGTGAGTGCCTTTTGGGAATGAGAGTTTTGTTTTATTCTTTACATGTGCTATTAAAGATTCACGTGAAGGGCTTAGGTTTGCAAGAAGGAGTCTAGACAAGGCACATGAGACAAGACATGTTCACTGACAGGGCCCGCAAGAGCACGGGTTATGTCGCGTAATATAAAAGATTATCGTTCTCCACAGGGACTGTGTTCAAAGTACCAGCATATTGAAATTTAATTATCCACACAATTGATTTTTAAGGTTTTTGTAAAATAAAACACAATTTAAAAATCTAAATTTAGAAACAAAATTTACTTGACACTTAAAAAAAAATCAGAGTTGAGAGTATCTTGGGATTTGGGGGATCAAGACTCTATTTTATGTTAATGAATTTTAACTTTTCATAAATAAGAATCGAATTAAGTTTTCCAAGGCGAATTTTCCAAAAGCTAATTAATATGTTCCTCTCGAAATCCTATTAATGTACCTAACCTATGGAAAGCGCTGCTTAATCCTCAGAAAGGCCCATTATCATTTTATGAAAATCCTTTTTATTTCCTCAAAAGAATTTTGATTACTTTCACGGTTTTACCGAGGTCACAAAAAGCATTTCAAAAATCTTAGGTTTAGTTCAAAGCTTTCCGGTAAAAATAAATCTCTCGATTCTATTTATTACCTAAACTTACTAATATACCCGCAAGTATACAGTTTTATCATTTAGGTTCTTGTTAGAAATCACTAAAAGCATTGAGCATTTTTTAAACTAAATGGAAAACAGAAATTTATTTAATTCCAAGTCAAAATAATATTAACAATAAAATATTATCATACCCCCTTTATCCCAAGATAATTAATTTAGCTACTCATGAAATAATTCAAATTCATATAAATAATGGAAAAATAAAACATACAAGACATGGTAAAAAAAAATAAAGACTTACGGGTTTCTCCAAAAGCTTAGAATAATTTACCACTGTATTTCCTTAATGCAATATTTCTCCATCAATTACAAATTTAAATACTCACTTTTACAGCCCTCACAACTCTTAAAATAAAATAAAGAAAATAAAAAAGAGAAAGAAAATGGAAAAGAAAGAAAAAAGAACGAAGAAGAAAATGAAGAAAAAGAAAGAAAGAAAAGAGAAGAGAAGCACGGAAGAAGAAAAGAGAAAACGAAAGAAAGAAAGAAAAGGAATTGAAACTTATCGAATTGATTGATTGATGCTAATTGGCTTCACTTGCTCCTGCATTTATAGGCAAAGGAATGGAGGAATCCAGCTAATGAAAACGCGTTGCAATTGCAAGTGGAAGAAATTTTCGGTGCATGTGAGTTCCAGCTGTGCCAACTTGTTTCCAATTTGCATATTTTAATATTTCCAATAATTCGGTGCTTGGATTTAGTGATGATTGGTGCAGGTGGAGAAATTCCGAGTGAAAAAGTGTTGTTTTTCCACAAAACCGAGTGAAAGCTTGCTATTTATCCCCAAGACCGAGTGACAGCTTGCTGGAAGGTGTTGGTCGGTTTTGTGGCTTGCTGTTGGATGGAGATCTGGACGGTGTGGAGAGGAGTATTGCTGGACGGTGTGGAGAGGAGTATTGCTGGACGGTGTTGGTTTGGGACGGTGTGGAGAAGAGAGTGTTGAGGGAGAGTCGGTGTGTGTTGGTGGTGAAGAGACTGTACGTTGTGGGCTGGACAGTGTGGAATTGATGGAGAGGAAAGGGACAGCGGATAGAAGAGAGGGAATGTGGGTCAGATTTCACCTTCTCTCTAGAATCTGAGTGGAAAAATGCCTTTTGTGCACAAAACCGACTGGAAAAAGGTGCATTTTGTACAGAAGACCGAGTGAAATCTTTGCTCGGTGTCTAGTTGAGGGGTTGGTGTTTGGAAGGAAACCGGTCGGTATTTGAGTTGAGGGTCGGTGTTTGGAAGAAACCGGTCGGTGTTGAGTTGCTGTGAAGTCGGATAATGTTTAGTTGCTGTGAGGAGACGAGCAAAGAAACTCCGATTTCTTTATTTCTTCGGAACCGATTGAAGAGTGAATCGGAACTGAGTGAAAAGTGATTCACTCGAAACTGATTAAAAGGTGGCTCGGAACCGACTGGAAAGTGGCTCACTCAGGATTGGGAAGTCTTCTTTCACTGTTTCACTCGGCTATGTCTCTGGAATTGAACCACTCGGAGAGATCTTGCTCGGATTTCTCAGGAATTCACTCGGACACCTTCCTTTACTCATTCAAATGATAAAATCACATCTTCACTCGGAAGTCGGAGTTGATTTCCACTCGGAATTGACTTCAGTCGTCAATCAACTCACTCGGATATACCTTTCACTCAGAGATTTGGACTTGAAAGACTGGAATTTGGCTGATAGAATTCTTTTCATGTCCGAGCCTTACTTTGCTCAGAAATTCAGCCTTCTGCCCCAACTCACTCGGATGTCTTCCTTGGAGACTTCTCACTCGGTCTCAGTGTGAAACTTGAGAGTCTGCCCGAGTGTGATTCATTTCCGGTCGGATTTTTCCTTACTTGCTAAGACACTACTCGGAAATGCCTTGTTCCCCTTGAGAATGCCATTTTCTCCGAATGAAACCACTCGAATTCCTCCTTATTCAACACATTCATTCAGTGACCTCTTCTACTCGGAATCAACTCACTCGGAACAGCTTTTTGCCCAGAAAAGTTCTTGTTCCCTGGTCAGATCTGCTTCAGTCAGCATCCCTTCACTCGGAATTAGCTTTGGGTAGTTTTTATTGAAGGTCAGTCCCTTTTTTTCACTTGGAATGGTTGCATTTGGACAGCTTCCACTCGGAATCACCTCCATCCGAGACTTATTCCTTTTCAGCATTGAACCTCCAACAGAGTCAGCCATTTATCACTCAGAATGTCTAAGACAGGGAACTTTCCACTCGGATTCTAATCCAACAGTGAAGTATTCCACTCGGATTTGCTCCATTCTGAGTAATTCCAGTCGGATTTGGTCCTTTCTCAGTCATCCCACTCGGATTTGGTCATTTTGAGTCGGATTTTAACATTCTAAGTCGAAATTCAGCATTTCTTAGTCGGATTTTAACATTCTGAGTCAGATTTCAGCATAAAAAGAGAGTTCTTTCTACTTTGGGCTTGTTCTTCTTGTTTCTTTATCATTTTATGGTCGTTTTTCTCTTGTTTTTGACCTTTTATTACCTTAATTCCTGCAAAATAACATACCCAAGTAGAATATAGTGGAAAGAAAGCAAAAATCTCAATAAATAAAGGAAATACAGTGCATAATGATTAAAATTCTAAGCAAACTAGATCTATTTTATTGTGTTATAAAGCACTTATCAAAATACCCCAAATCAAAACATTGCTTGTCCTCAAGCAATCACCATATTCACAAGATAAAATACAGAAAACACTAAGCTTAATAAACTAAGGAATCTAAAATAGAGAAACAGATTTATTCAAATGCCAATTTTATTTTTCTTACGTGAATCAAATTTTCAATGTCAAGACTTGAGATACTCTTCTCATAATTTTCACTCAAGTGTTTCAAGGTTTGTGTATCTCTCAAATCATCATAGTCAAAAAACATTACCATAAGCTTGTTAATAAACCAGAAACTCCACAGTTTAGATAGAAAATATGTCAAAGTCTAAAGGTCTTTCAAAGGTTGTAATGTGGCCTTGGTTGGTATTGTCAAGGTAGGAATTTCAAGAAAAATGGAATACAAAAGGGCTTTAACAGTCATGAATGATTCAAATCACCATTATAAATTTAACAGAGCAAATTTTTGAACTTTTATAGACTTTTTGGAATTCATTCAATATCATCCTTTTGATTTTCTTTTTCTTTTTCTTTTTTTTTCTTTGCATTCAATACATATTTTCCTTAAGTCCTTTTTTATTTCTTTGCTCCACTAAATTTCCAACTTTTTCACCATCAAGAGAATATCAGTCAATGAAAGGCTTCAAGGAAAAATTTTCGCTTTTAGGCTCAAAAGGGGCAACTAGGGGTCAAATTATGCAAAAATTCTGAGGCTTAAGAATAAGACCTAATTGTGCCTTTATCATCCTAAGACATACAATCAAAAAACCATTTTGAATCGGTTGAAAAACAAGTTCTAGAATATTAATGACTATGAGATTCACTCAATCAAGAAAATATGGGTTTTGAAAATTTGTTGGATAAATAACCCATTTTGGCTCAAGTCTAATCATGGAAAGTCTTTTCAAAGAAAATTTTAATCACATAAAGTTCATTTAAGCATTTATTTGGCATTTAAACAATCAAAATTTCAAAATTTTACTCAAAATTTTGGGGTCCTTAGATACTTTAGCCTTGTGTTCAAAGTAACTTTATCATGCAATCGTGGTAAATTACAAGATTACAAACAAAACAAGGAAAACACACATGCATAATAAAATAACAATCACACAACGTAAACAAAACAGTTAAGTTTTCTTACCTACCACCCCAAACCAGAATTTGACATTGTCCTCAATGTTAAAATGGATGATAAAAGTATAAGAAAACTTACCTGTAGTAACCCCAAACCAGCAGTTGACATAGTTGGGTTTTTTTTTAACTTAAAATGAAACAACAACTTTTTATAGGGTTACCTCCCTATCAGTGGTAAGTTTTAAGTCTTCAGCCAGACTTCTCACAGTTTGGATTTACTCATTAGGAGCATCAAACAAGTCCAAGTCACTTGCTTGTTGTATTGGTTGACCTGTCAGATAGTGCTTTACTCTCTGTCCATTTACCCTAAATGTACCAGATTTCTCGCTCTATAGTTTGATAGCTCCAAAGGGAAATACTTTTGTCACCTTGAATGGTCATCTTAGTTTACCTGGAAAAAGCTTCAATCTGGAATTAAATAGTAAAACCATATCTCCTGGATTAAATGTTCTCCGTTGGATGTGACGATCATGCCATTGTTTGGTTTTTTCTTTATAAATTCTAGCATTTTTGTATGCATCTAGACGGAGTTCTTCAAGCTCATTTAATTCCAACAACCTACGTTCACCTGCAGCCTTATGATCAAAGTTAAGAGTTTTAATAGCCCAAAAAGATTTATATTCTAGCTCAACAGGTAAATGACAGGGCTTCCCATATACTAGCTTAAAAGGTGTGGTTCCAATGGGAGTTTTATATGTGGTTCGATACGCCCATAAGGAATCATCTAACTTAATAGACCAATCCTTACGTGATGTATTCACCACTTTTTGAAGAATATTTTTAATTTCCCGATTGGATACCTCAACTTGTCCACTAGTTGTGGGTGATAAGGTGTAGCAACCTTATGTCTAACTCCATATTTCTTTAGAAGGGTCTGAAAAGTTTTCTCAATAAAATGAGACCCTCCATCACTTATAACACATTTTGGGACCCCAAACCTTGGAAATATTATTTTCTTGAAAAGTTTAATAACAGTTTTAGCATCAGAATGGGGTGAAGCAATGGCTTCCACCCATTTTGACACATAGTCAACTGCCACTAATATGAACTGATTTCCAAAAGAGGAAGGAAAAGGTCCCATAAAATCAACACCCCATACATCAAACAGTTCAACTTCTAAAATGGTATTCAATGGCATTTCTTGTCTCTTACCAATGTTACCTGTTCTTTGGCAAGCATCACAAGTTAGAACATACTTACGTACATCCTTAAAAATATTTGGCCAATAGAACCCAGCTTACAATACTTTAGCGGCTGTCTTAGAGGTGCTCATGTGTCCTCCACAGGAAAGAGAATGGCAATGATCCAAGATAGCATGGACATCATCTTGTGAAACACATCTCCGAATCATACCATCTGCACATTGCTTGAAAAGGAGTGGTTCATCCTAATAATAATGCTTGACATCTACATAAAACTTTTTCCTTTGCTGAAAGCTAAGATCAGGAGGTAAGATACCACATGCAAGAAAATTTACAAAATCAGCATACCAAGGAACATGTTGGATACTAAGATTCAAGAGTTGTTTATCTAGAAAAGATTCATTGATGGGAATATTATCTGTTTGTTCTTTTTCAGATGTCAACCTAGATAGGTGGTCAGCGACCAAGTTCTCGGTACCCTTCTTGTCCTTAATTTCCAAGTCAAATTCTTGCAATATTAGAATCCACCTAATTAATCTAGGCTTTGCTTCCTTTTTATTCAATAGATACTTAATGGCAGAGTGGTCAGTGTAAACAGTAACATGTGAACCTACCAAGTAAGACCTAAATTTATCAAAAGCAAAGACAATAGCTAACAGTTCTTTTTCAGTTGTGGCATAATTTACCTGAGCATCATCTAGCGTCCGGCTGGCATAATGAATTACATGGAGCTTTTTATCCTTTCTTTGCCCCAACACAGCCCCCACTGCGTAATCACTCGCATCGCACATCAACTCAAACGGGAGTTTCCAATCAGGTGGTTGCACGATGGGGGCAGAGATTAGAGCTTGCTTAATCCTGCAAAAAGCTTCCATACAAGATAAATCAAAATTGAAAGGCATATCCTTACCCAGAAGAGTTGTAAGAGGCTTTGAGATTTTGGAGAAATCTTTAATGAACCTACAGTAAAACCCTGCATGTCCAAGAAAACTCCGAACACCTTTCACATTTGTAGGTGGAGGCAATTTTTTAATCACTTCCACTTTAGCCTTATCAACTTCTATACCTCTCTCAGACACCAGGTGTCCAAGAACTATGCCTTCTCTTACCATAAAATGGCATTTTTCCCAATTTAGAACCAAATTGGTTTCTTCACAACGCTGCAAGACTTGGCACAAATTTGTTAAACAATTATCAAAATCCAAACCATGCACTGAAAAATCATCCATAAAGACTTCCATCATATTTTCAATAAGATCAGAAAAAATTGCTTGCATACACCTTTGAAAAGTCGCTGGTGCATTACACAAACCAAAAGGCATACGTCTGTAAGCATAAGTCCCATAAGGGCAAGTGAAGGTAGTCTTTTCTTGATCAGATGGATGAATGGGAATTTGATGAAAACCTGAATACCCATCCAAATAACAGAAATAAGAGTGTTTCGCAAGTCTTTCAAGCATCTGATTAATAAAAGGGAGGGGAAAATGATCTTTTTTCGTGGCGCTATTTAACTTCCTATAATCAATGCACATGCGCCAACCAGAGACAATCCTAGTAGGAATCAAGTTATGTTTATCATTTTCAATCATAGTTATTCCCCCCTTTTTAGGCACCACATGGACAGGACTTACCCATTTACTACTATCAACAGGATATATGACTCTAGCATCAAGCAATTTCAAAATTTCCTTTTTAACCACTTCTTGCATTTTAGGATTTAATCTCCTAAGTGGTTCTACTGTGGGCCTACTTTCATTTTCTACAGTAATCCTGTGCATACAAAGAGAAGGGCTAATCCCTTTGATATCATCTATTGTATAACCTATTACCTTTCTATACAACCTAAGTTGTTTCAAAAGTTTTTCAGTTTCACATGGATTCAATTCAGCATTGATAATCACAGGATATGTGGAATTAGGATCAAGAAACTCATACCTTAAAGAAGCTGGTAAAGGTTTTAATTCCACATTGGGGCTTACCACTTTGTCACACATGACCTCAGTATCATGTGGGGCCTCAGAGCAATCAGATGTTTCTGTCGGCTCAATCATGAAAACAGTTTCAAGTGGGTCATTAGGAAGGGTTGCTTCCTTTACCACTTGTTCGACAAAATCCACAGTACAACAAACATCATTATAAGGTTTTTCTAAAACATTTTTCAAGTTAAAATCAACCTTTTGGTCTCCAACAGTTAGAGACAACTTACCATTCTTGACATCGATCACAGCACCTGCAGTTGCTAAAAATGGTCTGCCTAAAATAATAGGAATCAAAGAATCTTCGTCCATTTCAAGCACAACAAAGTCAGCAGGTATAAAAAATTTTCCTATCTTAATAGGAACATCCTCTAAAATTCCTACAGGATATTTTACAGATCTATCAGCCAATTGTAAAGACATCCTAGTAGGTTTTAGTTCACCCAATCCTAACTTTTTAGCAACAGATAATGGCATTAAACTCACACTCGCTCCTAAATCACACAATGCTTTATCTATATTCATGTCACCGATCATGCAAGGAATAGAGAAACTACCTGGATCTTGGAGCTTGGGTGGAAGTTTCTTTTGAATTAGAGCACTGCACTCTTCAGTAAGTGCAACTGTACCATCTTCCTCCAGTTTTCTTTTGTTGGACAGAATGTCCTTCAGGAACTTTGCATATGTGGGCATTTGCTGCAAAGCATCTATAAAAGGAATATTAATATACAATTTCTTTAAAACATCAAGGAACTTACCAAATTGTTTGTCCAACTTTGCTTTGGCTAAGCGCTGAGGAAATGGAATGGGAGGTTGATATGGCTTAACCTCCTCCTTCTTTTCTTGTGGTTTCTCTTCTTCAATTACTGGATGAGATGAAGATTCATTGACTTTCTTTTCCTTCTTTGTAGTCTTGTCAACTGGCCCATCGTATTGAGTACCACTCCTAAGAGTGACAGCCATAGTTTGGTTAGATGGTCCAGCCTCTGGTTTTCCAGGAAATGTTCCTGGTGCTCTTTAAGAATAGGAGGCTTGTTGGGCAATTTGATTTTCCAGTATTTTGTTGTGGGTAGCAAAAGAATCCACTTTTGAAGCCAAGTTTTTTATTGCATCAAAGAATTCATCATTTTGTTTAAGTTGAGTAGCTACAAATGTCTCCATCAAGGATTCTAGCTTTGATTTTTGTGGAATATAGGTTCCTTGTTGAGGTTTGTAGTTACTTTGGAATTGAGGTGGCCTATTTTGGAAGCCAGGTGGACCTTGTGGAGGTCTGTAGTTACCTTGATAATTTCCACCATAGTTTCCAATAGCATCCACCTGATGCATTTCTTGTTCTTAATTAGGAGTCATTGCTAAATGGCAGTTTGTAGCTCCATGTCCTGAAACACCACAAACTTCATAAACAATATTAGTAGCACCCGTTGACCCTATTTTATCAAGTTTTAATGTTAATGCTTCAACTTTGGCAGAAAGTAAGGAAAGAGCATCAATAGAATACTTACCTGGTGTTTTAGCAGGTAATCCTCTCTCAGAGTTCCACTGGTGAGTGTTTTGAGCTATTTCTTCAATCAGGTTCTCAGCTTCATCAACATTTTTACTCATGAAGGCTCCTCCAACTGCAGCATCTAAAGAGATCTTTTGTGTGTAAGTTAATCCATTATAGAAAATATGGATTGTCAACCACCTTTCTATCCCATGGCGAGGACATTCTCTTAGCATCTCCCTGTATCTTTCCCAGGCTTCATATAAGGATTCATCATCTTTTTGTGAAAAATTTATGATTTGTTTTCTAAGCACATCGGTCTTGTTCCTTGGGTACCATTTGTTGATAAAAGCACTGGATAATTGTTCCCAAGTCGTGATGGATCCTTCAGGAAGAGAGTATAACCACGCTCTCGCTTTATCTCTTAAGGAGAAAGGGAAAAGTCTTAAGCGAATGGCATCATTGGTGGCTCCGTTCATCTTTAGGGTGTCACAGTATTCAAGAAAGATTTGAAGGTGAAGATTTGGATCTTCGGAGGGTAATCCTCCGAATTGGTTCTGTTGAACCATTGAGAGTAGTGAAGGCTTTAATTCAAAATTGTTAGCCTCCATTGTGGGTCTGAGGATGCTAGATCCTCTTCCATTTGTACTTGGAGCGGAAAAATCTCTTAAGGGTCTATGTTGGTCTGCCATTTGTTTTCCTTTTTGTTCTTTTTGTTGTTTTTGTTGTTTTCTTAAAGCTCTAAGGGTACGTTCTATCTCAGGGTCAAATCCTAAGTTTAGATCGACACTACGACTTCGTCGCATAAAAAGAAAATAATAAAACAAACAAATACAAAAATAATAGATACACAAAATAAAGAACAAAATACAAAATTACAAACAAAATAAAAATAACAATAACAATAAAAATATTAACAAATATGATCTAATCGAATTTCAATATTGCCGATATTTGAGGGACAACAGTCCCCGGCAACGGCGCCAAAAACTTGACAGGACCCGCAAGCGCACGGGTTATGTCGCGTAATATAAAAGATTATCGTTCTCCACAGGGACTGTGTTCAAAGTACCAGCATATTGAAATTTAATTATCCACACAATTGATTTTTAAGGTTTTTGTAAAATAAAACACAATTTAAAAATCTAAATTTAGAAACAAAATTTACTTGACACTTAAAAAAAAATCAGAGTTGAGAGTATCTTGGGATTTGGGGGATCAAGACTCTATTTTATGTTAATGAATTTTAACTTTTCATAAATAAGAATCGAATTAAGTTTTCCAAGGTGAATTTTCCAAAAGCTAATTAATATGTTCCTCTCGGAATCCTATTAATGTACCTAACCTATGGAAAGCGCTGCTTAATCCTCAGAAAGGCCCATTATCGTTTTATGAAAATCCCTTTTATTTCCTCAAAAGAATTTTGATTACTTTCACGGTTTTACCGAGGTCACAAAAAGCATTTCAAAAATCTTAGGTTTAGTTCAAAGCTTTCCGGTAAAAATAAATCTCTTGATTCTATTTATTACCTAAACCTACTAATATACCCGCAAGTATACAGTTTTATCATTTAGGTTCTTGTTAGGAATCACTAAAAGCATTGAGCATTTTTTAAACTAAATGGAAAACAGAAATTTATTTAATTCCAAGTCAAAATAATATTAAGAATAAAATATTATCATACCCCCTTTATCCCAAGATAATTAATTTAGCTACTCATGAAATAATTCAAATTCATATAAATAATGGAAAAATAAAACATACAAGACATGGTAAAAAAAAAAGACTTACGGGTTTCTCCAAAAGCTTAGAATAATTTACCACTGTATTTCCTTGATGTAATATTTCTCCACCAATTACAATTAAATACTCACTTTTACAGCCCTCACAACTCTAAAAATAAAATAAAGAAAATAAAAAAGAGAAAGAAAATGGAAAAGAAAGAAAAAAGAACGAAGAAGAAAATGAAGAAAAAGAAAGAAAGAAAAGAGAAGAGAAGCACGGAAGAAGAAAAGAGAAAACGAAAGAAAGAAAGAAAAGGAATTGAAACTTATCGAATTGATTGATTGATGCTAATTGGCTTCACTTGCTCCTGTATTTATAGGCAAAGGAATGGAGGAATCTAGCTAATGAAAACACGTTGCAATTGTAAGTGGAAGAAATTTTCGGTGCATGTGAGTTCCAGCTGTGCCAACTTGTTACCAATTTGCATATTTTAATATTTCCAATAATTCGGTGCTTGGATTTAGTGATGATTGGTGCAGGTGGAGAAATTCCGAGTGAAAAAGTGTTGTTTTTCCACAAAATCGAGTGAAAGCTTGCTATTTATCCCCAAGACCGAGTGACAGCTTGCTGGAAGGTGTTGGTCGGTTTTGTGGCTTGCTATTGGATGGAGATCTGGATGGTGTGGAGAGGAGTATTGCTGGACGGTGTGGAGAGGAGTATTGCTGGACAGTGTTGGTTTGGGACGGTGTGGAGAAGAGAGTGTTGATGGAGAGTCGGTGTGTGTTGGTGGTGAAGAGACTGTACGTTGTGGGCTGGATGGTGTGGAATTGATGGAGAGGAAAAGGACAGCGGATAGAAGAGAGGGAATGTGGGTCAGATTTCACCTTCTCTCTAGAATCCGAGTGGAAAAATGCCTTTTGTGCACAAAACCGACTGGAAAAAGGTGTATTTTGTACAGAAGACCGAGTGAAATCTTTGCTCGGTGTCTAGTTGAGGGGTTGGTGTTTGGAAGAAAACCGGTCGGTATTTGAGTTGAGGGTCGGTGTTTGGAAGAAACCGGTCGGTGTTGAGTTGCTGTGAAGTCGGACAGTGTTTAGTTGCTGTGAGGAGACGAGCAAAGCAACTCCGATTTCTTTATTTCTTCAGAACCGATTGAAGAGTGAATCGGAACTGAGTGAAAAGTGATTCACTCGGAACTAATTAAAAGGTGGCTCGGAACCGACTGGAAAGTGGCTCACTCAGGATTGGGAAGTCTTCTTTCACTGTTTCACTCGGCTATGTCTCTGGAATTGAACCACTCGGAGAGATCTTGCTCGGATTTCTCAGGAATTCACTCGGACATCTTCCTTTACTCATTCAAATTATAAAATCACATCTTCACTCAGAAGTCCAAGTTGATTTCCACTCAGAATTGACTTCAGTCGTCAATCAACTCACTCGGATATACCTTTCACTCAGAGATTTGGACTTGAAAGACTGGAATTTGGCTGATAGAATTCTTTTCATGTCCGAGCCTTACTTTGCTCGGAAATTCAGCCTTCTGCCCCAACTCACTCGGATGTCTTCCTTGGAGACTTCTCACTCGGTCTCAGTGTGAAACTTGAGAGTCTGCCCGAGTGTGATTCATTTCCGGTCGAATTTTTCCTTTCTTGCTAAGACACTACTCGGAAATGCCTTGTTCCCCTTGAGAATGCCATTTTTTCTGAATGAAACCACTCGGATTCCTCCTTATTCAACACATTCATTCAGTGGCCTCTTCTACTCGGAATCAACTTACTCGGAACAACTTTTTGCCCAGAAAAGTTCTTGTTCCCTGGTCAGATCTGCTTCAGTCAGCATCCCTTCACTCGGAATTAGCTTTGGGCAGTTTTTATTGAAGGTCAGTCCCTTTTTTCACTCAGAATGGTTGCATTCGGACAGCTTCCACTCAGAATCACCTCTAACCGAGACTTATTCCTTTTCAGCATTGAACCTCCAACAGAGTCAGCCATTTATCACTCGGAATGTCTAAGACAGGGAACTTTCCACTTGGATTCTAATCCAACAGTGAAGTATTCCACTCGGATTTGCTCCATTCTGAGTAATTCCAGTCGGATTTGGTCCTTTCTCAGTCATCCCACTCGGATTTGGTCATTTTGAGTCGGATTTTAACATTCTGAGTCAGATTTCAATATAAAAAGAGAGTTCTTTCTACTTTGGGCTTGTTCTTCTTGTTTCTTTATCATTTTATGGTCGTTTTTCTCTTGTTTTTGACCCTTTATTACCTTAATTCCTGCAAAATAACATACCCAAGTAGAATAGAGTGGAAAGAAAGCAAAAATCTCAATAAATAAAGGAAATATAGTGCATAATGATTAAAATTCTAAGCAAACGAGATCTATTTTATTGTGTTATAAAGCACTTATCTTTCACATGCAAGAGTAAGACTTTGAAATTTTCAAATGTGCAGAATTTTGTAGGTGAAAGTGACAAAATAAATGAGATAAGAGATCTTTACATGTACTTGCAACATTTGATCTCTTCCTGATGTTATTAACATGAAAGGTTTTAAAAATTTTTGCAATTTTACCAATGATTTTGTTTCATAAAATTATCAAGAAAATCAAAGGTTAATTTGCATTTATTTTTGAGATCATGATTCATTAGTTTGTGTAAAAGAAATATGTTTAATAAAGTAGATACTTAAATGGGAAAATAAAACAATAGATTTTATTTAGAGGTTTAATGAAAATGTGTGTATTTCAAGATAATATGTATGTCAAAAAGTAGGAAAATTTTATAATAAATCTTTAAGACTAAGAAAATATGAACTGTTTAAAAAATATTTAAGAGATTTAAAAAATAAATTTTTAAGTGTAATTAAAAAATTTCTAAAATGCCTAACTCCCTTCTAATATTTATAAATTGTTCCTTTGGAAGGGGTTTAGTGAAAATATCCGCCAATTATTTAGAAGTTTCAACATATTCAAGAACACAATCTCCTTTTAAAACATGATCTCGTATGAAATGGTGACAGATTTCTATGTGTTTTGTCTGTGAATGCATAACTGGATTTTTGGAGATGTTTATGGCACTAGTGTTGTCACATTTAATGGGTATTTGGTCTAGAACAACACCGAAGTCAAGAAGCTATTGTCTCATCCATAGGATTTGAGCACAGCAACTTCCAGCTGCAACATATTCTGCCTCAGTTTTTGATAACGTGACACTTACTTGTTTCTTGCTATGCCAAGAAACAAGAGAACTTCCGAGTAAATGACAAGTACCGCTAGTACTTTTTCTATCTAATTTGCAACCGGCAAAGTCAGAATCAAAATATCCTACAAGAATACATTCAACACCTTTGGGATACCATAAACCAACATTTTGAGTACCCACAAGATATTTCAAAATTCTTTTTACGGCAGTGAGATGTGATTCTTTAGGACATGCTTGATATCTGGCACACATACATACAACAAACATAATATCAGGTCTACTAGCTATTAAGTAAAGTAAGGATCCAATCATACCTTGGTATTTAGTTATTTCAATGTCCTTACCCTTCTCATCTTTGTCTAAGTAGCAAGAAGTACTCATTGGTGTGGCTATTTCATTTGCTTTATCCATTTCAAACCTTTTGAGTAGTTCTTTGTAGTATTTTGTTTGACTGATGAAAGTTTCTTCTTTTGTTTGCTTAATTTGTAGCCCAAGGAAGAATGTGAGTTCTCCTATCATGGACATTTCGAATTCATCTTGCATAATCTTGGCAAACTCTTGACAAAGAATTTCGTTAGTAGCACCAAATATTATGTCATCAATATAAACTTGTACCAAAAGGATGTCATGTTTTTTACATTTTATAAACAGTGTTGTATCAACCTTTCCCCTTTCAAAATTATTTTTTAGAAGAAATTTACTGAGTCGTTCATACCAAGCTCTTGGAGCTTGTTTCAAACCATATAAAGTTTTTCTCAATTTAAAAACATGGTTTGGAAATTTGTGATTTTCAAAACTAGGAGGTTGATTTACATAAACTTCTTAAATATAACCGTTTAAAAAAGCGCTTTTGACATCCATTTGATAAAGCTTAAAATCTATACAACAAGTAAAAGCTAACAATAATCTTATGGCTTCTAACCTAGCTACGGGAGCATAAAATTTCTTCATAGTCTATTCCCTCTTCTTGATTATATCCCTTAGTAACTAATCTAGCTTTATTTCTTGTTATTATTCCATTTTCATCTAGCTTATTTCTAAAAACCCATTTCGTGCCTATTATTTGATGATCATTGGGTTTTGGCACAAGTTCCCAAACTTTATTTCTTTCTAATTGATTTAATTCCTCTTGCATGGCCAATATCCAATGTTCATCAACAATAGCTTCATTGATATTCTTGGGTTCTATTTGTGATACAAAGGCTGAGTGATTGCATGCATTTCTAATAGCGTTTTGAGTACTTACACCTTTTGTTATTTCACCTATGATATTGTCCAATGGATGGTTCTTCATGGTGATCCACTCCTTTTATTGAGGTTCATCATTTTGTGTTGTATCTCCTTCATTTTTGATTTCTTCTTTATTGTCCAAGTTCATTTCTTGGAAGGTACCTACAAGATCATCAATTTCCTTTCTCAGAGGATTTTGGTTAAGTTCATCAAATTTGACGTGTATAGACTCTTCAATTGTACAAGTTCATTTGTTAAAGAGTCGATATGCATTACTAGTAGATGAATAACCTAAGAATATTGTTTCATTAGATTTTGCATCGAATTTGCCGAGATTATCCTTTCCATTGTTCAAAACAAAGCATTTGCATCCAAATACATGAAAATAAGAGATATTTGGTTTTCTTCCTTTATAAAGCTCATAGGGGGTTTTCTTTAATATAGGCCTTATCAAACATCGATTCATAACATGACAAGTAGTGTTTACTGCATCGGCCCGAAAATGTTTCACAATATTACTTTCATTCAACATAGTTCTTGCGAGCTCCGCTAAAGATCGATTTTTCCTCTCAACTACTCCATTTTGTTATGGAGTTCTTGGAGCCAAAAAATTATGTTCAATGCCAAATTTTTCACAAAATTTTTCAAAGGATTGATTTTCAAATTCTCCCCCATAATCCATTTGAATGGATACTATTTTCAAATTTTGTTCATTTTGGATGATCTTGGCAAGTTTCTTAAATGCATGATATGCTTCATGTTTATGAGTAAGAAATAGTGTCCATGTATATCTAGAATAATTGTCCACAATCACGAGACCATAATAATTTCCACCAAAGCTTTTAATTTTTAAAGGTCCAAATAAATCCATATGTAAAAGTTGTAAAGGTTTATTTGTTGAAACAATATTTTTTGCTTGAAAAGAAACCTTTACTTGTTTTCCCTTTTGACATGCATCATAGAATTTATTTTTGAATTTCAATTTTGGTAAACTAATTACTAAATCTTTTGAAACAAGTTTGTTTAAGGTCTACATGAATGTGACTAATTCTTCTATGCCATAGCCATGATTCATCCTCTTTAGTTATGAAGCATTGCACATCATTTGAAGCAAGACAATCAAGATTAATCATATAATCATTATCAACTCTTTGACCAACGAATTTTATTTCTTTGTTTATATTATTTTCAATTATGCAATAGTTTAATTCAAAAATAATTTTATAGCCCTTATCACATAATTGGCTAATGCTAAGCAAGTTATGTTTGAGTCCTTCAACTTATAAAACATCATTTATAGAAGTGGAAGAATTTTTACCAACATTTCCGATTCCTAGTATTCTTCCTTTTGTGTTGTCTCCATATGTAACGAATCCTTTATTTCATGGAGTAAATGAAATGAACTTACTTTTATCTCCCGTCATATGCTTTGAACACCCACTATCCAAATACCAATGGGTGTTACTCGTTTTAAAGCATACCTACAAAACATGTCAAGTTAGAAAACTTGGTACCCATTTTATGTTGGGTCCTTGTAGGTTAGTTTGAGGTAATGTTCCTTTAGGAACCCATACTTTTCTCACAACCTTTGGCCCTAGTTTTCTAACATTACAATTAGATGCACTATTTCCTTTAAAACCACAATAATTGCATTTCATGAAAGGTGGTGCAGTTTTACTAAGTGGTATAAAGAAGTTTTTATAATTCTTTTGTTTCTTATAGGCATTGAAACCCAGTCCTGTTTTATCAAACATACACCGTTGTTTTCCAAGCAAAACATTTAAGTTGTCTCTACCATTTGTAAATTTTTCTAAGGTTTTACTCAAGTCTAAAACCTTAGTTTCTAGAATGTCACATTTCTTAACAAATTCACAAGGTTTGGTTTTAGAGCATGCTTGAACATTTACTACTTCCTTTTTCAAAATCTCATTTTCTTTTACTTGTTCGATAAGATGCGTTTCAAGAGTTTCTATGGTTTTTCTAGATAATTTATACTTACTAGAAAGTTTAACAAATTTATCATATAATTCATCAAACGCATCAAGCAATTCATCTTTATCCAAATCATGGAGGTTTACCTCATCGTCTTTGTCTTGATGGTTGGCCATGAGACAGAGGTTTGCTTCTTCATTCTCGGATTCATCTGAGCTGCTCACCTCGTTGTCATCCCATGCTATGTATGCTCTCCTTTTTCCTTTCTGATCCTTGTTTTTCTTTTTAAGATTTGGACAGTCCACCTTGAAATGTTCTTCCTTTCCACATTCAAAACAAGTTGGTAAGGAATTATTATCTTTGAGAACGAATTTCTTACCTTTAGAAGTGAAGCCCTTTCAAAATCTTTTGTTTCTCATGAGCCTTCCAAAACACCTCACAAATAGGCCCAACTCATCATCATCATCTTCTTGATCCCTTTTAGATTTGTCTTCTTCATTAGAGGCGGCCTTAAGAGCTAGCCCCTTCTTCTTGAAAGACTTTTCTTCTTCTTCTGCCATTTTCAAGTCTTTTCATTATTGTTCTTGCTCTTGAAGCTTACCGAATAAAGTGGCAAGAGACATATCATTTATGTTTGACGATTGTTTGATAGCGGTGACAAGAGGTTTCCATTCCCTAGTAAGACTTTTTAGAACTTTATGGATAAGCTCCTTGTTAGTGTAAGATTTTCCAAGAGTAATAAGATGATTAATAATCAAGGTAAACCTTTTTTAAAGTTCTAAGATGGTTTCACCAGAATTCATTCTAAGACTTTCATATTGGCTAGTTAAAGTACTAATTTTAGAATCCTTAACATCGCTAGTTCCTTCATGAGTAATTTGTAGAGTATCCCATATTTCTTTGGCAGATTTACATGTTACTACTCTAAAAAATTCATCAGGACCCAATGCAAGAGTAATGAGATTTTTAGCCTTATAATTATATTGTACTTTCTTTTCTTCATCACTCGTCCAATCATCCATGGGTTTTTCAACATGTTTACCATCAACAGTATTCATGGGTATAAAAGGACCATTTTCAATGGCATTCTAAACTCTTAAGTCAATTGGTTGAACAAAAATTTTCATTTTTTCTTTCCAAAAAGCATAACCTTCCCCATTAAAAGCAGGAGGTCGATTTGTAGCACCACCCTCAGGAAAAAGGTTTAAAAGAATTTAAGGCCATTGTTCTCTTGAAGCTGTTAAGCTTGATCTACCAAGAGTCAAACTCTGATACCACTTGTTAACCAAGTGTCCTCAATTACTCAAGAGGGGGGGCTGAATTGAGTATTAAAAATTTTACTTGGAATGCTTTTGAAATTGATTCTTTAATTATTATGCTTATTGAAGATGATAAAATTAATTGCAAGTAATAACAGTTTATACACAAGACAAAATAACAAACACTAAGTATATGGTAAGTAAATATACTTAAAGAGTTAAAGAAATATTCAAGAGAATAATTAATAATTTTAAATTAATCAACACACTATTTAAAGCACTTAGGAGGATAATGATTAATTTAAACTCAATTAATTTAAGAATAGAATTTTAACAATTTGATCTAAGTAATATACGATTTATATTAAGCTAAGAGAATATGCACTTAATTTAATCAAGCAAATTAATTAGGAATGATAAAGAAGTTTAAATAACAAAGTTATTAAACGTAACAAATTAAGCAAGCAATTTAAGTGTACAAATTTAAAGAGATTAGGCAAGAGAAAATTTTGCAAACCGATATATACGAGTTACACCACACAGTGTACGTCTCGCCTCTAAGCAACCCACTTAGAGGATTTCCACTATTGGAGATTAGAGATACAACTTTGAGCAATCGCGGCTTCCTAGTGTCCCATACTCAAGAACCCAATTCTCACAAGTACAAGGGCACCCTACCCAATCTCTCAATCTCACAATTACCAGGTTGAAACCCCAACCCAAACCTCTAGAATTTTTGGTGTTTAGATGTACAAAGATAACTCTCCAAAAGAGTGGATATACAAATTAAAGCACTTGAGAATATTTTCCTTTCTCAGAAAGAATATCCAAATTTAGCACAAAATTATTTTCCTCTCTTAGAAAATAATATGCAAATTTTAGCACTCAAAATAATTTTTCTTTCTCAAGAAATAATATTCAAGTTTAGCTCTTAAAAATTAATTTTGCTCACAAGATTCACTCTCAAAATAATTTTCCAAATAATAAAGAATAGAGCAATTGATAAATAGAGAGCAATGAGAAAAAACAGAGAGAGTAAGAAGGAAAGCAAGGGAATTTCGTTGCTTGCAAGGTGTGCTGCTGCCTCTTCACTTCTTCTCCTTTTATAGGCATTTCAAGGGACTTGCTGCCAAAAACAAATTTCCACTGATTCATTAATTAATGCATTGGAAGACTTAATTTGCCAACGATCCATGTTTCCTTCCTTGAGAATTGCAATTGTCTGCCTTAATAAATGCAACGCTGTTTCAATTAGAGAGTCTCGAGAGAAGATTCAGTGGAGTTGAGTTTCTGAAAGCACGTATTGATAATTTCCATGATTCAGCGCATGATTCCAGCTATGAATCGATTCTTCCAGTTCGTTTTTGCACTAAAAACATCAAATGAATCGATTCCTGGCAAGGGGAATCGATTCCCAATAGCATGAATCGGTTCCTTCAATCATTGAATCGATTCCTGGGGTATCTCACTATGATGAATCGATTCCTGTAGCTGTAAATTAATTCCTTGATGCTGTGAATTGATTCCTCTGCTTGTGAATCGATTCCTAGAGCTTTTAATAGGTGTGAATCGATTCCTTTGGTATGGTGAATCGATTCCTTGCATTTTTGATGTATTTTGATGCGTTTTGGACAATATAGCTCATGGTTCTTGATTCCTTGGCACTTGAATAATTATTTCTCTTGTTTTAAACTTCTAAGAATGCCTTGAATCATTTCTTTTGTATTTTAATTTCTTCACCCGAATCATTCTTGATTTTCATGATTTTTGATTAATTGCTTGTACAACATCCTTTAAATTTCTTGATCCTTCAATTGTTTGTCATTCATCAAAACCTGTTTCAACATACAAATACATGATATTGGTATTTTCTTGTAGGAAAAAATTGAAGTGGCTATGAGTGATAGCACCATTAAGGAAGATGAAATTTCACCTAATGATGCTCTGGTGAAGTGTTAGGGCCGGAATACTCTGGTAGAGTGTGAAGCATGGGTATAGGAGTAACACCTACTACTATATTTAGAAGCACTAGAATGCGACTCTCAAATTTGAGTTTTTCTTCATCAAGCAATGGAACTCCATCCTCATCTGAAAACCAGTGGCAAGAGAAGTACAAAAATCTACAATCTCAAGTGCAAGGCACCTTAAATGCTCTTAAAGCCTGCATGATATTGAAGGACGGAAAGATCTGAGATGAATTAGCTAGTTTTTTTCCCTGAAGAAGTAAGTGTTAATTTTTTATTAGTTTTATCTATTGATTTTAACTATAGCAAATTCTTTGATTGATATAGTTAACTAATGATACATTTATCTTTTTAATTATTTTAGCCTACTGATGTGGCAAGTGAGCTCCCCACTCCATTGGATGCAAGAGGATCATCTGGTGCTAGCAATGTTTAGTGTCTTTTCAAAGTTTATTTATCTTTGCATATTAGTATGACTAGTATGACTTCTATTTTGTAATGATTTTAGTTTGAAACACTTTTTAGACTTGACACCAATTTATTTTTGTTAGCTACTGAACCATTATTATTAATTTTTAATCATTTATATTTTAATTTATAAAAATACGACAATCAAAGATGTTTGAACCATTATCATTAATTTGCAACAGTTTATATTCTAGTTTATTAAACTATCATAATTTATCATAAAAAATGCTTAAATATAATTACCTATAAAAATAAAAGTAACAAACTCTCATGAAAAAACCTATTATCAAAGGATAGATGAGGTTAAAATCCTCCACTGCTAGATGAGGGTTAAATCTCATATATAAACTTCTAGTAAAGAAGGTTAGAAACCTCTAGTAAAAAAGCTCCTTTATTCAAAAAGGTTAAACCTCTATAAAAAAACTCTCCTAGTAGAGAAGGTTTAAAACCTCTTATAAAAATCCTCCATAGATAGAGGGGGGTTAAACCTCCATAAAAAAACCTCTTCTAGTGAAGGAGGTTCAAAAGCTCCTATAAGAAACCTCCACAAATAGTGGAGGTCTAGTCCATGGTAACGGAGGTCCCAATAAACCGTCGTAAATTACTTTGTGGCAATGCTAACTATGACGGTTTTTGAAAACACCGTAAATCAATTTGAGGAGGTAAAAAATCGTCGCTATTTGCAAAAACCCCCCCACAAATTACCTATTTTCTTATAGTGAATGACTATCCAACATCATTAATGTCATCTTTTATCATCACTAAATATTCTCCCAAAACATTCAATGATACCCGTACACTAATTATCATATATTTCCATTTAAAATCAACTCTCAAATCAACATTACATGTATCCCTAATTTTTAAGGTTAGGGTTTTATCAAAACCCCAACAACCATTATTAATAACTATCAGCCATCATCATTAACAACACCCATACACAAAATATCATGGGTTTACACTTGAAATCATTTCTCATAGCATCATTACTCATTTCCCCTAATTTTTAGACTTAGGGTTTCATTAAAACCCAATAATCAGCATTAATACTCATCATCTTCCACCTCATTAAGTGTTATTTTTGTGTACCTATATACACTCTCACAAAACCACACATTTATCATACCCCACCTTAGGGCTTTGCATAAAAATGACTTCTAATCCATAACCCATACATATGACACTCTCTCTAAGCATAATAACTCTTAATCTAGGGATTTAGCTCATGAAAATGGTGAGGAAAAATTACCTCAAGCCAAGAGTGAAGTGAACCCCAATAGAGAGAGAGGGAAAACGAAATTGAAGGAAGAGAAAGAGAGCTCAAATCATCATCATCTCCTTCTTGCTCAATAAAGAAAATAAAAATGGAGAGGGAAGGCATACACACCACACCTTGCTAGGTTTTAGAGAAGAAGAAGAAGAGAATGAAGGAGAAGAAAGGAGAAAAGAGTGTTTTGCCTTTGGGAAGAGAGAAACTAACGTGAAAATGAGAGTGTAGAGTAAGGTTTTTGTTTTAAAGTTTTACCTCTTATTAAAACTTCTCTGTTTTATAACAAATAGGATCACTGTTCGAGCTCAATACTTTATCCAAAAATTATTCCAAAGACATATTCGGATTCACAATAATATTCTTAACAGCCATGACCAACGGTACCTGAATCAGAGATGCTTGGTCCGATACCCATATTTTAATTGGGTATTAATTTCAGCACATTAAGCCTCAATAATTTATGAGTACATATAATAAATCCTAGTTTAATTATTTCTAAATTTTTGTGTCATGAATCAATTCATATATAAGTATTTACTATTTATTCCTCTTGATTAATCATGTTTTATAAATTTTGGAATGTTACAATAAACATACACAAATATTCATCATAAACACCTCTTTTCAACTTGGGTATTGTTTTTGTTTTATAATTAAATATTTTATTTTATTTAGTCTCTTTTTATTAAAAAATAATACTAATAAATACATTTTTTTTCCTTATGCCTTTTGTTCCTCCTTTCAACACTTTGCTTTTTTCTTCATTTTGCTAGCATTGGCTAAGGTTTTGTTTCCCTCATAAAACCCCTAAATATAATTTTGAAAGCAATTTGTCATGGACTCAAATGAAGGTGGTTTAGCATCTTGAAACCATCACAAGCTTAAAATTTGAAAATGGAGCATGAAAATGGCAATGACACTTTTTTACAAACACTTTATATATGACCACCATCATAAAAGACAATAGGGGAACAAGCCATAAGAACCAAGTCATTCTACAAAGAAAGACAAAAAATAGCAGAGAGACCTTTTGGTCATCTTTATCTTCCTCATTTTCTACCTCACCACCAATAACAACAACCCCTTCTTCATCACCACTATTTTCAAACTCACAAAACCCTAAAACCATTATCTCCCCTATCAAACTTATTACCATTTTTTGAAAAACCCCAATTTCTGAACCCAACATCACCTTCTTCACCACTAACAACTACCCAAAACCATTACCAAACTCTACCTTCTTCACTCACCCAAAACAACCCCAACACCATAAACCTCTTCTAAACCAACAAACTAACTTCAAATCCCCCTTTGACCCCTTAACCATTACCACCTTAAGGAAAAGACAAAAAAAGAAGGAAAGAAAAAAGATCTCAAACCACCCTTTCTTTGCCTCTCTTTGGTAACTCACACTCTCCAATTCCCTTTGATTTTTAGAAAATGAGTTAGTTTTAAGGGTTTCCCCCTTTTTCTCTTTGGCTATGGGCTTCTGAAAACTAGAGGCCACATTTTTTTGAGAAAAAAAGAATTTTTTTACTTAATAGAAGTGAAAAAGGTCAATTTATATATTTTTGCATTTAAAAGTTGTCAATGAGATTGCATTAGTCTCAATTTAAATGTTTTTCCATTTGAAAGTTGTCAATGAGAGTGCATTAGTCAATAAGACTACATTAGTTTATATCTTTTTCTTTTTTTTTTGTCTTTTTATTTATGTACTTATTTGTTTTTCTTTTTATTTTCTTTTGATTATTGTTTTTCTTTCCTTTTTTATATTGCTAATAAGCTTCTTTTTTAAAAAATTAATTTAGTTTAACTTCTTTTCTCTATTTTATTTTATTTTACCTTTTTTCTAGTTCTTGATGTAAAAAATGAGAAATCATCATTTTTTTGTGAGTATATTAATTTATTTTCTTTGTTGGCTATACTAAAAACTAAAGAAATATACTTCCAGTTTAATCTTAAAATTTTGGATTCCTATCTTGGGATTAAAATCATTATTTTCAGTAAAATAAATCATGCAATGATCTTATAACGGTGTCGTACAAACACTTTGTCTACACCAATATTATAAGATCAAAAAGGGGTGATACACGTACGGAATACTCTGTCTTGTATTCTTTTCTCGTATAAAATACCTCTTTTATTAAAATTCCCTAAATGCAATGAAGTCTTTCTTCTTTAAAGAAAAAAGTAAATATTTTCCTTAAACAAAAAATTCAAGTTCCAATTGTATTTTATTACCTTTGTTCCTTTTTTTTTCAAAATCTCAAAAATTATTCAAAATCAAAAAAATAGTTTTAAAATTTCATTTTCAACTAAGAACTACGTAACCCTGATTTCCCGATGTACTCAGGAATACGTAGCAGCGGAAATAATTCCTATCAGGCCGGTTTTCCTTTTAGTAATTTTAGCGTGTCTTTATTTTATTCTGATTAATTTTTAATTGCTGCTATTTAATTTGGAAGCATTGTGTTTACTATCATGAGGTTAATTTAGACGAGATGTCTTGTTAATCTTGTCGTATTCACAGTGGAAAAAACACATTTTACACCAGACATTTTACACCGGTTGTTAACCGGTGTAAAAGATAACACAGTGGTAATTTTGAAAATATTTATAAACTTTACACCGGTTAAAGTTTACAACCAGTGAGAAATCTTCATTTTACATCGGTTGTTAATAATAACTGGTGAGAAACCCATTTTTTACACTAGTCAATTTGTATGACCAGTACAAAAAGAAAATACATTTCCATTCAGCAAAAGCTAAATTCCCACGTGTGGTTCTCCTAAGCAAAAAGAACTCCCTTTTCCTCCTTTCTATCTTTGTTTCCAAAACACAAGCAAGAAGTAGAAACTCCTCCCCTTTTTGTGCTTAATCTTTGTTCCAAAACAACAAAAAGCAAAGGCCTCCTTCCCTCTTGCTTTATCTTTATTTCCAAAACACAATTAAGAAGAAAAAGCTCATTCCTTTTGTGCTTTATCTTTATTCTAAAATAGTAAGTGAGAAGCAAAAAGCTCTTTCCCCCTACGTGAGAAGACAGATGTACCAAGTAATGGTTCCCTTTTACTATTTTTCCTTCCTTTGATTTATGTTGGGTGTTTCACTATTTCCCCCCTTTTGATTTTTGTTGTGTTGGTATCTTTGGTGGGTTGTGTTTATGTTGTTTCTTATTTTTAATATTATTTTAGTTATGCCTCTTAAGTTGGGTGTTATGAAAATGTTGTGCCCCTTATTGGTTGTTCAAAAAAATGTTAGTTTTCACTTTCTACACTACTTAATCAATTAAGAAACATGCCCTAATCGATTAAGCACAATTTTGATCAATTAATTCCATTACTTAATCGATTAAACAACTTCTGTTTCAATATTTTGAATTTCCCTCGTTGTTAATTGATTAAGGTAAAACTTTTAATCAATTAACGTAATTTAGATCAAGTATTTTGGCATTCTCCTCATGGTAAAGAGGTGTTAGGCAAGATTCTCATATTTCTGAGTGAGCTCTTCAAAGTGTTATTCTTCTGACTATTGCAGTTGCTCTAGAGGCATTTAAATGATCAAAGCGGTCATCTATGTGAGCAAAGAGCCTATCAAACAGGTTATTAGACAGAGAGGCAGAGGGTGTAGGAGCTGGCTAAGGGGTGGGCTGAATTTAACATCCCAAAATTTAAAATAAAAGATTAAATCGAGGAAAATAAATATTGACAAATTGAATGTAAATTATTTGATGTTATGAAATATTGTGAATAATTAAATTAAAATTTTTGGTGACTGTTGGTGATTTATTGAGACCGGTTAAGCTGAAAATAAGCCCGATTGGAATATGGGTGTCGGACCAAGTATCTCTGACTAAGGAGATATTGGTCAGGGCTGTTGAGAATATTAATGGGAGTCCAGATATATATTCAGAATAATTTTTGGATAAAGTATTAAGCCTGAATGGAGAGCCTGTTAGTTGTAAAGCGATGAAATTTTAATGAATGGGAATAAAAATGAAATAAAAGCCACTTTTCTTCTCTTCTTTCACGTTGGTTTCTCAATTCCTGTGGCAACACCCTTTTTCTTCTTTCTCTCTATTTCTCCTTTACTTCCTCTCTTCTTCTTCCTTTTAAAACCCTAGTCTAGAGTGGTGAGCTCCCTCCTCTATTTTCATTTTCAAGGAACTTGGAAGGAGACCATTGAAGCTAAATCCTTCTTCCTCTTCTCCTTTATTTTCACAGCTCATCCTCCCTCCTCTTGGTACCCATTTCGTTTTGGGTGTGAGGTAAGATATACTCACTCTTTTATTGAGTTTTGGCCATGGGTATGTGTATTTATTCTTTGGGGAGTAATGTATGTGGATGGGTGATTGTAGAGAAGCATTTAATGCTTATGCCCTAAGGTGGGTGGCAATAAATATGAGGTTTTAATAAGGGCTTAATAATGGTGGTGTATTTATGGTTGGAAGGTGATAAAGGTTAATGAGTATTTATGAATATTGGTGAGTTTTGGTGAAACCATAAGTATGAGAATTTGAGGAAAATGGAGAATATTGGTCAAATAACATATTTGAAGAGGAATGTATAATGGTGAGAATATGGATGTTGGTTAATGAACTAGTTTTAGGTGTGTTGGGCTATGGTTGTTTGTAACCCTTGAATTTAATGAATGAGGCTTAATGAGAAGGAATTCCCGAAGCCTAATGGATGATAAAAAAATGATGTCTATAACATGTTTAGCATATGTTATGAAATTATAGATATGAAGATGATAACATAGAATTAAATTTGTATCTTGAAATAGTTGATTGATTTGGGATTTTACATGTGAATTAATGTAGGATCCATTCCGAACGAGGCGGGCGCGTTGTATCACTCGAAATTCTTCTCTTGAGGTAGGAGAGGAGTCTTATGTTCTAAATGCATGAATTTGAATGTTATTTGATTGTCATGTGTATTGGTATGCATGTTAGCCTTGCTTGAGATGATATGAGAAATTGTAATGTGGTATATGGTGTGGATATTGTGTTGGGCAACATGCTTTGATGCATTTAGAATATTCATGGTGTTCTATATGGTGGTGTAGAATGATCAATGATATAAAGTTATGCTTGTATCCACCATGAATGTAATGTGATTGTTGATCATGTTGATTGAGAACTATTGCAATGCCACATAAATTTTTAAATTAATAAGAATAACCCAACAATAATAAATCCACTAAAAGCCTTGTGGAAATGTTGGTAATGGTGTTGATAATGATGTATGATGAGTGGCATGTATAGGATGCATAGAGTGAGAAATGCATATGATTTGCATTTGCATCCATGGCATACTGCATAGCTGCCAGTGTTGGAATTTTAGGGGATTCCCCCGGTTGGCCCAGTGGGAGGGGGCTTTGTGCACGAGCAATTTATATTTCCCCTGTGACTCAGTGTGTAAGTCACGAAGCTACCCATGTTATGCTATGGGGAGCTGCATGTGGTTGACCCTTGAGGGGGGTGGCTCTTGATGAGAAGATGTCCCCGGTGGTCTTTGAGATAATAGCTGCCATGATATATCTCATGGTTGGCCTGCAACACCATATGTTGATATGTTGTATACCGCGGTTATGGTGAAAATGACTAGGTGTTGCAAGATGGGCGATGCGGTTTGGTACCAGTAAAACAATTGGTGAAATGCATGCAAAATTTAAGAATAAGTGTACACATTTTACTACTGCAGTAGGGGTATGATTAAATGATCATACTTGAATCCCACATTCAGTGTTTGTAATCCCACAGTCAGATCTACAATTGTTGAAATATTCCATTGTGCATATGCATTAGCGTAAGAGCATTTGCATATAGTGAGGAAGTATGCCAAAGGTGATGAAACATGATGATGGATGTGATGAGGATGTAATGATATACTAAGACAACATAAAAGATATGAATATCAAATGATAGTTTGTGTGCGATATCTGTTTTGTAGTGAAATTTGATTATGTATATGTTGTATGCTTTGTCAAAATTGTAGTGTTACTTGTGATGTATGTATAATGATGTTGAAATGATAGAGAGTATGGTGAAAGATATGTATGTACAAAGTATACATGTTTTGATGCATATGTACATAATCACATGGTATTCATATTCATTCCTTTAGAATGTGTGACTCACTCTCCCATGTTGTCCATTTTTAGACTTGTGATGCAGGGCACTCATGGGAAGAGTAGACATTTTGAAGTACATTTTGGTTGATGAAGGTAAATAGTGGTATAGGAAGTGCCTTGGCTGGCAAAATCTAGATTTTTATATAGTATGTGATGTATATGAATGTTTATTTTGACATCTAGATTAGTGATGATGATTTTTGAGGGTCATAGAGGAAAATTGAGCCTTAATGTGTATGGTCAATTTTCATTTATGACCCAAACGATGTAAAGGATAAAATTATGATGCTTGATAATGTTAATTTTTATGAATGAATGGTGTGCATTGTGACTTGTAGCACTTTATGGAGAACTATGAGATGAATATTTCAAATGATATGCATTGAATGAATGATAATTGAATTTGAAAGGTATAGATAGTTAGATGATGATGTTGATGATGTTTAATTCAATGAATGAACCAAGTAATTCTTAAATTATAGTACTTTATGAAGTTGGTAGAATTTACAGATGCATAATGAAGTAAAATAATACATTAAGAAAGGTTAAAGTGGTAGGAAATGATAATTTATATGATAAGTTGTGAGAATTCCACGTTTCTGCATAAGTTCTGCAGAACTCGCTCAAGCGAGTGGGAATCTCGCTCGAGCGAGACGTTCGTGAAACGGGGGTGTGGTCACTGGCCAAAATTAGCTTAGGCGAATGGCCTTCTCGCCTAAGCGAGATTCGGTGGGAATCAGTGTTTGGTCACTAGACCATTTTCGCTCAGGCGAAATGCTCCTAATCTGGTGGTCACTCAAGTGTGGGAGAAGGGAATAGACACTGGTCGATTTTCATTCAGGCGGGACTTGCCTCGCCCAAGCGAAAATGGGATAATGAGCTTCTGTGGTTGCTGGAGCAATCTCGCTCAAGCGAGATGGAATCCGCTCAAGAGAGATTGGCTCCAGTGGCAAATCTCTTCTCTTGCTCAACCGTCTCGCTGGCTCGCCCAGGGTGGATTCTTGATTCTCGCTCCAGAGAGAGGTGGCTCGCTCAAGTGAGAGGAGCCCCTGATGCTATAACTTTTCCTTCGCTCAGCCTTTCTCTGCTTTGCCCAAGCGTACCCATGCTGGCTCGCTCAAGCGAATATGATTCTCGCTTGAGCGAGTGGCACCCTGTTTGCCCATGTTTATTTTGTTTTCAAATGATTGCATTTTCTTTGCAATAAAACCCCTTCATGCATCATCTTAAAGGTGTTCTGAACATAGTATGGGTCATGGAACCTCATAAAATCTCTTCTCTTAAAATTCAATCATGCAACAATTAAATTAATTAATTCTTTCGTTGATTTTAATTGGAAAATTCTTATAAATTCATCCTTTAATTTACCCTCTCATATCTTCATATATAGGAGTGGTTTATCATAGATCCAGGTGTTGTATTAAAAGCTTCACTACTTATTTTCTCTTCATTGAATATGATTTTAAATCACGAAAAATTTCCCTGTATTTTCAGGGCGTCTCACTGAACATAAGGATTATCACTTGTTAGCCCTTCACTTTTGAGGTACCAACGGTCCTGAAATTGATACATATCCATCTTGCATCAGTGATGACCCAAGATGGTGGCTGTTGAAGGAGCCTTGTCCCTTGCTTCGCTAGTTGCTTCGCTAGAGAGATCAACATTAAAGTGCCTAAATATAGTTAGCAACATAGCATATGACAATTTATGTTGTTCCTTAGCCTTCTGTATGTGATATTTGACTATATTAATCCAATTAATATCTTTCTATTGATTAATAGCTCACAACATTAACACATCATCTTCACCAACCATAGCATAATTTCCACCTCCAGGTAACAAAACCTTAACCAACATAAAATACAGAAGCCTATTATTCATTTTTAAATTTCCTACACTTCTAGTATTTGTACCTAAGAGAGATTCTCTCCCTAGGGATTGGCAAGTAGAAAGAGGGTTGAATTTCCAATCTTCAATGGGAGTTCATCCTTGGAAGTCAGAAGTGCTCTCCGGAAGGCCACCAATTTGAGACAATGTTAGAAGTAATCTGAAACATAGCCTTTTTGACTCACTCCACAAGTATGCCATCTTTAATACAAAGATTGGAATAGAAAACCTGAATCAATTCAAGAAAATAGACCTCTTCTTTGAGAGTGAGGAAGTTCTAGATGTAACATCCTAAATTTTAAAGAATATCAATTTATTGGATGATGATAATTAAGTATTTGTGGTCTAATGTATATAGGAAGACTAATTAGACATTAATTGTGATTTATTGGTAAATTAAAATTTATTGAAACTGGATGATTTATCAGATAGTGTGGGACCTACTAAGTCAAATTGAATATTTGATAGGTCTAAAATATTGACGGAATTATTGTGGTTATGGTGGTATGATTAAAATAACTTTCGTGTTAAGGAGATATTTATTCGGGCATGACGTATGTTTATAAACGGTGAAAATACGAGTCAATTAGAATTAAAAGAAAATGTAAAATCACATTTCTTCTCTTATCATCACCGTGCATATTTTCCCACTCTCATTTACTCTGTTTTGTCCATTGTGTAAAGGGGGAATTATTGACCAAAGGTAAAAGCAAAAAGAGGCAATACATTAACCATTGGGTAATACCCAATTTTGCACTTTTCTCTCTCCTCCCTCTCCAAATTTTTGTTAGCTCTCTTTCTCTACCATCTTCTTCTTCATTCTTCATCTTTTCTTCTTCCTGTAACATCCCAAAAATTTATGAAAATAATTAATTGAAAGGGATAAATATAAAATAATTATAAATGGGTTAATGAATGTCGCAAAAATTTAGAAATAATTAAATTAGGATTTATTATAGATGTGAATAATTTATAGAGACTAAATGAGACAAATTTATACCCGGTTGAAATATGGGTGTCGGACAAAGTATCTTCGATTAAGATGCCATTCCGAATTGAGATCCTGTATGTTATAAAATGGTAGAGTTTAATGAAAGGATTAAAATTAAAACAAAACCCACCCACTTCTCTTCTCCTTTTTATGTTGGCTTCTCCCTCTCACCACTCCATCCTTTCTTTCTTCTTCTCTCCCTCCATTTCTCTTTACAAATGGTGCACGCTTCTCCATGACCATTAGCCACTAAAATTTCTTGGTTTTTATGGATTCATGAAGCTTGAATTGGACATTGGAGCAAAACTTGGGTCTCCTTCTTCTCTTTTCCTCCATTTTTGTGTTGCCCTTTGAGCTTGGAGAAAAAGGTAAGATTTTTAACACCCATGGCTTTTGTTGATGATTTTGGGTTTCTTTAAGTATTGTGAGAAGAGCTTGGATGTTATTTTGATGAATAATGGCAAGAGGAACTAAGCCCTAGGTTAGATGACCATGGGGTTTTATGGATTTGGTTGTTGATGATGGGGATGTGATATTATTGGATTTAGAATGCTTGAAATAGTGTAAGGAAATGGTTAAAATTGGTTGTTGTTGGACCTTTATGAAAACCCTAGGAAATTGGATTTTAGGGCTTTTGGCAAAAAGTGGGAAATTGATGATTTATTGGTATAGGAATGACTTTTGCGTGTAGAAATAATGTTTAGAATAAAGTATATGGGAAAATAATGGTTATTAGATTTTGATGGGATCTTAATCATAAGATTTGGGACTACATATGTTGTGGTTAGAAGGGTTGAGTTTGAGAATGAATATGTGATGTTTAAAGTGGGGTGTTGTTATTTATGATGATGATAATGAAATGGTAGATGACCAAGAGTGATGGATTAATGAAATGGATGTTTTAATTTGATGAGTTGTTAGGCCATGATATGAGCCATTTGAAATTGTTGATTGACAATGGTTTAAGAGAAGCTAAAAAGGGCTTGAGTTGAAATTGGATGATTTATGTGATATTGGATACAATTGTAGAGGATGTGACGTTGTTGATGTTGGATATGGTTAGCCTTTTTAGATTTAGAGAATCATGGTTTTGGAAAGGAATTCCTGAGACCTAACACAATGGTATGAATTGGTGTCTTAGCAAGTCTAGGATTTGATATTAAGTTTTATGATGAGCTACCAATTGTTTAGATTTATGACGGTGCCTTGTGATGGCTCATAAATTGAATACATGTATATTTATGTGTGTTAATTGGAGATTATATTCTGGACAATGTGGCTGAACTTTCAGAGCATGTGAATCATTGTGGTTATTCTCTCAAGGTAAGAGAGGAGTTTTACATTCCAAATGCATGAGTAGAATAATTAGTGATTTATGTATATCATGATACTCATGCTTGCCTTGCCATGCTTACAGTGAAATGATATAAGTGGTAAATTATTGGCTATTAAGAATGATATGTGTGTATATGTGTTGATGATGAATGTTTATTGCCCCTTTGAAGGGAGTACTATGTTGTTGATGAATAACCCATGAGGGGTCGAAATATGTATATGTTAATAAACCATCCTTGAGGTGATGAAGCATATGTTTTGTGAATTGAGAATATTTATGGATGCTTGGCATTGAATATGATGGCCATTATGATGACATTAGTGATAAGATTAAAAGATAATGCATAATTGAGGAACTCATAGAGTCAAATTGAGTTTCATGTGATTTTGATGGCATGTGATAGTTCCAATAGCCCATATATGTAGTTTATGACTTGTAGGAATTGGAATGGGCCAATTCTAACGATAATAGGCCCCTGAGTTGCACAAAAGTGCCTCAAAACGGGTAAAACACATTTATGCGCGTAAGTCCCTTATTTTGGAGAGTTTTTTAGTACGGTCGGTGGCCAGACGTCACAAATAATGTGTATAAGTTGGTGTTAAAATTTGGTCGGCATTGGAATTCATATGAAAAAGTTAAGGGGGTTAGAAGTTCAAAAATATGGCTTTTTCTACATAAAAAGGGGTCTGTGTTATCATGAATCGGTTCAAAACAGTGTTTTGAATCGATTCAGAACTCCCTAGAATCACTGTTCCTTAATTTCACATGCTTGAATCAATTCATATGAAGGCTTGAATCGATTCAAGACTCACTAGATTTACTGTTCCTCAATTTTCCAATTCTTGAATCGATTCATACGAGGTTTGAATCGATTCAAGGCTCTCTGTTTTCACTGTTTTGAGCTCCTAGAATGTATGAATCGATTCATAAAGTGTCTGAATCGATTCAAGGCCCTCTGTTTGTCAATTTTTGGACTTCAAGCACGCATGAATCGATTCATGCAAAGGTTGAATCGATTCAAGGCCCTGTTATGGCCACTATTATGCTATTTTTCCAACTACTACAATTCCTTTGTTATTTTTTACCCGTTTGGGCATCTTAATGACATTTTTGGCCTCAGGCTTCTTCATAAAAGTTGTAGATAATAATGTTATGGAGGTGATAAAATTGGTCTTACCTTAATTGGAGTTTTCTAACACTTATGAGGCGTAAAATATTGGACCCTCTACATTGTAAAACTCAAGTTTAAGAGGGTTTTGAACTCAACTTTTTATGTTTGCCAAATTGGGACTAATTGTAACATCCTGAATTTTATAAAAATGATTAAATATGAGGAATAAATATTAAATAATTATATATGAGTTGATTTATGTCTTAAAAATCTAGAAATAATTAAATTGAGAGTTATTATGGATATTTATAATTTATTGAGATGTAAGGAGCTAAAATTATACCCGATTAAAATATGTGATGGACCAAGTATCTCTGGTTGAGGTGCTATTGGTCAGGGCTATTAAGAATATTATTGGGAGTCTGAATATATATTCAGAATAATTTTTGGATAAAGTAATGAGCCCGAACAGAGATCCTGTATGTTATAAAATAGTAAAATTTAATGAAGGGTTTAAGTTAAAACAAAAACCTTCTCCATTTTTTTCACTTTCTCATGGCTTCTGCTTCTCCTTCTCCCTTCTTCATTCTTTCATCTTCTTCCTCCTCTCTTCTTGCTCAAAACTGTGCCCTATTTTATGACCATTACCCACCAAAATTTCTTGGTCTCCATGGATTCATGAAGCATGAGTGGAGCATTGGAGCAAAGCTTGGTTCTCCTTCTTCTCCCTTTTCTTATTTTTGTGTTTGGCATAGATCTAGGAAAAAGAGGTATGATTCTTAAACACCCATAGCTTTTGTTGATGGTTTTGAGTTTATTTATGTATTATGATAGGAGATTGGATGTTATTTGGGTGAATAATGGGTTTTGGAACCAAACCCTAGGTGGGATAACCATTGAGGATTGTTATTGATGTTGATAATGAATGGGATACATTGTTGCTAGCCCAAGGATGTTTGAAATGAGGATTATATAGTTGGAATTGATGATAGTGAGTTCTTGATGAAAACCCTAGAAATTAGGATTTTGGGGCTTTATGAAACCCTTAAGAAAATCTTAAGCTATTGATGTTAGAGTGGTTTTATATATGAGAATGAGTTTTGAATGAGTAACATAGATGGTTGATGTTGAGGAATTGTGAAATCAAGGAAATAGAGTAATAGCTCTAAGATTGGTAAGTGTGTTAAGAGTTATGATATTATTGTGGAGGGCTTGAATAATGATGAATGATAGTGAAAATGGTAGATGACCATTAATGGTGGAATCAATGAGATATACTTATATTGGTTAGTAAGATAGGCCATGATTTGTGCCATTAGAATTTGTTAATTGAGGATGGTTTAAAAGAAGCAAGGTTAACTTATGTTGAGCTCTAAGTGACGATGATGATATTTGAAAGATTAATGTAATATGGGATTGCATTATGTGATGAAATAGATAATGATGTTATTAGGTTTGGTTGGCCCTTTGAGACTTAAAGAATCTTGATTTTGGTAAAGGAATTCCCGAAACCTAACACAATGGTATGAATTGGTGTTTTAGCAAGTATAGGACTGTTAGAAATATGCACTAAAAGCCTATATAGGTCGCATCATGTTGAATAAGTCATTTTTTGTTAAATAGTTTAACAACCTTTATTTATCCTTGGAGTAATAGGTCATATGAGAGTTATTCCTAACATGTCCCTAGTCAAGTATTTACGTGGGGACATGTAAATACATTAAGACTAGTGTGTGAGTGTACTGATGATCTGATCTCACGGATCATGGATATAAATGATATCAAGTCTTCACATGGGTACACATTAAGAGTAATGATGTACTGGACAGACCCACCATGAGAACGTTGCATGGATCGTTACATGAATGTCATAAATGATTCTCAATGTGATAATGGTATATGTAGTCCTTTGACCTGAAGTCACTACGATTCCTACATAAGGAGTTTATTGTTTTAATACAATCAAATGTCTTCTGTAATAAGAGGACTATAAAGGTTGTGGTTAGGCAATGTACAAATTATGCAGAGGGATGTGAGTGATGTAGATGGGATTTGTCTCTCCTATGTGACAGAAGTGATATCTATAGGCCACTTGATGGAGTGAGACTAAGGAAATGCATGGCCATGCTAGAAAGAATAAATATTGGATATTTATTCAGATAAAGTCTACTCCGGTATCAAGTAAAATAAATTGGACCGTACAAGGATGACACGACCATGCCTTGGGCCCAATTAGGATATCGTGACAAAAGGAACAAACATATAAAATAATTATCACTTATAGGTTATGTTGTTAATAAATAATATTCGGACATAATGATGCATTGCTAGATGCCGCTCTTATTTTATATTAATAATAAGATAGTTTATTATTAATATAACCGAGTATTTTACCTATAGGGTCACACACATAGAGTAAGCCCATCAGAAAATAGCTTTTTATTTTAGTTGGACTAAAACAAGACTATTGGGCCTAACTCATTTAGAATAAGTAAGGAGCCCACTCTTTAGAGAGCAAATTAGGTCAAACCTAAGCCTATAAATAGAGCATAAGATGCTCATAGGCGGCTACCCAAAAAGAGACACAAAAATACGCAAAAGTTGTAAAAGCTACATGCTGTCAAACTAGCATTTGGAAGGTGTAGCATTTCTGGTGGGAGTACTCGTGTGGACTCCTAAAGGACGAGGCTACGATTGCTTCGATATTCTTCAATAGGTAATCCTAAAACGCAATTTTTTTTTATGTTTGTCTTATGCTTTGAAACACGGCGCTTTACAAATCTTATGGGAATCCTTGTATTTCTGCTGCTCATACACTAGGGATTCCTAACAGTGGTATCAGAGCCAGGTTGCAAAACCGTGTTTTGGGCAAACATTTGTTTAAAGAACATGTAAAAATAAAAATAAAATTTCTTTTATGAAAAGAATTGTAAAGGTTGAATCCTTTTGCAAAGGTTGCATCTTTTATTAGATATGTTGCAAAGGTTGCATTTTTAATGAGATATTATGTAAAGGTTGCATTTTATGAGATATGTTGCAAATGTTGCACCTTTTGAAAGCTAATATCAATATATTTTTGCTTTATATATATTGATTTCTTTTCTCAACATTTTAATTAAAGAACATGTTTTTAGGATGTGCTTTATTATATGAACATGTTGTATGTTACAATGGTGATTGTTTTATATGTGTTCTAATTATAAGGCATGTTTATGTTTATTTAATTATAATTGAAATAAAGGGTTGTATGCAATGACGTCTATATGCTTTCTCTTTTCTAATATGAATTGTTCATGTGAGATTGTGTTTAGAAAGTTGAAGAGTTAAACCCAAGCCGTAATGAAAACTAAGATTCAAAAGTTGAAACCTAGCCGTAATGGTATTTTATTTATTTGTAAATGTTACAAATAAAATATTTGATTTTAATATTATATTTTAAATTCGATTTGTAAAATTTACAAATCAAATTTTTAATTATTTGTTAAAATTAAAGTTTGTAAGAGTTACAAATTTAAATAATTTATTCTTATTAATTTTAATAGGATTTGCATTGTTTGTGATCCTTTTAAAATTAATATGATTTGTAAGAGTTACAAATTTAAATAATTTATTCTTATTAATTTTAATAGAATTTGCATCATATGTGATCTTTTTAAAATTAATGTGATTTGTAGGAGTTACAAATTGATCCATATTTATTAAATTTAATATGATTTGTAATTGTTACAAATAGAAGATAAGATCTTTATTAAATTTAATAATTTTAAAATCAAATATTTAATCCTTAATAAATTTGATAGGATTTGTAAAAGTTACAAATTAAAGATAAGATCTTTATCAAATTTAATAGGATTCGAAATAAAATATCTTGAACTGTAGAGATAAGGTCTAAAATTTAAACCTTGATCGTTCCTAAAAAATAGGATGATTGTTGAGACTCTAGAGATAAGGTTTAAAAGTTAAACCTTGACTATTCCTATTTTAGGATAATTGTAAGGGTCAAAAGATATGGTTTAAAAGTTAAACCTTGGCTGTTTCAAAATTAAAGATTTCAAATTATTTGAAATCATAACCGAATATTTTGAGCTGTTAATGGTCAGTGGGACGTTCTGGCTAGGAAAGACTTGGTACTTAAGCGGTCACTCCGGACCCACCTCTCTTTCCTGGGAACTAACCTGATTACAGTACTAAATTTTTGGGTTGGAACACCCCTTGACCCTGTCTGTTGAACGGTCAACAGAGCCGCCAAACTTCTTTACGTAGTATTCCTTTTATGATCCCGCGTGTTTAATTATGTGTTTTAAAATTTATTTTATTTTAAATACAATTGATTACTCTATTAATTGATTAATTAACATGTCCAGCGGTGAATGGTTATGGTCTTAGATTTTTTATTTAATTTTAAATACAGCCTGCGTGCTATGCCTTTCTCTATTCTTAAATTTCTTCTCTCAACCCTTCACTCGTATGTAAAATGAGTTTTCTTTATTACATTGTAATCTTGGAAAAGCCAACAAGGTGGAGACCTAGAAGAAACCTAGAGTGGTGATGGATATGACCTTGAGGATGGTGGTTTCAAGAAGTAGGACTTCATGAAGTCAAGACACCATAGTTCCTTTAGGTTTATTTTATTTTCTAGGAAGACCATAACCATCTCACAATTTTTGATTGCATGTTTTGGGGTTTTATTTTGCGTTAAAGCGTTTAATGAAAGTCAGTAATGAACAATAAGAAAATTGAAATCTCAAGCCCGACAATCATACCTTCCAATAAGTAATAACGTCTAACTTGATATAAATAAAGTGCAGGTCATATCATAGTTGGGTGCCTTTATTTATGTTTAGTAGGACATGATTGGATAATTGGATTATCCAAGTATTATTAAGTTTTATTCAAATAGACTTTTTTCAATTGGATTGGAAAAGCCTAAAGGTATGAACAGTCTAAAATCCGTTCTAATAAACAACAGTCATCAATGTTAGTTTCAATAAAGTGTAGGTTCTGCCAAAGCAGGGTGCTTTTATTGATATTAGTAAAGGATGATGGATAATTGGATTATCCAACCATTTGTTATTGGACTTATCTAGGTAACTTTAATCAGATTGAAGAACCTAGAAGCGTTAATATTAAGTTTAAACGCCTTCTAATAAGTAACACTTGTCGAGACTAATGTCAATAAATAGTGGGCCTGCCAAAGCAAGGTGCTATCATTTATATTAGTAAGGCGCGATGTGATAATTGTAATATCCAAATTGTTTTTATTAGGCCTAAACTTAACTAAGTTTTTCAATTGGATTGAAAATAACTTAGAGGCGTAAGGATTGAGCTTAAATTCATAAGATGAATAAGGGTAAAGAGTTACCCACTCAATCATCCAAGAGTTGCATGAGATGCAATTAGAAATATGTTTCCTACCTAAATAACCAAGGGTTGGGCGATCAGCCAAAGCTGACTCAACACTAGGCCAAATATGGATCTTGGCCCACTAGAAAAATCTTCCAATGGGATTTTTATGATTCAGTGAGGGTATTTGTTTTGAATCAAAATAGTGGATGACAATATATTTATTTAATGACCAAAATTTAAATATGTTTTAAATAGAAGTGATAGATTTGCATGTAATTTATTTTAGAATAACCATGATATACCAAATATTGTTTTGTTGCAATCTGTCCTTTGGAAGGACACTTTATCTAAAAAAATGCCTAAATAGGTATTGAGACTTGAGAATTATCTTCATTAAAGATAAAGTGGCAGTGTGTCATGTTTGGCTTATATATCATCTATGGTTGGGTCTTGAATACCCTATGGAGTCTACATAAACTCTGAGCTGTAAAAGGCAATATGAATATATGGGAGATATACGATATGATCGTATACAGACTTTATTAAGGCCAAGTTAGTCTGGAAGTCTAAAAGGTGATCAAAAAAGGAAATTGTTTCCAGTTTTAGCCAAAATAAGACATTGAAATAATTTGTCTAAAGAACTTGAAGGAGTTCAATAGAAAGGGAAGTAAGACTTCCACTATAGGTCATGTTATAAAAGTCAAGTTATTTTACTTCACTAACATTAGTATCAGATACTAGTAGTAGATCTCAAATTTTGAAAGATCAAGGAAGTGGATCACTTGTTAAGGGTGGAGAAATCTGTGTAAAATTGAGCAAAAGTTGCTATAATAAAAAGAAGATCTTTACCTATTGGGCTAGTTAGTGAACTAGACATTGTGCATATTGTTTCTTGTTAGACAAGAAATGTTTTTCTTATTATAAAATAACTTTATTTCTTCAAATGGATATTGATGCACAATTGAGTAATGGATTCCACATCCTAAATCTCAAAACACCTATTTATAACAACTGCCAAAGTAGCTTAAAATAAGTGATTTTGAACCTTACTTTCGTGGTATTGTCTCCTAAGGCAAATGGATAAGAAACACATTTTCTAAATACCATTAATGTGGTTATATGTGTTAGCCAAGGCCTCAACGCTCAAGAGGGGGGATGAATTGAGTGTTTCAAATTTTCACGCGGAATCCCCTTGGAAATGGTTAATAATATACAAATGATGCAATGATGAAGAGACAACAACTTTTATGCACATATCACACTATGACACACTTGATGTGCAATGACAATATTTAGCTTTAAGTGTGATAAACAAGGCAAGTTATTGGTTTAAACAATTTATCAATCAGTTAGAGTGCATAGATTTATTTCACAAATAATGTGATGTTTCCTATAAGGGTTCAGCTCATTCAATATATCAAACAGCTTGTGTGCATGAAATAAGTGAAGGCAATTAAGTAAGTATCACACAAGAGTTGATAGGGAATAATGATCTAGATACTTTGCAAGTTAAAACAAATTTCAGTTTTTAAGAACTTTACCAAATATTGATTCAAGCAAATTATCAAACACTTGGCATGCAGAGTTAAGTATTCTATTTGAACAACAACTTTTATTTAAACATTCAGCTCATGCATTTCAACAAATAGTTTATATGCGCAGTTGTATAAAGAGTTCAAGGTAGAGAGAAATGCAAACCAAATTTAACGAGTTCCACCAACCCGGTGTACGTCTTGCCTTCAAGCAACCCACTTGAAGGATTCCACTATTGAAGATTTGAGATACAAGCTTTGAGCAATTGCAGCTTCCTAGTGTCCCACACTCAAGAACTCAATCCTCACAAGCAAAGGGCAACCCACCCAATCTCATAATCTCTCAATACCCAAAGGTTGAACCCCAACCTTTGTGACCACTCAACCTAGAGTGAAAAACCTTGGTGTTTTGGTGTTGTGTTTACAATCAATACACTCTCTCAATAGAGTAGATACACAAATGAAAGCTCTCACAAATTCTAACTCTCAACAAGAGAGGATATGCAAATTGAAACTCACAATCTAACAACTCTTAAGCAATATGAAAGTTTAGAAACAAGAGTTGCAGAATATACAAGAGAAATTAAATTAGAAGACCTCTAGAAGAAGAATGTTGATTGCCTTGTGCTGTGCCTTGGTCTCCCCTCTTGTGTCTTTTTTTCTTGCTTGAATCCATGCTCCATTTATAGCCATTTTGGGAGCTCTTAGCCGTTGCACAAATGTTTCTAACGGATACCTCAAGTGGGCATGAAGTGGGAGTGAAGAAATGAGCTGGAGTTCCACTTAAAAGCATTTTCCCACGTTCTGACACTATGGTAATCAATTAGCCTTCGAGTTGTAATTGATTACATTTTGAAATCTTCAGTGTTATGCAGCAGGTAATCGATTAGCATTTATACTGTAATCGATTAGCTATGAAACAGAACCCTTCTAATCGATTATTCCTTGCCTTATAATCGATTATTGAATGATACCTGATGCTCTTAATTGTGTCTTGTAGCATGGTAATCGATTATGCCTTCATGTAATCGATTAGGGACAAAACAGAACTTACATAATCGATTATGCTTGACTTGGTAATCGATTATAGTGAATACCTGATGCTCAATCTCCAAACTTTTAACTGGTAATTGATTAGATGTGTAGCTGTAATCGATTAGTTACATTCCAGAACCCTTGTAATCGATTGTCCTTCTTATTGTAATCGATTGTACCATAAACAGAGTTATGGTAATCGATTATTCCATTGTGGTAATCGATTAGGACATGTACCTGATACAATTCTTCAAGGTCTTTGATATGTTCTTGATATGTATTGTCCCATGGCTTATTCCTTTGATCCTCATGCTTGTTTCCTTGATTCTTCTTCAACTTATGAGCTTGTTCTTCATGATTTAGTTCATGTCATCAACCTTGTCTTCCATAGCTTATGTTTCTTTAACTCTTTGTGAGGCATCTTCATCTCTTTGTTCTTAGCCATTGTCTTAGCCATTGTCATTCATCAAAACTACTTTGTATACTTACATATGCAACTTCAATATGGACTCTTTTTGATTTTGAAATCAATGGAGACATATAAATCTTATTTATTGGAGAGATAATTGAGACCTCATTCATTGAAAAGATGAGTAATCTATTATCTAATACATAACAATGTATATGGGTCTATAGGAACAATAACTAGATATGTTTTTCAATACTTCAACATACTAATTGAAAAGTCAATGAGTATGGATTTATGTAACATAAGCTAGAAATTCTTTGAAAAGTTCAAAGAATTCATAATGAAGTGAAAAACCAAATTGGCAAGACAATTAAAGCTCTTGATTAGATCAAGATAGCAAATAATTTGAGTTATAAGTTTGATAACTATCTAATAGAGTGAGAGATTACCTCTTAACCCATTCCTCATGGAATGCCTTAATAGCATCTCTATGGGGAAAAGTCAAACCTTGTTGGACATAGTTTGATTATTGATTATTATCAAACATCTCTAACTCCTTCAACGTTCCTTTATTAACAAAATTTCCACACTTAACCATGTTCCATCTTAGACTTTCTTAAAGAAACCATATATGATATGGACTAGGAAGAAACCTAGTATGTCTTTACTAATAATTTGGAACTATGATGCTTCTATAGAGCATCCAACTCTAACAAGGTCAGATCCAAATTAGATAAATGTCTTTTGTGAGATACCCAAAGAAAGCTAAGGGTTATCAATTCTATAATCCATCTGAGAATAAAAGGCTTATTGCTTAGAATGTTGTATTCTTGAATAAGAGTACATCCCTTAAAGAATCAGTGGGAGGATGGTAGAACTTGAAGAAATTTAAGTATCACAAAGCATTTAAAAGTCAAGGATAGACTTGGAGCAGAAATCACAAAGTGTTGTGAAATCCTTAGCTCCGGTAGCACAAGACTTACGTAAGATCAAATAGGATATGTCACCAAACCTGAAAGATATGGATATCTTATAAATTAGGAAGGAGGCATATTGCTAAATGACCAAGCTTCTTATGAAGAGGCCAATGCAAGTATAGATTCTAAGACATGGCATAAGACCATGGGATTTGAAATGGGTTCCATGTATATTAACAAGGTATGATCCTTGGTTAATGCACCTAAAGGGTAAAACCTATAGGATGCAAGTGGGTTTTCAAAAGGAAAACTAAACATGGATGGTAATAAAAATACCTTTAAAAGCAAGATTGACAAAATTCAATTAGCTTAAAAACCATTTAGATCCTACTTATTGTAGCAGTATACCACTATTATGAGATATGGTAGATAGATGTCAAGATAGAAATCATCTTGAGGATGTGTATATGACACAACCTAAAGGCCTTTTATGCCTAAAACATCTAGGAAGGTATGTGAACTGCAAATGTTCTATTTATGGACTAAAGCAAGCTTTTAGAAGCTAGAATATTCATTAAAGAATGAAGATAAATCTTGTGGCTATAAAAGGGTTAGTAACTGCATAATTATAGTTCTAGTATTACATGCAGAAGATATGCTTCTTCTAGAACTAATAATATTCTCATTCTATAGTCAAGAGTATCCTTAAACACTTAAGAAGGACTAAGGATTTAATCTTGATAAATGGAAGATGAGCTCGTTGTAAAGGTTACATCGATGTCAATTTTTGATTAATTTGAAAGACTTAAGATTGCAATCAAAATATATGTGTTATCAAGATGGTTATGATATATGCTTGAAAGGTTCAAAGCAAGAAACAATCATTGGTTCTACTAACAAATCTAAGTATTTTGCTATGTTAAATTACAAAAGAAGTCAATTTATATTTAATCATTCCAAATGTTTTGTATCCTATGAGTTTCCACTATGATGACAATGGAACCATAGAACAATATAAGGAAGTGGATTAATTCAAGCATATACTTAAATAGTTCCATCTTTGGAAGATGTGAAAATATGCAATGTGCATACTAACAAAATTATTGGGAACCCACTAGTAAAACCGCTTACATAGTAAAAGCATAAAGGCACTGTAGACGTCATTAGGCATTAACCTTATCGGCTCTATGTGCAAGTGGGAGATTGTTGGAAATATTCACTAAAAGCCTATATAGGTCACATCATTTTGAATAAGTCATTTTTTGTTAAATAGTTTAATAACCTTTATTTATCCTTAGAGTAATAGGTCATATGAGAGTTATTCCTAACATGTCCCTAGTCAAGTATTTACGTGGGGACATGTAAATACATTAAGACTAGTGTGTGAGTGTACTGATGATCTGATCTTACAGATCATGGATATAAATGATATCAAGTCTTCACACGGGTACACATTAAGAGTAATGATGTACTGGACAGACCCACCATGAGAACGTTGCATGGATCGTTACATGAATGTCATAAACGATTCTCAATGTGATAATGGTATATGTAGTCCTTTGACCTGAAGTCACTACGATTCCTATATAAGGAGTTTATTGTTTTAATACAATCAAACATCTTCTGTAATAAGAGGACTATAAAGGTTGTGGTTAGGCAATGTACAAATTATGCAGAGGGATGTGAGTGATGTAGATGGGATTTGTCTCTCATATGTAACAGAAGTGATATCTATAGGCCACTTGATGGAGTGAGACTAAGGAAATGCATGGCCATGCTAGAAAGAATAAATATTGGATATTTATTTGGATAAAGTCTACTCCGGTATCAAGTAAAAGAAATTGGACCGTACAAGGATGACACGACCATGCCTTGGGCCCAATTAGGATATCGTGACAAAAGGAACAAACATATAAAATAATTATCACTTATAGGTTATGTTGTTAATAAATAATATTCAGACATAATGATGCATTGCTAGATGTCGCTCTTATTTCATATTAATAATAAGATAGTTTATTATTAATATAACCGAGTATTTTACCTATAGGGTCACACACATAGAGTAAGCCAATCAGAAAATAGCTTTTTATTTTAGTTGGACTAAAATAAGACTATTGGGCCTAACTCATTTAGAATGAGTAAGGAGCCCACTCTTTAAAGAGAAAATTAGGTCAAACCTAAGCCTATAAATAGAGCATAAGATGCTCATAGGCGGCTACCCAAAAAGAGACACAAAAATATGCAAAAGTTGCAAAAGCTACACGTCGTCAAACTAGCATTTGGAAGGTGTAGCATTTCTGGTGGGAGTACTCGTGTGGACTCACTAGTGTAAAAATTGGATATAACAACGGGATATATTCACGGGTTTAAGTGGATCAGTGATAAAAACATGTGCGGTGGTATTTTTGAAATTATAAGGTGAACGATATAATCAGAGAAAACTATATATCCACAGTTAACATCATAACCGTGAACGTACCCATCAATATATATTCACGGTTGAGGAGTCAACCGTGGATATATAGTACCTGAAATATATATCCATGGTTGTGTGCACAACCGTGACTATATATTCATGGGTACGTTCACGGTTATGATGTTAACTGTGGATATATATTGATGTCTATAATCACTGTTGTATTTCCAACCGTGGATATATAGTTCAGGGTTTAGGGTTTAATCACTGGGTACTGTATGTCCAAGGTTGTTTCTATAACTGTGATTATAGATTTAATATTTATCCACAGTTGGGCTCGTAACCGTGGTGATATACTTAACATTTATCCACAGTTTTTTGTTCAACCATGAATATATGTGTAATATATTCACGGTTTCAAGCAGAACCGTGAATATACATCCTTTCTGAAACTTCAAAAGCCGCACCTTTCAGCCTTTTTTCACTTTCTCTTCTTCTTTCTCGCTGGTTATCGTCTTCTTCCTTGTCCTCCTCTTTGCTGGTCGTAGGCTTCTCCGTTCACTTCCTTCTTCTTTTGTGTGCTCTTCTTCTTCTTCATTCACCATTGTCTGGTAAGTGCTCCCTTGCCCTTCTTCTTTTGTTCACTTTTTAGCCCTGCTTCGTTGTTATGCTTTATCACCATTGTCTAGAAAGCTTATCTCTCTGTTTATGTGTAGTTGAACATGAACGAATATAGGCTCTAAGTTTGTGTTTCCATTGTTGAAGCTGAACTCTGTCTCTGCTTATTTGACATTGCCTGTGACATTGCCTCTGTTTTCATGTGTTTTCATTGTTGTGGTAAATTTTTTTTTCAATCTATTTAATGAAAAATTGTAAAAAGGGAGCAGCAAGGTATCTGATTAGACATGTGTTTTCATTTTTTTTCAATCTCATTGTGTTTTCATTGCCTGTGACATTACCTGTGACATTGCCTGTGACATTCCCTGTATATCTGATTAGATAATATTTGTGTAACAATTAAAGCAAGCTTGTTGGTTCTGTGTATTCCTCTTAATTAATCATTTTTACAAATTTTGGATGTTACATATAATACACATAATCATCTATTTAATATACTAAGGATACCTTTTAAATGTATATCCATATGCAAGAAAAAAGTTATATCCCTAAAATACGCAACACTGTGTGGAGTTGGAAATCCTAAGCATCTTAGCAACGTCTTGTGGTTGTGGGCCATTTCACTCTGACACATCCCTTGTGTGAAATAAAATTAATTATAGCCTATATGGGACCTGAAAAGTGTTCAACTCAGTTTATCAAGATTAATCTTTTTTGAAGACTTCATTTCCTTCAAACTTACATTCAATGGCCTTTATGGAAACCAAGTAAAGGATAAATAGAATAAGAAGCTTTAGGCTATCAAATTAGAAATAAATCACCTTAGTGTATAGGGAAACAAACTATTGAATAATCTTTGTATCCCCTTCAGATTTAAAAAAATATGGCGAGTTCAGTCCTACATAAAAAAATAAATAAATACTATTGGATCAGAATTAAACATTAGAAAAGAAAATCATCAAACACATATAGATATAGTTATACGCGTTTGAAGTATGAATATCTACAAATTATGTAAACGGGAAAGCTTAAAATAATCCATAATTCATATCTCATAATCCATGATCCATAATTCATAATCCATAATCCATAAATCCATACTTCATCATTGTTAGATATGAACATAACGTATTCCTAGGTTCAAGTTAGATGTTTTTAAATGGAAAATTTTCACTTCATCATTGTTAACCATTCCCTTTAAAACATTTTCCATTTATGAATTTTGTTCTATTGAAGTTTAGTTTAAAATTTTGATATTTCATTATTAGATTTTTGAGTTGAGTTGTAATCAAAAGTTACATTTCACTTATATAATGTTATTGCTGTTGTTGTTGGTTGCTCATATATAATGTTATTTCTGTCTATTGTATGTATGTGGTTTTCAATCTTGCAAACTCGTAGGCTCATAAAGTTGTTGTGCATATGAGTGAACCGTAGTTCCCCGTTTGAGATTCTACACAAATGGTCATTAAATTAATTAATTTCATCGTTTGTGTTGAATCTTGAATTGTCCGTTTGGACAGTTTGGGATGAACAATTATTTTTTATACGTCATTGTTAGTATGTACAAGTTAGGAGTTATTTTAAAATTTGATAAACTTTTGGTAACTTGCATTTTGTGTTGTTCTCTGGGTGCATATTTGGTTGTGGTTGAATTTGATTTGACCACTCTTATTTTGTGTACTTAGAGACCAATGCGAAATGCTGCCGAAATTTCATCAAATTTTAAAATAAGTCCTAACCTGTATATATGAAAGACGTATAAAAACAATTGTCATCCTGAATGGGTATAGGACCACCACCTTTGTAGAAAAAGTGAGGTTGATCATAGCACCTTGTAAATAGTTGGCATGGATCAGAGTTGGATAACTATATCACGCCTAAGTCTAGAGTACGAGGGGGAGTTGAATCATTTATAGAATTCATAGCGAGGAATGCAGTGGAGGTGAATGGAAAGTATTTTTGCCCTTGTGTTAAATGCTTGAACCTGCGTCGGGTAGACTTGGAAGGGGTGCGAGAACATCTACTATGTGACGGTTTTTTGCGTAGTTATACGCGTTGGATATGGCATGGTGAAGATGTGGTGGTGCCAAGTAACAGCTCTCAAACTAAAAATCAAAGCTTGATGCATGACACCGATGTCGACATGGATGACCGACTCGAGGATATGATCCGTGATGTGGGGGTAGAAGGTTTAAGAAAGCTCATGTATATACGACTCTATGTGAGGACTTTGAGCAGCCGTTGTATCCAAACTACGTCAATTTCATGAGGTTATCAGTAGTTTTACGATTGTTTAATTTGAAGGCCATAAATGGGTGGACGGATAAAATTTTCACTGACTTACTAAAGTTGTTGAAAGAAATGCTCCCAGCTGGAAACACCTTGCCGAATCGTAACTATGAGGCCAAAAAGGTGTTGTGTCCTATGGGTTTAGAGTATGAGAAAATACATGCATGCCTAAATGATTGTGTATTATTCTGGGGTGAGTTAGAAATGCTGCATCGATGTCCTAGGTGTGGTGTGTCACGGTATAGGAAGAAAGAGGCAGATTCTGATAAGGTATGCACTAAAGGGTCTCCTGCAAAGATGTTGTGGTATCTAGCTATAATTCCAAGACTAAAGCGTCTGTTTGCCAATGCAGATGATGCAAAACTTATGAGATGGCATACTGATGAAAGGGTTGTTGATGGACTACTAAGGCATCCGGCCGATGGATCGCAATGGAAGAAAATGGATACGATTTTTCTGGAATTTGCCTATGAACCAAGAAATGTTAGGCTTGCACTAGCCATAGACGACATGAACCCGTTTGGGAACCTGAGCACAAACCATAGTTCGTGTCCTGTTTTGTTGTTTGTTTACAACTTGCCGCCATGGTTGTGCATAAAGCGAAAATATGTCATGTTATCGATGATGATTTCTGGTCCACGACAACCGGGGAACGACATTGATGTATAAAAGGTTGTGGGAAGACGGTGTTGATGTGTTTGACAGGTTTACCGGGCAGTCATTCAAATTACGTGCCATGCTATTTTGCACGATCAATGACTTTCCAGCATATGGTAACTTATCCGGGTACAGCGTGAAGGGTCATAAAGCTTGTCCAGTATGTGAGGAGGGGACTAGTTCTGTGCGGTTGCATCATGGTAGGAAAAATGTTTATCTTCGACATTGAAGGTTTCTTAAAGCGAATCATCCGTTTCAGAGGTTGAAGAAGTCGTTTAACGGTGCCCAAGATTTTGAAATATCTCCTCCACCATTATCTGGGCGCTAGGCATATGAAAAGCTGAAAGACGTCAACATGCAAATTTAGTAAATGTGAAAAACAGCACCTGACACAAAACAACTGGAAGAAAAAGTCAGTGTTTTTTGACCTACCATATTGGAGGGAGCTTGATGTAAGACACTGTATTGATGTAATGCATATGGAGAAAATGTGTGCGACAGTTTAGTTGGTACACTCTTAAACATACCCGGGAAGACTAAGGATGGCCTAAACTCGCATATGGACTTGGAGTTGATGGGTATACGTCGGGATTTGCATCCACAATCAAAGGGCAAAAAAACATATTTGCCCCCAGCATGTCATACGTTGTCCAGAAAGGAAAAGCAAAGTCTGTGTGAATCGTTACAAAGTGTGAAAGTTCCGTCTGGTTATGGCTCCAACATCAACTCTTGTGTTTCCATGAAAGATTTGAAGTTAGTTGGGCTGAAGTCTCACGATTGTCACACGTTGATGCAACAGTTTCTGCCTATCGCCATTCATGACATTTTTCCTAAAAATGTGAGAAATGTCATAACAAGGTTGTGTATGTTTTTCAATGCCATATGTTGCAAGGTAATCATGCCCGACGAATTGGATGTGTTGGAACAGGAGGCATCACTTATATTATGTCAGCTTGAAATGTATTTCCTGCCCTCTTTTTTTGACATAATGGTCCACTTAATCATCCATTTGGTGAGAGAGGTCCGTTTGTGTGGTCCAGTGTTCTTACGGTGGATGTATCCCGTTGAGCGATATATGAAGATATTGAAAGGGTATATGAAGAACGAGCGTCGTCCCGAAGCTTCAATTGTGGAAAGATATATTGCAGAGGAAGCAATTGAGTTTTGCACTGAATACATGTCACATGCTGCAAGCATTGGTATTCCAACGACTCGTCATGAAGGGAGATTGGATGGGAAAGGAACGATTGGAAAAAAAATGAAGAGCATGCCACGTGAGGATGTCCTTCAGGCACACTTGTATATTTTAAACAACACGGACGACGTGTAACCGTATCTAGCCACTCACAAGGAGCTAGTCAAGAAAACCAACCCTAAAATGACTGAAAAGTGGTTGTTGAATGAACACAACAAGAGTTTCATGCAGTGGTTCCAAAAGACCGTTCTGAAAGATGCATCTGCATCCTCGACCTTACATCGACTGGCACAGGGCTTGAACTTTGATGTCCTCACCTTTTGTGGGTATGACATAAACAACTATTCATTTTATACAAGGACACATGATGAAAAGAGTACAAATCAAAACAGTGGAGTGATGGTTGTGGCTCAGTCAATGCATTTCTCAACTTCAAAGGACAACAACCCTATGATGGCCGAGTCATGCTACTTTGGTGTGATTGAAGATATATGGCAAGTCGATTACGGTCCCTTCACCATTCCTGTGTTTAAATGCAAATGGGTTGACAATAAGAACGGTGTCAAAACTGATGAATTAGGAGTTACATTGGTAGACCTCAACAAGATAGGGCATAAGGACGAACCATTCATAATGGCAATGCAGGTGAAGCAAGTTTTTTATGTTGCTGACCGAGCTGACAAACGGTGGTCAATTGTTATCCAAGGTAGAAACATTGTTGACCCTAATCTTGATATTATGGAAATTCCATCGACCACAACATGAATTCCAACATCTATCGTGGAACATGACATAGATGATGTAGTTTCCAGTCGTCATGACCACCATGAAGGCTTGTGGGAAAATATTTCATCTTCATAGGGTATTAACCATGTTAATGAATCATTGAATTACATGTTATATTAATTATTTGTTGTATTAAATGTTATATTAAATATTTAACAATTGTGTTTCCTTGTTTGGATAGATACTCATGGCTGATCAGGATGGACGATCTAGGTCTGACTCACAGGCTACTGATTCCTCTACTCGGAAGAGTAAAGGTGTTACCCGAATGCCAGACGTTGCACTTAGGCGACATCGGGGTGAGAGGTTACCTGTTGACATGGATGTCAACAATGGTAGGTTTGGAGGACCAAATGCCGCGAAGTTGAGCAGTTATTTGGGAGTCGTGGCTCGGTCGAAGGTGTCCATCATTATCCCCGACTGGGATAATGTCGAGGAGGTGGTGAAGAACCAACTATGGAGTGATATTCTGGTAACTTAGATATCATTTAATTTTATTTCAGTGTATTATTTCATGTAATTCATAATAAGGACTCCTTTATGGACTAACTCCTTTCATGTAGGATTCTTTTGACATACCATCACATGACATAGCGAGGAGGAAGATCCTCGGTATTATGGCTGAGCGATGGAGGTCGTTCAAATCCATACTCATCAGGAGGTATATTTGGACTTTAAATTCTTAATCAACGCTTTGCCAAATTATACCAATCCTTACTTTAAATGTACCTGAATTGTAGGTATGTATTTGGGGAGGACAAAGGACAGTTCCCCGGAGAGAAATATCCATTCATTGATCAGGAGACTTGGGATGCTTTCGTTGCATCTAGGCATTCTGACCAGTTTCAGGTACATTAGTTTTTAAATGATTAAATTATGTATAATTTAAACGGCTAACCCTGAATATTTGTCTTTCTTGTTGTAGGTGGTCAGAAAGAAAGCCCGAGACATTAGGAAGTTGAATGACTGCCCCCACACACTGTCACGTGGGGGTTACCGTAGGTTGGAGGAGCGGCTGGCCCAGGAGAGGCTGAGTCAGTGTCTGACTAGTCAGCCTGACACTGGTATTGTGGATCCCCCTTCCCCACCTACACGCCACGACAAATGGAAGCGGGCTAGGATCAAGAAGACTGGGGAATACACTTCCTCACAAGCTCAGGAGGTCGCCTCACGGATAGTAAGTATTCCCCTTGTATCAGTGTCTATTTTTTGGTTTACGTGAAGGAAGTGAATACTAACTTGTTTGGTTTCAGGATTCCTTAATAGAGCAATCAACCCAAGGGTCTTTCGTAGCCCATGGTAGGCAGGATATTTTGACTACCGCCATCGGCAGGCCAGAGCACCCAGGAAGAGTGCGTGCTCTTGGTCGAGGTGTAGGTAAGTTGTAAATAACTCTATCCTTTCATTTTGTTATCTGTTAAACAATTATGGGCTAATCATTCACATTTCACAGGCCTCCGTAGCTATTACGGTGCTCCCGACCCTGCCCCCTCCTTTGAGAAGTTGGTGGAGTAGAAGGTGGCTGTTGTGAAGGCTGAGTGTCAGGAGGAGATATCTAGGCTCCACCAGGAGATGGCCCGATTCAGGGAGGAGATGAAGGCCTCACTTAGCCACCACCAGGAGACTACTGCACCAGCTAGCGACCCACAGGTTAGATTCTTTATTCAATTTCCTCGATTTTATTGTTTGTAATCACTTTCTTTCATTGTTGAATAACTTCTGCTTGATGTGTAAATATCTAGGTACGGAGGGTTAGCACTAAGGGGTCTTGCGCTGCGGCTGACCCTGACGATGATGGGGTCAAGCCACCAGATACCCGTCAATGTGACCTGTTCATTGACGGGTCGGAAGAGCCAGTTGCCACTGGCATGGTCTACAACTTAGGCCCTGTGGTTCACCATCAGACATTACCTGATGGTATGTCCAGGGTCTCTATTGTGCTCGTCCTAAAGGAGGATGCTGCTGTGCCAGTGGCAACTCCAGAGGTGAAGACCGTCGGTCAGGCGGTGGGCCACTTTCTGATGTGGCCTAACAGACTTCTGACGGTTGCCCCTGGACAGGTAAACACCTTAAACGCTAAGTAATTTTGTTATATTGTCAATTATGGTACAAACTATGATGGTTGTCAATTGTTCAATAGGAACAGCCATTGAAGAGGCCAGACCCGGCCGACGATCCCATCCAGATGCTATGGCGCATCGGGTATGAGCAAGGAGAGGAGACTATTCAGGTCCCATGGGAGCCACTAGTGTTCGGCCGTCCAAGTGCAGTACCACTTTACATTACACATTCTGACATGTGTGAGATTATTTCGGGGACGTCGATGCTGAACATCTCTATCATTCAGCTGTGGGAGCTGTAAGTATATCATTTTTTGTCCAATTTTTTCATTATACAAGTTATTTGTCGCTAACCATGTCTCAACTTATTTAGGTTTCTGACAAAACTCTGTGTGGACTTGGGTTTCCAAGGAACTTATGGTTTCTTAGAGCCCTCTCTTATACAAAAGCAAGGAAACACTATGCAGGACACCCAGGCATACATCCAGAATTGGATGTTTGAGTCTGGGAAGGCTGTATACATGGGCCCCTATCATAAAGGGTAATATTCTATTCCATAATTATTGTCATTAATTTTTGCATTTTGAAGTCTCACTTATCATTGGTAACTGCAGTGCTCACTGGACGCTTGTGGTGATCTGTCCCCAGGCTTATTTTGCTCTGTACTTTGATACTATGCATCGGCCAGTTCCACAAGACCTGAAAAGTATAGTAGACGGGTAAGTTAATCCCTAAAAAATAAGTACAAATTCGATTACATCATTTTTGGACCTATACGATTCTAACTTATCTTGTGTTTTATTTGATGTAGGGCGGCGGTTGGATACAATCGACTGCTTAGTTAAGTCCAGCGGAAGAAAATTTGTGTGGGTGCACCCAAAAGTAAGTCAATCGTATTCATTCAAATCTTCAATATATATTTTTTAAGTTGTGAATTCACTTATTCTATATTTTATGTCCATTGTAGTCTTACAGGCAGGAGGGTACTTTCGAGTGTGGCTTTTACGTCATGCATACCATGCTGACCATCGTCTAACAACATTTAGTAGATGGATGGACAGATGTAAGTCTCATCATTTGGACTACTTTTCTAACAATTTCATCAATTTCATGTAATAAATATAGCTTTTGTTCTAATTGTTTTGTGCATTGTTTGCAGTACTTCCAGGACCGGTCATACTTCTCTAAGACACTTGTATACAATGTTAGAAAGCAATGGGCCTCATACTTCATTGAAATTAGCAAAAGAACTTAGCTAGATATAGGATCTTTATTCTCTTAAATATGTATCTAGTGTAGGATTTAGGGTTTACATTTTATTAGGTTACATTCATCTGAATTGTATATAGTTCAATTTTTTAGGTTGTTATGAATTCATATCAAATTAATTGTTATATATATACCATTCTTTTTTATATATGGTTTGTTGCTGGATATGCTGGGATACTGTATATTGTGCTGGTTGTCTAAATGCGGGTTTGGGAAACAATAAAACAGAAACCATATTTATAAAAAACCAAAGTATTTATTCATGGTTATGGTAACAACCGTGATTATAGACCCTATTTATCCATGGTTACTACCATAACCGTGATTATAAATAGTCTGTAAGTGAATTTTTTTACTACTTATATTCACGGTTGTGCTAAACAACCATGAATATAGATTCTCTTTATCCACGGTTTCTATTATAACCGTGAATATAAATAGTCTGTAAGTGAATTTTTTTTACTACTTATATTCACGGTTGTGCTAAACAACCGTGAATATAGATTCTCTTTATCCACGGTTTCTACTATAACCGTGAATATAAATTGTCTGTTATATTCACGGTTATAATCGACAACCGTGGTTAGATGTGATTTATTACCACGGTTGTTAACCGTGGTTAAAGGCCCTCATCTACTACCACGGCTGCAACAACCACGGTTCTTTAACCATGATTAAAGGCCATTTTTAACCGTGATTATATCCATTTTTTCCACTAGTGACTCCCAAAGGACGAGGCTACGATTGCTTCAATATTCTTCAAGAGGTAATCCTAAAATGTAATTTTTTTTATGTTTGTCTTATGCTTTGAAACATGGCGCTTTGCAAATCCTATAGGAATCCTTGTATTTTCGCTGCTCATACACTAGGGATTCCTAACAAGGACTTGATATTAAGCCTTGAGATATGTTTACAATTGCTTAGAATTAAAATGATGCCTTGTGTTGGCTCATTGATTGGATATATGTATATATGTGTATTGATGTAGATGATATTCCGGGCAATGTGGCAGAGCATTCAGAGCGTGCAATGGATTATGGTTCTTCCCTTGAGGTAGGAGAGGAGTTTACATTCAAATTGCATGAGTAGAATGATAGTGATTATTGTATGTGATTAGTACTCATGCTTGCCTTGCCATGAATATGTTATATATTGAATAGACGATGTGATGGATGATGGCTTAGCTCATGTTGATTGTTATAAGAATATATATATGTGATAATGATAAGTTAATTTTGATAGGATTAATGAATTGGAATGGAAATTATTGAGTATGAATGTTTGAGACAAGTTTAAATGCTTAATAAGAGGTATATGATGTGTTGAATTTTACCAATTTGGCTTTGTATGGGTTTTGGTATGTAAGGTTATGGAATTCTCACGTTTCCTGCACTTGGGCTGATAATCTCACTCAAGCGAGATAGATTCTCACTCAAGCGAGATGGATTCTCACTCAAGTGAGAATCCCCTGTATCAGTATTACCTCTGGCCCAATATCGCTCAGGCGAGTGAGTGTCTCGCCCAAGTGAGACCTATACGGGATAGGTGGATGAGATACTGGACGAATCTCGCTCAAGCGAGTATGGCCGTGCTTGAGCAAGCGAGAGAGGAAATGATTTTGGATGGATCTCGCTCAAGTGAGTAATGAGGTTGGTGGAGTCTTGCTCAAGTGAGACGCGTATGCAACAGAGGGATACTTACTGGACAAATCTCGCTCAAACGGGTGTGGCCGCGCTTAAGCAAGCGAGAGGAAAAAACGGTTCTGGATGGATCTCGCTCAAGCGAGTATCGAGGCATGTTGGGTCTTACTCAAGCGAGTGAGCAGGGAATTGGCTACTGGATAGTTCTCGCTCGAGCGAGTGACCAAGTGTAAGGAAATCTCGCTCAAGCGAGCAAGCGTGGAAACGTTATGGATGATTTTTGCTCACGCGAAGGGGCTCGCCTAAGCGAGTGAGGGTCTCACTCAAGCGAGTTGCCCAAAACTGAATTATATTTTATTTTCTTGTTTTGGGCTTATGATAGATCCCTTCCTTTATATTATGAGATACTTGAGTTAATGCATATGGGGGGATTTGATGGTGATGTGATGTTATGGGGTTTGAAATCAGTTGATATACTTAGGATGATAGGTTTATACCCCTAATATACCATTAAAAGAAAAGGTTTATCATCAAGAGTGAAATATAGTGAATAATAAGGAAGGTTTATGATGGGGGGTTATGAGATACACCCTAGCGTGATTATGAAACCAATGAGAGAATGATTCAATGACATAATATTTATTATAAGTTGATAAATCGGGAATAACACTGATGATGTATAAAGATTTATGGTGATGTTGATTACTCCCTTGAATAAAGGGTGATTGTTATTATTGATTGAATTGTAGAATACCATTGCGTGCAATACAATTGTAGACTTATATGTATGGTTTGAATTGCATTAATGAATTGTTGTATTACCACTCTAGTTATGAAACAATAGCAATGATGAATGAAATGAAAATCCATAAACTGATTATAAGGTGGTCTTGATAAAATATTAATGAATGTTAATGATGATTGTGTGAAATCTTATGTATGTAACTTGAATTGTATTGGCTAGCATATGGTGCTACGAACTTTAAAGGTGTTTGTTATCATGCCTTGTTGATTTCCAAGCGTGGATTAATGTGAGAATGATATTGTGGCTATTGAGATGCCAAGTATATGAATAAAAATGCCTTAAAGGGCTTTTTTAAATGATTGTATGTTATTGATTGAAAATGTCAAATTAAAATATATCCTTGTTTGAGAGGGTGAGATATCCTTGCGAGGTTGATTGGCATATGCATTATGGCATTTTGAATTCATGGCATGGCATAACATTGAATGTGTGGTTACGATCATAATGATGAAAGGTTCTGCGGGATTCTATGAAGGGAGTACCCCTTGTGAGGCGGGAAACCAATGTGATGATGATATGATATTGAGCCAGTGGTTGCAATCACCTGGTTGTTGAAATGTAAAGCCCTGTGGGGACATTGTGGATGAATATCCGTGGTTGCGATCACGAGGAGGGAGTACCCCTTCCGAGGCAGGAAACCATTGTGAAATGATTGACATGTGGTTACGATCACAATGAGACATCCTACGGGATCGTATGATGATAAGCCAGTGGTTACGATCACTTGGTACTTGAAATAAAAAGGGCTTACAAGTTCCTATGATATTTCGTGGTTGCGATCACGAGGAGGGAGTACCCCTTGCGAGGTAGGAAACCAATATGATGATGATTATAAGTGGTTGCGATCACTTGAGATACCATGTATCCATGGGTGATTGAAATGGATCCATTGCATATGCATTAAACAGTTAACATATGCATTAGCTATAGGTGTATGGCATTTGAGATGAGATGACCAAGAGAGATGACAAAACCCCTTGCGAGGAGGAAATGATTAAAGACTTAATAATTTGATGATGATGACTGTGAATGCCCATGATTGATATGTGGCAAAGTGATTGTGTATGTGCTTGTGCTTGCTTATATTGTGAATTATGGTTCATGAGGCTTGTATGCCTATTATGACCATGTGATGATGATTGAATGATGAATTAATAATTTTATAGCAAAGCACACATGATGAATGAATGCATGTACACTTAATCACAAAATATTATATTCGTCATTTTGAATGTATAACTCACTCTCCCATGTGGTCTCCTTTTTAGCCTTGTGATGCAGGTTGCCACGGGATGAGTTTGGGTTTTTGAACTAAAGCTCATGAAGAAGGTAAATAGTGGAAACGGAATGCCTTGGCTGGCAGCATTTGTTTAATATGATGTAATAATTGAGTTATGAATAATAATGTTGATAAAGAGAGATTTATAAACATGTATATATCATTGTATTTTGATGATGTGTGATGTCAACTATGGAATATGACTAGTGAATTTGAGTGTTGTATAATCTCATATTTATACTTGAGGCATCGGGGATGTATGTATGTTAGGTATAGAATAGCTTATATTCTGATTTAATGATTAATACCTCATGTAGAGGTTACATACAATTAATGATGTATGATTATGTTCTAGGTGCGTAGTCGACTATGGCCTAATAGGCTGATATTATGAAATTGTATGATTGCTTGGAACTTTTCTCATATCTTCATATATGGGACTACGCATATGCTCGGTATACACTTTCTTCTTCTGTTGTAAACTCTATTATCTTGTATACCGTGATGAGCAATTTAGTTATCGATCCAGTTGCATTTTTATAAATCTCACTCTTCAGTTTTCTGTGGTTCAGGTCTTGGTGTGATATCTGACTTATTTTGAAAACGTGAAAAATTTACCCGCATTTTATTAATTATTTATATCGATCACATCAGGATTCGGGTCCAGAAAATAGGGTGTGACACTAATAGGTGATATTTGTGACATGTCCATCTATTTTTTAGACTAAGAATGAACCTTTCTAATGTCTCAATGTTGAAATTTGTCATGGGCTTATTATTGCCCAAAACCCCTTTTTATTATGTAAAATTAAGTGATTTCATTAGGGGTACATGTGTGGTGTGTCTTAGTGGTGATTGGGGAATGGCTTAAGGCCTTGGCAAGGTATGTGTATGCCTATGCTATGTTATGAATACATGTACGCTTCACCACTAGTGAGATATTATGAATCATGATGAAAAGTAAATGATATGGTTATATGACACACCTTGTATGATAATGAAATTATTGAAAGGACAATTGAATGGCAATGGGTTGTATAAGTCAATGAATTTGATATGATATTGATGATAATTAAAAGTGGATGATGCCACCTGTATTGAATGATGATTAATGATATTGAATGAAAAGAGATATTGTTGTTGAACATACCCATGATTAAATGGTGATTTTTATTATCGATAATGGCAATGCCATTCTGTCTATTACAAGTGTAAACTTGTATATGTAATTTGAATTGTATTGGAAAGCATATGATGCTATGAAATTGAAGTGTATTTGTTAACATGCCTTATTGATTTCCATGCATGGATTAATGCTATGATGCTTGATATGCTTTTGATTACCATGCGTGGTTTGATGTAAATGTGAACGTAGAGCCTTGAGGGGCATTATGATTAATTGTATGCCAATGATGACAAAACTAAATATATGTACCCCTAAGTGAGAAGGTGAGAAATCCATGCAATGTTAAGATTTGGCATATGCATTATTGCATTTTGCATTCATGGCATGGCATAGCATTGATTATGTGGTTACGATCACAGTGGATGGTCTTGCGGGACTATATGAAGGGAGTACCCTATGCGTGGAGTGAAACCAATATGTGGATGAATAAAGGTGGTTGCGATCACCAGTATGTTGAGAATAAGCCTGTGGTTGCGATCACATGACAGATTGAAATGATTATAAATGGTTGCGATCACTTAGTACATTGAATTGAAATTGGTCTTGCAGGACTATGAAGGGAGTACCCCATACGTGGCGGGAAACCAATATGATATGATGAAGGTGGTTGTGATCACCAGTATGTGGAAACGAAATTGATCCTGCGCGATTCTATGAAGGGAGTACCCCATGCGTGACGGGAAACCAATATAAGATTGATTATAAGTGGTTGTGATCACTTGAGATACCATATGTGCATGGGTGATTGAAATGGATGCATTGCATATGTATTAAACAGTTGACATATGCATTAGCCAGAGGTACATGGTATTTGAGATGGAGATGACCAAAAAGAGATGAGAACCTCTTGAGAGAGTGTTAAATTGATTAAAGATTTAAATGACTTAATGATGATGACTGTGAATGCCCATAATGATGTAGGGCTATGTGAATGTGTATGTGCTTGTGATTGTGCTTGGCATGAATTGTGAATAATGATGCTTGTATGCCTAAAATAATATCTTGATAATGGTTTAATAATGAATTGATGATTTATAGCAAAGTACACATGTTGGTTAAATACATGTACATATAATCACAATGTATTTATATTCGTTATTTTGAATGTATAACTCACTCTTCCATGTTGTCTCCTTGTTAGCATTGTGATACAGGTTTGCCATGAGATGAGTTTGGGTTTTTGAATTAAAACTCTTGAAGAAGGTAAATAGAGGTAATGGAATGCCTTGGCCGGCAGCATTTGCTAAACTTGATATGGTGAATGATTTGTTATATTGAGGTTGATAAATAGAGATTTGTAAACATGTATATATCATTGTATATTGATGATGGTGATAATTGAGGTGGTACCATTTTGATGATGTGTGATGTCAACTATGGAATGTGACTAGTGAATTTGAGTGTTGTATAATCATATATATATATATATATATATATATATATATATATATATATATATACTTGAGGCATCAGGGATGTATGTATGCTAGGAATTAGATAGCTCATATTTTGATTTAATGATTAATACCTTATGTTGAGGCTACACACAATTGATGATGTATGATTATGAATTAGGTGCGTAGTCAATTATGGCCTAATAGGCGGGTGCCCTGTATACATATTCCTCTTCCGCTGTAAACTCAAATTATTTTGTATACATATGTGAGCATTTTGATTAGCGATCCAGTTTATAAATTATTCAATCTCACTTTTCAATTTTTTATGGTTCGGTTCTTGATGTAATCGTTGTGGTTCTTTTTGAAATTATTTTAAACGTGAAAAATTTACTCGCATTTTTATTAATTATTATTTTGATTACATTGGGATTCGGGTCAGAAAATCGGGGTGTGACACTTTCATTGTGCCCAAAACCATGTACCCCTTTCTCTACTTCTATTTTTGCAAAATTAAACACAAACACTTGGATTGTGAAACATATATTGGACATTGCAGCCAAGTTTGGGTCATTTTTCTCTTCTTCCCTCTCAATTTTGCTTTCTATTGGGGCTTGGTGAAGAGGTAAGTATTTTAGATTTTTAATGGTTTTTCTTGGTGGTTTTGGGGTTCTTGAAGCATTATAATGGAGGATTAGGTGTTATTTTGTTAAGAAAATACATGTGGAACCTAACCCTAGGCTAGATGACCATTGGGAATTTTTTGATTGGTTGATGATAATTGAGAAATGATATTATTTGATTTAAAATGTTTGAAATGATGCAAGAAAAATTATTAGAATTGATGTTTGGTAATTTAAGTAAAAACCCTAGAAATTGGAATTTGGGGCTTTTGGCAAATCTTGAGAAAATTGTGATTAATTGATGTTAGAGTGATTTTGTATATGGAAATAAGTTTTTTTAAGTTATTGACATTAATTACTATTAATGAAAGTTTAAGAAACCAAGAGAGTATGGTGATGACTCTAAATTGTTAAGTGTGTTAGAAGTTGTAATATTGTTATGGGTAAGTTGAACAATGAGAATGTGAAAATGGTAATTATTGAATTTTAAAGAACCTTAATCCTAAAATTTGGGAGAATATATATTGTGGTTAAGATAATTAATTTTTTTAGTGTGAATGCATGATACCTAGGTGTGGTGTTATTATTATGGTGAGAAATGACATTAGTAATGGTAAGTGACCATTGATGATGGAACTCATGGATGAGTGTTTCCATAAGATGTATAGAAATGAACATGAACACCAAAACCATGGTGGTTGTGATGGATTAATGAAATAAAATTATGGTTTTATGAGGCCTTAGACCATGATAAGTACTAATTTGGACTTGTTAATTGATGTTGGTTTAAAAAAGGCTAAAATGGTTTATGTTGAACCTTAGGTCGCAATGATGACATTTGGATGATTTATATAATATTGGATGCATTGTACATGATGGGTGTGATATTGTTGCTGTTGGGTATGGCTAACCCTTTAAGACTTAGAAAATCTTGGTTTTAGAAAGGGAATTCCCGAAACCTAACACAATTGTGTGAATTGGTATTTTGACAAGTCTAGGACTTGTTATTAAGATTTATGATATGTTAACAATTATTTAGAATTGTAATGATGCCTTGAGATGGCTTATTGATTAAATGTATGTATATATATGTGTACTGGTATAGATTGTATTCTGGGCGATGAGGTAGAATAATCAGACCGTTTAAATCACTGTTCTTCTCTTGAGGTGGGAAAGGAGTTTATATCTAAATACATGATTTGAATAATTGATGATTAATGTATATGATATTGCTCATGTTTGCCTTGCTATGGTTATGTTGGAATAATGTGATGGTTGATATTGTGATGATGATGTTCTTGGCAAATATGTGATTGCATTTAGAACATATATATGTGGTGTGTGCTTGCTGATGATTGATAGTGACTTAAGATTTTGGCAAAGTATGTGCCTGTCATATTATGAAAACCATGTATGTTTCACCACTATTGATGAGATATGATGATTGATGATAAGAATTGAATGATGTGGTTGTGTGACACACCCATTAGTAATGATGAAAATATTGAGACAATGATTGAATGCCATTGTGTTTGTTGCCAATTAGTGAATTGGAAATGATGTTGAAAAATTTAGATGATTAAAGAGATTGTGAATATCACACTAAAGCTTAAAACAATGGCAAGATAATTAAAGTTGAAATCCACTAAGAATTGTTGGTTGACAATGTATATGTTGGTGTCATACATTGGAAGTATGCTTGTTGATATGCCTTCTTGATTTCCATGTGTGGATTGAAATTGATGAGACTCCTTGGCCATTATGTTGTAAACAATATAAATTAATGCCTTAGAGCTTATGTGACAAGTTGTATGCCTTGGAGAGTATTATAATTGGTTGCGTGTCACTAACTATAATGTTAAATGTAAAATATACCCCTAAGTGAGAGGGTGAGGAATCCTTGCGAGGTTAAGGCTAACATGTGCATTGTTGCATTCATGACATGCATGACATAGCATTCTATATATGGTTGTGATCACATGAATTATTGAAACAATAAAGGTCTTACGGGACTATGAAAGGGAGTACCCTTGCGTAGAGGAAACCAATATGAGAATAAATGAATATGGTTATGATCACAAGTGTATTGAAATGATAAAGGTCTTGTGGGACTATGAAAAGGAGTACCCTTGCGTGGGGGAAACTAAAATATGGATGATTATACGTGGTTGCGATCACAAGTGTATTGACATGATAAAGGTCTTGCGGGACTATGAGAAAGAGAACCCTTATGGGGAACTTGTATTTGAATGCTCCTCAGTGGTTATGATCACTTGATATATAGAGATGATACAGATCTTGTGGGATCTTGTGAAAAGCACCCTTGCGGGGGATAAAGGCTTAAGCAACTATACATGGTTACGAATGTTTAAGAAACCATATGTGTATGGGTTATGAGAAAATGTTTCGAATTGGATCCATTGCATATGCATTGTACCATATGACATATGCATTAGCCATAGGGGCATGGAATTTGGGTTGGAGATGGCCCAGAAAAATGATAACCTATTAAGATTGTCAATTGAAAAATAAAACCCACTTTTGGATCACTAACTTGTTGATGATACCTGTGGTAGTCCATGATGGTGAAGGGCAATGTAAATGTGTATATGTATGTGTGTGTGCTTGCTATTATGTTGTAAACAATAAGACTTGTATGCTTATGGTGATGTCTTGATGAAGACTTGGTGATAAATTGATGATTATATTGCAAAGCACACATATTGTTTATATACATGTACACATGATCACAATGTATTCACATTCGTCACTTAGAATGTATAACTCACTCTCCCATGTTGTCTCTTTTTAGCATTGGGATGCAGGATATGCATAGGGTTAGATGCATTTGGTTTTGGGAACTAAATGTTTTGGTGGAGATGGTAAAATAGTTGTATATGAATGCCTTGGCTGGCAATTGTTTTGTATAGCATATGATATTTGCGAATACTTATTTTGTATATGAATGTTGAATGATTATGGATGTATATTATTGGTGGGTCATGTGTGAAAATTAGGCCTTATATGTTTGAAAGGCTGATGTTGGTCATGACCTTAACATTGGGTAAAGATGCTTGTAATACATTGATTGTTATGCTATATCAATGAATGAATGATGATATTATGAGAATGATGATTCATTGGAATGAATATGTGACTTGTGTATAATTAATATTGTATATTGAATGCAAAACAAGGAAGTGGATAGGTCATATTTTCCTTTAATGGATAAGTGTTCATGTAGAGGCTACCTACAACCCATAATATATGTATGAAACTTGTGTGCATGGTTGGTTGTGGTCAAATAGGCTTAGTTTATAATTTGACATGTTTTGTTTAGCTAAAAAAGAGCATCAATTACCACAAGAGCCTATCTTGATCTAGAAAATGAGTTATTGGATAAGACTTGTTGGAGCAAGTCATATTTACATATGTGAATATAGGTTCATGGAGGGTTTGGACCAAGACTTAGCCAATTGTATTTTGGTGTGTCATGTAAAATGCCCAAAATATGCATAAAACTACCCTATAGCTTAGATTTTGATTAGGAAGGAATTTGGGCTTAAAACTTGGCCCCATAATTGATATTATGATAGGTAAGTTGTGTATAAAATTTCATGTAAATTATAGTTGAATAGCCTAGTGAAAAAGGGTCCCAAAGTTGGTAAAAACTTAAAGGTAAAAAAGCTATAGAATTTGTGCATACAGTAGTGAGATCCATGGTTAGTGGGAATTTCCCACTGCCAGTGGATCATTCTTCTCCAAAATGTGGAATTTTTAGCAATTTTAGGTGGTAAAGATAGTGGATTCCATGGCCAGTAGGAATTTCCCACGTCCAATGGAATGGCCACTGTTAGGATTTTTCAACTACTGCTTTTCCCTTGCTATTTTTGGCTCTTTTGGGTATCTTAATGACATTTTTGGCCTCTGACTTCTTCATGAAAGTTGTATATAAATGTGTTATAAAGGTGTTAAAATTGTTCTTACCTTCATTGGAGTTTCCTAACTCCCATTAGACGTAAAATACAGACCTAATGCATTGTAAAACTCAAATTTAAGAGGGGTTTGAACCCAACTTTTTATGATTTTCAATTTAGGACTAATAGGTGATATTTATGACATGTCCCACCATTTCTAAGACTAAAAATGAACTTTTATTGTCATGGGCTTGTACTCCTCAGGTCCCTATGCCTGTCCTCCAATCCTTTAACCTCGATTTTGTATAGAAGTTTGTTTACCATGTTTCCTTAATTAAATGCATATACTTCTAATATGGAATGTTTGTATAAATAAATGTACATGTTTTTATTAAGTTTCGGAACTCACCTTCTGCCTACATGGATCATTCTCATATCCACTCTTGCACTTGAATTAACTTACACATTCCGCAAACACTTGTATGATGATCATGTAATTGATTATCCTAAGTGGACGTTTGTTTAAATTATATAACTTCTCAAATCGTCGTATATGAGATAGGTCTTTAAAAGGTCTGGGGTTAATTGTTACAATTGTTCTTAATCGTGAAAAATTTATCCTAATTTTCATCATCTAAATATTAATATCTTTAATATCATTTATCGGATTAAGGGCGCCATAGTAGAGGCCTTGTTGTTTAATGGCCTTTTTCAAAAAAATGCTTCGTAAAGTTTTGAATGTCTTTGGGGTTTGACAAGAATATAGAATAGTTAAATGATAGAATGGGGCGTGAGGCACCAGCCACATTGGCTTTTTGTTTCTTGCGAGCTTGGTGTTGAAAGTTATTGGATTGAAGGAGAAGAAGTGAAATTGGAGGTTGGAAAGAGATAGGGAGGGATTTTTATAGAGGAATCTGAAAGTTGAGATGATGGGAAGGAGGAATGAGGGAGAGGGTATGAGAAGATTTAAGGTTTTGGGGGCCTAGTTGCGCATGAAATGACCTAAAAGCTGTAGATTTTTATATATACTGCTTAATTTAATCTATTAAGTTTGGGTCCTTAATCGATTAATGTCAGGGTGAAACTACAGATTTCTGGGAAACTGATGAGTTTAATCGATTAAGGATTATGTTAATCGATTCTGAGGACAAATAGAATCCTCTTAATCGATTATTATAAGCTATAATCGATTAAGTGCAAACACAAACCTCTTAATCGATTACAAATAAATGTTAATCGATTAAGTTTCTACATAGAGTCCTCTGAATCGATTAGTGGGATTAAGTTCAAACACAAAAACCTTTTAATCGATTACAAATAAATGCTAATCGATTAAGCTGCTACACAGAATCCTCTGAATCGATTAATGGAAGATCTAATCGATTAAGTTCCTACACAGAAACCTCTAAATCAATTATATAAAGTCTTAATCGATTATGTTCGCACATAGAACCTTCCTAATTGATTATATGGAGCTTCAATCGATTAAATAAGCAAACAGAAACCACTTAATTGTTTGTTTAAGTATCTTAATCGATTAAATTGCTATAAACTCTTGAAATATCGAGTTTTTAAAGAAATTAAGCTAAATGAAGGTTATATCATTTGCATACAAACATGTTTTCATCATGTTACCTTATATTGGTTTTTACAGAAGTAATGGGTGATTCCTCTACCAACTAATCATCACAAACTGAGTCCACACAAAGAGTTAGAAGACAAGTTACCCGGTTCAAAAAGCTAGCAATCGGTAGGAATGTGGAGCAAAAATTTCCAATTTCAGTGACTCTACTACCAAAGGGGAAAGCAAAAGATAAATTCAATAGTTATCTTGGGATGCTTGCACGTGAAAAATCTAGTATCCTGTGTAACAACTGGAGTAAGGTCGATTAGGAAACAAAAGATAAAATCTAGGAAACCATTACGGTATTACTATTACTGTAACATAAATTTTATATATCGCTTATAAGGTCTTTTGCTAATTTCTTTATTCATTTGTTGTGACTTGTAGTCACATATGATGTTCCAAACAACTTGGACTTGAAAAACAAATGTCTTTCCTATGTAGGGGAACATTGAAAGCAATTCAAAACACATTTGACTAGTGAATGGGTGTTTGGAAAAGACAAAGACAAGTCTCCTTGTGGTAAGTGGACATTCATTGATGAAGAAACATGGAAGGATTTTGTTAAGAGCCGTCAGCATGTTAACTTTATTAGAAGTACCCCTATAGAGAAACTAAATAAATGTGAGTTGGTTGATTTATACTCTTCTTACTTTCCTATTTATCACTTTGATTTAAATAGGCGAAAAGAAAAAGGGCACAAGAGATTGCTACAATGAATAAGTACCCCCATAAATTATCTTATGAGGGCTACGCATTGCTTGAGGAGAAGATAATCACTGACAAAGAGAAAGAACATGAGCAAGCATCCGAAGCAAACCCATCCATCATACTTCCTCCCCTATCTCCACCTAAGCGTTATGAGAAATAGAAGTTAGCACGATTGAAAAAGAATAGAGAATATACATCTTCTGCATCTTGTGAGATTGTTAAGAAGATTGTAAGTTTAGTTGATTGATTCATGCTTGAGTCAAGGTATACCTTGTTGATTGCTACCTTAATGTCGTATTTTTTGAATTGTCATACATGACTTATTATATTCTGTAGGACACTTTGACATCACTTAGCTCAGAAGGATCCTTAGTAGCTTCTGGCCGAGAAGACATTAGCTATAGCTATTGGGTGTCCAAAACATAATGGTCATGTTCGTGGTGTTGGACAATGTTTGGGTATATGACAAGTGTTTGGAAAGCCTGCAAGCGAAAAATGTTTAATTGGATCCTCTAGTGTGACTAGGGATGAGATGTTGCATATTATAGAAGAAATAAGGCAAGAAGTTACTTAAGAAGTCAAAGATCAGGTTGAGAAGCGAGTCACTCAACAAGTTGAAGAGCGAGTGACTCAATGCATCACGGAGTAGGTCAAAGAGAAGTTAAGACAAGAGTTTAGAAAAACTTTGGAATCCTTATGCCTTTCTTCTCCATTCACAGATAACTAAGTCTTAAGGAATCTATAACATCCCAAATTTTAAAGAAAATAAATTATTAGATAATGATAATTAATTATTTATGGTCCAATGAATGTGAGAAAATTAATTAGACACTAGAGGTAAATTATTGGTAAGTTAAAATCTACTGAAACCGGATGATTTAACAGATGGTGTGGGACCCACTTAGTCAAATTAAACATTTAATGGGTCTAGAATACTTAAAAAATTATTGTGGTTATGGTGGTATAGTTAAAATAATTTTTGGTGTTGAGGAAATAATTATTCAAACATTATATATGTAATTAAATGGAGAAAATACGAGCCAAATAGAATTAAAAAGAAAATGAAAACTCCCTTTTCTTCTCCTCTCATAACTGTGTGATGTTTACCTTTTTCCTACTCTCTTTTGCACAATAGGTAAAGGAATTATTGACCAATGGAAAAAGGCATGATGATGCACTTTATTAACCAATCGTTAATGACCAAAGGTTACATTTTTCTCTCTCCTTTTCTCCTCATTACCGTGGGATGCTTCTCCCCCTCCACTTTTTCTTCATCTTTCTCCCCTTTCCAATGGCAAAACCAAACCACTCTCCCCATACCTCTGTTTGCCATTTTTCACTTAAAAAGCTTGGGTTTCCATGGAATCATGAGGCAAAGAAGACACTTTGGGGCAAAGCTTAGCTCACCTCCTCTTCTTCTTCTTCCCTCATTTTTGTGTTCCTCTTTGAGTTTGCAAAAGAGGTATGATTTTATAACATCAATGGCTTGTCTAGTTGGTTTTGGGGTTATTGAAGTATTATAGTGAGAGATTAAATGTTGTTTTGTGGAGAAATTCCTATAGAACCATGAACCCTAGGCTTGAATGCTTGAGACATGACTTTTGATTATGGTTTTATGCTAAATAAGGATGTGTATTATTGAACTTATAATGATTCAAGGAAATGGTTGGAGTTGAATTGTTGTTGGATGATTTTAGAGAAAACCCTAGGTATTGGTATTTTAGGGTTTTTTGTAAAATTGATGATATTAATGATTTTGGTGCCTTAGAATGATTCTATATAAGGAAAATTAATTTTTAGAGGATTGGAATAAATTATTGATGATGATGAAACTTTGGACTAAGTTAATATTATTGTGAATGATGATTTATGCATGTGGAACCCAAACCCTAAGTTAGATGACCATTGGGATCATTAATTACTGTTTACAATTGATTGGCATATTAATGATGAAATTATGCTTATGATGATGCATGAAAGTTGTTGTGATTGATTATTTGGGAAATTCTACGAGAAACCTTTAAGAATTGATTATTTAGGGCTTTGGCAAAGATTAGGAGATTGGTGATTTAATTGTCTTGAGGATGACTTTAGTAGGTAGAAAAGATGATTGGAATGATGTATATGTGAAAATAGAGGTTATTGAATCTAGATGGAACTCAATCCTAAGGTTTGGAAAATATAAATGTGTATATACATAGTGATTTGCGGAGTAGATTTTGAAAATGAATATGAAATATTTAACTTTGAGTGATATTTATGCTAATGATAATGATGGTGGATGACCATGTGTGATGGATTAATGAAATGGATATCTTGATTTGATAATGGTTTAAGGAGGCTAAGATGACTCATGTCAAATTTTGGATGACAATGATGACATTGGATAATTGTGTAATATTGAGATCGTTATAGGTGATGGATATGGTATTGTTATGGTTGGGTATGGTTGACCCTTTAAGATTTAGAGAATCTTAGTTTTGGCAAAAGAATTCCTAAAACCTAATACAATGGTGTGAATTGGTGTTTTGACAAGTTTAGGACTTGTTACTAAGCCTCAATGATGTTAACAATTGTTTAGAATTGGAATGACGCCTAAAGATGGCCCATTAATTGAATGAATGTATGTGTGTGTATTGTGTAGATTGTATTCTGGGTAATGATGCAGAACGATCGGAGCATTCAAATCATTGTTCTTCTCTCGAGGTAGGAGAGGAGTTTATATTTCAATTACATGAGTTGAATGATTGATGATTGATGTATATGATTATACTCATGCTTGCCTTGCCATGATATGTTAAAATGATAAGATGAATGATAATTTGTTGAATGGAGTGATTGGTAATTTATTAGCTTTAAAAATCATGTAAATATGTATATGAAATGACAATAAGAGTTATAGAATCCCTTTGAAGGAAAAGCTGCATTTGTTGATGAATAATCCATGATAAGATAGAGTATGTGTGGGTGTATATGGATATATGATTTGTGGTGTTAAGACTTTATGTGAATGTCTATTTTGGACATGATTTATGTTGGCTTTGATGAATAGGGGTATGGGATGATGTTTCCTAAGTTAAAAAAGATATGGGTTAGCTTTCCCTACTCTTGAATCGATTCATAAGCCTTTAGGAATCGATTCATGAGCTTCTGTTTTTCCCCTGGGTGTGTTCCAGAATCGTGGGAATCGATTCACACCATGCGAGAATCGATTCTTGAGCCCCCGGAATTGCCTGAATCGATTCCCAGGTCACTTTGAATCGATTCAGAGGCTTCTAGAATGGCTTGAATCAATTCATACGAGGCATGAATTGATTCATGAGCTACTATTTTCACTGTTTGAATTCCAAACACATGGGAATTGATTCCCAAGTTGCTTGAATCAGTTCCTGGCCCTGTTTTCTCAAAAATTCATAAGTTTGGATGTATGTTTGGGCATTGTTGAGTCATGGCATGTTTATGCATTTGATTGCACACATTTTAAACATGATTTAGTAATCAAAACATGATGACATTGCCCTGTCCCTTATATACCTTGATGTTGAATTTTGTCATGAGCTTGTCATCATTTAAATTTTGTTTCATTATGCAATGACATGTGATTTTGTTAAGGGTATATGATTCTAGTGTGTCTTAGTGGTGTTTGAGATTGATTTAAGAAATTGGCAAAATATGTATGTGCCTAACAGATGTCATGAAAACATGAATGTTCCACCACTAATGATATGATATGATGATTTGATAATGAAAAGTAAATGATGTGGTTATATGACACACCTTGTATGATGATGAAACTAAGAGGGAATAATTGAATGACAATGTGTTTGTGCAAAATTGACGAATCAAAGATGATGTCAATAATGAATAATGATGGATGATGTTATTGGTCATTTCCTTGAATGGAAGATCATTGTTATTATTGATGCTTGTTGAATGCCATTGTGATTCATACAAGTGTGATGTTGTATGTGCGGTTTGAATTGTATTGGTCAGATGTTGTAAACGCCACACTAAAATATGGAACAATGGTAATGATCAATGAAATAAAAATCTACTAGAAATCATGTGGTTGTATGGATGCTGAATAAAGTTGAATGAGGGTGCTAAGCATACCTTATATATTGATGAAAGATTGATGAATGTTGTTGATGATTAAGATGTCATTATGAATGATGCAAGTATTGACTTGTGTGTTTGAGATAAAGTATGTTGATATGAAATGCCACACTTAAAACTTGAAATAATAGCAATAACCAATGATGATAAATCCACTAAGAATTATATGGTGGTGTTGGTGATGATGATGATTGATGAGTGGCATGATAGGATGCATAGTGTGAGAATGGATTTGAATTGCATTGCATTGCATCCATGGCATATCATACACTGTCGGTAAGGAATGTTAGGGGATTCCCCCGGTTGGCCCAGTGGGAGGGCGGCTCTGTGCATGAGTATTCTTGTTGTTCCCCTGTGACTCGGTGTGTAAGTCATGAAGTAGCCCATGCATAGCTACAGGGAGATGCATGTGGTTGACCCTGTGGGGGGTGGCTCTTGAGGAGCAGGTGTCCTCGGTGGTCTTTAGGATCACAACTGCCATGATATGATTCATGGTTGGCCTGCAACACCTTATATTGATGATTATGTTGTTTATTGCGGTTATGGTGAAAATGACTAGTGTTGCAAAATGGACGATGTGGTTTGGTACCAGTAAAATTGGTGATATGCATGCATTAAGAGATATGTGTACACATTATATTACTACAGTAAGGGCATGACTATATGATCATGCTTGAACCTACATTTGGTGTTTATTCCAACAGTTGGATCCGCAATTGTTGTTAATTCCATTGTGTATATGCATTAGCCTAAGAGCATTTTCATATAACATGGAGATATGCCAAAGGTGTTATGATATGATGATGATTGATGTTGATATATGATGATGGTGGGGATTGAGATATGATGATGATGAGATGGGTAAATGAAAATCTAAAGACAGTATGTAAAATATGAATACAAGGAAAAGATATTGTATATAATGATGATGTGTGTGTTGGCCCAATATGATGAAGGACATGCTTATGTATGGTTGATGATAATGGTGTTTGTCCATTGGGACATTGAGAAATGATGTGTATATGTGCTTGCTTTGCTTAGAGTCGATTGATGAATATGATATACGTATATATTGTTGAAATAAGAAATTATGATGACTATTGATAATTTAAGCAAAGTATACATGATGTTAATATGCATATGCACATAATCTCAATTGTATTCATATTCGTCATTTGAAATGTATAACTCACTCTCCCATGTTGTCCATTTTTAGCATTGATGCAAGAATATCATGGGATGAGGAGGTGTTTTAAAGTAAAGCTTGGAGAAGGTAAATAGTGGTAATGGAATACCTTGGCCGGCAACGATTGTTAAGCATTATGTAATGAATGAGTCGTGCATGTTGATGTGGATAGGTAGTGAGTTGGGGAATTATGAATGTAATTGCATGCTTTGTCGAGCCTTTTCTCATATCTTCATATATGGGACTAGGTGTGCCCTGTATATAAATTCTTCTTCCGCTATAAACTCTTTTATTTTTGTATACACTTATGGGCGACTTATCTTGTGATCCAGTTGTAAATTTCATATATCTCACTCTTCAGTTTTCTATGGTTCGGGTCTTGATGTAATTGTTGGGGTGTTTTGGAACTCTTTTAATCTTGAAAAATTTACCTGTGTTTTTATTAACTATTTATCTTGATTACATCAGGATTCGAGTCTGGGAAATCGGGGTATGACAGAATCCACCTTTAAATAAATACGTAAGCATAAAGGGTAGTAATTATGTTTCGAAAGGTGAACATGTACTAGAAAAGGATATTATTGATGTCCTAAAGGATTATGAGTTATACCTAGAGCATCCTTATCGTTTATTAGCCTTTGCAAAGGTTTATAATTTGGGATTAACCATACACCATAAGCAACTGGATGATCACAATGTTAGATTGGTGGTTGAACAGGTTAAGGATGCAGATGCCCATGTCCCTTTACCCACTTAGGAGTTATCAACAGTTGGACAGGCCTCTAACCATTTCATTTTGTGGCCAAAAAACTTATCAAGTTACTTGGAGCCATGGTATTAATGACAATACACTTTATATATTTAACAAATACTTTATGTATATCTAACAAATTTATTACATTGTTTAGGACTACGAACCTAATTTCACGCAACAAGAGGAATAAGACCTACTTGGGCGTTTAGGGACATTAGTTGTGAAAATTGGCAGGTCACCTTTGAAGATAGAGCTAGGAGTTGAGGTTATGAGAAGGGATGTTCCAATCCCATTATATATCAGCTCATACGATGTTATGGAGGTCGCTTTAGGTGATGAAATGTTAAACGTATCTGTCATAAAACTTTGATTGATGTAAGACAATTTTATAGCCTCACATGAAATTTATATGATAAATGTATCGTTTTGTATTTATATATTAATAATCATTTTATATTTATTCAGTTAGGTATCTACATGACTTGTGCAAGAAGAAGGGACTCACGGATACCTATGGATTCATTGATCCTGTGTTTCTTTATGATAACGGAAACAAAAGGGAGGACATACAAAGCTATATTTAATGTAGATTATCGTAAGGAAAATTGTCTTACTTTGCACCGTATTTTATTGATTTGTAAGAATATGATCCTTATTTTCATTATTTAATTTTTTTAAACATCATTACATATTTAATATCAATTTATGTAGGGCTCTTTGGCAGTTAATAATAATATATCCAAAAGAGAATTTGTGTGTCTTATGTAACACCCTCGGTTAACTAGAATGACCTCTTCCACTAGGTCCTTCTACTTCACTGAGAGGTTATGATTTTAGAAAAATATGGAAGTTTTTTTTTTACAAGGGAATTCGGTGGAACAGATGCATTATATACAACTTAATCATATACAATACATGGTTATATTTAACATACCGTACATGCTGAAAAATTAGGGGCACGCAGGCTCCCATACAAAATACGAAAGAAAAATCATTTATCCTAATCATCCTCGATCCAAGAAGAGTCTTGATGATCCTTGATGCGAAGTCTACGTCGATCTCTAGGGTGTCGAGTGTATGATCCAAACGGAGGTTTGTAAAAAAGTTGTAAGGGTGAGTATATTCCTCCACAACAATCAGAGAGATGTCATTTCTGACGTCCCTCCCACATAGTACAAGACTATAAAATCTCTATTTCTAACATTCATAACAAGGGTCCCCGATGAATCCATTGTAAGTTATCTATCATCACTCAACCTCCCTATCGTCCCTAAATATACAACTTCCTGTTCTTCGCCTCACCATTAATTATTTCCTAAAGTTTTAACACTAATTCCTCAACAAAACATTATCAGTAATATAACAATTGATAACCTCAATTAAACACAACTTAATCAGAGAATGTAATGCAATGCATGGGTTCCGTTCCATTCAATTAATCTTTTCTTAGCCATCATGATACATGTGGGCCCAAAACCATCTCATCCATCATTATTCTCATCAGAATCTATCTTGTTCTGGCTACCCCTGAACACAACGTTTCTGTACTAGAGCGACCATAACCCACCAAGTCCCTCACATCACAGGGTACTAAGGACTCTCAAGTCCTATTTATCATCAGTGACCCATCTCATATCATAAAACGGGACTTGGTTCTCTACAATCATAGATACATCCCGTCATTTAGTCGAAGTACAGCAGGCTTGCATCGTCTTACCCAGCTCAGGTGCGACTCTGATGCCATTGGGTTTCCGTCCCAGTTTTACTCCCAAGGTTCTCCTTGGAGATCAAACGTGTATGTCCTTTAGTGTAACCTTGCTGTATGCTCTAGTTTCCACACGCCATATGCAAATGATGCATGTCTCATATTCTTTCATTTTTCATCATGCTCATTGTTAGTCCCAGATAACGTGTTGGGTGGATTGTTGGGTCCTTTTATTGGCAAGCGCACCAATTTATCATTACAGTTTTCAAAATAGATATCGTTCCCATAAGGATTGAATGTTTTTAATGTGAAACAGTAATTCTTATTTACTATGGTAAATGTATTAAAACTTATTAACAAAAGCATAATGCATACACAATTTGTACAATATTCATAGATTTAGAGATTGATTTATACATTGGGTGAAAGATTGTAAATTCTAAATTTACTAGAAATAACCTTGAGTAGCACTTTAGAACAAATCCAATACTTGAGATTGAAAACACAGATTAACAAACTATGTTGGAATTAGGATCCCCGCTCTAAAACATAATGAAATAATCATACACATGCATATTTAATCATCAAGTTCATGTCATCACAACTTAAAATCATTATACTCGATCCCTCGTGATATAAATTCTAAATAGTTACTATAAAGTCTGATCCCTCAAATGCTTTCTCAATAAAAACTTGCTTTAAGTCTTGGCCTTAATACAAGAATAAGTACCAACTCTATCCCTAGTAATTGGTATATTAAGGGTACTTCAACTTTTACTTTCGTTAAAAAAGGATTTTAACACTCATGAAAATCATTCTCCCGTTTGAAGTTCATACTAATAAAATCATAAACATGAAGAGGTCATAATCACAACATCATATTCGTAGATAGGTTCACCAATTCCAACATAAATAGATTAGTTAGACATGGTGAAAGTAAAAACATAACTTACAGTTGATGACATCACGAACACTTGATCATACTTCACAATACGGAAAGAACATGATACAACACTACACTCTTAAGTATATGGAAACTATTCTAAACATAAACTCAGAAAAGAACTCTGAATTTAAAAAGGGAAAGAATAAAGGATGAAGATTGGATGATGCAAAACCCATCGCAAAGGGCCCTATTTATAGTACTGAGCAGAGGTCCTCATGTTACGCATGAGGCTGGCGCTACGCGTGTGTCAGACCTCTGACTCAACCTCCATTAATTTGCTTAATTTCTAGCCATGATTAGTAATTTTTAATTCCATGATCAGCAGATATGTTGCCATTTGTCCCCAACTCGAGTTGGACACTAGCTGAGATTTGGCCACTTTTTTGAGTGCATTGCCACCTGGAAGTGGAGTCCACGTAGCTTTTGACGCTACGCGTGGGCCTGACGTGTAGCGTCAACATGAAAACCCTGACGCTACGCGTGGGGTTGATGCTACGCGTCAGCCCTTCAGACTTGAATGAATTTTCTCCTTAAATCCTTAGTTTTTTACTGTAAAACTAGAGAAAATGGATCGTGGCAGTTCAAATTCAATAGTTTCCATTTATTACATTTAAAAGCTATATTTATTACAATTTAAAATAATTTTTATTAATTTTAACACACTTTTTATTAAGAAAATAACAATAAATTTGAGGACTAACAAATACCCCCAACTTAGAAAATTGCTCGCCCTCGAGCAAAACAAACTAAAACAAAACAATCTTTTTGAAATCAAATCCCTGAAAAGTCTGAAAATTTACCACCACATGAAGTAATTCACAATTTACCATTTGGAATGATCAAAAATAGATGTCTTGTGCAAAATAGGCTTGAAGATAAAATTTATACAATGTCATATCAATAATTCAAGCTTATTTCAAGGCTTACCTCACAAGTGTTTATCTCTGTAAAAAGGTAACCTGTTAGCTCAATCGATCATAAAATCAAACAAATTTAATTTTTATTTTCATCTTATCAATTGTCATTCATACAGAACCAAACAAGAGTCACAAGGTGTTTTTAAAGGGTTGTAATAAGGCTAGGTTACAAGAATTTATAGTTTTTCTTGGAAATCAAACACCTGAAATCATAAAAAGTATTTTAAGGTGCTTTTCTTGACCCAATATCTCACTTCCCTTTTTGGTAAATACTCTTAACTTAATCCTTTTCATTGTTTCTTTTTTTTTCATTTTATTCATATACATTCATCTCTGATGATTTTTGAAAAGAATTAAGTTTACAATTTCACTCCTCCTTTTTTATAAGAACACTCAAAATATTTTTCAATTTCTTGAATGCTCTTTTACTCAATCAGATAAAGGGAATGGTTAAAAAAGTTTTTGGGCTAGGGGTGCTAAAAAAATTATTTTTAAGGCTCAAAATGGCTATCAAAGGATAATTATTTTTTCACCATGTTAAGCTTTTTGGCCCTGGGTTCTTGTGTTTACCAAAAATATGCCTTGATCCTGCTCTTGTATCCTCTGTATAACAACACAAATCAAAGAATCAAGCAAAATCAATTTGAAAGAAACTATGTCGAAAACTCTCAAGTGTTCAAAGATCTCTCAGCTCATAGGGTTTTTTGAAATTAGCTTAATTATTAATAAGAATATTGTAATTAGTTTTATCAAAATGCCTTAGTTGCAAAAGAATCGATCATTGATTATTACAAACGATTTATTGTCAAAAACTTCAAGTGTGTTAAGTTTTCAAAAATTTGATCATTTTATTTCATTTATAAAATCATATTTGTTTTTTATTTTTATTATTAAGAAAAGAAGATAATTATAATGCAAAAAATAAAATCACACCACACAGAATAAAAATCTAACACACATATAAGAAATCCAAACTAAATATCAAAATATGCCCAAGTAAATATCAAAATAATCATAAAAGTAAACTAATGTGCAAGCAGTCATAAGAATGCAATTGTCCTCAGTCATCATCCTCCATCTAATCCTTATCATCTCCCTCCTCATTGTAACATCCTAAATTTTAAAATAAATGATTAACTAAGAGAAATAAATGTCAAATAATTATATGTGAGTTAATTAATGTCCTAAAATATTGGAAATAATTAAATTAAGGTTTTTGGGGAGTATTCCTAATTTATTATGGCTTAATTAGTTGAAAATAATGCTAGATTAGAATATAGGTGTCAGACCAAGTATCTCCAATTGAGGTACTGTTGGTCAGGCCTGTAAAGAATATTAAAGGAAATCTGAATATATATTCAGAATAATTTTTAGATAAAGTATTGAGCCCAAATAGAGATCCTATTTGAATTAAAACGAAGAAGCTTTAATGAAAGCATTAAAAATCAAACACAAAACCCCATTTTTCCTTTGTATTTCTCATCAGTTCCTGGAACCCCTTGGCAAACACATACTTTCATCATCTTCTTCTTCTTCTTCTATTCTTTTCCTCTCTTCTTCCTCTTTAAACCAAGGCAATGTATTGAACCCACCTCCTCCCACCATTTTCATTTTCTCCATTGGCAAAGGAAGGACTTGAATCTTGAAGTCTATTCTCCATCCTCTCTCCTATTTTCGGGTTACACTTTTCCTCTCTTGAAAACCTATTCTTTTCTTCTCTTAAGGTAAGTTTTCCATCACTTTTCAAGAGTTTAAACCCTAGGTTATGGGTTATGGTTGTTGGGAGAGTGTTTGGTTGCATGTGGGTGACTTTAGAGAGGCATTTATGGTGGAAAACCCTTCGGTGGGGTGCTTTTAATATGAGTTTGATGATGGAAAGTGATGAACATTGATGATGGTTGTTAGGTTTTGATGAAACCCTAACTTTGTAAATTGGGGGAAATATGAAATGTAGGTAGGAGAGTATTTATTGATGTTAGGATAGTGTATTTAATGATGTGGGATTGTAGCATTTATGAAGGATGATCATTAATGAAATTTTGTGATTGAAAATGGTTGTTAGAAATAATTAATATGGAAACCCATGAAAGGGCTTAGCTTTAAATAAATAATAATAAGTTTAGGCACCTAACCCATGGTGGTTATGGTGGAGGAAATGAGAATAAATGAGGTTTGAGAATTAAAGTGGCATAAAACAACAAGTAGTTAGTTATGAACAGTTGAATCTTGGTAGTTAAATAAAAAAAATTGATTATATGGTATATTGTATAATGTAGGAAACAACCCCATTGACGAGGTAGGACCATCAGACCGTATTGATTTCTACTTCTCTTGAGGTAGGAGGGGGTAACATCTCTAAATGCTTGATTTCATCCATTAGTGATGTGTGTATATGCTTGTGTTATGCTAAACTGGCTTGGATGAATGATTTGATGATTACTTGATTAAAATGCATTTAGAGTGAATGATGTATATGGCTTATGTTTGTTGGATGATGATTATGATTTGAATTAACTCATGATTAATGAGAGTTATTGTTAATGGCTTGGAACCATGATTGTATTGATTGCAATGTTATTAAACATCCCATGATATGTGAATTGATGGATTGTGAGACAACCCGACTTAATAAACCCAAAACCGAGACCAGGGAAATTTTTTCCAAAATTTAGAACGTTCCAAGCGTTCACAGTCACTCTCAATTAGGCGTCGGGGTAAATTAAAACAGAATAAGGCAAGGGAAAGTAAAACTGATCAGAGAAAGGAAGACCGAGTCAGAAACACCACAAGGCAAGACTCAGCTTCGGTCAAACAGACCAGCGGAAGATGCAGCGCTTGAGCGAGCCCATTTCTCGCTGGAGCGAATCCTCATTCGCTGAAGCGAACCATTCACTCGGATATTCCGTCACTCGGATTCGGGACCACGTCCACTCGGGAACTATCCCCATAGGGTCATGCTTCACTCGGCAAATCCATACTTAGCCAAATACTTAGTTTATTCAAGAAGCCCATACACATTCTTCATTCGGACCGTCATAATCTCCACTCGGGAAATGACTCCCTCGAATACTCCACTAAGAGTCCATAAGCTTCCCTCACCCGGAGTATTTCCCCAGTCCAATACCACTCGGTATAATTCAACCACAATTCACTCAGAATACCTTATCCATTCTGCACTCGGCATAATTTGATCTTCCTCACTCGGAGATCACCATAACCTCTCGGCTATAAATCACTCGGTCATATCTTTACCATTCATCACTCGGGTAATACATTAACCCATTCCCACTAGGAGGAATACACCAAGTTAAGTCACTCAAACTTATTTAAAACTTATCCACTCGAAATATATGTATATCCTCGTTCACTCGGAAGAGGACTCCTAGACTACACCTCAATCAAAACCATCACAATTACTCTTCCCTCGGAAGAGGTTCACTCGGGATTTCCACTCAGGAATATTCAAACCCTTCCCCACTCAGGGTTTCGTCATATATTTTCACTCGGAACTGTCTTATGCCTTTATCACTCGGAAAAGGCCACACAAACTAAGCCTCACTCGGCAATGGCTCTCCCATAATATTCCACTTGGAATTCATTAACTTAGCATTATTCTCTCAACACCACATAATGAACAATTCGGGTAACTTCATAATAATGTAAAATATATATATACATATAATGTATACTTGTTCACAAACCCGATAGTTAACCCATATAATTAAATCCGTTCGGATTACAAGAGAGCCGGCCAAGGCTTAACGTATCTATTTACAATATACATACTATGTGCACTTCAACAATCGGAGTGCCCATCACTCAGACTTGAGGCCATCTCCTCATTCCCAGTCCGACCTGCATATACTGAAAAATATAGCCACAGTAGGGGTGAGCTTTTACATATTAAATGACAGTTATTGACTCAGATTAATCTTTGAATCCTCAACCATACAATAACATATCTCAATTAGCAATAATGCACTCTGCCATTCAATATGAACCCTACAACAATTTCATCCACTCGGAATTCGTGCAATTCATGCAATTCAATCCAGACTGAGTAATTCATATCATTCATACACACCTTGCACTCGGCAACAGTACCAATATACACATATTCACCCAGTCGGAATTCACACCAATCATTCATGGCTATATAATTCTTATTCAACACAGCATGTATCACAACCATAATATCATATTGCACTCGGTAAATATATCAGTATACATGCATTAATCCAATCGGATTCACCCCAATTAATTCATATCCACACGTTCAAACATTTCACATTGAGCTCAATGACAATCATAAGTGTGCACACATTTATTTCACCCGGATCAGGTTATTTATTACCAATTTTTATTGTTGCAACATAGGATCCAAGCCTTTTCTCAACTCCAAGCTGATTCAGCCATTTTACTGGTACCAAACTGTTTGCCCTCACACGTAACACAATCGCTGCAAACAACAACGGGAGTGTTACAGGCAGCCCCGAGTCCAACCCGGCAGGGTTGCCTTGAGTCCAACCCATGGTCTTTAAGCGTCCAATGCTTAGTGCACTCGGCACTGCCTCGAGTCCAACCCGAGGTCTTTTATATATTTTCAACACATATTCATCTGATTGCTGATCGGTATTTAGCGTCCAACGCTATATGCTCCAAGCATTTCCAGTGGCAAACCAGATACATACGGTGTTATTCATCAGGCATCCAACGCCAATGCACTCGGCAATCACATGCACTTGGCAAATCACATGCTTTTTAATATAAAAATCCCAAACGGAAATTAACATGACCGACCCACACCTCATGCACTCGGCAATCACAATGCCATCCACTCGGAATTATCATTTATAACAAGCATCACATGCTATTTCATATAATATCCACTCGACTTTCTCATTAACAGCCACAACAAATCATACATTCATATAGGATCATAACCAGAACCAGTTCAGCATTCACACACCACATGCGTTTAATATTCATACTGGTTCACAGCACATGCATTCACTTGGCATCTCATTAAAGCCAATATTACCATGCATACACTCAGCATTCACATGCTTAACAACACACATCTCATGGACGGGACCACCAAAGCACTAGACAGATCATAAATATCACAACAATCTGGGCGTTGCATGTACTACAACACATCAATCAACATATTTCAAACATATCACAACATATTTAAGCAAAACCACCCGAAACCCGTCCATAAGCCATACATTTGAGATGTAAATTAGCCCCCTACCTAGAATAAAGATCCCAGCAGCTCCTCGAGCTTCCAGATCCGACCAACTGCTCCTTGGTCACTCGTTCTCAACAGAACGACCCAGCTTCCAGCTGTTCACACAGCACTCTACTCTCAGCTTTGGAAGAACCAACAGCTTCTTCCTCACGAGCAGATCTACCACCAAGACACTCCATGTCAAGCCTCCAAGGCACAACGTCACCCCATACTCGGTCCAATGGAGGATTCCATGGCTGCTCCCACACACGAACAGCCCAGTCCTCACCCAACAGTGGAGGACCCCAAGCTTCAAAGCACCCAATGCTGTTAGGCAGAACAGGGGAGGATCTCTTCCTCCAAAACACACAGCACCACACATATCTCTCTCTCAACCACGCTGTTCCACTTTGTGTTCCACTTCCCACTCAGGCTCTACTCAGCGTGCGAGTGGAAGAAGAAGATGAAAGGGAAGACGAAGAACCAGCAAGGAAAAAGAAGCCACAAGAACTCGAGAGAGAAGGGAGGAGTGGTTCTCAATGTACCCCAAAGTGTAATGAGCAAAGAGTGGGTGGAAAACGTGAAAGGGAAGCCATTATCATAGCTCTGTCCAGCGTCCACCCATCAGCCATCACAACACCATTAATTCTGGTCCCATCATCATTTAATGCAGTCCCATCAGCGTGCCAAGGAGAGAGAGGACCGAAGCTCTCATAACACCAAGGGCACCAATGTCATTTCCTGGCTAGATATTATTATTATTATTCAATCCATAATTTTAATTCTATAATTAACCTTAATCAAAACCAGGATGTTACACTACTCCTCTCCTTCAAAGAATTTCGTCCTCGAAATTCCAATACAAACTTACCTCAACAAACCGCTCAGAATACTTCCTCAATTATTTGTATATCACTGCTTCCCAAGCATTCACCGACCAGTTCATAATTCCACTCGGCATAGCTTCACTTCTCAAGTAGTTTACTGACCACTCCACCATTCCAGTCGGCAAAATCACTAAAGTCAGGTCTTACCTACTCACAACCTCTTCATAGAATTCAATATATTTGGGGATTCAGTTTTAAAACGTACAATTTACCCCATTCAACTCTACCAATTCACTATAACCAATGGTACCTCAAGTTCTTTGGCCGCTCGGCCTTACACTCTCAACGTCGATCGATGTACTTCACCGTCAGCTTCCCCAACTCTAAGGAATCATTCAACACAATTAAGTACCCACACAGAGCATAAGCTCAAAATTATGTCACATGAAACACATTCTGGATATTAATCAACCAGTTGGGAACAATCTAGTCGGTAAACAACATTACTGATTCCCACCAATACTCACTATTGTCCGATTTATCTCGGATTTAACCCTCAGATATTTAACATCCGACCACTAAATCTCTTCTTTAAACCATGATATACCTTGACAGTACCAAGCCGAACACTCAACAGAGCTCCAATGTACTTCAATTAGCTCAGTTTGCCTGAGTTTACCTTGTATAGGCACCACGCTCGGTTCTAAAATCTCAAATTTCTAACCATTCCTTCGGCTAATTCCATGCCTACACGCTGAGAATGTCACTCAGACCTCTCACTCAAAATATCCTTTGGGGTTTAAGGGAAATTCTCACCCAGAAATCTTTCCACTTACCAAAAATTTCACTCGGAATTCAAGCCTACTTCGAAATCAAACCTGAGTTCAAACTCAGCAGCTCACACATCGATCCGACACAAATGTGAATAAATTTACCTCTCGGGTATCTACTCCCCTCGGGAGCCATTCACTCAGAAACTTACCTATTCAACGTCCCGCTCGGTACCATTCCATACAGAAGTGGCACACCATAGACACTTTGCCCGAAGTCATACGACTCGGAAGTATTTCATGCGGATTTCGCCTAACACAAATGTGTCATTCTGACACAGTTCCTTAACTTAGTAATGACTTCCCCAAAACGATGTTTCACTTAGAACATCATAACTCCTCTCAGTAATTCTTTCTCCCAGAAATATTTTACTTGGAATTATCTCCACTTTCTAACACTCGGAATATACTAATCTTTCCCGAGCAAATCCTCACCTTACAGATTACCTTGGCTCAAGGTCCTGGTTTCCTCATTAAACCCGTAGTACCACTTGGTTAGTCTTATAAAACTTTCAATCTTTAGTGACAGACTTGATCACCCATCTATTTCAATAACCAATCATTTCTTTGTTGGCCAATAGCCAATTTATACCCATAACAACCTCTGATTCTCTCGGAGGTAAACACATCAAGGTTAAACAGACCTTCAATCCTCATTTTGATACTCAACCACTTACTGTCACTCAATACAACTCTCATCTTTACTCAGAACAACCCGATAGACTCACCATCACCATAAGCAGCTACAACCTCACCTGCCCAACTTATGAATTGTTGCATCCAACTTATAGGATGACGTCTCATTCCTGTAGGGTTACAACAATTACATAGAGTCGCTGCAAAAGTGTACGCTGCCACAATACCTATGGTATGTAGAGTCATCTCGGAACAGCATACATCACACGCTTTTCTCTCACACCAACTGCACTCACTCAATAAAACTAATTCATATGAAAATCAGTGGCAATTCACACACACATATAAGCACACATTTACATCAACATCATCATTACGCACCACCTAGGCACATCACACAACAATAATCATGAAATATCATTTACCATTACTGTAAAACAATATAATAGCAATAGGTTTCCGACCAACACAAGGTACACACCTCGTCATAAAATGGCATATCAACAATCGATTTCCAGCCCCCACCGAGTAATATCTCTTCTTTAAATCTTATTCATCACTCATCACGTGGGTTCTATCATTACCATACTTAATAACAAAGCGTACTCGGATTTCAATCTTACCATTCACTATCCATCCGGTATCACAATCATCACTTGCATTTCATCTTAGGATAATTCAAGCCTCAACAATTTATTACACAATCACTTTACTCAGCTCAATAATCCATAAGGTCAATCAGATTATCTGACTCAGAAATTCCAGGGGTCACCTAGTACTCCTCGTGAGACACTCCCACAACATCCAATTATCACCAAGCCTAGACCACCATCGGGTCGAGCTCCACAAAATCTGATAGCATACAATTATACTAAATCCGATCAGGATTTCCATACCTTATGGGTCACCACTAAATCAATTATTCATTCGGTTTTCAACCACAAGACCGAGTCTAACCTGAATCCTCAGGTATCTAATTACATCAATTTCTCACCCAGTTTTCCAATCTCTCAGGTATCCATTTCAATAATATCCGATCATACATGATCATGCCCAATCAACTGGGTTACCATACCTAATGGTCTAACATCAACGAATCATTCACTCGGTTTTCACAAACCAGAAACTGAGACACTACCCCAATCAACCTGCATCAGTTTTTACATTTAATCACCTATCACATACCCAGATTTCCAACTTAGGAAACTGTAACACATCATTTATACCATAATTCCCGTACATCGTATATCATATAGAGTTCTCGTGCCAATGGATGATCCCTTACAAATGGCACAACCAATCACCTGAATTCAGAAACACCACACTAGGGAATTCCTTCATTATCATTCACTTAATCAACTCAAATATGTGAGTTCTAATCCATTCAACAAACATTCCTCGGCTATGAGCCACTGGCATAGCCTACACAAGAGACCAAACCAACTAATACAGTTTCAATACACATGAAGGTCTCAACATCCATCGGTCTATTCCCTCACAGCCAACCCAGGCTTAGAAATACCTCTTATTCAATGAATAACCAAACCAGGGTAGTAACACCCTACCCCCAATTCAACATATCAACAGTAGTATCTTTCACCACTGTCCCCCTATAAAACACAGGCATATAGGCACACAATTCATAGTTAAACATATATCAAATCCATCAGAATACCTCAAGCAATAATGACAACCGGTCATATTACACACAACCGCCCACTCACAGTAGGCATACCTTGGCCATGAACCTTTTAAGTCCGCTCTGATACCAAAATGAGACAACCCGACTTAATAAACCTAAAACCGAGACCAGGGAAATTTTTTCCAAAATTTAGAACGTTCCAAGCGTTCACAGTCACTCTCAATTAGGCGTCGGGGTAAATTAAAACAGAATAAGGCAAGGGAAAGTAAAACTGATCAGAGAAAGGAAGACTGAGTCAGAAACACCATAAGGCAAGACTCAGCTTTGGTCAAACAGACCAGCGAAAGATGCAGCGCTTGAGCGAGCCCATTTCTCGCTGGAGCGAATCCCCATTCGCTGAAGCGAACCATTCACTCGGATATTCTGTCACTCGGATTCGGGACCACGTCCACTCGGGAACTATCCCTATAGGGTCATGCTTCACTCGATAAATCTATACTTAGCCAAATACTTAGTTTATTCAAGAAGCCCACACACATGCTTCATTCAGACGTGTCATAATCTCTGCTCGGGAAATGACTTCCTCGGATACTTCACTCGGAGTCCATAAGCTTCCCTCACCCGGAGTATTTCCGCAGTCCAATACCACTCGGTATAATTCAACCACAATTCACTCGGAATACCTTATCCATTACGCACTCGGCATAATTTGATCTTCCTCACTCGGAGATCACCATAACCTCTCGGCTATAAATCACTCGGTCACATATTAACCATTCATCACTTGGGTAATACATTAACCCATTCCCACTAGGAGGAATTCACCAAGTTAAGTCACTTAGACTTATTTAAAACTTATCCACTCAGAATATATGTATATCCTCGTTCACTCGGAAGAGGACTCCTAGAATACACCTCAATCAAAACCATCACAACTACTCTTCCCTCGGAAGAGGTTCACTCGGGATTTCAACTCAGGAATATTCAAACCCTTCCCCACTCAGGGTTTACTCATATTTTCACTCGGAACTGTCTTATGCCTTTATCACTCAGAAAAGGCCACACAAACTAAGCCTCACTCGGCAATGGCTCTCCCAATAATATTCCACTTGGAATTCATTAACTTAGCATTATTCTCTCAACACCACATAATGAACAATTCGGGTAACTTTATAATAATGTAAAATATATATATACATACAATGTATACTTGTTCACAAACCCGACAGTCAACCCATATAATTAAATCCGTTCAGATTACAAGAGAGCCGACCAAGGCTTAACGTATCTATTTACAATATACATACTATGTGCACTTTAACAATCGGAGTGCCCATATCTCGGACTTGAGGCCATCTCCTCATTCCCAGTCCGACCTGCATATATTGAAAAATATAGCCACAGTAGGGGTAAGCTTTTACATATTAAATGACAGTTATTGACTCAGATTAATCTTTGAATCCTCAACCATACAATAACATATCTCAATTAGCAATAATGCACTCTGCCATTCAATATGAACCCTACAACAATTTCATCCACTCGGAATTCATGCAATTCATGCAATTCAATCCAGACTGAGTAATTCATATCATTCATAAACACCTTGCACTCGGCAACAGTACCAATAAACACATATTCACCCAGTCGGAATTCACACCAATCATTCATGGCTATATAATTCTTATTCAACACAGCATGTATCACAACCATAATATCATATTGCACTCGGCAAATATATCAGTATACATGCATTAATCCAATCGGATTCACCCCAATCAATTCATATCCACACGTTCAAACATTTCACATTGAGCTCAATGACAATCATAAGTGTGCACACATTCATTTCACCCGGATCCGGTTATTTATTACCAAGTTTTATTGTTGCAACATAGGCTCCAAGCCATTTCTCAGCTCCAAGCTGATTCGGCCATTTTACTGGTACCAAACCGTTTGCCCTCACACGTAACACAATCGCTCCAAGCGACAACGGGAGTGTTACAGGCAGCCCCGAGTCCAACCCGGCAGGCTTGCCTTGAGTCCAACCCAAGGTCTTTAAGCGTCCAACGCTTGGTGCACTCGGCACTGCCTCGAGTCCAACCCAAGGTCTTTTATATGTTTTCAACACATATTCATCTGATTGCCGATCGGTATTAAGCATCCAACGCTATATGCTCCAAGCATTTCCAGTGGCAAACCAGATGCATACGGTCTTATTCATCAGGCGTCCAATACCAATGCACTCAACAATCATATGCACTTGGCAAATCACATGCTTTTTAATAGAAAAATCCCAAACGGAAATTAACATGACCGACCCACACCTCATGCACTCGGCAATCACAATGCCATCCACTCGGAATTATCATTTATAACAAGCATCACATGCTATTTCATATAATATCCACTCGACTTTCTCATTAACAGCCACAACAAATCATACATTCACATAGGATCATAACTAGAACCATTTCAGCATTCACACACCACATGCGTTTAATATTCACACTGGTTCACAACACATGCATTCACTCGGCATCTCATTAAAGCCAACATTACCATGCATACACTCAGCATTCACATGCTTAACAACACACATCTCATGGACGGGACCACCAAAGCACTAGACAGATCATAAATATCATAACAATCTGGGAGTTGCATGTACTACAACACATCAATCAACATATTTCAAACATATCACAACATATTTAAGCAAAACCACCCGGAACCCGTCCATAAGCCATACATTTTGAGATGTAAATTAGCCCCTTACCTGGAATAAAGATCCCAGTAGCTCCTCGAGCTTCCAGATCTGACCAACTGCTCCTTGGTCACTCGTTCTCAACAGAACGACCCAGCTTCCAGTTGTTCACACAGTACTCTACTCTCAGCTTTGGAAGAACCAACAGCTGCTTCCTCACCAGCAGATCTACCACCAAGATACTCCATGTCAAGCCTCCAAGGCACAACGTCACCCCATACTCGGTCCAATGGAGGATTTCATGGCTGCTCCCACACACGAACAGCCCAGTCCTCACCCAATAGTGGAGGACCCTAAGCTTCAAAGCACCCAATGCTGTTAGGCAGAACAGGGGAGGATCTCTGCCTCCAAAACACACAGCACCACACATATCTCTCTCTCAACCACGCTGTTCCACTTCGTGTTCCACTTCCCACTCGGGCTCTACTCAGCGTGTGAGTGGAAGAAGAAGATGAAGGGGAAGACGAAGAACCAGCAAGGAAGAAGAAGCCACAAGAACTCGAGAGAGAAGGGAGGAGTGGTTCTCAATGTACCCCAAAGTGTAATGAGCAAAGTGTGGGTGGAAAACATGAAAGGGAAGCCATTATCATAGCTCTATCCAGCATTCATCCATCATCCATCACAACACCATTAATTCCAGTCCCATCATCATTTAATGTGGTCCCATCAGCGTGCCAAGGAGAGAGAGGACCGAAGCTCTCATAACACCAAGGGCACCAATGTCATTTCCTAGCCAAATATTATTATTATTATTCAATCCATAATTTTAATTCTATAATTAACCTTAATCAAAACCAGGATGTTACAGATTGTGATTGCCACTAACTAGTCATGTGGATGAAATCCAATGAATGTTAGTGATGGTTGAGAATGATGAGTATATGGAGTTCTACTAAGTGTTGGTAATGAATTGTGATTGTGGAGTGGTATTTAGGATGCCAAATGTAAGAAAAGCATTGATTGGCATTTGCATCCATGGCATATCATACGTTGTCTATGTGGAATGTTAGGGGTTCCAATAGCACGGGCCCAGTGGGAGGGCGGCCTAGTGCACGGGTAAAATCATGTGTTTGTTCCCTAATGATTCTTGGAATCACGAAGCATCTCATAGCTAGGTGGCAAGGCACCCTGTGTGGGTGGCCCTTGGGTGGGTAGCTTTATGGTGAGCGAGTGACCTCGGTGTCCCAATGGGGCATGGCTCTCTCGATGTATGTTCGGAAGGGTAGCACTTTGGTAAGTAAGGCCATATTGTTGTATCTGTAAGTCATGAGGTGACTAGTGGTACATATAGGAGATGACGGTTAGGTACCAGAAAAATATGATGTTGAACATGCATGATTTGAGATATAAATGTAAACTTTTACTACTGCGGTAGGGGTATAGTAGCATACATATCCTTGACCCACACTTGATATGATGTTGTTTTTCCCACAGTCGGATCTGTAATTATTATTGATTCCTTTGTGCATATGCATTAGCCATACAAGCATTTGTATATAACTGGAGATATGCCTAGTTGGTAGCCCTTGGTGGCAACGGATGACTGATAAAGAAAAAGGAAAGAAGATGTGATACTAACATTGAGTGTGTGATGACTTTCATTGAGAATACCCGTGATCTTGATATGTGTGTTATGAATATATTGTCTTGAGTATGTGTTATGTTGAGATGATATGATATGAGAATGAGGCTTGTGATGCTTCTTGAGACATGAATGTTATGAATATATACATATGTGAATTGGACATGTGTGATGTTAAAATAAAATGGCATGATATGTGAATGAAACTCATGATGCTTCTTGAGAAATGGATATTATAAACACATGTATATGTATTATCATAATGTATGACTTTGATTCATTTGGTGCATGTTACTCACCTCCTAGTTGCCATTTTAAAGTTTGATATAGGTGTATTAGATATCCTACTTTTTAGAGGATTGAGCATAGGTGGAGGTAAAAGTGGAAAAGGAAGCTTGCAAGCCTTGGCCGGCACTCCCTTTTTGTAAAACACTTGATATATGTATATGCTCATTTTGTTTTATGATTATTGGATGATGGCATGTATTCTTTTGAGGGTCACTTGTGAAAATTGAGCTTTGTGTGTTTTGAAAGGCCAATTTTTGATAGTGACCTTAATATTGGTTAATGTTAACTATGATAGAATGACTTGTCTGCCATATTGATGAATGAATGTTGTTGATGAATTTCCTTAGCCAATTGATGGCATTGATGTGTATGTGGCTTGATGAATTGATTAAATTGTGAAGGTTGTGTGTGAAGTTTATGCAATTCTAAGGTACCGATAGGGTCAAAATGAGTTTCATGAGGTTTGGATGTAATGTGATGGTTCCAATAGCTTAAGTATATGATTTGTGACGTTTAAATTGGAATGGGCCAATTCCATTGAGAATTGACCCCTAAGTTGCATCAAAATGCCTCAAAATGGGTAAATCGCATTTATGCGCATAACTCACTCACTTTTAGGAATTTTTTAGTACGACCAGCGGTTACACGTCACAAATAATATATTTTAGCTTGGGTCAAAATTTGGTGACCATTGGATTTGATTTGAAAAAGATAGCATGGTTAAAAGTTAGAAAATGGGGAGTTTTCTGCATAATTCACAGCAGGGTACTATTATACAGGGCTTGAATCGATTCACCTAAAGCCCTTGTCCATGCCAAGCACAATGTTTGAATCAATTCATCTGCGCCCTGAATCGATTCACAGGCCTGAAACTACACTGTCTCTGCCTGCTGGAACGTGTGATTATGTGAGCATTGATTGCTCATTGGTTGATTATGTGAGTTAAATGTTATTTGAGGGTGAATTCTCTTATTGAATATGGTTTGTTTGATGTTAAAAGTTGTTATTTATGGTTGGAATATTGGTGTGCCTTGTGAGAGTGCTTGTCACTTAAGGTTGGGATGCTATTGTTAGAGTTAAGCATTGTTGGAACTTGAATTGCTCACTACTTTATGTTGTGGATGATGATGATAAGTATGTGATTGATATTAAGCCCGGTCAGGCATTTCCTTTCCAATATTTACCTTCAAATTTACTTACATTATGATGATATGTATGTTATGATAATTATTTCTTTGATTGTTGGATCTTTAGTAAAGGAATACAAGTTTCTAAATGTTATTATGTTGTGTGTCTAGATTAATCAATGGCGAATAGATGTAACGTCGATGCAGCCGCTATGGCTGAAGCTTTCAACCGGTTTGCTGACATTCTTAAACGGAAACAACAACCTATTGGTCAATCACATCATGGTCTTGACCGATTCCTCAAGCAAAAACATTCTGAATTTCATGGGGGTTACAAACTGGAAGGCGTTTATGTTTGGATCCGTGACTTGGAACGGATATTTACTAGCATGAAGTATTATGAAGCTCAAAAAATTCAATATGCAGTGTTTATTATCTATGATAAAGCCGAGTCTTGGTGGATCTTGACCCATGGGTGTATGATTTCTTCTCACACTCCTTTGACTTGGGAGAAATTCAAGGTGGAATTCTTAAGGAAGTACTTTTCGGATAGTTACAAGAGCAAGAAGGAGCTTGAGTTTATGGAGCTCAAACAAGGAAGTTTGTCGATTGAGGACTATGCCTCAAAATTTGAAGAATTATGTGTGTTCTATCCTCTTTTCCAATAAGAAGGTACCAAAGCTTCAAAATGTGTCAAGTTTGAGAATGGTTTGCGCCAAGAGATCAAGAAGGCGATTTGTCACCAAGAGATTAGGAGCTTTCCTACTCTTGTGAATAAGTGTAGAATCTTTGAAGAAAATGATGTTGTAAGAGTTATTCGAGGCATGACTACAAATTGAAGGGCCAATCTTCTAGCTTCAAGAATAAGGGTAATTTTAAGAAGACTAGACACTTTATGTGTGGTTCCTCTTCACTTAGAGGTGGACGTGGTGGTGGATGACATGGTGCTAATAGTGGTCGAGGTAATGGCCAAGGACTCCATTGTTTCTGATGTGGCAGAAACCACTTGGCTCGTGAATATGATCACGAAGAGACGGTGGTATGCTATAGATGTAACCAACCTAGGCACATCCATCCCAATTGTCCTTTGAATGCTACGGATACGGTGGTTTCAAATGATGCAAACCATGGAGGCTATGGTGCTTTTAGAGGCTGTGGTCATGGAAACAGTAATGGTGGCCTCAATGGTGGTCGAAATGGTAATGGTAATGGTAATGGTGGCAACGGTCGTGGTAATAGTAATGGCTGTGGGAATGGCAATGGTGGCCGGAATGGTCACAATCATGGTGCTAACCAACAAACTGCTGGGAGAGTCTTTATCGTGACAGTGAAGAAGCTGCACAAGCTGCTGATCTGATTCAAAGTAAGTGCTAAATCCTTGGTAATTATGTTGATGTCTTATTTGATTCCGGTGTAACACATTTATTCATTTCAGAAGACTATGTAACACGATTAAAATTGCCAATAAGCATGATGAAAGGTTCTATCATGGTGTCTACTGTAACATCCCAGTTAAATTTAATTACCGATTAAGGTTAATTAGAGAATTAAGATTATTGATTGAATAATAATAATAATGATATTAATGCTAGGAAATGTCCCATGTGTCCTTGGTGTTATTATGGAGTCTCGGTCCTCTCTCTCTTTGGCACGCTGATGGGATAGCATTAAATGATGATGGGACCAGAATTAATGGTGTAGTGATGGCTGATTGAGTGGACGTTGGGCAGAGCTATGATAATGGCTTCCCTTTCACGTTTTATACCCACTCTCTGCCCATTTCACCTTGTTATGCTGCAAACACTCCTCCCTTCTCTCTCGAGTTCTTGTGGCTTCTTCTTCCTTGCTGGTTCTTTGTCTTCCCCTTCATCTTCTTCTTCCACTCGTATGCTGAGTAGAACCCGAGTGGGAAGTGGGAACACGAAGTGGAACAGCGTGGCTGTGAGAGAATCGTGTGGTGCTGTGTGTTTTGGAGGCTGGGATCCTCCTTTGTTCTGCCTAAGCAATGATGGGTGTCTGGAAATATGGAAGTCCTTCATTGTTGGTAAGGACTGAGCTGTTCGAGTGGGGGAAACAGCCTTGGAATCCTCCACTGGACCTAGTGTGAGGACTACGTTGTGCCTTGGAGGCTTGGCATGGAGTGTCATAGAGGCAGAGCTGTTCGTGTGTCCGAGTGGCTTGGTGTTCCTCCAAACAGGGTACTGTGCTGACTTCATGGTGATGCCAGCTCAGGGAGCTTCTGGGATCTTCATTCCAGGTAGGGGGCTAATTTACATCTTAAATGTATGGTTTATGGACGGCTTCCGGGTGGTTTTACTTTAATGTGTTGTGTCATGTTTGAAATATGTTGATTGATATGTTGTAGTTGAGTATTGGTGCATGAAACACCCGGATTTATGATCGTTGTGGTCTGCGTGATGTTGTCATGATTCCGTCCATAAGATGTATGATGATAAATATGAAATGCTGAGTGAATGCATGGAAATGTTGGCTTTTATTGAGTATGTCGAGTGAATGTATGATATATTGTGGCTATTAATGAGAAAGCCGAGTATTTGAGTTTATTGTACTGATCCCCGTGCGTGATTTTAGGTTTAAATGCATGTGATGCTTGTCATTGAACATATGAATGCTGAGTGCATAAGATGGGGGACTGTTGTGTTAATCCCGAGTGGATATTATATGAAATAGCATGTGATGCTTGTTGTAAATGATAATTCCGAGTGGATGGCATTGTGATTGCTGAGTGCATGAGATGTGGGTCGGTCATGTTAATTCCCGTTGGGGATTTTATATTAAAAAGCATGTGATTTGCTAAGTGCATGTGATTACCGAGTGCATGTATTGTGTTATTGCTATGCCGATCCCTGTTTATGAATAATAATGATAAAATACATTGGATGCATGTTATTGATATTTGAATGCCGAGTGCATATTTGTGGAAAACATATTGAAAGACCTTGGGTTGGACTCAAGGCAATGCCGAGTGCATTGGCGTTGGACGCCTGATGAATAAACCGTATACATCTAATTCGCCATTGGAAAAGCCGAGTGCACATAGCGTTGGACGCTTAATATTGAATCGGCAATCAGATGAATACGAGTGAAATATAATGAAAGACCTTGGGTTGGACTCAAGGCAATGCCGAGTGCATTGGCGTTGGACGCTTGATGAATAAACCGTATACATCTGATTCACCATTGGAAATGCCAAGTGCACATAGCATTGGACACTTAATATTGAATCGGCAATCAGATGAATACGAGTGAAATATAATGAAAGACCTTGGGTTGGACTCAAGGCAATGCCGAGTGCATTGGCGTTGGACGCCTGATGAATGAGACCGTATGCATCTGATTTGCCACTGGAAATGCTTGGAGCATATAGCGTTGGACGCTTAATACCGATCGGCATTCAGATGAATATGTGTTGAAAATATATTGAAAAGACCTCGGGTTAGACTCAAGGCAGTGCCGAGTGCACTAAGCGTTGGACACTTAAAGACCTTGGGTTGGACTCAAGGCAAGCCTACCAGGTTGGACTCGGGGCTTCCCGTAACACTTCCGTTGTCGCTTGGAGTGACTGTGTTACATGTGAGGGCAAACAGTTTGGTACTAGTAAAACGGCCGAATCAGCTTGGAGCTGAGAAAAGGCTTGGAGCCTATGTTGCAACAATAAAAATTGATAATAAATAACCGAATCCGGGTGAAATGAATGTGTGCACACTTATGATTGTTATTGAGCTCAATGTGAATTGTATGAATATATGGAATGTTATTTGGAATAACATGATTGATATAGTCTTGAATGACTTGAGTGGAATCCGATTGGATGAATGCATGTATACCGATGTTATTGCCGAGTGCAATATGATGTTGTGGTTGTGATACATGTTGTGGTGAATAATCTGAGTTATATAGCCATGTAAGAATTGATTAATCCCGATTGGAATATATGTATGTTGATGCTGTTGCCGAGTGCAAGATAATAATATGGTTATGATATATGTTGGGTGAATGAAGGGAATTATATAGCCCTGATTGAGTTGAATGAATTCCGAAAGGATGTTGTATGAATATTCATATTGAATGACTGCATTATTGCTGATTGAGATATGTTATTGTATGGTTGAGGATTCGAAGATTAATCCGAGTCAATAACTGTCATTTAATATGTAAAAGCTCACCCCTACTGTGGCTATATTTTTTAGTATATGCAGTTCGGACTGGGAATGAGGAGATGGCCTCAAGTCCGAGTGATGGGCACTCAGATTGTTGAAGTGCACATATAATATATATATTATAAATAGATATGTAAAGCCTTGGTGGGCTCTCTTGTAATCCGAATAGATTTAATTATATGGGTTGACTATCGGGTTTGTGAACAAGTATACATTGTATGTATATATATATTTACGTTGTTATTAAGTTATCCGAAATTGTTCATTATGTGGTGTTGAGAGAATAATGCTAAGTCAATGAATTCTGAGTGGAATAATGATGGGAGAGCCATTGCCGAGTGAGGCTTTAGTTTGTGTGTTGGCCTTTTCCGAGTGAGGAAGGTTTAGAATAGTTCCGAGTAAGATGTACTCGAGTGGGCTACTTCCGAGGGAAGACTAGTCCATATGTTACCAAGTGAAAAGTATGAGTAAACCCCGAGTGGGGAAGGGTTTAAATATTCCCGTGTGGGAAATCCCGAGTGAACCCCTTCCGAGGGAAGAGTAATTGTGATGGTTCTGATTGAGGTATTCTAGGAGTCCTCTTCCGAGTGAACGAGGCTATATATATATTCCGAGTGGATAAGATTTAAATAAGTCTGAGTGACTTAACTTGGTGACTCCTTCCGAAGGAATGGAGGTTATGGTGATCTCCGAGTGAGGAAGATCAAATTATGCCGAGTGTAGAATTGATAATGTATTCCGAGGGAATTGTGGTTGAAATATACCGAGTGGTATTGGACTGGGGAAATAATCCATGTGAGGGAAAGCTTATGGACTCCGAGTGGAGTATCCGAGGGAATCATTTCCCGAGTGGAGATTATGACGCTTCCGAATGAAGCATGTGTGTGGGCTTCTTGAATAAACTAAGTATTTGGCTAAGTATGAATTTGCCGAGTGAAGCATGACCCTATGGGGACAGTTCCCGAGTGAACGTGGTCCCGAATGCGAGTGATATATTACCGAGTGAATGGATTTGCTTCAGCGAGTGAAGATTCACTCCAGTGAGAAAAGGGCTTGCTCAAGCGCTGCATCTTCTGCTAGTCTGCTTGACGGAAGCTGAGTCTTGCCCATGTGTGGCTTTATGACTCGGTCTTCCCTTCTCTGATCAGTTTTGCTTTCCCTTGCCTTACGTTTGGTTTATTTTTACCCCGACTACTTGGTGAATTTTGGAAATTTTTCCCTGGTCTCGGTTTTATCCTTTATTAAGTCGGGTTGTTTCATTTTGGTATCAGAGCGGACTTAAAAGGTCCATGGCCAAGGTATGCTTACTGAGTGTAGGCGGTTGTGTGCAATATGACCGGTTGTCATCATTGCTTGTGATGTTCTCTTTGATTTGATGCATGTTTAAGCATAATTGTGTGATTATGTGCCTATGTGTTTTGTGTGAGGATAGTAGTGAAAGGTACTACTATCGAGATGTTAATTGGGGTAGAGTTGTTACTACCCTGGTTTGGTTATTCATGAAATGCTTAGAGGTTATTCTAACCCGGGTGGATTAGAAAGAGATAAAGCGAAGGGTATTGAGACCTTCGGATGTGTTGGAATCGGATTAGTTGGCTTGATCTTTGGTATAAGCCAAGCTAGTGGCTCATAGCCGAGGCATGTTTATTGAACGGTATAGAACTCACATATTTGAGTTGATTAAGTGAATGATAATGAAGGAATCCCCTAGTGTGGTGTTTCCGAATTCAATTGATCGGTTATGCCATTTGTAAGGGATCATCCCTTGGCACGAGAACTCTATATGATATATGACGTACGTGATTTATGGTATAAGTGATGTGTTGCAGTTTCCTAAGTTGGAAATTTGGGTATATGATAAGTGATTAAATGTAAAATCTGATGCATGTTTGATTGGGGTAGTGTCTCAGTTTCTAGTGTGTGAAAACTGAGTGAATGAATGGTTGATGCTAGACCACTAGGTGTGGTGACCCAGTTGATTGGGCATGATCATATATATGATTGTACGTTGGGGGAATTTGGTGTAATTGGATACCTGAGGATTTGGGTTAGACTCGGTCTTGTGGTTGAAAACCGAGTGAATAATTGATTAAATTATGACCCATAAGGTGTGGAAACCCCGATTGGATTTAGTGTGATCTTATACTGTCAGACTTGTGGAACTAGACCCTATGGTGGTTTCGACTCGGTGATATTTGAATGCTGTGGGAGTGTCTCACGAGGAGTACTAGGTGACCACTGGAATTTCTGAGTCGGATAATCTGATTGACCTTATGGATAGTGAGCGGTAAGGTTGAAATTCGAGTACTTTTGGTACTGAGAATGATGATGATTGTACTCCACTGGATTGTGTTTATGATTAATGAAAAGGTTTACCGGTGTAGAAACTTGTTATGTGAATGAAAGTCATATTGTAATCCGGTTGTTGATATACCGAGTGAGTATACGTAATTTTGTGCGGGTCGGAAACCTATTGCCATTATACTGTTTTGCAGTAATGGTAAATGTGCCTAGGTGGTGCATAATGATGATGTTGAAGTAAATGTATTGCTTATATATATGTGTGTGTGAATTGCCATTAATTTTTATGAATTAGTATTAGTTGAGTGAGTTTGGTCGGTATGAGTGAAAAGAGTGGAACGTATGCTGTTCTGAGATAACTCTACATACCATAGGTATTGTGGCAGCGTACACCTTTGCAGCGACTCTATGTAATTGTTGTAACCCTATAGGAATGAGACGTCATCCTATAAGTCGGATGCAGCAATTCATAAGTTGGGCAGGTGAGGCTGTAACTGCTTATGGTGATGGTGAGTCTATCGGGCTGTTCTGAGTGAAGATGAGAGTTATATTGAGTGAATAGTAAATGGTAGTGTATCAAAATGAGGATAGAAGGTTTGTTTTTAACCTTGATGTGCTTACCTCCGAGAGGAATTATGATGTTCCGAGTGAAACATTGTTTTGGGGAAGTCATTACTAAGTTAAGGAACTGTGTCTGAATGACACTTTTGTATCAGGCGAAATCCGAGTGAAATATCCAAGTAGTGTGACTTTCAGGTGAAGTGTCCGAATATGGCACTCCTGAGTAAGGGAAAAATCCGAGTGAAGTGTCTCTGGTTGTGACACTTCTATGTGGAATGGTACCGAGTGGGACTTGGAATAGGTAAGTTTCCGAGTGAATGGCTCCCGAAGGGAGTAGGTATCAGAAAGGTGAATTTATTTGAGTCTGTGCTCAGGTTGATGCTTAGAGCTGTTGAGTTTGAACTCGGATTTGTCTTTGAAGTAGACTAGGATTATGAGTGAATTGATGTAATGGAAAGATTTCCGGGCTAGAAATTACCCTCAAACCCCGAATAATGTTTTTTTTGAGCGAGAAGCTCCGAGTGATATTCTCAAGGAGCGGACATGGAATTAGCCGAAGGAATGGTTAGAAATTTGAGGTTTCAAGAACAGAGTGTGATGCCTGTAAAGGACGAGTCCAGGCAAACTGAGCTAATGGAAGCACATTGGAGCTCTATTGAGTGTCTGTCTCGGTATTGCCAAGATATATCATGGCGTGGAGAAGAATTTTAGTGGTCGGATGATTGAATATCTGAGGGTTTAATCCGACATAAATTGGACAATAATGAGTATTGGTGGGAATCAGTAATGTTGTTTACCGACTAGATTCTTCCCAACTGGCTGATTAACATCCAGAATGTGTTTCATATGACACAATTTAGAGTTTATACTCTGTGTGGATACTTAATTGTGCCAAGTAACTCCTATGAATTGGAGGAGCTGACGGTGGATGTACACCGATTGGCGTTGAGAGTGTAAGGTCGAGTGGCCAAGGAACTATAGGTGCCATTGGTTATGGTGAATTGGTAGAGTTAAATGGGGTAACTTGTGCATTTTAAAAATTGAATCCCCAAATATATTGGATTCTATGAGGGGGAATTGTGGAGCGGTCGGTAAACCGCTTGAGAGGTGAAGCTATACCGAGTGGAATTATGAATCGGTCGGTGAATGCTTGGGAAGCAGTGACATACAAATGGTTGAGGTAGTAATATTCTGAGCTGTTTGTTGAGGTAAGTTTGTATTTGAATTTCGAGGACGAAATTCTTTGAAGGAGGGGAGTAGTGTAACATCCCGGTGAAATTTAATTACCGATTAAGGTTAATTAGAGAATTAAGATTATTGATTGAATAATAATAATAATGATATTAATGCTAGGAAATGTCCCATGTACCCTTGGTGTTATTATGGAGTTTCGGTCCTCTCTCTCTTTGGCACGCTGATAGGATAACATTAAATGATGATGGGACCAGAATTAATGGTGTAGTGATGGCTGATGGAGTGAACGCTATGCAGAGCTATGATAATGGCTTCCCTTTCACGTTTTCTACCCACTCTCTACCCATTTCACCTTGTTATGCTGCAAACACTCCTCCCTTCTCTCTCGAGTTCTTGTGGCTTCTTCTTCCTTGCTGGTTCTTCATCTTCCCCTTCATCTTCTTCTTCCACTCGCACACTGAGTAGAACCCGAGTGGGAAGTGGGAACACGAAGTGGAACAACGTGGCTGTGAGAGAACCGTGTGGTGCTGTGTGTTTTGGAGGCTGGGATCCTCCTCTGTTCTGCCTAAGCAACAATGGGTGTCTGGAAATATGGAAGTCCTTCATTGTTGGTAAGGACTGAGCTGTTCGAGTGGGGGAAACAACCTTGGAATCCTCCACTGGACCAAGTATGAGGACTACGTTGTGCCTTGGAGGCTTGGCATGGAGTGTCATGGAGGCAGAGCTGTTCGTGTGTCCGAGTGGCTTGGTGTTCCTCCAAGCAGGGTACTGTGCTGACTTCGTGGTGATGCAAGCTCGGGGAGCTTCTGGGATCTTCATTCCAGGTAGGGGGGCTAATTTACATCTCAAATGTATGGTTTATAGACGGGTTCCAGGTGGTTTTACTTTAATATGTTGTGTCATGTTTGAAATATGTTGATTGATATGTTGTAGTTGAGTATTGGTGTATGAAACACCCGGATTTGTGATCGTTGTGGTCTGCGTGATGTTGTCATGATTCCGTCCATGAGATGTATGATGATAAATATGAAATGCTGAGTGAATGCATGGAAATGTTGGCTTTTATTGAGTATGTCGAGTGAATGTATGATATGTGGTGGCTGTTAATGAGAAATCTGAGTATATGAGTTTATTGTACTGATCCCCTGCGTGATTTTGGGTTTAAATGCATATGATGCTTGTCATTGAACATACGAATGCTGAGTGCATAAGATTGGGGACTGTTGTGTTAATCCCGAGTGGATATTATATGAAATAGCATGTGATGCTTGTTGTAAATGATAATTCCGAGTGGATGGCATTGTGATTGCCGAGTGCATGAGATGTGGGTTGGTCATGTTAATTCCCGTTGGGGATTTTATATTAAAAAGCATGTGATTTTCCAAGTGTATGTAATTGCCGAGTGCATGTATTGTGTTATTGCTATGCCGATCCCTGTTTATGAATAATAATGATAAAATGCATTGGATGCATGTTATTGATATTTGAATGCCGAGTGCATATGTGTGGAAAACATATTGAAAGACCTTGGGTTGGACTCAAGGCAATGCCGAGTGCATTGGCGTTGGACGCTTGATGAATAAACCGTATACATCTGATTCGCCATTGGAAAAGCCGAGTGCACATAGCGTTGGACGCTTAGTATTGAATCGGCAATCAGATGAATACGAGTGAAATATAATGAAAGACCTTGGGTTGGACTCAAGGCAATGCCGAGTGCACTGGCGTTGGACGCTTGATGAATAAACCGTATACATCTGATTCACCATTGGAAATGCCAACTGCACATAGCGTTGGACACTTAATATTGAATCGGCAATCAGATGAATACGAGTGAAATATAATGAAAGACCTTGGGTTGGACTCAAGGCAATGCCGAAAGCATTGGCGTTGGACGCCTAATGAATGAGACCGTATGCATCTGATTCGCCATTGGAAATACTTGGAGCATATAGCGTTGGACGCTTAATACCGATCGGCATTCAGATGAATATGTGTTGAAAATATATTGAAAAGACCTCGGGTTAGACTCGAGGCAGTGCCGAGTGCACTAAGCGTTGGACACTTAAAGACCTTGGGTTGGACTCAAGGCAAGCCTACCGGGTTGGACTCGGGGCTTCCCGTAACACTTCCGTTGTCGCTTGGAGTGACTGTGTTACATGTGAGGGCAAACGGTTTGGTACCAGTAAAACGGCCGAATCAGCTTGGAGCTAAGAAAAGGCTTGGAGCCTATGTTGCAACAATAAAAATTGATAATAAATAACCGGATCTGGGTGAAATGAATGTGTGCACACTTATGATTGTTATTGAGCTCAATGTGAATTGTATGAATATGTGGAATGTTATTTGGAATAACATGATTGATATAGTCTTGAATGACTTGAGTGGAATCTGATTGGATGAATGCATGTATATCGATGTTATTGTCGAGTACAATATGATGTTGTGGTTGTGATACATGTTGTGGTGAATAATCTGAGTTATATAGCCATGTACGAATTGATTAATCCCGATTGGAATATATGTATGTTGATGATGTTGCCGAGTGCGAGATGATAATATGGTTATGATATATGTTGGCTGAATGAAGGAAATTATATAGCCCTGATTGAGTTAAATGAATTCCGATCGGATGTTGTATGAATATTCATATTGAATGACTACATTATTGCTGATTGAGATATGTTATTGTATGGTTGAGGATTCGAAGATTAATCCGAGTCAATAACTGTCATTTAATATGTAAAAGCTCACCCCTACTGTGGCTATATTTTTCAGTATGTGCATGTCAGACTGGGAATGAGGAGATGGCCTTAAGTCCGAGTGATGGGCACTCAGATTGTTGAAGTGCACATATAATATATATATTGTAAATAGATATGTAAAGCCTTGGCCGGCTCTCTTGTAATCCGAATGGATTTAATTATATGGGTTGACTATCGGGTTTGTGAACAAGTATACATTGTATGTATATATATATATTTTACGTTGTTATTAAGTTACCTGAAATTGTTCATTATGTGGTGTTGAGAGAAGAATGCTAAGTCAATGAATTCTGAGTGGAATAATGATGGGAGAGCCATTGCCGAGTGAGGATTTAGTTTGTGTGTTGGCCTTTTCCGAGTGAGGAAGGTTTAGAATGGTTCCGAGTAAGATGTACTCGAGTAGGCTACTTCTGAGGGAAGACTAGTCCATATGTTACCAAGTGAAAAGTATGAGTAAACCCCGAGTGGGGAAGGGTTTGAATATTCCCGTGTGGGAAATCCCGAGTGAACCCCTTCCGAGGGAAAAGTAATTGTGATGGTTCTGATTGAGGTATTCTAGGAGTCCTCTTCCAAGTGAAAGAGGCTATATATATATTCTGAGTGGATAAGATTTAAATAAGTCCGAGTGACTTAACTTGGTGACTCCTTCCGAAGGAATGGAGGTTATGGTGATCTCCGAGTGAGGAAGATCAAATTATGCCGAGTGCAGAATGGATAATGTATTCCGAGGGAATTGTGGTTGAAATATACCGAGTGGTATTAGACTGGGGAAATAATCCGTGTGAGGGAAAGCTTATGGACTCCGAGTGGAGTATCCGAGGGAATGATTTCCCGAGTGGAGATTATGACGCTTCCGAATGAAGCATGTGTGTGGGCTTCTTGAATAAACTAAGTATTTGGCTAAGTATGAATTTGCCAAGTGAAGCATGACCCTATGGGGACAGTTCCCGAGTGAATGTGGTCCCGAATCCGAGTGATATATTACTGAGTGAATGGATTTGCTTCAGCGAGTGAGGATTCGCTCCAGCGAGAAAAGGGCTCGCTCAAGCGCTGCATCTTCCGCTGGTCTGCTTGACCGAAGCTGAGTCTTGCCAATGTGTGGCTTTATGACTTGGTCTTCCCTTCTCTGATCGGTTTTGCTTTCCCTTGCCTTATGTTTGGTTTATTTTTACCCCGACTGCTTGGTGAATTTTGGAAAAATTTTCCCTGGTCTCGGTTTTATTCTTTATTAAGTCGGGTTGTTTCATCTACACCAACCGGTACTTGTTTGCGGGCGGTCATTCGATGTGATGATGTTGAGATGATTCTTAAAAGTAAGAGATTTATTGTGTCTCTTATTCGCTTGGCCTTGAAGGACTTAGAGGTTATTCTGGGAATGGATTGGTTATCTGCCAATAAGGTCTTGGTGGATTATCAAAATCGAAGTGTCATCTTTCCTTCTCCAAATACCGAGCGCTTTGATGTGTAAGGTATATCTCAAATTCTTGTTATCTATGCATGATCGATGGAGAAAATGCTAATCAATCCTTTAATATCCCCATCGTATCTGAGTTTCCTGATGAGGTACCTGGTTTACCTCCTCCACAAAAGGTGGAGTTTTCTATTGATCTTGTTCCGGGTACGGAACCTGTTTCCCGAGCGCTATATCAGATGTCTTCTATGGAGTTAACCAAGTTGAAAAGACAAGTTGAAGAGTTGTAAGAACGGGAATTCATTTTCCCAAGTGTGTCTCCTTGGGGTTCACCTGTTTTATTGGTGAAAAAGAAGGATGGAAGTATCAGGTTATGCATGGATTATCGACAACTTAACAAGTTGAGTATCAAAAACTGATATCACATACCTCACATTAATAATCTTTTGGATCAATTAAAGGATGTTGTGGTATTCTCTAAGGTTGATTTACGTTCCAGATATCACCAAATCCGAGTAGAGACTGATGATATTCCTACGACTACTTTCCAAACACGTTATGGCCACTATGAGTATGTGGTGATGCCATTCGGTGTGACTAATGCTCCTACGATTTTCATGGATTACATGAATCGTATTTTCCATGACTATCTTCATAAATTTTTAGTCATGTTTATTGATGACATCCTTGTCTATTCCAAGAGCCATAAAGAGCATGAAGAACATCTTCGTCTCGTGTTGAATGTTCTTCGCGAGAAAGAGTTGTATGTGAAGCTCTCTAAGTGTGAGTTTTGGTTGTCGGGGGTCCAATTTATTAGACATGTTATCTCTAAAGATGGTGTTACAGTTCATCCATCTAAGATTAAAGCCGTGATGGCTTGGGAAAGACTAACGTCCGTGACCGAAATAAGGAGTTTTGTTGGTCTTGTAGGTTATTACCGGAGATTTATTGAAGGTTTCTCCCTTTTGGCTTTACCGTTGACGAAGCTAACCCGTAAGAATCAACCGTTTGTGTGGAATCTTAATTGTGGAAAGAGTTTCCAAGAGTTGAAAGTTAGACTCACTTCTACTCCCATGTTGGCTTTGCCTGACTTATTGAATGACTTTATGGTGTATTGTGATGCTTCCAAGCTTGGTCTTGGTTGTGTGTTGATGCAAAGTGAGTGTGTGATAGCCTATGCATTGAGACAATTACAACCACATAAGGTTAATTATCCTACACATGATCTTGAGTTGGCGGCGGTTATTTTTGCTTTTAAGTTATGGCCACATTATTTGTATGGCTCAAAATTTATGGTCTTTAGTGATCACAAGAGTCTCAAGTATTTGTTTGATCAGAAAGAACTTAATATGCGCCAACAACGATGGATGGAGTTTCTAAAAGATTATGAGTTTGAATTGAGATACCATCCTGAGAAGGAAAATATGGTTGTCGATGCCTTGAGTCGGAAGTCGTTGCATGTTTCTGCAATGGTGGTGAAAGAGATGGAGTTAATTGAGCAGTTTAGAAACCTGAATGTGGGTGTAGAAATATATACCCTTAAGAAGATATCCCTTGAGATGTTGACGGTTGATAACGTGTTCCTTGAATCCGTGAAATTGGAACAAGCAAAAGATGAGTATTTGATTGAGATGAAAGAAGCTCAAGCTAATGGGAAAAATTCATGCTTAACGGAAGGTCATGATGGTATTTGGTGTGTGAAGAGCCGAATGTATGTTCCATCTGGAGGTGGTTTGAGAAGGTTGGTACTTGAAAAAGCTCAGAAAAGTGTGTTGAGCATTCATCCTGGTTCCACTAAAATGTATCAGGACTTGAACCAAAATTTTTGGTGGTCTGGTATGAAACTTGATGTGGCAAACTTTGTAGCATCTTGTCTTGTTTGTCAGAAAGCTAAGGTTGAACATCAAAAACCATTTGGTTATTTGAGACCTTTGGAGATCCCCGTTTAGAAATGGGATAGTATTGTTATGGACTTTTTTTCTGGTTTACCCAGAAATCCTGCTGGAAATGATGCTATATAGTTAATTTGGATCGGTTTACAAAATGTGCTCACTTCCTACCCATGAGTATGAAGAGCTCATTAGAAAAATTAGCCCAATTGTACATAAAAGAGATTGTTAGATTGCATGGTGTGCCATCTAGTATTATATCTGATCATGATTCTCGGTTTACTTCTCGATTTTGGGGAAACCTACATCATGAGTTGGGTTCTAAGTTGAAGCTTAGTTCTGTTTATCATCCTCAAACCGATGGACAATCTGAGACGACCATCCAAAGCCTTGAAGATTTATTGAGAGCTTGTGTTCTTGAGTACGGTGGATGTTGGGAAAGGTTTGTTTCATTGATCGAGTTTACTTACAACAACAGTTACCACAGTAGTATCTGTATGGCTCCTTATGAGGCACTTTACGACAGAAAGTGTAGGACGCCTCTATGTTGGTTGGAAACTGGTGAGAGTTTGGCTTTAGGGCTAGAGATTATTCAAGAGACTACCGAACAGATTAGAAAGATACAAGAGAATATGAAGATTGCTCAGGACTGACAAAAGAGTTATCATGATAAAAGACATAACCCACTTGAGTTTCAAGTTGGTGACCACGTATTCTTGAGAGTCTCACATGATAAAGGTATTGGAAGGGCTTTGAAGATCAGAAAATTAAGTCCTAACTTCATTGGACCTTATGAGATTCTAGAGCGAATCGGTGATGTCGCTTATCAGATTGCACTCCCTCCGCACCTTGCGAATCTGCACAGTGTATTCCACGTGTCATAGTTGAGGAAGTATGTTCATGATCCTTTGCACGTGATTCCTATTGATGATGTTGATGTGCGGGATGACTTGTCCATTCCTCCTGCCTCCGTTTGTATTGTTGAGCATTCCGTGAAGAGGTTGCGGAACAAATTGGTGCCTTTGATGAAGGTGGCATGGAAACATGGTAATATGGAGACGTTCGCATGGGAACGTGAAGATAATATTCGGGAGCAATATCCTAATGCATTCAAATTCAGTACGTTAAATTTCAAGGACGAAATTTCTTTTTAGGTGGGGTGGATTGCAACATCCTAAATTTTAAAATAAATGATTAACTAAGAGAAATAAATATCAAATAATTATATGTGAGTTAATTAATATCCCAAAATATTGGAAATAATTAAATTAAGGTTTTTGGGGATTATTCCTAATTTATTGTGGCTTAAACAATTAAGAATAATGCCTGATTAGAATATGGGTGTCGGACCAAGTATCTCTGATTGAGGTACCCTTGGTCAGGGCTGTTAAGAATATTATGGGGAGTCCGGATATATATTCGGAATAATTTTAAGATAAAGGATTAAGCCCAAACAAAGATCCTGTTTGAATTAAAACGAAGAAGCTTTAATGAAAGGATTAAAAATAAAACACAAAACCCCATTTTTCCTTTACATTTCTCGTCAGTTCCTGGCACCCCTTGGCAAACACATACTTTCTTCTTCTTCTCCTATTCTTTTCCTCTCTTCTTCCTCTCTAAACCAAGGCAATGTGTTGAACCCACCACCTCCCACCATTTTTGTTTTCTCCATTTGCAAAGAAAGGGCTTGAAGCTTGAAGTCTCTTATCCCTCTTCTCTCCTATTTTCATGTGGCACTTTTCGTCTCTTGAAAACCCATTCTTTTCTTCTCTTAAGGTAAGCTTTCCATCATTTTTCAAGAGTTTAAACCCTAGGTTATGGGTTATGGTTGTTGGGAGAGTGTTTAGTTGCATGTGGGTGACTTTAGAGAGGCATTTATGGTGGAAAACTCTTATGTGAGGTACTTTTAATATGAGTTTGATGAAGGGATAATGTGTAATGTGAAAATGACATTAAAAGATGATGGAAAATGATGAACATTGATAATGGTTGTTGGGTTTTGATGAAACCCTAACTTTGTAAATTGGGGGAAATATGAAATATAGGTAGGAGAATATTTATTGATGTTAGGAGGGTGTATTTAATGATGTGGGATTGTAGCATTTATGAAGGATGATCATTAATGAAATTTAGTGATTGAAAATGGTTGTTAGAAATAATTAATATGGAAATCTATGAAGGGGCTTAGCTTTAAATGCATAATAATAAGTTTAGGCACCTAACCCATGGTGGTTATGGTGGAGGAAATGAGAATAAATGAGGTTTGAGAATTAAAGTGGCATAAAACAACAAGTAGTTAGTTATGAACCCATGCATCTTGGTAGTTGAATAAAAAAAATTGATTATGTTGTATATTGTATAATGTAGGAAACAACCCCCTCGACGAGGCAGGACCATCGGACCGCGTTGATTTCTACTTCTCTTGAGGTAGGAGGGGGTAACATCTCTAAATGCTTGATTTCATCTATTAGTAATGTGTGTGTATGCTTGTGTTATTCTAAATTGGCTTGGATGAATGATTTGATGATTACTTGATTAAAATGCATTTAGAGTGAATGGTGTATGTGGCTTATGTTTGTGAGATAATGATTATGATGTGAATTAACTCGTGATTAATGAGAGTTATTGTTAATGGCTTGGAACCATGATTGTATTGATTGCAATGTTATTAAACATCCCATGATATGTGAATTGATGGATTGTGATTGAAATTCAATGAATGTTGGTGATGGTTGAGAATGATGAGTATATAGAGTTCCACTAAGTGTTGGTGGTGAATTGTGATTGTGGAGTGGCATTTAGGAAGCATAGTGTAAGAAATGCATTGATTGGAATTTGCATCCAAGGCATATCATTTGCTGTCTATGTGGAATGTTAGGGGTTCCAATAGGCGGGTCCAGTGGGAGGGCGGCCCAGTGCACGGGTAAAATCATGCGTTTATTCCCTAGTGATTCTTGGAATCACGAAACTACTCATAGCTTGGTGGCGAGGCACCCTATATGGCGGGCCCAATGGGTGGGTGGCTCTATGGTGAGCAAGTGACCTCGGTGTCCCGATGGGGCATGGCTCTCTCAATGTGTGTTCGGGAGGGGCCCGTAGCACTTTGGCAAGTAAGGTCATATTGTTGTATCCGCGAGTCACGGGTTGACTAGTGCTACATATGGGCGATGGCGGTTTAGTACCAGAAAAATATAATGTTGAACATGCATGATTTGAGATATAAGTCTACACTTTTACTACTGCAGTAAGGGTATAATGTAACACCCTGATTTTCTGGGCTCGAATCCCGATGTAATCTAAATAATTAAATAATAAAAATACAAAAAAGAATTTCACGTTCGAAATAATTTCAAAACACCACCACGACTACATCAAGGCTCGAACCACAGAAAACCAAAGTGTAAGATTTGATAATCTATAACTAGATCGCTAAATAGTTTGCCCATAATGGTATACAAAATAACATAGTTTACAGTGGAAGAAGAATGTGTATACTGGGCATACGCCTAGTCCCATATATGAAGATATGGAAAAAGGCTCGGCAAAGCATGTAACGACGTATCATAAGCCTAATAGACAACCATTATCTTTTCACATAATTTCATGAACATACAATGCCTAAGATATATGCATATACATATCTATATGCCATGCATCATACATCTCCAATATTCATAATCCATAAATGACCACATTCAATTCTATCTCAATATCATGTATCATCAACACTTATACATTCCCAAAATGGGCTACATGTCCAACGTCACTATATTCATCAAATGAGTATGAATCCCAATACCCCAAATATCAATATATCGCCTACTTATATTATCATTTACAATACATCCATAAATATCATTAATTATCATCACTATGATACACATTTTATTTCAAATACAATAATTACAACCGCTGCCGGCCAAGGCATTCCGTTATCACTATTTACCTTCCCAGAGCTTTACTTTATAAAAATCCTCATCCTATGATATTCCTGCATCAATACTAAAAAGTAGACCACATGGGAGAGTGAGTTATACATTTCAAATGACGATATGAATATGATTGAAATTATGTGCATATGCATATCAACATCATGTGTGCTTTGCTAAACACATCAATGATCATCATGAATTATAAATTCAACAACATATACACATCTCATGTTTATTAATCAAGTCATAGCAAAGCATGCATATACACATCTATCACAATGCCACAATGGGCCAACATCAACAGTATTGACCATTCAGGTCTTTTCTCAAAGCCACCGTGGCTAACATCATTATCATCAATCATAAATAATTATACCCTTCATTATACTGGGCCATAACATACACATCGTCATATTCAATATCGTTTTAGTGTATTCATGTCTTTTATCAATTTTATGTGGTCTTTTAGGTACTCAATTACCCATCTCACCAACACCATACCATAATCTCAATCATCATCAATCATCATCAACTTCTAGTATATCTCCATGCTATATGCAAATGCTCTTATGGCTAATGCATATGCACAATGGAATAGACAACAAATGAGGATCCGACTATGGGAATAAACACCAAATTGTGGGTCAAGCATAGGTGTGCTACTATGCCCCTACCGCAGTAGAAAAATATGTACACATATACTTCAATTCATGCATGCTTCACAACATATTTTTACTGGTACCAAACCGCTATTGCCCATCTGTAGCACTAGTCACCCCGTGACTTGCGGATCAACAACATGGCCTTACTCGCCACAAGTGCTACGGGCCCCTCTCGAACACACACTGAGAGAGTCGTGCCCCATCAGACATCGAGGTAACTTGCTCACCACAGAACCGCCCGCCCACTGGTCCCGCCATATAGGGTGCCTCATCACCAAACTATGGACAGCTTCGTGATTCCCAGAATCACTAGGGAAATACAACAATATACCCGTGCACTGGGTCGCCCTCCCACTGGGCCCGCCTAGTGGAACCCCTAAGATTCAACATAGACAGCGTACGATATGCCATGGATGCAATGCAATGCAAATCAAATGCATTTCTCATACTATGCATCCTAAATGCCACTCATCAAACACCATCATCATAATCACCAACACCACCATACACACCTTAGTGTATTTTATCATTGTTGGTTTTAGCCATTGTTTTTCACGTTTTATATGTGGCATTTTTATCTCAATATATCATATATTATACATGCAAGTCGACACTTGTAATCAACCACAATGGCATCACATAAATTATTAATATTTATCCACTATTCATCAATATCACCACATAATCAATTAGTGGATTTTCATCTCATTATTCATCACCATTGTTTCATCTGTATATATCAGTGTGGCATTCACAACATTTTATTAATATAATTTAAGCCACACATGCAAGATCACATTTGTATCACACACAATGGTATACTATGAAATCATCAATAATAACGATCATCCTTTACTCAAGGAAATGATCCATAACATCATTTATTATTACACATTACCATTGTCATCACCGATTCATTGGTTTATAGCAAACACCTCATCATTTAATCATTTTCTCATTGGGTTCATAATCACTCAAGGGTATATCTCATAACCCATCATCAAACTCTTATTAGCATTCTTCTATTCTTCCATTCTAGGTGGTGAATATATCATAAATAATTCATCCCAAATGTAACAATCAATTTTAATCACCACCATGCTATACCATCATTAAATACCCCATACTTATTTCCTCAAATATCTCACATTGTAAAGAAATGGGGTTTAACATCAAAAAATAAGAGAAAGGAACAAAATTCCAAGATTTGGGTAACTCACTCAAGTGAGACCCACACTCGCTTAAGCGAGATTAGTACAGCTCGCTTGGGCGAGCCTCCCTACACATGGCCACTCACTTGAGCGAGTATAGTTTTAAGCATTAGGTCCCGATCTTGCTTGAGCGGGCCACTCTCGCTTGAGCGAGATTTCTCCAGTGTCTCATTTCAGGCTCGCTCGCTCGAGCGAGACTCCACCAACTTCATTACTCTCCTAAGCGAGATCCATCCAGAACCCTTTTCCCAACTCACTCACTCAAGCGCGGCCGTACCCGCTTGAGCGAGATTCATCCAGTAGCTTACCCTTCTATATTGTACACATCTCACTTGAGCAAGACTCATGTTCGCCTGAGCGAAATTAGGCCAGAGGCCACTCCCCTGATACAGGGGACTCTCGCTTGAGCGAGATCCAAACTTGCTTGAGCGAGTAAACTAGTACACGCCCAAAAACTAAAGATTTTCACTCCCTTTCACATGCCAGTATCCTCATAACATAAAATTGGCCTAAACTAACATTTCTCATACATTAATTCATGTGTTTAGGACTTGATTCAACCAGCCATACCTCACCATTCATAATTTTAATTCATTTAACTAGATAAGGGGATTTTAACACTAATTTTAAGCATAGCCACACATATCATTGTGCATAATTGTCATAAACGCTATTTCACACCTCAAGTGAGTTATCTATTCTTGAATTTTCATTACCAATAATTCATGTCCCATAAGGGACACCCCTAACACTTATCATTATCTCATATATTTATATATTCTCCATAACATCCAACAAAGGCTAAGCCATCATACAACACCATCAATTCAATATTTAACACATTCATGGCAAGGCAATGCATGAGTTCATACATATACATAATTAACAAATATTCACTCATGCAATTTGAAATGTAAACTCCTCTCCTACCTCGAGAGAATAACCGCAATTTAAATGCTCCAATCATTCTGTATCATCATCCAGAACATAATCTACACATCAAACATATATTCATTCATTCAATCATGAGGCATCATTAATCAACAATTTCACATGGCAACATCATGGCCTAAGTCTTCATCAAATCCTTATTAAAATTCAACAACCTCAAATATCAACTCCTCTAATTCTCCTATATCCTCATATACATATATCTCTCAAACTTTGAGATTAGAACCCCATCAAAACCCAATAACTCTAACAATCATGACCAATCACTCTATTCATCTTTCTTACATATCAAAATCATTCTCATGACAACAAAATCATCAATCTCTTCATCTAGGCCTAAAGCCCCAAAATTATCAACTTAAGGATTCCATATAATTTGACGATCATCAATTCTCATCCATCAACACAAACATAATATCATCATCAAAGTGCCAATCATTTGTAAATAGCAATCAATGGTCCCAATGGTCATCTACCCTAGGATTTGGGTTTCACATGCATAAACCATAATTCAAATAACATCAACTTAGCTCAAAATTCATCAACATCAATAATCAACCTCAATGCTTCTAAAATTTCATTCTCCTCATATAAATTACCCTAAGGCATCCAAACCCTCAAAATCATCAATTGGGCCAAAAACCCCAAATCACTATACTTAGGGTTTCTCTAAAATTTTCCAACAATATTCAACATCTACCATTTTTCCAAGAGTCAATATAAACACATTAATCTTTATCCATATTTAACACAAACTATAATCAAGAGTCATTCCTCAATATTCAAGCCTAGGGTTCCCATTTTCCTCAATACTCCAAGTTTCTAACATTATCATTGCAAACCCAACAACCCAAAACCATAAATAAAATAATGAAGAGGTAAGAAACCTTTACCTCAAGTCCATGTAAATACCCAAACGAAAATGAAGGAGAGGAAGAAGAAATATGATCCCATAAAGCTTTCAAGCTCCATAAATGCTTCACATTCTCAAGCCTTAGTTTCATTTTTGGCAAGAAGATGGAGGTGGAAGAGGTGGGTTCGGTTTTGGCCATTAGAGAGGAAGAAATAAGTAGAAAAATGAAGAAGAAGGTGATAGGGAGAAGCATCACCGAAAATAAGAGAGAGGGAGAGGGAAATTGTATAAAAATTAGACATTGTCCAATGGGTAACACAATGCATCATGGTTATTTGTCCATTGGGTCATAAAACCCCATTAACCATTGTGTAATAGCATGAAAAGTAAAAATAGGAGAGAGGAAAGAAGTGGACAGCTGAAGTGTAGAGGGAAATGGGATTTTTAGTTTTCTTCTAATTCCATTTGGCTCGTAATTTCCCTGTTTAATAACATATGTCGAGTCCAATTAATTATTTCCTTAACACTAAAAATTATTTCGACTATATTATCATAACCACCATAGTTTTCCAAGTATCCTAGACCCATCAAATATTTAATTTGACCAAGTAGGTCCCACATCATTTGTTAAATTATTCAGTTTCGGTAATTGTTAATTTACTGATAATTCACCTCTAATGTCAAATTAATTCTCCCATAATTATTAGACAATACATAATTAATTACCATTATTCAATAAATTGTTGTTGTTTAAAATTTAGGGTGTTACATATAGTAGCACACCTATGCTTGACCCACACTTGATATGATGTTGTTTATCCCATAGTCGGATCCGTAATTGTTATTGATTCCTTTGTGCCCATACAAGCATTTGTATATAGTCGGAGATATGCCTAGTTGGTAGCCCTTGGTGGCGATGGATGACTAATAAATAAAAAGGAAAGAAGATGTGGTACTAACATTGAATGTGTGATGACTTTCATTGAGAATGCCCATGATCTTGATATGTGTGTTATGAATATATTGTCTTGAGTATGTGTTATGTTGAGATGACATGATATAAGAATGAGGCTTGTGATGCTTCTTGAGATATGGATGTTATGAATATATACATATGTGAATTGGACATGTGTGATGTTAAAATAGAATGGCATGATATGTGAATAAAACTCATGATGCTTCTTGAGAAATGGATATTATACACATATGTATATGTATTATCATAATGTATGACTTTGATTCATTTGGTGCATGTTACTCACCTCCTAGTTGCCATTTTAAAGTTTCATGTAGGTATATTGGATATCCTACTTTTTGGAGGATTGAGCATAGGTGAAGGTAAAAATGGAAATGGAAGCTTGCAAGCCTTGGTCGGAACTCCCTTTTTGTAAAACACTTGATATATGTATATGCTCATTTTGTTTCATGATTATTGGATGATGGCATGTATTCTTTTGAGGGTCACTTGTGAAAATTGAGCTTTGTGTGTTTTGAAAGGCCGATTTTTGATAGTGATGTTAATATTGGTTAATGCTAACTATGATACAATGAATTGTGTGCCATATTGATGAATGAATGTTGTTGATGAATTTCCATAGCCAATTGATGGCATTCATGTGTATGTGGCTTGATGAATTAATTAAATTGTGAAGGTTGTGTGTGAAGTTTATGCAATTTTAAGGAACCAATAGGGTCAAAATAAGTTTCATGAGGTTTGGATGTAATGTGATGGTTCCAATAGCTTAAGTATATGATTTGTGACGCCATTGAGAATTGACCCCTAAGTTACATCAAAATGCCTCAAAATGGGTAAATCGTATTTATGCGCATGACTCATTCATTTTTAGGAATTTTTAAGTATGGCCAGCGACTACACGTCACAAATAATATATTTTAGCTTGTGTCAAAATTTGGTGACAATTGGATTTGATTTGAAAAAGATAGGGTGGTTAGAAGTTGGAAAATGTGGAGTTTTCTACATAATTCACAGTAGGGTACTATCATACAGTGCTTGAATTGATTCACCTAAAGCCCTGAATCAATTCAGAGCCCTGTCCATGCCAAGCATAGTGTGTGAATCAATTCATCTAGGCCTTGAATTGATTCACAGACCTGAAACTACACTTTCTCTGCCTACTGGAACGTGTGAATCGATTCATCCAGGCCCTGAATCAATTCATTCTCCTGTTTTTCACCATTCTTGGCCTTGATGCACATATGAATCGATTCATGGTGCTGTCTTGATGGAAAATCATGAGTTTTGATGACTGTGGGGTTCCATTTAACCATTGCATGATTATGTATCCCTGTGTAAGTGTATTTAATGCTTTTTAATGATTAAATTGAGTATCCTTAAACCCTTTTTTTATACAATTCAATAACTCACAAATTAAATTACATTTTCCACTATTTCTTGTGGATGATCTTAAGATTGATTGTCTCTTGACTTAATTTATTCACCTCCCCATATCTTCATATATGAGGTAGGTTACTTTAATGATTCGAGGTTACTTATTAAAGTTATAATTTATGGTTTCTTCCATTCTTAAATAGTTTTCAAAATCATGAAAAATTTACCCTTATTTCCATTAAATTAATTTGGGGTCGTTTCACTCATCAGCATCACCCTCAGTATCAGGTTGAGCTCCAGATGGTCCTCTTACCTTAGGGTATATGGGTTGGTCACCTGGCCAAGCTACATGAGCTGTAGAGTCAGCTAGTGTCATAAATGGTGCACCCTCTCCCTGGATCCTGTACTGATAAAAGGAGTCATGTAAATGCATATAAGCTCTGTGAGAAGCAGCTATCATCTGCATTATATGCTAATGCTTGATACTCATCCTAGCAAATCCCTACGTCATAGCATCAATAGATGCTAGCTATGGTGGTCTCCTCCTCTTCTGTCTAGGCTGAGTCTCCTGTTCAAGGGGTGGAAGCTCGCACTACTACACAAAGTAGTCTCTGCTTACTAGAACCTTAGTGACTTGCCCTGAAGAACTAGTAAACTTAGGTGATGGCACCTCTACCCCCTGCCTCCTTAGTAAGGTAGATATAATCAGTGGAAAAGGTACAGGGTGATTCACTTTATACCCAAGGGCATATAAGTAAATTTGCTTAAATATGAGTTCAACTATGTCAATGGTGTAGCCCTAAAGAATGGAATAAAGCAAACAACATTGATTAACTGGCAGAAAAGAGAGATGAAAAACTGGCATGATGTTATAGAGCATCAAATACGACCATGCCTGTGCCAAAGGAGTCATATGAGTCTTCAAAAGATTGGATGGAGATCTATTAACCCTACTCAGGTTAAAATAAATTCCATCCTTGCCCAAGAAATGAGCAACCTGATCTAAGAAGTATCCTAAATCACCATCCTCAGTAGCAACCTTGTTTCTGTTTTCCTTCCATAAATAACTATCCTTCTCGGGAGTAGGCTCCTAAGGGTTACCTAGTAGGGTACTAATAGTGTCTCGATCATAGGTGATATGTCTACCTTTCACCCAGCTGTTCCTCATCTGCCCAATGTTGGGCGAATCCTGGCAAGTCCGATAGGCGTTCGATTAAAATTCCATCACTAAGATGGGATCTCCTACAGTAGATAGGGAAAACAGTGTTCCCCACCCCTCCTATGAATCTCATCCTAAAGCTTAGGATAATCTTCTACTCCTAAGTCTAGCACTCTCTCCCATATAAGTCTCTGGCCCTTAATCTGGTGGAACCTAGCCCACTTCGTATCAGTCTTGAACCTAGTAAGGTCACAAGGTCCAAGTTACTCCTCCTCAATCTGGATATCGGGGTCCTCAGATGTGGTGTCAGTATCAGTGGTCCTTCTTTTAGAACCAGTGGCAGGGATAGCTTTCTTAGGAATCATCTGTAAAAATTTTAAAGTTAAAAACAATTATATAAAAATTATTCACACATTCAATAATGCAAGAAAATATAACATTTAAACATGTATACAAAAATTTTAACAAAATTCACAAAAATATATCACTCATGTACCATACAAAATAATATTTTTGGTTAAATGTAACATACAACATAAATAAAATCACAAAACAATTTTTTATTTTTATGATTTTTTTAAAATAAAATAAAATAAATTCACACAACAACATATCACACATGCATATTTTATGAATTTTAAAACAAAATCACATTTTACAAATCATGCAAGAAAGTATAACAAACATTTCAAAATAGAATTTTTTTGGTTTTTTAAGATAAAACAAACAGAAATTCACACCATATAACAAAAACAAAATTCCAACAAAATTTAAAACATACTCCAAACAGAAAACTAACAGGTAATATATACATAAAAATAAACTAAAATAGAAAAATTAAAAAAAACAAAAACAGGGGCCTGACGCGTAGCGTCAACCCTGTTCTTCCATGCTACGTGTCAGTGGAACGCTACGCGTGGGCTCGCAAGTCTGAAACCAAAAAAGTGGGGTTACGCAGCAGCAACCCCTCAATCATACATTCAATCATAGCACATTATTAATTAGCAATCATCCCCAGTTGTCATCTAATCTTATCCTAACATCATACATTTTGAGAATTAAAAACGCAAAAATTAAAAGAGGAAAGGATTGAAAAAGTTACTTGGAAGAAGATCGAAGATGATGAAATGATAAGAGAATTGGAGTTTGAAAGGTTTTTAGGATTCGGTTTCTGAGTAAATAAGAGAGGCACAGAGAGGGAATTAGGTTTTTTTAAAAAATTTGGATTTGGAATGGGCCTCGACTGTGTGAGTGGGTTCAATTTTAAAAATTGAACGCAGATCCTGACACTACATGCCAGGTTGAAAATTTTGATCCCACGCTACGTGTGGGAATTAGTTTTTCATTTTCTTCATTGTTAATTTTCAAAAACCCATTTTTTATCTAATTTAAAACCCCTTTGTTTTCAAAAATTCAATCTGAACCCAAAATTGAATAAAATCATTTTTATTTTTTATTTTTATTTAAATTAAAGAAAACATAAATGAGGAAAATTAATGGGTTGCCTCCCATTGAGCGCTTGGTTTGATGTCTCTAGCTTGACATCCTGCACATCACAAATTAGTTAAATAACAGATGGTGGTTAGTCTGTTGATTTCACCACCTAGATATGGTTTCAACCTTTGCCCATTAACCATCCAATCTCTCTTGGAAATTGGATCCTCAATTTCCACTGCTCTATAAGGTTTAACCTCCTTAATCACAAATGGGCCTGACCACTTTGATTTCAATTTACCAGGAAACAATTTCAATCTTGAATTAAAAAGTAAAACTTGTTGACCTAGTGTGAAGTGTCTTTTCTTTAAATTTTTGTCATGGTAAGCTTTCACCTTATTCTTGTAGCACCTGGATAACTCAAGCATTATTCCTCATTTCCTCTAACTCTAGTAACTGTAAATTTCTTTTGTTCGTTGTTGCATCTTGATCAAAGTTGAGGAATTTTAATACCCAGTATGCTTTATGTTCCATCTCTACTGGAAAATGACAAGCTTTCCCATAAACCATCTGAAAAGGGGAAAAGCCAATAGGGGTTTTAAATGCAGTTCTGTATGCCTAGAGTGCATCATCAAGTTTATATGACCAATCCTTCCTGAAATCTCTACTTGTCCATTGGTTTATGGATGATATGTTGTAGCCATCTTATGTCTTACTCCATAATGCTGTAATACCTTATGAAGAACTTTGTTATAGAAATGTGAACCTCCATCACTAATCAAAGTTCTTAGTGTTCCAAACCTGCAAAAAATATTTTTTTTCAAGAGATTCACCATAGTTTTGGTGTCAGCATTAGGTGAAGCAATTGCTTCCACCCATTTTGAAACATAATCTACTGTCAAAAGAATGTATTGATTAAATTGAGAGTGAGGAAAGGGTCCCATAAAATACCTCTACTTCTTGAATGTTATGAGAGGCATTTCTTGCCTCTTATTGACATTACCTATTCTTTGACAGTTATCACAAGATTGCACAAATGAGTGAGAATCTTTAAAAATAGAGGGCCAATACAAACCTGATTAAAGGATTTTTGTAGCGGTCCTCTCACCATTAAAATGTCCTCCATAAGGTGATTTGTGGCAGTGTTATAGCATATCTTTTATTTCCCAATCAGGCACACAATGATGTAACAAATTATCCACACTAATTTTGAATAAATAAGGATCATCCCAAAGAAAATATTTTACATCTCTGAAAAAAAAATTCTTTGCTGCCAAGTTAAATCATTTGGAACAATTCCTGCTGCTTTAAAATTAGTCATATCAGCAAACCATAGCCGCTTTGTTATTTCAAAAAGTTTCTCATCAGGGAATTCTTCCAAGATTTCACTTTCCTTGGTAGTGACCTCGTTATTCATCAATCTAGAAAGATGGTCAACGACCACATTTTCACTACCCTTTTTGTAACACCTAGGATTCTAAAACCAACATAAGGCAGAACAGAGCAAAAGCTCTGATACCAAAATGAAACATCCTAGATTAAATAAAAAAATAAAACTGGGACAAGGAAAATGTTTCCAAAAATAAACCAGAGGCAGGGAAATTTTTCCAAAATACATCCTTACAATTAGACCATAAAACGACCAGGTAAAATACGGAATGGAAGGCAAGGGAAAAACGAAGCACTCATTCGGCAATTAGCGGAAGCACAACAGCTTAAGCCATCCCAAACAGTACACCCACGCTCAAGCGAGACCCAGCGTCGCTGGAGTGAGATATCACAAGGCAGCCAGCGGAAGACATAAAACACCTAAGCGAGCCCACAACACAGCGCACACTCGCTCGAGCGAGATCCAATACGCCTGAGCGAGACTGCCCAACACGTCTGGGTGAACACCTATTCACTTAAGCGAATCAAACTCGAAAGCATTCCATGCACTCACACTCGCTGGAGTGAACATGTAGTCGCTGAGGCGAGTAACACACTCGGTAATTCCCATCACTCAGAATCTGGGGTTCCATCCACTCGGGATTGACCCCCAACGTATTATACTTAGTCATTTATTTTTATCCACAAGGGTTGTTATTCAAGTGGCCTCAATACTCAAGAGGGGGGGTGAATTGAGTTTTTAAAATTTTGATTGGAATGCCTTTGAACTTGATTTTTTATATCCAAGTTTACAAGAAAATGCAAGTGAACTCAAGTTGAAGATAGTGTGCAATGCACCACAAGGATAATTATAGCTGAAGCAATTCAACAAACACTTGGTGGGAAGTATTTGAAATATATCAAATTAGACAAGCTCAAGTATGCAATTCATAATCAATCAACACAAATCAACCAATTGCAGTATATGAAAGTAAAAGAGTAAGGGAGAGGAGCTTGCAAACCAATATAACGAGTTCCACCAACACCGGTGTACGTCTCGCCTCTAAGCAACCCACTTAGAGGATTTCCACTATTGAAGTTTAGAGATACAAGCTATGAGCAATTGCAGCTTCCTAGTGTCCCACACTCAAGAACTCAATCCCCACTAGCAAAGAGTAACCCACCCAATCTCTCAAAACTCTCAATACCCAAAGGTTGAACCCCAACCTTTGTGACCACTCAATCCTAGAGTGAAAAACCTTTGTGTTTGTTGAAGTGTTTACAAGGAAATGACTCTCTTAATAGAGTAGATGTACAAGTGAAAGATCACACAAACTTTAACTCTCAAAATGAGAGGATGTACAAATTTAAACTCAGAATATACAAGAAAGGTGGCTTACTAAGCACAAGAACAAGTGAGGAATGATAGCTTCTAGTTGTGTGTTTTGTGCTTGAGTTCCTCTTGAATTTATAGAGCCATTTGAGAGCTTGAGGAATGCCTTTCTTCTTCCTAGCCATTGCACATAGTGGGGGTCTGAAGGAATGGTGGAGACATGTGCTGGTTTCCCACTAATATGTGTTTTCCCACTATCGTAATCGATTACGCCTCGAGCTATAATCGATTACAACTTGAATTTTTCATTCCAGATCGTGTTGTAATCGATTAGCCAATCCATGGTAATCGATTATCACCAAGTCAGAGGCTTGATAATCGATTACTTCATTCCTGGTAATCGATTGTATAAGGTACCTGATGCATTTAATTTGGTCACACAGCTGTGTAATCGATTACTGCTTACTTGTAATCGAGTATTGGCATTCCAGTGGCTTGGTAATCGATTATTTCATGTCCCATAATCGATTAGCTTAAACACCTGATTCACTTCAATCAATTTTACAATTGGAAATCGATTACTTGATGTTACAATCGATTAGTTAACAAAATAGTGGCCATCTAATCGATTAGACCTGGGTTCATAATCGATTATCTTGTAAAACAGAGGCTTCTTAATCGATTAGCTGTGTTATGTAATCGATTATCTTGACAAACAGAGGCTTCATAATCGATTAGACCTCCTTGTGTAATCGATTATATTCGTGGTTTTTGCAGTCTGATGCTGTTCCTTTGTTTTCCAAGAGTTTCTTCAAGAGTCCTTTGTCATTATCAAAATCCTTGATCCTGAAATCATATTCAAACACATTCTCCCCCTTTTTGATGATGACAACCATGTTCATCTCTTGAGGGTTGTTAATTTTAAACAAAAGACTTATCTCTAATTCTATCTCTTGCACAAACATATCTGCTGCATTATCTCTTAATCACAGTTTCAAATAGCAGAATTTCTTTAACTAGTTTTTCAAATATTCAGCATCTTTATCTCTTAACAATATCATTGTCTCTTATCTCTTAGCATTAACAAATCTCCCCCTATCAAAAAGAATTCATGCTTAGACTTTAGAGATAACTGATCCACTTGTTATTAATCAGCCAGTTTTTGAAAATGCAGATGAACAGATGAACATTTTCTATCTTTTCTCTCTTTTCTCCCCCTTTGGAATCATCAAAAATAATAAATGCAAGTAAAGAGATATATATCACAGAATGAAAATTTTATTAAATTGTAAAAAGCAGGAAATTACATGAAGGGAAATTTGCATAATTAATAAAAAGAACATGGAACAACTTAAACCAAAGCATGAAAATGGATCTAATTATCCGGATTGAAAAATCTAAGTTCAGAGACTTGATGGGACAGCTCATCATAACGCTGTTGCATTATCTCAAAATGTTGTTGCTCGGTCATTGAAAATTCTTGAAGGGAATTTTCTAGGTGATCGAAGCGGCGGTCAAGATGAGCATTGAGCGATGCAAATGGGTCAGCAGGGGCAGAGGAAGAGGCTTGAGGTGCAGGAGGAGGAGGAGGAACGGGCTCATCATCAGCAGGAGCTTCAAAGGGAATGTTGGCATGATAGCCTTCCATTCGTGTGTACCATGCTCTGTTTAGAAAAACAAGACCCATCTTGGTTAGGTGGTGAGTGCCAATGCAGGCTTTTGAAGGCACCTTCTCCGAGAGTTCTCCAGCTAAGTCCACTCTGCAGTGTTTGAAGATTTTGGTGAGTAGAATGGCATATGGAAGCTTTTGTTGGTCCTTTGCGTGGCGCATGTGAAATTTGACCAATTGAACCTAGTTGATCTCTTTGTGGTTCAACATAGCCCACATTAAGAGGACGTCATCCTCTTCCACCAAAGCATAGTTCCCACCACGGGGCACCAACATCTTGACTAGAAAAAAATGTAGGAGTCTGTTATTCATGGTCAGATGTCCCACCAGCTTGTGATTGCTCCTTGGTCGATCAGCTTTCCACAAGGATTGACGAGCGGTTAGAGCATTGAAGCCCTATTCATCTTCAGGTTCTCCTCCATCAAACTCTGCATTGTTAAGCGGCAGCATAGAGATTTCTACAAACTGGGCGTTGGTGAGCTTGATGGTCATATTTTTGACCTTTGATTCGACCATCCCATTTACAAGTTTGAGATTGCAGTAGAAAACTCGAATGAGTTCAGGATAATACTGCTCTTCCTTAAGGGTGAGGAAGGGAAAAAGGTTGTAGTGGTGGAGGCATTGGGAAAAGGTGAGGCTATGGTTATCAAAGGTTTCAGCAATGGTGAAGTGGGGAGTCATGATATCCTTTTTAGAAAAATTGTTGACAAAATTTTGGAGGTCTCTAGGAGAGGAGAAGAACCTAGAGAAGTCTAGGGGGTTGTTGGCTTGGGCCATGGAGGACCTAGCTCTCTTGACTGTGCGGGAGGAAGCCATTGACAAGGAATGTATAGAAAAAAAATGAAGAGAGGAAGAGAGTTCTTGAGAACTTTGAGAGATAGGAAGAGGAAGGAGGTAGTGTGAGATGAGAGGGTGAAGAGAGGGGTATTTATAGAGAAGGATTAGGTTTAGAAAGGAGGGAGATGAGTTAAATGAGTGGAGAATTCGAGCAGACCTCAGAAACATACGTTTTGACTCTACAGTACCGATGCTAATCGATTACTAGGATTGGGTAATCGATTAGACCACTGTTTCTGGGGAATTTGAATCGTCTCGTACAGATAGTAATCAATTACGGGAGTTTAGTAATCGATTAGTCAGGAAACAGAAACGTCCTAATCGATTGTGGTAGTGTGGTAATCGATTACTGGGAAGATGAAACATTTTGCACCTGAAACAGAGGCTTTGTAATCGATTAGATATCAATGAGTAATCGGTTATCAACAAAACAGAAGCTTATTAATCGATTAGATGGCAATTCGTAATCGATTATCAACGAGACAGGAGCTTATTAATCGATTATGCATATGTATATAATCGATTATCTGGTTCAAGAATTTGCAGTTTTCACACAGGAGAGTTGCAATATTGATCAATCATGCTACTGATAATAACCACTCATACAATCATGCCATATAATACTGTTTTTATCAAAATACTTCATCATTCAAACACAATTATTCATGTCAAGAATTCCTAATTCTCTTCTAATGTGGATGAATTGCTCCCTAGCTAAAGGTTTGGTGAAAATATCTACTAGTTGCCTAGAAGTTTCAACATGCTCAAGTATACAATCACCCTTTAATACATGGTCTCTAATGAAGTGATGTCTAATCTCAATATGTTTGGTTCTAGAATGCATTACAGGATTCTTTTAGATATTGATAGCACTAGTATTATCACATTTAAGAGGCACATGGTCCAATACAACTCCAAAGTCTAGAAGTTGTTGTCTCATCCAAAGGATTTGAGCACAACAACTACCAGCTGCAATATATTCTGCCTCAGCTGTTGATAGCACAACACTTACTTGTTTCTTGCTATGCCAAGAGACAAGGGAACTACCAAGCAAGTGACATGTTCCGCTAGTGCTTTTTTTGTCAAGTTTACAACCTGCAAAGTCTGAATCAGAGTAACCAACTAAAGTGCATTCAGCCCCTTTGGGGTACCATAAACCAACATTTTGAGTCCCAACTAAATATTTCATTATCCTTTTTACTGTAGTGAGATGTGATTCTTTAGGACAAGCCTGGTATCTAGCACACATACACACAGCAAACATGATATCCGATCTACTAGTGGTTAAGTAAAGTAAGGATCCTATCATACCTCTATAGTTTGTGAGTTCAACATCCTTACCTTTCTCATCCTTGTCCAAATAGCATGAAGTGCCCATGGGTGTGGCAGTATCATTCGCTTTGTCCATGTTGAATTTTCTAAGTAGTTCTTTGCAGTACTTGGATTGATTAATGAATGTGCCTTCATTGGTTTGCTTGATTTGAAGTCCAAGGAAGAAAGTGAGTTCCCCCATCATGGACATTTCAAATTCTTCCTGCATTAACTTAGCAAACTCCTTGCACATTGACTCATTAGTGGCACCAAATATTATATCATCAACATAAACTTGTACCAATAGTATGTTATTCTTTTTGTGCTTTATGAATAAAGTTGTATCAACCTTTCCTCTTTCAAAATGATTTTCTAAAAGAAATTTGCTCAACCTTTTATACCAAGCTCTTGGAGCTTGTTTCAAACCATACAAAGCTTTCTTTAATTTGAAAACATGATTTGGAAATTGATGGTTTTCAAAACCTGGAGGTTGATCAACATATACTTCCTCTTGAATGTATCCATTCAAGAAAGCACTTTTAACATCCATTTGGTACAATTTGAAGTCCCTACAGCATGCAAAGGCTAATAGTAGTCTAATTGCTTCTAATCTAGCTACGGGTGCATACGTCTCTTCATAATCAATGCCTTCTTCTTGATTATAGCCTTTAGCTACTAGCCTAGCGTTGTTCCTAGTAATAATACCATTTTCATCCAATTTATTCCTAAATACCCATTTGGTTCCTATTATTTGGTGATCATTGGGTCTTGGCACAAGCTCCCAAACTTTATTTCTTTCAAAGATATTAAGCTCTTCTTGCATGGCCAACATCCAATGTTTATCAATAATAGCTTCATTAATGCATTTGGGTTCTATTTGCGATACAAAGGCTAAATGATTGCATGTATTTCTAATTGCATTAGGAGTACTTACACCTTTTGTCATTTCACCTATGACTTTGTCTAGAGGATGATCCTTCAAAGTGATCCATTGTTGTGGTTCCTTATGTTTGGCTGCATTTGTGTCTTTGATTTCTCCTTCCTTGTCATCTAAGGTCAATTCTTGAATAGTACCTACAAGATCATCAACATCTTCCTTTCTCGGAGGGTTATGGCTACTTTCATCAAATTTAACATGAATGGACTCTTCAATGATGTTTGTTTGTTTGTTGAAGATTCGATAAGATTTACTAGATTGTGAATAACCTAGGAAGATTGCCTCATCAGCTTTAGCATCAAACTTCCCTAGATTATCCTTTCCATTATTGAGCACAAAACATTTACATCCAAAACTATGAAAGTGTGAAATGTTGGGTTTTCTACCCTTGTAAAGTTCATAGGGGGTTTTCTTTAGAATAGGCCTTATTAAACATCTATTCATAACATAGCAAGCGGTGTTTACCGCATCGGCCCAAAAATGTTTTGCAATATGGTTTTCATTTAACATGGTTCTTGCAAGCTCCACCAAGGATCTATTTTTCCTTTCAGCTACTCCATTTTGTTGTGGAGTTCTAGGAGCTGAAAAATTGTGATTAATACCATGTTTTTCGCAAAACTTTTCAAAAGATTAATTTTCAAATTCTCCCCCATGATCGGTTCTAATGGATGAAATTTTAGAATTTTGCTCATTTTGGATAACCTTAGCAAGTTTCTTGAATGCATGATATGCTTCATTTTTATGAGCAAGAAACAATGTCCATGTATATCTAGAATAATCATCTACAATAACTAGACCATAGTAATTGCCTCTAAAGCTTTTGATTTTGGATGGTCCAAATAAGTCCATGTGCAAAAGTTGTAAAGGCCTTTGTGTGGAAATAATATTTTTGGATTAAAAAGATGCCTTTACTTGTTTTCCCTTTTGACATGCATCACAAAATCTATTTTCAAACTTAGGCTTTGGTAAACCAATTACTAATTCTTTGGAAACAAGTTTGTTTAAGTGGTCTACATGTATATGAGCTATTCTCCTATGCCATAGCCAAGTTTCATCCTCTTTTGTAATGAAGCATTGTTCATCATTTGTAGACAAACTATCCACATCAATCATGTAAATGTTATCAATCCTTTTTCTAACAAATTTGACTTCTTTGTTTAGCTTATTCTCAATTATACAACAATTGGATTCAAATAAAACTATATCCTTTGTCACATAATTGACTTATGCTAAGCAAGTTATGTTTGAGTCCTTCAACATACAACACATCACTAATGGAGGTAGAGGAATTTTTACCAATATTTCTGATGCCCAGGATCCTTCCTTTGGTGTTGTCTCCATAGGTGACGCTTCTTTTTCTTTTGGGAGTAAATGATGTGAACTTGCTTATGTCTCCCGTCATATGTTTTGAACACCCACTATCCAAATACCAATGGGTGTTGCTTGCCTTGAAGCATACCTACAAAACAAAATCAGTTTAGAGAACTAGGTACCCATTTTATGTTGGGTCCTTTAAGGTTAGCTTGTGGTAATGTCCCTTTGGGAACCCACACCTTTCTTATAACCTTTGGCCCTAATTTTCTAACATTGCGATTTGAAGAGTTATGACCTTTAAAACCGCAATGATTACATTTCATAAAGGGCGAAGATGATTTCATAGGAGGTACAAAGAAGTTTTTGTAATGCTTTTCCTTTTTAACGGAGTTGTACCCTAAACCGGTTTTGTCAAACATGCATCTTTGGTTTCCAAGAAGTACATTCAAATTATCTCTACCATTTGTAAACCTTTCTAAAGTTTTGTTTAGATCTAGGACTTTATTTTCTAGATCAATGCATTTCTTAGCAAAATCACAAGGTTTACTCTTAGAACATGTTTGAGCATTTTCCAGTTCTTTTAAACAATCATTCTCTTTACACACTTCCATAAGGTGCATCTCTAGAGTGTCACTAGTTTTTCTAGACACCTTAAGTCTATTAGAGACTTTCACAAATTTTTCATATAATTCATTAAAGGCATTAAGTAATTCTTCCTTATCAAGGTCATGAAGATTTACCTCATCATCTTCTTCTTGGTGATTTGCCATGAGGCAAAGGTTTGCCTCTTCATTTTCCGAGTCATCCGAGCTACTTATCTCGTTTTCATCCCACGCGATATAGGCTCTTCTTCTTCCCTTTTTCTCTTTGCTCTTCTTTTTAAGATTTGGGCAATCGGCCTTGAAGTGTCCTTCTTTCCCACATTCAAAACAACTAGGTAAGGAAGATGATTCATTAGGTGTAGATTTCTTACCTTGTGTTTTGAAGTTCCTTTGGAATCGTTTGTTTCTCATGAACTTTCCGAATCTTTTTACAAACAATCCAAATTCTTCTTCTTCATCAATATCACTACATGATTCTTCTTCATGTATAGAGGTGGCTTTGAGAGCTAAGCTTTTCTTTTTGGAGGATTTTTCTTCTTCCTCTGCTAGCTTCAAGACTTTTAGTTCTTGCTCTTGCTCTTGTAATTTCCCAAAGAGTGTTGCAAGAGACATCTCATTGATGCTTGGAGATTGTTTTATGGCTGTGACAAGTGGTTCATTCCCTGCTAAGACTTTTTAAAACTTTATGCACAAGTTCTTTGTTAGTGTAAACTTTGCCAAGAGTAATAAGATGATTAATAATAAGAGTAAATCTCTTCTGCATTTCTACTATGTTTTCCCCTGAGTTTATTCTAAAACTTTCATATTGACTTGTCAAGGTACTAATTTTGGAGTCCTTCACATCGCTAGTTCCTTCGTGAGTTACTTGTAGAGTATCCCACATTTCCTTAGCGGATTGACAAGTCATTATTCTAAAAAATTCATCTGGACCTAATGCCATAGTGATGAGATTCTTTGCCTTATAGCCATATTGTACTTTCTTTTCTTCATCACTAGTCCATTCATCCATAGGTTTTTCAACATTTTTACTATCAATAGTATGCATTGGTATATAAGGACCATTTTCAATGGCATTCCAAACTCTCAAATCAATATATTGAATGAAGATTTTCATTCTTTCTTTCCAAAACGCATAGCCTTCCCCATTGAAAGCGGGAGGTCGATTTGTAGCACCACCCTCGAGAAACATGTTATATGAGGTTGAGGCCATTTGTTCTCTTGAAGCCGTTAAGCTTGATCTACCAAGAGTCAAGCTCTGATACCACTTGTTGTTCAAGTGGCCTCAATACTCAAGAGGGGGGTGAATTGAGTTTTTAAAATTTTGATTGGAATGCCTTTGAACTTGATTTTTTATATCCAAGTTTACAAGAAAATGCAAGTGAACTCAAGTTGAAGATAGTGTGCAATGCACCACAAGGATAATTATAGCTGAAGCAATTCAACAAACACTTGGTGGGCAGTATTTAAAATATATCAAATTAGACAAGCTCAAGTATGCAATTCACAATCAATCAACACAAATCAACTAATTGCAGTATATGAAAGTAAAAGAGTAAGGGAGAGGAGCTTGCAAACCAATATAACGAGTTCCACCAACACCGGTGTACGTCTCGCCTCTAAGCAACCCACTTAGAGGATTTCCACTATTGAAGTTTAGAGATACAAGCTATGAGCAATTGCAGCTTCCTAGTGTCCCACACTCAAGAACTCAATCCCCACTAGCAAAGGGTAACCCACCCAATCTCTCAAACTCTCAATACCTAAAGGTTGAACCCCAACCTTTGTGACCACTCAATCCTAGAGTGAAAAACCTTTGTGTTTGTTGAAGTGTTTACAAGGAAATGACTCTCTTAATAGAGTAGATGTATAAGTGAAAGATCACATAAACTTTAACTCTTAAGATGAGAGGATGTACAAATTTAAACTCAGAATATACAAGAAAGGTGGCTTACTAAGTACAAGAACAAGTGAGGAATGATAGCTTCTAGTTGTGTGTTTTGTGCTTGAGTTCCTCTTGAATTTATAGAGCCATTTGAGAGCTTGAGGAGTGCCTTTCTTCTTCCTAGCCGTTGCACATAGTGGGGGTCTGAAGGAATGGTGGAGACATGTGCTGGTTTCCCTCTAATATGTGTTTTCCCACTATTGTAATCGATTACACCTCGAGCTGTAATCGATTACAACTTGAATTTTTCATTCCAGATCGTGCTGTAATCGATTAGCCAATCCATGGTAATCGATTATCACCAAGTCAGAGGCTTGATAATCGATTACTTCATTCCTGGTAATCGATTGTATAAGGTACCTGATGCATTTAATTTGGTCACGCAGCTGTGTAATCGATTACTGCTTACTTGTAATCGACTATTGACATTCCAATGGCTTGGTAATCGATTATTTCATGTCCCATAATCGATTAGCTTAAACACCTGATTCACTTCAATCAATTTTACAATTGGTAATCGATTACTTGATGTTACAATCGATTAGTTAACAAAACAGTGGCCATCTAATCGATTAGACCTGGGTTCATAATCGATTATCTTATAAAACAGAGGCTTCTTAATCGATTAGCTGTGTTGTGTAATCGATTATCTTGACAAACAGAGGCTTCATAATTGATTAGACCTCCTTGTGTAATCGATTATATTCATGGTTTTTACAGTCTGATGTTGTTCCTTTGTTTTCCAAGAGTTTCTTCAAGAGTCCTTTGTCATTATTAAAATCCTTGATCCTGAAATCATATTCAAACACAAGGGTCACATATACAATCCACTCAGAGTATCATCATTTCTCTCACTCGGGAAACACATAGACCTTCCTTCATTCAGAAGGGGTCTCCACAGTCATACGTCACTTGGAATATTCCAGCCAGATTCACTCGGTATACATCATCATATTCACTCGGGGAAAATCAGGAAGTTAAGCCCCACTCGGACTTATTCAAATCTTAACCACTCGGGATATGGATCCTTGTTCACTCGGATTATGTATAGATCATACACTTAGAATTTATCTCAATTAAACCATCATAACAACTCTTCCCTCGGAAGAGGTTCACTCAGCATCTCCACTCGGGCATACCTAGATCTTTCCCCACTCAGGGTTATACTCATATTTTTCACTCGGTATTACTTACGCCTAACATACCCAGGAAATTCTCCCATTGACTCCCACACAGTGTAGGTTCATCTAAAGGGATTTCACTCAGAATCCCTTTAAGTTTCTCCACTCGGAAAAGGAGGCCCAAACACTATAGTCTCACTCGGAACCACCAACTTCACACTATTTCATCCAGAAACACCTCTCAATTAATTCAACAACACTTCTCAATCAACACGGTGTATGCTACCAATATAACCACACACATATATATATATATATATGTAAATTTACACTCGGGTACATATCATCTTAACCTTATACATTCAACAGCACTTATTATCGATTCAAGCACAGATTATCAATCGTAAACCATATATATGCTTAACATGCACATGGATCCTAATAACTTAGATTCCTTATATATAAATTTATATTCGTTATACAACACTGTTATTATGAGCCGGCCAAGGCTACAACTGACTAAACATAATAAATACAATATAAACACTCAACATTCGGAGTGCACATCACTCGGACTTGAGGCCTTCACACCATTCCGAGGCCTACCTACATATACTGAAAAATGGTGTAGGGGGGTGAGCATCTTAAATATTAAATGATAGATACTGACTCGGATTATTCTTTAATCATGCAACATTATACATATACATAACAATAACCAATAATATATGCAGTGCCACTTAATCGAAATACACATAAAACATTTCCGATCAAAATCTACTCAGTTATCACTCGGCTATACGCACATATCATTCTCAATAACCTTGACACATATGCATACAATCAGGTCTCAATCAACATCACCTGTACATGTATACAGAATTCAATCACTCGGTTCCGCATTTGTGTGTAATCGGTTTTTATCGTTGCAACGTAGGCTCCCAGCCTTCTATTCAGCTCCCAGCTGCTTGGCCGTTTTACTGGTACCAAACCGTTTGCCCTCATAGGTGACACCAACGCTTTCAGCGCCAATAGTGGTGTTCACGGGCAGTCTGAGTCTCACTCAAAGGCTACCTTGAGTCTCACTCAAAAGGATTTCACAGCGTCTCACGCTTTAATAACCGATGGTAGTGTCCTACACTACATGCTCCCAGCATTAACGCATCCCATGCGCCACACGCGGATTCATCACACAACATAGAGTGCATATACACAACCTTTCATTCAACAATACATGCATCACATGCAATCGGTATTAGACATTCTCAGAACTCAATAAATTAATCCAACACACATGCATCTCATGCAATCGGTATCATAACTCAATAGATTAATACAATAACACATGCATCCCATGCAATCAGCGTTAGATAGTATCAAAACTCAATAAATTAATCCAACAACACAAGCATCTCATGCATTCGGTATTAGACAGTATCAGAACTCAATAAATTAATCCAACAACACGAGCATCTCATGCAATCAGTATTAGACAGTATCAGAACTTAGTAAATTAACCTTTTGTCACATGCAGTCAGCATTTAAAATCATAGTAGCATGCATGACACACAAGTCATTCGGTAATCATCAACAGTACTTTAGCACATTCTTTTCATGCAACCATTCAACACTTCTCAAAGCTATTAACATGTAATTCATGGACGAAACTACACATGCATCACTCAACTCTTACTCATCATACATCCGGGTATCACACACTCTTTATGCAAGCATAACACACCAATCAGAACACAGAAACAGCGATCATCAACACCCGAAACCCGTCCATAACCCATGCATTTAAGATATAAGATACCCCCTACCTGGAATGAAGATTCCAGGAGCTCCTCGAGCTAACAATGCCGACCAATCATCCTTCGACCGCTCCCTCCAACTCACACGACCTCTGGGTTCAGACGCTGGACTCAGCACTTAGCATGAAGAACCCGAAGCCGTTTCCACACCCACGAATAGTCTGATCTTGCCAACAATGAAGGGTTCCAGCCCCAAGATATCCCAACGTTGTTGAGTTGGGTGAAGGAGAAGACGACGAGGAAGAAGACGAGAAACAGTAGGGAAGAAGACTGGTTGCATGCAGAGGGGAATGCATACTCTCACCCTCTCTGGCTCAACGAGGAAAGGAAGGAGTACAGGAGAAGAGAACAGAACAACGTCTCTGCTTCCTTCGAAGAAAGGCCCTTAGCTCTCAACTCAGTGGGTCATTTCCCACAAATGGAGAGAAGGAGAAGAAGAAGAGAGGAGGATCCAACCTCTAGGACACAGCACCATGCTGTTTCTTCTGCCACTACGCTGTTCCCTCACAGCCACACCGTTCCACTCGGGTCTACACAGTTCTGAGTGGAAAAGAAGATGAAGAGGAAGACGAAGAGAATGAAGAGGGAAGTGGGCAGGAGAAGAGGATCGGACAGTGTCTCTGTTTTCCTTTGAAAGAGAAGCTCTCAGTTCTCTCGACCTTTGGCAAGTGGAATGACGCAAATGAGGAAGTGAGTGGAGAAGAGAAGAGCCGAAACTCTTATATACTCTAGGGGTACATGCGTCTTTACCGCTGGCCACTAACATTAATTAATTAACCATTAGCTATCTAATCTACAATTAATCTGAACTCATTCACTAATCTCATTCGGTAGTTAATTTTTAAATCGGGATGTTACACTTTTCATCTTTGATTTCAAGATCATATTCTTGTAGGAGAAAAATCCATCGGATTAACCGAGGTTTAGAATCAGTTTTGGTCAAAAGATATTTGATGGCTACATGATCAGTAAAAATAATTGTTTTCGAGGCAATCAAATATGATCTAAATTTTTCTAGGGCATATACTATGGCTAGTAACTCTTTTTCAGTAGTTGCATAACTTATTTGATTTTCATTCAACACTTTACTAGCATAGTGTATAACCCTTAAAAACTTTTCATACCTTTGACCTAACATAGCTCCAACAGCATAATCACTTACATCACACATAAGTTCAAAGGGTAAGTTCTAGTTAGGCGTAACAATCACAGGAGCAGAAACCAATTTTTTCTTTTAAGGAATTAAAAGCTTTAAGACATGCTTCATCAAATTTGAATTCAACATCTTTATTTAGAAGGTTTGTCAAAGGCTTAGCAATTTTTGAAAAGTCTTGAATAAACCTTCTATAAAATCTAGCATGTCCTAAGAAACTTCTAATACCTTTCACATTTATAGGGGGTGGGAGTTTAGAGATCACCATAACTTTTGCTTGGTCTACCTCAATACCTTTTGTAGAAATTTTGTGACCAAGTAGAATACCTTCTATCACCATGAAGTGACACTTCTCCTAATTCAGCACCAAATTTGTTTCAATACACCACTTTAGTACGGTGTCCAAGTTAGATAGACATGAGTCAAATGAATTCCTAAAAACTGAGAAGTCATCCATGAAAATCTCAATGCTTTTTTCAATTAGATCTACAAAAATAGCAAACGTGCATCTTTGAAAAGTAGTTGGTGCATTACACAATCCAAATGACATTTTTCTATAAGTAAATATACCAAAGGGACATGTAAAAGCAGTCTTTTCCTAGTTAAGAGGGTCAACAGCAATCTGATTATATCTAGAATATCCATCAAGAAAATAATAATAAGCCTGTCTAGATAGTCTTTCAAACATTTGATCCATAAAGGGAAGTGAAAAATGATCTTTCCTTATTTCTTGATTAAGTTTTCTATAATCAACACACATTCTCCAACTTGTGACAATTCTTGTTAGGATTAATTCATTTTTATCATTCATAATTATTAGCATTCCTCCCTTTTTGGAACAACTTGAACAGGACTTACCCAAGCACTATCAAAAATAGGATAGATGATACCTGCTTTCAGCAATTTCAGAACCTCCTTTTTGGTTACCTCTTTCATGGTTGGATTAAGCCACCTTTGAGGTTGAGCTACAGGCTTAAAATCATCTTCCAACAAAATCTTATGCATGAAGTATAATGGACTTATACCTTTCAGATCTTCAAGCTTTCATCCAATTGCTTCTTGTTTTCTCTTTAGTACTTCTACCAGTTTTTCTTCTTCTGTTTCAGTTAACAAATTACTGATAATAACTGGTTTAAGATTACCTTCCTTCAAAAAGATATACTTTAGGTTAGAAGGTAGCATTTTAAGTTCAGGTCTCTGGATTTCTTCAACTGGTGCTTCTTGTATTTCTTCAATTTTTCTTTATTCAGAGGAAGTTTCTTTCCCTCGCTCAAGTTCTTCTAAACACCAGTCTATCTGTCTCTCATCTTTCTCATTCAAACATTCAATAGAGTTAATCAATAACTTATTGAGAGGGTCAAAAATAGACATACCTTTGGATATGGAGAGGCAAACTTCATCAAGGACATCCACTTTAAAACAGTCTTGTTTTGAATTAGGATGTTTCATGGCTTTAAAGACATCAAAATTTACCTCTTCATCATGCACTCTGACTGGGAGCTTACCATTGTCTACATCAATCAATATTCTAGCAGTTTTCATGAATGGTCTTCCAAGAATTAGGGGGACTTTAGTGTTCTCCTCTATGTCTAAAACCACAAAATCAATGGGGAAGTAAAACTTATCAACTTTCACAAGTACATCTTCCATAATTCCATAGGGTCTCTTGATAGACCTATCAGTTAATTATAGAGTCATTTTTGTCCTTTGTGGATTGAGATCACCAATACGCTTCATCATACTTAGGGGCATTAAATTGATACTTGTCCCTAAATCTAATAAAGCCTTTCCAATATTTACACCTCCAATAAAGACAGGAATGGTGAAACTTCTGGGGTCTTTCGACTTTTTTGGCATGTTGTATTGTAAGATAGCAATACAACCTGCTTCAAGCTCCATAATTTCCTCATTATACCTCATCTTTTTAGTGAGTAGTTCTTTCATAAACTTTGCATATGTTGGCATTTGTTCTAATGCCTCAGAAAATGAAATGTTTATGTGTAACTGCTTAAAAATCTTAAGGAATCTTTTATATTCTCTTTCCTTAAGCTTTCTAGATGGTGCATGAGGATAAGGTAGATCCTTGACAAGAGGTATCTTACCCAAGTACTGATTCTTTTATTTTTTGGTTTTTTGGTTTTTTTCTTTTTCTTGCTTCTCTTTATTTTCTTCTTTTTCATTTTCATCATCTTTCTTTTCTTTGTCATTCTCTTTTTCTTGATTTTCTTTTCACTCTTTTATTTTTCTTCTTTACTCTTTTCACTTTCATTACAATCATTTCCTATAACTTTACCACTTCTTGTAAAAATAGCCTTACATTGTTCTCTTGGGTTCTGAGTGTTTATAGAAAAACCAGAACTTTTCATGTTGGCTACTTCCTTTGGTAGCTAACCCATTTGCATATACGATGCTTTCTGTGCAGCTTTATTTGTTTGCATGTATTGTAGTAATTATTGGATAGATTCCTCTATCCTTGTTAGTCTAGCCGTCTGATCAGATTGTGGTTATTGTTTGAATTGATTGTTAAGAGGTCTGTTGGAAGGTCCAGCATCTTGTCTCCGGCTAAAGTTCTACATCTGTTGTAACATACCAATTTTGAAAATTAATTACCGAATGAAATTAAGCCATTAAAATAATAATTGCAAAGTGGAAAATTACTTGTTAATTATAATCAACTTAATCAATCTAACTTAAAGAAATAATGGCAGATTAATTATGATTAATTGTTAATGGCTGGCTGCTTGTGATTGGTGTGTGCCGTGAGTGGAGCTGCGATTCATGAACTCCCACCCCACTCTCCTTCTCTTCACACGCATATACATATGTCCTGTGCCACTGTTGATTATTCATTTTCTCTTCAGACTTCCTCTCCGCTACTTCTCTTCTCCTCGTTCTCTCTTCGTCTTCTTCGTTCTTCTTCTCCTTCTTTTTCCCTGTTCTCCGTTCTCTGTTTCTGGGAACCCACGACGACGGTGCCGCAGAAGGTCAGAGCTTCCTTCGGCTGGAGAGGAACGATCATCGAAGGGACGACGAACAGCTTCCTGTTCCCCCGGTGCAGTTGCGCTCGAGAGAGACCAAGCGAGTGGGAGTGAGGACGAGGCGAACAGAGCAGAAGATCAACATCAAAACTGAGGAACCTCTCGAAGTACCTTATTGGTAGGGGGTATCTTAAATCTTAAATGCATGGGTTATGGACGAGTTTCGGGTGTTGATGATTGTTGGTTCTGTATTCTGTTTGGTGTGTTATGCTTGCATGAAGAGTGTGTGATACCCAGATGCATGATGTTAATGAATCGAATGTTGCATGTTTAGTTCCGTCCATGAGTTGCATGTAGATAGTTTTGAGAAGTGTTGAATGTTGAATGAGAGGATTGTGCTAAAGTGCTGCCGATGATTACCGTGTGACTTAAGTGCCATGCATGCTATTTTGAGTTTGAAATGCTGATTGCATGTGAGAAGATGTTGACTTAGTGAGTCTGATGATATATTGTGCCTATTTCATGTGATGCATGTATTGCCGAATGAAAGTTGTGTATGAAATCGGTGCTGTGTTGAATCCGCGTGTAGCGCATGGGATGCGTTAATGCTGGGAGCATGTAGTGTGGGACACTACCATCGGTTATAAAGTATGAGACGCTGATAAATCCTTGAGTGGGACTCAAGGTAGCCTTTGAGTGAGACTCAGGCTGCCCGTGAACACCACCGTTGGCGCTGAGAGCGTTAGTGTCACCTGTGTGGGGAAACGGTTGGGTACCTAAAAAATGGCCAAGCAGCTGGGAGCTGAATGGAAGGCTGGAAGCCTATGTTGCAACGAATGAAAACCGATTACACACAAATGCAGAACCGAGTGAAATAATCTGTGTATATGTACTATTGATGTTGATTGGAATTTGATTACGCATGTGATAATGTTAATGAAATGATAAGTGCATATAGTCGAGTGATAGTTGATGGATTTCGATCGGTAAATGCTTTGTATGTATCTGAATAATTGGCATTATTATGTTATTGATTATTACTGTGTATGCATATATTATACTGTTGCGTAACTGAGGAATAATCTGAGTCAGTATCTATCATTTAATATCTAAGATACTTACCCCCCTACTGTGGCAATATTTTCAGTGAATGTCTCTCGGAGCAACGAGTGAAGGTAGAGCTGCATGCCGAGTGGAATGCTTGTGCACTATGGAAATATCTGTATATATGTAGATAGTGTGTATAAGGTTTTGGTTAAGCCTTGGCTGGCTTGTATTTTGATCTTAGTCTCTTAAATCAGAATTTAAACTCTCTCGGGTTGAGAGTATGACAATCTGCTTGTAATTATTTATATACATTCCTACATATATTTATATCATACTGTATATCTATTCTATGCTGTGCGAGAAATCCGAGTGATAAACCTATATAAGTACTTCCGAGCGTGGGAGGTTAGTATGACCTTAGGAAAAAATGGAACTAAGTTATTGTTGTGGGAAGCGAGATAGTGACTTTACCCCGAGTGAAGAAAGGTCTAGAAGTTCCGAGTGAATGAGGTCGTATAATTCCGAGTGGGGATTAACCTGAAAAACCTTCAGAGTAATAAACTGTTAGGATTTCCTCGAGTGGAGAATAACAACATGTTCCGAGTGAGAACCTTCCGAGTGAGTGTTTTCCGACTGAAGAGTGACCTATAAGATTCTGAGTGAAACCTATTGTAGTAAACTTATGGGAAACTAGAAGATTCTTAGGTGAGACTTGACTTAGTGAGAGGACTTGAGTAAGAAGGATTAGGTGTGCCGAGTGAAAAACGAGTGAAATACCGAGTGATAAAAAGACCGTGAAGAATATTCCGAATGAAACGTATGTGTGGGACCCGAGTGAAATGACTATGGGAATCATCTCCCAAGTGGTCAACATCTGCGGCTTGAAGGAATGAAGTTATGAAGTGTGTGGTAAACTTCTGAAAGGAGCTTGTGAGTGTAAGGGTTAGACCGAATGAATCGTGAGTAAAGACTTTTCCGAGTGAACTTAGATTCTGAAACCCGAGTGATGGGAATTCCGAGTGGAGTTACTCGCCTCAGCGGCTAAGTGCTCGCTCCAGTGAGTGTGAGCGAAGGGAAGGTCTCTGATGGGTCACGCTTAAGCTATGCGAACTTCGCCTAAGCGTGTTGGGCTATCGCGCTCGAGCGACATTGTATCTCGCCTAAGCGAGTAAGCGCTGTTGGGTTCGTTCACGTCCTGCATCTTCCGCTGTTTGACTTGTGGATGGTTTGCATTCCTTTCCTTTCCTTCTTTTCCTAATTCTACCCTCCTTAATTCTTAGCTAATCATTTTGCCTTTGAATCCCCTCTGATTTCAGAAAAATTTTCCTGGTCTCGGTTTATCCACTAATTAAAAATTAAGGTGTTACATCTGCCATCCCTGTGGGTAATTATTAGATAAAAGATTAACAAGATTAAAAGGTATATTACCTACAGGTATCCTTTGATGGAGCAGAAAATTGGCTTGCTCTTGTTTAGTTCAATCTGGTGAACAGTTACCACATGTTTGTTCACCCATGCATTGTACACATTGTTTTAGTTGAGCAGGGGGTGGTGATGTCACTTGAGCAATTTGTAATTTCTCCAATTGTTTGCTTATTGCTTCAATCTATTGTGTCAACAATTTTTGTTAAGCTAGGACTGCATCATTCACTCCTAACTCAAGTAGACTTGGCCTCTTAGATACATTACCTTTTTCATGTTTTGCTTGACGATCACTAGTGGACATGGATTCCATTATGGCAATTGCCTCTTTAATAGTTTTGTTCATTAATGAACCACCTGCACAGGTATCTAACATCATCTTGAATTGAGGCAATAAACCATGATAAATGATTCTTACCTTTCCATCATCATCCAAGTTATGGTTTGGATATTTTCTAAGAAGTGCTTTGAATCGTTCCCATGCTTCACCAAGTGACTCATCATGATTTTGTGAAAAAAGAATGAATGGTTTTCATGGCTTCAAAATATTTAGAAGGTGAATAAAATCTTTCTAAAAATTTTCTCTCAACATCGGACCAGTTTGTAAAACTATCGGGTGGACAAGATTTAAACTATTCTTTTGCTTTCCCAATCAAAGAAAAAGGAAATAATCTCATGTAAACAGATTCTTCTTGATTGGGTTCAAAACCAATTGTGCTGCATAATTCATAAAAAAATGTTAAGTGTTCATACTGTTCTTCATGATTTAGGCCAACAAATTGATTATTTTGAATTATATTTAGTGTAGCAGGTTTAATTTCCACTGCTACGACAGGCCCTTGGTACATTCCTGACACACATAGTGGCCCATTGATAGCAGCAAACTGTCCCAATGTTTTTCTTTGTTCAGCCATATTAGAAGTTTTAGAATTTTGAAAAGAAGATAAAGTTGAAGAAGTAGTTTGTTTTTTAGATTGTAAAGCTTTGAGTCTTTTTACAAACTTTTCGATCTTAGGATCAAAGAACAGTCTCCCTACAGAAGATAGAGTTTTCATAAACAAACTATGTGGAAAAAATTAGTGTAACAATAATAATTGAAGAAAAATTAAATAAATGAATGTATAAGTAAAAAGTAAAATTAAAAATTTACCTAAGGTAAAAAGTAAGAAAAACTTTTTTACCACAGTAATTAAAAATTTACTATTTTACTAAATCAATTCAATCCTTGGCAACGACGTCAAAAAACTTGTTAGTCCCAGATAACGTGTTGGGTGGATTGTTGGATCCTTTTATTGGCAAGCGCACCAATTTATCATTGCAGTTTTTGAAATAGACATCATTCCCACAAGGATTGAATGTTTTCAGTGTGAAACAGTAATTCTTATTTACTATGGTAAATGTATCAAAACTTATTAAGAAAAGAATGATGTATACACAATTTGTGCAATATTCACAGATTTATAGATTGATTTATACATTGGGTTAAAGATTGTAAATTCTAAATTTACTAGAAATAACTTTGAGTAGCACTTCAGAACAAATCCAATACTTGAGATTGAAAACACAAATTAACAAACTATGTTGGAATTAGGATCTCCGCACTAAAACATAATGAAATCATCATAAACATGCAAATTTAATTATCAAGTTCATGTTATTGCAGCTTAAAGTCATTATACCCGATCCCTCGTGATATAAATTCTAAATAGTTACCGTAAAGTTTGATCCCTCATATGCTTTCTTGATAAAAACTTAATTTAAGTCTTGGACTTAATACAAAAATAATTACCAACTCTATCCCTATTAATTGGTATATTAAGGGTACTTAAACTTTTACTTTCGTTAAAAGAGGCTTTTAACATGCATGAAAATCATTCTCCTATTTTAAGTTCATACTAATAAAAGATTGAAATACTAACAATGAACTTGAATCATAAACATGCAGAGGTCATAATCACAACATCATAGGTTCACCAATTCTAACATAAACAAATTAGTTAGACATGGTGAAAGTAAAAACACAACTTACAGTTGATGACATCACGAACACTTGATCATACTTCACAATACGAAAAAAACACAATATGATCTAAGATCTTCTTCTATCTCCTTGAAGAAGGGTGGATCTAGGGATCTCTTCTTCTTCTAACCTCCATAAGCCTTTGATGAAGCTTCTTGCTCTAGAAAACTAAAATGGAAAAGGAAGGAAAAGACTCTAGACTACACAGAATTGGAAAGGGAAAAAGGCGAAAGAAAAGGTGGAAGATGGAAGGGAGAAAGGAAGGGAATGGAGGATGGAATGGAGGAGGTGAATGGGAGGCCACTCCAAGGAGAGATAACTCCCTAGAACTCGCCACCAAGAGGGAGGAAAAATCCCTTGGATGAGAGGTTGCCAGAGCTCACTCTAACCTAGAGAGAAGGGAGAGCTTCTCTCACTAAAACTCACTTTGAAAGTGTGAAATTCTCAAATGCATTAATGTGTGTCAAATTACAAAGGGAGAGCTCTTTATATAGAGCTTAGAGAATTCGGCCAAGTGACTCCTAAATGGGCCTCTCTATGATGCCTAGGCCCAATAGTGCTAATGGAGAAGGGTATGGCCTATACATGGCCTAAAGTGAGAGTACATGGCCCAAATGACCTTGCAAGGCCTAAATGAAACCTATAAGCCTAGAGAATCTAACTAAGAGGTATATTATAACTAGAGTATGAATAGATTCTCAAGAAGTCTTCATTGGGCTTGGGCCCACTCAAGGAGAGGAATAAAGATAAAGCCCGATGGATGCTCTCTTTGGCCTTTTTGGTCTTGGCCCTTGTGAGGTGACCTTTGTAAGCTTCAAGTCCTTTCTCTAGGGTAGTGTGAGGGTCCTCCCTTAGTATGTCCTCATTATGCTCCCCCTCTTCGAAAGGATTTGTCCTCAAATCTAAGGCATCATCCTTTTCATCTAAGTCAAAGGGAGACAAATTTGAAATATTGAAGGAAGCACTTACACCATAATCTCCTGGAAAATCAAGGACATAAGCATTATTATTCATTTTCTTTATGATTTGGAAAGGCCTATTACCTCTAGGTCGAGTTTGGATTTTTGTAAGTTTGGAAATCTCTCTTTTCGAAGGTGTAACTAAACCCAATCTCCAACCTCAAAGGTGACATCCTTTCTCTTCTTATTGGCACAACAAGCATAGTGTTCATTCTTATTTTGAATTTGGTTTTTAACCTTCTCATGAAAATCTTTGATAAATTTGGCCTTTGCCTCTCCATCCATATGAAGGATAGAATCAGAAACCTCAATATGCAAAAAGTCCAAAGGAGTGAGAGGGTTAAAACCATAGACAATCTCAAATGGACTATGCTTGGTTGTGGAGTGTTATACCCTATTATATGCAAACTCAATGTGGGGAAAATACTCATCCCAAGATTTAACATTTTTAAGCACTAAGACCCTAAGAAGTTGAGAAAGGGTACTATTTACTACCTCTATTTGTCCATCCGTTTAAGGATGACAAGTAGTGGAAAAGAGAGGCTTCATTCCTAGCCTTGACCAAAGAGTTTTCCAAAAATGGCTTAGGAATTTAGTGTCCCTATCAGAAATTATGGTTTTAGGAACACCATGAAGTCTTACAATCTCTTTAAAAAAGAGTTTAGCAATATGACTAGCATCATCTACCTTGTGACAAGGGATGAAGTGAGTCATCTTACTAAACCTATCCGCAACCACAAAGATAGAATCCATTCCCCTTTGGGTCTTAGGCAATCCCAACATAAAATCCATAGATATATCAATCCAAGGTGCAGTGGGTGTTGGTAAAGAAGTATATAAACCACTAGGCGAAAGTTTTGATTTTGCTTTTCTACACACAATACACCTAGCACAATGTTTTTGAACACCTTTTTTCATTTTTGGCCAATAGAAGTGTTCATGTAATATGGATAATGTTTTATCTCTTCCAAAATGGCCCATTAAGCCTCCCTCATGGCTTTCTCAAAGTAAAAGATCTCTTAAATAACTTCTAGGAATGCAAAATCTATTAGCTTTGAAAAGATAGCCATCTAAAATGTAGAGGCCTTTATGAGATGAAAAAGTGGAAGATGAGGTAAAGATGTTAGAAAAATCAAGGTCACTTGGATACAAAGACCTAATCTCATCAAGCCCAATAACTTTGGCTCCTAGGGAGGTAAGTAAAGAGTGCCTCCTAGATAAAGCATCAGCTACAGTATTGGATTTTCCATTCTTATACTTGATGACATAGGGAAATTGTTCCAAGTACTCAACCCACTTAACATGCCTTTTATTTAGCTTATGTTGCCCTTTAATGAATTTGAGGGATTGATGATCACTATGTATGACAAACTCTTTGGGAATCAAGCAGTGTTCCTAAGTTTGTAGGGCTCTAACTAAGGCATAGAATTCACTGAAGTGGGGTAATTGATGGCTGCCCCATTAAGCTTTTCACTGAAGAAAGCAATGGGGTGACCTTCTTGCAATAGAACAGCTCCTATACCCACATTAGATGCATCACACTCAAGCTCAAATGTTTTGGAAAAATTTGGAAGTGATAAAATTGGAGCATGAGTGAGGCGATCTTTGAGATCTAGGAAAGCTTTTTCTTGCCTTGGCCCCCAAACAAAAGGAACATTCTTTTTCACCAATTCATTTAGAGGGGAGGCTAAGGTGGAAAAATCTTTCACAAATCTCCTATAAAAACTTGCAAGACCATGAAAACTTCTTATGTCACTCATATTTTGGGGTATGGGCCAATCTTGGATGGCCTTAACCTTTGAATGATCCACCTCTACACCTTTTGAACTAATTACAAATCCAAGAAAGACAATGCTATTCATGCCAAAAGAACATTTTTCAAGGTTTGCATAAAGATTGTTTGTTCTTAGGGCAAGCATAACTTGTCTAAGATGGTTTAGATGAGAGGTCATGGTCTTTGAGTAGATTAAAATATCATCGAAATAGACCATAACAAAATGCCCAATGAATTCTCTTAAAACATGATTCATTAATCTCATGAATATGCTTGGTGCATTAGTCAAGCCAAAGGGCATAACTAACCACTCATATAATCTAAGTTTGGTTTTAAAAGCGGCTTTCCATTCATCTCCCTCTTTGATTCTTATTTGGTGATAGCCACTTTTAAGATCAATTTTGGAAAATATTATAGAACCACTAAGCTTATCAAGCATATCATCAAGTCTAGGTATGGGATGCCTATACTTGATGGTGATGTTATTGATAGCCCTACAATCGGTGCACATTCTCCATGAACCATCTTTTCTGGGAACAAGTAGAACAGGAAAAGAACATTGGCTTAAACTCTCTCTAATCCAACCCTTAGATAGTAGGTCATTCACTTAATTTTCAATTTCAAGGCTTTCCTTAGGATTACATCTATGTGCAGGCCTATTAGGTAAACTAGTACCAAAAATTAAATCTATTTGATGTTCAATGCCCCTAATAGGAGGTAAGCCTTTTGGGATGTCTTTTGGAAAGAGGTCTTTGAATTCATTTAAGATATTCTGAATCCCTTTGGGCAAAGGGGGAGGAAGGTTGCCCATTGAGCATAAGGAAGTGCTAGGGATATCTTTAGCATACATGATCAAGCATTGTTTATGTGAAAACATAGCATGTTTCACATCATGTTTGGTGGCCAAAAGGTTGGCACTAGAGTCGTCATAGATAACAACTCCTTTTCCTTTATCTTCATTTTTATTTTTCTTAATTTTTCCTAGATGAGTTGAAGAAGATCCTAACTATCTATCTCTTTTAAGCTTCATTTGTAGTTGATCTTTAGCTAGTTGTTGTGGAGTTAGGGGGTGTAAAACTATCTTCTTACCATCTAGTTTGAAAGTGAGGGTGTTAGTGAACCCCTCATGGATGACCTTCCTATCAAATTGCCAAGGTCTTCCTAGCAAGATATGAGTTGCCTCCATAGGTACTACATCACAATTAACTTCATCTTTATATGTGCCTATGGTGAAATTTATTAAGACTTGCTTATTAACTAACATCTCTCCCTTTTCATTTAACCATTGTAACTTATAAGGTCTAGGGTGATCTATTAGTTCTAAGCCCATCTTATTGACTAGTCTTTGGCTCACTACATTAGCACAACTCCCACTATCCACAATGAGAGAACATAATTTGTCATTTATGTAACATCTTGTATAAAAGATGTTCTCTCTTTGTGTAGTATCATCTAGCTTAACATGACTACCAAACAATCTTCTAATCATGTAAAGCTCACCATCATCCCCTCAATCACTACTTGAGTCATCACTTGAAGAGTGAGAATCAGAATTAGACTCTGATTGACTTGAGTAGGTTCCATGAGTTTTCAAAACCATGGTTTTCTTTGTTGGACAGTCAGAAGCAATGTGACCTCTACCAAGGCATTTAAAACATTTAATGGTAGATGATCTAGAGGATTATGGTTTAGATGTAGATTCATGCTTTTCTCTTTGATTCTTAAAAACCTTTCCATTTTTATGCAACTCACTTTGAGGTTTGGAAGATGAAGTGCCCACTTCCCTCTCCCTAGGGTTTCTATCAAACCTACCCTTGTTATCTTGTCCTACCCATTTAGATTTATAGACTTTATTTTCCCCACTATAGGCTTCTCTCTCTTTGAATTGGCTCTTTACCTTAGTGCATTGGTAAAGTAGTTCCTCAATGTCTACATGTGGAAGAAGTTCTACTTTATTTTTAATGTTCTTATTAAGGCCATGTAAGAACCTATGCATTAGGGTTTCCTCATCTTCTTCTAGGTTTACCCTAATCATAGCTATCTCTAATGATTTGTAGTAGTCTTTTACACTCTTGACCCTTGGGTGAGTCTATTTAGCTTTGCTAATAGCTCCCCTCTATAGTAACTAGGAACATAACATTTTCTTAATAGAGCTTTCAAATCCAACCAATCATCTATTTGTGGAAAATTATCTTTCTTTTTCTCCTTACACACTTGAGTCCACCATACTAAGGCATAGTTTCGGAATGAGAGGGTGGCTATCCTAACTTTCTTTTCATCTTTTATTTGATGAGAGTTAAAGATTTGTTCTACTCTTATTTCCCATTCTAGATAAGCCTCTATGTTACTCTTGCCATTAAATGAGGGTATTTCTAATTTGACTTCTCTTAAGCCTACATCTTCTCTTTTATGCTTATAGTGTCTTCTTTGTCTAGGCTTCTCTTCACTATCACTATTATTATGTTTATGATTTCTTTGATTTCTATGTCTAGTTCTAGAGTTTTCATTATGCTCAAGATTTGTTAGCCTAGCATTAATGTTATTCAAGCTATCCATTATGTTATGAAGCATAGTTTTATTCTCCCTATCAGTAGAAGACATCTTTTAAGGTTGTTAAAGAAATTCAAGACAAAAACAAGGAATGTGTAGACAAACTAGTCGAGGAGGGTGAATGCAAAAGAAGTGAAAGAAAACACACAACAATCCTAAAATATCAATACTAGGTTTCTAACCTAAGGGAAAACAAGATCCTAGGATGTCTAGGTTAGTCCTATGTTGCTTATGGAAGTCCTAGGTTTGGCTTTAACTTAAGTTGATTATGATTGTCCTAGGTTATTTCTAACAATTGACTAACCCTAGACAAGCTTAACCAATTCGGTTCATAAGTTAGTTAACCTAACAAAATTAGTTCAACTAACTAACCAACTCCTAACAAACCCTAACTAGAAGTAGTTATTTAGTTATGGAAGTTGCAACTAAGTCTAACAACCCTAACTAACAAATAATTTGGTTATGGTTTAGTTAAAACACTAAACTAATTTTGGTTATGATTAGTTGAAGTAACTAGAATTAGTTCCAACCACTAACTAATTAACCTAATTAGTTAAGACAAGCAACTAACTAACAACTATTAGTTATAACCAACAACTAACTAACTAAAAGTAGTTAATAACCAAATGTAAATGCAACTATACTAGGCGAATTTATCTAGAGGAAAAATGAAATAATAGTGTCCAAAGTCCAATGTCCAAGGTGTGTCCAAAATACAAGACAAAACCTAATACACAATGCCTAAGAATTGAAAAATTTTGCCTAAGTTCTACTAGTTACAAGGCTTTTGCTTCCTTTACAATTTTTCTTAAAGCTCTTCCTTGATGTGTAAGCTCCACCTACCTAGCAAAACAAGACAAAAACCACACTCCAAATGAAATTGATGTTAATGAATTCACAAAAATTAAACCTCATAAGTGTATCCTCACAACTCTTACCCTTTCTTTTTAGTGTCAAGTTCACCTAAGCAATTTACACTCTCACCTCAAGTAATCCAATATGCTACCCTCAAAAGTGTAGAGAAGGGAATTATCAAGAAGGTTGCAGGAAAGAAAACTTCAAAGACAAAACTTGAGAAGGAAAAATGACAAACTAAAAAGGCTTAAGAAGAAAGGCTACTCAAAATGGAAAGTGTTTTTGGATTTTTGATTGACAAAACACTAAAGCAATAAATGTTCAAAAAGGCTACACTATAGACAAGGATTTTGAAAATGATAATGGACAAACTAGACAAACAAGAAACCAAAATGCAATCAACAAAAGGAAAGTACAACCTAAACTTAGAGACTTTAAAGTTGCAATCAAACGTAAGCAAGTAAGATTCAAATGAAAATGTATTGAGAATTAAGCAAACAACTCACTTCAAGTAAAAAAAGGAGAATTCGAAATTGGTCTTTTGGTTTTGGTGTTTTACTTCACACTTTTTCTTAATGAGGCTTCTTTTTATTTTCAACATCCTTTTTCAATTTTTGGTAGTATAGGGTTTTGTTTTTCTTTTTCTCTTTTTGAATACTTTCTTTTTCTTATCTTGCCTCTTGAATTTTAATGTCACAACACCACTAAGATATCCCCAAAACCGAAGTGAGCTAAAAGGCTAGGCAATTTCAAAAGTCACTTTCTTGCTTAAGGAAAAACACTTGCAACCTTCTTCCAAAAAGAGTGGAAGGATTATGTTCAAAAACTATTTTTGACAAACTTTTCTTTTATGCAACAAGATGAAAACCAAAATATGATGTGTTTCTAATATGCATTCACAAACAAAAGTAATCCTAGAAAGAAACTAAGAATGAATACTAACAAGCCTACCAATGAGATGACCTTTGGAGAGTCTTAAGGTGAGACCTCCTAACAACACAAGAATGGAACCTTTTGGAGATTAGTCAAGGTGCTTGAACTAACTCCACTCACACGGCTATGCACTTACTAACTAAGGAAAATCAACACAAAACCTAGAATACTAGACAAAGGTTCTACATGGCACAAACTAATTCCTATTTGGCTCTAACTACCAACTAACAATTAACAAACTTCTAAAAACCAAAGTAACAACTTCTAACTGAATTCCTAATGTTCCAAATCTGAATTTTTGAAAGACAATACAATACCAAACCGAAAATACAAGGCAATATGCAAGAAAATTGAGGAAATGGAAAAACTAGCAAAACAACTCAAAGGAACACCAACTTTTTATGAATTTTCTACTTTATCATGGCATCAAAAAGGCAAGTAAGTGATATGAAAAAAAAATTCCAGCCAGCAAATGAAAGGTAAAACCAAATTCTAATTGAGGAAGAAGAATAGAAAAGAACCTCCCAAGCTCAAGTGATACTAAATAATGTAGGATCTTCTTCTATCTCCTTGAAGAAGGGTGGATCTAGGGCTCTCTTCTTCTTCTAACCTCCACAAGCCTTTGATGAAGCTTCTTGCTCTTGAAAACTGAAATGGAAAAGGAAGGAAAAGACTCTAGACTACACAGAATTGGAAAGGGAAAAAAGAGAAAGAAAAGGTGGAAGATGGAAGGGAGAAAGGAGGGGAATGGAGGATGGAATGGAGGAGGTGAATGAGAGGCCACTCCAAGGGGAGATAACTCCCTAGAACTCGCCACCAATAGGGAGGAAAAACCCCTTAGATGAGAGCTTGCTAGAGCTCACTCTAACCTAGAGAGAAGGGAGAGCTTCTCTCACTAAAACTCACTTTGAAAGTGTGAAATTCTCAAATGCATTAATGTGTGTCAAATTACAAAGGGAGAGCTCTTTATATAAAGCTTAGAGAATTTAGCCAAGTGACTCCTAAATGGGCCTCTCTATGATGACTAGGCCCAATAGTGCTAATGGAGAAGGATATGGCCTATACATGGCCCAAAGTGAGAGTACATGGCCCAAAAGTGGCCCAAATGACCTTGCAAGGCCCAAATAAAACCTATAAGCCTAGAGAATCTAACTAAGAGGTATATTACAAGTAGAGTATGAATAAATCCTCAAGAAGTCTTCATTGGGCTTGGGCCCACTCAAGGAGAGGAATGAAGATAAGGCCCGATGGATGCTCTCTTTAGCCTTTTTGGTCTTGGCCCTTGTGAGGGGACCTTTGTAAGCTTCAAGTCCTTTCTCTAAGGTAGTGTGAGGGTCCTCCCTTAGTATGTCCTCATTACAATACAATACTACACTCTCAAGTATATGGAAATTATTCTAAACACAATCTCAAAAGAACTTTGAATTCATAGAGGGAAAGAAGAAAGCATAAAGATTGGATGATGCAAAACCCATGGCAAATGGCCCTATTTATAGTGTTGAGCAGAGGTCCTAATGCTATGCGTGAGGCTGGCGCTACGCGTCAGACCTCTGACTTAGCCTCTATTAATTTGCTTAATTTCTAGCCATGATTAGCAATTTTTAATTCCATGATCAATAGACATATTGCCATTTGTCCTCCACTCGAGTTGGACACTAGCTGAGAGTGGATTGGCCATTATTTGGCCACTTTTTTGAGTGCATTGCCACCTAGAAGTGGAGTCCACATAGCTTCTGACGCTACGCGTAGGCTGACGCTACGTGTGGGGTTGATGCTATGCGTTAGCCCTTTAGACTTGAATGAATTTTCTCCTTAAATCCTTAGTTTTTCACTATAAAACTAGAGAAAATGGATCATGGCAGTTCAAATTCAATAGTTTCCATTTATTATAATTAAAAACTAAATTTATTACAATTTAAACTAATTTTTATTAATTTTAACACACTTTTTATTAAGAAAATAACAGTAAATTTAAGGACTAACACTCGTCATCGGTAAGGTCCCTTCAACAGCCACTTTCATTCTTAACATCGGTTTATTTTATATCGTTCTTTAAATCTCTTGCAATCATTCTTTAGAGAAAATGATACTAGCCAGGGATTTATCCTAAGTCAATTGTGGTATAATCTTATCAATTTTGGGTAGGACTATTCTAAAGGTATGGGTTGCTTTGGCTATGTAGTTGTATACTTAGTTCCTACTAGTGGTTGGCTGACTGTCTAACTCATTTACCAACATTATCTTTAGTTATTGTCATTATTTCTCTTTAATGCTCATCGTAATATATATTCCCTTCAATAATTAAGAATGAAAGGGGAGTTGAGTATATTTGTGATTTCTCAGGTACGAACTTGCGTCTTAGCGCATCATCATCTCACCGGATCCATTCACGTTTCACCATCATTCTATTTTCATGTCATATCAGGATACCTACCGAGACATATCCTTACTTTTATTCTTTACTAAACATGTTATTAATGCATCGTGCAAGATTCATTCCTTTCATCATATATTTCACCAAACTCGTCACTTATCACACCAACCAGAACATGTAATCTACATAATCATGCACATTAATTAATCAAGCATATATCAACACATTCATTAACCATACATCTAATCGCACTTATTTAATTTAGTATACTTATAACTTCACACTAGCATGTATATCACAACCAACAAATAATTCATATAAGCTAATAGAGCATACATAATTCAGCCAGTATATACATATCAACACGTAAGTTCACATAGTTCAGTTAAACACATAGTACTTCTATTCAAACCACATACTTAAACACACATTTAAGCACCATACTAATTTATCTAACCGGTACACTTTTATAAAATAGATGGAGCATATTTATATTTTATTTGGTGTAAGTTGGTTAACCTAAAATATTCTTCTAGTCATTCTATTAACATATCTTCCCCTTTACTTCTTAAATTTGGTTATTTATTCATGATTCACTAATAGTTATCAGTATATGCTTACATATATATAATATTCATAGAATTCTTAAAGTGTAATTTGATTATAGCAATTTCACGGGTTGGATTTATTCTAACTTAACTTACTATTATTATCATTACTTTTTGGACCCTTGGGTATCTATGTGTTTCCTACCTCGTGATATTTGTCCTCAAGTTGTTAAGTCCCACCTGTTTTTTGGACATTGTGGTTTATTTCCATTTTTATTTAGAAAATATATAAGTTATTTGTTAGCTAAAATAACGTTTAGATTAAAGAGTAAATAATGTATTTCTACTTTATGAGTAATAATTGGAATAACAATAATTTAAATGATATCGACTTGACTTAAGAAGTAAAAGAGTACTTGGTCATTGCCTTTATCAGTATGCTTCCTTTTAAATTGATCTCATGGAAGCATTTGAGGATAAGGTAACATTTGACACTTATTTATAAAATACAGATTTTTTTTAAAACATCATTGACAATTACTCTTATTAGTATACACCATTAAGTCTGGGAGACTTACAGAGTATTTGGGAATAAGATAGTATCTGGTCATTTGTATGTACTGAATAAATCTAACTAGATTTACCATATAAGATACTTTATTTGGGTCATTTTACCGATTTAATAAAATGGGACTTAGGCGTGATTGTCGACTCTAAATCTTATTTCGTTCAGTTAGAAAAACAATAATGATGATGATGATAATAATAATAATAATAATAATAATAATAATAATAATAATAATAATAATAATAATAATAATAATAATAATAATAATGCGGTAGAGCCAAACATTATATTCAGTAATATAAATGACGAAATTTATATAAATAAAGAAATTACAGAGGATAAGGCGGCAGAGCCAACCATTATATCCAAAAATATAAATGACAGAAATTAAATAAATAAAGAAAATTTACGAGAGCAGTGGCAGAGCCGACCATTATGCTCAATAATATAAAAGATAGAAACTAAATAAATAAAGAAAATACTGAGAGCGGCAGCAGAGCTGACCATTATGCTCCATAATAGAAGTAACAAACATTTAATAAGAATAAACTACTAAGAGCAACGGCGAAGCCTGCCATTATGCTCGATAGTAATTGTTTATAATAATAGCAATAAAATAATAATAATAATAATAATAATAATAATAATAATAATAATAATAATAATAATAATAGCAGTGATATAGTTGGTGATAATAATAATTCTTTGTTTCATTTCGTTAGGCATCGGGGTTAACGTGTTGAGGACAAATATGATGATTTGGATAGTAGTTCACACTTCAACAGAATCATTACAAAATTTTAGACATAATGAGAATTTACATAATAAAGGCCACGTGTCCGTCCACCCTTATATCCTCATTCATAACGTCTTTCAAAACTTATTCATTGAAATCCATATAGACACCCATGGTCCTTAATATTTTCACAGTTCGGTACCTATTATGCTTACTTACTCATCACAATTAGTAATAGCCAAAAAACTAATTAATCACATACATGACATTAAAATATTAATAAAAATTCAAGTGACTTATTTTTAACGGTGAGAAAGTATCTTAATTTTAGTAACAGTTCCCGAACCTGCCCTCGAATAGGTAAAGACCAAAAGTACCTTAACCTTTCTGAACATATGGTTCACCCCAGAATACCCGAGAATATACCCCCTTACCTGAGGTGTCATATTTTCTAGATACTAAACAGAAGGACGAAAACTCAACTTTCAAACCATAGCTCCGATCAACGATCTGTCTCCACGATTGGACTCTACGTGATTATTAGAGCACGGATTAGCCAACATGTAAATGATTGGCCGGAGGGTGATGTTATGGTTTCCCATCATGGTGGAAGGTGGTTAACGATGACTAGAATTGAAACTAATCGGTAGAAATCAAATGAAACGAAGATCGGAGGTCCTAGAAAAGAAGAATGGTGAAAACAGAGGTCGTGGGGAGTCGTGGGTGGTGTTGGAAGTCATGGCTTGGGGGCTGTTTTCAGAGGTGAGGGAGGTGGTTTGTGGTGGTTTTGGGTGGTGGAAGAGGTAGAGAAAGAAGGAAGGTGGATGTTTGTAGTGGTCGAAGGTTGTTTCGATGAAGAACGAAGATGATTTCAGAGGTTGGTGGTGGCGTCAATGGAGGAGAAGGAAAAAGAGAAAGAGAGAGAGAGAGAGAGAGAGAGAGAGAGAGAAAGAGATAGCGTGTGAAAGGGGAGAAGAAGGTGCAGTTTTGAAGTGGGGGTGATGCCATATTTATAGGAAAATTCAGTGTCAGGTCTAGATTTAATCGGTACCATATGAAACCCTAGTTACAATTTTTAATACTTAACTTTGAGAGAAAAAATTACTTTTTGCTACACCCAGAATCTGAAAAGTACCCAACATGAAAGTTATAGATCTCATTTTTCTCATTGAAACAATATATGGTATGCGAAAATCTAACACCCGAGCAAGAGTTAAGCCCGAAACAAGGAAAAGTGCTTTCCGGTGCTCCGAAATTCTTTTAACTCAAAAAGATGGGCTTACCAAGAAAAATCCTTTGAGAATCAGCTCTTGTGCTCTTCATCAAAGTTGTAGGTTTTTTTATATGAAGCCATAAAAAAGAACAAAGTGATTTCGACATCATATGAGGGAGATATTCACGTTTTACCGCGGCTGGGTCACTTAGTTACGAAAATGAATCTTCCCTGGGAAGCTTGGCTTTTCGGAGACGATCAAGTAGGAACTAGCTTTTGAGTTCTTCATGAGAATTGTAGAAGGGTTTGATACAAGGATAAAGAAATTACAACACAATGATTCTAAACTCGTATGAGAGAGTTATTATTTTTCTCGTAAATTAATGAAACTTAACGAGTTGAAATAACGGGTTTTCAAAGTACAAATTCTTGGTTCTTCAAGTTGGTGATGATAGGTTACGAATTAGAGTTCGAGAATAGAAATAGAGATTGTTAGGTTTCCCATAACAAAGAAACCAAGATGATAATTTCTTGATTCCAATACCATATAAGAAAGTTAGGCTTAAAACACTTTAAGTGTTTGAGCCGAACTTGGGGAATTGAGTAGTTTTTCCAAGAAACGGGGTTGATGAGATCCGAATTAGAGTTTGGGCTCTTCAGGAGTCATGTTTGAATTATCAAAAAAGTTCATTAGGGACTGCCTTTGCTGGGATCAGATATCCCGAAGTGTATAAATGAATAACCGAAGGCCCTTTTTCAGTATAAAATAGGTGTGCAGCAACTGACTCAATTCTTCCTCGTTTTATATGAAGGATGGTACTATTTGAACAAGAATATTATCTAGGTACTAGATTTGGGATCGGTTAGTCAATTTTTGACTGCTCGCGGGGTCTCATATTTACTCCCTTGAATATTATATTATTATTTATCGTTAAGTATAACCTTGTGTTATTATTATACACGATTAATATATCTTTTTATCGAGTTTTCTCAACTTGATTATATTATTCTTCTTTATGAAAAGGTTCATGCCCTGATTATCACTTACAGTACTCTCATGTTCGAAAACTTACGAGGTTAAGCCTACTTAACAGGGATGTCACACTATTTGAATATAGAATATTCTAAAGATCATTTACCAATTATTACTAAATTGAAACCATATAATCATCATTAATTGTTTACTAACACTAAAGCATTATTCCTAATTTATTGGGATTATTAATCACTAATCCTACTATTATTTTTTTATTCTTACTCTTTTATTTATTACTACTCATACCAATTTCTTTACTGGTCTCTGCCTTTCTGTTAATCTCTGTACTAAGTCTCCTTACATTTTCTCAGCACTCCTGTATTTCTTATTGTAATATCCTACTGTCCTCCTTTCTTGCTAATTCCTCACACTTAGAGTAATTTAGGGATCAGGCCGAAGCCTTAAACTCTCTTTAGGAGGCTTAACATAACATTCTCAGGGTTCTTGAGAGCAGGCTTCCTACTCCAAAAACCAGGGCTGTTACATCTTATTATGCTCGATAAAGGGTAAATGATCCAAAGAACTCAAATAAATTCTACAAATATAAGTCTTATTATGCTCTCAATTATAAATGTCTAATGAAAGATATCACCGTATGCATTTATTTTATTTTTAGCTTATTTAGTTAACTATTATTGTAGACCAATATAAGCATCTCAGTTATTGCAAGGTTAGTACAAAAAAAAAATTAAAACCTCCTAAATGGATCACTCTAACTGTGAGTTGTATATTTATAATTTATATTTGTTTGGTTGTGATATTTTTATTCTACACATGTCTAGATTAATTTGGTGTTATTTTTATAGTGCCCAACACAACCACTAGGAAACATGCAATATGGGTTTTATGTAATAAAACACATGTTGGATATTGTCTTGGCAAACACTCTCGATTCATGGGACAAGGTAATTTTTCAAGTTACATGTGCTAATGCATTGTATTTTGTATATTAGGTCGCATGTGCTTATTATATTCTTGTTGCTAATGCATTGTGGTTTTAAGTTTATAGAGATTCGATCAATAATCATTTTCTGAGGATAAGGTTACAGACATTCAAAAATGATGAGCAACATATCATTAGTTTAAATTTATTGGTTGCTTACATTGTTAATGTTTTTAATTGATATATTTTGGTGTGTCTTAATCTATTTATTAATCAATCTAGACTCTTAAAGCTTCAATTATATGCATGCATGTATGGATATATTTTGGTGTGTCTCTTGATCTCTTTATTAATTTCAATTGATATATTATATGGTTTAGGGTTATATATTGATAGTAATTTTATGACATTTGATAATTAAATTCAAACATCGTCATGTCTATCAAATATAATTGAATTTGGATTGGTTCGTCTAATATAATTGGGTTGAAACTGGATAAGATTCAAATGGCTGTGAAAATAAGGAAAATACAAAATATAAAGAAAAAACCAATACTTTTTACACTGGTTGTTGTTAATACAGGTGTAAAATGTATACTTTTTATATTGGGCATAAATAAATGACGGATGTAAAATATATACTTTTTAAACTAGGCGTAAATAAACAACTGGTCAGCAAAATATATTTTACACCTGTCGTAACTAACAGAACCAGTGTAAATTAAACATGTTACACTAGTTCCTTACTAACGACTAGTGTAAAATGTATTTTTATCACCGGTTGTTGACTGGTGTAAAAAAGTTCCACTTTTCTCACCTACTAGGACAACACCGGTCGTAGAACCAATGTAAAAAGCCCAAAATGACTAGTGTAAAAAGTGTTTTTTCCACTAGTGATTTTCAATCTTATTTTTTATCTATTAAAAGCAATAATTTTTCTTATGAAAAGATTAAGTTGGACGTGTGTAGAATAAAAATATCACAACCAAACAAATATAAATTATAAATATACAAATGCATTGTATTTTGTATATTAGGTCGTATGTGCTTATTATATTCTTGTTGCTAATGCATTTTGGTTTTAAGTTTATAGAGATTCGGTCAATAATCATTTTCTGAGGATAAGGTTACAGACATTCAAAAATGATGAGCAACATATCATTAGTTTAAATTTATTGGTTGCTTACATTGTTAATGTTTTTAATTGATATATTTTGGTGTGTCTTAATCTATTTATTAATCAATCTAGACTCTTAAAGCTTCAATTATATGCATGCATGTATGGATATATTTTGGTGTGTCTCTTGATCTCTTTATTAATTTCAATTGATATATTATATGGTTTAGGGTTATATATTGATAGTAATTTTATGACATTTGATAATTAAATTCAAACATCGTCATGTCTATCAAATATAATTGAATTTGGATTGGTTCGTCTAATATAATTGGGTTGAAACTGGATAAGATTCAAATGGCTGTGAAAATAAGGAAAATACAAAATATAAAGAAAAAACCAATACTTTTTACACTGGTTGTTGTTAATACAGGTGTAAAATGTATACTTTTTATATTGGGCATAAATAAATGACGGATGTAAAATATATACTTTTTAAACTAGGCGTAAATAAACAACTGGTCAGCAAAATATATTTTACACCTGTCGTAACTAACAGAACCAGTGTAAATTAAACAGGTTACACTAGTTCCTTACTAACGACTAGTGTAAAATGTATTTTTCTCACCGGTTGTATACTGGTGTAAAAAAGTTCCACTTTTCTCACCTACTGGGACAACACCGGTCGTACAACCAGTGTAAAAAGCCCAAAACGACCAGTGTAAAAAGTGTTTTTTCCACTAGTGATTTTCAATCTCATTTTTTATCTATTAAAAGCAATAATTTTTCTTATGAAAAGATTAATTTGGACAAGACGTCGTGTTAATCTTAATTTTTTTATTCTTATTTTGTTTTGTTTTATTTTGTTATTTTTCCTTCTTTCTTGAAAAATGTTCGATTTAAGATTAATTTGGACAAGACATCATGTCATCTATTTTCTTTCTTGGAGGATGAGTTAATTTATGGGCTATTTAAAATGCATGCAATCAATTTGAGCTAACTATTTTACAACAGACAACGTGGGGTGCTAATACCTTCCCCATTTGTAATTCGGCTTCCATATTTAGAATCTCATTTTTATGACCAATGTGAGGACCGACCTTGATCTGATAAATTAATATTATTAGATATTAAAAATTAGAGTAAATTTTTCATGTTTACAAACCAATTAAGGAACGAAGAGAAATCCGCGAAATAATATTTCAATAAAGTAACCCCGAACCATTTTGAAAACCTATCCCATATATGAAGATATGGGAAGGCGTGTAAGTTCAATCAAGAGTGCACCTTGGACAATCAATCACATGATCATCAACAAGGTACTGAGGAAGTATAAATTATTTTGAGAGTTGTGAGAAGGGTTTGAAAGAGGTTCAAGGATACCTTAATTAAGTGTCATATATGGAAAATATGCATACACGTTATATAGTCATGCCATAGCGCAATGGTACCCAATCATACATCAAAACTCATGAACTTTTATTAAGACAGGGCCATGAATCGATTCAAAGCCTCCATGAATCGATTCATACGTGTTTAGGACCCAAAACAGTGAAAGCAGAGGCTCTTAAATCGATTCAAGCTCGTGTGAACCGATTCAAGCATGTTAGGATTTATGAGCAATAAAAATAGGAGCTTATAAGTTGATTCAAGGCTTCATGTGAATCAATTCAAGGAATTCCAGGGGCTTTTGAATCGATTCAAGGGGTGTGTAAATTCGATTCAAGCTTATCCAGGGCCCATGAATCAATTCAAGGGACTCATGAATCGATTCATGACAGCATCCCTGCTACATAATGCAGAATTTTCACATTTTTCTAACTTCCAAACACCCTAACTTTCTCATATCAAATCCAATGGCCACCAAACTTTAACACCAGCTAAAATACATCATTTATGACGTGTAGCCACCGACCGTACTAAAAAATTCCCAAAAATGAGAGACTTATGTGCATAAACACGTTTAGCCCATTTTAAGGCATTTTTGTGTAACTCAAGGGTCAATTCTTAATGGAATTGGCCCATTCCAGTTTCTACAAATCACAAATCATATATATAAGCTATTGGAACCATTACATACTATCCAAATCTCATAAAAATCATTTTGACTCTATTGGTTCCTCAATTATGCATAAGATTATGAATATGACCACAGACTTAAAACAAACCATCTATCAACATGAACATCAATGCCACCAATTGGCTATAAAACTTCATAATCAATATTCATTCATCAATATAGCATGGAAAATCATTGTATTATAGTTAACACCAACTATTGTCAAGGTCACTACTAAAAATTAGCCTTCCAAAACACATAAGGCCTAATTTTCCTAAATGACCCCTAAAATACATGTCTAAACATCATTCATTATCCATATACAATGAGCATACATACATAGTGGCTCATAGACCTTTCTTCGATATTTACCTCCTCCATCGCTCATCCTCCAAAAAGAGTAGGATATCCCACATACCTACATCAACCTTTAAAAATGGCAACTCGAAGGTGAGTAACATAAACCAAATGAATGAAAATCATACATTATGGTGATAATATACATATGTTCACAACATATATTTCTCAAAGAGCATCACAAGCTCCATTCACATATCATATCATTCCATTTCAACATAACACATTTCCAAATCAATATATTCATAACATATGTATCAAATCATTGGCATTCTTAACAAAAGCCATCACATACTCAATGTTAGTAACACAATTCTTCCCTCTTTATCTATCAATCATCCATCACCACCATGGGCTACCAAACTCGACATATCTCCGGCTATATACAAATGCTCCTATGGCTAATGCATATACACAACGGAATCAACAACAATTGTGGATCCGACTATGGGAAATAACATCATATTAAATGTGGGTTAAGCATAGGTGTGCTACTCTGCCCCTACTATAGTAGTAAAAGTGTATACTTATATCTCAAATCATGTATGCATAACATCACTCTTTTACTGGTACCAAACCGCTATCGCCCATATGTAGCAATAGCCACCCCGTGACTTACGAAATTCACAACATGGCCTCACTTGCCAAAAGTGCTACGGGCCCCTCCCGAACACACATCGAGAAAGCCGTGCCCTATAGGGACACCGAGGTCACTCACTCACCATAGAGCCGCCCACCCACTAGGCCCACCACATAGGGTGCCTCGCCACTAAACTATGGGCAGCTTCGTCATTCCAAGAATCATTATGGAACAACAACATTTTCACCCGTGCACTGGGTCGCCCTCCCACTGGGCCCGCCTATTAGAACCCCTAACATTCCACATATACAGCGAATAATATGTCATGGATGCAAATGCCAATTGATGCATTTCTTACACTATGCATCCTAAATGCCACTCCACAATCAACAATTCACAACTACCATTTAATGGAACTCAATATACTCATCATTCTCAACCATCACTAATTATCAATGGATTTCATACAAATCAATAGTTAGTGGCAATCATCATTTATTAAATCACATAACATGGGATGTTCAAGATCATTGCAATTAACACAATCATGGCCTCAATGCCATTCATAACAAGTCTCATTAACATAAGTCAATTTCAATATCATAATCATCATCCCAATCAACATATGCCATATAACACCATTCATTATAAATGAATTCCAATCATATAAGCATCAAATCATTCATCCAAGCCAAATTAGCATAACACATTCATATACACACATCACTAATGGATGAAATCATGTATTTAGAAATGTTACCCCCTCCTACCTCAAGAGAAGTAGAAATCAACGCGGTCCGAAAGTCCCGCCTTGTCGATGGGTTGTTTCCTACATTACATAATGCACCATACAATCATTTTCTATTCAAACCACCAAGATTCAAGTGCTCATATTTAATTACTTGGTGTTTATGCCATTTTAGATTTCCTACCTCTTTTATTTCATTTAATCCACCATAAACACCATGGGTTTGGTGCTCAAAATTATTATCATGCATTTAAAGACTATAGTTCAAAATTATTATCATGCATTCTAAATTATTTTACCTTCTCCACCAAAACATAGTTCCAAAATAAGATGCATCTCACCCCATATATGTCCTTCATCACAACGTTAAAAACATAATTGATAAAGTAAGTTATACATTCTAAGTGATGAATATAAATACATTTGTAATTATGTGCATATGCATATAACAACATGTAGGCTTTGCATCAAAACACCAATTATCATCATAACTCTATCATCCCATCGACATATACATATATCATAATCATCAAATAAAACTTATAGCAAAGCACATACACATGTACACATCCTTGCCCTTCATCTTATTGGGCTAACATAAGCATCATCACCAATCCACAAGGTCTTTTCATCACATATAATTTTACTTGTTGTCTTTAGGTTTTCTTTCACCCATTTCAATCATCCCCAATCCAATCTCATCCCTATTTTGGCATATCATCATGCTATACGCAAATGCTCTTAGGCTAATGCATATACACAAGAATCATATTCATTAAAAACACTTACGGATCCAACTGTGGGAATAACAATCATCAATGTGGGTATCAAGCATAGATATATAACCATGCCCCTACTACAGTAGTAAAATGTGTACACATATATGCATCAAATATCAATTTTACAGGTACCAAACTGCATCGCCCATCTTATAACACCGGTCATTTTCATCATGACCACGGCAAACAAGATAACAACATAATGGTGTTGTGGGCCAACCATGGACCATACCATGGTAGGTGTGATCCAAAGGACCATTGGGGACACCTGCTCCTCAAAGAGCCACCCCCACTAGGTCAACCACATGCAGCTCCCTGTAGCTAAGCATGGGCAACTTCGTGACTCTACCACTGAACCACTAGGGTAACAATAATGCTCGTGCATAGAGCCACCCTCCCACTAGGCCAATCAGAGGAACCCCTAACATCCCATACAGGCAGCTATGCAATATGCCATGGATGCAACGTAAATGCCAATCATATGCAATCTCATATTATGCATCCTACCATGTCACTCATCAACCATCACCATCATTATATCACCATTCAATTCTTAGTGGATTTTAATTTCATTGATTAGTGTCATCGTTTCAAATTTTACTGTGGCATTCAAACATTTTCTATCAATACAAATTCAACTCATACATACAAGTTTATACTTGTATCAACCATAATCGCATCAACAATAATCAACAACAATATCAATCAATCTTTTATCCATATTCAAGGGTATGCTCAACAACAATATCCATTTCCATTCAACATCAATATTCATCATTCAATATTGATGGTGAATATACATACATTCTCAACAATAAAAAGGCATAACATTTGCCCAAATTCTTATTACAATTAACAATCGCCACAAGGCATACCACTAATATTCTAAATGCATATAATGTAACGCCCTCGGTTAGATAAGACAACCCTTCTATAGGATCATCCTATTTAACTAAGAGTATTAACAGTTTTCATAAAAAGTGAATTTTTTTTTTAAAATAAAAAGATGGCAGATCAGTGGAAGCAAATAGTGAATATATCACATAGTCATTCACAAACTTACAAATAATTGTACTCATAATAGAATGGGGCACGCAGGCACCCTTAAATATTATACAGTCATCCGGTGTCTTATTATCATTAATAAATATTCAATCTATATAAATTCTATCTTTAACGATCGTTCTCAGTGGGTTCAGCATATTGCTGTTCTTCATACTCGGGTTCTTGATTTCCTAATTCCTCTGAAAATTATCAATAGTAAGGGTGAGTATAACCCAAGACCCTAAAGGTTAACTGGTGCGGACATAATCCAGTTAATAGATAATATCACAAAAATCACACAATTAACATATTCATAATGATAACAATCAAATATACTGTCATGGAATGCATGAGATTAGTTTATTATGATTTATCTTTGGTTAAGTCTCATATGCATGTGGGCCCAATAAATCAATTCATCTTCATCTCATTCTTTGGAATTTCTCCATTCCATTCTAGAGCGATCAGGGTCCGCCCAAGCTCCCATTTTCATAAGGTACAAATGAACTCATTGGTTCTCATCATTGATTTATATATTTTTAGGACTTGGATCCCTGCGATCATAGTTACACTCCGTCATTTAGTCAAAGTACACTAGAATTGCATCGTCTCACCCGGCTATCAGGCACGACTCTGATGCCATTGGGTTTCTGTTCCAGTTGTACTCCCAAGATTCTTCATGGAGATCGAACGTGAGTGTCCTCCACTGTACCAAGTGTATGCTCTAGATATTTTTCTCCTTCAAAAATATTTTCATGATGCGAAATGCATTTCTTTTATCATTTGATTCCTTGGGTATCTATGTGTTTCCAGTCTCATCATATTATTCTCAAGCTCTTGGATCCCATCATTCAAATGTTGTAAGTCATTCATTCTTATTCTAGAAAATATCTCGATTATATCTTGACTAAAATTATACTTTGTATCAAGAGTAAAATAATATTTTCCTTATTTAATTTCTCATAATTAAAATAATAATATCAATAACAATAATACTAGTTAATAATAATAATAAGATTCACAATAAGAATAATAATAATAAGAAATACAGTAATAATAATTGTAACATTCCCAAAATAATTTAAAAAGAATTAAAGAAGAGTTTTTGAATGAAAATCCGAGTGAAATATGTTAAAAACAGGTTTTCCGAGTAAAAAGAGTTTGATTCTAAGTGTAATAAATAGAATTCCGAGTGAAATTATTAAGATTCCGAGTGAAATATGTCTTAGAGGAGTTTCTGAGTAGACTGAATGTGAATCCGAGTGGAATAACCATGATTCCGAGTGATATCAAACTGAATGGAATTTTCTAAGAGGAATTAAGATGTTTTCTGAGAAATCTACATATAATTTCGAGTGAAATCCGACTGGAAGGATGTGTTCCGAGTGAAAAATCGTTCTGTCTGAATAGAATACATTCGAGTAAAGTAAATCCGAGTGAAACGGACACATTTCCAAGTGAAATGATTCCGAATGAGTTGTTTCCGAGAGATGTGGAAGTACCTCTCGGATTGATGCTTCTGGTTAAGTAGATTTCTGAGTGAAGTATATCTAGTGAATGGTTTACCGAGGAAAGGGTCTCAGTGATATTTCCAAATGAAACATTCCGAGTAGGTCTTTTTCCAGGATTGGGTTTCTGACTGAGGAAATCTAAGTCCGATTGAATATGTTTCTAGTGTATAATTCTGACAAGACTTATTATCCGAGTGATGAAGGGCCCGATCATGATATGTGAAGTTGTTCAGCAGTTCTGATTGTATTTTAGTGGAAGGTTTGGTCGGTTTATGAGAATACTGAGTGAAATTATGTCAGCGTGGATAGTTTACCAAGTTAAATTATGTAATTTTGTGTTTCAGAAGATCCGGTCGTTTATTGTGAATCAGATATTCAATTAAAAATCTGTTTGCAATTTTTTTGATGTAAAACCGGTCGGATTAATATAAAATGGGTTGAATTAATGTAAGTTTACCGAGTGAAATAATCCTGATTCCGAGTGGAATCAGGCTGAGGAGGTTTCTGAGTGAAATAACTATATATTCCGAGTGAAATTACTGAAAGGAGTTTTCTGAGTGAAAATAACTATGTTTTCTGAGTTAAAGGTTCTGTCTCAATGATCTGGTCGGTTTATTATAAAACATGAGTGAAATTATGTATTTTTCAATGATCCGGTCGGTTTATACAAGACCGAGCTTGTTATTCACTGAATCCGACTTCTGTTCTATATTTCCTCACTGGAATTCACATGGACACCCAGGATTCTTAGTATCTTTACAATTCAACAACAATCATATCCTTCGAAATTCAATATTTATCATATCATTCAATCATCATGATTAACAAAACTCAACACATTAAATGAATCATACACATAAAATATATGAAACAAATATATAACGATTTAAAGCATGTTAATTCAGACAATTCCCGAACCTGCCCAGGAAAAGTGAGGACCAAAGGTACCCCAACTCTTCCTAACACTCGTTTTTCCCCAGAATACCAAGAATATGCCCCCTTACCTTAATGGAAGTCCTTTGATTAGTAGAGAGTGTCCTCCTTGTTCCAGCTCACAGCGAATAGGAAGGAAAACGGAAGAGAAAGGCCTTTGAATGTATAGAAGAATAAGAAAGAGTGTGTATTTTGCTAAGTTCTCTTGGGTCTAAAAGTTTCAGACTTGGAATGAGTTCTGCTGTCAATTTAATAATGAAAAAAGACAAGTGGGGGATAGCTCTTTGTGAGTGGGCTGCTAGTGGGCTGTTAGTGGAGATAATGGAGATTTAAATAAGGAGGTAGGCTATCTTAGTGCCCATTTCTGGCCACCTACAAGCTATAGGGCGCATGATTGGATTAGATAAATTAAAATAGGCACTAAAAGACAAAATTAGAGTCAACACGTCAATTCTGACACTGAATACCGAGTGGAATTCCACTCGGTCAGCCTCTAAGCTGACTAGAATTCTACTTCCGAGTCCAGCTGAGGAGAACTCAGTAATTTCTACTGTTTCCTTTCTTTGGAGGGACTTAATCCGGTCTGATTCAAACCGATTCAAAGGTCTCTCAGATTCCCACTCGGTTAAGTCATCCTAAAACTGTGTCTACTCTTAGCCAATCTCACTCGGTAAAACTCGTCCACTCACTCGGAACCTCATTTCAGGATTGACATATTACCTGGTTAACTTTCACTCGGCATTTATTCTAAACTCTTTCTCTTCCACTCGAGTGATCTACCCAGCACAAGGTCTTCCACTCGGTGAAGTTGTTCCCAAGTTCTTCTGGACAACCATATGAATCTCCTCAATCGGTATCTACTCACTCGGAGTTATACTTAATTCTGTGTTAATTCTTCTCGGAATCCTCTTGAGCCTTTCATCACTCGAATAAAGGAAACATGCTAAGGTTTGACTCAGAAATGAGTCACTCAAGGTTGTTTGGATTCGGGATTTCTCCCAGAAGTGGTTCTCTTGAACACACTTCTCTCCACACCAAGATTTCACTCGGTAGTATCCCTCTTGGTCATGTTTTACTCGGAAAACGTAACCTTACACTCGGAATTTCATTCCTTCACTCAGAATTTCATTCCTTCACTCAGAATTTCATTCCTTCACTCGGAATTTCTCTCTTTCACTCGGAACAGAGCCCTTTTTCACTCGGAATTTGCATAATACCATTAATGGTCTATATAATTTCCATAATTATGCATAAAAATGATATTTCTGAGATATCACATACCATCTGCAGGGTATTTATTCACTTATTCTTACTTACAAACTTTCCATACTTCAAAATTACAAGATTAAAACTGTTTCTAAAAACAGGGATGTTACATATAACACATTTTCCAGGAACAAAAACATCACAATTCACCAATACATCAAGGATAAGGCAAACATGTATAATATCACATACAACAATCAACAAATACTTTACTTATGCATTTAGAATATAAACTCCTCTCCGACCTCAAGAGAAGTAATCTGAGTAATTCGACGGTTTTCCCTCGTTGTTTGGAAAAGATCCTACTTTAACATACATACAAATCTCAATCAATTGGCCTATCAAGGCATTAATTTCGAATTCTATATATTCACCATTATATCTAAAACACTTCACATATCTTAAACATGTTATAAATGCCAATTTTTCTTATTTTATTAGGTTTCAAGAATTTTTTTCCCATTAACCCATATTCTCTAGAATTAAATGACTACAAAACAACTCCTAAGTCTAACACACACTAAATACCACTTCTACTAATTTACTAACTTAGTGCCTTCCACATTCCCGTAATTCCTTAAACTCCCAACACTAATAAATAGTGTCAACCATTCCAAAAAATCATTTCCTTATCCAAAATCATTCTTAAGAGAATAAACCCCAAATTCATTGAACTTTTCCAAAAGCCCCAATTTCCACATGTTTAGGTTTTTATCAAAAATTGCCAAACATCAATTCTAATCATTTTTTGCATCACTTAGGCATTTCAAAGACAACAAAATCATATTCATATTATCATCAACAACAACAAAATTCCCAATGGTCATCTACCCTATGGGTTCCACATACATCCATTTATCAAAACTACATTTAATCTTCCATTATAATACTTTAATAACCTTAAAACCACCAACAAAAGCCATGGGTATAATGAAACCTTACCTTTTCTCCAAGCACGAAGAAGAACATAAAAATGAGGGGAAGAGAATAGGAGATGAGTTAAGATACACCACAAAGTGCCTTCCTTGCCTCACAAATCCAAGAAATCCCAAGCTTTTTGAGTAGAAATGGTTAATGGAGGTGGTAGGGAGAGTGGGAGGTTTTTAGTCTTTCAGAAAGGAAGAAGATAGTGAAAAAAATGTAAGTGAAATAGGGGGAAGAAGGGCTCCACGGTAATAGAGAGAAAGAGAGAGGAATTTTAGTGAAAATTGGGCATTACGCAATTGACAATGCATTGCCTCCAATTGCTTTTATCAATGGTCAACAAATCCTATTACCCAATGGGCAAAAGAAAGTAGAAGAGAGTGGGAAAAGTCACATGGCCAAATAGAGAGGGAAAAAGGGAATTTGTATTTTCTTTTTAATTCCATTTAGCTCGTATTTTTGCCATTTATTAATATACGTTGTGTCGAAATAACTATCTCCTCAACACCAAAAATTATTTTAACCATACCACCATAACCACGATAATTTTCTAAATATTCTAGACCCCTCAAATATCTAATTTAACTTAGTGGGTCCTACACCATCTATTAAATTATTCAATTTCAGTAAATTTTAATTCACTGATAAATCACGATTGGTGACTAATTAATTTTCCTATGTATATTGGACCATAAATAATTAATTATCATCATCTAATAAATTTATTTCTTTAAAATTTGGGATGTTACATTCCACCCCACCTAAAAAGAAATTTTGTCCTCGAAATTTGACATACCTGATTTAAACACATTTGCGTATTGCTCTCGTATATTGTCTTCACGTTCCCACGTGAGAGTCTCCACATTACTATGTTTCCACGCTACCTTCACCAACGGTACCAACTTGTTTTGTGACCTCTTAACGAAATGCTCAACAATACGAATAGAAATGGGGGAGATAGACATATTATCTCGCACATCAACATCATCAACAACAATCATATGCAAGGGATCAGGAACATACTTCCTCAACTGCGACACATGAAATACATTGTGCAGATTCACAAGATGAAGAGGAAGTGCAATCCGATAAGTGACATCACCAATTCTCTCAAGAATCTCATACGGTCCAATGAACTTAGGACTTAATTTTCTACTCTTTAAAGCTTTACCAATTCCTTTAACATGCGAGACCTCAGGAAATACATGATCACCAACTTGAAATTCAAGTGGTTTCAGCCTTTTGTCATGATAACTTTTCTGTCGGTCTTGAGCAAGCTTCATATTCTTTTATATCTTTCTAATATACTCAGTAGTCTTTTGAACAATTTCTGGCCCTAAAGCCATAGTCTCACCAGTTTCCAACCAACATAGAGGTGTTCTACATTTCCTGCCATAAAGTGCCTCGTAAAGAGCCATACAGATACTACTGTGGTAACTTTTATTATATGTGAATTCAATTAACGGGAGAAATCTCTCCCAACAACTACCATACTCAAGCACACAAGCCCTCAACAAATCTTCAAGGCTTTGAATAGTCCTTTTAGATTGCCCATCGGTTTGAGGATGATAAACAGAACTAAGCTTTAACTTAGAGGCTAACTCCTAATGTAAACTTCCCCAAAATTGGGAAGTAAACTGTGGATCACAATTAGATACAATGCTAGACGGCACACCATGCAATCTAACAATCTCCTTTATGTACAATTGGGCTAATTTCTTCAATGAACTCTTCATACTCATAGGTAAAAAGTGAGCACACTTTGTTAATCGGTCTACAATCACCCATATAGCATCATTTCCAGCACGAGTTCTGGGTTAACCAAAAACAAAATCCATAGCAATATTATCCAATTTCCAAACAGAGATCTCCAAAGGTCTCAACAAACAGATGGTTTTTTATGTTCAACCTTAGCCTTCTGACAAATAAAGCAAGATGCAATAAAGTTTGCCACATCACGCTTCATACCGGGCTACCAGAAATTCTTCTTTAAGTCTTCATGCTTCAACACACTTTTGTGAGCTTCCTCAAGCACAGATTTTCTCAAACTACCACCAGATGGAATATAAATTCGGCCCTTCACACGCCAAATACCATCATTACCTTCTAATAGTAACGAATCCTTCCTATTAGCTTGAGCTTCCTTCATCTCTATCAAATATTCATCATTCGGTTGTTGCGCTTTCACACATTCAAGGAACATATTTACGATCTATAGAATCTCAAGGGATATTATCTTTGGGGTATATAACTCCACGCCTATATTCAAGTTTCTAAATTGCTCAACCAGTTTCATCTCTTTCACCATCATAGCGGAAACATGCAACGACTTTCAGCTCAAAGCATCGGTAACCATGTTTGGCTTTCTGGGATGATACCTTAATTCAAACTCATAGTCTTTTAGAAATTTTATCCATTGTCATTGGCACATATTTAGCTCCTTCTGATCAAACAGGTATTTAAGACTTTTATGATCACTAAAGACCATGAACTTCGAACCATACAAATAATGTCGCCATAACTTCAAAGCAAATACAACCACCGCCAATTCAAGATCATGTGTGGGGTAATTAACCTTATGCGGTCACAACTGTCTCAACGCATAAGCTATCACACGTTTGTTTTGCATCAGCACACAACCAAAATATCATCAATGAACACAATGATGAATTGATCAAGATACTCATGGAAGATGTGATTCATGTAGTCCATGAAAATTACAGGAGCATTTATCACACCGAATGGCATCATCACATACTCGTGGTGGTCATATCGTGTTCGGAAATCAGTTTTTGGAATATCATCAATGTTCACCCTGATTTGGTGATATCCAGAACGTAAATCAATTTGAGAATACAACGGCACCCTTCAATTGATCCAAGAGATCATCAATGCAAGGAAGAGGATACTTGTTCTTATTAGTCAATTTGTTGAGTTGGCGATAATCAACATACAATTTCATGCTTCCATCTTTCTTTTTCACCAACAACACAGGTGCGCCCTAAGGAGATACACTTGGGTGGATAAATTCTCTTTCGATTCATTCCTTAACTTTCTTTTTAAGCTCAAACAACTCCATAGGAGACATCTTATAAGGAGTTTTAGAAACAGGCTTAGCGCTAGGAATAAGATCAATGGAGAATTCCACTTCACGTGGAGGAGGCAAACCAGGAACTTCATTAGGAAAACATCCGGAAATTCAAAAATAATAGGAATTTCACAAGATTGGGAGGCATGACTCCCATCAACCATAAAAACAACATAAGAAGTTGAGAGATACCTTGGAGGTTAAAATGTTCTGCATTCGGAGTTGGAAAGATCACCGTCTTTTATGGCAATCCATTAAGACTTTATTGGCAGATAACTAATCCATGCCTAGGATAATATCTAGGTCTTTCATAGGTAAGCACACGAAGGATACAACAAATTTCCTACCCTCAAGGGTCATCTCGACATTCTCACATCAGGTCACCGATCTCAAACAAGTACCTGTTAGTGTCGTCACCATCACGGAACCTTTCATCATGCAAACAGGCACTTTCTAGCACATCACACAATCCACAGAAATAAATAAATAGGTAGCACCAGAATCATAGATAACATAAACAGAGGTGCCAAGAATTTAACACTTACTTTGAACAAGGTTTTCTACTTGTGCAGCTTCTTCACCTATAACGACAAAGACTCTACCAGCAGCTTGTGGTTGATTACCACCATTATGATTACCATTTCTTCCACGATGGCTATTACCTCAACCATTACCATTACGGCCACCATTATGATTTCCACAATGGCCACCATTACGGCTACCATTATGACCATTTTCGTTTCCACGACCACAACCTCCAAAACCACCATGGCTTCCACAGTTAGCATTGTGATTCACCCAAGCAATAGCATCAACATTCACATTCCTTGCATTCAATGGACAATTAGGATGAATATGTCCCAGTTGGTTGTATTGATAGCACACCACATCATCTTGAGGACAATTTCGTGCCAAGTGATTAGCACCACACTTGAAGCAAGTAAGGCCTTGGACATTGCCATGACCTTGATTACCATTACCACCTCTATGTCCATCGCGTCCTCTTGCATTGGAGGATCCACCACGAAAGAAGTTCTTCTTCTTAAAATGACCATGCCTCTTGAAACTAGAGGATTAACCCTTCAACTTGGGTTTATGCTTACCATGACTCAAAGGATCCATACCATCTTCTTCATATATGCAACACTTGTTCACAAGTGTAGGGAAGCTTCTAATCTCTTGGTGTCGAATAGGCCGCTTGATCTCGGGCCTCAAGCCATTCTCAAACTTCACACACTTTGAAGTCTCAGTACCCTCCTATTGATAAGGGGGGTAAAATGCACAAAGCTCTTCAAACTTGGAGGCATACTCCTCCACTGTCATGTCACCTTACTTAAGTTCCATGAACTCAAGCTCTTTCTTAATTTTATAGCTCTTCATAAAATACTTCTTCAAGAACTCAACCTTGAAGTTCTCCCACATCAATAGAATCTCAACAGATAACATACGCCCTCTAGTAAGGCACCACCATGATTCAGCTTCATCGCAGACCATAAAAACCGTATACTTAATCTTTTGAGTTTTAGAACATTCGAAGCTTGCAAAGATCCTTTCCAAGTTGTTAACCCATACATAAGCATCCTCAGGCTTATACCCTCTATGGAACTCAGACAATTTCCTCTTGAGAAATCGATCAAGACCTTAGGCACCTTGTCCCACATTTTGTTGGCCTTGTCTTTCCAAGAGAACTGCAAAGAGATTCAAAGTAGATGCCATAGCAGCAGCATCACGGTTATGTCTACCAGCCATGTTTCACGCCTATATGTTAAGACATGGCTCACACATAAGTAAACTAGACCATACAATCAATTTCAATCCATAACTAAGGTTTCAACGTCTAAAGGTCTACCATATATCATTTCATAATCAATATATCATTCTCAATGCAATAATCACAAAGTATTCATCACTGAAGGTAACTAGTGTAAGGAACTTGGTCGAACTTACAATAAACAAGATTATTAAACCAAAGGGTTTACCCACATACATTCAACCATATTATGAAAATAAAGCACAACAAAGCCTTAGTAATAAGTAATTATGCTCTAGCAAGGTAAAACAAAGCTTTAATAATAAACAACCACATTTCAATGTCAAACAACCTTAATTCAATGTGAGAAATCACCCTTCAATAGTATTTAATTCATAAGTTTAAACAATGAGTAATCAATGCTCTGATACCATCATTGTAAGATGCCCCAGTTTCCCGGATTCGAATCCCGATGTAAGGACAAATGATCAACAAAAACACGAATAAATTTTTCATGGTTTAAAGCCTTACGATATCCTATTCACATTAAGATTCAAACCACAGAAAACTGGAGGCCACATTTTAAAGGTTTAAAAAGAAAATGGATCGTAAAACAAAGGCCCATAATGTATACACAATCCTATGTAAAATAGCGGAAAATAGTTAAGTGTATAACGGGCATCCATCTCATCCCATATATGAAGATATCAGAAGAGATCCAAGAAAACACAAGGTATTTGTTAAGGGTAATTGGAAACGTATGTATATGGTTAAGGAAAACATGTCAAAGAGATGTACAACAAGCTATCATGGATGGAGGATTGAAGTACTAGGCATACGCAACCAAAAGGTACAAGACCATGGCAAGAAAACATTCAAAAAACCACTCTGGGCATTTCCCCTGGCCATGGGAAATTCCACTGCCGTGGGAAATTCCTATAGGCCATGGAACTCTCTGGTTCTATGACCTAACTTGCGTAATTTCTAAAACAGTGTGATCCACTAGCGGTGGGAATTTCCCATTGGCCGAGCATCACTTGCTAATGCTCCAAAATCCATTTTTCAATCATGCCATGCCTTGGGACCTTAGATCATGCAATGCCTAGACCTTCTCATGCATAAAACCATCAAGAATCAATTCTATTATAGCTCAAGACATAAAGGCACATGACATCAATCCACTAAGCCCTTTTTATACCAACTTAAAACATCATTTAAATCATTAAATCTACTTCTAATTCATGCATAAACATTATGATCATAACCTCACACTTTAAATAATTCATCCATCCATGGATTTTCATCAATCACAAGTATCAAGGCCATCAAAATGGCTATCAAACATCCATTGTCAATATGCATATAGTTGTTCACAAAAAGAATTGGCCTATTGTGTACACAAAAGAATATAAGACCAAGTATATCTAAACTTAGGTCATCAATTCCACAACTACATCAACACCATTGTCATTAAATACATACATAATCCAAAACTCAAATGATTGTCAGCCAAGGCATTCCTATACAACTATTTTACCTTCTCCACCAAAACATAGTTCCAAAATAAGATGCATCTCACCCCATATACATCTTGCATCATAATGCTAAAAAGACAACATGAAGAGTGAGTTATACATTCTAAGTGATGAATATGAATACATTTGTGATTATGTGCATATGCATATAACAACATGTAGGCTTCGCATCAAAACACCAATTATCATCACAACTCCCTCATCTCATCGACATATACATATACCATAATCATTAAATAATACTTATAGCAAAGCACATACACATGCACACATCCTTGCCCTTCATCTTATTGGGCTAACATAAGTATTATCAACAATCCACAAGGTCTTTTCATCACATATAATTTTACTTGTTGTCTTTAGGTTTTCTTTCACCCATTTCAATCATCCCCAATCCAATCTCATCCTTATTTTGGCATATCATCATGCTATACGCAAATGCTCTTAGGCTAATGCATATGCACAAGAATCATATTCATCAAAAATACTCACGAATCCAACTGTGGGAATAACAATCATCAATGTGGGTATCAAGCATAGATATATAACCATGCCCTTACTACAGTAGTAAAATGTCTACACATATATGCATCAAATATCAATTTTATAGGTACCAAACCGTATTGCCCATCTTGTAACACCGATCATTTTCATCATGACCACGGTAAACAACATAACAACATAATGGTGTTGCGGGAACCGGGGACTATACCATGGTAGGTATGATCTTAAGGACCACCGGGGACACGTGCTCCTCAAAGAGCCACCCCACCGGGTCAACCAAATACAGCTCCTCGTAGCTAAGCATGGGCAGCTTCGTGACTCTACCACTAAGCCACTAGGGTAATAACAATAATGCTCGTGCACAGAGCCGCCCTCCCACTAGGCCATCTGGAGGAACCCCTAACATCCCATACCAGCAGCTATGCAATATGCCATGGATGCAATGTAAATGCCAATCATATGCAATCTCATATTATGCATCCTACCATGCCACTCATCAACCATCACCATCATCACATCACCACTCAATTCTTAGTGGATTTTAATTTCCTTGATTAGTGTCATTGTTTCAAATTTTATTGTGGCATTCACAATATTTTCTATCAACTCAAATTTAACTAATACATACAAGTTATTACTTGCATCAACCACAATGGCATGAAAAATAATCAACAACAATATCCATCAATCTTTCATCAATATTCAAGGGTATGCTCAACAACAATATCCATTTCCATTCAACATTAATATTCATCATTCAATATTTATGGTGAATACACATACATTCTCAACAATAAAAAGGCACAACATTTACCCAAATTCTCATTACAAGTAACAATCACCACAAGGCATACCACCAATATTCTTAATGTATATCACACATTTGCCAGGCACAATAACATCACAATTCACCAATACATCAAGGATAAGGCAAACATGTGTAATATCACATACAACAATCAACAAATACTTTACTCATGCATTTAGAATATCAACTCCTCTCCTACCTCAAGACAAGTAATCTAAGCCATTCGACGGTTCCGCCTCGTCGTTCAGAATAGATCCTACATTAACATACATATAAATCTCAATCAATTGACCTATCAAGGCATTAATTTCGAATTCTAAATATTCACCATTATATCTAAAACACTTAACATGTCTTAAACATGTTATAAACGCCAATTTTTCTTATTTTGTTAGGTTTCGGGAATTTTTTCCCATTAATCCATATTCACTAGAATTAAATGACTACAAAATGACTCCCAAGTCCAAAACACACTAAATACCACTTCTACTAATTTTACCAACTTAGTGCCTTCCACATTCCTTTAATTCCTCAAACTCCCAACACTAATAATTAGTGTCAACCATTCCAAAAATTTATTTCCTTATCCAAAATCATTCTTAAGATAATAAACCCCAAATTCATTGAATTTTTCCAAAAGCCCCAATTTCCACATGTTAGGGTTTTTATAAAAAATTACCAAACATCAATTCCAATCATTTTTTACATCACTTAGGCATTTCAAAGACAACAACATCATATTCATATCATCATCAACAATAACAAAATTCTCAATGTCATCTACCCTAGGATTTGGGTTCCACATACATCCATTTATCAAAACTACATTTAATCTTCCATTATAATACTTCAATAACCTCAAAACCACCAACAAAAGCCATGGGTACAATGAAACCTTACCTTTTCCCCAAGCACCAAGAGGAACACGAAAATGAGGGGAAGAGAAGAGGAGATGAGTTGAGATACACCATAAAGTGTCTTCCTTGCCTCACAAATCCAAGAAAGCCTAAGCTTTTTGAGTAGAAATGGTTAATGGAGGTGGTAGAGAGAGTGGGAGGTTTTTAGTCTTTGAGAGAGGAAGAAGATGGTAAAAAAAATGAAAGTGAAATTGGGGGAAGAAGGGCTCCAAGGTAATAGAGAGAAAGAGAGAGGGGAATTTTAGTGAAAATTGGGCATTACCCAATGGACAATGTATTGCCTCCAATTGCTTTTACCAATGGTCAATAAATCTCATTACCCAATAAGTAAAAGAAAGTAGAAGAGAGTGGGAAAAGTCACACGGTCAAATAGAGAGGGAAAAAGGGAATTTGTATTTTCTTTTTAATTTTATTTGGCTCATATTTTCGCTGTTTATTAACATATGCTGTGTCCGAATAACTATCTCCTCAACACCAAAAATTATTTTAACCATACCACCATAACCACAATAATTTTTTAAATATTCTAGACCCCTCAAATATCTAATTTGACTTAGTGGGTCCCATACCATCTGTTAAATTATTCAATTTTAGTAAATTTTAATTCACTAACAAATCGTGATTAGTGTCTAATTAAGTTTCCTATATATACTGGCCACAAAGAATTAATTATCATCATCTAATAAATTGATTTCTCTAAAATTTGGGATGTTATAGATGTTACTTTTAAGGAAGCCTTAGAATTCGATAGGAGGTCTTCGGATAAACCCAGTTTGGGGCATATAGGGGCAAACATTCTCTTTACCTTTGATCATTTTTCTCTTTCTCTCTTAACTAAAATTAGTAGACCATTTCCCCTTTTGATGAATGCTTTTTCCACAAGTAAATGTCCCTTTCTGAACTGATGATCCTTCAATGGGTAAGCAACCTTTTGTTTTTGCATGCATTTTCACTTTCAAGTCTTCGGTTATAGGTTCTTTGAATTGTCAAAAAATATATGAAGACACAAGTCCCTTTAAGGATGTCAAAAAGCTCGTAACTCATGTCTTTCAATTTACCATGAGCATCTTTAATTGTTACTCCCTTTGAATATGAGGAAAATATTTTGAAAGTGAGATACTAGGGAAACCAATGATCGACGAGGCATGACATGTGCATGAACTAACTTTCCTTCTCCTTTTTTTATTTTTAGAAAGCTATCCAGAACTTGGCGAGTATCTTTATAAGAAATAATGGAAATTAATATGAGATCGAACAGTTATGGGGCCATCATGGCCAAACTGAGGATATTGATACATGCCAAAGCTGCAAAGGTCAAAATAGCTAATTGATAGGGCCTGTAAACATATAGGTGTATCACATAATATAAAAGATTTATCATTCTCCATAGGGACTGTGTGCTCAAGTACTAATGATTTGGGAATTTAATTCATACTAGCAAGCTTTTAAAACTGAGTTGGTAAGAGGAACTCACAAACTTGAAAATAGAGCAAACTCAAAAGTAACAGACGTGAAGTAGAAAACCAGACCCAGGCCGTAGCAAAAGTAACTTAGAAGGAAAATCAATATGTTAAAATTTGTGATTTAGGGGATTCAATTATTCAGTATCGATTTAAACAAGTGTTCTTGTTTATAAAACCTTCCTTCTCAAGATGAATTTTCCTATTTTATCAACTTTCTCTTCTCAAAGTTCCACTAAGTGCCTAATTTATGGAGAACAATGTTCGATCCATAAATTAAACCCATTACATTCAATAAAAATTCTTAAAGTCTTCAAAAGATATAAAAAGGTTCACTTCTCAATCCTTCCCTGATTAATTCTGAGGTTAAGTTCACGTTTATAAAAGGTGCAAGGAAAACTTAAAAAGGTGTGATAAAAACTAAAAGAGGTGCCTACTTCGGCAATGAGACAACTTAAAAGGGTCAATCCTTGGCGATGAAAGCCTAAAAATGTATCAACTTCGGCAATGAGAAAATATGAAAGGTGCAAGGAAAACCTTAAAAGGTGTGATAGAAACTTAAAAAGATGCCAACTTCGGCAATAAGAAAAACTGAAAGTGCCAATTCTTGGTGATAAAAGCTTAAAAGAATGCCAGCTTCGGCAACGAGAAAACATAAAAGGGCCAATCCTTGGCGATGAAAGCTTAAAAGGGTGCCATCTTTGGCAATGAGAAAACATAAAAAGGCCAATCCTTGGCGAATAAGAAAAGAAGATTGAAAAGTGCCAGTTTTGGAGATCGAGGAAAATAAACTTAGAAGATGCCAGCTTCGACGATTGCGATTCCACTGGGGGGAAGAACCTGATTAAGGTATCGAGACTCGACATGATTGCTACAACAACCTGCAGAAAAGAGTTAGTAGTGCAAAGATAAAACAAATGGAATATAAGGAGACCTCCACATAGAACCATGATCCCTACAGACTTGAGGCGACTCATGACTTAACAGAACGAACAAGGTAACCCTAGCTTCGAAGAGCGCGTCTGGCCCAGTCTTCATAATGATTGCTTGAGGTTAGATCCAGTAAAGAAGCGTCTTGTCCTCATGACTTTAAATAGCCATTACTTTCTCATTTTAAATATTAAGGGAAAACAATTGTTTTATCAAATCAATGAAACTCACAACATGAATACGTATCAAAAAGGGAGAGATTTTATTCATGAGTTGAGCAGGTACAGAGAAAGGAAAGTAGGGAAAGCAAAAGAAATAAATAGAGTCAAATAGGAAAGATTGATAATTAGGTGAAATAGGGAAGGTTCTACAGATCCTCCAGTGAATCCCTGAGAACAACGCGTATCTCAATCCCGAATCACGATTTTAAGTTCACCCCTCAACTCCGCTCTTGATAAGGTAATTAAACCATGATATTTTTTCCCTAGTTTGAGCTTGTATTGATTCCATGGAAATACTCAGTCTTATCACCAGATATTTGACCCTAATTTTTGCCTGAGCCACCCTTTCAGGTTTTTGACTCACCGGGTCACTCTAACTTTTGCCTAGGCTGCCCTTTCAGGTTTTCAGCCTGACGAGCATTAGTTTTACTTTTCTTTCTTTCTCTTTTTCTATTTTTTTGTTCTTTTCTATGTGAAATATTTCTACATTGTGTTTGCATTTATGGGCATATTGTTGGTGCATGCACTACGAGCTATAAACGTATCAATTTTAACTTATCAATAAAATTAATATTTTCAGTTTTAAGACTAATTTTAATACTATTTATCTTGGAATAATAGGTCATATGAGAATTATTCCTAAAACATCCTTAATCAAGTATTTACATGGGGACATGTAAATACATTAAGATTAATGTGTGAATGTACTGATGATTTAATCTCACAAATCATGGATATATGATATCAAGTCTTTACATGGGTAAACATTAAGAGTAATATTGTATTGGACAGACCCACCATGAGAACGTTGCATGGATCATTACATGAGTGTCATAAATGGTTCTCAATATGATAATGGTATATAGTCCTTCGACCTGAAGTCACTACAATTCCTACATAAGGAGTTTGTTATTTTAATACAATCAAACGTTAGCTGTAATAAGATAACCATAAAGATTGTGATTAGGTAATAGATAAATTATGTAAAGGGATGTGAGTGATGTAGATGGAATTTGTCTCTCCCGTGTGACAAGAGTGATATCTATGGGCCACTTGATGGAGTGAGACTAACGAAATGCATGGCTATGCTAGGACGAATAAATATTAGATATTTATTCTGTAAAGTCTACTCTGGTATCAAGTAAAATGAATTAGGCCATACAAGGATGATGACGACCATGCCTTGGGCCCAATTAGATATCATGACAAAAGGAATAAATATATAAAATAATTATCACTTATAGGTCATGTCGATGATAAATAATATTCGGACAAAATGATGTATTGCTAGATACCGCTCTTATTTTATATTAATAATAAAATAGTTTATTATTAATATAACCGAATATTTTACCTATAGGATCATACACATAGAGTAAGCCCACCAGAGGATAGTTTTATTTTAGTTAGACTAAAAATAAAACTATTTGGGCCTAACTCATTTAGAATGAGTCTGGAGCCCAATGTTTAATGAGAGTTCAGGTCAAGACCTAAGTCTATATATAGAGCATGAGATGCTCATAGGCTGCTGCTCAGAAATTAGATTATAAATAAACTTTCGTACTAGTATTCGGAACTTTGTTTTTCTGGTGGGAGTGCTCGTGTGGACTCCTAAGGGTGAAGCTATAATTATTTCGATCGAGGAACTCGTTTTGCATCTACAAGAGGTAAACCCTAAATTAAAAAATTTAATTTTAAATAATGCCTTGAGACATTTGTATTTGCAATCCTTTTTGGGAATCCTTTGTGTTTCCGCTGCCTGGCCCTGATGGGATTCCCTAACAATCGGCAAGTCCTTGTCGTCCATGTTGGTGAGTATTAAGGCTCCTCCAGAAAAAGCCCTCTTTATGACATACGGCCCTTCATAATTGGGTGTCCATTTGCCTCGGTTGTCTTTTCAGGTTGGTAATATTTTCTTAAGGACCAGTTCCCCTTCTTGGAATTGTCGAGGCCGCATCTTCTTTTCAAAGGCCTTTTTCATACGCCTTTGATACAACTGACCGTGGCAGAGGGTAGTTAGTCTTTTCCCGTCTATCAAGTTTAGCTGGTGGTGTCGAGCTTGGACCCATTCGGCCTCTTCTAGCTCTGCCTCCATTATCACCCTGAGGGATGGAATTTCTACTTCGAAAGGGAGAACGGCTTCCATGCCATATACCATAGAGAATGGGGTTGCCCTAGTTGAAGTCTGGACCAAAGTTCGATATCCGTGTAAAGCGAAGGGGAGCATTTCACTCCTATCCCTGTAGGTTACGACCATTGTTTGCACGATCTTCTTGATGTTCTTATTCACCGTCTTGACTACTCCATTCATCTTTGGCCGATAAGGAGAAGAGTCATGATGGCGAATCTTGAAGCTTTCACAAAGTTCCTTCATCATCTTATTATTCAAATTCATACCATTGTCAATAATGATTTGACTTGGTAAGTTGTATCGACATATCAATTCCCTCTTGACGAATTTTACCACAATGTTCCTCATTACATTGGCGTATGAAGCTGCCTCTACCCACTTGGTGAAATAGTCAATGGCGACCAAGATAAAATAATGACCATTCAAGGCTTTTGGCTCAATGGGTCCAATGACATCCATGCCCCACATCGAGAAAGGCCATGGTGTTGATAGGACATTCAAGGATGACGAGGGTGCGTGAATGTGGTCAGAGTATATCTGACATTTGTAACACTTTCGAACATAGGCAAAGTAGTCTGCTTCCGTGGTCATCCAGTAGTAACTGGTCCTCAAGATTTTTCTTGACATGGCATGCCCATTAGTGTGAGTTCTAAACAATCCTTCATGAACATCCTTTATGATTTTGTTTGCCTCAAAATATCGACACAGCAAAGGAGAACAGAGTCATGATTCCTCTTGTAGAGCACATCTCTATTTAAAAAGAAACCCATGGCAAGCCATCTTAGAGTTCTTTTGTCATTCTCCGTAGCACCCTCAGGGTATTCTTGACTCTGGATATATCTTTTGATATCATGGTACCATGGTTTCCCATCTGACTCCTCCTCTATCACTTGGCAGTATGCGGGGTTACGACGCTTATCTATCTCAATGAGAGGCATATCACTGTCGCTGCTTATCTTAAACATTGACACAAGGGTGGCTAGAGCGTCAGCCATTTGATTGTTATCTCAGGGTACATTGTGAAAGGAGATATCATCAAACTCTTTAATCAGCTCTTTGATGTGAGCATGATAAGGGATTAACTTGCTGTCTCTAGCCTCCCACTCACCTTTCAATTGGTGAATAACCAAAGATGAGTCCCCGTAGACTTCTAGTGACCTTATTCTTGCATCTATTGCTGCCTGGATCCCCAAAGAATAGGCCTCATACTCCGTGATGTTATTGGTACAGTCAAAACATAGTCTGGCATAGACAGGGATAAACCTTTTATCTGGTGAAATTAAGATGGCTCCGATTCCATACCCCGGTGCATTAGAAGCTCCGTCAAACCTCAAGATTGAGCTATCTTTCTGGTCACCTTCTTCATCAAATAGTGCAAAGATATCCTTATCCGGGAAGTCAAACTGCATGGGTTTGTAGTCACTGAGGGGTTGGTGCACCAAATAATCTACCATACCACTCCCTCTTATGGCCTTTTAAGTGACATAGGTTATGTCATACTCAGTTAGTAGAACTTGCCATTGAGCGATGCTTCCGGTTAGGGTAGGTTTTTCAAAGATGTACTTGATGGGGTCCATTTTAGAAACCAGCCAAGTAGTGTGACATAGCATGTATTTCCTCAAATGTCAGGCGGCCCATGCCAACGTACAATAGGTTTGTTCAAGAACGGAATATCTTATTTCATACTCAGTGAACTTCTTACTTAGGTAATTGATGGTGTGTTCTTTCTTCCCGGTCTCATCATGTTGTCCCAATACATAACCCATAGACTCATCTAGCACAGTTAGATACAGGATTAGTGGCCTTCCAGGGGTTAGAGGCTCCAAGATCGGGGGCTCTCATAGGTATTTCTTTATCCTCTCAAAAGCTAGTTGACAATCCTCATCCCATTACCCCGACTGGTTCTTGCGGAGTAACTTAAAGATCGACTCACACATCGCTGTTAGTTATGAGATGAACCGAGCAATATACTTTAATCTTCCCAGGAATCTTGAGAATTCCTTTTCTATATGGGGAGGAGGCATTTTAAGAATTGCCTTAACTTTGTCAGGATCAACCTCTATCCACTTTTCACTTACCACAAACCCTAGCAGCTTGCCTGATCTTGCGCCAAAGGTGTAGTTGACTGGGTTCAATCTAAGCCTGAACTTTCTTAGTCTTTCGAAAAGCTTCCTCAGATCAACAATATGTCCCTCCTCAGTTCTGGATTTAGCGATGATGTCGTCCATATAGACTTCTATCTCTTTATGCATCATATCGTGGAAGAGGGTCACTATCGCCCTTTGGTAGTCTCCCAAGTATTTTTCAAACCAAAGGACATCACCTTGTAATAGAAGATACCCCATAAGGTGATAAATATAGTTTTCTCCATGTCTTCAGGCGCCGTCTTAATTTAATTGTATCCAGAGAAACCATCCATGAATGAGAAGATGGAATGTTTAGTTGTATTATCAACCAAAACATCGTTCTGTGCTAAGGGAAATTCATCTTTGGGGCTAGCCCTATTTAGGTCCCGATAATCTACGTATATTCTCACCTTTCTGTCTTTCTTTGGGACAGGGATGATGTTGGTCACCCACTGAGGGTACTTTGCCATGGCTAGGAACCCAACGTCAAACTACTTCTTAACCTCTTCTTTAATCTTTAGGAGCATCTCCAGCTTCATTCATCGTAGCTTTTGCTTTATCGGAGGGCACTCAGGCTTCAGGGGTAATTTAAGCTCAACAATAAAAGTGTCTAGTCCAGGCATATCTTGATAGGACCAGGCAAAGAAATCATGAAACTCTATTAACAACTTAATCAACTCTTCCTTTTGGTCCTTACTTAGGGTGGCGCCGATCTTGACTTCCTTCTTATCCTCCTTATCCCCCAAATTAATAATCTCAACTATCTCTAGATGAGGTTAAATTTCCTTGGCTTCCTGTTCTAACAACCTTGCTAACTTAGGCGAAGTATCATAGGCTTCTTCACCCTCTTCATTGGCGTAATTAATCGGGTGGTCAAAGTCGCAAAATGGGATTGCGAGCTCGCTATTCATGGGAGGGTCACTTTCAGATCTGCATTAATTTAGTTGGTTATGGTGAAAGGAGACAAACAAGTAAAAGGAAAAGAAAGAGAGCAGGAAAAGACAGATTGAAATTCAATACACATTTATTGATGGAAACTTAAATGATAAAACATGTTTTCGCCTTTATTATAAAAACATCCCAAAGCCTTAGGCATAGCAATGGAGTTAATCAAGTCATTAAAGCACTACAAATTACTTTCATTGAATATTTAAAGTCGTGGGGAACTCCATGGCATTCCAGTTATAAAGCTCTCTACTAGATGGGCAGGGGATCACAAAGCTTGCATCTTCGTCGGGATCGTCTTCAATGGCGGCTACTTGATCATGGGGAACCAAACTCGCGCTTTGAAAGCTCTAATAGAGATCACATAAAGGGGCTCTTGCGGTACGGGGCTCACGGCTAGCCAGAAGGACTATCCTTTTTTCTCTCTTCTCCTCATTGACCCTTCTTCTATCAGCGGTTATGTATCGGTAGCCCAAGCCAAAACCACCTCTATTTTTAGTCAGGTGCACAAGTTTTACTTCTTCACTTGACATGCACCCTAGCCCCTTCCCAGGCTGATACCCCTCGCACAATATTCTCTTCACCTTCATTAAAGATGCATTAGGCATATAAGATTTAGCCATTATAGCTTCTTCTCCTACATAGGTGGCATTAGCTATTTCTAACGCTTGGAAGGAAGTCTCGAGAGCCTCTTCCGCCACCTCGATATAGGGTGTTGTCAGGGGCTTGCTGACCAGAAAGTTTTCTTCACCAGAAACAATTATTAGCCTATTGTTAATGATGAATTTTAACTTTTGGTGCAGGGTAGAGGGGACCACTCCAGCCAAATGGATCCATGGCCGACCCAACAAATAGCTATAGGCAGGCGTGATATCCATCACCTAAAAGAGGATCTAGAATGTGCACAGCCTGACCTGTATCAACAGCTCAATATTACCTATAACCTCTCTTTAGGTCCTATCAAAAGCTCACACCACCATAGTGCTTGGCTTCATATAAGTCCTGTCAAACGGTAGCTTGGCTAATGTAGACTTAGGCATGACATTGATAGATGACCCGTTGTCAACGAGCACCTTTGCCAAGATGTGATTTCGGCACTTCACGGAGATATGGAGGGATTTATTATGCCTCATTCCCTTTGTCGGTATTTTATCATTGGTGAAGGTCAGATAATTATCTACGACAATATTCCCCACTATTCCTTGGAACTTATCAACGGGGATGTCATGAATGATATAGGCCTCATTCAGCACTTTCATTAATGTCTTACGATATGGCTCAGAGTTCATCAGTAGTGATAATAGAGAAATTTTCACGGGGGTATGGTTTAGCTGGTCAAGCACTTGGTATTCGCTCTGGCGAATAAACTTTAAGAATTCATGGGCCTCTTCATCAGTCACAGCCTTTTTAATTTCACTGTCATTCTCCTCTTTGCCTATCTTGGCCTTTTCGGCAATCAGATCCTTCTTTTGCTCCAGAGGGGCGTACACTCTCCCACTTCGAGTTAATCCTCTTACCCCGATAATATTTATGATGGATGACGAAGATAGGTCACTTGTCCCCGAGCCTGGAATGACTAAACCTATGTCGTATTTCCACTGGACAACCCGAGAATCTTTGGATGAAAACGGGGTAGGTGTTTGAATGGTGATGACTAGTTGCACAGAAATAGAAGCCATTGGAGGGCTCTTGCTGTAAAAAATGACTAAGGGTTTTATGGCCTGCATCCCTGACTGTTCCTGGATCATGTTCACTTCACCTCTACGGCGCTTACAGACTTGCATAATATGGCTATCCATGAGCCCTTGAAAGACCTTACAGAAGCCTTAGCGTTCGGCAATCTGGTCATTATCATGCTTTTCACTCCAAGGTCCCTCGACTAATCCCTTCTCAAGCAACTGGGAATGAACTAGCTTTAGTGGTGTCCATATATCAGTAAGATTCCTCACGTATTCCGCATTTTCTTCCATGACGTTAACCCCTGAACTCCCATGGTTAGGTAAGGGATTTGTGGCCATGTTTGGACTACCTTCTTAGAAGTTGAGCCAGTCGGCCTTAATTAGGTCCCTTACTTTATACTTCAATGCCATGCAGTTTTCGGTGGAGTGCCCCGATGCCCCGGCGTGGTAATCGCACCGAGCGTTAAGATCATACCCCTTAGGGTAAGGGGGTTAAACTGGCTTCAAAAGGCAAGGTGCCACTAGAAGCTTGGTGTATGTCATAGGGATTGGGTCAAATTGCATAGGGGTATGGTCGTTATTGGGTCTCCTTACGTTTTGACTGTGCTTAGGTGGCTGAGCCATTTGTTGTGGAGGGTGGTATGGCATGGGATGTGGATTTGGTGGTCTGACAATAGGCCGACGGAAGTGGGTAGGATAAGAGATTGGGTTATGGATGGCGGCAGCCACATATGGATAAGGCATATAAGGATTAGGGGCTGGAAAAACGGCGGGGCGAATGGTCTTGGTTGAGCTCTTCTTTGGTCGTAAGAGAAGGAATTAGTTTCCCCATCTCTTCTTCTACCATCACCTAGTGTCAGCCTTTTCACTGCACTTGCCCCAGATAGTCCCAAAGTAATCTTTCATGTCTATAGCCCACTTTCTATCCTCTCTTCAATGGTCACAATGTCGGAGAAATTCGATGAAACACTACCAATCATCCTATCGTAGAAGGGTGACTGGAGTGTGTTGATGAACATCGATACTACTTCTTTCTCCGACAATGAGGGGTCGACTTGTACAGCAATCTCACACCACTATTGAGCATACTCCTTAAATGTCTTATTATCCTTCTTCGTCATGTTCTGCAGCTACACTCTGTCGGGTGCCATATCCAGATTGTATTTATACTGTTTCATGAAGGCATCTGCCAAGTCCTTCTAGCAATGAATATGGCTCACTCGAGGTGGGTATACCAAGTGAGGGCGGCCTCGACCAGACTATCCTGAAAATGGTGGATTAACAGCTTGTCATCAGAAGCATTGGAAGCATTGGACGCTATTTTGCGATAGTACATCGTCAGATGATTTCTTGGGCAAGACATTTCCCGATATTTGTTAAAGTCTAGCACTTTGAACTTTGGTGGGATAATAACATCTGGGACTAAGCAGAGTTTGAAGGCATCCATCAATTCGTTCCACACCTTCCATAACCTTTAGTCGCTCCTCCAGGATTTCTATTTTTCCCTTTTGAGAGGAAGCGACTATGCTTAGGCCGGCAACTAAGTTTACCATGTGGGTCATGCCTTGTGGATTGGCAGCATAGGGGTTCGTGTACCCGTAAGGTTGGTAAAAGGGTGTAGATGCATGAGGTTGGTTTATCTAGTCAGTTTTAATAGGGATCCTTGGGACTGTGTTATACCTTGCATAGTGTGGACCGGCTGGGCTATTTGGGAGACTTGAGCTTGGGCAGCTTATGGCTCATGGAGTGGTGGTCTTGTTGGCTGGGTAGGTTCATCGTTTGGTGATCATTGCCATCCTTAGGGTTGGTGAGAAATGGAGGAAAGTATCCCGGTGGTAAGCCGTAAGGTGGAAAAGGCACTGGGTTGTCATCCGGGTCGACAAACGTATGCTGTTGCGCATAGGGTGGTTGGGAATCATAAACTTGACTGGGTCTCCTGATGTTGATAGTGAGAGGAGCGGTCGTGGGATTGGGAACTTGAGTTTTCATCGGACCGAAACCTGGGGGATACAGTGGGTTTGTTTGTTGTTGGGCTTCCTTGATACCTGCAGAAGAGCCCCCTTCTTTGATTCTTTTTTCCCGGAGCTTGGTCAACTCTGCCACTTGCTCCCTTAGCTGGTTGACCTCGTTCCTAAGTTCTTCGTCCATGTGTTCTCTTTCAGCCATGAGTCTTTTTTAAGCCGGATTCCGTAGGGATATTTACCTGTGATGCCTTTTGGAAAGAAAAATAGGAATTTGTTAAAAGAAAGCATTAAGTAAATAAAACAAAGCGATAAGGAAAGAGTAAATAAAATTGTGTGTGAAGCAATTTTGAACTTGATGAGTATCCATCAACTATTCCTTAGAACGTCATGTTCAAAAGTACTAGGTAAAGCGATGAATAGAAATTAACATGAGATATTCGTGGAGACAAAAGAATCCTTCATTCCGAATTCCACAAAAATACATTATTGCTGAAAGTTTGTTACAATACGGGAAAGTAAATTAGTCGTTCCTAGCTCGGACAATCATGGCCCTCATCCTAGAAATTCGTTCCCTATAGTAGTTCAAGAAGGTTACAATCTCTTTTAGGGTGGTAAGGGGATTAGCCATTTCCTTGGCTTGTTTAAGCAGAAGCGGAAGGTCTTCCAGAGCCCCATTGGCCAAATGTGCCAAGTTGGCAAAGCGGCTCATCCAGGAATGAATGACTTCGTCTTGTGTCATTTCGGCTTCCATAATACGTATAGCCTCACGACAGTCTTGTTCCACTTCCATTGCATGTCGACGCTCGCCATTTATTTCTCGTTGGCAAGCCTCTACACCTCATTAAGCTGATACTCCACCCTGTGAATTTGTGACTATAGTAGTTCTTTTTACAGTAGAGCGCTTCGCTTATTTTCATTGGCTTTTGCCAATATATCCCTCAAAAGCTGTTTATCTGCCAGAAAGGTGCCTTTCTAACGGCTTGTCATCCTTAGTTGAGAGTTGGCTGCTCGAAGGCATTGATCTTGTTTTCTCATGTAGTCCCTTTCAATTTTTTGCTTCTTTCTGACCTCTATAATAATCTGTTTGCTCTCTTGATTTTCTCTCTTCTAGAGGGCCCATTCTTGTTGAGATTTTAGCAGTTCCTCCTCTAGTTTCTTGTTTTTGGCAGTCAACTCTTCTATTTTGGCCTTCATCGCCTTGGTCACTTCATCTTCCATGGCAAGCGGGGGAGCGGGTATGCTTGTTGGGAGAGAGGAAGGAATCCTGAATGGTAACTTGATAATAGAGAGTCTATTCAGAACCTATTGGTAATACTCTTCTTTCACGGCATGACTTCTAACTCTCAACTCTTTCCCCTTCTTATGAACCTTTTTCCATGCTTCTTCTATGCCTTGAATTACCGAAGTTTAATCTCCTTAGGAATAGTAGAACATGAAAAGGGTCAATGATCCTTCTTTGGGCGGACCAAGCATAGGATAAGCTAGCTGGCACTTAGCTATGATGGGATTATAGTTAATGTACCCCTGAGTACCCATAAGAGGAACATTTGGGTAGTTTCCATAATGATGGATGATTGTGTCAACTTTTAGCCATTGGGGGTACAATCTCACTTTCTCAGCAGTGAGCCCAACTAAATGACTGGCCCATTCATGCCTATTTTTTATTCCTAGTTGGCATAGCTTCAAGTCAGAAATAGGGCACTCTACTTTATTCACTTGCTTGAAAACATGGGATGTGAGCCATACGTATAATGCAGGTAGACAACAAAGGATCCTCTTTCCCCTTTGGGTATAGCAAAAGTCCATAGTGTAATAGATATTAGCCAAAACAGCAGTAATAGGGTTCTCAAGTTGTAGCTTGGGGGCAAGGAAAACATCAATGGCATCATAATCGATGTAGTTATCAATGTTGGGGAACAAAACCACGCCATAATTATGACTATCAGGGTATGCATGAAGGTTTCCCAATCTTCTCTCTCAGCCAGAATATGCATATGCTTCTCGAAATAGTCTCGGGCAAATCTCGGGGTCTGATTTCTGTCTAGCTATACCTTTCTTAACACTTCTGGATCAATTTTCAGGATACTGGCAATGGAAAAGATATTTGCATGACACTCAAGATGACGATAAGGCTTTTGCCCCTCCAGGGGCACCCCTAGAATTTGTTCAAATTCTTTTACTGATGGAGCTAACTGAAAGTCTTGGAATGTGAAGCATCGGAGTTGCGGATCATAGAATTGAGCCAAAGTAGTGATTGCTTCAGCCTGCACCTCTACTTCTAGCAACTTCAAAATCCTCCCATTCTTTCTTGAGAATGTCATTTTCTGAGTCAAATTTAGTTTCTTTCCCAAAGATTGTAAACTTGTAGTATCGACTTTCCTTGCTTTAATATGCAGCAATTTTCTTAACTCGGTTTCTTTCGTACCATAACCATCTAGTCCCATGTTAATTTCCATGTTTTTTTCTAAAGATACTCCCCAAGCCCCGAATAGCTTTCTGCAAGAACAAATATGAAAGAGAAAATCAGTCAACAGAACTTGACATGTCTCGTGAATCATTAATTCCCTAGTAGCTTGTTTTGAAAATATTTTTACATCCGGGGAAGTAACAATTGACGAAACTTATGATAAATCGAAACCCACGTGGGTTACGGGTACTATAATCATCCTCAAAAGATCATATATTTTATTTTGTTTAGATGATTCAGAAAACCCATAACTCAAGACTCAAAACTAAAGTAAAAATGTACAAAAAGGAAAAGACTGCTTGCCCATTAGAGGATTATTAGTTCAGCAAAAGGAGATCATTTTTTCTTAGAATAGAACAATCTATCAAACGGGAAAGTGGTCTATTTATTTGGAATAGAAGGGAAAGTGAGAATGAGGAAAGATAGAGGGAATATATGCCCCTTAGTGCCCTAAATTAGGTTTTTTTTCTGAAGGCCCCTTACCGGTTCTAAAGTTCATCTAATAGTGATATCTCACATTAGGTGACTTTCACTAACTATCTTAAGGTCACTAGAGCCAAGATCTTACTCATGATGTTAACCATAACGGTAGGAAGTCTACTAGGTATGGGACATCATGAATAAGTCAAACTCTAGCTAAGGTTCTCACGATAGCCAGACAGGACGTACATCCCAAATGACACCGCTATCAACCTCCCCTAATCTTAAGCTTTATTTGAGCCCGGGTATAAGGCTCCATCGAAAGTGGGTGCAAATTGTGAGTATAGTGTGTGAAAGAGGCATTCAATAACTGTACCTTACCCATTCTGCACAGAGAACAAACACAGAACAACAAAATAAAGTCGTCTACCCTAGGCTTCAACAACACTTAAATAATAATAAAAAATAAATGAAAAAATATAAACAAGGCAAAAGTTACATATAAACATTGACAAAAAATAAATTAAAAATAAAGAAGTTAAATAATTAACAGGTTATTTTAAAACACGCGCTATCAACTTGGTTGGCTTGACTCTCTAAGTCCCCAGTGGAGTCACCATCTATCGCGACCGGGATCACAGCGGGATGGCTGACCCTTAAAAAGATAAAATGGTTTTGAAATCCTTTCAAAAAGAAACAGAGCGTAATCGTAAAACAAAGAAAACAAGGAGTCGCCACCAATATTTTTAAAGATAAAATACTGGAAAAACCTTTTTTAAAGCACTGGTCATAAAGTGAAATTCTAAGTTTGGGAGTCGAATTACGGGTGAGGAAGGTATTAGCACCTTATAATTGTCCATTATAAAATGGTTATCTCAAGTTGATAGCGCGCATTATATGTAGCCCAAAAATTATTTTAACTTCTTCACAAAAGGAATAGACGAAGAAATTTTGAAATAAGGTTGACAAGACGTCTCGTCCAAATTAATCTTAAATCAAACAGCTTGACCAAACAGTGACAATAAGAAATGACAAAACAGTGACAGTAAGAAACTTGACAAAACAGTGACAGTAAGAAACTTGACAAAATAGTAAGAATAAGAAACTTCACAAAACAATGAATGACAGTAAGACTTGACTAAATAGTAACAGTAAAAAATGTGACTCAATAATAGCAGTAAGAAACATAATGAACAGTGATAGCAAAAGCGCTTGACTAAACAATGACAGTAAAACAATTTACTAACAGTAATGGTGAGAATAACACTAGGTGAAAATAAGGATTAACAGGACGTCTCATCCAAATTAACCTTACTTTGTAATGCGAATTAGAGATTAAAATAAGGTTAAATAAGATAAGATAAAGTTGATTAAACAAAATAAAAGATTAACAGGACGTCTCGTCCAAATTAACCTTCTCGTGATAAAATGAGGTTAAGAGTAAACAATATGAAATAGATCAAGGTGAAACAGACACACAAGAATTAATCAAAGTAGGCCCGACAGGAATTGATTCCCGCTCCTACGTATTCTCGAGCTTTCAAGAAATCAGGGTTACGTAGTTCTTTGGAATTAATTTGGAAGATATTTAAATTATTTTTGATTGATTTGATTTTTAATAATGAGAGGAAATTCATGAGGAAGGAGAAATACAAGGCGAAGAAATTCGCACGTGTATAAACCTTCAAAATCTTATAACACCATGTAGGTAAAGCATTTTGCAAGACATTGCTATAAGATTCTTGTGACATTTTGTTCTAAAAAAGATATTTATATTTTTTTGTTTATGTCTAAAAAAGCTTATATATATTTTTTAGAAAGGAAATAAAATTCCAAAACTAGACTAAGAATCTATTTTATTTATTTATTCATTTGTCTATGACTAACTTATTTTTAGAAGCTAACAAGCATAAAGGAATTAAATATGTTAAAAAAAGGTGCTAAAATAAATAACCACAAATGAGTAATAATGATTGAATAAATAAATAACAAGAAAACCTTAATACAACTAAAAAGGTACAAACATTTCCTCTACATAGCAATTAATAAACAAATAGAAATATTAATAGAAACAAAGAGAAAAGAAAGAAAAAAAAGAAGAATGTAGTGGATGGGTTTTGAACCAAGTCCAATTTATGAAAGCTAAAGCACATATGCCACCAAGACACACCTCTTTACTAAAAATATTACAAATTTTATGGATTTAATAAGCACCTCATGACTGACAGAATATAAAATAAAAAATAAGCAACGAAATAGGAGGTGGGATTTGAACTGGTATCCCTTACGTGAAAGACACCCGCGTTTTTGCCCCCAAGATAGTTCTAAAAAACATGAAGAATTAGAGCCGTAACTCGAACCTGCGTCATTTATGTGAGGGGCACCTTAGCCTTACCACTAAAACAAACAAGATTTTACTAATGTTTTACAACACAAACATAAATCAACGTTTGCAAGAGAACATCATTTTTTTTTAAAAAAAGGGTGGGCCTCAGCCTATAAGGCATCAATGCCTTATTCTTTCAGCACCTTCTAGCGTGAAAATAGAGACATGGTGCAGAGAGAAACGCGATCGAAGAAGAAAACAAAGAAGAATTAAAAAAAGAAGGGAAGGGAAAAAATACGAAGAGGAATACCGGTGGTAAAGTTGTTGTTGGGGTTTGATGATTGATTTAGAGGGGAATATTTTTCTTCTTGTGTTTGTTTATTGTTTTAGTTTTTTTTAATCTAAGTTCTTTCTCGAATTCTAATCTCCCCCTCTTTTTTTCTGTTTCTATTTCTTTTTTGTTTGTGGTTTTTGATCTTTGATTGTTGGTGATGATAAAGGGAATAGGTATCTGATCTCAGTGTCCCCTAGTGTCGAAAATCTTTCTCTATTTATGATCTGTGGATGGTTACCTTGGGAGCCAAAAAAAAACAAGATTTGGGGCATGTTTTTTGGAGTGTTTTCGGGATGGTGGCATTGGAGAGAATGATGAATGTTTTTTATTTTTTATTTTTAATAATAATAATAATAATAATATAAAAACAAAATAGAAAGGGGTTTTCACAAACTAAACACTTTAAGTCTCCAACATTTAATTGTGAACTATTATGGCATCAACCTTAGAAGAGATATTCTTGATCGGGTCAATAAATTCCTCATTCCGCTTCATCTGAGCTCCTACAAAAGTCTCTAGCAATGACTCAAGTTTAGACTTTTATGGTGTATATGGAACTTGAAGAGAAAATAGTCCTTGGAAGGGTATGTAATTTCCTTGCGCTCCTTGGTTAAATGGACCCTTGTTTTGGAATCCAGGTGGACCCCTAAAATTGTTGCCAAAGTTATCACTCTAGAAGTTACCGATTACATTAACTTATTATTAGCCTGGCTCTTAATGGTATGGCAGGCCTAGCTGACACAGACTAGCCACATGTCCTATATTACCATATAACTCACAAACAGCATTAGAAGCACCTGTGCCTAACTTATCAAACTTAATGGACAATGTTTCTACTTTTGTAGTCAATAAAGAAATAGCATCAATTGAATGTTTGCATGGAATTTTAAAAGGCAGACTTCTCTCCTAAGACCATTGATACGAATTTTGAGCAACTTCTTTTATCAGATTGTATCCTTCCTCCATGTTTTTACTCATGAAGGCACCTCCTGCTGTAGCATCTAGTGTAACACGATAGCTAGAGGTAAGTTCATTGTAAAAGATGTAGACTGTAAGTCATCTTTGTATCCCATGATGTGGGTATTCTCTAAGTAGTTCCTTATACCTTTCCCAAGCATCTACAGTGTTTCGTCATCTCTCTGCATAAATGACATGGTTACTTTCTTAGTTGATTTGTCTTGCTCCTTGAATAATACTTGTTAAGGAATACCATGGAAAGTTCAGTCGAAGTGGAAATTGGACCTTCAGGTAGATAGTATAACCAAGTTCTTGCTTTGCCTCTCAAGGAAAATGGAAACAGCCTAAGTCTGATAGCATCACTTAAGGCACTATTCACCTTTAATGTGTCACAGTATTCTAAAAAGACTTGAAGGTGAAGGTTAGGAATTTTAGACTGTAGCCCTCCAAATTGGTTTTGCTGCACCATGGAGAGAAGTGAGGGCTTCAATTCAAAATTATTGGCCTCTATACTAGGCCTTGTGATACTAGGCCCTCTACCCATGGCATTGGGAGCAGCAAAGTCTCTCAGTGCTTTATTGTTTTGTCCAAACATTCATTCAGTTTGTTCTTTAGCAAAGAGTCGCATTTGATAACATCTTCTAGCTAAGAGAGTGTGTTCAATCTTTAGATCAAAATCTATGTTAATATTTAGGCTCCTTGTCCTTCGCATAAAATCAACTGCACAACACAAACACAACAAACCAAGCCTAAAGTATCTCTTTTTATATTATATATTTATAAAAGAATAAAGACTAAATTCAAGAAGAATAAATTCAAAGGAAAATTTAAAACAAAATTTTTTCTTGATCTAATTAGACCCAAACCAATTAATATTGAGGAGGAACACAGTCCCCAACAATGGCACCAGAAACTTGATGAGGCCCACAAGCGTATGAGTGAATCGCGTAATATAATAGATTTATCATTCTCCACAAAGACTGTATGCTCAAGTACTAATGATTTGGGAACTTAATTATTCAGACTAGCAAGCCTTTAATATTGAGTCTGCAAGAGGAATTCACAAACTTGAAAATAGAGAAAACTTAAAAGTAACAGACTTAAAACAAAATGCAAGACCTAGACCATAGTGAAAGCAACTTTAAAAGGAAAATCACTATGTTAAAACATGGGATTTAAGGGATTCAATTATTTAGTATTGATTTATACAAGTGTTCTTGTTTATAAAACTATCCTTCTCAAGATGAGTTTTCCTATTTTATCAGTTTTCTCTTCTTAGAGTTTCACTAAATGCCTAATTTATAGAGAACAATGTTTAATCCATAAATTAAAACAGTTCACGTCTCAGTCCTTCCCCGTTTAATTCTTAGGTTTGGTTCACGTTTAATGAATAAAAAGGTTTACCTCTCGATCCTTCCTAATTTATTTAGAGATCAATTTAAGCCTATCTCTAGGTCTTAAAATCATAATGCCAAAAACGTAAAAAGAAGAGAATGAATGATTTATAAACAAGAAACACAAACTGTAAAATCAACATATCATAAAAACATCGTTAAATCCCAATGTACAAACTTAGCCACTCATTGAGTGGAGTCTGCTACACATAATGATATTTAGAGTTATACATGAAAAATACATGAACAAGACTTAAACCACTCAAGAGAAAAATTACTCTCGCCAGTTTTCCTCTTTTCATAATTCTCATCTCATCTTCCTTTCTACGTGCAAAAACTTTAAGTTTGTAGGAATAAGTCAAAGTAAAACATAAGAAAAACATAAAAAGCCCCCTTATTGTGAATGCTCATGCTCTATTTATAGGTTTCTATTCACCCTAATATGTAAACCTAAAAAGCATCTAAGGTTATGGGTCCATCAGGCCTAATTACAAAAATTAAGTACATAACATGTTTTTGGGTGTTTGCTTGACTTCAAGTGTTGGGGTCTAATATTAGGGTGATGCCAGCGTGGGTCTGTCAGGTCTGGTACGCGTGTCTGCTAGCTCGTGCATTAAGTTCTTGTGCTTCTAGACTTAAGGCTTTATGATCTGCAATACAAATCATAATGATCAGAAAGTCTGGATCTATAACTGTTTCTAATGCGAGTTTTATTCATTTTGTTCTTCAAAACACTAGACTAAGGAAAAGTGCCTTTCTATCATTAGGACATTAACTTTACTAATTTATTTAAAAATATTTATTAAACTTGCAAAGAAAAGGACTATTTCTAGGATAAATAATATGTTATAAACTAGGTAAAATTCAGACTTATCACTAGTGTGCAAGCTTTAGAGAAAAAGATAAACCTGACTCAAAAATGACCTTCTCAAGGAAGTATGGTAGGATCTTGAAACTACTAGAGGTTGAAGTATAAGTCAAGGAAATCACCACCTTGGCTCAATTATGTGACCTGTCCTTTGGGTGTTTCACATTTCAAGACTTCCAACTAGCAACAGTAGTGGAGGAGTTCAAGCAAATTTTAGGTACACCATTGGAAAGATAGAGACCTTACCAATGACTTGAGCATCATCCAGCCATCACCTCTGTTGTTTAAGTTTTGAAAAATTGATCTAAATATTTTAAGAAGCGTATAACTCAATAAGAATTAGACTCTGGGTTTCACTAGGGAATGCTTTGAGAAGCACATGTATAGTCTTGCCGAAAAAAGGATTAGAAAACTTTCATGGATACACTAGCTCTTACCCTCTATGGTTTCATCTTGTTTCCTACCATTGACAATTACATGGACTACGATGTCATTGACATTTTCCTTGCCCGTCAGCTTAAGCTTGAAAATCCTGTTACTGCAGTCTTGGTAGATATTTACTACACCATGGACTTTTGTCATACTTAGGGTAGGAAAAGAATTCTTTGTTGCTTACCTGTGTTCTACGTGTGGCTTACGTCTCATGTCTTCAACCAAGTGGACAAGGTTGAATGCCATGTTTCTAACTTAAAGTTGTGCTAATCTACCACGAAGAATGGGCGAGAGTGAGCCAATCAATTAATGGGGCTCACTGCTGAAAAGGTGAGGTGGTATCCATAATTGTTGAGGGTTGACACCATTATTCACCACTACGGGAACTATCTGAATGTCTCATTCATGGGTACCTATAGATGTATCAACTATAACCTAATTATAGCCAAACGCCAATTGGCCTACCTCTTACTCGTACCACCCGATGAAGAGTCTTTAGCCCCTTTTATCCTTTACTATGCCAAAGAAAATTACACCTCTACCATCAAGGATATGGGGGACCCACAAGAAAGGGAAAGAGTTAGCTGTTAGAAGTCATGTTGTTAAAGAAGAATATTACCAATGGCTCTTAAATAGGGTATCCATCATTAAGCTACCATTCAAGCAACTTGATTCCCTTTTGGCACGTGAACCATCTACCCCGCCTTCCTTCGAAGAAGAAGTGGTTAAAAGGTGAAGGAAGAATTGGCCAAGCTGACAACCAAGAACAAGAAATTAGAAGATAGTCTAATAAAGGCTCACCCTCATAAGAAGAGAAAACATGAAAAGCAGAAAGCTCTTGAGGAGGTTGCAAGAAGTAAAAATCAGAGAGGGACCATATGAGGAAGCTGGATTAATGCCTCTGAGTGGACAACTCCCAACTGAGGATGAAGAGCAGGCAAAGGGATGGCATGCTAGTAGACAAATAGCTATTGAAGGAGAAATTGGCAAAAGCCAAAGAAAATGAACAAAGTACCCTAGCACATAGGGAGTTCATGCAATCACAAATCGATAACATAGAGCAGCAAATCAATGATGTGGTGGAGTCTTCCCAACAAAAGATAAACGGCGAGAGATGGCATACAATTGAGATGGAAAAGGGGTGCCGATAAGTAGTATGGATAATGAGGATAGAAGCAGTAGAGCAAGATAAAATTATTCACTCATAGATGCATCGCTTCGCCAAGCTAGCATATTTGGCCAACGGAGCCTTGGAGGATATCCCACAACTGTTGAGGGAAGCTGAGGAAATAGAAAACCTTCTTACTGCCCTTAAAGAAATTGTAGTCTTCTTAAATTATTGTATAGACCAAATTGGCAAGATGAAGGTTGTGATTGCCCAAGCTAGGAGAGGCTGATGATTTGTCTGGATGCAATGAATCTTTTTTTTTGAAGTAATAAATTTTATGGTATTTTGGATTAAAGGAGTCTCCTATTTCCATGATTATCCCATATCACTTTCCATTTTTACTCTACTTAGTACTTTTAAACTAGACTTTCTGAGGATAGTCAAAGGATGCTTATCAAGACTCGTGATCGCTTCATGCACCATTTTATTTTCATGTATTTATAATTGTTTTATTTTTTTTGCTTTTGTTTCTAACACATTTTGTTTTAACAAGAAGACACCACGAGGAGACACTCTTATGGAACTCGACTCGAAACCAGACTCATGGCCGAATGGAATTCACGATTGAAGACCTAAGGAAAAAGGTTAGCCAAATAAGAGAGCGAATGATTGAACTTACGAAGCTCTTGGAAAAGAGAGTCACAAAAGGGGGTTCTTCTATAAGTAACGAGGAGCAGCCAACTACCTCTTTACATCCCCCTGGTTTTACTCCGATGTAAGCCCAAGTTACAAATCCCATGATAGTTCCTTTCACCATTAATATCGGGAACCCTAGCCAAGTCGTTGACCCTCACTTCATTATATTCCCGCCTTACGATGTGCCTTATGGTTACATACCCTAACAAACTTTCATTGGTCCAAATAGCAATCCCATACCCTTTCCATAATATGGCTTACCTCTGAGGTACTTCCCTCCTTTTTTTCACCAACCCCCAAGATGGCAATACTCCATAAATGACAAATGCCCAAGCTTTGAACCTTACCCAAATGACCATTCCACCAGTTAACTAAACACCATACCCTCAACCCTCTAAGCCTTAGGCCACTCAAACACAAACCACCTAATTAACCTAGCCAATCCCTAACCCCCAAACTTTGTCCCAGCCATAAAATCTCGCATAAAAATTGGCCTAGTATATCAAGCATCAACGTCCATTCCTTTTTACCCACAGTATAATTACCCGTACAAGTACATGATGCCCCATACTAACAACTTACAAGGTTTTGCTCACACTATAAACCTTGTCACTGGACCTACTGCAGTCATAGCTCCCCAACTCAAGGGGAAGATGAAGTTCCTCAAGGAGTGATTAAGGGTTGTAGAAGGTGTTAAAGGTCTTGGTCTGACAAACGCTTCTAAACTCTATCTAGTCCTTGATGTTATGATTCCACTAAAGATCAAGATGTTGAATTTCAATAAGTACTAGGGTACATCCTGTCCCCGAAACCATTTGACCATGTATTATCAGAAAATGGCTTCCTATGCTTTTGATGACAACCTACTCACACATTGCTTCCAAGACAACCTGGTAGGAGTTGCATTGACTTGGTACATGCACTTGCAGCTTACTCACATCTGTTGCTGGAAGGATTTGGCTGACACCTTCTTAAAGTAGTATAAGTACAACTTAGATATGGCGCCTGATAGATTACAACTATAGAACATGAAAAAGAAGGATAATGATTCATTTAAAGAATATGCTTAGCATTGACGGGAGACGATTGCATAGGTAAACCCTCCGCTTTTGGAAAAGAAGGCTGTGGCAATGTTCATTGACACACTTTAATCTCATTTCTATGATAGGACGATTAGGAGCGTGTCTTCCAACTTCTCCGATATCATCACCATCAGGGAAAAAAGTAGAGAGTGGGTTGAGAACCAGAAAGATTGCCCAAGGTTCATCTAGGGCACCTACAATAAAGAAGCTCATGCTAATAACCATAAAAAAGGGACAATGAACCTAATGTCATCGTCTATGACCAAGCCCATCAATCCTTTTCTGTATGCACCATACCCTTAAATAGCCGCCGCTACCCACAACCATCCCCCTCAGCCTTTTCCCCAGCCATCTCACTTTTGACCTTCTCCCATTCAGGCACCTGGCCATTAACACATATCATTCCATCCCCCGTAACAGTGGTCTCAACCCCTAACCCTAGTCAAAAGCAATGGAGACTTAACAATGATCGTATCCCTATTCACTTTGATCTAATCCCTATTAGTTACACTGAGATTTTGCCTCACCTTATTTGCAATTCCCTCATGGTGCCATGTTCTTTAAAACCCCTAGGACCACCCTACCCTAAAGGGTATGACCCAAATGCTCGATGCGACTATCACGCTAGGGCACCTGGGTACTCCACATATAACTACTTGACATTCACTGATGATGAGATACTGGTGGAAGGAATGGGGCACAATAAGGCCCTCCATATCTTAGAAGTGTCAGGATCACATCCGGTTAAAAATGCTTGTCGATAACAGATTGTCCCTCAACACATGTCATTTCCATTTATGTTACCACTTAATTTAACTAATGAATCAGTTGCTTGTAAAATCTAAGTCAATTATATTGCAATTCTGGTGGATTCTAGGGAAGATTCAGCAATTTAGAAAGGCAAAGAATAATTGATTACTTGTCTTCTCTCCCAAGGGTACGAACCAACAATCTATAACTAAGAGATATCTAGTGATTGTAAGATCTTCTTTATAATCGGTCTTGATATTAAATATCAACATATCAAAACATACTTGTTCCAAAATTTAATGGTAAATATTAAATGTCACGATAAATATTTAATTAGTTTAGATGGAATTAAATATGACAATTAACAGACATATGAATATTTTTGGCAAATTTTTACAATGTATTGCTAGTAAAGATTATGTAATCTATTTATATGGTATTATACTTTTATTGGCTTACTCTTGTAGTTTATTTTTTTACTAGGCACAAATGGCAAGTAATGAAAATTCTCAATGCCAACCTCTCACTACAGATGCTAGCTGACCTGCTACAGATGGTAGTTCTCATCATGTTACTCTAGGAGTTCCTATTCTTAATCCTTCCACAAATGAAATTGGGCCAACAACACAAACACCAACTGATATTGAAGATAATGGAGACTCAACACAAGTAGAGAAAATGAGACGTAAAAGTGTAGTGTGGGAGCACTTCAAGAAGATCATATTTAATGGAGAAGACAGGGCTCAATGTAATTATTTTAGGAAAAGCTTAGAGGAAAAGAAAAGAATGGAACTACATATTTGCGCATGCACATGGAGAGTTACGTTCAACGTAAGATCAAAATGAGAGGACAAAAGGTTCTACTTCCCAAAGTTGTAAAAGGGAAGCAAGAAATAACAATTGTGACTTATGAGGAAGAGAATTCAAGAAAGGAGCTTGCACGTGCAACTGTCATGCATGAGTATCCACTTACTATTGTGTATTATCACGGGTTTAAAAGGTATTCGAATTCACTACAACCTTCATTTCATGTTCCTACAAGAAACACCATCAAGAAAACGATATTGAATATGTACGAATAGGAAATGTTGATAGGTTTAAAGCTCATAGACATAATTGAAGGAAGAGTGGCGATCACAACAGATATGTGGACAACAAGTAATCAAAAGAGAGGATACATGGCAGTCACTGCTTATTACATTGATAGTTCATGGACTTTAAAGAATCAACTTTTGAGGTAAAAATATTTAATTATTATTGGTGTTTATATATATTTTATTTAATTATTATTGGTTGTCCAAATAGTTTATAAGTTGTCCTAGTGATGTAATTTAGGTATTTTATTATTAATTAGGTTCGTCTATGTTCTTGCACCTTACATAAGTGAAAGACTTTGCAATGTTTAGGTTGAATGTTTATTAGATTGGAATATTGATTCAAAGTTGTCTACAATTACCCTAGATAATTGTAGCATAAATGATTCAATGATTAGAAAAATAAAGGATAAATTCAAGTTAAACACATTATGGAAAGACAATGACTTGCTTCATATGTGTTGTGTTGCACATATCCTTAATTTAATTGTAAAAGATGGATTAGAGGTAGTAAAGGATGGGATAAAGAATATCCGTGATAGTGTTGCTTTTTGGACTTCAACTCCTGAAAGGAAGAAAAATTTTAAGGAGACAGTTAAATAATTGCATGTTAATGTAACCAAAAAGTTGATTCTAGATTGTCCAATGTGGGTCTCAATACACAAGTACACCATTAGAATCATAGTGGAAATTTGCTAAAGATATCTCTAAGAGGCTGAAATTGTTTGACAACATCACTGAGTTGGTTTATAGGACAAAATATCCAACTGCTAATATTTATTTTTCCAAGATTTGTCAGGTTAAGTTAGTAATATCTCAATGGGAAAGTTCTTCTTGTAAGGTTATTAAAATTATGGCAGCAAAGATGAGGGACAAATTTGATAATTATTGGAGTGTTATTCACCAAATAATAGGGGTTGCTACTATTTTGGACCCAAGGTACAAGATGGCCCTTCTTCAGTTCTATCATGCCAAGTTGTATCCTCATGATTTTGAGTCATAAATTAAAGGCATCAAGCAACTGTTCTATGATTTGCTTCTTCATTATCAATTCAAAATGAAGGATGAAATTAGTTGTAATTCTCCTCTGGTTAACCATGAAGTTAATGATCATGATAATGATGATTCATTGAATGAATTTGACATGTTTCTTTCTAGACAAAAAAGAGCTAGAATAATATCTGCAAAAATAGAATCGGATCGTTATTTGGAGAAAGATTGTTTGCCAAGAAAAGAAGTATGAAATTTTGATATCTTGTGTTGGTGGAAGTTACAAGGGACCCAATATCCTATATTACAGGAAATTGCAAGCGATGTGTTAGCAATTCCAATCTGCACTGTGGCTTCGGAGTCTACATTTAGTATTTGAGGTAATTTGCTTAGTCCAAATTATAGTAGATTGCATTGGTCTATTATGGAGGCTTTGATGTGTTGTAGGAGTTAGCTATGGATGGATGAGGAATTTGGTAAATTTTTCTATCCTTAAAATCTTATGAATTTCCATTTTTTATAAATAATTTTACACAAAACTTATTGTTAGAGTCAAGAAGACTTTTGAAGAAATCTTAGATTTGTTGATAACCAACATTAAGTATTCTAATTTAATGAAGTCATGCTTTGTTAACATCTAATAGTTTATCTAAGTGTTTTAGGATACAAAGCATGGGTTATAAAACAAAGGGGGAGTCCTTGCATAACACAAGTATGGTAAGACAAAACAAAGAGAAGGACCTATCAAAGAAAAAAACAAGATCTGGGAACACTCTACAAAGCAAAAAGCTCATCTGGATTCGTACAAAACCCAGATCTGTTAAGCCATACTGCATGCATTGTCACACCATTGTTTTCCAGACCCGAATCCCGATGTAATCAAGATAAATAATTAATAAAAATGTGAGTAAATTTTTTACGTTTAAAAATATTTTAGAACTCCTCAACGATTACATCAAGACCCGAACCACAGAAAACAGAAGAGTGAGATTTGATAATTTATAACTGGATTGTAAAATAAATCACCTATAATTGTATACAAAAATAATAGAGTTTACCGTGGTAGAAGTGTTGGTGTATGCACTATGAGCTTTTATGCTTTTTCATTTGTATCATTTTTCTACTTATCAATAGAATAAATATTTCAGTTTAAAATTGTTTTAAAACATATTTATCCTTGGAGTAATAGGTCATATAAAAATTATTCCTAAAATGTCCCTAGTTAAGTATTTACATGGGGACATGTAAATACACTGAGACTAGTGTGTGAGTGTACTAATGACCTGATCTCACAGATCATAGATATAGATGATATCGAGTCTTCACACGGGTACACATTAAGAGTAATGATGTACTGGACAGACCCACCATGAGAACGTTGCATGGATCGTTACATGATTGTCATAAACGATTCTCAATGTGATAATGGTATATGTAGTCCTTCGACCTGAAGTCACTACGATTCCTACATGAGGAGTTTATTGTTTTAATACAATTAAACGTCTTCTGTAACAAGAGGACTATAAAGGTTGTGATTAGGCAATGAACAAATTATGCAGAGGGATGTGAGTGATGTAGATGGGATTTGTCTCTCCTATGTGACAGGAGTGATATCCATAGGCCACTTGATGGAGTAAGACTAAGAAAACGCATGGCCATGCTAGAAAGAATAAATATTAGATATTTATTCGGATCCAGTCTACTCCGGTATCAAGTAAAATAAATTGGGCCGTACAAGGATGACGCGACCATGCCTTGGGCCCAATTAGGATATCGTGACAAAAGGAATAAACGTATTAAATAATTATCACTTATAGGTTATGTTGATAATATTCGGACATAATGATGCATTGCTAGATGCCACTCTTATTTTATATTAATAATAAAATAGTTTATTATTAATATGACCGGGTATTTTACCTATAGGGTCACACACATAGAGTAAGCCCATCAAAAAAATGTTATCTTATTTTAGTTGGACTAAAATAAAGCTATTGGGCCTAACTCATTTGGAATGAGTAAGGAGCCCACTTTTAGAGAGAACAAATTAGGTCAAACCTAAGCCTATAAATAGAGCATAAGATGCTCATAGGCCGTTCACTCAAGTGAGACACAAATTCGCAAAGGTTGCAAGAGCTACACGCCGTCAAACTAGCAGTTGGCAAGTGTTGCGATTCTGGTGGGAGTGCTCGTGTGGACTCCTAAAGGACGAGGCTACGACTGCTTCGAAGTTCTTCAAGAGGTAACCTAAAATAATTTCGAAATTGTTTTGTGCTTTGAAACACGGAACCTTGCAAATCCTATGGAATCCCTTTTACCTTTCCGCTGCTCATGCTTAGGGATTCCCTAACAAGAAGAATATGTATACAGGGCATACGCCTAGTCCCATATATAAAGATATGAGAAAAGGCTCGGCAAAACATGCAAATATACAACACAAGCCTATTAGGTCACAATCCATCTCACATATAAGAAATATACATGCATTGCCTAAAATATATATTTATATGGTCATGAAACATACATCTCTAATATCCATATTCCATAATTAACTACATTCAATTCTATCTCAATATCATGTATCATCAACACTTATACACTCCTAAAATGGGCTACATAACTAACACATTCATTCATCAAATGGGTATAAACCCCAATACCTTAAATATCAATACATTAATCATATGTGTTGTCATCTATACAACATCATCAAATTAATGGTTACCATTTATCATCTTATACAGTTTGATCATCAAATCATAATTAACATTCGTTGCCAGCCAAGGCATTCCATTACAGCTACCTTCTCCAAAGCTTTAGTTCAAAGACTCAATCTCATCCCATGATAACCCTGCATCATAATGCTAAAAGTAGACAACATAGGAGAGTGAGTTATACATTTCAAATGACAAATATGAATACAATTGAGATTATATGCATATGTATATCAACATCATGTATGCTTTGCTAAAATCATCAATAATCACCATAATTCATTCATCCCAACAATATACATAAACTATATTTATCAATCAACTCATAGCCAAGCAACACATATACACATCATTTCTCAATGCCACAATGGGCCAACATCATTGTCATCAACTATAGACAAACATGGCTTTCATTACCTTAGGCCATTATTTACAACATCGTCTTATTCAAGGTCATTTTGTTGTATTTATATTTTACATGTTATCTTTTAAGTAATTCATTTACCCATCTCATCATCATCACATCTCAATCTCAATCATCATCACCTTTTGGCATATTTTATGCTATATGAAAATGCTCTTAGGCTAATGCATATGCACAATAAAATTAATAACAAATACGGATCCGACTATAGGAAATAAACATCAAATTATGGTTCAAGCATAGTATGCTACTGTGCCCCTACTACAGTAGTATAATGTGTACACATATCTCATAATCATGCATGCTTAACATCATATTTTACTGGTACCAAACCATTATCGCCCATTTGTAGCACTAGTCACCCCTTGACTTGCGGATTACTTATATGGCCTTACTTGCCATAAGTGCTATAGGCCTCTCCCAAACACACATTGAGAGAGCCGTGCCCCGTCGGACACTGAGGTAACTTACTCATCATAGAGTCGCCCGCCCACTAGGCCTGCCACATAGGGTGCCTCGCCACCAATCTAAAGACAGCTTCGTGATTCCCAGAATCACTAGGGAACAATAATAATTTACCCGTGCACTAGGTCGCCCTCCCACTGGGCCTGCCTAGTGGAACCTCTAACATTCCACATAGACAGCGTATGATATACCATGGATGCAAATGCCAATCAATGCATTCTCATACTATGCATCCTATCATGCCACTCATCAATCATCATCATCAACACCAACACCACCATACAATCTTTTAGTGGATTTTAACATCATTGGTTTTAGCCATTGTTCTCAAGCTTTAGGCGTGGCATTTTGTTTCAACACATTTTATATCATACATGCAAGTCAATACTTGCAACAATCATAATGGCACCAATATTGTCAATAACATCCATCAACATCACCACATAATTTTCTTGGTGCATTTTCATCTCATTGATCGATACCATTGTTTCATATATTAGTGTGGCACTACAACAATTCATCAATATAATTTGAACCACATATACACAAGATCACACATGTATTCATCATAATGGCATTCAACAAATCATCAATAATAACAATCATCCATCATTACTCATTATCGACATCATCTCCAATTCTTCGATTTATAACAAACACATTGTCATGCAATCATCCTCTCATTAGTTTCATCATGATACAAGGGTGTGTCTTACAACCACAACATTTAACTTTTCATTATCAAACATCATAACATATCATTAGTGGTGTAGATTTATGTTTTTATAACATATCATAGGTACATACATATTTTCCAATGTCTCTATCAATATCAAACACCAACAAGGCACACCATCATCACATACCCCTAATACAATCTCTTGTTTTTACATAAAAAATAGTTTTGGGTAATAATATGCTCATGACAAATTTCAACATTAAGATATAGGAGGGAAGTTCCCTTTTAGTCTTAAAAATAGTGGGATATGTCATAAATATCACCTATTAGTCCCAATTTGATAACCATAAAAAGTTGGGTTCAAAACCCTCTTAAATTTAACTTTTAAAATGTAGTGGGTCTGGTGTTTTACGCCTAATGAGAGTTAGAAAACTCCAATTAAGGCAAGAGCAATTTTCACACCTCTATAATACAATTATCTACAACTTTAATGAAGAAGTCAGAGGCCAAAAATGTTATTTAGATACCGAAACTGGCCAAAAATAGCAAGGGAAGTACAGTAGTTGGAAAAATAGCATAACAATGGACATAACAGGGCCATGAATCGATTCAGCCTTGCATGAATTGAATCATGCATCCTAAAATATTAAAATTCGACAAACAGAGGGTGGTGAATCGATTCACACCCCCTTGAATCGATTCATACCTGCCTGGGGCCCAAAACAGTGGAGACAGAGGGCCTTGAATCGATTCAAACTCCATATGAATCGATATTTGAATCGATTCAAGCAATGTGAAATTAAGGAACAGTAAATCCAGTGAGTCTTGAATCGATTCAAGGCTTCATATAAATTGATTCAAGCTGTCGCGACCGGGGTCGCGGCGGCGCAGCCGACCCATGAGCGTAAAACAGGTTTTTTGAAGTCCTTTCGAAAAGAAAACAGGGAGTCGCCACCAATATTTTTTAGGATAAAAATATCGGAAAAAACCTCTTTCAAAACATTGGTTATGAAAATGAAATTCTAAGTTTGGGAGTTGGTTACGAGTGGGGAAGGTATTAGCACCCCACATCGCCTGTTAAAAACAGTACCAAAGTTGAAAATGCGCATCATGGATAGCCTTAAAATTGCATTTACTCCCTCTTCTTAAAAAATCTTCAAAGGAGGTAGATGAGATGAGTGAAAAAGCTCAGGACGAGATTAACAGGACGTCTCGTCCAAATTAATCCATGCTTTGATGGAGGATAACGTAAAAAAAAGAAAGGAAGCTAACAAGACATCTTGTCTAAATTAGCCATCCTTTTGTCAAGATACCAAATCAAGAAAGGGAGGATCAACAGGACGACGCGTCCAAATTAATCCTGACTCTTAATGGAGGGATGCACGAAGGAGGGAGGATGCTAACAGGACATCCCGTCCGAATTAGTCATTTTTCATCAGGATATAAAGTTGGTCGATGGAAGAAATTAACAGGACGTCGCGTCTAAATTAATTCGATTTTTTTTGTAAAGAGTGGTGACGATGAGGAAAAAGGGAAGAAATCAACAAGACATCACGTCTAAATTGACTCCCATGAAGATGATAAGGGTTTAGTTAATTTTCTAAAAGAGAGAATAAGAAAGGAAAAGAAGTGGGCCCGACAGGAGTTAAGTCCTGCTCCTACGTATTCTTGAGTTATCGAGAAATCAGGGTTATGTAGTTCTGGATGATGGCTTTCAGGAAAAATTAATAGATTGATGGTGGATGATGTCCTTGGGAAAGGCTCATACAAGGCGAAGATCTTCGCACGTGTACAAGTTCTAGGGAAGTAGTGTAGACGGAAGAACTTCCATACGACACTGGCTAAAAATAGCTTCTACATTGATCAAGAGGGACACAAAAATATTTACTTCTTTTTTGCTATTATTAGTTATGGAGTAAGAATAACATAAATTAACAGAACAATCTTAACCAAAAGAACTAAATTAACAAAAGGGCAGATTCATCAAAAAGGACAAAGCAGTAAGAAAGCAGGCAAAATAAACTAAACAAGAGGCGACAGAATGTAACCGGTGTAGAAAGGATGCTGGGGACCAGAGTGCAGATGTGGGCCAGTGTCGGCTTGAGTAGCAACAGTTGGCGTAATGCTGGTGTAGCTGTGCAGCGCAATATGGCGCCGGTGTAGGGTTTAGCGAAGGGACGGTGTGAGGGTTTAGGGAAACGCTGGTGTAAACTTGATGAGGGTGATTTATGCATTCTGGATGATATCCGGGATACAGAGGTTTACTACAAACTGGGCCTGGGCCGGTGTCTTAACTCGTGAGTTTCAGGAGTCAAGATGTTCTTCAATAAGGGCTCAGGGATTCAAAGTTCGGAGCAAGTTTTCTAGGGGTTTTTTTTATTCAGAGTGTCGACCCTTGTGCCTCTTCAGCTGAGGCATTTATAAAGCCTCTGGGTGCTGGCTGAGTGTTTGGAAAGCTCAAGCCTCCACTCACCCATGTGCGCAGTGGAGCCAGCCTGGCCACTAACTAATTGTGGGGAGCAGCGGCTAGTGGGGAATTTTTAATTATTTCTACTTCCGTTCCCTGTCTGCCACTCCCAGGATTCGAGGATTGGCTTGGATGTATGATTCCAAGTCACAGCATGGGCAACCGGTCTTGCCAATCCGATGTTAGGTTCATGAGAGTCACGACATCGGATCGTAGGGGACACCGGTTCCACAGACGGTACTTTGATCAAGCTGATGTCACCACTTTAATAGCTATGACCAGTGTTTCCTTCTTAGACAACGGACGACGTCATTTCAACAACCCTGGACCGGTGTTCCTTCCTTGGACATTAGATGATGTCACACCTATTATTTATTGCTTACAGACGGTGTCAGTTGGATCCAACACCGGCCAGACCGAAATAGGTGTTCACAGATGCCCCTCTTTACTTCTTTTTCACAAGAGAAACATGAAGATTTCATGTTTTTGAAGTGAAAAGGAAGTAAATATGTGAACGCCGCTGTCGGGGCCAGGTGGGGCCTCTTAACCGATATGGCATCCGACGGTGTAGGTAGATATTTGGCCGGTGTAACCTCAGGATGGTTCATAGTTGAAATAACCTAAGAGTCCTTACACGTGTCATCACCTGATTCGTCCTTTCAAATTTCAACCTTTTGCGCCCTCGGACCGGAATGCGAATAGTCGAAGCGAGTGGGCCTCTTTTCATGGGGCTGCGTCAGAATATGGCACATTCTGGATCCTCATTCCCTCACCTTATAAAAGCAAACATGGGGGTCGTTCATTTTCACTTGTTTTCTGATACCGAAGCTCTGCCACTCCGACGTTCAAGACCTCCGGTGTTCAACATTCTGGCTCGTACTAAAAAGACAGCTTGCATCGTCTCAGCAAGGTAGCTTCATATCTTCCTTCTCTATTCATTCTTAGATAGGGTATGGGGGACAATGGTTCGAGCAGTGACTCTATCGAGGTCCTATCAGGGCCTCCTTCAATCACATCCTGGCGTCAGTCGGGAGGAGTCATGAGCCAGGGTCAGCGTCGCCATGGTGAAGCAACCTCTGGGGTTTCACAACGGCCCATAGTTTTGGGACATCGTTTCTCCATATTGCCCTTGTGGGAAACGAGGGAGTTTGACACATCGTCTGACTCCCACACATCGTCTTCACCTTTTGACTTGGGCACTGCTAGTGACCGGGATAGCAGTGCCGATCTTTATTTGTCTGACGACGTGGCTTTTTACAGCTGTGTTCCATTCCTCCGTCATACCATTCTTATGGCTTCTTCTGGAAATTTATCTACTGGTATCCCTGTTGTTGCCACCAACACCGTCGAGACCAACGTCATTGCACACCGTATAGATTGGCTCGCGGAGAAAGCCAAAGACCCATACTTTTGGGTTCATGAAGATCCCAGGAACATCGTCTCCCGCTATGCCGAGGATACGGCCAATGTTACCATAGAAGATGTCATCGTTCACTCCGGCAAGGAACATGAAGATGACTTTACTATTTTCTGCCCTCTGACTTCGGATCAGATCTGCCATCAACCAGGGTCAAGGTATATCTTCATGTAAGAGATGCTGTTTTCCAAGATCGGCGTCCGTCTCCCACTCACGGAGTTTAAAATGGGAGTACTCCAGTTTTTGGACTGCTCTTCCAGCCAGCTTCACCCCAATGGCTGGGGTTTGGTGAGATCTTTGGAGGTACTTAGGGAGTACTTCCACTTTGTCCCCACCGTCGCCCTCTTCTTTACATATTGTAGGGTGATGCACCGGGGTAACCAAGGAGGGGGCCTCGGATTTATCAACCTTCGGTGTGATGCCAAGGTTGTAAATTTTGAGAGCTACACCTAGTCAACTAAGATGGACAGAGTTAGCTTCAAACACTCCTATGTTAAGGTTGAGGTTAATGTAGGAAGACCGATATTTTTGGAGAATTCAGATTTTTCCAGGAAGTTCTACACCGGCTGGACTCACGAACACTTCCTCCTGACTAGCAACGCCTACTCTGTCAGTGAGAGTGTTTTGTCAACGGAGTCCAAAGTCTTGGACGCTCTGAAGGGCTACTCTTGCCTTGCCAAGATTTCCTGCAAAAACCTCCTCGGGACGGAGTCTCGCTGGATACTTACCTAGGTAGATTTCCCCCTTTATATATATATAAATATACCGGTGTTGACAATGGTTTCTTTTCATTTTAGGTGAAATGGCTCGGATTGACATTCTCAAGAAACTCCGAGAAGCGGCCGAAGCCAGGAACGCTGCTGTAGCCGATGTGGAGAATCGGGTGACCCCGAGGCTCACAGCGGCCAAGCTTGTGAGCATCCCGGCGGATAGGGTTGCGAACTTAGCATTGGGTCCAACTGACGCGGCCCAAGATAAGGGGAGGAAGCGCAACCACTCCGGCCAAGGTTCGAGGGTCAAGAAGCACAAGGCCCAGAGGACAGAGGCCGGGGTGGAGGGACAGCGCAAGGAGGAAGAGGTTACCGGTGATGTAAATAATGCCCTGGACCGGACTCAGCCAGCCGACGCCTCAACGCCCCACTGCAATTCTGGTGTTTCAGAGTTTTTACAATGCATCGGGGAGACACCGGCTCGTTTCCAAATCCCCTTCAAATTAAAGGACGATCTCCTAGCTCCCGAGGTGAAAAGTACTATCCAGGGAGCCCTCTTCAACTTGGTCAAGGTGGCCGGGGTCCTTAACTCCTTGGGAAGTCTTACTACTCCAGTCTTGAGGCTAAACAATGCCTAGACCGGATGAAAGAGGCCCAAGCCCAAAGAGCGGAGGCTCAGACTGCCTTGGCTAAGAGCCAGGGGGATTTTGCTGAACTCACTTCGGCGTACAACTCGGCTGCCAAGAGGGCGGATAAGGCTGAGGCTAAGGACAAGGCTTTAGAGGACGCTCTCAAGGCTCTTCAGGCTAAACTGGATGAAGCCTTGGCTGGACGGGCCAAGGTGGAGAAGAAAAATGAAGAGCTGATAGCTGAGGTTGCTGCTGTGAAGGAGGCTCAAGCCCAAGAACGGCGTGAAATTGATGAGGAGATGGTTGAATTCTTGGAATTAGCCGATGTCGCCTTCAGCTCTGCCGTTTGTCAGGTTGTACACCGGAATCCCGCTGTGCAGCTCAACCTGAACGGTATAGGTGTCTACTATGAGTTTCATGGTGGGCATTTATATCCTATAGACCGGGGTCAAGCAGTGGAACCTGAGAATGTACCTTATAAACCTCTGCCTCTCCCCACGGGCCAAAGTATGGAGTTGAGGACGGTGTCAGAAGATTCTGAGAGGACAGCCACTGTCGCCGGGCCGGACTCCCCCAGCACTAGGAACTAGAATTTTTCGTTTTTGATAGCCTTGTTCCGGGATAGGCTCTGGAGTTAAAACTTTTTGTACGGCCGTAATGCCCCCTTTCTTTTTAATGAAGTAAATTTTTCATATATGCCTCTGTTTTTGAATTCCCAAGAATGCCTTGACTTATGACCGATGTGTAATGAATAATAGCTTGAGATAACACCGTCTAAGCACCGTTCATAAAGTCTGGAAATTGATCCGAACCACTAAAACCACACCGCCCTTTAGTTTTTCGACCGATGTAGAATTGATGGTACAATTTAAACAAACATCGTCCTTTAATAGGCCAACTGAATTGAATTCTTAACATCGTCCCTTATGACCAAAGTTCAAATCGAAGCGCATCTGATTCTAACCGACACAGGGGTCATGACACCGTCCTTTATGACAAAAGTTGCAACCGGTGCAAGAAATGTGACATCGTCCCTTATGACCAAAGTTCAAATCGAACCGTACATCTGATCCTAGCCGATGTAGGGGTCATGGCACTATTCTTGGATGTAGTCCTGCTTCTTTTCATCCTTAACCTTGGGTGTTGAGGAAATACCGATTGAAATCCTCCTCAGGTCGGTGTCAACATCAAATTTTTTTTAGGGTAACGTCTTTGTTTCGGCAAGAAGTGGTTGACTGGGTATTGCCCTTTTAGCTGACAGGAAAGAAAGGGTGAGGGTGTTGCCTCTCGGTTGACAGAAAGGTAAAATGAGGGTATTGCCTCTCGGTTGACAGGAAAAATAAAGTGAGGGTGTTGTCTCTCAGTTGACAGGAAAAGTAAAGTAAGGATGTTGCCTCTCAGTTGACAGGAAAGTAAAAGTGAAGGTGTTGCCTCTCGGTTGACAGGAAAAGTAAAAGTGAGGGTGTTGCCTCTCGATTGACAGGAAAGTAAAAGTGAGGGTGTTGCCTCTCGGTTGACAGGAAAAGTAAAGTAAGGGTGTTGCCTCTCGATTGACAGGAAAGTAAAAGTGAGGGTGTTGCCTCTCGGTTGACAGGAAAAGTAAAAGTAAGGGTGTTGCCTCTCGGTTGACAGGAAAAGTAAAAGTGAGGGCATTGATGGGACGTCTCGTCCAAATTAACCTTGATTTAGAGCCTTAGGGTGATGCCCCAGTTTGAAAGGACTGGAAGAATCTTGGGGGACTGCCCCTTGACTGAAAGAGAAAAGATCTGGGGTGATGCCCCAGTTTCTGGAAATACTGAAGAAGTTAGGGGTACTGCCCCTTGATAGAGAGAAACCTGGGGTGATGCCCCAGTTTGAGTTTATCGGGGAATTTGGGGTACTGCCCCTCGACTGGGAGAGAAATCTAGGGAGATGCTCCAGTTTTTGGAAAGACTAAAAATTTCAGGGGTACTGCCCCTTGAGTGAAAGAGATAAACTTGGGGTGATACCCCAGTTTAAGGCGATTGAAAGAATCTTAAGGTATTGCCCTTTGAGTGAAAGAGGGGAGACCTGGGGTGATGCCCCAGTTTGGCATAATTGAAAGTTATAGGGGTATCGCCCTTTGACTGAAAGAGACAAACCTGGGGTGATGCCCTGATTTGAGCTTTTTGGTGATTCGGGGTACTGCCCCTTGACTGGAACAAGAGAAATTTGGGGAGATGCCCCAGTTTGAGCTGTTTGATAAGAAGAATATGATGGGTGCTATTTTGGTAATGATGAACTCATTGGGGAAGAGTGTAGTTCCTCTGGGGGAGAAAGATATGGCTGGTATTCGGCTATTACTGGACGGGCGACTTCATTGGGGAAGAGTGTTGTCCCTCTGGGGGAGGAAAGGCATGGATGGCTTTCGGCCATTGTGGTTTCGTCAGAAAGGTGATTCCGCTGGAGATAACTAGGTTTTTCTAAATCTGATTAGGAAGTATTCTGATTGGGGAGAGCTGAGTCTATTTTGTGGTTTTCCTCGGGAGGAATTCTCAGTCTGCATTCCCCTTGGGGATGAATGGTGGGTCTGTTGGGGGATTTTGGCGAATACCCTCTTTTAGATCATGGATCCTGGCCATCCCTTAACAGGAAAGTGAGTAGTATAAAACAAATCAAGACTTACAGGTGAACCCCTTTAGTGACTGGCTTTGAAATAACTCATGGACAAAATAACAACGACTTCCGACTTCGGTGAGCTTGCCTAGCAGAGTTGGTTGTGCTTGTCTGAGGTAAGGTCTGGCACTGGTATGCATTTTGTTCCTCATAACTCTTGTGTTTTGTCATTTTTGAAAAAAAATTTAGGTAAAAACTTGTCTATTTATGAAATTAGTCATGAACACATGTAGGAAGAAGGAAAAATTTTATTTATGAACATCAGGCATGTTCAGTGGTGATGAAAGCAATGTAAAACAAACAGATGTGACAATGGAAAAGGGAAGGCTCATGAATCCTCCAGCGATTTCCTGAGAGTAATGATAATCTTGATTCTTTCTCATGACTTCATGTTCATCTTCTGATTTTGCTTCTGAGGACGTAATTCGACAATGACCCGGACGCCCCAGTTCGATTTTTGTTTCCTGCTTGAAGGGTTTATGCCGCTACGTTGATACCTTGGGTTTTGGTTTGTCTGAGCTGCCTTTTTGGGTTTTCGACTTATCGAGTAGCTCTAACTTTTGTCTAGGTTGCCTTTTCAGGTTTTCAACCTATTTTTTTTAGGCAAAGTATCTCTTCACTGCGTCGGCATTGACAGGCATTGGCAGGTCGCCTCCGTCCATGTTGGTGAGTATAAGAGCTCCCCCGGAAAAAGCTTTCTTTACGACATATGGTCCTTTGTAATTAGGCGACCACTTCCCTTGGTCATTCTTCTGGATTGGCAAAACCTTCTTAAGGACCAAGTCCCCTTCCTGGAACTGTTGAGGTCGCACTTTCTTTTCATACGCCCGCTTTATACGCTTCTGATACAACTGTCCATGGCAGAGGGCGGTTAACCTCTTCCCGTCGATTAGGTTCAACTGATCATACTTAGCCTGGATCCATTCGGCTTCCCCTAACTTGGCTTCCATGATCACCCTGAGGGATGGGATCTCCACTTTAAAAGGCAGTACTGCTTCCATTCCGTAGACCAAAGAGAACGGGGTCGCCCCAGTCGAGGTTCGCACCGAGGTTTGGTATCCGTGTAATGCGAAGGGAAGCATTTCATTCTAGTCTTTATAGGTCACCACCATTTTTTGCACTATCTTCTTGATGTTTTTGTTAGCTGTCTCGACTGCCCTATTCATTTTAGGCCGATATGGAGAGGAGTTGTGGTGGGAGATTTTGTAACTGTCACAGAGTTCCTTCATTATCTTGTTGTTCAAATTTGTACCATTGTTAGTAATGATCTGACTTGGTAGGCCGTACCGGCATATTAGTTCATGCTTGATGAATTTGACCACAACACTCTTTGTTATATTAGTGTATGAAGTTGCTTCCACCCACTTGGTAAAATAGTCGATGGCCACTAGAATGAAACGATGACTGTTCGAGGCTTTCGGCTCAATGGGCCCAATTACATCCATACCCCACATTGAAAAGGGCCATGGTGCTGACAAGACATTTAGGGATGTGGGTGGTGCATGAATATGATCAGCATATATTTGACATTTATGGCACCTCCGTACATAAGCAAAATAGTCCGCTTCTATGGTCATCCAATAATATCCAGCTCTCAGGATTTTTCTTGACATGGCATGCCCATTTGTGTGAGTTCTGAATGATCCTTCATGGATATCTCTCATGATTTGGTTTGCCTCGACGGTATCAACACACCGGAGGAGAGCGAAATCATAATTCCTCTTGTATAGCACGTTGCCACTCAACAGGTATCCCATAGCTAGCCTTCTCAAAGAAGAAGAGGCATTTCGTATTCACTACTAACCTCGAACATAGCAGCTAGGGTGGCCAAAGCATCTGTCATTTGGTTGTCATCCCGCGGGACATGATAGAAGGTAATTTCATCGAAATCTTTGATCATCTCCTTGATGTGAACATGATAGGGAACTAGTTTACTATCTCTAGTTTCCCACTCATCCTTCAGTTGATGGATAACCAAAGCAGAATTCCCATAAACTTCCAGGGTCTTTATTCCCATGTTCAGAGCCGCTTGTATCCCTAAAGAACATGCTTCATACTCTGCAATATTGTTGGTGCAAGCAAAACACAACCGGGCGCAAATGGGGATGAATTCCTTATCAGGTGAGATCAGGATGACCCTGATTCCATGTCCCAGTGCATTGGAGGCTCCATCAAACCTCATGGTCCACCTGTTCTTTTGACCATCTTCTTCTTTGAAAAGAGCCAAAATATCTTCATCCGGGAAATCATGCCGCATTGGTTAGTAACTGTTGATGGGTTGGTGTGCCAAGTAGTCTACTAGCGCACTCCCTTTTATGGCCTTTTGGGTGACATCTGTTATGTCATATTCAGTTAGTAGCACTTGCCAATGGGCGATTCTTCCAGTTAGAGCTGGCTTTTCAAAGATGTATTTAATGGGATCCATCTTAGACACCAGCCACGTAGTATGATTGAGCATATATTACCGTAAGCACCGGGCAGCCCAACCCAATGCACAGCATGTTTTTTCAAGGGAAGAGTATCTCATCTCGCATTTGGTGAATCTCTTACTTAAGTAATAGATGGCACACTCCTTCTTCCCAGTATCGTCATGTTGACCTAACACGCATCCCATGGATTCGTTCAGCAGAGTCAAATACAAGATTAGTGGTTTCCCAGGAACGGGCAGCACCAAGATTGGCAGCTCTAACAAGTACTGTTTTATCTTTTTGAATGCTGTTTGGCAATCTTCATTCCATTGGCCGGGTTGGTTCTTGCAAAGTAACTTGAAAATCGGTTCACAAGTTACCATCATTTGGGAAATGAATAGGGCAATGTAGTTCAACCTTCTTAGGAATCCTTGGACTTCCTTTTCCGTATGAGGAGGAGGCATTTCCAGAATTGCCTTGACCTTGTCAGGATCAACCTCTATCCCTTTTTCGCTCATGATGAATCCTAGTAGTTTACCGGATTTTACGCCAAAGGTGCACTTGGCCGGATTCAGTCTAAGCTTGAATTTCCTTAATCGCTCGAAGAGTTTCCTCAGATCAGTGATATGTTCTTCCTCGGATCTGGATTTAGAAATTATATCATCCACATAGACTTCTATTTCTTTATGCATCATGTCATGGAAGAGAGTCACCATTGCCCTTTGATAGGTGGCCCCAACGTTCTTCAATCCGAAGGACATTACTTTGTAGCAGAAGGTACCCCACAGAGTGATGAACGTGGTCTTTTCTATATCTCAAGGTGCCATCTTGATCTGATTATACCCCAAAAATCCATCCATGAATGAGAAGATAGAGTGTTGAGCTGTATTATCGACCAATATATCAATCTGAGGTAAAGGAAAGTCATCCTTAGGGCTGGCCCGATTCAAGTCTCGGTAGTCCACACACATTCTCACTTTCCCGTCTTTCTTTGGAACGGGAACTATGTTGGCTACCCATTGCGGATATTTGGCTACTACTAGGAAACCAGCATCGAATTTCTTCTTAACTTCTTCCTTGATCTTAAGAAGCATTTCTGGTTTTATTCGTCGCAACTTCTATTTGATCGGCGGACATTCCGGCTTTAAAGGCAACCTATGTTCTACAATGCTGTTATCCAAACCTGGCATATCTTGATATGACCATGCGAATACATCCCAAAACTCCCTGAGCAGCTTAATCAATTCATCTCGTCGCTCTTCGCTTAGGAAGGTGCCGATCTTGACCTCCTTAACCTCTTCTTCTTTCCCCAGGTTAATAGTTTCAACCTTCTCTTGATGAGGTTAAATTTTCTTATCCTCTTGTTCCATCAACCTTGTCAATTCGGGCGAAGGTTCAAAGTCTTCCTTACTTTCCTCATAAGCGCAATCGTTCGAATAATTAGAATCGTAAGACAAAATCAAGTTCTCGTTGCTCTCAGAGGAATCATTTTTGGATCTGCATTTGGTTGTATTATAGCGAATGAAAAAGGAAACAAGCAAGTGAGAGGCTTAAAAGAATAAAGCAAAAACTAAGTACTGGAATCAAACAGTGTTCATTAAATTTAAATAAATAAACAAGTTTTGCCTTTATTACAAAAAGGGGTCCCAAAGCCTTAGGCATAACAGAGGAACCGAAAAGTTATAAGATGATATAATTACTTCGATAAAACATTCACAATTGTAGGGAACTCCATGGTTTCCCAATTATTCAGCTCCTGATTCGGTAAACAAGCATACACAAACTCCACATTACGGTTGGGCTGATCTTCAATCATGGCTACTTGACCCAGATATATTATACCTGCACTCCGAAAGCTCTGATGGAGGTCACAGATGGGGATTCTTGCGGTGTCGAGATCCTTACCAGCGAGACGAGCCATCCTCCTTTCTCTTATTGCCTCCCCTGCCCTCTTTCTGTCGGTGGCCGTGGGTCGGTATCCCAAACCATATCTGTCCTTGTTTTTTGGGAGGTATACGGGTCGGACCCTCCCTTCCATTTCATGTCCTAGTCCCTTTCCGGGTTTGTATCCCTCCCGTAACATGGTTCTTGCAACTGTTAGAGGTATGTTTGGGAAGGATGTTCTTACAATGCTTGTGGCATTGGCTATTTCCAAAGCCTGGAACAAGGTCTCAAGAGCTTGCTCGGCTGCCTCAATGTATGGGGTAATGATAGGCTTGTTGACCAAGAAGTCCTCTTCCCCGGAAACAATTACTAATTTATTATCAATGACGAATTTCAATTTCTGATGCAGCATGGAAGGGACTACCCCAGCCGAGTAGATCCACAGCCGTCCTAGCAAACAACTGTAGGCGGGTGTGATATCCATGACTTGAAAGAGAATTTGAAAGGTGCAAGGTCCAACCTGTATTGGCAGTTCAATCTCTCCCATGACCTCTCGACGAGTTTCGTCAAAAGCCCGCACCACCATGGAACTTGGTCTCATGTAAGTTCCATCAAATGGCAACTTCACCAATGTGGATTTTGGCATCACGTTTAGCGATGACCCATTGTCAACTAGTACCTTTGCTAGGATGTGATCTTGGCATTTTACAGAGATATGAAGGGCTTTGTTGTGCCCTGTTCGTTCAATGGGTATTTCATCATCCGTAAAGGTCAAATAGTTATTGGCGATAATGTGTCCCACTATCCCTTCAAACTTATCCACGGGCAGATCATGCTTGACATGGGCCTCACTTAAAACCTTCATCAAGGTGTTCCGATGTGGTTCAGAACTCATCAGTAAGGACAACAGAGAAATTTTGGCCGGGGTATGATTCAATTGATCAAGCACTTGGTACTCGCTGTGGTGGATGAACTTTAAAAACTCCTGGGCTTTTTCCTTGATCATAGCCCTTTTTGTTTCGTCGGTAATTTCTTCTTTCCCAGCTTTTATCTCCCTAGTAGCTTTGTCATGTTTGACTCAGGAGGTGCATATACTCTCCCACTTCGAGTCATTCCCCCAACCCCAGCGATATTGGTGACTGAAGAGGATGGTGTAGAATCAGCTGCCACAGGGTTGGTGATGGCCATATCTGTACTATACTTCCATGGCACAACATGAGAACTCTTGAAAGGAAATGGAGTGGGTGGTTTCACCGAGATGACAGTTTTGGTGGGAGTTGGAGTTGAAATTGTAGGCGTGTTCTTGTTATAAAATATGACCAGGGGCTTTGGAGTCTGTAACCTGGTCTGATCATGTACCATGTTTACCTCACCTCCCTGGCACCTACAAATCTCCATGGTGCGGCTGTCCATGAATTCTTGAAGAGTTTTTCAGAAGCCTCGTCGCTTCGCGGACCGATCATCATTGTATTCCTCATCCCGTGAGCCCTCTATCAAACCCATCTTAAGCATGTGGGAGTGAATCATTTCCAAAGGCATTTTGATGTCATTGACCTTTGAGATAAGTCATTCATCTGCCTCAATAGCATTGACCCCTGGCCTCCCATGGTTGGGCAAAGGGTTGGTTGTTACATTTGGGCTTCCTTCTTGAAAACTTATCCAGTCGGCCCTGATCAGATCCCTCACTTTAAACTTCAAAGCCAGGCAATTCTCATTGGAATGCCCCGGTGCACCGGCATGGTAATCACATCATGCATTCGGATCATATCCTCTAGGGTAAGGTGGCTGAAAAGGTCTCAGAGGACAGGGTACTACCAAAGTGTTTTCGATGAGATGGGGTAAGAGCTCAGTATACGTCATGGGGATGGTACCGAACTGTATTTGGGTGCGGTCATTGTTTGGCCTCCTTGGGTTTGGATTTGGTGGTTGGTTTATGTGCAGCTGTTGGTACGGTGTTTGGGGTGTTTGGTATGGTGCTTATGGTAGTGTTGGCGGTCGCGTAACAGGTGGTCGGAAGTAGGGTAGATTTGGGTTTTGAACTGCAGCCGCATAGGGGTGTGATGCATTGGGATATATTGGTGGAAAAGTGATGGGGGTATGTGGTCTTGACTGGTTTCCCTTCTGGTTATAAGAGATTGAGTTGGTCTCTCCATCCCTTTTCCTGCCCTCTCTGAATGCTGGTTTCCTCACTGACCCTGCCCAGATGGGCCTCAAACAATCTTCCCAATTTGTAACCCATTCTCTATCCTTTCTCCGATGGTAACAATAACGGAGAAATGAGATGAAACGCTTCCAATCATCCTATCATAAAAAGGGGATTAGAGCGTGTTGATGAACATGGAGACAACTTCCTTTTCTGATAAGGGTGGGTCTACCTGTGTAGCAACTTCACGCCAACGCTGGGCGTACTCTTTGAACATCTCGTTGTCTTTTTTAGTCATATTCTGCAACTATACCCTATCCGGTGCCATGTCCAGGTTATATTTGTACTGTTGCATGAAAGCGTCTGCTAGATCTTTCCAACAGCATATGCGAGACCGTTCGAGATGATTATACCAAGTTAGGGCGGCTCCAGCCAGGCTATCCTGGAAGCAATGAATCAGCAGAGGATCGTGAGAAGCATACGAAGCCATCTTCCGGCAATACATGGTAAGATGGTTCTTCGGACAGGTTAGCCCCTGGTACTTATCAAATTCTGGTGTTTTGAACTTGGGAGGGATGATGACATCAGGAATTAGACAGAGTTCTGCAGCACTGCCCATCCTGAATCTATCCGTCCCCTCCATTGCTCTCAATCGCCTTTCTAGGAACTCTAGCCTTCCCTCTTGGGTAACAACGATAGTACTTGGACCTGCAGTAATGTGATGACTGGTATTCCTGAATGGCTGGTGGACGTATATCGGGTTAGTGTTTAACAAGGCGTGGGGTCTGATAGTGGCTTGGGTCATGTAGATGGGTTGGGTAGGCTGTGCTTGGGTAGCTTGTGTTTGGGTCAAAACTGTTTGAAATTCCTGGATGGGTAGGATGTTTGGTTGAGTAGTATGAGGAATCGTCTCATGGTAATTAGGCTCCTCTTGGAGTGGTGGAAAATAACTCGGCGGTAGACCATATAACGGAAAGGGTATGATATTCCCATCCGCGTCCATAAAGGTATGTTACTGGACGTCAGCGGTGTTTGGCCTTCTTATGCGGATAATAAGGGGAGGCGCTATCGGGTTTGGTCCTCCAGATGGACTTTGAGGGTACCGTGGGGTAGGAGGTTGTTGTCTGGCATCTTCGGCTCCCGCAGAAGAACCCCCTTCTGTGACTCTTTTCTCAAGAAGCTTGGCCATCTCGGCCATTTGTTCCTTCAATTGACTGACCTCGGCTCTTAAGTTTTCATTCTCTTGCTCTATTTTAGCCATGAGTTTCTTCTTGAGCCTAGTCCCATAAAGGTGCTTACCCGTAATGTCTAAAATAATCATGGGGACGCGTTAGTAAAAGAAAATAAATAGTTAACAGAAATGATAAAAGTAGAAAGACGTTACGCGGGATGCGATTTAAGATTCGATGTGTATCCTCTGACCGTTCCTCAGAACGTCGCGTTCAAAAGTACTAAGTAAAGCAGTAAAGTGGGAATTAACATGAGACATGAGACAATCTTGGAGACAAAAAAAATGCTTCATTATTTCATACTTCCATGGGGTACACTATAAAAGTTTGATTACAATATTTCAGTCGTTCCTGGCCTAGGCAATCATAGCCTTCATCTTACAAATCCTTTCATGGCAATAATTCAAAAATGATGAAATTTCTCTTGGAGTAGAGAAGGGATTAACCATCCCTTCAGCTTGTTTCAGCAATAGTGGAAGATCCTCTAGAACTCCATTGGCCAAGTAGGCTAGATTAGTGAAGCGATCCATCCATGAACGAACGACTTCATCTTGCCGTGCCAATTCAGTTTCTAAGACTTATGTGACCTCTTGACAATGTTGCTCTATATCCATGGCATTCCGTTGCTCATCATTTATTTCCTGTTCGCACGCCTTCATTATCTCGTCAAGCTGCTGCTCCAAGTTATGCATTCGGGATTGTAACAACTCCTTCTCCACCAAAGCCTTTCTTTCATTTTCCTTGGACTGTGTCAGCATATCTTTAAGAAATTGTTTTTTAGCCAGGATGGCATCACTTTGCTTGCTTTTTGTTTTTAGTTGAGAATTGGCTGCTTGGAGACACTGATCTTGCTTTACCGTGTAATCTTCTTCAATCTTCCGCTTTTTCCACATCTCTTCCATGGCCTGCTTACTTTCTAAATTTTCTTTCCTTTAGAGGGTGCATTCTTGTTGATATTTCAGCAAGTCTTCTTCTAGTTTTTGATTCTTGGCCGTTAACTCCTCTATCTGAGCCTTCAAAGCCTGGCTGGCCTTATCCTCTATGATAAGTGGAGGAGCGGGAATGGTTGTAAACTGGTATGAGGGACCTCTGTTCAGGACCCATTCATGCTATTCTGCTCCCACGGCGTGGCTTCGAGCCCCTAATTCTTTCCTCATCTTATGGATCTTCTTCCATGCATTGGTTGTATCCCGGACAGTAGCCACATAGTTCCCTTTCACATAGTACAAAATCAGAGGAGTGAGCAATCCTTCATTTGGTGGTCCGAGTAAAGGATAAGCCAACTGACGCTTTGCTATAACAGGATTGTAATTGATGCATCCTTGTATGCCAATGAGAGAAACATTTGGATATCCCTCACAGCTGTATATGATCAACTTGACCCCCATCCATTGAGGATACGATCTGACCTTCTCAGCCGTGAGCCCTATAAGGTGATTGGCCCATTCGCGCCCATTCTTTATAGCCAACTGACACAGTTTTAAATCAGAAATAGGACATTCGGCCTTGCAGACCAGATGGAAGGCATAAGACACGAGCCATACATATAGGACAGGTAAATAACAGACAATTCTTCTCCCACCTTGCGTATGGCAAAAATCCATGGTGCAGTACACATTGGCAACACAGCCGTGACAGGGTTCTCAAGCCTCTGTTTGCGAGCCCGGAAGACAGCGATGGCATCATAATCCATGTAGTTGTCTAGATTGGGGAACAAGATAACCCCGTAGATAGTAAGGGCCAAAGTGTCAATGAAGGTCTCCCAATCCTCTTTATCTGCCAGAGTCTACATATGCTTCTCAAGGAACTCTCGAGTGAACCCAGGAATTTGATTTCTATTCATCTGCACTTTCCTCAATGTCTCAGGATGAATTCTCAAAACACAGGCGACTACAGCGATGGTGGCATGATGATCAAGATGACGGTATGGAATTTGCCCATCCAAAGGCATCCCCAGTATTTGTTCAAATTCTTCTATGGATGGAGCCAACTGAAAGTCCCTGAATGTAAAACATCTGAGGGGTGGGTCGTAGAACTATGCCAAGGCTGTGAACGCCTCAGTTTGTACTTCAACTTCTAAAAGATTTAAAATCTTCCTATACTTTCTTGCAAAGCCCATCTTCTGAGTCAGATTTAACTTTCTCCCCATAGCCTGCAGACTTCCGGTATCAACCTTCTTGGCCTTAACATGTAGTATCTTCCTTAATTCTGTCATATCTGTACCACGATTGTCATGTCCCATGTTAATTTCTTTACTTTCTCAGAGGTGCACGTCAAATCCTAAATAGCTTTCTACGAATATCAAGAAAAAGGAAAAGGAATCAGTCACGTTCAGAAATCGGCGCTTCCCCCATTAATTTAATGCAAATCAACTTTACTTGGGGAAGCAGCGATTATGAAAACTCGTACGGGTTCAAGTCTAGAGGACAATAAGTTTTTAATCGTCATTAATGCCCCAGTTTGAGGGAAGTAAAAATTATTTTCCTTTTCTTCTTCTTTTGACGACTAAGGAAACTTATGACTCAGGACAGAAGTACACGATGAAGAGGGAACTATCTACCCATCAAAAGATTACCAGTTTTTTTTTCAAGAAAAGCGAGTCATTATTTTTGAAGTAAGGTAATCCTTTGACAAGTAAATGATTCATCCATTTGGATTAACAGGGAATTGAAAATGACATAAGGTAAAGTAAAGTCTGCCCTTTCGTGGCCTAAGTCGGGTTGCTCTAAAGGTCTTTTTTAGGCCCTATGGTTTGTCTAAAAGTGTCTCCTCACATTGGGCGGCTTGCATGATAAGTTCTTTATAACACAATAAAATAGATCTAGTTTGCTTAGGATTTTAATCATTATGCACTGTATTTCCTTTATTTATTGTGATTTTTGCTTTCTTTCCACTTTATTCTACTTGCGTATGTTATTTTGCAGAAATTAAGGTAATAAAAGGGTCAATAACAAGAGAAAAACGACTATAAAATGATAAAGAAACAAGAAGAACAAGCCCAAAGTAGAAAGAACTCTCTTTTTATGCTGAATTTCAACTCAGAATGCTGAATTCCGACTCAGAATGTTGAAATCCGACTCAGAAATGACCAAATCCGAGTAGGATGACTCAGAAATGACCAAATCCGAGTGGACTCAGAATGGAGCATTTCTGAGTGGAATACTGGACTGTTAAAGGTAAATCCGAGTGGAAAGTTCCTTGTCAAAGCCATTCCGAGTGATAAATGGCTGACTCTGTTGGAGGTTCAATGCTGAAAAGGAATAAGTCTCGGTTGGAGGTGAATCTGAGTGGAAGCCCCCCGACTACAACCATTTCGAGTGAAAAAAGGGGATTGACTTTGAATAGATGCTGCCCAAAGCTATTGTCCGAGTGAAAGAAATGCTGATTGAAGTAAATCCGAGTGGGAGTTTTCTGATTGCAAATAATCCGAGTGAAGAAATGCTGATTGAAACAAGTCTGAACTGTTTTTCTGTGCAAAACTGCCTCCGATTGGAAAACTCCCGAGTGGTCAAAACTGTTGTCCGAGCAGAAGAAGCCACTAAAAGAGCAACTGTTGAATAAGGAGGTTTCCGAGTGGTTTCATTCGGAGAAGATGGCATTCTCAAGCGGAACAAGGCATTTCTGAGTAGTGTCTTATTAAGCAAGGAAAAATCCGACAGGAAATGAACCACACTTGGGCAGACTCTCAAGTTTCACGCTAAGCCCGAGTGAGAAGTCTCCAAGGAAGACATCCGAGTGAGTTGGGACAGAAAGCTGCATTTCCGAGCAAAACAAGGCTCGGACATGGGAAGAACTCCTATCAGCCAGATTCCAGAGTCTTTCAAGTTTAAATTTCTGAGTGAAAGGTATATCCTATTCCCGAGTGAAGACAACCGACTGGGTTGATTGACGACTGAAGGCCATTCCGAGTGAAAAGCAAGAAGGCACTTCCGAGTGTATCATTCAAGGAATGAAGGTCGACTGAATTATTTCAAAGCAAATCCGAGCAAAGGTTCTCTGAGTGATTCAAATTCAGAGACAGCCGAGTGAAACAGTTTGGGTGCCGATTGAATAAATTCCGATCCTGAGTGAGTCTTCAATCAGTCCCGAATGAATCATCTTCAATCGGTTCCGAGTCAATCTTCAATCATTGCCGAGTGAATCATTTTCTAATCGGTTCCGATTGAATCTTTCAATCAGAGTTGTTTTGCTCAGCTCTCTTCACATCCACTCACACTAACTTAACACCAGATCAACCCTCAAACCATACCGACTCCTTCTAATTCTTCACAGCCAACACCGGATCAACTCCAAGCACCGGATCACCATAACATCGGATCAACTCCAACTCCAACTCAAAACCGACCAACTCTCCTCAGTAACACCGTCCCATCTCCTTTGAACACCGGCTCTATCCATTAACACCATCCCCTCTGAACAACGTCTAGCAACTCAACCATCCAACCACTCAGCAAGCAACCAACACCGTCCAACAACCAACAACTCCTCAGCAAGCCACAACACCAGCTACATGCAACAACCGACCAACTCCTCTCCATACCGTCCAGCTTAGCACCACACCGTCCAATTCTCCATCCAACAAACCGTCCAACTCCTCACCAACTCAACACCATCCAGTACCAACTCCACACCGCCCAGCAACCAACACCAAACAGCAAGCTTTCACTCGGTCTTATGGAAAAATAGCACCTTTCCACTCGGAATTTCTCCACCTGCACCAATCATCACTAAATCCAAGCACCCTATTGGAAATATTAAAATACGTAAATTGGAAACAAGTTGGCACAGCTGGAACTCACATGCACCGAAAGTTTCTTCCACTTGCAATTTTAACGCGTTTTCTTAGCTGGATTCCTCCATTCCTTCACTTATAAAAGCAGGAGCAAGTGAAGCCTTCAGCCATCCATCAGCGAATCCCTTCTCTCCTTTCTCTTTCATTCTTTTTTTTTTCTTTCTTCTTCCGTCCTTCTCTTTTCTTTCTTTCTTCTTCTTCATTTTTTTTTCTTTGTTCCTTTTTCTTTCTTTTTCATTTTCTTTCTCTTTTTATTTTCTTTTTCTTTATTTTATTTTAAGAGTTGTGAATTGTAAAAGTGACTATTTAAATTTGTAACTGGTGGAGGAATATTGCAACAAGGAAATACAGTGGTAAACTTAATTCGATTCTTATTTATGAAAAGTTAAAATTCACCTTGGAAAACTTAATTCGATTCTTATTTATGAAAAGTTAAAATTCATTAACATAAAATAGAGTCTTAATCCCCCGAAATCCCAAGATACTCTCAACTCTAATTTTTTTTTTTAGTGTCAAGTAAATTTTGTTTCTAAATTTAGATTTTTAAATTGTGTTTTATTTTACAAAAACATTAAAAATCAATTGTGTGGATAATTAAATTTTAATATGCCGGTACTTTGAACACAGTCCCTGTGGAGAACGATAATCTTTTATATTACGCGACATAACCCGTACGTTTGCGGGCCCTGTCATTGCACTAGACTTCTAAAAGGTTACTAGAGCCAAGATCCTTCTCATGATATGGTCGCAACAGTAGGGAATCTACTAGGTGCGTACATCATGAAAGGTCGAACTCTAGTTGAGGTTCTTACAATCACCGGATGGGAAGTACATCCCAAATGACACCGCTACCAACCCCTCCTAGCTTAGGTTTTATTTGGGGCCTGGGTATAGGGCACCACTCATAAGTGTGTGCAAAAATGTGAGTGTAGTGTATAAAAGGGCATTCAATACCTTTTTACCTTACCTTATTCTGTACAAAGAACAAACACAGGACAAAAAACACAAAGTCGTCTACCCTAGGGTTCAATAATCATGCAAAAATATTAACAGTGCATAAACGACAAAACACAACTAAAATTAAAACAAGCATATACAGCATTAACAAAAATAAAACAAAAGAAGAAATTAAAACAAACAAAAGGCTACATAAAAAAACGTGCGCTTTCAACCTAAATGGCCTGACTCTCTAGTCGTCCCTAGTGGAGTCGCCATCTGTCGCGATCGGGGTCGCGGCGGCGCGGCCGACCCATGAGCGTAAAACGGGTTTTTCGAAGTCCTTTTGAAAAGAAAACAGGGAGTCACCACCAATATTTTTTAGGATAAAAATATCAGAAAAAAACCTCTTTCAAAACACTGGTTATGAAAATGAAATTCTAAGTTCGGGAGTCGGTTATGAGTGGGGAAGGTATTAGCACCCCACATCGCCTGTTAAAAACAGTACCAAAGTTGAAAATATGCATCATGGATAGCCTTAAAATTACATTTACTCCTTCTTCTTAAAAATCTTCAAAGGAGGTAGATGAGATGAGTGAAAAAGCTCAGGGCGAGATTAACAGGACGTCTCATCCAAATTAATCCAGGCTTTGATAGAGGATAACGTAAAAAAGGGAAGGAAGCTAACATGACATCTTGTCTAAATTAGCCATCCTTTCGTCAAGATACCAAATCAAGAAAGGGAGGATCAACAGGACGTCACGTCCAAATTAATCCCGACTCTTAATAGAGGGATGTACGAAGGAGGGAGGATGCTAATAGGACGTCCCATCCGAATTAGTCATTTTCCGTCAGGATATAAAGTTGGTCGGTGGAAGAAATTAACAGGACGTTGCGTCCAAATTAATTCGATTTTTTTTGTAAAGAGTGGTGACGACGAGGGAAAAGGGAAGAAATCAACAAGACGTCACGTCTAAATTGACTCCTAGGAAGATGATAAGGGTTTAGTTAATTTTCTAAAAGAGAGAATAAGAAAGGAAAAGAAGTGGGCCCGACAGGAGTTAAGTCCTGCTCCTACGTATTCTCGAGTTATCGAGAAATCAGGGTTACGTAGTTTTGGATGATGGCTTTCAGGAAAAATTAAGAGGTTAATGGTGGATGATGTCCTTGGGAAAGGCTCATACAAGGCGAAGATCTTCGCACGTGTACAAGTTCTAGAGAAATAGTGTAGACAGAAGTACTTCCGTACGACACTGGCTAAAAACAGCTTCTACATTGATCAAGAGGGACACAAAAATATTTGCTTCTTTTTTGCTATTATTAGTTATGGAGTAAGAATAACATAAATTAACAGAATAATCTTAACCAAAAGAACTAAATTAACAAAAGGGCAGATTCATCAAAAAGGACAAAGCAGTAAGAAAGCAGGCAAAATGAACTAAACAAGAGGCGACAGAATATAACCGATGTAGAAAGGACGCTGGGGACCGGAGTGCAGATGTGGGCCGATGTGGGCTTGAGCAGCAACAGCCGGCATAATGCTGGTGTAGCTGTGGAGCGTAGTATGGCGTCGGTGTAGGGTTTAGCGAAGGGACGGTGTGAGGGTTTGGTGAAAAGCTGGTGTGAACTTGATGAGGGTGATTTATGCATTCTAGACGATATCCGAGATACAGAGGTTTACTACAAACTGGGCCTGGGCCGGTGTCTTAACTCATGAGTTTCAGGAGTCAAGATGTTCTCCGACAGGGGCTCAGGGATTCAAAGTTCGGAACAAGTTTTCTGGGGGTTTTTTTTATTCAGAGTGTCAACCCTTGTGCCTCTTCAGCTGAGGCATTTATAGAGCCTTTGGGTGCTAGCTGAGTGTTTGGACAGCTCAAGCCTCCACTCACCCATGTGCGCAGTGGAGCCAGCCTGGCCACTAACTAATTGTGGGGAGCAGCGGCTGGTGGGGAATTTTTAATTATTTCCACTTCCGCTCCCTGTCTGCCACTCCCAGGATTCGAGGATTGGCTTGGATATGCGATTCCAAGTCACAGCATGGGCAACCGGTCTTGCCAATCCGATGTTAGGTTCATGAGAGTCACGACATCGGATCGTAGGGGACACCGATTCCATAGACGGTACTTTGATTAAGCTGATGTCACCACTTTAATAACTATGACCGATGTTTCCTTTTTGGACAACGGACGACGTCATTTCAACAACCCTAGACTGGTGTTCCTTTCTTGGACATCAGAAGATGTCACACCTATTATTTATTGCTTACAAACGGTGTCAGTTGGATCCAACACCGGCCGGACTGAAATAGGTGTTCACACAAGCCTATCCAGTAGCCTCTAAATCGATTCAAACACTATTTTAAATCAATTCATGACAACAAAGACCCTTTTTTATGCAGAAAAAGCCATATTTTTGAACTTCTAATCCCCTAACTTTTTCATACAAATTCCAATGTCCACCAAATTTTAACACTAACTTATATAAATTATTTGTGACGTGTGGCCCCCAGCCGCACTAAAAAATTCCCAAAAATAAGGGACTTATGCACATAAATGCATTTAGTGTTAGGAAATCCCGAAACATGAGCAGCGAAAAAAAAGGATTCCAAAGGATTTGCAAGGTTCCGTGTTTCAAAGCACAAAACAAACACAAAAATCGTTTTTGGATTACCTCTTGAAGAACACCGAAGCAGTCGTAGCCTCGTCCTTTAGGAGTCCACATGAGCACTCCCACCAGAATTGCAACACTTGCCAACTGCTAGTTTGACGGCGTGTAGCTCTTGCAACTTTTACGAATTTGTGTCTCACTTGAGTGAACGGCCTATGAGCATCTTATGCTCTATTTATAGGCTTAGGTTTGACCTAATTTGTTCTCTCTAAAATTGGGCTCCTTACTCATTCCAAATGAGTTAGGCCCAATAGCTTTATTTTAGTCAAACTAAAATAAGACAATATTTTCTGATGGGCTTACTCTATGTGTGTGACCCTACAGGTAAAATACTCAGTCATATTAATAATAAATTATTTTATTATTAATATAAAATAAGAGCGGCATCTAGCAATGCATCATTATGTCTGAATATTATCAACATAACCTATAAGTGATAATTATTTAATATGTTTGTTCCTTTTGTCACGATATCCTAATTGGGCCCAAGGCATGGTCGCGTCATCCTTGTACGGCCCAATTTATTTTACTTGATACCAGAGTAGACTGAATCTGAATAAATATCTAATATTTATTCTTTCTAGCATGGCCATGTGTTTTCTTAGTCTTACTCCATCAAGTGGCCTATAGATATCACTCCTGTCACATAGGAGAGATAAATCCCATCTACATCACTCACATCCCTCTGCATAATTTATTCATTGCCTAATCACAACCTTTATAGTCCTCTTGTTACAGAAGATGTTTAATTGTATTAAAACAATAAACTCCTCATGTAGGAATCGTAGTGACTTCAAGTCGAAGGACTACATATACCATTATCACATTGAGAATCGTTTATAACAATCATGTAACGATCCATGCAACGTTCTCATGGTGGGTCTGTCCAGTACATCATTACTCTTAATGTGTACCCGTGTGAAGACTTGATATCATCTATATCTATGATCTGTGAGATCAGGTCATCAGTACACTGACACACTAGTCTCAGTGTATTTACATGTCCCCACGTAAATACTTGACTAGGGACATTTTAGGAATAATTTTTATATGACCTATTACTCCAAGGATAAATACGTTTTAAAACAATTTTAAACTGAAATATTTATTTTATTGATAAGCATAAAAAATGATACAAATGAAAAAGCATAAAAGCTCATAGTGCATACACCAACAATCTCCCACTTGCACTAGAGCCAATCAGACATTTGCCTAATGCCTAATGATCTAGTGTGCCCCTCATGTTTTGTTGTGTAAGAGGTTTTGTGAGTGGGTCAGCATTATTCTCATCAGTATGCACCTTACATATCTTTACATCTCCTCGGTCAAGGATCTCTCGAATGAGATGAAATCGCCTAAGTATATGCTTGGATCGTTGATGTGATCTAGGTTCCTTAGCTTGTGCGATTGCTCCACTATTGTCACAGTAGAGACTTATAGGGTCCACAATGCTAGGAACAATCCCAAGTTCTGTTATGAACTTCTTGATCCATACTGCCTCTTTTGCAGCATTTGAGGCAGTAATATACTCAGACTCTGTAGTAGAATCAGCAACTGTCTCTTGCTTTGAACTCTTCCAGCTTACAGTGCCACCATTTAGACAAAACACGTACCCAGATTGCGATCTTGAGTCATCCTTATCAGTTTGGAAGCTAGCATCAGTGTAACCTTTTACAATGAACTCTTCTTCCCTCCATATATCAAGAATGAATCCTTAGTTTTTCTTAAGTTCTTCAGGATATTCTTGACAGCAGTCTAGTGACTTTCACTGGGATCAGACTGGTATCTGCTCGTCATGCTTAAAGCGTACGAGACATCTGGTCGGGTACATATCATGGCATACATGATTGATCCAATAGCAGATGCATATGGAATCTTATTCATTCGTTCTCTTTCTTCTTTAGTGGAAGGAGATTGAGCTTTTGATAAGCTTATGCCATGAGCCATAGGCAAAGTTCCTTTCTTGGAATCTTGCAAGTTAAACCTTTTTAACACTTTGTCTATGTATGTATTCTGACTTAGGCCAAGAAGTTTTCTTGATCTATCTCTATAGATCTTAATTCCTAACACGTAGGTTGCTTCACCTAAGTCTTTCATAGAAAAACAGCTTCCCAACCAACTCTTCACAGACTGAAGAGTAGAAACGTCATTTCCAATAAGTAGTATGTCATCAACATACAGGACCAGAAAAACAATTGTGCAGTCACTAACCTTCTTGTAGACACAAGGTTCATCCTCATTTTTAGTAAAGCCAAATTGTTTAATAGCTTCATCAAAACGAAGATTCCAGCTTCTGGAAGCTTGCTTAAGTCCATATATAGAACGTTGTAGCTTGCATACCTTCCTGGATGCTTCAGGCTTAACAAATCCTTCGGGTTGTGTCATGTACACTTCCTCAAGAAGATTTCCATTAAGGAAAGCAGTCTTGACATCCATTTGCCATATCTCATAATCATGGTATGCAGCGATAGCAAGCAGAATCCAAACAGACTTTAGCATAGCAACTGGGGAAAAAGTTTCATCATAGTCTATACCATGTATTTGCTTGAAACCTTTAGCCACCAACCTTGCTTTAAAGGTACTTATATTACCATCCATATCAGTTTTCTTTTTGAAAACCCACTTGCATCCTATAGGTTTTACCCCTTCAGGTGCATCAACCAAGTTCCAAACTTGATTAGTGTACATGGAGTCCATTTCAGATTCCATGGCTTCTAGCCATTTCTCAGATTCTGAACTTGCAATGGCCTCTTCATAAGATGTTGGCTCATTTTGATCCATTAGGAATACATCTCCTTCCTGAGTTACAAGAAATCCATATCTTCCAGGTTGTTGACGTATTCTACCTGATCTACGCAAGTCTTGTGCTACTGGAGCTGGAGTTATCACAACATTTTGTGGGTCCTGCTCCACTTCCACCATTGGCTCTTCAATTCCTTGTGAGTCTTGAATTTCTTCAAGTTCTACTTTCCTCCGACTGATTCTTGTAGAGATGAATTCCCTTTCTAAGAATACAGCATTCCGAGCAACAAACACTTTGCCCTCGGTAGGATTGTAAAAATAATAACCCTTAGTTTCTTTTGGGTATCCCACAAAAAAAAATTTATCTGACTTGGGCCCCAGTTTATCTAAACTTTGACGCTTAACATAAGCTTCACAACCCCAAATCTTAAGAAAAGATATACTAGGTCGTTTCCTAGTCCATATCTCATATGGTGTCTTTATAACAGCCTTTGATGGAACACGGTTAAGTGTAAAAGTTGCTGTCAACAAAGCATGTCCCCAAAATGAGTTAGGGAGGTCAGTTTGACTCATCATTGATCGAACCATGTCCAACAAGGTTCTATTTCTTCGCTCAGAAACCACATTCCATTCTGGTGTTCCAGGGGGAGTAAGTTGAGATATAATCCCACACTCTTTAAGATATTCATCAAACTCTAGGCTCAAATATTCACCACCTCGATCGGATCGAAGTGCTTTAATTGTCTTGCCAAGTTGGTTCTCTACTTCATGTTTAAACTCCTTGAACTTTTCAAAGGATTCTGATTTATGTTTCATGAGAAACACAAATCCATATCTACTGAAATCATCAGTAAAAGTGATGAAGTAACTAAAACCTCCCCTAGCCATTGTCCCTATGGGCCCACATACATCACTATGTATCAAGCCAAGAAGATCACTTGCCCTTTCACCTTTTCCGGTAAATGGGGTCTTAGTCATCTTCCCTAATAAACAAGATTCGCATGTATCTATTGATTCAAAATCAAAAGATTCTAAATATCCATCTTGATGGAGTTTAGAAATGTGTTTCTCATTTATATGTCCTAGGCGATAATGCCAAAGATAAGTTGGGTTTAAATCATTTGTTTTAACCCTTTTAGTATTAATTTTATAGATAGGGTTTTCGAGATCTAGAACATAAAGTCCATTACTCAAATTTGCACAACAATAAAACATGTCTTTTAAATAAACAGAACAACTATTGTTCTTTATTGTAAAGGAAAACCCTTTCTTATCAAGACAAGAAACAGAAATAATGTTTCTCCTTATTGCCGGAACAAAATAACAATTGTCTAATTCAAGGACTAACCCTGATGGCAAGGATAAAAAATAAGTCCTTACAGCTAATGCAGCAACTCTTGCTCCATTTCCAACGCGTAGGTCTACCTCGCCCTTCATCAACTGCCTACTCTTTCTTAGATCCTGCACATTAAGACAAATGTGAGATCCACATCCAGTATCTAATACCCATGATGTTGAAGTTGACATGTTAATGTTTATAACAAAAATACCTAAAGTGGAAGTCTCACTTCCCTTCTTCTTAAGCTCTTCTAGGTACTTTGGACAGTTTCTCTTCCAGTGTCCCTTTTGTCCACAATGGTGACATTTACCTTCCTTAGCCACCCCGCCCACAGGTTTTAAGGCTGATGTACTTGGCTTATCCTTGCCTTTCCAAATTTTCTTGCCATTTCCTACAATAGCCTTTCCTTTGCCTTTATACATGCCCTTTCCTTTACCTTTGCCAGAATTGACCATCATTATGGCCTTGCCCTTTCCTTTAGAAATATTGGGCTCAGCAGTCCTCAACATATTGAGTAGCTCTGGCAATGTTTTGTCCAATGCATTCATGTTGTAATTCATGATGACTGGCTTAAAACTGTCAGGTAATGATTTCAAAATGAGATCGGTAGCCAACTTCTGAGGGAAGGGGAATCCTAGCCTAGCTAGATTCTCCAAGTACCCAATCATTTTGAGCACATGAGGTCCTACAGAACCTTCCTCTTCAAGTTTACAGCTAAATAGGGCTGAGGAAACTTCATATCTTTCTTGGTCAGCTTGACCTTGATATAGCTTCCTTAGGTTTTTGATCATATCGAAAGCCTCCATGTGCTCATGTTGCTTCTGAAGCTCAGGAGACATGGTAGCCAACATAAGGCATTGGACATCTAAAGCATCATCCTGATGCTTCTTATAAGCATCCTTGTCAGCTTTAGAGGCGTTTGTAGCGGGTGGTTCCGGAACTGGACTTTCCAAGACATACTGCTTTTTCTCTTGTTTGAGGACAATCCTCAAGTTTCTATACCAGTCAAGGAAGTTAGAACCAGACAATTTTTCTTTGTCTAGGATTGATCGCAATGAAAGGTTCGAAGGTGTGTTTGACGTCATGGTTATCTAAAACAGAAAATATGTAGTAAGTATCATTTTCAAAACATATTTAAATTATGGTCATTTAAATTAAATATGTCTCCCACTATTTTGATTCAAAACAAAATACCCTCCACGAATCAGAAAATCCCGTTGGAAGATTTTCTAGTGGGCTAAGATCCATATTTTGCCAAGTGTTAAGTCAGCTTTGGCTGATCACCTAATACTTGGTTATTTAGGTAGGAAACTTTTTCCAATTGTATCTTTATACAACTCTTAGTCATTGGGTTAAGTAACCATTACTAATTATTCATCTTATGAATATTTAGCCCAATGTTTACGCCTCTAAGTTATATTCAATCCAATTGAAAACTTAGTTAAGTGAAAGCCCAATAAAACAGTTTGGATATTACCATTATCCCATCGCGTCTTACTAATATAAATAATAGTGCCCTGCTTTGGCAGACCCACTATTTATTGACATTAGTGTTGATGAGTGTACTTATTGGAAGGCGTTTATAACTTAATATTATTTTGAGGGATTTTAATTTATTTTAAAATTACCGTCTTTGTTAAACGCTTTAACGTAATAAAATTATCCCCAAAGCATGCAAACGAAATTGTGAGATGGTTATGGTCTTCCTAGAAGAAAAATAAATAAATAAATAAACCTAGAGGAACTATATTGCCATGGCTTCATGAAGTCCTACTTCTTGAATCCATCATCCTCTTAGAGTCACCACTCCTTGGTTTTCTTCTATGTCTCTACTTTGTTGGCCCAATCAAGATTACATGATTAAATAGAAACTCGCTTTACATACAAGTGAAGGGTTGAGAAGAGAAATACAACAGAATAGAGAGAGGCACATCATGCAGGCTGTATTTAAATAAAATAACTAAGACCATAACCATTCACCATGCAACGTGTTAATTAATTGATTATAACCCATTTAAAAGCATTAAAAGAGTAATTAATTTTTAAAACGGGCAATTAAACACATGGGGTCGGTAATAAGGCGCTACGCAGAGAATGTACGGGGGTCCCGCTACCCGGTGTGACCACTTATGTACCAAGTCTTTCCTAGCCAGAACGTCCCTTGACCATTAACAGCTCTAAAATTTCGGCTAGGGTTTCAACCACTTTGAAACCCTAATTCCTTGTTGTGAACACTTCACAACGCAGCCGTCAAGGCACATGTAGGCAATGCCATCTAGGGTTTCAAAACCTAGAATTCAATTTGCGCTAATGCCAACATGCAATGCCTTTCCATGACGGCCGTCTAGGTTTCAACTCTTGAACCCTAGATTAAGGAACGGCCATGGTTTAACACTTAAACCTTATCACTTAACGCCCCATAACATGAACCATTCATGTTCGAAGATCAACTCAATTGATTCATAATTTGTACGATGAATATCATATGAGTAAAACACATATCAAATACAAAAATTGCATAAACTCATACATCATACAAATTTAAACGGCAACAACATACATACTAAAATTGAGAAACTCTATAACATGCATCATATACAATTTACAAAGAATAACTCAAAATTATATGTATCATGCCAAAACAGAGGTCATACCATATACATGATTAATCATTGTAATATATGCATCATATGCGATAACTCAAAATAGCAACATAATCATGCATGTTCATTTTCGAATCTTAGTTTCACAAAACATTTTCGCAAAACAAAAATGCAAAGCTTTAAACAAGAAACAATTTCGCAAATCATATTTTCCAAAAGCTCTTGCAAACGAAAACATATCATCATAAAACATAAATAAATGCCCAAAACACGGTTCTTGCAACCTGGCTCTGATACCACTGTTAGGAAATCCCTAAACATGAGTAGCGAAAAAAAAGGATTCCAAAGGATTTGCAAGGTTTCGTGTTTCAAAGCACAAAACAAACACAAAAATCGTTTTTGGATTACCTCTTGAAGAACACCGAACCAGTCGTAGCCTCATCCTTTAGGAGTCCACACGAGCACTCCCACCAGAATCGCAACACTTGCCAACTGCTAGTTTGACGGCGTGTAGCTCTTGCAACTTTTGCGAATTTGTGTCTCACTTGAGTGAACGGCCTATGAGCATCTTATGCTCTATTTATAGGCTTAGGTTTGACCTAATTTGTTCTCTCTAAAATTGGGCTCCTTACTCATTCCAAATGAGTTAGGCCCAATAACTTTATTTTAGTCCAACTAAAATAAGACAACATTTTCTGATGGGCTTACTCTATGTGTGTGACCCTACAGGTAAAATACTCAGTCATATTAATAATAAATTATTTTATTATTAATATAAAATAAGAGCGGCATCTAGCAATGCATCATTATGTCCGAATATTATCAACATAACCTATAAGTGATAATTATTTAATATGTTTGTTCCTTTTGTCATGATATCCTAATTGGGCCCAAGGCATGGTCGCATCATTCTTGTACGGCCCAATTTATTTTACTTGATACCGGAGTAGACTGAATCCGAATAAATATCTAATATTTATTCTTTCTAGCATGGCCATGTGTTTTCTTAGTCTTACTCCATCAAGTGGCCTATAGATATCACTCCTGTCATATAGGAGAGACAAATCCCATCTACATCACTCACATCCCTCTGCATAATTTGTTCATTGCCTAATCACAACCTTTATAGTCCTCTTGTTACAGAAGATGTTTAATTGTATTAAAACAATAAACTCCTCATGTAGGAATCGTAGTGACTTCAGGTCGAAGGACTACATATACTATTATCACATTGAGAATCGTTTATAACAATCATGTAACGATCCATGCAACGTTCTCATGGTGGGTCTGTCCAGTATTACTCTTAATGTGTACCCGCGTGAAGACTTGATATCATCTATATCTATGATCTGTGAGATCAGGTTATCAGTACACTCACACACTAGTCTCAGTGTATTTACATGTCCCCATGTAAATACTTGACTAGGGACATTTTAGGAATAATTTTTATATGACCTATTACTCCAAGGATAAATACGTTTTAAAACAATTTTAAACTGAAATATTTATTTTATTGATAAGCATAAAAAATGATACAAATGAAAAAGCATAAAAGCTCATAGTGCATACATCAACATTTAGACCATTTCAAGGTATTTTAGTGTAACTCAATGACCTATTCTCAATGGAATTGGCTCATTCCAATTCCTACAAGTCATAAACTACATACATGGGCTACTGGAACTATTCCATGGCGTTCAATCATATTAAAACTCAATATAGCCCTATTAGTTCCTCAATTATGCATAACATCATAAACACATCATCACAATTTGAACAATCCATCCATCCATGGATTTCCATCAATAATTAAATCATGCCCTTCAAAAGGGACCACTAAACATTCATCATCATCTCATATATACATGACTCCCAAAGTCATCAAATTGCCAAGCATATCATTTATCACATTACCAAGCATCTTATCATTTCATTATATTCATGGCAAGGTAAGCATGAGTATAAATCATATATACATCAATCACCAATAATTCTACTCATACAATTGAAATGTAAACTCATTTCCTACCTCAAGAGAAGAACCACAATGATTCGCACGCTCCAAAAGCTCTGCCATATTGTCTGGAATATAATCTCCTATCAACACATACAAATATACATGTATTCAATTTATAAGCCATCATAAGGCACCATCATAAATCTAAACAATTGCTAGCTCACCATAAAGCTTAATGTCAAATCCTAGACTTGCTAAGACACCAATTCATACCATTGTGTTAGGTTTCGGGAATTCCTTTCCCAAAACCATGATTTCTCTAAATCTTAAGGGTAAGCCATACCCAATCATCAACAACATCATATCCCTCATAACAAGGCATCCAATATCACACAACCCATCCAATTATCATCTTTGCCACTCAAGGTTCAACATGATCCAACATAGCCTCTTCAAAGCCATCATCAATCAACAATTTTCAATTCATTAATTCGTCACCACCATTATGGTTTAGTGCTCACATTCATTATTTCACACTTATGATAATACTCATTTATAGGTTTCATCATCCATGGTCCTCTACCATTTTAATCTACCCTCAACATCAATAATCAATGTTAGTTATTCAAAAACTTATTCTCATATATAAAACCTCTTGAATGTCAATTACTCATAATTTTCTCAAGAATTTCTCAAAGCCCCAAAGTCCCAATTTCTAGGGTTTTTATCAAGAACTCACTATCATCAATTCCAACTACATTTATGCCTCATTTCAAACATCCTTAGGCTAGCAACAATGTATCCCATTCATTATCAACAACAACAATGAATCCCCAAGGATTGTCTAACCTAGGGCTTGGTTCTACACATCTTTATTCATCAAAATAACCTCTAATCTCCTATCACAACACTTAAATAAACTCAAAATCATCAACAAAATCCATGGGTGATCAAAATCTTGCCTCTTTCTCCTAGCTTAATGCCAAACACAAAAATAGGGGAGAGAAAAAGAGAAGTGAGCTTCAATCATCCAAGTTCCCTTCTTGTCCAATGAAGAAAATGATATGGAGGGAAGAAGGGAACACCACCATTCATGGTTTTTGAGAGGAAGAAGGTGAAAAGGAAGAGAGAAATATGAGAGGAGAAGAAGAAAGTGCTTTTCCCTAGAGGGGGAGAAAAGCAACGTGAAAATAAGAGAGGGGGGAGAGTTTTGTTTTTAAGTTTTAACCCCTCATTAGTAATTTCTTCATTTTACAATGAACAGGATCTCCGTTTTGGCTCAATACTAAATCCAAAAATTATTCTAAAGATAAATTCGGATTCCCAATAATATTCTTAACAACCCTGACCAACGGCATCTCAATCGGATATACTTGGTCTGACACCCATATTTCAATTTGGTATAATTTCGTCTCATTTAGTCTCTATAAATTATAAATATCCATAATAAATCTCAATTTAATTATTTCTAAATTTTTCAGACATGTATCAACCCATATATAGTTATTTACCATTTATCCCTCTCAATTAATTATTTTTATAAATTTTGGGATGTTACATGCATTAAATGTGTGGAAAAGTCCTCTCCTTAAGGCAAAATTCTTCATCAACCAGACTCTATCTTCATGCTTCATCAAGCCTAAAGCTGTTCCAAGACATCTTTCATTTTCTCCAGCAAGAATATGACTGCCCTTCACTTTGAGTCTCATCATCAACACCTTATGGATCACCAGACCCTGAATTATTTTTAGAAGTCCTCCCTAATTTAGACAAGTCTGGTCCTTATTTGATGACTGACAAGTTAGCTAACTCCATCAAAGCATGAAGGTGATTTTCCTCTAAAATAAGGAAAATAATAAAGCAAGGCAGATCAAGATCCTTCTCTCAAATGAGAACTTTCCATCTTGGTGAAACTTATACCATCATTCTCTGCCTCTATCTGCATAAATCTCAAAGGCTCTTTGTCCTATGCTCTGTATGTAGAATGACTCTCTCTGACCAAAAAAGCATATATCCGTTAAGGAAAAATCTCTGTGTATTAGATGTATCATTCTTCAATGGTCATCCAACGGGTCTCTCTCTCAGTCGCTCATCTAGAAGAAAAATCATATAAATTACAACTCTTCTCTTCATAGAAGTGTTAGAGATGATAAGAGAGGAGAAATGAGAGTCGAGAGAGTTTGAAAGTAAAAAGATAGAGAGAAAAGAAAAAGAAAAGAAAAATGGCATATGTCAACAAAAGAAGAAATGGAATCAGAAAATGTCATTAGAGAAAAGGAAAGCTCACTATATGCATATCAATCTCATATCTTTTCAGAAGCCAAAGTACCCAAGTCAGAGGCATGAAATCTATCCATCTCCTCTGAGAGATCATTGTCTTTGACTTAAACTTTTAAACTTAGTATGTATTTCTCTTTTATTTCATCATCTACCTATACTAAGTTTTATGTAAAAATAAGTCTCTCTTCTTCTGTATAAGTCTGTTGACCAGACTCATCACTAGGCTCGACTAAGTCAGAAAGCTTATTAATCTTGTTGTTCAAATTCTTTCTATTCTTTGTAAGTACAAGTCTGGTAAACCTGTTGGGAAACACTGTTGGCCTGAAGAAGACAATTTTACATAGTGGAAAAACCCTTCAAGTCTGAAGGTACTGGATGTAGCTTCTGGGTTGGAAGTGAACCGGTATAAATATCTTATGTGTTATTCCCTTTCTTATCTCTGCAAAAGTCTAATGCTTTTACGTCCATCTTCTTTGAATACAAAAGTCTGATCCGCTGTGCAAAAGAGCTTAAATTGATTGTATATCATTTTTGGTTTAAAAAAGTGAACAGACTTATTCTACCCCCTTCTAAATCTGTTTTCCGAACCAACACATATAATTTTATGCTTTCAGGACAAGATCACCCAAATGCTATACCAACTGAAGTTCGTGACTTAATTGATTAACTAGGTAATATTCTTTTTCATCATTATGAATTTTGATTATTTCATGTGCTAAAATAACATTATAGCTATGTTTTGTCATACTGTAGATGGATTATCTGCAAGTTGTATTACTTATCCATTGGAGGACCATTAGAAGTTGGACACGCAAGTAATGAATAATGATGTTTGATTTTAGGATGGTTTTATTGTGTTTTGTTTCTTAGACATTGTTGCTGGACTTTTCTTTTTGCTCGTTGGTTGCTACTTTAAGGGCATGATCTTGTTGAACTTTGATAAAAATCTCAAAACTTTGTTGCTTGATATTTAGCTTGTAGTAGGATGATGTTTAAATTTTCTATTGTTGAACTGGTGAACTTTGTGTGATGGGATAAAATTTTCACTTTCTAGAAGTTCAATGGAATTTTGATTATTGTGATGGAGTGAACAATCTATGATTAAATTTCATAGATTCAATTGTAGTTGTGATTGAGCAATGTTTAATAATTGTGTCCAAGATGATTTATTACTATTTGACCTTATATTTTGGATACTTTGCCATTGTTTGGTTGCGTTTATTTGATGTTTTTATTAAATGGGTGCTATTATAGGTTCATAATTAAGTTGTAAAATACTAAATTTCTAATTCTATTGCATAAACACCATTGATTACAACTTTATTACAAACTAAAAAAAATCCAAAATGGTCCCTAGCCCAAACCTTACAACTTTGACACAACAATTACCAACACAAGGAAAATTCAAACACATCCTAAACCCCCGACACAACCATCACATTCGTAATAAACTTATGTTGCCATTTAAGCTAATACTTGACATGCTCTAGGATTGCCTAAGATAACCTACTTCAAGCCAAACATTGTTCATCCTACTCTCAACTTCCACCTTTTGGTTCGGTTCCACCATGGACTGGGTATGCATGTTCTCGAGATCAACCATGGGTTTTGCCCACTTAAAAGACCCACACTTCTTATCTGAGCACGCATAATAGACCTAATGGATGTGTTGGTCAGATTTAAATCTTTTAATGGCAACTCTCTGGGGATAACGACACTTTTTGTTGACAATGCAAACATAATATCTTGCATCAGACATGAATTTTTGTTGGTGTAAAAAGTATTTTTTTACACCGGTTACAAAATGTTTTACACCTACTAAATTTACACCGCTTGAAAAACCGATGTAAAAAGTAAAAAAACTTTGCTGTAAAAAATATGTAAAAAGCATATTTCAAAAGATGCTTTCTGCATGAATGGACCAGTAAATTCTTTGTATACTATAACATGACCCGTAATTAAACGGGTATCATAGTCAAGAAAATGGAATATCTAAACAGAATATTCCATTCTATTAGACATTGATTAGAGCAAATTGTAAGAAATCAAATTTTAAGAGGAATTTATTATTTTCAAACAATAAATGTAACTGCCTTAAATTTAATAAAACTACAAGGGACTCTCTCTAATTCTCCCCCTCTTTTTTATTCTATTTCATTTCATCTAACTTACTCATTTTTCATCTAATTCCTACTTTAATTTCTTTTTATCTTATTTCATTTCACTCTATCTATTTGCATTTCTGGATCCAACCAATGCGTTACTGCACGGGGTTATTTCATTTGTCCCCCCATCCCCCACCCTTTGGTTGAATTGAAAAGAAGGAACGAATAAAACTGACACATTATCTCATTATTCAATCATTGCTGATTTCTAAAAACCCATGTCACTGATGTGAATGGTTTAACCACATGTTTTCAGTAAACTTTAAGCCTAAACTTAACCTAACATTAAGCAATGATAGCACCTATCTAAGCTCTCTTTTTCTTCTAAAAGCAATGACTTTTAGCTTAAATTTTACAAAATGTTTATTACACACTATAGGTATTAATGTTTACGCAGATCTTCATTTATTACCGTACAACCCTCTTGCATTCTCACTTCTTCAGTAGAAAGGCAGACTGGGCGCACAAAGAAAAGGTTAAATTGAGAAGGTAACCTGCTATTGAATCATTTGTAAATTTACTATAAATTTGAAGGTTAGATTGGTAATTTTTATGCATATAAGATTTTTTTTTCGGTGTAACTCTAACAAGAGTTAGTCTTTGAATAAGTTATTGGTATATTATAAAAAAATTGAAATAAGTTATTGATATAACATATTTTGAGTGAGAATAGTTGTTTATTGTGAGAAATAATGAGAAGAATTAATAATATAAATTATTATTAGATTTTATTTGAATAATTTTAATTAAAATATAAATACAAGTGATATTTTTTAAATGGTTATGTGATTATTATCTAACTTTTAATATTGACCCTCCACCTATTGTTATAAGGTCTAGATTTATTATTCCCACATCTTTAAAATCAATATATATATATATAACATATTAAGTGAGAACACTTTGGTTATTAGAAAAAAAATAACAATAATATCAATATATACTTTAGTTAAATTAAAATATGAAAATGCAATCACATTTTTAAGTGATGATATATTCCACTAACTAACTTTGATTTTAATCGTCCATACAGTTTGTAGGATCCAAATCTATTAATTATTTTCATTTTTGATAGAGGTTTATTCAATTTATGTAATCTTATAAATAACTAAAAATGGATAAAAATAAAGGTTTTAATTTAAAATTAAGGTTCATTATATATTGTACTATGTATGATTTCCTAAAGAAGTTAAACATAATCTTTAATATAAATTTTATATATTTGGTATATATTTTTTAATCTCATGTGAGATTTTAGGTTAGAAAAACTCTTTTTATAATAATAAAATATTATTATGTAAGTTTACATCCCAATTTAAGTAAGATAATATAATTCAACTTTTAAGTAGAGTATTCATTATTTGAATGAACCAAATAAAACCGTTCAATCAATCTAAAATAATTGAAAATTGATCCAATTGAAACCACATTATGTGTGTGGTTTAAATTATATTTTGGATCTCAATTAAATCAAATTCAATCGAATTACAATATTTAATATATTACTTATGTATTTATATTACTTTACTAAATTACATACATTATTTCAACTTAAAGTGAGACTTTGGGTAGAGATTTGTGATCTTTTAATTATGCTAAAAGATTTTACAATGATAATTTTATTTTTAAAATAGTTATTCTTGATTTTGTTAGGTTGAAAATATATATTTTATACTTGATTTCATAAAAAATTATAATTAATATAAAGCCAAGCAAATAAATAAAATCCAATCCCAATCATATTTGATTGAAGATGGAATATAACATACATTTTAATCGAACCAAATTAAACTGAACCTTAATAATATAATTGAATCATATTAGATGATATCTTTTTTAAAAAAATCCAATCGATTGGGACGGTAAATATCCTTAAGATCCAAATTCGTAATCACAGGTAAGGTAGATCAACTCCGATATCAGTATTTGGTTTGATATCAGTTAAGAAAAGAAAAAAATATATGTGACAATATACAAAGATGCATTTTTTTTTCATTAATCTCATGGAGAAATGAAAAGAAAATCATATTACACTCTATGAATGTCGTAATAATTTCAAAATATTGTAATATATATATATATATATATATATATATATCCATCTTACAAATGAGAGTTTCACAATGATAATAATTAAATATCTACCCTCTATGATTTTTTTTGGATGTATATTTATCTTGTAATCATTTTAAAATAATATAATTTTGCATAAGATAAGCAATAAAATAAATAATTTTATTAAAATTTAATGTTAATATATTGTTATGCAATTTTTTAGATAAATCTAACATAATTTTTAAGTTAATTATATATATATATAATCTTTTATAGACTTATATGGATTGTATTAATTAGACAAATTCTATTATTATTATTATTATTATTATTATTATTATTATTATTATTATTATTATTATTATTATTATTATTATTATTATTATTATTATATATAGATAAATTAATAAAAAATTTAGTTAAACTTTTCTTTTAGGATGAGTTATTTTAAGTTAATCTGGGGTGAAAGTGTGTTTTCGGGAGATCCTCAGATTTATTAATTACCTCGTTATAGTGCTAATAATCCGTCCAGCATAATTAAATCTATATTTTTCCCAATTAATGTCTTCTATATACGCAATATCTTGATGTTTTTTGTTTCAATATTTTACACTTTTCCTTTTCATGTTTTACGTACTCTGCTGGTATTATACTCTATAGTTTGACCAAGCTCTTTGGTTCAATAAGAAGCATGTCATTTATTACAAGTTGGACCATATATATAGGTTATAACTAAAGAATTCGTAGGAAGAAGTAAGAACCATTCTTACAAATTGGCACATTTTTAATCTAAAAGGTTATAAGTTCTTCAAATATTAAAAAGTCACTAAATAATTCATAAAAAAAGATCGTTGTTAGGTTATCCAAAAACCATTGTTGTTAAATAAGTCCTCAATTTGAATTGATCATCGCATTAGTTCCATTCCTTTTGAACCTCTTGTAATGACCATTAACGTATTACCAAATTAATTAATAGATGCTCCAAATATTAAAGCTTCACTAAATAATGTTACTAAAAAAATACTTAAAATATTTATCTGATCAAATAAATTCTCTGAAAATTATATTAGATATGAATTTTCTAATAGTCGTCATTTGAAACATTTGAGAAGGATATTAATGTAGTGATAACTTCAACAATTACGTGACTTATTTGATATAACAATCTTTAATTGACTTAATTAGTACTTGGTGACGTTTTAACTTTTTGGAGGGGCGTATTTGGTGACACTTTGGAGGACCTACATCCTAACGATAATCTGTTGAGAAATTTCTTGATCAACATTTAATCTTTTGAGGATGTATTTAATCATTTTTCTTTTTCTTTCCCTTTTGTATAACGTAATAATGAGGTATAAATCTATTGGCACATGCAAATAAATTTTCAGTAAGCATTAATTAAAAACTAGTTTTAAATAATTATTAGTGTCAATTTTAGGTGTTCCAGTATTACTTTATTATTTAAATCACTTATATACATTTTAACTTTTCAAAATAAAGTGTCAAAAAAACATTTTAACACAAAAATACAGCAAATACTATAATTACCATACGTATAAATTAGAACCTATTCTCATGGATGTACTTTTATCCTTTACTGAACTTTTTCACTTAATCTTATTTAAGTTTGTTATACATATATGCAAATCAGTTTTTATGATTCTACATACTTATATGCTCTTTCAATATATATATATATATATATATATATATATATATATATATGCTTTATCTATTACATTTATTTAATTTAGTTTTATTTTTTTATTTCAATTTGATTTTTACATTTTAAAACAGTTTTAAAATGATTATTTCTGTTTTAAAAAATTAACGAAAACTTAACTTTTTTTAAATAATATATAATAGAACCTATTTAAATATATAATTTTAAATCGATATCTACCGGAACCAATATAAAATTTAAATGTGAGTTTTTTATACCGATTAATAATGAATTGATTTAAAAAAACAAACAAGTTTTCATTTGTTTTATTGACAGAAATAATTATTTTGAATTATTTCAAAATGAAAAATACAAAATTAAAATAAAAAATATTTGGAAAGCTAAAATAATTAAAAAGTCACTAAAATACATTTTAGCCTATTTTGATGCATTATTGCATTAAAAAAATTGAATCGTGCCAGTATAATTTTGCATTGTTGTCTCATTGTCGGGTACTTGGATGAAAATTTACATTTTGGGGGCACATGATAAAAAGAATCAGTGGATTGATTACGAGTAAAGTAAAGTAGCTATGTGTTTTTATTTTGCCGAAATAATAAAAGTAGCCACGAGTGTCTTTAGGTGGCCACCAACTGTATAATAATATCCGTGATTTTGTTAAATACCCAACGACAGTTGCGCGGCCTCACAGTTACTACCCTCACTCTCGCTTTCTCATTCTTTCTCTCTCCAAATTTTGCACAATATTTCACAATCATTTCTTAATTTGCTATGAATCTCAAAAATGTCAAGCACGTTATGTAAAGTGATCCGAAAGGGGAAAATTTGTTTCACCAGGTTTGTTTCATTATGTCATGTTAACTCTTAATTGTCACTTGCCAATGTTAATTGTGTGTTATAGAAAGATTTTGGATGTGGTGATGGTAATACAATTATTAGTATAAGGTTTTGAGATGGATGTGATTTGGTAATATATATGATGGTTGTGAAACAGATCCTTTGAATTCATAATTGATGGGGAAAAAAGGAGGTAGCTGGTTTTCGTCGGTGAAGAAAGTTTTCAAGTCATCTTCTAAAGACACGTCCGGCTCTGTGCCTTTGCGTGAGGAAGTGCCAGAGAAAAAGGTGATTCATTCTCCTTTTCTTTTCTTTTTGTCTTTTTAATAAAAAATTACGTTAATTTATTAGTTTTTTTTTTGGTTAGAAATGTGAATAGGTTCAAACTAACGACTTCTCCAATTCCTTGAACTCTTCTCTGATCAGTGTCTCAATCTTATTTCTCCTTCGTTCTGTTATTGTTTTGTAAGGTTTATTAGATGATTTACAGGGTGTTTATGACTCTTCATTTTTTTTCTTTAACGAAGAGGAATAAGTTACAGTTTTATTTTTGTTTTTAATAAGAAAAAGCGGTTTTGGTCTCATGCTTAAATTAGCATGAAAAATACTACTACCTCTTGTTACAAATATAAATAAATTTTAGTAAAATTTTTTGTTCGACTTTTTTAATGTCATTAAATATTTGTTTATCAAATATGTCTTCATTATATATATTTTTAATACCACTAATTAATAAATAGTATTTTAAAAAATTGAATCAAATATATGAAAAATTAAGAATATTTGCTTATACCTAAAACCGGAGGTATACACTTCTTTAAAAATTGTGTTTTCACTTAATTTCGGAACTCTTGTAATAAAAAATAAATTAAATATCCTTCGAAGATATTAAAGGTATTAGAGTAATTATAGAAAAAAGGTACTATCAGAGTAAAACACTAATTTCAATCAGAGATCAACATGAAAGTTACAAATCAACTTTTTTTTTCCTTTTTACGGGTATATGAATGAACTCTCATTTTGATCCGTTAATTCAAAAGTAAGCATCGAATATTTTGTTTGACTTTTTAAAGTAGGAATTTTTTTAATTTAACTCTAATGATTGAGTTCAAACAACCTAAAATATTTTAACAAAATTATTCCAATTAATTAATGGTTCAACCTTAAAGATATACCTGATCTAATGAGTCCTTATATTCAACTTACCTTAATTTTTTATTTAAAAAAAAAACTACTAAAAATATAACCTTTTATTAAAAATAAAGATACTTATTACTGTTTTCATATTTTACATGCCATCATTGTAAATTTTTTCAATAAAATATTTTTATTATTAATGACTTATATTGAATGTTGAGAACTTATGCTTCCTTTAAAATATGTACTTTAATATTTGATTTTACAAAAGTTAGTAAGGTAGGGGATTTATACACTTAACCTCTGTTCTCCTTCTCCCATCCCCATTCCTCAACCAGCAGTTAATCTTATATCCCCAAATGATTAAAGTAATTATTTCATGCTTTAATTGGTACAGTTTTCTTTTAAAAATTAGTAATATATTTATTCCCTTTACATGATGTTTTGGGTCTTAATTGTGTAAATGAAAAAGAACTTCTGTTGAGATATTTTTTACAAAAACAAGACTTACAGTGATTTTATACATGAATTGGACCAAGCATTTATTTTAAGAATACATATATATGATATTAATATTTGGGTTTTTATTTTATATGAAGAGTAACCAAATATACACCACATTTATATGCATTTCCACCTTTCAGAGTAAAGGACATTATTAGGAAACTGGTACCACTTTGGATTGAATAGAAATGTGTTAATTTATCCTTAAAATGTCAAACAACTTCAATCATTTATTATGTCATTTATCACTGATTCACTTAATCATCAAAGTTTTTGAGTTAGTCATGGAATTTCATCAATCCCCAAACTCACAAGGAAAAAGAAACTGTAGCTTAACCAGCAGCATAAGGAATGCATTGATCCCAATCAACTTCTCCCTGGCCCCTGCTTATTAAAGACACCTCCTCCATCAGGTAAGGTAAGTGAACAAGAAGTTAGTTGCTTCTTGTTGCGGTGTATAAATTGTCTTTTTGTGCGCTCCTCCACAAGAATGTTGAGATGCATTTCTTGGCCATTTCTCAGCTTTGGGGACCAGCAACCAACCCCATACAGCATGTAATTATGTATGTATATGCAGGGTCCCAACTAACGTAAAACATGTATCAAATACATTTTTTAGTGTGTCTCACATAGTCTTCATACTACCTAACACCTCAAATCACCCATCTTCAACATTACACGCTTACAAAGTTAGATCCTAAACATAAAAAATCATTTCTTCCTGTGTCATACATGTAAAATTTATAGTTTTTCCTAATTATGTTTATCAGTAACTATTTTTCAATCAACAAAATAAATGCACTAACCCATATACAAAATTATAAAATTATTTGTCAAAAAAGTGGGAATGACATCTATACTAGTCTATAAAAGAGTTACTAAACCCCCTCCTTTCAATTTGAGTGAAGCTCAAGATCAAACTCTATCTTCCCTCTTTTAAAATCATATCTACCACCAAAACAGGTAGATCAGTTGGTTAGGATTATACTAGTTTAATGTGAAATCTTGAGTTCAAATCTCATGATTTAAATTTTGGTAAAAAAAGATTTGTCGTTTGATATGATTCCCTGTCTGACTCTAATATGAATAAGGTATACCAAACCATAGAAAAAATCACATCATTTCTTAAACCCTAAATTGTTCAAACAATTGCCAAGCATATGACTTTGAATACTTTCAGATTTCCTGCCATAAGATAAACGAGGCATACATTTTATTTTGAGATGTTTTATAAGCTATTGCTAATTGAGATATATGTTTGGATTTCATTTATAGAAGGTCAACAACACACAAAAAGTACATCATCAAGCAGCAGAGGTTTTGTCTTTTGAGCATTTTCCAGTAGAGAGTTTTCCAGATAATGTGACAAATGATGAGAGTACCACATCAACACCAGTGACTGAAGAAAGGCATCATGCCATTGCTGTTGCAGCAGCAACTGCCGCTGCTGCTGAGGCTGCTGTGGTGGCTGCTCAAGCAGCTGCTAAAGTTGTGAGATTAGCAGGTTATGGACTTCACTCAAACTCAAAGGAAGAAAGAGCTGCAACATTCATTCAATCATACTACAGAGGTTACCTGGTAAGATCTTATTTGTTCCTCACACAAATTTCTTCAGGTGCTCTAAGGTAAACATTGTGACTGAGAATAATATTAACATACAATATTTTAATCATATTTTAATGGTTTCATCAATAACCCAAGATAATTATTACGTAAGAAATGTGTTCAGAGCATTGGCTTGAAAGTATTTATACATTTTCTTTAATACTTCTTCCACATAAGAAAATATAAATTCCATAGTTTATGTTTTTAATAAAATTAAATATAATATTTCACTATTCATGTGTCTTAATTAGTAGAAACACTTGCATTTCAGAGTAGTTTACTTGCCTTTAACTTCAAACCTCCAAAATATAGCATTTTTTGTCTATCTAATTTAGATCGTGTACAATGTTAGACCTAATTTGCTTCAATTAACATCAAGAAAAAAGCTTTTAAAAAAGGATCAAAAGTGTGGGAAATAATGAACAAAAAAACACTGTAGTCAAAATGAGTAGCACGGTTGAAAACCGTTGCTAATGATGGCGCAAACATTTAGCCCCCCTTTTTTATATAAAAAAAATAGCTGATCTTTTTATGGTAACATGACCTTACTTCCAGTTATATTTCAGTTATAAGATATAAATAACGACCCAAACATGCTAAATAATTTAATAGACTATGTTTATATCATTTTGTTAAGCAGAAGCAAAAGAAACATAAAACTAACCTCTCGTCATTGCTTGTTGTTGTTGTACTCCCCTGAGCCAATTAGAACAAATACTTGAAAAAGCTGACTTAATTTTTATATAGAACTTTTGTCATCATATAGCTCAACAGTTTAGCAAATGATTGTTAAAGATAATAGTTGAATCAAGTCAATAAAATAGAACACATTCAGAATCAAAATCCCATGAAATTAGAGAATGTTTCAAAATTAATTCCCTCAATCAAAATGGAGCATAACTGCTCCTTAAAATATGGAAACAGAGCATAGTTGCTCCTTAAAAATATGAAACGGCTAACATTAGTTAGTCACTTGATTGATAATGTTTAAAGTGAAACATTGTTGCTAAAATGCTAGTGTAAGATCCTGAAAACCAATTTATAGAAAAGGATGATTAGGTGGGAAAAAATTGTGTTTAACTGTTAAGATAAAGTTGCTAAAATGCTAGTGGACTCTTAATATTTGGAAGAAAAAGTTGTGTTTGATGTTAAGCAAATTAGGTTGGGAATGAGGTTCATAAGAGTAAGAGCATCATGGGAAAAATTGGATTCACAATGTAATGTTGTCAATGTATGGAGTAAGACACTATGGTTTCTAGACGAAGACTTAAATGCAATTAGGAATGAGTCCAAGAAGTTCTGATATGATTGGGTTCAATGCATTCATTCACTAGATGGAGGTTGTGGACATTCCCTTCCTTGGGAGGAAGTTTACTTGGTATAGGATAGCAGCCAAACCAAAAGTTGGCTTGATAGACTCATGATCCCTTTAGAATCGTTAAATACCTGGGCTAATAGTAGGCAGTAGGCATTGAATAGGAATGTCTCCAATCCTTTCCCCTTAATTCTAAAAGTATTAGAGTCTGACTTGGGACCAAAATCGTTCATACTTATAAACTGTAAGTTTTAGCTAGGATCCCCAACTTTATAAATGGTTTTCCAACTTTCTGGATAACTCCTCGGTCTAAGGGTACAGGGCTATTGTTATTAAGGAAAAAATAAGAAGACTGAAAGGGGAGTTGAGAACTTGGAATAAAGAGCTTTGGTAACTTAGACAACTAAATTTCTGAGATGGCCGCAAGGATTAATCTCTTAGATAAGGTTGATGAGGAAGGTGGATTGTTAAGGGAAGAATTAATATCCTAAAAGGAGCTCTCATGGGATTTATGGAGGAAAATTAGGATGAGGGGAATCATTTCTTTGCTATAGGGCGAGAAGAAAATGGGTGAACAAAGGTGACTTAAACTTTGGGTATAGGAGTCCTCAAGAGTAAAAAAAGAGGTTAAGGTTTTCTTTGAAAATAAATTTAGTTAGGAAGAGTGGGAAAGACCAATTCTAGATGAGTGGACTTCAAATCATTAAGGGAGGATTGAAATAAGAGTTTATGTGAAGCCTCCCTATGAATGAAGAGATAAGGAAGGGAAATTGGGCTTTCGATGGGAATAAAAGCCCTGGACCAGATGGCTTTAACTTCATATTCTTCAAATATTTTTAGGATCACCTTTTGAAGGGTTGAAATTCTTAATTTATCATCCTTATACCAAAAAGGGATTATCCAATAGGTTTAGGGTCCGTTTGATTTTCAGTTGAGGAAACGGAGTTGGGGAAATGGAGAAATTTAAGGGTTGATATTGATCTTTCATGTCGTTCGAGATAGTCAAAATTTCGTTTGACCGTAAGATTTATTTTTGGGGTTGGTCAAACCAAACACACCCTTAAATGAGTTTAGACCTATTTCTTTGGTCGGTAACTCATACAAAATCTAGCCAGAATTGCAGGAAGGGAGGTTAAAAAAGGTTTTCAGTGATCTCATCTCTAAAAACCAATACCTTAATAGAGAAAAGATGTATGCTTTATAGTGTGGTTGTCACAAATGGAATTATAGACGAGGCAATGAGGTGCGAAAAGCCTTGTGTGATGTTTAAGCTAGACTTTGAGAACGTATATGATTCCACAAACTAGATTTTTTTATATGATACATGCTTTGAAGGTTTGGTTTCGCCAAAATGTGGGTAACCTAGGTTAGAGGGTGCTTGAGGCTAGTATCTATCATTATCCTTATAAATGGGTGTCCTACAAAAGAGTTTGGAATGAAGAGGGGGATTAGGCAGTGTGTTCCCTTTTTGGTGTGGTTGTTGGAGTTTCCAAGTTTGCAGATGACACTTTTATCTTTGGGGAACCTTCAGAGCATAATATTAGAATTGTATCCTTAGGCGTTTATACTCGCCTTTGGCCTTAAGGTAAACTTGTACAAAAGTAAATTGATTGGGTGCTGAATTTCACTGTCTGAATTAGATAACTATACGTCAAACTGGCATTGCCAAACTGCTTTTGTTTCATTTACTTATCTAGAAATATCGATTAAAGCTAATCTGAGAAAGACCTCTACCTGGATCCCTACTATGAGGAAATTTATGGCTGAATTGTTCCCTTGGAAGAAGAGATTTTGTTTGGTGTTAAACTTTGTCCGGTTAATTTTGCACTTTCTTTCCTTCCTCTATTTTATTTCCTTTCTATCCTGCTCCTAAAACCGCGCGATTAAACACCTGATGAGATTGTAAGAAGAGTTCCTTTGTGGAGGTAGTGAGGTGAGGGCTAAAATTTCTTAGGTTAGGTGAGAAATTATTTGCAAACCCAAAGAGGCAGAGGGTTGAGAGAACTTCAATTGTGCCTTATTAGGTAGCTGGAAGTGAAAGCTTATGTTAGGAAAACAGAAATTGTTCTTTAAAGTCTTACAAGCTAGGTATGTGGCTATATGTCAGGAAAAAATGAGGAAAAGTTGTATCAAGGGGTCTCTCTGATGAAGGAATTTATTGAATTTTAGGGAGGTTAATGGTAAACTGGGGTTGGTTTTCTGAAGGGGTTAGTTGGGGTTTAGGGAACTTCGGACAAAAATTAAATTTTAGGATCATTTATGGGCTAGGGAAAAGCCTCTGCCAATGATTTTTCCAAGGTTGTTTTTTGTTTCAGATTCTAAGCAGGGTATTGTAAACAATTTTGGTAGTTGGTCTGATGATTCATGGTCTTGGAATTTGTCATGGAGAATAGGTTCCCAATGGGAGATGGGAGTGCAATAAGAGCTAGAAAGCTGCCGGCAAGGAGTTTCTTTAAGGCACGGTGTGAAGAACTATCAAGTTTTAAGACATGACAAGTTAGGATTTTATACAGATGTAGGTTGTTCAAAAATGACACCCAATTGTTAACAAGTGGATAAAATAACTTTCAAATCAAGGCTTTGGTGTGCATCTTTATGGTGAATTCTAAGGTACATTTTCTCAATATAGAGGTATGGTACACCCATCAAAAGTGACATGTTATAACAGGTAACACCATGTTATAATTACAAAATATACTCATATCTTTATTATACTATGACATATACACATGTTAAATACTCTCCTCTCTGAACCATCACTTCAATTTTCACCATCTCCAGCTTCTCATTACTTGAGCTCTCAGTACTGGTTTCTTCAACAGTGACAGGGTTAACTAAAACAAAGGGGGAACAATCTCACGCATGGTTCTCCTCATCTTCTTCCTATCCTCAAGATACCCAGAAAATTGTTTGAGAAAACAAAACCAAAGTTAAAAAAACAAAAACGGAACCAAAATCTCAACAATATCAAGTGAGATTCACTCTCAAGAGGAGGAAAAAATTAGAGAATATTTTTCTTATTCGAAAACCCCCATAGCAAACCACAACTCCATAACATGTCCTGTAAAAAAAACAACACATCAAATCCATCTAAAAATCCAAAACATTAACAATGGAAGTACAAAACTAACATACCTTTTTGACCTCAAACTCATCGAAACAGCTGTATTCAACACAAACCAAAGTAGCATGCAGAGAGCCAAAGCATAACAAGACCAGAGCTTCGACACAACTCTAACTACTACTTCCAAACAAAACCCAGACGACATAAATCTGTTACTCTTCCTCCCTCTAACCCTCTCTTCAATTAACAAACAAGAGAGTGAAATGAGAAATAGAGTTACACAAAATCAGCGCAAAAGAGTAAACCGAGATTTGAGAAAGAAATGAACCTATGCATTGAGCAAAATCAGCGCGAAAGAGGAAACCGTCCTTGGCCAGCCTATTGAAGTTTCTCTGCACTTGTTCCACGCATCAACGCCATTGGATTTGCTACCTATGAATCTCAGGCCACGGAGTGCTTTATGAGCGTCGGGATGATCAAGTTGAGCGCCATGCTTCCTCAGAGCTCAGAGCTCGAGCTGCAAAGCATGGTCGTGGCTCCAAGAGAACCGCCTTAGCATTATTATGAAATTATTTGTTAAAATTTTATAATTATATTATTTTAAATCCTAAGGTTGGTCGTGATTTAGTTGGCAATGCGGACTAAAATTGTGGGAAGAGCCCTTCAATTCTTAATAAACACACTTATCGGGAAGGACAAAAAGTTTTAACTATAAATAGACCTCAAACAAGATTTCCTTCGAAGAAGTATACCTTGTCCTTTATGCCCGGGTGAAAGTCTACCTCGACTTTGCAATGTCTTGTATGTTTGGGTGACTACCTCGACCCATAGCAAGCTTAATAATCGTTGGTACTTGAATCGGATACCAGTCAACACTTGGATTAGATCGGATAACTTTCCAACTTTTATAGGCCTGAGGCATCTGACCTAGGGATGTCAATGCGGGTTACCCGCCTTGCCCCACCATCAACCCGCTAAAATACGGGAAAAGATGAGTTTGGCCCCCTACCGGAGGCGGGTTGAGATTTCTGGCTCGCCTTATTTTGATGGCGGGGTGGGTTAGCTCACCAACCTTTAAAAAATTAAAATTCTTTAGTATTTGAAAAAAAAAGGTTTTTAATTGGATGTTAGTTAATGGTTAGTCCGCTTGAAAATATAAACTAATAGAAATTAATAAAAATCTATTAACTTATTAATTTTAATAAGAAAAAGTAAATTAAATTAAAAAAAACAAAGTCATATACAACTAAAATAAAAAAATTTGAATATAATTAATTAATAATTCTAACTCAAACACTAATCAAAGTAATTAAATTTTTTTATAAGATATTAATATTATATTATTTTTAAAATAAAATATTATATAACCGGTCGAGTCAACCCGCCCCGCCAAAAACCTGGGCGGGACGGGCCAATTTGGAACCCATCGTGGAATAAATTTGGTCAACTTGTTCCACTCCGTTTTAGGCTGGTTGGCAGGGCGATCTGCCAAGCTCGATCCACTTTGACATCCCTAATCCGGCCCATATACTAGGGCACATCCGGATTAAATACTATTGTTCGGCCGGCACATCCGGATTAAATACTATTGTTCGGCCAACCTTAGAATTTAAAATAATATAATCAAAATTTTAATAAATAATTTAATAATATTAATATTATTAAAATAATAATTTAATAATTAATATTAAAATAATAATTTAATAGAAAAATGTGAACCAATGACCATCCATATTGGTTAACATCACTAAAACTTACCATTCCTACCCAATTTTTAATATAGAAGTTCTATTTTTAGTTCTTTAAATAATATTCTTAAGACGCTAATTAACCTGAACCTTAAATAATAATAGAACCATCTCAATTTTTTATCCATTACAAAACGTCCCTCAAGTCTTTGACAAGGAAGAAGAGTTTTTTAAAAGAATATATTATTCCTTCAAAACAAAACAAAACAAATCGACGTTACAACCCTCCAGACCAAATCATTGTCCCTTCCCTTTCTACTTGCTAATAAACACAAACATAGTACAAAACAATCCTTTCTTTCATCTCTCTTAACTTATTGGAAAAACTCAAACCAACTTTATTCCAAATGGATGACGATCATAACTCCTTAAATTTTGTGCCATAGATCAACGGTCATCATGCAACCACTTATTATTTTCACCACCATCGGAGGATTTATTGTTTTTCCCATGTGAAAAGGACTCAGGAACTTTGGTCACTCTTTCTATGAGTGGTGCACTAATCCCTTACTTTGCTTACTAGAACTCAGTTGAATTATTGTTAATTTGTTTTATTTCTTGTATTTCGTTTTTACTAGTTGTAAAACTTGATTGGGTTGGGTACCCCTTTATCCTTTTAATATATTTTATTCGTTAATAAAAAATGACTAAATTTACTTGAAAGTTAAATTATAATTTTAGTCATTTGACTTGTCTTTATTTTGGTTTGTAGGTGAAAAAATTGGACTTTAACTATAGTGAATGTTTTTGTTGGGCGATTAATTTAATTTGGTATTAAGAATTGAATTAATTAATTGTGTAGGCTCGACGAGCACTACGAGCATTAAAGGGATTAGTGAGGTTGCAAGCCTTGGTGAGGGGACATAATGTGCGGAAACAAGCACAGATGACAATGCGGTGTATGCAAGCGTTAGTGAGAGTGCAAGCACGAGTAAGAGCTCGTCGACTCCAATTGAATCACGAGAACACAATGGACGAACAAAGAGAACATGTGAAGCCCATGAGCCCCATGAGAAGGTGTGACATTAATAATAATTCTTGGGACAGTAGGCGTCAAAGTAGTCAGAAAGTTAAGGAAATTGATTTCAAGAAACATGAAGCTGCAATGAAGAGGGAAAGAGCTCTTGCCTACGCTTTCAGCTATCAGCAGGTTAGTCATTTTGGGCTTTTCGTCTCGTTACATCACATGTACCCTTGGCTAATTTTTCCCATAAACTTTTGACTAAACTCTCATGTCATGCCATAAAATTATGTATTTTAATTCCTGAGATTTAGAAAATCATTTATTTTGATCTTTTTACATTCTAATTTTAATTATCATTTGATATTAAAAAGAACTAAATTATAATAATTTTGAAGTCATGAGCTAAATTGAAATTTTTAAAATCGCAATGTTTAAAGTTCATTACTCAATGGTTAACTTGAATATTTATTCATAAACTTTTACTTTGTTCTTAAAATTGGTAGTTTTAGGTATTTTAGTCATTTTCATAAATTATTATTTGAGTCATTAAAATTATTGTTAGTGAATTATTTACCTCTTTATCTATTTTAGTCTTAAAATTGTTCGTTACTAACAGGAAATTTAAGAAAGTAAAATAACGATTTTTTAGGTTAAATACTTAAGTATCCCGTATTACAAATGTTATGAATAAAATAGAGATTTACTCTTGTTCTTTTAACACATTTCTGCAAAGACAAAATTTAAAGGTCATATACCATAACCAGATGCAAATTGGATCTCACTATATTTCTTTTGGTCGTCATCATTAACACTGTTAAATTTATTGAGAACCATTTTTGTTGGCAGCAACAACAAAAGCCATTTTTGCAGACAGAGTCGAATGGTGATTATGATGTTGGAAGCGAATATCCGAATGAGCATGAAAAAACCCAATGGGGTTGGAACTGGTTGGAGCGTTGGATGTCATCTCAACCATACAACGTGAGGCACGTGGTGCCACGTGAGGCCCCTTATATGACACTTGCTTCTACAGCATCAACCACCACAGATAACATGTCTGAGAAAACCGTTGAAATGGACATGGTTGCAACTCCAGGCCCAAGCAATGTCAAAAGCACGAGCCCAATGAACCAAGACTTTCTTGACTCAAGCCCGGTTTCCAATAGGAGCCATCAGAGACCTCCAAGCCCAAATAGACCAAGCTATATGGCTCCAACTCAGTCTGCAAAGGCCAAGGCCCGGGGTCAAGGCCTAAATAAACCACGGGCTTCACCTGGGCCTCAGTGGAACTTCTCAACAAAGGGTGGCTCTTCATGTGACTCAACCTCTAGCTCAGGTGGAGGAATTGCAGCTTACCAATTTCCAAGAAGCCCAGGCCCGAAAATAAATGGGGTTCGTTCACAGTCTAGACGTATTGTGGGGAGCAGTCCAGATTTCATTGAGGATTGGGCCCTTCCACTTGGAGCACATGGTTGGGCATAATTTCATTAATTTCCCCTCTTCTATATAAAAATTAAAAATAAAAATAAATAAGTAAGCACATATAATCATTGTTATTAAAAATTGGATTGATCGTTCCAATCGGTTGAACTGTAAATCAATTAGATGATTGGTTCAGGTTAATTCTTTTAGTAAACGGTTCAATTATAGTTCAATCATGATTTTTTCATGATTCATTTGAACGGTATCTTTACCAGTTCAATAACCGATTTTAAAAATATTGTTTATTAATAATTATTATAATGGAGTGTATGGTTTCCTCTGCGGATTTGTATTTATGGAATGTTTAGTAACGAATTAGTTGGTGTCATAAAATTGTATTAGTTGATATTATGAACCACAATTTTGCGTTTATGATATTATGAACAAGATTAGCATCTTTTTACATAAAAGGTTTAGTTGAATTGATTTCTTTTAATTTTATATACCATATCCAAGGTTAGAGTTTGCCATAACTAATATGAATATAAAAACCATTGTTACCGAGTTTACTTGGCTTGATATTTTGAATACTGGTCAATATTTTTATCTACATTTATTGATGCATAAAAATAAACGCAATTTATTAATACCTATTTTATTGTACAAATAAAAAAAACTACATGCGTAATTATCAGATTCACATTAGTTATGAGCTAGAATTTTGTTAAAATTTCAAAACAGCCCCACAATATTCAGGTGCGGGTTGTCGTGAGTTTTTTAATTTATATTTATAAAAATAACCTCGAAAAGAAAACACAACAATAAGATGTGTTAAGTTGATTTTTTAACTTATTTTTTAAAAAAAGATTTTAGAACTATTTAAAAATAAAAAATAAATTTTTTATTTTTATTTTCAGTTTTATAAATCATAAATTAATGATTTTTGCATTCTCCTTCACCACCCTACTATCTTTGTTGTCACTACCATTAACACCACCACCATCATTGCTACTGCCACCACTCACCATCACCATTATCATCATCGTATTATTGTTGTCATCCCACCCAGCCACCACCATCACTACTCACCATCATCACCAACGTTGTTGCCACCATGTCACCCCTATCACCACCACCCCTATATTGTCACTGTTACCACTTACCATTATCATTGTCATCGCTACCACTACTATTGCCGTTATCGTTGTTGTTGCCAACACTACTTCCACAACCATTGTCACCACCATTGCATCATTGTAGAATATTTATTATCACTATTAATATTACTATATTATTATTATTATTTAGGTGTAAAGTAGTTTTTTTGTTATAATTATAAAAATTTTATAACTTTCTATAATTTAATGTTGGAGAAAAAGTGTTAAGACTGAGGCGTGTGAGAAGCACACTGGGCTTAAAGGTTTGTTTGCGTAGCGCGTAACCCCCCAGGATACAACAGTCCGTCTGTTTTGAACAGGAGCAGAACTAGCAAAAGGTTCAGAGTAATTGTGTGTAAACCCAGAAAGAAATATATTCACAAAACGTGTACGATTTGTTTTTAATATCATAAACATAACATTTAACCGATTAATTCTGTGTTAATGAGACGTTACAAAATTCAAATATTAATCATACTCATTAACCGAAAATTAATCAAATAACCTGGTAAGATATTCCCTTTAAAAACAAATCGTAACGTTCTTAAAATTAAACGCCCCAATAAATGGCTTTCTCAGATAGGCTTTTCAAATTTAAAATTCAAATTAAAGAAAAAGAATTTAAGTGATAAAAAGGAACGGCGTATATCATCGTGCGCGCAGGGGGGGCAAATCATCAGATTTGCACACGAAACAAATATTTCGGCCCAAACTAACTTGCGCGCGAGCCCACTTCCTTTCTATCTTGTTTACCACTATAAGTTCTCTTTCTATATATAAAGCCTTAAGAGAAATGTTGTCCAAGCAATGTGGGACTAGAAACTTTTGAAATAAGCAAAATTTCCAACAATCCCCCACATATTTCAAAAGTTTCTTTTATTTTTTATTTTTAAATATATATATATATATATCCGGTTTACATCATGGTGCAAATGCATCAGATCTGGTGTCTTCAGGACTATGAACCAGACCCTAGACAGATAAACTTAACTTACAGTAATTTTGGTGAAGCAAAGCTTCTATGAACCAAAATTACTTTAATATAAGATAGCGGTTTACCTATCACATTTCACTTCTCGACTCTTTTAGCTGTTTTCACCGTTTTACGTGAATAGGCCGTGCGCGTGCCTGGTAATTCATGAGTGCTTTAGAGATTTGCCTAAATCTCATGCAAGCGGCCTCACTTGACACTCATATAGGTGACTTCATCAAGTGTATCCTACATTTTATACACCACCCATAAGGGATATGAAAATCATTAAAATTTAATAATTAACCTCTCGTTCTTTGTAGCCTAGCACTTCACACATCATAGGAATGGAGGAAGAAATAGTGCTAGAGGATTAACAACGACTTGTTATTACCCATATGAACCTTCTTCATGAGATCTCCAATCACAAAGGTTGGGTTCCCATCATTGTTAATTTTATTGAAGGCTCAAGTCCCATTCCCCTCGATGTTTCATAAACAACCTTTCTTCCCAAAGGTTTTGTCAGAGGATCGGCCAAATTCACTTCTGACTTCACATACTCTATGGATATTATTCCATTATTTAGCAGCTGCTTTACCACATCGTGTCTCAAACGGATGTGTCTGTTCTTACCATTGTAAGATTTATTTTTAGCAATGGCTATCGTCGATTGACTATCACAATGCATAGATATTGAAGGTGTTGGTTTTATTCCTAATGGAATATCTGCTAAGAAGTTTCTTAACCACTCAGCCTCACTACCAGCCAATTCTAGAGCAATAAACTCTGACTCCATAGTAGATCTTGCAATAATATTTTGTTTGACTGATCTCCGAGTAACAACACCACCACCTAGTGTAAACACATAACCACTAGTGGATTTTGTCTCATCTGAATCCGAGATCCAGTTGGCATCACAGTATCCTTCTAATACTGCGGGATATCCATTATATAATATACCATAATTTATGGTACCTCTCAAATATTTCATTAATCTTGCTAAAGCAACCCAATGCTCATTATTAGGATTATGAGTATATCTACTCAATCTGCCCACAACATATGCTATGTCAGGTCTCGAATAATTCATTAAATGTAATAGGCTCCCAATAATTTGAGCATATTTGGATTGAGACACAGGTTCTCCTCTATTTTTCTTTAATTGAGTGTTGCCATCATAAGGAGTACTCACTGGTTTTGACTCAAAATATTCAAACTTCCGAAGAAGTTTCTCAATATAATGTTCTTGAGAGAGCATTATATTATTATCCTTCCTTATGATTTTAACACCCAAGATAACATTTGCCTCACCCATGTCTTTCATATCAAAATTGTTAGCAAGAAATTGTTTTGTATTAATTACTGTATCATCATTTGTACCAAAAATAAGCATGTCATCCACGTATAAGCATACAATCACACATTCACTATTTTCTACTTTTGTATATACACACTTGTCAACTTCTGAATAAGAGAACCCATTTCTAGTTAATACACTATCAAATTTTTCATGCCACTGTTTCGGTGCTTGTTTTAATCCATATAAAGATTTAAGAAGTTTACAAACTTTAGTTTCTTGACCAGAAACCACACAACCTTCTGGTTGAACCATATAAATTTCTTCTTCTAAATCACCATTTAAAAAAGTAGTTTTTACATCCATTTGATGAATAACAAGTCTATAAATGGATGCTAAAGCGATTAAAACTCTTATAGAAGCAATCCTGGTTACGGGAGCAAAAGTATCAAAATAATCAATATTTTGTTTTTGAGTAAAACCTTTAGCTACTAAACGGGCTTTATATTTATCAACTGATCCATCAGGAAAATATTTTCTTTTAAAAATCCATTTACAGCCAATAGGTTTGGCTCCCGGAGGTAAATCTACTAAAGTCCAGGTTTTATTTTTTAAAATAGAGTCTAATTCAATTTTAATTGCTTCTTTCCAAAATACAGCATCAGAAGAAGAAATTGCTTCATTAAAATTTAATGGTTCATTGTTAACCAGATAGGTATAAAAATCATTTCCAAAAGATGTTTCTTTTCTTTGTCTCTTACTTCTTCTTAATTCTTCATATGGTTTTTCAGAGGCATCACACAAAGGTTCACTAGAAATATTAATAGGTTCATTCATTTGTGAACTAGAAATATTTTCAATATCAACAACAGGTTCACAAGAAACACGATCAATATACATAGGAAATATATGCTCAAAAAACTCAGTATTTTTAGTCTCAATAATAGAATTGCATGCAATAATATCGCTTTTCACAACTAAAAACCGATAGCCAGCGCTATTTTGAGCATAACCAATAAACATGCAATCACAAGTCTTAGATCCTATCTTTCTCTTTTTAGGATCAGGCAACATTACTTTAGCTAAACACCCCCACACTTTTAGATAATCTAAATTAGGCTTATAACCTTTCCATAATTCATAAGGTGTTTTACCAGAATGTTTATAAGGAATCCTATTTTGTATATGACATGCAGACAATATAGCTTCTCCCCAAAGATTATTAGGTGCAGATAAAGAGACAAGCAAAGCATTCATCATTTCTTTTAGAGTCCTATTTTTTCTTTCAGTTACACCATTAGACTCAGGTGAATATGGTGGAGTTATTTCATGTATTATCCCTTCTTTTTCACAAAAATCATTAAAAAGAATATACTCACCTCCACTATCAGACCTTACCCTTTTAATTTTTTTATTTAATTGATTTTCCACTTCGGCTTTATAAATTAAAAACATATCAAAAGCTTCATCTTTATTTTTAATTAAATAAATCTTAGTGTATCTTGAAAAATCATCAATAAAAGTCACATAATATTTTTTACCACCTCTAGTTATAGCTTGTTTTAAATCACCTAAATCGGAATGAATTAACGAAGGTAACTCAGATTCACGGTTCACAGGAAAACATTGAAACAACCCCGCTTTAATTTGAGAATAACCGAGACCAGGGAAAATTTTTCCAAAGATCACAGGGTGTTCAAGGGCAAAATAAGCAATCGAGGGTTAAGGAGAGTAGAAATCAGGACGAGAAAGGAAAAGGAAAGTAAAACCGATCACACGGCAAACAACGGAAGACATAAAGCTTAAGATAACCCAACAGCGCACACTCGCTCAGGCGAGAGCCAAATCCGCTTGAGCGAGACCACCCATCTCGCTTGGGCGAAGCATCCATTCGCGTAGGCAAAACTAATTAGAGACCATCCTTTCCACACACACTCGCTGGAGCGAACACTTAGTCGTTAGGACGAGTAACTCCACTCGGGTTTTCTTTCACTTGGAATCAGAGTCTAGGTTCACTCGGAAAAACCCTATGCTCACGACTCACTCGTGCGTTCTCTCACTCACGCCCTATTTTATTCTTAGGGGTCACCACTATGACTCACTCAGAAGTTGACTCCCACAATCCCCTCACTTGGGATTTATACCTCTTTCCTCACTCGGGGTACTCCTCTTGGTCAGGTATGACTCAAGGAATCGTACAACTTCACTCACTCGGAAATACTCTAATTTCCCACCACTCGGAATACATATATAAATTCTTCTACATGCAAGGACCTTTCTAAATTGAAACCTGCTCCCTGTCATCTAGATCTTACTCTCCCTCTAGTAAGTTTACTACTACAGGATTACTCGGAGACGTATTGCCACTTCATCAATCAGGGAAACATTCACTCAGTTGACTTCCACTCGGAATCATCAAAATACCTTTCAATCGGAAAATTGTATCTAAGAATCTCTCACTCCATAACACATTGACCAACGTACTACGAAGGTGAATTTAAATAGGTATATTCCACTCGGAGTTGGCCCAACCTCACTTCATTCGGAAGAAGGTCACTCGTCACGCCTTACACAGAATTAACTTAACTCTTATTTACTCAGAATCATGTAGGCTCACATACTTAGTAAGTGTACCGTACACCACCCAGACATCCACACACAGCATAGGATGAATATACAGTATGATATATATATATATATATATATATATATATATATATTTACATGCACATTGTCATACTCTCAACCCGAGAGAGTTCAGTTCTGATATAGTTAGATAAAGGACCAAAATAAGAGCCGGCCAAGGCTTAATAACACTTTTTACACAGTATATACAATTATATACACGTCTGCTGCACAGTTCGCCTTACAAAACAGGTGCTCTTCCATCATCCATCATTCCGAGTGACGTCCACTGAAATATAGCCACAGCAGGGGTGAGCTTTTACATATAAAATGACAGTTAATGACTCGGAATCCTCAGGTCCTCCACCATACAACATCATATTCCAATCAATTATAATATAAACTGCCATTGAACATGCCTACACACAACAGTAACATGCAATCGGAATTCATACATTTAACACACAGCTATATAGAACATATTACTAATATATTACTCCCAAAACATACACATGCCACGCAATGAGTTCATCGAAAGTATAAGAGTATTTATATAATTGTATACATATCCATTACAGTCGGATCCGACTTAAACAATGATTTTCGGTTACAGATTCCCTTACTGGCCCCTCGTCCATTAGCCCTTCCCGCGTGGTACCGGTCTCCCATTGACGTCTCGAGACTTAACTCTAGCTCCCTCAGCTACCACGGGCCCTCACAGGATCTAGCCAAGGGTCTGTAGCTGGAAATCATTCCTTTGGGGTCCCTGACCTTCCACGGGTCACCCCATTCCTATACATGCAACTTATGTGTTTTATCAGCGGGATCCTCGATTATCAAGCACATTCCACGTAACCATTAGAATCATAACCGATCCAACACAGTTCCTACATTCACTTGTCAATCGTACCAGCATACACAGCAACCAAACAGTTCATGTTTATAACATTCCAGATGAAGTCAACCAACAGCCACACATACATATCCTCTCGGTATTAACAATAATAGGAACATGCATCACACGCGTTTATGTGTAAAATGACTACCAGAACTCAACACAACAACTCTGAATACATGCATGTAAATGTGTAATTGCTAACAGGACTCTACTACCACACATATGGTATCCAAAGATTGACAATCACGCATTGCACACAGTCATCTTAAACATAATCGCACACACGTAAGGCATTACGTTCACCCGGTACTGTCCATAAACCATGCATTTGGCATGCAAGCGCCCCCTACCTACTGAAGGGACTCGAGAAGCTCCTCTGTTTCCCGATGTTTGGTCCGATGCTCTGTTTGCTTCGTTCACCACTCTCACTCGTTCAGTCTCCGTCGAACACAGTTGTTGCCCTTTAATCAGCTTGGGAACAGGAAGCTGTTCTTCTTCCACTTCGACGATTGTCCTTCACCAACAGAGGGGACTCCGAATCCTCTACACACCGTTGTCACGAGTTTACGGAACAGAGAACAGAGGAGAAGAAGAACGAAGAAGAAGAGAAGTAGAGGAAGAGGAAGTCTCGAGGGATTATGGTGAGTGGACAGCAGTGGGGCTCTGATTATATATATACACGCAGAATGAGAAGAGTGGGGTAGGAGAACGTGAACAGCAGCTCTTCATATAGCACACAGACAAATTATAATCAATCATTAATCTAATTCTTAAGTTAAAATTAATCATAATTAACAAGTAATTCTCATTTGCAGTTATCCTTAGTTTAGTGGTTTTTAATCTCATTCGGTAATTAATTTTTAAATTGGGATGTTACAATTCTCCCCCCTCAAAGAATTTCATCCTCGAAATTCAATCGGTAACTTACCTTAAATAAACAACTCGGGGTACTGCTGCCTCATGGCATCCTCGCGTTCCCAGGTATAAGAAGTACACCCGTTCTGCTGCCACGCTACTTCAACCAGTTGTACATCGTTGCTCCTCAAACGTTTTACCGACCGATCCATAATTCTAGTCGGTATTGCCACGGTGGTCAAATCCTCCTTGATCTCCACTTCATCATCCGGCATTTCATGAGTGGAATCGGGTAGATACTTCCTTAGTTGAGACATATGAAACACATCGTGCAATCGGGATAGGTGAGTCGATAATGCTATCCGGTATGCCACAGAACCGACCCGCTCCAATACTTCATATGGTCCAATGTATCGGGGTTCAACTTCTTACTCTTCAAGGCTCGTCCGACTCCTTTACTCCATGAAATCTTTAGGAACACCCTATCACCGACTAAAAACTCAAGTGGTTTGGTTCGTTTATCATGATAGCTTTTCTGTCTGTCCTGAGACGCCTTCATCTTTTCCCTAATTACTTGGATCTGTTCTGAAGTCTGTTTCACAATTTCCGGCCCCAATAGTAAACTGTCACCAGTTTCTGACCAGCAGAGTGGGGTTCGGCATTTTCGACCATACAGTGCTTCATAGGGTGCCATGCCAATACTGCTGTGGTGGCTATTGTTGTATGTAAATTTGATCAGGGGAAGGTACTGCCCCCAACAACCACCGTGCTCCAACACACACGCCCTCAGTAAGTCCTCCAAACTTTGTATTGTTCGCTCGGATTGTCCATCCGACTGGGGATGGTAAGCAGAACTTAACCAAAGCTTCGTGCCTAATTCCTTGTGTAGGCTTGTCCAAAACTAAGATGTAAATCTAGGATCTCTATCCGACACGATAGAAATCGGCACACCATGCAGTCGGACAATTTCGTGGATATAAATTTGGGCTAACTTCTGTAACGGATATCTCATGTTCACAGGCAGGAAGTGTGCACTCTTTGTTAACCGATCTACAATGACCCAAATGGCATCATAACCTGCTCGGGTTTTCGGTAATCCCATTACAAAGTCCATAGCGATTGAGTCCCATTTCTATACGGGGATCTCAAGGGGTTGCAATTCACCATACGGTTTCTGGTGTTCGACCTTCGACTTCTGACAGGTAACACACCAGGCCACATATTCCGCTACATTTCTCTATAACATTCCAGATGAAATCAACCAACAGCCACACATACATATCCTCTCGGTATTAACAATAATAGGAACATGCATCACACACGTTTATGTGTAAAATGACTATCAGAACTCAACACAACAACTCTGAATACATGCATGTAAATGTGTAATTGCTAACAGGACTCTACTACCACACATATGGTATCCAAAGATTGACAATCACGCATTGCACACAGTCATCTTAAACATAATCGCACACACGTAAGGCATTACGTTCACCCGGTACCGTCCATAAACCATGCATTTGACATGCAAGCGCCCCCTACCTACTGAAGGGACTTGAGAAGCTCCTCTGTTTCCTAACGTTTGGTTCGATGCTCTGTTTGCTTCGTTCACCACTCTCACTCGTTCAATCTTCATCGAACACAGTTGTTACCCTTTAATCAGCTTGGGAACAGGAAGCTGTTCTTCTTCCACTTTGACGATTGTCCTTCACGAACAGAGGGGACTCTGAATCCTCTGCACACCATTGTCGTGAGTTTACAGAACAGAGAACAGAGGAGAAGAAGAACGAAGAAGAAGAGAAGTAGAGGAAGAGGAAGTCTCGAGGGATTATGGTGAGTGGACAACAGTGGGGCTCTGATTATATATATACACACAGAATGAGAAGAGTGGGGTGGGAGAACGTGAATAGTAGCTCTTCACATGGCACACACACACAAATTACAATCAATCATTAATCTAATTCTTAAGTTAAAATTAATCATAATTAACAAGTAATTCTCATTTGCAGTTATCCTTAGTTTAGTGGTTTTTAATCTCATTCGGTAATTAATTTTTAAATCGGGATGTTACAAACATGATTTTTTCGTAATTTTTGATTCAATACATATATCATATTTGTTTAAATTCGCATGTTGAAAACCGGAGATCATACCATCATCACGTAATTTTTTCAAATATTTAAAACTAACATGTCCTAGTCTAGCATGCCACAAATCATACGAATCAATAATATATGCAAAAGATGAAACTTTATTATTATCAGTAGAAATGTTTAAAACAAAGAGCCCATGATCACAATACCCTTTTCCAACAAAAACATCATTTTTGGTCATGATAATCTTATCAGACTCAAAAGAAACCTTAATTCCCACTTTTCCCAAAAGAGCAACAGAAATTAAATTTGCTCTAATACAAGGTACATGAAGCACATCATTAAGTGCCAAGGTCTTTCCAGATGTGAGTTTGAGAAAAACTTTCCCTTTACCAAGGACATCGGCCTTTCGAGAATCACCGAGATACACAAATTCTTCTCCTTCCCCCACAACTTTGTAGGAGGTAAACATATCACGGTTCGCACATATGTGCTTGGTAGCCCCAGAGTCTACCACCCAATTACTCACATTGGCCACAATCAAGGCTTGAGAAACAACCGCAACAATAACATCATTGTCATCTCCTTCAGCCAAATTAACTCTTGGCTTAGGAGGAATATCGTTTCTCTTCCTGTATCTACATGCCGGAGCATGGTGACCTGGCTTACCACACACAAAGCAAAAACCCTTCTTTTTAAACGCAGTGGGATTAGCAGAATTAAGTTGTCTAGCAGAAAAATGATCAAAGGACTTTTTGTTATCATACCTCTTATTTTTGTTCCTGGCCTGCACCATATTTGCTCTTGCAGCCAGTGCTCTACCTCTCGCTGCCTTTTCTTCTTTACGGTTGGTATCCTCAATGATTATGTGGGTAATCAATTCTGAAACAGAGAGCTTACTCAGTTTGTGCTTGAGTTGTTGTTTGTAATCCTTCCACGAATCTGGTAATTTTTCAATCAAAAAACCTGCAACTAATTCATCCTGCATAGTAATATTTTCAGACTTGAGGTCCTCCAGCAGCTTATGGTATTCGTTAATTTGGACATTTATGTCCTTGTTGTTAGTCATTTCCCATCGATAAAAATTTCTAACCAGGAAATTTTGTTTCCCAGCATCCTTAGCGGTGTATTTTAATTTAATAGACTCCCAAATCGCCTTCGCTTCCTTGTAAGAACAATAGACATCGAAAAGCTCGTTAGGCAATGTACTAAGAATAGTATGACGGAATACCTTGTTAGCATTGACCGATAATTCAAGAGCGTTAGGATCGGTTGGCTTGTCATCAGTGATGGCAAACCCGACCCCGTGTATGTCTAGAACAGAGAAGACCCGTTCCTGCCAACGGCGGTAGCTTTGGCCTCCGAAGACTTCGATTTTGGAGACGTCAGGAAAAGGTTTAGCAAAGGTGACTGGGGCAGGAGGCAATGGTGAGGGAACAATGTTGGCGTTGTTCCCATTGTCGTTCACAGCTTCAGCCATATCAAACCCTTAAGATTGTTGGAGAAAAAGTGTTAAGACTGAGGCGTGTGAGAAGCAAACTGGGCTTAAGGGTTTGTTCGCGTAGCGCGTAACCCCCCAGGATACAATAGTCCGTCTGTTTTGAACAGGAGCAGAACTAGCAAAAGGTTCAGAGTAATTGTGCGTAAACCCGGAAAGAAATATATTCACAAAACGTGTACGATTTGTTTTTAATATCATAAACATAACATTTAACCGATTAATTCCGTGTTAATGAGACTTTACAAAATTCAAATATTAATCATACTCATTAACCGTAAATTAATCAGATAACCTGGTAAGATATTCCCTTTAAAAACAAATCGTAACGTTCTTAAAATTAAACGCCCCAATAAATGGCTTTCTCAGATAGGCCTTTTATCATCGTGTGTGCTGGGGGGGGGGGGCAAATCATCAGATTTGCACACGAAATAGATATTTCGGCCCAAACTAACTTACGCACAAGCCCACTTCCTTTCTATCTTGTTTACCACCATAAGTTCTCTTTCTATATATAAAGCCTTAAGAGAAATGTTGTCCAAGCAATGTGGGACTAGAAACTTTTGAAATAAGCAAAATTTCCAACATTTAAATCCATAAAAATTAAAATATTAAACTGCAACTGTAAACAAGTTTTGTTTTTTTTTTAAATTTTAAAATTAAAAATAAAACACCACCTCGAACATATCCAACTTTTAAGATTTTTAAAAGCATGAAATGACATTTAACCATGAGAAAACTAGCATAAAATCTACACGAAAATATTACTAAGCTTCTAGCAAGCTCGTTACCAAATAAAAAATAAGCTTCTAGCAAGCTTGCACATTTCATAGCACGTCAGAAAATTTTCAAATGCTGATACGCTACAGCGAAAAAAACATGAATGATGGCTTTTCAAATCAATTGGTCATTTTATCTAGAATACGCAAGCAAGAGTACAAGCTGAACTAAAACACATCCAACTCACCTAATGATAATCATCAAAATAATTTGTATATTAGAAAAAAAATTGTTAAAATTTGTAAACATTACTCATATATGATATATACGTCCAGAATGACGTTTAGATTAATTATTGCATAAATAAAGAATGATAGCTTATATTGTAATTCATGAATAAATGTTAACATAAAAAGATTGTGGGGGCGATGTCTTGTGTATGATCCAATCCAAATCCAACGTCTTGTGGTGTGAGGTAAAATATGGTATCACCTGTAAGGATATTTTGACGTTTAAGTTAGTATGGTATGCGATACCAGAACTCAATCGTAAATGTTAGACTAATGTACCTTAAAGTGGTAAATGTGCAGTATTTATAGGAGTCAAGGGTTTATCCTATCAATGATTCATGTGTCAATACTTTTCCATGAAGTGCAAGAAAAACTATGTAAGAGTGACGCCCTTAATCCGATAAATAATATTAATGATATTAATATTTAGTTAGAAAATTTAGGATAAATTTTTCGCGATTAAACAATTGTTGAAAGAAGAACACAACAATTAAAAACTTTAACAATCAACCTTGGATCTATTTAGAGACCTATCTCATATATGACGATATGAAAAGGTATGTAATTTAAATAAATACCTACTTAGGACAATCAATCACATAATTATTAAATAAGTATTTGTGAAACATTTATGTTAGTCCAAAAGCAAAAGTGGATTTTTAAGGATAGGTTCCAAAAGGACACATTAGTAATACTTATTCATTTTTCTAAATTTGCACAACATTTCAAAGATTTAAATTAGATGATCATATTTCATCACCCTCAATTCATACACCTAGATATAACACTACCATGTTATGTTCAAAGTCTGATCCATAGTCCTCTTAGCATGACACTAAGTCCATTATCAATAACCTTATATTTTACTTACACAATCTCATGTATATATATATATTAAAACCTAAAATCAAAGTGTAGTAGTCTCAATGTACATATAATTTGACAACATCATTCCAATACTCAAACTTGGGACAAATTCCAAATATTCATATCATCATCCTCTATCAATTAATTCCCATCATCACGGTATCACTATATGGCACTAGCCAAGATTAACAATCCTTCTTACAACCCATTCATCATAATATTTATTAATTTATAAGAAAATTTCAACATATATCATCCATAATCCTTGTAACACCCCAAAATGGGGGGTAAATTTTTCGCGTTTTACAAGTCATTACTCGATACAATAAAAACGTGGTGAAGTCTTAATCAACACCCTGAATCTATGAAAAACCTATCCCATATATGAAGATATGAGAAGCTGGATAGTTCAGAATCAAGAGTGGTCATTAGACAATCAACCTTATGATCATCAACAATGAGTAGCAGAAGCACTCAATCAATTCAAAGAGTGTGGATGGTTTCGAAGAGAATCTAAGAAGATCCAATGATTATAAAGTAGGCTTGAGGAGCTAAAAGATGCAAGATAAATGCTCAAGGTGTGAAAATTTCAATTTCAAATTGATATAATCGATTAGGCCAAGTGCTAATCGATTGCCCTAACCGATTATAGAATTGGGGATAATCGATTATAGAGCTCCTGGAATTTATGTAATGCATCAGATATTTCACCTAGTCGATTACAAGAACCAATCTAATCAACTACAAGGATTCTGTTTGGTTCATAATCGATTACAACACTGAATGTAATCGATTACCTTGGTTCTGTTTAGCTCATAATCGATTACAACTTTGAGTCTAATCGATTATAGGACTGTAATCGATTAAGCTGATCAATTTCCTTAAAGACAGAAGCCTAATCGATTACACCCTATCAGATTGTAGAAATTATGCAGATTTTCTTAAGGAAATGAACTTCTCACACACCAAAATCTATGCAAACGATATCGGAATGCTACCGAATTTTGACACAAGTTATAATACATCATTTGTGACGTGTGGCCACTGGTCGCACTCAAAAATTCCTAGAAACAAGTGAAATATACGCATAATTGTGTTTAGCTCATTTCAAGGCATTTTGAGGTAACATGGAGGTCTCTTTTCTATAAAAAAGGTGTCATTCCCCTTTCCATAAGTCACAATGGACATTTTTAAACTACTGAACTCATTACATCGCATAAGAACCTCCTAAATCATAATTTGACCATATTAGTTCCTAGCTTATGCATAAGACAACCATGGGAAACTTTAAATATGCATCACATAAGATTACCATTCATAATTCTCATCATTCATTCACCAATTTGAGCAAAGTTTAAACATCACATATTAGCATCATACATCACCAAGGTCATAACTGAAAATTGGGCATATATGTAAGTTCTAATTTTCACTCATGTCCCACAAAATCAATATACATCATTCCAACTACAATGAGCATAAGCTCCTATTGTAAGCTATACAAAACAACAGATTGCCGGCCAAGGCACTTCCTATACACCTATTTACCTTCTTCCATAAAACTGGCTTTAAAAGATTCTCACTCCTCCCACGAGTTACCTGTATCACAAATCTAAAAAAAGTAGACAACATGCGAGAGTGAGTCATATATTCCAAAAGAATGAATATGAATACCAGGTGATTATGTGCATATATATCAAACATATATACTTTGCATTCACATTTAACTCATCATCAACCATCATTACATAAAATAAGCATCTTTATGAAATAAAGCAGAGTAATGAATCATACACATAATCTTGTCCTTCAACAATTGGACTATTACACATCTCTTTATTTTACTCTATTTACTCTTGGTATTCATATCTTTTATGTTGTCTTAATACAACTTCTCATCCACAACACAACCATCACCACATCTCATCACCTTTGGCATACTTCCTTGCTATATGCAAATGCTCTTAAGCTAATGCATATGCACAACGGAATATTTCAACAATTGCAGATCTGACTGTGGGAATATAAACACCGATTGTGGTACTCAAGTATGATCATCTAACCATACCCCTACTGTAGTAGTAAAATGTGTACACTTATCATCAAATTGCATGCATTTCACCAATCTTTTACTGGTACCAAACCACATCGCCCATTTTGCAACACCTGGTCATTTTCACCATGACCGCGGTAACAACATAATCAACATATGGTGTTGTAGACTAACCATGAGTCATATCATGGCAGCTGTGATCCTAAGGACCCCTGGGGACACTTGCTCATCAAGAGCCACCCCCTACAAGGGTCAACCACATGTGGCTCCCCGTAGCACAACATGGACAGCTTCGTGACTTACACACCGAGTCACAGGGGAACAACAACTTGCTCGTGCACTGAGCCGCCCTCCCACTGGGCCAACCGGGGGAATCCCCTACATTCTGACACCGGTAGCTATGTAGTATGCCATGGATGCAAATGCCAATCATATGCATTTCTCACTCTATGCATCCTAATCATGCCACTCACCAATCCTCATCAACATCATCATCATTATCACCAACACCACCTCACTATTCTTAGTGGATTTAATATTGTTGGATTAAATCTTTATTTTCAAGTTTTGTATGTGGCATTTTAGCAATTCATTCACCAAATTTAATGGCATTCCTCATTAATCTTAATCGTCAACTCTTCATTATTAATCATGGCATGCTATTCATGGTGGATATGACACAATCATCACATTCAAGGCTTATACTTGCCAAATAGTTCACACCACCATATAGCACACCATATCCATTCTGAATGCACAAATGCATGTTACCAAACATTATCACCAACATCACATGCACAGTCTAAATTTCCATAACAATCACAAGCAAGGCAAACATGTAAGTTGTCACATATGACAATCAAATACTATTTAATTCATGCATTTAGAACATAAAGACTCCTCTCCTACCTCAAGAGAAGAATTTTGATTGATACGATGTACCCGTCTCGTCGTTCGGAATGGATCCTACATTAACACATATAGGAAAGCCAAATAAATCAATCATTCAAGACACTAATCATGACTCTCTTGCATATACAATTTTATGACATGAATAAAACATGCCATAGGCACCATTTTCCTTATTTATTAGGCTTTGGGAATTCGTTCCCATTAAACCATACACATTATATCTAAAGGCTACAAACAACCATAGCCCAATAATCATAAAATATCATATTTACCAACTCCCATATTCTCAATATTATGTATTTCCTCTCAAAATGCATTGTCCATTTTACATTTGTTTCCCCAAATCTTAAAAGCTAGGATTTTCACCAAACCCACCAATATCCATAAATGCATCATAAACTCTCATCTCCTTCTAACCATAAATATATCTACCTCATTTATTTCTCCCAAAGCTTGCAATTATAATAACCTACGGCGTATGCATTAAATGCTTCCATTAAACACTCCACTTGCAAACATTGCTCTCCCTAACATAATAACTCATACCCATGGCCATAATCCCAACAAAATGGTGAGGATAACTTACCTCACACAAAAAACAAAATGGGTTCCAAGGAAGAGGGAGATCCACGTGAAATTTGAAGAGGAGAGGGGGAGAGTTTCAAGCTCCAATGACCTTCTTCCAAGATTCCTTGAACGAAAATGAGAGGAGGAGGAAAGATCACCACCCTTTTGCCTAGGGTTAGGAAGAGAAGAAGAGAAAATAAAGTAGAGAAATAGATAAGAAGAAGAGGTCAAGTGTTTGCCAAGGGAGACCAAGAAGCCAATGAAAATTAAGAGAAGAAAATATGGGCTTTTGGGTTTTATTTTAACCCTCTCATTAAAGGTTCATCGTTTTATGACAAACAGAATCTTAGTTTGTGTAACATCCCTGATGTTTTAATGAGAATTATAAGAAATGGGGAATGTTAGTAAATGTTTTAGAAGTTTTATTTAATATTTGTTCTGTCTGAGCCAGAGATAAGAAAGCCGGTGTCGAGATCGGTCTCAGGAGAGCGGGCAGGCGGAGTTGAAGATCGGGAGTGTAAGAGAAAAGCGGACAGGGCCAGGTGGTTTGGTCCAAACCGATGTGAGGAGGGCGCCTCACTCGGGGTCATAGCCCGGATTAACCTCATAATGACTGAAACAACGGGTGTAGGTAACCAAGAGGTAAGCACGGATGAGATATCCGACCTCTCAGGTTGTAGCTCGGATTTTTGAGGTATGAACACTAAGCTAGGACACCGGGGGGCCGATATTCATATTGGGCCTATACTCTTGCGAAGTATTAGAGAATTGTGAATAATTAAACGTTGAGGGAATAAATAAGTGTAATGGATTTGATAACTATGCAATAGTTTAATATAGTGAAATTGATTACATTTAGTAAGAATACAAATAAAATAAAGGAAAAGACGATCTTGCCCATGAGCTATATATATATATATATAAGGAGATTCTCTTCCTTCCCTCTTCATTATTTACAAGTTACCTTTGCTGCTGGTCTGCCCCTTCTCTTTCATTTTCTCCTCTCTTAACGCTGAGTTGCATGCACTGGAGAGGACTCCATTTGTGTCCAAACTTCAATTGAATCCCATTCCTGTGATCGAGGCTTCAAGGTGAGTCTACTGATCCGTTCCAATTGTGATTCCCTTATCCCTTTTATTCTTTGGCGGTTAAGGGCCATGCATGGCTATATTCGAGGCTGTTCTCCACTCCTCCGGTGAGTATGAGCCCAAATGCAGTCCATGAACTAAGGGCGTTGAAGTGACGAGCTATACTTTATGATCCGTAGGTAGTAGGTTAAGCAACGGAAGACTGAGTGACGGAGTTGAGACTGCGAAACCAGTGCTCAGAGGAAGGAATCGACACAGAGAGCAGATTATCGAAGCGTGGAACCAATGTAAGAGGGTGTTCGGGTTATAATTAATTAGAATAGGACTCGCTTCTTATTCAGGTCATTGAGGTAATGTAAACAGGTTAAGGAAAATATTGCTAAACGTAGTTGTGTGTTTATGCTTGTGCATGTGTGACTGAGTACATTAATTAGTAGAGGATCGGGTGTGGTTGAGTTTATCATGTTATGATCTTGTGATATCTAATGTTGAAATGATCAGTGTTGTGTGACGTCAGGTTAGCAAGCAGGCTACCCGAGTGATGAGGAATTGATATTATTATGTGAAAGGTAAACTGTTGAATGACTATGTGGTATGGGATGGCTGACGGTATATGATAGCCCCTCATTTCCGGCTCCCGTGGTTTTCGTGCCCAGTTGAGCTACCCAGTGGTCAAGTAGGACCCAGTGGTCGAGGTGGAGAGTCAAGCAGGACTCGGTGAACCAAGCAGGGTTCACGGGGTGTCAAGCAGGACCCCCAGCTGAAGGCCAATCCTTTAGTATCCGGATACTAGGAGTCAGATTGTATGAGAGTCAGTTGTGATCGTGATGGATGTGATGGAATTGCGTGGTTGGGTTAATATAGTTACTGTATGTAATACACTATGTTTCGGTATGCTTACTTTCGAATGATGCTTGATGTATATGTATAAATATACATGTATATTTGTTAAGTTCCATTCTATATTAATTACAATGCCAAACACTCACCCTTGCCCTTTTTTTAGTAACCAGTGACAGGGAGGGGGAAGGAGCCATGGAGTCGCGCCAAGGGGGAGATCGGTGCCCGGGCCCGAGTGACTTTGAGTGACTCTGTAGAGTTATATGTGGGTATGGGAGCCTTCGGGCGTTATTATTAGCTGTGTGTTAATCAAGACCGGACCGGATGCAAATCTATATTTTAAAATACATCACTGTCATTTACATATGCTTTCATGGTAGCTATGACAAACCTTTGGTTAACAGAATCATTTTTAGGGTGAGATTTTCGGGAGTCCGTTTGCATGTTTTGCCCAATCCGATGTGTGAAAGGTATTCGCTCAAGCGAATAGAAACCTCGTTCAAGCGAGAGTCCGGAATCTCGCTCAGACGAGTAGGGGCCTCGCTCAAACGGGAAGCCCTGATTCCCTTTCTCCCATCCGTTGTGCTTAGATTAACTTGCTCTTCTTTCTAGATCTCATTTATTTAATCTAACTGTGACTGCTGTCACTTGAATAAGTCAGTAAAAATAAATGCTATTTCACTAAACCTCGATTAATTTTCAAGAAAAGGAAAAATTTATCGTAAGATGTAATCAGTTGAATAAAAATAAATGCAAAAATAACCTAGGACGTTACACTTGGTATCAGAGCGGTTCTTTCTAGAGCCGGTGTATGGGCCGATCTAGTGATTGTGATAGTCTTATGAAGGTTGATTGTATTTCGTTGTATTGAGATTGTGTGTGGCCTGACATCGTTCCCTTGGCACTCCACTGGCGTAGTATTCTATGAATATAAGGTAAATTTACGATCCCCTAGCTGATCTTGGTTATTAATGGTGATGTGTTTGCTCATTGTAGAATTACTAAATGGCCGGAGAGACTAGTTCTGGGGGAGGAGATGATTTCTTCTCTAGATTTACTCAGCTGATGAGTAGGACCGAGTCCGGTCCCACTCTGGATAAATTCCTAAAAAGGAATCCTCCGACTTACAAAGGGGGACACGACTATGACGGGGCATACCTCTGGGTCAGGGATATCGAGCAGGTTTTTGAATATTTTGAGTGCTCAGAAGAGCAAAAGGTTTTATTTGCTACTTACCAACTAAAAGAAGAGGCTAGAGTATGGTGGTCCCGAGTGAAGGTGCAGATGAACGCAGCAAATGAGCCGTTGGTATGGGTAAATTTCCGAAGGAGGTTCCTTGTTAAATACTTCCCGTACAACTACAAAATCCGGAAGGAAATGGAATTCCTGAAGTTGGAGCAAGACCGGATGTCTGTAGCCGAGTACACCAGCAAGTTTGACGAGCTGTGTGATTTTTACCACCCTTTCTCGTTAGAAGGGACTGAAGGTAGCAAGTGCGCCAAATACGAAGCTGGACTACGGATTGAGCTCCGTAGTGTAATTGTACCAATGGAGATTAGGGACTACCCAACCCTGGTGAACAAAGCAAGACTGACTGAAGAGGTGCAGTTACAAAGGACGTCCCAGCCGAGAGATAAAAAGCCACTGAAGGCAAAAGGATTCAACTTCAAGAGGATGAGTCAATTCTTCCGGGGCGGCAAGTCTTCTGCTACCTCCTCATCCTCTTCCGGTCGGGGTTCCACTGGTCGATCGGGTAATCCTTCTGGTAGTCGTGCATGCTACAATTGTGGTCAGGAAGGTCACATTGCCAAACATTGCCAAGCCAATCAAATTGTGTGCTTCCAGTGCGGACAACCAGGGCACCTCAGGCCCGATTGCCCTCAGAGGCAGCAACAGGGCAGGTCGGACAACCGAACTAACTCTTTTGGGACCCGGGGTTCCAACTTTTCAAGGGGAGGCCGGAATGGAGCTGGTAGAGGGAACCAACAATCGGGAAGATATGATACCCAATCTAGCGGTGCCCAGAACGCCATGACCGGGCGTGTATTTGCGTTTGATGCTTCAGAAGCTACGAGGAATGACAATTTGGTACAGGGTAAGTGCCTCATCTGTGGTTATCTGGTTGATGTAATTTATGATTCAGGTGCCACCCATTCCTTTATTTCGGAAAGTTGTGTGCGACGACTTGGTCTGCCAATCGGTTTAATGGAGAACGCTCTTATTGTTTCCACTCCAACTGGTTCCACTTTCCGTGCAACTACAGTGTATAGAGAACTGCCGATGCAAATCGAAGCCCGTACTTTTCGAGTAAATTTTATCTGTATGCCATTGAAGGACTTAGATGTTATTCTAGGTCTCGATTGGCTTGCTGCTAATCATGTGTTGGTCGACTGTTATCGAAAGAATATTGTTTTCTCTCAGGAACTTGACATGAAGAACGGGGTGAGCGATGTCCTAACCACGTATGTTGTTTTATTCGCTTCGGAGGGTCGGCATAACCTCCTGCCAAGTGATATTCCAATTGTTTGCGAATTTCCTGACGTTTTTCCGGAAGAAATTCCGGAGCTACCTCCCAGTCGAGAGATTGATTTCTCTATTAACTTGATTCCCGGGGCAGAACCTGTGTCCCGAGCGCCATATAGAATGTCTTCGGTGGAATTGACCGAAGTGAAGAAACAAGTAAACGAATTATTAGAAAAGGGCTTTATCCGACCCAGTGCCTCACCCTGGGGCGCTCCGGTGTTACTGGTAAAGAAGAAGGACGGTAGTATACGAATGTGCATTGATTACCGACAGCTGAACAAACTGACAATCAAAAATAAATATCCACTACCTCGGATTGACAATTTACTGGACCAGTTGCGAGGCGCCGTTGTGTTCTCTAAGATCGACTTGAGGTCGGGGTACCACCAGATCTGAGTGAGGCCGAAAGATATCCCAAAAACAGTATTTCGGACTCGGTATGGGCACTTTGAGTACGTAGTAATGCCCTTTGGAGTAACGAACGCTCCTGCCATTTTTATGGACTATATGAATCGGACCTTTCAACCGTACTTGGACCAGTTTGTGGTAGTATTCATTGATGATATTTTGGTATATTCGAGGTCGGACGAGGAGCATGCTCAACATCTTCGACTTGTTCTACAAGTACTCCGAGAGAAGAAGTTGTAAGCTAAATTATCTAAGTGTGATTTCTGGGGGATTAGTGTACAATTCTTGGGGCATGTAATTTCCCAAGAGGGAATCTCAGTTGATCCGACAAAAATTGAGGCGGTTATGGCTTGGGAGAGGCCGAAGTCAGTAACTGAAATCAGGAGTTTCCTCGGATTAGCTGGATACTATCGACGCTTCATTGAGGGGTTCTCTCGGATAGCACTTCCTCTGACTCGGTTAACAAGGAAAGGAAACCCCTTCGTGTGGTCGGAAAAGTGTGAATTAAGCTTCTAAACTCTCAAGCGATGTTTAACGACTGCCCCTGTGCTTGTACTGCCCGATGTAACACAGGAATTTGAAGTATATTGTGATGCATCCAAATTTGGATTGGGGTGTATGTTGATGCAAGCTGATCGGGCAATTGCTTATGCTTCGAGGCAATTGAGGTCACATGAGGAGAATTACCCGACTCATGATCTGGAACTTGCAGCAGTGGTGTACGCACTGAAGATTTGGCGCCATTATCTGTATGGAGCTCGCTTTGTAGTATTCAGTGATCACAAGAGTTTAAAGTACTTATTTGATCAAAAGGAGCTAAATATGAGACAGAGGCGATGGGTGGAGTATTTGAAGGATTACGACTTAGATTTAAAGTATCACCCAGGCAAAGCGAATGTTGTGGCAGATGCACTAAGCAGGAAGGTATTACACGTGGCTTACCTGATGGGTAGAGAACAAGAATTGCTGGAAAGCTTTAGGATATGAATGTTGGAATTGTTATGGACACGCCAAACCGAATGACAATCGGAATGTTAAAAATCTTCAACGAATTTCTGGAGTCCGTGGTAGCTGCACAGAAAGACGATAAAGAGTTACTGAGGCTGATTGATACTCAGACCCAAGGCAAAAATGTGGAGATAACTCGGGGTAACGATGGTATATGGAGATTCAGGAACCGAGTGGTGGTGCCTGCACATGGAGGCTTCAGGCAGGCGGTGCTATCAGAAGCACATAAGAGCTCTTTGAGTATACATCCGGGAGTGAAAAAAATGTATCATGACTTAAAAAAGGAATTCTGGTGGCCAAGCATGAAGAAGGCAATAATCGAGTATGTGAAATCCTGTGTGATATGCCAGAAGTGCAAGGTTGAGCACCAACGACCTCCAGGTTTGCTTCGACCTCCAGAAATTCCGATCTGGAAGTGGGAAGGTATCACCATGGACTTCGTGTCCGGACTACCCCACACTCGAACCGGATACAACGCGATTTGGGTGATTGTTGATCGACTAACCAAACGTGCGCATTTCCTGGCAATAAATATGAAGTGGTCGCTAGATCGATTAGCTAAGTTGTACGTTGCGGAAGTTGTACGACTGCATGGTGTGCCCTCAAGCATTATCTCCGATCGGGATCCCCAATTCACTTCAAGGTTTTGGGGGAGTTTGCAACAACAACTGGGTACTGAGCTCAAACTGAGCTCAGCCTACCATCCCCAGACCGATGGCCAATCAGAACGAACTATACAGACTCTTAAAGATATGTTAAGGGCATGTGTACTGGAACAGGGCGGATCATGGGAGAAATACTTGCCCTTGGTAGAGTTTGCATATAATAACAGTTACCATAGCAGCATTGGGATGGCTCCATATGAAGCTCTTTATGGTCAGAAATGTCGTACTCCATTATGTTGGAATGAGAACGGCGATGCCCTTCATCTGGGGCCTGAGATGATTCAAGAGATGAACGAACAAATCGCTTTAATCCGAGAGAAGATAAAAATTGCCCAAGACCGGCAAAAGAGCTATTATGACAATCGGCACAGACCCCTTGAATTCCAAGTGGGTGATTGGGTGTTCCTAAGGATTTCACCGACTAAGGGTGTAGGTCGAATTTTGAAGAGCCAAAAGCTTAATCCGAAGTATATTGGACCATACCAAATACTAGACCGGATTGGTGAAGTCGCTTATCAACTGGATCTTCCCCAATCGTTGACTAACATTCACAACGTGTTCCACGTATCGCAACTTCGAGCCTACATTCCGTGTGATACCATGATTGTACTGAGTGACTCCATTGAAGTGAAGGAGAACCTGACGGTGGAGGTGGTACCAATCAGCATTGAAGAGCATCAAACCAAACGGTTAAGGAACAAGGAGGTACCGCTGGTGAAGGTGAAGTGGGAGAATTTACATTGGATGAACTACACTTGGGAGTTAGAATCCGATATGAGGAGAATATACCCTCATCTTTTCCAACTGGAACACTGATTTCGGGGACGAAATCTCCTTTTAGGGGGGGTGGATGTAACATCCCTGATGTTTTAATGAGAATTATAAGAAATGGGGAATGTTAGTAAATGTTTTAGAAGTTTTATTTAATATTTGTTCTGTCTGAGCCAGAGACAAGAAAGCCGGTGTCGAGATCGGTCTCAGGAGAGCGGGCAGGCGGAGTTGAAGATCGGGAGTGTAAGAGAAGAGCGGACAGGGCCAGGTGGTTTGGTCCAAACCGATGTGAGGAGGGCGCCTCACTCGGGGTCATAGCCCGGATTAACCTCATAATGACTGAAACAACGGGTGTAGGTAACCAAGAGGTAAGCACGGATGAGATATCCGACCTCTCAGGTTGTAGCTCTGATTTCCGAGGTATGAACACTAAGCTAGGACACCGGGGGGCCGATATTCATATTGGGCCTATACTCTTGTGAAGTATTAGAGAATTGTGAATAATTAAACGTTGAGGGAATAAATAAGTGTAATTGATTTGATAACTATGCAATAGTTTAATATAGTGAAATTGATTAAATTTAGTAAGAATACAAATAAAATAAAGGAAAAGACGATCTTGCCCATGAGCTATATATATATAAGGAGATTCTCTTCCTTCCCTCTTCATTATTTACAAGTTACCTTTGCTGCTGGTCTGCCCCTTCTCTTTCGTTTTCTCCTCTCTTAACGCTGAGTTGCATGCGCTGGAGAGGGACTCCATTTGTGTCCAAACTTCAATTGAATCCCATTCCTGTGATCGAGGCTTCAAGGTGAGTCTACTGATCCGTTCCAATTGTGATTCCCTTATCCCTTTTATTCTTTGGCGGTTAAGGGCCATGCATGGCTATATTCGAGGCTGTTCTCCACTCCTCCGGTGAGTGTGAGCCCAAATGCAGTCCATGAACTAAGGGCGTTGAAGTGACGAGCTGTACTTTATGATCCGTAGGTAGTAGGTTAAGCAACGGAAGACTGAGTGACGGAGTTGAGACTGTGAAACCAGTGCTCAGAGGAAGGAATCAACACAGAGAGCAGATTATTGAAGCGTGGAACCAATGTAAGGGGGGTGTTCGGGTTATAATTAATTAGAATAGGACTCGCTTCTTATTCAGGTCATTGAGGTAATGTAAACAGGTTAAGGAAAATGTTGCTAAACGTAGTTGTGTGTTTATGCTTGTGCATGTATGACTGAGTACATTAATTAGTGGAGGATCGGGTGTGGTTGAGTTTATCATGTTATGATCTTATGATATCTAATGTTGAAATGATCAGTGTTATGTGACGTCGGGTTAGCAAGCAGGCTACCCGAGTGATGAGGAATTGATATTATTATGTGAAAGGTAAACTGTTGAATGACTATGTGGTATGGGATGGCTGACGGTATATGATAGCCCCTCATTTCCGGCTCCCGTGGTTTTCGTGCCCAGTTGAGCTACCCAGTGGTCAAGTAGGACCCAGTGGTCGAGGTGGAGAGTCAAGCAGGACTCGGTGAACCAAGCAGGGTTCACGGGGTGTCAAGTAGGACCCCCAGCTGAAGGCCAATCCTTTAGTATCCGGATACTAGGAGTCAGATGGTATAAGAGTCAGTTGTGATCGTGATGGATGTGATGGAATTGCGTGGTTGGGTTAATATAGTTACTGTATGTAATACACTATGTTTCGGTATGCTTACTTTCGAATGATGCTTGATGTATATGTATAAATATGCATGTATATTTGTTAAGTTCCATTCTATATTAATTACAATGCCAAACACTTACCCTTGCCCTTTTTTTTTAGTAACCAGTGACAGGGAGGGGGAAGGAGCCATGGAGTCGCGCCAAGGGGGAGATCGGTGCCCGGGCCCGAGTGACTTTGAGTGACTCTGTAGAGTTATATGTGGGTATGGGAGCCTTCGGGCGTTATTATTAGCTGTGTGTTAATCAAGACCGGACCGGATGCAAATCTATATTTTAAAATACATCACTGTCATTTACATATGCTTTCATGGTAGCTATGACAAACCTTTGGTTAACAGAATCATTTTTAGGGTGAGATTTTCGGGAGTCCGTTTGCATGTTTTGCCCAATCCGATGTGTGAAAGGTATTCGCTCAAGCGAATAGAAACCTCGTTCAAGCGAGAGTCCGGAATCTCGCTCAGACGAGTAGGGGCCTCGCTCAAGCGGGAAGCCCTGATTCCCTTTCTCCCATCTGTTGTGCTTAGATTAACTTGCTCTTCTTTCTAGATCTCATTTATTTAATCTAACTGTGACTGCTGTCACTTGAATAAGTCAGTAAAAATAAATGCTATTTCACTAAACCTCGATTAATTTTCAAGAAAAGGAAAAATTTATCGTAAGATGTAATCAGTTGAATAAAAATAAATGCAAAAATAACCTAGGACATTACAGTTTGGGCTCAATACTTGATCTAAAAATTATTCTGAATATATATTCGGACTCGCAATATTATCCTCCACAACCCTAACCAATATCATCTCAATCAGAGATACTTGGTCTGACACCCATCTTTTAATCAGGCTTAAATTCAGCTTATCTGGCCATAATAAATTGCTAATAGTCCCCAAAAATCTTAATTTAATTATTCCTAATATTTTTGGCACATCAATTAACCCACATATTAATATTTAACATTTAGTTACCCAATTAATCCTTTATTTTTAAAATTTAGGGTGTTACAATCCTAATTACTAAAAATCATTGACTAGGTTCCAATTTAATGCCATGTAATATTATACACCACTTTATGATATAAAAAGATCACAAGTCCATCCCAATGATCCTAATATATCAACAATATCTTAAGGATATCAAGCCATCATCATAATTATAAGGCATTAAATAATAATGTATCTATATAAACAAATGCCATATAAAAGTAATTCCAAAAATATTCCATAGTCAATTTAATTCAAAACATGACGGCCAAGGCATCTAAGCATCTCCTTCTTGACACTATACCTCATCCCTTCAAAAAGCATTAACTCCATAACCATGCCCTATAACACAAGACCTAAAAAAGTAGACAACATGGAGAGTGAGCATACTTTCTCAATGATGTATAAATAAACAAAGTGTGATAATATAATTATGTAAGTGCAACTAAACATATTCTCCCATCAAGGATTTCAACTCAGTAATAAAAGACATCATCCATATTAATCACCAAGCATATTCATGAACAATTTCATTAATCATATCCCATCATGGAATCAATTTATTAATTCACTTTTTTATCACATCATATACACATTCCATATAGTTATATACATATTCAAGGAGGTGATACTAACAACCACAACATAATTAGTTAGTACTCATACATTCCAATTTCATCTCTCAATTTTTATCAACGATAGATTTCAATCCCTCTTAAGTATCTCAAGGTTATATGTCATGTCTCTATAGCTAATGCATATGTTATGCCACCAAAATAATGCATATGCAACAGATCCGATTTGAAGGAAATATTTATAACACGTGTATACAAATTATCAAGTGCCTACAAGCACAACATGCTTTTAATAGTACCAAACCGCCAACGCCCATTTCATAACACTTACCACTCTCGCAAAAGTGAATACGATAACAAATAATAAATGACACACATGTCTTTCACTAATTCCATATATCAAGTAATCGCAACCACGCATGGTCACTTAAATATTTATTCCCTTGCAAGGGTCCTTTTTACAAGATCCCAATACATTACAATATGATATGCCATGCATGTCATGAAATACAAGAGTGCATATGTTATCCTCAGCTTCACAAGAATCTGATGTAGGAGAAGCTTTTTCTCTCCTAGAAATGGGTGGATCTTGGACTTCTTCCTTCTTCAACCTTCATGTGCCATGAATGCTTGCTTCTTCAAAGATGGAAACCGAATCCTAAACTCTAAGACTTCTAAGAGTTTGGACGACAATGGAGATGGAAAGATGGATGAAAAGATAAACGGAAAGGAAGGGAATGAAGGAGAAGTGAAGTGGAATGGGAATGGGTGAATGGGAGGCCACTCCAAGAGGGAGATAACTCCTCTAACTCGCCACCAATGAGGGAGGAACCTCTTGGATGAGAGCTTGCAAAAGATCTCCTAATCCTAGAGAGAAGGAAGAGAATCTCTCATTAAAAACTCACTTAAAGTGGTAAAAATCTCAAATGCATAATTGTGTAACTTTTTACAAAAGGAGAGCTCCTTATATAGGCCTCCACAATTTCGAGCAAGGAGGAGCTAATGGGCTTGGTTCATGGATCCAAGGCCCAAAAGAGAAAAAGGAAAGGAAGATGGCCTGTACATGGCCCAAAATGAAAGTACATGGCCCTAAAGTGGCCCATTTGACCTTGCAAGGCCCAAATAAAACCTATAAGCCTAGAGAATCTAACTAGGGACTATATTATAAGTAAAGTATGAGTAAATCCTGAAGGAGTCTTCATTGGGCTTGGGCCCACTAAACAAAGAGAGAAAGAAAGCTAATGCTTTATGGATGCTCTCTTTGGCTTTCTTTGACTTTGCCCATGTGAGGGGACCCTTGTAAACTTCAAGTCCTTTATCTAGGGTAGTGTGAGGGTCCTCCCTTGGTGTGTCCTCATTATGCTTCCCCTCTTTGAAAGGATTTATCCTCAAATCTAAGGCATCATCCTCTTTATTTAAGTCAAAGGGAGATAAATCAGATACATTGAAGGAAGCACTCATACTATAATCTCCTAGAAAATCAAGGACAGGCATTATTATTCATTTTCTTGAGTATTTGAAAATAGCCATCACCTTTAGGGTCGAGTTTGGATTTTCTTAAGTTTGGAAATCTTTCCTTTCTAAGATGTAGCCAAACCCAATCTCCAACCTCAAAGGTGACTTCCTTTCTTTTCTTATTAGCACAATGAGTATAGTGTTCATTTTTAGTTTGTATTTGGTTCTTAACCTTCTCATGAAAATCTTTGATAAATTTGGCTTTTGTCTCTCCATGCATATGAAGGACAGAGTCAGAAACCTCAATAGGCAAAAGGTCCAATGGGGTGAGAGGGTTAAAACCATACATACAAATGGACTATGCTTGGTTATTGAGTGTTGTACACTATTATATGCAAATTCAATGTAGGGTAAATACTCATCCCAAGATTTAACATTTTTATGGACTAAGACCCTAAGAAGTTGAGAAAGGGTCCTGTTTACTACATCTGTTTGTCCATCCGTTTAAGGATGACAAGTGGTGGAAAAGAGAAGCTTCGTTCCTAGCCTTGACCAAAGAGTTTTCCAAAAATAGCTTAGGAATTTGGTGTCCCTATTAGAAATTATGGTTTAGGACACTATGAAGTCTTACAATCTCTTTAAAGAAGAGTTTAGCAATATGACTAGCATCATCTACCTTATGACAAGGGATGAAGTGAGCCATCTTACTAAACCTATCCACTACCACAAAGATAGAATCCATTCCCCTTTGGTTCTTAGGCAAACCTAACACAAAGTCCATAGATATATCAATCCAAGGTGCACTAGGTGTTGGCAAGGGAGTATATAAACCACTAGGTGAAAGTTTGGATTTAGCTTTCCTATATATAATACACCTAGCACAATGTATTTGAACATCTTTTTTCATCTTTGGCCAATAGAAGTGTTCATGCAATATAGACAAGGTTTTATCTCTTTCAAAGTGACCCATTAAGCCTCCCTCATGGCTTTCTCTTAATAACAAATCTCTTAAAGAGCTTCTAGGAATGCAAAGTCTATTGGCTTTAAAGAGATAGCCATCTAAAATATAGAAGCCTTTATGAGATGAAGAAGTGGAAGATGAGTTAAAAATGTTGGAAAAATCAAGGTCACTTGGATACAAAGTCCTAATCTCATCAAGTCCAATAACTTTGGCTCCAAGAGAGGCAAGTAAAGAATGCCTTCTTGATAAAGCATCAGCCACAGTATTAGATTTTCCATTTTTGTACTTGATGACATATAGAAATTGTTCCAAGTACTCAACCCACTTAGTATGTCTTTTGTTTAACTTATGTTGCCCCTTAATGTATTTTAGAGATTGGTGATCACTATGTATAACAAATTCTTTTGGGATCAAGTAGTGTTCCCAAGTTTGTAGGGCTCTAATTAATGCATAGAATTCTTTATCATATGTGGGGTAGTTGATGGTTTCCCCATTAAGCTTTTCACTAAAGAAAGCAATGGGGTGATCTTGCAATAAAATAGCTCCTATACCCACATTTGATGCATTACACTCAAGCTCAAAGGTTTTAAAAAAATCTGGAAGTGCCAAAATTGGAGAATGAGTGAGCTTTTATTTGAGATCTAGAAAGGCTTTTTCTTGCCTTGGCCCCCACACAAAAGGAACATTCTTTTTCACCAACTTATTTAAAAGGGAGGCTAAGGTGAACAAATCTTTCACAAATCTCCTATAGAAACTTACTAGACCATGGAAACTTCTTATGTCACTCACATTTTTAGGTGTAGGCCAATGTTGGATTGCCTTAACCTTAGAGTGATCTACCTCAGCACCCTTTGAACTTACTACAAATCCAAGGAACACAATGTTATCCATGCCAAAAGAACACTTTTCAAAGTTTGCATAAAGATTGTTTGTTCTTAAGGCAAGCATAACTTGTTTTAGATGGTTTAGATGAGAGGTCATGAACTTTGAATATACAAGAATGTCATCAAAGTATACCACGACAAAATGCCCAATGAATTCCCTTAAAACATGATTCATGAGTCTCATAAAAGTACTTGGTGCATTAGTCAAGCCAAAAGGCATAATTAACCACTCATATAGTCCAAGTTTGGTTTTAAAAGTGGCTTTCCATTCATCTCCTTCTTTAATTCTTATTTGGTGATAGCCACTTTTAAGATCAATCTTGGAAAAGATTGTAGAACCACTAAGCTCATCAAGCATATCATCAAGTCTAGGTATGGGATGCCTATACTTGATGGTAATGTTATTAATGGCTCTATAGTCCGTACACATTCTCCATGAACCATATTTTTTTGGAACTAGCAAAACACATAAAGTACAATGGCTTAAACTCTCTCTAATCCAACCCTTAGATAGTAGTTCATTCACTTGGTTCTCTATTTCTAGGCTTTCCCTACGGTTGTACCTATATGCGGGTCTATTTGGAAGACTAGCACCAGGAATTAAGTCTATTTGGTGCTCAATGCCCCTAATAGGAGGTAAGCCTTTTGGGATATCCTTTGGGAAGAGATCTTTAAATTCATTTAGGATGTTTTGAATCCCTTTGGGCAAAGGAGGAGGAGAAGAGCCCATTGAGCACACAGAAGTGCTAGGGATGTCTTTTGCATACATGATCAAGTAACATTTTTGTGAGAACATAGCATGTTTCACATCATGTTTGTTGGCTCTAGAGTCATCATAGATGATAACTCCTTTTCTTTTATCCTCTTTTTTTTTCTTATGTTTTTCTAGATGATTAAAGGAAGAAGATCCTAACTCTCTAACTCTTTTTAGCTTCATTTGTAGTTGATCTTTAGCTACTTGTTGTGGAGTTAGGGGGTATAAAACTATCTTCTTACCATCTAACTTGAATATGAGGGTGTTAGTGAACCCCTCATGGATGACCTTCCTATCGAATTGCCAAGGTCTTCTTAATAGGATGTGAGTTGCCTCCATAGGTACTACATCACAATTGACTTTATCATTATATGTGCCTATGGTGAAGTTGATTAAGACTTGCTTATTAACTAACATTTCCCCTTTTTCATTAAGCCATTGCAACTTATAAGGTCTAGGGTGATCTATTAGTTCTAAGCCCATCTTATTAACTAATCTTTGGCTTACTACATTTGCACAACTCCTACTATCCACAATGAGAGAACTTAGTTTGTCATTTATGTAATATCTTGTATAAAAGATGTTCTCTCTTTGTGTAGTGTCATCTAGCTTAACACGACTACCAAGCAACCTTCTAATCATGTAAAACTCACCATCATCCCCTAAAATATGCTCACTGTTATAGGAATCACTACGTGAGTTATCACTTGAAGAGTGAGAATCAGAATTAGACTCTGATTGACTTGAGTAGGTTCCATTAGTTTTAAAAACCATTGTTCTTTTTATTGAACATTCAGAAGCAATGTGACCTCTACCAAGACATTTAAAACATTTTATGGTAGAAGATCTAGAGGATTATGGTTTAGATGTGGATTCATGCTTATCTCTTTGGTTTCTAAAAACTTTGCCATTCTTGTGCAACTCATTTTGTGGTTTGGAAGAAGAAGTGCCAACTTCCCTCTCCCTAGGGTTTCTCTCAAACCTACCCTTATTCTCTTGACCTACCCACTTAGACTTGTAGGCTTTATTTTCCCCACTAAAGGATTCTCTCTCTTTAAATTAGTTCTCTACCTTAGTGCATTGGTGTAGTAACTCTTCTATATCTACATGAGGAAGGAGTTCTACCCTATTTTTGATGTTCTTATTGAGGCCATGTAAAAACCTATGCATTAGGGTTTCTTCATCTTCTTCTAGATTGGCCCTAATCATGGCTATCTCTAAGGCTTTGTAGTAATCTTATACACTTTTTAAGCCTTGGGTGAGCCGATTTAGCTTTGCTAATAGCCCCCCTCTATAATAGTTAGGAACATATCTTTTTCTTAGGAGGGCTTTCAAGTCTACCCAATCATCTATGGGTGGGAAATCATCTCTTTTCCTCTCCTTACAAATTTGAGTCCACCACACTAAGGCATAATTTTGGAAAGAAAGAGTTACAATCTTAACTTTCTTTTCTTCTTTTATTTGATGAGAATTAAACAATTGCTCAACTCTCATCTCCCACTCTAAGTAAGCTTCAACATCACTCTTGCCATTAAATGAGGGAATTTCAAGTTTTACCTCTCTTAAGCCTATGTTTTCTCTTTTGTGTTCAAGGTGTCTTCTATGTCTAGGTTCATCCTCACTATCACTATTGTTATGTCTTTGATTTCTTTGATTTCTATGTCTAGCTCTAGGGTTTTCATTATGCTCTAGGTTATTTAACCTATTGTTGATGTTATTCAAACTTTCCATTATGTTATGAAGCATAAATTTGTTTTCCCTATCACTAGAAGACATGGTTTAAGGTTGTAAAAGAAAACAAGATAAGGCAACAAAGTTGTAAACAAACTAGTCGAGGATGCTTGATGCAAAGCAAGTATTAGAAAACACACAACAATCCTAAAATACAAGTACTAGGTTTCTTTCCTAAGGGGAAACAAGAACCTAAGTTGTCTTGTACTAGGTTGTATCCTAAGATGTTTGACTAAGGTTGCTTATGTAAGTCCTAGGTTGTCTTAACCTAAGTTGATTATGTTTGTCCTAGGTTGTTACTAACAATTAACTAACCCTAGATAAGCTTAACCAAATTTGGTTACCAAGTAGTTATTCTAACCAAATTAGTTCAACTAACTAACCAACTCTTAACAAACCCTAACTAGAAGTAGTTATTTAGTTATGGAAGTTGTAACTAAATCTAACAACCCTAACTAACAACTAATTTTGGTTATGGATTGGTTATGACACTTAACAAATTCAGTTAGGATTAGTTATATAACTAGTATAAGTTCCAACAACTAACTAATTAACCTAATTAGTTAAGATAAGCAACAAACTAACAACTATTAGTTATAACCAACAACTGACTAACTAATTATAGTTGTAACCTCCTAACTAATTAACTAAAAGTAGTTAACAAACAAATGAAAATGCAACTAAAGCTAGACGAGATTAACTAGAGGGAATTGAAAATAATAGTGTCCAAAGTCCAAAGTCCTTTTGGTGTCCCAAAATACAAGACAAAAGCCTACTACACTTTTTCTAAGAATTTGAAAATTTCCCTATGTTCTACTAGTTACAAGGCTTTTGCTTCCTTTACAATGGTCTTCAAGCTCTTCCCTTGATGTATAAGCTCCACCTCACCTAGCAAAACAACACAAAAGAACAACTCTAAATGAAATTGTTAAGGGAAATGAACAAAATTTGAAACCTCACTAGTGTGTCTCTCAAGTGTATCTTCACAAATTCTTACCCTTTCTCTTTGGATCAAGTTCACTTAAGTAATTATCACTCTCACCTCAAGTGTTCCAAGATGCTACCCACAATGGTATAGAGGAGGAATTATCAAAAGAAGTTTGAAAGATAGAAAACTCAAATGACAAAACTTAAGAAGGAATCAAGACAAACTAAAAAGGCTTAAGAAAGAAAAGCTACTCAAATGGAAATGTTTTTGGATTTTTGATTGACAAGACGCTAAAGCAATAAATGTTCAAAAGAAATAAAGGCTATATTTGAATGGAATTCAAAATTTGATGATGGACAAAACTAGACAAGCAAAGAAAATAATATGCAACAACAAAAGCAAGGTATAACCTAAGCTTAGAAATTCTAGAGTTACAACACTAAGCAATCAAAGTTCAAATGAAAATGTGTAAAAAATGTCAACTAGCAAACACCTCACTTCAAGGTTATGGAATTTCGAAAATAAGACTATGATTTTGGTGTTCAAGTTTACAAGTTTCTAATGAGGCTACTTTTTACTCTTTGTTTTTCAACACCCTTTTCAATTTTGTAATTTGGGCTTTGTATTTTCTTTTGTATCTTTCTATTTCTTTTCTTTTCTTGCCTCTTGTACTTTTCAATGTCACTTTCTTGCTTAGAGAAAAACAATGCAACCTTCTTCCAAAGTAGTGAATGGAAGGCTTTTGATTCTTTTTAACATAAAATTTTCTTTTATGCAACAATATGAAAACCGAATTAAGAATGTGTTCCTATTTATGCATTAAAAACGAAAACAAACTAAGAAGTAGAAACTAAGAATGGATCTCTAATAAAACTAAAATGAGCTAACTTTTGGAGAGTCTTAAAATGAGACCTCCTAACACTCAAGATTGGAACCTCTTGGGAGTTAATCAAGATGCTTGAATTACTCCTCCTCATGGTTTTGCACTCTAAAGGTTGAATCACTAAATTTTCTAGAACAAAAGAAAGAGGTTCCAAATGGCACTTAACACACCTAGTTGGCTCTAACTTCTCAACTAACAAGTAACAAACTTCTAACAACCAATATAACAAACTAAAATCAAAAACTAACTTGTGCCAATTTAGAATTTTGAAAGCCTAAACACAATCAAGACCTACGAAACCGAAAATGAAAGATCAATATGCAAAAAATTGAAAGAACAAGAAGAACTAACACAAAACTTCAAAGAAACAACACTTTTTTATGGATTTTCTATCAAATCATGGCATCAACAAGACAAGTATATGGACTAAACTTGCACAACCAGCCAGCAAAAGAATCATAAAACCGAATGCTTAAAAGGAAAAAGAAGTAGAAAAGAACCTCTTAGGCTCAATTGATACCAAATGATATAGGAAAAGCTTCTTCTTGTATTTGCATGTTGTGGATAGGTTTTTGATAATGAGAAAAGGCTCAACAAGAAATTCTTAATTCAAACATTCAAGTATCAAGAATCAAGAAGCTATGAACAAATCAAAAGAGGACACAAAGGGATTTGATAAATTCAAATCAAAGATCCAAGAAACCATGAAGAACATGCTCCCAAGTGATTAAAGAATCAAGAAAATAATGCATAAGGATCAAGGAAAGGTACCATGACTCAAAACACTTCAAGAATGCATCAAAAAGTATGGAAAACACCAAATAACATTGCTTGAATCAATTCAGACACGCAGGAATAGATTCAAAGGCCTAGAAGTCCCAAAAACCCAAAATAGAATAGCTTGAATCGATTCACAGAAGCTTGAATTGATTCACATGTTACTGGAAGCCCAAAAATACCAAGCCAAAATGCTTTGAATCGATTCAAGGGCACATGAATCGATTCAAACAGTGGGAAATATATTTTAAAAAGTCAGATTTAATAGAGACAGAGACCCATACTCTATGACATTCATGGGGACAACCTGGAGCTCATTTGCAATGGTTAGAAGCTCCCCAAGGCCTATAAATGCACCATCCATTCAAGCTACACTACACACAACAAGAAGCAATCAATCAAAGCTTGCATTTATGCTTAGTGAGTTGATTTTCTTGTATAGTTTCATTGTTCTGAAACTTTAAGCTTGTAATTGCATATCCTCTCTTCTTTGAGAGATATTAGATTTGGTTAGAACCTTCAATTGCTTATCCACTCTATTGAGAGAGTAAACATTTGTAAATCAAACACCATACACCAAGGCATTCACTCTATGTTGAGTGGTCATAAAGGTTGGGGTTCAACCTTTGGGTATTGAGAGATTGTGAGATTGGGTGGGGTGCCCTTTTGCTTATGAGAATTAGGTTCTTGACCGTGGGACACTAGGAGATAATTAATCAAAGCCTGTATCTATAATCTTCAATAGTGGAATCCTTCAAGTGGGTTGCTTGAAGGCGAGACGTACACCAGATTGGTGGAACTTGTAACATCCCGAATTTTATAAAAATAATTAAATCGAGAGAATGGATACTGAATAATTATAAATGGATTATTGAATGTCTTAAAAACTTTAGAATAATTAAATTGAGACTTATAAGGACTAATTATAAAATTATTGAGTACTTAAGAGTTAAAATTATACCCGATTAGAAAATGGGTGTCAAACCAAGTATCTCCGATTGAGATGTCGTTGGTTAGGGCTATTAAGAATATTATTGGGAATCCGAATATATATTCGGAATAATTTTTAGATAAGGTATTGAGCCCGAATAGGGATCCTGTTTATTATAAAACGGGAAATGTTTTAATGAGGGATCGAGTTATAACTTATTCCTTCTCCCTCTTTTATTTTCACGTATGGCTTCTCCTCCCTTCCCCTAATTTTCGCCATTCCCTTCTCCCTCACACAAACACTCTCTTCTCTTCTCTTCCTCCCAAAACCTAAGAAAGGAAATTAGTGTACCTTTCTCCTCCTTCATTTTCGGTTACAATCTTCAAGCTTGGAGGAGATGATGTTGAAAGGAAGCTCTCCTTTTCCCTCTTGGATTTTCATCACCATCTCCCTCTCTTGGAAGCCCATTATGATTTCTTGGCTTAAGGTATGTTACCCTCCATTTTGAGGAGCTTAAGCCTTAGGTTTTGAGTCTTACTTGCTTGGGAGAGTGGTATATGTATGGGTTTAGGAATGGGAGCCATTTTTGTGTAAAACCCAAAGGTGAAGTGTGGTTTATATGTGTTTTTGGATGGGTGTTGAGGGGTACACGAAAATTTAGTGTTTGATGATGGAAGATGATGATTTTTATGATTATTGTTGGATTATTAATGGTTATTAGAAATGGCTATTGAGTTTTGGTGAAAAACCCTAAGTGTGGTGATTTGGGGGTTTTGGCTAAATAGGTGATTTTGATGATTTTTGATGTCTTAGAATGATCTTATGTAAGGAGATGAATGTTTGAAGCATTGGTATTGATTATGGAGGTTTTAGAGATGAGTGCATGTGAATGTTATGTGATTAGAGGAGTTGAACCCCTTGAGCATTGGCAACTATGATGATGAAAATGATAATGATGGTGGTGGATAACCATTGATGATGAATAGATAAGTTAAGATGAGGATTTGATGAGGCCTTAGACCATAAGGTGTGTCACTTGAATTTTATGAATTGTTGATGGCTTTGAGTAGAGCTAAGAGGGCTTATAATGAATTTGAGTGACAATGATGGCAAATGGATGATTTATATGATGATTGGATGTATTATGGATAAGGGAGTGATATTGATGTCGTTGGACGTAGTTGGCCCTTTGAGATCTAGAGAATCTTGGTTTTGGGAAAGGAATTCCCGAAGCCTAACACAATGGTATAGATTGGTGTTTTGTTAAGTCTAGACTTGATATTAAAGCCTTGAGATATGTTTACAATTGCTTAGAATTAAAATGATGCCTTGTGTTGGCTCATTGATTGGATATGTGTATATATGTGTATTGATGTAGATGATATTCAGGGCAATGTAGCAGAGCATTTGGAGCATGCATTGGATTGTGGTTCTTCCCTCGAGGTAGAAAAGGAGTTTACATTCAAATTGCATGAGTTATATAATTGATGATTATTGTATGGCTTGATACTCATGCTTGCCTTGCCATGTTTATAGTGAAATGATATGAATGGCAAATTGCTGGCTATTGATGATAATATATGTGTATATATGATGATGAATAACCCATGAGGGGTTAAAATATGTACATGCTAATGAACCGTCCTTGAGGGGATGAAGTATATGTTTTGTGAATTGAGAATTTATGTGGATGATTGGCATTGAATGTGATGGCCATTGTGATGGTATTGGTGATAAGTTTGAAGTTTATGCATAATTGAGGAACTCATAGAGTCAAACAGAGTTTTATGTGATTTTGATGGCTTGGGTTAGTCCCAATAGCCCATATATGTAGTTTATGACTTGTAGGAATTGGAATGGGCCAATTCCATTGAGAATAGGCCCTTGAGTTGCATAAAAGTGCCTCTAAATGGGTAAAACGCATTTATGCACATAAGTCCCTCATTTTTGGGAATTTTCGAGTGAGGCCGGTGGCCACGCGTCACAAATGATGTGTATTTGTTGTGGTTAAAATCTCGTAGCATTTGGAGTTCATACGAGAAAGTTAGGAGGGTTAGAAGTTGAAAAATCTTGCGTTCTGCATAAAAAACAGCAGCAGGGCTGTCTTGAATCGATTCAAGACCCTTTGAATCGATTCAAGAGGTGCTGTTTTCACTATTTTGGGCTCCAGGGGCGTTTGAATCGATTCATACGAGTTTGAATCGATTCAAGGCCCTCTGTTTGTCAAATTTTGAGATTTTGGGATGCTTGAATCGATTCACACGAGCCTGAATCGATTCAGAGCCCTGTTATGGCCGCTGTTGTGCTGTTTTTCCAACTGGTCTGTTTTCTTTGCTGTTTTTGGCCCGTTTGGGCACCTTATGACATTTTTAGCCTCCGACTTCTTTATGAAAGTTGTAGACAATTGTGTCACGGAGGTGTGAGAATTGGTCTCACATTAATTGGAGTTTTCTAACTCTTATTAGGCGAAAAATACCGAACCTATTGCATTGAAAAATTCAAGTTTAAGGGGGTTTTGAACCCAACTTTTTATGGTGGCCAAATTGGGACTAATAGGTGATATTTGTGACATGTCCCACTATTTTTAAGACTAAAAGTAAGATTTCCTCATGCCTTAGTACTGAAATTTATCATGGGTTCATTATTGCCCAAAACCCCGTTCAGTATGTAAAAACGAACGAATTCACTAGGGGTACATGTGCGGTGTGTCTTAGTGGTGATTGAGGAATGGCTTAAGACCTTGGCAAGGTATGGGTATGCCTATGCTATGTTATGAAAACATGTATGCTTTTCCCCCTCTATTGATTATATTATGAATCATCATGAAAAGTAATGATGTGATTGTATGACACACCATAATTGACGATGAAACTAATGAGGGGACAATTGAATGGAAATGAGTTATTATAACTCAATGAATTTTGAAAAAGTATCAATGGTGATTAAAAATGGATGATGCCACACATATTTCATAATGATCAATGATGTTAAATGAAAAAGGGACGTTGTTGTTGAACATACCCTTGAATACGCAGTGTTTGCTATTTTGGATGAGTGTGGTGCCAATATGATTAAGCCAAGTATTGACTTGTATGTATGAGACGCAATGATGATTGCTAAATGTATGTTTGAAATATATTGTTGATATCCATGTGTGGATTATTATGAATGATGTTTGTGGCCATTGAGATGCCAATTATATGAATGATGTGCCTTGAGGGGCCTTATGAATGATTATGTATAATTATTGAAATGCCAAATTAAAACATATCCCTAATTGAGAGGGTGAGATATCCTTGCGAGGTGGGAAACTAACTTGATGATGATATGAGATTGAGCCGGTGGTTGCGATCACCTGATTATGAAAAATGAAAGGCCCTGCGGGGACCATTGTATGATGATGAGCCAGTGGTTGCGATCACTTGGTATTTGATATGAAAAAGGGCTTGCGAGCACCTATGATGCCCATGGTTACGATCATGAGGCGAGAGTACCCCTTGCGAGGAGGGAAACCTATGAGAATTGTTGAACTTGGTTGCGATCACGAGAAGCACCTTGCGAGGCTGCTATAGGGAGTACCCCTTGCGAGGCGGGAAACCAATATTTATGAATGATTGATTATGGTGGTTGCGATCACCCGTGATATGAAATCGGATCCGTTGCATATGTATTAAACAGTTGACATATGCATTAGCTTTAAGACCATGGCATTTGAAATGGGATGACCATGAGTGATGAGAAACCCCTTGCGAGGAGGTATTTGAGTGAAACCTTAATGAATTAATGATGGTAATGATTATGAATGCCCTTGTTGATAAGTGGCAAAGCGATGGTGTTTGTGATTGTGTATATGTTGTGCTTATTTATGATATGAATTGCGATTCATGAGGCTTGTATGCCTATTGTGATAATGAGATAATGAATGAATCATAATTTGATGTTTGATAGCAAAGCACACATGACGTTTGTATGCATATACACATGATCACAATATATATATATATATATTATCCGTCATTTTGAATGTATAACTCACTCTCCCATGTGGTCTCCTTTTTAGCCTTGTGATGCAGGTTGCCATGGGATGAGTTTGGATTTTAATTAAAGCTTGGGTGAAGGTAAATAGTGGTAGAGGAAGTGCCTTGGCCGGCATCATTTATGAGTTCTTGTGTAATGAATGAATTAATTATGAGAATGAAGATGATTTAGAGATTTTGAGTATGTATAAGATAACTCTTGAATTTGTGGATGGTGAATATATATGTAGAATGTAAGAGATAATTTGTTGTATATTAGAAAGATTGAAATTGAAAGATGTTCATTGATGATTGAGATAATCAGGAGAAGATTCCCGAATGTATATGTATATATATATAATTATATCTTAGGCATTGCATGCTTATGTAATTATGTAAAATGATGATGGTTGTCTATTAGGTTTACGACATGCCATTGCATGCTTTGCCGAGCCTTTTCTCATATCGTCATATATGGGACTAGGCGTGTGCCCGGTATACACATTCTTCCGCTGTAAACACTATTATTTTCGTATACCGTTACAGGCAATTTATCTATCGATCCAGCTTAGGGTTATTTAATCTCACTCTTGGGTTTTCTGTGATTTGGGTCTTGATGTGATCATGGTGAAGTCTTGGAAATATTTTCAAACGCGAAAAATTTATTCGCATTTTCATTAATTATGACGATCACATCGGGATTCGAGTACAGAAAATCAGGGGTGTTACAAAGGTGGTATCAGAGCATAAATTGCTCTGAATTGGAGTTATTGGTTAATACCAGAGCATGGTTGCTCTATGAGGAATTGATATTATGGATGATTGGAGCATAATTGCTCAATAGTGAGATATTTATGGTAATCCTTGGAGCGGGATGCTCATTATTGGAATATGGTTGTTTTATGTAGAGTAAGGATGATAATTATCTAGAGCATGATGATATGTTTGAGTATTGATTGCCCTATATGGACTTATGAATGATTAGTTGTCTAAGGATTATGAATTGATTATGAGGGCATAATTACTTATTGAGGAATTATTGTGAATCATTAGAGTTGAGTCGGGATTGATGCTTAATGAGGACTTTTATAAGATTATGATTCATAAGATGTGGTTATTGTTTATTGGGAGTATACCCTTTTTATCTTTGAGGTTGTATGATGTACATGTGGAGCATAGTTGCTTATTGCTATCATGAATGAATCATGGAATTGAATATGAGTGAATGAATTTCCTCAATACGTGATGAATGTATGTATTGTGTAAGACCGGCCAAGTTCCTTACCCTATTACCTTCAAATGACAAATATACTGTTATTGTGCATTGGTGTTGATATATGAAATGCAAATTGAATTGATGATGGATCCATGATTAAACGTGATCATGGAAATGAAATATTGAGTTATGAATATGAAATATGAGATATAATTTGGATTGATGACGATTTTTATGCCATGTGTTGATCATGGATAGAGAATATTGAGAAAGAAATTGATATGGTAGTAGACCATATATGTTGAGACCTTGATGTGCGTATGCACCTCGAATATAAATTGTTGGTTGGGTCTCTTATATGCACTATACCTGTGGCGTCTAGCCAGGAGTGCTTGTTAAATGAAAATGGAACTCATATGTTTGAGTTGATTAGATGAATAATATTGAAGGAATTCCCTAGTGTGGGTGTTTTCAAATTTAAATGATCGGTTGTGCCATTGTAAAGGATGAATTTTATATCCTTTGGCACAAGAACCCTATATGTTATATGATATAAGTGATTTGTTGTATCTCCCTAGAATGGGAATTTGAATATGTGATAAATGATTAAATACGAAATCGAATACATGTTAGATTGGGGTGATGTCTTGGTTTTTGGTGTGTGAAAACCGAGTAAATAATTGATTTGATTTGACCCACTAGGTGTGATGACCTAGATGGACTTGGTATGATCTTGTACGATCAATTGTTGATTAATTTGATTGGACCCTATGGCGGTCTAGGCTCTATGTTATTTTTGTGAGCCATATCTAATGATGTTGTGTGGTATGTGAGAACTCCATAATGGGTGCTAGGTAACCCTTAGACTTCCTATGTCTATTGATTGATCGAACCTTATGAATGGTTAAGCCATAACGAAATTAATTGTGAAATACGTTGTTTAAGCTAGAGCTGGTATGTGATGGAATGCGAATAATGAATGTAACCCCTAATGATTGATGAATAATAATGTTGAATTTGGGGTATAATTGGAATTGATTATGGTATATGATTTTACGAAGTGACCTTGGGCTAAATGATGTGCCTTAGAGATTATGGTCATTGGAATAATTATGGATGACAATATGATTCAGAGATGATATATGTGATTGTGAGTCGGTGAATAGAAACTTGATCATGTCATTACCCCCTTATTTTATTTGAAGGGTGCTATATTGATGATGGAAAACACATAGTGATGTTGTACTACGTGAAATGTAGGTCCAATTCATGGACTTTAGTTGTGATCTATGAGGAGAATTCCTAATATGAAAGCTTATTATATGATTAAGTAAGCCTACTTGATAAGAGTTTGGTGAATCTTTTATGGCTCGAATTAATTTATAACCAACAATATGTAAGTGAGACAAGAATTTTGGGCTATTTGAGCATGGTTTTAGAAGGGATGAAGCCCGAGAATAGGGTATTTACTTTGTGATGACTGAAATTCTATGATCGATACACCAATTTAAGGTGAATTTGATTAAGATTGATGATTGATATGGCATGATGGATGCTAGATTAACTATATAATGATGATGAGATATGAATATGTTAGCTGTGGACTGGTAAGGATTGTCACCGAGTCTTATGTGGACTGGTACCATTTGAATATGAGTGACCGATATGAGCAATGGGAATATGAAGTACTAGTCCCGATATGGTCTTACATGCCATAGGCATTGTGGCAGCATGCACTTATGCGCCGACTTTATTTGTTTGTGGTAACCACTACGGGATTGGGACGCCTTCCTGTATGTCGGATGCAGCAACACATAGGTCGGCCAGGTGTAGGGATTGTAACTGCTTATGGTGAATGTACTGCGCCTATCTAGACGTACTGAGTATGAACCTATGAGCTCTGTTGGATGAGTCGTGATTGATGACATATGACGCGCTTGAATGTAGACAGTTTTATGTTAAGAATGATGACATGATGATAATATGTTTTGATGGACTTTGAGAAGTCTGATGCTACTTCGTGATGTTATTGAACTCTATTGGTGTGTGGCCGAAGTGAGGCCTTATGGTGTATGTTGAATTTCAAGGACGAAATTCTTTTTAGGTAGAGTGAATTGTAACATCCCGAATTTTATAAAAATAATTAAATCGAGAGAATAGATACTGAATAATTATAAATGGATTATTGAATGTCTTAAAAACTTTAGAATAATTAAATTGAGACTTATAAGGACTAATTATAAAATTATTGAGTACTTAAGAGTTAAAATTATACCCGATTAGAAAATGGGTGTTAGACCAAGTATCTCCGATTGAGATGTCGTTGGTTAGGGATATTAAGAATATTATTGGGAATCCGAATATATATTCGGAATAATTTTTAGATAAAGTATTGAGCCCGAATAGGGATCCTGTTTATTATAAAACGGGAAATGTTTTAATGAGGGATCGAGTTATAACTTATTCCTTCTCCCTCTTTTATTTTCACGTATGGCTTCTCCTCCCTTCCCCTAATTTTCGCCATTCCCTTCTCCCTCACACAAACACTCTCTTCTCTTCTCTTCCTCCCAAAACCTAAGAAAGGAAATTAGTGTACCTTTCTCCTCCTTCATTTTCGGTTACAATCTTCAAGCTTGGAGGAGATGATGTTGAAAGGAAGCTCTCCTTTTCCCTCTTGGATTTTCATCACCATCTCCCTCTCTTGGAAGCCCATTATGATTTCTTGGCTTAAGGTATGTTACCCTCCATTTTGAGGAGCTTAAGCCTTAGGTTTTGAGTCTTACTTGCTTGGGAGAGTGGTATATGTATGGGTTTAGGAATGGGAGCCATTTTTGTGTAAAACCCAAAGGTGAAGTGTGGTTTATATGTGTTTTTGGATGGGTGTTGAGGGGTACACGAAAATTTAGTGTTTGATGATGGAAGATGATGATTTTTATGATTATTGTTGGATTATTAATGGTTATTAGAAATGGCTATTGAGTTTTGGTGAAAAACCCTAAGTGTGGTGATTTGGGGGTTTTAGCTAAATAGGTGATTTTGATGATTTTTGATGTCTTAGAATGATCTTATGTAAGGAGATGAATGTTTGAAGCATTGGTATTGATTATGGAGGTTTTAGAGATGAGTGCATGTGAATGTTATGTGATTAGAGGAGTTGAACCCCTTGAGCATTGGCAACTATGATGATGAAAATGATAATGATGGTGGTGGATAACCATTGATGATGAATAGATAAGTTAAGATGAGGATTTGATGAGGCCTTAGACCATAAGGTGTGTCACTTGAATTTTGTGAATTGTTGATGGCTTTGAGTAGAGCTAAGAGGGCTTATAATGAATTTGAGTGACAATGATGGCAAATGGATGATTTATATGATGATTGGATGTATTATGGATAAGGGAGTGATATTGATGTCGTTGGACGTAGTTGGCCCTTTGAGATCTAGAGAATCTTGGTTTTGGGAAAGGAATTCCCGAAGCCTAACACAATGGTATAGATTGGTGTTTTGTTAAGTCTAGACTTGATATTAAAGCCTTGAGATATGTTTACAATTGCTTAGAATTAAAATGATGCCTTGTGTTGGCTCATTGATTGGATATGTGTATATATGTGTATTGATGTAGATGATATTCAGGGCAATGTAGCAGAGCATTTGGAGCATGCATTGGATTGTGGTTCTTCCCTCGAGGTAGAAGAGGAGTTTACATTCAAATTGCATGAGTTATATAATTGATGATTATTGTATGGCTTGATACTCATGCTTGCCTTGCCATGTTTATAGTGAAATGATATGAATGGCAAATTGCTGGCTATTGATGATAATGTATGTGTATATATGATGATGAATAACCCATGAGGGGTTAAAATATGTACATGCTAATGAACCGTCCTTGAGGGGATGAAGTATATGTTTTGTGAATTGAGAATTTATGTGGATGATTGGCATTGAATGTGATGGCCATTGTGATGGTATTGGTGATAAGTTTGAAGTTTATGCATAATTGAGGAACTCATAGAGTCAAACAGAGTTTTATGTGATTTTGATGGCTTGGGTTAGTCCCAATAGCCCATATATGTAGTTTATGACTTGTAGGAATTGGAATGGGCCAATTCCATTGAGAATAGGCCCTTGAGTTGCATAAAAGTGCCTTTAAATGGGTAAAACGCATTTATGCGCATAAGTCCCTCATTTTTGGGAATTTTCGAGTGAGGCCGGTGGCCACGCGTCACAAATAATGTGTATTTGTTATGGTTAAAATCTCGTAGCATTTGGAGTTCATACGAGAAAGTTAGGAGGGTTAGAAGTTGAAAAATCTTGCGTTCTGCATAAAAAACAGCAGCAGGGCTGTCTTGAATCGATTCAAGACCCTTTGAATCGATTCAAGAGGTGTTGTTTTCACTATTTTGGGCTCCAGGGGCGTTTGAATCGATTCATACGAGTTTGAATCGATTCAAGGATCTCTGTTTGTCAAATTTTGAGATTTTGGGATGCTTGAATCGATTCACACGAGCCTGAATCGATTCAGAGCCCTGTTATGGCCGCTGTTGTGCTGTTTTTCCAACTGGTCTGTTTTCTTTGCTGTTTTTGGCCCGTTTGGGCACCTTAATGACATTTTTAGCCTCCGACTTCTTCATGAAAGTTGTAGACAATTGTGTCACGGAGGTGTGAGAATTGGTCTCACATTAATTGGAGTTTTCTAACTCTTATTAGGCGAAAAATACCGAACCTATTGCATTGAAAAATTCAAGTTTAAGGGGGGTTTTGAACCCAACTTTTTATGGTGGCCAAATTGGGACTAATAGGTGATATTTGTGACATGTCCCACTATTTTTAAGACTAAAAGTAAGATTTCCTCATGCCTTAGTACTGAAATTTATCATGGGTTCATTATTGCCCAAAACCCCGTTCAGTATGTAAAAACGAACGAATTCACTAGGGGTACATGTGCGGTGTGTCTTAGTGGTGATTGAGGAATGGCTTAAGACCTTGGCAAGGTATGGGTATGCCTATGCTATGTTATGAAAACATGTATGCTTTTCCCCCTCTATTGATTATATTATGAATCATCATGAAAAGTAATGATGTGATTGTATGACACACCATAATTGACGATGAAACTAATGAGGGGACAATTGAATGGCAATGAGTTATTATAACTCAATGAATTTTGAAAAAGTATCAATGGTGATTAAAAATGGATGATGCCACACATATTTCATAATGATCAATGATGTTAAATGAAAAAGGGACGTTGTTGTTGAACATATCCTTGAATACGCAGTGTTTGCTATTTTGGATGAGTGTGGTGCCAATATGATTAAGCCAAGTATTGACTTGTATGTATGAGACGCAATGATGATTGCTAAATGTATGTTTGAAATATATTGTTGATATCCATGTGTGGATTATTATGAATGATGTTTGTGGCCATTGAGATGCCAATTATATGAATGATGTGCCTTGAGGGGCCTTATGAATGATTATGTATAATTATTGAAATGCCAAATTAAAATATATCCCTAATTGAGAGGGTGAGATATCCTTGCGAGGTGGGAAACCAACTTGATGATGATATGAGATTGAGCCGGTGGTTGCGATCACCTGATTGTGAAAAATGAAAGGCCCTGCGGGGACCATTGTATGATGATGAGCCAGTGGTTGCGATCACTTGGTATTTGATATGAAAAAGGGCTTGCGAGCACCTATGATGCCCATGGTTGCGATCATGAGGCGGGAGTACCCCTTGCGAGGAGGGAAACCTATGAGAATTGTTGAACTTGGTTGCGATCACGAGAAGCACCTTGCGAGGCTGCTATAGGGAGTACCCCTTGCGAGGCGGGAAACCAATATTTATGAATGATTGATTATGGTGGTTGCGATCACCCGTGATATGAAATCGGATCTGTTGCATATGTATTAAATAGTTGACATATGCATTAGCTTTAAGACCATGGCATTTGAAATGGGATGACCATGAGTGATGAGAAACCCCTTGCGAGGAGGTATTTGAGTGAAACCTTAATGAATTAATGATGGTAATGATTATGAATGCCCTTGTTGATAAGTGGCAAAGCGATGGTGTTTGTGATTGTGTATATGTTGTGCTTATTTATGATATGAATTGCGATTCATGAGGCTTGTATGCCTATTGTGATAATGAGATAATGAATGAATCATAATTTGATGTTTGATAGCAAAGCACACATGACGTTTGTATGCATATACACATGATCACAATATATATATATATATTATCCGTCATTTTGAATGTATAACTCACTCTCCCATGTGGTCTCCTTTTTAGCCTTGTGATGCAGGTTGCCATGGGATGAGTTTGGATTTTAATTAAAGCTTGGGTGAAGGTAAATAGTGGTAGAGGAAGTGCCTTGGCCGGCATCATTTATGAGTTCTTGTGTAATGAATGAATTAATTATGAGAATGAAGATGATTTAGAGATTTTGAGTATGTATAAGATAACTCTTGAATTTGTGGATGGTGAATATATATGTAGAATGTAAGAGATAATTTGTTGTATATTAGAAAGATTGAAATTGAAAGATGTTCATTGATGATTGAGATAATCAGGAGAAGATTCCCGAATGTATATGTATATATATATATAATTATATCTTAGGCATTGCATGCTTATGTAATTATGTAAAATGATGATGGTTGTCTATTAGGTTTACGACATGCCATTGCATGCTTTGCCGAGCCTTTTCTCATATCGTCATATATGGGACTAGGCGTGTGCCCGGTATACACATTCTTCCGCTGTAAACACTATTATTTTCGTATACCGTTACAGGCAATTTATCTATCGATCCAGCTTAGGGTTATTTAATCTCACTCTTGGGTTTTCTGTGATTTGGGTCTTGATGTGATCATGGTGAAGTCTTGGAAATATTTTCAAACGCGAAAAATTTATTCGCATTTTCATTAATTATGACGATCACATCGGGATTCGAGTACAGAAAATCAGGGGTGTTACAGAACTCGTTAAATTGGTTTGCGTTTCTCTTAACCTTGAACTCTTTACTTAATTGTACATATAAACTGTTTGTTGTTTTGCCTAGGCTAAATACTTGAATTATTCTTGCCATCAAGAAGAAACTTATACTTGCACACAAACTGTTTGTTAAAATTACTGCACCAATACTCTATTGAGTTTCTCATTTCCTGGTTAAGATTACTTTGATTCTTGTAGTTCAATACATTGATTCAAGCCATTCAAAGTGTGTTACATACTAGTTGCTTGCAAAATTCTCATATATCTTGTTTGAGTTGCATAAAGAACCAAGTTCAAAGGCAGTCCAAGTAAAAGTTTTTAAACACTCAATTCACCCCCCATCTTGAGTATTGAGGCCACTTGAATAACACTTCTCTCCTAGAAATGGGTGGATCTTGGCCCTCTTCCTTCTTCAACCTTCATGTGCTATGTAGGGATGGCAATATGGGCTAGGCTCGCGGGCTGACCCGTTTGGCCCGTCAAAACGGGACGGGCCGGGCCAACGTTTCAAGCCCGCTTTCCCAAATAGGCCCAGCCCGTTTTGGCCCGTCAAAATATGGGCCCTTGCGGGCCTGGCCCAGCCCGGCCCGTTGGGCCTTTAGTAAAAAATACTTTATTATATATATTATAATTTATAATACTTATTTACTATTAACTTTTAATATATATGTTTTTATTATTGTAGACTTTATTTGATATTATTTATTTTAGACTTTATATTATTAGTGTGTGTGTGTTTAATTTTTGTTTTAAATATTGATTGATTATTTGATTTGAAATTAATTTTGATGACTATTAATTGTTTCCATTTAATTCAAATAAATTTAATTTAAACTTTTAATGAAATAAGTTGGATTAATTATAAAAAACTTTACTTTAAAAAAGTGAAATCTATTTTTTATATCTAAATTTTTTTAAAAAAGACTTAAAATAGTCCAAATAATAATAAAAATATAACATATATAATTTTAAAAAAACGGGCCGGCCTGTTTTGGCCTGTGGGCCACACGGTATACGGGCCGAGCCAATGTTTTTGGCCCGGCCCGGCCCGTATTTTGACGGGGCCTCACGGGCCTTGGCCCGGCCCAGCCCTTTGGCCCGTTTTGCCACCCCTAGTGCCATGGATGCTTGCTTCTTCAAAGAGGGAAACCGAATCCTAAACTCTAAGACTTCTAAGAGTTTGGACGAAAATGGAGATGGAAAGATGGATGAAAAGATGAAAGGAAAGGAAGGGAATGGAAGAGACGTGAAGTGGAATGGGAATAGGTGAATGGGAGGCTACTCCAAGAGGGAGATAACTCCTCTAACTCACCACCAATGAGGGAGGAACCTCTTGGATGAGAGCTTGCAAAAGATCTCCTAATCCTAGAGAAAAAGAAGAGAATCTCTCACTAAAAACTCACTTAAAGTGGTAAAAATCTCAAATGCATAATTGTGTAACTTTTTACAAAAGGAGAGCTCCTTATATAGGCCTCCACAATTTCGGCCAAGGAGGAGCTAATGGGCTTGGTTCATGGATCCAAGGCCCGAAAGAGAAAAAGGAAAGGAAGATGGCCTATACATGGCCCAAAATGAAAGTACATGGCCCTAAAGTGGCCCATTTGACCTTGCAAGGCCCAAATAAAACCTATAAGCCTAGAGAATCTAACTAGGGATTATATTACAAGCAAAGTATGAGTAGATCCTCAAGGAGTCTTTGTGGCACCCTTAATCTGGTAAATGATTAAGCCTTCAGATAAGCAAGTATAGAGGGTAAATTTTTCACGTTTATAAATCTTAAAAGGTGGATGAAGAACACCACAATTTTATTTTGAGAAGACTACTCGGATCTACATGAAGACCTAACTTATATATGAAGATATGAGGAGGTAAAAGATTTAATAAATAGCGAAATGCATAACTTGTTGCGAGAACATGGATTAATTGAGTGAAATCATCAAGAACACTTAAAAAGAATGTTAATTTATGTTAAAGAAATGCTTGAAGCAAGTATAGAAGGATACCGTGTCCATTTGATACCAAACAGTGTTCTAAAGTATAAAATTTTTCATGAATCAAGGTATTGAATCGATTCCTCCAATGAGTGAATCGATTCATGCGAAAGGATTTCCAAAGATAGGGGAATCTGTGGCTCATGAATCGATTCCCCTAAATTTGAATTGATTCATGCGTAAATGAATGCTATGAACAGTGCTTCCAGAATCAATTGAATCGATTCCTCTCTTGGTGTGAATCGATTCATGAAATTTCAATTTCATGAACAGTAAATCCAGAGAAGAGTGAATCGATTCAAAGCCTCACTTGAATTGATTCAAGCCTGGCCTATCAGTTCCCTGCTGTATTTTATGCAGAAAATCACATAATTTCCAACTTCAAATCACCTTCTCTCATTCAAATCAAATCCATTAGCCACCAAACTTTGACACAAGCTAAAATATATTATTTGTGACGTGTGGCCACTGGTCGCACTCAAAAATTCCTAAAAATGAGGGAGATATGTGCATAAATGCATTCTACCCATTTAGAGGCATTTTGAGGCAACTTAGGGGTCTATTCTCAGTGGAATTGACCCATTCCAGTTTCTACAAGTCACAAATCATATATTTTAGCTATTAAAACCATCACACGCCATCTAAGACTTATAAAATTCATTTTGACCCTATTGGTTCCTTAATCATGCATGATTATCATATACAAACCGCATAATTCAATCCATACATAAAACACCAAGCACATCAATACCATCAATCATCAAATTGCAATTCAATAAAGGTTATAATTCATCATTATCTATTCTCCATTCTCACAAGTTACTCACAGACATATCATGGCCATACTAAATATCATCATATATATATATACATGTCAAAGGAATACATATAAGTCATGAAATCAAAATCATCGCCGGCCAAGGCATCGTTACCCAAAATAAACCTTCTTCACACACTTCCTCCAAACTATGAGGCACTTCTTCCATAGTAAGCCCTACAACACGAGAGCTAAAAATATATACCACATGGAAAGTGAGTATACTTTCTTAATGATGATAATCCTATAAAATGCGATAATATACATATGAATGCAATAAAACACCTTCTCCTATCAAGGAGTCCAACGTATCATGAAAACAATTAATCACTCAATTCATTAAGCACCTATGCCCAAGTACCTAAATAAAATAACAAGTCCATCATCAAGTACATACCAAGTCCACAACACAAGTATAATTAGAGACTAAAAGGGGATCTTACATCTACCTCATACCACATTCTCAACTTACTTCGTACATACCATGTTGGTGTTTGAAATGCATATGCACGAATCCGATTTCATTCCATCAAGTGATCGCAACCACCATAACCATTCATTTCTCATTGGTTTCCCTCCACGCAAGGGGTACTCCCTCTAGCATCCTCATAAAGTGCTTTCTCGTGATCGTAACCACGTTCAATAATTAATGTTGGTTTCCCGCCTCGCAAGGGGTATTCCCTTCTTAAGAATCCCGCAGGACCTTTCATTTATGATTGCAACCACATATTCAATTCCAATGGTCCCACAGGGCCTTTCATTTCAATTACCAGATGATCGTAACCACCGGCTCGATTACCTCAAAAACTTCCAAGTTCTTCTCATATATTAAGTGATCACAACCACTTTTCAACATCATCATACTAGTCCCACAAGATTTTTCTTTGTGATCACAACCATATATTCAAATGATATGTTATGCATGCCATGCTATGTATACAATAATTCTCGTGCATGTCTTAACCCCACAAGGATTATCTCACCCTCTCATATAGGGTATACTCATACTCATTCTCATAGTCAGTGTCACACAATCACACACATATATATATCATTCTTCCAAATGTATATCATTCAAAATCATCAAGATCATTCTAGCCATGTATTTTATCAAGTCAATCCAAACATGGAAAATGAATAACATATCATCAATATACTCTATCATTCGTAACCTCATCAAGGTATTATTTTCGCAATTGCTCATCACAAGGCTAAGTCTCTATTTCATATCATACTCATGAAACACAACAACCAACCAATGAAGAACATACCATAATGCATCAATACACATATTATCATCACACAAGGCATCATTCATTTAGAAAATACACCCCTCTGCTACCTCAAGAGAAGTAGACTTTCGGGTTTGATGATCCCTCCTCATAAGTGTTATCAAGTCCTACATCAATCAATTATAGGACCACATCAATCATTCATCCAATCATCATTCTCAATATATATATGTATATACATACATGATTCTCATCATGTAGTAATTATTTACAAGTTTTATTCATTTGCCTAATTCGGCTTCGAGAATTCCTTCCCTTTGATCAAAATTCACTATTACCAAAAGCAATCACCTAAATAGTTAAGTTAGCCACATATACCAATTTCACACCCAACCACCATTACAAATCCTCATTTATGGAAACACCTTATCATTAATAACTCTTCTATCATCAATAAATGCTAATCCCATCTACATTACACATTTCCCCCAAAATCAAAGGTTAGGGTTTCATTAAAAACTCATCAAACATCATTAATGTGACATCCTACGTCTTTTTACCTTTATTTATATCCGATTAATTATTTTTCACAATAAATTTTTCACGTTAAATGATAATTAATTAGGTCTTAATGTAAAATAACATTTATTTTTCTTTTTAGTATACTTAAAGTAATAAACAATAGTAAATAAATTAAATAATAAAATGGAATTAATTAAAATAAGGGGAAGAAGAAAATGAAGTCAGGGGTCACTCGCTTGAGCGAGACCCTGATTCGCTTAAGCGAAACCAGTGAAGGTCGCTTAGGCGAGTTCCTACTTGCTTGAGTGAGTTCTACATTTTAAACCTGATCAAAATACGAGACTAGCAAGGAAAATTCACTAACAATTCAATCTTTTACTCGGAAATGGTCCTCTCGGTCATATCTCACTCGGGAATAACTTAACCTTCCTTCACTCGGAAGGGGTTCTCTCGGTCATGCCTCACTCGGAAACATCTTAACCCTCCTTCACTCGGAAGGGGTTCTCTCGGCCATACCTCACTCGGAAACATTCTAACCTTCCTTCACTCGGAAGGGGTTCTCTCGGTCATGCCTCACTCACAAACATCTTAACCCTCCTTCACTCGAAAGGGGTTCTCTCGGCCATACCTCACTCAGAAACACCCTAACCTTCCTTCACTCGAAAAGGGTTCTCTCGGTCATGCCTCACTCAGAAACACCCTAACCTTCCTTCACTCAGAAGGGTTCTCTTGGTCATGCCTCACTCGGAAACACCCTAACCTTCCTTCACTCGAAAAGGGGTTCTCTCGGTCATGCCTCGCTCAAAAACACCCTAACCTTCCTTCACTCGGAAAGGGTTCCCTCGGTCATGCCTTACTCGGACGAGACTGAATCCGCTAGGGCGAGATTCGCCTACAGCAGACACAATTCATCCCTTTTTCATCATTCATGACCCACAATTATTTACAAAACCTGCCCATAGCAATTTATCAATTACATCTACTATTGGCTCTATGCCAATATATATACATATATATCAAATTCATGAAAATCGACACCGATCACATCGACATCACCACCATACCACTTCAGCAACATGAATTCATATCCACATTAATCAACATACAAATTCTAGATTAGTTCACACATACAAGCAACATATTATAGCGTCACATACACAGAAAACTCATTACACACATAATTCATTTCATAATTCCTCGGTTCCTTGGCATCAATCCTCCGCTTGGCGCACCTCTGAGGCTTCGACCTCTTCCCTGTCACTGGTTACTAAATTAGAAGAAAACTACAGCAAGGGTGAGTATTTGGCATCATAATTAATCTAGAACGGAAATTTAATAACCAAATGCATGTGTATAAACTCTATCCGAATGCTTTATTCTTAAATTGCAATTCATAATCAGTAAATATAATTAAGTACATACACATCATCACATAATACTAATAATTCCATCAATTATCACCACTGACTCTCACACAAAATCGACGCCTAGTATCCGGATACTAAAGGATCGGCCTTCAACTGGGGGTCCTACTTGACACCCCGTGAACCCTACTTGGTTCACCAAGTCCTGCTTGACTCTCCACCTCAACCACTGGGTCCTACTTGACCACTGGGTAGCTCAACTGGGCATAAAAACCACAGGAGCCGGAAACGAGGGGCTATACATACCGTCGGCCGTCCCACACCACGCAATCATACATATATAATTCACATTCCTCATATCACAAGTGGCCACCATAACAACATATACTCATCAAATGGGTAACCTACTTGTCAAGCTCGCCATCACATTGCCACTATATACTTTGATTTATCACAACGTCAAATATTTTAATCTCATGATCATTGTAAGCCATACATAATCCTAAACCGATCGATGTCCATATTCATACATACACATACAACTATCATCCAGTAATATTTCTTACCGTTTTCATAATTGGTTCGACAACCCAGACCCAAAATATGTACCTATTCTAATTAATTACAACCCGAACACCCCCTTACCTCGATTCCAAGCTTCGACGATTTGTTCTTGATGCCGATTGCATTCTCTAAGTGCTGGGTTCAAGGTTCTACCTCCGAATCCAACACCCCCTTCATCACTCGGTCCTCCGACGTTCGTTTCGCTACCTACGGAGGTCGAAATGCAAAACCCATAAACGTGATATTACCCTTATTGTTTCAAATACCGTTTTTTAAGCTCCCATGCACTGGAGGAATGGAAAATGGAAGCTTCCCCCACCATGCATGGCCATTCGGTTAGGGAGTGAAAATGAAAAGGGAGGGGATAACTCAATTCAAATGGTCCATTGTACTCACCTCGAAGCCATGACCTCAAAAACGGGGTTATTTCAAAGTTTTGACGCGGAATAGGTCTTCCCTTGGAGCATGCAACTCCTGGCAGTGTGAGGGAGGAGAAGAAGAAGAAGAAGAAGAAGTTGGCGTGAAATGAATGAGGAAGAAGAAGGAATTTTAATTATTTAAGACTCAAGGGCAAAACTGTCTTTTCCCCATTTCTTTTATATTTTCTTTGAAAGTTTTAATTAAACTTTTACCTTTCACCTCCATTGGTAACTTTTAATTTACCTCCTTCTAATTTCACCTCATTTAACCCTTTTTGTAATTAATCAATCAAATAAATTTATTTATTTCCATAATAGTTAATTATTTATAATTGCCTTTATTTTAATAATAATTCATAAAAATATCAAATAAATCTCTAAAAAAATTATTATTATTTTCCGCTAATCATAATTTTACTAAAATATTAGGGATGTTACATCCACCCCCCCTAAAAAGGGATTTCGTCCCCGAAATCAACGTACCTTATTGAAAAAGATCGGGGTACAATCGCCTTATGTCTGATTCCAACTCCCACGTGTAGGTTATCCCATTTAAATTTTGCCACTTCATCTTTACCAATGGTACTTCTTTTTTTCTTAACCGTTTAGTCTGGTATTCTTCAATACAGATAGGTGTAACTCCCACCGTCAGGTCCTCCTTTAATTCGATTGAATCTTCCGGCACAATCATGGAATCACAAGGAATGTACGCTCGAAGTTGTGACACATGAAATACATTATGTATATTAGTTAACGATTGGGGAAGATCTAATCAGTAAGCAACATCACCAATCCTCTCCAAAATCTGATATGGCCCAATGTATCTTGGGTTAAGCTTATGACTCTTCAGTATCCGACCTACACCATTGGTAGGTGAAACCTTCAGAAATACCCAATCTCTCACCTGAAACTCAAGTGGTCTATGACGATTGTCATAATAACTTTTATGTCGATCTTGGGCAATATTCATTTTCTCATGAATCACGGTAACCTCTTCATTCATTTCCTGGATTAATTCGGGTCCTAAATGAATGGCATCGCCATTTTCATTCCAACACAAATGTGTACGACACCTTCTACCATATAGAGCTTCATATAGAGCCATACCAATGCTATTGTGGTAACTTTTGTTATACACAAACTCCACTAATGGCAAGTATCTTTCCCATGAACCGCCTTGCTCCAATACACAGGCTCTAAGCATATCCTCTAAAGTCTGAATTGTACCCTCAAACTGACCATCAGTCTGAGGATGATAAGCTGAACTCAATCTTAGTTCAGTACCCAATTCCTGTTGCAGACTTCCCCAAAATCTAGAAGTAAATCGAGGATCACGATCTAAAATAATACTCGAAGGTACACCAGGCAATTTTACAATCTCCGTAATGTATAATCTAGCCAACCAGTCCAATGACCATTTTATGTTCATAGCCAAGAAGTGAGCACTCTTGGTCAATCTGTCCATAATTACCCAGATTGTATTACATCCAGAACGAGTGCGAGGTAACCCGGATACAAAATCTATCGTGATACTCTCCTACTTCCAAATCGGAATCTCAGGTGGTTGGAACAATCCAGGGGGTCTCTGGTGTTCAACCTTACATTTCTGACATATCACACAAGACTTCACATATTCAGTTATTGCTTTCTTCATTCCCGCCCACCAGAATTCTCTCTTCAAATCGTGGTACATTTTTATAACACCGGGATGAATGCTCAAAGAACTCCTATGTGCTTCAGCTAACACGGCTTGCCTGAAATCACCTTTTGCAGGCACCACAACTCGGTCTCGGAACCTCTAAATTCCATCATTACCTTTGGTTAATTCCATATCTTTACCTCTTGCTTGAGTGTCAAGCAGTTCCATCAACTCTTCATCATCCTTTTGGGCCACAGCTAGAGATTCCAGAAATTCATTGGAGATCTTCAGCATCCTGACTATCATTTGATTTGGAGCGTTCATAACAACCCCAATGTTCATATCACGAAAGCTTTCCAACAATTCTTGCTCTTTGCCCAACAAGAAAGCTTCATATGATACTTTTCTACTCAGAGCATCGACAACAACATTTGCTTTACCCAGATGGTACCTCAAATCAAAATCATAATCCTTTAGGTACTCCACCCAGCTCCTTTGTCTCATGTTTAGTTCTTTCTGATCAAATAAGTATTTCAAGCTCTTGTGGTTACTAAATACCACGAAGCGAGACCCATATAAATAATGGCGCCAGATCTTTAATGCAAATACTACCACCGCAAGTTCAAGGTCATAAGTAGGGTAATTCTGTTCATGCGGTCTCAATTGCCTTGAGGCATAGGCGATCACCCGGTCATCCTGCATCAGCACACATCCCAAACCAAACTTAGATGCATCACAATACACCATAAATTCTTTCGTCACATCTAGTAGTGCAAGTACAGGTACAGTAGTCAAACACCGCTTAAGAGTTTGGAAACTCAATTCACACTTGTCCGACCATACAAATGGATTCTCTTTTCTCGTCAATCGAGTCAAAGGAAGCGCAATACGAGAAAATCCTTCAATAAAGCGATGATAATACCAGCCAATCCAAGGAAACTCCTAATTTCAGTCACCGATTTAGGCCTTTTGTAACATCCCGAATTTTAAAATGAGAGAATTAATTACCGGAATAATGGTATATGGAGTATTTAATGTCCCAAACTATTGAGAATAATTAAATTGATAATTTTGGGAACTGTTAGAAAATTATGGAGACCGGTTAAGCTGAAATTAAGCCCGGTTGAGATATGGGTGTCGGACCAAGTATCTCGGAATGAGATGATATTGGTCAAGGCTATTAGAAATATTATTGGGAATCCGAATATGTATTCGGAATAATTTTCAGACGATGTTTTGAGCCCGAACGGAGAACCTATTAGTTATAAAACGATGAAGTTTTAATGAATGGGAATTTAAATAAATCAAAAACCCTATTTTCTTTTCTCTATTCACGTGGGATTGCTGAAGGTGTTGAGCACTTGCACTTCACTTCTTTTATTCACCATCTCCTCCAATCTCTCTATTCCTTCTTTCAAAAACCCTAGCAAATTGGTGTCATCTTCATCCTTCACCATTTTCGTTTGGAGGAGCTTGAAGGAAGCTTGGGGCTTAGATTTCCTCTCCTCCTTCCACCTTATTTTCGTAGCTCTCTCTCTCTCTCTCTATCGGAACCCATTTTCATTTTTGGGTTTTGAGGTAAGTATACCCATCTTGCTAAGGTTTTGGTTATGGGTATATGGTATTTATGTGTTTTGAAACCATGCATGTGTATGAATATTCTTGAGGAGAGTATTTAATGCAAGAGTTTAATGTGGAATTGTATGAGAATGAGGTTTCTTGGGGGAGTAATGAAGTGGATACATTTATGGTTGGAAGGAGAAGAATATTTATGATGGTTGTTGGAATGTTATGAAACCCTAACTTCATGAATTTGGGGGAAATGCATAATGGAGGTTGATGAGTATTAATTGTTGGTAATAAATGTGAGTTATGATGCATAAGGGTCAATGGTGATGGTATTTGGTTGATGGAAGTCATTAATGGAGAAACCCATGAAAGGGTTGGTTGTTGAGTACATAATAATAAATGGTAGCACCTAACCCATGGTGGTTATGGTGGATAAAATGAAATAAAAGAGTTTTGAGAGTTATAATAATAAAAATAGCAAGTATTTATTGATATATAAGTATTTGAATCTTAATGAGTAAGTAGAAAATTGATTGTATAATGTATTGTGATGTAGGAAGTGACCCCATTGACGAAGCGGGACCATCGAACCGCGTTGATCACTACTTCACTTGAGGTAGGAGGGGGTAACTTTTCTAAATGCATGATTTCATCCATTGGTGATGTGAAAATATGTATATGTGATTATGTTAATGGTTGTTTGAATGGATGATATGATAGGTGTGATTTGAATGCATTTAGAATGATGATTGTTATGTGGCATTGTGTTTGGGATAAAATTAATGATGTGGTAATATTATATTAATGAAGTATGATGATGGTTTGAAACCATATGTGGATTGAGATTGTGATGTGGATATCCCAAATATGTGTGTATGAGTTATGGAATATGTATGCCACTAACTATTGATGAGAATATTGAAATCCACCAAGTGGTGGTGATGAATGATTAAAAGTGGAGTGTCATCTAGGATGCATAGTGTGAGGATGCACTTGATTTGCATTTGCATTGCATCCATGGCATATCATAGCTGTCTATGTGGAATATTAGGGGGTTCCACTAGGCGGGCCCAGTGGGAGGGCGGCTCAGTGCACGAGCGTATTGTGATTTTCCCCTGTGACTCGGTGTATGAGTCACGAAGTTGTCTATAGTTTGGTGACGAGGCACCCTATGTGGCAGGCCCAGTGGGCGGGCGGCTCTATGGTGAGCGAGTTTACCTCGGTGTCGGACGGGACACGACTCTCTCGATGTGTGTTCGGGAGGGGCCCGTAGCACTTGTGGTAGTTGAGACCACGATGTTGATCCGCAAGTCACGGGGTGACTAGTGCTACAGATGGGCGATAGCGGTTTGGTACCAGTAAAATTATGATGATGTAAGCATGCATAAATTGAGATATATATGTACACAATTTTTCTACTGCAGTAGGGGCATAGTAGCACACCTATGCTTGTCCCATAATTGAATTGATATGGTATTTTTCCCACAGTCGGATCCGCATTGTTTGATAAGAAATTCTTATGCATATGCATTAGCCTTAAGAGCATTTGCATATAGCTGGAGATATGCCTAGTGGAAAGCCCATGGTGGCAACGGATGAATGAGAATTTAAAAAGGGAAAGAGTTGAATACTAACCCGATGTGTGTGTTTGGCAATCCAAATGATTGATATTGTGAATGTATACTTGAAATTATAAGATGTATTGTGTATGATGTATGATCTGGTGTATTAATTGCTAATTGTGCAAGTATACATGTATTTCATCATAATGTATGACTTTAATTCATTTGGATTATGTTACTCACCTCCCCGTTGCCATTTTTAAAGTTGATGTAGGTATGACTTAAATCCTACAGCTTTTGGAGGCCGAGTTTGAAGGAGGTAAATATGGATAGGAACGTATAAGCCTTGGCCGGCATGAAAATCTGTTTTGGTAGAGTGTATGAGGTTTATATACTTAATTTTTGTAATGTTGATAATTTTGGAGGTCATGGGAGAAAATTGGACATGTTTGTGTAAGGCCAATTTTCCTACATGACCCAAATGATGTAAAGAATGGATCATGATACTTAACTTTGATGAATGAATGGACGTAGTGTTTTATGTTAGTTCATGGATTTTGTGTGAAGATGTTGAATTTGGGTTATATGCATGAATTAATATTGGCATGATGATGTTATTGGTGTTTAATTACATGAAAGAATCATCTGGTTTTGGATTGTAGCATTATATGAAGTGATACATGCATAATGAAATAAGATAGGGTCTTAGGTGAGGCCAAATTAGAAGGAATTGATGTTGCATGTGTTATGTTCAAGAGAAATTTCATTTCTGCATTGTCCCTGCATAACTCGCTCAAGCGAGTGATGATCTCGCTCGAGCGAGATTGCTGTGAAACAGGGGATTCATTTCTGCCCCAAATTCGCCCAAGCGAAGTTACATTTCGCCCAAGCGAGGTTGCATTTCGCCCAAGCGAGATTGCCACAGAATCAGTGTTTTGATTCTGGACAATTTTCGCCCAGGCGTCGAAGCAAGCGCTCAAGCGAAGGAGAAGGATTTTGATTCTGGACGATTTTTGCCCAGGCGAGTGGTGCCTCGCCCAAGCGAAAATCGGCCAGAGAGCTTTCAATGTTTCTAGACCATTCTCGCTCAAGCGAGCCTTGGGCCGCTCAAGCGAGATCGACCCCTGATACTCCTCTCCTTCTTCGCTCAAGCGTCTCGCTTCCTTCGCTCAAGCATTCCTTCATGTCTCGCTCAAGCGAGACAGGGCTCGCTCAAGCGAGCTGAGCCCTGATGCTTATTCCTTCATTTCGCTCAGCATCGCCCAGCGCCCGCTCAAGCGTGTGTACGCTGGCTCGCTCAAGCGACTTGAGTCACGCTTGAGCGAGTGACACCTGATGCTGCTAATTATTATTTTAACTGAACCTTTAAATCCTATGCATGATTGTTACTTTAAATATTATTCTGAAGCATTGAGGAGTAATATTTAGGCCTTCTAGATTATATAAATTATATCCCATATTTTTATGAAAGGACTCCTCTTGAAAATCAATTAGCCACTAATTAAACCAAATTAAATAATCCTTCCGCTGATTCTGATTGAAAAATTTATATTTAGTTTCACCCTCTCATATCTTCATATATGGGAGTGGTTCATTTTAGATCCAGGGGTTTGGTGAAAAATACTTCACCACTTTAATTATTGGATTTATTAATATTCTCAAAGACGCGAAAAATTTTTCCCTATTTTATTTGGGGGTTTGGGCGTCTCAACCTGGTATCAGAGCATTCATTGCTCTTGATACAATTAAAAAAAATTGATGATGTTTATGGGTTTATTGCTTGTGACTAATTGATTTGTGAATTATATGGGCGAATTATGAAAGCTGTTATTGAAATGAGATTATTAAATGATTGTTGTTAAGCCCGGCCAGGCAATTCCTTTCTCATATTTACCCTCAAATTGTGAAATACATTATGATGATACTTGTGTCAATGAAGTTAATGATGAATGATATGTATGCACACCGGGTGAAGAAACTTTAAGTTTCTAATTATGTTTATGTTGTTGTATATAGATTGAGTGATGGCGTATAGGCGCAATGCTGATACAGCCGCCATGGCTGAAGCCTTTAATCGCTTTGCCGACATACTTGAACGGCAACAACAACCTATTGGTCAGCCGAATCAAGGTCTTGACCAATTTCTTAAGCGGAAGCCTTCTGAATTTCATGGAGGCTATAAGCCAAAAGATGCTCATGTCTGGATCCGTGACTTGGAACGGATATTTGCTAGTATGGAATGTACCGAAACGCAGAAGGTGGAATATGCGGTGTTCATGGTTCAGAATGAGGCCGAATCTTGGTGGATCCTTACTCGTGGACGTATGATTGCTGCCCACACTCCTTTAAATTGGGAGAATTTCAAGGCTGAATTTCTTAAGAAATACTTTCCTGCGAGTTATAAAAACAAGAAAGAGCTTGAATTCATGGAACTCAAGCAAGGTGGCATGTCGGTTGAAGAGTATGCTTTGAAATTTGAAGAGCTATGTGTGTTTTATCCTCCCTTTCAGCAAGAGGGCACTGAAGTTTCGAAATGTGTTAAGTTTGAAAATGGACTACGCCAAGAGATCAAGAAGGCGATTTGCCACCAAGAGATTAGGAGCTTTCCTACTCTTGTGGATAAGTGTAGAATTTTTGAAGAGAATGATATTGCTCTAAGGAACTACTCAGGGCATGATTACAAGTTGAAGGGCCAATCTTCTAGCTTCAAGAAGAAAGGCAACTTTAAGAACAACAGACGATTTATACGTGGGTCCTCTTCTTTCAAAGGTGGACGAGGAGGCGGAAGGTATGGTGCCGATGGTGGCCGAGGCAATGGCCACGGACTTCGTTGTTTTAGATGTGGTGGAAATCATTTGGCTAGAGATTGTAATCATGAAGAAACAGTGGTGTGCTACAGGTGCAACCAACCGGGGCATATCCGCCCTGATTGTCCTTTGAATGCTACAGATGCTGTGCCACGTGATAATGCAAACCATGGAGGCTATGGTGCTTTTAGAGGCCGTGGTCGTGGAAACGGTAATGGCGGAAGAAATGGTAACCGAAATGGTGGTAACGGTCGTGGTAATGGAAACGGCCGAGGTAATGCTCACGGTGGTCGGAATGGCCCGAACCGTGGTGCTAATCAACAAATAGCTGGAAGAGTCTTTGCCGTGACCGGTGAAGAAGCTGCACAAGCTGAGGATCTTGTCCAAAGTAAGTGCCAGATACATGGTAATGTTGTTAATGTGATATTTGATTCGGGTGCTACGCACTCTTTTATTTTTGAAGAATGTGTGAGGCGCCTGCGAGTGCTTGTGAGTATGATGAAAGGTGCAATATTAGTGACTACACCGACTGGTGCTTGCTTAAGATCGGTGACTCGATGTGAGAATGTCGAGATGGACTTGGAGGGTAGAAAATTTGTTGTATCCCTCGTGTGTTTACCTATGAAAGACCTGGATGTTATTCTAGGCATGGATTGGTTGTCCGCCAACAAGGTTTTGGTGGATTGTCATAGCAAGACGGTGATTTTCCCAATCTCTAACACTGAAGGCTTTGATGTTCGAGGTATATCTCAACTTCTCATGATGTTCTGCTTGGTTGATGGGAATGGTGCGTCCCAATCTGGTGGAATTCCTATTGTTTTGGAATTTCCTGATGTGTTTCCAGAAGAGATTCCCGGATTACCTCCTCCACGAGAAGTGGAATTTTCCATCGATCTTGTTTCGGGTGCAGAGCCTGTTTCCCGAGCTCCTTATAGGATTTCTCCTATAGAGTTAGCTGAATTGAAAAAGCAAGTGGAAGAATTACTTGAACGGGAGTTTATTCACCCAAGTGTGTCTCCTTGGGGTGCTCCTGTGTTGTTAGTAAAGAAGAAAGATGGGAGCATGAGATTGTGCGTTGATTATCGCCAACTCAACAAACTAACCATTAAGAATAAATACCCTCTTCCGCGTATTGACGATCTTTTGGATCAATTGAAGGGTGCTGTTGTGTTTTCGAAGATTGATTTGCGTTCTGGATATCACCAAATTCGGGTGAAGGTGGAGGATATTCCAAAAACTGCTTTCCGAACGCGGTATGGACATTATGAGTACATGGTGATGCCATTTGGGGTGACGAATGCCCCTGTGATTTTCATGAGCTACATGAATCGTATTTTTCATGAATATCTTGATCAATTCGTCGTGGTGTTTATTGATGACATTTTGGTGTGCTCCAAAAGTCATGAAGAGCATGAAAGACATCTTCGTCTGGTGTTGACCATCCTTCGTGAGAAAGAATTGTATGCGAAGCTCTCTAAGTGTGAATTTTGGCTGTCGGAGGTCCAATTTCTTGGACATGTTATTTCGAATGATGGAATTGCTGTGGATAGATCTAAAGTTGAAGCTGTGATGGCTTGGGAAAGACCAACGTCGGTGACGGAGATAAGAAGTTTTCTTGGTCTTGCCGGTTACTACCGGAGATTCATTGAAGGGTTTTCCCGTTTGGCTTTACCACTAACGAAGTTGACTCGGAAAAATCACTCTTTTGTGTGGACTCGTGAATGTGAAGAGAGTTTTCAAGAGTTGAAGTTAAGGCTTACTACCGCACCGGTGTTAGCATTGCTCGACTTAATGGATGAATTTGTGGTATATTGTGATGCATCTAAGCTTGGTCTTGGATGTGTGTTGATGCAAAAGGAACGTGTGATAGTCTATGCGTCGAGGCAGTTGCGACCACATGAGGTTAACTACCCTACATATGATCTTGAATTGGCGGCGGTAGTGTTTGCATTGAAGTTGTGGCGACACTATTTGTATGGCTCCAAGTTTGTGGTCTTTAGTGATCATAAGAGCCTTAAGTACTTGTTTGACCAGAAGGAATTAAATATGCGCCAAAGACGGTGGATAGAGTTCCTAAAAGACTATGAATTTGAATTAAAGTATCACCCCGGTAAGGCGAATGTAGTTACTGATGCATTGAGCCAGAAATCATTGCATGTCTCCATGATGATGGCAAAGGAAATAGAGTTGATAGAACAATTTAGAGATTTGAATGTGGGTGTGGAGACTTACACTTCCAAGAAAATGGTGTTGGAAATGTTTAAGGTTGCAAATGAATTTCTTGAATATGTGAAGGCGCAACAACCCAATGATGAGTATTTGATTGAGATAAAGAGAACACAAGAAAAAGGGAAGGATTTGTTCTTAATAGAAGGTCGTGATGGTGTTTGCCGTGTGAAGGGCCGAATTTATGTTCCCTCAAGCGATGATGTGAGAAAACGTATACTTGAGGAAGCCCACAAAAGCATACTGAGTATTCATCCAGGTTCCACTAAGATGTATCAAGATTTGAAGAAGAATTTCTGGTGCCCTGGTATGAAGCGTGATGTGGCAAATTTTGTAGCATCTTGCCTTGTTTGTCAAAAGGCAAAGGTCGAACATCAGAGACCATCTGGTTATTTGAGACCATTGGAGATCCCTGTTTGGAAATGGGATAGTATAGCTATAGATTTTGTTTCTGGACTACCCAAAACCCGTGCTGGAAACGATGCTATATGGGTGATTGTTGACCGATTGACAAAATGTGCTCACTTCTTGCCCATTAATATGAAGAGTCCTTTGGAGAAATTGGCACAAATATACATCAAGGAGATTGTTAGACTGCATTGTGTTCCATCTAGTATTATATCCGACCGTGATCCTCGATTTACTTCTCGATTTTGGGGACATTTGCATGATGAGTTGGGTTCTAAGTTGAAGCTTAGTTCCGCTTATCACCCTCAAACCGATGGACAATCGGAGAGGACTATACAAAGCTTGGAGGATTTGTTGAGAGCTTGTGTACTTGAGCACGGTGGATGTTGGGAGAGATTCCTCCCATTGATCGAATTCACATACAATAACAGCTTCCATTCCAGTATAGGTATGGCACCGTATGAGACGTTGTATGGAAGGAAGTGTAGAACTCCCTTGTGTTGGCTGGAAGTTGGTGAAAACTTGGCCTTAGGGCCGAAGATTATTCAAGAAACTACCGAACAGATTAAAAAGATACAAGAGAATATGAAGATTGCTCAGGATAGGCAGAAGAGTTATTATGACAAGAGGCATAAACCCCTTGAGTTTCAAGTGGATGACCATGTGTTTTTGAAGGTCTCGCGTGATAAAGGCATTGGAAGGGCGTTGAAGAGTGGGAAATTGAGCCCTAGATTTATCGGACCTTATGAGGTGTTGGAGCGGATTGGTGAGGTTGCTTATCGGATAGCACTCCCTCCGCATCTTGCTAATCTACACAACGTGTTTCACGTATCGCAGTTGAGGAAATATGTTTATGATCCTCTACACGTGATCCCTATGGATGAGATTGAGGTGCGAGATGATCTATCTGTTTCTCCTGTTTCTGTTCGCATTGTCGGACATTCCGTGAAGAAGTTGCGGAACAAGTTGGTACCTTTGGTGGAGGTCGCTTGGAAACATGGAAATACTGAAACGTTCACATGGCAACGTGAAGACGATATCAGAGAGCGGTATCCTGACGCATTTGAATCCGGTATGTGAAATTTCGGGGACGAAATTTTCTTTTTGGTGGGGTGGATTGTAACATCCTGAATTTTAAAATGAGAGAATTAATTACCGGAATAAATATTAGAAATTGGTATATGGAGTATTTAATGTCCCAAACTATTGAGAATAATTAAATTGATAATTTTGGGACTGTTAGAAAATTATGGAGACCGATTAAGCTGAAATTAAGCCCGGTTGAGATATGGGTGTCAGACCAAGTATCTCGGAATAAGATGATATTGGTCAGGGCTATTAGAAATATTATCGGGAATCCGAATATGTATTCAGAATAATTTTCAGACGATGTTTTGAGCCCGAACGGAGAACCTGTGAGTTATAAAACGATGAAGTTTTAATGAATGGGAATTTAAATAAATCAAAAACCCCATTTTCTTTTCTCTATTCACGTGGGATTGCTGAAGGTGTTGAGCACTTGCACTTCACTTCTTCTTCTATTCACCATCTCCTCCAATCTCTCTATTCCTTCTTTCAAAAACCCTAGCAAATTGGTGTCATCTTCATCCTTCACCATTTTCGTTTGGAGGAGCTTGAAGGAAGCTTGGGGCTTAGATTTCCTCTCCTCCTTCCACCTTATTTTCGTAGCTCTCTCTCTCTCTCTATTGGAACCCATTTTCGTTTTTGGGTTTTGAGGTAAGTATACCCATCTTGCTAAGGTTTTGGTTATGGGTATATGGTATTTATGTGCTTTGAAACCATGCATGTGTATGAATATTCTTGAGGAGAGTATTTAATGCAAGAGTTTAATGTGGGTTTGTATGAGAATGAGGTTTCTTGGGGGAGTAATGAAGTGGATACATTTATGGTTGGAAGGAGAAGAATATTTATGATGGTTGTTGGAATGTTATGAAATCCTAACTTCATGAATTTGGGGGAAATGCATAATGGAGGTTGATGAGTATTAATTGTTGGTAATAAATGTGAGTTATGATGCATAAGGGTCAATGGTGATGGTATTTGGTTGATGGAAGTCATTAATGGAGAAACCCATGAAAGGGTTGGTTGTTGAGTACATAATAATAAATGGTAGCACCTAACCCATGGTGGTTATGGTGGATAAAATGAAATAAAAGAGTTTTGAGAGTTATAATAATAAAAACAGCAAGTATTTATTGATATATAAGTATTTGAATCTTAATGAGTAAGTAGAAAATTGATTGTATAATGTATTGTGATGTAGGAAGTGACCCCATTGACGAAGCGGGACCATCGAACCGCGTTGATCACTACTTCACTTGAGGTAGGAGGGGGTAACTTTTCTAAATGCATGATTTCATCCATTGGTGATGTGAAAATATGTATATGTGATTATGTTAATGGTTGTTTGAATGGATGATATGATAGGTGTGATTTGAATGCATTTAGAATGATGATTGTTATGTGGCATTGTGTTTGGGATAAAATTAATGATGTGGTAATATTATATTAATGAAGTATGATGATGGTTTGAAATCATATGTGGATTGAGATTGTGATGTGGATATCCCAAATATGTGTGTATGAGTTATGGAATGTGTATGCCACTAACTATTGATGAGAATATTGAAATCCACCAAGTGGTGGTGATGAATGATTAAAAGTGGAGTGTCATCTAGGATGCATAGTGTGAGGATGCACTTGATTTGCATTTGCATTGCATCCATGGCATATCATAACTGTCTATGTGGAATATTAGGGGGTTCCACTAGGCGGGCCCAGTGGGAGGGCGGCTCAGTGAACGAGCGTATTGTGATTTTCCCCTGTGACTCGGTGTATGAGTCACGAAGTTGTCCATAGTTTGGTGATGAGGCACCCTATGTGGCAGGCCCAGTGGGCGGGCGGCTCTATGGTGAGCGAGTTTACCTCGGTGTCGGACGGGACACGGCTCTCTCGATGTGTGTTCGGGAGGGGCCCGTAGCACTTGTGGTAGTTGAGACCACGATGTTGATCCGCAAGTCACGGGGTGACTAGTGCTAGAGATGGGCGATAGCGGTTTGGTACCAGTAAAATTATGATGATGTAAGCATGCATAAATTGAGATATATGTGTACACAATTTTTCTACTGCAGTAGGGGCATAGTAGCACACCTATGCTTGTCCCATAATTGAATTGATATGGTATTTTTCCCACAGTCGGATCTGCATTGTTTGATAAGAAATTCTTATGCATATGCATTAGCCTTAAGAGCATTTGCATATAGCTGGAGATATGCCTAGTGGAAAGCCCATGGTGGCAACGGATGAATGAGAATTTAAAAAGGGAAAGAGTTGAATACTAACCCGATGTGTGTGTTTGGCAATCCAAATGATTGATATTGTGAATGTATACTTGAAATTATAAGATGTATTGTGTATGATGTATGATCTGGTGTATTAATTGCTAATTGTGCAAGTATACATGTATTTCATCATAATGTATGACTTTAATTCATTTGGATTATGTTACTCACCTCCCCGTTGCCATTTTTAAAGTTGATGTAGGTATGACTTAAATCCTACAGCTTTTGGAGGCCGAGTTTGAAGGAGGTAAATATGGATAGGAACGTATAAGCCTTGGCCGGCATGAAAATCTGTTTTGGTAGAGTGTATGAGGTTTATATACTTAATTTTTGTAATGTTGATAATTTTGGAGGTCATGGGAGAAAATTGGACATGTTTGTGTAAGGCCAATTTTCCTACATGACCCAAATGATGTAAAGAATGGATCATGATACTTAACTTTGATGAATGAATGGACGTAGTGTTTTATGTTAGTTCATGGATTTTGTGTGAAGATGTTGAATTTGGGTTATATGCATGAATTAATATTGGCATGATGATGTTATTGGTGTTTAATTATATGAAAGAATCATCTGGTTTTGGATTGTAGCATTATATGAAGTGATACATGCATAATGAAATAAGATAGGGTCTTAGGTGAGGCCAAATTAGAAGGAATTGATGTTGCATGTGTTATGTTCAAGAGAAATTTCATTTCTGCATTGTCCCTGCATAACTCGCTCAAGCGAGTGATGATCTCGCTCGAGCGAGATTGCTGTGAAACAGGGGATTCATTTCTGCCCCAAATTCGCCCAAGCGAAGTTGCATTTCGCCCAAGCGAGGTTGCATTTCGCCCAAGCGAGATTGCCACAGAATCAGTGTTTTGATTCTGGACAATTTTCGCCCAGGCGTCGAAGCAAGCGCTCAAGCGAAGGAGAAGGATTTTGATTCTGGATGATTTTCGCCCAGGCGAGTGGTGCCTCGCCCAAGCGAAAATCGGCCAGAGAGTTTTCAACGTTTCTAGACCATTCTCGCTCAAGCGAGCCTTGGGCCGCTCAAGCGAGATCGACCCCTGATACTCTTCTCCTTCTTCGCTCAAGCGTCTCGCTTCCTTCGCTCAAGCATTCCTTTATGTCTCGCTCAAACGAGACAGGGCTCGCTCAAGCGAGCTGAGCCCTGATGCTTATTCCTTCATTTCGCTCAGCATCGCCCAGCGCCCGCTCAAGCGTGTGTACGCTGGCTCGCTCAAGCGACTTGAGTCACGCTTGAGCGAGTGACACCTGATGCTGCTAATTATTATTTTAACTGAACCTTTAAATCCTATGCATGATTGTTACTTTAAATATTATTCTGAAGCATTGAGGAGTAATATTTAGGCCTTCTAGATTATATAAATTATATCCCATATTTTTATGAAAGGACTCCTCTTGAAAATCAATTAGCCACTAATTAAACCAAATTAAATAATCCTTCTGCTGATTCTGATTGAAAAATTTATATTTAGTTTCACCCTCTCATATCTTCATATATGGGAGTGGTTCATTTTAGATCCAGGGGTTTGGTGAAAAATACTTCACCACTTTAATTATTGGATTTATTAATATTCTCAAAGACGCGAAAAATTTTTCCCTATTTTATTTGGGGGTTTGGGCGTCTCACCTTTCCCAAGCCATAACTGCTTCAATCTTGGATGGATCAACAGATACGCCATCTCAGGAAATCACATGTCCCAAGAATTGTACACTTCCTTCCCAGAAATCACATGTCCCAAGAATTGTACACTTCCTTCCCAGAAATCACATTTAGATAACTTAGCATACAACCTTTTCTCATGTAATATCTACAGAACAACTTGAAGATGTTATGCATGCTCCTCAATCAACTTCGAATACACCAATATATCATCAATGAACACTACCACAAATTGATCCAAGTATGGTTGAAAGATCCGGTTCATGTAATCCATAAAGATAGCAGGAGTATTTGTCACTCCAAAGGGCATTACAACATACTCAAAGTGTCCATACCGAGTCGGAACGCTGTCTTTGGAATATCTTCCGACTTCACTCTTATTTGGTGATATCCCAACCTCAAGTCAATCTTGGAAAATACTACAGCGCCTCACAATTGATCCTACAAATCATCGATTCGTGGCAAAGGATATTTATTCTTAACCGTCAACTTATTCAACTGTCGATAGTCGATACACATCCGCACACTACCATCCTTCTTTTTCACCAATAATACCAGAGCGCCCCAAGGTGAAGCACTCGGTCGGATAAAACCCTTCTCTAACATCTCATTCACTTGCTTCTTCACTTCAGTCAATTCTACAGAAGACATTCTATAAGGCGTACGGGACACAGGTTCGGCCCCGGGAATCAAATCAATGGTAAAATCAATCTCCCGATTGGGAGGCAACTCCAGAATTTGTTCTGGAAATATATCAGGGAAATCGCACGCTACTGGAATATCACTAGGTTTAAGATTATATTATCCTTCCGAAGTAAATAGAATAACATAAGTTGCGGAGACATCACTCACCACGTTCTTTGTGTCAAGTTCCTGGGAGAAATAAGAGTGATTAACAGCCAACCAATCGAGACCTAAAATAATATCTAGGTTCTTCAATGGCATACAAATTAGATTCACTAGAAAGGTACGATCTTCAACTTGCATTGGCAATTCCCTACACATAGTGGTTGCACAGAAAGTGGAGCCAGTAGGAGTGGAGACACTAAGAGCATTCTCCATTAACACCACCGGCAAACCAAGCCGTCGTACACAAATCTCAGAGATAAAAGAATGGGTCACACCAGAATCATAAATTACATTTACCAAATAGCCATGAATAATACACTTACCCTGCACCAAGTTGTCAGTCCTTGCAACTTTAGAAGCATCAAAGGCAAATACTCGCCCAGCCATAACATTTTGAGCACCACTGGATTGAGCATCAGACCTCCCCGAGTGTTGGCCTCCACGACCACCACCGTTTCTACCTCCCCTCTGAAGATTAGCACCACGAGTCACAAAAGCATTGGCTCGGTTACCGTGTCCACTCGGTTGCTGCCTCTGTGGGCAATCAGGCCTAAGGTGCCCCGGTTGTCCACATTGAAAACAAACAATTTGACTAGCCGGACAATGTTTCGCAATATGGCCCTCCTGGCCACAATTATAGCACGCACGGCTACCCGAATGGCTACTAGAACGGCCAGTAGAACCACGACCAGAAGAGGAAGAAGACGTAGTGGAAGACTTACCGCCACGAAAGAACTGACCCATTTTCTTAAAGCTGAATCCTCTTGCCTTCAATGGTCTCTTATCTTTTGGTTGAAATGTTCTTTGTAATTGTACTTCCTCAGTCAGCCTAGCCTTATTCACCAAAGTAGGATAATCTTGAATCTTCATAGGCACAATCACACTATGAAGTTCAATTGGTAATCCAGCTTCATACTTAGCACATTTACTACCTTCAGTTCCTTCCAAGGAGAAAGGGTGGTAGAAGTCACACAATTCATCAAACTTGGTAGTATATTCAGCCACTGACATTCTACCTTGTTCTAATCTCAAAAACTCCATCTCTTTATGGATTTTGTAATTATCAGGAAAGTATTTGAC